>BSBN01000584.1:10000000-14800000 GCA_027924645.1 Cunninghamia lanceolata | reverse complement strand
TTGTTGTTAGTTAAGTGTTTGATGTGTTTTGGAGACTCCAAAAGACTTCCTATTGCTAGGCACTCTTCTTGGAAACAACCTTCAATTGGCGCCTAGATCCTGAAGAAAAACATTTGCAAGTGTGGGCACACTTTCCTTGTGATGGAGCATCAAACTGGTGCCTAGAAATCATAATGCATGAAGTAAGTGCCTAGGATCCTATTGGTCCAATAGGTGGTTTTGGGATATGCATCAAGTCATTGAAGATAGATATTTTGGCTCATTTGATGATGGTCTCAAGTCTCTCTACCAAGGCGCATTTTGATGATGTTCTTATTTAAACTCTTATGAAGACTATCTCATCCCTAAGTGCTCATCCTTTTCACAAGGGGTATGTCAGTTATCCCATATATCATTACATTATGATTATTTTTCAATATCTTGATGGTGGAAGGATTGTTTTCACTATTATCTCTAGCTTGGGAAGTCATCAACAATCCAACTCTTGACGTCGATACAAGGTTCTTTTGAAGGCAAAGGGCACCTAGGCTTATGGGGCTCAGTTTGATGTATTTATTGAAAGCTCAAGGTGAATTGATGCTTATTGAAAATGCCACTTAGTCCTTCATTTGCATTTTAGGCACCATTTCCTATTGACTTATATACTCCTCATGCTAGGGTGCCATAATGAAGTGGTTTAGACAATAGGTGCGCTTCACTTACTAGAGGCTTGTTCTCCTTCCACCTTAGGCACACTTTTATGGTGGAACAGGTGTCAATGGGCGCCTTGTCTTAAATGAATGCTCTCTCTAAGTTGGGTGCCCTTTTGAGGAATTATGAGTTGCAAATTGTGCCTTAACCCTTCATGCTTGTTGCTCAATGTTTGAATGTTTAAGAAAGTCTCCTTTAGGCGCTCATCTTAATGACTTTTTCTCAAGGCGCAATCATCCTAATGACTTGGATATTCATCCTAGTGTTTCAGGATATCAAGCTACTAGACTTAGTCATTTTCAGGATCTCAAACATAAAGAATAACATGATGATTCACTTTTTTGTATTGCATATAGTTGACATTCTATGTTACTCATAAAGAATATTAATATTTTCTGTTCAACATGATGATTCATTTTTTTTTAAATACAACTTTTATCTTTTAGTTCCAAAATGAGGTTTAGGTGATACTTGAATAACAATAGCTAGCTTATTGGATCAACAAACATCCTATGTAATACAATTGGACTTTAAATATTTGAAGTAGCCATCTACAAATATCCATTCAAATGTGGATTTATAATGCAAGTATGGATGCCATCAATAAAAAAGATTTGTATTAACCAAATATCCATATAGGCATCTATCAATATTTGTTGATATAAGTATAACATATATATAAAATAGCCATATAGGCTTACAAGAATGCCATATAGGCATACAATGTCAACTATGTACAATACAAAATATTTGTCCACAAATGCCATATAGGCATACAACAAAGGAACACAATAAAAAGTCATTCCCCTCTGGCTGGTGAAGAGAATAAATCATGGGTAGCCTTTGATCTTCTAGGGGATGGAGACGCGCATGTGGGTGGTCTACTACGAACCCAAGGGCTACTCCTCCTATTTAGTTCTTCCTGCATCTTTACATGTTACAATAAAAAGTATAGACATTAATATATAGAAATTACATGTTATAAAAAATGAAACATTTAATAAAATAATCACTTACCGCTAACATATAATCTGTCTCTTCGCTTGCCTCAGTAGCAGGAATAGGCCTTAGTGATGTCAAGTCCTATAGAAACCATCCAGATAGAAATTAAACTTCAAATTAATAATCTTTTGATTTTTCAAAAATAGACAACTATAACAATGAATGTAAATTAAAATTTACTAATCTACCTCATACCCCTATCAATGCCATGGAGCTATGAATTGCAGAGGCCACACCATGCTCCATTGCCCTCTGAACATGGGGAGGTGTCTCCGCAGCCTGCATCATCTGCAAATAAAACAACATTATTCAATTACGAAAACTATAATAGTGATGCAAATCATGGCTCCTAACATACACACACGTTCATCTAATCATGGAAGTACACACAATAAAGCACACAAGTCACATACAAAAATCTAGTAAGTACAATTCATTCATTAA
Source organism: Cunninghamia lanceolata (assembly GCA_027924645.1). Taxonomy (NCBI): domain Eukaryota; kingdom Viridiplantae; phylum Streptophyta; class Pinopsida; order Cupressales; family Cupressaceae; genus Cunninghamia; species Cunninghamia lanceolata. The sequence goes on along the minus strand of BSBN01000584.1, from coordinate 14,797,864 downwards.
ACTATTTATTTTATTACCTCCGTAAAACTTTGAAGTCCACCACCGCTAGCAGGTGTTGCCGTGAAATCTACAATATTAACCTATTCAACATCCAAAATCAGATATTAGAATACCATTCATATAACGATGATATTCACATGTAATATTTATAATTGTTTACTAGTTACATTACCCGCCAGTAGATGATCTAGTGTAAAATGCAGGTGGTGAACCACTGAAAACTGCATCGACGCTATGACCCTGAAATTTCATTAAAATCATCAATTTAAATTAGTTAATCTTGCATTTCAAAAATAAAATTTAATAAATTAAATTCAATAAACTTGCTAATGTTTACTTGAGTATCAAGGCTGAAAGTCTCACTCAGGAGGTTATTTGTCATCACCATCTGCTCAGCTGCAGATGTAGCCTGTGCACCTGTGTCCTGACTATCCATGGGGTCATAACCATAGGCTGACCCACAAGTCTGACAAGTATGGGGTGGGACCCTACTCCTTGCACTATCTCCCAACCCACTATGTGCTGCAGGACTAGCATGTGCTATGATGCTTTGGGTCAAGGCACTAATGGACTGAAGTGTATCAACCTCAACACTCTCCTTCACAATGGAAGGGATAGAAATATGCTCGTGGGCTGGTCTGCTGATTACTCGTCTCACTGCCTGCTATGGGTCAAGACGTGCCCTTGGTCTATCTTGTGCTGACCCCCCACCTCTACCCTAGAAGTCCCGCATATCAAAATAGTTTGGCAATTTATTGAGGACAAACTCGCAGTAGAGTTTCCTCAAAAAGTATTGCGGGACCTCATTATTATTACATGGAGGATGGTCAAAAACCATCCACCACCTCTGCCCAAAATTGTCCCTTATTGCTTGGTTGTTGCACCAATGGATAGGGAACCTCTTGCATGTAATGGGTGGAGGTTGATTTGTTTGTGGGTTTGTGAAAATTGAACACAAGTCTAATTTTGTAATTTGTAATTTTTTCACATCTTGGTATGACAGCTTGTCTGCATAATATTCTCTAAACTCTCTCCTCTTATCCGTCCAACTAGTTATTTGCTTGCTAATTGAATCTACATTTGATAACATAGATTCAAGAGATTCAGCAAGCATGGACCTATGCAAGGTTGAAGTGGAAGGATCTTTCAACCTTGCAATTATATCTTCAATTTCTTTTTTGTTGTTTTCAATTTGCCCCATTATATTTTCTTGTGTTCCAGGGGCATGTCGAGGAATGGATAAAGAAGGTTGTTGTTCTGCAAGTATTTCCTCCTTAGGATTTTGTGGATTTTGAGGAGGAGGTGCATTAACATTTCCTGACAATTAACAAAATATACATAAAAAAACAACTCAAACCTACCTATTTAGAAGCAAATTCAAACAAGAAAATAAATAAAACTCACTCCTTTGGCGTGCTTGACGTCGTGGCGGCATTTTGGTGACGAATCAGTGAGATTTTGTTGTTGAATTGGCTTTTCCAAAACGTGAGCGCGCTTTGTAGGGTTTGCAAGCCGCGGGGATAGAGGAGAAAAATAGAAATGAAATGAAATGACAACCCTTTTTTTTATTTATAGTGGTTCATAACATGCTCGCATTATAACGCGCTCGCATTATGTATTATTTTTTTAAAAAAATTATTTGGCCACTTTTTGGCCCCCCATCTTTTTGTACTTACCCAAAAATGAGGGTGAAGAACACAGTTGAAGATAGGGAGGAGGACCAAGTTCAAACAATGCATGTTGGAGAGGGGTTAGGATCACAAGTTCCTTCTATTGGTATGGATGAGCATATGAATCTAGCTAGAGAGGTGAAGGGAAAATTTTCTTATAGAAATTTAGATCATTTGCTTGAAATGGATATGGAGAAATTGAAACAGTATGCCAATGAACCTACAAATACTAGTAAGAGGTCAATGAATAAATCTATAAAGGAAATAATCAATGCTCATTTCAATGATCTTGGTACACTTGAGAAAACCCAACTGTTATCACTTTTACTTCTTCATAATGAGTTGAAAGAGCCATTACAATTGTTGGGTGTAGATTCAACATTGAATAAGAGGAAAGCTTCATCCCTAGGAAAAGATATTGTTGAAAATGTTAAAAAAGGTTTAGATTCCATTGGGAAACAATCTTGATCAACGGATAAGGCCATTTCAAGAAGAGTGATGTTGACATCTATTTTAAGTAAAAATATATCAAGAAAAAGAAAAATCTCTTCACTTTAGTGGTGGCTTGCATATGACATTCTCCTAGTATAGTGGTTTATTAATGGCAACTTCAACCTAGTTGAGGTGGCATCTAAGAGACACTTGGCCATTTTCGTATGCAATGGATAGAAAAAAAGAGACATGTGCTTTTATATGCACAATAAATTGTGCATTTATGACCCAAGTCTTGGTTGCCAAAGTTCATCTTTAATTTGGTACTCTTGATCCAATTTGCATAGTGGATCTAAAAGATTCATTAAGAGAATTGATTGTGTTATGATGTCAAAGAAACTGGATACTTTTCCTTCACCAACTATTACTCTCTTCAAGTTAAACCCATGCCAGATTGTGTTCTTTTCCACCATTGATTGATCTAGTTCAAAATTGAGTGGAGCCTACAAAACATCAGGGCTTAAAATACAATTATTTTTAACACACATTTCTCTAGTACAATTCTACATTAGCTAGCATATTAGACACATTTGGGATTGGTGCCACATCCAAAGGGAGATAGTGGTTGGGTTGTTTGGTAGTCTAACATCATCATCTGTACTACCTATTTTTAGAATTTTTCTAGCCATCAATTGGCCAAGATACATTACAAATTTCCTATACATGTGGCCATGTCATTGAAGCTCAACCAGCTCTCCACTTAGCTTGAACTAGTGCCTTTCCACATACTATTCAAATTTTAGATGGATAAGCAACACCAGGTCTTGTCTAGGTGGTTGATGCCTACATTTCCAAGGGAGCCTCTAAATGGGATTGTTATTTATGATGCCATGTTGCATAGATGACGATGATGATGCATGATCATGAAGATGACCCCTTTATGAATATAAGTCCTAGGTGTATATATTCCAATTGTGATGTATTATTTGAAATAACCAACTTATATGTTGTGACTTGGATTTCATGTTCTTATTCTTGATATTCTTTAGTGGGTATTTTCTTATTTGTCTTATCTTCATTTGCATCATGTTCAAGATAGTTTCATTTCCACATTGATGTAATGCGTGTCAAGTATGTCATTAGAATTTGGACATTAGACCAATATACTAATTATTACTAGAATTAGAAGAATCTTTATCATTTGTTTCCCTTTGATTAGAATCATTTTGTGGACCTTTACTAAATATGTATTTGCTTGATCATGAATATCCTATATATTTATATGACATGTTCTCAATAAGATCTTGAATTTAAGGCTTTAGTGTGATGTACATAACTATGGTATGTCCATGTGTTTGATGATAATCATTGAAATATCTAGCATTGAAATGTGTTAGGACACCTCTAGATGTGACAATTGGTTTAACCAGGAGGTGAAGAGATGAGTATTTATTGCAAAAGTTATTATAACACTACATGTGGAGGATCCTCCAATCTAGAGTCAACTCTCTAAATCCATTTGGTTTGATGAACTTGTATGATGATGATTATTGTTGTTGCAACATTTTTCATTTCACCCTCATTTCCCCTATTTTCAAAATTTGATTAGACAATTGCAATTCATGACAATGATGGGAAGTACTAGATACAACAAAATATAAAGGTCATTTTCTAACTATATAAGCTCACACTTGCATACATTAACAAGAACTGATTATGATGGTTCTACAAATGCTTCTTTACACACATGTGAAATCATTTTTACTTGCTAGAATTATGAACACTTAGGTGACAATATTTTACTTGAACTAGTGAGTTTATATTGTATTTGAATGGTTAATATTTTTAACATTTGGTTTGACTCATCTTGTTTGTTTTACACTTCCTTTATGAATTTGATCCATGCTTTCATTGCCTATTTCTCTAGTTGTAGTTCACACAAGGATAACTCATGTACCAAGCAATTCCTTCTCATGAATTATATTTTGACATTAGTTCATCTTCTATCCATATGGTATATGTGTCTACTATACCTACTTTCAACTATTACAAAATACACTATTTGTAACAATACTCCAAAAATCAAATGATAAGCACTTAAAATGAATAATAAAAATTCAGCATCCATCAATAATAAATTGAATCAAATGATTGGATATTATGTTCAAATGAATTAAACATGAATGTAATCAGAACTCAATGGATTTATAGACTTCCATATTAACAAAATGGATTTGTTGAAAATGCTTTAGAAACTTTCAAGCAAATGCAATCTGCAGGTGTAAAGCCAAAATGGAAACTTTCTAACAGAGTATATAGACATCCATCAAAGCATAAAGGATAGAGGAATTTTGTGAGCCCATGTTGTGTGTGAGACGTGGCAGCCAAATTCCATAGTAGGCTTTGGCTGGGGCATTCGAGCTGTGGAAAATGACATATTAACTGTCGTTTTCACAATTTTATATTCAAAGGGTTTGATCGAACACCCCCTTCAATCAAACCCATTTTTTTATTAATAAAAAATCACCCGACTGGGTGTTCGATTGAATGTCTGAGTGGTGTGGGGTTCGTTTGAAGGGGGTTGTTCATTCGAACCCCTCTAGACATTTGATCAAAGGCCCCCCTTCGAACAAACCCATCCACCAAAAAAATTTCCCTTCCCAACATTTTTTGTTCCTCCACACAATTGTAACCCACTATTGTGGGATCACCCCTAGACCCTACAAATTTAGAACTATGAATACTCTCTATGCTACTACTGACTTCTAATGACTCTAGGAGATACCTAAATATCCATTCCAAGCTCAAAGAGTGATCCACATTGGCCGCAAGGGATTCGATGTCCTAATGCCTTATGAAACATGTAGGTCAACCTAAATCATATGATGATGCTCTTAATGTAGATGAAACATGTTGCAGTTCTAGATGAAAGTGCCCTAGTCCCATAATGTCTTGTGAGATGTTCCATTAGGTGCCTCAAGTCACGAGAAGGTGTCACAAACATCATATGTCAATCTGAATGTTGAACGCTCTAAACAGTGAATCCTGATGAAGCTTTTGATAACGATAACTTTTTGTAGACAATTGCAAATCTCCTGAAATCTGGGTATGATGTAGATGAGCCATTGTAAAATCTTGATCTTGTGGCACAAGCTATGGAGTGATCATGTGATGAAATGCGATGCAATCTACTGAGATTGAATTGATTGAAATGCAAGAAACTAAACTGGGTGAAATGCAAGAAAAGAAACAAAATATTTTTGGTTGATGCAAGATTGCCTTTCAACCTGGGATGCTCCTGCATCAAGTTACTTGAGAGATTGCTTAATGCTCCTAGTGTTGAAATTATCCCCTCCTAGTGAATGGGGATAGGAATCATGGGTGCAAGAGGAGCAACCAAAGGTGTAATGGGTAGTTGTGATTGACACATGTAATAGGTCCATGTTGTGGCATGTTGCCACCAACACTCTAGAATGTACTAGGTATATCGAGGATAGGAAGATTGGTGAAAGGTTCAATTAAATATTGTGCTAGAGTTTGTTTATTAATATGTAAATTATTTATTTGCTTATTTGATAATCCATTAGAATGAAATCGCCTCCACTCCTCCCTCTAAGAATGGAATCTACCCAAATTTGTGTTTATGGTTCTAACTGAATCAATTATAGTTTGCATAGAACTAGCAAAACATCAAATGTGTGGCACAATATGAGGATCATTTTGAAATTTACACCTATTTGTGTTTGGAGGGTGGTAATGTTATCATTTATTTTGGCTCTTAACATCTCATCATATTTGGGCATGGGTGGAGGGTTTTGGGGGTGGGTGTGGAGGTTGGGGTGTGATGGGGGGTTTGGCAATGTGGGGTTTTGTAAAAGATGACCATCACATATAAATTCATACACATTCATTAGATCCATGATGTAAATTGCAATTACAAAAGAAAAAAAAAAAATACATTAAATACTTTAAACAAATACATTTTGCAAATATTTATAAATAAACACATTTTGCAAGTTAAATATATTCATTTTACAAATTTAAATGAATTGATTTGAATCAAAATGTTTAAATGAATTTATATATCAATTAAATCAAGAATCAAGATCTATTCAAATTAAAATTGATATATGAATATCAATACTGAATTGAAAGATGTTTAAATGAATATATATTGATATTGCATCAAAATGTTTAAATCCATTTATATTCAATTCAATTGAATCAAGATCTATCAAAGTTGAAATTGATATAATATATATGAAAATTGAAATTGATATTCAAAGAAACTATCTAAGAAATATCATATACAATTACATTAACTGTACCAGTGGTTTCCATTCGAACGCAAGATGCTACCTTTCATGATGAAAATTCTACACTCTAGTTGGGGTGAACTATAGGTGGGATTAGGCTATGTACAATACCAATCTAAATTTAGATTTCTTAAATTCCATGGGATTTAAATATAGTTCTAAATATGCATGCATAATTTAGAGTTTTCAAGTGAACTATAAGAATGTTAGAGTTACAGTAGTGGAGCAATATAATAGTATGAATTTAGATTCTTCATCTCTTAAAGTTCATGGGATCTACTTTTCGATGTAATTATTTTTTTACACCACAAACATTTTACAATTACATTAGTGAAGCAAAAGAATTACATAGCAAATTAAATCTAGTAAAATTTAAAATGTAAAGAATCAAATTTAGCTTGTTAATTTGCATAGCTAAATCCCACCTATACTTGATTCAACTCCTTTGAGTAGAGGGTAGAATTATCATCATCAAAGGTAGCATCTTAGCTTCAAAAGAAAACTAATGGGATTTAAATTGTAGGTGATATTTTATAAAACTAGGTTCTTTGAATATCCAAGTGTTATGTAAAATAGGTTTGACAAGGAAATAGGAGTGATAAGTAATTGAATGCTACATGTAGGAATGCCTACATATCATTTATAGAAAGCATAATTGCCTAATTCTTGAATATCCTATATAAAAGGGTGTTTTATTTCCAAATCCACCTAAGGATATAGGATTATCTTTAGTATTTTAATGTGAGAACCAAGTTTGGTCTTGCTCATTGGATGGTCCCGTGGAAAGTAATATGTATATGGGAATTTCTCAAGGAGGTATCACCCTCATACACGCTATATTTGAAGATGAGTAAACATACTACTTTTCTTTTTTATAGGATTTGTTTTACACTAACAATGGGTGTCTTTGTAGAAATGAACACATTGAGGATAAATTTTGTGTGAGAAAATAATTTAATTGTGATGTTGTTTAACTTCACATATGTATGTGTGTGCATGCCTCAAGGTGAATGACCATCTACAAGAGTATCAAGTTTAAGTGTTGAAGATAGATAAATAATATATAGACCATGGGTTTGTATACATTTTGCTTCTTAGGCGAAATTTGTATCATTAGAGTATGTTAAATTTTGAATCACAAGCTTCAATTTTGAGCATCTTGGTGTGATTTGTGTATAGTATGGAATCATTGGTCATGTTGGTGAATTTAAGTGGAATGATTCACAATACAATTCAAATGTGGGAAAATACAATGCACAATTGAATTTTTATACAATTTACGGTTTAGGGTTAAAAATTAGGGTTTAGCTTTTAGGGTTTAGGGGTTCAGGAAAAAATGGTTCATCTGCGGCTTTAGAGTAACCCTAAAACTTTAAATGAGCCATACTAGGGTTTACAAATTAGGAAAGATAGGCTTCGTGTATGGTTTTACGGTAACCCTAAAACTATAAACAAACCATATTTTCCATAATCTCTAAACTATAAAACCCTAAATCCTAAAACCTAATTTTTAACCATAAACCCTAAACTCTAAAAACTCTAAAGCATAAATTGTCCTTCCTTTCTTCTTTGTTTACAGAATCATTTCCATATCCCATTTGACTGTCATCAAAAGCACACAACACTAAGGTGCATGAAATACAGCAACATCCCCTTAAGATCAACTTGGGGAGGTAGAGGAGGAAGACGAAGTAATTGTAGACTATCACCCATTAGTGACAACTTTTGATATAGTAGACTATTGGTAGAGAGTAGCATCAACTACAAGTATTGATGTGGAACACTTGGAACGAAGCAGCAATAACTAGAACTATTGCCCTCTCCTCGTTTAGGGTTTTTGTTTCTTGTATGGTTGCTTTTAAAGCTTGAAACAATTTATGGGACCACTCAAACACCCCACAAAATAATATGTGAAGCAAGAAATGGTAAAAGAGGACGCGCGTAGTAATTGAGCAGCGAGCTACGGTAAGAGAGAAAGGGCGTAAAAGAGTCCAAGCTCTATGGAATGCACTCCGAGCTGTATGGAATGGATCTGCAAATTTGAGCCCACTTTAGTTAAATCCAATGTTGCTCAAATTAAATTAAAAACACAAAATGCACCAGCCGGGAATCGAACCCGGGTCTGTACCGTGGCAGGGTACTATTCTACCACTAGACCACTGGTGCGAAGATAAAGCGATTTGAAAGACAATAATTGTGCATATCTTGTAAACAGAAAACGAAAGGGAAAAGGATCCCGCCGCTGTAAACAGAAAAACGAATTGCAAATGGAGATGCGGGGTATCGAACCCCGTGCCTCTCGCATGCAAAGCGAGCGCTCTACCGTTTGAGCTACATCCCCGACATGAAAAAAGGGTTTGCCTTTTGAGAATGATCGAGGAAGAAAGGAAGCGCAGCGTTGTGGGCATTGGTATTTAGGGGGGTTCCCTGGTTTATCGTCACTAGCGGCAAAAGAGAAGCAGTGGAAATGTACTCGTATTGGCCTCTATAGCTCAGTGGTAGAGCGTCAGTCTTGTAAACTGAAGGTCCGTAGTTCGATCCTGCGTGGAGGCAGGGCAAGGGTTGTTAGCTCGGTTATTAGCTGTGCTCTCAGTCCAAGTGTATTTTCTATCAGGAGTCGAGATGAGATTATATATTTTAATACCAGCGCAGCCTGCCTCTAGTCTCTACCCTCTACCCTCTACCCTTTACTCTCTAGCCTCTGCCGGGAACCGTGACTCTACTCGCGAGGCGCTTCCGTGCGATGGAAGGACACTCCATTTACTCCCACATGCCGTGTATGTGGATATTTTATACATTTTATACACAACGTTTTACGCACTAGTATCGTCTCTTCGGAGACATCCGATAAAATTGGAACGATACAGAGAAGATTAGCATGGCCCCTGCGCAAGGATGACACGCATAAATCGAGAAATGGTCCAAATTTTTTTTATATATACCCCTTTTAATGACTTATATTTAATCTTATTCATTTTGAACATGTAGGATCTGTCATCCATCATTTAGGAATCTTGAGTAATATTTATGAGCATCAAATATTACTATGTCACTAATGGTTTTGGTGCATATTTGTTAGTGAGGGAAATTGGGGAGATGGTGGATGGAGTGCACACACCCTCCATTCTGCTTGTGTGGGAAAGAGAGAGGCTCATGCCTCATCTCACTCCTTGCATAAATTATCTTCAATGCGAATACCAACAATTATCATACAATCATAGGTAAATTTTGGCTAACATAAATTAGATAATTATTTGCCATTTTTAATATGAATGGGATGTACTAAACTATTTGATGTTTAATTAGGATTGTAGAGAAATAAATGGTGTACAAATCCTTTGAATTTAGTTTATCAATGCGAACATATTCTTGACATTAGGTTCGATGATGTTCAAGTCGACATGCAATGTTCAGATCCATGCATGTGGAAGTGCACCATATCAAAAAACAACAATTTTCTCAATCCCAACGTAGCCATCTGACATGTCCTAATTTAGATGATAACATAGCTACTCATCGCACTACCTTGGGATTATAACATAGCTACTCAAAATACTTTAGGATATGCTAGAGCAACAAATATTTAGCAAGTTGGTCCATCATTATTTAATAATCTTGAGTTGTTGTACCTTCACTATTAAATGCCACCACATCTTCAACTGGTGTTGCTACACAATCTAGAAACTGACAAGAATAAAATAAAACTCAAAATTTTGAAGTCCAAGATTGATGATATGATCAACATACAAGGACAACTATAACCAAACAATTAGTCCATAAATAATAGTACTTAGACTAGAAACTTCAATTTTCAAAGAATAAATAGACAATGGAACATGAGACTTAACAATAGAGGTGTACCTAGCCCACTTGACAATGTTGTTCTGACAGCCATTCTAGTTGATTTGTCTTTATCTACATGGATTGTGTTCCATGACACAACTATACATGCTAAGACTAACTATCCGAAGTTTAAGCTAGCTTTAAATATCTTTGAAAAAACTTGGAAATAATGTTAAGTAATGAAAACAACTTGAACCACAATCAAAGAAAAATGGGGACTATCCTAGTGTAAGAGAGACTCATGAATTTCCAACTAAGAGTGATAATGAGCTCGAAGACAATTTAGATGAGATATAATCATATTAGTAGTTCCAACAAGGAAATAATTACATGTTGATGAGTAAATTAGCACTCTGCATTTTCGTTTTGGTTCTTGAAACTTCTTATAAAAATGAAAAAAGAACACTATTTCTTCTTCAGTCTTCCCTTTTGTAACAACAATAATCTGGTTTTCCTCCTTCTGTATTTCTATCTTATGTTGCAGAGAAAAAATGAAAAGGTGTAATATATGTTGTTCTTCTTATTGTTATGGAGTTTCTGAATAAAAACCCTCATGCCCTGATAAAACTCCAATCCTTCTTCTGCATATTCCTTTCCTGTAGCTTGGTGTTTATGACAAAATACAGTGAGGGTTGCATGAAAATGCATAAAAAGAAACCTATACCTTACATGCTGCACTCTTTCACCATGGCATGACTGTAATATGTGTGTATGGACGTTGGCATAAAGAGGTAAAATTTTTCTTCCTTTTGTTGTGAGTAAACCTTATTAGGGTTTGTAAAAACTCTACTTCTTTTCCTCTCTGTAGATGATCTTCCTTCTGTATCTTGAAGCTCTACTATTTTGTAGCATTGTTATTCTCCTGCATACTCACTGCTTCATCTATGACAGTTGACTTTTGAAAAGGCAATGGTCCTTCTCTCTTTTCTTACTGCTCCATTTAGCATTATGTGCCTGTATATGATCCTGCTTAACAAGATCTCCTGTAGATGTATATAAGACACATTTCATTTCTTTTTCTGTTACTTCTTGAGACTGAGGAAGTGTATTCTACCTTGCCTTTTTAATGCTATGACAGTGACCTGTTTACACACCATTTTAAGTCTTCATTGTACCCTTCATAGCTCTTGTAGCATAACTATATGTCATACACATTTAACCTCTTCACTAATGGCATAATGTTCTCATGACTCCAAGGCACTCACATATACATTGTAGATTTTGTATTTCATGATGTGGCTATAGAATAAGTCTAAAATATATGCTCTTGTTTGTATCTTCTGTACTCTTTTCATACATATGATCTTAATGCCTTGTCATTTGGAGTTTGTGTTCATCATTCATGACTGCACCAGTTGCCTATAAATGATCTTTAAATCTCACTGTACTTTCTATAGTGATGAATATTGTTTGTTTGAACATGAAGTTTGCAATGTATGGAAGACATGGGCATCCTCATTATGTAATCACATTGTCACCTTTTATGCCTGTAGCAGGACTAATTTTTATTGATTCTTTCTTGCTGTGCTATTTGCTACATTTGTACCTTATATCTTCTATTCCTCATGCTATATCTGTACCTTTTATTGCATTTTTCCTGTTACATTCACCTGGAAAGGGGCTCTCTACTAGCTATTCCTCCTGTAGCTTATGATTGTTGTCATTGTATGAGACATCTCTCTTTGTTACTCTTCTCATATGAATATGGGCTCATGATGACATGATGATAGAAATGTTTGATGGTTCTTGTAACTTGCTCATTCTACTCCATGGTATGGCTGTTCATGTTATTACTCTATGACTGTACCCTGGATGATATCGGATCGTTCATCTGTTCAATAATACTATCACACTTCATTCATGACAAAGAATGGAAAAGTACCTATTTGCCTATACTCCTTGATATAACTGTACTTCTTCTCTTGCACTTGATTATTGATGAGATATGGAGTATGGCATAACAGGAACATGATGTAAAACTACTATTTGTTTGTTCAATTGAATATCTATGCACAATGGCATTACTTTAAGCATATTGGGCTCAACCCTTATGGGAGCCCATTTTCTCCACATGCTTTAATATCTTCAAATCAACAACATAACTTTTCCTATACCTACACAGTGAACAAACAAGTTAGCATAAAAACATACCTTTGGAAGTTGATTAATCTCTCTCATGATGATCTGATTTATTACACATGTATGATTTTGATCCAACTGTATCAATGCACAATGATTGCAAGTTTATACTTCTACTGATAAGGCATATGATGAATTTGTATATCCAGAGCTTCTAACAAAACCTTTCTCCAACCTTGCAGGCCCATCATCTTGATCAGGAGTAAGAAGCTAAAGACATAAAGACCAAGCTACCAAATAGGAGAATCAACCTTCACATAAGGCAATGATGGATATCACTTTCCTCATGTGTTCTTTTCCTTTTATTTATCATCATATGCATAGCTTGCATGCTTTACTGCATTGGCTTAGTTTAGTCATTCCCATGGCTTGTGTGGGACATATTTAAACATTCTCTTGAATATAATCAGTTGTTTTACCTTATGCAATGATTTATGTATGTTTTCTTTCTAAATCAAATGCATAGGATAAAACAACTGAATCTAATTTGAAACACATGTTTAAAACATAATGATGAAATGACAGTTTATAAATACCTCTTTTTTTGCACTGAAACATAATGAATAATCAACAACTGAAACTTGAAATCCATTATTCTCTCCATTCTTGAATGTCTATTTTCTTGACTGTAGATAACTTCACTTATCAGGATAGTTTGATAGCCTAACATGAGCTGTCATATGATCCTGAAAAATGATTTTGCACTTGTCTTCTGTCAAGACAACAGGTATTTACTGGATGATCTTGCATAAGCAAAAAAAAATTGTACCCCTTCTAAACAACTGATGTTTAGACCTTGCTAAATTAGGTGTGAACATAATTTAGTAACATTTTTGGCGACCTCTCAAGGGTGTTTTCTTACTAAACAAAAATAGAACCAGTAGCCTTGCAATTCCATTAGGCATATGAGTCTTTTCTTGCTTGAAACTTTGAAAAACCTCTTGCAACTCAAATTGATAGAAAACTACAGCAGCAAAACTGTACTGAAATGAAACTGATCTGACCTGTTTAGGACATGGCTAGGAAAATGTGCATGTGCACTTCTTGGAAAATGAAATACTAAACTAAAAATCTACTCTACCCTACACTAACCAACCATAGAAGATGGTCAAACAAACCCATTAACTGGATTTGTAAAATAACTTCCCTTTCTGATTAAGAAAGGATGTTCTGCAAGGTGATTTGCCACTGATAAGATATGATTCATAAGGACGTACCTTATAGAATGTTGCAAAACTCTCTGAAGAACAAAAACAAACTCACTCACCATCTGAACCTGATCATATATACTTTTGTTATGAGGTGAAAAGATGATCTGGTTCTATTGTTCTGACGCTGAAATCTCATCTTTGGGTACAACAGTAGCCTATGTCCCCTTGTTTAGCTCTTTGCCATCTAAATCCCTGATTGGACACCCTCTTGTAATGATGTATCTTTGGCCAATACTCCTGGTGTCTTGATTTAGATCTGCTGTCCTATTTTCAGTTGCAATCTCAACCTGATTTTAAAAAGTTAGTTCATAGAATTGGAATGAAGTCATGTCTACTTCTTTGTCATGAATATGATGATCACATACTGTTGGCTCATATGATACTAGCTTATCATCAATGTTAGAACAAAAAACTTTTGTTATGTGTAAAAACATGTTCTCATCTAACTCATAATCTTGCATTGAATCTAGATGAGTTTCCTCATTCTGCTCATGGAGGTTCTCATCAAACCTTCCCTCTTGTTGTTCATTACTTTCACCTTGCATGACAACCTACCATGTCAATTCCTCCTCAATGGTTAATGAATCATCTTCTTCCATTAGGATAGCCAATAACTCATCAAAACTATCAAATCTTTGAAGGTGTCTAGGAACAATTGATAGAACAATTGATTGAAGCTCCAAACTCCTAGTGTCCTCATGTATTTCAATCTCTCCATCCTCCAAATCAAGACTATCCTCATTCTGTTCTTGGTGAACCAGTAAACCATCACAATTATTTTCATCCTCTTGCTATACCTTTATTTCTGTCTATGGTATGAGCATGCCTTCTTCCTCTAGCTCAACAAAACCAGGTAGCTGATCAAACAAAGAAACCAATTCTTCCTCCTCACACAGGACTTTCTCCAATGAAACTTGGGCATTCTGTCTTTGCAACTGAAGACTTTCACCTTGTGACTTTTGTAGTTTACTTTCATTCATCTTATACATAGCATTAGAGAACTTTTTAAATGAATCAAAATGCAAAGGATTGAGTGCCAAGTTTGAACCAACATCCTCTTCATATGCATTATGCTTATTTTCAGCTGGGGACACAGTAAAAACAACAGAAACTTTAGTTGCTGGACTGAAACTTGGAATTTTGATAGGCTCAGATTTGACTACCTCTTCTCCTTCCTGATTTTGGATTGGTATGGGAGGGGTAGCTTTAACAAGATTTGGCATTTTGTAATTAGGATATTTGGTCCAAGAAGGTTGCCATAGTTGCTCAAAACTGTGATGACTTGGTTTAGGTACTTGACGTGACTGATACTAAGGATTAATGGACTAATTTTGAATGCAAACATGCTCTTGATTAAAATTGGAACTTCTAAAACTTGGAATTTGATACCTACTAACCTCATTTTGAACAGGCTGATCCAGAATGAAATGAGCTGTTTGGATCTCGTGCCTTTGTACTTGTGCAAGCAAGTGTTTTATTTGTGCTTCTTTGGCTGCAACCTCCTTCACAAGATCCTCTTCATCTTGTCCTCTTTGAATCAGCAAGTCTTGCTCATAGAGATAGGCCAGATAAGCCATCTCTTCTTGTTGCTGCTCATATTCTTGTTGTTTCTTGATTTCTTCTATCTGCTTATTGATTTCTAGTAATGTGTTATTGAGGTCAAGCGCCATACTTTTTATGCTTGCAATCTCCTCCTTTTCACTCACTTGGTGCTGGTTGGGAAAGATATACTATTGGTTTTAAAGAAGATAGGCTTCTTGAAGCTGATTTGGTTTATGTATAGGCTGCCAACAAGGCTAAAATGGGGCGGGTGGGAGGTAAGCATGTTAAGTATGCTGATATATTGCTATTACATGGTTGTTTGGGATAAAATCAACAACATTCTCAATCTGATATGGCTGGCTAGAAAGCTGGTACTGTTGGTTATAATAAGGAAAATGATTGTTTGGGGACCAAGAGCTTGGATTTTCATGATATGGTGGAGAATACCCATAATTGCTACAATCTCTAGACATTTTACATGAAAAGTTTGAATCATATGACCGTCAAAACATGAACATTTAAAAGATTGCACCAACCTAATTCCTTGTAGATTCCTGGGCTATTGATCTCAGCTAATAAATGCTCAGAGTTGCCATGGTGTTTGATGATTTTGCCTCCAAAGGTTGATTCTGTTTGAATCTTTATCATGCAGGCTAAAAAAACTTGATCTATCAAACCAAAAACTTAGAGTCACCAGGTACTTGAATTAAAACCTCCAAAACGCTGTATTTACTACTGCTCATACCAAAACAATAGAAAGAATAAGTTCTTTATTTAACTAAAAATTAGTTCAATGTCCCACCAGCATGCCAAAAACTGTTGACGAGCAAGATTGCACCCATTATGCAAAGCTGTGAAGCTCAACAATCCTATGTAACATGGGATCAAACTCAGGCTATGAGTGACCTATGGTGAGCTTGAACCTCTAGATTATGGGTTGGTTCCCTTGTAATTTTCAATGGATCTATAAATTTGATATGAAAAGGGTTGAAGGATCTACTAAAAGTACTAAAATTGTAATCTAAAGTGTGGTGATGCACCTAATTTTGATGGAAAACTAAAAATCTAACTCACAATAAATCTCAAAAAATCTACCCACACAAACCACTTTTGGCAATTTAATCACATAAATAATTCTAAGGGAGGCTGGAAATGATTTTTCTTCTTGAAGGAAAGGGTTTTTCACAACATAAACAAAAATTACTCCAATTGCACAGCCTAAGACCTGTGATTTTCAATGCTATTTAATACATGCAAGTACAAATGAGACAATGATTTTAAAGGTTCTGATGTTCAAACACAATAAAATCTCATCAAATCATTCACAAAAGTTGCATCAGTGGAAAGGTAGACACATGATTCAGTTGAAAAATAAAGGAACAATTGCATAAAAAGACAGAATAGAACCTGTAACCTGTTGTAATCTCTATAAATCTGTAATAAATGAGTTACAAAACCTTCTTTCTCTCTCAAAGTGTAAAGAGCAAAAAAGGCAAGAACTAGAAAAACCTATGTTTTCCTTACAATATATAATATGCTCTCTCCAAGAGACCTAGAAAAGTCAATTGTAGTTAACTGCCTCTAAAAAGAAGCCCTCAAAACTGATCCATGAGCAAGCAAGAAAATCCCTAAAAATAAGGGCTATAATTGTCCCAAATTGAGCTAAAATAGCTCCAAACTGCTCTCCTCTATAAGTTTGACCAAAATGTTGACCAAACTCTCCAATTTTGACCCAAAAATCATACAAAGAGCTCCAAAAGACTCCAGTTAACTCTATCCTTCAAAATTGCATGATTTTGGGATGTGTGAGCACGTAATAAAGTAATTTTTGCATGATTACTTTACTATGAGTTTCAATTTGTCTTCTTGATTTTATAACTTGTGACAAAATAATAAGGTAATTTATAATTACATTACTTTATTATTTATTTACATTTATCTAGTTGCAAAATCATGCAAAATTGGATGTATTTGCCCTTTAGAAGATTAAAAAGTAAAATAACCCCTTATTTCTCCTTTTGGACCTACATGATTACATTAATGCATCAATCATGATGCCAAGACAAAAATAGCCTTCATGCATGAAAAAAAGATCTCCATTTACCCCCTTATGTCTCCCATGCAAAAAACATACTACATCATGCAAAACACCTTATAACTCCCTTGCATGCCTTGTATAATTACTTCACCCTTATGACTCATTTATGCAATATAGAGATGTATTACATAACACCTTATAACTCACTCCCATGCATACATACTCCATGTATCATGCATCCTATATTAGTCATGCCTTGTATATTTTCCCTATTACACTCCATACATATCATACTTGTTGCATTTTTAACATGTGCAATACCTTATCACTCCATATGCACAATTCATATGATGCCCTTCCTTACCTTCAAATTATTGAACTTGTTTGACTTTATCCACATGGCTTTGCAAAAATTACACAAGGCACTTGGCCTAATTCCTTCATCATTTGTCTTGACTTTTGAATGAAAATCAATAAAGTAATAATAACATATGCCCTCACGAGCCCCTGTGGCATGAGTTATTCAAATCATTAGGTTTTACTAAGACTTCAAGTCTTTACCATGGTGAATGATTAGATGACAATGATTTTTGTAAAATGAAAGTCAAAATGAAGAAAAGAAAGTTGTAAGGGATTGACCACAAGTAGGGATAACCCTAATCTTCTATCATTTTTAGTTTGCCTCTTGCTGCTCCTCTTTCAAGCTACCGCCATGCTTGCTTAGGGTTTGAAGTTTCTTCATAGTTTTTCCTCAAATCTTTGACAGGGAAAGAAGGTGAGCATGCTTGTCATAGTTTGAAGCATCTTCTTTGACTTTCTGATGCTAAAAAAGGCCTACAGGCTGCGGTCTTGATAGAGTTTTTTAGTGTATCTCCTGGTATGCTCTATCGTCTCACTATATTTTATTTGTTTCTAGCTAAAAGTCCATTATGGTAACTGCTCCTAAGTTTTAAGAGCTCATAAAGTGGCATACTCATGGCCTATAGCTATCTTTCTTCCTCTCTGCAACTTCTTCAAGGTAATGTCTCTTTTTACCTGCACCATTCAAGCTTTTGACTATGTATCTTTTGTGTGATGAGGGTTATGAAAAAGACTATATGGGTTTTACATGTTTTGAAAGAAAGACTCCTCTAGGCTGTGACCATGCTCACTCTATACACTTTGCACTTTTGTTTTTGTATAAAAGAAACTCACCCCATGAAAAATGTAACTCCTGTTGGAAAAAGGGGAACTCCTGTAAAAGAAAAAATTTCTTGCACTATTTTGGTTCTTGTTTTTACAAAAAGAGAGAAAATGGCTCTCTGCGCACATGGAACATTACAAAGGTTTGAAATAAACTTTGTGGGTTTCACATATTTTGAAGAAACCCCTGTTCATGGGCTATGGCCATCTTCACTATATACATATACACTCTGCATTTTTGTTCTACTTCTTGAAACTTCTTGTAAAAATGAAAAGAGAACACTCTTTCTTCTTCGGTCTTCCCTTTTGTAACAACAATAAACTGGGTTTTCCTCCTTCTGTATTTCTATCTTATGTTGCAAAGAAAAAATGAAAAGGTGTAATATATGTTGTTCTTCTTATTGTTATGGAGTTTTTTAATAAAAACCCTCGTGACCTGAACAAACTCCACTCTTTCTTTTCCATATTCCTTTCATGTAGCTTGGTGTTTATGACAAAATACAGTGAGGGTTTCATGAAAATTCATAAAAAGAAACCTATACCTTACATGTTGCACTCTTTCACCATGACATGACTGTAATATGTGTGTATGGATGTTGGAATAAAGAGGTAAAAGTTTTCTTCATTTTGTTGTGAGTAAACCCTATTAGGGTTTATAAAAAATCTACTTTTCCTCTTTGTAGATGATCTTCCTTCTGTATCTTGAAGCTCTACTATTTTGTAGCATTGTTATTCTCTTGCATGCTCACTAATTCATCTATGACAGTTGACTTTTGAAAAGGCAATGGTCCTTCTCTCTTTTCTTACTGCTCCATTTAGCATTATGTGCTTGTATATGATCATGCTTAACAAGATCTCCTGTAGATGTATATAAGACACATTTCATTTCTTTTTCTATTACTTCTTGGGACTGAGGAAGTGCATTCTACCTTGCCTTTTTAATGCTATGACAGTGACTTGTTTACACACCATTTTAAGTCTTCACTGTACCCTTCATAGCTCCTATATCATAACTATATGTCATGAATTTAACCTCTTCACTGATGGCATAATGTTATCATGACTCCAAGGCACTCACATATACATTGTAGATTTTGTATTTCATGATGTGGCTATAAAATAAGTCTAAAATATATGCTCTTGTTTGTATCTTTTGTACTCTTTTCATACATCTGATCTTAATGCCCTGTCATTTGGAGTTTGTGTTCATCATTCATGACTACACTAGTTGCCTATAAATGATCTTTAAAAGCTCACTATACTTTCTATAGTGATGAATATTGTCTGTTTGAACATGAAGTTTGCAATGTATGGAAGACATGGGCATCCTCATTATGTAATCACATTGTCACTTTTTATGCTTGTAGCAGGACTAATTTTTATTGATTCTTTCCTGTTGTTCTATTTGCTACATCTGCACCTTATATCTTCTATTCCTCATGCTATTTGTACCTTTTATTGCATTTGTCCTATTACATTCACCTAGAAAGGGGCTCTCCACTAGCTGTTTCTCTTGTAGCTTATGATTATTGTCATTGTATGAGACATCTCTCTTTGTTACTCTTCTCATATGAATATGGGCTCATGATGACATGATGACATAAATGTTTGATGGTTCTTGTAACTTGCTCATTCTACTCCATGGTATGGCTATTCATGTTGTCACTCTATGACTGTACCCTAGATGATATAGGATTGTTCATCTATTCAATAATAATATCACACTTCATTCATGACAAAGAATGGAAAAGTACATACTATCTTTAAATGCTTTTCCTGTACTCCTTGATATAACTGTACTTCTTCTCTTGCACTTGATCATTGATGAGATATGGAGTATAGCATAAAAGGAACATGATGTAAAACTACTATTTGTTTGTTCAATTGAATATCTGTGCACAATGGCATTACTTTGAGCATGCTGGGTTCAACTCTTATGGGAGCCCATTTTCTCCACATGCTTTAATATCTTCAAATCAACAACATAACTTTTCCTATACCTGCACAGTGAACAAACAAGTTAGCATAAACACATACCTTTGGAAGCTCATTGATCTCTCTCATGATGATCTGATTTATTGCACATAGATGATTTTGATCCAATTGTATCAATGCATAATGATTGCAAATGATAAGGCATATGATGAATTTGTATATCGGGAGCTTCTAACAAAACCTTTTTCCAACCTTGCAGGCCCATCATCCTGATCAGGAGCAAGAAGCTGAAGACTTAAAGACCAAGCTACCAGATAGGAGAATCAACCTTCATGATAAGACTATGATGGATATCACTTTCCTCATGTATTCTTTTCCTTTTCTTTATCATCAGATGCATAGCTTGCATGCTTTACTGCATTGGCTTAGTTTAGTCATTCCCATGGCTTGTGTGGGACATATTTAAACATTCTCTTCAATATAATCAACTATTTTACCTTATGCAATGATTTATGTATGTTTGCTTTCTGAATCAAATGCATAGGATAAAACAACTGAATCTGATTTGAAACACATGTTTAAAACATAATGATGAAATGACAGTTTATAAATACCTCCTCTTTTTGTAGTGAAACATAATGAATAATCAGCAACTGAAACATGAAATCCATTATTCTCTCCATTCTTGAATGTCTATTTTATTGACTATCGATAACTTCACTTATCAGGATAGTTTGATAGCCCAACATGAGTTGTCATATGATCCTGACAAGTGATTTTGCACTTGTCTTTTTTCAAGACAACAACTATTTACTCAATGGTCTTGCATAAGCAAAAAAAATTATACCCCTTCTAAACAACTGATGTTTAAACCTTTCTAAATTAGGTGTGAACATAATTTAGTAACACTCAACTCATAGTCAGAGCGTTGCATCTGGTCCTCTGGTTTATCTTGAACTTTGGGCACACTAATCATGTAATCCATTTTTTCAGTTTTCGGGTCAAATGTAGTCAATACCTTGGTTGTTGTAGGCTATGATGGACTTGTCTACATCTTCTCATGTTCCATCTTTTGATCCTTGTCCATCCTCTTGACCTGATGTTCATATGGTTGATATCTATTACACTCCTATTGGACCTAGGGTTGCTATTTGAGGTACACTTGATTCCCTTCCACCTATGCCAAAACTTATATTTCATGAGGCCTAGGTACTTCACAAAGTTATCATGGATTGGGTCACAATTATCAGTGTATGATTGGGACAACCAAGTGCCTACAATCAAATTCCTATGATCAATCAAGCACTTACTCACAACACACTATTAATGGATCAAGTTTTGAGTGTCACATACCCAACTCACAATTAGATTTACAATAAAATAACATTGAATCAAATCTTTCCTAACCAAATCATTCCTTCAAATAGCTTTTACCACAAGTAAACAATCACCAACTCATCACACTACCTTAGGATAATAACATGGCTACTCAAAATACTTTAGGATATGCTAGAGAAACAAATAGTTAGCAAGTTGGTCCATCATTATTTAATAATCTTGAGTTGTTGTACCTTCACTATTAAATGCCACATCTTCAATTGGTGTCTATGAGAATGTTGCTTTGTACTGTCAAAACTATGGTACAATAGGTCACTTGATCAATGCTTGCTAGAAGCCCCTTAAGCCTAGTCAGGGACTAGCCCAAAAAGATAAAGGAAGTGTTGAAACCCAGGAGGTCTTGTTGGGTATAGCTCTATACCAAATCAGTTTAGATGAAGTCTAGGTGATCCCATTAGGGGGATTGACGCCTTCACCAGTTAGCCCCCCTAGGTTGAAGACCCCTTGATTGGGGATTTGTTGCATTTCAAGGTAAATCAACATAAGGAATATTGATCCTCCCCTCTATGTTTGCTAAAGGTGGAGAAAGATAGGACAGGTACTTAGGGTAAGTTTTCACAAGAGGGAAGTTTAGCCTCTTCCCAATAAAGTCCATAAGCCATCTCTATCAGAACCAACAAGGAGATAAGGATAGCTAGCTCTAGTCTAAAAACCCCTTCTCAGAAAAGAGAGGATAGCCCTCCTCCTTTTAAGAAAGGTAATAGAAGAATTGCGGATGTTGGCAGAGATTCCAGACCGGGAAAGAAATCCCTGAGAGAAACTAGGAAAAGAGAGACTGCCAGAGATCTAGCCAATGGAAGACAGAAGACTCTAGAGCAAGTGAGCTCCAAAAGAAGTAAGAAATGATTATCATTTCTTGGAATGTAAAGGGGGTTAAACGGCTCCCACAAGTAGCACCTGCTAGAAAACTTTATCAAAGATATGCGATTGGACATTCTTCTTCTCCAAGAAACTAAGATGACTTTAGATGAGTTCAAAAAAATTAGTAAAAACATATGGCCTTTTGCTAGTTTCATAGTTGAAAAGGCTAAGGGTGCTTCGGGGGGCCTGGTCACCATGTAGAAGCCTTAGGTTTTGAAGGGCTCTCTGATTACTAGCAATAAAAACTCCATCAATATAAGATTTAGAAGTATCAAAAGCAACACATGGTGGGTTTTAACCAAGCTCTATGTGCCCAACAACCTCATCTAGAGGAGGAGGTGCTGGGAAAATCTATTGTTATCCAAGGGTTCTTGGGTTGATAGCAACTAGATGATTGCAGGTGATTTCAATTCTCCTTTGTATCCATCTGATAAAATGGGAGGAGTGATGGACTTCTCTGACAGCATGATGGATTTGGACAACTTCCTCCACCAAGGAGGTCTCATTGATGTAGATCTTGAATAATTCAATTATACTTGGTCTAACAAAAGAGAAGGCAGTAAACTCATCTAGGTGAAGCTTGACAGAATCCTGATATCAACTAACTGGGATATTATAGTGAAATGCAAGCTCAACAATCTTCTACATTTTGGCTCAGATCACACCACTTTAATCCTCAATTGGAACCTGGAAGTTAAGAAAACTTGTTACCCCTTCATCTTTGAGGCAATGTTGACTTGACATCTAGATTTGCTTAATCTTATTGCTGATTGGTGGAACCAGAAAATTGATGTCTCAGCTATGTTCAAGGTCGTTCAGAAACTCAAGCTAGTGAAACATAATCTCAAAAGATGGAACAAAAACTCATTCAGTAATATCTTCACCCAAAAAATTGATATAAGTCTCAATTGAAAATGACCTAGAAAGAAATGGATTCTAGCAGAAACACCCAGGAAAACAGTGCCCAAGAGAAGATTATGCTCAGTAAGTTGCACAATATTATAGAGAAAGAAGAAATCTACTAGAAACAAAGGTCTAGAATACAATGGCTCAAAGATGGTGATAAGAACACTAAATTCTTCCATCAATCTGCTTTGAAACATAGAAAAAGAAACAAGTTAACAAAACTTGTTCTTGATAATGGGAACATAATTAATGAGGAAAGTCAAATCTAGGCCAAAGGAGTCAGATACTTTGATAAACTATTGAACACCACCACTCAGTTGCTAGATGAGGATAGGGCTCTTGTTCAAATATTGGAAGTCATTCCTAGCTCTCTTTCTCAAGATGATAATTTGGATATGGTGGAAGGGGTCACTAAGGAGGATATGAAAGGAGTGATTTTCTCTATAGATCCTTACAAAGATCATGGGCCGGATGGTTTTCCCCTAGTCTTCTTCTAAACCTACTAGGATGTAATACGGAAGGACATCACTGCTGCTGCGAAAGAATTCTTCTAGTGTTGCAAGGTGCTGAAGGAAATCAACAACACCTTCATCATCCTTATCTCCAAGAGAGTGGGAGCTAACAAAATGTGTAAATTTCAACCCATCAGCCTATGTAATATGCTCTAAAATTTTTTCTTGAAGATGCTGGTCCTTAGAATTAAACCTTGTTTAAGCAAAATCATTTAGCCCAATCAAAAGGGATTTGTTCCTGGAAGACAAATCACAGATGCTATAATCACTATACATGGGAATATCCACTCCATGATTAAAAGCAATAAAGAGAGCATGATCTTAAAATTGGATATTTCAAAGGCATATGATATGGTCTCCTGGAAGTTTCTTGAGAAAGTCCTATACAAGTTTGGCAAGTCCAAGAGAAAACTCTTAACATGATGAGGAATTGTTATAACAACCCCACATTCTCAGTACCAATCAATGGTTCTCTGCAAGGACACTTCAAAGATTCAAGGGGACTAAGACAAGGTGACCCCCTCTCACCTTACTTATTCATCATAATGGCTGAGGTTTTTGGAAGGACTATCAAGGACTATATCCAAAAATAAAAATTGAATGGGTTCAATTGAGCCTCCACCCTTCACCCATCCTATCATTAACAATTTGTTGATGACACTATTCTCCTAGGGAAAGCTACAGTTAAGGAAGCTACTCAATGGAAAACTATCCTGAACAACTTTGCTCTAGTTTTGGACCAATAGATCAATTTGGAAAAAAGTGGCATATTTTTCTTCAACACCCTTCTGAAATTATAGAATCTTATTGCCAATGTCCTCAATTGCAAAGTAAGACAAATGTCAGAGACCTCTCTGGGAATGCCCCTGGCTCATGGTAAACTTACCAAGTCCTCTTGGAACACTCTGATTGAAAAGATATAGAAAAAACTTGCGGCCTAGATGGGTGTTCTCCTCAGTCATGCCGGAAAACTCCAACTTCTCCAAGCCTCTCTTCAGAGTAATCCGATGTCTATGCTATCTCTATTCAAATTGCCTAAGAACATTGTAGATAAGATTGAACAAATCCAAAGACACTTCCTTTGGAGTGACACAAAGGAGAAGTAAAGAATGTCCCTGGTGGCTTTGGATGTTGTTTGCACCCCTAAAAGTAAAGGAGGGCTTGGAGTAAGGAAAAAATCCACTCTGAATAAAGCCTTGCTGGCCAAAGTGGGATGGAGACTCATGTCTACTAGTAGTGAATGGACGGACATAATGAGGGCCGAATATCTGAATGACAATGAAGGATTCTCGATAATGCATAACCAAGAGTTACCCTCAGGGTCCTCCATCTAGAATAACATTGTTAAATCCAAAGTTACATGGGTCACCAATGGCAGGTTGGTAAGGGGGGAAAAGTCAGATTTTGGGAAGACTCCTAGGTTTCTTTTCCACCTTTGGATTTTCACCCCATCTTCCTGGTTATTAAAGATGTACTTCATGAAAGAATTGGTAGGTATGTCAACAATTATTGGAAAATGGAAGGAGATAAGATGGTTTAGAATGTCTCTCAGTCTGGGTTTGACTATCCTTTAATTACTACAGTTACTACCTTGCTTAAGCAACTCCAAAATCATAGATTCCACATAAAATTCATGGAGGATAAAATTGTCTAGAAAGAAGACCATTCTAGAAATTACACGGTCAAATTGGTTATAACAGTCTGGATAATTCCTACAAGGATTGTTTCAATTGGAGACACATTTGGGAGAATAAGTCTATTCCTAAGATCAAATTCTTCTGGTGGATGGTGAACCATTATAAAATCCTAATCATTGATAATATCCAAAAGTGAGGTTTTCAATTGGATAACAAATGCCTGCTATGTGAGAAGGCTGAGGAGAATATAGACCACTTGTTGTTCCATTGCAATTATGCATGGAAGACTAGGTGGAAAATCATGAGCAATTTCCTCCTTCCTTGGGTCTGGCAAGGTAAGGCAAAGGAAACCATGCATAGCTGGGTCTCTCCATTCAAACACCCTCTTATATTCGAGATGTGGTGGTAGACATTATTGTTTGTCAGCTGGGGGCTCTGGAGGGAAAGAAATAATAGGGTGTTTAGGGAGGAAAAGAAAAAGTGGAAAATGTCAGCTGAGATAATCAAATTAAGAATCATTGAAAATGTTAAAGTGATCAACCTCAAAACTCCAAATCTCAACCCCATTGATTTGGAATCCAGGATTGCTCAGAACTGGGGGCTTCTAGATAGACTAACATAAGCTGATGAAGACAAGAGGACTATCATAAAGAACACTCACTGGTCCCCCTGATGCTGGATGGATTAAACATAACTTTGATGATGCCTCTAAGGGTATTCCAAGTCAGGCAGGCGGGGGTGGTCTCTTAAGGGACAATAAAAGCCAAGTAGTGGGAACCTACGATGAGAACCTTGGTTTTCAGACTCGTAACTTTACGGAAGCCAGCACTACTTACCAAGGCATTAAAATGGCTATCGACAAAGGTATTAAGAACCTAGTCATTGAGGGAAACTCAAAGAACATCCTTTATATGCTTGAATCCAAGGCTAAGCCTAGCTAGTCCTTCAAAGACCTTATTGATATTAGTAGAAACCTTTTATCAACTTTGGAAAAGGTTGCTATTTGTCACATTTTTAGGGAGGGCAATGGGCCAGTGGATGCCCTTGCCAACCTAGGCACCAATGCTAATAACATTATCAGCTAGAATAAAGTGGAGAACCTTCTGGATCACATAAACACCATAATAAAAAATGAAGGAACTAAACCCATATTTGGTAATGAACACCTTTGTCAATGAGAGGACTTCCCACATGGGCAAGGGAATCCATAGGAGTGATATTAATTATGCTAAGTTATGCTTTGACCTTCACATTAACCTTTCCTATTGTGAATGATTACCTTTCCTCATTACAACTACTAGTTACCTTGTTGTGTATGAGATTGTTGTTTTAGAGTATTCTGCCATGGGAGGAGATCTATTGCATACTGAGCCAAGCAGCTACAAAATCTTCAAGAATGATATAAAGCTCTGGGGAGTTCTGGAGAGGGGACTCTTCACTCCCTATATTATGACCATGAATGGTTTCGACACTCTTCTTTCTCAAGAATTTGTAGTCTTATGGAAAGTTGGTGTCATCTATGTTAGGGGTATTTCCTTTAGGGTGACATAAGAACTTATTGTTGAAGTTATTGGTCTAAAGATGGAAGGTATCTACCTTCCTAAAAAAGTGAAAGGCAACTACTAGGAGGATATGTAAAGATTTCTCCAAGAGAGAAAAAGTTAATAGACTTCATAATGGCTATTGACAGGATGATCTTCTAGGGGTGTGGAAAAGAGTAGTAGAGGTGTTAATGAGGTATGTTACTCTCAAGGGCCACTTTAAACACTTTCATGCTTATTTGTTTCCATTACTCAACCATTTCCACTTTAATGCTCCTATTAATTTCCCTTACTAGTTGTTCACCTCGTTGGAGGATTTTGAACATTCAAAAGGTCCTGGTCAGAGAAAAAACCCTCCCACTCCATCAGGGGTTGATATATGCAATTTACAAATTCAAACTAGCTCTCACCCCGACCCTAGCCTTTAAACTGAGGATTTATAACCCCTCCCTTGTCGAGCATGCCCTTGCTAACCTTCCCTCCAGTAAGAACCTTAAATTCCTAAACCCTTGCCCTCGGTTGAGACAACCACTGCTAAGAACACTGATGAGATTCCCTCCCAGGCCCCTTTTGGCAAGAAACACCATAAAGTTACCTTGAAGAACCCCCTGAGGACACCATGGAATAAGGTGAGTTGACCCCTATTTCCAATGTTCCCACCAAAGGTAAATGGAAGACCCAGTTGGATTCCCCTGTTTAGGTTTCCAAAGATAAAGATAAATGGAAGGTCCTAGAGGATTCCCTAGCCCAAGCAGATTTTCCCCACACTAATACTATGGCCAGAGATAAAGGCAAGAGGAGAATAATGGAGATCCCTACCTAGCAGAGTCCTAATCCCCGGGTTCACGTCACCCCCATTATCATTCAGGCTACTCCTACCCCCAACAACCCCCCTACTAGGGATAAAACCCCCAACATGAAGAACTTTAATTGCAATTCTTGCTAACAACTTGTTGAAAAGGTGGCTACCCTGTACTAGGCCTTAGACCTGCAAAACCAAGTCTTGAAGTGGCATCTTTCCCAGATGTACCATGTCAAGAGGAAGATTTAGCATTTCAAAGTTGTTACCTAGCTGGAAACCTCAGAGTGGCCTAAAGAGAAGGATGATGAGTTGTGGTAGGAGGTTGAGAATCTTGCCAAAATGTTTGAAAAGTGGGAGAACTTAGAAGATGAAATGAAAAGGATTAAGAAAAACTAGGAGAATATTGTGAAGAACATGGAGGAAATTGTAGCCTTCAGTAAGGAAATAGTCAAGAACTCGGCCACCACTTTGTGTGTTCTAGGATGAAATGGAGAAGAGGAAGGCAACTAGAGAGGGTAATTCTGGAACTACTCCTATGGGCACCATCTCACAACAACCATCTACTACGGGGCCTACAAACAGGACTAGAGCCAAGAGCAGGAACAACAAAGGTGAGGAGGTCTACAAGGACACCTTGGATAGATAGGTTAGCAAGGAACAAGAGAATTCCTTCGAAGGCAAGCTTGAATTTCTCAATGGGGTGTGGCAAGTCATCAACAACCTTAAGTTTCTATCGAATCAGTAGGGTCTCTACTGCGGGTCTGTAGCTGGTCTTTTCTTTAACTGTTGTTTCTGTGTCTGTTTTTATGCTTTCAGTTTTATTTTCTCTATGTTAAGTTTTACTTCTTGTAAGACTCTGACTTCTCGCCTGTAAGGATTTTTGTATGGGTTTGGGCCCTTCCCAGTTATCTTAATCAAAATAATGGAGGTGTACCTAGCGAGCTTGACAATGTTGTTCTAACAATCATTCTAGTTGATTTGTCTTTATCTATATCGTGTAGGTTCCATGACACAACTATACATGCTAAGACTAACAATCCCAAGTTTAATATAGCTTTAAATATCTTTGAAAAAAAATGGAAATAGTGTTAACTAATGTAAACAACTTGAGCCACAATGAAAGAAAAATGGGGACTACCCTAGTGTAAGAGACTCATAAATTTCTAATTAAGAGTGGCAATGAGCTCGAAGACAATTTAGATGAGATATATGTTAGAATATGAAAAGATTATTAACCCAGAAAACTAGTGCAAATGAATAGATATCTAAACTATGAATGCAAATGATACGAAATTAAAATAACATAGAGTTAGTCTCTAGGAGAGTAATGCAAATGCTAGAAGCAAAATAGTATTAAGAGGATGCAAAAGCAAAAGATACAAAATACAAGCCAAGAAGCATGCTTATATAGACCAAGGAGAGGGAGGAGGTGGCAACACTGACCAATTAGGAGCAACCATCTATCAGACTAAAGATAGCAAAGTATCTTCCCAACATAGCTAATGGATGCTCACATGTAGGAAGGTGACACCTCATTACCACTCACCTAATTAAGCATACTTTATTAACCTGAGCGAGATTAAAAGAAGTGTAGGAAAAAACTAGGAATATAGGGAAAAATAATAACCCAACTAGGAAATAAAAACCTACACTAACACTCCCCCTTAAGCGAAGCTTAGGTGGATGTAGAGATGGGTCCTGGCAAATCAAGCCTGATGAGGTACCCATGTACATAATATTCCCACCAAATAGAAGAAGCCCCCCAGAAGAAAGAAAATCCCCCCCCCCCCAAATAAAGGGAGAAGAGACCCCCCCAAAATAGAGAGAGTCAGGACTCTGAGTGAGAGGATGAAGCCCCCCAAAAGATGAAGCATCCCTCACCCCCAGCAAAGCTCACAAATGAATGAACTTGCTCTCAGTGAAGGGTTTGGTGAAGATATCAGCAACCTACTCGGAAGTCAGATAGTAGTGAAGGTCAATGATGTGGCCATGGATGAGCTCTCGGATGTAGTGCATGTGGACCTCTATGTGTTTGGTCTGTTGATGATGGACCAGATTCTATAAGATCTAAATGGCACTCTGGTTGTCACAAAATATGACTGATGGTCATCTAATATAGATACCAAACTCAGTGAGAAGATTTTGACGCCAAATGGCCTTAGTGGTGGCATTCACAGCCCCCCAATACTTGGCCTTAGTAGAAGATAGAGCAATAGTGGACTGCTTCTTGCTCGACCAACAAACAAAACCTGAACCAAGTGAGAAGCTGAAACCTGAAGTAGACTTGCGATCCTCAAAATTGCTTGCCCAATCTGAATTTGTATAGCCCACCAAGTCAAGCTCAATGCGTACTACATAGTGAATCCCAAAACTGTGAGTACCCTGAATGTAGTGAAGGATCCGCTTGGCTGCTTTCCAGTGCAACTCATGAGGCTCTTGCATGAATTGAGAGACCATGCCTACAACATATTAAATGTCAGGTCTCATATGAGTCTGATAAATGAGACTCCCAACAAGCTGTCCGTACAAAGTGCTATCAATAAGTGGAGAAGAACACTGAGCCTCAAGTTTGACTCCAGAAACGAAGGGAGTCAAAGCAGGCTTACAGTCAACCATATGAAACCTTGAGAGCAAATCTAGAGCATACTTGGACTGTGTGATGGTAATCTCAGAAGCAAACTGGAAGATCTCAATCCTGAGAAAGTAATGCAACAAGCCCAAGTCAGTCATCAAAAACCTATCATGAAGGGCAGTTTTGACAGCCCCAATGGTGGATGAAGAACTCCCTGTGATCAACAAGTCATCAACATACAGAACTAGAAATAGGAGTGAATCATCCTGCTGCAAAATGTAGACATTTTGATCAGAATGGTACCGAGTGAACCCAACTGATAGAAGGAAGGAGTCCATCTTGGCATACCAGGCTTGAGGAGCCTATTTGAGGCCATAGAGATACTTCTGAAGATGGCACACAAGTGAAGAATCCTGAATGACCCTTGTGTCTGCTCCATGTAAATCTCCTCCTGAAGGTCACCATGAAGAAAAGCACTCTTCACATCCATCTGGTGTACTCCCCAATGATTGGTTGTGGCAATGGCAAGAACAAGTCGGATGGAATTCATTCGGGCAACTGGCACAAAAGTCTAAGAGTAGTCAATCCCAGGAACCTGGGAGAATCTTTTGGCAACTAAGTGAGCCTTATGCTTGTTAACTGACCCATCTATTGCAAATTTTGTCTGATAGATCCACTTACATCAAATAGTTTTTCTTCCCTTAGGAAGAGGGACAAGATCCCAAGTGTGGTTCCTCATCAAGGAACTATACTCCTCCCACATAGTTGTACCCCACCTAGGAATACCAAAAGCCTCATGAAAATACTATGGATCTGAGGCAGTAGCAATGAAGACACGTGGAGCATCCTAGAACTGTGAACGAGTCCACCTGGTGTTTGATGGATCCCGAACCAAATCACCTATAGATTACAAGGTCTGTCTAGCCCAAAGTGGACCAGAAGATGGAGAATTTGGAGGAGAATCATCAACCTCTGAATGATGACTAAGAGAGGAAGGAGGTGAGTCCTCTAAATCACTTTATGCATCAGAAATGGAGGTAGAAGACTACTCAGGTGAATCTGACTCATCAGAAGATCTGTCATGTATCCCAAGTGACTCCAATGTCAAAGTAGGAGTTGGAGAAGTGATAGAAAGTGAGCTCAAAGAGCCCTCCTCAAACTGAAGACTCCTCTCAATGAACATCTCATGTGTAGTAGG
The DNA here is from genome assembly GCA_027924645.1 of Cunninghamia lanceolata. Lineage (NCBI taxonomy): Eukaryota > Viridiplantae > Streptophyta > Pinopsida > Cupressales > Cupressaceae > Cunninghamia > Cunninghamia lanceolata. The sequence goes on along the minus strand of BSBN01000584.1, from coordinate 14,766,129 downwards.
GTGGAGAAACTAATAACCCTTCACACCATCAGGATAACCTACAAATATGCAAGGTCTGCTCTGCGTATCTAAGGCCTTGCATTTCTCTGCAGGAATGTGGGCCCATGCAGGAGAACCAAAAACTTGAAAGTGCTTAACTGATGGTTTCCGAATACTCCAAGCTTCAAAAGGAGTGACTCCCTTCAAGGCTCGATGAGGAACACGGTTCTGGATATAACAAGCATAGTTAATAGCCTCTGCCCAATACTATGGTGCAAGAGATCTGGAGTGAATCATGCAGTTCACCATTTCCTTCAAGGACCTTTCTTCCATTCTGCAACACCATTTTGTTGAGGATTGTATGGAACTCAATGCTGCAAATCAATCCCCTCTAAAGTGCAAAACCTCTCAAACCGATGGTTGAGAGGTTAGTTGATAATGAGGGCACACAAAGAACATTATGGAATGTACCATCCCCCACATCAACAGACCCTCTCCCACACACCTCAACATGAGTTTCATCACCCATCAAAATAGAAGGCACAGTACATGGCTCTAAAGATGCAAGCTCTTCTTTAGATGAAGCCATGTGGTGCGAAGCACCCGAATCAAGAACCCAAGTGGATGGTGAAGAAGCAACTGCTACAAGGGCCTTGCCTTTTCCTTTCCCCTTGCTGTTTTCTTTTGCCTTGTCAAACCCCTCATTTGAACTCTATTTGATAGACTCAAGAAGACTGATATTCTTCTTCTCAAGAATGTTTGTCAAGTGATCAATTTGTTTCTTCAAGCACTTATGTTCATCATGATCGGGTCTTTTACAGTAGGCACATTGGACCTCTTTCTTACGCCTGTCGCCCTTGGAAGATTGGGTCTCATTAGTTTCTTTTGAAGAAACTAGTATTTGATCCTTCTTCTCCTTACTATTCTTTTGTTTCTTATCCTTATTCTTGTTATTACTATTTTGTCCTTTCTATTCTTTTATGCCTTGGTTGGCTGCCAGGGCATCTGACTTAGAGGACTTAAGAGTGCCCATCTAGATTAGCTTATCCTGTTCTCGAGTGAGAGAGATAGCAAAATCATCTAAAGATGGCATGGTAAATTGAGTACCAAGTGCACCCTTAGTAGCATAGAAGGTAGAAACAAACACAGAATATTTTGAACTTAGCTTAGAGAGAATACTGAGAATCAATTGTTCATCTTTATTTTCAATTCTACATTGTTTTAACTGTAGCCTTAGTGATTTCAATTTTGTGAAGAAATCTTAGATTGTGTTGAAATTGCCTGGACTTAAACTAATTAGTTCATTTTCCAACATATGACCCCTCATTAAATCTTGTGTGCTAAATAATGTTTCTAGCTTTGTCCAGATTTCATTTGGTGAATTTAAAGACTCAATGTGAAAGAGCAAATCAGGAGAAATAGACAAACACAATGTTCCATATGCCTCATCACATTTGTTAAACCACTTAGGCTTATCTTCATCTTTAGCAGGTTTAGTTTCAAGTCCCATTGTTATCTTATGCAATCCAACTTTCTTTAAGTGAATTGTCATGCATGATTTCCACTCAAAGTAGTTGTATGGAGTTAGGATGGGCATAATTGTTTGATCCATGATGAAGAAATGCAAAAAATAAATGCTGAAAAGAAGAGAACACCACCAAGACAACCCCCCCAAGAAAATATGATTTGACACTTTATATTAGTGCGTTTACAATTGCCACTTAGTGGTCTTGATTTCAATGCATTACAAAACCCTCACAAATTGGGTGTATGCTGAAAGTACAATACTGGAACTCAACCAAACAAAACTAACAGTACCATTGCAATCTAGTCAAAAAATCATGCACTTTCAAAAAAAGAATTGCCTCGATACGAGGTCGTATGTGAAAGTTATGATCCTCCGAAGTTTGCAAAACAAGAACTATGCAATGTCACAGGTGAGAATCTATAATTTCTAGAAATTTTCTGCATCAAAATCAAAAAATGTCTACACTAGTGCATAGAGCATGAAAAAATAACCAAAATAAAAAAGAATTCTTAGGAAACAGAGTTTGTATGAGCAAGAACAGAGCATTTTAAAACTGCCTTCAAATCTGCAACTGCCAATGGAGAGGGGTCTTGCTGTAGCTTTCTGAGTTCATTTCTACAAAATATATGAGTTGCATGCAAAAACTAATACATACCCAGATGGTGTTTTTATGTTGTGAATAAAACCCAGAAGGCATTTTTCTTGCTGATGTAGAGAAGATGTTGATCCAATGTAAACAAAACATCTTTAGCAACAAAAAATAACCCCAGCAACCAAAAATGACATGCAAAGGATGAATCAGCTACCTATGACAAGAAATGGCCTACTGGAACCTACAATATTGATTGAAAACACCAAATATGCAAGCTGGTTGTTAGATTTGAGTTTGAAACCCCGGTTCTGCAACTGTGTCTGACTATCTCTGATTTCGATGAAACAAAAGCCAAATTTGACTTTCTCAAGCCTCTTGGACATGTTGGAATAGCCAGAAATGCTGCTAGTATAACCAAAAATACTAAAATCACCAATATTTTATAAAACACATGTGCAAACCCTAGAGATTAAAATGTTTCTGTTAAACATTTTTGATTCTCCATATCATCAGAAGATGCAAGAGAAGAGCATATTGAGTTTTTTAAAAAATTGCAATAAGCTTAATTAGCCCCCCCTGAATCTCTCAAAGAAGGAAACTAAAATGTATCCTTGCACATAGAATAACTCTGATACCATGTTAGAATCTGAAAAGATTATTAACCCAGAAAACTAGTGCAAATGAATAGATATCTAAACTATGCATGCAAATGATACGAAATCAAAATAAGAACATATAGTTAGTCTCTAAGAGATTAATGCAAATGCTAGAAGCAAAATAGTATTAAGAGGATGCAAAAGCAAAAGATACAAAATATAAGCTAGGTAGCATGCTTATATAGACCAAAGAGAGGGAGGAGGTGGCAACATTGACCAATCAGGAGCAACCATCTATCGCACTAAATATAGCAAAATATCTTCCCAAGATAGCTAATGGATGCTCACATGTAGGAAGGTGACACCTCATAACCACTCACCTAATTAAGCATGCTTTATTAACCTAAGTGAGATTAAAAGAAGTGTAGGAAAAACCTAGTAATATAGGGAAAAATAAATAACCCAACTAGGAATTAAAAACCTACACTAATAATATAATCATATTAGTAGTTTCAAAGAGGAAACAATTACATGTTGAGGAGTAAATTGAAAATAGATTTGACCACCTCCACTCCTCCTAACAACATCCAAGTTCCAATCAATGAGAAATCAAACAATAACCAACCTCCACCTAAGGGAGTTACCTCATCCTCACATCCAAACACTAATGTACCACCCTTGCATATGGATAATTTTTTAGAACAAAACATGACTACATACAAAATCATTGATGACTTAAAGTAGACCAAGGCTAATATATCCATGTATGAGTTGATGAAAATTACAAACTAGAATATGTGATATTGGAAATTTTGATTGAATCTAAGGGAAAAGAAAATGAAACTAAAATAAGTAGAGATGCACTTGTTGCTATTTATAAAGAGAAAGTTAAGTCCCCCCTTTCCTCTTGACAATTCATATTTTGGAAAGGCATTAAATAATTGTATTGTGGATTCAAGTGCTTTAGGTAGTGTTATGGCATTTTTTAATTTACCAAAAGTTGGGATTAACCCTAGCTAAATCAAATAGGAAAGTGGTACAACTATACAAAATAGATGTCAATGTAGTTGGTGGGATATATATTATACACACAATTAGCTTTAGATCCTCAAATTTAGTATTATAGTGATATCCAAGTGCTGGATATACCATAAGCATATGGCATGTTACATAGTTCTAGATAATTTAAAGAGTATATGGCAATCAAAGCACCATAAAGTAAGGGAACTACACTTCCCCTATTCCTCCTCTTCACGGGTTCTTTCAACATGACCTCTTGCTTTTATTTCTTATAAGTTCCCATGTCCCTCTTCTTTTCTATCATTCTTCTTTATCTGAGCATTCTCTTTACTTTCTTTTCCATGTGCCTCTGTGGTCATTTCTTTATTGAAACAAAGATGGCAAACTTTGACTTCTCTTCTCACACTTATCCACCCTCTGTTCACACCAACTTTTGATGAATATTTATTTTTTAATAATTTTTTAAAATTAAATTCACTGAAATTGGCATAGTTTTCATGGGACGTCAACTTTTCCACCCATCAAAACTTATATTTCATGAGGCTCAAGTACTTAGGGTTATCATGCATTGGGTCACAATTATCATCATATTTTTAGGACAACCAAGTGCCTACAATCAAATTCCTATGATCAATCAAGAACTTACTCACAACACACTATTAATGAATCCAATTTGGAGCATCACATACCCAACTCACAATTAGATTTACAACAAAATAATGTTCCATCAAATCTTTCCTAACCCAATCATTCCCTCAAATTATCTTTTACCACAAGTAAATAATTAGTAACTCATCACACTACCTTAGAATAATAACATAGCTACTCAAAATACTTTAGGATATGCTAGAGCAACAAATAGTTAGCAAGTTGGTTCATCATTATTTAATAATCAAGTTGTTGTACCTTCACTATTAAATGCCACCACATGTTCAACTGGTGTTGCTACACTATCTAGAAATCAACAAGAATAAAATACAACTCAAAATTTTAAAGCTCAAGATTTGACAAATGCTATCCAAAGGCTAAATTATGATATGATCAACATACAAGGACAAGTGTAACCAAACAATTAGTCCATAAATAATAGTACTTAGACTATAAACTTCAATTTTCAAAGAATAAATAGACAATGGAACATGTGACTTAACAACGGAGGTTTACCTAGCCCACTTGACAATGTTGTTCTGACAGCCATTCTAGTTGATTTCTCTTTATCTAGATGGTGTAGGTTCCTTGACATAGCTATACATGATGAGACTAACTATCCCAAGTTTAAACTAGCTTCAAATATCTTCCAACAAGAGATAAAATAAACTTGGAAATAGTGTTAACTAATGATAACAACTTGAGATACAATGAAAGAAATATGGGCACTACCCTAGTGTAAGAGACTCATGAATTTCCAACTAAGAGTGACAATAAGACTGAAGACAATTTAGATGAGATATAATCATATTAGTAGTTTCGAAGAGGAAACAATTACATGTTGAGGAGTAAACTGAAAATAGTTTTGACTACCTCCACTCCTCCTAACAACCTCCAAGTTCCACTAGATGAGAAATCAAGCAATTGCCAACCTCCACCCAAGGGACCTACCTTGTACTCATAGCCAAACACTAATGTACCACCCTTGAATATAGATATTTTTTTAGAAAAAAACAAGACTACATACAATATCATTGATGACTTAAAGTAGACTAAGGCTAATATATCCATGTATGAGTTGATGCAAATTACAAATTAGAAGTTGTGTTATTGAAAATTTTGATTGAGTCTAAGGCAAAATAAAAAGAAACTTAAATAATTGTGTTGTGGATTCAAGTGATTTAGGTAATGTTATGCCATTTTTAATTTACCAAAAGTTGGGATTAATCCTAGCTAAATCAAATAGCAAAGTGGTACAACTAAGAAAAATATAAGTTAATGTAGTTGGTGGGATAAATAATATACACATGCAATTAGCTTTAGATCCTCAAATTTAGTATCATATTGATATTCAAGTGGTAATTACACCAGATGCATATGGCATGTTACATAGTTGAGATTGGTCTAGAACATTGAATGGGTATATGACAATCAAATCACCACAAAATGAAGGAACTACACTTCCCTTGTTCCTTCTCTTCATAGGTTCTTTCTACGACCTCTAACATTTACTTATTCAACTCCCATGTCTATCTTATTTTTTACATAATTCTTTTTTATCCGAGCATTTTCTTTACTTTCTTAATCATGTTCCTCTATGGTTGTTTCTCTATAGAAACAAAGATGGAAAAATTTGACTTCTCTGCTCATGCCTATCCTCCTTTTTTTCACTCCTCTTTGTTGCTTTCCCTGTCACATGAAACAAAAATTCAATCTTTCAAGAAATGATAGCATGTTCTCTACCTCTGTCTTCTTCCCATTACTCCTAGAAACTCCTCCTTATTCTCCCATGCTACTCTCTTCCTGACCTTACTGTTGTATAAGATGAAATACCCTCTTGATATTACATGTTGACAACATCCTCATGCATTTCCTTGTCACATAGCCTCCTCCTTTCTCCTAACTTTACCTTTTAGCCCTCCTTCTTCTTACCCTAAGTTTCCATCCCCTAAATCTTCAAGATTTTCCCACTCTCCCCTTACCTTGAGTTCCATAATTTGGCATCTTAATTGATGGTCCTTTGTTCAAGTTTAAAATCCCACGCAAATCTTAAAATCGGGTGCCAATTGATCATCCCTCTAAAGATAAACAACCCAGGTAGGATTTGAATCATGGACCTCACGTATTTGTTCTAGATGAGGCATAAATGTAGCTAGTAGGCAATTCAAATGACTTCCTCTCTCCTTTAATGGCCAACTAAAAAAAAATTGATTTGGTGGAAAAATTTCAAGTCATGCATGGGGAAAAAGGGTGCGGCTCTTTTTATCTATGCTATGCCCCTACATAAAAGTTTAGGATTAAGTAAATAGTTAATTGATTTAGTATTATGCCCTTAGAAAATTAGTAGGAAATTGCATGTGCCCTTAAGCCATCCACCCCCTTACTACATTCCATAAATTAGGTAAGTGATTTAGTTTAATAACTTTAAGATTTAGTTTAGTAATGTTATCCTCAAATTCAACTTGTTCAATTCGTGGGATAACCCCTATGAAACTTGTATGTTTCATAGCTCACGTCCTCTAAGCATGTGAATCGAGACATTTTTGGGTTGTCTCTAGCATGACTTGATCCCTCGAAGGATCTCTTCAATTTTCGATCAAGGTTTGTTTTGAGTATTTTGACGTTTTTGGTTTTTCCCAGTTTTAGTCATTTTTGCACACTAAGATGTCAATGCAAAAAAAAATTGACATTTACATGTAATATGTCAATGTAAAAATAAAATCTGCATTGATACATAAACTGTAATTGCAAAAAACTTTTCTGCAATTACACTCCTATGTTCACACGCTTAGGCATTAATGGCTCTCTGAGTTTAAAAATTTTCAAAATTTTTCTTGGGTTTATATTATTTTTCCCTTCTTTTCTTTTCTTTCACTTCCTCATTGCTAAGTGTTGGTTTCCCTTGCCATCACTATGCCCTAGATTTTTGAAATCGCATCAAAGGTGTTTGGATTCATTTTTGAGTGGGTTTTTGCCATGGGTGAGTTTTATTTCTTCCATCTATGTTTTACTTATCTCTTTTTTTTCTTAACTTCAGTTTTTGTAAGCTCTATGTTTTTGTTGGCTTTGAAACTTAGGTTTTTTCATTCCAAATCACTATGTGAACTTTTGGTTTGTATGACACGTTTTTGTATGTCAAACCCTAGTTTTCCTTGGTTGATTTTTTCTGTTTGTCAAACTTGTTCAGGATTTATCCATCGAACAACATGATCTTTGGATCCTGGTTGTTCAGGGATAAAACCCGAACAACCTCCCTCTTCTTGATTCACCTGTATTCTCCATGATTTGAAGACCTATTCAAACCAATGGATGGTATGCGAGATTCATTTCCTACACATCCATAGTTTGGGATGTTGCACAGGAAATAAACCCGAAACACCATCCCCAAACAAACACAAAGATACACTTAGGATCGAAACATAATACATAAGTAATGTGTCATGTGGGTTTCAAATTCTACATGACTCAAATTAAAAGTCTCATGCAGAATTTGAAACCTGCATGAAATGTTTTATGCTGTCGACCAAACCTTAAGTTCAATGTGTAGGTCAGGGTTTAAATCCTAATCTACACTGTCAAACTTTCCACAAGTTCAATGTGTCATGCAGAGTTTAAATCTTGCATGATACAATGATATTTACTTGATGCCTCAAATACATGTGACATGCACATCAGGTTTTAAACTCCGATGTGCATTTTGGCCTATCCCTTGAGACATGCACATTGGAGTTTAAAACCCTATGTGCATGTTATGTTTTCGAAAGTTCTTCCTTATGTCAATCAGTTTTTAAACCCCAATTGACACATTTGTCTATGCATTGTAAAAATGCAGGTCAGAGTTTAAACTTTGACCTGAATATGAAAATCCAAAATTTTTCCAACTCTGAGAAATTCAAAATGGTACCTCAAAGAAAGATTTTTCCTGATTCGACAAATGAATATCTTTGATCATGAAGATGATATGTTTTCCCAAGATTGTATAAAAGGCATTATGAATGAGATTTTTCTAACCTGGAGGAGTTTCTTCAAAAAACCTATTTTTGTAGTTCATTTGTCAATGTCAAAATCCTCTCCAAAGAAGAAGATGAAGTATAAGTTTCAAGGAGTGGTCTCGACTACTCAAGTGGAGTCAAATGTGGACGAGATCAAAGTTACAGAGATTGGGCATGTTGACATGTCCAAATTTCTGCGGAGACTGAACTAGGAACAATTGCCCCAAAATATGCAATGTGTTTTGAACAGTGTTATACACCTAGTTTCCGCCTTCCTGGTATCAACTCAGAACCCATATTTTGTCTTGGCTATGGCAGGAAAGTTTGACAAGGATACTGAGAGTATATTAGATGCTGATGGGAATGTGATAATTCAACATGATGCAATCTTCTTTTACTCTGTGTTCAAATGTCTCGACATTGAAAATTACTCTAATCCTTCCATTGAAGAAGGGCAGAAGTATTATGATGATCATATTGAGAGATGCAAAAGGACCATCAACACTAGATAGCTCAAAACTCCTCATCCTTCCATATCAAGATGGCCCAAGAACATCTTTAAGAGTGAGTTCATTGAGGAAGTTGGTGACCTCATTACCCTTCTCAACAGGGTAAAAGGCCTCACAACATCAAATGTCTTTCAAGACTGGATGTTTCAATACATCCATGTTATCAAAAAAGGTGAGCAAAAGATATGGTGGGGTCAACAAATTAGTGACTCCATATGTGAGCAGCTAGCTTCAGTATCAATCACTCTAAGATTCTATATGACTTCCTATCTTGTGTATGTTGTTACTTCTATGAAACATTTTCCAGGGTTAACTTGTGAAGGTGACAGAAGATTAATCCCTGTGTATGAGTATTACCCTCAGCTTACCCTAATAGAAAGCATCAAGCATTATTGAAGGGTGATTGATGCCCTTTTCTACCACTACATTTGTTTGTTGGATAAGGAGTTGGAGAAAAAGAGAGTGTCTGATCAAGCCTGGGAATAGGTAAAGAAGTTCGAGTGCATTTTTCTTCAATTCCCCACTTTCATGTATCTAAGGGCAGGCTATTTTAGTGGCCAGCCATATATGCTACCCAGGTACCTAGGGGATAAGATGGTTCTTATGGAGCTGTGCAGGTAGGTAATGGATGTCCATGTTAAGCAAGACGATGCACATAGAGGTGGATTCAAATTCCAGTTTCAGATTGGGAGATATGGCATCTCGACAACTCTGAAAGCTAAGGCTATGGAGATTGAATTGCAATGGATAACTTTGAAGAGGTACAAGAAAAGGAAAGACTTTGATTATCGCGGCATGAAGAATAAACTGAAAGGAAACTACACTCATGTACACATGATTGAGGATATTTGGGCTGATTGTAGAACTGATAAAGATATCAGAAGAATGGATTACTGTAGGCTTACTTTGGACTAGGTAAGGAATTTTCAATTGGTTCATATACCTGATGACACGCAAGATGAAGGACATGTAGTAGATACTACATATGTAGACAACAATATTGCTGATAGCCCTCTGCCTTCTATTCAATGGTCTCAAAAAGAGCTTACTTCTATGAGACAAAGGTTTCAATTGACTCTTGCAATCACCAATGTGTGGCTAGGTAATAAAGGTATAATGTTGAAACCTTTCTTGACTAGTTCTGAGGAAGAACAATTAGAAGGACCCCTAGGGAAAAAAGAAGAGTTGAGGACAAAGAACAAGGAGGATACCACTCCTAGTAAAGAAAGACTCAAGCTTGTCTTCAGAACAAGAAGTAAGGGGAAGGGAAAGGAAAAAGAAGGGACATCTACACAACAAGGTGTTGAGTAAGAGGAGACAACAGAAAAGGGGTCACAAGAAATAATTGACAATCCACAAACCAAGTCTACTCAAGTGACATACTCTCCTTCTACTCTTGTGGTTTCAAAGGTGTGAACTCCCAGAGTTCATGAAATGTCAAGTGTACGACAATCACTAGGTATTCATGATAATCCTGAGTCACCTTCACCAAATGTGTCCACTCACTCTACACATTCCTCTCCTTCAACTCCTAAGAACCAGTCTAGTTTTGATACACCATTAGATAATGTTAACAATGTTTTTGTTCCTTTGTCTTCTATGCCCGGTCTCTCAGATGTTCCCATGTCCATAATTGATTCCATATCTCAATTAGATTTTGAGAAGTTTCTAGGTTCATCTTCTTCATAAGTAAATGTTGGTGTCAATACTTTTGTTGTAGAAACTCAAACACCTCCACTTGTTTTAGTATCCACACAAGATCCATCCATTCCACCAAAATCACAAGATTTTGTAGTTCCACCTATGTCCACTCAGACTACAACTATAGAAGTCAAAGCTGACAAATTTGTCCTTCTACCATGGCTTGTGCCACATCAACCCAAAAGAAAGAAGCAAGTTGTTTCACCAGATGACTTTGATTTTGGTCAATTGGCTCCCACAAAGTCAAAAGCAAAAAAAAAAGATAAAAGTTTGTCAAGAGTGTTTGTCGATGAAACAAACGTAAATATGTAGAAATTGCAATCCCTTCATCTGACAATATTGACTTTCAAAATCATGATTATGTCATCACTAGAGTTGATCTAGGTAAGCAAACTCATGAAAGTGCAAAGGTAGACCTTCTAGCACAAACAAATGTTTTGCTAGATAGATATGATAAGGATAAAGCTATAGAGGACCAACTCAAAATATAGGTTGATCAGTTGAAATTAGTGCTTCTCAAAATAACTCAATCATCTGAATAGATTGAACCCATTGGTACCAGCACAAGTAGTGAATCCTTTTTCAAAGTAGAAAGAATCATTGCAAAGGGTCAAGAAATGGATGCTTGGATAGATAGAGTGCTTTCCCAGGGTTCCTTACTTATAAAGTCGGCCATAGAACTTTATGATAGGCTGGGAAAAGTTGGTAAAGAAATCAGTCAAACATTGGAAATTCTCTCACAAGACATGCAGCTGATTGATCAAGATCTTGACTCTTGGAACAAGCTGAGAGATTTCAAAATTGAGGTGTTGATTGAACATGGGGTCACCCCCGATAGGAGCAAGTATATAGAGTATAGATAGGCTATGATACACAAAAAGGATACTATTGAATGCTTGATAATTGATTTAAAAAAGGACCTTGAAAGGGGAGAAAACAAGGCTTAAGACATTTCTAATGAGCTGGCAAATCTACCATGTCATATGCCTGATGAAAACCAACATATACTCCCCGAAGATTCTATCATTCAGGAATTCACTAACCTGGTGTAGATAGAAGTTGAAACAGAAGTATTTTCATTGACTTCACTTGATAGGTTAATGGAGATCCAGACAATCTTGAATAGACTACAAAAGTTACTGAATAAGCACAAGGGCGTACCTGATACCCTCACCAACTCCATCACTCAGGTGCTTATCATTTCCAAGCATACTCGAGGGCTAGACAATAATGAAGTATAGGTCACTATGAAAAGATATGAAGAGTTCTTGGAGAAGGATGAAGCTAATGAAGAAGTGTCCAAGGACACTTAGATATTTTTCATGTTTAGTTTCCAAGATTTGTAAATTTTGATTGACAAAAGCCATGTCATTTTGAAAAATTAGATTACATGGATTTGTGAGATAGAGTCCCAAGTCAAGTCAAACTCTATTTTTGAATAAGTCAAAGTAGCTATAGATTTCCTATTTTTTCTCTCAGCCTCTCCCTATAAATAAAGAGGGCCTCTTATGTAAATATGATCTTTTGTCTATTGAAGCGAAGTGCTACCATTTTGAAGAGCAATTTGAGACTTTGAGTTCATTTTGTAAATCAGTTTTCAATCAATATAATGGAAGCAAGTTGGCATCCAATCTTTGTCTTGGATCAAGTTTGTGATGTTATAGAATTGTTCTTATGTCCTTTCTATTACATTATATTGTATGCATGGTTGAATTGTAAGAGTGGAAATCAAGTGTTTAGAAGGTGATTCAAATCTGATTTTGTAAACTTTTGGCTGCAATATCATCTTTGGGATTTGTGTTTATGTTTGTGAGTGAGAAGTAACTTGAAGACTTTGGGCTGCAAGTTATTTTCTATGGTCGTGTTATCTTATATTGGCATATAGCGAAGACTTTGGGCTGCACTCTACTCCGAACTCTTTCATTTCCAATTGGCATAAGGAGTAATGAAAAACTATGTGTTTTCATGGGTTTCCTGGTGATTAACACAGGCTGGTATCATTTAGTTATTCTTTTGTATAACTTAATTGGATATGGCCATTAATGTTCCAAGTTAGTAATTTGTAGTTCTTTGCACATTATAAGCTTCGTGGGATTGTTATATGGAATTGTAAACATCTATTTGGAAATAAGAGAATAAGATGATATGGAACCACCCCAAAGATAGTTTTTAGTGTAAATAAATCTAGTTAATTACTGGTTGATATTAGTTAGCAATAAGAAGTGAGCCTCCCTTTTTTGAGAGGAGAGATTTAATCTCATTATACTGTGGTTTATATAACCATTTTGTTCTTAGTTAGTTGATAACAAAATATTCACCCAACAGTTTTTGTCGACTATGTTGGGGACCGAACACGCAACCAAGAGCCTCTCGCCTTTAGTTGAAGTATACCAACCTTATTGTTTGTAATAGTTTTTTTTATTTCTGAGTTATTGTTTGATAAGATTGCACTCTGGTAGAACCAAGGTACACACCAAGTAGAAGATCTCAAGGGTTTATTGATCATATTTTTGAATTGATGCAACAACATAACTTCAATCTTTTGCCTGTGCATACAAGATCCCCACTTCAGTAAACAAGGAGTTTTCCTCCTGCCAACACCAGATCTCCTATACCAAGTGAAGCTTCTAGTGCTCATAGATTTATACTTATTATACCAGTTCAAAGGTTTGTTATCCCTCCATTCAATCAAAGAAGAATGGCCACTCCAGGTCCATGGGGTAATGCTTTCAGGCCACTAAATTTGGCACAGCCACTACATGAATTACCACAGAGTTCCCATAAGAATTTTCCCAAGTTCTATGGCAACAGTAAGCAACATCCTGATGAACACATTCTAACTTTCTATATTACATGTGGTGTTACCAGAGTGGAACATGAAGATGTATCTGTGAGGTTATTTTTTGAAACACTTGAAGGAGTGGCTGCCAATTAGTTCTATCACCTTCTGGCAAGAACCATTATTGGTTGTAATATGCTTCGAACCAAATTTGAAGCAAGGTTCAAATCAGCTAAAGATGCACATGCCTTATTGGCTTAACTTACCTAGATGAAGAAAGAGCCACAAGAACCTATGCATGAGTTCATAGCTAAATTTAACAAGCTGATAAATAGAATTCATGCTACTACTCAACCAATAGCTAAAAACCAAAAGTGTTTCTTCATTAACACCTAATTTCCAGAGGTAAGCTTTCTTTTATGAAGGGCTAATCCAGTTGACTTGGCGGCTACCCAAAGTCTAGCTACTGAGATTGCAAATGATCTAATCCTTGCTAGAAAAATAAGGAAAGATACAAATAGGTCCACAGGTCAGACTTCTTCAAATGCACCTTCTACAAGTACCATGGATCCCATGGTACAATAGATAGCTAATGAGTTGTTGGCTCTCAAAAAGTAGATGTCCCAGAGTTTGTTCATTCCCTCCTATAAGGAAATTCCAAGGAGGACGTTCCCTAATGCTCCTAATTATCAAGGTAATGCTGCAAGGAATCAAAGTCAAAATAGGCTTCCTCCATCACAAGGAAGGCTTGCTTTGGAAGCACCACCTGTGAATGTAGTAGTTGGTTATTATGAATCAGAGCAAGACAATCTACCCCAATCAGAACATGATCAAGAAGATGATGCTAACTTCTTCATGGAGGGTGAAGAGGAAGTAGTTGGTGACTCTAACATCAAGTTCTTGAACTTTGAAGATGAAACGGAACAAGAAGAAGATGCCTATGGTGAATCATATGCAGTTTTTACCCAATCTCAAAATCAGTCTAATCATCAACAAGTGGCTGACAAAGGGAAGTTGAAGGAAGATCCGTGACCTGCAGTTACCATTGCTAAGAGGGGCACTCCTTTTCCTTTTCAACCGAAGGATGTGATGGGTAATAAGAAAGTAAGTACACCAAATCCTCTTGCTTCATCTTCTATACCTAGGACTAGTACCTCAAATGCCGAACCTCAAAATAAGAATTTTTTGTCTTCTATAGCTATCCCCTATCAATCTTTTGATATCATAGACCATGCCAAAAGGACAAAAATTCAAATGTCAGACGTTGAATACCTACAAGCTAATTCTGATCAATTTGATAGGTTAGCTAAATTTGTCAAAAGTAAAGTAGCCCCTAATAGCTAGGATTTTTCTAAAGCTACTTCTATTGCTCCTAAAGCAAGACCTAATCAGAGAAACCTAGTTTCTTCTCCTTCATCCACTATAGGGAAAATAGAACCATTTTATATCTCTTTGCTTGTTAATGGCCATAAACTCAGTAATTATGTCATAGACTTAGGTCCTTCTGATAATGTCATGCCCACCAAGGTAGCCAATGCTTTGGGTTTGACATTAACAAAAAACTTTTGGCCATTGTTTTCCCATGGAGACAAAGCAAGTGCCTCTAATAGGGCAAATCAAGGATGCACAGTTTGCATTCGTAGCTTTCCCAGTAAAGAGGATCAAAATGACAATCCTAGTAGCTGATGTCCTTGCCTCATATGGGATATTATTGGGATGGAATTTCTATAAGGATGTTGGTGGGGAGATAAACCTAGATTAGTTAGAAGCTAGAATACCTGTCAAGGGTATTATGCAAAAGCTACTTCCAGAAAGAGAGTCCAAATACACTGTGACAAAATCCAAAGATCCAAAAGTTCAATTTTTTTTTGAGTCCTATGGAATGGGCACATACTGTCTAACAACTAATGAAGTACCCGAGTCTTCTAATGAAGATTCAAATGAGGATCTCATAATAGAAGATTCTTCTTCTTCAACTGAAGAAAATCTAGATTTTGAAACTGGGAGGATGGAAAGTCCAGATGATGTTTGGACATTAGAATTTGATGGTAGTTGTTCCTCCACTAGATCTGGAGCAGGGATAGTCCTCATATCCCCCAAAGGAGAAATTTTCCCTTTTTCATTCAAACTACAGTTCGACAATACCAACAATACTAATGAGTACGAGTCTTTGTTGTTAGGAATGGATGTTGCAAAAAATAAGGGAATAAAAAATCTTCGTGCATAGGGTGATGCTAATTTGGTTATTTGCCAGGTAAGAAACCTTTACCAGTCAAAGACTGAATGACTAAGGCATTACTGTAATTGAGTTTGGGATTGCATAGAAGATTTTGATGCTTTCAACATTACTGTTGTTCCGAGGGAATACAATGACATAGCAGATTCTTTGGCTGTGTTGGCTACTCTTATGGTCCCACATAAGGATTTTAAGGGGAGTATGTTGGCAAGAGACACTATATGGATTCATGGTTGTTGTCATTGATGGCAACAAAGGTCATCCCACATATCCGCAAGTCATGGTGTGTCTCTACCGAAAGTCAGAATGAAGATTGTTGTGGTCCGGTGAACAAGAACAGAGCTTATGGCAAGGTCCGACAGATTGGTCCGGATCTCTCAGAGGAAGTGTCTTGGTGCAGTACGGATTTGGGGAAGTCAAGAGGACTACCTTGAGTAGTATATTCCAAGGATTTGGCCTCCGGTGATGAACAAAGAAAAAGATATGAATAGTTGAGTACCGGATTCCTGAGAGACAGTGAGAACAGAGGAAGAACTGACTGACAGAGTATCAGACTATTTTCTGGATGTGTTCCTGTTGATGGTAAAGGTTGTGAAGGCATGAATCATGTTTGGCCAACATGATTAATGATATCTACAAGTATATGCTTGATCCGCATTGCTTGGTGAGCAAGGATTCAGCCAACAGAACAGAGTTTGTAAGAAACTAGACTGTTCCGGATGCCGACTAGAAAGGTGATGAAATTACTTGTGCGGATATATATAGAGGATGGATTTAGTTGTGAAGGGTGTGATTGTGTGAAGGCATATGCGAATAAGTGCAGAACAGAGCAGAAGTAGTAAGAAAGATCCGGTATGTGAAAGGATAGCAGAATAAAGAATAGAGGAAAGATGAAGTGCAGCAGATCAGTGTACTGAGCCTAAACTGGAACTGAACACCAGCATATGTAGATGCTTCCAATCAGTTCAAGACTGTGATTCTTATCACTTTGTAGACAGTGTGTCTCCTTGTAGGCAGTGGGCCTCTTTGTGAGCAGTGTGCTCGGGCAGTGAGCCCTAATTGGTAAGTGCCATTTTGTAATTCCCTATTCTTCTAACAGAGAATAATCTTTGGGTTAATCACCCCGTGGTTTTCTCCCTTAATAGGGTTTCCACGTCAAAAATACTGTGTCATGTGTTTCTTATTTCATGGTAATGTTTTTGTGTTTGATTCAATGCTGCATTAATTAATAAGAAAGTTCAAAAAGGAAAATAATTAGGATAACTGATTCACCCCCCCCCCCTCTTAGTTATCAACAGAGTAAATATACTATTGAGATGGTCTTTCAACCAAGTGTTCTAGACAATTCTACCCACTGGAAAATCTTCAATAGTGATGATCAAGTCATTTCATTCTTGGAGAAGTTAGAAAATTTCAATGAGTTGTATTTCGAAGGAAGTGACTCCCCTTCTCGAGAATCTATTTTTGAAGTAGATCCAAAGACTGGTGAAGAAATATTATAGCTCAAGGGGAATAAGATTCCTAAACGTTTAGTTTCTCTTGAGAATATTTTTGATAAGCATGACCGCTACATCAAATGTCAATAGAAATCTAGTTTAGAGTCATCAACTGAAATTGAGCAAGTCAATCTGAGCACGGAAAGTGATCCCAAATTAGTCAATATTGGGAAATGTTGCATGATAGAAGAAAAGAACAAATTTGTAATACTCTTATGTCAATACATTTATGTATTGGCCTACTCATATGATGACTTGAAATCTTTTTGTTCGAAGGAAGTCCAACATGAGATTCCACTCAAGTCGGGATCTTCACTTCATAAGCAAAAGCAGAGACAGTATAGTCAAAAAATCTAAGGCACCATTCTTGCTGAGATTCAGAAGATACTCAATGCCAAAATAATTTTCCCTATCCATCATTCTACGTGGATAGCAAATATTGTTCCAGTGAGGAAAAAGAATGGAGAAATCTGCATTTGTGTGGATTTATGAAATCTGAATTAGTCATCTTTAAAAGATAATTACCCACTTCTGGTGATGGATCAAGTCCTTCAAATAGTGATGGCTTTAGAAAATTTGTCTATGTTAGATGGCTTCTTAGGTTACAATCAAGTGGAGGTTAGTGAAGAAGATCAATATAAAATTGCCTTCACCACTCCATGGGGTACTTTTGTGTATCGCAGGATGCCTTTTTGACTAATCGATGTTGGCGCTACCTTCTAAAGAGAAATGGACCTAGCTTTCCATGATGAAATGGGTAAGTTCATTGTTGTATATGTTGATGATCTATCTTTTCAAAGAATCGTTTAGATCATGCTTATCACTTATAAAAAGTTCTAGAAAGATGCCACCAGCATGGTATTTCCCTAAATCCCAAGAAATCTATTTTTGGGGTAACAAAAGGTAAGCTTTTTGGACACATTGTGTCCAAAGAAGGTAGCAAGATTGATCTTGAGTGGTTCAAATCTATCTAGGGTCTTACTTTACCCTTAAGTAAGACAACAGTACACTCTTTCTTTGGGAAGGTGAATTTTCTATGGAGGTTTGTTTGAGAATGTTCAGAGAAGACTCGTCATATCATTGATATGATGAAGGGAAAGTCTACCTTCTGATGGAGTGCAAAAGCTAAAGAAGCTTTTAATGATATCAAGGAAGCAATTGTACATGCTCCGGTTTTAGTTTGCCCAAATTATACTAAAGATTTCATTATGTATAGCTATGCTTTTGAGCACACTCTGTTAGCAATTTTGGTACAACAAAACAAGGAAGGCTTCGAATCTCCAATTGCATTTATGAGTTGTCCTTTGAAGGCTCATGAGCTCAAATATTCAGCCATGGAAAAGCATGCTTATGCTATCATCAAGGCAGTCAAACATTTTAGGTATTACATCTTGAACTCCCACACCACTGCATTAATACCTGATTTAGTAGTCAAGTCTATCTTAACTCATCAAGAGTTTGGGAGTAAGAGAGGCAACTGGATTGCTAAGATCCATGAGTATGATTTGGATATCAAGCCCACCAAGTTGGTTCATGGGAAAGGCTTATGTCAGCTAATTGTTGATAATGTACCAAAAGAAATAGGAGATGAGGAAGAAGCAAATGATGAGGTATTTCCCATAGTCTTGTTTGTCAGTACATTAGATGAATGGTACTCAAATATTGTGCACTTCCTCACCTATGGAGAATGTCCTAAACACTTGTCCTATAAAGAGAAGAGGATGATCAAAATCAAAGATACAAACTTTGTCCTATGGGATAATGGTTTGTATAAAAGGAGTATTGATGGATTTTTTCTACGTTGCATTGATAAGGCACAACAAGGTAAACTGTTGGAGTCTTTTCATAGTTTAGCATGTGGTGGACATTTCTCAGTACTAGTGATGACTCACAAAATCTTGTGAGCTAGGTATTACTGGCCCACACTTTTCCAAGACACATACAACTAGGTGCACGTAAGTGAGAGTTATGTCAACAGTTTGTGGGGAAACCCAAGTTGGCATCACTACCCCTCATGCCAGTATTAATCGAGGAGCATTTTCAACAGTGGGGCATTGACTTCATTAGTGCAGTCAAGTGCATGACATAGTTATGTTCTCATGGAAACTGATTACTTCACCAAGTGGATGGAAGCCATCCCGATGAAGCACACCACTTCTAAAGTAGTTTGCAATTTTCTCAAGGAGAATATCATATCAAGGTTTGGAGTGCCAAAAAAGATAGTAGCAGATAATGCTACTTGTTTCTCTTCTCACAGTATAACTCGTTTCTATTTTAAATATGGAATCATTCTTGCTCATTCATTAGATTATTACCCCTAAGGGAATGGTCAGGCTGATTCAAGAAATAAGAATCTGGTTACCATCATTAGGAAACTAGTTGATGAGAATCAAAGGACCTGGCACAAAGCATTGTATGATGCGTTGTGGGCAGATCGTATTACACCCAAAAGAGCAATTGGTATGTCACCATTTCAACTTTTGTATGGTCTGAATGCTAAATTACCAATCACATTGGAGTTGTCTACTTTGAAGCTGGCTAAGGCCATAGAAGATGGAACTTTTGATAGTTCTATCGACAAAGGCGAGAATCCACAGTCAAGTGCAGGACATAGTTATGTTCTCATGGAAACTGATTACTTCACCAAATGGGTGGAAGCCATCCTGGTGAAGCACACCACTTCTAAAGTGGTTTGCAATTTTCTCAAGGAGACTATCATATCAAGATTTGGAGTGCCAAACAAGATAGTAGCAAATAATGCTACTTAGTTCTCTTCTCACAGGATAACTAGTTTCTATTTTGAATATGGAATCATTCTTGTTCATTCATCAGATTATTACCCCCAAGGGAATGGTTGGGCTGAGTTAAGAAATAAAAATCTGGTTACCATCATTAGGAAACTAGTTGATGAGAATCAAAGGACCTAGTACAAAGAATTGTATGATGTGTTGTGGGCAGATCATATTACACCCAAAAGAGCAATTGGTATGTCACCATTTCAGCTTTTGCATGTTCTGAATGCTAAAATACCAATCACATTGGAGTTGTCTACTTTGGAGTTGGCTAAGGCCATAGAAGATGGAACTTTTGATAGTTCTATTGACAAACACGTAATGTTTCTTTCTGAACTTGAGGAACAATGCGTAAAGGTAGTGGATCGCATTGCAGAACATCAAAGTCAAGTAAAGAAACTATTTGATAAGAAGGCAAAATCCCAGAGTTTCCAAGTCCGTGATCAAGTTCTGTTGTGGGACAAAAGAAGAGTACCAAAAGGAATGCATGGAAAGTTTGATTTTTTGTGGAGGGACCCTTTTGTCATTCATCAACTTTGTGGTGAGAATAGCTTTCTTTTTTAGTATCAAGATGAAACACCTTTTCTGCTGCCTCACAGTGAACAACATCTGAATCTTTTCTCAAAGTGAAGTGATAGATAAGTTTGTAAATACTTGTATAGTTTTTCATCTTTTCTGTTTTAAGTATTTTTGTGTCTTTTTGTTGTGTCACCTAACTCTATAGCCCAATGGTTGGATAAAGGCACTTAGAGTTTTGGAGTTCATCTCCCTTCAATCATTTCAAAGGATGATTATAGGAAGCTCCCTAGTTAGAGCCAACTGTTATCCTCGAATTTAGCTTGTTCAATTCATGGGATAACCCCTAAGAAACTTCTCTATTTCATATCCCATGTCCTCTAAGCACACAAATCGAGGCATTTTTAGGTTGTCTCTAGCATGACTTGATCCCTCGAAGGATCTCTTCAATTTTTTATCAAGGTTTGTTTTGAGTATTTTGACGTTTTTGGTTTTTCCCATTGTTAGTCATTTTTGCACACTGAGATGTCAATGTAAAAAAAAATTGACATTTACATGTAATATGTCAATGTAAAAACAAAATTTACATTTACATGTAATATATCAATGTAAAAATAAAATCTGCATTGACACGTAAGGTGTAACTATAGAAAAATTTTCCACAATTACACTCCTATGTTCACACACTCAAGCATTAATGGCTCTCCGAATTTAAAGATTTTTGAAATCTTTATTGGGTTTATATTGTTTTTCCCTTCTTTTCTTTTCTTTCACTTTCTCATTGTTGAGCGTTGGTTTCCCTGGCCATCACTGTGCCCTAGATTTTCAAAATCGCATCAAAGGTGTTTGGATTCATTTTTGAGTGGGTTTTTTCCATGAGTGGGTTTTATTTCTTCCGTTTGTATTTTACTTATCTCTTTGTTTTCTTAACTTAGGTTTCCATAAGCTTTCTATTTTTGTTGGCTTTGAAACTTAGGGTTTTTCATTCCAAATCACTGTGTGAATTTTTGGTTTGTATGACACGTTTTTGTATGTTAAACCCTAGTTTTCCTTGGTTGATTTTTTCTATTTGTCAAACTTTTTGTTCGGGATATATCCACCAAACAACATGGTCTTTGGATTGTGGTTGTTTGGGATTTATCTTCTTGATTCACCTATTTTCTCCATGATTTGAAGACCTATCCAAACCAATGGATGGTATGCAGGATTCCTTTCCCACACAACATCCATGATTTGGAATGTTGTGCGAGAAATTAACCCCTCACACCATCCCCAAACAAACCTAAAGCCACACTTAGCATCGAAACATAACACATAAGTAATGTGTCATGTAGGTTTCAAATTATGCATGACATAAGTTAAAAGTGTCATGTGGAATTTGAAACTCGCATGACATGTTTTATGTTGTCGACCAAACCTTAAGTTCAATGTGTAGGTCAGGGTTTAAATCTTGATCTACATTGTCAAACTTTCCACAAGTTCAATGTGTCATATAGAGTTTAAATCCTACATGACACAATGATATTTACTCAATGCCTCAAATACATGCGACATGCACATCAGGTTTTAAACTCTGATGTGCATTTTGGCCTATCCCTTGAGAAATGCACATCAGAGTTTAAAACCTGATGTGCATGTTATGTTTTCCAAAGTTTCTCCTTATGTGAATCAGGTTTTAAACGTTGATTGACACATTTGTCTATGCATTATAAAAATGCAGGTCAGAGTTTAAACTTCGACTGGCATATGAAAATCCAAAATTTTTCCAACTCTGAGAAATTCAAAATGGTACTTCAAAGAAAGATTTTTCCTGATTCGACAAATGAATATCTTTGATCATGAAGATGATATGTTTTCCAAACATTGTATAAAAGGCATTATGAATGAGATTTTTCTAACCTGGAGGAGTTTCTTCAAAAAACCTATTTTTGCAGTTCATTTGTCAATGTCAGAATCCTCTCCAAAGAAGAAGATGAAGTATAAGTTTCAAGGAGTGGTCTCGGCTACTCAAGTGGAGTCAAATGTGGACAACATCAAAGATACAAAGATTGGGCATGTAAACATGTCCAAATTTCTAGGGAGACTAAACCAACAACCATTGCCCCAAAATATGTAATGTGTTTTGAATAGTGATATACACTTGGTTTCCACCTTCTCGGTATTAACTAAGAACCCAAATTTTGTCTTGGCCATGGTGAGAAAGTTTGACAAAGATACTAAGAGTATATCAAATGCTGATGGGAATGTGATAATTCAACTTGATGCAAACTTCTTTGACTCTGTGTTTAAATGTCCCAACATTGAAAATTACTCTAATCTTTCCATTGAAGAAGGCCATAAGTATTATGATGATCATACTGAGAGATACAAAAGGACCGTTAACACTAGATGGCTCAAAACTTCTTGTCCTTCCATATCAAGATGGTCCAAGAACATCTTTAGGAGTGAGTTCATTGAGGAAGTTGGTGACCTCATTACCCTTCTTAGTAGGGTCAAAGGCCTCGCAGCATCAAATGTCTTTTAGGACTGGATGTTTCAATACATCCTTATTATCAAAAAAGGTGAGCAAAAGATATGGTGGGGTCAACAAATCAGTGACTCCATATGTGAGCAGCTAGCTTCAGTATCAACCACTCTGAGATTCTATATGACTTCGTATCTTGTGTATGCTGTTGCTTCTATGAAACATTTTCCAGGGTTAACTTGTGAAGGTGACAAAAGACTAATCCCTATGTATGAGTATGACCCTCAGCTTACCCTAAAAAAAACATCAAGCACTATCGAAGGGTGAATGTTGCCTTTTTTTACCACTACATTTGTTTGTTGGATAAGGAGTTGGAGAAAAAGAGAGTGTTTGATCAATCCTGGGAACATGTAAAGAAGTTTGGGTGCATTTTTCTTCAATTCCCCACTTTCATGTATCTAAGGGTAGGCTATTTTAGTGGGTAGCCATATATGCTACCCAAGTACCTAGGGGATACAATGGTTCTTATGGAACTGTGCAGGTAGGTAATGGATGTCCATGTTAAGCAAGTTAGTGCACATAGAGGTGGATTCAAATTCCAGTTTCAGATTGGGAGATATGGTATCTCGACAACTTCAAAAGATAAGGCTATGGAGACTGAATTGTAATGGATAACTCTGAAGAGGTACAAGAAAAGGAAAGACTTTGATTATTGTGGCATGAAGAATAAACTGAAAGGAAACTACACTCATGTACACATGATTGAGCATATTTGGGTTGATTGTAGAACTGATGAAGATCAAAAGAATGGATTATAGTAGGCTTACTTTGGACTAGGTAAGGAATTTTCAATTGGCTAATATACCTGAAGACATGTAGGATGAAGGAGATGTAGTAGATACTACATATGTAGACAAAAATATTGCTAACAACCCTCTACCTTCTATTTAATGGTCTCAGAAAGAGCTTACTTCTGTGATACAAAGGCTTCAATTGAATCTTGAAAACACCAATGTGTGGCTAGGTAATAAAGGTATAAAGTTGAAACCTTTCTTGACTGGTTCTAAGGAAGAACAAACAGAAGGACCCCTAGGGAAAAAGGAAGAGTTAAGGACAAAGAACAAGGAGGATACCACTCCTAGTAAAGAAAGACTCAAGTTTGTCACAACAAGGTGTTGAGCAAGAGGAGACAACATAAAAGGGCTCACAAGAAATAATTGACAATCCACAAACCAAGTTTGCTCAAGTGACATCCTCTCCTTCTACTCCTATGGTTTCAATGGTGCAAACTCCCACAGTTCATGAAATCTCAAGTGCATGACAATCACCAGGTATTCGTGATAATTTTGAGTCACCTTCACCAAATGTGTCCACTCACTTTGCACATTCCTCTCCTTCAACTCCTAAGAACTAGTCTATTTTGATACACCATTAGATAATGTTGACAATGTTTTTGCTCCTTTGTCTTCTATGCCTAGTCTCTTAGATGTTCCCATGCCCATAATTGATTCCATATTTCAATTAGATTTTGAGAAGTTTCTAGGTTCATCTTCTTCACAAGTAAATGTTGGTGTCAATCCTTTTGCTGTACAAACTCAAACACCTTCACTTGTTTCAGGATCCACACAAGATCCATCCATTCCACCAAAATGAGAAGATTCTGTAGTTGCACTTGTGTCCACTTAGACTACAACTGCAGAAGTCAAAGCTAAAAATTTTGTCCTTCCACCGTGGCTTGTGCCACATCAACCCAAAAGAAAGAAGCAAGTTGTTTCACCAGATGATTTTGATTTTGGTCAATTGGTTCCCACAAAGTCAAAAGCAACCAAAAAGGCTAAAACTTTGTCAAGAGTGTTTGTTGATGAAACAAAACACAAATATGCATAAATTACAATCCCTTCATCTGACAATATTGACTTTCAAAATCCTGATTATGTCATCACTAGAGTTGATCTAGGTAAGAAAACTCATTAAAGTGAAAAGGAAGACCTTCTAGCACAATTGAATTGTTTTATAGATAGATATGATAAGGATAAAGCTATAAAGGACCAACTCAAAATATAGGTTGATCGGTTAAAATCAGTGCTTCTCAAAATAACTCAGTCATCTGAACGGATTGAACCTATTGGCACCAACACAAGTAGTGAATCCTTTTTGAAAGGAGAAATAATCAGTGCAAAGGGTCAAGCAGTGGATGCTTGGATAGACAAAGTGCTTGCCTAGGGTTCCTTACTTATAAAGTCAGCCATAGAACTTTATGTCAGCTTGGGAAAAGTTGGTAAAGAAATCAATCAAACATTGGAAATTCTCTCACAATACATGTAGTTGATTGAGCAAGATCTTGACTCTTAGAACAAGATAAGAGATTTATATAGAGTATCAAGAGGCTATGATACACAAAAAGGATACTATTGAATGATTGATACTTGATTTAAAAAAGGACCTTGAAAAGGGAGAAAATAAGGCTTAAGAGATTTCTGATGAGCTGGCAGATCTACCATGTCATATGCTTGATGACAACCGGAAGATACTCCTCGAAGATACAGTCATTCAGGAATTCACTAACCTAGTGTAGATAGAAGTTGAAACAAAAGTCTTTTCATTGACTTCACTTGATAGGTTAATATAGATCCAGACAATCCTGAATAAACTGCAAAAGTTACTGAATAAGCACAAGGGCATACCTGATATACTCACTGACTCCATCACTCCAGTGCTTATCATTTCCAAGCATACTTGAGGGCTAGACAATAATGAAGTACAAGTCACTATGAAAGAATATGAAGAGTTCTTGGAGAAGGATGAAGCTAATGAAGAAGTGTCGAAGGACACTTAGATATTTTTCATGTTTAGTTTCCAAGATTTGTAAATTTTGATTGACAAAAGCCATGTCATTTTGAAAAATTAGATTACATGAATTTGTGAGATAGAGTCCCAAGTCAAATCAGACTCTATTTTTTAATAAGTCAAAGTAGTTGTAGATTTCCTATTTTTTCTCTCAGCCTCTCCCTATAAATAAAGAGGGCCTCTTATGTAAATATGATCTTTTGTCTATTGAAGCAAAGCACTGCCATTTTGAAGAGCAATTTGAGACTTTGAGTTCATTTTGTAAATTGGGTTTCAATCAATATAAAGAAAGCAAGTTGGCATCCAATCTTTGTCTTGGATCAAGTTTGTGATGTTATATAATTGTTCTTATGTCCTTTCTATTACATTATCTTGTATGCATGGTTGAATTCTAAGCATGGAAATCAAGTGCTTAGAAGGTGATTCAAATCTGATTTTGTAGACTTTGGGCTGCAATATCATCTTTGGGATTTGTGTTTATGTTTGTGAGTGAGAAGTAACTTGAAGACTTTGGGCCGCAAGTTATTGTCAACGATCGTGTTATCTTATCTCAACATATAGTGAAGACTTTGGGCTGCACTCTACTCAGAACTCTTTCATTTCTAATTGGCATAAGGAGCAATGAAAAAAATTGTGTTTTTGTGGGTTTCCTGGTGATTAACACACACTGGTATCATTTAGTTATTCTTTTGTATAACTTAATTGGATATTGGCCATTATTTTTCCAAGTTAGTAATTTGTAGTTCTTTGCATATTATAAGCTTCATGGGATTGTTATCTTGAATTATAAACATCTATTCTAAAATAAGAGAATAAGATGATATGGAACCACTCTAAGGATAGTTTTTAGTGTAAATAAATCTAGTTAATTACTAGTTGATATTAGTTAGCAATAAGAAGGGAGCCTCCCCTTTCTGAGAGGAGAGATTTAATCTCATTATACTATGGTTGAAATAACTTTTTTGTTCTCAATTAGCTGATAACAAAATATTCACCCAACAAGTAAGTCTAGGATTAAGTAAATGGTTAATTGAGTTAGTGTCATCCGCTTAGTCCATCCCCTAACTACATTCCATAGTTCAGGCAATCAATTTAGTTTAATAAGTCTGGGATTTAGTTTAGTAAGTTTAGGATTAAATAAATAGTTATTAGATTAAGTTTAGGTTTCAATGCATGACCATGTATTATTTTAGTAATTTGTCTATGATTGCCTACTACTTTTCTAGATCAATTTTAGTTTCTAAAAATAAGAGATAATTGATGTATTGTATTATTTTAGTAATATTTTTATGATTACCTACTACTTTTCTTATCACCATCTTGATAATCCCTATTGTGTTGGGATGTGTGATTTTATTATGTTTGGGATATAGTTTTGTTTTGTGAATTGGACACATTATCTATGAACAAAACACATTATTAAGACTTTGTAAATTTCTCCAAGTATAATGATTATACCATGATGTGATAGTTATAAAATTAACATGAATATCACATTTATTTAAATTGGAATGTTAATGTTGATATTTATTAAATTTTCATGTTACCCATCATTTGGAAAAAATGGCATTTTAAATAAATTTGTTTTATGTGTTGTGGACTAGGAAGGTTATATACATACCTGCATACATACATGGAATTTGTTCCATTATATTTATTTCTTCTATTTTGTACCATTATACATGAAATTTGTGAATTGTTATGAATTTTTTGGTACTATGTTTTGACTAATTAGGACTTAAGAATGTAATTTTAATTTTCCTACTTAGGATCTTAGTTTCAAAACATCAATTAAAGCAACTTATAGATTCATAATTAAATATATAATTTTTGATACTATGAAATTTTATACCAAATAAAATTATATGCATATTCAAACTGTTATGCAAAAAAGTGTGTACACTTGTTAATCAAGACCTATTTTAACACCATTTTTGAACATTACATGATTAAATCTCAATCCTGATGAATAAACTCGACAAAATAAATTTAGGACTGGTCTAAGCCCACTTAAATGGACACTCTCCAGAGTTTGTGGGGCTGAAGGACTAGGGTGCCTAGCATCTTGGTCCCAGATGTTAGCCCTAGTCCTATTTTTGTGGTGTCGGCCTAGAACATCTCCTTAGCTTTTACATGTCGACCCCATTTGGTTTTATTTGTTGTTGGTGAGCAGGAATGAATATATAAAGGAGTTTTAAAATTCATTTAATACACTAGATGACAAGAGAAGAATTAGAATTGCTTACATATTTGATCTCCTATGCTCAAGTGCTCTTCATGCTTGGAATTGCTACATGCTTGTGGATGTTATGATGTGTCACTTACAAATCTTGAAGGAAGTTAAAGCCATCTTTATCTATCTCATTGTTGGTTCATCATCTTGAGTTATATACTCCAACTAGGGTTTCACATCTTGTGGTAATCTTATCACTTTCATTCATATTTTCATCATATATTGTGGATCTTGCCTCTATCATCCTAGTGCATGCACTCTTGGATCACTAATCATCATTGTAGTGGAGGTGGAAATACCAACACGGGGTTTGACTAAGGTAAGCCCCTAAACACAACACAACCTTTTCCCTATTTTCTTGTGTGCAGGTTGAAGATATAGGTTTCAAAAGATAAGATCCAAGAAGAAGGAGGGTTTTGCAGGTACAGGTCTGGTGAAGCTAGGAGATTATGCAAAACCCTAATTAGGGTCTAAGGCACCTAATGCTTTGGTACTTCTGTTCTCTTGAACTTAGATCCAAGTTCTTCTCTATTTCTTGATCTCTACTGCACTTTTAGAATTTTTGTTTCTATTTTTGACAGTCGTATATTTGCAGATCTTGGTCAAATAGGGTTTCATCTTTTACCCTAGTTTACTTGGTTAATTTTGGATGAATTTGGTTGACACTCCTCTATACAACAAAGGGACAAAACCCCTATAGTTTGTCTCTCCTTCATGGGTAGTAGCCAAGCTAGGTTTGTGTTCCAATGTTAAGAGGAAGAGGGTTGTCCTAGTTTAACCTTTTAGGCTAGATCTCTCTTTTCCACTCCCTAACATTTTGGTGAACCCGACGTATCTTGCACTTTGGTATCCTTCTTGTTTTAGATCTGAGTTGTTTTCTTCCCTATATCTGATTAGGATTGAATTCATTGACCATTTTGCATACCTACATAGCTTATTTTTACATTGTTTCAAAATTAGGGTTTACAAAAACCTTGCATTCCTAGAAAACCTAGTTAGTCTTGAACCTAGGGTTTGGAGATTAGTGAGTTGTTTCGGATCTTTGTGGCATAATTAAATTAATTTAATTTGTTGTATAATATCATTTTTTTGTTTAAATAAAAGACATTATTGTATAATTGCATTGAAAAGTGAAAAATCAAGCATTTTAGGCTTAGAAAAAGCATATTTATTGCATTGTTTTCATTGCATAAGTTTTAGATCATCATAGTAAGATTTAAACTTCTAATTTTTGCATTAGATATGATTGGTATTGAATTCATTAATCATTTCATAGTGCTTCACTTTACATTTGAACCTATTCATTGCTAGGGTTTGTCAAAAAAATTGCATTTTTAGGAAAACCTAGTTATTGTGAAATCTAGGGTTTGTGATTGATATCTTGTTTCAAATTTTGTTGATGAAACTTGCATTTCAACTCTGATTTTACTTTGTTCTAATACATCATATATGTCATCTTGTTTTGAAATTTGAAAGGAAGAACAATTTTTTGATACATTTTGAAAAAAAACATTAAATTTAGGGTTTGATTGGAGCATGAGTATGGATGATATCTAATTTGCTTTGAGTAGAGTTGAAATTGATTAGGCATTTATTATTGCATCACATTTATTTTCATTTTATCAAAAGTGAAAAACATTGGTTCATTTAAACAAAAAAGTCAAACTTTTCTTTCATCACATCATTCATCTCTTCTTTGTGTGCATCTTGTGTGTCACTAAGGCTTGTAAACAATTTTTGAGTTTTGTGACTTAGTGTCCTAATTCAAACACTCTTGTGCAAAGAAGTATTTGAATCATGGGTTCTAATGCTTTGAATAACTCTGATAACAACACATCAAAACTCCCATTTCCAAGTCTAATCACACAAGTGTTGCAAGTATGGGCCTAACCGGTGTTGTCATTAATGTCAACATACTTTTGTTGCATTAATGATAAGGATTGGATCAGCTGTATGCTGAGGATATTCAGAAAATTAGTCCTATCAGGAACATAGAAGAACGGTGAAGACAGTGAGGTAAAGATCCCAGCTAAGATGAAGATCAGAGGATGCACATCAAAGGGTTTGTAGATATGTGTCTTAAGATGATCCAGTAAAGATTTTAGAGGTCCACATGAAGATCTAAAGAAGTTATGACCACTTAAGTAAAACCGGTTTTGGTAGATATTTAGAGGTGACAAAGTGACACAGATAGGTCCGGTGAGATCCAAAAATACAATATCTTGTTTTGTGGATTTGATGGAGTGTTTAGGAAGTCAATGTGAATTGACAACTCAATTGGTTCATAGTCTGAAGGTTTGCAAGCATCTATTCCAATATGATAGTGATGACAGACTATGTTCTTGAGGTTCTGGATGAAGGAGAATGATTTCAGTAAGCAGAAGTAGTGTGGATGTTCTTGGTGATTCAGGCAAGCTTGTGGAGGTCTTTGGATTGTGTCTAGTTCATGTTGGTGCTCTGCATTGAAGATTGAGCTCGTAATTGAAGAATTACTTCTGGATGTTGATGTTTTTCCTAAGTTTGGGTGACTAGATGAGTTACACATCCTGCGGATGATCTTGAAGATGTTCTGTGAAAAATGGCATGTTCCTAAAGGACGATTGAAGTCTCAGATCTATGTGGCCGACAGTGTGTTGATCCATGTGAAGTCTTTTTGTAATTAGTCATGTTGTATTTATGTATTTGCTCTGTAATGTATGCCGACTTGGATGATTATCCCTAAGTCGATGTCTTGTATAAATAAGGAGGTGTAAAGTCATTTCAAAAGTATCTTGTGGAGATGAAAGTGTGGTAGAGAGGAGCAAAGTGAAAGGTAGAGTAGAAGTATTGGGCTTAAATAAAATTGACTCAAGCATGGTGAAGATGCTATTCTTCAGTTTAAGTATGTAATACTTATTATTTTGTAGACAGTGTGTCTCCTGTAGGCAGTGGGCCTCTTGTGAGCAGTGAGCCCTAATTAGCATGTGCCATTTTGTTCTTCCTATTATTTTAACAGAGAATACATTCTTGGGTTAGTCACCTCGTGGTTTTTCCCTTAACCAGGTTTTCCACATTAAAAATCTTGGTGTCATATGTGTTAATGTGTTTTTGCTCTTGAATTGTTGCATTATGTTTCCATGATTGATTTATTATTATGCTGCTGAATTAAGAAAAGGATTTAAGTGATTAATTGGAAGAAAGTTTTGGACAACTGATTCACCCTCCCCCACTCTTAGTTGTCTGTCCTAAATCTAACAATTGGTATCAGAGCTAAGTTCCTCTAAAAAGAGCTTAACCACTTGAGGAGATCCAGGATGTCGTCCTACAAGAAGGATAGTCCAAGGTTTGATGGAACCAATTTCACTCTTTGGAAAAGTCACATGGAATGCCACTTGCAATGTATGGGAATGTAGTATTGGATCATGGCTTCAAAGAAGTATGTTCCTCCACATAATGGTCTGAGTACCGTAGATGAAATTAGAGATGCTAAAAACAATCTACGGACTAAAGAAGCTCTTCTAAGTGCCTTATCTGATTCAGAACTGACAAATGTTATTGATCTAAAAATTGCATATGAGATTTGGCAAAAACTAGAACTTCTGCATGAAGGAGACAAGTATGTTAAATGTGACAAGCTATAAAGTCTGAAAGCAAAATTTGAAAACTTGAAGATGAGAGAAGATGAAAATATCACTACATTTATGCAAGAGTAAATGAGCTTGTTTGTGGCATTAGATGTGCTGGTGGAATCTTGGATGAAGATGAGATTGTTGCCAAAGTTCTCAGATCCCTTCCTAATTCTTACAAATACAAGGTTGCTGCTATTGAAGAATTCAAATCCTATTCAGGTATCACAAGAGATCAATTGGTTGGTAAATTGGCTGCATTTGAATTGACTGAGTTTGCAGATGCCCCCCCAAGACTGAATCTGCATTCAAAGCTAGTGCCTCTGTAAAAGGAAAACAAAAGTTTGATCTAGGAGAGAACTCTTAAAATAAATTATCATGGTATGAAAAAGAAAGAAAAGACCTGGAAGAAGATGAAACAGAAGCTGCTCAAATTGAAGCCCTTATTGCAAAAAGGTTGCCAAGAGGATCCGGTAAGTATGAGGGGAAATTGCCTTTTAAATGTTTTAACTGTAATAAGATTGGTCATTTTGCCTCAAGGTGTCCGGAAAGATTTTCAAGGCCAAATCCTAATAGATCAAGGTTCCAAAAGAAATGTTACTATGTTCATGAAGATGATGATGTTGAAGGAGTAACAGATGATGAATTAGAGTCAGGAAATAAATCCAAAAGTGACTAGGTGTTTATTGCCATTAAGGAAGAAGATACAATGCCCTCTGAATCTGTCAATCATAAAATTGTAGAAAGAGCTCTGGCTGCCCAAGTTGAAGAAAAGGATGATTGGGTCATTGATAATGGATGCTCCCACCATATGACAGGTGACAAAATAAAGTTCATAGATTAGGAAAGGTATGAAGGAGTGGTAAAATTTGATGATAATTCTTCTAGTAGAATCAGAGGTAGAGGAACTATTTCTTTTGATGGAAAGAACAAAACCAGTAATGTACTGTATGTTGAAGGCCTAAAGTACAATCTTCTCAGTGTTGGATAATTGGTGGACAAAGGATATGATCTCCGATTCAAAAATGGAAAATGTAAGATCTTTCAAAGTTCCAGAATAGATATTACATCCGATGCTCAAACTAAAGGTAATATCTTCCACTTGGTTGGTACTGGTAAAAGTTGCTTATTTGTTCAAATTGATCAGAGTTTGTTGTGGCATAGGAGAATGTGTCATGTGAATTTTGATAATATTATCAAGATAAGAAACACTCAAGTTGTAAGAGATCTTCCAAGACTGGTGAAACCTACTAATAGTTTGTGCAAAGAATGTTAGTTGGATAAGTAGAGTAGAGTCACATTCAAAAGTAAAGAACAGTCTTCTACTAGATTATTGGACTTAGTTCATACTAATCTATTTGGTCTGACAAGAATCAGGAGTGTGCAAGGTGATAGATACTTCATGTTATTAATTGATGACCACTCTCGGATGATGTGGGTGACTTTTCTGAAGGAGAAATCTGAGGCTCTTGAGAAATTCAAAATATTCAAGGCTATGGTAGAGAATGAAACTAGATTGAACATAAAATGTCTGAGGTCTGATAGAGGTGGAGAACTCACATCTGGTGAGTTCATAGAATTCTATGACAAACATGGGATAAAAAGACAGTTGTCTACTCCAAGGACTCCATAGCAGAATGGAGTAGTGGAGAGAAAGATCCGGACCATCCAGGAAGCATCTAGAACCATGATGATGGAAGAAAATATTCATCAAATCTAATGGAGAGAAGCTGTAAGCATTGCAGTCTATACTCTTAATCAAGTACAAATCAAAAGCAATACTGGTAAGACTCCTTATGAACTCTGGTTTGGCATCACTCCCACTATGAAGTATTTTAGAGTCTTTGGTAGTAAATGTTACATTAAAAGAGATGAAGATCTAGGCAAATTTGATGCTAGAAGTGATGAAGGAATATTCTTGGGTTATTCTACTCAAAGCAAAGCATACTGGTGTTATAACAAGAGATTGAGAAAGATTATAGAAAGTAAAAATGTGAAGGTTGATGAAGGTATTGCAAAACCCTCAAGGTTTTATGGATATGATGAAGATGATCAGAATGATGTTTTGATCCAAGGAGTCCAAGCCCCTTCTAAAATTTAGATTCAAACTGATCTGGTGAATCAGGAAGAAGAGATGAGTTTGAATGAACTTGTTCAAGAAATAGAAGTGTAAGAAAGTCCCAAAATTCCTAGGTATGTAAGACTGAATCACTCTAAAGATCAGATCATAGGTGATAAAAGCAAAGGTGTTCAAACAAGAAGAAAGATTGCTCAAGACTCAGAAGAGTAATTTTTGATTTCAAAGATTAAACCAAAGTCAGTAAATGAAGCATGCAATGATGAACGCTAGACTAAAGCAATGGAGGAAGAGCTGATGCAAATTGAGAAAAATCACACTTGGGATCTTGTTCCTAGACCTAGAAATAAGAAAGTGATTGGAACCAAATAAGTATTCTGGAACAAACTGAATGAAGTTGGTGAAGTAGTCAGAAACAAAGCTAGATTGGTCTATAAGGGTTACTCTCAAGTAGAATGAGTTGATTTTGAAGAAACTTTTGCTCCGGTGGCAAGAATTGAAGTAGTCAGGTTATTTCTTGCCTTTACTGCCTTCAAAGACTTCAAAGTATATCAGATGGCTGTCAAGTCTGCCTTCCTGAATGAAGACTTGGAAGAAGAAGTATACATTGAGCAACTGGATAGATTTCAATTATCTGATTATGGTGATATGGTCTGCAAGTTGAAGAAAGTACTGTATGGACTTAAACAAGCCCCAAGAGCCTAGATTGAAAGATTGGATACGCATCTTTTGAAGATTGGTTTCAACAAAGGTACTGCTAATAGTAACTTGTACTCCAAAATTGATCATGAAAATATCTTGATTGTTGAAGTGTTTGTTGATGATATCATTTTTAGAGGAAGAGATAGTATGTGAAAACTTTTGAAAATCAAATGAAAAGTGAATTTGAGATGTCCATGTTTGGGGAATTGAATTTCTTCTTGGGTCTACAAAACATTCAAACAAAGAAAGGAATCTTCATTTCTCAGACCAAATATGTGAAAGAATTGTTGAAGAAATTTGGGATGGAAGACACAAAACCAATGAATACTCCCATGGCAATTGGATGTAAATTAAACAAAGATGATGACTCTCCTAAGGCTGATCAGAAAAAAGTACAGGTCAATGATTGGAGGATTATTGTATCTCACTCAAACTAGACTTGACATTATGAATGCTGTTGGTCTTGTTGCTAGATTCTAAGCTAATCCTAGAGAATCTCATGTCATGGAAATCAAGAGGATTTTTAGATATCTAAAAGGGACAGTTGAGTATGGATTGTGGTATCCTAGAGATTGTGATTTTTCTCTTCATTCATATACAGATGTGGATGACTGGAAGACTACCAATGGTGGAGCATTCTTTTTGGGGAAGAGATTGGTTTCTTGGCTGAGCAAGAAACAAGAGGCAATATCTCTGTCCACTGTAGAAGCAGAATATATTGCAGTAGCAGGTAGTTGTACTCAAGTATTGTGGATGAAGAAAATGCTTAGAGATATCAAAGTGGAGTATGAGGAACCTATCACAATCTTCTGTGATAATTCAAGTGCAATAAACATATCAAAAAATCCAGTGTTGCATTCAAAGACTAAACATATATCCATCAAGTTTCACTTTTTGAGAGAGAAAGTGAACAAGAATGAAGTCAGATTGGAGTTTGTGCCTTCCAAGGATCAAATTACAAATATTTTTACTAAAGCTCTACCTAAGGACTCTTTTGAGTATCTCAGGGAGAAGTTAGGGGTTATTACCCCTCTGGTTCTGAATTAAGGTGCACTGATGTGCATCAGTCTGGTGGATCTCACAGTCATATTGTGGTCTGAATTGATGATGGGAAGTTGCTACTAAGGGGGAGCAGCTGGTATGATTCTGAAGTGATGCAAGTATGTGTCCTTTGTGATTGATGTCAAAGTGGGAGAGAAGACATATGAAAAACAAGTAGTTGCTGATCAAAGGGGGAGCAATAAAGGAAGAGAAGACATGTGAATAGTTGTTGTTGATAGGGGGAGTTATGTCAGTGAGGAGAAGTTCTTGTCTTGATGGTTAAAATAGTTTTTCACATCATATGTTGCCATCAATGACAAAGGGAGAGATTGTTGCAAGTATGGGCCTAATTGGTGTTGTCATTGATGTCAACATACTCATGTTGCATTAACGATAAGGATTGGATGAGCTGTATGCTGAGGATATTGATAAAATTAGTCCTATCAGGAATAGAGAAGAATAATGAATACAGTGAGGTAAAGATCCTAGCTAAGATGAAGATGAGAGGATGCACATCAAAGGGTTTGTAGATATGTGTCTTAAGATGATCCAGTAAAGATTTTAGAGGTCCACATGAAGATCTAAAGAAGTTATGGCCACTTAAGTAAAACTGGTTCTGGTAGATGTTTAGAGGTGACAGAGTGACACATATAGGTTCGGTGAGATCTAGAAATGCAATATCTTGTTCTACGGATTTGATGGAGTGTTTAGGAAGTCAATGTGAATTGACAACTCAATTGGTTTGTGGTCTGAAGGTCCTCAAGAATCTATTCTAAATGACAGTTATGACAGATTGTGTTCTTAAGGTTCCGGATGAAGGAGAGAATGATTTCAGTAAGCAGAAGTAGTGTGGATGTTCTTGGTGATTCAGGCAAGCTTTGTTAGGGTTAGCCAGTAGAAGATATCAATTAAATGCAAATAAAGATTAAATAGAGAAATGGAAATACACAGATTAATAACAGCGAGAGACATGTTTTAACGTGGTTCACCCAAACTCGGGCTACATCCACCAAACAGAGAGTCCAATATTATTATCCAGTAAATCAAACTAATTACAACCAGCAATCCCTGCAACTCAATACCGTTGCAAATGCTACAATACAATATATCAAAACCCTAACCCTTAGCCTCTTTTTGTCAAGCCTTTTTGTCAGTTACAAAAATAGGGTTTTCTTATGTCAGTCACAAAAAATAGGATTTTTTATGTCAGCCCTAAAAAAAAATTTCTCGGGGACTGCCGCCCCCGAACCCCCGCTTAGGGCCCGGCCCGGCCCCAAACCCCAGCGAGGATACATGGCTAGTGTACAGTACTTTCCTGATTAGTCACCACCTACCAACAAGCTTGTGGAGGTCTTTGGATTGTGTCCAATTCATGTTGGTGGTCTGCATTAAAGATTTAGCTCATAATTGAAGAATTACTTCCGGATGATGATGTTCTTCCTAAGTCTGGCCGACCGGATGAGTTACACAACCTGCAGATGATCTTGAAGATGTTTTGTGAAGAATGGTGTGTTCCTAAAGGAAGATTGAAGTCTCAGATCTATGTGGCTGACAAAGTGTTGATCCTCATGAAGTCTTTTTGTAATTAGTCATGTTGTATTTATGTATTTTCTCTGTAATGTATTCCGACTTGGATGATTATCCCTAAGTTGATGTCTTGTATAAATAAGGAGTTGTAAAGTCATTTCAAAAGTATCTTGTGAAGATGAGAGTGTGGTAGAGAGGAGCAAAGAGAAAGGCAGAGCAAAAGTATTGGGCTTAAATGGAACTGACTCAAGCATGGTGAAGATGCTATTCTTCAGTTCAAGTATGTAATACTTATTATTTTGTAGACAGTGTGTATCCTGTAGACAGTGGGCCTCTTATGAGTAGTGTGCTCGGGTAGTGAGCCCTAATTGGCATGTGCCATTTTGTTCTTCCTATTATTTTAACAGAGAATACATTCTTGGGTTAGTCACCCCGTGGTTTTTCCCTTAATCGAGTTTTCCACGTTAAAAATCTTGGTGTCATGTGTGTTAATGTGTTTCCGCTCTTGAATTGTTGCATTATGTTTCCATGATTGATTTATTATTATGCTCCTGAATTAAGAAAAGGATTCAAGTGATTAATTGGAAGAAAGTTTTGGACAACTAATTCACCCCCCTCTCAGTTGTCTGTCCTAAATCTAACAACAAGAAGGTCCATCACTTCTTCCTGATATCCCTTCTTCGCATGATGGAAGCATCAACTTTTCATAAATTCATCAACATAGAGGACCTTGTGGCTCATGTTCCTGAAGCTCAAATTCAAAGATTAGACACGGATTTGGCTAATTTTTAGCAATTTGTTTTGTCAAAACATATAGCTGAAGAGGTTGACCCTGTTATTGAGATTCTAAGAAGTTTATTGCTTGAAGGAAAAGAAGTATTAGAAGTCTTGTTGTCCTAGCTCATATAGTGCATAACAATATTTTATCTACATCTAGTTGTATCGAAATCATCACTAATGTGGCTTCTTCTAATGAAATAGGGACTCAAGTGTTGTCACCCATACCAATACTCCCTATTCCTACATGCACTTCTACTATTCTCACCACAACTATACATCCTAGCAATAGTGCTAGCACATGTGTTGGGTTATCTACTGGGTATCCCGTTCTTCATTATAGTTTTGTTCCCTTCAATTATACAAATACTACACCTAGTGTCACCTCGCTTACATCAAATCAAACTAAGCCTACTATAACTTTCCAAAAGGTCTATAATATAGTGTCAGAACCTATGGTTAGACCAATGTATTCATACTAATCTCAAGCTAGTTCACCTTTTGACCCTGTGATCAATCAACATTTGCAAAATATGAACTCCATCCAACAACAATTAGCTAGCATAAACCAAAGTCCCTTGAAACCCTTTATCTTATCCTATCCTAAGAGCTGAAATGCCCAAGAAGTTTGAAACCCCTCAATTTGAGAAGTATAATGGGGAGGGAGACCCTAACAACCATGTGGTAGCCTTTATAGCTATGTGTAGTGATTTCTTCTCCGAGGATGCAATTTTGGCAAAACTACTCTTTCCTAGGTCAATCAAAGACTCGACCTTGGATTGGTTTTGCTCATTAACTCCTAATTCAATCACTTCTTTTTCACAACTAATCAATAAGTTCCTCAAGCACTTTCAAGTGAACATTGGACCTCAAGTCTCTTTGACCAATTTGGTTCATTGCAAACAAGGAATAAAAGAGAAAGTAACAAATTTTATGGGGCGTTATCAAGCTCTCTTTTCACAAGTTCACTATTCTATTCCTGATGTTGATGTACAAAGAATCTTTATTGGAAACTTACAACCTCACATCCATGATAAGATATTGTTGATGCATTATGATTCTTTCACTCATCTTTGCACGGTTCTCTGTGATTACCAAATTTTGGTTAGTTAGTATGAGAATAATCCCTCATCGACTCTAGTTGGTAATCTAAAGCCTCACAAAATCATTCATTCAAAAGACACAACAAAAATTTCATCAAAATCAATGCAATATCAACCAATAACATAAGAAAACATGTGATGGCTGCATCATCTCCTGCTCCTGCCCCATATACATTGAAACTAAAGAAAAGACACTTCACACCATTATTAGAGTCTCTCTACTGATCTATAATGACACAATTGAAAAACAATTTCATCAAACTTCCACCCATTATCTATCTCTCAATCCAAGTAAGATGCAATCATCTTCTTTCAATTTGAAGGCCTTTTGTCAATTTCACTGCACTACCAGTCATGACACTAAAAGTTGTATGTGTCTTAACCATGAAGTTCAAGACCTCATTGATTCCAATGTCATTTAGGTTGTTGGTGTAAATGACAAAGGAAATAAATAAATGGCTCCACCTAATCAAAATCTACAAATATATACAAATCCATTACCTCATCATGAATCTAATGTTGCTTATACTCATCAAGAACAAGACTATGAAGGTGATGTTTGTATGGTAGATGTCTGCCCTCATAAAGAGTGAGCAGAACCTGAACCAACTATATCTTTTTCACTCCTCATGATGAGCCAGGGTAAAAGTTCAAACTTGTGTCACACTTTCGGCCAAATAAATAGTTTCTATAGAAAGGGTTCCGTCTAGAATGGTTCCACTTGGAACCACGTAGCACTTATGTGGCATTGCGTGGCATGAATAGTTCTAGGCGAAACCCTTCTAGGCAGAGCCCTTTCTATAGAAACTATAATTTTAAAAACATATAAAATTTGATTTAAATTTAAAAAGTGTTTATTTACATTGGAGGTTCCACCTAGAAGGGTTCCGCCTGGAACTCTCTATGTGGCATCCGATGTTGCAGCCAACCCCCTTTTACAACAAATTGAACAAAACTTCAAGTTTAAATATAAATTTCTCCAACCAAAGGGCATTTTCATAAAAATTTAAAAATACCCTTTGGTAGATATCAGAGTCTAGATCTTAAAAATATATTTTTTTATATATTTTGATAAGTTTTATTAGGATTATTTTTAAATTTATTGCAAGTAGGTTATTATATTCAAACATGCAACTGATTAGAAATTAAAAATAAATAGGCAAAACATATTCAAAATTTTTAAAAATATATGGTTCACTAGAGGACATAATCCTCTCCAAAAGGGTATTTTTTTTTAAAATATATATATTGTAAACAAGTTGACGTCCCATGGAAACTACTTTGTTCTGATTAAAATTGACTTTAATTTTTTTTTAAAAAATAAATATTTATCAAAAATTAAATTATTTTCCATGCACTGGATATTTGAGTTGGCTAATTAGGGAAAAAAATTAAAAGAAAAAAATTAATTTTTCTATATTTTTCTTGACGTCCCATCAATGTCACTTTTTTTGAAAAATATTAGCATTTAAAATTCATCAATTAAACTAAAAAAAAGAATTCACCTATTTTAATTTTTTTTAAATTATAAGCATAAACTACAAT
Source organism: Cunninghamia lanceolata (assembly GCA_027924645.1). Lineage (NCBI taxonomy): Eukaryota > Viridiplantae > Streptophyta > Pinopsida > Cupressales > Cupressaceae > Cunninghamia > Cunninghamia lanceolata. The sequence continues at coordinate 14,725,824 of BSBN01000584.1, read as the reverse complement.
AAAAATTCTACATTTCATTAGTTTATGTCATTTTAAAATTCAAAACATACATATGACATTTTTTACGTTTAAGTTGGAAGAATATGTTTGTGTTGGTTGTTCCCTTATAAAAGTGTGACATGGTTCTGAACTTTCACCCAGACATTACTATTGAAGCTCCTAATGGACCTCTATACATCACTATTCGAATCAATGATAAATTGATAAGAGGTGCTATGATAGATCCTATATGCATGGTGTAGACACCTGAAAATGACCATGCGCTCACCTTCATTTTTGACACACTCCTAACATCACTACACATCTTAACATGTTTGAATCTTAATTAATTAAATAATTTTAATTATTTGATTAATTTAATCTTAATTAATCTTTTTCTTCATTTATCCACTTTTCTTCTAATAAAATAAATAAATGATATTTTATTTATTTTATTCATTCATTTTCCTTATAAATTAATTAAATAAATTCTATTTATTTAATTAATTCCACATTTGTCTCTATCTTCACATGACTAGAAGCTTCTAGAAATTCTTATTACAAGGAAGTTTCTTGGCTTTATTCCTCTCATTCAACCCTCATGAGACACTTGTCACATGACAACCAGGACAAACATCACTTAATCCTAGCCCTACACATCACAATATTCATCTTTTAATCTTATCCATCCATTCATCATTCAACTCTCTATAAATGGAGCCTCTCACATCACATCAACAACATCTTTCATATGCAAGTACATGCTATTACTTTTATCATTGCCTCCATTATAGCCTTTTTATGTCTAGATTATGCTGGTTTTTGTAGGTAGTCCACAATGCATATTTCATCATAGAGAACAAAGCTAGTATAAGTAGGGTGCATTCTACTATGTTCTATCTAAGTGTGAGGGTTTGGTTTTAGGTGAGGGTTTTGGTTTACTTGCATTATCTTCCATTGTCCTTGGGTCAAATTTCTGCATACATTTTTAGCACACCCAATGGGACCCACGTCCCTTTGATCATCTTTTTGTTAGAGTTCGCTATGATGGTAGCCACCCAAGATCTAGGACTTCATGAAAGCACAAGAGAGATCAAATGAGAGAATAATTTTATTCTATCAGTGAATGTAAAAGATTGTTACAATGTACATGATATTCCTTGCTTATAAAGACAAGGATGAAATATAAGATGTTGTAGTCATGTGACAACTATAGGATAAGATGACAACTATCAACAACTAGACACAACTAGAAACATCTAGTAGACTCACTAAGTAAACTTAACATGTGAATTATGTGTGATGTGGGAATATTATATAACTAATAAATAGTTAAATAATATGAATTACTCACACAAGGGGTAAACCAGATAGGTAATAACCATGTTCACACCAACACCCCCCCTTAAGTGCAACTTAGGGAGTAGCTAACTAAAGTAAAGATTCAATGATGGGTCCTGACTACTAGGCCATGTTAGGTACCCATGTATATATAATTATCTCACAAATGGAGTAAAGCAGAAAAACTCGTATGAAAAAACCCCTCTCCAAAAGAGAGAAAAACATGAAAGTGAAAGAAGTGATAGTAGGACTCAACATGATCCCCCAAGGACGACAACTTCTATCACATATGTACAATCAAATACCCCTCCATAGGAGAGCAAGAGTGAGACTATAGGTCCCCCCATAATGAAGTAGCTCTAGTACAGATGGTGAATGCCTGAAGAAGAATGCTGAAGAGAAACCAAAGCTAACAAACAGCATTCCTCCCCTTACGAAGAAACCAATTCAAAGGTGGATGTAGAAGAAACTCCATCTCCAAGAAGAGAGATGAGGGAATAAGGCTCATTATGGGTGTCTCTGAATACTACTAAAAGGTCCACATGTCAGAATCAAAGAATGACACTATGCAAAGAGGTGTGACCAATTCAAAATCCTGGGTAGACTCATGAAGAACAATCTCCAAAGATGAAGTAGATGGGATAACAGTTGTGATGTAACTATTATCAAAGAGGAGAGATATCCCCTCAAGTGTTTCCTCCAAATCTGCAATATGAGACTCACAAAACAAGTCTGATATACTTGCTAAGAAAGTATCCCCACAAAGCTGTGTCTGAAAGACAAGAATGTCCTACTCAAGTGAAGTAGAAGAAACCATGTCGATGTCGATCTCTGAAGAAGCAAGAGGTGGAGGAGATGGAAGCTCAGTACTAGTCTCATGAAGTGGAGTAGATGAAAGAACACCAAGGTTCAAGTGACCAAACTTCTCCTCAAAAACATGATTCACACTAGATGCATGAGTGTGAATAGCAATCAATGGATCTACATCTTCTGAACAAGCAAATTGGGAGAATGCATACAAGCAAGATGCATGATCAGCCATCCCAACAACAATGATATCTCTACTCTCCAAGTCTCGTATGATCACTGAATTAGGAGTGAACTCAATTGTCTTCCCTGCACTGTAATGAGTAATCTGGTAGATGGAAAGGAGATTGGTTGACAAGGAAGGTATGCACAATACATTATTGAAATTACCCTCACCAATATCACTAGTCCCTTTACCAGTTGCATTCATGTATGTACTGTTACCCATCAAAATAGGTGGCAAAGTACATGACTCAAACGAAGAGAGCATCCCTTTTGAAGATGCCATATGATGAGAAGCTCTAGAATCAAGAAGCCATCTGTCATTGAAGGCTTGTAGAAGTAAAGAGTACATGTCCTTTTCCCTTGTTTGTCCCATTAGTAATGCTTGTTGTCCTTGTCTGTGTAGATAATGATGGCGTCGAAGAAGAAGATGTACTGAGTGACATGGATGATGACAATTTGATATTGTACATTTGAATAATGTGAGTCAACTCATCAATTTTCTTCTCATAACACTTATGCTCATCATGTCCTAGTTTCTTGCAATATGCACACTTTGGTCTCTCCTTCTTAGATGATTCCTCTTTGGAAGAGGATGAGGACTTAGGTGAATTATTTGACACCTTTGCTTGCTCATTGTTCTTGAAATCCTTATTTTTCTATTTCTTGCCTTTGCTAGGTGAAGCCTTTTGATCCTTTGTACCTTGATTAGTAAGAAGAGATTGAGGTCTACGAGACTTCAATGTGCCCATGTGTACTAACTTAGATTGCTCCCTAGTGAGTGATGTGGAAAACTCATCAAGTGAAGGCATTGTGAAGCTTTCCCAAGTGCATCCATAGTAGCATAGAAGGTAGAATTAAAAACTGAATAGTCAGGACCAAGCTTGGCAAGGATTGAAAGAATCAATTGAGTATCCTCTTTCTCATCTCCACATTGTTTGAGTTGCAGTCTAAGTGACTTTAGCTTTGTGAAGAAGTCTTAGATGCTTGCAAAGTTGGTTGGATTCAAACCAATTAGTTCATTCTCCAATTTTAAACCTCACATACTATCTTGCTTACCAAAGAAATTCTCTACGGTAGTCCACACTTCATTAGATGTATTACAAGATTCAATATGAAAAAGAAGATTAGGAGAAATAAACAAACATAGTGTTCCATAGGCTTAATCACATCTATTGTACCACTTTCTTTTTTCTGCAACCATTGTTGGTTCAATTTCTGTACCCATTGTTACTCTATGAACTTTCAAACTTCTTAAATGAATCTCCATTTTAATTTTCCACTCATGATAGTTATATGGTGTGAGTAGAGGAAGTTTAGTTTGATCCATGATAGAAGAGTATAAAAAAGAACAAAACAAGTACAACCCCCATTTGATGGGGAGTGCACAATGGAAACAACAAATCAGGCCTAATTACATCACAATCAGCAAAACTTCACATATGAGCCACCGAACATTTCCATCAGCCGAACAATCACCATCGCGACGACTTTCTAAAGTGAATCCATCATCTAACTCATGCTGATAACTATCTTCCTTTGGCGAGACTTGCTCTGTTGGTGAACACTTGCAACCTTCAGCCGATGCTTTGATGAACCAACATAGCAATATGCCATTAGGGTTTCCAACCCTCACACAGTCTGATCTCTACTCTACGCCTAGCACATAGAGATGCTAGGGCACACTACTGTGCACACACCTCAGTCTAGAATGCCTGCACTGTCGACACAAAACAAAACAAAGAACAAAACAAATACTAATACATCGAAGACATTCCACTAATTTCGACAGAAATCTCACCAGTGGAATGCTTCACGACAACATACAACAACAATGGAAAATTCAAAATGAATGGAAATCTATAGTTACGCGATTTATAGTTGTAAGAAACGAAAATCAAATGGATAGAACATAATTGCTTTATTTCTCCTGAGCACAATGCACAATTACATTCGATCACACTACTTGGATCTAATTAAAATATCTGATGATTTGGTTCCTCACTCAGGGTATTTATAAATTTGCCCTGAGTAGTACTGAACTGACTCCAAGTGACTGGGAGATTAATCCAAGTGGCTGGGAAACACTACTGCCTATTTTTGGCATTATTGCTATTTTTAGCATTATGCGATTACAATTGACAAATGTCCCCTAAGTCACTTGGGACTTACAGCATGAACCTAGATACAAAATGAAAATGCATTGGTCAATAGACCTTATTAAAAAAGAAAACATGATTTCCTAGGTGCTCCTACACCATACTCCCAGGTGAAAGTTGTCTCAAGTCCTCTTAGAAACTAACTGCTGTAAATCACCACGCTGCATTTTGATGTCTGCTTCCAACATCCATGTGGCTTCTGATTCTAGAAGTCCTTGCCATTTGACTAGGTGCTCAAAATAGGTCTGTTTTCTGGTCTTCTTTGCTATCATGCTATCTAAAATACACTCCATCTTCGGTGGGTCCTTAGGTGGTAAATGCTGCACCCACTCTGTATTGTCTTGGATAGAATCATCTGCACCTTCTCCTATATCAAGACTCCTATATAATGTTAGATCAGCAACATTGAAGATAGGTGAAATAGCAATATCATCAGGGAGTTCAATTTTGTAAGCATTAGAACCATATTATTCCAGAATCTGACAAGGTCTAATTTTTCTCATCATCAACTTGATGTGGCTTCCCTTGGGTAGTTTGTTCTTGTTGAGATGAACCATGACCATATCTCCTATTTGGTACTACACATCCCTTCATCTTTGATCCAATCTAGCCTTGATCTTCTGACTATTCTAGTGTAGAGTATCTCTGACTTGTTGATGGATCTCTTTCATAGCCTCTGAAAATGTATCAGCATGTCCACTCCTTTTGTCCATCCCTTAAACATCTTGCAATTCAAAAATACCTCTAGGATGACTACCATAGATAACTTCAAAAGGAATTAAACCTGTACTTCTATTTGTAGAATCATTATAGGAATACTCTGCTCGTGGGAGTACCACATCCCAACTACTACCATGATCTCTTGTCAAACATCTCAGTAGATTGCCTAATGACCTATTGACAACCTCAGTTTGACCATCAGTCTGAGGATGATAGGCTAAACTTAAAGACAAATTTGTACCCAATCTTTTCCACAAGGTTCTCCAGAAATGTCCCACAAATTTACTCTCTCTGTCAGATACAATACTCAAAGGCAATCCATGAATCCTGACAATTTCTTTAAAGAACAAACCTGCAATGTAACTAGCATCATTGGTGGTCTTACAAGGAATAAAGTGTGCCATTTTGCTGAATCTATCTACCACAACAAACACACTATCATAACATGTCCTTGTCTTGGGCAATCCCATCACAAAATCCATGCTCAAACTTTCCCAAGGTCTGTTTGGTATGGGCAAAGGTTGGTATAGTCCTGCATTGGTTAAGACTCCCTTTGCTCGCTGGCAAATCATACAACTCTCAACAAACCTTCTGATATCAGATTGCATCCTGGGCCAAAAGTAAAACCTTCTGACAAGATCTAAGGTCTTATTGAGCCCAAAATGTCCTCCTAAACCACCACTATGTTTTTCCTTCACAATATTATCCCTCAGTGAACACTTAGGGATACATAGTTGACTACCTTTAAACAAAAGTCCATCCTGCAATGTATAATCTAAAAAGTCACTCTGAAAAGCATTGGCAAACTCACTGCATACCGTGTAAATCTCCTTAAAATCATGGTCCTCTTCATACAATCCTTTGAGTGGCTCAACACCCATACTTTGTAGTTGCACTTAATGCACTGTCAACACGCTTCTGCTTAGAGCATCAACAACCTTACTGGTTATTCCTTTCTTATGTCTGATGATGAAGGTGTATGCTTGAAGAGTTTCCACCCATTTCATGTGTCTATGGCTGAGCTTTTCCTATCCATTCAAAAAATTGAGAGCATGATTGTCAGTGTATACAATAAATTCCTTAGGTAGCAAGTAGTGCCTCCATTTTTTCAGAGCTTGTACCATAGCATACAACTCTAAATCATAAGAGTATTTACTCTTGGATTCATTTAACTTTTCACTGAAGAAGGCTACTGGTCTCCCTTCTTGACTCAACACTGCTCCTATGGCCAATCCACTTGCATCACATTCAATTGTGAAAACCTTATTGAAATCAGGTAACACTAAAGCAGGGAATTTAGCAACTTTCTATTTCAGACTTTCAAAGATCCTATGTACTTCTCTCATCCACACAAACTTCATCGCACCTCCACCCTTGATGGACTCCAACATAGGTGCAGATATGTCATTGTAGATCTTAATGAATTTCCTATAAAATGTGGCCAAACCATGGAAACTTCTGACCTCTCCTGCTATCCTAGGTGTAGGCCAAGTCAAAATAGCTTCTACCTTGGAAGGATCCATTTTCAAACCACCCTTAGAGATGACAAAACCTAGGTACACCAATTCTTATTTCATGAAGTCACACTTTTCCAAGTTTATTAGTAACTTCTGATCTTGCAGCCTCTTCAAGACTATCTCCAAATGTTTCAAGTGCTCTTCCTTTCTCTTACCGAATACCAAAATATCATCAAGGTAGACTACCACAAATTTACCTATGAATTCCTACAACACTTCATTCATCAGCCTCATAAAAGTGCTAGGGGCATTTGAAAGATTGAATGACATCACAAGCCACTCATACAACCCTTCATTGGTTTTGAAAGTTGTCTTCCACTCATCCCCTTCTCTTATCTTTAGCTGATGGTACCCACTCTTCCAGTCTATTTTGGAGAAATAGATAGCACCTCCCAAACAATCCATTAGATCTTCTATTCTAGGAATAAGAAACCTATACCTAATGGTTATCCTATTTATTGCTCGAGAATCAATACACAGTCTCCATTTCCCATATTTCTTTGGGGCTAAAACAGTAGGTACTGCACATGGACTAAGACTCTTCCTTATCAGCCCTTTGTTTAGGAGTTCTTGAATCTGTTTTGCTATTTCTTCATTCTATTGAGGTGTCATCTTATATGATGCCTTATTAGGGAGTAATGCTCATGGTATGAGATCTATCTGATGGCTAATGTCTCTGATTGGTGGCAGGGAATCAAGTATATCCTTTGTAATCACTCCTTTGTAACTCTTAAGCAAATTTCTGACCTCTTTAGGTCCTACTTCTCTCACTTTCCTTCTTTTCCCCCTTAGGCTTCACAATCAAAGCAAAACCTACTCCATCACCTTCCTTTAATGTGTCCATGAATTCTTTTTCTCCTACCAGCATTACACTAGACCCTACATGCTGTGGATTCTCTTCTACCAATGACTGTATCCTATAAGTCGCACCATCCTTTTAGAATGAGTAAGCATTCTTTTCTCCATCATGATGAGACTTTCTGTCAAACTACCATCGTCTGTCTAACAAAAGATGGAAAGCATCCATTGGAAGGATGTCACACAAGATCCTATCTCCATACCCTTTAATATTGAATTCTACCCATGCTTGTTCATTGATGAGTACGTGTTGCCCCTTGTTCAACCAACTAACTTTATAAGGACTGCTATGGGGTATCTTTTCTAACTTCAACTTATTCACTACTTCCAAAGATATAATATTATCAGTAGAACCAGAGTCAATAATGACTTTACAAACCTTACCTTGGATCTTGCAGTTGATTCTAAACAAAGCCCTTCTTTGTGATGGTTTAGCCTGCACTAGTTCCTTGAGCAGCATCCTCTTGATCATCAAATTCTCTCCCATTTCTGATTCTAAATTCACTTCAGGAGATGTCACACTCCTTGCATCTTCTTGAATCAAAGTGGTTCTCTTCTCACCACCATGAGAAGTTGAGGCCTTCTCTGGACACTTGTATGTCAGGTGCCCTATTTGATTGCAGTTATAACATCTCATATTGGAGAACTTGGATCCTCTACCAAATGCATTTGTCCCACCTCTTCCATTAGGCCTTCTTCCTCAGTAGCCTCCTCTGCTACTTGATTCCCCAACTTTCTCTTCTTGGCTAGACTCACCACTAGGCGTATGGTTAGGACTTCTCCCTCCAAAACTGCCTCTGCCTCTATTGGTCTGCTCACTCTTTCTCTTTATCTTCTCTTCAGTCGTTAAGGCCATTTGGAAACACTTGTTCACTATTTTTGGTGCTAAAATGTTGATCTCATCTTTGATGTTCATCCTTAGGCCATTCAAGTATCTGGCACCTTCTTTGACTCTTCTTCTTTTCTCTTTGATCTAAGGCTGAATTTATGAAACTCTTGTGTGTATGCATTCACATCAAGGTCTCTATGTCTGAAGTTCTACAACTTCTTATACACCCGTACATCATAGTCCAGGGGTAAGAACTGTGCCTTGAGTTTGGTCTTCATCCTTTCCCAGGAGGTTATCATATTCTTCCCCTCCTTGACTCTCTCTCCTTGTTCATAATTCCACCATGCAAGAGCAGATCCCTGCAATCTTGCCTTTGCCAACTTAACCCTCTTATCCTCAGGGATTTCTTTATATTTGAAATGATTGTTCAATGCCTCAATCCAGTCAATCACCTCTTCAGCTTCCATACTTCCACTATACATAGGTAACCCATCTATGGTGTCCCTATTGACTCTGGTCTGCTGGTATCTCCTTTGTCTTTTTATTGGTTTCCTCAGTTTCTGTATCACCTTCATCGCTGTCACTTTCATCTTCCCTATCTTTGCCTTTGGACTGCTTGAACTCTCCCAACTCGGATGCAAGCATCTCCTCAATCAGCTTCTTAATGGTGTCCTATGACATACTTTTGGGAGGCATCCTCTCTGCCTCTGTCTTTCTTTCTTTGTCTGACATAAACATTCACAGACAACACCCAAATGCCAATACTCCTGCAAATCCTTAATTCGACTTGCAGCCCAAATCTTTTTCCAAGCTTTGATACCAATATGATGGGGAGCGCATAATAGAAACAACAAATCAGGCCTAATTACATCAAAATCAACAAAACTTCACATATGAGCCATCGAACATTTCCATCAGCTGAACAGTCACCATCGGGACGACTTTCTAAAGTCACTCCATCGTCTGACTCACGCCGATAACTGTCTTCCTTTGACGAGACTTGCTCTATCGGTGAACACTTGCAACCTTTGGCCGATGCATTGATGAACCAACACAATGATACGCCATTAGGGTTTCTTACCCTCACACAGTCTGATCTCTACTCTATGCCTAGCGCATAGAGATACTACGGCACACTACTGTGCACACACCTCAGTCTGGAATGCCTGCACTGTCGACACAAAACAAAACAAAGAACAAAATGAATACTGATAGATTGAAGCCATTCCACTAATTTCAACAGAAATCTCACTAGTGGAATGCTTCACGACGACATACGACAACAATGGAAAATGCAAAATGAATGGAAATCTATAGTTACGCGATTTACAGTTGTAAGAAATAGAAATCAAATGGACATAACAGAATTGCTTTATTTCTCCTTAGCACAATGCACAATTACATTTGATCACACTACTTTGATCTGATTACAATATCTGATGATTTGGTTCCTCACTCAGGGTATTTATGAATTCGCCCTGAGTAGTACTGAACTGACTCCAAGCAGCTGGGAGATCAATCCAAGTGGCTGAGAAACACTACTGCCTATTTTTGGCATTATTGCTATTTTTAGCATTATGCGATTACAATTGACAAATGTCCCCTAAGTCACTTGGGACTTACAACATGAACCTAGATACAAAATGAAAATGCATTGGTCAACAGACCTTATTACAAAAGAAAACATGATTTCCTAGGTGCTCCTGCACCATACTCCCAGGTGAAAGTTGTCTCAAGTCCTCTTAGAGACTAACTGTTGTAAATCACCACCCTAGTTTTTGATGTCTTCTTCCAGCATCCATGTGGCTTCTAATTCCGGAAGTCCTTGCCATTTGACTAGGTGCTTAAAATAGGTCTGATTTCTGGTCTTCTTTGCTATCCTGCTATCCAAAAAACACTCCATCTTCGGTGGGTCCTTAGGTGGTAAATGCTGCACCCACTCTGTATTGTCTTGGACAGAATCATCTACACCTTCTCCTATATCAAGACTCCTATATAATGTTAGAACAGAAACATTCAAGATAGGTGAAATATCAATATCATCAGGGAGTTCAATTTTGTAAGCATTAGAACCATATTGTTCTAGAATCTGACAAGGTCCAATTTTTGTCATCATCAACTTGCTGTGGCTTCCCTTGGGTGGTATATTCTTGTTCAGATGAACCATGACCATATCTCATATTTGGTACTGCAGATCCCTTCGTCTTTGATCCAAACTAGCCTTGATCTTTTGACTGTTCTGGTGTAGAGTATCTTTGACTTGTTGATGGATCTCTTTCATAGCCTCTGAAAATGTATCAGCATGTCGACTCCTTTTGTCCATCCCTTGAACATCTCGCAATTCAAAATACCTCTAGGATGACTACCATAGATAACTTCAAAAGGACTTAAACCTGTACTTCTATTTGTAGAATCATTATAGGCATACTCTGCTTGTGGGAGTACCACATCCCAACTACTACCATGTTCTCTTGGCAAACATCTTAGCAGATTGCTTAATGACCTATTGACAACCTTACTTTGACCATCAGTTTGAGTATGATAGGCTGAATTAAAAGATAAATTTGTACCCAATCTTTTCCACAAGGTTCTCCAGAAATGTCCCACAAATTTACTGTCTCTGTCAAATACAATACTCAAAGGCAATCCATGATTCCTGACAATTTCTTTAAAGAACAAACCTGCAATGTAACTAGCATCATTGGTGGTCTTAAAAAAGAATAAAGTATGCCATTTTACTGAATCTATCTACCACAACAAACACACTGTCATAACTTGTCCTTGTCTTGGGCAATCCCATCACAAAATCCATGCTTAAACTTTCCCAAGGTCTGTTTGGTATGGGCAAAGGTTGGTACAGTCCTGCATTGGTTGAGACTCCCTTTGCTCATTGGCAAATCATACAACTCTCAACAAACCTTCTAATATCAGATTGCATCCTGGGCCAAAAGTAAAACCTTCTGACAAGATCTAAGGTCTTATTGAGCCCAAAATGTCCTCCTAAACCACTACTATATTTTTCCTTCACAATATTATCCCTCATTGAACACTTAGGGATACATAGTTGACTACCTTTAAACAAAAGTCCATCCTACAATGTATAATCTGAAAAGTCACTTTGAAAAACATTGGGAAACTCACTGCATACCCTGTAAATCTCCTTAAAATCGTGGTCCTCTTCATACAATCCTTTTAGTGACTCAACACCCATACTTTGTAGCTGCACTTCTTGCACTGTCAACACCCTTCTGCTTAGACCATCAGCAACCTTATTGGTTATTTCTTTCTTATGTTTTATGATGAAGGTGTATGCTTGAAGACTTTCTGCCCATTTCATGTGTCTATGGCTGAGCTTTTCCTATCCATTCAAAAAATTGAGAGCATGATTGTCAGTGTATACAATAAATTCCTTAGGAAGCAAGTAGTGCCTCCATTTTTTCATAGCTTGTACCATAGAATACAACTCTAAATCATAAGAAGAGTATTTCCTCTTGGATTCATTTAACTTTTCACTGAAGAAGGCTACTAGTCTCCCTTCTTGACTCAACACTGCTCTTATGGCCAATCCACTTGCATCACATTCAATTGTGAAAACCTTATTGAAATCAGGTAACACTAAAGTAGAGAATTTAGCAACTTTCTGTTTTAGACTTTCAAAGCTCCTATCTGCTTCTCTCATCCACACAAACTTCATCTTACCTCCACCCTTGATGGTCTCCAACATAGGTGCACAGATGTCACTATAGTTCTTAATGAATTTCCTTTAAAATGTGGCTAAACCATGGAAACTTCTGACCTCTCCTGCTGTCCTGGGTGTAGGCCAAGTCAAAATAGCTTCTACCTTGGAAGGATCCATTTTCAAATCACCCTTAGAGATGACAAAACCTAGGTACACCAATTCTTGTTTCATGAAGTCACACTCTTCCATGTTTATCAGTAACTTCTGATCTTGCAGCCTCTTCAAGACTATCCCTAAATGTTTCAAGTGCTCTTCCTTGCTCTTACTGAATACCAAAATACCATCAAGGTAGACTACCACAAATTTACCTATGAATTCCTACAACACTTCATTCATTAGCCTCATAAAAGTGCTAGGGGCATTTGAAAGACCGAACGGCATCACAAGCCACTCATACAACCCTTCATTAGTTTTGAAAGTTGTCTTCCACTCATCCCCTTCTCTTATCCTTATCTGATGGTACCCACTCTTCAAGTCTATTTTGGAGAAATATGTAGCACCTCCCAAACAATCCATTAGATATTCTATTCTAGGAATAGGAAACCTATACCTGATGGTTATCCTATTTATTGCTCGAGAATCTGTACATAGTCTATATTTCCCATCTTTCTTTGGGACTAAAATAGTAGGTACTGCACATGGACTAAGACTCTTCCTTATCAGCCCTTTGTTTAGGAGTTCTTGAATCTGTTTTGCTATTTCTTCATTCTGTTGAGGTGTCATCTTATATGCTGCCTTATTAGGGAGTACTACTCCTAGTATGAGAGCTATCTAAAGGCTAATGTCTCTGATTGGTGGGAGGGAATCAGGTATATCCTTTGCAATCACTCCTTTGTAACTCTCAAGCAAATTTCTGACTTCTTTAGGTTCTATTTCTCTCACACTTTCCTTCTTTTCCCCCTTAGGCTTCACAATCAAAGAAAAACCTACTCCATCACCTTCCTTTAATGTTTCCATGAATTCTTTTTCTCCTACTAGCATTACACTAGACCCTACATGCTGTGGATTCTCTTCTACCAATGACTGTATCCTATAAGTCGCACCATCCTTTTGGAATGAGTAAGCATTCTTTTCTCCATCATGAATAGACTTTTTGTCAAACTGCCATGGTCTGCCTAACAAAAGATGGCAAGCATCCATTGGAAGGATGTCACACAAGATCTTATCTCTATACCCCTTAATTCTAAATTCTACCCATGCTTGTTCATTGATGAGTACGTGCTGCCCCTTGTTCAACCAACTTTATAAGGACTTCTATGGGCTATCTTTTCTAACTTCAACTTATTCACTGCTTCCAAAGATATAATATTATTAGTAGAACTAGAGTCAATAATGACTTTACAAACCTTACCTTGGATCTTGTAGTTGATTCTAAACAAAGCCCTTCTTTGTGATGGTTCAGCCTGCATTGGTTCATTGAGCAACATCCTCTTGATCATCATATTCTCTCTCGTTTCTGATTCTAGATTCACTTTAGGAGATGTCACACTCCTTGCATCTTCTTGAATCAAAGTGGTTCTCTTCTCACCACCATGAGAAGTTGAGGCCTTCTCTGGACACTTGTATGTCGGGTGCCCTATCTGATTGTAGTTATAACATCTCATATTGGAGAACTTGGATCCTCTACCTAATCCATTTGTCCCACCTCTTCCATTAGGCCTTCTTCCTTAGTAGCCTCCTCTACTACTTGATTCCCCAACTTTCTCTTCTTGGCTAGACTCACCACTAGGTGTCTGGTTAGGACTTCTCCCTCCAAAACTGTCTCTACCTTTAATATTCAAAACACCTCTGCCTCTATTGTTTTGCTCACTCTTTCTGTTTATCTTCTCTTCAGCCCTTAAGGCCATTTGGAAACACTTGCTCACTATTTCTGGTGCTAAAATGCTGATCTCATCTTGGATGTTCATCCTTAGGCCATTCAAGTATCTAGCCACCTTCTCTGACTCTTCTTCTTGTCTTTTTGATATGAGGCTGAGTTTATGAAACTCTTGTGTGTATGCATTGACATCAAGGTCTCTTTGTCTAAGGTTCTAAAACTTCTTATACATCTGTACATCATAGTCCAGGGGTAAGAATTGTGCCTTGAGTTTGGTCTCCATCCTTTCCTAGGAGGTTATCATATTCTTCCCCTCCTTGACTCTCTCTCCTTGTTCATAATTCCACCATGTAAGAGCAGATCCCTGCAATCTTTCCTTTGCCAACTTAACCCTCTTATCCTCAGGGATTTCTTTATATTCGAAATGATTGTTCAATGCCTCAATCCAGTCAATCACCTCTTCAGCTTCCATACTTTCACTATACATAGGTAACCCATCTATGGTGTCCCTATTGACTGACTTTAATGCATTTAAAAATGCCCTCTGGTCTGCTGGTATCTCCTCTGTCTTTTTACTGGTTTCCCTAATTTCTGTCACTTTCATCGCTATCACTTTCATCTTCCCTATCTTTGCCTTTGGACTGCTTGAACTCTCCCAACTTGGATGCAAGCATCTCCTCGATTAGCTTCTTAATGGTGCCCTACGACATACTTTTGGGAGGCATCCTCTCCACCTCTGTCTCACTTTCTTTGTTTGACATAAACATTCACAGACAACACCCAAACGCCAATACTCCTACAAATCTTCAATTCGAGTTGCAAGCCAAATCTTTTTCCAAGCTCTGATACCAATATGATGGTGAGCACACAGTGAAAACAACAAATCAGGCCTAATTACATCACAATCAGCAAAACTTCACATATGAGACACCGAACATTTCCATTGGTCGAACAGTCACCATCGGGATGACTTTCTAAAGTCACTTTGTCGTCTGACTCACGCTGATAACTGTCTTCCTTCGGTGAGAATTGCTTTGTCAGCGAACACTTGCAACCTTTGGCTGATGCATTGATGAACTTGTTGATAACTGAGAGGGGGGTGAATCAGTTATCTTAATTATTTTAGCTTTCTAAACTTTCTTATTAATTAGTGCATCATCAATTCAAACAAGCAAACATAACCATGAAATAGAAATACACATGACACAATATTTTTGACGTGGAAACCCTATTAAGGGAAAAACCATAGGGTGATTAACCCAAGATTGTATTCTCTGTTAGAAGAATGGAAGTACAAAATGGCACTTGCCAATTAGGGCTCACTGCCTAAGCATACTGCTCACAAGAGGCACTGTGCCTACAAGAGACACATTGTCTACAATTTATAAATAATGTAATACAATACTTGAACTGATAAGGAGCATAAACATATGCTGGAGTTCAGTTCCGGTTAGGCTCTTTATACTGATCTGCTGCACTTCATCTTTCCTCTTCTTTATGTTGTTCTTCTTTCACATACTGGATCTTCCTTTCTACTTTTATTCGGCACTACTTCTTTTCTTCGCACACCATCCACAACAACAACACCTCTCATAACTAAATCCATCTTGTATATATAACCGCACAAGTGATTTCATCACCTTTCTAGTTGGCACCCGGAATAGTCAATCTTTTCACAAACTTTGATCTGTCGGCTGAATCCTTGCACACCAAGTAGTGCAGATCAAGGATATACTTGTGGAAATCATTAATCATGTCGGCCAAACATAATTCATGCCTTCATAACCTTTACCAACATCAATAACACATCCGGAATAATGTCTGATGTTCTGCTAGGCAGTTCTTCCTCTGTTCACACTGTCACTTGGGAACTTGACATTCAAGCATTCATATCTCTTTATCCTTTCCACACCGAAGGATCAAACCTTGGAATCTATTAGTCAAGATACTCCTCTTGACTTCCCCAAATCTGCACTTTACTGAGATACTTCTGCTGAGAGATCCAGACCTGTCTGTCACACCTTACTAACTGCTCTGTTCTTGTTTACCAGACCACAACATTCTTCACTCTGACTTTCGGTATAGACATATCATGTCCTGCGAATGTGTGGGATAAACTTTGTTGCCATCAATGACAACATTCATGAATCCATATAGTGTCTCTTGCCAACAATCTCCCCCTTTCGCATTGATGGCAACACTTAGTGAAAAATGACTAAGTGTTTACACTATGCTCCCCCTTAGCTGATGCTCTATTTTTATATACAATTTCTAGAGCTCCCCCTTAGTTGGATTCCTCATTTTTCACTACTCTTCACTCCCCCTTTGACATCAATGGCAAAGGGTAGGGTCCGCATATCAAAACTTTCAAAATTTCAACTATACTTAGCCGCATAAGTATATACATATGGCATACTTACATATACTTAAGTATGTTTGCAAAAGTTGTCTTCAATTGAATAAGTTCTATAGCCCAACTTTGCTTCATTCTGTCTAAAATTGAAATATGACCGCTCAATAGGAATGCAAAAGCATCTGCCCTTTTTAGATCTATTGGATCATTGGTCTGGGCTGTGATTTGAGCTTCACTTATGGCCTCATGCATGACCTCTAACTTAGGGATGATGATCCTTCTAAGTTCACCCATCCGACTGATTATGTTCTTCCTTTCCTTCTCAAAATTCTTTATTGCATTTGTGATTGCAATAGTCTGACACTCTTGATTTACTATGGAGGATGAGAGAGGATCAAAACTTTGAGACAGACTTAATAATTTATCGTCTTGTTCTTTTACTTTTCTCTCAATATCTTTAGTCACTGTGGGCCAAGATAAGCAAAATTTGTATATATTTCCGCCATCTTTAAGAGCATTTTCCAAGCTCTTTATCCCAATATCCATGACTTTCTTATCATTTGTTATCAAACCCTACACTTTGGAGAATTTCTTATCCAAAAACTCCTTCCGGACCTTTTCTTTAGCTGACTTCTCTAGAGAACCAAAATGTGTACTAACACTATTGACTAGAGTTTTGAGATTACTGGATGTGGAGGCTGTGGGATCTTTCTGAAACAATGGCATAATCTTTTCAAGCACTCCGAAAGCAGCTTCTATCAACTCACAGTCCTCCATGTGAGACTTTAGGAGTTTTTCTTTAACCTTTGCATTTGCAAATGAAGCTATCTTCATAGTCTGTACCGGAGAGAGAGAATCAAAATTAAATGGTCCTTGTAGTAACTCTGGTTCATCAATTTCCATTGTTTCTTTGTTCAAGAATTCTTGGACAGTTTTTGCAGTGTCTCTTGTCGGAGACATATTTTTCTTTTCTTTTGCAGTCACAGAACTGTGTTTTGGAGCTTTCTCCCCTTCCACAACCTTACCACTAGCAGTTGTGGTCTTCTCTGTTGAGGTCTTCTCTCCTTCTGTAGCCTTGGTACTGTCATCTTCTTTTTCCTTCACCTCTGCTTCTTTCTCCTGTAGATCCGGAGACTATAGGGGAAACCAGAGGAGAAATGTTGGTCTGTTCAAGGCCCACCTCTTCTGTCATTTTCTCATAGATTCTTCTGCAACACTTGTAGTTGAGGGATCAGTACCCAAGTCCTCTATAATAAAAAGATTAAATCTTTTGAAGGCCTTCCGGAGGATCTCTTCTGTGTCCTTGGCTACCTTGTCAGTCTCACCAAGCATAAGTTGATTCATCCTTGCTTTGCTTCTGAACTCATCCTTACAATCTTTGAATATCATATTCATTATCTTGGGGTTGATTGAAGAATATAGCTGAATTGCTAATTGTTCCTAGATTTCTAGGTCTTTGGCTTGGGCATTATTCTTTCTTATTTCTAGTTCCTTCTCCAAGCTTTTGGGGATCAGAGATATAATTTCAATGAATGCTTTGTTGTAGATATTTAGATACCTGACTATGGCATCTTGTAGTATCTTCTAATCTACTTCACCATAGTCATCATAGAACTCAACCATTGGCTGAAGATTTCCATCCACTGTGACTAATTTGATTATGTCATCAATGTGAAGAGTGGGTTTTTCAACATATTCCTCTGTCTTTTCTTCTTCCTTCTGTCTGGTAGAGGGTTGGCCGGATGTTTTCTTCTTTTTCTTCATTTTCCTTATTTCTTCATTAGATTCAGTTTCCTCTTCATCCCTTTGACTGGCATAGGCTCTTGTAGCTTTTGTCTTTGTTCTCTTTGATTATCTGGTCCGGGTGGAAGGTTTTACCAGAGCACTTTCCTCATTTTTCTTTTCTGCCTTCTTCTTCTCTTCCTCAGCCCTTTCCATCTTTTTCCTGTGGGCATCAAATGCCTCCTTTGAGATGCCAAGGCCTTGGGCAAAATTTTCTACTTCTTTTCTCACCTTCCTTTTGATCTCTGGTTCTTTGAGTTCCACATGAATCTTTACACTCAGCTCCTCAAAGGTTCCAAACCTTTCTGCCTTTTTATCCTTTGGCTGACTCAGCATGTGTTGAACATGCAGCTCCACAATTTGTTCATCAACTTCATACCCCATGGGCATGATCCATATAGTTCTTGGTTCTACTGCCTCCATTAGGCACTGATCAGTCTCAACCATGAAACATACTGTGTCTTTGTATTTCTCAACAAGAGACTGGGGAATCCTTTCTCTTGATTGCATCATGTTCTGGAAATTCTTGAAGTATCCCCACAGGGCTGTATTTTGTGCTTTGTCATTACCAAGTCCATGCAAATAATCTCTGATTTGAATAGCTACTGGTCTATCATTCTCCCACACCCAGCCATTAGATCCGGGAAGCTCATTCATAAAGTAGAAGAATAAGCACAATATTAATCCGCCATACTTGAATGAATTCTTTTTATCTTTCTTTATTTTTTGCAGATTCTCCAAGAGTTGGTTCAAGAGAAGCTGACAAAGATCATAGTCTGCATCCTTTCTTAGCATTTCATAAGCGGTGTAGATGGCTATTCCAGGTACTGAATTTTCCCTGCTAGAATGATATATTTTATATCCAATGATCATGGAGGCAAACTTGACATCCAGATTAGAGATGTCATCTACTGTCATTGCTCTTTTGTCAAACTTGGATCTGGTAGCCTCACTCACAGTTTGATTCTTTATAGATTTAAGAATAGGAATCCCACCAGATGAGTGTAATCTGGTAACTACCCTGATGGCATCTTTTGTGATTTTGAATGGTCCATTTAACCACATGAAGTTGTCATGTATTCTACTCAAAATATACCTGACCCATTCATCCTTAGTAAAACAGGGGAAATGTATGCATTGTGCAAAGTGCTTATTCCAGAGGCCCTTGTATTGGGGTTTGAGCTCAAATGAATCATCTAACAGTTGTTTGTGATAGATATCTCTTAGTTTGAATTCACCAAAATCTTCAACATTTGCGTGTATGTAAACCCTACTATCTTCAGTGTGCAAAACACCATGTGGAACACTAGAGAAGGCTCCTAGGGGATCTACCTCCAAGGATTTGTATGGATGCTTCTTAAATATGGGGTGAGGTCTATCAGAAATCTTTATTATATTCAGAGTACCCATCATCAAGGAATCTTATTGAGAGATATTAAGAACAAAGAATACCTTTTACGTTGTTTAGGGCACACATGATGAAATCCGGATTGAGCTGTATGAAGAATCATCTTGATCTTTGGGAGTAGTTGCAGAGCTCCTTTTCTCTTTTCTTTGAATGTGAATATACAAATGATGAGTGAATGAACTCTTTTATTTCTGAGAAGCCCTAATTTTCATTCTGTAATAAATGCGCAACCTAATTCATTCTGGTTTGCCTTGATTGTCTTATTCAGAGACAAAACCTTTCTGGATCACTGAGACAGATTTTGAAGTTATTCTAGGAGAGTAGTGATAATCTATAATCCTTTCATTAGTCATTTGATCTATTTGCAGATCAAGACACCATAGTTTGAATCATATCAGAACAAACTTGTAAGGAATCTATTTTACTGGAAGACTGTTTTACCAGATCAATTCTGGTAGGATTAGATTCTTCAAATCTTCTTGCGGATCTCTCAAATCTTTACCATACCCCTTTTAGATGTTTCTTGTATGACCCCTTTTAATCCGCAGCTCTCCTTGTGCCAATTCTGGCACCAATTGACTAGCTGGGGGAACAAGGTTTTCTTTGTGTCTCCCCCTGAGCCAGAGCTCACTTTTTAATTTCCAGAAGGAATATCAGCACCAGAGTCTGGTGCGGATCCATCCCCTACATTCTCTGTACTTTTCTTCACCCAAATCTTGTTCATCTCACTTTGAACTTCATCCACATTTACTTTTTGTTTCCCTTTATCTTGATTTTGATAATATACCGGACCTCTTTTATCCTGATTCTTGCTTCTGTAGAATTTTGCTATATGACCAGATCTATTGCAAATTTGGCAAACAATATTTCTTTGCATATTTGATTGATATACTTTTGATCTGCATTGATTAGCCATATGACCCATTCTATTGCATGCAAAGCATCTACCATTGAATGAATTGTTCATTTGCATATTTCTGCATTCATGAGATTTGTGACCATACCTTTTGTAGTTGAAGCACTATCCGGAGAAGGATGTATTAGTCTGATTCATTCTTCTTCTACACTGATTAGCTTTATGACCAAAATTATTGCAGTTGTGGCAGTATCCATTGAAGGATGGATATCTTTGAGCATTAGGCTGTCTTACCGGAGGACTTCTAGGCCTGTTCCTTGGATTTTGTGATTTGAAATTCTTCTGACCAGATCCAGAGCTTTCTCCTTTCTCATATCCCAAACCACACTTGTCATCTACCCTCTTTTGGCTTTGAAGAAGAACTTCAAGTTGGGCAGAACTTATCTTGAATTTCTCTTTATATTCATTTGCTATTTGAAGATCCCTTTTGAGAGAGACAATTTGATCCTCAAGTTTTTCTTCATTATCTTTAGCATCTTCAAGATCAGATTCAAGATGTCTGATAATTCTATCCATCTTGAGGCAATCTTCTGATATCTCCTTGAGAGATTGTCTCAGATTATCTTCAGTTTTTCTTTTCTCTTCAATCTCTTGGGTAAACTTTATAACTCCTGATTTCATTTCATGTCTTACCATAATGATTTCTTTTGATAGCTTTTCACATAACTTGGTTTTCTCCTTTAGATCTTCATTTGCATCATTTGCTTCACCTTGACTTGCTAATTACTGAAGTAGCTCCTTTCTCTTTTTCATAGAGAGACTTAATTTATCTTTTAGTTCTCTCATGAAATCATTAGCCTATTTGAGTCTTTCCTTCAATTCATTGACTTCAAAGTTTGACTGCTCAAGATCATCAAGGGTAGTCTTGAGTTGCTCCCTTAAACCATATGCATCCATTTGGATTCCCAGATCTTCCTCAAGCTGTTAGATTTGTTTAGGAGGAACTTAGCTCTGATACCAATTGTTGATAATTGAGAGGGGGGGGGTGAATCAGTTATCTTAATTATTTCAGCTTTCTGAACTTTCTTATTAATTAGTGCAGCATCAATTCAAACAAGCAAACATAACCATGAAATAGAAATACACATGACACAATATTTTTGATGTGGAAACCCTGTTAAGGGAAAAACCACGGGGTGATTAACCCAAGATTGTATTCTCTGTTAGAAGAATAGAAGTACAAAATGGCACTTGCCAATTAGGGCTCACTGCCCGAGCATACTGCTCACAAGAGGCACACTGCCTACAAGAGACACACTGTCTACAATTTATAAGTAATGTAATACAATACTTGAACTAATAAGGAGCATCAACATATGTTGGAGTTCAATTCCGGTTAGGCTCTGTATACTGATCTGTTGCACTTCATCTTTCCTCTTCTTTATGTTGTTCTTCTTTCACATACCGGATCTTCCTTTCTGCTTTTATTCGGCACTACTGCTTTTTTTCGTACACCATCCACAACAACAACACCTCTCATAACTAAATCCATCTTGTATATATATCTGCACAAGTGATTTCATCACCTTTCTAGTTGGCACCCGGAATAGTCAATCTTTTCACAAACTTTGATTTGTCAGCTGAATCCTTGCACACCAAGTAGTGCGGATCAAGGATATACTTGTGGAAATCATTAATCATGTTAGCCAAACATAATTCATGCCTTCATAACCTTTACCAACATCAGTAACACATCCGAAATAATGTCTGATGTTTTGCTAGTCAGTTCTTCCTCTATTCACACTGTCACTTGGGAACCCGACACTCAAGCATTCATATCTCTTTATCCTTTCCACACCGGAGGCTCAAACCTTGGAATCTATCAGTCAAGATACTCCTCTTGACTTCCCCAAATCCACACTTTACTGAGATACTTTTGTTGAGAGATCCGGACCTATCTGTCAGACCTTACTGACTGCTCTGTTCTTGTTTACCGGACCACAACATTCTTCACTCTGACTTCTGGTATAGACATTCCATGTCCTACAGATGTGTGGGATGAACTTTTTTGCCATCAATGACAACATTCATGAATCCATATAGTGTCTCTTGCTAACAAAACCAACATAGCGATACGTCATTAGGGTTTCTGACCCTCACACAGTCTGATCTCTACTCTACGCCTAGCACATAGAGATACTAGGGCACACTACTGTGCACACACCTCAGTCTGGAATGCCTGCACTGTCGACACAAAACAAAACAAAGAACAAAATGAATACTGATACATCAAAGCCATTCCACTGATTTCAACAGAAATCTCACTAGTGGAATGCTTCATGATGACATACAACAATAATGGAAAATGCAAAATGAATGGAAATCTACAGTTACGCAATTTACAGTTGTAAGAAACAAAAATCAAATGGACAGAATAGAATTGCTTTATTTCTTTTGAGCACAATGCTCAATTACATTTGATCTCACTACTTTGATATGATTAGAATATCTTATGATTTGGTTCCTCACTCAGGGTATTTATCAATTCACGCTAAGTAGTACCAAACTGATTCCAAGCGACTGGGAGATCAATCCAAACGACTGGGAAACACTATTGCCTATTTTTGGCATTATTACTATTTTTAGCATTATGTGATTACAATTGACAATGTCCCTTAAGTCACTTGGGACTTACAACATGAATCTAGATACAAAATGAAAATTCATTGGTCAACAGACCTTATTACAAAAGAAAACATGATTTCCTAGGTGCGCCTGCACCACCATTTTACTCAATCAATGAGATCAACCCCTAGCAAAAATGATTATGGGACTTTATAATTAGTCCAATTACA
The DNA here is from genome assembly GCA_027924645.1 of Cunninghamia lanceolata. NCBI lineage: Eukaryota > Viridiplantae > Streptophyta > Pinopsida > Cupressales > Cupressaceae > Cunninghamia > Cunninghamia lanceolata. The sequence continues at coordinate 14,702,583 of BSBN01000584.1, read as the reverse complement.
ATTACCACAAGTCAAAACAACAAAGTGGTCTTTGATTTTGGTACATTGCAAAAGCTAAAAATTGGCTATAATTGAAAGTATAATTTCTAAGCAAAAAATAAATCAAACTGATTGCAGATCTTGAAAGTACTCAAAAAACTATGCACTATCAAACAAAATTTCACCAAAAAATGTTACTGTACGAGCTCGAATGAAGCCTTTAATGTTCTAAAAATGGGAACTGTTGAGGTACAGTGATGAAAAACTACAATTTCTAGAAAAAATAAGCACCAAAACCAAAATATGATTCCACCACTACAAAGCCTATGAAAATTCTAGCCCAAATCAAAACAAAATTGCTTGAAAAAAGGAGAAAAAATGAACAAGATATGAGCCTCTGAAGTTGGACTATCAAAATGAAAATGCCAATGAGAAGGGGGTCCAAATTGGGCCAAGCCTACTGATGATGTCAATAGCTAGATTACTAACATTAGAAGAATCAATGACATAATCTAAAAGATTCCTTGGAATATTTTTGTACGGCACCGGAAAATGACGTCAGTAGGGGATCGAAAAAAGATGATGTTAGCCTAGGAATTGACGACGTCAACAAAAAATAGTAATGAAATATTCTTTTGGGATGCCAGAATATGTTGTACGACTGTTGACTTATGACATCATGCTGATGTTACCATGACGTCAATAAACACAAAAAATGAAGTTGCTGAAATATTCCTTGATTCTACCGAAGATTCCAAAACCGCTCACCGTTTTCCACGAAACCGCTCTAACATGCCAAAACCACTTGCCCATTTGTCTGAAAACTGCCTTCTTGTGTGTAGGTAGTTTTACGAGGTGGAATCCATAGTTGAAAGGTTTATTGGGCATATTTGAGGTTGTCATCGATAGTTTTCTGAGTTGGTGGGTTGTTTTAGTGTTGGATATGGGGGAATATTCCCTAATTCAGCAGTTACCATCGGGGTTTTGAAAGAATTGCCGAGTGGTTTTAAGTGGAGACCATCAGGGTGGGTTTTTCCTACCACCAAGGAATCTGTGGGGGAATATGCCCCTTATATGCTTCTCTAGGAGGTTTGAAATCTCCTCACTGAGAGCTTGGAAGCCCCGTCGACGACTGGTGAAGCATCGATTATGGGTTATAACCACTGGTGGTAGGATTTAAATGCTAGTGGTGGGATTTAAACACCTATCGCCTATGCTAGAATATATACTAGAGGTATGTGTGGGAGGTGGGGCTAACGGTTTGGCCGCCATGTGGCACCTCGGGAGAACTCTAATGTTTGCAGTGAGTATAGGGTACTCTGTGCAGGATCTGTGTAGGGTACTTTGTATCCTGAAATTAAAACCTACAGAAAAATGTTTTAAACCACAAAATAATGTTATTGACCAACAACTATTTCTTTTAATTGGTAGATAAAAGTTTTGATGATGCCAGCTACCACCAATATTGTGCAGAATGATGCCTACGGAAAGATGCTACGAAATATTCCCTGTGAAGATTTCGTACGACTGAGGGGGCAAAAATTTTTGCCTTTTGCTACAACTACTTTGATTTTGATGAATTGATAGTTGATCTTGGGGTTTTTGGGCCTCCTAAGCACAATGGTAGGGTCAGATTTGACCAAAAGTGCTCCAAAAGATCAGGTACCTAGTGGATCTTGCATGCACCTTCCAACTTCAAACCCTCATAGATTTGGCCTCCGATGTCCAATTTGGATGAAACAAAAGGTGATCTTGACTATCTAAAACCTCCTGAACACAATGGTGTGCTCAGATTTGTAGCAACACACTCCAAAATGAACCTGCAATACAAGGCCACAAAGAGGAAAACCTCACAAATTTGGTATTTCCATCAAGTCTTTCTGATTCTCTAGGTCATCATTTGATGCAAGAGAAGAGCATACTCAGCTATCAAAATCCACCATGATTTGCACTCAAGATCTCTCAAAAATTGACTAACACAAGGTGATTCTTCCTAGAGCTTTGATACCATGTTAGAGTTGGCTATGCTGGTAGCCACCCAAGATCTAGGACTTCATGAAAGCATAAGATAGATCAAATGAGAGAATAATTCTAATCTATCAATGAATGTGTTGGTGCCTGCATAAAATTTAGATTTCAAGTATTCATTCGCAGGCACCTTTCATAAGAATCCAAAAATTTCTAAGTCCCTCGGTCTCTAGTTTCATGCATGTATCTTTGTATATACATCGTTGTTTGTATGTACTTTTGAATGTACAAATGCAGATATACATTGGCGTGCTTGAAGAAGTTCAATCAACTTTCAAAGAGGTGGAAAAAATGGTTGTGTGCATTTTTGTATGTATATCGGGCTTGTATATGCATTCTGGACATACAAAGGTGGAATATACATTGAAGATTCCCAGAATATTCTGCAGATGTATCAAAGAGTTTGCATGTATATTGTGTTGTATGTTTGACATACAACGGGTTAGATACAAGCGGCAGACTTCAATGAAGATTCAAATCGAGTTAAATGGTGGTCGGGCTCGTAGGTACATGCAAAAGGTTTCATCGGTGGAACAATGTGTATCGGCAACTCATGCAATAGTTATTCCGATGGCTGATGATACAAAGGAAATCTACAAGGGACAATGTACATCGGCGAGCGCGAAGATGAATGTATATCCGATATACATTAGAAATATGCAAAAGGCACATACAAAGAAAAGTTACATGCAAAGTAAGAACTAAAGGGTGGGGTCCACCAGTTGCATACAAAGGTGATTGTATGTTGGTACATGCAATCGAACATGCAAGGGTATATACACTCCTAATATGCAAGGCCTAGACCCGAAAAATTATACATTCTGGTTGATAAAGGTAGAGCTCTAGATTGTATGTTTTGTTTTATATATCTGCATTGTATGTTTGCAATATACAAGGCAAAGATACAAGGAAAAAGAGGTGCACCCCAAACGCGAAGGAGAATGTGTTGTGGTGAATAGGTAGCTGAAGTCCATAGGTTGTATATTGCACTTGTATGTGTGATGTTCAAAGCAATTATACAAGGGGAAGATACAAGGCCTAGACCTAAATGTGATCTCAAATTGATTCACGGTGTTTTGGGGTTCGCCTTGTATGCAGGCGATTGTATGTATATACAATTGTATATGCATTTTCAAAAGCGAAGGAGATGCAAGGTTCTGTCGGCAGGACAAGGCACATTGACGAACACTTCTGGGGTCATTCCGATGGCCGATGGAGATGTAGCTGCTTAGCGATGGAGATCAAATCAGAAGCTGCCACATGTCTAAAGTTAATTGTATGTATATGCATTTGCATATACAAGGATTTTAAAAGGCAAATAAGGTAAAAATGGCAAAATGGAAGAGGAAAAGTCAGTGATGGAAAAAGGGTGCCTATGTGGTGCGATTTAATTGGTCAGTGACTTTTCAACATGTTTTGAGGCCACAAATCTTGATGAAGAGGAAGGAATCAATGGCCCTGATTCAAAAGCTTCATAAGAGGGTTTTCCTATGTTTCTATAGTTACATTTCTTGGTGGGAGAATTTGCAATGCACGTAGACTGTTGTGTTTCCAGAGGCCTTGAGTTGGTATGCCATTGATGGCAGGATTACATAGAGGTATGGGTCAAATGGACAGGTCAACTATCTGATTTGAATAGAAAATCTCCAGGCGGCGGTGCAGATCCTGATTTCACCTGCTTCTTTCCTCTTTGTGCCCTACTGCATTTGATGTTTTAAGTGCCAATTCTCATGATACTATGTATCTAGAAATTTTTTGAAATGCCATGTAATTAATGCTGAGTACACATTCTTGCTATATAGCAAATTGTGTCACTCATTTTTTTGGTTATTGAAGACTTGGGCATTTTTTGGAGAAAATAACGAACAAAGCCTTTCTTGGTTGTTCTGTCTCATTTTGGAGTTTATGAGTTACATTTTGAATGCACCTGGCACATATTTTTAGTTAAATGTTATGTTTATATGAAAAATGCATTGTTGCATGTGTCTAGTTGTCTATCTCCATTTGTTGTATGCATATCTTCTTCTGAATTTGGTTGCTAAGGGTTCCTCAGATTCTAGAATATAGACTTTCTATATTGCATGCTTGATCTGTGACTTCCATTCAAGGAGTGGATTAAATTATTTTAGGTTAAGTATGGAGAAGATTGTATGTCAACAGGGATATGTGTAAGTAGAGGCATCTAAATACTCACTCTTGGGTGGTGTTTGTAAGGCAAATACCAGTCTTAGCCCCTTGAAACTTGAATGCCAGTGCAAACCATTCACTTGTATACATCTAGTTGACTCCTTGCCCTAAGATAGGCACCAATCTACTCCCTGTGTAGTAGTTATGATCCAAAACCCCCTGTCTTGCATCCAAAATATCAAAACCAATCCTCTCATAATTCCAACCTGTTAGTTGTAAGAGTAGGAATAGGATCCCTGCATACTCTCATTCCAAACCAGTTAGATATGTCCAAGAATAGTGCCAAACTTGAGATTTATCATGAAAATCTTGGTCCATACATGAGAGTATTTTGCCTGTTGTTGTAAAGCTAAATCTTTTTATCATTGGGCAAGTCAAGGTTAAATCTTTAGCTATAGGGATACCCCCCTTAGTGCGGCAGAACCAGAAGTGAAGGGGAGGCAGGTCACGCAACCTCCTGTATTAGTTGGCCGAATCTGCCTGCGCATTGGAACTGGCAAACCCTATGCTGATTCGGAAGAACTCCAATAGAATGCAAAAGATTGTTACAATGTACATGATATGCCTTGATTATAAAGACAAGGATGAAATGTAGGATGTTGTAGTCATATGACAAGTGTCTTAATTCTATGACATGTGACAACTATAGGATAAGATGACAACTACCAACAACTAGACACAAGTAGAAACATCTAGTAGACTCACTAAGTCAACTTAACATGTGAATTATGTGTGATGTGTGAATATTATTTAACTAATAAATATTTAAATAATATGAATACTCACAAAAGGGGTAAACTGGATAGGTAATAACCCTATTCACACCAACACTTTTTTCAGAGGAAGTTCCATCATTTTTGTGTTGTAGGTACAGATATGTGCTTCTGGTTATAGATTTGCACCTGTGGTTCAAGTTAGTGTGCCTACGGTAGAAGGAAGAATACTTTTGGTCACTGTTGATGCATCTGTAGTCACTGTCGATGCGTCCATGTTTCTGATTTTAGACTAACTCTTGTTTTACTGCATATTAGTGATGATTTTTGAGGTTTCGTGGTAGGATCTGGTTTCTATAGCTTGCTAACCCTTAGATCTCTCTTGTCAGTAATCTAATATCTATTTTGTAGGATTTAAATTAGGCTTTATTTGTAGTTTTTTAGATACTTTCTCCAGATCTATGCCTATGGTTTGAAACAACACACTTTTGATTTGTGTGTTAGTTTGTAGATAGGGCTTGATTAGATCTATTAGTCAGGACCTTTGGATCATTCTCTTTTAGTGACTTTTTTCTTTTTTCCATATTTGATATTCTATTTTGATAGGTCTCATTGACACATAATTATCTGTAAATCTGTGCTTTTGGTCAGTTTTGGTGCACTTGTGGTCTTTGTCGACGTGCCTATAGTCTGTGATGACACACCTGCAGTTTGTATCGATGCACCTATGGTCTGTGTCAGTGCACCTGTGGTCTGTGTCAGTGTGCCTATGGTCTCTGTCGATGTGCCTTTGGTATCTGTCGATGCGCCTATGTAGAAAAGGTAAAAATACATATAAACTCTTAATTTTTTGATTTTGTTCATCTCTGTTTGCATGCTTTTGAGTGTGTTTTTGTACTTTTGGTTGATTTCCTATTTAGGCTAACAATTTGATTTGTCCTAAGACTAACTCTTTTGTGCAGCTTGTTTTCCACTTGTCAAAGATCATATTTTAAAACTACTAACAAGTTTTATTGCAACCTCACTTGTCAAAGACCTTGTTTTTCCACTAATTAGGCACTAAGGTAGATTAGTTGGTAAATAAACTTTTGCTTGCCATGTCTTTGAAGTTGTGTGTTGGTGTATGCTCTCTCGTTGCACTTTGTGTGATCTTGGAGATCAAAAGCCACACATTTTCTTCTCCTTGTATCCCAAGATTTGCTTGTTGTGTGTATGTTGTCTCCTTACGTTTTGTGCAATCTTGGATATCAAAAACACCAAGTAAAATCTTTCCCTTAGGAGGCCCACCCTTAGAGACACACCCACTCTAAGGGGGAAACCTCAACCACATGTTCTGGCAGGGTATATCAAAGGAGGGAAGCAAAAGTGGAACCTCAATGAATTTGCTTAGTCACTGGGACAACCTTGTGGCCCTGGGTGATTCTGGACACAAGATGAAGTGGTGTTTGCTTGATCGCTTATGCCACATCCCTTCAACAGACAAGTGTTCACAGACTTGGGCCTCATTTTACCTTGTGTATCTAAAGGACTCCCCTAGAAGCTTGTAAAGCCTAGATAAGACCATTGGCCATTTTCTAGTGTGGTGCAAGGGACATGGGCCGCCCCCTGAAGTTAATCACCATTGTATTTCCTTGACGTGGAGATAGAAGTTTTCTTTGGGAAAGGCATAAAATCCTCCAAGAAAAGGGGTATTTGGTGCAACACCCTTATCCCTAGCTATCCGCCTAGGGTGAAGTGTTCTTAGTTAGGTCAGAACATGGATAGGTATTTTAGTATGTGGGCCCACACTTGCAATCACTCCTACTTGAATAATTCTAGGTTTTTGATGTTTTAGCATGTTTTCATTGTGCAAAACCAATATGAGCCATTGTTAGCCGTGAAGAAATTCACATCATTTCCCTTGATAAGTCACAAGTCAGCCAATGTGTTTTTGTGATTGTATTTCTTGTCAAAATTTTGTAAACTAGTTGCAAAAATAGTGAATCAGAATAATCCACGTATGTGACTATGATCCTGTGCTTTCGGTCATTGTCAATGCGCCTATGGTCACTGTCAGTGTGCATTTGGATTATGATTGAGCACTCATGCTAGAACTCAGATTATCATTCAAAAAAAGACTAAAATTTTAGTCTTCAGATCAAACTATAGGGTGAACTATTATCCTACAACAAACTTGTTTTCCAATTTACCTAGTTCATTCAGAACATTTCCTCATTCCATAAGGCTTTATGCTTTCATAGCAATCCATTCATCCCATTAGCCTTGGTTTTAGACTTGTGAGTACCTTGATATTCTTGGCTTTGCTTTTTGGCTTTTAGGGTCTGAACTTTGTCAAGCTTTGTCACTCATCCATCAACATATCTATTCATCCATTTCTTGGTTAGAGTCCATTAGTCCATTCACTCATTAGCACCTTAATCAAATATTTCCCCCTTTCTACATCATCTATCCACATTCACCCATCATTATTTCAGTCATTTTGCAACCAAGATACATATCAAGTAATCACATCCTTTATCATTTAATCAAATTCCACAATCAAAATCCAAAAATCAAAGTTATTAATAAAAATCAAAAATTTTCTTTGGTCTAACCTAGATCTTTTTATCCTTTTATCTTTAAAGGACTTTTGACTTAGGATCCTAGACTACTCTTGAGTTGGTAAGTCTTATCCTATCTTTTTCTTGGGCACTTGTCTACCCCAAGTAGAAGGTTTTATCATCTTTCTTCCTTCTTGCTTAGGCATTTGTCAACCCTAAGTAGTGAGGATAATCCCATCCAACATCCATAACAAAAATCTAGGTTTATATTGAGCTATTTTGGTACCATCATCTTATCTTTGATGTTGACTGTATCATCTTGGTTATCACCTTAATCATATCATATCATATCTATATCATCATTTTATCCTTGGTATCATCATTTTACCATTTTGGATGTCATCTTCATCATATCATATCAACTACATCACAACATTACCTTTGTTGTTATCTCCTATTATATCAACATTTGAGTCATCATCTTGATTGTCATTTTATCCATATCTTGAATCATCATTGTGTCCCATTCCTTTTTATCATATCATCATATTCTTGATACATCTTGTGGTACAAAGTCTTGAGAAATGAAGGTCCTATTCACAATATTATTTTTATTCCAAGGACATCCCATTCATGCCCACTACAAGATCACAAACTAAGAGAACCATGGAATTGCATCAAGAATCTTTACAAGAGTCTCATCAAGTCCAACAAGCTCATCATGAAATCCATCAAGAATCCCAACAAGATCCCCCTTCACAACCACATCAAGACTATTCACAACAATCTCATCAAGACTCCACTTGTCATGGAAAAGGGGCTATTATCCCACTTAATATTACTCATGGATTTTGTCCTAAGTTTGGGATGCCTACAGATACATTCGTACATGATCCTTATAAGGGCATTCTTTAACCATCATCAAATCCCATATACTCAAGAATTTGAAAACCCTATCCAAGAGCCCCAAAGTTCTATTAGTACTTCCTATGAGTCTCACAATTTTGAGGATAGAGCACATGACTTCATGGATGAATCTGATAATCTTGCATTTTTGGAACGCATCCTTATCACAAAGCCTCAAGCTTACTTTGAAAAGTTACTTCCTCTAGGGGTTAAGTTACCTCAAAATTTTGATGTGTTAACTTTACTCCCTCCAGATCATCCTCTCTTAATTGATAACACATTAGGAGGACCTTCTTAACCACATGTTGATGAAACCTTAAATGAAAAGCCAAATCTTAACATCAACACATCTACCATTCAATCTATTCGTTCTATAGGTGTCTCACGACCTATTTCTAGCATGTCCATTCCTCAAAATACTACTCATGTCACCTTTTCATCAAGTGGGCAAAACACATCTAAGAGGACAAACATTCCTACATCATCTATTCCTAAGGCCTCACATCCCCTTAACACATATACTTCTCCAAGCACAACATCCATACTTATGTCCAATTCAAGTGTCAATGTTATTATTCCACCTACAAGTGGCATAGTTATTCCTCCACTTACCACTCAAATGTCAAATCCTATCTATACATCTTCAACTATGCCACAAGTCCATACCCAAGCTAATGTTTCCATGTAGCAAGGTCCACATGTCCAAGCTAAAATCTCACATGTTTAAAATCCAAATACCATCAACCTCCAACAAATCATGCAACAACAACAAGTCCTCATAAAACAACTCCTAGCTACCCAACAAACACAACCACAACAATAAACACAACAACAACTAAAAACTCTCCAACATCACCAACAATATTTGACTAATCCATCCTCCTCAACACCCAATGAGATGTTTGACATGCAAACACTTATGAGACAAATGTTTGATGACATAAAAAAAGCCAATCAAAAGAAGTACACTTTTGAAGAAGTTTATTCATATCCATATGACAAATATCTAGTTGTGACTCCCTTCCATCCAAATTTTGAAGTACCAAAGTTCAATAAGTATAAAGGAAAGGGTGACCCTAGAGACCATCTAAGAGAATTCTATTTATCTTGCATGGACATAGCTCATGATGAAGCTTATTTGATGAGACTTTTTCTATGTAGTTTGGGAGGACCAACCACTAAATGGTTTTCTCATCTTCCTCATGGCATTAAAAGATTCAAAGAGGTTGCTAACAAATTTATAAATCACTTTTCACTCAACATTGAACATGAGATGTCCATGGCTGACCTTTGTAATACTAAACAAAGGAATGGAGAACCAATTGTCACTTTCATACAACATTGGAGAAATCTTTCTAGTAAGGTCCCTCAGACAATTCTTGAGAAACAACTTGTCAATATCTTCAAGCCAAACTTAAATCAAGATATTGTCTTCCACTTGCAAATGAAATGCGTTGATAACTTTGAGGAAATTTTGGATAAATGTGTAACAATGGATAAAGCTATAGTAGCAAAAGGACTTGTCAAAATTTTGAAAGACAACAAAGACTCTAGTAATAATCAAACCAATGATAAGTCTTGATTTTGGTCCAAAAATAAGAACATTGTCAATGATGGTGTAATTGACTCTAGATTGGTTCAAAATGTACAAAACCCTCTATTGACACTCAAAATACCTTCACCATGAAAGGCAACAACTAATCCTCCCCAAAATAAGCCTTATCCTAGATTAAGGCCTAGACAAAAATTTTCAGATTTGGGAGAACCCATAGAGGTTGTTTTTAGAAAGCTCTTGAACCATGGTATCATTACACTACCCAAAGTTAGACCTCATGATCCAAATGTTGTCAAACCTTATTGGTTTAAAGATAATGAATTTTGTAAATATCATAAAATCCTGAGACACAAAACTAGCAGTTGCATGAGACTTAAGGACCATATCTAAGATCTTATAGATCAAGGGGAAGTGACTATAGATGAGCCTCTTCCAAATTCATCTAATGAGAAACTACAAGCCTACCAAGATCTAATGCCATCCCATGGTTAAATTAATTCTTCTTCCAAAAAAAATAATCATGTTGATTCACTCAATTTCTCACCTTCCTATGACTCTATTGTGGGTCGTATTGAAGCTTGATCCTCACAAGTAGCTACCATCACCATAAGACCTCGTCATCCCAGTTGTGTTGTTACCACCTGTTGTAGTTGCATCACTATTCAGGGAGCCCCATCCTCATCTATGCCATGCTCATCCATGCCATCTTCGTCCATAGCAACTCCTAAGTATAATATCCTTGATCATTTAAGGACATCTACACCAATCTTGATCTTGGAGCTTTTACAAATTTCTCCCATACATAAGGAAACATTGGACAAAGCCTTGCTTGAGTCTTGTGTCCCCAATGACATTAATGTGGAAGCCATAGTTGGAAATATTGTATCCACTCACCATTTGGTATTCATTGAAAAAGACGCGCTCAACAATGATTCATCCCATAATGAACCCCTTCACCTAGAAGTTGTAATCCATAAGCATAAAGTCAAAAGGGTCCTAATAGATGGTGGATCAGGGCTATACTTGTGTACTCTAAGGTTGTTCAAACAATTGGGATACTCCACTGTGGTTATTGAAAAACAACACTCTATCACTATTAAGGCCTATGATGAATCTGAAAGAAGGTCTGAAGGTATTATTAAGTTGCCCATTGAATTAGGTCCAGCCCTAATGGAAATCACTTGTCAAGTCCTAGACCTTGATCTCCCATATAATATCCTCCTAGGGTGCCCATGGATTCATGCCATGAAGGTTGTTCCTTTCACCTATCACCAATGCATCAAATTTCCATATAATGACAAAGAAGTTACCATTTATGCTGACCCAAGTCCTTTTGAATATTGTCATTTATTGGAAGGACCATATTGTAAAGCTCACTATTGCCCAATCAATGATATTGCCCAACCATCTACCTCATATGTAGACCCATCCACTTTAGCCTCTTCATCCAAGTCACCTACCACTCATCCTGAGATCAAGGCTACGATTAAAGACAAAGGAATAGGAGAGTATATCCTACAAGGGGCCTTTTGTGTGGGACAACTCCCACTCTCTCCTAAGAACTTTGGGTGGCCTCATCCTAAAGGACCTAATTCAAAGATCACTATCAATTGTAAGTCTACTCAATTTTTGCAATGGGGTGTACTAGACAAGGAGATTACTAATGAAGATATTTCTAAAATACTATATCAAGAAAAAGATGAACAAGATAATCTCCCTCTTGATAAATATCCTAAAGTTTTTCACATAGCACAAAATATGGGTTACCAAGGCAAAGGAGGACTTGGTTTACAAGAACAAGGAACTATTGAACCCATCAAAGCTACTCGTAAACCTAAACACTTGGGACTAGGGTTTGGAGTGCAAGAGCCAACATCTTTGGAGCTCAAATTTATCTTAGATAATGCTACTAAAGCATTTCCTACCATTGAGAGTACTAATGAGGATACCTATGCTGACTCCCTTGGGTGTATTGCCAAGTTATATGATTCATCCATTTTTACCTTTGTCCTATCCATGTCCTCACTACCATCATGTAACATCCACCTCATATATCCTGAACTCATTGATTGGGACCAATAAGGGCCTCCTATTCTAGATGTCTTCCAAAATGACGAGGCTATCACTAAATTCTTGGGATTAAGATCAGGAATACCAATTGGAGATTACAAGGTTGGATACATCATATAACTCAACACTAATGTCTATTTCAGAGAGTCAAATTCCTTAGTCACAAAAGTGAAAATATAAAAATAATGTCCCCTAGTGAAAACCACTTCGTAGTACTCTTGGACAATAAAAAAGTAAAAATAAAGGACATATCCAATGGTGAAAAACTCCTTGAGGCACTTGTGGATGAAGAATTTGTTGTGGATGTATTGCATGGATCAACAATACAAGTGGGAAGAATATCTACCGCTTGTGGATTTTGCATATAACAACTCCTACCATTCTATTATTAAGATGGCTCCATTTGAAGCATTGTACGAAAGAAGATACCGAACTCCTATAAGCTAGAGGATAGGATTAACATTGGTCCAGAAATTTTATCAGAAATGGAAGAACAGATCAAGTTGATCAGAAATAGATTGGTGGAAGCAAATGATAGACAAAAAAGTTACACTGATGCCAAGCATACACCAAGGCAATTCTCAGTTGGAGAAAAAGTTATTTTGAGGGTCAAACCTCAAAAGAGTTCCAGTAAAGTTTGGAAATTATTCCAAACTAGCTCCTCGATATGTAGGACCCTTTGAAGTTCTCAAAGTGATCAATCTAGTTGCCTAAAGAATCACTCTACCACCAGCTCTTTCCAGGATGCACAATTGTTTTCATGTTTCATATTTGAAAAAGTATATAACAGGTGATTATCATATTCTTGATTGGAATGTTTTACAAGTATAAAACCCAGGAGTGGTCATGATTGAGCCTCTCAAGGTGCTCAAAGTTCACAAGCTCCGCTTACATAATAGAGCTCGGTTACACAGTGCAAGATCTAGTGAGACTAGTATGCAAAAGATAGTGCCACATGGGTAGATTACCATGATTTTTATCAAAGATTTCCTCATTTGTTTTATGCTTTCTAAAGTTGAACAAAAACTTTATTTTATTATTTTATGATACACTGGATCATCGAAGACGATGAATATTATGGGGGGAGATATGTCACACCCTAAATTTTGACTATGATTTACTTTTTAACTGCACGTAATTAGTAGTTAATTGTGCATGAATTAATGATTTGATGTTATGTGAAAATGTCAGGATAAATCAATGATATCATGAGTTTATGTTTATATGATTAGAATTTAGACATGTGATTATAAGATGTCATGATTATTTTTTCATAAGGTTTATGGATTGACTAACGATGCACTAATCCCAGTTTGGTGATTGCAAGTTGTACCCAGGAAATGAGTTTTCTACCCTCTGAGAAAGAGAGGGAGAGCATCATCAGAGAGAAGAGAATAGACATATGGATAAGAATAGATTGTTTTCCATCTAAGTCTCATGCTTTCATAGTTTAGTGAACCTTTGTCGAGTATGGTAAGTTATGTTTGACCAATTGGTCTAAGTTTGTTTCTGACTCGACAAATCACCGATTGCCAACTAGATTCATTAAGCTAAGGTTATTGTCGAAAACTAAGTCAGGTTAGAATATGACCGTCGACAAGGAAATGGTCGATAGTCATTATTTATTTGTGTGAAATGAATATAAAATTATACTACTAGAATAAATAAATACTAGTAGTTAAACTACTTTATTATCGGTAATTCCCAATTGGAATTCTATTATGTTAATTTATCTATTTTGACGTTTAAGCAATTTTGAGAGGGGGAGAATACCTTGACCCCATTCTCATATCATATCGTGTGTTAGAGACAACGTAAGTATACATTGTATACACCTATATTTTGTTGAATAATATCTATTTAATATGAACTTTAAGTTTAAACCAATTGTATGTAGTTGATGAGCATTTTAAGGAACGTGGTGTTGTTGTAAATTTAATGCAAAACCACTTCATGTATTTTTGTGGGCACTTGAATCCTTTTCTCCATGTTGGTTATGGAGATAAAGGAGGATTTTTTGAATAGTTTAGGAGTGATCTTTATGATTAGTAACTCCATCATTTCTTGCATGCCACTTTAGAGTGTAAATAGGCATAGATGCGGGAAGAATATCCACAGTTATGGAGAGTAAAGCCTTTTAAAAGGCTATATTAATGAGGGATAAGGAGGGGGCTAGATGTTTTTTTCACATATCATGATTTGGTAGGAGGATATTGGAAAAAAGATAAAACATAGAAGACTCTAATAATTACCGCAAGAGATATAGGATGAAGAGGAACTCGAGCCATGGGAGATAGTGAATATAGTTTTTGAAGAACACAAAACTTAATCTTGAGTAAAGATTATGTGATCAGGGAGAGGTGAAATACTTCGTTAAACATAGATCTTTGTTCTCATCAAGAATCCACAGGGAAAGAGATACAAACATAGAGGAAGGTATAAAGATAGCTCAGGTAGCAGTGGCAATAAGTAAGAAACTAGCTTAGGTTTTGGGAAACCATTGACGCTTTGAGGTAATGATACCTCTTATAAGCAATTAATTCTATTATTAAACTACAATATTCTCATTTTGTATGAACATATAGAGATGTGACAATAGGAATACTATGGTAGATAAATTTTGCATGCCATCGTTTTGTATCATTGAACCCATAGAGAAAATATATTGTAAACTTTGTTGCTTTGACAGACACAGGATTATGGAAAAATGTTATGAATAAAATTATTTACATAGAGGTTTACAGTCTGTAGAAAGTTGTCGCTTAACTTTGTATACTTGAGCAAACATAGGTTTCTTTTAGCCATAAAAACACCAAATCTATCTAGAAATGTAGGATATAAAATACAGAGAAAAGATTAATTTTATTATCACTTTTTGAACACAAAGTATAGTGGCCATTTACTATTAATGTCACAGTGATATAACTAGTTTAATTTATATATATAAAATGTAGAGACTAAACTTTTTGATAACTAAGATATAAACCGAGGAGTTGAGATGAGTAAGATTAAAGAAAGTTTAGATAGTGATAGATTCACATTTCACAATGATTTATATGTATAAGTTTTAATGTTTATAATCAAAAGTTATGGTGATAGATATTCACTTATATAGAATATATATAAATGATATTGATATCATTGAAAACACCTAAGTATAGTGATATAATGTCACATATCTATTATACATATAATGATAAGCATTATCATGATATATAAAGGAAGTTAAATATGAGTTCATAACCTATCCTATATCGAAAGTTAGTGGACTTAAGAAGACCAATCTGAGGTAAAAAAATATTATATTATTATTTTAGACTCAAACCTATTTAGGTTAAAAGATTGAACTTATTCAAAAGACTAGTTATGATAATGATAGTATTCATTAAGATCTTATATGAATGAGGATATACCTCGTGTACTATGTTTATACATGTTATGAGAAATGTGAATTCAAACAATGCCCAAGTGGTCAAGAGAAGACTAGAGGTTATCGTTTCCATGTTATATTACTATAAATTTTCACTTTTGCAAAACAAGAGTATTTGATATTCCAATGCATTGGGATAGAGAAGTTAAATCCCTAGATTCCACCCAGAAGGGTTAAGAAAACTTGAAAACTCTTAAATCAGTTATAACATTGAATTAGTCTATTGTTTATTACGATTGACAGTGAATGGTTGAGAAACCATATATCAAGACAAGTATAATTTAGGAAGAGTCTAAGAAGCACTTATTAATAAATAAATGATTTCATGATAGAGTCAAAAATTTGATATATTACACAAGAGTGCTCAATATTTGGGTTTATCCTAGACTAAGGATTAATTCTAAGTCAAATTGACTAGGATTTGAGTTTAGTCAAGACAATTCATGTCTAGAGATTCTAGTCAAGCAAGTCAAATTGTAAGATGTTGTAGTTTCCAAGTCGAGTTAGAGGTGTGTGAACACATGACTATGTTTATTGCAAACATCTATTTATAGAGAAACTTTGGCCAAAGTGATACACTTGTCTCAGCATGCATTAGTAGGTTCACCATGTCTAGATTGCATAACGTGTCAGAATGATCATACTTACCTAGAAGATTGGCTAGAGTTGTATGGTTGACTGAGTTACGTAGGACACAACACTAGGACTTAGATGGCAACCTGTTGGTTCCTTATGTCTATACTCTTCATGAAGGGCAGGGCCACTACCAAATGGAAGATGAGGGGGGGATCGTCGGTCTGTGGTTGGAGGAAAAGCACTTGAATGATGCTCTCCCTTTGCAGTAGAAGACTCATAGAGACTTGTGAGACAAATACCAAATTCCAGATGCGGTATATTCATGTTATGACTTATGATTTTCAAACTTATGTAAAATTATTCATATTGCCAAGTGCAAATTATTTGTAAATGTAAAGTGAAATGATTTCACTATGATTTTATCTTTGAATATAATGTAAATTCAAGGTTGAAAAATATTCAAAAAAGATATACATTTAATTCTATGTGATTATGTAAATGCTAGAAAAGAAAACAAAAAAAAATTCACTCATGGTTAAACATGTTCTTTTACTTTCTTAGTAAATTTTGTGAGTAATTCCAAGTTGTATGAGTTGGTATGTTACAGATCTGAAGATTGAAATTTTAGTCTTTTTTTGAATCACAATCTAAGGTCCAGCATGGGCTCTTAGTCATAAGCCAAAGGCACATTGACAGTGACCATAGGCACATCGATAATGACCAAAAGCGAGTCAACAATGACCAAAAGCACGGGACCATAGTCACAAGCACGGATTTATTTGGATTCACTATTTTTGCAACTAGTTTGTAAAATCTTGGCAAAAAATATATTAAAAAAACACATTGGCTAATTTGTGACTTATCAAGGGAAATGATGTAAATTGCTTCGCAAATAAACATGGCTCATATTGGTTTTGCACAATAAAAACACACCAAACACAATAACAAACCTAGAATTATTCAAGTAGGACTGATTTCAAGTGTGGGCCCACATGATAAAATACCTATCCATGTTCTTACCTAACTAATATAAGAACACTTCACCCTGTGTGGATAGCTAGGGATAAGGGAGTTGCACCCAATACCCCTTTGCTTGGAGGCTTTTACGCCTTTCCCAAAGAAAACTTCTATCTCCACTTCAAGGAGGTATGATGATGAGTAACTTTAGGGGGCAGTCCAAGTCACTTGCACTGCACTAGAAAATGACTGATGGTCTTATCTAGGCTTTACAAGATTCTAGGGGAGTCCTCTAGATACACAAGGTACAATGGGGCCCAAGTATGTGAACACTAGTCTGTTGAAGGGATGTGGCATAAGCAATCAAGAAAACACCACTTCACCTTGTGTCCGAAATCACCTGGGGCCACAAGGTTGTCCTAATGACTACGTGACTAGATTGAGGTTCTGCTTTCATTTTCCCTCCTTTGATATACCCTACCATAACATGTGGTTGAGGTCACCCCCTTAAAGTGGGTGTCTCTCTAAGGGTAGGCCTCATAAGGGAAAGATTTTAGTTGGTGTTTTTGATCTCCAAGATCGCACATAGTGCAAGGAGAGAGAATACACACAACAAACAAATCTTGGGATACAAAGAGAAGAAAATATATGGCTTTTGATCTCCAAGATCACACAAAGTGTAAGGAGAGAGCATACACCAACACCCAACTTCAAAGACTTGGAAAAAAAAAGTTCATGTACCAACTAATCTACCTTAGTGCCTAAATTAGTGGAAAAATAAGATCTTTGACAAGCGAGGATGCAACAAAACTTGTTGGTAGCTTTGAATTATGATCTTTGACAAGTGGAAAACAAGTTGCACAAAAGAGCTAGTCTCAAGACAAATCAAATTGTTAGCCCAAATAGGAAATTAGCTAAAATCCCATAAACATAGTCAAAAGTGCACAAATAGAGATGAAAAAAAAAAAAAATTGAAAGTTTATACCTATTTTACCTTCTCTGCATAGGCGTGCTGATAGATACCACAGACATGTCGATAGAGACCACAGGTGTGCTAACATAGACCATAGGCACATCGATATAAATCGCAGGCACGTCGTCACAGACCATAGGCGTGTTGACAGAGACCGCATGAGCGCTAAAATTGACCAAAAGTGCAGATTTATGTAGACAGTTATGTGTCAATGAAACTTGTCAAAACAACATATCAAATCTAGAAAAAAGCAAAAAGTCACTGACAGATAATGATCTAGAGGTCCTGAATGTCATAGCTGATCAAGCCCTATCTGCAAACTGACACACAAACCAAAAGCATGTTGTTTCGAACCATCGGCACAGATCTAGAGAAAGTATCTAAAAACCTACAAATAAAGCCTAATTCAAATCCTGAAAAATAGATATCAGGTGATTGATAAGAGAGATTTGAGTGTTAGCAAGTTGTAGAAACTAGATCCTACCAGAAAACCTTAAAAATCATCACTAATATGCAATAAAACAAGAGTTAGGCTAAAATCAGAAACATGGGTGCGTCGACAGTGACCAAAAGCTCACTTCCTTCTACCGTAGTCGTGTCGATCTGAACCACAGGCACATATTTGCAGTCAAAAGTGTGTATCTATACCTGTAACACAAAAATAACAGAATTTCCTTTGAAAAAAGATGACCAAAGGGACGTGGGTCCCACCGAGCGTGCCAGAAATGTATGCAAAAATTTGACCCAAGGACAATGGAAGATAATTCAAGTAAACCAAAACCCTCACACTTAGATAGAACAGAGTAGAATGCACCCTACTTCTACTAGCTTTGTTCTCTATGATGAAGTATGCATTGTGGACTGTCTACAAAAACCAACATAATCTAGACATGAAAAGGCTATGATAGAGGCAATGCTAAAAGTGATAGCATGTACTTGCATATGAAATATGTTGTTGATGTGATGTGAGAGGCTCCATTTATAGAGAGATGAATGATGAATGGATGGCTAAGATTAAAAGATGAATAGTGTGATGTGGAGGGCTAGGATTAAGTGATGTTTGGAGTTGTAGTCATGTGACAAGTGTCTCATGAGGGCTAAATGAGAGGAATAAAGTCGAGAAGCTTCCTTGTAATAAGGATTTCTATAAGATTCTAGTCATGTGAAGATAGAGACAAATGTGGAATGAATTAAATAAATCATAAATCTTTAATTTATTTAATTAATTTGGATGTTGGAGGAAAAGTGAGAATTAATTAATTAAATAGAATTTATATAATTAATTTATAAGGAAAATGATTTAATAAAATAAATAAAAAATATTTATTTATTTTATTAGAAGAAAAGTGGATAAATGAAGAAAAAGATTAATTAAGGGTAAATTAATTAAATAATTAAAACTATTTAATTAACTTAGAAGACATGTTAAGATGTGTAGTGATGTTAGGAGTGTGTCAAAAATGAAGGTGAGTGCATGGTCATTTTCAAGTGTCTACAACATCTTAGCACATCAACTTGATCATTGGAGCATGTCTACAACAAAAATGGAGGTATAATGTGGTTATTTTATGTCTTTGCATTATAATTTTAGCTTCCATTATTTTCTTAGACTAAAAGTAGGTGTTGATATTGGGTTGTGAGCTTGTTTATGTATTTTTACATCTTTTTGCACTTGTTTAATCCAATTTCAACCTCTACATTTTTGGCATTCCTTGTGGGACACTTGTCCCATACTAATCCTTTATTCCTTGAGTGTTTCTTGAGTTTTTTGTAGGTTTTTAACATTCGTCTAGATGTGTTTCTAGGTCCACAATGTTTTCACCCTATGTATTGACATATGTGCAAGTACTTGTGGTGTTTCTACCTCTTTTGGGGGCATGTTTGACCCCTTTAAATGCAAATGACACATAGTTTTCCTGTCTCATGGAACCTACACACAAGCCCATAGCACCTATGCCCTGACCCATAGTACCCTTGCATTTTAGGAATTTTTTCATCTGTAACTACGTTTATTTGCAATTTTTTGGGTTTCTTGGGTCCTTTAGCATTGCTCTTTGTGTTGTCTTGGAGTTTTTAGAGTCTCTTCATCCTTTTGTTGGTTATTTTGTCCATCTTTGGCTAAGATTTATGGGGTTTTTCTCTTTATTAGGTTTTAGTTGTCCTTCTACAAGATTGTAGCTCTATTAATCTTTTGCATTAACTTTGGCTTGTAGGCTACACTTGTTTGTGTCCTTTTAGGTCTTGGCTAAATCTCATCTTGCATAATTTTTGGGCTAATCTTTGTGTTTGGAAATCTACGGGTCTTTTTTATGCAGATGACATATTTCTATGGTGTTTGTGCACCTCCCATAGTACATGTGCATTACCTATGGTGCATGTGCACCTCCTATAGCACCTATGCATTACCTATGGTGTGTGCACCTTGGCTCATAGCACCCCTACATTTTTGGCATTCTTGAGATCCTAACTTCATTTCCTTGCAATTTTTAGAGTCTTTTAGGTCCCCTAATATGATCATGTATGTCATTTAGGCCTTCTCAAGGATTTTTGGTCATTTTGTTGGTTGTTTTATTAATCATTGTAGATAAGGTTTTTTCGAGTCCATCTTCTACAACATTTTGGTTTTTAACTAATTTTATCTTGCTTTTGCACTAAGATTGATGTGTAGGGATTACTTGTTTGTGTTCTTGGAGCTCTCATCTAACTATTTCTTATAGGATCTTGAGTGTTTTTAGATTGTTTCTTGCATTCTTAGCTATGTGGGTCCGTTCAAGCATAGACAACAGGGTAAATGCACAAAGTTGAGTCCACTCAAGGTGGAAGTTTTGGATTTAGGCAAAAAACTGAAATTGAGCAAAGCAAAATGGGATGCTGCTTTTTATGAAAGGGGATCCCATTTTGCTTTGGGACCCCGAGCCAAAAGTGGGATCCCGTTTCTAGAATGGGATCCTGTTTCTTAAAATTTGAATTTCTGGTCCAATTTTATGCTCTGTTAACCAGTTCGAGAAAAGGGTTGGGGACCCGAACCTAGGCTTTGGACCTAGTTTGACCTGCAAGTTGAAGGTCCTATCAATGTCACAACAAAATAGTGACTTTAGGCATATGTCTAAAGACCTTTTTTGCAGAAGTTTTTGACAAATTTAAAAGTAATTATAGATGAGACAATGTAGATTTCAAATATTTAATTATTTTTACAATTATATTTTTTTTCTATTTTTCAATTAATTTATGATGAAACAGGTCCATAAACTTGAATTATCAAGGTTTTTTAGTATTTTAATAACTTTTTATTAAAATATTTTTTTGAAAAACAAATTGTACAAAAATGTACTTTAGACAAATCTTTTCAATTTGAAAAAAAATTTAAAAAATGATAATTTTAGGTCATCTTATGCATGACGTACACAACGATTTTTTAAAACACCAAATATGGCCAATAAAAAATTAACAAAAAAAATATTCAATAAAAATTACAAAAAAATATGGAAAACATGCTTCGGTGAGTTACAAATCTTTTCCCAAAAGGATTTAGAAAAAATATGATTATTTAGGTCAAAACATGGATGACATACACGTGCATGGTATAGTAAAAAAAAGTGACTTTTAAACAATGATTTTTAGAAAGGCCTATTGAAAATCAATTTGTATCATCTGGGTATTCAAATAAGTTACATATTTGGAAACTAGACTCTAAGTACTACATTTTATGATTAGTGACTTTTTCCAAGATTCCATCTCTAAGTGCTTCAAATTTTAAGGTTAAATGTGACAAATTCTGAAAATCAGGGAAAACACTTCCACTTTTTGGCCAAAAAGTGGACTGAACTTCTTGCACACACCCAACATGCTTCATATCATTTATGCAAATGCCACACCCCTGTGGCATCTGTACATTTCCCATAGTGCATGTGCATTTCCCATGTCGTCTGTGCATAATTTAGCATTTCTACTTTCTGGGTTTGCTATTTTTAGAATTGTGTGGTGTTTGTGCCCTATGTCTCAGTGTCTGTGCATTCCCATACATTTTCTAGCATTATTTTTCGTCATTTTTTTTTCTAACTCACCTTCACTTATGGATTGAATTATCTTGAGATTTGGTCACTAACCACTTGCATGTCCATTGGTAGAATCCCTAAACTTTCAAACTACTAACAAGTTTCTTGTAGGTTCTCTTGAAGAAGACCCATCATTAAAACCTTGTGTTTTTGTTTCACATTTTCCTTGGGATCTTAAAATTAACTTTGTTTGGTGAGTTTGGTGTGCTTGGAGGTGTGTGTATGCTCTTCCCTTGTGCCGAAAGGTGGCCTTGGGAATCAAAAACACCATTTGAACACATTGATTTTCACACCAAATATTTTAATTTCTAACATTTATTAATCTTGGGTGGACCAAGTGATTGTGTACGCTCTCCCCTTGCACTAAAAGGTGATCATGGGGATCAAAAACAACTCTTGTCTCACTTTTGTTTATCCCAAGAATCTAAGTTGTGCTCTTCCCTTGCACCACAAGGCAATCTTGGGGATCAAAAGAACTTGGAATTCTTTCCCTTTAGAAGCCTGTGTTGTGCCCCTCCGTTCTCACCTTGGATGTATAGGTGGACTGATCAGGGTGCATGAATATGAAGGTAAAATAACAGGAATAATTAAGGTAAGGCTTTGACATTGTTTGCATTCCAATGATTAAGATGTCGATCTTACTACAATTGTTATATGTTAGAATGGATCTCATGAACCGATTATGTTAGATTTAATTGTTATGATGGTACTTCTGAGACTTATTCAATTTCATACACCTACATGTTCAAAGTATGGTTCTGTTCAGATAATGAGGTAGATTCGATTTGGTTATGATTATGTGTTATCTAATCTAGATTGATCTGATGTGGAAAGGACGATGTCGCATCACTCACTTGTGAGTGCCCTCCGATGTTGTGATTCCTTTTTCACCTAGTGTTCGCTTATATGCATCTATACATGCTTGACTGTGTCATTTGTTGCAGGATGCAAGTATTTGGCATCGACTCCACCTGAATTAACAGGTCTGAGCGTGCCCTGAACCCAATGGATAAGTTGTTCTAGAGGTAACTTAAGGTCCCACATCCCAAGTCATCATCCTCGATCAGGATGCATGACATGTCTAGTTCAACCTGTCAGTTCTGTCAGTATGTCAGGTCTTGCAACTGATTGATATTTGATAGAGCCTGTTGGTTAAGTGCGAGTTTGGCCCTGGCTTGTGAACTTGTGTTGATTTGGCATTTGAGATCTTTCTTGCTCCGTGGGTTAATGATATGTGCCTAGATTTGTTGTGGTGTAATAGAAATTATTATAGCATATAGTATATTATTATTTAACCCACTATAATATTTAACAAGGTTATATCATATTATTATTATTATTAAGATTTATTAAGTTGGTTGTGAACCAATAAATATAAATAAATTATTGTTAATGTGTAGTGTAATATTATTTTAAATAATAATTATTATTAATGATAATAATAATATGTTGTATAAATAGAATGTAATTGGGTAAACAATTAATTGTTTGTATGTGTAAATGTGGGGGTAAATAAATTACCCGTTTACGTGAATAAATTTAGAATGGAGTAATTTGTAATTATTTTATAACTATGGGCTTAATAAATTTAACATTTTGCAATTAGTTGAGTTAGTTGGTTTTCCCGTTTTGTGGTTGCACTCTTGCAAATATAAAAGAAAGATTTTTGCTGTGAAAGAGGGGAATTCAGAGGGCTATTGTTGGAAATTCAGAGAGAAGTAAAGAGGGAACTTGAGGTGAAAATATGAGTATGTCTCGTTCTATGAAAATTTCAGTTTAGTATTCTTTAGTTATTGTGAATATCTATATGTGAGCATTGTATACATTATGCTAGATAGTGTTCTTATTGTTTTTGTGAAGGAAGTTTGTTTCATGCTCCATATAAATAGGAATTCATGTTGTACAAACAAATCTCATATCTTTTAGAATCTGAAAACAAAAATCAATTTATTCTAACTTGTGCACTGGTCTTTACTCCTATTTGGTCATGGTGATATCTCTCATCTTGGAGCATTCATTATTGTTTTGACTTCATGTTGTGATATCTACAGTAGGCTGATGTAGTTTCTATTGCTAGTGTCATGATTTTCTTGTGCAACCAGTTGTTTCCCAATACTTCCTTGGCACCAACTGACTCCTTGTGATGATTTTGAGGAGAATGAAAATTAGGATCAAAGGATGCTAAAGGTAGTTAGCGGTATTTAACCTGGCTGTAGCTTTGGGTTTCTAATTCGCTTGGGTTTAAGACAATTTGGGGTTAATATGGTTAGGACATCTTAAATCTGTTCATTAGTTCGGCTAGTGTATTATTGTCATAGTGCTCAAATTTTCCCATGGCGTAAAAAGAATTTACTTCAGGTAAAATTTTAATTCATGCTTGGAAACTTTTTAAACTCGTCTGTTGTTCCTACCTGCGTATTCCATAAGCCTCATGCCAGAATCTTTTCTAAACTCATTGATTGTGCTTCAAACCTCTTTTTGATGCACGTGCTATGTCCATTTTTTTTGCTAAGCATTATCATTATACGTGCCTTGTCTACACTTCTACATTTTGCGTACATGTCTACCAGAGTATTTCCACTATGATATCTGACCAAAAACTATGTTCCATTATGCTACGATGGACATCCATACCTGGTTCCAAATATCCCATTTTGTCATACACAGGGAGAATGCTGACAAAGGATTTTAGCATTTTGTTTTACACCCTCCAATTGCATTTACTTAGAAGTTCCTAAAGACTCTTCATCAAATCCAATTTGCGTGCATCTTACAAGCATTGCAATTCCATGAAATGACATCTCTTGAGGTGTTCTGTCAAACAGTTTGTGCACCTTGTCTATGCTTCCGCATTTTGTATATCCTGACCTATAAGGGCCGATTAGAGGCTCATTACATTAACTTTGAATGTAAAAGACTTTTTTCTATTTCTGTAGAGTAGATGAATCACAGAATGATGCCCTTTTTTGGTATACGTCGAAGACTATAATAATAGTGGACCAAAGTAACATAACGGTGAGCCAGCCATGTAAATCATCATTCAAGCAATTATAAATGCTGTGAAGTGACCATGCACGCTTTCAAGTTGAAATAAGAGGCCGACCATACACTCGCAATGATCAATGGTGGGCGTAATGCAATAGGGTTCCAAATGTGATTGAAGTCTATACAACTCTCATCCATTGAATCTGCTTGGCCACACACCTCTAGCTAGTGAATGTGGCAATGATATAGAGTATGAAATGTGCAAACTTTGCAACTAGGTTACATAATATACATTCTTCCATACACTGTAAATAATATACGGTTCCACCATTATTAGTATTATAGAAAATAGTAAACAGTTCTAAATGGTACAAAGATCAATGAAGGAAGTTGGTTCATCATATGAAATTAAAATAGCATCTATTATATATTCAAATGTTTAATAGTTAAGCAAGGTAATTCACATGATTTTCAACTTCATCGGAATCACAAATGTACCCATTTCCCATCAGGCTAAGCTTATAGAAATGATTTATCAATCACATAGTTTGGTATATAATCAATTTTGTTAGGGTGAGTATTTAAGCACTCACCTAATACATGACCAACTAAATATCTGATTAAGCATCAGTCATCTACGATATACAGATTTGCAAGCAGCAAATTGACATGATACGAGAAAGCACCTCGAGCAACATGCCAATAATTTCCTTAAACTATATTTATGATAGCAGCTATCCACGCATTTAACAATCTATAAGAGGCAAGGAAACTTAGTGAAATATGAGTAGAGGTGAAATGGAAACCTTCTTTATAAGTTCCATTATCATTTTCAGAATATAATTATATAAATAGAAGTTTCTTAATATTTCAATTTGTTTTACATTCTTTAAGGTATAGAATCTAATATAGAAAGTACATAAATATAGTTTATGTTAGAATCTTTCTTTAAGTTATAAAGAAAGAGACTAATCTTTGAAGGATTATAATACATTAAATGTTCTTGGTTAATTAGATTTGGTTAATAATTGTTTATGGTTTAGGGAGTCCTATGTACTGCATAAGTAGGGAGAAAATCAAGTCAT
Source organism: Cunninghamia lanceolata (assembly GCA_027924645.1). Lineage (NCBI taxonomy): Eukaryota > Viridiplantae > Streptophyta > Pinopsida > Cupressales > Cupressaceae > Cunninghamia > Cunninghamia lanceolata. The sequence continues at coordinate 14,676,544 of BSBN01000584.1, read as the reverse complement.
TTTGATATGTTGAAAGGAATATTGTGTACTTGTGGTAGGAAATGATAATAATATTTATGTGTTTACCTTATTTACCTTTGACATAAATTATTGCTTAAATGTAAGTAGTGTTTATTTGTTTTGAATATTAACAATGTTACAATATAAATATCATTAAATCATGTAAGATGACTCGTATGATCAGGATGGCTAAATTTATAATTAAGTCTCTTATAGAATTGGGACCACTTCAGAGAATTGACTATAATTTCTTTAGGTTAATAGAGTTGAAGACTCGTAAATAACAAGGTTGCTTTATGTTAGGTAAAGACCTTTATTCCATTAAGAAAAACATCTTAAAGTTTGGGTCCTAAGATAGGTGACATCATAGATCTTAGGGTATGGAATCTGTAGGATCTTAAAAGTGTCATCCACTCATTAGCTTAGATGTATATAATTGTGCCTTAGGGTAATTGTGTAAACGTTATATCAATTCTAGTGTCTTAATTTCTTAATTGGTTTTAATAATGTTTATTTTGTGTAGAGTTGGTTCTTGTTTTGTCACTAGGGTGATATGGCATAATATATGATTCTTAGAGGAGTAATTATGATTTCATGATAGTTAATTTACTTGATAGGTTTTCTAGGAATGTTGAACTTTAGATATCTTTGGTAGGGTAGATTAATACTATTGTTGTGATAGATTCACTTTATGTTGGTTGGATGATTGACCACGATTGGATTAATGTTACATACTTTAAGACCCATTATTAGTGCATTATGAATATGTTGCATTTGTATTTGAAATATTGTTGAAGGATCTTAGTTGATTCTCTAGATGATGATGTGTGTTTGAGAGTGAATGTCGATGTGAGACTATTGTGTTAGTGGTCAAGTGTATGTATCATTGGGAAAGTTGATTCCAGAGGCCAAGAGGAGTAGTCATTTGTATGATTCTTGTGTATATGTAACCTTACTATTGGTTGAATATGATCTGATTGTATGTATTCTATTGATAGGTGTCTTGAAATCAAGATGTTGTAAGATCATGATGTCCCTTGTCTATGTATGTGGGTCTTAGTAAATGATATTGTGAGATGATGTACATACTGTGTTGTGAATATATAATGATGGGTTCAAATCTCCTTCAAGGAAGTGTTGATGTCGAGCTGGTGTTTAGTATTGTAATGGGGAGATCTTGGAAATCGTAATGAGAAACTATTTTGTTCATGGTTGAGATTTGTTAGCAAGATGACCCATACCTTGCTCTGGATATGTGTTTGTGATTGATCAACTGAAAGATTAGGGACAATGATGTACGAGTTGGTCAATGGGACTATGTTTTGTATGCAAGAAGGTAAATGCCTTGCATTGCTTATATATACTTATCAGTATGATAGTGATTGTCTTGCTTGATGGTCAGGGTTTCTAGATGCAAGTAGGGGAGTGGCTTTCAATGTGGGGCCGGCACCCAAAGTGGTTGTCAGGATAACCCATTGAAAGTTGTTAATTAAGTGAAAACCTAAAAATGAACTGGGGGGAAAAGGGTAAATCACAATTTCCTCTCCCATGCCTGTGTGCTCGTCTAGACTAAGGATGGGTACAGAAGGCTTGGTTGGCAAAATCAACTTCCTTGTCCTCATGAAAGGAAGGTTGATTCCGCATGAGTCACCCTATGGGGCCGGCGTCTAGTGAGAGACTGTCAGGGTAACCATAGATGGGGGCCGGCGCCTAGCGAGAGACTGTCAGGGTAACCCATGAATGGGGGCCAGCGTCTAGCTAGAGGCTGTCAGGGTAACCCATGTTAGGGCCATGTGATGACACTCTCCCTACTGTAGCCTAGCATTCCCTAGTTGTATTCTCCCCATTCGTTAGGTATTGCTTCTGGAAGTGATATTGAGTTGCTTGTGATGTTGTCATGTGTTGTAGTGGAGTCATGATTAGTCCTTGTTCCTGTTAGGAAATTGTCTACCTGACTGTATGATGTTTTGGGACCTTATTTTATCTCCTAGCACGGGGGGTGGACCTTAGGGTTCCACATGGTTGGGTGGATGTGCTTTATCTCCATTGGTTTCTCCTTGCCTTTGTTCGTGTGCAAGAAGGTGGTAACTCCTGTTGCAGATTCAGATTGTGTACCTGTTTATGGAGACAGTTATTATGCTCATGTACTGGCCTGTGTATCAGATGATTCATTATGTACATATTCATATGTATTCAGAAGATTGATAATGTAACAATGTAATGTTGTATTTATATGTCAGGAGAAATTGCAACTATGTACTAGATCCTGATGAATACTTATATGATGTTATGTAGATGTAGATGTTTATTGTTTTAGTGCATTAGGTTTACAATGAGTTACTGATGTTAATTCATGATGTGTGTTAGATTATGTTAATTGTTTTGTCAAGTAATGCAACCATGTTATCTTAGAGGACAAGTCATTAGTTTAAATGATGCATTAATATTACTTTGTTACTTTACTATCTCTTTCAATTTTAAAAAAAAAAATTATCTTGTTGCATATAGCATAAATGTGATGTTCTCTGAGGTATTCATGGTGGGGCATTACAGCCTGCCTAAGGATTTCATCATCTTAGGGGATGACCCAAATACACATGTTCCAGTGGGGTATAGAAATTTAGGAGAGAATCAAAAGACTCTCCTATTGGGGGATATTTGTTGTTTGGTTAAGCTTGCAAGTGTTGGACACACTGGGGTGCTGAGAGGGGGAGGGGTGAATCAACATGCTTAAAAACTTTAAACAAACATTTACTGATAAAACTGAACAACTTGGAGAAGAGAAAGGAAAACATGTAATTCAAGAATCAACACACAACATGAGTATTATTATGTGGAAAACCCTAAAGAAGGGAAAATCCACGATGAGAATTACCTCACAATATATTATGCTCACAACAAAAGTATTACAACATTTTTTAGGGTTACAACCCAAGGAAGCTACTACTCCCTAAGTACTCTACACACTGCAAATGGGATTTACAAAATGGACTGTTGTAAAGTGGACATCTGAATTATGTTGATATTGCAGTCTTCTATCTCCGCTCAATGCTTTCCTTCAAACTAATTCTGCATACCTCATTTCTTGCATTCTACTCTACTTATATTCGCACACTTATCACTTTAAAAATGAAATTTATCTTCTATAAATATCCTCCACATCACTTCAAAATACTGATTAGGTTGGCATCAAAACATCACTAGATGAAACGTGTACCTCTTCACAAATTGGCCTCAAAACATGCAATATGATAAGAAAAACTTTTTGCGGACCTTAGGGTAAAAGTACAAAGTTTTGTCACACTTTTATAAAGGAAACGACCAACACTAATCTAACTTTTAAACTTGAATCACTAAAAACTGACATCTATGTTTTGAATTTTTAAATGGTGTAAACTGATAAAATATTTATTTTTTAGTATATTTTATGTTTGTATTTTTTTAAAAAAATTAAAAAATTATTTGAATATAGTTTTTAATAAATTGACTCTATAATTTAGTTGCTGATAAAATACTGAAAAATAAAGTTACATGAGACGTCAATATTTATATAGTAAAATTTTTTTCTTCAATTTTTTTGTGTGTATTTATAACTTGAAACTTTAGTGCATGGATATATTTTTTTCCAATTTTGATAAATATATATTTTTAAATAAATATTAAAATGTGTGTGTACTAAAACGTAGTTATTTCCATTCGACGTCAACTTTCATATTAACTATTTATCTAAAATAGAAAAAAAATTATACCATCTTGATATAGATTCTTTTATCTAGTGCATCATATTTTTTCATTTTTTTAATAAGTTTTACTATTTTTCCTTGACATGGTAATTGACCTAATGTTTTGTGTTGATAACCTACTTTTAGTAAAAATAAAAAATAAAATATAAATAATAATTAAACTATTAAAAAATATATATATTTTAAAACTAAACTTATAGATCTACAAAAGGGTATTTTTATATTTTAAAAAAAATGTTATTTACATGAGTAGAAGTTGTTGAAATATCACGTTTTTCAAATAATTTTAATTTTTTGGTAAATTGGCCTCATTGTGGTGCTACATATGCATTTAGCCAACAATTCTAGTTGGAAAAGTTGTTGACATATCTAACTTAGCTAGAATGAATCTTACAAGATCATATGTTTGACCAAAATTGATTTTTAGTTTGAAATACTTAAATTCACTTGTGTTGATAAGTTGGTTGAAAGTGTGACACAACTTTATACTTTTACCCCTCAGGGATTCATTAAGGGGATCAATGCATGTCTTTCCATACATTCAAAGATAGGGAAACTAATCAGGATCATCCGCACATGTCAGATACTTAACTAGTCAGCTCAAACTATTCAACACTACTAACTGTTCATCTTCGTGCAGTTGGGGAGAAGCCAAAAACTCAATGCAGACCAAGGACTGATTCATATATGAGATCAATAACATCCATACACCTTACTAAAGAAGTATCATGTCAAACTATGCATCTGTAAGACAAAAACATGACTCCTGTAGAAAATAAAGCATTCTGGACCTTGCGTGATACTTCACATCTCAAGATATGTTGTTGCAGTGAAGTGCAAGGCCTGAAACCTTTCTAGGAATGAACTTAGACATCAATATATGCTACTTATTAGGTTCACACACCTTTATCTGATGTTTCCAGAGGTATTTAGAAGATGACTTGGATAACAAGGGTTTCGGAGGACAATTATACTTAAAACTTTGCTTGCAGACATGATAACTTGATGTTGTACCAGAAAATGAGAAATTGTCTGCATGCGGATCATACCTGATGTACCTTGGACCATATAATACCTCTACATATGCTCTAGTGATAGATCTATACATCTTTCAACTTCTGCAGAACTCAATGTCACAACCCACATTTGAATTTTGAATTCAAATTGGAATACTATTGTAATAATATAAAAGCCAATAAAATTAAATAATAAAAACAAAATATAGTCCCAATTTAACATTCTAAAAATGAGGACACTTCTAGAAAGGGCAATAAATGAGGAACTTTCCCCCTCATTCTCAAGTCAAGACTCCAATTTATGAGATGAGTCATTTTTCTCCTTAAATTTATGACTAGTGGAAAATTGGAGTCATTTTCCACAAGAATTAAATGGCAAATTGGAAAAGAGGGAGAGGGCAATTAATTGGAAGACTTGACTCAAGACTTGGAGTTCCTCCAAATGGGTCAAGTTTTCTATAAATTGGATGGATTTTTGAGGAAGAGACACTGATCTCTAGTTTGGGAGAGCTGGAAAAACCTGTAAGTATTATCCTCTTCATCATTCTACTTTGTCTCTCTTGACAGTCTAGTTCTTGAAGTTTTGTTAATAAATTTATTCAATTTTGTGTGATGAATTATCTTAGGCTAGTTATGAATTTGAAATCATTCAAGAATGAATTTGTGCATGGAGTTTGTTTAAATATTCATAGTAAAATTTGTATGCAGCAGTTAACAAAAATCCACCTTCAATTATGTTTTGATGCTCTACAAATCAATATTTTGAGGCATTCAAATAGTTAACATGACCTATTTGAGCATTCACGTTTTGCATTTCTGTCTGCCAGAGCATTCTGGTTATAAAATCTGAGAAAAAAATTCCTCCTTGCTTTATGCTTGGACGGTTGTCCATACCCTGTTCCTGAGCCACACAGGCACAGGTAGGGAGGACATTAGCATAGGTTGAGAAATTTGACTTTACATTTGACAATTTCATTTACTTGAAAGTCTTTAACTCCTTTTCAACAAATCCTTTTGTGCATGTCCTGTAGACACTGCAGTCCATGAGATAACATTTCTTTGAGGGAGTTTGCCAAACAGTTTGCGTATATAGCTACCAGAGCATTTTCATTAAGTAAACGTCTCGAATCTAGAAAATACCCTATTGTCTTCACCTTCCAAGCCGATTTCTCCAACTTTGCATGAATCTCCATTGTCTATGGATGTGATCGGTCTCCTACATGAAAAATGCACATCATTTTATGGCCTTAAATCTAACCACGTCTAGGGATCTTTTTAATTCCTCTATTGTTCACCAATCTCCTTACCATTTGAACCTCAACGCACCCAACCACTTCTACATAGATGTTGGTCACTGCAGCATGCAGTATCATGGTAAATACTCCTAAGCCTATATTCATGTGAGAACTACGAGCATCCAGAAAACACACCCACACAACCACTATAGGTTTAATTGGCATCTTAATGATAAAGTTTAGAGCACCGGTGCTGTGAAGAAGGTCAACCACACCGCACATAACCATCAACTGTAGTTGTAATGCAATAAGGGTAACTCATATGATTGAAGTATGTACAGCTCTCATCCACTAAACCTACATGTTGCATGCACCTAGAACACAAGCAAAGCTTATAGTGTTAGGATGTGTTCTGGAGAGTTTCATTTTGAGAGCATTCCCATTTTTGTGCTTATCCTAGAATCATTATATTTCATAAGATGTCATCTATTTGAGGTATTCTATCAAACATTTCATGTGATTTGTCTATGATTCCTCATTTTTGCGTATATGTCTACCAGAATATTTCCAACTATAAGATTTGTCAAAAATCCCCCTTCCGTTCTGCTGCTATGGATGTCCATACCCTGCATCGAAGCTCCCATTTTGGCACAGGCAGGGAAGACGTTGGCAAAGGTTTGGAATTTGGCTCTACGTCTGCCCATTGCATTTGCTTGACAGTTTTTAAAGTCTATTCAACAAACCCATTTTGACCATATCCTGCTATCATGACATTCCATGAAATCACATTTCTTTTAGTCATTTTGTCGAACAGTTCACATACCATGTCTGTGCTTCCACATTTCGCATACATATTTACAACTTGCAACTACAACATTTGACAAAATTCCTCCTTCCCTTATGTATTGATGGACGTCCATATCCTCATTCAAGCTTCATGGGCATGGAGTATGCTGGCAAAGGATGAGGAGTTGGCCTTTACAGACGCTAGTTGGAAGTCTTAATAGAACGCATTATTATAGCGTAAGATTTTGTTTTCTTTTTCCTTGCTACAACCAAAATGGATACTTTCCTTATTATTTGCGAGATCTCTTGTCGTTTATATGTAGATTTTGACCCCATAGAAACTTAGTTGACATTTGTTCTATCCTATAAAGAAAGGGATGAATTATAGGAAGAAAAGTGTAGAAGCATAGAGATTTGAGGTAGAAACCATGAAGCAGAGGCACTCTCGAGTCTCAACCTCAGGAATTCCTAATAATATATAATTAGAAATACTATCATGAAGAGTATTAGCAAGGCTTAAAAGGGGATGCCTCAAATAAGAAGCTTCCTTAAGTCAAGTTTCGTGATTGTGAAATATTAAACTTCGTTGGCCATGGAAATGTCATGCAGTTGCTTCAACGAAAAGTTCCTTTGCCATGGCATATAAGCTTGAAGGAGTGTTTTTATTTTTAATTTGAGTAAGTGTGAGTTTACTTTGTAAGTTTGCATATTGTTTTCTGATCACACTCCATTAAAGATGAGAGAGAAATAAAGAAAATTAAAGTAAAAAATAAAAAATAACTAAAAATCATTTACTTTCTTACATCATCACCATTTGAATCTAAGTGTGATAAATTGTAAGTATGGTTGAGAATCCATTATCATTATTTTGGTGGTATAGAAAATATCTAGTAATGACAAATTGCTCCACATTATATGTTGTTCTATCAAACTTTAATTTTGAGGTGTGAAAGCCTCATTTCTTTTTAAATCTCGAATCATCAAACACATGGAATGGGGTATTTATTCTACTTATTGCAATGAATTATAAACATACCAACATTAAGGTTCAACAATTAAGTAGTAAAAAAACACAATTGACAATATTCATAAACTATTAAATTGTGTAATATTTTATTGTTAAAGTTAGTAAACTACATAATCAAATGTGATTAATAAAATTGAGTAAGAATTAAATGTGGTAGAAATGTATATAATGGATAGTGTATGGAATAATAGAGTTAATATTAATAAATAATAGAAAAAAAATGTATAGGGATGGTAAAAGGTAGGATATGTGGAGGATTAATGAAATTTGAGATAATGAGTGGAGTAGTGTGGAAATTGAGAGGTGGGTGAAGTAGATTAAGTGTTGAGGATGTATAAGTAGATACATATTATAATAAAGGTGGAGATTGAGAAAATGAGATGGTGAAATTGAATGAGGATTAAGTAAATTAAGGGGAAAAAAAAGAGTTAGAAAAATTAGTATTAAAAATGGTGTATAAATGGAATGGTGTGAATGGGGGATTATTATATAATAAGAAGGAAATGAAGGGAGAAGAATTGGGAGGTATGGTAATAGAGATAGAAGTGTGATGATAAATAAATGATAGTGTAGGAGAGCGTAGAACAAACGAGGATTATAAGATGGGTATAGATATGTAATAAGAATTAGTAGAAGATGTAAGTGAAGGTGTGTAGGAATGACTTAAATTATGAAGTATGAAAGAGATAGTGATATAATGTAAGGTGAGATGTTATATGTGTGAAGTAAGAAAGTGGGGAATGTAAAAACAAGCGAAAATTGATGAATAAATTAATATGGAAGGTGTGTGAAAGAGAAATATAAAAGTGTATAAATGAGTAATAGAGTTATGATGAAATATAATAAGATATGAGTAAAGATAAAACAGAAGAAGTAAATTATAAAGTAGAAATAAATTTAGAATAAGTGAAGTAAAGAAATGATTATCTAAAGAAGATAATGAAGAAAATATAACAGTAAACATAAGGGGGTTATAGTATATGATTAGGAAGGAATAAGAAGATGAAAGATAAGTAAAATTTAATAAAGAGAATTCTTAAAAATATGGATATATATGAAAAAGAATAAGGGGATAGGATGATTTGGAAAATATGTAAATGAGGAAATCCTTCAATGGTATTAAAATAGATCATTAGGTATTTAATTGATCAAGTATCGTTCAAAGCCTCATGCTTTTTGAATTAATTAAAGAAAAAGTATTATTATAAATGCATAAATCATAAATATATTAAAGGTTGATCATTCATGTAGTATAGTTGTCTTATGAGTTATAAGTAGTTCAATTGTAAAACGATATTTCTAATAATGATGTTAGAATATAAAGTACTTAATGATTGGTAAAAGTTTATTAACATTGAAGGTTAGTTAGTTTTGTTAAATTATAAACCTATTTAGGGAGTATCAAGTAAACCTCTTGTTGGGATAACTGTCTTAATTTACAACTTTTATAAAGCCCTTTTTGAAGTAAGTTAGTAAGATCATGCAAGAAGTTGTAATAAATTTTGTACTTGTATGATAAAATAAGAGTCCCTTGTTTTTCTTAAGACTAAATCTTTATATGCATTATTGATAGAATATCTTTTCTAGTTTACGTTATGTGCAATTATGAATTGATTACATTGATTGTATCATTTATTGTCCTATTCATTTTGTATAAAAGAATTGATCAAGCATATTTTCTATACTTGACTTGCATCAAGATTCAATGAAGTATCTTTCCTTTATCAATTTATTTATTAGTTTGGTGCAAGTTTTACTTTTCTACTTAGCTAGGTAAACTTTTAAATAAACGTCCAAACTCAAACAAATCACAGTGTTCAGTTTTTATGGTACCTCTGTGTCACGTTTATGGGTAATGTCGTCGCGTTGAACCAAGTACCTCATGCCTAACATAACTGCAACAACGACGTCTGGGCACCGTCCCTCTAAATCGTCGGGGAGTAATAAGGGACATGTCAATGTTAAATCCGCAGGAAGGGAAAATCTCCTCGGATACCTCATTAAAAAGATTAACTAAAAATAAAGGATGAGTCTATTGAAATAATTGTATGACGATTAACATGTGAGGCTTACTAACAATGCTAGACTAAATCAGAGATGGCTTGTAAATAGGGTAGCTAGTCTGAATCATAAAGCCTATCTACCATATGCTCTCACCTCGTCTTCATGAATCTTAGTGATCGGAAAGCACTAGGGGAATCAGGAATGAACTTAGTCACGACAATTACCTAATTTGGCTTGGGGGAGTAAATTAGATGTCATGGGTAGACACCTTATAGGGATTCCTCCACACTAGGACTAAGTGACAAACACCCATTTAGGTGTTTGTGGTAGTGAACTAACTTCCGTCCCTGTTTCACCGAGTGGGTGGCAGCCGACGAAGAACTGTCTAGGGTAGGGAATAACCCTAGAAAGGGTTGGGTACCCACTCACAGTTACACCAAACATAGTGCAAAATAGAACTACATGTTCGCATTCCTCGCGTTAGTCACATCCGAAGGAGGGGGCCTTGATCCCATGGATACAGGGTATGTAGGTAGTCTGGATGACGAAGGATGCCCCCAGTACTTAGGTCCCCTGGATGTAGGGTATTCTTTTATAGTTTCTATGTAGTAATTTCTAATTCATGTTAACAAGAGATTGTCTAGTTAATTTTGTGCAGATGATAAGGATACAGTCACTGGAAAGAAAGTGAGTTGTTAGAAGTGAATGCAGGGCATAATGAAGAACTTAAGGTATGTGTGATCCAATATTCTTATAGGTTATCTTGCGTAATGTACTCCCTCTTCATTAGGTTTAAAATTGGTGATCCTTTAGGACTTGATAGTTTTAGAAAATTAAATTCAAGTCGTCCCATCTCTATAACATGCATTTAGCACTTCCTAGAAAAATTTCACATTTCTTGCATCTGTTAGTTCAAAAAAATTATTCCTCAGTATTTTTGAATTTAGAGTTTAGTATTATTTGGTTTAGGATGAGTCGGGTCCTTACACTCAACTTGTGTATTCAGGTTTCAAAACATATTGTGTTGCGTCTGTCACTTAAGTATTGTCTTTGTAGACCACCTGACCACTTGAAACTCCATCATAACATGTCTCATACATATCTTAGTCATTTCTCAAAACTGCATGACAAACATATCTCTTCTGGAGGAATGCAGAGCATTCGATTATCTCCCTATTACTACTTTGCTATGTCTAGGTGATAGCCAATACACTATCCCTTGTAACTTTTCATGCTGAAGATGTGAGGAGCAAAAAAATTGGAAATATGATAATACATACAAGAAGCTATCTTTAGAAATGCAACATCAAATCTTTCTTTGTGGAGAAGTGTAGACCAATTCAAGTTGACTTTGCCTTAGGATGTGCACTGTGAATGCCTTGGTTTTCTGCTTCTTACCAATAAGTGTGGTACTCCTAATTGATGAGATATGTATATGTTTTGATACATAGAGCATGAAAGGACATAAGTGTTTACCTCCACATTATGCTCAAACCCAAAACTAATCATCTTCCCATACTTAGATTGTTTTCTCTTCTCCTGGACTGGTTTACCTTGACCATGCTATCTCTTTCTTTGTACAAGTTTGTCTATACATTTCCTCTACTATGTTGACATCAATGTATACTATGTTGACATCAATGACAGTGCATATTGCCAACAATGTCCCCCTTTGTCATTGATAGCAACATATACTCCCTCTTAGACATATGTTTCTCTCTCCCCCTTCGACATCAAGGACAAAGGGATTGATAACCTTTGTATCAATCCAAAAATTGTATAGACTCCCCCTTATAAAACTAATTCTAAATTGTACTCCCCCTGACTATGTTATTTAGTTATAAGATTGTACCTTTGAAAACAAAAATGGTGCTGCCAATCTACTCAATATCTCTGCAATACTATGTACACCAAAATTGTTTTACGTAACAACTCATTTGGATGGTAGAATAGATTTATAGATTACCTTGAGTTGTTGAATAGTTGTGGTCCAGATAACACATTCTGAGGAAAGCATGTAGTTTTGACATTCACACTTCTTGCACATTTCTTCAGCTTCCTCTAAGTTTCTTGGGGTCCTCATCTTTTGATCTGCTTTTTCTACTTCCCCTAATAGACTAGACATTGAGGCCAGTCTCAAATTCACTGCCTCTCTCAATTGATCAAATTGTTTCTTTATGTTTTCTCTTTGATCCTATAGTTGAGATAATTGTACATGTAGGTTTTCCACTTGTGCCCTTATTGCACTCATCTTGTCCTTTGACAAATCATACACTTCGGCCACCTTAGAAATCTATGACTCAATAGAGTCCATCTACGCTTTGATCTGCTTTGTGGAGTTTGGCCAATTTAGGTAGAATAGATATTAGGTTGTGGCCTCCTCAATACAAGATTTAAATTTCTTCAGATTTTCTTTGAGCTTGTTATGTCTATTAGCACACTTGTCAGTTATCTCTGCCATTATTTAATTATTAATTATTTTTGCTGCCTCTTTTTCTTCCTTTTTCTCTATGTGGGAGGAGTGATCCTTAAAGGAATCCATTAGTAGCCTGAGCTTCTATTCCAGAGGTAATGAGGGATCAATAGTTACCTCTGGTAGCCCTTCTTGTACCAAATTTATAGCATCCTCAATTGCACTAGATTTCTTTAGATCTTCTTGTAAGAATTCTTTCCTTGTAGAGGCATGCAGTATGCCACCAAGATGTAACTTGTTTAAGGGAGATATGCTTATCAGATCAATTTTCCCTTCATTGGTTGGAACTTGTAGCAGTTGAAGAGTAATAACAGGTTGGAATTGTATTTGCAATTTCAACAAGTCTTTGAAGGAATCAGTTTCTGATCCACTTGGACCTATATCCTCAAAATTTTCACCATCCTTTTTCTCTAATTTATTTCCAACTTTCTTCTCTTTCTTCTCCTTCTTTTCCTTAATATTCTCTATATTCTCCATAGGAGAATTATCATGCTTTGCGCCAATGTATTTTGGAGGAGATATATTGTCAACATTCTGATCCTCTGCAACTTGTGTTTTAGTAGTTTCCAGATGAGAGGACATATGTCTTGTATTTATGTTTTGTTTTATCTGAACTCCTGAGCTTTGTCCTACATTATCATTAGGAGGAGGTGTATTTGCTTTAGTGATTGTTGCTTCTATACCTTCGTTCTTCTCAGATTTGTTATTTTTTTTAGTTTCCTCAAAAGAGGGTAGATCAAATAAGTCTTCAATGATTTCTCTATTAGTATTCAACTCCTTAGGAATTTCTATAGTTTTCTGTAGTCTCCTTTTCTAATCTCTTTATTTCATCTACGTCCTTAGACATCAAGGTGTTCAGTCTTCCTTTTGGTTCTAAATTCTTTGGCTTGCCTTTAAAAAACTTGTCTTTTCTTCTATAGAGATTGAGGGACAAATCTTCTCAACTTCCCTATTTCTCATTTCAATATCTTTGCTCATAGCTTCATCCCTCCTTTGAGTGAGAAAATTAACTACATTCTTAAGTAACTGATGACTGATCTCAATCAGGGCTACATTGAGGATTCCCATAGATTTGACAACTTCTTCCTCAATAGTAGATTTATCAATTGATGATCTTTCATCATAGAGTTCAGTTATTTCTTTCAAGGCACCCTATTCTATGATTGCATTAATAGTGGCTTCAAGTTGTAGGGGCACATGATCATATTTCTTGCTCTTCTTTGAGGCCTCTTCTTCTTCAAATACTTCATTTGTTCTTTTCTTCTTCCTTTCCAAAGTTTCAATTGTTGGCTTGACTGGCATTTTGTGTGTTGGTAGGGTGCTACCACAATAATGGGTTACACTTTCTGGAACATCCTGATTTTTTGTTGAAATCACATATTTTTAGAAAATATAGTGATTTAAGCCTTGAAAGGTTCCATTTAAAGGATTTTAATTGAAGAGGGTTTGATCAAACCCCTTTTAGATTCAAACCCCCTTGGATAGAACCCCACTAGTTTTAAACCATACCTATAATGGAGTCTTCTCTACACCTATCAAAATGCTGATAAAAAACTACTTTTGATTTACCTTTTGGGGGATCAAATGACTTCATTTAAAATTTATGTTATGTAAGTATGTAGTCTTTATTATAAGCTTCCCAAAAAGTATAATTTTAAATATATTTAATTTGATTATTATATTTATTTTTTATTTCTTGTGAATGTAGATTTTTCACCGAACATCAAGTTCTCTGTTCTACACACATGGAAAATTAGTAAATTAGTGAAAAAAAATTCTAAAAAATATCTATGCCCTAGGTATTGATGTCCTTGTTTCAACTAAAAAAAATTGAATTTCGATACATACAGAAAAAGTTATGTTTTATGGAATATGCCTACGTCTAAATTATAATTAGTTTGACTTCAAAACTTAATTAAAAAAAATATTCAACAAAACATTATGAAACCAAATGCATGCCCTATATATTGGTGTTACCAATCTAAATTCAAAAGAATCAGAATTTTATCCTTTGTAGAAAAAAAGTTATGTGCTACAGAATACACATCACTTTAAAAAAATGTTGTTTACTATTAAAAACTAGTTATCAAAGGAGACGCAAAAAAATTTACAATTTAACTCAATTTTTTAAAAAATATATATATATAGAATCTACAAACAAAATCTCATAAATCACTAGTTCACATCATCTTCAAATTCCTAACGGTTTAGTAGCTATAGGTGTCAGAAACTGAAGATTTAGTTCAAAATGTTGATTTCAATGTCAAGTTTGGCCAAAAAGTGTAACCCATTATTGTGGGATGACCCGACATTGATGTCAACTTGTTTATGGATCAGAAGTTTATGATGTGACATTATGTTCTGAGATTGTTGGCAAATGGCAAAGTGGCACATTGTGTTGGTGATTGATTTGTCCTTACAAATCATTGGGTTGTCATTGTTCATGATTGTAGTTAATGTAAAGGTAATTATTTGTTGTTGGTGTCAAAAAGATAGAAAGTTTGTTGCAAAGCCAAGAGATCAATGCATGAGTTGTAGTAGTATATCTTTGTCATCAAGAGTTGCTTCATGGTATGATATAATGCATTGTTTCATCCCAGACAAATGGATGTTGATGAATTCATATGGTAAAGATTGATTAATTCCAAGGTTATTCATGTTCATGTTTGTGCTCATAGTTGTCATGGTATGTTGTTGAAGATCTTATTTAGTGATCCACCTGGTAATCTACTTGCAAAGTCTTGATGATTGGATGCTTTGGTGTTCATGCTTATAATTTGTGCAATGGTATCTTCATCTTATAGTGTTGACACAATGTTCCAAGGCAAGGTTTGAAGGTGGCTGTTGTAGAGATGGCCTTGATTCTTCTCAGGCAGAGTTGTTCCTGCATTGGTGTGTAACATGATTTCTTTCACAGGTGGCTACTTCATGTTTGGTGTTGGAATTTCATGAGAAGTCATTATTTTTAGGGTTTACATTTGTCAAAGGTTGTAATTAGGGTTTGTAACAAGGAGTTGTTTTTGTAAACACTTATGATGTTCCTAAGAGCCCTAAAGCTCAATCTGTCCTCTGTCTAAACCAAGGTCTGCATTATACTATGTCAAAGGGCAATTTTTTTTAATTAGGGTTCATTGCTTTCTAAATTCCCTAAAACCCTAGTGTGCTTTCATTATACATCCTAAACCTATTACAATGACCTATATCCCAACCATCATCTATACATGCACTTTATGTTATATTTTTACATTGACCCATTGTCGCAGGTTAAAGGCCACTTAAGTGGCAACTTAAGGGTATCGGGGTCATGGGGGATTGGCCCCCTCTACCTAGTACCACTGACACTAATGGTCACCATATGAGCGCTTGGGCACCAAAAGATAATCGGTGGTTGTGTTTAAAAAGTTACAAAGGCAAATCAAAGGCCGATGTTTAATCTTCGACCCCCTCACTCGAGCCTACACTTTGATGTGTAGAGGAATGTCATATCAGTGTGACTTCTTGGAATGTGGACTTTTTAAGGCTATTTTTAGCCATTCCAAAAGGTAGATTTGTTAGGGAGTTTTAAATGCATAAAGTCTAAGATGTTTTCTTTATTTTAGGCCCTCTCGTGGAGTTGAAGGCATTAAATGAGGAGTGGTTTGTTTTTTCTAAAAGGGGGAGAAGATTAGTGGTATTTTAAATGCCTTATATTTGTGGAAGCATAGGAGAGTTTATGAATTATTTTTATGTCAACATGCAAATGATGGACTTTTGTGAGTGGATCCAAATATGGGATATTGGTCTTTATTTTTTGACAAGTTTTTTTTATTAAAAAAAAAATATTGAAGATTCTTATTGCAGGTGAATGGAACATGCAGACTATTATGGATTTGAAAGAGAGAATGAACATGCAAGGGTTTTAAATGAAAGATGGTCTTATTATTATTATTGCAGGTGCGTTGAAAATTTATAATGAGGACTGAAATATATTGCTGAGAATATATTTGTGAATGAAAAAGGGTGTTTGTGAGGAATAAGGTGAATTAGGTGATTTGAGAGGGTGGATTTTTTGAAGATGAAATATGCAAAGTAAGAAATGGTTTGTGTAGGGGTGAATCAAGCACAAGATGAAGTTATTATGCAACAGATTTATAGAATGAATCATGTCCAGTATGAAGGCAATATGCAGTTGATTGTGCAGAGATACTGAGAAGGAAATGCAGATTGAGTTGAGTGTGATTTCAAGGGGTTATGCAAGTTCAGTGATTTGTATTGAAATAGAGAAAACCTCTATACTCTTTATATTATTTTGAGATTGTATGTTTAGCTAGTGAGGCACATTGTAACCAGTGAGGTTTATGGCCAGCAAGGCCTATTTGTGATCAGTGAGATCTTAGCTAGTGAGTCATTGTAACCAGTGAGGTTTGCTAGTGAGACATAATGGAGATTAAAGTTTATAGTGGTTTTTACCCTTTTGGGGTTTTCCACTCAATCACCTATGTCATATGTTGATCCTTCTATCTCTTGTGCTTTGTGAATGTGTTATGTCATGAAGCATTTGATTTATGTTTCATGTTGAATTTATACATGTTGAATGGTATTGATATTATTGTGAGAAGTTCTTGATTTTAGAATATATTTTTTTACCATTGATTCACCCCCTCCCCCTCTCAGTGGTCTGTGGTATTCCAACAATATGTGTCAGAGATGTAGGTTCCCTATAGGAGTCTAATAAACTTGGGTAGATTCTAGAAGAGGAATACTATGGGTAAGTGTAGAATAAATAAGGGAAGAAGAGATGCGAAGCAAAAGGTTGTTCAACAAGTCCAAACCAAATCAAATGATGAGGTATTGCAAGAAATACCCCTGCCAGTTGACACAGGACATGATATATCTGAAAGAGAAGATTTTCTTATTGAGATTGATGACAAAGAAGGAGACTTCTTTGTGAGTGTAGATGAATTTGAACATGAGTATGATGAAGATGATTGTGAAATTGATGTTGAAGGAGAACTCATGTGTGCCCTAGGTGAGATCAAGAAATTCAAAAAGGAGAATCCGATATTAGAGTTGCAGCTACAACAAGAAAAGGACTCCAAGGACAAAGCACTTTCAGACCTTGAAAGAGTATCTTTAGATCTTGAAGAGGCAAGAAATCAGATTGAGAATTTAAGAACACAAGTTGAAGAATCAGATAAATTGATTATCAGCCTAAAGACTGAGATTGAAGAGGCCAAGAGAATAATAGATGCTACTAAGTCTGAATGTGAAATCAAATCAATTGAATGCCTAAAACTAGAGGCTAAAATTGTCACCTTGAGAAAAGATATTGAAAATCTCAAGAGTCTGTCAAAGAGAAATTAGGAGTTTGAAGAGATCACCAACAAGTTATATGAGATGCTGGGTAAGTAAAAACAACACAGGGACACTACTGGATTAGGCTATGAAAAAGAGAAGACTTCTAGGGTCAAAGAGACTCCTAGAAAGAAAATTGATCTAAGTCATCATGTTATTGCTCCTGAAGGAAAAAAGAAGATTGAATTCACTACTAGAACATCAAAGATGAATGGTAAAGATTTATAAGACAAACTCAAGAAAGTTGTGGAGACTAAAGCTAAGATGAAAACCAAAAATGAGTTTGTTAAAATGCACAACCAAAGGAGAAATCTTAGAAGAGCTGCTCCAACAAGGCAAGCATATATGTATAGGTATAATTACTCATTTTTTGGTTATTGTTTACTCGTAATCATTTTGGACACAAAGAAGTTGATTGTAGGAGTCAATCTGCTTCAATAAGGAATGTTGATCTAGTATGTTACAAGTGCAACAATGTTGGTCACATACAAAGAAACTGTAGAATCCATGGAAGGTATGATCATGCATGGAATCACAATAGAAGTGGTCATAGGCTATCAAAAAGGAACTATCATTCATTTGATCTTGATTACAATATAGTTTGTTATATGTGCAACTCTCTTGATCACAAAGCTCATAGTTACAGAAAAGCATCACCTAGTTTGAAAGGTTGGAAAAGAAAAGAGCCTGAGAAAGTTTGGTGGAAGAAACCTAAACAAAAGAGAGAACCTGAGAAAGTTTGGAGAAGGAAACAAAATCAAGAAAAGGATAAACCTTTACTTGTGTATGTTGCACAAGATACATCACAAGTTGCATAAAGAAGTAGCATGAGGTCAAGGGGAGTTGTTCAATGTCTTATCATTTACCCCCAAGGAGAAAATCATAAGGTTGTAGCAGTCAAGGAGTGAGTGAAAATATGTCATCATAGTGAGCAGACTTCTTAAGATATTGAGTGGCATAATCATCAAGTTAGTAGGAGGTAGTAAGTGACATGAACTATGCAAATGAACCTAAACTTTTTGAAAAGATGGATAGAATACAAATTTCAGATGCAACTCATGATTCTACTTGTACTTTTCTTCAAGGGGAGCTTATTTGCTGCCCTTTGCTATTGATGTCAAAGGGGGAGAATGAAGTGGAGTTAGTTGTTGTGTTGCCATCAATGCCAAAGGGGGATATTATTGGCTTGACTGGCATTTTGTGTGTTGGCATTGATGTCAACTTGTTTATGGATCAACAGTTTGTGATGTGACATTATATTCTGAGATTGTTGGCAAATGGCAAAGTGGCACATTGTGTTGGTGATTGATTTGTCCTTACAAATCATTAGGTTGTTATTGTTCATGATTGTAGTTAATGTAAAGGTAATTATTTGTTGTTGGTGTCAAAAAGACAGGAAGTTTGTTGCAAAGCCAATAGATCAGTGCATGAGTTGCAGTAGTATATATCTATCATCAAGAGATGTTTCATGGTATGATATAATGCAGTGTTTCATCTCAAACATATGGATGTTGATGAATTCATATGGTAAAGATTGATTAATTCCAAGGTTATTCATGTTCATGTTTGTGCTCATAGTTGTCATGGTATGTTGTTGAAGATCTTATTCAGTGATCCACTTGGTAATCTACTTGCAAAGTCTTGATGATAGGATGCTTTGGTGTTCATGCTCATAGTTTGTGCAATGGTATCTTCATCTTACAGTGTTGACACAATGTTCCAAGGCAAGGTTTGAAGGTGGATGTTGCAGAGATGGCCTTGATTCTTCTCAGGTAGAGTTGTTCCTGCATTGGTGTGTAACATGATTTCTTTCACAGGTGGCTACTTCATGTTTGGTGTTGGAATTTCATGACAAGTCATTATTTTTAGGGTTTACATTTGTCAAAGGTTGTAATTAGGGTTTGTAACAAGGAGTGTTTTTTTTTTAACCCTTATGATGTTCCTAAGAGCCCTAAAGCTTGATTTGTCCTTTATCTAAACCAGGGTCTGCATTATACTATGTCAAAGGGCAATTTTTTTAATTAGGGTTCATTGCTGTCTAAATTCTCTAACACCCTCATGTGCTTTCATTATACATCCCAAACCTATTGCAATGACCTATATCCCAACCATCATCTATACATGCACTTTATGTTATACTTTTGCATTGACCCACTGTTGCGGGTTAAAGGCCACTTAAGTGAAAACTTAAGGGTATCATAGTTGTGTGGGACCAGCCCCCTCTACCTAGTGTCACCGGCACTAGTGGTCACCATATGAGCACTTGGGTATCAAAAGCTAATTGGTGGTTGTGTTTAAAAGTTACAAAGGCCGATCAAAGGCTGATGTTTATTCTTTGACCCCCTCACTCAATCCTACACTTTGACGTGCAGAGGAACATCATATCAGTGTGATTGCTTGGAATGTGGACTTTTTAAGGCCATTTTTAGCCATTCCAAAAGGCATATTTGTCTAGGAGTTTTAAATGCATAAAGTCTAAGATGTTTTCTTTATTTTAGGCCCTCTCATGGAGTTGCAGGCATTAAATGAGGAGTGGTTTGTTTTTTCTAAAAGGGGGAGAAGATTAGTGGTATTTTAAATGTCTTATGTTTGTGGAAGCATAGGAGATTTTATGAATTTTTTTTATGTCAACATGCAGATGATGGACTTTTGTGAGTGGATCTGAATATTGGATATTGGTCTTTATTTTCTGACAAGTTTTTTTTATTAAAAAAAAATTATTGAAGATTCTTATTACAGGTGAATGGAACATGCAGATTATTATGGATTTGAAAGGGAGAATGAACATGCAGGGGTTTTGAATGAAAGATGGTTTTATTATTATTATTGCAGGTGCATTGAAAATTTGTAATGAGGACTGAAATATATTGCCGAGAATATATTTGTGAATGAAAAAGGGTGTATGTGAGGAATAAGGTGAATTAGGTGGTTTGAGATGGTGGATTTTTTGAAGATGAAATATGTAAAGTAAGAAATGGTTTTTGCAGGGGTGAATCAAGCACAGGATGAAGTCATTATGCAATAGATTTATAGAGCAAATCATGTCCAGTATGAAGACAATATGCAGCTGATTGTTCAAAGATACTAAGAAGGAAATGCAGATTGAGTTGAGTGTGATTGCAAGGGGATATGCAAGTTCAGTGATTTGTATTGAAACAGAGAAACCCTCTATAGTATTTATGTTATTTTAAGATTGTATGTTTAGCCAGTGAGGCACATTGTAATCAATGAGGTTTATGGCCAGTGAGGTATGTTTGTGATCAGTGAGATCTTAGCTAGTGAGGCATTGTAACCAGTTAGGCATTGTAACCAGTGAGGTTTGCCAGTGAGGCATACTGGAGATTAAAGTTTATAGTGGTTTTTACCCTTTTAGGGTTTTCCACTCAATCACATGTGTCATATGTTGGTCCATTTGTCTCTTGTGCTTTGTGAATGTGTTATGTCCTGAAGCATTTGATTTATGTTTCATGTTGAATGCTATTGATATTATTGTGAGAAGATCTTGATTTTAGAATTAGTTTTTGTTGACCATTGATTCACCCCCCTCTCAGTGGTCTGTAGTATTCCAACATCAATTTCTTCTTCTTCAATATCCTCAATGTTCACTAGATTTATCTTTCCTCTCCTTGCCTAACTCTTCTATCTAGGCATCTTCTTCTTAGTAGTTTGTACATGAATCTTAGCTCTACTCCTTTTGGTAGGCAATGATGATTCAAAGGAAATAGAGGAAGTGGTTGTAGTGGGAAGAGTTTGTGCTTTACTTGTTGACCCTTCAGAGGACTTAAGTATTGTTTCTATATTGAACTTCAAATTTTCATCCTTTGATCTTATCTTCTCTTCATTTTCCTCTATATCCCTTTTAACTTATTTATTCATGATTTCATCATATGTTCCAAACCTCTTAGTAGAGGGATCTCTAGGCTTGTTGAGAAGCATTTTAGCATATCTAACTAAGTCAAACTCTGAAACCTCATAAGGTAGAGTTGTAATCCAGAAGGTTCTAGGCTCAATAGCCTCCATGTAATAGTTATCTTTATCAACCATGAAGGTTATGTCCTTTTTGTACTTTTCCACCGCCTTGGTTGAAATTCTTTCTCTTGATTGCATCTCTTCCTAAAATGTTTCGAAGAATCCCCAGAATTTAGTAGTGCAGAGTTTGTAATCCAAGAAGCTTCTCACGAAGTCTAAGATCTGATGTGCAACAAGAGTGTTTGGACTCCATACCATACCTTTCATTGTAGGCAACTCTTTCAAGAAATAAAACATGAGACATACGATAAGAAATCCATACCGAAATTTATATTTGGTCTCATTTTCTCTTTTTAAGTTGTCCATTAGTTGTTGCCATAGAAGATCACAAGATTAAAGTCCTTTCCCTCTTTTACCATTTGATATGTTGTATAAATTGTAGTTGTTGTAGCTGAATTCTCCCTGTTAGTATAGTAAATTTTGTAAGCAATATTCATAGTTACATACTGGACTCCCAAGTCCTCAATGTCATCCACTATCAAGGTCCTTTTTAAAATTTGGCTTCGGTGAGCTTCATCACTTCTTCATTTTTAACTAATTTTAGGACAGGCACTGGTCTGGAGGAGCATAAACCAGTTACTGTCTTTATAGCCTCTTTTGTGATCATATGTGGTTTATCCAAATAGAATAAGTCCTCATGAATATGGCTTAGGACTATTCTAACCCATCCTTCATCATATCAAAAGTTTAGGAAACCCTTCTAGATGTCTAGATTTTTGGTAGCAATGTTCTCAAATTCTAGCTTTAACTTGAAATCATCTCCAAGCAAATGGTCATTCCTAAATTGCTCAAGCTTCAAATGGTCATACTCATCTAATGGTAAATGAATGTAAATGCGGACATCTTCAATGTGAATCACATTGGCAAAAACATGAGAAAAAGCCCCATCTTTATCTATTTTTGTTGACTTAAAGGGATGTTTCTTAAATTTTGGCCTCAACCTTTAAACTATATCCATTACAACGCGTGTTTCCATTGCAATATTTTTAGGAGCTAGAGTTTTAACCAGATGTTTTGTATGAAAAGGGGGATGATGGTGTTGTTGTTTTAGTTTGAATCCTCCTTTCCACAAAACATTTTAAGGGCTTTTCAACTAAGTGCTTCTCCCATCGAGAGGAGAGTCATCTATTAGATTGGGTTGCCACTTGGTTTTCTGCTAGGAAATTTAGCAGTTATCACACAATGTTGCCAATTAATGCTTTTATGCTCTTGAAACCCTAATTTAAGAAAAACAGTAAATAAATTTGTGAATGACGACAAATGCTACATGAATCAGACAAAGGGTAGAGAACCTTAACTCACTATTTTTTGCAATCTAGAAAATAGAAATGTCGGGGACAATGGTGATGATGCCCTAGTCCAAGGTACTACTTTTTCTATGGATTCCTGATCTCCTTCTGACACTGACCTTTGTTATGTCTTCAGTTGCTAGTGATTGAAATGCAGAGGACAAGGTTAATGGTGCCCTAGTCTCAAAATCCCGCATAGTGTCCGCTTCTTTTCAGATCCTGAATCTTCAATGTCTACCTACCTTCCCTACAACTCCACTTTCTCCAAATCTGATACCTATAACCTACAATCACAAGGAGTGTGGGAGGTGGTTGTGGTGTTTAGAGGCTTGCCTCAATCAAGCCCCAGAGAGACATTCAAGTCTTTTGAACATTGTTGTCAGAGAGAGTGCGTATCCTTGTGGGATAGAGGCCAAAATCCAAATGATAATGATGATAAAACACAATAAATGTCACCTTGATGATGAATCTCTCATGGAAGGAAGATTCTCTTTAATGCCATGAAGAGGAGATGGAATCCAACCTGCAAAAACAAACACAATAGAAATGCTATGCTCTGCAACACAATGAATGCCTTGATCACTTTAACATAAGCTCATGAATCACAATGTCCATCTAGTTTGAAAATGATAACCTAAACATGCTTATATATGCAACTATTAAGATTCCCGCCAAGAATTTTATATTTGAAACTTATGATGTTAGCTTGGAAACTAAATAACAGTCACAAACCTAACATTTAAATTTAGGGCAGACCCAAAATAGGGCTGGACTAGGGCGCTAGCGCCCTTGTCCACCCCCTGTCCTTGTTCTAGCATCATTAAATTAGCACCCTCTGGATCCTATTTGTCACAAGTCCCAAGGGTTTTCTCATTGGGAGTCTGAATTATCATGCAAGATGCTCTAAATACAATCTAAGGACCCTGGAGCTAAACCTTAAAGGAAAAAGCCCCCAAGGGTGCATTTTTCCAACATAACACCAGAGAAATTGAAGAAATACTTGGATATGCTATGATAGGGTTTGCTTAATTGCTTTGTTGAGTGCTTTCAATTCTTGTTTAGCTCTTCAAATCTTTTGTCTTCGATCAAATGTGATAAAAAGTGATCATTCATCACCTATATAGTCATTTCACCAAACAATTATACTCTACATTAATTACATCCTCTATTTTAACCTAATTTTCCCTTTCAATATGTAGAACCTTATAAACCTTCAACAATCTTCCACAAATCAACCAATTGCTATGGAAATTTGTTCAAGCCTCTTTATGTCATCATCAAAATATGTTTCTACCATTTTAACTAGAGAGCTGAGGACTTCAGCATCATTTTTAATTAGGGGTTTTAAGAAAAACTTGCAGTTTTAACATCTCCTGAGTAAGTACCTTAACTTCTTAGTTACCAGAGGATCCACCTACACTAGGTAGAGGTCTAGAAACATCACATACTTCCTTCTTCTTCCATACTTTGTTCATTTCCATTCTTTACTAAGCAATATCAATTTTCTTTTGAAACATAGGCCTGACATTCTTTCCAGAGTGCCTTGTTTGATTGCACTCATAAAAGTAGCACTTTGTTTGCTGAGCATTTCCATTTCTTCTTACCTTTGATCTGTAATTAGTTGCTTTGTGGCCAAACTTATTACAAGTATAAAAATATCCATAAAAGGATTGAACATTATCCCTGTTATACCTTGGAATTTTACTTCTACATTCATTAGCCTTATGTCCCATCTTATTGCGGGCATAACACCTAATTAAGTTCTGATTTGTCTTACTTCTACATTCAACAACTTTATGACCAACTTTATTGCAAGTGTAACATCTTAGAGAATTTTGATTTATCTTGCTTTTGCAATCCATATCTATGTGACCAAACTTATTGCAAGTAAAACAATTTCCATTGAAACCTTGAAATACCTGATGTGAGCTGGTTGCCTTGTACGTTGAGGATTTTTGAAATCCTTCCTCACATTCTTCCTTTATCTTCAGACAGGAGTGCATTCATCTTCTTTTGTAACTCTGTAGGTTTTCTTCTTAGGATCTTCAGTGTAGGTCTCTTCCTTCTTAGTTTCAGACTTTCCTCCTGCCTGGAAGTTATTATATAAATTTGTGAAAGCATTGAACATTAGATTCTTTTCTTTTTCAAAACCAAGGCCTAATTTTTCTTTTGCTGGATTTTGAGAGTTAATTATCTCATCATGGATTTCAGAACCTCCTTTCAATTTTAGTCCTTTGTCAATCTGTTCTTTTGCCTTTTCCAGTTCTTTCCTTAGAATGACAACTTCTTCCTCGAGTTTTGAACATTTAGTTGATTCCTCATTGAGCTTGAAGTTTAAGCAATATTCAATCCTCTTTTCTTCTTCAACCATGACCTTCAAATTTGAGATCATGTCTTCAACCTCCTTGAGCTTGTCACCTCCTTTATCTCCTT
The DNA here is from genome assembly GCA_027924645.1 of Cunninghamia lanceolata. Lineage (NCBI taxonomy): Eukaryota > Viridiplantae > Streptophyta > Pinopsida > Cupressales > Cupressaceae > Cunninghamia > Cunninghamia lanceolata. The sequence goes on along the minus strand of BSBN01000584.1, from coordinate 14,651,175 downwards.
CTATCAGAGTTTTTAGTTTTCCAATTTCTTCTTTTGATTCTTTGGCTTTTGTCTTCAATTTGTCAATTATCTCCTTTTCCTTTTCAAGCATATCTTCATATTCTAAGTTTAGTTCTTTTGCTTCCTCTAGATCATTAAGGGATGACTTGAGTTCTCCTTCAAGGTCTGTTTGACACTCATTAGACTCAAAGTCCCAACCTTCAGGTTCCATTACTTCTAGATCGAGTTCTGGTACAAATATATCATTGTCCATTACTTTAGATTCCATGTGTTCAAATGCAAGATCTACCTCAGCGGTTAAGCTTCTCAAAGGAACTTGGCTCTGATACCAATTGTTGGACACAATGGGGTGTGAAGAGGGGGGGTGAATCAACATGCTTAAAAAATTTAAACAAACATTAGCTGATAAAATTGAACAACTTGGAGAACAGAAAGGAAAACATGCAATTCAAGAATCAACACACAACACCAATATTTTTACGTGGAAAACCCTAAAGTAGGGAAAAACCACAATGGGGATTAGATCACAATATATTATGCTCACAACAAAAGTATTGCAACATTGTTTTAGGGCTACAACCTAAGGAAGCTACTACTCCCTAAGTATGCTGCTCACTACAAATGGGATTTACAAAATAGAGTGTTGTAAAATGGACATCTAAATTATGTTGATAATGTAGTCTTCTATCTGTGCTCAATGCTTGCCTTCAAACTGATTCTACACACTTCATTTCTTGCATTCTGCTCTACTTATATTTGTAGACACCTAAAATTGGCCACATCTATGTTGTCTAACACATTTGTAATAAACAATTTCATTTTCTCCTATGTCTTCATAATTAATTAAATAATTTTTTTTATTTAATTAATTGTCTTCATTTTCCTATCTTCCATTAATAATTAAATAATCTTTGATTATTTAATTATGTCATACCCTTTCTTCTAAGAAATAAATAAAATCTAAATTTTATTTATTCCCCCCCACCATACAAATAAATTAAATATAGTTATTTAATTTATTTGTCCACTTTCTAAATAATAAATTAAATAAAAATGTTTATTTAATTTATTTTACCCACCTTCTATTTGTTGCAAGTATGTGCCTAATCGGTGTTGTCATTGATGTGCTCTTACTTTGTTGAGGATATTGAGAAAATTAGACCCTCCGGTGATAACAAATGTGTTGCAGTAGAAACAGTGCATTACATGTAGAAGAACATGGTGTAGGGGCACCAAATGCATTTTATGTAAACTTTGTAAATAAGGTCTCAAATTAGGTTTTTAAGTTTTTTTGGTCCAATAAGGTCATAATTGACCATTTCATCATGTAATTAGTCTTGATAATTGTCAAATTTTGTAAATAGAGTCATGATAGTCAAGTCTAGATAGAGTTGGGTTTGGAAAATATGCAAAGTGTGGAAGTTGAACAGTCAAGCACTCAAAAGACAATAAGAGAGCTTTAGGTTTCTTTGAAAAATGTTTAAATATGCCTTAATCTTGGAGGCAAAGAAGTGTGGATGTACAAAAGATACATTGAAGAAGTGTAGAAGACAAATTTGAATGAAGATAATGTGTAGAAACCCTATTTTCTGCAAATTTCATTGTTTGCTTACTATTTCTTTGAATAGTACGGCCCTGTACAGACTTGTCAAGGGCTAAGGTTGACTTGAGTTGGAAGTATGATGAATCTACTTTATAATGTTTCTTGTTTCATTCAGTTTCATGGAAGTATGAGATACTTATGGTCATTTTTGTAAAAATTGTTGTAGGCTTTCAAAACCCTCATCTAGGGTAACAGTAAATGAACAATTTTGTGTTTCTTTGCTTCAAGACCAAGTGGTAGATTCTTGTTTTGTGAAAATGATTATTCTTGTATACACTTTCATATTCCAAAGTTGCAGATAAGAAAGATGAGTATTGTTATGGGTTTCTTGAAGCTTTAGGACTACATTTTCAAATATAACAGACTATAAGGGTAGACAGTGAAGATTATGGTATTTTGTTGTCAAATTCAGCGTTGATCATGAGTGGAATTGAGTTGGAAATGTTGTCAATTGCATTGTGAACCTTCTTCTAAACTAGGGTTTGTGAAAAGAAAAAGGTATTTGTGATTTTCTATATTTTTGCCCTATTATGACAGTGTTAATAGTCATGATAATAGTCAAGACCAACTGTGTTTGGTAAGGCCTTGTAGAATTCCACATTGAATGGTGTTAAACCCTTGTGAATATCACTCATTTGAGGTGTTATCAGTGCCATTAAAAGTTGTATTAAATCTTGAGAAGTCTTCTTTGTGTGAAATGTTAAAGTTGACAAGTTAGAGCCAAACTAATAAGCCTAATTAGGCCTAAAACCAGAATTACCAATCAATTTTAGAGGGTGTTGTTTCAAAATAACCTATGCCCATTTCAACATATGTTAAAGAACTTCCAAAAGGGTATTTAGAAAGTTGATTGTTTTCTTGGTTTGCAGTCTTCTCCAAAAGATATGCTCAGGAAACCTCAAAAATAGGGCTAATTGCCCCTTTGTAGTAGCAGAACAATCATTTTTTGGAGGATACTTTCCAAAGTAACCATAGTTAGTTTCAAGGTATGTCAAGTAAATGAATAAAGGGTATCTATAACAATGATTAGTTTCTGGGTTGGTGGAGTAATTTGCAAGTTATGTTGAAAAAACCTCTAAAATAGGGCCACAAGGCTTGTAAAGGAGCTAGTGTGAAGAGTCAATAAGAGAGAAGTTTCAAACTTGCAAAATGAGTTCATGGTGCTTGGTTTGACATGTGAACCCCTGCATTTCATTAGAACAGTCTGGAAGAATACTCTATATTTCCTGTAGAATAAATATCTTTGCCTGCAGATTGGAAGTTATTTAGAAGCCTGTATGAAGATGTTATATTCTAAGTTTGAGCCTCTGATATGAAGAATTGAGTGAGTTATGTTCACTAGAGTGAAAATAATTTTTTTTGTATGCTTGGTGGTGACAGGAAGAAAGTGTTTTTCTCTGTATTCCTCTGCATTAAAGTATTTTGGTTTGTGGTTCTAGAATTAAGTTAGTAGTGTTGTTAAGTGCCTTCAAATGCAATGGTTCATGATTTGGTGGTCCACAAGCTATCTTTTACTCATGACAATGGCTAACATTGTTGTTCCTGTACTCCAGTTTGAATAATCTTATTGATAGAGTGATTGGAGATCGTGCGGTTGTTCCTGGTGATTACAATGTGCTTGTGGATGTCTCCTGATCATGCTCCTACATTTGAATTGGTCCACAAGGTGTAATTCAGATCGTGCATGAAGCATGTTCTTGAGAATACTTGTGTTAACATCACTTTTGGCCAACCTAGTTGAATTCATCTTCTGTGGAGATGCATCGAAGATTGTGATAGCATGTTGTAGTGTGGAAGATTGTGTTTGAGTCCCTGCTAAGGCATGGCGTGATCCACATACATTCTTACATCTTTTCCTTAACTAAATTTGTATTAGATCTAGACCTATTTTATGAATGTTTGTAATGCCAACCTTGGAGATTATTCCAACAGTTGATGATTGTAATGCTGACCTTAATGATCATTCCAAGGTTGATTAAGTGTATAAATACTTGTAGTTGAGTCGTAAAAATGTATCCAAGTGCAAAGATGCAAAGATAAAGTGAAGTAAGGCAGCAGAGTAGAGCAAAAGTATTTGTGCTTCAATGGAACTGAACCTTGGCATGAAGTAGATGATGTTATCTCAGTTCAACCTCTTAGCAGTGAGCCTTCTTTTGATAGTGAGCCTTTCTTTGTAGTGAGCAATTTGGGTAGTGAGCCCTGTAGGTAGTGAGACTCTATTTTTTGGTATTGCTATAACTTATATACTTTTGTGGGCTAACACCCACCATGGTTTTTCCCTTTTAGGGTTTTCCACATAAAAATCTTGTGTCTACTATGTTGAATGTGTGATTGTGATTAAGTTAATGGTTTCATGCTTTCATGGTTAAATCTGATTATGAATAATTAAGTTGTTGATGGTTTGATATGCATGTGAAGATAAGTTTTTGTGACAACTGATTCACCCCCCCTCAGTTGTCTAGTGTATTTCAACAATTGGTATAAGAGCCAAGTTCCTCTGAAGAAAGCCTAACAACTTGAGGAAGATCCGGGATGTCTTATAAGAAGGAAGCTCCGCATTTTGATGGGACAAATTATGCTCTTTGGAAGGTACGAATGAAAAGCCATCTTCTTTGTCTTGGTTATAAAGTATGGAAGGCTGCAGAAACAAAATATACCATGCCTCCAAATGGTTTGATGATTGAATATGAAATCAAAGAATATGAGTTGGATGTCAAAGCAAAGGATGCTCTGCTAAGTTCCTTAAGTGACTCAGTGTTGACAAAAGTTGTGGTCCTTGAATCTACAAATGAGGTATGGGAGAAGCTGAAAAATCTGTATGAAGGAGATGATTCTGTAAAAGAAGCCAAGCTACAAAGCCTGAAAGTGAAATATGAGGGTTTGAATATGAATGAAGATGAAACATAATAGCCTTTATGCAAAGAGTTGATGAACTTGTCACTGGAATAAAGGGTATGGGAGGAACTCTCAGTGATAAGGAAGTTGTGATGAAAATTCTCGTATCACTACCAAAATCATAGTCACAAGGTAGTTGTAATTGAAGAATTCATGATTGTGAAAACTATTGACAGAGATCAGTTACTTGGAAAGCTTACAACCTTTGAGATGAGAGAATTTGGTGAGGCCCTGCCTAAAGTTGAATCAACTTTTAAAGCCAGTACTTCAACAGAGATCTCTAGAGATGAGAAATACAAGGTGGATGATGACTTTGATGAAATTGAAGCTAATTTTATTGATAGGCTACAAAGAGGCTCTGATAAGTTCAAAGGTAAATTACCTTTCAAATGTTTCTCTTGCGGTAAAGTAGGTCATTATGCTTCCAGATGTCCTAAAAGAATTGAAAGAAATAAGAAGAAATATGAGAGCAGGTCTAGAGTTCCAAAGAAATGCTACTATGTCAAAGATTTTGATGATGCTAATACTAGTGCAAATGAATTCCTATTTATTGTGATTAAAGAAGATCATGTGTCTACTAATTCTGCTAGCTATGTGAAGGATGAAAAACCAATGGAAGAAAGTGCTTTGGTTGTTCAAGTTGAGAAAGATAAGGATGAATGGATTATTGATAGTGGATGCTCACATCACATGACCGGTGACAAAAGTAAGTTTGTAAGTTTGGAAAAGTATGATGGAGGACTGGTTAGATTTGGAGATAATGCAGCTGGTAAGATTTGTGGAAAAGGATCTATTTCATTTGATGGAAAGCATAATACTAATAATGTTCTATATGTGAAGGGCTTGAAGCATAATCTTTTGAGTTTTGGTTAGATGTGTGACAAAGGATATGATCTAAGATTCAAAGACAATGGGTGCAAGATCGTGGAAAGCTCTAGAACTGTGATTGCTACCGGTAAGAAGACAAAAGGTAACATCTATCAATTAAGAGAAACTAATGATTACTGTTTACTGGCCCTGGCAGATGAAAGTTGGTTGTGGCATAGAAAGATGTGTCATATAAACTTTGATAATCTGGTAAAGATAAGTTCAGGTCAAACTATGAGAAATTTACCAAAACTTGTGAAACCCTCCAACACAATTTGTAAGGAATGTCAGTTGGGAAAGCAGACAAGGACAAGTTTCAAGAGCAAAGAACAATTTTTTGTTGGTTTGTTAGATCTAGTGCATATAGATCTCTATGTTCCTACAAGGGTGAGAAGTCTACAAGGTGACAGGTACTTCATGTTTCTTATTGATGATTATTCTAGAATGACTTGGGTTACTTTTCTAAGAGATAAATCAGAAGCCCTAGAGAAGTTCAAATCTTTCAAGGTAATGGTTGAGAATGAAATAGAGTTGAAGATCAAATGCTTGAGGTCTGATAGAGGAGGTGAGTTCACATCAAATGAATTCAACATTTTCTGTGAAGAGCATGGGATAAAGAGACAGTTGTCGGCACATAGGACTCCTCAGTAGAATGGAGTTATGGAAAGGAAAAATAGGACAGTTCAAGAGGTTGCTAGAACTATGATGAAGGAAATAGATCTGCCAGAAGTATTTTGGAAAGAAACTATTCATACTACCGTTTACATCCAAAACAGTGTTCAAGTGAAAGGTAACGGTACTCAAACTCCTTATGAGTTATGGTATGGAAAAATTCCTATAGTAAAATATTTCAAAGTCTTTGGAAGCAAATGCTATATCAGGAGAGATGAAGATCTAGGAAAGTTTGATGCAAGGTGTTATGAAGGAATCTTTCTTGGATACTGCACCAAGAGTAAATCTTACCGGTGCTACAACAAAAGGCTCAAAAAGATTGTTGAGAGTTCAAATGTGAAGGTAGATGGAGGCAAAGAAATAATATCAAACCTGAGTTGTTATGAACCAAATGAACCTGTGACTATAGTAAATGAAGAGAAAGATAAGTAAGAAGACAATCATGATGAAGAAGAGGCTCTGGAAAGTGTTGTCAAGACTCCCAGGTATGTAAGGATCAATCATTCTGAAGATCAAATTATAGGTGACAAGAACAAAGGTGTGCTAACAAGAAGAAGAGCTGCAGAGGAACAAATCAATCACTATTTGCTTTCACATATTGAACCAAAAACTGTGAATGAAGCATGCAATGATGAAAATTGGGTAAAGGTGATTGAGGAAGAACTATTGCAGATAGAGAAGAATGAAACTTGGGAATTGGTTCCTAGACCTACTGACAAAAATGTTATTGGAACTAAATGGGTCTTCAGGAACAAGCTAAATGAAAATGGAGAAGTTGTTAGGAATAAAGCAAAACTTGTATGCAAAGGATATTCTCAAATTGAAGGTAAAGATTTTGAAGAAACCTTTGCCCCAATAGCTTGTATTGAAGTAATCAGAATGTTTCTAGAATTTGTAGCTCACAAAGATTTTAAGGTATATCAGATGGATGTGAAATCTGCCTTCCTGAATGGTGAATTAGAAGAGGAAGTATACATTAAGCAACCGAAGGGATTCCAATTGTCAAATCAAGGTGATGGTGCAGGAGCACCCAATCCACAGTGGCCTCCATAAGGCATTAACTATTTATAGTTCATTTTGATGTTTCTAATAAGGTCCTAAGCTGACCATTCAATGTAATAAGGTCTATTTGACCAATGCATGTCATTGTAGTTTGTATCTAGGTTTGTGTTGTAATTCCCAAGGACACTTGTCGAGCTGTAATCCTGAAGGTTGTTAGACAGTTAGAGGTTGTTAGTTGGTTGGGATCTCCCAGCCACTTGGAGGTTGTCTCCCAGCCGCTTGGAGTCGATGAAGTACTACTGAGGGTAAGTAGATAAATACCCCAGAGATCATCGATTGTAATCAGTAGAGTAGTAGAGCAGTTGAGTTGTGAAGTTGAGTTGTGCAATTGTGAGAACAGAGCATCTGTATACATTTCTGAAAGCATAAATAACAAGGTCCTATTTTGTGTTGTGCAACTTTCTGTTATTTGATCTCATTGGGTTTTCCTCTATATAAATTGATTTGTTGTTTTGGGATCGAGATGGATCGTTAATCCATTCCACCAGTTAGATTTCTTCGAAATCAGTGGAATGGATGTACATATTGATTTGTGTTTTGTTTTCATTTTGTTTGTGTTCATGTTTGCATGATCATGTACAGAATGCATTGACACATCCTAGCATGGTCATGTGCTAGGTTGACATGGTGCAAAGATCTGTATGATTGTAGGAGAAATAGATCTGTGTAATCACAGGGTTTACAACAGATCAAATCGGTGAAATTATGTGTTGTTCCATCAGATATACAATTTGTGTGTATATCGCAAATGCATTTCGGATATACATTCTTTGTTTATATTGCAAGGGTCTATTGAGTGCATATGTCGCAAAGCATATCAGGAACCATTGGTGAATTGTATGTCAAGATTAGTAAACATACATTGCGAATATAAATTCTATGCGTATATCGCTAATGTAAGTCAGGTTCATTTCTTGTGTATCTTGCAGTTGTCTGTTCGTGTGTATCTCACAAATGGTTGTCGCAGTTGTATGTGGTGAATGTACATTGTGAATGTACAAGTGTATCGGCATACAAAGGAGAGAGAAAGTTGAAGCTGCTGATCAGCATACAAGGCAGTCAACGGTTCGGTCAAACCCACCAAATGCATATTTGAAATGCATGTTGTGAATGTACATCGCAAATGTACATCAGGTTTACATACAAAGGAGGTCAACAGCTAGTCAATGGTCGGTTCTATATGCATGTTTTGATTGCATCTTTTGAATGCATATTTGGGTTGTATGTTTTGAATGTATATTGAGCATATACATTATACAGATACATTGTATTGGATGCAAAGTGCGACCGGTAGCAACGGTGGAGAAAACTGATGTTCGCAGGTCATGTCATGTATGTACCAGTGTTCAACATAGGGAAAGAGTAGGCTGATACATTTGGGTCACTGGCAGTAGCGGGTCATGCTATGCATGTATGTGTTGGTTGTATCGGAGTGAAGCATGGAGCGAAGGCCGACAATGTATTGTATTGCCGATAGGCAAGTAAAGTATAGACATACAAAGGGGAATGCATGTTAGGGTCTTTGGCTCTGTATCAGGTATGCAGGTTGAAGAAAGTGTTGTATGGACTCAAATAAGCTCCTAGAGTTTGGTATGCATGGTTAGATAGGTATTTATTGCAATTGGGATTTAGTAAAGGTACTGCAGATAGCAATCTGTATTTCAAAATCAATGATCAGATCTTGATTGTTGAGGTCTTTGTTGATTACATTATCCTTGGAGGAAATGAAGGTATGTGCATAAGGTTTGCCAGTGAAATGAAAAGTGAATTTGAAATGTCCATGTTTGGTGAAATAAATTTCTTTTTGGGTCTACAAATTAATCAATCAGATAAAGGAATCTTCATATCTCAGTCTAATTATGTGAAAGAGTTGTTGAAGAAGTTTGGGATGGAAGACTCTAAACCGGTATGTACTCCCATGGTGACTGGTTGCAAGTTGAGAAAAACTGATGAATTACCTAAGGCTGATCAGAAAAAATACAAATCCATGATTAGAGGATTGCTTTATCTAACTCAAACTAGACCTGATATTATGCATGTAGTTTGTCTTGTTGCAAGGTTTCAAGCTGATCCAAGAGAATCACATGTGATGGAAGTTAAGAGAATCCTGAGGTATTTGAAAGGTACTCCAGATTATGGATTATGGTATCCAAAGGACAATGATTTCACTCTCAGTGCTTATATAGATGCAGATTGGGCTAGAGATATTGATGACAAAAAGAGTACATGTAGAGGTGCCTTCTTCTTGGGTAATAGATTGGTCTCATGGTTGAGCAAGAAACAAGATTCAATATCTTTGTCAACTGTAGAAGTAGAGTATATTGCAACAGCATGTTGTACTTAAGTATTATGGATGAAGCAAACTTTGAAGGATATAAGAGTTGTGTACGAAGATCCAATTGCAATCTTTTGTGACAATACAAGTGCCATAAACATTTCAAAGAATCCAGTGATGCACTCAAGAACAAAGCACATATCAATAAGGTATCACTTTTTGAGAGAGGTGACAGAGAATGAAGTAAAGTTGGAATATGTGTCCACAAAGGATCAAATTGTAGACATTTTCACTAAGCGTCTGCCTAAAGATACCTTTGAGTATCTCAAAGAAAAGTTAGGGGTCATTACCCCTCCTGTCCTAAACTAAGATGCATAGGAATGCATCAATCCAATGGAGCTCAAAGTTTTATTCTTTGATCTGGATTGATGCTCTGAAGGCTACCTCTCAGGGGGAATAGCTAAATGTTTCTAATAAAGTAAATGGATCAAAGCAATAGCATGCAAGTATGTTCCCTTTGCCATTGATGTCAAAGGGAGAGAAATCATGTGAAAAACTCAAGGGAGAAAGAATTAAGATGTGCAAAGAGAAAGGGGGAGAATTTTGTCTTGGTGGTCTTTTCAGTTTTTCACATCATATGTTGCCATCAATGACAAAGGGGGAGATTGTTGCAAGTATGTGCCTAATTGGTGTTGTCATTGGTGTCAATTGTGCTCTTACTTTGTTGAGGATATTGAGAAAATTAGTCCCTCTGGTGATAACAAATGTGTTGCAGTAGAAACAGTGCATTACATGCAGAAGAACAGTCTAGAAGAATGCTTCACATTTCCTATAGAATAAATATCTTTTCCTGCAGATTGAAAGTTATTTAGAATCCTATCTAAAGATGTTATATTCCATGTTTGAGCCTCCCATATGAAGAATTGAGTGAGTTATGTTCACCAGAGTGAAAACAACTTTTTCTATATGCTTGGTGGTGATAGGGAGAAGTGTTTTTCTACGTATTCCTCTGCATTGAAGTATTTTGGTCTATGGTTCTGGAATTAATTTAGTAGTGTTGTTAAGTGCCTTCAAATGCAATGGTTCATGATTTGGTGGTCTGTAAGCTATCTTTTACTCATGATAGTGGTTGACAGTGTTGTTCCTGTACTCTAGTTTGAAGAATCTTATTGATAGAGTGATTAGAGATCATGCGGTTGTTCTTGGTGATTACAATGTGCTTGTAGATGTCTCCTAATCATGCTCCTACATTTGAATTGGTTCGCAAGATGTAATTCAAATCGTGCATGAAGCGTGTTCTTGAGAATACTTGTGTTAACACCAGTCTTGGCCGACCTGGTTGAATTCATCTTTTGTAAAGATGCATTGAAGATTGTGATAGCATGTTGTAGTGTGGAAGATTGTGTTTGAGTCCTAGCTAAGGCATGGTGTGATCTACATACATTCTTACATCTTTTCCTTAGCTAAATTTGTATCAGGTCCAGACCTATTTTATATATGTTTGTAATGCTGACCTTGGATATTGTTCCAACAGTTGATTATTATAATGTTGACCTTGATGATCATTCCAAGGTTGATGAAGTGTATAAATACTTGTAATTGATTCATGAAAATGTATCCAAGTGCAAAGATGTGGAGATAAAGTGAAGTAAGGTAGAAAAGTAAAGTAGAGGTGTTTGTGCTTCAATGGAACTAAACCTTGGCATGAAGTAGATGTTGTTATCTCAGTTCAACCTCTTAGCAGTGAGCCTTCTTTTGGCTGTGAGCTTCCCTTTGGCAGTGAGCCACCCATAGGCAGTGAGCCTTTCTTTGCAATGAGCAATTTGAGTAGTGAGCCCTGTAGGCAATGAGCCTCTATTTTTTTAGTATTGCTATAACTTATATACTTTTGTGGGCTAACACGACCGTGGCTTTTCCCTTTTAGGGTTTTCCATGTAAAAATCTGGTGTCTACTATGTTGAATGTGTGATTGTGATTAAGTTAATGGTTTCATGCTTTCATGGTTAAATCTGATTATGAATAATTAAGTTGTTGATGGTTTGATATGCATGTGAAGATAAGTTTTTGTGACAACAGATTCACCCCCCCTCTCAGTTGTCTGGTGTATTTCAACAGTATTTTCCTATACACGTGCAACTGATCTTCAAAATAGAAACAAATCAAAAATCAAATTATGGTGAGATTTTATAAAAAAGAAAAGCCAAGTCATCTCCACCAAAAAATAGAAATATCCAAATTTGAAAAAAACAATCTTATCTCACTTAAGACACTTGGCATGTGCATGTTCATCCTTGTTTGTCAACTGTCGATCTTTCCTTTTTCTCTCTACTGTTGATCTTCCACCTTCTAGTTCTATAAAAACCCTCTCCCTCTCCCATTATCTTTTTTCGCATCCATGAGCATTGGCATTATCTTTGTTCAAATCCATGAGCATTTGCATTATCTTTGTTCGAATCCACTAGCTTTCTCTTTATCTTTTCAATGCATGTAATCTTTTGAGAATTTATGAGCACAATCAGGGCAGCTTCATGGAATCAGATGGTTGTATGGGGAAGCAATCCACATATGTACCAAGAAATTAAAAGAATCTGGGTGACTTTGTGGTGCAGGAACACCTTGGCAAATCAAAGTTGTCCTAGAAAAATCTTTGATTTTGATTAAACTGTAATGCTTCAACATTGTATAAGGTTTATTAAGTCATTTGTATGTGTTTAAGTCATTAGGAAGGTTAACATTTAAGTTTTGAGTCCATTTGTTGCAAAATGCAAAAGTTGTCACAACATTGTAAAGTTGTAAAGAAGTGCAAATGGTGGGAAGGTGAAAGGTCATCTTGTGATAAGGAAGTTAAAAGAATCAGTTGTAGTTGGTTTTAGAGGTTGGCAAAGATTTAAATAGACCTTGAATGCATTTTGTAATGCGGAGGTGATTGAAGCATGAGAATGGAATGTGAAAAGGCATTGTTTTCTGTATTTTCTTCAGAAAATCACTGTATTCCTGCTATGTACAGCCCTGTACGAACATGCATGGGTGTCTAGTTGTTTGTAAGTTATAACATGTTCAATCACCTTCCATTTCCTTTTTGTTTCATGCAGATTGGTTTGGTTTTGTGTTAGATATTGCATTTCTTGTGTTAACTGCCAAAACCCTCTGTTAGGGTAAACAACAAACTAAGATAACTGTGTTTCTTCTTCTGTTATCCATAGCATGTTTCTTATCATTGGTGGAAATGACTATGATAGTATTTTCTTTTGTGCTCTTAAGGTCTCTGACCCAATAACTAAGGTGGATGTGGGGAAGAACCAAAGTTTGTGACTACATTTCTGCATACAGTCCAGAAAGACAGAGTTTAGCAGTTTTAAAGAAGTTTCATGGATATTTTATATGTTGAAGAGTCCATGCATAAGTTAAATGTTATCTTAATACCTAGATTTCCATATGACAAGAGATTAGACCGGATTGTTAAGGTTTACAACAAATTTGAGAATGTTCTAGTGCTGTTCTGTCTTGTTTAAGACTAGTAAAGGGCAGAAATACTGTGATTTTTGATATCTTACTATGGAGTGAACCTTCAATATGGTAGTTTGAGTTTGTGGAAGATATACATTGAAGTCTTAACACTTTATTCAAGTTAGAACTGACCCAGGAATGCAGGTTTATATCCTTGGATAATTCTGCTCTGTCAAGACTGAGTATGACAGTCACTGTCATGACTAAGTATGAGGATATTGTGTCTGAATGATTGTTGCAAACCCTATGAGAGGATTAAATAAGATGTTTTTAATGTTTATGATCCATGGTAAAGGTTGCAAGATCCCTATATTGGGAGAATACCAAGAAGATGCAGGGTTGACAATTTGGAATGCATTACTCATGGTTAAAGGGCAGATTACCAGTCCATGTGGAAGTTTCTGTTATAATACAATACATGCAATTTTCAAACATGTTTTAAATGGTACAAAGAGGGTCTTAAATGTGTATTTAATCCATGTGTTCTATGCTAGAATTTAATTTGTGGACTGACTATCCTGAGTGAAGGGCTACTAGTTGTAAGGGCAGATTGTGAAGGCACTAAAACAAAGTTGTTAAGTCTGAGTTTCTAATGACCTTGTATGGTCTTACCCTATCACATACATCATTTCAAAGTGTTCCATGTGATCAGTTTGTAGAGATTGAGGGAAGAAGTAAGTTTTTGGTTTTGTAGTCTACAAAGAGTCAATGTCAAGATGAAGAAGGATTAGGTGTCATAACCCATTGTTGTGAGATATAGTTTGAGATGATCTTCTCCTCTGCATCACTTTGTTTTGATCGCATGTCATTTTTAGTCCTTTAGATTGAATTTCTTGAAGGTGTTAGGGTTTAATCTTGATTTGCATTGTTCAATCTGTTAACATGGATTTTTCCCTGGTACATGGAATGGCACACCTAGTGGGACCGTACTGTATGACCTGACTACATCTCTGATTGATCTTCCAGTTTTGGCATAGTTTCTTAAATTTTTTAGGGTTGTAAATTTGATAGTTGTTTTGCAGGTTTAAAATTTTATAAAGTTCTTGTAGGTTTAACTATTTATGTTATAGGTTGACCTCATTATGGTTGTAGGCTATTCATTTTAGGGTTTGCATATTATATGGTTTTTTGTTTATCAGTGTTGCAGGTCGATTCTCAAGGTCTACAGATTTAAATCCTTTGTTGCAGGTTATAAGGACCAGTTGACACCCACCTAAGCACCTTAAACTGATGGTCAACTATATATTCCTTTGCCTTAAGCAATCCATCACTGATTTGAAAACTTTGATCTTCTACCTTTTCTTAGTTGTTGTCCATAAGAATCCCTTCACCTACCGACCCTTCAAACTTCTCTCTGATCACTAATCCACCGACCTAGTCATCTTCGCTATTGGCAGTCATCTCTAAACTCTTGACCGTCATATGTTTATCTCTGTCGACAACTGTTCATCCGTCACCACCATATCACCTTTGACCTCCGATCTCAAACTCTAAGCGTTGTCTTCAAAATCATAGTCAACATCCTAAAAATCCCCCAGTCACCACTCATAGACCCATTGCCATCTAATAAACAAATCAGTCACTGTCATTTGTTGCCCTAGTCAACTTCAAAACCTAAGTCGGCCTTGTTTGAGTCAGCTTTCTAAATTGCAACAGTCTTTCATCGTTGTTGGTAGTCATGTAATACATTGCTTAGTCTTAATTGCTCAAGCTTAACTGTTAAAAAAAATCCTTAACCTCTTGTCAAAGACCCTCAACCAACTACCAATCCATGACCTTTCCATCGATCTGACATATAGCTCTATTGACCTTGTTCTTTCCTGTCGACCTCAAACCTAGAACCGTGACCAATTACCCTTCAACCTCAGCTTCAAACTTAAACTTTGACCTTAACTTTTTCCTCAGTCGTTATCCCCATGTCGAGGTCTTGAAAACTTTCGGGTCACCTTTTTCTGTCATTTACTTTTGTGGTCAAAAGTCTATTAAGCCATAAGTTAGGTCATTGACTTTAGTATTTTTGGTTCATGTTATGGTTGATATTTACAAATTGGAATTTAGCTCTTGAGTTTTGGTCTTAAAATTCTAAAGAGAGAGGTGTTCAATATGAACTGTCAAATCACTAAAACTATAGTCAAAGGCATGTGTAACAAAAAAAATCTTTGCAAACCCTCAAAAGTCAACCAATCAAACAACTAAGTCAACCTTGCATCTTTCATCTTCATGCCATAAGGGGGGTATATTATTCTTTTTACCATAACAGGAGCATACAGAGGCCAAATCATGCAAATAAATACTCAGTGGAAATGTGATAGGACAACCTTTGCAGTGGAGTAGGGTTTATCAGGTAATTTTATCATTTTATTAGTTCTTTTTATAGTCAAAGTTCAGCTATTTTCCAAGCTTCAATCTATGGTTTTTCTTGGAAACTAATGTTTATTTGTGCATCTTGCCAAAACACACTTGTCAATGAATGGAGAAAACAAACTACTGACATATCTTCTGTAGGTTCAATTGGTCAAAGAATCTTTTTTTATCACTAATTTAGGTAAATTTAGAATTAGTGCTTAAAATAAACCCTGCATGCTCTGTGTCTATTTTCCTTTCTTTATTTTCTTGCTGAGTCTGATTGTAACCTGATTTAAGAACAAGAGTATCCTCTACCCCTGTCTATCCAATGGATCTGGGGTGTAAGAGAAATCATTGTTATCTCTAGAGGGCCTGCCTTCCCATTATGAGAAGGGAACGACCCAAGCGGAAACAAGCTAAAGCCAAGCTATTCCAAGATGCTATATAAATAATGTGTTTGTGACAAAAGTCAAACAATAGGTGCAATTATGTCATACCGACGAATGTCTCCCATAGTACCTTATGGTGTGTGAAACCCTACAGAGCGTAACCTCTGCAAGCTGGAAGGCCTCCTAATCAGAGTGAATCGCTACATGTATGGCCACCCAAATGGAAGCCCTTACTAGAAACCTTTTTCTAGAAGCCAAAAACCTTCTATCCGTAGGCACAGGAGGTCAGACCTCTGAAGCCGTTCCACATTCTCTCAATTCATAGTAGAGATAGCAAATTCCCTCTGGGAATTCAAAGTCTGGTGTGCCCGAGAAGTGAG
The DNA here is from genome assembly GCA_027924645.1 of Cunninghamia lanceolata. Classification (NCBI taxonomy): domain Eukaryota; kingdom Viridiplantae; phylum Streptophyta; class Pinopsida; order Cupressales; family Cupressaceae; genus Cunninghamia; species Cunninghamia lanceolata. The sequence continues at coordinate 14,635,179 of BSBN01000584.1, read as the reverse complement.
TGCCAAGCAAGGGGGAGCCAGTGCTACCAAACTTCTAAGCTATCTACTTTGAATAAGTGCGGCTGGAGAAATCCAAGTGGGAATCCAATAGATATTATCCTTGCCTAGCCTAGGTTGTACATGTTGGTGATTTCCTGGTGTGTTTGTATCTCTTGCTATGTGTTCTCTTGCTAAAACACTACCAATAAATAATTACCACATCATCCTCAACCTACTTGTCATAACACATCCTAATCATTACACTTCATCCAATCATTCCAAGCTAATTCATCCTAGTCATTCGATCAACCACATTCTAATCAACTCAAGTTGTCTAGCCTCATCATTATACATCATCCTCTTTCTAATCCAATCCACATCATTCTACACCATGTCAACATTCAAAGACCTAGCACCCCAATTCCAAGACCTCCTCCAATCACTTTATCAAGCACCCCAACCTATAAACCAACAAACCATCCAAAGACTCCAAGGCCTCATTCAAAAACTCCAACCAAGCCAATCACCTCAAATGCAACATCTTATAGCCCAAGCCCAACACCTCATAGACACATGTCAAACCCAACAAGCACATCATCCTCTGTCCATTCACTATCAACAACCAATGCTACCTCAACCTTACATGTCATCACCCCCCTCAACTCCATATCAACTCTATCCATCCACCTATGATGTAAATGCCATATCAACCTACCAATGTCCATCCCAAGATTATCCACTTCCTCATGCCAACCTTCTAACACATCACCCAACCCATTCACAAGGCAACCAAGTATCCTTACAAGAACCACATGCAAGTCCAAATGGCCCTTTGTACATAAATCAAGTGAGCCGAAGTACTTTTTTTCAACAAGACCTAATAGACTTAAGTCCACTTTTACAAAAAGACCTAATAACCTTTGACTCAAGTCTAAGTGACCCTTTGTACATAAATCAAGTATAATTAAGTATGCCTATGCTACAAGACTTAATATCCTTTGATGAGGGAGATACCAATCTAGATAATACATCCTATGAGTTACCTTCACCATCCAATCACATGCCAATCCATGAGCTTACTAGCCCTATCTTGGCACTACCATGCGATCTTACTCCTAGTCTTCATCCATCTAATTCCCTTATTCTTCCATCTAGCCCAAGTCCTAGCCCATCTCATCCCATTATCCATCTCACAAGCCCTAATCCAAGTAGCCTTCCACATAATCCCAATCATGAGCCTTCAGCTTCCATTACCCCTCCACCTACAAAGGATGTGTTTCATGGACAACTAGCAAGGGATAAACCATCCCCACACCAAGCACCCATTGATGAGCCTACCAAAGAACCCTTGAATTCCATGTCCACTTCTTCAACCCCATCATGTGATCCACAACTCCTTGACCCTATTGAAAATTTTCCTCCCATGAGTCCATCATGCCCTCATGTTGTTGAAGAGTCATCCCCTTCCATTCAAGCTTCCATTCAAGCAACCCAAGAGCTATGTCAAGAGCATAACCCAACACATGTAGAAACATTAAGCCCTTGTCTAAATCAAGATCAAAGCATAGCATCTCTAAGTCCAATTCATCCATGACTTTTATATTTTCTTTGATCAAGATATGATTTATGATCATGACCCTATTCATGAGAAAGTTTATCCCATTCATAGCCAAATTAATCCTATTTATGCTCAGATTTGTGATCAATATTTTATATGTGATCATAAAAACCATGATGAGCCTCTTAGCCAAACTTTATGCAACTCATGATAAAGAGCTTATCACTACACCTATCCCTACTTCCATACCCATCCATGAGCAAGGTATCCAAGTTGCTCCTATCCATCCTCCATCTAACCCTAATGAGCCAATTTCCACTTGTCATGATAAGACATGTGCCTCCCAAGAACACATAACCATATAAGATCAAACAAATACCTTGGATCATAATACACATAAGCAAGATCTTAATGATCCTTCCGCATCCACCATCAACTCCATTTCAAATCCACCATCATATCCTGTGGGTCTATCCACCTTTATCCATGAGTGTTCCTCCTTAGAACACCAACAACCATTGTCTACCATCTCACCTTCTCCATCCAATAAGGAACTTGTGTCTAGTGTTCCACCTACACCTAGTCCCATTGTCCATCGCATGCTTCAAAACATGAACTATCAAGGTAAAGGCTTAGACATTCTTGAACAAGGTATTTTGGAGCCCATCCATGTCAAAGTCCCTCCACATTCATTTCACCTTGGATACACACCCCAAGGACAATAATCTAAAGATGTTGGTACCACCTCCATTCCTCCTAAGTCCACTTCCTATCACAAATCCCATCATACACCCAAAACATATGTTACCATTCCACTTCCATTATCTTACAAATGTCAAAAGCATGTGACCATACACCTTCCACCATAAAATTTACCTCCGCTTCTTCCAACTCCTAACATCCTTCCTTTGAATCTACCTTCACTACTTCCAACACCTAATATCCCCATTATCCAATCCTCTAAAAATCCTAATCATGACCAATAAATACACACATCATGTAAACAAAAAACTTCCACTCATTCCACCATGTCCATGGGATTCAAAAATAAAAACTTGGATGTCTCTACCTATAAATCAAAAAATTCTAAGGGCCCTAATACCTTAGGGTATAAATCCAAAGAATCAAAGAAAAATCCATTGAAAAATCCATCCAAAACCATACCTCCACAAGCAAAGTCAAAAACTAAAATGGTATGGGTTTCTAAGCAAACAACAATCACATCAATAGAGGTATCCCCCTCTCAAAAATCCCAACCATCCACTTCCATTCCACAATCTGAAAAAATCCACTCCATCAAAAAGTCTCAAAACCCTCAATCCCACAAGTCAAACAAAAATCATAAAAATACTAAGTCTATGTGGGTCCCTAAATCACTCCATCAACCATCTCCTAAGCAAACAACCCAATTGCTTCCTACACCACCTTCCCATCATAAGCTTCAATTTTTATCATGGTGTGTGCAACCGTTGGTCATGGTTTCCTTCCATCCCACGACACTTCCACATACCTCCACCTCCCCATCCTTCATCCATTATCCTACATATCTTCCTCATCACTTCCCTATGGTCCATGATTTTGCATAAACCTTCCATCCATAAGCCTTACATAATCCACATCATAATCCACTATTATTCTCTCCATAATCCTCTATCTACCTATTCCATCTCAATTGCATGCAATCTCCCTTACCAACATCTATGAGCACACTTTACATGGTCCATGCGATGACATCCATCTCTAATGGGACTATCACTTTCATGGAACTAGACACTTGAGTCCCTTGCATCCATATCCACCTTCTACCATCCAAAAATCCAAAAAGTAAAAAAAAAAACAAAAAAAAGAAGAAAAAAATTGAAAAAAGTAAAGAGAAATCCCTTCGTCCAATGGTGAAAACCTGGTAAATAGGCACCCTAGATAAGTACCATCATGAAAACCTGGCAAATAGGTGTCATGTGTAAGTTGATCTTCTATGCCACCTACACTTGGGGGCACCTTATCTCATCCATCATATCATTTTCAACCTATCTTACCATACCACCATCCTATCATCCTTATCCATTACACTTGCATATACCGATCATATTGAGTCTATTCATCCCTTCCTCTTTTGATCTTGATAAAGAATGTGGACAAAAATGTTGAAACATGTTGTGGATATCTCTTGATATACCTTATCCTTTCCATCCAATCCTATCACTATCCTATCATGAGCCTTGCCATGTAAAACCCTAAGTATTGCACCTAGAATGGGGCATGTTATTTCTATGCAACATAGTCCTTGAAGATCACATCCTTACGCTCTTATGCATACATCCTTTCCATCCCTTATCTCCCATCCTTTCATCCATCCAATCCTACCTACCTACCTCCTCGCACCTAGACTTGGTCCTCCCTTGTCATTGGTATCTAGGACAAAAGGCTTCTCAAATTGTAAATCCATTGACATCTCAAAAGCCCTGAAAAAATACAAAAAGATCATAAAAAGCCCTGAAAAAATACAAAAAAATCATTAAAAGTCTTGAAAAAATACAAAAAAGTCATAAAAAGTCCTAAAAAAATTTCAAAAAATCATAAAATTTTTTAAAAATTCCAAAAAAAATGTTAATATTCCAAAAAGTACAAAAAAATCAAATATCCAATCAAAAATCCAAGCAATAAAATCAATCCATCAAATCACTTCATCCAATCATCCTTCAAATCAATCAAATCAATCCCTTAAATCCAACCAATCAATTCATCCATTCTTCAAAATTAATCCAATTAATCATCTTTATCAAATATAATCAATCCATCAAATCACTTTTTCCAATCCAATCATCACTTCATCAAATTACATCAATCCACTCATTACTTATCCACTCCATCACAATCTCATAATAAATCAGAACTACATATCATCTTTATCGTTAAGTGCCTTGATCCCATGGACACGGGTATGTAAGCAGTCTGGTGTATGAAGGAAATACCTAGATTCAGGCACAAGACGATACTCCTCTTTCATCTTCCACCTTTCTTCTGATCATCTTTCTCTTCATTCATCTCACTTTCTTCTTCTATCACCTATCTCCCACATCATCAATAAACACCCAGAACTACATATCATCATGTCTCATCATTCTTGTACGGTGCTTTGATCCCATGGATACAAGGTATGTAGGCAGTCTAGAATACAAAGGAAGTATCCAGTATGCAAGCATTGGCGATTCATTCTTCCATCCTCATTCATCTTTCCTATCTTCTACCTTCTTCTCTTTGACTAACTCAAGCATAACCAAACTATGCAGGTCTCGATAGCTCAAGCACTTATCAAATCGGAGGTAAAGTAAAGACATTTTTCCGCATGCCTTAAGCCAACATCTGCTAAATAGCTCCAACATCTTAGCCTTCAACATGATATATCTTTCCTTTCAACAAGGCACTATCAAACCCATCCAAGAGCACTCTCATTTGGCAAGAGAACATGATGGTTGTGTCTTTTGTTTTCTTTTGATTTATCTTTTGTCCCTTTCTAATACCTAATCAAGACTACCTTGATCTATCATATCTTGGTATGTTGTGATGAAGTATGGACTGGGGCATGGTCATTCACTTTCGTATGCTGTGTTTGTGGGATGATCTTATTCTCCTACTATGTTTAGTGGAAATAAGTTCAAACCTTTGCTTGCAGAGTCAAAGTCTGTCTCTCTACAACTAATATTCATATCTTGTATCTTGATAAGGTTATATTAGTCTATAACACATTGGATACTCGACACCTTGGTGCATAATATCTAGTGCTATATCAAACATAAGGATTGGAAATCTCTAATTTTATATGCAACCATTTGAAGCTACCTTCACCATTCATCTTCACCCAATTGATCAACAGTTTCATCATTTTCTCTCTAATCGTCATCTTCATTCTATCAAACAAGTGTGTTAGACATACATCACCCTAATTTTTCTTCTGAACCAAACCCTAATTCTTCTGTTTCATCCCCTCTTTCACCCGCTCGGTCCTTGTTTTCTTCTTGTGAACCCTAGCCTTTCATCCTTCTGTCATCTTATCACAAGTCAACCCATCCTTTTCCTGGTAGTTTAGTTTTCCTCTCGAGGGGGCATCATCTGCCAATTTCACTGGGGCATAGCCTGTTTATCCAATGTATCACATCTTCTTTGAAACAACACCCTAATGGACATTGTCTCAAAGAGGAGCAAAATGTAGACACCCAAAATTAACCACATCTATGTCGTCTAACACATTTGTAATAAACAATTTCATTTTCTCCTATGTCTTCATAATTAATTAAATAAATTTTATTTATTTAATTAATTGTCTTCATTTTCCTATCATTTACTTATCACTTAAAAAATTAATTTTATCTTCTATAAATATCCTCTACATCACTTCAAAACATCTTTAGATGAAACATGTACCTCTTCACAAATCGGCCTCAAAACATGCAATATGATAAGAAATACTTGTTGTGGACCTCAGGACTTCATTAAGGGGATCAATGCATGTCTCTTCAAACATTCAAAGATAGGGAAAGTAATTAGGATCCTCTGCACATGTCAGATACTTAACCAGTCGGCTCAAACTGTTCAACACTATTAACTATTCATATTTATGCAACTGGGGAGAAGGTAAAAAGTCAATGCAGACCAAGGATTCATTCATATATGAGCTCAATAAAATCCATACACCTTACTGAAGAAGTATCATGTCAAACTATGCATGCATAAGACAAAAACATGACTCTCTATAGAAAACAGAGCATTCTGGACCTTGTGTGGTACTTGTTGATCGTGATGTTAGTCATAAACAAACATAGAATAAAAGTACACATTAACCTTTACTCATCTTGAAAGATATGATGAATTCAGAGAATTCATAATCTCAAGTCTAAGTTGATTAGTTCTTAATCTTCTAACATTACTCAAAGGTTGATGTGTGTTGCTGTTTCCATTTTGGGGCCTTACATAGATCTCATCAGTAAGATAATGTTCCCTGTAATGATGCTACACAGAGAGTTATTTCTATACAGGATATACTTCAAATATTGTGTCCATCTCTAAATATTTGCATGATATTGGTCATTTTGACATGCTTTAACTTCAAATATGCTGAATATGTTCATTTATCTATGGGATGTCTGCATATTTGTATTATTTGCTTATGATTATCAATATTTGCAATTGTGATGAATGAAATTTTCTGAAATTGAAAGAAATTGAAAGAAATACTTCAAATTAATGTTGAACCTTTAGCTATTGAGCCACATATACATCAGATATAGTCATGAAAAGAAGAAATTAAACCATATGTTCACTAGGACATTCCACAGCTAGATACAGTCGATGCTAACTTCAAAGGAAAGGCATGAAGACAACATATGCAAACTGATATGCACTCCAAGGGACGCAGCAAATCAAAGCATATATCAAGAATTCACACATTGATTACTCAAGATTTATGATGGATTGTAATCAACACAGTCTTCTCATTCATTAAGTATGCAAGAACTTATATGTATACAACAACTTTGAAATGAGCCCTGAATATTTCAGCAAACAGATTTCAATTAAGTTTTGAATGTTTAAAATGAGGCATCCCTGGACCTTTTATAGAAGAAGGTGAGGGATCTATTACAAAAATGATCTACGATCAAGATTTATCTATTATAATCTACAGTTCACATTCATTGACTAAGTCAATCCTTCCACATGTGGCACAGGTTGCCAGCTGGCAACCATCTGAAATACTTATTTTCTTTCATAAGTATTTGATGCGTATATTCCCTTTATGATGCATCCTCATCAAGTTCTCTGTCATCATCATGACTTTCACCACTCTCGCTGTCTTCATCATCATCATGATGATCGTTCTCTTGAATATGGACTTGCATAGCTGTCCTGATATTCTCATATGCTTGCACTATTCTCTCCAATTCTCTGCCATCCTGAGTTCTCGCTTTGGTGATGGCATGTTTAAGCACCTGATATTTGCTCCGGAGAGATTCCAACTTATTCTTCCTGTTGTTGGCATTTTCATAATAGTCTTCCACCTTGACCTTTATTCTTATTACTTTATCCAGCACTTCTTTTGTCAGGTGTTTGAGAGGGTCTTCAGTAACTAGCTGGAAATTACTATGTAGAGCTCTAATGACAAACTCTTCATCTAGGTTCTCTATCTTGCCTTCTGCATCTCCTTCTAATGTTTCCAGAACTTCAGCCTCATGGGACATCATATCATGTAGCTTCATGCTAACATTCCTTAGTTTACTATTGCACCTTTTAAGCACATCACATTCAAATCTGACATTCTTATTCCAGATGTCAATCAATAGGGCTGTGTTATTATCCATTATTTGATTTTTTATCAGAATCTGTGGATCAATCCTCTTCATTTCATCCAAAATGTTCATGACCTTTTCTATCTGGAATGACCTCCTGCCGACCTCCATCTGCAATTTATCTACCTTTTTTCCTGGAGGTGCCCAAAGAATTCCACCTCTTTAAAGAGGCCTTTGCCACTTCCTCAGCTCCATCGAGCACGGATGACATCCATTTCAACATTACTACTAATTCATGTCTCATGAGGTTTAACTTATTGACCTCCTCCTGAGAAATAGTAGTCAATGGGACTGCATGATCACTAGATGTATCGTCAGGGTTAATTAACCCTCTTATATATGCATGCAGCTGAGCAATGTGCTCTTTATGCTACTTATTCTTCTCTTTCTCTCTCTTAACTCTTTGAGTTAACGAATCAATAATGTCCTTACCTTCTTGGCCTTCCTGATCCTCATTGTCAAATCCCAAATCTACTGTAGTAATCTGGAATTCATCCAGAGTGATCTTGCATTTTTCTTTATCAATTGCAGGAACAGCTACCTAAGTTGTTCTCCTGCTTGTATCAGGATCCCTTTGTATTGCAGAAGTTATTCTAGCCTTTCTCTTTGGCTTTATTAGGGTTTCTGTAAATAATGTGGATACATCAAATTCTTGTATCCCTATGTCTAACTCTTCACCAATTTCTTTCTCCAGCCACGAAGGAACTTGTTCTTTAGGTTGTTGTTCTTCATCCTCATCATGATGATCACCCTGATCTCCGGTATCTACCATCATGTGCGATGGTGATTGTGATCTCCTTATTTCTTCCTCATGATGTTCCTCATGAGGGTGATCTTTGGATATATCCTCCTATTGAGGAATTTCCTTTTCTGGAGGGTGATCCTGTTGACCATCTACATGTTTACCATGATCTTGATCCTTTGCTTCCTCTATGGGTATCTTATCTACCTTAATGATTTCCTCATCATGAGGCATATTTGTTTCCACAGATATTACTGTATCTACCTTAGGCTTGTCCACCTGATCTATAGGTGCAACAAATACCTCTTGTACTTTTAGGGCAGGATCATCTGATATATCTCTTTCTTCTCCTCCCTTGTCTTGTACTTCAACTACCTTGGGTCCAACAGGTATTTCCTCTAGTATTTCCTCTTGTTGTTGCTCACCCATGTCCAAAGTATGGCTCTCTATCTCTGCCATTTTTACTTTCTCAATATTTTCTTCTTTATCCTGAATATTTCCCTAATCTTCAGGACTTGCATCCTGTCTATAGGTGAGATCAATTATTGCAGGACTAGTTACCTGCTTAATCAATGTATCAAGCCCTATCTCTTGAGCTACCTTTTTTGAGCTCTTATCTTTTCTTGATTTCACTTGCTTTATCTCCTTCAACACTATTTGTACTGATGGAGTTCCATGAGGAGTTATCCGGGTGCCAACAGCAAGGGTTTCCATTTTCTGTGAAGCTACATCCTTCACTACCTCATCATCGAATAAGTTAACTGTCTCATCCAATGAAACAATATCACTTTGGAGTATCCTAGAGGTTTCTTTTACTTGTTCTTCTGCTAATTCAGTCTTGAATTTTACAATGGTGGGAAGTGGAACATTATCCTGCAGTTCCTTCTTAAACACTTCCCCTCCTGCTCCCCTCAACATTATGGGAGTTTGTTTTATTTCACCTCTCATAGCAGTCCTCGGTTTCTTAGGTGTATTGATTACCACCTGAGGTGCCTTTCTCTTCCTTGTGAAGGACAAAGGGCCTTCTTCTTTTTTAGATTCTTCTTCTAAAGGGATATCCTTCTCTTTATTCTTCTGTGAGGCTTGATCCTCCTCATATGCAATAGTAGTTTGTTCAACTGGCCTCTGGATCTATTTAGCTTTTTGTTTATCTTGAGGAGGCTGTGTTGATGATGCTGATGCTCCTTCTGATGCTACTGCTTCCTTGGCTGTGGCCATTATTCTCTCAATAATAACCCCTTTGGGTTCTTCTTCAGTTTTCTTACCCTTTGAAGGTCTTTTGCTTTTACCAGGAGGTGGTACTCTTTCTCCTTTAGTCTTTCTCTTCTCTAGTAAGAAGTCATCATATTCATCCTCAGTAATTTCTTGTCTTTTCTTCTTGTTGTCTACTGTCATGACGACACCCTTTTTCTTCAGTGCATTTATCTGCTCATCCACCCAATCCTGGGTTAGCCATAATATCCTGCCTGTGAATGGATCTAAGGAGATATCCTCCTGTATGGTGAGATCCGGTGTAGAGATAGTACCATTGTGTATCTTTTTCTCTTCATATTCCTTAGCCATTACCTTTCCATCATCTTTCTTTAGTTGTGCTGGGACGGAGATGCAGTCAAAGGTCTTTATTTGGTTAAGTGTTAACCTTTGGTACCTTCTTCTTTGGGCTTCAGCTTCATCTTCACAATATGCCCAAAAGTCTTCAAGGTTCCTTCGATGGATGGGTTTCCCCATGATCTTCTGCATCCTCCCAAATGGATCATATGATCTTACTAATGGAAAAGGTTAGAAATTCATCATTTTCAAACTAGCTATGGCCTTCTTGATATTCTCAGAGTCTAGGCACATATACCAGCCCATGGTGACTGGAAATAAAACTAGTGGAAGCTTGTTGTTTGCCTTATAGGCATTCAATATTGTAGAGATTTGTCTTAAAAACTCCATTAAGACAACTGCATCTGTAGGATACCTTGGAAGCATGAGGGGCTCCTCCTCAAAACCTTCAGTCTTGATATAGGAGAAAGTGGCAAACTGAATAAACCAGGCTCCATGCTTGTAGATAACCTCTTGAGCCTCCATGCTCAGTCTCTTAGTTCTATCTCCTTCCATTGTTCTTACTAGGTGCATAGAGAATGCATCATTTACCAGCTTGTAGTCCTGAAGGTAGTTCACTCTTTGCAATTGGGGATGATGATCCCATATGTGTGCATCATTAGTTGTGCCTCCAATTTTTCCATCTGTAATCAATGCATCAAATGTACCCTTATAGGCACATGGGTAAACAATGTATGAGGTCATGTAAAAAGAAGAATCTGGACCCTCAAGGCTCATTAACTGCTTGTCCAGAGCATCACTTATCATCTTGGCCCACATTGGCTTATTATCCGTATATAGACACATCAGGATGACTGCATACATCCAATCTTTGAAACTTCCAGCATCGGGCTGGCCTATTACTCTGTTCAACAGTGCTATCATGTATTGATACTCATCGTCGAAGTCATATTTATATAGATGAACCGGAAGTTTGGCTGCCGTTGGATAGGGGCTATTCTTTGTCCTCCATTGATACATCTTCTTCCTAGCAGACTTCTTGTTATTCTCGTACTCTACTTCTGATTTCTTTAGATCTATGTTGGCAACCTTCTTGCCCATTGGCAAACCAAATGTAGCAGCAATACCCTTAATTGACAGATCAACATATATTCTTCCATGCTTTTCTACCCTCCTTGTTTCTGGGTTATAGTTCCTTGCACATTCTATCACCAGCTCAGGGGTTTCCATAGAGTATGCGAAACCAGCTACATCCCACATTCCTGATACGAAGACGGCATCTAGCAGGGTGTTGTTGTTTTTCTTATCACTCATTTTGGCTGACCATGTAGCTAGATCCGTATTCCCTTGGTGTGTATCAGTGATGGTTCCAAACTTGAATTGGACACCCTCAAGATGAGCAAACATAGGCTTCGAGAATTCAGCCTCTGACTTAGCTAATCTTTTATCTGCCATGAGTGCCTGCAATTAACACAACTTGGTCTTACAATTGATACAATATACGAGCATGCATATATGTTACATGTCCATTATTCATCATGCATACTATTGTTCTTTCTACATTTCATTTATCCTGACACGCATAATTTGAAGTTTCAAACCAAAAGACCCCATAATACCTGAATATGCAGAACATGACAACAAGAGGGTTTCAATTACTTACTTGATGCGCTTATCCTCTTACTTATACCCCAGATTATCTGAAAGTGATCTTGATACTACTAATAATCGATTTCTTCATTCTACTATAAGCCACGTGCGTCAGGATGTTGTTCGTCTGAAGGTTTGGAAGATCTATTCTCTGTAAAAACTATTTTATCACAATGCAAATGTAATATACCTTGTAAGTTCACTTTTAACCTCTGGATCAGGTCACTTAGGGTAAAATTAGGGCAAATCTATCATAATCATTAAGTTTCTACATAGAAACCTACAGAGATTGCCAAGTGTGAGCTTCGTGTTAACCATTAGCGGGATACACCTACCGTATTAATGAGCATTCAATGTCGCATGGCAGGAAGAGGAGGATGATCGTTTTAAATATCGGGTGAAGTTTTGAATATTAGGTGATGTTCAAAATATCACCTTCTCATAATATGACCATCCACGTCTTAGCGGGAACACATATGTCGGTATATCGGGTTATTTTCAGACCATCCGGTCATGTTATAAAAGATCAGGTGATGTTTTGAAAAGGATGATGACCCTATGCAATACTTAAGTAACCTCTCTCAGAATATCATGATGACATCACCATGATATTGGTTTAGTCTATCGCTGAAGCACTATGATGTCATCATCATGTTTTATGAAAGGGTGATTTTAGGAAATATACCTCCGCGAGGTAAAGATGATGATGACGTCATCATCATGTTGATTCTCTTCATTATCGGGTTGGATGATGTCATTAGGATAAAAGGTTCCAGGGTGATATTTGGCGACCGGATGATATTTGAAAGATAAGGTTATATTTAAAATATCGGGTGATGTTTCGAAATATCATCCTTGCAGAATATATGCTATTATTTGACGGGTAAGTATCACGACCACCTAAAAATGACGTCCGCAGGTCGCGAACAGATAATTTATCAGGTGATAAATTGAATCAGGATGATCTTTCGTAAGATGACTGATATTGAGAAATATGATGATGACTTACCTTCCCCCCTTTATGAATATCAGGTTTGACCAAGACTTTGACCGTTCATAACTTTTACATCCTAAGGAATATCAGGGTGATGTAAAAGGCAAACCTTTATGAAATTTAATACTCTTTCCAAATATGAGGTTAATGAAATGAAATATGAACTTTGACAAACTAACCTCATGATGATGACTTCCCAGCCATTATGCAAGATCATCTATATTGATTGAATTTTACTAGACCGCCAGCAAGAACAAACACACAAGTAAAGCCAAAAAGTTGGGTCCCTGTTTTGTCAAGTCAAAATGGGGCATGTTGTGTAACCACACAACAATACTTCACATCTCAAGATATGATGTTGCGGTGTAGTGCATGGCCTAAAACCTTTCTGGGAATGAACTTAGACATCAATATATGCTACTTATCATATCCACACACATTTATCTGATGTTTCCAGAGGTATTCAGAAGATGACTTGGATAACCAGGGTTCCAGAGGATAGTTATACTTTAAACTTTGCTTGTAGACATGATAACTTGATGCTATATTGGAAAATGAGAAATTGTCTGCATGCGAATCATACCTAATGTACCTTGGACCATATAATATCTCTGCATATGCTCTGGTGACAGATCTATACATGTATCAACTTCTACGGAACTCAACTTGTGTATCCAGGTTTCAGAACAAACTGTGTTGCCTTTGTCACTTAAGTACTATCTTTGCAGATACTTGACCACTTGAAACTCCATTATAACATGTCTCATACATATATTAGTCATTTCTCAAAATTATATGACAAACAGATCTCTTTCGGAGGAATGCAGAGCATCCCATTATCTCCCTATTACTACTTTGCTCTGTCTAGGTGATGGTTGATACACTATCCCTTGTAACTTTTCATGTTGAAGATGTGAGGAGATCAAAACTTGGAAATATGATGTTAATACATACAAAAAGCTATCTTTAGAACCACAAGATCAAATCTTTCTTTGTGGAGAAGTGAAAACCAATTCAAGTTGACTCTACCTTAAGATGTGCATTGTGAATGCCTTAGTTGGTTTTCTGCTTCTTACCAATAAGTGTGATACTCCCAACTAATGAGATATGTATGTGTAGATACAGGAAGCATGCAAGGACATAAGTGTTTACCTCTGCATTATGCTCAAACCCAAAACTAATCATCTCCCCATACTTAGATTATTTTCTCTTCTCTCAGACTGGTTTGCCTTGACCATGCTATATCTTTCTTTATACAAGTCTGTCTATACATTTCCTCTACTATATTTACATCAATGCATACTATGTTGACATCAATGACAACACATATTGCCAACAACAAGAATTTTATACCTTGCAAAGTGATGGAGGAGAGTAATTTTTCCTCTCAATCTAGCCCTTTAGACATACCCTCCATTTCATGGACTTGGGCCTCTCGTACCTTCAGGTATTTTGAGGACATCCCCTTGTGGTTTGTTTATCCTAGATAGGACCAATCAACCATAAAATCTTGTAATGCACCAGATACTAGTTAGGTCCAAAAGTTTCTCATTGCACGGAAGTGTTTATGCCCCCTAGAAATAGACATGCATGCCATGTATGGTCTCACCTCACACCTTTGAGAAATATTGGGTGATCAAAAGAGGTTAGTCTCCTCATCATGGGACTTGCATGTTATTCCTAAACAAAGGCAACAAGGTGGGCTTACAAGTGTATACACACCCTTCTTACTAATCTAGGTTGTTGATATGTCTACTTTTCTTACTAATGTTAAAGAACCATGCTTTCTTGCAAAACCTTAAACCAAATCAATCCCCCAAAATCACAACATTACCTTGAGAAAATATAGATCATAAGCAAACACTTGAAGCCTAGGAGCCTTTAGCCTATCAAACCTTTGAAATCCCATACACTCCACATCACCAAATTATTTCCCCAAGTTCAAACAACTCCATCTCACCTCAAGCCAAATCATTGAATACTTTTAAATCTACAACGCTTGATCCAACATCTAAACCCCCTTTATCCTTAAGACAAACATAGTCCCAACACCCTTAATCCTACCATCCCTAAAACAACTTTCAAATCCTAATCACCCATCCCTTTAAGAAGTCCTAAACCAAAATACATCCATCCCAAAAATCCATCTTTGTACATTTTAAAAATCACCTTTGGATCCCTAAAAAACATAACCAAAACCAATCTATCCTTGGGCTTTAATCATCTTTAGGTCCAAAAAACAATCTACCCTTGGAACATTAATCATCCTTGAATTCTATAAATCAAATCATCATCAATCCACCCTTAGGACCTTAATCATCCTTAGACCCCAAAATCAAATCAATCCACGATCATATTAGGGATCTAAAGCCTAACTATCCAATAGTCCAAGTTCCTTAACATTGTCTAACTCGATCAATTATCCTATCCATAAATTCACCAACTCAAACTCAACTATCCCACATATATCCTTGGAACCTTAGGATGCTCTTAGGTTCTAAAAAATAAATCAGCCAAATATCCAACCCAATTAATACAAATCTTTGAATCCAATATTTTATCCATCCATTGGATTTATCATCCAACATTGATCATCAAAAACACCAAAAACTTTAGTTATCCCTAGGGTTTTTCATCCCCTAATCCAAATCAAACTAGTCATCATGCAAGCATCCTTGTAGTTTTCCAAATAGATTCCCTTTTGGAGACATTGATCCAAATCCAAAATATCCCATCCAAAGAACTGATCTTTATCCAAGACCAAAGATCCAAATCAAAACAAAATCAACCCTCCCAAACCACATCCTTAACACTTTCTTGCATGCCAACTATCACAAGGAAACAAGCCAAGTTAAGGATGGAGTTTAATGAAGAGAGCCCCTTCCTTCCTTTGACCTTCCAATCCCATGTGGGAGAGCCATCCCACCCTCACGATAGCCACAACAATAGTGAGGCCCCCAACTAGCCTAATTACATTTTCAATTATAACCATTTCCTAAATTCCCAACAAGAATGTAGCATCATAAATAGGTTCATAGAAATGAACAAAAATGATGTCCTCTGACATACAATTGAAGTAGGGGCCAAGTTTTCCCCAACTATTACCTCTCGAACCTTGACAACATAGTACAATTTGAAACCCCTAATCATGGTCGTGACCATGAAGAAAATCCAATCCCTGACCATGACATTCTTGACCTAAGCCATGACCATACCCATCATATTGACCTCAACACCAAGGATCAACCTAAGTCACCCATTGTGATAAATGGGAACAACATAAAAGAAGACCCAAAAAGGTCTTCCCACCACATCAATCCCCTTAACACACCTTCAACATCCCAGCCTACATCCACTATTGATACCCAAAATAAATCCAAAGCCTACACCAATCACTCAAAACATGGCTATATCCCAACCTATACTTATTCCAACATGTCCAAACCAAACTATGTCCACACTTCAAACCCCAACCACATCCCTTCTAATAACCCAAACCATCACTCACAACCATCTTCAATACCAACACAACTACATCCCTCATCCCTTGCCTCAAGGAACCCTTTTCAATCTTCAATGGAAAGCCATGAAAGATGCCATTAAGTAGTTGCAACATGGAATGCAATGTAAATCTTATATACCTTTGAGGAATTATGTCCTTAACCCCTCAGTTGTTCCATCTCACAAATCTCATTCCTCCCTTTCTTTGAAGTCTTAAAATTTGACAAGTACAAAGGTAAGGGTGACCTTAGGGAACATGAATTCTATATCACCTGCTAAGAAGTTACACATGAAGATATGTACTTGCTTCACATTTTTCCCTAAAGCCTAGGAGGCCAAGCATTAGAATGGTTCCTCCATCAACGTAAAGGATCCATTACCACTTTCTCTGACCTCATGGAAAAATTTGTCAAACATTTATCTTACAACATCAAACATGAATTAACAATGATGGACCTTTACAATGCTTAACAATGGTCAGGGGAGAGTTTCTCATTATTCCTCTAATGGTGGAGGGACCTTGCAAGTTGATTCCCTTGGCCAATTCTAGAAAAACAACTAGTACACATTTTCATCACCAACCTCAACCCAAAATTGGCATTCCACTTACAAGTACATTATGTGATAACATTCGATGGAATCATTGAAAACGGAATTCACATTGAAAAACCCTCATTTCTAAGGGATTAATCAAACTCTATTCTAAAGACCAAACTCAACCTAAAAAACCAAAATTTTTTAGCAAAAGTAAGAATGAAAACAAGAATGGTGAAAGGGGTTGTGCTTAAATGGCAAGGCCATAAGGTTCTCAAGATGGAGATCCAAGTTTGAATCCCCCAAGTAACATCAGTGGCTTATGTGGCTTCTAAGTTGATTATGTGGTTTCTAAGTTGGATATGTTGATGGAGAGGAGGTCCCCTTTGTGACCTCCACGCTTAAGAATAAAAAAAAAGAATGAAAACAAGAACGTAATTAGTGATGGGCTCACCATATCTATACATGTCTAAAACTTGCAACAACTCTCACCCATCACAATCTCCTTAAGAAAATCCAAACAAGAGAAGAAGAGATAGTTCACCCCACTTGTTGAGCCTATCAAAATTGTCTTCCAAAAGCTCACCAAAGATAACATGACCACTTTTCCTATCACTCAACCCTTCAACAAAAACCAACCTAAACCATCATGGTTCCATGAGAATGAGTATTGTGATTATCATTGCATCAAGGTCCATGTCATAGCAAAATGCATGAAATTGGAACATTATATCCAAGACCTCATTGATTGTGGTGAAATTGAAGTCAAAGGACCCTCTGATTCATAGCTTAACAAGGATATGGGTATATACCAAAATGCCTTTCCCAAACATGATCACAAAAACAAAATCAAGGCCAAGACTCCTAAACCCACAACATTAAATACCATAAAATTCCCTAGAACTATGATTCTGTCATTGGAAACATTGAGCAATCCCATGAATGCATCCACACAATAAGAATTAAATCCTCTAACTGTGTCATTACCACTCAACGTGGCAAAGTCACCATCCAAGGCCCACCTCCAACCAATCCCCAAAATAAATATGATCTACTTGACCACCTTGAGCAGACACCTACCCAAATATCGATCCTTGATTTCCTTATATCATCCCCCACTCATCAAGATATCTTGAACAACATTCTCCATGACTCACATGTCCCTTATTACATTGATCTGTCCCACTTCCAAGCCCTCGTAGACTACCTTTCCACTAACCATCACCTAGCCTTTAGTCTCAATGACATTCCTTCCATCGATCTCATGCATGCTCACCCCCTTCATATTGAAACCATCATATGCAAGTGTAAATTTTAAAATGTGCTCATAGATAATGGGTTAGGTCAACCTTTGAACATTTAAATTGGTACAACAACTTGGATATTCAACAAAGCCCTAAATCCACAAATTACTACTATCAAGGCATATGATAATGTGGAAAGAGAATCAGTTGGTACTATCCACCTCCCCATAGAGGTAGGGCCCATATCAAAAAACCCTATGCCATGTTATCGACCTTGATCTCCCATATAATATTAATGCATTCTAGAATGGTAAATCTTATTATATGACCAATTCTAGCAGCCACGACACAAAATTAATGGAAATACAATATCTACAATCACAACAATTTCAAATTCTTTTATTTATTGGTAGCATTCCATCATCAAGAGTACAAAATTATACAATTTCAACATTACAATGTTCTTCTCTCCAATATTTTTTATTCAAAAGAATTCACAATTAGCCAATGAAACCCCAAAACTAAATAATACATCCCTTATAAACATTGAGTTTGAAATGGTTGAACCACCATGGATAATTTGAACAATTTCAAGAGCTGAATTTTACCCCAAATAACAAATTTCATACCTTTCAATAGAGAAGGCTCTCAAGCCAAGGCTCATGATGCCATATAAGAGTTCATGAAACAAAATACTACTGAGATTAATAAATTCAATTCCAAACATTTACTCATTATACACTTTGGTATGTCAACACTCCATGAATTTTCAAATTATGTCTATGTTGTGTTTCGATATTTCAAGATGTATATGAATTTTGGGAAATTTCATCGGCAAATGTTTACCTCCACAAACCATGGAATCCTACATTCATATACTCTCCTTTGGTAGATCTATACTAACAAGAACCTAGAACTCATTATTGGCAAATGGAACTCCATCGAAACCATTTAACTCTTCCAATAGTTGCCATAATAATTTTGGTGTATCGAGATTCCCTTGAACTCTTGAACTTCACCTTTGTTTCATTTCAGAAAACTAATATTGGAACGAACCTCTTAACTTACCTTTCAGTATATCAATACCTCCATGTAGATTCATCATTCAAGATTTATTTTGAATAGTATTTCAGTGCTCGCACTAATTTTTAACCCTTCAACGAATGCTTTGTTGATAAAATGTCATTTTGGTGAACCTTCAAATGGAAAATTTGATGGATTAGAAAATTTGTGAACTCCATCCCTCGTAATATTTCGTTTAATTATAGCAAACCAACATCTCAGGATATCTCAACCTATCAATACCTTTACACATACTTGAACTTTTCTTCGACATTCTTTTAGTTCACAAGGACAAGACTTTGCTAAAATGTATAACCTTATTCTTTTAGAAAGTTAGGAAAAATACAAATCGCTTGAACTTAAGTTTGTATCATGCCATAATTCGATGTTCTGTAAACTTCAAGGCTTACAAACTTCCTTCAATAGAAATGAAAGTTTAAGAACTCCCGACATCACTGAAAGTGTTGACTTAATGTAATTCAGCTGAAACTTTTCCAATTTTGATGAGAACAAAGTGCGCCATCAAATGATTTTGGCAGAAAGGAAAATTTGTGAGTTGTCTACCCCACTAAATTATGTCAACTTCACCAAGATGCACCAAAATTCACTAAACTTCACCAAATTGTTACTTGCCCAAATCTACCTAATTTTAGATTGGAAAATTTATCCTAAAGAAAACAACCACAACAACGAAAACAAAAAAACTTGAAATGAAACAAAAAACAACTTGAAATGTTTTTGAGTGATACAGGATCGCACATGCACCCAGATGCTTCTACACTAGACATGTTGGGTAAGAAAAATGTTCCATGAGTGTGCAACTCATGAACATTTAGGCAAGTCTAGAATAGGAATTCCATACTTAGCCAAATGTAAAGCGTTCACCCAAGAGGCTTCATCAATTATTTTGTTCTTCCAATGGACTAGATATTCCCAATACTCCTTTCCACTTGTTATTTTGATCATACGAGAATTAATCACTTTGTCTACATCATCAAAGTTCTTCTTAGGCAGTTAATGTATCCATTCCTATTGCATCCTACAAATCTTAATGTGTATCCCCTTATGGACTCATTTCCCCTTCCTAATATTTATACAAATTAGTAACATTAAATTTGGGAGATATATCTATATGTGCTGGAAGTTCAATTTTTCTATGCATTGGATGAAAAATTTCTCAACACTCTACATGTGCCTATCTTCTTCCACTTCAATTTATTATACTTTCCCTGAGGCAATCTTTATTTTCACAAATGTGCTAATATCAAGTCACCTACCTAAAATTCTTGCACTCTTCTGTGCATATCGGCATGCTCGTTGCTCGTTGTATTTGGTGGCACTCTTCTCCAAGTTTTATTTCACTTCTCTATACAATTCATGAAGATAATCAAAAAAATCCTTTGCAACAACACTCTTTCTACTCAAATCTACACTATCCCTCAATACATCAACACCCCTGGGACTATAACCATAAACAATATGGAATCATTTTTCCCTGAACTCTAATTAACTAAATTAATTTATGCAAATTCTACCTAGGCATATATCAAATCCCATTGATTAGGTATGTCCCCTACTAAACATCTCAGTAAATTACTAAGACTCCTATTTACAACCTCAATTTGACCATCAATCTGGGGATTGTAGGCTGAATTGAACCCTAACTGTGTGTTGGAATAAGGTACCATTAACCTTGTAAGTCCCAATATTGTATTTATTCCATTTATTATTTGTAATTTGTAATTACCCATAAGGGATGTATAAGTTTCACCGACAGTGGTAAAAAAAATTAATTACTGGGGTTAGTAATTATGGTGTTACTACATTGATCAGTTCCAGAGTTACCGGTGGTAGTTATGGAGCAACATTTATGGTTGGTATTTGTAAAACTCATGAGTAAATGAGTGTAGGTGCCACCCTTGAGGAATCTACTATTTTTGGCATGTATGACAACTTGTCATAATGTGGTGTAAGTGGATTTATGGCACCTGCAAGTTGTCATAAGATTCCATGCATGTATGATGTACATGTCACCCATTATTAGTTGTGGTTGCTATTATTAGTCCCAGGCGCCCATATTGGGAAGATTTATAGTTGGTGGTATCTATGATAGTTATGATGTCTCATATGTTGGGAATTAAGGTGTCTCAACCTTGGTAATTCTTTGTATTATTTCATTGTATTTATTTATTTATTGCCTATTATGTAATTAGGATGCAAATCCTATTTTGTCATCTTGTGGGAGTTGGCACAGTGATGTGTCATCCTACGTGGAAGGTGACAACATGTATATTTGACCTCACATAAGGAGATAGGCATCCCACTTAGTGGTAGGGATATTTTGCCATGTGTCGGCATCTTGGATAGTGTGTAAGGGACCAAAACGGTCATGATAGATTCCTATGACAAATCTATGATGCGTAAAAGTCGTAAATGGAAGATTCTATGATAGGTGAAGACATGTGTCACAAGGCATCTTGGAAGAAGGTATCTTTGGGTGCCCCAAGGAGGGTTATGACATGTAAGAGAATATGCTATTTTTAGCCTGTGTATGACAGATTCTCTTACAACTGTAAGATATGACAGCTATGATGGATTCTATGATAGTCATAAGTGTCGTAAGAGTATCTGTCATTGCCCAACTTGGGAATAGGTGACCTCTTTAGGATGGGGTGATATGACAAGTGTCATGAACATCCTACAGTGTTGGACAAGTGTCCATAGGTGTGGGTTTTGGGCCATGAGGCCATGTTGGACTCTCATCTCAAGATAGAGCCATTTTTGCCTTGTATCTTCTACATAAACAGGTGCTTTTGAGAGGAGATGTATTATGTGATTGACATGTACTATTATGTTGTCAGATCATCTCCAGATACAAGTATCAAAGACTCCTGCAAGAGCATTGGCTCTAAAACTATATTGTAACCTTCATTGTTTACTGGAATACATTTGAGTTGTGTTTTGGAGTATGGGGTTTTTCGCCCGTAAGGGTTTTCCCCACGTATATCTTGTCTCTCTCTTCTTCTCTCTTACATTCTTGTGTTGTGTATTGCTGCAATATCTCCATTATTGCGTTAAACATTCTATAATTGTAAAGATTAAAAAGAAATTTCACTCATCTCTTCTCATTAGATTAGTGTAGGAAGCGATTTCCACACACCTAGCTTCCTCTCAGTTGGTATTAGAGCTTGATCACCTTTGGTCCTAGTTGTTGGATAGGAATTTTTTGAGCTAATCTTAGGTTGAGTGGGAGATTTGTATAGAGTATTCTATAATCTTGTTGCAGGAAAAGAGATGGCAGGCACATCTGGAAGATTAGAGGTGGAGAAATTCAATGGCACTAATTTTGAGTTATGGAAACTTATGATGGAAGACATGCTTGTTGATCGTGACCTATGGGAAACTGTATCTAATGTAAAACTAATTGTAATGACACAAGATGATTGGGATCTCAAAGATCGGAAGGCTAAGGGTCTCATAAGACTCAGTCTAGCTAATTATGTCCTGTTAAATATCCATGAGGAGAAGAGCACAAAAGACCTTTGGAAGAAGCTGGGTGATGTTTATTAGGCCAAATCCCTAGTGAACAAGCTTTTTCTGATAAAGACATTGTATTCTCTAAGGATAGAGGATGGAAGATCTGTTGCAGATCACCTAAATGCTTTCAACATGTTAATTGCACAATTGACATCCATTGGTGTGAAGATGGAGGAGGAGGATCATTGTATGACCTTGCTTTGTTCTTTGTCAGACTCATGGGATCATCTTTTTATGGCTATTGGGAGCACCACATCCACATTCAAAATGGATGAAGTGGTATCTTCACTGTTATCTGAAGAGATGTGGAAAAAGTCTTCTGAGGCAGCCAAAGAGACTCTTGCAGTTCATGGAAGACCCAAGGAGAAAGGGACAAAGAAGGACAAGAAAGATGAGAAGGGTAGATCTAAATCCCGTGGGAGATCCAAATCTCCTAGAAAGTCCAAGGCTCTCTGTTGGAACTATGGAAAAATTGGGCATTTCCAAAAGGAATGCAAAGAGGAAAAGAAAAAGAAGAAGAATAATGCCCCAAATTTAGATTCTAAAAAGTCACAAGATGATGGTGTTGCCTTCATCGTAGCCCTAGCTACCTATGCATCTGATGATGTGTGGTTGATAGATTCTGGTGCATCATTCCACATGACCTCGCATCAAAGCTAGTTCACAAAGTATGAAGAGTTTGATGGTGGAAGAGTGTACCTAGGTGACAATTCTCATCTAAAGATTGTTGGTCATGGAAGAGTCTCAATCTGATTCAGTAATGGACAAGTGAAGGCGATCACTGGGGTTATGCACATCCCAGGCTTGGCATAGAACCTATTTTCTATAAGTATGTTGAATGATGCAGGTGTGCAAGTTGTCTTTTCAAAGGATGGATGCAAGATGACTAGAGGATCTATGGTGCTTGTGAAGGGTACTTGGAGAGGTAGTCTATTTTAGCTAGAGGCATGCACTTGATAGTTCAATAGTTCTTCTGACTTGAAGAAAAGAGATGCAATCACTTCATCCCCACCATATGAACAAGCAGTGAAGAAATCTATTGTAACAAATTTTGATGGTAGTGCATCTTGTGTACCCAAGGGTGCTCATGCTTTTGAAGTTAAGCTTCCTGCTAAAAAGACTATGTTATGGCATTTGAGATATGGCCACATTGGTGAGAAGGGTCTTAGAACCTTGAAAAATAAAAACCTCGTTGAGGGGTTAAACGATTGTAATCTTGAGTTTGACTTTTGCAAACATTGTGTATATGGAAAGAAAAACTGTGTTTAATTTTACTCTAGTTCTCACAAGTCTTCTGGTGTATTGGATCTTATTCATTCTAATGTGTTTGGTCCTATTAATGTCCCTTCGATTTCTAAATCTATATATTTTGTATCTTTCATAGATGATTACAGTAGAAGGACATGGGTTTATTTTCTTAGAAGCAAGACTAAAGTCTTTAGTCAGTTCAATGAGTTTAAAGCTTTTGTTGATAATTAGACTAGTAAAAAGATTAAGTGTTTGAGAACTGATAATGGTGGTGAGTTGTGTTCAGCAGAGTTTGATAAGTTATGTAAAGAGCAAGGGATTGAAAGACATAAGACAACTCCATACACCCCGCAGCAAAATGGAGTTGCATAGAGGATGAATAGGACACTAATGGAGAAGGCTAGGAGTATGGTTAGTGGAGCAAGCCTCGAACAAAAGTTTTGGGCTAAAGCTGTAGCCACTGCTTGCTACCTAGTAAACAGGTCTCCTACATCAGCTCTTGTTGGTAAGACACCTATGGAGGTGTGGTCTAGTAAGAAGCCCTTAGTTAGACATCTTCGTGTTTTTGGTTGTGAGGCATATGCACATGTGCATAGGGAGAAATGGTCTAAATTGGAGAACAAGGCTATTAAGTGTATTTTTATTGGCTATGGTGTTAGTGTGAAAGGATACAAGCTTTGGGATCCTATGGCTGAAAAAATATTGTATAGAAGAAGTGTTATCTTCAAAGAGCTAACATCTTCTTATTTTGTTCTATAGCCAGAACAGACAGAAAATAAAGATGTGATTTAGTTTCCTTCTACTCCTAAGAAGACTGAACCAACAAACCCTATGAGACCTGATGATGAGGAGAGCTCTAGCAGCTCTGAAAGCTTAGAAGAAGAAGAACCTCAACCTCAGCCATTGAGGAGTTCTACACAAACAAGATAGCAACCTAATAGGTGTGGTTATTCATTGTTTGATTCTAGTTATGCTTTTGCTTTGCTTACTAACACTGATGAGCCTAGAACTGTGAAAGAGGCTATGGGCATGAAAGATGCAGGTTCCTGGAAGGAGGCCATGGAAGATGAGATGGCTTCTTTGGAGAAGAATAAAACATGGGACTTGGTGCCTTTTCTTGAAGGATGGAAACTTGTTGGATGCAAATGGGTGTCCAAGAAGAAATTTGGTACAGATGACAGTGTTGAAAAGTATAAGGCCAGACTGGTTGCGAAGGGGTATTCACAAGTTGAGGTAATTGATTATGGTGAAATTTTCTCTCCTGTTGCAAAGATGACATCTATTTAGTTCCTGTTATCTCTTGCAACAGCTTATGACTTAGAGGTGGAGTAGATGGATGTGAAGACAACATTCCTTCATGGAAGAGATTTGCATGTCACAGCTAGAGCTTTACATAGAGAAAGGTAAAGAAAATTTGGTTTGCAAGTTGAAAAAGTCTTTGTATGGTTTGAAGCAGTCTCCTAGGATGTGGTACTTGAATTTTGATGCCTTTGTGTTATCGGTTGGATTTCTGAGATCAAAATCAGATCATTGTGTGTATTATAAATTTGACAATGATTGCATTGTATGTTGATGATATGTTGTTAATTGGGAATGGTAAGAATATGATTTCTGATTTGAAGTCTTAGTTGTCAGCACGGTTTGAGATGAAAAATCTAGGGACAGCCAGGTACATTCTAGGAATGGAAATCAGAAGAGACAAAACTAATAGAAAACTTTGGTTAAGCCAGAGTAAGTATGTGAAGATCGTGTTGCATAGGTTTAGGATGGCAGATTGTAGACCATTGTGTGTTCCTATTTCTTTGGGGACAAACTTGTTTGTTAATGATTGTCCAAAATCTCCTAGTGAGGTGGAGGACATGAGTAGAGTACCTTACGCTAGTGTTGTTAGTAGTTTGATGTATGATATGGTCTTCACAAGACCAGACATTGCCCAAGCAGTGGGAGTCCTTAGTCAATTTATGGCTAATCCTGGATGAGTACATTGGGATGAAGTTAAGCGAGTGTTCAAATATTTGAGGGGTACTTCTGAGTATTCCATATGTTATCATGGTAATGTTATAGGACCTCTGCATTCTATTTGTATTTGTGGATTCGTGGATTTTGATTGGGTGATTGACATTGACAGCAGGAGATCCACCAGTGCTTATGTGTTCACTATGTTTGATGGTGCAATTAGTTGGATGAGTAAGTGACAACTTGTAGTTGATTTGTCCATGACAGAAGCTGAGTATATGGTAGAAACTCATGCTTTTAAGGAATCCATTTGGCTTAAGAGATTGTCTTCAGATATTGGTATTGATGCATGACAGATTACGATTTGTTGTGACAGTTTAGAGTGTGATTTGCCTAGCAAAGAATCCAACTTTCCATGCCAGAACAAAGAATATTGATGTATAGTTTCACTTCATGCGAGACATGGTAGAGGATGGGAAGGTGAATTTGGAAAAGGTAGACACTTTGAAGAATGTTGCGGATGCATTGACAAAATCAGTGGGCACAAAGAAGTTCAGATGTTGTTCAGAGTCTATCGGCCTCTCGGCCTATAGTAGTTAAATCTTGTTATTTCCATTGGCTCTTACAAGGTGTTCGACAAGTGGGAGAATGTTGGGAATTAAGGTGTCTCAACCTTGGTAATTCCTTGTATTATTTCATTGTATTTATTTATTTATTGCCTATTATGTAATTAGGATGCAAATCTGGTTTTGTCATCTTGTGGGAATTAGCACGGTGATGTGTCATCCTACATGGAAGGTGACAACATGTAAATTTGTCCTCACATGAGGAGATAGGCATCCCACTTAGTGGTAGGAATATTTTCCATGTGTCGGCATCTTGGATAGTGTGTAAGGGAATATTGACCGAAATGGTCATGACAGATTCCTACAAATCTATGATGCATAAAAGTTGTAAATGATAGATTCTATGATAGGTGAAGACATGTGTCACAAGGCATCTTGGAAGAAGGCATCTTTGGGCGCCCCAAGGAGGGTTATGACATGTTGTAAGAGAATATGCTATTTTTAGCCTATGTATGGCAGATTCTCTTACAACTGTAAGATATGACAACTATGACGGATTCTATGACAGTCATAAGTGTCGTAAGAGTATCTGTCATTGCCCAATTTGGGAATAGGTGACCTCTTTGGGATGGGGTGATATGACAAGTGTCATGAACATCCTACAGTGTTGGACAAGTGTCCATAGGCATGGGTTTTGGGCCATGAGGCCATGTTGGACACCCATATCAAGGTAGATCCATTTTTGCCTGGTATCTTCTATATAAATAGGTACTTTTGAGAGGAGATGTATTATGTGATTGATAGGTACTGTTATGCTGCTGGATTGTCTCCAGATATGAGTGTCAAAGACTCCTACAAGAGCATTGGCTTTGAAACTATATTGTAACCTTCATTGTTTATTGGAATACATTTGAGCTATGTTTTGGAGTGTGGGGTTTTTCACCTGTAAGGGTTTTCTCCACGTATATCTTGTCTCTCTCTTCATCTATCTTACATTCTTATGTTGTGTATTGCTGCAATATCTCCATTGTTGTGTTAAACAATCTGTAATTGTAAAGATTAAAAAGAATTTGCACTCATCTCTCCTCATTAGATTAGTGCAGGAAGCGATTTCCACACACCTAGCTTTCTTTCATCATAAGATGCTTTTACATGCTATTCCTGGACCTGGGTACCCCACCTTGCATGGGTAAGTATTTTCCACTTGGTGGTTGCATGTATGACAACATTTAATGCTTGCATGTGGAGTAATTGGAGGAGAGAGAAAGTGGACACCTAAAATGGAGGGAAAATACTTCTATAAGTACAATGCCATGTATGTGTTGCATATATCAATTTTATAGGTACAGAGGTGCTGCTAGATTGAAGAGTGAAGAGGAGATTGGAAGTGGATGTATTGCAATCTTGTTTTGAAGATAATACAATTTGGGCCTCTCTTCTTGGTGGATTTTTTTTCCCGCAAGAGTTTCTCCACATAAAAACTATGTTATGTGTTTGATCTTTTGTTCCATTGCTACCTTGTGTTGTGAGATCTTGCTTTCTTATCTTGTTGATTTGTGCCTCTTTGTTGCTTCTATCTTATGGTGATGTTATTACTATTATAAGTTCATCTAAGGTGGTTTTATCAAGAATGTTAGAGTGGCTATTTTTAGCATCATAAAGAAGTTGAATCTCTTCATGGTATTTCAAGGATTAAGCAAAGTTATTTTCAGATTTGCATACAATTTTTAGATTTCTATATTATAGTAGTCAAAGCCTTGTATCTCACCAATTGGCATCATATCTTAGTGATTTGATGATTAACAATTGGATTAGAGATTGTTTGTTTATTCCAACAATTGGAATCAGAGCTTAAGGTTGTTCCATGGCTTGCATGTGCTTGTATGTGCTTGCATGTTCTTTCATGTTCTTTCATGTCAATTGCATGTGCTTGCATGTGTTTGCATGTGAGTTGCATGTTCTTGCATGGACTTGCATGTGATGGATTCATGGTAATTTGGTTATGGGTATTCCTCCATTTTTTAAATATTTAGCTTGTAAAGCTTGTGAATCTATTGGAAGGAATTGTAGAATGTTGGAGGCTTTTGGGTTGCAGTGGATGTTCTGTATGTTGGCATTGTTTTGTAGATCTGTGATATTGGAAGCCATAGTATCTAACTTTCAGATAGATATTGTTAATGAGATCTATGGTGGGCTCTTGAGGCCCAGGGTTATGGATCCTCATGGAGTTGGTCATGTGTTTGTTCCTTACAGGATGGTGACTTGGAGCTCTAGTTTGACAATATGTGAGTATCCTCTTGCATGGTGGTTATGTTCCTTTATCTTGTGGTCATGTGAAGTGAATGGGTTTTTATGTTGGGTGGTTGATTTTGGTGCCCTGGTCGCATGGAAGAACATTTATTTTTTAGACTACGATATGGAGTGCTTATGTTGGATTCATGGTTTTAGCCCTTGGTTACATGAAAGCATTGGATGATTTACCACTAGTTGCATTCGGGTTGTGGAGTTGATAGTTTTTGTGATATGGAAACTCTTGAACAACCTAGTTCCTTTTCTTTCATATTCATGTTATTTTGGATATGTAGGTTTTACAGTTTTCCTATTTTCAAAAAACTATGGATTCATAGATCTATGATATTTCATTATTTCAGATGACATATATGGTGTGAATATCTGGATGTTTAAGTGATTTTAGATTTACAGAGAGATGGTTTTTTAGGTTTTACATGTTAACCAAAATCTATGGTTTGTAGATCTATGGAAAGATTGTATTCAGACTCTTAGAGCATTCTGGATGGAAATAATTACATATTTGCAGGGCTGCTTGTTGGGTTCTTATGATCTATGGTTACTCTTATGTGGATTTGTTTGGCAAATCAGGTCAATAGTTGATCCGAGCGTTTGAGTCTTGAAAATCCACATATTATTCCTAGTTATCTTTGTTCTACATGTTACTGATGTGGGGTTTAATCCATTTTTTCAATTATTTGAGATTGGAGCACTGACCATGTTTTTCACCTTTGAGATGTTGCATGAGTGCAGATCTTGTAAATTGTCTGATGAGGATTCTGTTTGGTTGGCCACCTTGTTTACATTGGTATGTTTATTGCAGTGAAATAGAAGGATGGTTTAAAGTACCTGATATAGTTGTTCATTAGAATCTATAGCAATAAGTTATGGTGCATGAGAAGCTCTGTTCACTTTAGTGGAGTTTTGGTAATGATGTTAGTCATGATACCATTCATAGCTCAGTATCACTTTTAGTGGGAATTTTGTGTAGCTACATAGTATGTTCTATCTTCTTTGTTTTCAGGATTTTGGTTCTAAGCTGATGTTTTTGCAATGTGTAGTGAGCCACGAATAATCTTTGGTTAGAAGATGGATGATCTTTTTGCAATAGTTGTTGGTGTCATAAGGAGCTCTTGGATTCTGCCCTTAGGTTGCAGTCAGGGTTTATTGAAATCTTTGGTTCTATTGACAGAGGATGCTTAATCTTCTTGGTTTGGAGATTATGGTTTACTTGACCTTTTGAGAGCTATGTCATTTACAGTGGATTCTTTGATTGTGTTGAGGCCATGGATGATCTTCATTTAGGATATGGTTATCACGATGTCATGGATAGCTTGGTTACATGTTTCAATGGGAGCTTTTGATAGTGATGGTTTGATATCTTGTTGCCATGTATAGCTCGGTATCACAGTTTAGTGGGAGCTTTGGCAAGATATGGTTATCTTCATATAATTTTGAAGATCTTTTAACATCTTGTTTCATGGAGGACTCTTAGAGTCTTTGGTAAAGGTGTTATTGTTCTTCCTTTGGAGAGGATGTAGTTCTCTTTGTTTTTGAGTATTAATCATTTGCTTGGAGCTTCATGATTTTGCAGGTTGCATTTGAAGTTGGCATGGATTGATGGGTGGGTGCTCATGGATACTAGAGAGACTTGGGTTAGGCTGGAAATCTCTTGTACTTAAGAGATATGTGTTGGAATGGTTACTTGTTATGAAATTTTTTCAATAGTAAAGACCAAGGAGCCTACGCCTTGAAATGGATGTGAGTCCATCATAGACTTGATGAGAAGTTTGTCTTTATTAAAAGATTATATTGCTTGATGTTGTATGCATAGGACAATCTTGTATCCCACTCTTGGTCTACTCGGCAAGTAAATGATCTAAGAGGTGTTTCCCACCTAATTATTAGATGCATTCTTTATATGTATCTTGTCTTCTCTTGTGTATTAGTCTTGAAAGTTGAGTTTTGAGGGCTTGTTGAGAAGTAGATGCATGATTTTATGTATTTCCGTTGTTCTCCTTGTAATCTTGAACTTGGGTTAGTTCTAAGGATTTGTTAGGAGAGGTACATGAGATGGTTAGTGGATTTAGGCATATTCCCTTACATTGTGGGAATGTTTGGCTAAGTTTGATCTACTTTCTGTGAGAGGTTTACATCTAGTTCTGCCATGTTTCATTTTAAGTTGAATGGTTATATGTTGATATCCTTTCAGTTTGGGAGTGTTGAAGGAGATCTTACTTTACACAGTTTGGCACATGTTAGTGTGATATAAAGACATGATTTGATTTGTGGGTTCTCTTTTTCTTGGTATATTGTCTTCTTCCTGAAGGTTTTTGTTGTTAATGGAGTTGAGGTTCTGAATGGAGTCATGTACTGTTGTTTGTACTTCATTATTTTTTGGCAACAGTTTGGTAGCTCATTGTTTAGATACTTTGAAATGAATTAGGGTTGGCCCTTAAATAGGACTACAATGAGTGCAAATAAAATGCATGCATGTCAACTCAATAGATAACAACTAGTTTAAAGGATTGGGTCGTCCTCAAATTTGAGTTAGAATTTTAAAATTTTGAGGCTCATTTCCATAAATTGTACAATTATCCTAGGTTAATCTTGTACATTTTGTATTTGAACCTAGGTGAGAAATGGATAAACTAAGGATTGTGACTAGTCCCTAGGAATAAGCATAAATAGGATCAAGTAAGGCTTAGGTTATGTGCTAGCTTTCAACAAAAATCATACCCCTTGTATAGTTGTCATTGCATAAGGAATAACTAGGTCAAATTTAACCTAAAATAAAAGGCAAAAGTGCAAGGTATACAATTTTAACCATTACAAATGCATATTATATTTGTTTATATATGAATGCATATTAATAAATTTTTACCATAGTCAACTGGCATAGATATCTTAAATGTGTGTATTTAAAAGACACAAAGAGATATAATCTCAAGGCACTTATCTAACATATGCCACAAATTCAATCTTTTAAATAAATGTATCTAAGATATCTATTCTAATTTATTATGTTTCTAGTTTATTATGTATTATATAATTATTAATCATAATTATAAATTTTCTATTAATTTACCTATAAATTATTTTTCTATATAATTATTAATTATCTATTAGACTAAACTATAAAAAATAAAGTATTTTAATAATAAATATATCAAATTGTCTTCCAAACCATAACAAACGATAGTGAGCAAATGTGAGTGATCAAAAGTGAATGCATACAATACTGTACAAATATTCAAAGCAAGAAGACAAAGGGTAGTGAAGGAAGATGGACAATAGAAAAATAAATATCCTCTACTATAGCAAAATGGAACAAAGGATATGATTGGGAGGAATTTCAAAATCTAGAGAGGAGGAAGTTATGAACAAAGAAGAAGTTGTCAGCTAAGAGGAAGAAGTTGCCACATTAGTGGAGAGTGATATAGAAATATAACTAGAGGGAGACTCTAAAAAAGGAAATAAATCCAATATGGAAACAAATATCTCAAGTTTTCAAGAAGCCAAAGCATTGAACATAATGTAGAGGTATATGGTGAAGTCCAAAGGAATTTTCTTTTACCATTCTCTAAGAAGAGAGCCTTTATTCATTAAAATAGGAAAGAACCCCCATTGGGAGGATTAGGAATTAGGGGTAGTAAAATTCCACTAAGAGATAGAAGATGAGGGATTTGTGGCAAGTAAATCCTGATAGATCCATAGAAAATATACCTCTAAAGAAAAAATCTAGAATCAAGAATAATAGAATTTGACGTGAGGAATTTTGTTGGCATTTTGATGGCTATAGAATAAATAAAAAAATAAATAAGGGAGAAATAGGGAGATAATTTGCCTTAAAAAATTATTTCCAAAGGATTTTTTATGGTGTTATGACATAACTCAATGGAGTAGGAAAGGTTTGTAAATGGGGGGCTAAGGAAATTTGCAGGAACAAGCTATTTATAAAAAACGGTCTCTAAATTTGGATCCTCTGTTCCAAGAAAAAATAAGAAATGTATGGATAAGACTACACAATCTCCCTAAGGAATACTATGAAATAAAGACATTGAAGGAAATTGTGGATAGTATAGGGCAATATGTTTTCCTAGATGGAGACATATGGAAGAGGATTGTTCAAGAATATATGCAAGAATTTGTATATGGAACACTAGGAAAGAAATATCAAAAACCATTCTTTTAGAATCTAGATATGTATATGGAGCTAGGATCTAGAGATAGACATGAACACCAATTTTTACCCTTCATGTAGGTCAATAAATCATAATATATAAGTGTCCTTAAGGGTTTCCTTTGAAAAAACCTACAAAATGGGTTAAAAAGTCACAAGGCCTTGAAATCCAAAAGGAAAACTCTAAAATGAATGGTAAGGTGGTAAATAAGACCTTTCATCTCCATCCAACACAAAGGATTCTACCTCCATTATGGAAAAGAATCTAGATTACATAGCCCTAATCTTTGAGGCACAAATGGAGAAAATAAAAACCTCCAACACTTTTTTCACTAGAAATGGGACATGTTAAGGGAAGGGGGGATATGATGAAGGCCATCATACCCTACCAAGGGAAGGAGAAACAATACTTGGTTTAAAAAAAAGACATCAACCATGATGCCAAAGGCATCGAAATGGAAGAGGAAGAAAATGGTGAAGATTGGGATATGACTTAGAGGAGGAGGTGGCACTAATTAATATGGAACTAAGATACATCAAATTGTTAGCCTCAAAGATTAAAAAAAGCCAAAATATTGATTCAAAAAAGAAAGGGTAGTGAAACAATAAGCAAATGAGGTAAGAGGAAGCATAGAGTGGAAAACAACATTACACAATTATGGTCCTAGGCCTAGGAGTGAGGCTACATTGCATAGAGAAGAATCAAGATCATGTCATGTAACAAATGAGGGTTGAATTCCCCCACAAAAAGTGTGTTCTAAACTGCTAGTTGGAAGTAATTAGAGCAAATATAGTACTTATATAGGAAACCAAGATGGACAAAGAGGAGTCATAAAAACTTATCAGACATTGACAAGTGGAATGGGTATTTTATAGGTATTAGGTGCACTAGGTGGTCTATTGGTTTTATGGACACCCAACTCAGTCACTATGGAAGATGTGGAACACAAAAATAATTGGTAGGTGAGTAAAGTTACAAGCTTAATTACTGATTTGAAGTTCTTTACTTTTAATGTGTGCAGCTCCTCAAACCAAATAGATAAAGTATGAGTATGGAATGAAATGTCAAGTTATATGGGGGACTAGGAAATGAATTGATCCTTATGGGAGGGGAATTTAATTCCATTCTTAGTAGTTAGGACAAGAGGGGTGAAGGTTCAAGACTAACTAGATCTTAGTAGATTTTTCAAAATTTGTGAGTAATGTAGGGTTGATAGGTTTGGTTCGAATAAATGGAAATTATACCTAAACAAATAGATGGTTGGAATTTAGAAACATAGCTAAAAGGTTGGACAAATTCCTATATAATAATGCTTGGTTACAATATTCAAACACATTTGAGGAAGAGATACTATCCATCTTAGGATTTGACCATTTCCCAATGGTAATGAATATCAAGGAAGATTGGTCTCCCATTCAAAATCCTTTCAAGATTAAAAAATGTGGTTAAGAGATGAGAGTTTCAAATAAAATGTTAGGATATGGTAAAAGGAAGAAAAAGGAAAGTGAGGTACTAAAATGTTTGAATTTGGAAAAAAACTAGAGTTCATCAAAGGTCATCTACAACATGGAACAAGGAGTCTTTCAAAAATATTTTGAAGAGAACATTAGAGCTGAGGAGGATCTAGAAGCACTAAATGAAAAAGTAATGAGAGTGAATATTTTAGGAGGAATATTTGAGAAAGAAGTAATTATTGGCCTAGCACAAAGAACTTTTGGCCAAAGAAGAAATTTATTAGCGATCAAAGTCTTAGGAAACTTGGTTGAAGGAAGGACATAAGAATACAAAATCTGTTTGAAATTTGATGAAGGTAAGAAGGATAAGAAATAGGATCTCATTGATCACTAAGCAATATGGAAAAGAATTAAATGGTGCCAATGATATAATAGTGGAGGTACTTAGTTTTTTTCAAAATATTTGGTGCAATCTGACTAGTTTAGACCTAAAAACCTAAGAGGAGTTGGCTAGTCACATACAATAAAGTATCAAGGAAGATTATAATAAGGAAATGATGAAAAAAATCATGAAGGATGATGTTAAACTAGCTCTCTCCTAGTTACACGTAGATAAAGCTCTAGGCCCATATGGCTTTCCAATGGGTTTCTTTAAGGAATCTTGGGATTTTATCTATGATAATATTTGAAGGGTGGTTGAAGACTTAAGGAAATTCAAGAATTCAAGAAAGTACTAAAATATTTTAACAACACCTTGGTTACTATCATAACAAAAATCCAATCTCATTTCCCTTTTAATGAATACAAGTTGATATCACTATGTAACATGATTTACAAAATCATAACCAAGGTCATAGCAAATAATTTGAAGGTGCTCCTCCTAGATATTATATTAAAACTTATAGGTTCCATCCTAGGAAGAACAATAGTGAATGGTATTATTATTTCATGTGATACAATACACTCGATTGAAAAGGCAAAGATAAAGAGCATGATAGCTAAATTGGATGTTAGTAAGAAAAATGATGGAGTAAAGTAGAGATTTGTGATGAAAATTTTAGATAAACATGGGTTTTTGTATAGAATGGAGGTAATGGGCCTTCAACAACATTTCTAGTCCAAGATATTTGATATTGGCAAATGGAAGTCAACATGGTTTCTTTGAACTAACTAGAGGGATATGGTTGAGAGATCCTCTCTCCCCTGTTCCTTTGATTATATTAGAAGAGGATTTGGGAAGACTGATAAAGATGGAAACAAGTATAGGATTATGGAAAGGAATCACTATTGTGATGGGATTGGAACCCATCACCCACTAGTGATTTACATATGATACAATGTTCTTCAAAATAGCCACTAAGGAAGAAGTAGAGACTATTAAGGAATCATTGGATAAATATACAATGATGTCAGAGAAAATCATCAATCACAACAAATATAATATCTTCTTATTCAATGCAAAAGTTACTAATCACATTTCAATTATGGACTAACTAGGTTTCAAAATTGGATCACTCCTCAACAAATAATTAGGTGTCCATCTATTTAGAGGTGTAGGAAAGACTCAACGTTGGGAAAAATTAGTGGAATATTGTAGGCTCAAATTATAATCATGGAAAGGAAACTGGATTCTATTAGAAAGAAAGATGATCACGCTCAAAGAGATGGTGTTCACCATTCCCATTTATCCTATGCTACACCCTTAATCCTATAGTGTGCATAAGGCTATGAGTAGTTAGCTTGTGGCTACCTTAAATCTTAATTAAGTTACATGATCATTATTATAATACTATTTAGATATTTAAGTCAATTTAGGTGATATAATTAGGTGTACAAGTCAACCTGGGTGATATCCAAAGCATAAGTAGGGTATATATAGGAGGTAGTGAGTGTTATTTGATCATCATATTATGAATTGTGTTCTTCTTGGAGACTTTTGGAGGTTCTCCCCATTGAAGTGGCTTATTATTATCAATCATTTGTAGCATATTTCCTATTATGTTATTATATTGTGCAAGCTATTTCATTACATCCTATGTTGTACCTTCAATCCCTAAAGAAGATAATTAAGGACCTAGGCAACATTATGAAAAAAATTATGTGGCAAGGCTTAGAAGAAAAGAAGGGAATTCCTTTGATAGGCTACAAATAAATGTACCTTCCAAAGGATAGTGGTGGAATGGGATTGTAGTCATAGGAGATCCAAAATAGAGATTTAAGGGAAAATTTAGTTTGGAAAATGTATGATAACCCTCCTATAAATGGTACAAGCTGATATAGAAAAAATTACCTAGATTTTGACTCTCCCACATACATCTTAATGGTGGGGAATCCACTAAGAGGATCACACATTTGGAATTTCATGCAAGGTTGTAGGCCTATTATAACCAAACATCTATCATGGGAAATAAAGGATAGATAGAGTGCTAATTTTTGGAAGTTCTCATTATCCTCATCTAGTAGATCATGAGGAGTGCATTGAGATGAGATGGGTGTTATCTTGGGTGTGGGGGATAAGCTGAGATATTATCTCTATACACCAAGGGATTATGAGAACTAATGGAAATGGAAACCTTTTACCAATTATGGCATTGATAATCATGTGGCATATTTTCTTGAGGAAGAATTAACTAAAACAAAAATTTCATAATTGAGAAAAAGGATAGGATTATTTAGGCTAGCTTGAAATTAGGAAAATACTTGGTGAAGCTAGGTTATTCCATGCCATGTGCTCCTCCAGTCATAACTAAATAAATTGATGTCAATCAAGCACTGAAATAAATTGTACCTATCTAAGGCTAGCATATTCACACGAGAAAGCCTACATAAGTGGATCCTCATAGGGGAGAGGCTAAAAATATATGGATTTTTTGGTCCGTCTTGGTTCCTAATGTGTAAGGGAGATAAGGAAATAGTGATGATGAGTGCCAGGTAGCACCCATGAAATACACCTTTTTACCCCTCTTTTTCTCCCTTCTTATTCCATTGTCCTGATGATTGCACCAAAATAGGTTAACAAGATTGTTCTAATGATGGTTAATAAGAGATGAATTACTTAGAATCATGATTTCTGATTGAAGGAATAATGTGCATTGAATTGATGGAAATGTGTAAAAATCTTCTCTTTTTGAATCAACAGGTGTAGGTATTCAGGTAGACAATTTTGTGCATCTCTGGAGGTAGTCCTAATGATCTCCAGAGCCGACATCAGAATGCCATGACTGGTCTCCACTATTTTCCAATTTGAATGGAGAGATTTTGGGATAAGGAGGTGAACCATCTTCAGACCTGGATTGAAGTCACAAGTATCTCTAGAGCTGAATGAGGTCACAATCATATCTCCGGAGCTATAGACAAAAACATACATCTCTGGCACCTCTTTAGAATAGTGCATATTTCCAACATAGCTATCAGTCAAACACCTCCAGTAGTGATCAGGATGCTCCTGATGTTACTCAAATCATCACCTGAGTGATTGAGGGTAGACCATAGTTAACTGTTGGAAGTTTTATCTCTTTTTGATTTTGCATGAGTTATTGATAAACTGATTTAAATACCTATATTTTAGGGCCTCGTTGCCCAAGTGTATTTAAAACTAAGAATCAGATTTAGTGTGGACTATTGTTCCACTAAATCTATTTTAATTGCATGGATATTCATTCTGTAGTTAGACTGTTAGTAGAATAAAGAGATTGATGTTATCTCTTAGATGAACTAGTAGATAGGGTAAGTAATATCTCATCACAGATTTAGATATAAACTTACAGAAGTAGCAGCAAAAGAGAGCGATTAATTTCTGATTTCTATAACCTTATTTTGATATAAACATTTTCTGAATACAAAGCTGATGGAATTGGGCTGGAATTGAGTTGTGATATTATCTTCTTGTGCTAATTCTTTACTTTGGTCTTTAGCCCCAAGGGTGTGGAGCAAGGGCCCACTCTCACCACTAAAGCAGAAGGCTAGTATTGTTGTTGTTTTTTATTTCAGATTTTGTTTATGGAGATAGTTATTGTTTTCATAGATAAATGCATGTTTCCATTGGAAGGAATAATATAGATTTACTTTAAGCAATTCATTGTTTAGTTTTGTTTTCAATATTCTTAGAATTCATTTCACATCAGATAGATCAGTAATATTAAGTTTCTTTAATTAGTAAAGATCATTAGAGTTAGTTAGATAAAATTGGGCAACTTTAGGATTCCTAATTGCAGATAGCCATGGACACAGCCTTGGATTTGACACTTGAAATATGATTAAATGATAAGGTACAACGACCCTTGTCATTTTTGGCACTGTTGTTGGGGATACTGTGTTAATTAGGAAAACTTAGCTAAATAGCTTTAGGATAGATCTGTATGGTTAGAGCTAGGGATTCAAAAGGAAGATACACAAAACAGACACCCTATCAAACTATAGGAGAAAGTAGTGGGGTGGCACAAGATCTTGTTGAAGAGAGACATCTAGAACCTACCTTGGAAGCTACACCTGAAATTAACAATCCTTTCAATCCTCCAAATCTTCCACTCGCTGACTATATCCACAAATTACAACAGAAATTCCAAGCAGACCCTTTGCCAAAACCTATTTTCCCAGAACCTCAAGAAGAAGAACCAGTACTAAACATGGATGATAATCATGATAATCATGAAGATGAGGAAAATTAGGCTCCAAGAACCTTCTCATATCCCATTGTTCTAGCTGTTGGAGATAATGCCCCTATGAAAAATATTTCACCTACACACTTTCCAAATTTTAAGGGTCTTGCTTTTGAGGATCCAGATCAGTTTTTGTTTGAATTCAAAGTGGTATGCCAGACTTATGATTATAGATCAGATAATCAAAAACTCAAACTGTTTCCCTCAATCCTAAAAGATTCTACAATGAGATGGTTTATGGGCCTGTCCCAAAACTCCATCCATTCCTGGGATTAGATGGAGATAGAATTCTTGGGAAAATACTAGACTACTGTAGAGTTAGTGATAAGAATGAGGAATTGTTCAAAATTAAACAGAGGGAGGAAGAGACCTTAGAGGATTATGTGGATAGGTTCAACTTTGCTTTAAGAAGATATGGCAACCCTATAAATCATTATTTGGCTAGAACCATGTTTGTAAAAGGATTAGACAAAGAATCAAAATAGGCACTGGATCTGATGAGAAAAGGGAATATCAACAAAATGGATATGCCTGCTATAGAAGAACTCTGCAGGAACTATTCCAGAACTCAAGATGGAGTGAGAACGCCCAAATCTTTCAAAGGAAAGAATGAAATAGGACAGTTAATGGAGAAAATTGCAAATTTTAAAATAGATATTCTAGTCCAACTGAATACCACATTAGATGGGATCCATGCAAAAACTAGAACAAATGATTAGGATAGAACAACTGAACCACTCTCCATCTATTGTCCTAGGTGTAGAAACAAACATCTATTGAGAGAATGCCCTTTAGATAAAGCAAAGATCCATCAAATTTGTGACAGAGATCCTACCAGTCAATACAGTCAACTTCTATCCTTAAAAAGGCTAAGTAAAAAGAATGCCATTATAGAGGAAGAGTTAAACTATGTAGGACAAAAACAAGCTGGAAATTTTCCTTATAATCAGTATCCAAACTAGACTTCTTACAGGGGTCCTTCTAATTGGGGAAATAATCAGTGGAATACAACTTGGCATGGGCCTCAGAATAATCCTCCTTAGGGGAAATAGGATTGGCCAAATCAATAATGGCAAAACCAACATTGGCAAAATTAGCCCTAGGGAAATCAACAATGGCCACCACAGTTTGGATCACAAAACATGCAGCCTCATTGGGGTCCTCAACAGGGGTATAATCAACAATACCATGGACAACCTAGTTGTTTCCAACCTCAACAACAAGCAAGGTCAGTCACAAAACGAACCAGTTAGCCAACCACCCTTACTAGCTCAACCTATACCAAACCCACAGAATAAGAAGGGAGTAGCTGTTTACATGAAAGAACAAGAAAACATGGCTGGAATTAATGCTATATATTCCAATAATCTCTAGCTGCATTCTAGGAAAGCACTTCCAAGACCATCTCCTCCAACTATTGTTGAAGTAACCAATGATGAGGAATCTAAAAATCCATCCACTCATCTTCTAGAGGAGATTACTACCAAAATAGTGCTAAAAGAATCATCCTTGGATAACTCTGGAGAACATTTCTAGAAACATTTCTGATAAGAGCTTCGGAGATGTTGTGGAGATGAAAAAACTAGCACCATACCCAGGATGGCTCAAATAGCATGTTCCCCAGAAAAAGGTCTTACAAAAACAAGTCCAATCTACCCTGGAATCAGAACTTTTACAAGAAATTAGGCAACTAAACATTGAAATTCTGCTCCTACAAGCAATTAGAGATATACCTGAACTTAACCAATTCATCAAACAACATTGTGTTAAGACCCAGGGAAGAAAGAAGAACTTTCCCTCAACTATCCAAGTGGAAGGAAAGGTATTAGACCTCCTAATGGGAGAAGCACTCCTCCCAAAATATGGAGACCCTAGAAATCCTGTCATGACTGTTTACATCAAATGTTTTGGTTGAACTAGGAGCAGCAATAAATGTAATGATAGTTCATACAATGGACAAATTAGCCTTAACAGGTATCCAATCCACATCTACAATCCTTCAACTTGCTAACTAGTCAGTAGCTATTCCAAAAGGGGTGATTACTGATGTTCCAGTTGTGATAGAATCATGGGAATTCCCAGTAGACTTCCTGATATTAGAGCAAAGAAATCAGAGAAATGCTTATCCATTGATATTAGGAAGACCATGGTTGGCTACAGCAGCAATATCTATTGATTGTCAAACTAGGGATATGGTCATTTCTAATGGGATAG
Source organism: Cunninghamia lanceolata (assembly GCA_027924645.1). Classification (NCBI taxonomy): domain Eukaryota; kingdom Viridiplantae; phylum Streptophyta; class Pinopsida; order Cupressales; family Cupressaceae; genus Cunninghamia; species Cunninghamia lanceolata. Next base: position 14,593,920 of record BSBN01000584.1, on the reverse strand, counting down.
ACTTGAAGAAAATATATTTGTATCCTCCAGCTAAACCATCAATATATTATACATGAAGGGTATGGGTAGATGAACCGGATAACATGGCAAATAGTGCCTCGGTAGCTATGGTTACCATCAAAGAACATTTGGGCGAGTTGGAAGAATGAATTCACTATGATACAACTAAATATATCACCCACATTCTTATTAATGAGGATATAAAGGAGCTAGCCCAAGATTCAAGAAGAGAACTTCTCACTTCTGCTCATTGTACCTTAGCAAATATCATTCCTTGTGGAGAAACCTTTTACAGAGACTTAGCCACATTCCACATGTTGCTTCCACATTCTTGCCCCCTCAATACCATGACTACAGTATATGGATTGACTACATCTATGGATCAAATCACAAAACAGGTTATGATTCTACCTGGGAAATCACTGAATATCAACACCCAGTTAGCAGAAAAATAGGAGGAAGAACTTATCAAACTCCTAATTTCCCATTTAGTATCTTTTGCTTGGGAATACCAAGATATGAAGAGCATCCTTCCTAAGATTTGTACTCATCATATATACACTGAAGATGTCAAACCTATCAAGCAACCACAAAGAAGATTGAATCCTACTTTAAAAGACATTATCAAGACTGAAATAGAAAAATTGTTGCAAGTAGGGTTTATATATCCAATCTCAGACAGTCAATGGGTCTCACCCCTATTCATAGTGCCTAAAAAGAATGGGAAGTGGAGAGTGTGTATTGACTATAGAGAGCTAAACAAAGCCACAAAGGACTACTTTCCCCTACCATTCATTGACCAAGTGTTGGACAACCTTGCAGGGAGAAAGTATTTTTCTTTCCTAGATGGGTTCAGTGGATACAATCAAATCCAAGTAGCACCTGAAGATTAAGATAAAACCACTTTCACTTGTTCTTGGGAAACTTTTGCCTACAAAGTTCTTCCATTTGGACTATGTAATGCTCCAGCTACAATTCAGAGGCTTGTTTTAGCCATCTTTGTTGAACTAGCTAATGAGTACATGGAGGTCTATATGGATGACTTTACTGTGTATGGGGACAACTTTGAAGAAGCTCTCATAAACTTGGAAAAGATATTAAAATGCTGTGAAAAAAATCAACTATCCCTGAGCCATGAAAAGTGCTTCATGATGGTAGAGGAAGGAATTGTATTGGGACACCACATTTCAGTAAATGGGATCAAAGTGGATCAAAACAAAATAAAGTGATCCAATAGTTGCCTTCACCTAAAAATTAGACAGACATTAGAAGTTTTCTGGGTCATGCAGGCTACTATAGAGGATTCATAGAAAATTTCAGTAGGATAGTTTCTCCTCTATTTACCCTGCTTAACAAAGACACAGAATTCTTATGGACTAAGGATTGCCAATCAACATTTGAAACACTTAAGGAGAAACTTACTGTCACACCTATTTTAAGAGGACCCAATTGGACTCTACCATTTCACATACAAACTGATGCTTCCAATGAGTCCATTGGGGTAGTCTTAGGACAAAAGGAGGAAGGAGGAAGTATGCATGCCATCTATTACATCAGCAAAAACCTTACCTCTACAGAAAGAAACTATACCACAACTAAAAAAGAATTCTTGGTAGTCATCTATGCCATAAACAAATTCAAGCATTATATCACTGGATACAAAATGTTTGTACATATTGACCATGCAGCTATCAAATATTTAATGAATAAGCCAATAGTAGGTGCAAGGATAATTAGGTGGTTATTATTGTTGCAATAATTTGACATTACTATAGTTGATAATCTAGGCAAATTTAATTTGGTTCTGACTTTTTGTCAAGATTGCATATAGGTGGAGAGAACCAGCCAGTGGAGGACAGATTTCCAGATGAACATCTTTTTGCTATCTCCTCTACTGCACCTTGGTTTACTAACATAGCTAATCTCTTAGCTACAGGCTTATATCCATCCCATTTTACCTCAAAACAAAAGAAACGCTTACTTAAGGAAATCTTATCTTACAAATGGCTAAATGGTTTGCTATTCAAATGTGGTCCTGATTTCATTTTATGCAGGTGTTTAAAAGATGATGAAATTTTTGATGTCTTAAGGGCATGTCATGATGAACCATAAGGTGGGCACTATTCCTCACATAGAACCATCCACAAGATTCTCGGAGCTGGTTACTACTGGCCCTCTATTCATAAGGATACCAAGAAGTATGTATAGTAGTGTGACCAATGCCAAAGGATGGGACATCCAACCTTCACCCAGGAGATGTTACTACATCCTCAAGTAATGATGGAAACATTTGAATAGTAGAGTCTAGACTTTGTGGGACCAATTTCTCCACCATCATCAAGCAAAGAGTACATCCTTGTATGCACGGACTATGTCACTAAATGGGTTGAAATGTAGGCATTGCAATTTGCAAGAGAAGAGAAAGTTGTTGATTTCCTTTATACTAAGATGTTATTAAGGTTTGGAGCCCCAAGATCCATAGTTTAAAGGACCTTAGTTTACTTCACAAGTAATCAGAGCATTCATAGATTCATATCAAGTTAAGCACAGGAAATCTTCACCTTACCATTCTCAAGCCAATGGACATGTAGAGGTGACTAATAGGGAACTTGATAACATTCTGACAAGGACAGTGGTAATGAATAGGAAAGATTGGGCTAACAGATTACCTGAAGCAGTTTGGGCTTACAATACCACTTGGAAGTCCACAACAAAATTCTCACCATATGAGTTAGTCTATGGAAAGAAGCCCATTCTGTCTATAGAATTTGAGCTCCAGACACTTAAAACTACATTAGATATTGGTCTACCATTGTCTATAGCCCAACATAACAAAATTCTTCAACTCAATGAGTTAAATGAAATCCAAACAGAAGCCATTGAACAAATAGAACTGGTTTAGTATCAAAGGAAACAATGGAATGACTAGTACATCAAGAGAAGGACATTTCAACAAGGTGATTGGGTTCTCCTATATGATTCTAAGTTCAAGGAGTTCAAGGGAAAGCAACAAACTCATTGGATGGGTCCTTACCAGATAAAGGAAGTTTTTAAGAATGGAACAGTGCTGCTAAAACCCATTGATGAAAGTACAGACACATTCTTAGTGAATGGCCACAGAATTAGACTCTATAAAAGGCCATCCACCAAGGAAGAATTCATCAAAGATTTGTGCTTGGTTACAGGGGGCACATCCTCTGTCATAGATTTAGACTAAAAGTAAAAAAGAGAGAGAAAGAAAGAGAGAGAGAGAAGGTTGAAAACCAGCAAATGGTAGGCTTCTTAAAAAAAAGAGGAAGATGGAAAACCAGTAAATGGCTATCTTTCCCGTACAAGGGGATTGAAAACCAGTAAATGGCAGTTCCCTTCTTCCTACCAGATAAGAATAATCAAGCTACAGAGGTGATCAAGTGCCAGAAGTTACTCAAAAACACCCCCAGCACTCCCAAATAAGGAGCACCTCGGGCGCTTTAGGAACTTGGAGCACTTCTAGCGCTCGCAAACTAGGGGCACCTCCGGCGCTCCACTACTAAAGAGCCATTCTTGAAAATAATAAATTAGGAGGGGACCCACCTCTCCAAGAAATAAAGTAGAGATGTCATTTGATGAGGTCATCATGACTCATCCTCCACTTTATGACAAGAACAAACATGATGTCAACATGCATATCACCAGCGATTGAGAAAAGGTCATTACTCTCGCATGCGCTGATCCTCACAAATGACTACACTGAAGTCACCTAAAAACATGGTATTCTTGAACCATTCAGCAGAAATGATTGCAAGGTACATGACAACAAGGATGTTGATGCCTTTTCAGAGCTATGCAGAAGCTGCTCATGTGCCAAGTCACATCCAGTTTCATCAAAGCCGCGACATTGTAGCCAAGTACATCAGGCCATCATCATTATGATTGGTTTAGGTACTTCTCTTTAATTAATCATTAGTTTGTAACTATCTTATTATTTCTATTTTTAGGTGTTGTTATTATGACATGTTCCCCTGCCATTATTTCCCCTTTCTCCTCATACATATCGCCATCTTTGCTACACTGTCACCATGTCTATGAAGTGTCCCATCACTCTGTAGTAATTATGACTGCATAAGCACACTAACCAATTTCAAGCTCCTTCCCCATAATTCAAGCAGTGAAACAAACCAACATAACAACCCTCACTCAAGATTGCGAAATTCTCTAAGAATCCAAGTTTGTTAACATAGTCCTCTGGAGCCTACAAAGTTAAAAGTAGAAAGACAGACCACAAAGAGAAGCAGATAGAATTCTAGTTACAAAGGGTGGAATATGACTGAGAAATGGGGAATAAAAAGAAATCAGAGCTAGAAAGTATAATAGGTCTTTTGCAAGATGATGTTGTGGCAGACATTCTGAGGAATGCAGGGTGGTTGGAGTTCTTGGAAAATTTTGAAGGTTTTCAAGAGGATATTGTTGATGACTTCCTACAAAACCTAAGAGATAATCGAACAACTATCAGAGGGGTTCAAGTCAATCTCACTGCTACCACCATCAGTCATATTTCTAGATTGCCAAAACAAGGTGAGAGGTTTTACCATCTGAAAACCCTATATGTTGATTTAATTAGAAATTTCTCTATAGAAGGTGAACCTGCAATACAATTGCATTTAAGAAAAAATGAGGTTAAGGGAATTGTTAGGTCTTCACTTCCAAACCCATGGCAATCTGTAGCATGGTTGATGAAGTACTTTACATGTGATGGCCAATTTTCCTTAGTTCTAGGACTAATAATGAAAATGTTGATTTTTCTGAGGCATGGAAATGCCCACCCAAAATTTAACATAAACATTCCAAACTTTCTGTACTCTGCCATTAGAGCAACTACAGATAAATACCAATAGGGAAAAGGTCCTATGAAACACCATGGCCTCATTTTTTTGGTAGTAAAACATCACTTTCTGTCCCAAGCTGATGGGGAAGCATTATGACAAACATTTTTAGATAACAAACCCCAGGACAGAGAACCAAAGAGGGCTCAAGAAGTAGGTGAGGCTTCCTCTGCCCAGCAAGAAGAGGAGGCAAAGCCTTCAACTTCCTCTATAGCTATTGAGGAAGAAGAAACAAAGAGAAGCTTCCCCTGAAACATTTGTTCATGTAAGTCCAACTTCACAACATTATCATGCTCCAGAGACAGAACAAAAAGAAACTTTTACTATTTCCTTTGATTCTTAGGATGATATACCTACTCCAGAGATGCCTACTCCACCAGTGCTATGGAGAAGCAAAAGGAAAAGGCAACTTACCAAAGCTGAAAAAGATACTTCTCTCCTAGCTAAAGTTCTTTTAGGTTTCAAAACTTCTGAGGAAAAAGTTGGGCCTTCATCAGTACCAGCAATTGCAGAAAAGACTCAAGAAGGAACTTAGGATAGGGAGGCTGTAGGGGAAGTTGAAGCAGAGCAAATGGATGCAGTTGGCAGTGAAGAGCCAATAGCCATGGAAAACCCTGATGTAGAGCAAATAGAAGAAGAAACAGGAACTTATTCTCACCCCTCTGATCAAGAGGATATTAAAATTTCAAAAGAACAGCAGATGTTAGAAGAGATTGATAATCTGAAAAGATTATTATGGAGGAAGAACCAGATTATTATTGACCTCAATAAGGTCATGAAAGAAAAAGAAATGGAGCAAAATCAGGTGATTGAAGGGCTGCAAGTAGAGCTCCAAAATAAACAATAAATAATTTAGGAGAAAGATGCAGAACTGAGAAACCACGAAACAAAGGCAGCCCAAATCATCAAGGACAAGGAGGCAGAGGTAGTACAAAACATTTCTGATCTTACCAAGGCCAGAGACAATAGTCTCACAATAATTGCAGCACTGGTTGAGAAAGTATAGAGTCAAGATAAACAATTAACCTGGGCCAACAATAAAATAGACAATCAAGAAGAGTATATTCATGAGTTAATTGGCCTAGGGGCAACCATGGAATAGGGAGTACAAATAGATCCATATGTGGGCCCAATTCCAATAGATATTCCCAAAGCCCTATTCCATTGGGAAAGGAGATGTAGAGAATATGAGGCTTCTAAGCCCATGTTGCAATTACCGAGGGCAGTGACTGCCATGTCAAAAAGAGTATAAATCCTGGAAGAAAAAGTCATTCAGGTGGCTTCCATTTCATCTAAAATCATGTCTTACAAGTCCCCCAAGTGGAAGTTATGCTTTATTCTTACAAGAGAGAGTTTTGTAGAGAAAATTGTCTTTGGTCCTATCTAATCTTACTAAGAACACAAAACTAGGGGAGTGGTTCATGGAAGCATACATGAAAAGTTCTGATGAAGACAAAAATTTTCTATGTGAGTTGTATCTACATGGTTTCTGTGTAGATGATATGACCTTCATTATCAACTATTTTGTAGGGGAATGTCAACTTTAAGGCATTTATGTCACTAAAGAGAAATCATCAGATTTGGAAGGAGAGAATGGAGGCTTATCTCAAGAAGGATACAGAAACAATTCTTTTCATCAGAAAAGAATGTCCAAACCCTCATGCTTTTAAGGTCCAATTTAGGGCATATGTCTACCACCTAGAAAGTAAGACCAAGATTTTGCCATTGTATCTGAAACATCTTCAGGAGTGTTCCATTGATTTTGGTCTTTTTATGAATAGTTCAGCTAATCAAGTGCTTGCAATGGCAAAGAAAAGGTGGAACATTTTAACTTCAGAGCATAAAATGACAGAAGTGGTGACTCCTACTAACTTGAGACTTTTTATGAGGAAGGCCAGGTTAATATCCAAAATGATGGATAAGTACCAACAGGAATGGATATGTGGTCGTTTCATACCCCCTCTCATCATTGAGCCACTACTTGTCTGGGTTGAGAAAATGGAAGATGATAAATTACAGGAGTGGATGAAGCAGGTTGATCAGTATAGGGGAAATGGTAATACAGACTGCACCACTTGGACTACCTATGCACAAGACTACAGCTTGACTGATAGGATATTCCACCAGAGTAAGTCCAGATTATAAGAAGCAAGAGGACTTACTAATCCTTAAGTATGGGGGGATGATGAGTGCCAGGTAGCACCCATGAAATACACCTTTTTACCCCTTTTTTTCTTCCTTCTTATTCCATTTTCCTAATGACTGCACCAAAATAGGTTAATAAGATTGTTCTAATGATGATTAATAAGAGATGAATTACTTAGAATCATGATTTCTGATTGAAGGACTAATGTACATTGAATTGATGGAAATATGTAGAAATCTTCTCTTTTTGAATCAACAGGTGTAGGTATTTGTGTAGACAATTTTGTGCATCTTTGGAGGTAGTCCTAATGATCTCTGGAGCTGACATCAGAATGCCACAATTGGTCTCCAATGTTTTCTAATTTGATTGGAGAGTTTTTGGGATAAGGAGGTGAACCATCTCTGGAGCTGGATTGAAGTCACAAGTATCTTTGGAGCTAAACGAGAAGGTCATAATCATATCTCCAGAGCTACAGATAGAAACATACATCTTCGTTGCCTCTTTAGAATAGTGTAGATTTCTAGCACAGATGTTAGTCAAACACCTCTAGTAGTGATCGGGATGCTCCTGATGTTACTCAAATCATCACCTAAGTGATTGAGGGCAGACCATAGTTAACTATTGGAAGTTCTATCTCATTTTGATTTTACATGAGTTATTGATAAACTGATTTAAATACCTATATTTCAGGGCCTCGCTGCTCAGGTATATTTAAAACTAAGACTCGAATTTAGTATGGATTGTTGTTCCACTAAATCTATTTTTATTGCATGGATATTCATTCTGTAGTTAGACTGTTAGTAGAATAAAGAGATTGATGTTATCTCTTAGATGAACTAGCAGATAGGGTAAGTGATATCTCATCACAGATTTAGATATAAACTTACAGAAGTAGCAGCAGAAGAGAGTGATTAATTTTTGATTCCTGTAACCTTATTTTGATATAAACATTTTCTGAATACAAAGCTGATGGAATTGGACTGGAATTGAGTTGTGATATTTTCTTCTTGTGCTGATTCTTTACTTTGGTCTTCAGCCCCAAGGGTGTGGAGCAAGGGCCCACTCTCACCACTACGACAGAAGGCTAGTACTGCTATTTTTGTTATTTTAGATTTTGTTTAAGGAGATAGTTACTATTTTCATAGATAAATGCATGTTTCCATTGGAAGGAATAATATAGATTTACTTTAAGCAATTCATTGTTCAATTTTGTTTTCAACATTCTTAGAATTCATTTCATAGCAGATAGATCAGTAATATTAAGTTTCTTTAATCAGTAAAGATCATTAGAGTTAGTTAGATAAAACTGGGCAACTTTAGGATTCCTAATTGCAGATAGCCATGGACACAACCCTAGATTTGACACTTGAAATATGATTAAATGATAAGGTACAATGAAAGTGGATCATTTATTGATTAAGTTCCTTTTCATGATTAAGTGTTGGCAATGGATTTATGACAAACCTAGATGTATTGGAGTTTTCCTATACAAGATAATGGAATTTTTAAAGAATTGGCCAATCATTATACTAAAATTAACTTATTCCTCCATGTGTATCATAAGCCCATCAATATTAATATGGTATATTTGGAAGGGAAGGAATAAGAGGATATTTATATAGAAACAATAATTAGAAATTCAATTCTTTTACAAACTAGACTTAGCAGTTAGTGAAGTGGTAAATGTTAGAGTGTGAGAATAATAAAAAAAGAAAATAATTTTTAGTAGGTAGGATAGTGAAGTAAAGAAAAATGAGAAAATATTAAACCCCCTATTCATGGGTTGTGTGGATTACGCACAACAAGAAGAGGTTAAACATAAAATGGATGCCTCCACCATATGGAATGTTCACTCAAATTGAACTTTTATGGAGCATCGAGGGGTAATCTAGTAGTGTCAAGAGTTGGGTGTGTAATTAGGATTCCTAAGGGAAAGTGATTTGGGTTGCATTGAAGAAGCATATAGAAGGTACAAATGATTTGAATCAAAATCCCAAGCATTATTACTTAGCCTCCAATTATGCAAGTAGAATGGGATTCCAAAGATAAACATAGAACATGAATACTATAGTACCCTAGGTTTTCACCCAAGGCATTAGCTGAACAAACACTGAACCAACAAATTTTTCACATTTGCAAGTGCAACATTTACATGTCGCATTGCACTCATGCACAAACAAGGTGTCACAACAAGGACAAAAACACCTAAAAAGACATCACCATTGAACAATGCAAGGTGGCACAAGTGGAAGACTTTACCCATCATGTGACAACTCACCATGATGACCAAGCAAGAGGTGGAGCTCACTCCATGACGAGGATCAAATACACGTTAATGACCTTATTCCCTTGCGAACACATGGAGTAAGATGAGGGTGAAATCCACCTCAATCCATTCCATGACTACACAAGACATCCCAAACACAAGGGTAATGCTCACCCATGAGATGGTCCAACTAGGAGGTATGATTCCTCAACCAATTGGAATGGTTAGTAGAGAACTTGTGCAAAGGCACACTTCCCAAAGAAAAGAGGAAATAATCCAAGAGTACATATCACATCATGGAAATAACACCATATAGATACACTCAGGTCGTCAAACAAGCACCTTACGACAACAAACTTCACAAAAGGGTTGAACAAGCAAAACAAGACATCCTGGTAGAGTACGGAGCCCCAAGGAGGAAGCCTCTGCCTACGACACTAGCACCTAGCACTGTCATCCTGAGACACTAGCACCCAGTGCCTAGGTCCTGGGACACCAATGCTTAGCACTTGGGTCCTCTAGAACCCAGGTACAAGAAGTGCAAAATTTACCAAAAAGGCCTAGGATTCAACCAAAACACCTACGGTGCCTAAAAACATTAATCAACATCAAAGAGGATTAATTTTAACCAAAAACATTAAGGTGTTGAACCAAAATGTCCACATGCCAAAAAGGACGCTACGCATGTTCGACACCTACATTGACACATGCTAAAAGCAAAGATAGGATCCTCACCACCTATGTGGGATGAATACGATCCAACATAAACAGATCCATAAACATAAAATACAACATCAAATAATTGAGTCTAAACATGCTAACATAACTAGATTCTAACATGTAAAATCTATCAAAACATGCCAACGTCCTCATAAACCAAGGCGTGGAAAAATAAAAGATGATATCCAATAATTACAATATTCGAAGGGCTTCATCCTACACATAGATGAATCATAGCCAACATCATAAATCAACTCATAGAATTAATTACATCTCATTACAAGGGTCTCAAAAGACCTACATTACAAACGTTACAATAATAAATAATGATAATATACAAGTGCATAAGCTGTGGAAAAACCAACATGCTCTCCAAGGTGTAACAAGACATGAAGCACGACATAATCAACCTGCAAGAAGATAAGGGAACCATCCAACACCTGAAGATCATCATGAAGGACCAATGGGGAAATTTTGCTTGCCTCCCAACCATATTGCCATCGTTGAGCGCAATAGTTGTCTATGCAACTCTAGGCAACCCCTGAGATACAGAGAAGGTGATCATGGCAAACCCGCTAGCATCATCTCACTCAATCTAGGGTATACATAGCAACATATGGCATACATGCTAATCAATGCACACAACACACATGGCACAACTGCCAATACAATGCCTATAAACAACACATGGTACAACTACCATCCAATTGCATTCAAGTAACATATGGTACACTTGCCAAAGCATAATAGAATGACATAACAACATTCAAGCATAAAGGAAATAATCACACCTTCAATGCATGTCAAATGAGGCATAAATCATAGTTCATCATAAACACATACAAGCATGAATTAGGCATCACAATGCACATGCAATCACATGTTGAGTCAAACTTTGATGGTGGAAGAAGAAGGAAGAGAGACCTAGGTAGTTAGGACAAGGAGTTTCATATGAGGGTAATACTCACCTCATGACAAAACATGAGGGCATAATCTCCTCATAGCATCTGGACACTACACCAAAGATTTCTCTTTACACCCAAACCCAAGCAAGCCAAACACTTCACCAGGACATGCAGTTTGGTGTAGATGATCTCATTATTAAATTGTATTACCCAATGTGTTTAAATGTTATTCTTGATTAAAAACTTCCATTCACTAATTCCAATGACCTCTTTGGTTCGTGGTGCATGATGGAAGCCACTCCTTTCCCTACCCCTAGACCTCTTTCTAAATGTTATCACCTAAAATTGTACCCTTTTTTTGAAGCTTTGACAGTCTCAACAATTTCAAAGTAACATGGGATTGGTCTCAAGGTGTGGGACCTTGCAGTTGAGACCAAACCTCTAGAGAAGGTTGGTTCCTCTTTCTGAGCTTAAGGTTCAGAGAACTAAGCTAAATCTAATGCTACTCACAAGAAAAAGGGAAGAAAATAATGGAATTGAAAGGGGGGTGATGCACTAGATTTATAATGTGTTTAACTATGTTTGAATTAACACAACAATGACCTCAAAAATGCAACAAACTCACACAGACTCAAGTAAACTATCACAGAGGTTTGAGTAGAAAATTGAAACTACTACAGGGACCTTTTTATCCACAATATTAGCATACAATCTTCAGATAAACACAGTGTAAGCTACAGAGAGAGGCAAAATGATAGTTTATATTGATCGTGAAGGCTAGAAAGCCATTACAAAATAGAAGAATAAACTGTAGAGGAAATAGACATAAAATAATAGTTTACATTCATTGGTGAGCAATGACTAGAGACATCAAAGGCTCAGCTTCAAGCACAATGTATCAAATTTAGTTGGCTCTTGTAAAGCATTACAAGGTTTACAACTACAACAATTCTCCAGCCAGTGCAATAGCCTAGAAGAACAACTAACCAACAAAAATACATCTCTTTCACATGTATATATAGCATTTCATAATCTATTATGTAGAAATAGGTGCTCAAAATTAGTCAAAAACCTGCCCAGGTGCCCACGTTGCATTAAAATCTAGCTTAGAAGCCCTGTTAGAGACTTGTAGAAAGGGACAACAACCATACTTTGCCAGGTCTGAAACTTTGCAAAGGAAGATCACCTGCATGCATGGGTATGGCCACATTAATGAGAGAAGGCCTAAAATACTTCCCTAGTACCTACAAATCTAGTTTGCATCTTCCTTTGTATAGGAGCATTGAAGATTTCTACTGATTCAGCTACCTGTAAATGACTTTGGCCTGCGAAATTGCACTTCAGGTATTAAACATTCTACAACAATGACGTATGTGTGCCCTGCAAACTTTTACAACACTTTAAAGTGTCGTATCTTTATAGTCTGCCTTCGGCGCCACCTAATTCCCTCTATCGGTAAATTAGAGCTAAATGTCACATCCCAATTCTGACCTACTATTCTACCTTATCGGCAAAACTTCTTCACTATGAATCATGGCTTATCTCTTGCCTTTTCCTTTTCCTTTGCCTTTGAAGTTTACAGAAGTGGTAGAGGTTGGGCCTCAGGGCTTCCATCCTTCAATTTCACAGAGAAGGAAGAAGAAAGAAAGTCTGAGCCCCGTAACTTTGAAAGACTTAGTAATTTGAAAAATGTTTTGGCAGAAATTAGGCCTCAGGCCTTAAATCCCTTTTTCATTATTCATTGATTTCACCCTATTTTGCCTTTGCCTTCATGATGCATCTCTGCAAGTGCCACGTGTCAGTATGGTTCAATTCCTCTCGGTGCCTAAAGAAAAATCCTTTAAAATGTTTTGTCAGCTTTCCACGTGGTAGCATTTTGTATAAGCATGCCTTGCATTAGGCCCCACTGAATTAATGTCGTGATCATGCACTCCATGAAAACTTTAGCTGACCATGAACATGTGGCAGCTTATCGCAACAACATAGAACAGACTTGGCATTAACAACTATCCCCTACACTGATGCGCTACTGATCGAAGCTCAGACTTCGGACCTTCCACCTTTTACTTTGGTTGGCGATTTACCAAATCGACAAACTTAGGAATTTATGAACTGATTAGTGAGTTTTTTATTTTACCAATCTGTTGACTTCTTTTATCTTTTGCTTTTTCCTCAGTCACTTTCAAGTCTCCCTTCAGCCTCTCTTTCTTTACCTTTGTCGGTGATACCCTTGATCGGTGAACCTTCCCGTCAATGAACCGAGAGGTTTGTGAACCTCAAACTTTGTCGACAAAGCATGCCTTTATCCTCTTTCTCTTTGCCTTAGACATTTTCCTGTCACCTCGCCCCTTCAGTCAGCAAACCAATGAATTGACGAACCTGTGAACCACAGAACCAAAGGTTCTACAAACTTAATTTTTTCTAAGGCAAAAGAAAGGGCAAAACACTTAGAATTTTTTGGGATTTTTTATGGTCTTTTCTAAGGGAAACTTCCTTCCATTTGGGCTCTCTTAGATTGGGTTTCTTTGATGGAAGGAGGGATTTTTGGGATATATTAGATTTAGGGAAAATATAACAACACTAAACACCCAAAGCCCTAATTTAGCCAATTGGGCTTGGCATGGTTTACGAGGTAACAAAATCCCAATTTGACAAAAACACAACATTTTCTAGAAAGATGAAAAACATCATTTCCTATCGGAGGCAACTCATCTCACATTAAAATTAATAAAGGAAAGGTTTAAAATTGAAATTTCATTTTTTTCTTTTTACATGAAAAACCATAAAAACCCAAATTCACCATTCTTGCAAGCTTGACTACCTTGAGTCATTTTCTAACTCTCATGTTTCAAACTCAAATGAAAATTTGACAACTACCCATTGTAGAATATATGCACAACACTCCAACTATGCAATAAAAACAAGATGGGTAATCTTAGGTAAAATTTGTCATAACCATGTCTATTTTTTGCATGTTTCTAAACAAGAACATAAAGCAAAATTATATAAAACAACCATAAATTTATATCTAAGTTTTCCTTGCCTAATCAAGATGCCATAGCAAGCCACTAAATGTGCCATGGTAATGAATAAAGCATACAAATTTAAAACAAAGTAAAGATTCAAAAATCATACCTTTCCTACAAGTAGTTCAAGGAGGAGAAGTGGGTTTTGAAAGCAATCTTTGATCACACACAAGCATCCACAATTCAAATCCACTCCACTTCAACCAAGCAATCCAAGCAATTCAACCTTTCTTTCATTCATGGAGAAAATTCTTCTTTCCAACAAGAGAGGGTTTGAGAGGAGAGAGCAAATAGAGAGGAAAAAGAATCCAATAAAATAACTCATTTTTTCCTTTTTAACACCCAAAAGCCCTAATTTAAAATAGAATATAAAATTCACTTATAATATTTTTTAATCAATAATGAAATAAGATATATTCATTTAACACACCATTTAAAAATATATCTAATTCATTTCACTTTACTAACCTAAATAATTTAATAAAATACCTAGGAACATTAAAATTGATTTAACAATATTTCAACTTCCAAATACCTTTCAAGCAACACATTTAGTAATAGAAAATTAGCTAATGAACTTATTGAAACTATTCCAACCAGGTGATTTCCTTTTAACTCAATCTCATTCTAAAAAATCTAAACACGCCATATTAGGAATTTTGTTTTCTAATATAATGCAATTCTACCTTTTTGACGGAAAAATATTAAATTTTGAAAATAATTCAAAATCATTTAAATTTATTCCTCTAGCATAATATAATGCAATAGATATTTTTTCTAAGATAATTAATCATTAAAATAATATGAAAACATGGAAAACATGTTTTTTGAGATCATTTAAAATAAGGTGCAAAATGCTAAGGAAACACACGCAATTGACTTCAAGCACACATTACGGGTTTCCACAACACAAGGACAAGGATGAGATGGCTTAGTGCCCCATGTCAACCTTCTCCACATTTCCCATATTAGTTAACACCTATAATTACCTACACACTCAAGTCAACCATCCGGCGTACCTGCTCCACATATAATAGCCAAAGCAACATAATCCACTCCAACATGGTATAATCACACATGATATAAAATAGTCACATCCACTATAATCATCTACGACTAGCATGATCCAGGAACATGATGCATAAACAGAAACATTTCACAATGCGAGAATAATACGACAATCACAACTATAACAAGTATAGTGAAAACAATGAAGCTGAAGCACTAGAATAATCTAACATGCACAATCACAACATATGCATCCCATTATGCATAGTTGGAAACCAAATAAAAAAGCACAACCCCATTAGGAACACCTCGATGGTCATGCAAAATACACCCTCAGAACCCATCGATGGCACCATAGACCTCATCGGCAAGTTCGGTGCAATGCATCAAAGCATAATAATCACATAATACATTGATAAACAAGCAAAACAACATATAACACATGAATCAAAAAGCACACAAGGCACAAACTAGGGTGGGCATTACAAATACTAATATATTTAGTAAAGAACAAGTACTCACTCAGTTGGAAGCTCAATAACATAATGGAAAAATCATACAAAGGTTAACATATTTTAACTCTTTCACTATACAACACTACTATAGGGAGGGAAATAATTTGTTGATTTTTGGAAAACTTTTCCATTAATAGTATTGTACTAGAAATAATTAGTAACAACACATCTATATGGGGGTATTCATGAGGATATTTGGGCTTACAGGTTTAGGAAATATGTAAAGATCCATAATTCTACTTAATTCATGTAGGGAACAAACATGGAAACCCAATGTATACAAAAGGTTGAAGGGAATGCCTAGCAATAGTTGTAGTACAAAATCTTAATTATGAGGAATCCCAAATGTAGAATGTGATAGCAATTAAGTGATGAGGCTTGTATGGGAATTAGAATAGGATAAAGGGTGGCTCATAAGTATGACATCAACACAAGTGTGTGAAATAAAGGAGAAGTGTTGGGAACACACAATTCTCCAAGGCATTAATCAATATGCAATGATGAACACTAGGGTTTTCTTAACTCCTAGAAAATAGGGGAAGCAATATATGGCATGATTTGACCTTGTATGACTTCATGAGGTATGTATCATTAGATATCCATGTAAAGGGTGATTTTTGGATAGTTAAGTTTTTGGTAGTTTGGTGTATATCCTCCTTTCACCCTTACATTCAAGGACCTAGGGTCGAGTTGCAATGTACTATCATACCCTAAGTCACTATTGAGATGTAGGAAAACTTGGATTTTTATGATTTGATTGTCAATTTCCTCTCTTATGCTCAATTACACCTTAAAACACTAATTATGCAAATACGATAGCAAGCAGACGAATAACAGAAAATGCTACTATAGGAAGATGTAAAATGACAAATCACTATGTACCTATTTTTAGGGTTCATAGACAGAAAAGTCAGGGACTAAGGAGCGAGCGCCCAAGTCCAAAGTACCAGTTTCTTTGCAGAATCCTGACCTCCTTTCGATACTGATCGGCATTGTAACTTCTATTTCTGGAGATTCAACTGCGGAGGACACAGGGACTAGTACCTAAGTCCAGGAAAGGCTCCGGAGACCTGCTTCTCTTCAAATCATGAATCATTGATGTCTATTGATCTTTCCTGCAACTCCACTTTTTCCAGATGTGACACCTATAACCTGCAATCACAAAACTTTGGGAGGGGATTGTGGTGTTTAGAGTCTTGCCTCAATCAAGCCCTGGAGAGACATTCAAGCCTTCTAAACATTGTTGTCAGATAGAGAGTGCGTGCCTAGGGAGGCAAAGGCAAAAACCAAATGATAAATGCTTAATAATCATATTATATGTCACCTTGTAGTGAAGATCTCATGAGAGGAAGAAGCTCTTCATTCCATGAGGAGATGGATGTTCAAATCTGCAAACACAAACACATAGACACCACAAATCTGCTCTTGCAACACAATGAATGCCTTGAATCACCTTTAGAACACAATAGCTTGCTAGTAATCATCTAGTTGAAACCTCTAGTCTACAAATGAATGCCTAAACATGCTTTTATATGCAACTACAAACATTCCTACCAAGATTTCATAAATTCAAACTTACCGTGTCAGCCTAGGGACCAAATAATGGTCATAAACTAACACTTCAAATTTGGGCCCGACCCAAAATAGAGCAGGACTAGGGCACAGGCGCCCAAGTCCTCCCCCCCTATTTTGGGTAGGATTAGGTTCAAGGGGTTCCCCTAGGTCCCATTTGTCATGATACCCAGGGTTCATTCCATCGAGATGTTGAATTATGATGCAAGATGTCCTAAATGCACATTAAAGACCTAGGAGCTAAACCTTTTGAGGGAAAATCCCACAAGGGGACATTTTTTGACATTACATTTAGCCCCCACTTTAATGTATGTATAAACCTGAAGCCAATACATGCATTAAAGTATGGTCAACAAACACAGCAAACACACCAAGCACGGAGAAGACACGCCAAGCACATTGAAGACAATGATAGGCATACAAAACACGGAGAATACAGTTACATTCACACAAAACACGAAGAATACAGTGACTGCATGGAAGACACATTAATGCATGGAAGACAGGCATGATTCTTTTCTTTTCTTTTTCTCATATCTATGAAATGCAAATGCAAGTACTGGAAAGTAAACAAACCTCCCATAATATAGGATGCACTCACCTCGCAGGTCTTTAAACTATATATGGGGCAACACACATAAGACACGCAAAACCTTCCAAAATGCAAGATGCACTCATTGTGTAGGTCTTTAGACTACATATGGGGTAACAAACACGCCAAACAAAGCAAGCGCACCAAAAACACACACTTTGAAGACACAGAGAAAACACGGCAGACAAGCGATGGAGTGTTCCTATTTCTAGGTTCATCACCATCTCAGGCACATTATAGGCACACATTGATGATTGAGCTTCGCCACAACAACCGCTGAAGACACGCTTAAGAGTTGAGTTAGTCACAGAACCGCTCCCTGCCTCCGCAGAGGACTTTTGAAAATGACAAGATGATGCAATCTACTCTGAGAAATACACCATCTCTGCCTCTGCAAAGGGCTTAAGAAAAAGGATATGCTTGATATACTGCCTCTGCAGAGGGCTTACATGATTGATTGATTGCAAAAAAACTCAGGATGTAGGATGCACTCATCGCACGGGTCTTTAAACTACACCTAAGGACAAACACATTGCTAACATCTACAACAGACATCTTACCTTATATATGCCCCCACCTTAAGATGGTTGATATCATGCATCGATATCAAGCACGTTAAGGTAGGAAGAAAACACACAAGGGAACACAGACTTTTGCAAAGCCTATGCCCCTTGGAGGTGACATGTACTTTATGATTTCCAAATGTTCCCGCAAACACATCCCTTCAAGAAACATGTTAGTGTCCATAATCATGATAAACAACATCAATGCATATGAAATCTGAGGTATGCAAGATTCAAGATATTCAAAGTGCATAGAGCAACAGTATTGTTATGATTTGTAAATGAGATAGAACACCATCAAAATTACTACGCGAAAAGCATGAGTGCTTCCACTAGCCAAGTGTCAAATAAAATATACAACCCCATCATCATATTAGGAACTAAGTCCAATTTTTTATTTCTCACGAAAGGGATGCTAGGTCCACATCAATATAAATGTTTTTTGTCATCTATCCGCTAGATAGAAATACTAGAGGAAGGGAAACAATAAATAAGAGAGGAGAAACCAAGTGTCTTAGGGACAATCATGTAGGAGGGTGCCCCCAGGTCACCAACCACAACGCTATGTCCGCAAGACACAACACACAACAATGAAATTAGAGAGAGGCAATATAGAAGAATGATGATACAAATAGAAGGTCACAACAGAGGCAGTCTCCTGGTATCCCAGACCTTACAAGAGAATTAGGGGTCATCCCAGGAGGCCTAAACGACACATAACACATCACGAGGGAAGCACATCACGAGAGAGATAAAGGGTTAGGAATACTTACCTATAGGATCTTCATATCAAATTTTTGAATTTGCAAACCTCTTGGAGAAATACTCGATTATATCTAGTGCAAAGTTTGAGTGGTTCTTATGAAAGTCTTGTTTTATCATATGACGCTTGTTTTGTGATTCCATGTTGAAGGGAGACTTTTTGTTGCTTGTGAGGGGGAGAACCACTATTATTTCCAACTGCTGATAGTTGTCTTACTCTTTTGCAATTTTTAGCAAGTTTTTGTTGTTGAATCTTTCTAACACAGTAACAAGAATTATCCTGTACCTTCTCACTCATCTGTATCAATTGTTCTACTTGTTTTTCTAGTGTGTTTTGGTTATCTCCCAATCCATATAAGGATAACGGAGGAGGAACCTCAGCATAAATTCCTTGTCTTCATGGACAAGGTGGATTATCCACTTGCTTCTTATCCACTTCAATCATACCCACAATATTATCATAGTCTAAATGATCATCATCATCTACCTCTACTAAACCTTGTTCTAACATATTGGTATCAATATGTCTAGGGAATGGATTAGTAAAGATTTGCAAGTTCTAATTCAGCGGAGGGACATATTTATTTCTGTTATCATTCACACCCGATACTTGGATGATATTCAAATCAATAAGGTCTTGTATCTCATGTCTAAGATGCATACATCATTTAGTATCATGTCCTTGTGCCTGATGAAAATGACAAAAGGCATTAGCATCGAAGTAAGGTCCTTATGATTTACTAGGATTGACAAGCTTAATCAGGGGAAGCTTCAGAATGTTATTACTCACATCTTGATTCATGATAGAATGATAAGACTCAGATATCGGAGTAAACTTTCTTGGTTGATATGATGTCTTCTTCAGATTGGTGATAGTAGACACATTAGAAAAGTTGTTCATATTTGGTCCATTGATCTTGATGAAACTCCTATTATTATTATTTCTCTTAAATTTATTTTGTGATGGTCCACCCATGGATTGACTAACTTGAGCTGATGAGTTTTAGTTTTCATACTGACTAGACGAGAGTTGGTAATCACGAAGAGCGGTGCATAAATGTTGAAAGGAGTTATACTTCATCAAGAGGATCTTATCACGAATACTAGGTTGTAGATTTGTAATGAATATCTTCTTAACATCATCATCTTTCATCTGATATTGAATTTGTGTATACAAAGCTTGATACTGACTAATGAATTCAGTCAACTTTTATTTTCAACCTTGTTTGCATTGAACTAAGTCAATAAGAGTGACTTGGGGTCTGATATTTGCTTGAAAATATGTAAAAATTGATCAATCAACTGCGAAAACGAGTGTATTGAATTTGGAGGCAAAGAGAAAAACCATTCTAAAGCAGTATCTTTGAGAGATCGCGGGAAAATTTTTTCCAACAAATCCTCCTCAAAATAGAAATCACTACACATAGCTATAAATGCTGCCACATGAGTATTAGGATCACCTTTTCCACCATATTTTTCAAAGCAAGGACTCTCAAACCTCTCAGACATAGGAGTTCTCAAGATTGCATAGGAAAGGGGATTATGGGCATGATGTTCGTATATTAGGCTGCGAAGAATTTGTCAAGTTTGTTACTTTTTGTTGTAAAGCAGTCATGCCCTGTAAAAGTTGGTTTAGGATGGCATCATTTAGAGATGTGGTCTATTCCGAGGAATTGGAACCAAAGTGAGGAGGTGATTGAGCTTGACATATGATAAGCAGAGGCTGAGAATATGTCAATAGTGGTTGGACATAATGGTAGGTGGAAGACAGTTGCGAGTAGGTAATAGGTGGCTAGAAATGAGTAGAATAGATAGGTGGTTGAGAACAGTTATGCATAGAGGAGGTCCCCTTAGAAACCAAATTCTGATAATCAAATCCCACGGCTTTGTAACTAGTGCTATTAGATACTCCAATATCAGTGGTAGCATTACTACAAGCATTCACATCAATTGTTAAGATTGTGGATGTAAAAGTGGATATTCCTGTAGTCGATATAGGTGTTGATACTTGTGTATGAGATGGTGACAAAGTGTTATTTATCAGTTTTACACATGCAGTCACTAGCATGATATTGGTTTGTACAATATGTGCTAAACCATGAATTGCATTAACACCATCTTGTCCTTCTTTTATCAATTCTCTGACATGGTGAATCACAGGTACAGCTTCTTCAGCTATCCTCTCAGTTTGCACATAGTCTTGGAATTCAACTAGGTCTTTGTCAAGTTTATTTATTTTCTCATCAGATACATATCATGTCGTCTCAATAGTATCATCAACATAGTGAAAAGTTTGCTCTTCCATTGTACTTGTGATTTGTGTCTCTCCTTTTGTAACGAATGCATTCAATGTTCCAACTTCTTCAAGAGCACTAGATACCATGTTTCTTATGCTTGTTATTAAAGGAATTTTTCTATTAGGGCAGCAAGTTATTAGACTCATGCAAATCTAGGATGATGAAAAGTCAAAATATAGTGAAAATATGCTAAAACATGCAATTTTTCACCAAATCTCAATGCCAAAAGAGCATGAAAAAGGGTGTTGTGAGGAAAATGATGATGGATATAAAATTATATCAGTAATAACAGCCTCTTAATTCCAAAATATCCATCACAACATGCTTTTAGTGCCACCTAAGGTCAAACCCTAGTGAAAATATAGCAAAAATAGGCAATTTTTCATGATTTTTCAATTCCAAGACCTAGAAAAAGGGGTGTTGTAAATAATTTTAGGAGGTACAGAAAATAATACTGATTATATAAATCACCTCAATCCATAAAATGTGTTACAACATGCTTGGAGTGGAAGAAATTAATTACCCTAATAACAACCAATTAGTGCAAAAAAATCTTGCACAACATGCCTATGGTGCAAATTTAGTTAGTCGATAAGGCCAAATCTAGTGAAAATCAATGTTTTTGAAGTCCTAGGTTTGAGATCTTGACACAAAATACTATATGAATGTTTTGAAAACTGAAATATGATTTAAATAAAATTCACTCAGATCTGAAAATGATTTTCAACCTCTAACATGCAAAATGCTAATGCAAATCTAGTGAAAAATCAATGAAAATGCTAGTTTTTGTTGAGTTTTTCTATGCAAAAATGTAATTTTTAAAAATCTAAATGCAAATTTGTTCCAACATGCAAGACTAAAGACAAATTCACATTTTAATGAGTCTCTAAAATAAGTAGAAAAATATGAAACAAGATTTTACCTACAAACCCTAGATTTTGGAATTACTAGGTTATATGCAAAATTCACAATTTTCAACAAAACCCTAGCAATTTTATGATGAAAATGCAATGCAAATTAATGATTTTTTGTAATTTTATGTAATTTAAATCAGATCTAATGCAAAAATCCAAATTTTGATGAAATTCAAATTAATTCATGCAACATGCAAACCCTAGAATGCAATTTTTTTCAATTTTTTCAAAATTTTCAACTTTTTTGTAAATTTTTCAATGCAATAAGATGAATGACTATATGAATGAATGAAATAAATGAAAATCTGAAGCACAACACTTAGCAAGGTGCAAACAATTCCAATAACATGGGTTCACCAAAATGTAAAGGGTGATTTTTGGATAGTTAAGTTTTTGGTAGTTTGGTGTATATCCTCCTTTCACCCTTACATTCAAGGGCCTATGGTCAAGTTGCAATATACTATCATACCCTAGGTCACTATTGAGATATAGGGAAACTTGGAATTTTATAATTTGATTGTCAATTTCCTTCTCTTATGCTCAATTACACCTTAAAACCCTAATTATGGAAATACGACAGCAAGCAGATGAATAACGAAAAATGCTACTACAGGAAGATGTAAAATGAGAAATCACTGCATACATGTTTTTGGGGTTCGGAGATAGAAAATTTGGGGACTAAGGAGCGGGCACCCAAGTCCAAGGTACCAGTTTCTTTGCAGAATCCTAACCTCCTTCTGGCACTAATCGACACTGTAACTTCTGTTTCCAGAGATTCAACTGCGAAGGACACAGGGACTAGCGCCCAAGTCTAGGAAAGGCTCTGGAGTCTTGCTTCTCTTTAGATCTTAGATCCTTGATATCTATTGATCTTTCTTGTAACTCCACTTTTTCTAGATGGGACACATGTATCCTGCAATCACAAAACTTTGGGAGGGGGTTGTGGTGTTTAGAGGCTTGCCTCAGTCAAGCCCCAGAGAGACATTCAAGACTTTTGAACATCATTGTCAGATAGAGAGTGTGTGCCTAGGGAGGTAGAGGTAAAAACCAAATGATAAATGCTCAATAATCACAATATATGTCACCTTGTAGTGGAGATCTCATGAGAGGAAGAAGCTCTTCATTCCATGAGGAGATGGATGTTCAAATCTACAAACACAAACATATAGACAACACAAATCTACTCTTGCAACACAATGAATGCCTTGAATTACCTTTAGAACACAATAGCTTGCTAGTAATCCTCTAGTCTACAAATGAATGCATAAACATGCTTTTATATGCAACTACAAACATTCCCGCTAAGATTTCGTAAATTCAAACTTACTATGTCAGCCTAGGGACTAAATAATTGTCATAAACTGACACTTCAAATTTGGGCCTGACCCAAAATAGGGCAGGACTAGGGCACGAGCACCCAAGTCCTCCCACCCTATTTTGGGCAGGATTAGGTTCAAGGGGTCCCCCTAGATCCCATTTGTCATGATACCCAGGGTTCATTCCATCGAGATGTTGAATTATGATGCAAGATGTCCTAAATGCACACTAAAGACCCAGGAACTAAACCTTTTGAGGGAAAAGCCCCCAAGGGGACATTTTCTGATATTATAATCCATTAGTGGAGAACATGATTTATAAGATAATTGGGCCTAATTTGCTACAAGATTTTTCTTAGTAGAGACTCAACAACAACATTGCATCCATATTCTTATCAAACATAATAGAAATATTGTGAAATGAAGAAATATTTAGGGCCATTGTAGAGGCATACATTCATGTGATATACATAATAGAGCCAAAATTATATGATGCAATAGGTAGGTATGATGTTGAGGCAAGTGTCGATGGCGTTGGGGAACTCTTTTCTTAGGAGATCTTGGACATCTCTAATTAGGAAAATAAAATCCTTGTGGCTGCTAGAATTAGATTGTTTAAAGGAATTTAGGTTTTTAATGGGAAAAGAGGAAAAGTTTTGTGTGCCTACATGCAAGAGTGAATAAGAAATGTGGTGAATGCAATCTAATTCCTTTTGAAAAATGTAATTGTGAAAATAAAGGAGAAGGTGGCAAAAGAGGAGAAAAGGATGGAGCAAGAGTGTAGCTCTAGTGGTAGTAATTAATGAAGTAGTCAATGTCTAAATTTTGTTATGTATAGGTCAAAAATGTAATGCTAGCATTTACCTATGATATTGATGCCTTGTTGGTCTATTCATATGACAACAAAGGGCTTTTATGTAACATTTTGTTTATATTTAAAAGGGAGTGGTCCCCTAGGTCATGCTTACAAATTAAAAAATGAATATATAAATATAGTAATTAAATATTTCAGTACCATATATATTATTTATATTTTAAATTTTAATAAGATTTAAGAATATAATTTAAATATTTAAATATCCTAAATATATATTTAAATATTATATTTAATTAGTAATTAGTAATTTAACATATAAATGTTTGTCAAATTTATGTTAAAGGGTTTTTGTTATCCACTCACTCTATTATAAACTTTCAAAACTATCTCTTCCTACCTCCTCCCCCCCTCTCCTTACTACCATTATAATTATACCTTTGAACATAATTATGTTTATGCAAGTAATATTAATTAGCACACCTATCTTAGATAAATCTATGTAAAAGATGTTAAGAGATATCCTTCTTAAGGCTCCTATTCCACTTATATATAGCAAGTTGATTCAAAAATAGGCACCTCAAGAAGGATATCTCTCAACATCTTGTACATAGATTTATGTAAGTAGATGTGCTAGCAGCATCTACAGTTGCAACATGTAAACATCATTATTTTAATGAATCAATCATTTTTTGAGTAATAATAGTGCAATAACTTTACATAAGATAAAATTAGAAATAAAGAATGTTTTAATGTTCATGAAAATGTTCCATACATGAGAAAATTTGAGAAATAGTGCACCATTTCATATTCATTGAAATATATTTCTAAGAAGTAAACCGCATCATTTATCTTCTAATAGATTTAGTCTCTATTCTTCATCTTTATGGTTGGCAAGTTGTTTTCCCCTTTTCATATTTTCATATTAGTCATATGTAAATAGTGGCATTATTCTTAGTCCTTTAATCAACTTTATTCTTAGTGACTTTTGAAAGATTCAAACTTTGTGATTTTTGTATTGTTAATGTCTAAGCCAACCATAAGGGTATTTAGATTGTGTGGCCCCCTTTGTATTGGTATAATTGGAATTGTACGTGGAGTTTAATTTTCAAATAGTATTTCTAAGTAATTATCAAACTCAACCATAAAATATGCCAGCAGTTCTATTGGTGCACTTTCAATTGTATATATTATATTTTGAATACACCCTAGAGCTCCATTTTTAAGACCTACTTCTATCCAAAGATTAGAAGTTAACATGACCCTTGTAGCCTTAACAATTAATAACTCCACCTCAAGTTCATCATTTTAATAACATAAGAAGTGGACAAGATATATGAAAAAATGTTGGATGAGATTAAGGGACGCTTGAAGAGAATATAGAAATGTACTTTAAAGTAAAATAACTCTTAAGTAAATAAAATAAATTTGTATTTTATAATACCTCACATTAGACAAAACAAATTCATATTATCATATAATACTATACTATAATGTTATGTGTTATAATTGATAACATAAGAGATTGATAAGCTAGGTGGGTGAGATTAAGGAATGTTAGAAGAGAATATAGAAATGTACTTAAATTAACTCTTAAGAAAACATATATTTGGAAAAAAACTATAAAAGAACTCTTAAGTAAATAAAACTAGCATAGATGTCTTAAATACATCTATTTAAAAAAAGCTAAGAGATATAGATATTAGAATTATTTTTTAGTTTAATTTTTTATAAATATATGTGGGTTGTGTTTTAGTATAGATATCTTAAATACATCTATTTCAAGGAGCTATTTTATTTACCTCATCTCATTTATTTTATTTTATTTAGAAATATTTATTTTTAGTCGAACTGCCAAGGGCGTAGCTCCCATTGTATATATTCAAAC
Source organism: Cunninghamia lanceolata (assembly GCA_027924645.1). Taxonomy (NCBI): domain Eukaryota; kingdom Viridiplantae; phylum Streptophyta; class Pinopsida; order Cupressales; family Cupressaceae; genus Cunninghamia; species Cunninghamia lanceolata. The sequence goes on along the minus strand of BSBN01000584.1, from coordinate 14,567,754 downwards.
ACAAAAAAGGTACATAGAAAGCGTATTCCATCCACCACCTAATGCTGGAAGAGGAAGCACAGGCTAGAGGCCATTTCCTAGAGCCTTTCAATTTGTGCAAGAGACAGAGTATCCCCTTCATGGCCAATATAGAAGACATAAGTTTCTAGATTGTCCCTTTCAATACCTTCCCTGAATAGTTGAATGACCTACTTCATTTTTTCATTCTTCAGTGTTGTCTTAATGCAGATGGTGTCTCCCACCATACCAGTTGAGGGTCTCCTCTCCATGTCTGCTATGGTGCTCAACACCTCTCCATGGAGCCAGGGAATCACCACTCTATTGTTTACCATTTCTCTCCACTGAACATTCCCCATGGTGGCCACTACATTATATATCAACTTCTGCACCAAGTCCACACCATGGTTGTGTGCAAGTTATAGGATATTCTCCCCAATGACCTCTCTGATAGTCTTCTCTTCTCTCTACGAGGATATCATGAACACCCTCCTAAGATGCACCTCCACCCTCTGTATGTTGTAGTCACATTTGCAGCTGGGAATCTTCAGCTTCTCTGTTATCTTAACCTTTTATGTTTAAACATTCTCATGGGCTCTACTCTTTTAAAGAGGGGTTGGAGTGGTCGTATCATGCACTACATCATTTCCAACTATTGCCACTCTCATATCCTTCTTGATGATCAATTGTAATCCATCCCACATATTGACTTTTTCAGCGATCTTCATCCCTTCAACCTACTAGATGCCTTGATTGAACAAGAAATCAACAACGTCGTTCGCTTCCCAGAAGATATGTTTTAGTGTGAAATCTCTAATTAGTCTCAAGTACCGTTGTGTCATCTCCAACCACTTCTTGATTTTCCAACTGATAGCTGAGTTGGATGAAATGGCTTGTACCACCACCATCAAGTCCCCTTCAATGTCTAAAGTAAAAACTTATCTTCCACACATACCTTAAGACCTTCCACCAATGCAACAAATCCTGTGTCGTTATTTGTGCCATCTTGCAATTTGATGGAACACACCTGATAGATAACCCTTGTACTTTTTGTGATGATCAACCCAACTCCAAATGCACCTGGGTTACCATGAGATGCCCCATCAAAGTTGAGTTTAAGGTGGCCATGTGGTGGAGTCATCCATTTTGCATGTTTCTTCTTTGACTTCCCATCACTAACCTTACCAATACTAGGGGGGATTTTAATAATTTCCACTTCTTCCTCACCTTATCATCCCATGTCAAGTACATACTCTTGCAACACTTCCCTACCTTTGTGTTTTGATGTTCACTTATACCGACTTCAATCTTGTTCATTATTGATTTGATGCTTGTGGTCTTCTCCTTGAAAATCCTAGCATTCCTTTATTTCCATAGTTTCCATATGATCATGGAAAGTGCTTCAATCCAAAGGCTAGCCCAGATAGATCCTTTATGTAGTCTTGGCTAGCATTCAAAGACTTCTGTCAATCTAGATGGCAGCGGCCCCTCCCATCCCAACATGGAACAAATCTTCCTATAGCACGCATGGGCCACCTTGCATTGCAAGAGTAAATGATTGGTGGTTTCTTCAGCATCTTCGCACATTGGGCATCTAAAAAGTCTGCATAAACCTAGATTTGTCATTCTTGCCCCTATTAGGATGCGGTTGTGGAGAGAGGACCATACAAAGGCACCAGCCTTGGGTAGGACATTGGAGCTCCAACATAAATCTGTTGGCCATGCACATTCTTGATTTCCCCAAATTTGGAGCTTATGCCCTATCTTAGCTATGTATTTTCCTGACTTAGATCTACACCCTAGAGATAATCTCATCATCCCTACTAGAGGATACAATTCTTCTTTGCATCATCTCTTTAGTCAGGATTCTTCTTGTCTAATCAGGAAATTCCTCTAACTTTTTCCATCTGCATTCACTCCATCAATTTCTTCTTCCATGAATATGTAATCTCTCACTCTTTCACCGTAAATTCTCTCCAAGAGATCCTTGCATCCTTCTAATCCCTGAATCTCTATGAGAGGAGCATGCCCATTCCATGAATTTGTCAAAAAGAGTGCCTTCCTCCCATTGTTGATCTTCCATGAGATGTCATCTATGATTACAGTTCTACTTTTCATCATAAAATTCCATATGTGAGATCCATGTGGTGGGGTTGGCAATAGCGAGAACACGTCCAGGGTTCGCATTGTCTAGATATTTGTTTATGAGAATTTGACACCATAGTGTGTCAGGTTGCTCATACATTTTCCATGAGAGTTTTTTCCCTAGCACTTAGTTATGGAGTTTAACATTCCTAATCCCTGCTCCACTACAATCTTTCTTCTATGCCACCTTATTCCATGCTATGATTGGTATGCATTTTACCTTGTTGGACCCCTCCCATAAGAACTTCCTGCCAATCCCAGTTAACTCCTTTTCTAATTTAGGTGTCAACTCTATGCAAGAAAGCATGTAAATGGGAATAGAAGCCAGAACAACTTTCAACACTGTAATTTTGCCAGTAAAGTGAGCCAATGGCCTTTCCAAGCTTCGACTTTGTTCTTGCATTTGTCTATGGTGCCCTTCCACAAACTTGTTCGTATTGCACCCTGAAATAGAGGAATTCCAAGATAAGGACTGGAAAGGGACTCTATGTTGTATCCCAATGCTATAGCAATTCTTCTTTAGACTAATCTCTTTGTATTGAAGAAGAAAATTTTAGACTTTTCTTTGTTTATCATTTGCCTGGAGCATGCAACGTACTGTTCTAGTGTCGATTTGATTGTATTCATCTCCTCTATGGTTGGAATCCTATAAAGGAGCATATCATCAGTGAAGAGATGATGCATGATATTTGGAATATTCCTGGCTACATTAATCCCAATCCAATGACCACAGGAAGCTTTCCTTTGTATTGCTTGACTTAAGGCATCCGCCATAATAATGAACAAAAAGGGCAACAAGGGATCCCCTTGTCTAAGCCCTCTAGATCCTTCAAAAAATTGAAGGGACTTCCATTGACCATTACTGAATATCTGGGAGTGGAGATGCATTGAAAGGTCTAATCGAGCCACTCCTTACAAAAATCAAATTTCTCCATAATCTTGATTAAAAATCTCCATCTTACCCTATCATAAGCCTTGGTTACGTCTAATTTTAGGATCATCCCCTTTTGATTATATTTCTTTATTGAATGCAAGGTTTCCTATGCTATTATTATTCCATCTGCAATATTTCATCCTGGGGTGAAACCACTTTTCTCTTGTAAAATGATAAATGGGAGCATTAATTTAATTCTCTTGGCCATGATCTTAGATATAATCTTGTCTATCATGTTACATAGTGATATGGGCCTATAGTCCACCATGTTGTGTAGGAAAGCTTCTTAGGTATTAAGACTATATTAGTGTTGTTCATGTCCTTAAGGATTTTGCTAAGGATTTTTCCTTTCTTCTTTGATTCTGTTGGATTTTTTCCAGACCTGATGCTTCCTAGTTATCTCTACAAGGTATCCATCATTGATCAATAGGATTTCCGGGCCAGGGGCCAACAATACAGGAGATAGACTCTATAAATATATCCTCTTCTTCTTTAGGCTCTACAAAACCAAGGGGGGTATTCCCTATTCAACATCTATCAAATGTACATGTGAACTTACTAGGATGTTGATACAAAGCAGATAAATCCTCTCTTATGTAGACCAAAACTGTAAAAATAAGTGCAAAGGGGCTAGCTTTGGGCCTATGTTCAGTTGTGAAACAGAGGATTTTGGTCCTAAAACAACGTCTAATATCAAAAAGGTTTGTATTGAAGTTTGGATTTGTATTTTGTACCTGGATGCAAAACTAGGACATTGGGTTGTAACCTCAATACAAGAGAAGACTGGTGTCTATCTCAGGGCCAGGAGTCAATAGACATACATATGCAAATGATTACATAAACTTGGATCAATAACTAGTTTTCAAGGGGATTTTGTAGTGTCTGCCTTACAGATACTTCCCAAGATTGAGTATTTAGCCATTCATACTTAATGATATCCCTATTGCAACATGCCCTTCCCAATGTTTAACCTAGAACATTTAATTTGTTCCTTGAACAAAAGTAAGAGATCAGACATTCAACACAAAAAATCCATGCTCCAGAATCCTAAGTAACCCTTGGTTATTCAGATTCAAAAGAAAAGATGCCCACAACTTGGAGACAAACAACTAAATACATGCAATAGAGCATTTCTCATATGAAAACAACATAAAACCAACAAAATTATGCATAAACATACAACATATGATTCATAAACTCGCACAGCACCAAAATAAAGCCACCAGCAAAATTGTATTTTGTTACTCTGCCCAAAATCTGTCCAGTTTTCAACAACAACCAAAAATGAGTCAAACAATTCTAATATCCTCAGAATGTGTCCTCAAAAATCAAGTACAAGGTCATTTCAAAATTCCAGATACACTGCACCATGAAATGGTGCCCAAAATATTCAATGTGACAGGTAGAAGAAGAGGTAGGGAGTGGTTGAATTTGAGACCTGTGCCGCCGCTTGAGAAATTTTTATTGAAAATGTTAGGTGGCACGTCCATTCATCGACCATGCCTTTGCAACTCTGCCATTAATGGTTTACCAACCAGTTTCCTCTGGGAACGCAGCAGCTGTGTACTTTGGAAATTTTCCCGCCTGAGATGCAGCTGCAAATGCATAAGAGAAACCCTCCCTTTGAATATTTAAAACAGAGCCATCGATTCATTTCCTCATTGCCAAGATCTACGGCCTCAATTTGAACAGATGAGACAATCACCAGCCTTGAAAAGCCATCAACCAATGAGAACATGCCACGCAAATGCATATTTGCCCCTTTGACTTTTCACGGCATGGATATACATTCACTTTTATCACCCATTTGCCTTTTAAAACCTTGTATATGCAATCGCATATACATACAATCACCAACATACAAGGCAGACCCCAAATCTTTATAAATAAACTTGAAAGTTCACCCAGGTCTAGCTTGTATCTCCTTTTGCACATATGCATATACATGCATTTAACATACAACCCGCAGACTTCAACACCTTATCTGCCATAGAAAACTTTTCCTTTCGCATCCAAGTTGTATGTCTTTCCTTGCATCTCGGCATATACAAGCGCTTTACATACAAGCCACACACGTCATCTCCTTTATGAGGTAGATCAAAGAATCCTTTGAAATCTAGCATGTACCTTTACCTTTGCATCCTTCATTGTATGTCGCAATACAATGTGCAACATACAACCCACAGAACATACAATCATGCCGACCCCACCACTTGGCTCCAACCTTGCATGTATCTATTTTTGTATGTGCCTTTTGCATGTTTCCAATGTATATCAGATATACATTCACCTTCATGCCTGCCAATGTACATTGTCCCTTGCACATTTCCTTGTATGTGCACTTTGTATCTTTCGACATATAATCTGCGTTGTATGTTTTCCTTTGTATGTCGCCAATGTATATGCAAACATACAACACAAAATATACATGCAAACCTTATGATACAACCGCGGGCCCAACCATCACTTTAACCTGATTGGAACATTTTTGAGATCCACCACTTGTATATATCCATTGTATATGAAAATATACAACAACAACATATAAACCTTAACATACAAGCACATAATCTAACCTGGAATATTCGATGCACATACAAGCCCGATATGCATACAAAAATGCATACAACCATTTTTTGCACTTTTTTGAAAGCCGATTGAAATTTCCTTTTGGGTCCAGCCTTGCACATATGCACTTGTACATTTGAACTTGCACATTAGATACAATGACCATATACAACCCGATACATGCAACAAATTTCACTGCCGTATACAGGGTTTTTTGACCTAGCACGTTTCTTTCTTTCCTTTTAGTACAATGGGAGGAAGCAGTAATGCAATGCATACGGACCGGTCAACTTATGAGCGCTAAGGCATGAAAATGCAACTTAAGTGATTTATAACCTGCAACAGGAGGTCAACGGTGAAATAGAAGTTACAATGCAGAAGGCCGAGAGGAAGTAAAACCTAAGACATTTAAGGGTTTGAGGGAATAAAATAAAGGCTTGCAAACTCAACTCAAAACCCTAACCCTAGGTGGGTATCAACATTGGCTCCGACTGGGGGCATGCAGGCGCAAGGCTACAGCGAGAACTAGACCACTCCGGGATAGACCAGACAAAATGCAAAACACAAAATAACACCGACTATACAAGGTATTTACAAAGTATTCACACCTAATTTACAATGTGCACTCAAGAAATTTAGTTATGAGAAATAAGGTTTAAAGAACTAATCGTGCATAGGCAATTCCAGTAGTTCACGATTTAGGGCCTGGAGAAAGTAAGAATCTTCTCCATGAGTACTGCTGATTTGATATGGGCCCATCCACAAGGGCTCAAATTTACCATGCTTCCCTTATCTTGGCTCTTTGCATTCCAAACAAGGACCAAATCACTTATCTGAAACTTCCTCTCTATAGCCCTTTTATCAAATAAATATTTTACCTTCTATTGTTTCTTAATATTTGTCTTATGTGCTTCTCTTCTAATTTCATCTAATGCAACTAGTTGATTTATCCTTTCATTCATTGAAACTTCAATCTCTTTATCATTTTCTTGTATGAATCTATAAACTAGCAAGAGATTATTCACAAGTAACTTAGCTCCTGCACCATATGCTAGCTCAAAAGGTGACTTTTCAATGGTCTTTTTCACTGTTATCCGGTCAACCCATAGTGCCATCTTTAACTTTGAATCCCATGCCCTTTTATTCTTATCCACCATCCTTTTGATGATTTTCATAAGGATTTTGTTACTTGATTATGCTTGACCATTTCCTTGTGGATGATATGGTGATGCATATGACAAATTAATCCCATAGTTTTTGCAAAAATCAACAAACTCACCAAATCTGAAACACATGGCATTATCTGTGACCACTTTGACTGGCACTCCAAATCTGATAATAATGTGTTCCAAAATGAAATCCATCACCACCCTGCTTATAGCTTTCTTAGTTGGAATGGTTTCAACCCATTTGGTGAAATAGTCAGTAGCAACCAAAATCCAACTATGTTCTCCACTTGATTTCTCTGAAATTTCCCCTATGAAATCAATTCCCCATTGCTGAAATGGAGCCTCCATAGTTACAGTTCTAAGGGGTAATGCACCTTCATACTTAAGTCTTCCTGAGAACCTTTGGCAAGGATCACATTTTCTTACCATCTTTTGTGCATCTGAGAAAAGGGTTGGCCACCAATAGCCTACTCTAAGGACTTTGTGAGTTGTTGTATTGGCAGAGTAGTATCCATCGCATGCTCCTTTGTGCATGTCATTTAGAATATCTGTAGCTTGACTTTCATCCACACACCTAAGTAGGAAACCATCAGGATTCTTCCAATATAATTCTCCTTGAATAATTATGTACTTGATAGCATGTAACTTTAAGGTCCTTTTTTTACTATCACTGAGATGGGAAGGACAATTCAAATTCTGCAAATAATTCACAATATCCTTGTACCATTTAGATTCAGACATGTTGACAACTTCATCATGAACTACATTTACCTGGCATGCTTCCAAATTTGACTGTGCCATCATCTTAGCCAAACCCTATCCCCTTACCAATTTTGTAATTTGTATCTCAATGTTGAACTCTTGTAACTTGTTAATCCACCTGCATCTTCTTCCTGTCACTTCCTGCTGAGTGAAAATGTCCTTAACTGCTGCATGGGGCACATATGCAACTATCTGAGATCCTACCAAGTATGGCCTGAAGCTTTTGACTGCCCTAACCAATGCATATACTTGTTTTTCCATGATATCATATTTCAACTCAGCTGCCTGCAATGACATGCTAAAGAAAGCAATAGGTTGCTCAAAACCATCTTCATTTTTCTGTAATAGACATGCAGCAATAGTGTGAAAGGAGGCAAACAAGAACAACTGAAGTGGCTTGGAAAAATCAGGAGATCTCAACACAGGAGCCCTCTTTATAGCTTCTTTAATGTTCTCGAATGATCTAGTTGCTTCACTTTCTCATTTGATAGTTTCACCCTTCTTCAACATTTTAGAAATATCCTTTGTAATTTCTGCAAAGTTGGGAATGAATCTTCTAACAAAGTTAAACTGCCCAAAGAAAGACTGAATACCTTTCAATGTTTTAGGAATTTGAATTCTGTCAATTGCAGCAACCCTTTCAAGATCAATCCTGACTCCATCCTTGGAAACAATGTGTCCCAATATTTTTCCTTCTACTACCCCAAAAGTACATTTCTTTGGGTTAAGTGAAATGCCATATTTCAATGCCCTAATAAAAATTTGTTCTAGATGCATGCAATGTTGCTCTTCCTTTTTTGAATAAGCAGTCAAATCATCCTGATATATAGCCAGAATTGAGTCAATCAATCCTGTAAAAGCAACATCCATAGCCCTCTGAAATGTAGCACCTGCATTTGTTAGTCCAAATGGCATTCTTACATATACATAAGTTCCCCATGGAGTGGTGAAGGCAGTCTTATATTGTTCACATTCTTTTACCTTCACCTGATTATATCTTGAAAAATCCATCCATCATGGATAAAAGCTCACAACCAGTCACCTTTTGTAACATAGCCTCCATGTTAGGCAGTGGGTAATTATCCTTCAAAGAAGATACATTCAAATTTTTGAAATTCACACAAAGTCTTATATCACCATTTTTCTTTCTAACTGGGACAAGATTGGACACCCAAGTTGAGTGTCTAATAGGCACAATTATTCCAGCCTCCCTGAGCTTCACAAGCTCTTCTTGCATTTTTGGAGCTAAGGTTGGGTTAATAGGTCTTTGTTTCTATCTAAACTGCTTAGTTCTAGGCTTCAAAAGAATCTCATGCTAGAATAAGTCTTCTCTATAAGCTTTTAGGTCCTCATATGATCATACAAAGACATGCTTATATTTTTTTAACAATGCAATCAACATGCCCTTGATGTGTGGCTTGAGTTGTCTGCCAATATATACCCTTTTGGGGGCATGGTGGGTCCCCAAGTTTATCTCCTCCAAGTCACCCTTGTTAGTAGGAGATACCTTCTTAACAAACTGATCTCTATTGTCAAATGCTCCTTCTAAAGCAACTAGCCCTCTGGGGATCTTATTTGTTTTAAGTTGAATTACTTCTTTCCCCAAAAGAATTTATTTTCCATTCACAACTTCCACAAAGTTTTGAAAGTCAATCTCCTGGTTCTCATATTCATCTATGCAGTGTACGAACCTCAACAAATCTCTATCATCATCAAATACCTGCCAACTGCATACATTATCTGGTACTGAAGGTCTAAGTTTAACTTCAACATTTGTAACATCAGACAGAGTAACATCATCCGGCCTTATGGCCACATTAGCTAAAAAGTCTTCCATGACATTCTTTGATCTTTCTATCCAATTTATTGAAAAAGCATCAAATAATTCAATTGTATCCCATACAACATGCTTATACTGTTTTAATCTTTTATTTTTTGAAGCATATTTATCTCTCACCTGGGAAACAATTAATTCTGAATCCCCAAACACTTTTAGCATCTTAATCCCATGCTTCAAAGCTACATTCATTCCTAGTAGCAAAGCTTCATATTCTGCAATATTGTTTGTGCAAGCAAACTTTAACAGGAAAGAGAATTTTAAAAGCTTACTCGCTGGAGAAAAAAACACAACTCCAGCACCAGAACCTTCTTTTGAACAAGCTCCATCAAAATACATAGTCCAGAGACCTTGTCGGTCAAGTTCTTGAATGCAAAGATCTCTCCCTTCACTTCCTTGATCATCTGAGACAACTTTGAAATTCTCACAGTCAGTATCCACAAAACAGATATGCTCTTCTGAATCTTGATCCTCAACTGTTTCTGGTGACCTTTCTTCTCTGACTAGTTTGACTTCTCTATCATTCATTGGGATCATGGCATATGATAAATCTAACTGCATACTTCCTCCAATCAGTGCTGCCCATCTTCTTGACAACAACATACCATACTGTGGCTTTATGTCAACAACTATTATGTTCATTCTGTATGTTTTTTTTGGATATGCTGCTAGCATAAAATCCACATCCTTCAAGATTCCAATAACTGGCACCTCCCTAGCATCCATTGCATAGCATTTCCCATAGGCCTTATCTATCTTCAATCCAGCTTGTTGCATGATAGCCAAAGGCATAATATTTGTTGATGCTCTTGAGTCCAACATACAATTCTTGATTACTTTTCCATTGATAATAATGGAGACATAAAATGGTTCAACCTGTGAAGGGCATTTTGTCATTGTTACCCCCAAATAGACTTCAGGAAATTCATCTTCATCAACACATAAGGCTTGTTTCTTACCCTGAGTTTCAATATTCTGCTCAGCATGACAAGCTACTCCTGAAATTAGAGACAATGCCTTATTCCTGAATTCTTCAACTTTCATTAGCTCCATCAATGGAACAGAGACCTTCATCTGGGACAAAACCTGAGTTATGTCAAATGGATTATAATTTTGTATAATAGTCATAGCTTGAGCCGTGGTCTTATTCTTATCCTGAGCTGATCCAGCCTTGATTCTAATGGGCTTCTGACTGTCATCCATGACCTAAGAATTCTTATTTTGATCCTCATTTTGGGGAAATTTATTTTCTGGTCTTTGAGAATCATGACTTGGTTTTTGCTTAGAATTTTTTTTGTTATCATTCTATCGCATCTTATGTGGTTTAGCCCTTTTGTGGTTATGTATTGGCTGGTTCACAAAAGTGTCCTCTAGTTGACGTGGATCACCAACCAGAGCCTTACCTCTAAGGTTATAGTTGCTCTTGACCTGAGCCACTGCTGTAGCTGTGAGAGCTCTTATCTCTTCATCAGAAGGCCTTCTCAAGTTATTCAGAAAGATGCATGAGTCTTGAGCATAAGCATAATTATCTTCATCATCCTCATCACTAGAAATCTACTGGCAGACTTGAGTCCCATAACTCGTACTTTCATCAGCATTATAAAAAGAATACTCCCCATTTGTGGATAGCATATTGACACTGTCATCCTCCATACAATGTGGCTCATTGCATTCATCACAGGCAACAGCATTATTATACAAAGATTAAGCAATCATACATTGCGACTGTGAATGAGGCATCTGACATATTATGCACCATGGAGTGTCATCAACAATATTAACACCCTTCTTCAAAGGGTCAAGAGTCTCTTTAACATTTTGAGCTCTTTGATTATTATTACTATTTGGGAGAATGGGTTTACCATTATGCCAATTAGTGTTATATGGCCTATCATGCAATGATGGTATTTTCTCCTGTCTTTGGTAAACCTGCCTTTCTGGACCTATCCCCTTTTCATTTTTAGCAAGTCTATAACTTAGGTCCTTAACAACAGTTGTCAATTTATCCATTTTTTCTTCGGAAGTAGATGCATTACCTTGAGTACTTTGAGACTTATTTGGATTTTGCAGAATCTTTACATCATCCCTTCTGTTTGTCTTACCAGATGCTTTCCTATTATTTTCAATATTGGTTGCAATTCTGAAAGCATCCCTGAGGCTAGTAGGACCCTTATCTCTTAACCCATAAGCTGTTTTAGCATCAAAAGCATTTATGTATAGTACCATGCACATTGGTTCATTAGGCCTCATGTGAAGTGGTAATTTGTTCAACACTTTAGTGAATCTAGCATTAAAATCTACAACCTACTCATTTGATCCCTTAGCAATACTAGTGAATTCATTTACAAAAAAGCTTGGATCAATTTTGTCACCATATTGTTCTTTAAAAATCCTTCTGAAGTCATCCCATGATGAGACACTCTAATTAGGCAAACTTTTATACCACTCTTTAGCTTCATCAACTAAGGATTGCATAAACAATTTCATAAAAACATCTTCATGTTCAACCTCAAAGTTGTCCATAACATTCTGAAAAGCCTTCAAGTGATCTTCACCTAACACAACATTATTTTCTGAAAACTTTGGTATCTGAAGCCTTACATGTTTATCAATGGGGTTAGGGTAACCAGGAATACCATTAAAAACTAGTTGTCTGAATCTATCTAACTGCATAGGTTGTCTACCAAACTGATTAACATTTGCATTTTGATTTCTCACATTGTTCAATGGTACCCTAACATTGTTTATTTTCTGTCTCTGATCATTCTGTTGATACTAGACTTCATTTCTTTGTTGGTTTCTTAGCACATTTGCATTATCAAGGGTGGGAACTGAATCCCGCTGAGCAACTTTCAGAGCTTACACCTTTTGTCTCATATCATCTCTAATCCTTAAAGCCTTCAAATATTCTAATTCAACCCTCAAGCTTTTGATTTCTTCAGCTAATTCTTCATCTTTAGGCATAGAAGAAGATGGTCCCTTTCCATATTGGTCTTCATCGTCATCCCTTGGGGACTCAGTTTCATCAAATCTATCAGGGGGATCTAAGAAAGGGCATTCCTGAAACACCTCTAATCTCATTTTCAATCTATCACCTTGTTGTCTTTCATACATATCTTGAATCTCAGCCTATGTGTTTTAAAAGTAAGGTTCTTGTTGCTCTGAAGACCTAGGATTATCTTGGACATTATTATTATTTCTAGGGTTGGGACAACCCTCTTGATTGGCTTGGACAACGCCTTTTTTCCTATACATCATTTTTCTAGGTAATTCTTCAAACAAAGGATTACGCAGGGATCTTCTCCCTTGCATACAAATTTCACTTTACCAGTTGGGAGATTAGTTCGGAGTCACCACCTACAACTAGGAATTAATTTTTTAAATCAGGGTCCTTACACAATGCACGTCCCCAGTGGAGTTGCCAAATCTGTTGGATTTTTTCCAGACTGGATGCTTCCCAGTTATCCCTACAAGGTAGCCATCATTGATCAATAGGATTTCAGGGCCAGGGGCCAATAGTACAGGAGATAGACTCTATAAATATCTCCTCTTCTTCTTTAGGCTCTGCAGAACCAAGGGGGTATTCCCTATTCAACATCTGTCAAAAGTACATGTGAACTTACTAGGATGTTGATACAAAGCAGATAAATCCTCTCTTATGTAGACCAAAAATGTAAAAATAAATGCAAAGGGGCTAGCTTTGGGCCTATGTTCAGTTGTGAAACAGAGGATTTTGGTCCTAAAACTATGTCTAATATCCTAAAGGTTTGTATTGAAGTTTGGATTTGTATTTTATACCTGGATGCAAAACTAGGACCTTGGGTTGTAACCTCAATACAAGAGAAGACTGGTGCCTATCTCAGGGCTGGGAGTCAATAGACATACATATGCAAATGATTACATAAACTTGGATCAATAACTAGTTTTCAAGGGGATTTTGTAGTGTCTGCCTTACAGATACTTCCCAAGATTGAGTATTTAGCCATTCATACTTAATGATATCCCTGTTGCAACATGCCCTTCCCAATGTTTAACCAAGAACATTTAATTTGTTCCTTGAACAAAAGTAAGAGATCAGACATTCAACACAGAAAATCCATGCTCCAGAATCCTAAGTAACCCTTGGTTATTCATATTCAAAAGAAAAGATGCCCACAACTTGGAGACAAGCAACTAAATACATGCAACAGAGCATTTCTCATATGAAAACAACATAAAACCAGCAAAATTATGCATAAAACATACAACATATGATTCATAAACTCGCACAGCACCAAAATAGAGCCACCAGCAAAACTGTATTTTGTTACTCTGCCCAAAATCTGTCCAGTTTTCAACAACAACCAAAAATGAGTCACACAGTTCTAATATCCTCATAATGTGTCCTCAACAATCAAGTACAAGGTCATTTCTAAATGCCAGATACACTGCACCATGAAATGGCACCCAAAATATTCAATGTGGTAGGCAGAAGAAGAGGCAGGGAGTGGTTGAATTCGAGACCTATGCTGCCGCTTGGGAATTTTTTATTGAAAATGTTAGGTGGCACGTCCATTCATCAACCATGCCTTTGCAACTCTGCCATTAATGGTTTACCAACCAGTTTCCTCTGGGAACGCAGCAGCTGTGTACTTTGCAAATTTTCCCGCCTGAGATGCAGCTACAAATGCATAAGAGAAACCCTCCCTTTGAATATTTAAAACAGAGTTGTCAATTCATTTCCTCATTGCCAAGAGCTACGGCCTCAATTTGAATAGACGAGACAATCACCAGCCTTGAAAAGCCATCGGCCAATGAGAATGTGCCACGCAGATGCATATTTGCCCCTTTGACTTTTCGTGGCATGGATATGCATTCACTTTTTCACCCATTTGCCTTTTAAAACCTTGTATATGCAATTGCATATACATACAATCACCAATATACAAGGCGAACCCCAAATCTTTATAAACAAACTTGAAAATTCACCCGGGTCCAGCTTGTATCTCCTTTTGCACATATGCATATTCATGCATTTAACATACAACCCATGGACTTCAACACCTTATCCGCCACAGTAAACTTTTCCTTTCGCACCTGGGTTGTATGTCTTTCCTTGCATCTCGGCATATACAAGCGCTTTACATACAAGCTGGAGACGTCATCTCCTTTATGAGGCAGATCAGAGAATTCTTTGAAATCCAACATGTACCTTTACCTTTGCATCCTTCGTTGTATGTCGCACATACAATGTGCAACATACAACCCACGGAACATACAATCATGCGGGCCCCACCACTTGGCTTTGACCTTGCATGTATCTATTTTTGTATATGTCTTTTGAATGTTTCCAATGTATATCGAATATACATTCACCTTCGTGCCCGCCAATGTACATTGTCCCTTGCATATTTCCTTGTATGTGCGCTTTGTATCTTCCGACATACAATCTGCCTTGTATGTTTTCCTTTGTATATCGCCAATGTATATGTGAACATACAACACAAAATCTACATGAAAACCTTATGATACAATCGCGGGCCCGACCATCATTTTAACCTGATTGGAACATTTTTGAGATCCACCACTTGTATATATCTGTTGTATATGCAAATATACAACAACAACATATAAACCTTAACATACAAGCACATAATCTAACCTAGAATATTCGATGCACATACAAGCCCGATATGCATACATAAATGCATACAACCATTTTTTGTACTTTTCTGAAAGCCGATTGAAATTTCCTTTCGGGTCTAGCCTTGCACATATGCACTTGTACATTTGAACTTGCACATTAGATACAACGGCCATATACAACCCGATACATGCAACAAATTTCACTGCCGTATAGAGGGTTTTTTGACCTAGCACGTTTCTTTCTTTCCTTTTAGTACAACGGGAGGAAGCGGTAATGTAATGCATAGGGGCCAATCAACCTACGAGTGCTAAGGCATGAAAATGCAACTTAAGTGATTTATAACCTGCAACAAGAGGTCAATGGCGAAATAGAAGTTACAATGCAGAAGGCCGAGAGGAAGTAAAACCTAAGACATTTAAGGGCTTGAGGGAATAAAATAAAGGCTTGGAGACTCGACTCAAAACCCTAACCCTAGGTGGGTACCAACAGATTCCTCCACCATTTCCCATATGTCGTGACCCACAAAATCCCAACTAAAATGAAAGAGGGAGGCAAGGAATCTATCTGGTCCTGGCACTTTGTCCAGGTGCAATTGGAAGACAACATGTTTGACCTCTTTCAGTGTAATAGGGATGATAAGTGATTTGTTGTCTTCCTCCTTAATGAGTCTTGGGATATTTTCTAAGATGTCTCCTAAGATAGGATCTATAATATCTTCCCCTCCCAAAAGGGAGGAATAAAATTTGACTACTTCTTGGATTTCTCTTTGATCCGTAAGTAATCTTCCATCCTCAGTCATGATATTAGATATTCGATTTTACCCCCTCCTGACTTTTGTAACATTGTGGAAAAATTTGGTGTTTACGTCTCCTTCATGTAGCCACGTCTCCCTAGATTTTGATTTTTAGTACTCCTCTTTCCTAGCCAAAATTTCACCGTGGTAGGCCATTAATTCCTTTTCCTACATCATCCCATATGATATTACTTGTTCATTCAAGGCCTCTAATTCTTCCTCAACCCTTTCTTTTTCTTTAAAAATATTTTTGAAATATTTTGTGTTCTAGACCTTTAGTTTGGACTTTATGTTTTGAAGTTTCTTGAAGAAGATGAACATCTTTGTTCCATTCCAGTTGTGTTGTTCGAGCCACCATGATTTTAATAAGTCTTTGATATTTGGACTCTTGAGCCACACTTTTTCTAACTAATTGACTCTTTGGGGGAAGGGGGGAATGCCTTCTATAATGTTCATAGCAATAGGGAAGTGGTCTAAACTAGAGATCAGTTTGATCTGGGATTCTAGCTGGATCAAGAAGTTTAGCCAACTTATGGATGTTAGAAACTGATCTAACCTTTCTGTGATATTGGTGAACCCAATTCTTCTATCATTCCAAGTGAATTGCCCATTGGAAGGGATGATATCAATCAGATCATTGTTGTTTGAAACAAAATCCATAAAATCCTCTTAAACTTGAGTTATTTTTTTGATGCCCCCTTCTTCTCATTCAGGTCTAGAATTGTGTTGAAATCCCTACCCAAGATACATTTCTCATTTCTTATAGATGTAATTTCCAGACTAATTTCATTCTAGACCGCCTTCTTATCCTCTGTTTTGGTTGGTCCATAAACATTAAAGATAAAGAAGGAGCTATTCAATTTTAAGCTCTTTACCTTTGCCAATTGCCCATTTGGTTTGGTAAGAATAGGATCAATAGATAATCTGCCAGGGTTCTAAAGAATTCCTAGGCCTCTCGAAGTGCCAACCACTTTAGTGAAAGATCCATTCTAGCCTTTGCAATGTCTAATGAAGAGCTTAGCCTCCTCTTTCTTCAGCTTTGTCTCTTGAAGTAATACAACATCCACAACCAAATTTTCAATCTGGGGCTTGGTTGAACACTGCTTGTTAGGGACATTTAAGACCCTAACGTTCCATGTGAGGACCTTCATTGTGTCCTAAGGGAGGGGACTCCTCCCTTAGATCTCAGAAGGTGTTCTTTTAGAGTGGATTGTTCACCTGATTGAACCAATTCCTATTGAAGGCACAAGACAACTGAGAGGGGGGGTGAATCAGTTGTATCAAAAACTTCAAATCCTCATAAACATAATCACATCCACATCAGTTCACTTAAACCCATAATTTGTTATGAAGTTTAAACATGAAAAGCAGATAATATAAACTTAAACACATTAACACCATGCACAAGAGAACACCCATTTTTTTACGTGGAAAACCATAAAATAGAAAAACCATGGTGAGGATTAGCTCACAATATAATGTAGTAACAATACCGAATTACAAAGGCTCACTGTCATAAAGAGAATGCTCACTGCAGAGGACTCATTGTCCAAGTGGACTCACTGCCCGCTGAAAAAGAAAGAAGGAAGAAAAGAATGGCTCACTACCAGACTTTGAACTGATATAGATGCATCTAACCTATGCATGAAGTTCAGTTCCAATGAAGCTCATTATACACCACAACATACACAACACCTTCGCAGCATCACCGAAAATTGTAGACTCCTTCTACTCACTGTGTCTGGGAACCCAACACATGAAATCCATTGCTGCCCTAATCAAATTCGCATCACAACATCATATCCCCTATTCGTACACATGCATTCACAAATCCATAACACTTATTTATACCATCATTACCTTTGAAACAATCTTCAAAGTCGGCAACACAATCTTCAATCCTTGAAATAATCTCCAAAGTCGGCAAACACACAATATTTGAATTAGGTCTGGACTTAAACATTCCATGACACAAAGGAATGAAGGAAAACCACTCTATGCCTTATCTCAGACCTAAATCTATCCAGACACGCTACACAACACTCACATAATCACCAAATCAACTCCTCAATCAGCACAAACATTCAAGGTCGGCCAAACAGTGTAAACATGAGGAATTCTTGATCACATGCTTCCATGATCACAACCATAACTTGTGGACCATACACAGGGCTTTAACACAATCTAGAAAACTCCACGAACATCTTGAAGTCACCTGGAATCCAACAAATTTTGCCACAACAACTTTCACCTGAACACAACAACTTTAACATGAATACAACAACACTGTCGAACTCTGCCACACAATAAATTACTTTCTAGAGCACCAAATCATAAACCTTTTGGATGAAAGATAGGTAAGATTCTTATGAACACATCCAGAATTGTAACACCTGAAACCTTTCTGTGGAGGAATGTGGAGCAAAATACTTTCTCTCAGACACCTCTGCACAACTTAGAAACACTGTCAAATACTGTTCTCAAACTGGTGAACATAACTTTCACTGCACAACAATTTGGAGCACCAAATTCTGGATTTAACATCTTCAAACACTTCTTGACAACATATCCAAACCGCACACTTAGATATATTACATAGAAGAAATGCGGAGCAAAGACTCGAACAGTTCTATGTAAGCCAGAAGACTCTTCAACACACTATTTCGAGTATTAATCAAAATTTCTCAAAAGCACTTGGAAACTTAGCAATAAGAACAATCTACTAACATCATCAACGCTTCTACAAGACATTCAGATCACTTTAACACAATAACTTAATCAAACAACAACAACATCAAAATACACATTTGACACCAATGACAACACGAACATGTTGACATCAATGACAACACCGATTAGCACATACTTGCAACAATTCCTCCCTCATTTGTCTATTCGTTTTCCTTCCTACCCTTTTTGATGTGCTAACCAATATATCCTCCTTCAGAAAGTTAGCTATAGTTTGGCTAATTCTTCTGATGTCAGTGATATCTATCTTATCCTCCAATTCCTCTTCATTCTCTGAATCATCCTCTATTATAGGTTCCTCAATGTTGTCCTTGGCTTGAAAGGGAATGATGTTCAGTGCAAAAGGCGGCTTCATGGCTTGGATCGTGGGAATTTCGGTCATGTTAGGCAATTTCTCTTAAGGAATAATTACCTGGCTTGGGGTTGCCATCTGTTCCTTCCGCAAAGAAAATACTTCCATGTTGCAGTACCTTGATCTGAGCAAGAATTCTTTAGCTGGGCCGATTCCACATGGCTTTGGGAAACTCTCAGAACTAAAGACGCTGAATATCTCTGCAAATAGTTTGAATGGTTCCATACTCGATTCATTCGGAGAGCTAGACAACTTGGAGCTGATGCTTCTTCACAGCAACCAATTATCAGGAGGAATTCCCAAGTCTATGGAAAATGCCTCCTCGCTTACATTTTTTGTTTCTTCAGCAAAACCAGTTTGATGATGCAGGGTCTATGGGATTCAGTCCCAGATTTCATCTCAAGCATTTGTCCATGTCGAGATGCAGGCTTTCAGGTCCTTTGCCCATATGCTTATCTCAACAGAGAAATCTCAGTGCTCTAAATCTTACAGGAAATGCACTGACAGGAACGATTCCCCCATGGCTTTTAGAGTTATCAATTCTGAATTATCTGAGTCTAGGACAAAACGAATTTACAGGTAAACAGGGTATTTTTTATGGGTATTTTCTGCAATTTTGACCTGATTTTAAAATTTGAAATTGGCCAATAAATAGATTTTCCTTTTGAAAATATACCCAATTTTTCGTATGTTTTAAACCGTTTCAATTCAGCCAACTACTCTATACTTGTAACTGGATGCTTCTGGATTAAACTGTGTGATAGTATTTTCTTTCAACACTTTTGCTTTCTATTCTCCTCCTGATGATGGATCATATAGTGTGATCTGAAACGTTGAGAGAAAATACTATCACACAGTTTAATCCAGAAACATCCAGTTACAATATTATGGACTATTATGGACTGTGGAAATCTGATGTCTATTACTCTATACTTTGTAAAAATGTTCAACCCCTTACAATTTTCCCTGTAGGCAAAATACCTCCACAAATCTTCAACACACACTCTCTGCTATCCTTGGAATGGAGATATTCCCCCACAAGTTGGAAATACAACCGGTCTTCAGATTCTTAACTTGTCTAGCAACACCTTGATGGGAGAATTGTCTTTGAGCATTAGCAGACTCTTCAAACTGCAAGTGCTGGATCTTTCAGGGAACACTTTTACTGGATCTCTACCTCCAAATCTAGATAATTGTACTTCTCTATCCATACTAAATGTTGGCGAAAATCAGCTATAAGGAAACATTCCACCAGAGCTTGGATCCATTGGACCATTACGGTACTTAGTTCTTCATAGGAACTATTTTGCAGGAGATATTTCTGTGGCTCTGAGAAATTTTTCTGGCATAGCAGTGATTGATCTAGGCTCCAACTCCCTCATAGGGCATTTCCCATCCGAGGCTCTTCAATTCCATTACTTGGAAGTGCTTATTCTTGGACGAAATAAGCTGGAGGGCTTTATTCCATTAGGGATTGGCAACTTGAGTAAACTGGACATCTTGGACCTGTCAGGAAACCACTTCAGGGGAAGCATACCAACAGATCTTGGTGAGATTCAGAGCGTGAAGGATGACTATGGTGGGATGCAGGGCTCAAAGATCATTGTAGGGAGACTTAACCACCCTGCTCAAGCATATTCACTATACTTCACCATTGATATATATCTCAACTATAAGGGAAAAATCAGGCAATTAAAATATCTAGATGGATACAAACTAATAGATCTCTCAGCAAATAATTTTACAGGTGAAATTCCAGCATCAATAGGTGATCTTCAGGGTCTGTTTTCTGTGAATATATCTTGGAACAACATTGAGGGTTCCATTCCCAACAGTTTTGGAAATCTGACTTCTCTTGAAATGATGGATGTTTCACACAATCAATTGTCTGGTAGCATCCCTCCTCTTCTCACAACTATAAGCATTTTAGCAGTGTTTGATGTATCAAATAATAAGTTGTCTGGTAGGATTCCTATGGGAACTCAGTTTTCCACATTTGATGCAACAAGCTTTGCAAACAACAGTGGGCTCTGTGGACCGCCTTTGCTTGTATCATGTTCTCCTCCTCCTCCTCCACCACCAGATCAAGATGGGGATGAGGAGGAAACTGAAGGGGAGGAAGGAGTGGTCTCATTCCTTGCAGTGGGTGTGGGATTTGCAATTGGAGTTTTCATTGTTGTGGTATTGATTTTTAGCAGTGAGAGAATAAGCAAGGTGTTATTAGGCACCTCTGTCCCTCCAACAAGACTTACTATTGATCGTCGAGTAAGATGAGGTAGTGAACTGTTTTATAAACCTTCGTTCAATAGGCTTGAATGCACTCCTTTTATCATTACATATTGTGTTAATGAATTGAGAATGAGACTCGATCTTCTAAAGAAAGAAATGCACTATTCTAGAATAAATTAAGTAAATTCCAGTGATAAAGAAAAATTGTTTTAGGATATACAATTGGGAATGATAAATAAATGTGGGAAATTTAAATAAACAAAATAAAGTATTTAGCTTGAGCTTCAATGTGAATTTGATTATAAGAGATGGTGTATAATGATTCATCGTTATGTTAGAATTGTATGATGTATTAGACATATTATTCTTCCAAAAAATTGACCGTTAAAAAATTTGGGTTGATTTTGCACTACAAAATCATTGCCAAGTAAAAGTGTATTGTGGAATTGATTTGGATCTTGCAAAATTGATCTTATGTGTACTATGATCTAGAATTGGTTAGCCTAGATATTTCGACCTGCAATAGGTGACTCATAGTGTTGACAAACACCTATAAGCAGCTTGCTAGGCAGGGTATATTCTCTCTTGGTCAAACCCCTATATGGGTTGATTTAATGACTTTTAAACAATAAATGAAGACACACTAAGCAATCATACAATATCCTTAGTCATGTGTTATTGTGGATGTTTGATGCTATCTTGATGTGTGCAAGAGGTGTCCAATGATTCTAAGATGACCATAATGAATTAGGACTTGTTCCAACACTCTATAATATAATTTGAAATATTTTGCACTCGAGTATGTAGGAAACAACTAGTTGAAAGGGTATAACACAAGCCCAATTTTAAAATTCGAATTTAAAAATGTGGAGGTCAATTTTTTTATGAAAATTTGAACAAAGTCTAATTTCACACAACAAAATCAATTTAACGAGGGGGACATATAGTATGCAAGTTGAATATGGATTATGGGATGTGGGAAGTGAAGATCAAACAAGGCTCAAGTAATTTATATATTTTACATTGAAATATTCCACTTATATGCAAGTTATCACACAAAGGACAAACTGGATCAAAGTGAACCCAAAATGAATGGGAAAAGTGTAAGATTTGGCTACATTGCATGGAGATAGCCACCAAAGATCAAGGAACTTCAATGAAAGCACAAAAGAGACCCAAAATGAGAGAGTAATTCTATTCTATCAAAGGATGCAAATAATTTGAAATATTCTACACTCATGTTAGTAAGAAACAACTAGTTGAAAGGGGATGACACAAGCCCAATTTTAAAATTTGAATTTAAAAATGTGGAGATCAATTTTTTGATGAAAATCTGAACAAAGTCTAATTTCACACAACAAAATCAATTTAACGAGGGGAACATGTAATATGCAAGTTGAATATGGATTCATGGGATGTGGGAAGTGAAGATTGGTCAAGGCTCAAGTAATTTATATCTTTTACATTGAAATATTCCACTTGTATGCAAGTTATCACACAAAGGACAAAAATGGGAAGAGTGTACGATTTGGCTACATTGCATGGAGATAGTGACCAAAGATCAAGGAGCTTCAATGAACGCACAAAAGAAACCTAAAATGAGAGAGTAATTCTATTATATCAAAGGATGCAAATATACTAATATACGATGGTTTCTCAAATGAGAGCTACAAGTGGGTTTATATAGGATACACCACAAAGAAATGTGAATGTACAACTAATGTGGCAAAAAGGAAATGTACATCTCCACTACAATAGGAAAGTAAAGTCACATGATGCTAATGCAACTTACCTAAGTAGATACCTACCTAAGCAAGTGTATCCTATCTTATGTGCATAATATGCAATAAACTAATTAACTAAATTTAAAAAATAAAACCATGTATCCCCCATAATTGTAGCTTAGGTGGGTAGGAAAGATGGATGGATGTGTCATAGCAAATGATAAGAAAACTTTTGTGTGTGCCCAACATTTCACCCCCTTAACCTTAACCACTTTTAAAAATCTTTAGTAGTTTAGAAAATAGATTTAGAGTTCTACAATTCTTGTTCTTATCATATCTTGAAATTTTGAGTGTAAACATCTTGAATTACTCATCCAAGTTCAACTTTGCCTAATTTTAGAAAGAAAAAAAGCAGCCACTTTTGACCTCATTTTTGTCCCCCATTTCTATGCACTTACACATCACTAAAAGATGATGAATATGATCCTTTGGGAAAGAATCATTAGAAGCCATGGATATAGCAACACTATAATTAACTTAGAAGCAAAAGAAGATGAAATAATGACACATCTATGTAGAACCTTAGTTGACAAAAGGACTTGAAGGTTCAAATGACCATATTGTATCTCCTCAAAAGTGCCAACTCTAGATGCCTAAGTGTGAACATCAGTTGAAGGAACATCAGGAGCAAAATATGAGAAGGTGTATAATCTAGACTAATCATCTGTCTCTCCAACTGCAATAATATCTCTACTCTAAAACTTTTGAATGAACACAAAATCTGGTGTGAAGTCAACAATCTTCCCTATCCCACTATGTGTAATCTACTACATAGAAAGGATATTAGTTGATAATGAAGGTACATAAAGCACATCATTGAAGGATTCCTCACTCATGTCAATAGACCCCCTTCCACAAGCATGCATGTTATGTCGTAAAATGTCCCCCCTAGGACTTTTACCTCCTAATTTAGCTCCTAGGTCCCCTTAATTTAATCATGCATGTGTAAAACTTATCCCGGAGCAAATTCCCCTGAAACCCATGACAAATGGGACATAGGGGCCATCCTAAATGATATACATGACTAAAAATAGCCCTCTGGACTTGGGCGCCCACACCCTAGTCCAAACCTATTTTGCCAAAACCTAAATTTGGATGTCAGTTTATGATCATTAAAAGGTTTCCCTTTGTCAGCCTCTTCAACTTGAATTATGAAAGTTTAGTGGGAATGCATATATAAACATGTTTAGGACTTCATTTTAACTAGAGATGGATAATGCAAACTTGTGATATTGAGCTAAGGGATTCTAAAGCATTCATTGTGTTGCAGAGCAGACTTGTGTTGTTATTGTGTTTGTTTGTTGCAGATTGGGCTTCATCAATCCATCTCCTCATGGCATGAAAGAGCTTCATTCTTCCATGAGGGTTTCACCTAACTGTTGCACAATATGGTATAGGTCTTCGAATTGTGAAAAACATGGGATATAAAGGCCAAGGTGGTCTTTGAAAGCATGGTCAAGGAAATCTAGAACTTATTATTGTGACTAAGAAAAACAACAAGCATGGTTTAGGATATGGTAAGGAGGTACCACAATCCTTAGACATCAATTTTATTCTCGACAAGGTAGCGAAAGCTTTTCCTGTAGTTTCAATCTCTGAAGAGGATACTATCGATGACTCCTACCTACACCTCACAGACTTATTCCAAGAAACCTCAATATTGATGATATCATCCATCTCCCTCACCTCAAAAAATTCCACATAAATCTAATTGGTTGATCTTGTGTGATTGATATTGTTATGGTTGTTAAGTTTTGAAAAAATAAAAAAGATTGTTTTATATTGATTCACCCCCCCTCTTAGTATAATCGTGTGCTCATCAATCTTGTGGCACCCATGGCACCACAAGCTACCTCCTCCAACTCTCTACTGCCTCCTCCTAATCCACCTACCCCACAATCCTATCTATCGATACACTTGTGCAAATCAATGAGCCTCTCCAAGTATCCCCTACACTATCCCAAACTGTCATAATACTCTATCAGGTTTATAAATCTCAATAATGAAGCCTCTACAACCCACTATGTAGCACTTAGACAATATCGTCCCTAGGTGCACTACATCATCCTCCCATGTCTCCACCCATCTATATAGTCTCCACATAATATCCCATCAACCCAACTCATCTAGCACACGATGGTAGTGCCCTAGATCTCCCAAGTGCCTCTCCTTGAATCCCTCTCCTCAAGCCCACCTATGTACAAATGCCTATTGTGGCTACCTCTCTTGCCTCAACCCCTCTAGATGCCATATTTGTATATTCTCACATGCCCACACCTGCAGTAAGGTCGTATATGCAATACTTTACCCTGATTTATAAGCCACCAAGTTTAAATCTTTGTACAACTACACCAACACATTCAAACACCCTGCCATTCTCTAGCATGTTTTCCACACGTGACACCAATCCCATCGAAACAAACCTCCACATCTTGTCTAGTAGCAAGTGGACACCAACAAGACCTAACAACACCAACAACAACTCATCCATCAATCTGTCTACCCAACACCTATCCTAGTCCAAGCCTATCCTGCGCAATGGGATGTCTCTCTGTCCTAATAGTTGATCTAATGCCCCTACACATCCTCATCCTACTAGAACATCATCTCTCTAGCAATCAGTATCTAGAGGATGCGCCATACATCCTCCAATGTCACTATCATCTCCCCTATCAACAAGTGAAAGGTACTCATCTCTAAGCGCCACCTCTCCATTAGTGCCATCAACTTTGTCCTATTGGACCACACCTATGGCATCATCACCACATCATATAACTCCATCGCCACTAGGAACTCCCTCTCTACCTCTCCCAGCCCCTCTACCAGTCACACTGTTGGGCACCTCTCTCATGTCCCCAATGTCAGAAAATCCTCCTATAGCCATATCACCCATCTCTTATCAATTTTTTGTTTCCCATTGCTTTCCCTCCTCGCACCCCAGCCTAGACCTCTTCCACCATCTCACCCTTACTTAGGATGAGGTGATGCTCTTCACACTACCCTCACCCCCTCTTTAGCCCTTAGTGAAGGAACCATTCTTTGTGCCACCCCCACCCTCTTTCTTATCTCTGGTGGCAGAGGCAGCATACCTAGTGTTGCCACCGCCCTACTTCCACCCTTCCACAAGAAGAGGCAAAACAAATCGTCTCACCCCCACCATGGCTCCTTCACAAGTGGAGATGACACGGGGTGTACCACCCTACCGTAGGTTCTCCATGAGCAGAGGCAGCACTATATGCACCACCCCCACCAAGCAGGGATGATGAGAGATGCATTTCCCTCACCTTTGTGAGGACAACGCATCCCTTGCCACCATCATAGTCCCCTACCCTCCTGGAAGGGACAGTGTGGGCCATGTCGCCCTCACCCTGTTTTTCCTCCACCTCTATCTCAGGACAAAGACATGATGACCTATGGCGCCTCCACCCAAACCTCTCCCCTATTTTTCATTTTTTATTTTTATTTTTACTTTTCTCTATCCACACCCTAGCATTTTTCCTATGTCCCCATATTTCATTTTTACGCAAATCCCACAAGCTAAAACCAAAAGTAAAAATAAACATATACCACACATGCCACCATTCCCCATCCTATCCAAACCCTAG
The DNA here is from genome assembly GCA_027924645.1 of Cunninghamia lanceolata. Taxonomy (NCBI): domain Eukaryota; kingdom Viridiplantae; phylum Streptophyta; class Pinopsida; order Cupressales; family Cupressaceae; genus Cunninghamia; species Cunninghamia lanceolata. The sequence goes on along the minus strand of BSBN01000584.1, from coordinate 14,541,205 downwards.
TTTTTTTCCCCAACCCTACCGGTAGTCACAAATAACCACATTGACTTTTTTTTTCAAATTTTAAATTCCAAGTAAGTCAAAATGACTCACTAGTGGTCCTCGTGTCGCCAATTGTATATACTCCTACACTAGCTCACCTCTGTGTTCTGCCCGAATCTCCACTATCTTCCGCCTACTATCCATCTCTTCTCTCCTCCACACTCCTTCCTCTCCACTCAAAAAAAATTAAAATGAACTTTTTATCCCTCCTTTTTTCCTTTTATCCCTTTTTCACCTTTTTCATCTTTTCTTTTTCTTTTTTTTTTTACTTTTTTCCTCCCCAACTAATCATTTTCTATCGAGAGACTCCCCGGGCTCCTTTTAGCCTACTAACTCTCTTGAGGGGGCATCCCTATCGTACCTTCTCCACCATATTCCTCTTGTAGGGCTAGGGCAACCTATCAACTAACCCTTATTTTCCTTTATTTTCTCTTTTTCTTTGAAATGACATTATTCTAACACCATTTCAAAGAGGGGAAAAATGTAGAGACCCTAAATTCATCACTGACATCCATCCTACCACTTTCCCATAAATTAATTAAATACTAATTATTTAATTAATTTAACCTATTTCCCCCACAAATTAATTAAATAAATAATTATTTAATTAATTTAACTAATTATCCTTGTGTTTAATATATTTTCTCGTAATTAATTAATTATTATTTAATAGTTAATTAATTACTATTTACTAACTCGTTCCTAACGCTAAGTAATTAAACCCAATCTAATTAATAACCTTAGTCCTCATTCCTCCAACTTAATCAATTAATTAATCCATGATTAATAAATTGATTAGGACTAATTAGTCTCCATTAACATTTTCTCTAATTAAATAATCCACATCATCCTCAATCCTCCCCCTTTTAATCCTGACCATCCAATTCACCCATATGGATCAAGATCTAAATTGTCCATCATTTGAAATGTGTCCAAAGCCCCCTTAATGCTCATGCATGTCCGACCATGCTAGCTCACCCCACTCCTTGCTCACACGTGTGAGCATGACAACTTGGAAGCATTTTTTACTTCCATCTCACCCTCACTCCTTACTCATAGCATGCTACACATGTGTGAGCATATCACGTGGGTTAATCTTGACCCTTGATTTCTCTCCCTTCATCTCCACCATCCATTTGCATCCTTTCTCTCTTCCACATGTCCTCATCTCATCTCTCCCTACACTTTAAGGAAATCTTAGCCATCGATCTTGTAGGAAGCCTCTCATCATGCCACTTGTCAAAAGGCTAATCAATAACTTCATGAAGTCAAATCCTAACCATTGATATTCATCTTTCAATCTCGACCAAAGTATCCATTCTCCCTTGGAAAATTTATTTAAGGAGACTCACGCAAAGGATTTGGACATCCAATTTCATAATACTTACATGCTGTTGAATTAGGCAATATCATAGCACCTGAACACCCGCATTCATATCACATAGCATTTTGGTCTTTTGGAGCATATGTACAACAACAAAATGAAGGTATAATGCTTTTTATTTGTGTTTGCATTTGTTGTTTCACTTCCATTTTATTTCTCAAACTGAAGGTAGATGTTAGTGTTGGATTGTAGGTTTGTTTATGGCTCACTTGCACTTGTTTAGTCCAATTTTAGCCTCTACACTCATCTACTCTCTTGAGGCAGCATCCCTAGCTAGCTCTACCCTACTCCTACACGACATGGGCATATTCCTCCTATATTTTATTCTTCTTTGAAATGATAGTACTTTGGCTAATGCAACATCATCTCAAATAGGGGTAAAATGCAGATACCTAAAATCTACTCTCACATTATAACCTATCACCATCATATCTTCACCACTGCATCATCTAGTCCCACAATGCTTCTTCATTAGATAATTAAATAAATCATATTTATTTAATTAATTATATTAACTTTTCTTTAAATTAATTAAATAAATTATATTGAATTAATTAAACTAACCTTTCTTCCAACATTTTTTCACTAATTAATTAAATAAATCACACTCATTTATTTAGTTAAATCATCTCCCTCTCCAATATTCCTCCACGAATTCAATAAATAAATAATATTTATTTAGTTTGACTAATCTCCACTCATTAATTAAAATAAATCAACGTATTTAATTAATCAAGCTAACCTTCTCCCACTAGTTAATTGAATAAACCCAAGGGTAAGTGCAAGAAGATGGGGGGCCAAAAAGGGGTCTTAAGTGGCCACTTTTTTTCTGAAATCAGGAAATACTGGCCTTGGATGAAAAATTGAGCATAGTTACACTCAAAATTTAGAGATGCAACCAAAACAATGTTCGTAGTGCTCCGAGTCTACTTTCTAAACTGCTATTTTGTTTTGAAAATGGCATAGATTAAGGGGTTCAAAAGAGGGAGCCACAGAAATTGGTGTTGTTTCTGTCAAAAAAACATAACATAGCATGTTTTGTGGCTCCCTCAAAAGGTCAACTTTTTTTTGGTATTTTTAAAATCTCTTTAGTGAGAAATTAGCTAATAGCATGTAGTTTATGCCTGATTTTTCTGATAATTTTTTGATGAATATTTGATTTTTTACTAATTTTTAAAGTGGACACATCCTAAAAAATAGAATTTTGGCCGTGCTACCCCTATAAATTTTGAAAACTAATTGAAAATCATTTTTTTTATTTTTTTTAATATTTGTAGAATGGAGTCTAGTTTCTAAATATGTAATTTTTTTGAAATTTGAATGAATAGTTATTTTACAATGAAAAAAAGACCAAACAGTGGTTTTTGCATAAAAACGGACACACAAACAAAAGAAATTAAAGATGAAAGGCTTAACATTGTTAAAATGTGAAAAAAATCACATCGTCAAATAGCTAAGAGAAAGCCTAACATTACCCATGTGTTTGATTTGTTCAACCTTGAAACACGTGCAAATCTGAGGGTTAGCACGAACGAAATTATGTGAAATTTTGAAGAATACAGAAAAACACGTCTATGACTGTTCATAAGGCACTCCAAGCCTTTGGGTTGGAAATCCAAAGAAAATCCCAAGCCCAAGGCTTGGGATTCCCAAAGAAAGAAATAACGTGAGCGCGTTATAACGCGCTCGCGTTATGTTTTGCCTTGCATTTTTCTTTCCCGCAAGTCTGTCTTTTGCCATGTTTGACATAACGCGAGCGCGTTATAACGCGCTCGCGTTATGTCCCACTCAATTTTTTTTTACATTCAAGGCTATTAATCATGAGGGTTAAGGCATAAGGGATAGAGTTGGAAGGTTTACGGATAAGGTATTAGCGTTTAAGGTATAGTATCGAGCCCGTTGAGGGTCTAGGAATAGGGATAGCGTTTAAGGTTTAGGGATGAGGGTTGACAAATTACGGTTGAGGGTCGAGGGATCAAAGTTAAGGGTCGAGGGATTAGGGTTTGACATTAAGGGTTGAGGGTTGAGGTTCAAGGGTCAAGGGTTTAGGGTTGAGGGATTAGGGTTAAAGTAGAGTGTGGAGGGTGTAAGGATTAGGGATAGGGTTGGAGGGTTTAGGGATAAGGGATTAGGGTTTAAGGTATAGTATCAAGTCTGTTGAGAGTTTAGGAATAGGGATAGCATTTAGGGATTAGGGATGAGGGATTATAGTTGAGGGATGATGGATTAGGGTTGAGGGTTGAGGGATTAGGGTTTAGGGATAAGGTTTAGGGTTGAGGGATTAGGGTTTAAGGTATAGTGTTGAGGGTTGAGGGTTGAGGGTTGAGGATTAGGGTTTAGGGTTGACGGATTAGCATTTAATGTCGAGGTTAGGGTTAGAGTGTCGAGGGTAGAGGGATTAGGGATAGGGTTTAGGGTTGAAGGTTTAAGGATTGAGGGTTGAGGCTTTAGGGATGAGGGTTTAAGGCTTAAGATATAGTGTCAAGTGTTGAGGGTGTAGGGATAGGGTTTAAGTTTTAAGGGTTAAGGGTTGAGGGATATGGATTAGGGTTTAAGGTATAGTGTTGAGGGTCGAGGGATCAGAGTTAAGGGTTGAGGGATTAGGGTTTGACGTTGAGGGTTGAGGGTTGAGGTTCGAGGGTCAAGGGTTTAGGGATAGGGTTGAGGGTCGAAGAATTAGGGTTAAAGTAGAGTGTGGAGGGTATAAGGATTAGGGATAGGGTTGGAGGGTTTAGGGATAAGGGATTAGGGTATAGTATCGATTCTGTTGAGGGTGTAGGAATAGGGATAGCATTTAGGGTTTAGGGATGAAGGATTAGAGTTGGGGGATGACAGATTAGGGTTGAGGGTTGAGGGATTAGGGTTTAGGGATAAGGTTTAGGGTTGAGGGCTGAGGGATTAGGGTTTAAGGTATAGTGTTGAGGGTTTAGGGATAGGGTTTAGGGTTGAGGGATTAGGATTTGACGTTGAGGGTTGAGGGTTTAGGGTTTAGGGTTAGGGTTGAGAGATGAGGGATCAGAGTTAAGGGTTGAGGGAATAGGGTTTGACGTCGAGGGTTGAGGGTTGAGGTTCGAGGGTCAAGGGTTTAGGGATAGGGTTGAGGTTGAAGGGATTAGGGTTAAAGTAGAGTGTGGAGGGTGTAAGGATTAGGGATAGGGTTGGAGGGTTTAGGGATAAGGGATTAGAGTTTAAGGTATAGTATCGAGTCTGTTGAGGGTTTAGGAATAGGGATAGCATTTAGGGTTTAGGGATGAGGGATTAGAGTTGAGGGATGAGGGATGAGGGATTAGGGTTGAGGGTTGAGGGATTAGGGTTTAGGGATAAGGTTTAGGGTTGAGGGTTGAGGGATTAGGGTTTAAGGTATAGTGTTGAGGGGTGATGGTTTAGGAATAGGATTTAGGTTTGAGGGATTAGGGTTTAGGGTTGATGAATTAGGGTTTAATGTTGAGAGTTGAGGGTTGAGGGTTGAGGGTTGAGGTTGAGGGATAGGGTTAATGGTCAAGGGATTAGGGTTAAATAAGAGTGTCGATGGTAGAGGGATTAGGGTTTAAGGTATAGTATCGAGCCTGTTAAGGGTCTAGGAATAGGGATAGCGTTTAGGGTTTAGGAATGAGGGATTAGAGTTGAGGGATGACGGATGACAGATTAGGGTTGAGGGTTGAGGGATTAGGGTTTAGGGACAAGGTTTAGGGTTAGGGTTTAGGGATAGGGTTTAGGGTTGAGGGATTAGAGTGAAGGGTTGAGGGATTACAATTTGGCGTTGAGGGTTTAGGGTTTAGGATCGGGGTTGAAGGTTGAGGGATCAGAGTTAAGGGTTGAGGGATTAGGGTTTGATGTTGAGGGTTGAGGGTTGAGGTTCGAGGGTCAAGGGTTTAGGGATAGGGTTGAGGGTCGAGGAATTAGGGTTATAGTAGAGTGTGGAGGGAATAAGAATTAGGGATAGGGTTGGAGGGTTTAGGGATAAGGGATTAGAGTTTAAGGTATAGTATCGAGTCTGTTGAGGGTTTAGGAATAGGGATAGCATTTAGGGTTTAGGGATGAGGCATTAGAGTTGAGGGATGAGGGATTAGGGTTGAGGGTTGAGGGATTAGGGTTTAGGGATAAGGTTGAGGGTTGAGGGATTAGGGTTTAAGGTATAGTGTTGAGGGTTGATGGTTTAGGGATAGGGTTTAGGTTTGAGGGATTAGGGTTTAGGGTTGATGAATTAGGGTTTAATGTTGAGGGTTGAGGGTTGAGGGTTGAGGGTTGAGGTTGAGGGATAGGGTTAATGGTCAAAGGATTAGGGTTAAATAAGAGTGTCGATGGTAGAGGGATTAGGGTTTAAAGTATAGTATCGAGCCTGTTGAGGTTCTAGGAATAGGGATAGTGTTTAGGGTTTAGGAATGAGGGATTAGAGTTGAGGAATGACGGATGACAGATTAGGGTTGAGGGTTGAGGGATTAGGGTTTAGGGACAAGGTTTAGGGTTAGGGTTGAGGGATTAGGGTTTAAGGTATAGTGTTGAGGGTTGATGGTTTAGGGATAGGGTTTAGGTTTGAGGGATTAGGGTTTAGGGTTGATGAATTAGGGTTTAATGTTGAGAGTTGAGGGTTGAGGGTTGAGGTTGAGGGATAGGGTTAATGGTCAAGGGATTAGGGTTAAATAAGAGTGTCGATGGTAGAGGGATTAGGGTTTAAGGTATAGTATCGAGCCTGTTGAGGGTCTAGGAATAGGGATAGCATTTAGGGTTTAGGAATGAGGGATTAGAGTTGAGGGATGACGAATGACAGATTAGGGTTGAGGGTTGAGGGATTAGGGTTTGATGTTGAGGGTTGAGGGTTTAGAGTTAGGGTTGAGAGATGAGGGATCAAAGTTAAGGGTTGAGGGATTAGGGTTTGACGTCGAGGGCTGAGGTTCGAGGGTTAAGGGTTTAGGGATAGGGTTGAGGTTGAAGGGATTAGGGTTTAAGGTATAGTGTTGAGGGTTGATGGATCAGATTTAAGGGTTGAGGGTTGTAAGGATTAGGGATAGGGTTGGAGGGTTGACAGATTAGGATTTGACGTTGAGGGATTAGGATTTGACGTTGAAGGATTAGGATTTGACGCTGAGGGTTGAGGGATTAGGATTTGACATTAAGGGTTGAAGGTTTAGGGATAGGGTTGAGGGATTAGAATTTGGCGTTGAGGGTTTAGGGTTTAGGATCAGGGTTGAAGGTCGAGGGATCAGAGTTAAGGCTTGAGGGATTAGGGTTTGATGTTGAGGGTTGAGGGTTGAGGTTCGAGGGTCAAGGGTTTAGGGATAGGGTTGAGGGTCGAGGAATTAGGGTTAAAGTAGAGTGTGGAGGGTATAAGGATTAGGGATAGGGTTGGAGGGTTTACGGATAAGGGATTAGAGTTTAAGGTATAGTATCAAGTCTGTTGAGGGTTTAGGAATAGGGATAGCATTTAGGGTTTAGGGATGAGGGATTAGAGTTGAGGGATGAGGGATTAGGGTTGAGGGTTGAGGGATTAGGGTTTAGGGATAAGGTTTAGGGTTGAGGGTTGAGGGATTAGGGTTTAAGGTATAGTGTTGAGGGTTGATTGTTTAGGGATAGGGTTTAGGTTTGAGGGATTAGGGTTTAGGGTTGATGAATTAGGGTTTAATGTTGAGAGTTGAGGGTTGAGGGTTGAGGGTTAAGGGTTGAGGTTGAGGGATAGGGTTAATGGTCAAGGGATTAGGGTTAAATAAGAGTGTCGATGGTAGAGGGATTAGGGTTTAAAGTATAGTATCGAGCTTGTTGAGGTTCTAGGAATAGGGATAGCGTTTAGGGTTTAGGAATGAGGGATTAGAGTTGAGGGATGACGGATGACAGATTAGGGTTGAGGGTTGAGGGATTAGGGTTTAGGGACAAGGTTTAGGGTTAGGGTTGAGGGATTAGGGTTTAAGGTATAGTGTTGAGGGTTGATGGTTTAGGGATAGGGTTTAGGTTTGAGGGATTAGGGTTTAGGGTTGATGAATTAGGGTTTAATGTTGAGAGTTGAGGGTTGAGGGTTGAGGTTGAGGGATAGGGTTAATGGTCAAGGGATTAGGGTTAAATAAGAGTGTCGATGGTAGAGGGATTAGGGTTTAAGGTATAGTATCGAGCCTGTTGAGGGTCTAGGAATAGGGATAGCATTTAGGGTTTAGGAATGAGGGATTAGAGTTGAGGGATGATGGATGACAGATTAGGGTTGAGGGTTGAGGGATTAGGGTTTGATGTTGAGGGTTGAGGGTTTAGGGTTAGGGTTGAGAGATGAGGGATCAGAGTTAAGGGTTGAGGGATTAGGGTTTGACGTCGAGAGCTGAGGTTCGAGGGTTAAGGGTTTAGGGATAGGGTTGAGGTTGAAGGGATTAGGGTTTAAGGTATAGTGTTGAGGGTTGATGGATCAGATTTAAGGGTTGAGGGTTGTAAGGATTAGGGATAGGGTTGGAGGGTTGACAGATTAGGATTTGACATTGAGGGATTAGGATTTGATGTTGAAGGATTAGGATTTGACGCTGAGGGTTGAGGGATTAGGATTTGACATTGAGGGTTGAAGGTTTAGGGATAGGGTTGAGGGATTAGAATTTGGCGTTGAGGGTTTAGGGTTTAGGATCAGGGTTGAAGGTCGAGGGATCAGAGTTAAGGGTTGAGGGATTAGGGTTTAATGTTGAGGGTTGAGGGTTGAGGTTCGAGGGTCAAGGGTTTAGGGATAGGGTTGAGGGTCGAGGAATTAGGGTTAAAGTAGAGTGTGGAGGGTATAAGGATTAGGGATAGGGTTGGAGGGTTTAGGGATAAGGGATTAGAGTTTAAGGTATAGTATCGAGTCTGTTGAGGGTTTAGGAATAGGGATAGCATTTAGGGTTTAGGGATGAGGGATTAGAGTTGAGGGATGAGGGATTAGGGTTGAGGGTTGAGGGATTAGGGTTTAGGGATAAGGTTTAGGGTCGAGGGTTGAGGGATTAGGGTTTAAGGTATAGTGTTGAGGGTTGATGGTTTAGGGATAGGGTTTAGGTTTGAGGGATTAGGGTTTAGGGTTGATGAATTAGGGTTTAATGTTGAGAGTTGAGGGTTGAGGGTTGAGGGTTAAGGGTTGAGGTTGAGGGATAGGGTTAATGGTCAAGGGATTAGGGTTAAATAAGAGTGTCGATGGTAGAGGGATTAGGGTTTAAAGTATAGTATCGAGCCTGTTGAGGTTCTAGGAATAGGGATAGCGTTTAGGGTTTAGGAATGAGGGATTAGAGTTGAGGGATGACGGATGACAGATTAGGGTTGAGGGTTGAGGGATTAGGGTTTAGGGACAAGGTTTAGGGTTAGGGTTGAGGGATTAGGGTTTAAGGTATAGTGTTGAGGGTTGATGGTTTAGGGATAGGGTTTAGGTTTGAGGGATTAGGGTTTAGGGTTGATGAATTAGGGTTTAATGTTGAGAGTTGAGGGTTGAGGGTTGAGGATGAGGGATAGGGTTAATGGTCAAGGGATTAGGGTTAAATAAGAGTGTCGATGGTAGAGGGATTAGGGTTTAAGGTATAGTATCGAGCCTGTTGAGGGTCTAGGAATAGGGATAGCATTTAGGGTTTAGGAATGAGGGATTAGAGTTGAGGGATGACGGATGACAGATTAGGGTTGAGGGTTGAGGGATTAGGGTTTGATGTTGAGGGTTGATGGATCAGATTTAAGGGTTGAGGGATTAGGGTTTGATGTTGAGGGTTGAGGGTTGTAAGGATTAGGGATAGGGTTGGAGGGTTGACGGATTAGGATTTGATGTTGAGGGATTAGGATTTGACGCTGAGGGTTGAGGGATTAGGATTTGACATTGAGGGTTGAGGGTCAAGGGATCAGAGTTGAGGGTTTAGGGATCTATAGCAGGACAAAATGCGAGCGCGTTATAACGCGCTCACGTTTTGTCTTTCTACTGAAACGGTAAAAAAGTGGTTACCCCCATGATCTTGGCCCACATGCTCTATTTTCTTACTGATTCTACGCGTGCTCTGACAAAAAAGAAGTGCTTTCATGCTATTGGGAAGTTCACATGCACATTTGACACATTGTACCACCTTTGCATGATCTTTCCACCACCTTTTCTGCTTTGCCAACTTGAGAAGGAGGAAATAACATAGTTTTCAAACCAAGTTTGATATATATCTATTCAAGTTTCAATTTTTGTAGTATTGCAATGTTAATTGTGATTCAATTTTAAGAATTTAACATTGAAAAGGAAGCAAGTGGTGAAAAACTCAAATTGTTGAGGAGTTTGATGCAAGAAGATAAAAACACTACATAATTGGGTACTCTCTCCATTCAAATCTTCATTTTTTAGGTATGTCAAGTCTTTACATGCATGTTCTTTACATTTTCCTTATTTCGGATTGAATTACTTTATCGTGCTTTATCATACATGTTTAAAATAGACACATTCCCAATCGAGAAAGCAACCTACAATCTCACATGATGCCATGTATATTTTCTACACTTGGGCTCTTTAATAATTATGTGTAATAAACAAACCTTAGTTCATACCATGATGTCAAACTATACAAGAATAAATCCTTACAACATAAAAAAAATACAATCCCACTATTATCATGTATTCATTTCTTAGGAACTAATATTGGTCTCTTTATCATGCTACAGACAAATTCTCCGTCATGCCGAGGAAACGATTAAGAATTAAACCAACACAAGAAGAGATAGAAGCTAAGAATGCAAAGAAAGCAATGGCTATAAGAGAACTTCGTGAGAAGAGGAAATTGGACACGATAAATGAAGACATACCAATTGAAGAGGAACCACAACCATCACAAAGAGATATGGTATTGGCGGCACAAAGAGAACGAATGCAAAAACTTCGTGGTACGAGAGATTTGAATACCATAGTTGGAGACACATCCTTTACCGCAAGACAACATGTAGGGACACCATCTACCACATCTCAAGTTGAGAGTACATCATCACTCACATGTGATGAAGGAGGTACGCCATCGTTCCCACCTCAACCTCAAGGTATGTCATCTATTCCATCTTCGATCGAAGGTATGCCATCTAACCCATCTCATTTAAATATTGATGAAATTCCTAATGTTGAGATGAATTTACCTAACTTGACACCACCTAGAATTTTGCATAGAAAGCCAAAGTATTTGATTGATATTGATGAGAATATTTTGCAGCCAATGCAAGGTAAGATTCCAAAATGCACTTGTAGAAGATATGCTAATAAGATTTCGAGATTGTTCTTTGAAAAGTTAAATGAGACTGCAAGATGTCAACTATTCGTTGAAATGATGCGAAGTATAAAGTATAGGTCTATCATGAAGATTCTTGGGTTGAGAACATCAGAGGCTTCAAGTGAAAAATCTATTGTCAAGAATCTAATGAGTGCGTATGAGAGTGTGGGTAACACCTCACGCACAAAAGATAGTAATGCAACACGGCGTGTGATTACATCGACTATAGTAAGTAGTCAAATGAGGAAAGCTCGTCTCATTAGAAAGACAAGTCAAGAATTGAGAATTAATAGGAAAACTTTATCAAGAGCCATTGGAAGATGCCAAAGAATTGAGGACACTAATGCCAATGAATTATGGGCGTTCTCGGGGAGACTACCACGAAAAGATAAACCAATTGTTGAAGCATTGAGATCACTAATTGAAGACTTTTGGAAGTATTACACAAGGGTATCTCCGAATCAAAGGGATGTGGTAAGAAGGAGAATTGGTAGTCAGAACCGCGAGCCACATCCAAAGCATTTTTTGGATGAGACTCAAACACAGTTTTATGGTAAATTTCTAGAGAAGTATCCTCAAATTTAAATTTGTCAAAGATATTTTGAAATGCTAAAACCTTTCTATGTTAAGATAAATCACACACGCACTACTTGTTGTTGTAGATTACATATTGAATTTTCTAACCATTTTGATGCTTATAGGTCTATATGTTTAGATATGCATACTAACAATGATTTGCAGGGTTGTGCCATATGTGCCCCACCAACATCTTCAAGAGACTTCATATCAAGAATTTTATGTGAAAGAGAGGAAGGTCAAATATTCTACAAGAAATTATGCTTGGATGGCACATGTCATCGTTGCGGTGGCTTGCAACATTTGCCAATATGTGAACATATGGAAATAACACATGCGGTTGGAAATGAACTAGTAGAGTTTGACAAGTATAAAACAGTGGCATACAATACAAAAGATGGTAAAGAAGTAAAGAGGTGTGAATTAGTTATTGAAAAGATTCCAGTGTATCAATTTATGCCTATATTTCGTGACAGCATAGTGTATGAGTATGCAAGACATGCCCATAGAGCTCGATGGTTGGACTTGCAATTCAAGTTATGCAAGGACACATTTTCGGTTGGTAGCATTGTTTCAGTCGTCGACTTTGCAGAGAACTACAGTCTACAGCCACAGCGTGAGGTGCAATCACAATATTACAACTCCACACAGGTTTCTATATTTGTGCACATCGCATTCATTCATGCGAATGATAGTACAGAGGATGACAGAAAGATCATAAGGGAGTATCATTTCTATATTAGTGATGATCGCACGCATTCTACAGAGTTCGTGCAAGGTTGCTTTTAGGTGTTCTACAATGATTTGGCTAGAAGGGGCATATCGTTCAGTCAGCATATCATATGGTCAGATAATTGTGCATCACAATTCAAGAACTCACGAAATTTCTATTGGCTGAGTAGGAGGCATAATTTTACAGGTATTCAACATATGTGGAACTTTTGTGAGGCCGGGCATGGAAAGGGGGAGCATGATGGTGCAGGAGCATGTATCAAAAGAGCCATAGCACGAGAAGAGTTAAAGTATAAAGACAATGCAAAGTTGACAGATGTAAAATTAATTGTCGAGTGGTGTAATGCTTCCATGGGTCCAGGTAATGAAGGTAAGTCTTTAGTTCGTAGATTTTTTTGGTTGATAGATGATACTAACATTGCACCATATGAGGATTGTTGTACATTGACAGGATCAAATGAGATGCACTCTTTCAGAAGCTCAATTGCAGGTTCATGGAGTATCCATACACGAAAGATGTCATGCTTTTGTTCTTCCTGTACAATTCAAGTCTAGGATGAGTGCGAGTCAAAGGAGTGGGTTGACGAATGGCAGTTAAGTTATCTTAGCCCACTTGACACGTATCGACCCCCGACGACACTGGAACTAACACAGATGGAATCATCAGTTGACTTTGACCACATATCAGATTTAGTTCAACCAGGTAATATAGGGCACATATATGCATCTAATTTCATCTAGTTCAACCAGGTAATGTCATCTTACTTTGTAGTGTTTTTGTAATGTTGACTAATTTCATCTAATTTGCTACACATATCAATGTAGGACACGTATATGCAGTTATTGCAGATGAAGATAATGAAGAGGGAACATATTATTACTTATGTCGTTGTGTTGAGGCCAAAAAGAAATTGGAGGCCCCTGTTACAAATGGAGAAAACATCGAATACCCTACAGGATCAGTGGTTATTACTGGAACATGGCTTAGAAGGTACCCACATAAGAGTGTTAATATTTGGCTATTTCAGGACTTTGACATGCATCGAAAGATTCTTCATTACTCGAACCTTGTCGTGGCATCCAATGTTCATTTAATAAAGTATCGGGGTAGACCTTTGAACAAAATATTGTGGAAGGTGCGTGAGTCTGACCATGAAGCAATACTTGACACAATAAAGAGTAGAGCAGATCTAGATGGTTCATTGGATTAATTTGTAAGTATTCACATTGATTTTGTAAAGTTATGTTACATTGAGTTGTAAGTATGCACATTAATTTGTAAGGTTTGTCTTTTTTTATTTCCTCCTGCATTTTTACACATATGTACACATTTTTACATCATCATGTTATGCATTTTTGGTGTCCTGCTCCTGATGCGACCAAACTCATAACTCACCCTACTAGACACCATTTGATGATCTCTCCAACACTCTGGATCCAGGGCGCCCAATCATGATGATGACCTATATACCATTCTCCCAAGGCGCTCATAATGAATGAATGATAAGGAGTACCTCGACCTCTATAATCAAGGTGATTTTAAGTCACTTTGAGTCATTTGGGGTCAGTTTGAGTCTTTGAGTCATGTTGCAAAAAAGTGTCAATGTTGTCAAGTTGCACAAAGCAACTTTTGCATTTTTGGTGTCCTGCTCGTGATGCGACCAAACTGACTGTTCCAATGCGTCTGAATGGGTACATTTATGCTAGGCATGGTCCTATTTTTCACCCAAACATGTCGAAACAGTCGGAGCTACATTGTACTGACAATATCCCTGAAGAGTCCAAAGTGCAAAAAGGCAGCAATCTTTGACGAGATGTTACTCGAAAACTGTGTCACTTAGAAACATTCCGTTTGAGGCAATAGGATCACGTAGAGTGCCTCTACAATAACCTCTCTCAATTTTTTATAGCTCTGAGGCATTTGCTCGTGGTGAAAGGTTTCTGTTTCCCCAAAAATCGTCAGAAGGAGGCAGTGTAAAGTTGCAAAGGGGTGTAACTTTTGTCCTGCTCGTGATGCGACCAAACTGACTGTTCCAACGCGTCCGAATGGGTACATTTATGCTAGGCATGGTCCTATTTTTCACCCAAACATGTCGAAACAGTCGAAGCTACATTGTACCGACGATATCCCTGAAGAGTCCAAAGTGCAAAAAGGCAGCAATCTTTGACGAGATGTTACTCGAAAACGGTGTTACTTAGAAACATTCCGTCTAAGGCAACGGGATCACGTAGAGTGCCTCTACAATAACCTCTCTCAGTTTTTTATAGCTCTGAGGCATTTGCCCGTGGTGAAAGGTTTTCTGTTTCCCCAAAAATCGTCAAAAGGAGGCAGTGTAAAGTTGCAAAGGGGTGTAACTTTCGTCCTGCTCCTGATGCGACCAAACTAACTGTTCCAACGCATCCGAATGGGTACATTTATGCTAGGCATGGTCCTATTTTTCACCCAAACATGTCGAAACAGTCAGAGCTACATTGTACCGACGATATCCCTGAAGAGTCCAAAGTGCAAAAAGGCAGCAATCCTTGACGAGATGTTACTCGAAAACTGTGTCACTTAGAAACATTCCGTCTGAGGCAACGGGATCACGTAGAGTGTCTCTACAATAACCTCTCTCGGTTTTTTATAGCTCTGAGGCATTTGCCCGTGGTGAAAGGTTTTTTGTTTCCCCAAAAATCATCAGAAGGAGGCAGTGTAAAGTTGCAAAGGGGTGTAACTTTCATCCTGCTCCTGATGCGACCAAACTAACTATTCCAACGCATCCGAATGGGTACATTTATGCTAGGCATGGTCCTATTTCTCACCCAAACATGTCAAAACAGTCGGAGCTACACTGTACCGACAATATCCCTGAAGAGTCCAAAGTGCAAAAAGGCAGCAATCTTTGACGAGATGTTACTCAAAAATCGTGTCACTTAGAAACATTCTGTCTAAGGCAACGGGATCACATAGAGTGCCTCTACAATAACCTCTCTCGGTTTTTTATATCTCTGAGGCATTTGCCCGTGGTGAAAGGTTTTCTGTTGCCCCAAAAATCGTCAGAAGGAGGCAGTGTAAAGTTGCAAAGGGGTGTAACTTTCGTCCTGCTCCTGATGCGACCAAACTGACTGTTCCAACACGTCTGAATGGGTACATTTATGCTAGGCATGGTCCTATTTTTCACCCAAACATGTCGAAACAGTCGGAGCTACATTGTACCGACGATATCCCTGAAGAGTCCAAAGTGCAAAAAGGCAGCAATCTTTGACGAGATGTTACTCGAAAACTGTGTCACTTAGAAACATTCCATCTGAGGTAATGGGATCACGTAGAGTGCCTCTACAATAACCTCTCTCAGTTTTTTATAGCTCTAAGGCATTTGCCCGTGGTGAAAGGTTTTCTGTTTCCCCAAAAATCGTCAGAAGGAGGCAGTGTAAAGTTGCAAAGGGGTGTAACTTTCGTCCTGCTCCTGATGCGACCAAACTGACTATTCCAACGCGTCCGAATGGGTACATTTATGCTAGGCATGGTCCTATTTTTCACCCAAACATGTCGAAATAGTCGGAGCTACATTGTACCGACGATATCCCTGAAGAGTCCAAAGTGCAAAAAGGCAGCAATCTTTGACGAGATGTTACTCAAAAACTGTGTCACTTAGAAACATTCCATCTAAGGCAACGGGATCACGTAGAGTGCCTCTACAATAACCTCTCTCAGTTTTTTATAGCTCTGAGGCATTTGCCCGTGGTGAAAGGTTTTCTATTTCCCCAAAAATCGTCAGAAGGAGGCAGTGTAAAGTTGCAAAGGGGTGTAACTTTCGTCCTGCTCCTGATGCGACCAAACTGACTATTCCAACGCGTCTGAATGGGTACATTTATGCTAGGCATGGTCCTATTTCTCACCCAAACATGTCGAAACAGTCAGAGCTACACTGTACCGACGATATTCCTGAAGAGTCCAAAGTGTAAAAAGGCAGCAATCTTTGATGAGATGTTACTCAAAAATCGTGTCACTTAAAAACATTCCGTCTAAGGCAACGGGATCACATAGAGTGCCTCTACAATAACCTCTCTCAATTTTTTATAGCTCTGAGGCATTTGCCCGTGGTGAAAGGTTTTTTGTTGCCCCAAAAATCGTCAGAAGGAGGCAGTGTAAAGTTGCAAAGGGGTGTAACTTTCGTCCTGCTCTTGATGCGACCAAACTGACTGTTCCAACGCATCCGAATGGGTACATTTATGCTAGGCATGGTCCTATTTTTCACCCAAACATGTCGAAACAGTCGGAGCTACATTGTACCGACGATATCCCTGAAGAGTCCAAAGTGCAAAAAGGCAGCAATCTTTGACGAGATGTTACTCGAAAACCATGTCACTTAGAAACATTCCGTCTGAGGCAACGGGATCACGTAGAGTGCCTCTACAATAACCTCTCTCGATTTTTTATAGCTCTGAGACATTTGCCCATGGTGAAAGGTTTGCTGCTGCCCCAAAAATCGTCAGAAGGAGGCAGTGTATTAAGTCAGGATGAAAGCCTATTCACTCTAGGTGCCTGTTTTTGACCAAATCACACATGCGCCTTGAACAACTCTATCTTCAAGGCGCTTTTCTCTAATCTCTGTAACTCTCCAAATCCACTAAGGCGCAAATTTTACCTCTTGGGCTCAAGATATAGGTTCTTCATCCAAGGCGCCAGAATGGTCCAAAGGCGCATTTCACCTCTAACCTCACCTCTGACCTTACTTGGAGGCGCTAAACCTTTTGACATTTCAAGTAACTTCAAGAGAACTATTTTTCCTTAAGGTGGTTCACTCCTTGCAATTGGATGTATGGTACTTGTAACTCATTTGATTGACTTTGTAATGTTTCTTCTTCTTGCAAAGTAGATAAGGATGATATAAGCTTACTTCATGAATCGGAGTAGAAATCTCTCTTGGACTTGCTACGTGAAAGGACTTGAACTTGAAGGACTTGAAGTTGATGAAGTGATCCTTCATGATGGCCTTTGACATTACCTTCTCAGAGTGTAGATGATAACACCTTCCTTGGATAAAGTGGATAACCTCTGACCTAAACTTTGAAGCTTGATGAATCTTGAAGATTGGGTTTCCTCCTACTCCCCTTCTGGGCTCCACTCCATCAAAGGTGTATTTAGTTGTCCAAGGCGCCAACATTCACTCAGGGGCGCCCAAAGAGAAAGTTTACAACTCTAAGGCACTAAACTCTTATGCAAAAATGGTCATCATCAAAGGCGCAAAAATGGGTCTCTGGGTGCCAATCTCTACAAGACATTCCATCTCATTGCTCTCCTCCATTACAAGCGCTCACTTACCTCAATCTTGGGCGCATACCAACATCCCAACATCCAAATCACCTAGGCGCTCAAAACCTTCAAGACTCAAGGCGCATTTTATGATCAAACAAGGTATCTCCTGAACAAGGCGCTCATAGTCTCATTAGGGCGTTAATCATCGTCATGAGCGCTCATATTGTTCTAGGCGCACAGTTATCTCTGGAATGCTCAAGGTGCTCAAGGCGCACATACCCTTCTCTAGGCTAGTTTACACTTATTCAAGGCACTCATTCCAAACTTACATGAACTCCTCATTACAAGACGCACAAACTAGATGATCCTAGGGCATAAGGGCGCTCATAGGAGTTGTTATGTGTCATTTTGGCCAAGGTTTTCCAGAGCAGTGAAGACATTAGGAAGGGGATGATCGTTTGGATAGTTTTGAATGCTTTATTTCTCCTTGTTTAAACTAGGCGCTCACTGAGGATTGGAGTAGCCTTTGCACCCTCACATCACGTTAATCGGCGTTTCAGAGGCAATCATAGTATAGGAAGATTTGCGCCTTGAAGAAGAGAGTTATCTGGTGAGTGCTTAGGAGTTCTGGCGCCTAGGGGAAAGGTCTAGGTAGAGCGCCTTCAGACTTTGACAGTGAAGTGCCTTAAGGAGTTGGATGATGTTTTTGCCTAGAGTGGAGATGATGTTTTTAGCGCCTTAAGGATGATGATGGAGCGCCTTGGAGTCAGGTTAGTCTAGAGCACCTTAAGAAGGTAAAGCACTTCAAATGTAAACACAAGTGTTTTGAGCGCCCTAATGAGAAGTTGTCTTGGCACCATAAGTTGTTCAAACGAAGATATGTGCCTTGGATAGTTGCAAAGACCTAATTTAGCGCCCAAGGTTGGAAGACTCTTTGTGAGCGCCTAGTGTTTGAAAGCTCTTTATGTTTGGTGCATTAAAATGAATTTGGCACCTAAGTAGTATTGAAACACTCAACTGAGCACCTAAAGCCCAGGAGAGAAGTGATATGCGCCTTGATAGGAATATCATGGAAGATGAGTTTACTGAATGGCGCCTTGAATGACTTGGTTGATTAAGTGTTTTAGCGCCTAGATATGGGATGAATCATTGAGCGCCTTTGGTCGAGATGATGTCAGCACCTTTGAGATTATAACACCTTGGAGTCAAGTTCGAAGGAGCACTTTGAGAAGGTAAAACACTTCAAATGTTTTCAAGGAATTGGAGAAGTCACTTAGTGCCTAGAAGGAATTCCAGAGCAAGAGGGTTGGAGTGCCTTGAGCTTCAAGTCAGATATGTGCCTAGACCTCTATCCTTTAGCAAGTTGAAGCCCTCTGAGCCTTGACAAAGTGAGAATGCCTTATAGTGAATATGCGCCTTGGGCAAGGTTGAATACAAAGTTGAGGAGTATATCATAATGAGTAAGTGCACTGTAGGGTTAGATGATAAAGACTAGTGCCTTGAGTGTCTTGGTCAAAATTTTGACGTGAGAAGTCTTGCAAGATCAAACCCTAGAGTGCGCCTTAGAGAGAACCTATTGATCCTTTGCTTTGACAAGATTTGGGCGCCAGAATGATCCTTAATAAATGGAATGTATCTACACCAATTTTGCGCCTTTAGGGAAGTGATGGTGGCCAAAATGATCCTTAATCTCATGTTTGTACGCCTAGGTCTAGAAGCAAGATTTGAGCGCCTTAAGATAGGGTTTTTTACACCTTGTCTTGGAGAGTGAATTTGTGCCTTGGATGATGTTGAAGCGCCTTGGGATGAAATGCGCCCAAACTTACAGAGGGCCTTCAGTGAGGGAGTTGAAGAGAGTGTTTAGAGGAAGGATAGCCTTAAGATCAAACTAAGTACTTAGAAACCTAAGATTAGCGCCTTATTTGAAGTTATACACCTATTCTGGCGCCAGAGAGTGAGTTTGAGTGTGAAGAAGTGAATGTCTGCGCCTTGAAGGGGATACAAAGGGAAGATGATGCACCTTGATGGGTTGATGATGGAAATTTGCGTTTTGGAGCTAAATGTGCGCCTTGAATCTAAATGATATTTGAGTGCTTAGAGGTAAATAGGGGCGCCTTTGAGAATTCTTTGTGCTTTAAGGAATGGATTATGGCGCTTTGGACTAAGGTAAGTCCTGAGCACTTCCAATGTTTTTAAGGAGTGCCTTGAAGGAGATAGTGCATAGAGGTACAATGAATCTTCTGGAGAACATGGATAGACAACTAAGTCTCCAACTTGAGTCTTCTAAGTGAATTGGATGATGAAGAGAGTCTAGTCATTTTGGGCGCTAGTATCAGGATGAATCATCCAAAATGGGTGCCTAGAACTAGAAGGCGCCAATGCATGAGTTCAAGGATCCTCCATTGGAGCGCTGAGCCCAGATGGCTATAGATTGAAAGTTTTAAAGCTAAGTGATGTCTCTTAGGTGAACTCCTAGCCCAGGTACAAATAGAATAGAACTCTCTCACATAGTTGAAATTGACTTGATAGAAGGAGATAAGTCTTAAGGACTATTTTGGTGCCTCACTTGCCTATCTCACCTTTGAAATGCGCTTTGGTTGATGATCATCATTGATGGCGCCTAGTGAAATGTAAAGCTATTTGCATCTCCAGAGGATCAAAATTGGATTAGGAGATCATCCTTGCAGTTGAGATTGACAGAGAAGTGTTAAAGGAATCACTTCAAATGGGTGCCTAAGCTAGTTGAGGCGCATATCAATTCCACTGTAACTCCAGACTGACGCTTAGAATCCAGTCATCTCCTAAGGCGTAGTTCCATTCACCCATGACCTTGCTTGGCATCTAAAACTTGGAAACTCCTTTGGAAAGCTCCTGTTGCGCCTAGAAGATGAGTTTGGGATATCAACTTGCAAAAGGCTTAGAAACTCTTCAAAGATGTTAGGCACAATCCCATGGCACTGGAGCTCAGTTTTGGCGCCTTCAAGGAATAGCACATGAAGGAACTTGGGAGGTCAGGTGCTTGTAAAAGGGAACACCTTGGAACATCTTCTAGGGGTTGAAGTAGTAAGAAAACATCAAGTGAGTCTAGGCGCACTCCCTTGTGTGAACAGTTTAGCTCTGGCGCCTAGCCACAGAGTGAGCCAGAAGAAGTAGTTTGGACATTAGAAGATAGGCGCTCATTCTACAATGAAGCATTCCACCTTCCTAATCAACAAAGACTTGCAAGAATTGACAAAGGAAGCTAAGGCGCACCTTCTACTTGTTTCCACCTCCAGAATGCACCTAACCTTAAAAGGGGGTTCAAAGATGTTTGTTAGACCTTTTCACTCAAGGCGCTCACCTTAGGCGCACTTTCTAAGTCCTTGTCACCTCAAGGAAACACCTAGTTTGGAAGGCGCTTGCCCTGTTCTCCACTCCTTTCAATTGGTGCCTAGAACACAGAATGCATGAAAGGAGCGCCTAGACTCCAGAGGGCTCATTTGGGTGCCTAGCATTTAAAACACTTTCATAATGATGATGTTTTGGCGCCTACTCTTGGAAACAATCCAAAGCATCCATAACTCTAATTGGCGCCTAATGTTGACAAGGCGCAACTTCAGGAGGAGGTCACCTCAACTTGGCGCCCAAGTCAGAAAAACCTGTAAATCCTTCAAATATGCGCCTACCTTGTGAGGTGATGAGTTGAACATTCCAAATCTTCAAATGTTGCTCAAGTAAGGAAGACATTGTAACATCAAGGCCTGTCCTTGTATTTCCATTGAATAAGTTGTACTTCATGCTATTGAAAGCATTTTCCATGTAATAAGACATTGCAAGTTGATTGAATCAAGTAACAAGACAAGTACCCAACTCTAATGTTGTTTCATTCAAATAGTTATCTTGATGTATATCTTTATGTTATTGAAGTAGTTGATGAATTGTTAGCAAGTAAAAGTGTTTAAGTAAGGAAAATTTTTCGTAGAACTAGTTGGGTATCTTACACTTACACCATGCCTATCCATCAAACATCACAATGCAATCAAAATCCTAACAACATGCCCATGATCCAAGATCAAGTGCAATCATGCAAACATATTATCAATCACAAGCCTATTAAGAATGAACTAGAGTCTTCTAGTACCATACTTTTCCATCAAACACCATCATGTAATCCATGGCCTATCAAGCCTATCAAAGAAAATGCAAACATCCTATGTAATACAATCAGACTTTAAATATTTGAAGTAGCCATCTACAAATATCCATTCAAAAGTGGATTTATAATGCAAGTATGGACGCCATCAATAAAAAAGATTTGTATTAACCAAATATCCATATACGCATACATCAATATCTATCGATATAAGTATAACATATATACAAAATAGCCATATAGGCTTACAAGAATGCCATATAGGCATACAATGTCAACTATGTACAATACAAAATATATGTCCACAAATGCCATATAGGCATACAACAAAGGAACACAATAAAAAGTCATTCCCCTCTAGCTGGTGAAGAGAATAAATCACGAGCAGCCTTTGATCTTCTAGGGGATGGAGACATGCATGTGGGTGGTCTACTACGAACCCGAGGGCTACTCCTCCTATTTAGTTCTTCCTGCACCTTTACTTGTTACAAAAAAAAGTATAGATATTAATATATAGAAATTACATGTTATAAAAAAATGAAACATTTAACAAAATAATCACTTACCGCTAACATATAATCTGTCTGCTCGCTTGCCTCAGTAGCAGGAAAAGGCCCTGGTGATGTCATGTCCTATAGAAACCATCCAGATAGAAATTAAACTTCAAATCAATAATCTTTTGATTTTTCAAAAATAGACAACTATAACAATGAATGTAAATTAAAATTTACTAATCTGCCTCATACCCCTGTCAATGCCATAGAGCTATGAATCGCAGAGGCCACACCCTGCTCCATTGCCCTATGAACATGGGGAGGTGTATCCGCAGCCTGCATCATCTAGAAATAAAACAACATTATTCAATTACGAAAACTATAATAGTGATGCAAATCATGGCTCCTAACATACACACACGCTCATCTAAACATGGAAGTACACACAATAAAACACACAAATCACATACAAAAATTTAGTAAGTACAATTCATTCATTAAACTATTTATTTTATTACCTCCGTAAAGCTTTGAAGTCCACCACCGCTGGCAGGTGTTGCCATGAAATCTACAGTGTTAACCTATTCAACATCCAAAATCAGAAATTAGAATACCATTCATATAACGATGCTATTCACATGTAATATTTATAATTGTTTACTAGTTACATACCTCGACAGTAGATGATCTAGTGAAAAATGTAGGTGGAGAACCACTGAAAACTGCATCGACGCTATGACCCTAAAATTTCATTAAAATCATCAATTTAAATTAGTTAATCTTGTATTTCAAAAATAAAATTTAATAAATTAAATTCAATAAACTTGCTAATATTTACCTGAGTATCAAGGCTGAAAGTCTCACTCAGGAGGGTATCTGTCATCACCATCTGCTCAGCTGCAGATGTAGCCTGTGCACCTGCGTCCTGACTGTCCATGGGGTCATAACCACAGGCTGACCCGCAAGCCTGGCAAGTATGCGGTGGGACCCTACTCCTCGCACTATCTCCCAACCCACTATGTGTTGCAGGATCAGCATGCTCTATGATGCTCTGGGTCAAGGCACTAATCGACCTCAGTGTATCGACCTCAACACTCTCCTTCACAATGGAAGGGATAGAAACATGCTCGTGGGCTGGTCTGCTGATTACTCGTCTCACTACCCGCTGTGGGTCAAGACGTGCCCCTGGTCTATCCTGTGCTGAGCCCCCACCTCTACCCTGGAAGTCCCGCATATCAAAATAGTTTGGCACTTTATTGAGGACAAACTCGGAGTAGAGTTTCCTCAAAAAGTATTGCGGGACCTCATTGTTATTGCATGGAGGATGGTCAAAAACCATCCACCACCTCTGCCCGAAATTGTCCCTTATCGCTTGGTTGTTGCACCAATGGATAGGGAACCTCTTGCATATAATGGGTGGAGGTTGATTTCTTTGTGGGTTTGTGAAAATTGAACACAAGTCTACTTTTGTAATTTGTAATTTTTTGACATCTTGGTATGATAATTTATCTGCATAGTAATCTCTAAACTCTCTTTTTTTATCCGTCCAACTAGTTATTTGCTTGCTAATTGAATTTACATTTGTTAACATAGACTCAAGAGATTCGGCAAGCGTGGACCTATGCAAGGTTGAAGTGGAAGGATCTTTCAACCTTGCAATTATATCTTCAATTTGTTTTTTGTTGTTTTCAATTTGCCCTATTATATTATCTTGTGTTCCAGGGGCATGTCGAGGAATGAATGGAGGAGGTTGTTGTTCTGCAGGTATTTCCTCCTCAGGATTTTGTGGATTTTGAGGAGGAGGAGGAGGAGGAGGTGCATTAACATTTCCTGACAATTAACGAAATATACATTAAAAATCAACAAAAACCTACCTATATAGAAAGAAATTCAAACAAAAAAACAAAGATAACTCACCTCTTTGGCGTGCTCGACGTTGCGGCGGCATTTTGGCAATGAATTGACAAGATTTTTGCGTTGATTGGCATTTGCAGAACGCGAGCGCGTTTTTGAGGGTTTGGAGGCCGCGGGCAGAGGAGAAAATGGGAGTGAAATGAAATTGAGTTGCTTTTTTTTTTCATTTATACCTGCCCATAACGCGAGCACGTTATAACGCGCTCGCGTTATGGCTCGGTAATGACGAGCCTGTGGCTTGTCATTACCAAGCCATAACGCGAGCGCATTATAACGCGAGCACGTTATAACGCGCTCGCGTTATGCCTTAATTTTTTTTCAAATTATTTTGGCCACTTTTTGGCCCCCCATCTTTTTGCACTTACCCCCAATTATTTAATTAATTAGATCTTGCACATTCCTCCTCAACTTTATTTTTAAAAATAAAGTAAAAGTCAGTGTCCACTAAAATCCAAAAGTAACTTTTTTGATCTCCATCCTCCATTCAAAATAAGGGTAAGTGCAAGAAGATGGGGAGCCAAAAAGGGGGTCTTAAGTGGCCACTTTTTTTCTAAAATCAAGAAATGCTGGCCTTGGATGAGAAATTGAGCATATTTACACTCAAAATTTGGAAATGCAACCAAAACAATGTTCGTAGTGCTCCGAGTTTGCTTTCTAAACTATTAATTTTTTTTGAAAATGGTATAGATTAAGGGGTTCAAAAGAGGGAGCCACAGAAATTGGTGTTGTTTCTGTCAAAAAAATAACATAGCATGTTTTGTGGCTCCCTCAAAAGGTTAACTTTTTTTTGGTATTTTTAAAATCGCTTTGGTGAGAAATTAGCTAACAACATGTAGTTTATGCCCATTTTTTTGATAATTTTTTGATGAATATTTGATTTTTTTACTAATTTTCAAAGTGGACACATCCTAAAAAATAGAATTTTGGCCGTGCTACCCCTATAAATTTTGAAAACTAATTGAAAATCATTTTTTATTTTTTTTTAATATGTGTAGAATGGAGTCTAGTTTCTAATTATGTAATTTTTTTTAAATTTTAATTAATGGTTAATTTACAATAAAAAAAGACCAAATAGTGGTTTTTGCCCAAAACCGGACACAAACAAAAGAAATTAAAGATGAAAGGCTTAACATTGTCAAAATGTGAAAAAAATTACATCGTTAAATAGCTAAGAGAAAGCCTAACATTACCCAGGTGTTTGATTTGTTTGACCTTGAAACACGTACAAATTTGATGGTTAACACAAACAAAATTATGTGAAATCTTGAAGAATCTGCAAAAACACGTCTGTGGATGTTGAAAAGGCACTCCAAGCCTTTGGGTTGGAAATCCAAAGCAAATCCCAAGCCCAAGGCTTGGGATTCCCAAAGCACAACATAACATGAGCGCGTTATGTTGTGCTTTTTTGCTTTTTTGCATGTTTGCTGGTGTTTTCCCAGTTCGACATAACGTGAGCGCGTTATAACACACTCACGTTATGTCTTCCTTTGAATGAGATATGTTCAAATTTCATAAGTATGTTTCATGGATGTTTATATCTATTCTTGTAGGTATGTATGCATGCTTGTATGTATGCATCTTTGTATGTATGTATGTTTGTATGTATGCATGTATGTATGTAAGTGTTTTGGGTTTAGTGTATATAAGGACCTAAGCCTGTATAGTTTTGAGGGTTGAGGGTTGAGGGATTAGGGCTTAAGTAATAGGTAGAGGGTAGAGGGTTGAGGGTTACAGTTGAGGGTTAATATTCAGGTTGTTGAGTGTATAAGATTAAGTTTGTAAGGCACGGGGATTAGGGTTTAGGGTTTACAATATGGATTGAGGGTATATAAGGCATAGGGTGACTTGGGTTGAGAGCACGTATGGTTTAGGTTTAATTTAAGTATAGGGTTGAGGCACAATATTTGAGGTTTAGGATATAAGGGTGAGGTTATATGGTCTAGGGATGAGGGTTTGAGAGTGTAGGCTTCCGGTTTAAGGTATAGGGTTGATGATTGAGGTATTAGGGCTTAAGTATATTGTTGAGGGTATAGGGTTGAGGGTTTAGGGATAGTTTTTAGGGTTTAAGGTTTAAGGGTTATGGGGTAAGGGATTAGGGTTTAAGGTTTAGGGGTAAGGGATTAGGGTTTAAGGTATATATCATCTTTTGTGTACCAAGTCCACATCATGGATGTGTGCAAGTTGCAAGATATTCTCCCTAATGAACTCTCTGATAACCTTATCTTCTCTCTGTGAGGATATCATGAACACCCTCCTAAGATGTGCCTCCACCCTCTGTATGTTGTAGTCACATTTGCAGCTAGGAATCTTTAGCTTCTCTACCATCTTAACCTTTTCTGTTTAAACATTCTCATGGGCTCTGCTCTTTTAAAGAGGAGTTGGAGTGGTCATATCATGCACCACATCATTTCCAACTGTCGCCACTCTCATATCCTTCTTGATGATCAAGTGTAATCCATCCCACATATCAGCTTTTTCAGTGATATTCATCCCTTCAACCTACTTGATGCCTTGATTGGACAAGAAATCAACATCGTTGTTCACTTCCTAGAAGATATGTTTCAATGTGAAATCTTCAATCAGTCTCAAGTACTGTTATGTCATCTCCAACTACTTCTTGATTTTCCAACTGATAGTTGAGTTGGATGAAATGGCTTGTACCACCACCATTGAGTCCCCTTCAATGTCTAAAGTAAAAATTTATCTTCCACACATACCTTAAGACCTTCCACCAATGCAGTAAATCATGTGTCATTATTTGTGCCATCTTGTAATTTGATGGAACTCACCTCGCGGATAACCCTTGTATTGTCCCTGATGATCAACCTAGCTCCAGATGCACCTAGGTTACCATGAGACGCCCTGTCGAAGTTGAGTTTAAGGTGGCAGTGTGGTGGAGCCATCCATTTTACCTATTTCCACTTTGACTTCCCATTACTAACCTTACCAATACTAGGGGGGTTTTAACAATTTCCACTCCTTCCTCACCTTATCATCCCATGTCAAGTACATACTCCTGCAACACTTCCCTACTTTTGTGTTTTGATGTTCACTTATACCAACTTTAATCTTGTTCATTATTGATTTGATGCTTGTGGTCTTCTCCTTGAAAGTACTAGCATTCCTTTCTTTCCATAGTTTCCATATGATCATGGCAAGTGCTTCAATCTAGAGGCTAGCCTAGATAGATCCTTTGTATAGTCTTGGCTAGCATTCAAAGACTTATGTCAACCTAGATGGCAGTGGCCCCTCCCATCCCAGCATGGAACAAATCTTCCTCCAGCACTCATGGGCTACCTTGCATTGCAGGAGTAAATGAGTGGTGGTTTCTTCAGCATCTTCGCACATTGGGCATCTAAAAGGTCCGTAGAAACCTAGATTTTTCATTCTTTCCCCTATTAGGATGCAATTGTGGAGAGCAGACCATGTGAAGGCACCAGCCTTGGGTAGGACATTGGAGCTCCAACATAAATCTATTGGCCATGAACATTATTGATTTCCCCAAATTTGGAGCTCATACCCTATCTTAGCTATGTATGTGCCTGACTTAGATTTGCACCCTAGAGATAATCTCATCATCCCTACTAGAGAATACAAATCTTCTTTGATTCATCTCTTTTGTCAGGATTCTTCTTATCTGATTGGGAAGTTCTTCTAAATTTTTCCATTTGTATTCACTTCCCTCCTTCCATGAATATGTAATCTCTCACTCTCTCACCATAAATTCTCTCCAAGAGGTCCTTACACCCTTCTAATCCCCGAATCTCTATGAGAGGAGCATGCCCATTCCATGAATCTATCCAAAAGAGTGCCTTCCTCCCATTGTTGATCTTCCAAGAGATGTGATCTATGATTACAGTTCTACTTATCATCATAAAATTTCATATATGAGATCCATGTGGTGGGTTGGCAATAGTGATAATGTGTTTGGTGTTCGCATTATCCATATATTTTTTTCTAAGAATTTGACACCATAATGTGTCAGGTTGCTCATATATTCGCCATGAGAGCTTTTCCCCTAGCGCCCAGTTCTGGAGTTTAACATTCTTAATCCCTGCTCCACTGCAATCTTTCTTATGTGCCACCTTATCCCATGTTATGATTGGTATGCATTTCGCCTCGTTGGACCCCTCCCATAAGAACTTACTACCAATCCCGATTAACTCCTTTTCCAATTTAGGTGTCAACTCTATGCAAGAAAGCATGTAAATGGGAATAGCGGCCAGAACATCTTTCAACATTGTAATTTTTCTGGCTAAGGTGAGCCAATGGCCTTTCCAAGCTTCGACTTTGTTCCTGCATTTGTCTATGGTGCCCTTCCATAGACTTGTTTGTATTGCATCCTGAAATAGAGGAATTCCAAGATATGGACTGGGAAGGGACTCTATGTTGTATCCCAATGTTGTAGCAATTCTTCTTTGGACCGATATCTTTGTATTGAAGAAGAAATTTTTGGACTTCTCTTTGTTTATCATTTACCCGGAGCATGCGACGTACTCTTCCAGTGTCGATTTGATTGTATTTGTCTCCTCTACGGTTGGAATCCCATAAAGGAGCATATCATCAGTGAAGAGCTGATGCATGATAATTGGAATATTCTTAGCTGCATTAATCCCAACCCACTGATCACATGCATCTTTCCTTTGTATTGCTCGACTTAAGGCATCTGCCATAATAATGAACAAAAAGGGCATTAGGGGATCCCCTTGTCTAAGCCCTCTAGATCCTTAAAAAAACTAAAGGGACATCCATTGACCATTACTAAATATCTGGGAGTGGAGATGCATTGAAAGGTCCAATCGAGCCACTCCTTACAGAAATTGAATTTCTTCATAATCTTAATTAAAAATTTCCAGCTTACCCTATTGTAAGCCTTGCTTACGTCCAATTTCAAGATCATCCCCTTCTAATTATATTTCTTTGTTGAGTGCAAGGTTTCCTACGCTATTATTATTCCATCTGCAATATTTCATCCTGGCATGAAACTACTTTGGTCTTGTGAAATGATAAATGGGAGCATTAATTTAATTCTCTTGGCCATGATCTTAGATATAATCTTGTATATCATGTTACACAGTGATATGGGCCTATAGTTTGCCAAGCTTGTGCAGGAAAGCTTCTTGGGTATTAAGACTATATTAGTGTTATTCATATCCTTGAGTATCTTGCCTTTCTTCCTTGATTCCTCCACCATTTCCCATATGTCGTGACCCATAAAATCCCAACTGAACTGAAAGAGGGAGGTAGGGAATCCATCTGGTCCTAGCACTTTGTCCAGGTGCAATTGAATGATAGCATGTTTGACCTCTTTCAGTGTAATAGGGGCGATAAGCGATTTGTTGTCTTCCTCCTTAATGAGTCTTGGGATATTTTCTAAGATGTCTCCTAGGATAGGATTTGTAATTTCTTCCCCTCACAGTAGGGAGGAATAAAATTTGACTACTTCTTCTTGGATTTCTCTTAGATCCATAAGTAATCTTTCATCCTCTGTCATGATATTAGATATTCAATTATGCCCTCTCCTGACTTTTGTAAAATTGTGGAAAAATTTGGTGTTCAGGTATCCTTCATTTGGCCATGTCTCCCTGGTTTTTGATTTCAAGTACTCCTCTTCCCTAGCCAAAATTTCACTGTGGTAGGCCATTAATTCCTTTCCCTTCGTGTATTCTTCTTGTGTCATCCCATATGCTATTACTTGTTCATTCAGGGCCTCTAATTCTTCCTCAACCCTTTCTTTTTCTTGAAAATATTTTTGAAAGATTTTGTGTTCCAGACCTTTAGTTTGGACTTTATGTTATGAGGTTTCTTGAAGAAGATGAACATCTTTGTTCCATTCCAGTTGTGTTGTTCGAGCCACCAGGATTTTAATAAGTCTTTGATATCCGGACTCTTGAGCCACACTTTTTCAAACCAAAATTGACTCTTCAAGGGGAGGGGGGAATGCCTTCTATAATGTTCATAAAAATAGGGAAGTGGTCTGAACCGGAGATCGATTTGATCTAGGATTCCAGCTAGATCAGGAAGTTTAGCCAACTTGCAGATGTTAGAAACTGATCTAACCTTTTTGTGATATTGGTGAACCCAACTCTTCGATTACTCCAAGTGAATTTCCCATTGGAAGGGATGATATCAACCAAATCATTGTTATTCACAAAATCCATTAAATCCTCTTGAACTTGAGTTATTTTGTCGATGCCCCCTTCTTCTCATTCAGGTCTAGAATTGTGTTGAAATCCCCGCCCAGGATACATTTCTTATTTCTTATAGATGCAATTTCTAGAGTAATTTCATTCCAAACCACCTTCTTACCCTCTA
Organism: Cunninghamia lanceolata; assembly: GCA_027924645.1. Lineage (NCBI taxonomy): Eukaryota > Viridiplantae > Streptophyta > Pinopsida > Cupressales > Cupressaceae > Cunninghamia > Cunninghamia lanceolata. The sequence goes on along the minus strand of BSBN01000584.1, from coordinate 14,511,180 downwards.
TTTTGGTTGGTCCATAAACATTAAAGGTAAAGAAGGAGATATTCGAGTTTAATCTCTTTACCTTTGCCAATTGCCCATTTGGTTTGGTAAGAATAGGATCAATATACAAGTTGTCAGGGTTCCAAAGAATTCCTAGGCCTCCCGAAGTGCCAGCCGCTCCAGTGAAAGATCCATTCCAGCCTTTATAATGTCTAAGGAAGAGCTTAGTGTCCTCTTTCTTCATGAGCTTTGTCTCTTAAAGTAATACAATGTCCACCGCCAATTTTTCAATATGGCACTTGGTCGAATGCTACTTGTTAGGGGTATTTAAGCCCCTAACGTTCCATGTGAGGACCTTCATTGTATCCTAAGGGAGGGGACTCCTCCCTTAGATCTCAAAAGGTATTCTTTTAAAGTGGATTGTTCACCTGATTGAACCAATTCCTCCCTCGTTTGTCTATTTGTTTTCTTGCCCTTTTTTGATGTGCTGACCAATATATCCTCCTTCAGAAAATTAACTACAGTTTGGCTAATTCTTCTGATGTCAGTGATATCTATCTTGTCCTCCAATTCCTCTTCATTCTCTGAATCATCCTCTATTATAGGTTCCTCAATGTTGTCCTTGGCTTGAAAGGAATGATGTTCAGTGCAAAAGGCGGCTCCATGGCTTGGATCGTGGGAATTTCGGTCGTGTTAGGCAATTTCTCTTAAGGAATAGTTACCTGGCTTGGGCTTGCCGTCTGTTCCTTCCGCAAAGAACATACTTCCATGTTGGCTGATCTTAAATGTCATCCACTTCAATATTTAATGGTAAATTCTGGCCAATGAAAAGTTTTCTTATATTTAACACTTTTTGTTGTGAATGAAATAGAAAAATGCTATTGGCTGTTTGACTGGTTCAACTCTGAAAGTGGATGACATTTACATAGAGTGTTCCATGTTGGACTTTGGTATCTCCTTTGTTGGTTCTTTCTTTGGTGTCCATCTTGTATTGGCCTTGGGCGAGAACTTAGAACATGTTCCTTCATTGCGATCGCGACCATGACACCTGAGGCAGAAAAATTTAGGGACCTCAATCTCAATTTCTTGCTTCCATATTCCGGAAGAAGAGTTTAAGATGATTTGGTTTGGAATTTTCTTGATCGCTATGATCCAAATTCTGACGTAAATTAGGGTTTCACCATTGCGTTTGTCAATTTCTATTGTTCTTCCCATGGAGTTCCCGATTTCGGCCAGGCAATCTTCTGTCCAATATTTGAGTGGTAAATTATAAAGCCTCAACCATATTGGATCACTCACCAGATTGTTGTCCCTAAGATTGAAATTAGGGATCCAGACTTGCAGGTATATATATGTTCCATCTATCTTCCACGGACCTGACTGGAGAATTTTGTCTCTCTGTTCAGTGTTTTGAAAAACCATCATAAAGAAGCCTTTGGGTAGAAAATTAAGAATTGTATCAAATTCCCAATTCTTGTAGATCCATTCTTCAATTTCTAGCCTTGGCAGATTGTGCCCAATTATTTTCTTGATTATGTCAGTCTCTTTCAGAACATTTGCTTGATTTTCTGAACTTGCCGGTACATTCATCGCAATCACCCCATTAGCTTCTCGAGCGGTATGCTGCTATGCTTTTTTTCGGTTCTTCCACGCCATTTATTTTAGCTTTCATTTAGAACTATTTATTTTATTCTATAGATACATTGTTTATTTTATTTTAGTTTTTAGTTTTTGTTTTTAATTTTTGTTTTTACTGTATCTTACTTTTTAATAGTTTTAATTTTATAGTTTTATTTTAATATATGTCCGGTGTTTTTATTACTAAGGATAAAAAGTTGAAGCTATAGTTTTAATTGAAGTTGTCTTATTTAGTTAAAGCAAAGAAGAAATCCCATCCCTAAAATCAAGGTAAACTATAGGAAAGAAATATTGTCACCAAGTAAATTTATTTACTTAGTTAAGTAAAATAAATAAACCCATAACTCTTTTATTAAGCCCACAATTATGTTATCCACTCACTCCATTACAAACTTGCAAAACCCTCTCTTTATATCCCCTTCCTCACTCCCCTTATTATCATTATAATTATACATAGCATACCTATCTTTTGAAAAATCTATGTAAAAGATGCCAAGAGATATCATTCTCAAGGCATCATTTTTTTTCAAAAGATAGGTATGCTAGTTTTACTTTAGAACTATTTAAAAATTATTTTTATTTGTTTACATTGTTATTTCTTTATTTATTTTATTGTCTAAGCCTATAGAGATCACTTTCTGGGGATCTCTTCCTAATGGTTTCATTGTCACTATTGGGAGACTTCTCATTATCGCCTCACAGAACTTGCGAGCACAACAATCCAGTGAAGGTACACATTCTGGAAGCACATCAACCCAACAAAGGCACATGGCCTACGAGCTTAACAGCCCAATGGGGCCCAGTGAAGGCACACATTCTGGAAGCACATTAGCCTAGCGAAGGCACATGGCCTACGAGCTTAACAACCAATGGGGGTTTGAATCTTGGTAGCCACCACAAAAAATGTTGTGATTAGACCACTACACCATGCCCTTATCAGCTTGGAGAATATATGAATATATGAATATTCAACAACAAAAATTCATATTAGTTGGAGAACTAATTTACTTTAAAAACTATTTTATTCTTCAATAGCAATACAATAAATCATAGCTATTTTATTTCACAAATTATTATTATTTCTTTTAAATACCATTCAAAATTTTAATTTATAATGATATAAATAATTTAATTTTTTTTAATTCCTTATTTTAAAAATGAGTACATTGACCTTTAAAAACATAATATATCAATATTCAACAACAAAAATTCATATTTCTTGGAGAGTTAAATGAGTACATTGACCATTGAAAATAGGATATATCAATATTCAACAACAAAAATTAGTATTGGTTGAAGAATTAAATGAATACAATGACTTTTGAAAATATAATATATCAATATTCAACAACAAAAATTCACGTTAGTTGGAGAATTAAATGAGTACATTGACCTGAACCATTCAAACTACATTAAAATTAGGACTTAACAAAAATTATTAAGTGTTAATAGTTCTATTTACCTACAACATAGATTAATACATATTTTAATTTCTAATAAAAATAAAATAACCATTTACTATTTTTATAGATAAATAAAACATGCAATGGTTTGACTATTTGATATTTAAATAAAACGATTGAATCATTCAAGCTACATTATTTTGACATTAAATGAAATAGATTGGTCAATGTAATTGAGACGTGCCCATTTTCCCCATCATATTTGAAAAGCCAAATTGTCGACTTTGGCATTTCATTCCTTGTCAAGGGACCAACTCGGTGTGTACCAAGTCAAGTATTCATAAAATTGTCTTGAGGGTAGATACTTATTGCGGATGTTTTAGTTTGTGTGTGTCTCAAGATATCTTGTTATGTAATTGGTACTGTGTATATGTCACTATATTTTGGTCTGGGGTTGAGATTTTGACCCTGGGTTTGTTTTGGGTTCGCCCAGGTTCGTTCAGATCCGGCTTGTTTTGGGCGGTTCTGTCTGAACCCACAGGCGAGCCGGACCGGATCATGAACCTGACCTGGATCTGATCGATTCCTAGGGACTACTTAGTATTATATGACTAAATTTGATAATTTGTTGTTGAGGGCTCTGTTTGATAGGGTTTGCAATGAGGGTTTTGTTCCTCTGCTCTGCTGCTTGCATGGCTGGCTGTTCTTATCAGTCCTGTTTATGTTCTGTTTGTCCAGCCTTGTGTCTGTTAGGGCTGTAGTATTTTCCCTCAGTCTCTCTCTTGAGGACTGCTCAATTCTTTTGTATATTTGCTTTGTTCAATACAAAAAAAATATTCATAAAAAGTACGCTATACAAGTCAAAACAATGGTTTGACTTAATGATGTGAGTGGAGTTGACCTTTTTAAAAGTTTGACTAAATCTAGTACTTGAATGGATTCATATAGTTTGTTTGGCAAGGATAAACATTCCATACTTTTTAGAGCTAGCAGCCACTGTCTGTAAGAATCATCCACTTTTATGGTTTAGTGGGAAGGATTGAGGTTACTTTCCAAAATTTTCTCATGGCAATGGTCCATAGGAACAAGACTGAGATATGTTTGTGTAGATGGATGATGGTATTTTACCTGTTGAATAGTGTGAATTGTTGCAGGGAAGAGGAAAGAAGGGCACTTGTGAGCTTGAGAGCCAACGTTCAACCTCCATCTCTGCTTTCTTCTTGGGAAGGTTATCAATGTTGTCAATGGGAAGGAATTGATTGTAGCAGAGATGGCTATATAATTTCTGTCATTCTCAATTTCACAACAGAAACAGCTGTGCCTATTCCTTCCACAACCCTTGTTCCTCTGGCTAATCTCACAAATCTCTCCACACTACAAGTAACTGGTGCTTCATTCAGCGGCCCAATTCCTTTACAGATCTTAACATTGACAAGGTTGGAAGCTCTGGACTTAAGCAGGAACAATTTATCAGGAGACCTCCCCCCTGATGTCGGAAAGCTCAAAAATCTGAGAAGCCTTGTGCTTCGAGGGAATAGCTTATCAGGTTCTATTCCCTCTCTTTATTATAATTTAGGCATGCTGGAAGAGCTAGACCTAAGCAGGAACACAATGGATGGCTCCATAAGTCCGCTGATTGGCCAACTGAGCAGATTGGTGAAGCTGGATTTGTCCTTCAATCAATTCAATGGTTTGCTTCCTTCGGAGATTGGAAATCTTACCCATTTACAGATTTTGAGTGTGGCGAACAATTCCTTGGGCGGACTCATTCCTTCTTCGCTTCAGAACCTTGGGGATATGCAGATACTAAGTCTATCATCAAATTCTTTCTCAGGCTCTCTTCCTGGGTGGATTGCGAAACTCTCTCAGTTGCAGTTCCTTGATCTGAGCAAGAATTCTTTAGCTGGGCCGATTCCACATGGCTTTGGGAAACTCTTAGAACTAAAGACGCTGAATATCTCTGCAAACAGTTTGAATGGTTCCATACCGGATTCTTTCGGAGAGCTAGACAACTTGGAGCTGATGCTTCTTCACACCAACCAATTATCAGGAGGAATTCCCAAGTCTATGGAAAATGCCTCCTCGCTTACTTTTTTGTTTCTTCAGCAAAACCAGTTTGATGATGCAGGGTCTGTGGGATTCAGTCCCAGATTTCAGCTCAAGCATTTGTCCATGTCGAAATGCAGGCTTTCAGGTCCTGTGCCCATATGGCTATCTCAACAGAGAAATCTCAGTGTTCTAAATCTTACAGGAAATGCCCTGACAGGAACGATTCCCCCGTGGCTTTCAGAGTTATCAATTCTGAATTATCTGAGTCTAGGACAAAACGAATTTACAGGTAAACAGGGTATTTTTTATGGGTATTTTCTGCAATTTTGACGTGATTTTAAAATTTGAAATTGGTCAATAAATAAATTTTCCTTTTGAAAATATACCCAGTCTTTCATATGTTTTAAACCGTTTCAATTCAGCCAACTACTCTATACTTGTAACTGGATGCTTTTGGATTAAACTGTGTGATAGTATTTTCTCTCAACGTTTCGGATCACATTACATGATCCATCATCAAGACTAAATGATATAGAACTATCTATTAGCTCTATTCTCCTCCTGATGCTTCTATAGTTCTATATCATGTAGTCCTGATGATGGATTATGTATTATGATCTGAAACATTGAGAGAAAATACTTATCACACAGTTTAATCTAGAAGCATCCTGATGATGGATATGTAGTGTGATCCGAAACGTTGAGAAAAAATACTATCACACAGTTTCACACAGTTTAATCCAGAAGCATCCAGTTACAATATTATAGACTGTGGAAATCTGATGTCTATTACTCTATACTTTGTAAAAATGTTCAACCCCTTACAATGTTCCCTGCAGGCAAAATACCTCCACAAATCTTCAACACACACTCTCTGCTATCCTTGGACTTGTCTCAGAATCTTCTTAATGGAGATATTCCCCCACAAGTTGGAAATGCAACCGGTCTTCAGATTCTTAACTTGTCTAGCAACACCTTGATGGGAGAATTGCCTCTGAGCATTAGCAGACTCTCCAAACTGCAAGTGCTGGATCTCTCAGGGAACTCTTTTACTGGAACTCTGCCTCCAAATCTAGATAATTGTACTTCTCTGTCCATACTAAATGTTGGCGAAAATCAGCTACAAGGAAACATTCCACCAGAGCTTGGATCCATTGGACCATTACGGTACTTAGTTCTTCACAGGAACTATTTTGCAGGAGACATTTCTGTGGCTCTGAGGAATTTTTCTGGCATAGCAGTGATTGATCTAGGCTCCAACTCCCTCACAGGGAATTTCCCATCCGAGGCTCTTCAATTCCATGACTTGGAAGTGCTTATTCTTGGACGAAATAATCTGGAGGGCTTTATTCCATTAGGGATTGGCAACTTGAGTAAACTGGACATCTTGGACCTGTCAGGAAACCACTTCAGGGGAAGCATACCAACAGATCTTGGTGAGCTTCAGAGCGTGAAGGATGACTATGGTGGGATGCAGGGCTCAAAGATCATTGTAGGGAGACTTAACCACCCTGCTCAAGCATATTCACTATACTTCACCATTGATATATATCTCAACTTTAAGGGAAAAATCAGGCAATTAAAATATCTGGATGGATACAAACTAATAGATCTCTCAGCAAATAATTTTACAGGTGAAATTCCAGCATCAATAGGTGATCTTCAGGGTCTGTTTTCTGTGAATATATCTTGGAACAACATTGAGGGTTCCATTCCCAGCAGTTTTGGAAATCTGACTTCTCTTGAAATGATGGATGTTTCACACAATCAATTGTCTGGTAACATCCCTCCTCTGCTGACATCTATAAGCACTTTAGCAGTGTTTGATGTATCAAATAATAAGTTGTCTGGCAGGATTCCTATGGGAACTCAGTTTTCCACATTTGATGCAACAAGCTTTGCAAACAACAGTGGGCTCTGTGGACCACCTTTGCTTGTATCATGTTCTCCTCCTCCTCCTCCTCCACCAGATAAAGATGAGGATGGGGAGGAAACTGAAGGGGAGGAAGGAGTGGTTTCATTCCTTGCAGTGGGTGTGGGATTTGCAATTGGAGTTTTCATTGTTGTGGTATTGATTTTTAGCAGTGAGAGAATAAGCAAGGTGTTATTGGGCACCTCTGTCCCTCCAAAAAGACTTACTATTGATCGTCGAGTAAGATGAGGTAGTGAACTGTTTTATAAACCTCTGTTCAATAAGCTTGAATGCAATCCATTTATCATTACATATTGTGTTAATGAATTGAGAATGAGACTCGATCTTCTGAAGAATGCACCATTCTAGGATAAATTAAGTGAATTCCAGTGATAAAGACAAATTGTAATAGGATATACAATTGGGAATGATAAATAAATGTCATAATAAATGTGGGAAATTTAAATAAACAAATAAAGGTATTTAGCTTGAGCTTCAATGTCAATATGATTATAAGAGATGGTGTATAATGATTCATCACTCTGTTAGATTTTTATGATGTATTAGATATATTGTTCTTCCAAAAAATTGACCGTTTAAAAATTTGGGTTGATTTTGCACTACGAAATCGCTTCAAAGTAAAAGTGTATTGGGGAATTGATTTGGATCTTGCAAAATTGATATTCTGTGTACTATGATCTAGAATTGGTTAGACTAGATATTTGGACCTACAATAGGTGATTCGTAGTGTTGAAAAACACCTTTAAGCAGCTTGCTAGGCAGGGTATTTTTCTCTCTTGGTCAAACCCCTAGGTGTTGATTTAATGACTTTTAAACAATAAATGAAGACACACTAAGCAATCATGCAATATCCTTAGTCATGTGTTATTGTGGATGTTTGATGATATCTTGATGTGTGCAAGCGGTGTCCAATGATTCTAAGATGACCATAATGAATTAGGGCTTGTTCCAACACTCTATAATATAATTTGAAATATTTTGCATTCAAGGACCAGTAGGAAACAACTAGTTGAAAGGGGATGACACAAGGCCAATTTTAAAATTTGAATTTTAAAATGTGGAGGTCAACTTTTTAATAAATTTTGAACAAGTCCAATTTCACACAAAAAAATCAATTTAACGAGGGGGGACATGTAATATGCAAGTTGAATATGGATTATGGGATGTGGGAAGTGAAGATCAATCAAGGCTCAAGTAATTTTATAAAACCACCATGAAAATAAAGAGCTACGTTTTAGCTTTCTAGCCATACAATTTTTTTAATGGGTAAAAGTTCAGAACTGTATCACACTTTTATAAAGGAAATGGCCAACACAAATACAATTTTCCAACTTCGAGCACCTAAAAGTGATGTTTATGTTTTGAATTTTAAAATGATATAAACTAATAAAATATAGAACTCTTAATTTAGTTTATGTTTATATTTTTTAATTTAAAAAAAATTAGTTGGATATTTTTTTTGCAAATTTAAGAGCATAAGTTTTATTGCAAATTTTTTTTGAAAAAAGTGAGGTTGATGGGACGTCACAAAATTAAAAGAAAATTATGTGTTTGTTTTTTTTTAATTTTTCCCAGTTAGGTAACTTGAAAATCTAGTGCATGGAGAAAAAAAAATTGATGAATATTATTTTTAAATAAATTTTTAAAGTCAAATTTACTCAAATTGGCATAGTTATCATGGGACATCAACTTTTGTCCTAATTTTTTTATCATTAAAAAAAATTATACCCTCTTGGAGAGAATTCTCTCCTCTAGTGCTTCATATATTTTTTAAAACATTTAAATATATTTTACTATTTTTTCAATTTCTAATCAGATGCATGTTTGATTATAATAACCTACTTGCAATAAATTTAAAAATAATCCTAATAGAACTCATCAAAATAAAAATTATATATAATTCTAAATTATATAGTCCAATATCTACCAAAGGGTATTTTCCCCTTTGGTTGGAGAAATTTGGAGTTGAACTTGAAGTTTTGTTCAATCTATTGAAAATGGGGGGGTTGGCTACCACACGGGATGCCACATTGGTAGTTTTAGGTGAGACGATATCACATGAAAAAGTTTCAGGTGAAACTCTCTCACTCAAAATTTTCTAGGCAAATAAACACCCTTTTCAAAGTTGAAATTAGATTTTATAGATTTACAAATTTTAGGTGAAAAAGTTTCAGGTGAAACTCTTTATGCCATGTAATGCCACATAGGTCCTATGTGGTTTTGGGTGAAAATGCTTCTCCCAAAACTATTTAGGGCAAAATGTTTTCTATAGAAACTATTTAGTTGGCCAAAAGTGTGACAGGTTTGAACTTTTACCCTAATATTTTGAATAAGTTAAGGTATTTATTTTTATTTTCTTTAAAGAGTGTCTTCATATTCTTCCAGTACATATGTATTAATTTTTTTATAACTTTTGACTCCCTTATCCAAATTTTAAAAAAATATATAGGATTCTTCTACACTTCATTTTATACACATTAAAAAAAAACACATTTTCAATTAGTTTTGTGCAAGTTATGTGATCTACACACTTAGTGATGTAATTTTTAGGATGCATCCACTTTAAAAAATCACACAAAAAAACTCTGCAATAAAAAAATATACAACTTGTAGTACTCACTCTTGACTATATTTGGTTTTTAAGAATAACTAATGTAGCAAAAACAATAGGAGGCACACACTAGACACTATGTTATACTTTAGTGATAAAAATAAGAACATTTTTATGTGTACCCAACATTTCACCCTCTTAACCTTAACCATTTTTTAAAATCTTTAGTAGTTTAGAAAATAGATTTAGAGTTCTGCAATTCTTGTTCTTATCATATCTTGAAATTTTGAGTGTAAACATCTTGAATTACTCATCCAAGTTCAACTTTAGCTAATTTTAGAAAGAAAAAAAAAGTGGCCACTTTTGACCCCCTTTTTGTCCCCCATTTCCATGCACTTACACATCACTAAAAGATGATGAATATGATCCTCCTGGAAAAAATCATTGGAATCTATGGATGTAGCAACACTATAATTAACTTAGAAGCAAAAGAAGATGAAATATTGACAGATATTTGTAGAACCTCAGTTGATTAAAGGACTAGAAGGTTCAAATGACCATATTGAATCTCCTCAAAAGTGTCAACTCTAGATTCCTGAGTGTGAACATCAGTAGAAGGAACATTAGGAGCAAAATATGAGAAGGTGTATAATCTAGACTAATCATCTATCTCTCCAACTGCAATAATATCTCTACTCTAAATTTTTGAATGAACACAAAATCTGGTGTGAAGTCAACAATCTTCCCTATCCCAGTATGTGTAATCTACTATATAGAAAGGATATTAGTTGATAATGAAGGTACACAAAGCACATAATTGAATGATTCCTCATGTATGTCAATAGACCCCCTTCCACAAGCATGCATATATGTGTAATATAGAAATTTTAGTTCTAATTAAAATGTCTTTTCTTTCTAACTCGAGTAATTTTCAATGATATTACATTAGGACTTAACTAGATTCAAGAGAAGTGTATTTCACTATTGTCCAAATAGGAGGAGAAAAACAACTACAACAAAATCCTATTCTTTCTTTAAACTTAGAAAATAACGATTTTGACCAAGCTAAAGCATAAGGGAAAATGATAAAGTAACAATTATTAGAAAATAAATACAGATTTGTAAAGAGAATTATAGAAATGGAAAGAGGATGAGGAGAGGAACCTAGCACCAGAGACTAGAGGTCATGGCCTAGGACACTAGCATGTCACACATACATATGTGTGTTACATTGTTGTTTGTATGATAGAAACACAATAAAAATCTCTAGAATCTTTCTATGTCACTTCAATACATCATCTAGTCTACATAGTAAGTGACCAGAAAGGATGAACAACATACCAGATGATAGAAATAACAAACAAATACATTTAGAAGATTAGATTTGAATGAACAAAAATAAGAAATAAAGGAGAAAAACAAAAGGGGAGAAACTAGCAAGCCTTCACATAGTGAAATCTCCCCAAAATACCTACAATTGCAATGCAAAGGAAAATTTGTTGGGGTTGTTTGGGATCTTGCTTTTTGGTCAAACCCCTATGTTGTTCTTTTGACCTCCATAAACAACCAATATTGGAGAATAATCAAAAAACAAGTGTGTGCTTTTATTTCCTAAGTGTATCTAGGAAAAAAACAACACTGACAATATTTAAAATCTACGAGCATTAACCCTAGTCTACAGGGAAGGATACCCTAGTGTGCATAAATGAAAAATAAGGTGGTTCTCTACACCAACAATTTGCCAAATAGAGATAATGGTAGATACAATAAAAGATGCAACAATATTATTCAATCACAATGAAAACAATGTTACCAAATCTACAATATAGAAGAGGCTACAAGCTATTTTAGGATTCAATGGATGTGGAATCAATGCAATCCCTTTGTGAGAGCCTCAACAACAATGGTGAGTTCGATAGAAGCTGAGAAAGAGAGATGCTTCAACAAAGAGAGAGAATCTAAAACTAACAATGGAAAGCCAAGAGATTTGTGAGAGCCAAAAGTGAGAAGAAGAGGCCACAAGGGTTTCAAAATTAGAGTTTTATATTGAAGAGGGAGAAAATGAAAGGTTGGATACACTTACAGGAATCGTTTCTCTATTGAACGAGAATTACCATTGATGAAATCCAACAAGCAATAGGAAAAAAATAGTTCAAAATTTAAAAACTTTTAGGACACTAGCACCTCACATGGATGTCTATGCGTTGCACAAATGTCTTAAAGAAATTCTCTTGAATTCCATCACATGTTTCCAAAAAAATAGAAGAAATTTAAATGTGATAAGAAATTTGGCAAACCTTAGTGAATGGGAAAAAAGGCCAAGGTCAAGCTTGAGTGGCCCTAGAAACATGCTATAGGAGCGGACACCAAAGTAGGTCAAAACACAACATGGAATTGTGAGGGCACACAATTTTCTACCTTACATTTTGCCCCCACTTTAGCATGTTGATGACACTAAATGATAATCTATGATAAAGTATATATAGAAATGAAATGTTGAAAGAAATAATATCATGCAAAGGATACCTAAAATGATATTGTATAGGACATATAAATTCTCTAGGTCAAATGATGCTGGTCCCAAACTAAGAACCTACAAAACCACAGTATTAGGTACAATAATCCTACAAAATCATGATGTTAGAAATCAAATAATCATGTAAGACTAAGATGTGTAAGTTTGAAATCAAAGCAATAAACAGAGGAATTCTAAAATGGTGAGAAGAATGATATGGGGAGAAAATGAATCATCAAGAAGTAAGGGTGAATGTATTCTCTATTGTGTTTTTTCCTGACAATTAAGAGACAAAAATAGGAAAGTGAACTCACCACTTTTGAGTTTCAAGAGAAAAGTAATTGAAAATGACTTCTATAGGGTTAGTTCATGGAATAATATCATGATGAAGGGCATACCACAAGAAAAAGGGAGGAGCCAGGATGCTAACAGAAGAAATGACGTGGATATATAAGCTCGTAAGCCAAAGTTATGAATGTTTCCATGCAGGAGGTGCTTCAAAAATTTTGAAAATTTTGAAAATTTACTAATCATTTGAATTTACCAAACTTAGAAAATTTTGAGCACCCAGAGCACTTATAGAGCCAAACTATCATGCAAATTGAGACTTCTAACCTCCCAGGGTCTCGTCATGCGATAGGTGAGTGAAAATTTAAATTTTTGTACATATTTTTCTTGTCTTTTGCACTCGATGGGACCCATGCCATGCTTTAGGGTCCCTATAGTGTGCTAGCATCCATAGGACATGCCAACATCCCTTGTAAGTATGCTAGCATCCTTTAGACATACTAGCATCCAAAAAGGACATTAGGGTTCGAAGCTGAAGATATAGGTGTCCCTTAAGGACTTAGAAAATGTTCAATTTTTAGATTCAAAATTTGATTTTTGATGAGATGAAACTAACATTTTATTTTTGTGTTTGGGTGATCCCACAATACTGAGTCCCAAACTTGGGACATCCTGATTTTTATCTAAAATCACATATTTATTAGAAAAAGTAATAGTTTAAGCCTTGAGGGGTTCCATCTAAAGGGGTTTGATTGAAGGGGGTTAGATAAAACCCCCTTAGATCAAAACCCCTTGGATATAACCCCCCTAGTTTTAAATCAAAACCTTGATGAAGTCTCCTCCCCACCTATCAAAATGCTGACAAAAAAATAATTTTGCTTCACCTTTTGGGGGATCAAATGAAGTCATTTAGAAATTTGTTTTGTAAGCACGTAGCCCTTAGTATAAAATTTCCAAAAAGTATGATTTTTAATATATTTATTTGATTATTATATTTATTTTCTATTTTCTAGTGAACGTAGGGTTTTCACCGAACATCAATGTCTCTATTCCACACATGGACAAATAAAAAAATAGAGAAAAACAATTCTGAAAAATATCTACACACTAGGTATTGATGTCCGTGTTTCAACAAAAAATAATAACTTAATTTGGATACATACATAAAAAGTTATGTTGTATGCTATAAACCTTTGTCTAAATTATAATTAATCTCACTTCAAAAATTAATAAAAAATATATATACAACAAAAGATTATGAAAAAATATTTGCACACTAGATATTGGTGTTACAAATCTATGTTTAAAATTTTATAATTTTATCTTTTATATAAAAAAGTTATGATGTATGGTATAAACGTCACTCTTAAAAATACTGTTAACTATAAAAAATAAGTTATTAAAAGTTACGTAAAAAATTCACAAATTATTTCTTAATTTTTTTTTAAATGCATTTAGAATCTACACACAAAATCTCAAAAATCACTAGTTGATATCATCTTCAAATTCTTAATGGTTCAGTTGCTATAGGTGTCAAAAAGTGAAAATTTGGTTTAAAATGTTGATTTCAATGTCCTACTTTGGCCAAAAACTAGGACATAGTATTGTGGGATCACCTGTTTGTAGTATACTCCCATGATGCAAGGGCACACTAGAGGGATCATTCTCACATTGTTGTGAGGTTGCTTCAATGCTTAATCATAGGAGGAGATTGTGCTTCTTCTTCGGGTGGGTGTATACTAGGTATATATGATGTCAAAGATGTAGTTTCACAATCACATGCTTATGGCCCTAATGGAGAGATGGGGCACAAATGTCTCTATCTTCCATCTACCAATGGGAGAGATGATCATGACCTTGGAGGATGTATACCACATCCTCAAATTACTAGTTTGAGGTTATATAGTGTTAATTATCGAGTAGTGATCAGTGCCCTACATGCAAAGGTCAATTGTACGCAATCAACCAAATCATGCTTGGGGACACCACCAGGCATATTTACATGTGATGGTTAGAGCATGGAGTAGTGGCTATCCCCTAGTGAGGTGAGTTTTTATCACTACTATTGCCATGTGCATTGCACCAAATGGGCAAGGCACACACCTATACAATGGCCTCATTCATGCTACGAGGGTGATGGAGGAGCATGAGATAGTTTTTGCATGGGGTCAAAGTATGCTTTCCCACCTATATAATGACTTAGGTGACTACATACACTACAAGGGCCATAGTACGATGACTTACACACTTCTACAAGTGTGGTAATTCAAGCACATTCAATGCACATGGCCAATAGGTGTTCCCATAGATACAGTGTGGAATGTGCCTCGAGCATATGCCTACACTCTAAGGAGGTCATGGAAGTCTAGTGATTTACTGCTTTGGTGGCAGTATGGAGGCCATATCGGTAGATGATGGCTTGGGCTAGAATGGGTTACCAATTATCCAAGATGCAAAAGGACTAGTTCTTTGTTGGTCACCTAGATTAACATCATCATATCATTCTACTACAAGTGAGTGACGGGGTGGTTTGGTCAAGTATAGGGTATTCCTCTAGCTATATCGACATACGTGCACTCTCATTATAGCAATATGATGCCAGGAGGCCAGCCATATCCTACAGTTGCTGATATGCCCCTTAATAAATTTTATGATGAGGTAGAGGATGCAACCCCCATGAGGGATGTTGAAAATGTAGGAGTGACCCCAGGTTCGTTGCATGATGGACAACATCATGACTTGCACTGATATATCTATTGGATGCCCCAACTGGAGGCCCTAGGCCACTTGGAGAGAAAGAGGGCTCAGATGAGAGTGAGTAGGTGTCCTCTAGTGGAGATGAAGATGACGAGGAGTAGGAGGAGGCTACACCATCACCAACAGTAGGTCGACAATGATGGAGTGATGAGGGTTTCATCATTGTATAGGAGAGGCCTAGAGCCTAACCTCGCATGACATAGCCATCACCATCATCTAGTGGTGTCCTTAGTCAAATGGTGTGAGGGGATTTGAGCAGTGCAACTATTATAATCCTCACCCTAGTACCATCTATAGGAGCAAATTGTGAATCAATGAGAACATCTACCATATTACCTTCTTCATAGATGTCTCCTAGAGATCCCGAGTGGTAGATCAGAGATCTAGGTAAGATTGTGATTTGAGTAGAATATTAGATGATTATTTGATTTGATTTGATTTTGATATAATGATTTGACTAATGACATTTTTGTTTGGTTTTTGCAGTGTGCACATAGAATTGGCTTGACTTCATAGTTCAACTCATAATCGATATGGTACCAATAGTGCAACTTGAGCATAGTGTGCAGAGAGGCATGTCAATATTTTTGAGCTTGTGGCACAACTGAAGGTTGCATATGAAGAGACCATAGTGTGTGAGGATTGATCCATTGTAGAGGTCATGTCCTTGACTAAAGAGTGAGACCTAGCAGTGATGAGAGTAGAGAGTGTAGAGGTTATATGTGACTCTCTACAGAGCCAATTAGATTGTAGTAATGTTGACTTGTAGAGGGCTCAAAGTGCACCAACACTAGACCTGGACCATCCCAATGTGTAGGCATTAATGGTAGAGTGTGCTAGACTATGAGCAGAGGTTGTCTGGCTATAGCAGAAAAATCTACAGCTCACAGGCAAGGCAACAGATCTCAAAGGCTTATTGAGGGGTCTAGAGACACAGAGTGGGTCACAAACCCACTCTAGGTCTATGGCCTCATGACGAGAGTCAATCATACAAAAACCACCTACACCTAAGGGATCAGGTAATCATGCACCTCTAAAGTGATGCAAATTTTTGTATATATGTATTTTGATTCACACCACATTTTGATATAGTGGTTATTTATGTACATGATGTATCAAGACATGATGATATATATGAGATTTTGGATTTTGGTTGAGATATATGTGTTATGGGTGTTTAATATTTATTTTCATACATGCTATGGATGTTTCTATGATGATTATGTATATGTGTTTGAAATTGTTTAATTAAATGTAATTAAGATCTAATTAAACAACTTGTTAAAATTGTTTAATTGAATGCTATAATGATTTAATCAAACAATAGAAAATGAAATTGTTTAATTAAAGACTATAAAGTTCTAATTAAAAAGTTGAGATGAAAATTGTCTAATTAAACACTATAAAAGATTTAATTAAGAAATTGAAATGGATTAATTAATAATTTGCACGATTAACTAATGGACATGATAAAGAAAATAGAGTAATTTCTATTTATAAATGAAAACTACAACTAATCATTCAAGACAACAAATATCTTTTTGAAAATAGAAATAACAAATGTGTGTAAGAATGTAAAGTATGTGAAACACTAAAAAAAATAACACATTGTGTTTTAAGAAAATGAATTTTATACTCATATAGAATAAAAATATAAAGGAAATCATAGCACTAGGTAGTTGTGCCCGTGATTGAATGGCATAACATAAACTATGATAAATTTCAAAGAACAACAATGTTATACAAATGCCACATAAAAGAAATGAAATCATACATGCAAATGATGAAGATGCATAATATTAATAGGTTCTTTAAGAGGCTTACCATCCATTGTAGAGAGGTCATATCCTTCAAACCCATAAACAAAGGTGATATTGTAAGGACCCAACCAGTTCAGGATAAACTTTCCTTTTGCACCAGCTAGGGCATTCACATTACACCGATTCTTGTATAGAACCAAGTCACCTACTTGGAACAAGTGATACATAACTCACATATTATAGCTACGATTGAGCCTTTTGATAAGCTTGGAGATGTTTAAGAGCGGTGGTACTGTAACGTCAGAAAATGTCCCCTTGGGGGCTTTTCCCTGATAAGGTTTAGCTCCCAGGTCTTTAGCATGAATTTAGGACATTTTAGTTCATATTTTAGCAACCTGATGGAATGAGACCTAAGTCCCATGGCAAATAGGACCTAGGAGGACCCCTTAAGTTGTACCCTGCCTAAAATAGGGGGAGGACTTGGGCATCCGCGACCTAGTCTTGCTCTATTTTAGGGTAGCCTCAATTTCTGGGTGTCGGTTAGTGACCATTATTGGGCCCCTTTGCCGACACGGTAAGTTTGAATTTCAAATATCTTGGCGGGAGTGCTTGTAGATGCATATACAATAAAGTGTAGGCATTCATTTGTAAACTAGATTTCAATGAGATTTTTATTGTGAACTCTAGGCATTCTCAAGGTGATTCAAGGCTTTCTATTGTGTTGCAAGAGCAGACTTGTATGTTTTGTGTGTTGATATTTTCATATTTGAGCATGAATTCCTTCATGGCATGAAGAGCATCTTCCTCCATGAAAGCTTCACTACAAGGTGACATATCATTGTGTTTTTATCATTAATTCCTTTGGTTTTTGGCCTCTGCCTCACAAGGGCACACCCTCTTTGGCTAACAATAGTGTTCAGAGACTTAATTGTCCTTCGGGGTTTGACTAAGGCAAACCTCTAAACACCACAACTGCCAAACCAAGTCATGTGATTGCAGGTTATGGGCATTGCATCCAAGAAAAGTGGAGTTGTAGGAAGGCTGGGAAGACATCAGAGATTCATGATCTGAAGGAAAGACGGACAAAGGAGCACTTTTGGGACTAGGGCGCTCACTCCAGTGTCCTCTGTAGACTGATTCCTAAAAATAGAAGTTACAGGGTTGATCAGTGTCCAAAGGAGGTTCAGATTCCCAAAAAAAGTAGGTATTCTGTAATTTGGTATTTTACTCCCATCTGCAAGAGCTTTTTCCGTAATGCGTTAATTTGTTGTCGTATTTACAAAATTAGGGTTTTAATGGTCAATTGAGCATAGAAGGAAAAATTGATAATTAATTCCCTAATCCAAATTTCCCTACATCTAAAAGTGACTCTAGGGTATGATAATGCTTGCCATTCGACCCTAGATCCTTAAATGTATAGTGAAGAGGCAAATTTAAACATCTAACCCATAAAAGATTAAAGAATCCATCTTTCCACTAAACATTTTGGTGAACCCATGTCTTTGAACTTAAATTGCAACTTGCTGAGTGTGTGTCTACATATTTGGTGTGATTTCACTCATTCATTTGGTCATTTACCTTATTGCATTGAGAAAATTTCAAAAAAATAATTGAAAATTTGGGAAAATACAAAAAAAATGCATTGTTGGGCTTACTAATTTGTGTCAATTCTTCCTAAATTTTTCTAATTCATGATTTTTGCATTAGATCTGATATAAACTACATAAAAATACAAAAATTCAAGATCTTGCATCGCATTTGCATCATTTAATTGCTAGGGTTTTGTAGAAATTTTGATAATTTTTAGATAACCTAGTAATTCCGAAATCAAGGGTTTGTAGGCAAAATTTTTATCAGATTTTTCTACTGATTTTAGAGGCTCATTCAAATTTGCATTTGTTTGTAGTCTTGCATTTTAGTGTGAATTTGCATTTAAATTTAATCTTTTTGCATTGAAAATCTCAACAAAAACTAGCAATTTTGGTGCATTTTCATTAAATTTGCATGGGAATTTTGCATGACTAAGCTTGAAAATCATTTTTAGATCTGAGAGTATTTAATTTCCATCATAGCATTTTGTCTCAAAATTTCAAACCTAGGGCTTCAAAAACGACAATTTTCACTAAAGTTGGCCTTATCGACTTCATAAACTTACACTACAAGTGTGTCGTGAAAGATATTTTTAATCTAATTTTCTTTTATCAAGGTAATAATTTGCTTCCCCTCATAAAAATCTTCACAACACCCTTTTAAAGGGCTCATGTAGTGAAAAATTCGCAAAAAACTACACATTTTTGCTATTTTGGCCCTAGGGTTTGACCTAGTTTGCACTCCAAGCGTGTTGTAATCATTTTTTATAGATTGAAGTGACTAATATTATTGATATTATTTGTTTTTCCTCCTGAAATTCATTACAACACCTCTTTTGCTAGGTCTTGGAGTTGAAAAACTGTGAAAAATAGCCTATTTTTGCTATATTTTCACTAGGGTTTGACCTTAAATTGCACTAAAAGAGTGTTGTGTTGGGTATTTTTGCACCAAGTGGCTGTTATTACTGATATTATTTTCTATCCATCATAATTTTCCTCACAACACCCTTTGTTATGCTCTTTTGCATTCAATTTTGGTGAAAAAGTGAATATTTCGACATATTTGCACTATAATCAACTTGGCATTATCTTGGATTTGCATCAAGAGGTGTTGAAAGTGATTATACTACTATTTTGGACTGATATCAGTCATATAACCTTTTGTGCTTGACTGAAATCCTCATAACATCCTTGTTTCCATTCATTGGCATTGAATCATATCCTTCTCTTAGGATTTGTTCTCTTGGTTTGTGCATTGTGTGTTGTATGCCTTTGTACAAGCTTTATGACACGTCGTCCTAAGAACAATATCCCTTTGAGAAGAAGTAAAATATTAATGGGATCTAGTGCTCTTGAAAAAGTTGGTACTTTGGATACTTTCTTTACAAAGGGAGAAACTCAAATTGTCCAAGTTAGTATACATCCTCCAACCTAAATGGAAGAACAAACTTTTCATGATGTTGATAATACTATTGAGGAAACAGGATATGTATCTGATGAGCAAATAGAAAAATTGGATAAAGACTTAGCGGAATTTCAATCATTTATGGAAAATGAAAGAATAGCTGAAGAAGTCGTTCCTACAATTCATAACACAAGAGAATTGATAAAAGAAGGACAAGATGGTGTTACTGCACTTCGTGGTCTAACACATATTGTGCAAACCAATATCATGCCGATAACCAAATGTGCACAAAAGATAAATAACACTTTATTCCCATCTCATACTCAAGTTTCCATACCTATACCAAATACAAGAGTATCCACTTTTACATCAATGATTTTAACAACTAATGCAAACGCTTGTAGTAATGCTACCACTGGTATTGGAGTATCTAATGGCACTAATTACAAAGTTGTGGGATTTAATTATTAGAATGTGATTCCTAAAGGGACATCTTCTATGAATAATTGTTCTCAACCTCCTATCCATTCCACTCATTTCCAACCACCTATTACATACTCGCAACCATCTTCCACATATCAATATGGCCAACTATAGTTAACATATTCTCAACCTCCACATATTGTGTCTCAAGCTCATTCACCTCTTCATTTCGCTTCCAATTCCTCACAACAGACTGCATCTCCAAATGATGCCATCCTAAACCAACTTTTATAGGGCATGACTACTTTGCAACAAAAGGTAACAAACTTGACAAACTCTTTGTAACCTAGCCTACCAACATATCATGCTCGTAATTCGTTATCTTATGTAATATTGAGAACCCCTATGCCTGAGAGGTTTGAGACTCCTTGCTTTGAAAAATATGGTGGAAAAGGTGATTCTAATATCCATGTGGCAGCATTCACAACTATGTGTAGTGATTTCTATTTTGAAGAGGATTTGTTAGCAAAACTTTTCCCGCGATCTCTCAAAGATATTGCTTTAGAATGGTTTTGCTCGTTGCCTCCGAATTCAATTCATTGCTTTTCGCAATTGATTGATCAATTTTCACAACATTTTCAAGCAAATATCGGAACCCAAGTCACTCTTATTGACTTGGTTCAGTGCAAACAAGGTCTGAAAGAGAAGTTGACTAAATTCATTAGTCGGTATCAAGGACTTTATGCTCAAATTCAATATCAAATGAAAGATGAGGATGTTCAAAAGATATTCACTACAAATCTACAACCTAATATTCGTGATAAGATTCTCTTGATGAAGTACAACTCCTTTCAACATTTATGCACTTCCCTTCATGATTATCAACTTTCGTCTAGTCAGTATGAAAACCAAAACTCATCGGCTCAAGTTGGACAATCCATGGGTGGATCATCGCAAAACAACTTTAAAAGGAACAATAATAGGGGTTTCATCAAGATCAATAGACCCAATACAAATGTGTCTGCTATAAACAATCTAAAGAAACAATCGTATCAATTGAGGAAGTTTACTTTGATATCTGAGTCCTATCATTCTATCATGAATCAAGCTGTGAGTAATAACATTCTAAAGCTTCCCCCAATCAAGCCTGTTGATCCTAGTAAACAAGGACCTTACTTTGATGCTAATGGCTTTTCTCATTATCATCGGATGCAAGGACATGACACTAAATGATGTATGTGTCTTAACCATGAGATACAAGACCTTATTGATTTGAACGTCATCTAGGTATCGGGTGTGAATGACAATGGAAATAAATCGGTTGCTCTGCCAAATCAGAATTTACAAATCTTCACTGATCCTTCCTAAGCATACCAAAAATAATATGGTGGAACAAAATTTAGTTGAAGTAGACGAGGATGGTTACTTGGATTATGACAGTATCGTGGGAATGATTGAAGTAGATAAGAAACAATTGGATAGCCCACCTCGTCCACAAAGAAATGGAATTTACTCTGAGGTTCCTCCTCCGTTATCCTTATATGGATTAGGAGATAATCAAAATACCTTTGAAAAGAAAGAACAAAAGTTGATACAAATGAGCAAGAGGGTACAAGATGAATCCTGCTACCATTCTAGAAAGATGTACCAATGAAAACTCGTCAAAAATTAGAAGAGAGCAAGACAACAATCAATAGTCAGAAATAATAGTGGTTCTCCCCCTCATAAGCAACAAAAAGTTTCATTTAAACAAGGATTTAATGAACAAAGATCATATGATAACAAACAAGACTCTCATAAGAACCACTCAAATTTTGCTTTAAACATGATTGAATACCTCTCCAAGAGGTTCGCGAGCTCCAACATATAATATGAAGACCCTACAAGTAAGTATCTATAAATTTTTATTTCTATCGTAATGTGCTTCCCCCGTGATGTGTTATGTGTTGTTTAGGCCTCCTGGGATGACCCCTGATTCTCTTGTAAGGTCTGGGATACTAGGAGACCACCTCTATTATGACCTTCTATTTGTATCATCATTCTTCTATAGTGACTCTCTCTGATTTCATTGTTGTGTGTTGTGTCTGACGGACATAGCATCGTGGTTGGTGACTTTGGGGCACCCTCCTACGTGACTATCCCTAAGACACTTGTTTCTCCTCTCTTATTTATTGTTTCCCTTCCTCTAGTGTTTCCACCTAGCGAGCGGATGACGATAAACATTTATACTGATGCGGACCTAGTGTCCCTTTCGAGAGCAATCAAAAATTAGACTTAGTTCCTAATATGACGATGGGGTTGTATATCTTATTCGACGCTTGGCTAGTGGAAGCACTCGTGCTTTTCGCATAGTGAATTTTATGATGTTTCTATCACATTTACAAACCTTAACAATATTGTTGCTCCGTACACCTTTGTTTGCCTTTGAATCTAGCCTTGGCGGTACTCGATTTGAAGAGCTTCGTGATATAGCCCCTGGTTATCCTCAAACTCTGAATTCGTTGTATAACCTTGGCTCTTTGTGTGGTTAATCATATGCATTAATGTTGTTTATTATCATGATGTTGTAGACACTAACATGTTTCTTGCAGGGATGTGTTTGTGGGAACATTTGATGATTGTGAAGTACATGTTACCTCCGGGGGGCATGGGCTTTGCAAAATTTGGTGTTTCCTTATGTGTTTTCTTCCTACCTTAACATGCTTGATATCAAAAACTGATATCAACCACCTTAAGGTGTGGGCATATAAGGTAAGTTGTCTGTTATAGATGTTAGCAATGTGTTTGACCTCAGATGCATAGACCTGCGCTAGAGTAGTGCATCATGCATCCTGAGCTTGTTTACAATCAATCAATCAATCATATAAGCCCTCTATGGAGGTGGGATATCAAGCATATCCTTTTTCTTAAGCCCTCTGCAAAGGCGGGGATGGTGTATTTCTCAGAGCAGATTGCATCATCCTAATATTTTCAAAAGTCCTCTGCGGAGGCGGGGAGCAGTTATGTGACTAACTCAACCCTTAAGCGTGTCTTCAGCGATTGTTGTGGCGAAGCCCAATCATCGGTATGTGCCTGTAATGTGCCTGAGATGGTGATGAGCCTAGAAATAGGGAACACACCATCGCTTGTCTGCCGTGTTTTGGCATGCTTATTTTGTATGGTATGTTTGTTGCCCCATATGCAATGACCAGCACCTTGAGTAGTGTTTTGTGCATTTTGGGAGGTTTTGCGTGTATTGCGTGTGTGTTTCCCCATATACAAAGACCAACACCATCAAGTAGTGCTTCTTGCATTTTGGGAGGTTTGTTTACTTTCCAGTACTTGCATTTGCATTTCATATATATGAGAAAAATAAAAGAAAAGATATCATTTCTGTCTTCCATGCATTAACTGTCTGCTCTTTGTTCTGCGTGACTGTAACTGTCTTCTCCGTGTTTTGTGTGCCTATTACTATTTTGTATGTGATTGGCGTGTCTTCTCCGTGCTTCGTGTGTTTGTTGTGTTTGTGACCTTACTTTAATGCATGTATGGGCCTCATGTTCATACATACATTAAAGTGGGGGCTAAATGTAATGTCAGAAAATGTCCCCTTGGGGGCTTTTCCCTCATAAGGTTTAGCTCTTGGGTCTTTAGCATGAATTTAGGACATTTTAGTTCATATTTTAGCATCCCGATGGAATGAGACCTAAGTCCCATGGCAAATAGGACCTAGGAGGACCCCTTGAGTTGTACTTTGCCTAAAATAGGGGGGAGGACTTGGACGCCCACACCCTAGTCCTGCCCTATTTTAGGGCAGCCTCAATTTTTGGGTATCGGTTAATGACTATTATTGGGCCCCTTTGCTGACACGGTAAGTTTGATTTTCAAATATCTTGGTGGGAGTGCTTGTAGATGCATATATAAGCAAGTGTAGACATTCATTTGTAAACTAGATTTCAATGAGATTGTTATTGTGAACTCTAGGCATTCTCAAGGTGATTCAAGGCTTTCTATTGTGTTGCAAGAGCAGACTTGTATGTTTTGTGTGTTGATATTTTTAGATTTGAGCATCAATTCCTTCATGACATGAAGAGCATCTTCCTCCATGAAATCTTCACTACAAGGTGACATATCATTGTGTTTTTATCATTGATTCATTTGGTTTTTGGCCTCTGCCTCACAAGGGTACACCCTCTTTGGTTGACAATGGTGTTCAGAGACTTAAGTGTCCTCTGGGGTTTGACTAAGGTAAACCTCTAAACACCACAACCCCCAAACCAAGTCTTGTGATTGTAGGTTACAGGTGTCGTATCCGGGAAAAGTGGAGTTGCAGGAAGGCTAGGACGACATCAAGGATTCATGATCTGAAGGAAAGACAGACAAAGGAGCACTTCTAAGACTAGGGTGCTCGTTCTAGTGTCCTTTGCAGACTGATTCCTGAAAATAGAAGTTATAGGGTTGATCAGTGTCCGAAGGAGGTCTAGATTCCTTGAAAAAGCAGGTACCTTGGACTTGGGCGCCCACTCCAGTGTCCTTGACTGTACCGCTTTGAAACCCCCAAAATAGGTATTCTGTAATTTGGTATTTTACTCCCATCTGTAAGAGCTTTTTCCGTAATTCATTAATTTGTTGTCGTATTTATAAAATTAGGGTTTTAATGGTCAATTGAGCATAGGAGAAGGGAAAATTGATAATTACTTCCCTAATCCAAATTTCCCTACATCTGAAAGTGACTCTAGGGTATGATAATGCTTGCCATTTGACCCTAGATCCTTCAATGTATAGTGGAGAGGTAGATTTAAACATCTAACCCACAAAAGATTAAAGAATCCATTTTTCTACTAAACAGATATGATGCTCGTTGAGCATTTCAAGCTATTGAAGTCATTGTTCACAATAGGTATTGTCATCAATGAGGCCTTGAAGAGAAACCCATAGAGATGAAATTTCCAACTCCAAAGGCATGATAGCATCGATGCCATAGATGATATTGTACAGGGTAGTAGTAGTAGTAGTAGCCATACAAATACTTATGTGATAGGCCCATAATCCATATGATAGATGAGTTTGCCAATCTTTACCATGTTTATTCATAGTTTTTTAAAGAATATATTCAATTGTTTTATTTGAAGCCTCAACTTGACCATTAGATTGAGGATAATATGGTGTAGCGAATCATTGTTCAATACAAAATTTCTCAAGGAATTGCTTTGTATCCTTGTTCTTAAATGAGGTTCCATTATTAAAAATAAAGGTGAAAGGAAGTCCAAAACAAGAAATGATGTTATCAAGTAGAAGCTAACATATCACTTTAGTAGTCATGGATCAAAGTGGAACAACTTCAAACCATTTTGTGAAATAATCTATTGTGGTGATGATGAATGTATGACCCCAAAAATAGGGGGGAGAAATTTTTCCAATCAGATCCAAGCCCTAGAATGAAAATGGCCAAGGTGATGCCTAGGCACGAAGTTCCTGTGTGGGATCTCAAATCATATTAATGTGTTGTTGACATTGAGGGCATTTATTAATAAAAGAAAAGGAATCTTGTTCCATGCTTTGTCAATAGTATCCCATTCAATGAAGCTTTTGAACTAAGGATCTACCACCAAAATTCCCACTATAGGCCCTAAAATGGGCCTCTTCAAGGGCAACATGTATTTCAGACTTGGTCAGGCAACAAAGAAGGAGGCCATTATAACCTCAACGATACAATACATTAGATAGGATGATGTATCATGCTACGAGCTTTCAAATTTGAGTGTGAGCACTTTTAGAGGAGTTATTTAGGAATGTACCATCATGCAAATAGTTGAATATATGGAAGTACCATTCCTCATTATCATTATTATAATAGAAAAGAGTTCCAGAAGGAGAACTATCCATAATAACAAGTAAGGACAAAGGGTGAATAACAAAGTGATAGTCATCAAATGAATCATCAAAGGGAACAAGGGAGGCTACACTCACCATTGCATCCACATGACAGTTGTCCTTATGTGGGATATTGATGGAGAAAGAAGAAAATTGATGAAGCATTGATAAAGTTAGGTCATGGTATTGATAAAGTTTGTCATTCTTATCTTGATAGGTACAAGTGACTTGCTTTATAATCAACTAGGAATCACCATAAATGTGAATGATTTTGATATTGAAAGATAACATAACATGTAAGCCAGTAATGAGGGTTTTGTACTTAGTGATTTTATTTGTGCATGGAAAGTTGAGATAGAAAGAAAGGGGAATTGGCTTACCAAAGGGGGAACTAGTATTACACCAACTCTAAAGCTAGTTCAACACCTTGATTTGTCAAAGATAAACTTCCACGGATGATCATCATCTGAATAAAGGATATGATCATTCAACAATGAGTCTTGATTAGGAATGTAAAATCAAGATGGAGCATCAACTAAATGATCGGCTACTACCTACCCCTTTATTGTCTTTTGAAAGACAAATTTAAGGTTAAACTCAATCAGTAGCATTACACATTTGTTATGTAGAAAAAGCGGGGTTGATTGGATTAATGGATGATTTAGTTAGGTCCTCCTTTCACTACACACTTCAAGGACATTTAACTGAGTTGAATCACAACTTCTGCAAGAGGATTCATCTACAGGTTGGTTGCCACTTGTAATGATAGGGAAATTTGGAAATTGATTGATTAATATATTAATTTTAGTCTGATTTAGCTTAAAACCCTAATTATGCAAAATCGTAAACAAACGAATGAAACTTGATAAATCCTTGTACATAAATAGACTAAATATGGATCAGATACATACCAGATTTTGAGTTTTAGAATATAGAAAATTTGAGGGCTAAAGAGTGGGCGCCCAAGCCCAAGGTGTTGCTTTTTCTGAGGGCTTCAGGATCTTTTCCATCACTAACTGCATCACTTCAAAGATTCTCTGTGATACGAAACTGAGGGGCAAAAGAACGGGCACCCAAGTCCTTCCTGAGCTATTTCCCAATTTTTCTTCAAATCTTGATTCCTTACACTCTGCAATAGTCCTTTGCAACTCCACTCTTCGAGATCTGACACCTGTCACCTGCAATCACAATAAGAGGGGTTGGGGGTTGTGGTGTTTAGGAGATTGCCTTGGTCAAGCCCTAGAATGACATTCAAGCCTTCCAACACCATTGTTAGATAGAGAGTGTGTGTCCTTGCAGGATAGAGGCAAAAACAAATTGATAAATGATTGAATGAAGCACAAATAGATATCACCTCAGAGGTGTAGCTCGCAAATAGATGAAGATATTTCACAACATGAGAAGATGAAGCCAAATCTGCAATAACAAACACAACAACAACACAAGTCTCCTCTACAACACAATGAATGCCTTGAATGCTCTAAAATCATAAGTTCACCAAAATTTCATAATCATCTTCTAGTTTACAAATGAAGTTCTAAACATGCTTATATATGCATTCCTACTTTAATTTTGTAATTCAAACTCAAGATGTCAGCAAGGAACACCTTTAATGGTCACTTTATCAACATTAAAATTTGGGACCCCGCCAAAATAGGGCAGGGCAAGAGCATGGGTGCCCTTGTCCTGGAACCTATTTTGGGATAGGGTTAAGGTCTACAATGTCCCTTATGTCCCATTTATCATGGGTTTCAGGACATTTTGTCTCGGGATTCATTTCTAACATGCATGATGAAAATCAAGGGACCTAGGAGCTAAACTTAGGAGGTAAAAGTCTTAGGGGGACATTTTATGACATAACATTTAGCCCCCACTTTAATGTGTGTATGATCTTACGACCCATACATGCATTAAAGTATGGTCAAAACACAACAAACACGCCAGGCACCTGAAGTGAATGCATACACAAAGATTGAGGAACTATTTCTAGCCCCCAGTCTCAAGTAGACATTAGAGAAAACACATCAGAGACATGCCAAACACAATGAAGACAATAATAGGCATGCAAAACATGAAGAAGACAATAATAGGCACACAAGATATGGAGAAGACAATATTGAAGACACATAAAACATGATGAATACAATGATATATCATTTTCATTTTCATATATAAATGCATGGAAATAAAAATTGCAACACACAACCACAAGAATGTAGGGGAGACTCATCGCCACACCCTTTACACTACACCAAGGGGAGAAAACATGCCATACAAAACCAAAGCGTAGGGAAGACTCATCACCACACCCTTTACACTACGCGAGAGGGAAAACATGCTATACAAAACCCAAGTGTAGGGGAGACTCATTGCCACACCCTTTACACTACGCGAGGGGGAAAACACATAGAAGACACGAGCATTGTATAGCATGCCAAAGACATACTATACATCTTAAACACAAAAAACAAGGTGATGGAAGGAGCTTATTGCTAAGTTCCCACCATCTCAAGCATGCTATAGGCACACCTGATAGTTGAGCTTATGCCACAACAATCACCAAAGACACACTTAAGGGAGGATAGTCTCAGATCCAACCCCGCCTCTACAAAGGACTTTTGAAATAAAAGGATGTGCAGTAGCTCAAGAGTTACAACATCTCCACCTCCACAGAGGGCTTTTGAATAAAAGGATACGCACTAGCTCAAGAGATACATTATCCCACCTCCGCAGAGGGCTTTCTTTGATTGCAATATAGATAAAGATGTGCACTCACACTAGAGATACAACATCCCACCTCCATAGAGGGCTTACAAACATGCTTTGTTAGTACCAAAATTATTAGATAGCTTACCTTATATATGCCCCCACCATAAGGTGGTTGATGTCATGTACCGATATCAAGCACGTTAAGGTAGAGAGAAAACACACAAGGGAATAAGAGCTTTCGCAAAGCCCATGCCCCCAAAGGTGACATGTGCTCACAACCGCCAAATGTTCCCACAAGTACATCTTAATCTAAGAAAAACATGAAAGCAATGCATGAAAACAAAGAAGCCAAGGCTACACATACAAGTTTGAATCCGAGTATAGTTGTTGGGCTTATACTGCAGGCATCTCAGAACTGAGTGTAACAACAAGGCGAGATACAAAACAATCAAAGTGCACAAAGCAGATGTATTGTTATGATTTTTTAGCAAAGATAAGACAACATCAAATATTACATGGAGTGATTCTACTAGCCAAGTGTCAAATATATAAATCAACCCTGTCTTCATATACGGACTAGGTCCATGGACGGTTTGTATCAATTAGTTGTTTGTTTTTTATCATCCACTGACTAGGTAGAATCACTAGAAGAAGGTGAACAATAAAATGAGAGAGGAGAACAAGTGTCTTAGGAACAATCACGTAGGAGGATGCCCCCAGGTCATCAACCACACCATAATGCGCCTAAGACACAACACACAATAATAAAAATAGAGGAGAGGCAAGATAGAAGAATGATGATACAAATAGAAGAATGGTCACAATAGAGACAGTCTACTGGTATCCTTGACCTTACAAGAGTATCAAGGGTCATCCAAGGAAGCCTAAACAACACATAACACATTACGGGGGAACACAACACAAGCGGGGAGGTCACATAAACAAGCAAATAATGCTACAACATAGGTGACCACCAGGGTTAAAAATACTTACTTGCTGCATAACTGAACTAGCCATTGTCGACAAGCAAATCATCATCTTCCCAATATTGAATGTTAGAGGAAAGAGGAAATAATGCAACACACCAAGGCAATATGAGTGGTTTGTAAGTTGGTCTAAAGAAAGTGTATACAACCCTTAGTGTTGAAATACACAATGTGTAATTAAAAACATGCAAGCTTTCAAGCAAGAGTGTGAAATGATGTAAGATTTTTAAATGAGAAATGTATGTATGTGTTTAAATTAATGTAAGATCAGATTTTAAAATATTTTCAACACCTATGCAAGGAAATAGATGCAAAACTATGCTTGTTTATGACGTAAAATGCTTATTTTTTTTGCTTTTTTCAATGTAAATGTTCTAAAATGCAAATACATACAATGAAACAACACTACAGTCTAAAATCAAATTTGGAAGAGTGTTCAAAGTAGTAGTAAAATCTAAAACAAGATTTTAACCACAAACCCTAGCTTTTGCAAAGACTAGGTTATATTAAAAAAATGCATAATTTCAAGCAAATTCTAACAAATGAAGTATGAAAATGCAATGTAAATGTTCATGTAATGATGTACTGCTGTAATTTATATCAAATTTGATGCAAATATTAGAGATTTAAATGATTTAGATGAAATGCAATGAAAATAATGTAAACTATGACTAAATGCAAGCCTAGGATACTTGATTTTTTCAATTTTTTCATTTTTTTTGTAGATTTTCAAATGCAATATGATGAAAATGAAATGAATGAATGCAAATATGAAGTACAACACTCAAAAAGGTGCAAAATGTAATAAAAACATGGGTTCACCAAATGTTATGTAGAAAAAGGGGGGTTGATTGGATTGATGGATGATTTAGTTAGGTCCTCCTTTCACTACACACATTCAAGGACATTTAACCGAGTTGAATCATAACTTATGCAAGAGGATTCATCTATAGGTTGGTTGTCACTTGTAATGATAGGAAAATTTGGAATTGATTGATTAATGTATTAATTTTAGTCTAATTTAGCTTAAACCCTAATTATGCAAAATCGTAAACAAACGGACAAAACCTGATAAATCCTTCTATGGAAATAGAATAAATATGGATCAGATACATACTAGATTTCAAGTTTCAGAATATGAAAAAGTTAGGGGCTAAAGAGCGGGTGCCCAAGCCCAAGGTGCTACTTTTTCTGAGGGCTTCGGGATCTTTTCCGTCACTGATTGCACCACTTCAAAGATTCTCTGTGACATGAAATTGAGGGACAAAAGAGCGGGTGCCCAAGCCCTTCCTAAGCTATTTCACACCTTTTTCTTCATATCCTGATTCCTTACACTATGCAATAGTCCTCTACAACTCTACTCTTTGAGATCCAACACCTGTCACCTGCAATCACAAGAAGAGAGGTTGGGGGTTGTGGTATTTAGGAGCTTGCCTCGGTCAAGCCGCAGAATGGCATTCAATCCCTCCAACACCATTGTTAGATAGAGAGTGCATGTCCTTGCAGGATAGGGGAAAAAACAAATTGATAAATGATTGAATGAAGCACAAATAGATATCACCTCGAAGGTTTAGCTCACAAATAGATGAAGATCTTTCACAACATGAGAAGATGAAGCCAAATCTGCAATAACAAACACAACAACACAAGTCTGCTCTGCAACACAATGAATGCTTTGAATGCACTAAAATCATAAGTTTGCCAAAATTTCATAATCATCTTCTAGTTTACAAATGAAGTCCTAAACATGCTTATATATGCATTCCCACTTTAATTTCGTAATTCAAACTCAAGATGTCAGCAAGGAACACCTTTAATGGTAACTTTACTGACATTGAAATTTGGGACCTCACCAAAATAGGGTAGGATAAGGGTGTGGGCGCCTTTATCCTAGGACCTATTTTGGGATAGGGTTAAGCTCTGCAATGTCCCATATGTCCCATTTATCATGAGTTTCAGGGAATTTTGTCTCAGGATTCATTTCTAACATGCATGATGAAAATTAAGGGACCTGGGATCTAAACTTAGGAGGTAAAAGTCCTAGGGGGACATTTTACAACATAACACCATTTTTCTAAGTGACCTAACAAATTTGTTTTATATAAAAGATGCTTGAGTGGATCAAATTTGATGATTACATGCATTTTCACATGGAGAAGGTAATGTCACAACTTATGTGTTGTACCTCTCAATAATGAAGCCTTGACAATCCACTATGTAGCACTTAGACAATATTGTTGCCAGGTACAATACATCATCCTCCCATGTCTCCACCCCTCTATATAGTCGTCACACAATATCCCATCAACCCAACTCATCTAGCACATGGCAGTAGTGCCCTAGCTCTCCCAAGTGGCTCTCCTTGAATCCCTCTCCTCAAGCCCACCTGTATACAAATGGCCATTGTGGCTACCTCTCTTGCCTCAACCCCTCTGGCCACCATACTACTATATGCTCACATGCCCACACCTATAGTAAGGTCGTATATGCAATACATTACCCTGATTTATAGGCCACCAAGTGTAAATCCCTATACAACTATGCCAACACATAGGGACCCCACACAAACACCCTACCATCCTCTAGCATATCTTCCACACATGACACTAATCCCATCGAAACAAACCTCCACATCTTGTTTAGTAGTAGGCAAACACCGACAAGACCTAAAAACACCAACAACAACTCATCCATAAATCTATCTACCTAACACCTATCGTGGTCCAAGCCTATCCCTCATAGTGGGATGACTCTCTATCCTGATAGCCACTCTAATGCCTTTGCACATCCTCATCCTACCAGTACACCATCTCCCTAGCTATCAGTATCTAGAGGATGTGCCATACATCCTCCAATGTTCCAATGTCACTATCATCTCCCTCGTCAGCAAGTCAAAGGTACTCATCTCCTAGTGCCACCTCTCCATTAGTTCCATCAACATTGCACTATCGAACCACACCTATGGCATAATCACCACATCGTATAACCCCACCATCGCTAGGAGCTCCCTCTCTACCTCTCCCAACCCCTCCACTAGTCCTAGCATCGTTGGGTGCCTCTCTCGCATCACCAATGTCAAAAAATTCTCCTACATCCATATCACCCATCTCTTATCATTTTTTTGTTTCCCATTGCTTTCCATCCTCCCACCTAGGGACCCCTCCCACCATATCACCCTTCCTTAGATGAGGTGACACTCTTCACACTACCATCACCCCCTCTTTAGCCCCCTAGTGAAGGCAACTTTCTTTATGCCACCCCCGCCCTCTTTCTAGCCTCCAATGGAAAAGGTAGCATACCTAGTACCACCACTGCCTTGTTTCCACACTTCCGCAGGTGGAGGTGATGCAAACTGTGTCACCCCCACTACGGCTCCTTCATGGGTGGAGATGACATGGGGTGCACCGCCCCCACCGCTGGATCCCTGCGAGCGAAGGCGGTGCTATATGCACCACCCCTACCAAGCGGGGATGATGAGAGATGCATCACCCTCACCTTTGTGAGGACAAAACATCCCTTTCCACCTCGTAGTCCCCTTCCCTCTTGGAGGGGATGATGTGGGCCATGACGCCCTAGACCTGTCTTTCTTCCGCCCCTCTCTCAAGATAGAGACGCCACGACCTATGGCGCCTCCACCCAAACCTCCCCACCTATTTTTTATTTTTTATTTTTCCTTATCCACACCCTAGCATTTTTTCTATCCTCCCACACATTTCATTTCTATGCAAACCCCACAAGCTAAAACCAAAAGTAAAAAATAAACATATACCGCACATGCCACCATCCCCCATCCTATCCAAACCCTAGTTTTTTCCCCCCAACCCTACCCATAGTCACAAATAACCACATTGACTTTTTTTCAAATTTTAAATTCTAGGTAGGTCAAAATGACTCACCGAAAATCTTCACGTCGCTAGCTATAGATACTCCCGCACCAACTCATCTCTATGTTGTGCCCGGATCTCCGCTATCTTCTGCCTCCTATCCATATTTTCTCTCCTGCACACTACTTCCTCTCCACTCAAAAAGTTAAAATGAACTTTTTATCCCTCCTTTATTCCTTTTATCCCTTTTTTCACCTTTTTTTTTTTACTTTTTCCCTCCCCAACTAATCATTTTCTATCAAGAGACCCTACGGGCTCCTTTTAGCCCGCTAACTCTCTTGAAGGGGCATCCCTATTGTACCTTGTCCACCATATTCCTCCTATAGGGTGGGGCAACCTATCAGCTAACCCTTATTTCCTGTATTTTCTCTTTTTCTTTGAAATGTCGTTATTCTAACATCATTTCAAAGAAGAGCAAAATGTAGACACCCTAAATTCTTCATAATTGACATCCATCCTACCGCTTTCCCATAAATTAATTAAATAAGTAATTATTTAATTAATTTAACCAGATTTCTCACAAATTAATTAAATAAATAATTATTTAATTAATTTAACTAATTATCCTTGTGTTTAATCTATTTTCCCGTAATTAATTAATTATTAACTAGTTAATTAATTACTATTTACTAATTCATTCCTAAGGCTAATTAATTAAACCAAATTTAATTAATAACCTTATTCCTCATTCCTCTAACTTAATCAATTAATAATTCCATGATTAATTGATTGATTAGTACTAATTAATCTTTTTAAACATTTCCTCTAATTAAATAATCCACATCATCGCAATCCTCCCCCTTTTGATCCTGACCATCCAATTCACCCACATGGATAAAGATCTAAACTGTCCATCATTTGAAATGTGTCCAAACCCCCTTAATTCTCACGCATATGTGAGCATGCTAGCTCACCCCACTCCTTGCTCACACATGTGTGAGCATGACAACTTGGAAGCATTTTTTACTTCAACCTCACCCTCACTCCTTACTCATAGCATCCTACACAAGTGAGAATATCACATGGGCTAATCTTGACCCTTGATTTCTCTCCCTTCATCTCCACCATCCATTTGTATCATTTCTCTCTTCTACATGTCCTCATCTCATCTCACCATACACTTTAAGGAAATCTTAGCCATCCATATTGTAGGAATCCTCTCACCATGCTACTTGTCAAAAGGCAAATCAATATCCTCATGAAGTCAAATCCTAACCATTTATCTTCATCTTTCAATCTCGATCGTCCATTATCCCTTGGGAAAATCTATTTAAGGAGACTCATCCAAAGAATTTGGACATCCAATTTCATAATACTTACATGTCAAATTAGGCAATATCATAGCACTTAAGCACCCGCATTCATATCACATAGCAATTTGGTCTTTTGAAGCACATGTACAACAACAAAATGAAGGTATAATGCTTTTTATTTGTGTTTGTATTTGTTGTTTCACTTTCATTTTCTTTCTCAAACTGAAGGTAGATGTTAGTATTGGATTGTAGGTTTGTTTATGACTCACTTGCACTTGTTTAGTCCAATTTTTGCCTCTACACTCATCTACTCTCTTGAGGGGGCATCCCTTGCTAGCTCTACCCTACTACTACACAACATAGGCATCTTCCTCCTATATTTTATTTTTCTTTGAAATGATAGTACTTTGCCTAATGCAACATCATCTCAAATAGGGATAAAATGTAGACACCTAAAATCTACTCTCACATTTTAACCTACCATGTCATATCTTTACCACTGCATCTGTCATGCTTGCATTTCCCATGCGGTCAGGACACACAATACATGTGTCATGTCCACATTTCCCGTGTGGTCATGACACGAAATATCAAAAACTTTTCCACGTGACTCTAAAACCCCCTCACGTGCAACATGCGAACTCGGTGGCATACACACAAAGGTGCAGAACGTCAATCAAAACGTTGGGGTGACACGAACACCTCTTGCAGCCCCTACAAAATGTAAGCCTACTAAGGGGGTTGTGCAACGCGAGGAGCATCGCTGAGAGGGTAGATTCCTAAATAGGAACTAACCCTAGGTTTCCTAGGTGAGGTGAAGTGATTTCGAGAAGTATCGAAATCCAACCCTAAGAACTATAACCAAAAATAAGATTAAACAATTCCATCTACGACTTTATTAAATTACTCAATAATAATTAATGCAATAAGGAAAATACATGAAATAAAATACTTAATTTGCCTTTTCACTAATCTAGGGAAAATCTGGCAGCATAACACCACCTCATTAATAATGATTTAAAAATAACAATCTTTATTACAACCTTTTTCAAAAGGAAATATAAATTAAAACTAAAAACAAACATAAAGTTACTTTGCTCCATTATTCCCTTATTTACCCATGGTGATATAATTAATACAAATTAATCAAATTCACTATAGAAAAACAATTAATTAAAAATCACCCTTATACCAAGCACTAGCCCAATAGATTTAAAAAGATTAAAATTCAATAAATTTTCCTCACAATATATTCCCACACCCAAACCCATTAAAATAACCACTAGATAAATTAAAAAGCCTAGGATTAATATTAAACCCACTCAACTCTCTATCCCAAAAAATAAAAAAGGCATTTAAAAAGGGATGAAAAAGCCCAAAAGATAAAATGCCTTTCAATTAAAAAGGGAGGGAAAAGAGAGTCACGTTCACATAGAGGTAAATTTCTATTCTTATCTATTTTTCTTCATTGAGTCTCCAATATGCATTCAATATTCAATTCTCTAACCCTAATTTATTTTTGCCTTTGTTTACCTTTTTCTTTCCTATTCTCCTCTTCTAACCATAACTCATTGTTTTGTTTTACTCTCCAATCTTTCTGGTTTTATATTTTTTTTGTCACAGGTTGCAAGCTACTGCCATGGAGGCTCACAGGGTTTTGTTGTGAAGCTGAATTTATGCAGGGTTTATATATATAATAATTTTTTTGCACAGCCATATATATTTATATAGCTGTTGGTTTTACCAACAAGACAAGTATTAGAAATATGCTGATACTTTTTTTTGTTTTAGAAACACATAGATCATGTTTTACAGAGTATATATATATATATACATTAATGGTTTCAGGGGACCGAGAACACAGAGAAATGAAGAAGGAAAAGATTGCAGGCAACGTGGAAAACGTAGAGCTGAAGGTATGTAGCATCGGCGACACAACTACAAGACATAGAGCCAACGTGGGGAGGGAAGGCGCGGCCCCCCACCGTGGAGGGCGGAAAGGGGGGAGGGGGTCCGTCCCCCCTCTTTCCCCTCTATGCAGAACCACGGCGACGGCTGGGCCATTGCCTCCACCATTTTATGATTTAAAAAAAAAATTACAAATAAAACCCTAACGAGTCTCCTTCCTACAGCACACGATTTCCTTAAAATTCTTTTTTTTTGTTTACTATGCAACACAAGTATGAAAGATATATATATATATATATATATATATATATATATATATATATATATATATATATATATATATATATATATATATATATATATATATATATATATCTGCTAAAATCATTTGTTTTTTAAACCAGAGAGCTCAATCCTGATAGAAAGGTGACATATTATATATATATACAACATAAGTATGAAAGATATATTATATATTATATATTATATATATATGTATGCAATATATATATATATATATATCTGCTAAAATCATTTTTTTTAAACCAAAGAACTCAATCCTGATATAAAGGTGGCATATATATATATATATATATATATATATATATATATATATATATATATATATATATATATATATATATATATATATATATATATATATATATATATATATATATATATATATATATATATATATATATATTACATCAAGGACATTTAATCTTTGTTTTCTTTTTGTATAAAACTAGAAACTACAATGTAAAAACCCTTACATGATTTATAAACCCAAGCTTATTTTCCTTTTCAAAAATAAACAACTGTATTTTCCTATTATTTCCCTTTTGTAACTATAAATGAAACATAGTTTCTCTTTCCCTTCAAAAATCAATATATTCATTTCAAAAAGGTAATAATAGAGGTAGGAATAGAGATAAGGAGAGATTCATTTATGCCACACATACATAATTATTTTGAACCAAGTAAGGAAAGCAAAACAACCAAGTTACCATTATGAAATAAATGGAATACAAATATCTTTTTTTTTCTTTGTAAGAGATACACAAAAGAGAGTTACTCCCACAATACCCACTATCACTTTTACAAGGCCACAAAGGCCATGGCTTCCAAAATGCCATACAACACAAAATATTCCAAAACCATTATTCATCTAAGTTCACTAAAACTCCAAGACCACCAAACCTGCAAGAATCACAATAAGGTTTCCAGATGCCCATGGGAGCTTGCTTCCCAACTGTAGGCTTGAACACAAGTCACCCCCGAGCTTGGAGGTCACCTATATAACTAGGTTCAAACCAAAACAAGGATAAAACACCAAATAACACACTCACAAACAAGAACATACCCTCCCAAGGGTTTTACATAACAAATCTATTTTCATGGATATTTGGGGGTAGGAGAGTGGACTACTCTCAACTCAAGAGGACAACCCAAAATCTCAAAACACATAATACCAAAAATCATAAGGCCTCTTGCCTTAATACCTCAACATGTCATCAATCCAAGGCACTCTTGCCTTCACAAATTCTCAATGCTTCACAATATACTCCCATGGCCATCAACACCTCCAAATATAGTGAGGGTGACCCCGAGGAGGTTCACTCCTCTCCCACCCCAAAAAAGGATGAGCTCTTCTCAATGGAGAGCTTCATCAAACACCTAAAAGGAAACCCACACAACAAATACACCAAAACTAAAAAATACACAAGCATTCATCACACACATGGAAATGTAAAAACAAAAGGAAGGCATATAGCCTTGGTGCTTACCTTATAAGCCCAAATATGGTATGAGTTTGATGGAGAGCCCCCAAGCCTCCTTCCAATCTCCTTGCCTCCAAAAATCCTCCAACTCTAGCTATCTCTCCAAGTCCATAATTACAAGGAAAATAAAAAATGAAGGACCCTCTCCATCTCTCAAAGATGGAGTTTAATAGGCTAAACTAAAAAGCCTTGAGGAATGAGAAGGTGACACATGTCACCCTCTCCTTCATCCTCACAATCCCCTAAGGGATGTGGAGGCGACACATGTCACACTCCCATCCCTCAAAGCCTCACACTCATCCACAATTTCTCTCACACATGTGTGAGAAAATTGGAGAGGGGAATCTCACATGGAAGACTCCATAAGGATAAGGATATGACACATGTCATTCTCCTATCCAACAAGGCAAATCCATTCCATCAAAGATGCTCACACATGTGTGAGAGAATAGGAGTGAGGTCTCTCACACTTGAGGGTCTTGGAGACTCCCCAAGTCACCAAGATAAGGGAGACCATATCCTAGGAAAGTGGAGTTGGTCATGGTGGACTCATGACTTGTCCACCACCTCATCCAACTTCAAATTTCGTCACTTAGCTTCAAGGTAAAGTTAAGGTGATCAAATGAAGGTTAAACTAAGGTTTCACATGTTGAAATTGGTCCTAGACCCTAGGGGTATGACCTAGGGTCAATATTTGACCAAAATAAACACCAAGGGGTCCATAAATTCACATAAAAAGGCCCAATAAATAAAAAGCACCAAAATAGTGCAACTCAAATATTACAATTCACAACACCTCAATAAATCAATTAAAAAGGGTAAACCCTAATCAAAAGAACATCAATTACAGACATTACAATTCAACATGCTCCAACACATTTGACCTTGGTCCCTCTTGGGACTAGGTCAGCTTAACACATATTTCACATAGGGTTACTGGAATGACCTCTGAATTTTCCATGGGCATGGAAAATTAACCTGCACACTTCCACAAATGGATTAATAGCACATGTTCATCATAGCCAAAGCAAAAGGAATGCACACACACACACATCTAGTCACATAATCATAGATATTTTCAATTTATAACACATGCTATCATATATATGATTCATAATTCACTTGTATTTTTTTCTAAACATCGATCAGGATCAAAACTGCATAATATTTCAATTTGCATCAAAGTAGAATCACATAAAATCATAACATCAAGCGAGATCTAATCATGCAAACTATAATCATCATCATAACATAGTCTATCTAACAAATCAAAGCATACGAAAAGTCATGAAAGTTTGAAATAATGGGATCAACAGTCCCAATGTCCACATGTCTATCAAAATGTCTATACAAGGTAAGCAAAAATAGAAGGTGAGATAAGTAGGCCTCACAGCATCATCTACTCCCACAATGCTTCTTGGTTAGCTAATTAAATAAATCATATTTATTTAATTAATTAAATAAATTATATTGAATTAATTAAACTAACCTTTCTTCTAACATTTTTGTCACTAATTAATTAAATAAATCACATTCATTTAATTAATTAAATCATCTCTCTCCAAGATTTCTCCACAGATTCAATAAATAAACAATATTTATTTAGTTTGACTAATCTCCACTCATCAATAATTAATTAAAATAAATTAACGTATTTAATTAATCAAGCTAACCTTCTCCCAATTATTTAATTAATTAGATCTTGCACATTCCTACTCAACTTTATTTTTAAAAATAAAGTAAAAGTCAATGTCCAGTAAAATCCAAAATTAACTT
This sequence comes from Cunninghamia lanceolata, assembly GCA_027924645.1. Lineage (NCBI taxonomy): Eukaryota > Viridiplantae > Streptophyta > Pinopsida > Cupressales > Cupressaceae > Cunninghamia > Cunninghamia lanceolata. Next base: position 14,470,737 of record BSBN01000584.1, on the reverse strand, counting down.
TTTTGATCTCCACCCTCCATTCAAAATAAGGTAATCCTATCCATCCATTTTCCTCAATCCTCTTTCAATCATTTGCACTTATCCTTAGACACCACTTGTGAGCATCTCACTTCCCCATACATTTGAATCAATCCTAGCCCTCCATCATTACCTTACCTTGGAAGCTAATCAATCCTCACCCTCCAATTTAAGATCTAATTCCAACCATCCATCATTCCCATTAAAAATCTATAAAGAGACCCACTCTTAATCACATGTCATCATAAGGTGTGGAAGCAAAGCAAGTATATGCTACTAGATTCTTGGAAAGAGCAACCACATACCAAATATCTCCATCAATACACATCTTGAGTGTATCTGAGATATCAAAGAGGGTGTTGGTGAGGGATTTATTTTGTTCTTTCATTGTTTATTTACTCTCTTTTTGCTCTAGTAGAGGTATATCTAGGTTTAGAATAGGATTTTTGTTTGTATGTATTTATCCATGTTTTGTTCTAGTTTATAGTATACACAAGTTGTTACAAATATCACTTCGTATACATTTTTTCTTATATTGCTTGTGAGAATTTCCTTTATAGTATTTGGTAGAAATTAAGCTACACTTCAAATCTTGTTATTGTAACAATTGATTAAATACCCTAAATTAATTATGTGGCATTATTATTATTCTTTAAAAAACAACTATATAATATTTTATGGTAGCAAGAGACGGAAAACACTCATTCATATTCAAAAGTAAGAAATAATAGTGGGTTATGGTCATGATAAAAAATGCTTTTCACTACAATTAAACTACGACAACTAATAAAATAATAATAAAAGCTTAGGATTTAGACAATGACTAATAAATAAAATAAATATTGCATTAAATGTGCAATTGAAATAAATTTGAATATGACACTTAGCTAGATTTAGAATGTGGGAATATGCTATGATAAGTGTTGAGAATTGATTCGCCAAGGCATTGGAAATTTTGTGCTCACTCAGGGAAAGATCTCAAATTATGCAAATTGACTATTTTTCACTTACGATCACTTATGTGAGCACAAACCTGATCTTTGTGAGTGTGGATATGAACCTAACTACAAACTTGAATTGTAACTTGGGAATATGACTGAGCATAATGAGGACTATTGGAATTCCCTTTCCTTGATTTCTAATAGTGTTTACAATTAGAAATTCCAAGCAACAAATGCTAATTTTACCATAACCTTTATTAGAGAAACTATGGTAAAATATTATGTAGAATCCATAATATAGAAGAATAACAAAACATATACATAAGATGACATCAAATGTACCATAGGAAAACCCTTTTGGAAAAATCCTAGCACCTAAAGAACTGTACAACTCAATGTATCATCTCAACAACAAGATTACAATACATTCATAGAGTTAATTATGCAAGCATTTTTCAACAATAAGTCACTATTGTTGTATTTCCATGTAATCAAGCAAATGAGAACTATGTAACCACACATCACACTTCATGTTTCATGTCACCACATATGCAACCTCCTTTTACTCACATGCTTACTTATATCACAACCCATATGCTTGCTTTTATAAGCAAGCCTGCACAAAAACCACTAAGTGATATTACATAAAACTATGAGCCCAAACCATGTGCTCACTAAACCATGACCTCCAATATTAAATGTATTTCTCTAATGTCCCATGCAACTTACAAGTGTCCCTAAGACTATCTATCCTAGTGTGGTATATACATTCTAAGATACATCACAACTAAATAACAATATTACATAATTATTATGGAAAGTGTACAACACACCTTTCCCAACATCATCTCACTTGTTCTATACATTGCATAAATAAATTCAAATGATTAAGGATTGATCCCCATACCCACCCTACACGATTTGAACTTCCATGTGCTTACAAACTTCATTAAGCAACTACAACATCCAAAAATATTCATCAATGTGCTCTAATTGCATATGAATAGTAGTATACTCTACCACACTAGTGACATTTTGGTTGTCACAAGAGTTCACAACTAAATCCTTCTATAAACCAAAATCTGAACATAAGGTTTGAAGCTAGATTACTCCTAATAGGCCTCAGTAACTACCATATACTCTACCTTTGAAAGTGTAGTAAAAAAAGCAACCATTGCTCATCCAACCAACCATACTACAAAATAGGGTAATCTCATACCTATTGGTAGACCTCCTTCTATCCACGTCTTTAATCCAACCTATATCCAAAAAACCCTATATATCCAATATATTGCACAAAGTCCATCCTCTTTGGTAGAAAACACTCTAACGTGCAAAAATACTTGAAGACCCTCAATATCACTATCCAATACTCCTTGTCCAACATGGAGACATATACCTCCTTAGTACTCCCACTACTTGGGTATTGTTTGGTCTGGTGCAATCCATAGACAACTACCAACTACACTTACATAAAGGTCATGGATCATGGCCTTTATCTCATAAAGTGTCAAATAATACTCACTAATCTGCTACAAAATTGAGTTAGCATACTTCCTCTAACCCAAAAGACCTGCTCACTCTTTCTCTTAATTTCCATGCTTAAGATAAACTTGGCTCTCCTAAGTTCTTCATGTCACATAGAAAACTAAGATTAAAGAGACTTAATCACATATTCATACTATTACTAAAAATAATGAAGTAAAATAGCAATAAATGATCACCAACATGTTTAACATTAACATAGTGATCTGATTAGCTCTACTCAAATCTCAACTCTGATAACATATGAATTAAACCTCATACTAAAATGAAACTCAAACCATAGAGAGATATCCTATAGACCATATCCTTTTGTCAACACCACCAAGTGTTCTAGTTATGACAAGTAGATTGTTGGCAAGAGACACTATATGGATTCATGGTTGTTGTCATTGATGGCAACAAAGGTCATCCCACATATCCGCAAGTCATGATATGTCTCTACCGGAAGTCAGATTGAAGATTGTGGTGGTCCGGTGAACAAGAACAGAGCATGTGGCAAGGTCCGACAGATTGGTCCGGATCTCTCAGAGGAAGTGTCTTGGTGCAGTGCGGATCTGGGGAAGTCAAGAGGACTATCTTGAGTAGTATATTCCAAGGATTTAGCCTCCGGAGATGGACAAGGAAAAAGATATGAATAGTTGAGTACCGGATTCCTGAGAGACAGTGAAAACAGAGGAAGAACTGACTGATCGAGTATCAAACTACTTTCCGGATGTATTACAGATGATGATAAAGGTTGCGGTGGCATGAATCATGTTTGGCCGACATAATTGATGATATCTACAAGTATATGCTTGATCCGCATTGCTTGGTGAGCAAGGATTCAGCCGACAGAACTAAGTTTGTAAGAAACTAGACTGTTCCGGATGCCGACTAAAAAGATGATGAAAGTACTTGTGCGGATATATATAGAGGATGGATTTAGTGGTAAAAGGGGGGAATGTATGTGAGGATATGCGAACAAGTCCAGAGTAGAGCAGAAGTAACAAGAAAGATCCGGTATGTGAAAGGACAGCAGACTAAAGAACAGAGGAAAGATGAAGTGCAGCAGATCAGTATACTGAACCTAACCGGAACTGAACTCCAGCATATGCAGATGCTTCCAATCAGTTCAAGACTGTGATTCTAATCACTTTGTAAGACAGTATGTCTTCTTGTAGGCAGTGAGCCTCTTGTGAGCAGTGTGCTCGGGCAGTGAGCCCTAATTGGCAAGTGCCATTTTTGTAATTTCCTATTCTTCTAACAGAGAATAATTCTTGGGTTAATCACCCCGTGGTTTTCTCCCTTAACAGGGTTTCCACGTCAAAAATACTGTGTCATGTGTTTCTTATTTCATGGTTTATGTTTTGCGTTTGATTTTATGCTGCTTCAATTAAAAGGAAAGTTTTATAAGGGAAATAATTAGGATAACTGATTCACCCCCCCCCCTCTCAGTTATCAACAATTGGTATCAGAGCCAAGTTCCTCCTAATAGAGCCTAACAGCTTGAGGAAGATCTGGGATTTCAAATGGATGCATATGGTTTAAAGGAGCAACTCAAGACTGCCCTTGAGGATCTTGAACAGTCAAATTCTGAAGTCAGTGAATTAAGAGAAAGACTCAAACAGGCTGATGAATTCATGAGGGAATTAAAAGACAAATTAAGTCTCTCTATGAAAAAGAGAAAGGAGCTGCTCCAACAGTTGGCAAGACAAAGTGAAGAAAGCAATACAAATGAAGAATTGACTGAGCAAACCAAGTTATGTGAAAAGTTATCAAAAGAAGTCATCATGTTAAGACATGAAATGGAATCAGGAACTATAAAGTTCACTCAAGAGATTGAAGAAAAAAGAAAGGCTGAAGACAATCTAAAACAATCTCTTAAGGAAAAATCAGAAGAATGCCACCAGATGGACAGGATTATCAGACACCTTGAATCTGATCTTGAAGATTCCAAAGATAATGAAGGAAAACTTGAGGATCAAATTGCCTCTCTCAAAAGAGACCTTCAAACAGCAAATGAATATAAAGAGAAATTCAAGATAAGTTCTGCTCAACTTGAAGTTCTTCTTGGAAGTCAAAAGAGGACAGATGACAAGTATGGCTTGGGATATGAGAAAGGAGAAAGCTCCGGATCCGGTCAGAAGAATCTTGGATCAGAAAATCCAAGGAGCAGGCCTAGAAGACCTCCGGTAAGACAGCCAAATGCTCAAAAATATCCATCCTTCAATGGATACTGCCACAGCTGCAACCATTTTGGTCACAAAGCTAATCAATGCAGAATGAGAATGAATCAGATTAATTCATCCTTCTCCGGACAGTGCTTCAACTGCAAAAGGTATGGACACAAATCCCATGAATGCAGAATTATGCAAGTAAACAAATCATTCAAAGGTAGATGCTTTACATGCAATAGAGTAGGTCATATGGCTAATCAATGCAGATCAAGGGGATATCAGTTAAATATGCAAAGAAATGTTATTTGTCAAATCTGCAATAGATCCGGTCATAATGCTAAAGTCTGCAGAAACAAGAATCAGGACAAAAGAGGTCCGGTGTATAATCAGAATCAAGACAAGGGTAAACAAAAGATGAATGCGGATGAAGTTAGGAATCAGATGAGCAAGATTTGGGTGAAGAAAAGCTCAGAGAATGTAGAGGTTGGATCCGCACCAGATTCTGGTGCTGATATTTCTTCCGGAAATTAAAAAGTGAGCTCAGGCTCAGGGGGAGACTCAAAGAAGATTCTGTTCCCCCAGCCAAACAAGTTGTGCCGGATGTGGCACAAGATGCGGATTAAAGGGTTTATAGATATAAGTCCTGAGATGCTTCAGTCAAGTTTTCAGAGGTCCGCATGGAGTTATGAAGAAGCTGTGTTCGATTAAGTTAGACCTGTTCAGGGAGGTGCTCCGGTATGATAAAGGATTACAAAAAGGTCCGGAGAGATCCGGAAGTGCACGATCTTGTCTTGCGGATTGGACAAAGTGTTTGGGATGTTCTTGTAATATGTTACCTAGATTTATTCATGATTTAAAGATCCGGATGATATTCAGTGATCAGGACTAATCCGGGATACTCCAAGCTGTCCAGACATGGTAAACCGGAATAATGCAGGTGAAGCATTTATTGCAGACAGATATTAGGGTTTGCGGAGCAATATAAGGGATTTCTCAAAAGTTATCTGCTCATTCTACACTTGAGAAGAAGCGAATAGTGGAGCTCTGCAACAAGGATCATCAAGCACACCAAGGATCTCCTGCCGAAGCTATTGCATAAAGAAATCAATCCAACCACTCCGTGCAAACCGAAGGCGCATAAGGTATTCTTCGTTTTTCATTGCCTCACTGCAAATCTTTGAAGAATGGCTACTCCAAACATAGTTAAGATCTCTGATAGACCTCGCCCCTCATTCAAGAAACATCCCTACAAATCGTTGGAGGTAGATCCACTAGGAGCCTTCTCTAGTGTTCCCCACGGAGTCTTACATACTGAAGATATTAGGGTTTACATACACGCAAACATTGAGGAATTTGGGGAATTCAAATTAAGAGACCTCTATCACAAGCAACTGATAGACAATGCTTTTGAGCTCAAACCAGAGTATAAGGGTATCCAGAAGAAACAATTTGAGCAATTCATTCATTTCCCTAGCTTTGAAGAAGATGAATGGGTCCGGTATGTACTGAGCAGGATGCATGACAACTTCCTTTGGCTAGATAGACCCTGCAAGATCACAAAAGAAGCAATTAGAGCAGTAACTGGTCTATACTCTTCCGGGGGGGTACCTATCCTCAAATCTGTCAAGAACAACGTTGTAACTGAAGCCACCGGATCAAAATATGATAAGAGAGCAATGACCATTGAAGATATTTCGGATCCGGATATCAAATATGCATCAATGATCATAGGATACAAGATCTATCACTCCAGCAGGGAGAATTCTGTATCCGGAACTGCAATATACACAGCATATGAAATGCTAAGAAAGAATGCAGATTATGATCTTTGTGAACTACTACTAAGCCAATTGATGGAAAATGTACAGAAAATCAAGAAAGACAAGAAGAACTCCTTTAAGTATGGTACTCTCATTGTATGTCTCTTCTTTTACTTCATGAATGAGCTACCCGGAACAAGTGGATGGGTATGGCAGAATGACAAACCTGTTGCAGTCCAGATAAGAGACTATTTGCATGGACTTGGGGATGCAAAAGCGAGAAATACAGCTCTATGGGGATACTTCAAAAACTTTCAGAGCATGATGCAAGCAAGAGAGAGAATTCCCCAGTCTCTCATTGAGAAATACAAGGACTCAGTATGTTTTATGGTTGACACTGATCAGTGCCTAATGGAGGCAGTGGAGCCAAGGACTGTCTGGATCATGCCCATGGGGTATGAAGTTGATGAACAGATAGTAGAGCTGCATGTTCAACACATGCTAAGTCAGCCCAAAGATCCTAAGGCAGAAAGGTTTGGAACCTTTGAGGAGCTGAGCGTGAAATTACATGTAGAACTCAGGGAACCTGAGATTAAAAGAAAAGTGAGAAAAGAAGTAGAGCACATTGCTCAAGGCCTAGGCATCTCAAAAGAAGCACTTGATGCCAGCCGGGAAAAGAGGAGAAAGGCTGAGGAAGAAGAGAAAAGCAAAGAAAGTGCTCCGGTTGAAACCCCCACCCGGACCAGATCATCAAAGAGATCTGCACCCTCCACAACCAAAAGCTCAAAACCGGAAGTCCAGGCATCCGGTAAAAGATCCAAGACAAAAGCATCAAGGGCTTATGAAAGCCAAAAGGATGAAGAGGAGACAGAATCAGATGAAGGAGTAAGAGAAGTAAAGAAACAGAAAAAGAAGGGATCCGGTAAGCCCTCCACAGGCCAAGACAAGGAGGAAATGGCAGAGGTAACTGTTGAAAAGCCCACTCTGTCACTAGAGAGCATAATCAAGTCGGTCACGGTGGATGGAAACCTTCAACCAATGACTGAATCCTATGATGACTTCAGTGAGGCAGACCAAAAGACTCTGCAGGAAGCCACAGTTAAATATCTGAACACATACAATAAGGCTTTCATTGAGATCATATCTCTCATTCCTAAAAGCCTAGAGAAGGAAATGGAAGTAAGAAAGAATAATGCGCATGCCAAAGATCTTGAGATCCGGGAGCAGATAGCTATTCAGCTATATCCTCAAATTGATCCCAAGACAATGAACATGATCTTCAAGGACTGCAGAGATGAGTTCAGAAGTAAAGCCAGGATGAATCAGCTCATGCTTGGTGAGACTGACAAAGTGGCACAAGAGACAGAAGAGATCCTCCGGAAGGCCTTCAAAAGGTTCAATCTTCCTGTTGTAGAGGACTTAGGTGCAGAAACAGCTGCTGACTTGGAATCTTCTGTTCCGGAAGAAGTGAGCCCTGAACAGACAAGTGAGGACTTGGGACCCTCTGCTCCAGAAGAAGTGACCCATGAACAAGCAAGCATCTCTCCTCCGGTTTCCCCTACAGTCTCCGGATCCAAAGAAGAAGAGCAATTGCAGGAGAAGGAAGCAGTGGTGACAGACAAAGAGGTTGACAGTTCTAAGACTGCAGAAGAAAAGAAACATCTGTCTCCGGCAAGAGACACTGCACAAACTGTTCAACAATTTTTGAGCAAAGAAACTCTAGAGATTGATGAACCGGAGCTTCTAAAAGGTCCATTTGATTTTGACTCTCTCTCTCCGGTACAAACAATGAAGATAGCTTCATTTGCAAATGCCAAGGCAAATGAAAAGCTCCTAAAGTCTCATATGGAGGACTGTGAGTTGATAGAGGCTGCTTCCGGAGTACTTGTAAAGATCATGCCATCAATCCAAATAGATCCGACAGCCTCCACTTCCGGTAATCTAAAAACCTTAGTCAGCAGTATTGATACACATTTTAATTCTCTAGAAAAATCAGCTGAAGACAAGGTCCGGAAGGAATTTTTGGATAAGAGATTTTCTGAAATATTAGATTTAATCTCTAAGGATAGGAAGATTGTAAGCATTGGAATAAAGAGCTTAGAAAATGCTCTTAAGGATGGCGGTGACATCTACAAATTTTGTATATCTTGGTCAAAGGCAACAGCAGCAATTGACAAGAAAATAAAAGAGGAACAGGACAAGCTTCAAAGCTTATCTCAAAGTTTTGATCCTCTCTCTTCCTCTATAATAAATCAAGAATGTCAGACTATTGCAGTCTTGAATGAAATAAAGAATCTTGAGAAGGAGAGGAAGAACATTACCAACCGGATGGGAGAACTTAGAAGGATTATAGTCCCTAAGTTGGAAACTATGCATGAGGCCATCAGTGATGCCCAGACCACCGCCCATACAAAAGATCCGACAGATCTCAGGCGGGCAGAAGCTTTTGCATTTTTGTTGAGTGGTCACATTTCAATCTTGGACAGAATGAAGCTAAGTTGGGCTACTGAAATGGTTCAACTGCAGACATCCTTTGCAGACATTCTGCAGTATATGTGAGTATGTAAATATGCGGCTATATATAGAGAATTTTTGAAAATTTTTGGTGTGCGGACCCTACCCTTTGCCATTGATGTCAAAGGGGGAGTGAGGAGCAGTGAAAAATGAGGAATCCAACTCAGGGGGAGTTCCGGAAATTGTATATAAAGACAGAGCATCAGCAAAGGGGGAGCATAGTATAAACACTTAGTCATTTTTCACTAAGTGTTGCCATCAATGCCAAAGGGGGAGATTGTTGGCAAGAGACACTATATGGATTCATGGTTGTTGTCATTGATGGCAACAAAGGTCATCCCACATATCCGCAAGTCATGATATGTCTCTACCGGAAGTCAGATTGAAGATTGTGGTGGTCCGGTGAACAAGAACAGAGCATGTGGCAAGGTCCGACAGATTGGTCCGGATCTCTCAGAGGAAGTGTCTTGGTGCAGTGCGGATCTGGGGAAGTCAAGAGGACTATCTTGAGTAGTATATTCCAAGGATTTAGCCTCCGGAGATGGACAAGGAAAAAGATATGAATAGTTGAGTACCGGATTCCTGAGAGACAGTGAAAACAGAGGAAGAACTGACTGATCGAGTATCAAACTACTTTCCGGATGTATTACAGATGATGATAAAGGTTGCGGTGGCATGAATCATGTTTGGCCGACATAATTGATGATATCTACAAGTATATGCTTGATCCGCATTGCTTGGTGAGCAAGGATTCAGCCGACAGAACTAAGTTTGTAAGAAACTAGACTGTTCCGGATGCCGACTAAAAAGATGATGAAAGTACTTGTGCGGATATATATAGAGGATGGATTTAGTGGTAAAAGGGGGGAATGTATGTGAGGATATGCGAACAAGTCCAGAGTAGAGCAGAAGTAACAAGAAAGATCCGGTATGTGAAAGGACAGCAGACTAAAGAACAGAGGAAAGATGAAGTGCAGCAGATCAGTATACTGAACCTAACCGGAACTGAACTCCAGCATATGCAGATGCTTCCAATCAGTTCAAGACTGTGATTCTAATCACTTTGTAAGACAGTATGTCTTCTTGTAGGCAGTGAGCCTCTTGTGAGCAGTGTGCTCGGGCAGTGAGCCCTAATTGGCAAGTGCCATTTTTGTAATTTCCTATTCTTCTAACAGAGAATAATTCTTGGGTTAATCACCCCGTGGTTTTCTCCCTTAACAGGGTTTCCACGTCAAAAATACTGTGTCATGTGTTTCTTATTTCATGGTTTATGTTTTGCGTTTGATTTTATGCTGCTTCAATTAAAAGGAAAGTTTTATAAGGGAAATAATTAGGATAACTGATTCACCCCCCCCCCTCTCAGTTATCAACATAGATATCCTCCTCCAAATCACCACACATAAAGGCATCTCAACATATAACCATTCAACCCTAATGTCAAACATAGCACTAACAAATCAAAGAATCTAAAAAGATGTAAGCTTCTCAAATTAGAAAACTTATCAAACCAGACATACATTATCATGCAACTAGGGAATAAGCTCATAGCCACTAAGTTCATGCCCCTTGTACTCCTCAAAAATCTCCTTAGAATTGACTCCCCAAATAAAGACATACACATAAGGAGATAAAGAAAAACTAAACCATGCCATGTACTTCTCAAACTAGTCCTCATAAATGACATCCATAGCTCAAGATTCATTCACATAAGAAAACAAAGCATAAACTAGAATGCATCTAAAAAACCAAGTGGGTTATACCTATCATCCATCATTCTTCACCAAGTGGACCTCCTCAAGAGTGGGGTATTAGATTGTTCCTTCTCTTGTGATGCTTCAAATCACTCTAACTCTCTCTACAAATAATCTCTTCATTAGGTCCATATTGAACTCATGTCCAACTCCAGGTGTAGACTCTGCAATCTTTCTACTAAAAATACATCAGCAAACTCACTATTCCAACACTTGATCTCCAATACTCAAGAGATCTCTAGCCTCACCCAAATCTATCTAACAACAAAATGCACACATCAGATCATTTTACACCAATCAAACTCTAACTACAACACCACAATATCTAGGAGACCTCTAAGGCAATATGATCATGTACTGAACCCAAGAAGACTACTTATAAATCATAGCCAACGTTGCCACTACATCCTCATACCCCCCACATTCTCCTCAGGCACAGCCCTACCCAGACCACAACCAACACATGCACGCTACTTAAACATCATCCACTACAATGATCAAACAATAAATAGCAAATTTACACCTCATCCATACCAAAAAGTGGTAAACATATTTCCTGTTTTTATAGACCAAAATTGACATTTGACTCTTAAAATGGATGATGTTTAAGAATAACCCCAACACATAATCCTCTTTCCATAGCCCATAGAGTAGCTCTCTCCAATGGCAGCTCTTTACACACAGCTGTTAATGTTGAGACATGGATCAACTAGGACTCGAACCTAGGACCTTCCATTTGCTGCTGGAGTGCTCTACCACTAAGCTACTAGCCCCTCTTGGACTAGTCCATCTTCAGTCTGAGTGTGGCTTAACACCAACACCCCCCCTTGAGCCACACCTCTCATGTGCTTGGGGCTTCTAGCCTGGGCCTGGCTCTAATACCATGTTGAGACATGGACCAGCTAGGACTCAAACCTAGGACCTTCCATTTGCTGCTGGAGTGCTCTACCATTGAGCTACTGGCCCCTCTTGGACCAGTCCATCTTCGGTCTGAGTGTGGCTTAACACCAACAGTTAAATGCAGTGCCAACAATTTGACGTGCTTTAATCAGCAGAACTAAACACTTGTGCTACTTAACTTGTACACATCGCGCCAGTAACTCAACCATAGCTCCATACGCTTCTTCTCAATGCCTTCAAGATCTGCCCATATGCTTTTCGGTGGATTTCGGCATCATTCACATATGTTGACATTAAGAAGTCAAAATAATAGTCGTTGTAGTATGGTGGTGAGTATTCCCTCCTGTCACGCGGATGACCCGAGTTTGATCCCCGGCAATGGTGTTTATCATTTTTCCATCTTTTTATACTTGAAGAAAAAATGTGTATCTCGTTAACCTTAAACTGCAGGGGTTAAGATAATCTTTATATTACAAATAGAAATAGGATGATTGTTTTTAATCCAACATCTTAAGAAAAGGAAAGGTAGGTTCTTGTCATAGTCCACAATAATATATTTAAATAGAGAAAAGTTGTATAAGTTATATTTAATTTAAAACTAGCAATGGCATCTTAGTGTGTAATGGGTTAGTGTGTAATATTGCATATTGAACATTAAAATTTCTTGAGAAAAGAGCATATAGATTTGTTGTTGGTGAATGGTTTTTGTCCATCCATCATTTGAAGTAGTGTTGTGTGTTGTCTTACATTATAAAAGAAATGGAGTAAATTAAATATGCTAACATCTATGCAAGTAAAGTTGTTTTTGAAGAGTAGTGGGTAAAAGTGGGTCTGCAAGTAAAGTTGTTTTTCGTTTTGGTCAATCATTTGCAAGTGATAGTGCCCTTAACCAGTCCTCTTCTTGTTTCCCAAGCATGTCAAGCCCATCTAGTTGAAATGGCAAGCCTATGTACAAGTTTGAAAAGACTTGCCATTCTTTGGACAACATGAGGAGGAATACAAGATGGAGGAAGTACAGAGGCCATAGGCATAAGAGTGATGCTCTCTACTTGAAATTGAAAGGTACTTTGAATCCACAAATTTTAGTTCAACATTATACATAAATAAGGATACGGTTTGTCCATACACCCTTTGGTATACTATAGAAATATTAAAAGTAAAAGTATGGTGGGCTTTCTCAAACTCTTTAAGCTTCCATTACTGACCCACAAGGTGATTTGGAACTCCAAATCCAACCAATCCTTTAACATGGTGTGATAAACAAAAAATTATATCCTTATTTTCTATAGACAAACCTTTGGAAGACATTGTTTCTTTGAGATTTATTATTTCATCAAGTCGTTATTTTGTTAAATTTTGCATATCTTCCACCTCAATTAATTTACCCTTTTGATGTGTTTTTTCCACCCAACTTTTGAGGATAAGCCTCTTTTGTTTACAATTTTTTTCTAGATACAACATAATTGAGTGGTATACCCAAACGATGCAAAGCAACTTCTGCACACCCATTTCTAAAGAACAAAGAAGGAAACATCATAGGCCTAGGGTAGAGTTGTACTACCTAGCATCTTAACAACTAAAGCTAATTTGGAATCTAAAACTTTTAAATAATAGAGGAAAGCAACTTGGAAGGGGATGCATGCCAACTAATATCCTTTCCCAACTTTTATTGAACTTGGAGTTAAAGTTGTCCATGGATTATATTGGGGTCTTCAAGCATGGTGGTGAGATGCTAAATCAAACATAAGCATTTTATTTTCTCCTTGAGTTACTTATGCAACAAGTTCCAAAATACTCCTTGTTTCCAATAGATATAGGAGTCAAACCTTAAAACCAATCAAGAGCTTTTCCTTTGAGAGATATGACCAACAATCTAATAGCAACATTTTTAGTTGTGACACCATGGATTTTGTTGGTGTGAACGGGGCATATTTGACCTAACATAATAAATGGATAAACTACAAATCAAGTCTAGATATAAAAGATGTGTAAAGATTGAGACTAAACTTAATTATAGAAAAATTTCAAGTTAATGTCCAATTAAAATGAAATATGCACTTTCTCCCTTCCAATAATTATTTCTATATAACTTCTAATTTTAATACACTAAAACATGGTATTTTTAAATATGTTCTATATTCATGAAAATTACAATGTTTGTTAATTCAAACACTTCTGATTCGTGAATTGCCCTTCATTTTTTCTTAAAATCTATATTGTTTTTTTTAGATTCAAATCTATATTGTTATTATATAACATTTTGTATAATTAAAATTATTAAATATAATTTAAATATGATATAGTATAATATAATTGCTTATTTAAATATATTTTTAATTCAATTATATATTTATTTTATATATAAAATCTATACTACAATTATACTTATTGTAGTATTATATTTTAAATAATAAAAATTATTAAATATAAATATAATATAGTAATTACGCTGAAGGCATTCCCATATGAAACAAACGACTTGCTTTGTCAAATCAACGGTTGAGGAGGATGTACAGACGTGCAAGATGATTCAAACTCTTTTGACCGTCCGATTTCCATCCCTTCTCCATCATCATTTTTCCCAAATCGCTTTCCCGTGGATTATTTCGTTTGCTCGATCTGCAGTCTATTTTCGAGCAAAGATAATATAATGTGTTCGTATCACGCTAAGAATATCCATGTTCATATCCCGCTAAGAATATGTATCTTAGGTTTTAAATGTCATACGCCATATCACCATACCAACCTCAGAAATTTTAATTTAAAAAATTCCAAATTTCGCCCATCTTTCATTAAAAGAGAATTATCCTTCAGAATCATTATAATGTTATTATTAAAAATATTTATAGTATTCACATATGTCCAGAGTATTCTTCTTATTGTAAAACAATGAAATGAAAAATCTTCACAAGAATAAAAGTTAATTTCATTTTTGTATGGGGTGTGGTCAAGTGGCCAAGGCATTTCGTTTATACAATTGTATATTTAAATTAAACATGTTAAATATTTAATATAATATCTAATATAACTATATTTATTGTTATATAGTATATTTTAAATAATGTAAATTATTAAACATATTTCTAAAGTAATATTATATTCTATATAATACAAATTATTAAATACAAAATATAATATTATATATTTTCAATAAAATACTATTTAAATTAAATTAATCTATAACAAATCTTTTCAAATCTTATAAATTAAACATGTTATATATTTAATATAATATCTAATATCTAATATAACTATATTTATTGTTATATAGTATATTTTAAATAATGTATATTATTAAACATATTTATAAAACAATATTACATTCTATATAATACAAATTATTAAATACAAAATATAATATTATATATTTTCAATAAAATACTATTTAAATTAAATTAATCTATAACAAATGTTTTCAAATCTTATAAATTAAACATATTATATATTTAATATAATATCTAATATAACTATATTGATTGTTATATAGTGTATTTTAAATAATGTAAATTATTAAACATATTTATAAAACAATATTATATTCTATATAATACAAATTATTAAATACAAAATATAATATTATATATTTTCAATAAATACTATTTTTTTTATAGATAAATTATGTCAAAAGGGACAGCTCCCATTACACTTAAACGCATACTTGAGTTCATACAACCAACTTGACCCAAGCCTAATTGCTTAATGCTCCGAAGATCCTAACTAGAGCCCAACTAATTTTAATACACTTGTTTTCTCCATTGGTTGATTGCCCGCATTGTAGTCAATAAATACTATTTAAATTAAATTAATCTATAACAAATGTTTTCAAATCTTATAAATTAAACATGTTATATATTTAAGATAATGTCTAATATAACTATATTTATTGTTATATAGTATATTTTAAATAATGTAAATTATTAAACATATTTATAAAACAATATTATATTCTATATAATACAAATTATTAAATACAAAATATAATATTATATATTTTCAATAAAATACTATTTAAATTAAATTAATCCATAACAAATGTTTTCAAATCTTATTCCAAATCTACATGAATTATCCCACAACAAAATAGAAAGCAACATAAGATCTTATCATCTGAACCTCTTTGACTGAGAGGTAAGGATTGAGGGGTATTTGCCAAATTCACCTGGGGCATAATCTCAACCTCATCCCTTATAGTGTCGGGGGCCTTGCACTCAACAAGACTTGATCCCTAGTGGGCTCATTTAGAACCTTTCAACTTCACTAGCAGACCAAGGGCCCTTTGACCTCACTCTTTTTTTGTAAAAGTACCATTTCAATCCACATGAATTATTCCTCTCTCTCTGTTAAAGTAAGATTTTATATTACATTATCTTATCTCTCTCATAATGGTACTGATTTTTTATGCCACAAGCTACTCAAGACCCTAATCTTCCTTTGAGAAGGGGTGCTTGTCTTAACCCTGCTATGGCTACTCAATCCAATGAAATTAAAATATTTATGGTGCTCATGATGAGAACCACTTTGATCATCAACAAGATTATGACCATGATGCTCATGTTTCCAAACAAAATCTTACTCTTACTAGCCAACTAACTTTTGATGAACTCACTAATGATGAATCTCTTCAACAATTTGTCACCCTTTCGCACTAAACTTTAATAAATGCACCTCTTGGCATATATATTCTACTTGGTATTGGATATTTGGTACTCTTTTCTAATAGTGTTCATCCCATCCTTCCTCTTCTTTCAAGCCTCATAATACCACTACTATCAGTTCCATAGCTACTACTACTCCTATTGTCGCTCCTAGTTTTGCCCCTACCATTTCCATACCTAGCTCAAGTAAGCCCATCCCCTTAATGTAACACCTACATATCATCCTTATATTCATATACCTACTAATCTCATAGCTTCTACCCATGTGTTTCACACCATCCATCATTCCCAACCTATGTCTCACATTAACCCTCCTTCCCAACCTATGTCTTATATTAGCCTTCCTCCTCATCTCATAATGTGGTTCCTCCCTCCATGGCTATGTTTTTTACCTATTTCCACACATCCTCATTATACATCCTCAACTATTTCGTGCATGCCTAATACTACCATTAGCCCTAGCTCTAACTTGGATATAATGTTACAAGATATGGCTACTCTAGAGAAATAAGTGAATGACAACAAGGATACTATTATATACGATCACCTACATGACACACCACTTGCTTGCAAGGTTGTTATATAACCTTTTTGTGTGGTATCTGTAGTGCCAAGATTTGAATTATAAAATTGTGAAGGAGATCTTGGGTAAAAGCACAAAGTTGTATCACACTTTTATAAAGGAAATGGCCAACGCTGATCCAACTTTTAAACATGAATCACTAAGAAGTGACATATATGTTTTGAATTTTGAAATGATGTAAACTAATAAAATATTTATTTTTTAGTATATTTTATGTTTGTATTTTTTAAAATTTTTTAAAAATTATTTGAATATAGTTTTTAATAAATTGACACTATAATTTAGTTGTTGATAAAATGATGAAAAATGAAGTTACATGAGACGCCAATCTTTATATAGTAAATTTTATTTTTTTCTTCAATTTTTTTGTGTGTATTTATAACTTGAAACTTTAGTGCATGGATATATTTTTTTCCAATTTTGATAAATATATAGTTTTGAATAAATAATAAAATGTGTGTGTATTAAAATGTAGTTGGTTCCATTCGACGTCAACTTTCATATTAACTATTTATCTAAAATAGAAAAAACAAATATACCATCTTGATATAGATTCTTTTATCTAGTGCATCATATTTTTTTCATATTTTTTTAATAAGTTTTACTATTTTTTCTTGACATGGTAATCGACCTAATGTTTTGTGCTGATAACCTACTCTTAGTAAAAATAGAAAGAAAAATATAAATAATAATTAAACTATTAATATATATATTAATAGTTTAATTATTATTTATATTTTTCTTTCTATTTTTACTAAGAGTAGATTATCAGCACAAAACATTAGGTCGATTACCATGTCAAGAAAATATATATATATATATATATATATATATATATATATATATATATATATATATATATATATATATATATATATATTTGAAAACTAAACTTATAGATCTACAAAAGGGTATTTTTATATTTTTTAAAAAATATTATTTACACGAGTAGAAGTTGTTGAAATATCAAGTTTTTCAAATAATTTTTTTTTAGTAAATTGGCCTCATAGTGGTGCTACATATGCATTTAGCCAACAATTTTAGTTGGAAAAGTTGTGGACATATCTAACTTAGCTAGAATGAATCTTACAAGATCATTTGTTTGACCAAAATTGATTTTTAGTTAGAAATACTTAAATTCACTTGTGCTGATAAGTCGGCTGAAAGTGTGACATGACTTTGTGCTTTTACCCTCCTAACATGCATTTACAAGCTTTCACAATGGTATGCTTAGATTTTGCTTATGAGGATAAGATTTTGGTCAAGTCATTTCCAAGAATCTTAAAGGAATGTGCTATACACTAGTTTTATTCCTTGCCTTCATGCTCTATACACTCTTTTGAAAATCTTGCCACTACTTTTTTAAAGCACTTCCACATCCCTATGGGCTTGAAAGTAACTATGAAAGATTTAACCAAGTGTTCCCAACAAAGCAATGAGCAAACTAATGATTATGTTATACAATTTAAGTCTTTATGTGTTAATTTAAAGCATCAATTTCCATACCTACCTCAAGTGATCATGTCCCCCTAATGTGCCACCTACATATTATCCTTATAGTCACACGCCTACTAATGTGTCTCACACCATCCATCATTCCCAACCTATGTCTCACATTAACCCTCGTTCCCAACCTATGTCTTATATTAGCCCTTCTTCTCATCCCATTTTCACCTCATCTCATAATGTGGTTCCTCCTTCCATGGCTATGTCTATTACCTATTTCCACATATCCTCATTAAAAACTTTGCTAAGCTATCCACCCATGATCGCTTTTTTGTTTTAAGCTATATTATTGGATTGACTCACTTTGTTTATTCAAGTAGTACTTTGAGACATAAATTTATTTATTTTTACACAAAATTATATTTTATATTTTGGGTCCACTCACAAATAGTAATAAAAAAAATAAATTCAACACTTTTTTATTAATATTATTAAATAATATTATATATCATATAAAATATATTAAATTTATATATTTATAAGCATAATATAATATTATTAAAAAATAGATTAAACATATATATTTAATATTTATATTTATTTATAGCTTAAATATTTTTATTTTATATATAATAAATAATATCTAATATAATTGTATATATTGTTATATAGTATATTTTATATAATGTGAATTATTTTATATATTTTGAAAATGATCTTATATTATAAAATCATTTATATTATAAAATTATTTATTTGTATTAAATATTTATTTATAATAAATAATTATATTTATTGTATTTATAATATATAATATCTTATATAAATATATTTATTATTATAAAATATATTTTATATAATGTAAATTATTTAGAAGTGAGATAGAGACATAGAGGAAGATAGAGGATAGATATAAAAAGAGGGAGGGAGAGAGTAAGTGAGATAGAGACATAGGAGGGAGGGAGGGAGAGAGACTTTCAATCAGTCATTCCATGCCAACGATCTAGCTCCACCAAAGCCTCGCGAAATGGTACTTCTCATGCCAACAATTCAAAGATAAAGAATAAAGAGAGTGACTTTCAATTGGTCATTCCATGCCAATGATCCATATATCGCAAGATCTTTACCATAATGATGCAAGATGATTCAAATAATCATGCCCATCCACTCTAACCTGTACCTTCATTTATACAATTCGAAAACAAGGAGAACTTTTGGATTGACATTTTCCAACTATTAGTGCCTTAGAATAAATAGCACCTGCACGATCCAAAACATTCATTGCCTATGGGTATCAAATGAAATGCTAGGATTGAGTAGCTGAAGCCCACACTTTTTGATAGATGGCAAAGACCGTGGAAAATGTTAAGGTTGTGGATCAATCAACCATAGATGATTCTCCAAAAAAATTTATTCAACTGGTCATAGTGGACAAATGATGAGTTCTATTTCATGGGATTTATTAAATACCACAAATCTCTCAATAGCTTAAGATACTCTCTTCTAATGTTACATAATGACATCGGCCATAAGGATACAAGACAATCATCATTCACTTAAATACAAGGCAGTGATAAACACACATATATGCTTCAAATAATATGCATAGGTGACAACTAATGGAATGCAGGTGAACCCTAGGTGAAGTGCATGAACCAAAATCTAGAAAGGATGCATGCAAATAAAGTCTACAAACCAAACATAAAAGCTCACAACTTTTAAGTAGCTACTGAACAAGACATTGGAATCTTGAAATTCATTAAGCTTATGCAAATTAATTCAAAATAATTAAGTGAACAAAAAAGAAATGAACCATAAGGATAGAATACAATCATCATTCACTTAAAGACATACCAATTGAACTTCCACAACTCTTCAGCCTATCCATTGCACAAGTATATTAATATATAATAGCATGCATTTTATTATATGGCGTCGTTGATGAAAATTTTCGAAGCTAGGGTTTTAGACAATAGACTCACTTGTTTAGAAGATTTTTCTTCTATCGTGGACGACTCGGACGAGGGCATAGCATCTAAGGGCTCGGTTTTCAGTGATCAGTGACCAAAATATGGAGGTTTCAATCATTCTTTGTCACATGAGGTAGATGTTGCTCACAATTTCACCCCAACACCACTAAGCGTTGGCAAGTTTGTTGCTCCATGTAACGCCCGCCTAGGACACCTCAAAGAATTACACATTTATGCTACAAGAAACAGGAACATTTTTTTTAAAAAATGTTTAAGACAACAAATAATGTTAACATAACTAACTACGATATATTCTCTAAGGATACAAGGCTGCATTACTTTACAAACCAACTAACATAATTTAACATTCATCAGTAACTGATCTAAATCCAATGCATAATTGAATAACTGATTCATATTCATTACATACCGTCAGATAATAAAATCTACAAGATCGAAACATAACTGAAATGCTTTTATTACACATAAGTACATCATGACATCATTACATTGCTGTTCTCAGACTACATCAGAATCACATACATTATGATTGATCTATTACACAAATCTGGTACAAGATTATACCCATGCATCTACATCAACTGGTACAAGTACAACTGGAACAAATCCTTTTCTGCATAAGATCTTAACAAGGGATAACCAATGGATAAAATAGCTCTTCCACCCAACCATGTGGAACCCTAAGGTCCACCCCCCGAGCTAGGAGTTAACATGAGGACCCAAGCAATAACAGTCAGGTAGACAGAACTAACATGAACAAAGGACGACCAAACGCCAATACAACACATGGCAATATCAATACAACACAACATAACTTGACTTAACTTTCACTTTCACTTTCACTTTCACTTTCACTTTCACTTCTAGAGGCGACACAAAACAAATGAGGAGAGACCGAACAAGGGATGCTAGGTTGTAGTAGGGAGAGTGTCATCGCACGGTCCTAACATGGGTTATCCTGACAGCCTCTCACTAGGCGCCGGCCCCCATCTATGGTTATCCTGACAGCCTCTCACTAGACGCCGGCCCCATAGGGTGACACATGCGGAATCGACCTTCCTTTCATGAGGACAAGGAAGTCAATCATGCCGACCAGGCCTTCTCTACCCATCCTTAGTCTAAACGAGCACTACAGGCCATGGGAGAGGAATCCATTAATCTTATTAATGTGAAATCTACCCTTAACCCCCTAGTTAATTTTAGGTTATCACTTGATTAATCTACTTCCAATGGGTTATCCTGACTGCCACTTTGGGCGCCGGCCCCACATTGAAAGCCACTCTCCTTCCTAACACCTAGTAACCTTGACATCATACAAGACTTATAACAAAACACAAATATATACACTGCAAGGCATAAACCCTCTTGCATCAAAATAGAATCATAACATCAATTGTTATCCAACACTATTAACATTGCAATACTTTATCCTCTTACAGATTTCAGATCTCTCCTTACGACAAAACGGTACAATAAGAGCACAAGAGGTTTGATATTTCATCCTGAGATTATTACTTTACAAGACACAACATTCAACCTTGACAGAACCTCATTATACTTCATACTTTGTTTGATACACATAAACGCTATTACATCATAATCAGCAATACACAAGTTGCAAATACTTAACAACGACAACTTAGCCTCTGGAATACAAGTTTGAACAACCTCAATCCGACTCATTACGACACTTCATTCAATTCAATTTACTTTCCGGAGACGAAATACTACAATTCATTCTCAGTTTAATGCAAACAACTTCTGAAATAAAATCAACATTATATTACAACAATTAAATTAATACCTTGCAACAAAATCTCTAACTAATCTTTATTTTACTTCAACAGATAAATAAATTGATTAACTAAAACATTACAACAATAAATAAAAGAACCACTTAATTCCTGTTTACCATTCAACACTTCCATAACGATACGATCTTAAATACTTTCCTTCAATCTTGTCCAATTAACCTTATTCTATTAAGGATGATAGCACTAGGAAGGGTATCTTATGACTAAATGGTAATTACACGAGGAGAGTTCAATCACGAAATGTTTGTTATCCTTCATACGGTCTTTTAGACATTCTAATGAGCTCAACCAAATGGATTCTTTATGATGATTTGAAGATGTTTCTGAAATCGATCTTATCCGTGGTGATTTAATTTCTCAAGAGAACGATCGTAAATGCGCCCTATGCGAACAGCTTGGGATATTTTACTACTGAGGTGTAAAATTGCTATTGACTGTTTTACCACTGACGTGAACGATATTTGATTGTATCACCAACTTCTGACAGCGTTCGTCAACTTGGAGTTTAATAAATTGATGGCACAACTTAAGGGTTTTCTCTCTCTAACAAAAAGGCAAGGACTGTAGGAAAACAATGACACACAGAAATGGCGAACTGGAGCTGTCGAAAAGATCGCTTACGGCCTCTAACAGCGTTCTTCAACTACTCAACGCCATGCAGATTTCCAATTACAAAAAGGTGTAGAAACAGTGTTACAAACTGAAGGAATTTTATCTCTGACGGAAGGTCGCAGATTACAAAACCTCTGCAGATTTCGACTGCTGTTTATTGTGTGAAGGTAGAACCTTCTTCCTTGGCAGCGCATGCCTTTCTATGCTAGCTCAGTTATTGATATAACTGATAACTCTGCACTGATTGTACGAATCATTTTCCAGAAAATAGTTGAATGAGGGTAAAGGTGAGACTTGAGCGCTCAGCTGAGTACAACGCTCCAAATAGATGGAATGATTGCAGGCCAACAATACTGGATTTGCATAAACTCTACAACTCGTCATAGGGCGATCTGTGGTTATAAAACTAGATTCTACAGAAATACTGTTTGGAATGCAATTGTATGGTGATCCTATTGCTGTACAAAGTTCGCTGATATAAACAAAATGAGTTTGCCATTTCTCTGTCCTCTTGAAACCCCACCTGCAAAGGTTTTACAATTGTTTAACATATTCCACTAATTTTTTTGTAGTAAGTTTGAATAGCTGTCAGGGTGCATGGTAATGTTTCTTGATATATCATGCATCTCCAAAACAATTGAAAGTTTAGCTTTGTAATATGTTTCATTAGTTGGTACAGTGTGGATCCTATGCTACTTGTATTTAACATTATGGTAGACGTTTTCAATGAAAATAGCACTCGATCGATCAGGAGTACTAAAACAAAACACGATATATGAAACATATTAGAGTGGGATCTGCCCATTATTCATCTCTTTGACCAATGTGTCATTAATATGATAAATACAAATCGCAGTGGTGATGTTACTAGGGTTCAATCTATTGCTCAACAACATCTGATATGTCCAACAGTAGTGGAAAATATAGCTAATGCAATCCTATATCAAACACTGGATACAACCCAAAATAAGGTGACAAAATGAGCTCAATGCATTATCGCATGGACATAAAATATTGAAATTTCTTATAGATCTTATACGAAATACAGTTTTATAAAATAAATATGAAGAGTCTACTAAACTATCATCTTTTGATGATTGCTCAAGGAAGCAATGTTAGCCAACAAAAGGAGAAGTTGAAAAGGGTTTGGAAGTTTTGTGGAATCTATGTATAAAATTGCTTTGAGAGAAAACAGCTTAGGGGAATGAGATTGGTGTTGTTTTAAGCTTCGAATAACAATAAAAGATCGGAAGAGTGAAATGATGAAAGGATGAAAATAACAGGACCATAGCAGCGAACTGCCAATTATCCACGAAGCAACAAG
Organism: Cunninghamia lanceolata; assembly: GCA_027924645.1. Lineage (NCBI taxonomy): Eukaryota > Viridiplantae > Streptophyta > Pinopsida > Cupressales > Cupressaceae > Cunninghamia > Cunninghamia lanceolata. The sequence goes on along the minus strand of BSBN01000584.1, from coordinate 14,446,727 downwards.
TTAAAGTCGCTTGCATCACATTGCGGCACTTCCCATATAATTTAGATTTAATGTATAACTAGTCTCCAGCTGTGAGAGTAAACCTAGATAGTATAATACTCAGAAAAATGGCGAATAAAAAGAATCCGGTCTTTCATTCAAAACGGGGAATTTCTAGGCAGCGATCTTCCTATTATGATCCGTCCACAACCGGAATAATGCCAGGCACACATAGGATATCGTTTCAAGGCTTTGGAACTCCCATTCACAACGAAGGATAACAAGGCAACGGGCATCGAGTAATACTCGGTAACCTGGCTTAAGCAAGGAATTCGGCATTCTCCATTCAAACGGGTAATAAAAAGAACAGCGGTCTACCTATTATTCCCGGTCTACGAAGAGATAAAACCAAACATACAATGTATATGGAACAGCGAAACAACAAGGCTTCTGAGGATTTTGACTAGATCGAACAACAGGACAATAGCAGCGAACTGCCTATCATGCCTAGCATTGCAATATGCAGCGCTTTCTATCAACATCGAACCATTTGTAAATAATACTAAGGGATAGCAGGGAAATAAATTAAATCTTCAAGTAACGATTGCTATACAGGTCTCTGGACAGATAGAATTTCCATTGACGGATGTGGGAGGGCAGGTTAAAAAGGTACGCAACCGGGAAAGTCGAATGAATACAAAGCGACTTACAGAGAAAGAAACAATAACAACATTAAGCTGATCTTACAGGAACAACTAGCTGTAGCCAACAGCGATTTATGGCAATTCTTATCAAGGTGTCCTACAAACCCTACCAAGATCACGCCGGTCTGAGAATGCATACAGAATGATTCGGCAACCAGTGGAAGGAAAACATTTGACTTACAGAATCCTTGAGCAGAAACGATGTATCTAAACCCTAAGAGAAGATGCTGATCACACACAGAGAAGACAGTCTGCAGAACTATTTGGAATCCAATAAACTATAACAACATTTGCAGATTCGAAATGAAGTTCAGAGATAAGACATTCGACGGAACCTGGTTTCGCAATCGACTCGACGACTCTGCTCCAATCGTTGCAGTTCCAAGCTGCTTCTTTCCTTTCACCTGTGATGATCTCCATGATGCCCCTCCAGCTCTTTTATAACTCAGCCTCTCTCCTCTCCAAGGGCTTGGCACATGATTCCGTGCATAACTCCTTTAAAGAACAAGTATTTTTATTTAATTTAAAGATCCCAATTGCTAGATATTTTATTTTATTATTATTTTTCTTTATAGCCGACCCAAAATATTATTATTAATAGAATAGTACTTTTTCGACAATCTATAATTTTGTACTATACTTTAATTTATTTTATTAATCAAGTTGTAAATCACAATTTACAACATGATTACATCTATTTATTTATTTAAATATTTATTATAAATAATATTATATCGAATAATACAAACTTCTTACAACTTTATTTATCAACAGCACTTCTATTAAAATAATAATTTATTTATAGCTAAAATCGACAACTAACGACATTATGCCCATTTAACAACACTTATACTCTTCCGTAGAATAATTCTAATTAAAGCACAACATTACCACACATACTTAGACACCTTCGAACTTGATTTGACTCCAAGATACAATATTACCTGACAGTAAGACATGGGCGAATGACAACCAATAACCACAAGGGTAAACTGACGACGAAGGAACACTGACTAGGGACCTCACGTTAACTCCAACCAACTAATCCATTGGCGAAGGCACGCTCAGACCTGGTAATCAGGTGGAGTCGATGCCAAGTACCTGCATCCTGCAGCAACGCACAGTTAACCATAACAAGATATACATATACATCACATGCAGTCCTATCGTGAATGGAAATTGCAGTGGGGTAGGGTACTCGAGAACGAGTAATACGACACTGTTCCATTCACGTTTATGAATAACAATCAACTATATTGAACAAGATATCAGATTACTAGTCTACAACATAAAATGATCAACTAACTTTCAATCCCATATAATGAATAACATCAAAGCATCTAAAACATCAGTTCATTTATCAAATTGTAAAGCATAAAATGACATAATCCAACATCAACATCTGTTATCATAACAATCAGGTTCACAATGAAGTAACAAGATAACAAGAGATCCATCATCTACGGTCTAGGACACTATAAAGTTTAAGCAAACATCAATCTGATGGATGACAAGATGAGGGGCACTACACTCCAGGTTTGCAGCTGGATTCATGCAGAATTAATAGGAATACGCACAATGCCGTTGGGATGGAAACATATGTGCCCTTGGACTCATCGGTACCATCTCAAGGGAAACTACAAAATGGCACCTTTGCTAGGGCAAAACATAGATCATTCAAGGACATGGCTATGAACGGAAACAAATCCAAATGTTTGAAGGACATGACAAAATCTAGGGAGCCAAGCAGCAAATTTACTGAATTTGGTAAGCCCATTCAATGCACTGGAAAGCCCACAGAACTAAAATTAGAAAATGGTGCAAAGAAAGAAATAATTGAAAATGAAGAATTCTTCGCTAAGCATGGGCTAATTGGCAAGTTTAGTCATTTATGGCCTAGCCTCTCCGACCTACATCAATGGATAATTGAATCTTGGCAGTGTGTTATGAAAGAAAAACTTGAAGTCTACCCATGCACTTCTGGATTCTTCAGTGAAAGAAAAACTTGAAGTCTACCCATGCACTTCTGGATTCTTCAGTGACAGTGTGGAGGACCAAATTATTGTCCTTTGTAACTTATGGGCTTAGAGACAATATCTGCTCACATTCAACCTCTCCATTGAATCTTTTTCTGTTATGCCTATTTGGGTTCATCTCCCTTAAACTTCCACTTCATTTCTGGGTTGAATCAGGCTTCGAAGCTATCAAGGATTCATTGACCAATTTATTGGTTATTGATAATGATTCTTATGACTTCATGCATACAACATATGCTCGCATTAGTGGATTTAGACAATTCAAAAGATCTTCCTACAAAAATAATCCTGAAAGTAAATGATTGCAACCAGTCTCAACCCCTGGATTATGAGGGGTTGCCTTTTCATTGCCAAAAATGCTGCAACATTAGCCACCTAGTTGTTGAGTGCCCGAGATCCAAATCTAAAGCAAATCATCTAGCCACATGGTGGAAAGATGTCGCTCCTCACCATTACACTGTTGATAGTCCACTGGGATAACATGAACATTTGCCCGAACCTATGTAGGTTTTGGGAAATATGGTTGCACAACAGGGATCACCTCAAGTTGAGCAAAGGAAGGTATCAATGATGCCTGAACATGGTCAACGACTTCTCAAGGTGGAGAGAAATATAATTTATACAACCTTTGAAGCATCTATGCCCTCCCCTCCTTCCCTAGAGATACATAACAAAGAAGAAATCAACGAGCGATGAGAAGTGGTACATAAGAAAAAGAAAGCTTCCAATAGAGATGAGGCCCACCATAAAATGCTCTTTGGAGTCTCATTCCAAAAAGGGTGTTGATACTTCAAAATTGAATGAGATAGATCATGGTGAAGCTTCAAGTTTAGGGATCCTTTTGCATAATATAATGCACCTTTCTTTAAGGGTCTGATGCATTTTGAAATATGGCCCTCTATTTCGAAGCAAGCCAAACCAAGTTTTTTTATGATTGGAAATTATAAGGGTATGGCCCCTAGGCCAATTTCACCTATAAAAAACACATGCATTTTATTATTATATATTATATTTTAAATAATATAGATTATTAAATATAAATATAGTATTTAATATATAATAACATGCGTTTTATTATTATATTATATTTTTAAAAATATAAATTGTTAAATATATGTTAATTCCATAAATCCATATCAAATCAAAGAATCTAAAAAGATGTAAGTTTCTCAAATTAGAAAAATTATCAAACCAAACATCCATTATCATGCAACTAGGGAATAAGCTCATAACCACTAAGTTCATGTCCCTTGTACTCCTCAAACTTGTCCTTAGAATTGACTCCCCAACTCAAGACATACACGTAAGGAGATAAAGCAAAACAAAACCATGCCATGTACTTCTCAAACTAGTCCTCATAACTGACATCCATAGCTCAAAATTCATCCACATAAGAAAACAAAGCATAAAGTAGAATGCATCTAAAAAACCAAGTGGATTATACCTATCATCCATCATTCTCCACCAAGTGGACCTCCTCAAGAGTGGGGTATTAAATTGTTCCTTCTCTTGTGATGCTTCAAATCACTCTAACTCTCTCTACAAATAATCTCTTCATTAGGTCCATATTGAACTCATACCCAACTCCAGGTGTAGGCTCTTCAAGCTTTCTATTAAAAATACATCAACAAACTCACTATTCCAACACTTGATCTCCAATACTCAAGAGATCTCTAACCTCACCCAAATCTATCTAACAACAAAATGCACACATCAGATCATTTTATGCCAATCAAACTCTAACTACAACACCAAAATATCTAGGAGACCTCTAAGGCAATATGATCATTGTACTCACCCTGAGAAGACTACTTATAAATCATAGCCAATGTTACCCTCACATTCTCCTCTGGTGCAGCCCTGCCCAGACCGCAACCAACACATGTACTCTACTTAAACATCATCCACTTCAATGGTCAAAAAATTAATAACAAATTTACACCTCATCCATACAAAAAAGTGGTAAATATTTGTCCTATTTTTATTGGCCAAAATTGACATTTGACTTTTGAAGTGGATGATGTTTAAAAATAGCCCCGACACATAATCCTCTTTCCATAGCACCTATACAGCAGCTTGCTCCAATGGCAGCTCTTTACACACAGCTGTTAAATGCAGTGACAACGATTCGACGTGCTCTAATCAGCACTACCAAACACTTGTGCTACTTAACTCGTACACACCGCGCCAATAACTCAACCATAGCTTCCATACGCTTCTCCTCAGTGCTGAATATGTCTATAGATAGTTTTCACATTTACCTATTCAACGGTCGTTCTAGTATAGTGGTGAGTATTCCCGCCTGTCACGCGGGTGACCCGGGTTCGATCCCCGGCAACGGCGTTTTCTGGTTTTTGCAATTTTTTATACTTGAGAAGAAATGTGTATCTTGTCCATCTTAAACTGGAATGGCTAAGATATACTTTATATGAATAGAATAGAAATAGGAGTGTTGTTTTTAATCCAAGGTCTTAAGAAACTTGGCATTTATTGGGATGGATTAATATAAATATATTTTTACAAGTTAACAAGCGTTTTCTGGTTTTTGCAATTTTTTATACTTGAGAAGAAATGTGTATCTTGTCCATCTTAAACTGGAATGGCTAAAATATACTTTATATGAATAGAATAGAAATAGGAGTGTTGTTTTTAATCCAAGGTCTTAAGAAACTTGGCGTTTATTGGGGTGGATTAATATAAATATATTTTTACAAGTTAACAATCATTGTAAGTTAACGCTTTTCATAACAATTAAGTTGCATGATAAAGTATGATTCTTATAAGTTTTATCTTTTATATGTTTGAAGTTTTTTCTTCTAACAATAATACTTTTTTTCCATCTTTATCTGAAACTATTTAATTAAGGATACTCCTCTTGATATACTTTTCTAATTCTAAATACTCTTAATTTATCATGTATATGAACCATACACTCTTTATGTGACATTTTCTATGCACTTTTTTATTTCGGCCTCTTTTGTATCAACATTTCTATATCTGTTTTTCTATCATGTATCTAAATCACTTAATTTTAATTTAATTTCAAAATATTATTAAAAGTTATTGAGATCTATGAAATACTGAACCTATTTCTAGGTAACCATTCCTACATGTCCACCTGATAAGATAAAGATGTTAATGTTTAACTATTATATCAATATAGTCTACCCTTCACCATCCACTAGGACCATCCCCAATATCAAACCTACACCAAGTAAATTAATTTATCTTCTTGATAGAAAGTGTTATAACACCTTAGATTTTTAGTGATTATTAATTCTCCTTTAGGAATAGATGTGGTATGGCACCCATTAGGTAGTGAATCCCCCATGCAAAAAAAGAATGAGAGAATTAATAGATGCTCATTAAGGATAGTAAGCCTTGTAATATACATTATTTTCAAGAAAATATAAATAATCTTTGATTTTAGTGTATCAAGCGATAGTGGTAAAAATTGCATACCCATATCATTTTCCCTTATGTTTTGGAGCTATGGTGACTAGGTTGTCCTGTATCTATTGACTATAGTGTAAATAGCCATATTTTTGCCTAGAAGTTGGCAAATAACCTCATCTTGGCTTGTGCCAATAGATATTAACCCCAAACTTTTAAATTAAAATTTCAAATTTTAGACTTTGCCACCTTTTTCCTACTAGTTATTATGAGCTAACTAAGGTGCAATTATTTCAAATTATAGTTTGGAGTGGAGTATTTAAGGAATAACCTTAATTCATTTGAATCATCTAGTATTGATCTAGAAGCATCGTGGAGCATTCATTAAGGATAGTAAGCCTTGTAATATACATTATTTTCAAGAAAATATAAATAATCTTTGATTTTAGTGTATCAAGCGATAGTGGTAAAAATTGCATACCCATATCATTTTCCCTTATGTTTTGGAGCTATGGTGACTAGGTTGTCCTGTATCTATTGACTATAGTGTAAATAGCCATATTTTTGCCTAGAAGTTGGCAAATAACCTCATCTTGGCTTGTGCCAATAGATATTAACCCCAAACTTTTAAATTAAAATTTCAAATTTTAGACTTTGCCACCTTTTTCCTACTAGTTATTATGAGCTAACTAAGGTGCAATTATTTCAAATTATAGTTTGGAGTGGAGTATTTAAGGAATAACCTTAATTCATTTGAATCATCTAGTATTGATCTAGAAGCATCGTGGAGCATTCATATTCAATGCATCATAGTGCATCTTGATTGTAAAACCATCCTAGACATAGTACATGCTTTCCTATTGTCTTTGATCTTAGTTCATCATTGTTAAATTGACCTACATAGAGGTTTGACCAAGGGAGAATCTCCCTACCTAACAAACTCAATAATATTACTAAACACCACTAGTCACCCATCCTAGATCACAAACTCAAAGGTGAACAAGTCATAGAGGTCTAAATCAAAGAACTTCACTTCCATAGGTCCAAGTTTAATTTTGCATGTCAAATTAATTTTATAGGTATGGAGATCAATTTCATTGGTGAGGATCTAAACCAAAGAGTAATACAATCAATTTACAAATTCTAAGGAATTGTTTGACAAGGCCCTTTGTTTTCAACATATTGGTGAATCAATTCTAGGCATCTTTTCCAACATATTCCATTTCTTTTAATTTTAGTATCTATCCTAGCTCTTAAATCATTGACTTTTATTATGTTCAATTATTTTAAACATTAGGTAAATTTTAGTGAAAGTATTTATTTTCATTACATAAATCGGTGAGCTAAATTTTTTAAATCTCCTAGGGTTTCATCCTTAGGGTTTATTCCTTCTCCATTAGGGTTTTAGATTTGATGTTTCTAATTGTCTTCCTTTATTTTATATTTGATTAGGTTTTGGGTGTTCCATGTTGATATCTACTTGATCTATAACTTCCACTGCTTTAATACTTGTGCATTATTGTTGTATCATTTACCATGGACTCTCATGCTCCATCATCTTTAGCTCTATTCATGGATGCCTTGCTAATTTTATTGTACTTTTACATTATGTTACATTTGATTTTTCCATGTTTGAGGTTTCCATGTCTTATTTCTCTCCTTCATAGGGGTGAGTGTAAATCATCATTAATCAAATAATATCCTTACATGGCAATGAAAATTCTAAAAGTAGACTTAAATAAGTTCACATAACAAATCGAAATGACTTATCTACAAAATCTTTTAAAAAATATTAATGAAAGTTTTGGTAAATTAAAAATATTATATGGATTATCAAATTTTTTTGAATAATTTCAAATTAATTTGGTGATTTAAGTAGAATTTTCAAAGAGGCACTACTAAATTTTTGAAAAAAATCAAGAAGTGGGTATCATTCTGACCAACCTAATTTGAAGCAAAAACAACATTTCATCAATAAACCTTACATATAAGTAAAGGACATTGGGTGGATGTCCCATATATTTTTATGATTTTTTATAAATAAATAATTATATATTAATTTTTAATATGACTTTTCAAAAATATTAAAAATCTATTTTCTAGCTAGATTAACTTAATTAAAAAAGAAATTTAAAACTTTTTAAAACCTATATTAAAAAATCTTAAAGTGTAACACAACTTTTGGATTTGAAAAATGATATATGGTTTGAAATTTATGTGTTTTCAATATTTATCAATTTGGAATTCAAATATAGTGTATGTACAATTATGTATTAAATTTATAATGAGAAATAAATTATTATTTTTTAATCATGATAATCTCATCTACAAACCCTTTTTATTTTATTAAATTAGGTTAAAAATAACAACTTTGAGAGCAATGTCATGAAATTTTTTAGAATAACACTTGGCATCTGATTTTGAAAAATTTTGACATATTTTGGGACTCCCACTTGCCAATAGCCAAAGTAATCCCAAAGAATTTTCAGAGGGAATCTAGATTTGAGCTATAAATTATAATGACAAAAATTGCATACCCTACAATTTTCACACTATATGTTGGGCCTACTTTAGTGTCCATCCCTTATACGATATATTAGGGATCATTTTAGCCTAGACTTGGCCTTTTCCTTCATCAGATTGCCAAATTTATTTATTACATTCCAATTTTTTCGCTGACCTAAGACCACATGTTAAATTTCAAGTGATTTCTCTAGGATGTGAGCACAATGCATAGACGTCTACACAATGCACGAGTATCCTACAAGTTTGCAAAATTTATACATTGTTTATTCACTATATCTCTACTCTTTATTGATTATTAAGTATTGACAATATTTAGGAATACCTTAGGGAAATCATTGGGTTGCAACGGACTAGTTCTCCTAGGTTGAACCCTTGATTAGACCAACTTCACAATCATGACAAATGATGTTAGATAGCAAGCGTGTAAATGATCTTGATGTAAGTATGGTTCTTTTCAAAGCTTCAAATTGAAATGTTCCTTTTGAATGTTATTTAGTACTCTAAGATTTTGAATGATAATTGGATGTCAATTAGTGTCCAAATGATTGTCTTCAAATATGAAGATATAACGAATCCTCACACAAATGTATACCAAGTTGGCTCCCAATGGCTAGTGGAAAAGGGTGAGAGTCAACAAAATTTTATTTTTAGGTTAGATCTGCATAGCATAGGATCACTCTTGCACATTGTGGAAATGACCTAGGATGAGAAAGTAAGGTCTTCGACTCAAGAACATATATGTAGAAGTATGGATAATAGAGGTAATGTGTGCGAATATATGCAAATAGGTCAAGGATAAGGTCGAATGTGTTGGAATATGTGAAGAAGGGAGGAGTAATTATGGTTGGATAAGGATAGGAGCTAAACTTAGCGTGCAAGAGTGTGTGATATGTCACTATATAATTATAATAAGACATTCCCTCAAAATAAACCCAAAACTAACTAAAAATTAACATAAATATACAAATTTCACTATTACAATAATTATAACTAACTTTATTTAGACATAAAAGTCTCAACATAAAAATGATGCATATTTATCTCAAACCTATAAAAATAAATTTACATCATCCCATTGACAATTATTTAACAATTTATTAAATGTCTTAAAAAAAGACCAATTTAATGAATGTCTTAAGTAAAGCCAATTTAATTAATGCTTTGGAAAAATAAGTTTGATTACATGATTTGTATTTGATTTAGATAAATCAACAAAATTTTTTAAAAAAAATTCAACAAGAGATTTAATAAAGAAGATCATTTGCCTATATTTTAATCACTCTAATATATGCATATTTTTTATTATGAATTTTATGAAAAGATGAGTATGCAAGAATGAAACAAGAGGTAGGAGGCGCAATGCTAAACAAGGGCTGCATTGCAGCGAAGTTCCTGCCAAATGCTGGCGGGGCAGTTTTGGACAACAGGAGATTTGATAGAGTTCAAATGGCTATGCTACTAGATTATTCAGAAACTTGGCCATAAAAAATCATCAGAAAACAAATTGATGAGTTGAAAAAGCAAAATGAATTGCTTAAAGATATTGTTTGTATTCAACACAAAAATGGACAAATTTGATTATACCAGCAAATAAAAAATAGAGCGCCTCTAAGAGTTTTGAAATATGTCTAGGAATCATGTGATATAATTCGAAGAAAAATGTGAAACTCCTGGCACTCCTCAAGGCACATGATACATGAAAATAATACCCATGTATTTTTCATTAGCCATGCAGCACCTCTCTCTCCATGTCTCTCTAAGGATGTCATAGAGGTTTCTTCACAGGACATGATAAAAAAAAAAAAAAAAACAGGGTGTCTCCAATTGGTTCAAAAGAAGTGGCCATCATTTTATCATTTTTGAACAACACCGAAATTGGCTGGAAATCCAATTTGATGCCCACAAAATGGCTCATGTTATCTTGTACGTAATCTGCTGGAAAGAGTGTATTGTATTCAAGAGAATCATGAAGAAGTTTCTGAAATGTCATTGCTTTATCTTTTTAAAATGTCAATGTAAGTTGCTTGGAGGATCAAAACTATGCAATTGGCAGGTGTAAAGCCAAATTTCATAACCTTTGTCAGCATCCTCCTGGCTGCGCTAAAATGGGAGCTTTGGAATAGTGTATGGACATCCATCAAAGCATAATGGAGGGGGATTTTTGTAAGATATTATAGTTGGAAATGCTCTGGTAGACATTTATGCAAAATGTGGAAGCATAGACAAGGCAGTGAACTGTTTTGACAGAATGCCTCAAAGAAATGTGTTCCCATGGAATGCCATGATTGCAAGATATGCACAAAATGGATTTTTTTTAAAAAATTTGCAAACTGTCAAGCAAATGCAATTGGCAGGTGTAAAGCCAAATTCCATAACTTTTGCTAGCATCCTGCCTGCCTGTGTCCAAATGGGAGCTTTGGAACAGGGTATCAATATCTATCAAAGGACAAAGGAAGGGAGATTTTTGTTAGATGTTATAATTGCAACTGCCCTGATAAACATGTATGCAAAATGTGAAAGCATAGACAAGGCACTTGAACTGTTTGATCGAATGCATTGAACCATAAAGGATAGAGAAATTTTGTTAAGTCAGTTTTTTTTTCCTATCGTTTCTTTCTGAAAAGCTCGGTATACTAGTTCTGATGCTCTGTTTTGCATTCCAAAGATAAGTTGGCAAGGATTGCTAGTTACTGTTCAGAAAAAAGGTCTTATGAACCTACAGAAATTATGTCCATGTGACTTTGTTGTGGTGTGAAACTACTAAACAAACTTCTTGTGCACGTTAAGCAGACCTCGTCCAGGATACAAGGAATCACTATTTAAACAGCTTTGTATATTCATACGATAAACTTGGAAGAGAAACCAAATAAGAAATTTTCCAAAGTTGTTCTTTGTGTACTTTTTAAGTTTTTATTCCATCTCTCGATTTCCATTGCTATCTATTTTCAATCCACTGTATACATTGTTAATAATAATCAAGGATCACAACAAAATTTGTTATGGCTGTTTTTAAATATTATCTATTTCAACATTCAAAAATTAATTTTGGCCAATAAAAATACGACAAATATTTAACACTTTCTGTTGTGGATGAGGTGTAAAATTGTTATTGACTGTTTAACCATTGAAGTGGATGATATTTAAATAGAACCCATGACTTTACACAAGGGAAGGCATGGCTCCATCCCATCAGAACGCATTATGATTTCTGTAGTCCTAAGTGATTTGTTCGCATTATGCTATCTGGAGTCCTAGGCATTATGTGCATGCATTACAAACGCGTTTTTATTGACACCCTCCACCTATGTGTTTAAAACAATATATATCAGATTTCACGAGGCGCACTATCACTGGTATTTGAGGCCTTCTCTTGCGTTATAATTCGCGTCAACAAATTTTACAGCGAATTAGAAAACACGGAAAACAGTGCCCTAAATATTAGAAGTAAACAGCGTGCAACTTTGCCGCTAACACATTGCCTTTCTAATTTACTAACAAAAACCAGAAATGATTGTTTCTAATTTACTCACAAAAACGAGACATCCTTGCTGCAAAAGAACAGTTTAATCGCTCGTTAAAAATAGCCTCGCCGCTATATTTCTTTATTCAGCATGGACTTCTCTTCAATGGAAGTGATGCTAAAGAATAAGATGACCATTACCGAACAACCTTCTAAACCTATGAGTACCTAAAGTTCCCACAGCGATATTAAACCAAGAATAACTACCTTTAAATTCTTAATGTCTGTTTAAATTCGTCGCACACCCAAAGTGTGAATGTACAATACAAACACTCATCAGTCCAAATACGATGTCTTTGTGTTCAGATTCGTTGGCACAACCAAATCGTGAATGTACAATACAAACCCTCACCAATCCAGCATGCAAAACTTCTAGTGTTTTTTCATTGCTACAGGATTGATGGGAATATATTGAACATTTAGATTGAACTGCGCATGCATGTAAGCCTCTACTTAAATATCGTTCATTTCAATGGTTAAACACTCAATAATAATTTTACACCTCGTTTACAATATTTAAAAACAATATTAATCTAAGTTAACTTTTGACTGACTGTTAAAGTGGATGATATTTAAAAACAAATACTACAACATGCTGATAATTCATGTTCATAACCGCTTTCTTTGAACGGAACTTTTTATATAATTGCAGTTGTTAATTTTTTTTGCTTTAATGTTGCTGCTGGTCTTGTATTCGCAGGAAGCAGCATACAAGGCAGCAAAAGAAAGCAATCCCTGGATTGCCCTGCAGCAATGAAAAATGGAAAAGCTAAGGGTGTGAACAAGTTTGTACTCCTTATAACAATTTGTGAATTTTAAAAATGGAAATTAAAAAGAATGAAAGTATTGTCTAATTTCAATAGTTAACACATAATTGTTCACTATTTTGATCATAATTTTTGAACCATAATTCTAAATTGTTTATTTTTCGATGTGTTTGAAGAAAAACAACAAATTTTGAATTGGACCATTCTCATAATTTGTCTAAGTTTAAATTGTATGTGCAAAAAAGAACCAAATCAAATTCACAAGTGTGGATCTAACTGTGGTGCACAGATTTGAACTTGACCTGTGGATACGAGGCTATTAATTGTGGTTCTTTTGCACCTACAAACAAACGCATGGGTATCTAGACCTACAATAATAAACTAGCAATGTTAACAAACACCTTTGAGAAGTTTGCTACACTACGACTATTCTCCCTCAATCAGACCCCTAGATACTAGTTTAACAGCTTGGCACAATGATTGAAGATAGTAGATAGTTGTGCAATATGCCTAAGATGTTGATGCAATGTTGATATCACAAGATAATGTTTTGATGTTCCTTGATGTGTCCAAGAGGTATATTTGAGTCTTGGTCCTAGATCCTAGAAGACAATAATGAATTAAGGTATGTACTTTTATACAACACCCTAGTATGCAATTCAAATATTTTTGTGCTTTAGTTAGCTCATAATGGCTAATTAGAAAGGGGAAACACTAGCCCAAATTTAAATTTAAATTTAAAAATTAGCTGGAGTCATTTCCATAGCTGCATATTTCAACCAAGGTGGTGGATGGATAAACTAAAGATTAAGCCTAATGGGAATGAGTTTAAATGGAGCCATCCTAGGATCAAGTTATTTGGCAACTTCCAAGAAAAAAAATATATTATTTTGCACACTAGTAATTACATTATGGACAAATGGGTCAAAATGGAAAAGTGCAAGGTATGTAATTTTCACCATTACATTTTCCCACACTTTGACTTCCAGTGACTACAATGAAAATGCATGTCAAAGTAAATCATTAAAATAAATATTCAAACACTCATATAAATGATACAAATAAGGATATCAATTATGGTACATTATCCTTGCAATAAGTTCTCCATCTTGAAACTTGAAAAAATGGAATAAAAAGCTCCAATGAGTAGCATTTGTTAATCATTTTAAAGCAAGTATAAACATAAACTACTAAATTATCTTCAAAACAAAAAGTAAAGTAAAATTCCAACCAAGACAAAAATAGGATATTGCATGGGGACAACGAATAGGGTACTGCCATGGGGCAGCCATAAGGTATTTCTTGGAACAACCATAAAATTATGCTTAGACGGAAGTAGAATACTACCTAGAGGTAAAAAATAGGGTAATGCCATAAAGTAACAATTATGTACTCCTTGGAGAAATAATAATCAAAATGATCATGAGCTAATCAATGCAAACATAGTTATCAAAGAACATCAGTGATAATATATGTAGATATGTGCATGGAAATAAGGGGTGAAAAATGGGTCAAAAGTGACCATTTTTTTTCTTGAAATCACAAAAACTTATCTTTGATGAGCAATTCAAGATTCCCACACTCAAAATTTCAAGATGTGACAAAAACAAGATTAATAGTGCTTAGAGTCTAATTTATAAACTACTAATTTTTTTTAAATAGCGGAGATTAAGAGGGTCAAATATAGGGGAGCACACAAAGTGGTTATGTTTTTTGTCATAAAATAATACATAACATCAAGTATGCTCCATCTAAAATGTTGAATTTTTTCAGTACTTCACAAATTCTTTCAATAGAAAGTTAGCTAACATCACCTAATTTATGCCATATTTTTCTACTAATTTTTTAATAAATATATATTTCTTACTAATTTTCAAAGTGGACACATCCTGAAAAGGGAAAAATTGAGCGTGGTTCCTTGTTAATATTGAGAAAACTAATCAAAAATGTTTTTTTAATATGTATAGAATGGAGCTTATAATATAAAGTTTAATTTATTTCAAAATTTGATGAGTAGATCAAAAATGACACCAAAAGAGTTATGCATAGTTTTTTTGGTAAAAAAATGAAGACACTAGGAAAAGTAATTGAAGATCAAAACCTTAATGTATTCGAATTATAAAAAAAATTACATGGTCAGAAAGGTAAGAGAGCTTGAGGTCATCATGGCTATTTTTAGAATAATATTTTAAAATGTGCATACTTGATGGAGAACACACTCGATATTTGCTTGTTTTTGTATGTTTTATGCAAAGCATGTCTTTGAGGACCTTACATGTAGGTCCAAGATTTTGGCTTGGATTTCCAAGGCAAGTCTAAGCCTAAGGGTGGGATTCCAAAGCAACTTCAAATGACACACATGTTCATTATAACATGTGCACATTATAATTTCAAAACATAGAGTGCACACTAGGCATTTTGTGTGTTTTTAAGGAAATTATAATGTGAGTGCTTTATAATGCACTCACATTATAATATGAGCATGTTATGGATCAGGATTTTTAAGCCATAATGCTAGTGCATTATAACACAAGCTATAGCATGCTAGCGTTATGGCATATTTTCATTTAAAAAAGATTCAACCACTTCCACCCCTACCCATTTTTGTGCACTTACCCATGTCCCCTCCAATTTATTGCATACAAATGATGCAAGTAATTTGGAGGAATTGAGAAAATATTTGTAAAATGATGAGGGTATTGTTGGTGTAGGTTTTTTATTTCATTTCATTAGTTTGTTATGTATTTTCCTACAGCTAGTTTAGCTTGTTCAGGTGGGCTTATTAGTAGGCTTAATAAGGGTGAGTGAGAGTGATAGACCTGTGTCACTCTCTTCCATATGAGTTACACTTTCCCTATTTGAATATTGAGGTGTCTTCACATATTTACACTTCTCGGTGAATGTGGTGTCCACCTCCCTCCTCCTTTACATTTCTTATAAATGCACTCACTTAGCTATGTATTTTCATCTAGCTAGTCATTAGCTTGTATCTTTTTAAGTCTAGTTTGCTCTCTTGATTAATGAGAATAGCATTGTTCTACCTATTATCTTGGTCATCAATTGTGCTCTAGCTATCACTATGGCATTAGGTCTTGATTAATTCTTTACTTATTGTGAAATCTAACATGGTATTAGATCTATGATGTTTTGGTCTAGTTCATCTTTCCTATGGTTAGAGCACTAGATTTTTCAAGTTTAAGTATTGAGCTATTTTTTTGGTGAATGTTGTAGTAATATTGACACTACCATTATGTCTAAAAGGCTTGGAATGGCTTGTGTTGGCTTTTGTTTTACTCAAAATGGATAATTAGAAAC
This sequence comes from Cunninghamia lanceolata, assembly GCA_027924645.1. NCBI lineage: Eukaryota > Viridiplantae > Streptophyta > Pinopsida > Cupressales > Cupressaceae > Cunninghamia > Cunninghamia lanceolata. The sequence goes on along the minus strand of BSBN01000584.1, from coordinate 14,430,487 downwards.
TTAGCTATCACTATGTTTTGTCTTTGCTTGTGTGGATTTTATAGATTACATGCATTTTAGGGTGTCACGAGGAGTTTTTGAGCCCATTGTTGTATTCATAAACATAGAAAAAATTAAGATTAACTATTCAATCACTAAAAATGGAGCATTTTGTTGTGGGGCTCCTAGGGAGTTTTCAATGATCTATGTGTTGTATGATTCATAGGTTGATTTTGGTTGCAGAGTTTGAATGTGAGGTCATGTGTTTTCATTAAAGTGGTACAATGAGTTTCCTATCTTTTAAGACTATGATTATCACATTCAATCCCTGGTACAAGGTTGAAAGGTCTAGGCATTCATACTTTTGTGAGGTACGAGGAATATGAAGGTCCACTATGCACCTTATACACAATGATCATAACTCTCAAGTGGGCATTTAAATCCTCCATCGGCAAGCATGTACCACACTGACTGGTGGGTTCATGTTTGACATCCATCATCAGGTTTACTCTCCACTACACCGGGTATATTCTTTCTCTCCTTGTGGCCATGTTGGAATCAAACAACAAGAGAACTTCTAATACCTCTATTCTTTTCAATGGTGACATTTAACAGCAGCTGGCTTTACATGTATGGGTTTTATATCCTACACCATGTACACAGCAGTGGTGCCCTATTATCCAACAACCTTTTGGAATAAAATCTTCTGACATACCAACTGTTAGACTTAGGGAAGACAATTGAGAGGGGGGGTGAATCAGTTGTATAAAACTTTCTTCCAATTAAACACTTAACTTCACTTTGTAATTCAATAGCATAATAATAAATCAATAATGGAAACATAATGCAATGAATCAAGAGAAGAAACACATTAACACATGAGACACCAATATTTTGACGAGGAAAACCTGGTTAAGGGAAAAACCACAAGGTGACTAACCCAAGAATGTATTCTCTGTTAGAAGAATAGAAAGAACAAATGGCACATGCCAATAAGGGCTCACTGACCAAGCACACTGCTCACAAGAGGCCCACTGCCTACAAGAGACACACTATCTACAAAGAAATAAGTATCACATACATGAACTGGAGAATAACATCTTCACCATGCTTGAATCAATTCCATTTAAGCCCAATACTTCTGCTCTACCTTTCGCTCTCCTCCTTGCTACCACACACTCATCTCCATAAGGACACTACTGAAATGACTTCGCAATCCCTTATTTATACAAGACATCAACTTAGGAATGATCATCTAAGTCGGCAAACATCAACAAGATCATCCACAGGATGAGTAACTCATCTGGTTGGCCAATCTCAGGAAGAACACCTTCATCCAGAAGCAATTCATCAAATGCGAACTTAAACTCCAATGCAGACCACCAACACAAACTAGACACAATCCAAAGATCTCCACAAGCTTTCCTGAATCACCAAGAACATCCACACTTCATCTGCTTACTGAAATCCTTCTCTCCTTCATCTAGAACCTTAAGAACACAGTCTGTCATCACTGTCACAAAGGAATAGATGCTTGCGGACCTTCAAACCATGAACCAATTGAGTTGACACTCCACAAAGACTTCGTTAACACTCCCTCAAATCTACTGAATAGAATAATGCAATTCCGGATCTCACCGGACCTATCTGTATCACTCTGTCACCTCTGAACACCTACTGGAATTGGTTTTACTTGAGCGGCCACAACTTCTTTAGATCTTCATATGGACCTCTGAAATCTCTACTGGAACACCTTAAGACACATATCTACAAACCCTTTAAACCGTATCCTCTTATCCTCATCCTGTCTTGGACTTTTAGCTTATTGTCATCAATGTTCTTCATTGTTCCTAATTGAGACTAATTTTCTCAATATCCTCAGCACACAGCTTATCCAATTCTTATCATTAATGCAATAGGAGTATGTTGACATCAATGACAACACCGGTTAGGCCCATACTTGCAACAAACTCCCCCTTTGTCATTGATGGCAACATATGATTTGAAAAACTGTTTTAACCATCAAGACAAGAACTTCTCCTCACTGTCACAACTCCCCCTATCACCAACAACCATTCACATGTCTTCTCTCCCTTTAATGCTCCCCCTTTGATTACAAATCACTTGTTTTTCACATGTCTTCTCTCCCCATTTGACATCAATGGCAAAGGGCACATACTTGCAATTCGACCACTTCAGGATCATACCTACTGCTCCCCCTGAGTAGTATCTCCCATCATCAATCTGGACCACAAGATGTGACTATGATATCCACTGGATTGATGCACATTAGTGTACCTTAGTTCATCAGCGGAGGGCCAATAACCCCTAACTTCTCCCTAAGATACTCAAAAGAGTCCTTAGGTAGAGGTTTAGTAAAGATATCTGCAATCTGATCCTTGGAAGGCACAAACTCCAATCTAACTTCATTCTTGTTCACTTGCTCTCTCAAAATGTGAAACTTGATGGATATGTGTTTAGTCTTTGAATGCAACACTAGATTCCTAGATATATTTATTGCACTTGAATTATCACAGAAGATTGTGATAGGTTCCTCATACTCCACTTTGATATCTCTTAGCATCTGCTTCATCCACAAAACTTGAGTGCAACTACCTGCTGCTACAATTTACTCTGCTTTAGTTGTAGATAGAGATATTGCCTCTTGTTTCTTGCTTAGCCAAGAAACCAATCTCTTCCCCAAAAAGAATGCTCCACCACTGGTACTCTTCCGGTCATCCACATCTCCTGCCCAATCCGCATCTGTATATGTATGAAGAGAGAAATCATGATCTCTAGGATACCACAGACCATACTCAACTGTCCCTTTTAGTTATCTAAAAATCCTCTTGATTTCCATGACATGAGATTCCCTAGGATCAACTTGAAATCTAGCAACAAGACCAACAACCTGCATAATGTCTGGTCTAGTTTGAGTGAGATACAATAGTCCTCCAATCATTGACCTTAACTTTGTCTAATTAGCCTTAGGAGAGTCATCATCTTTGCTTAATTTACATCTGGTTGCCATGGGAGTATTCATTGGTTTTGAGTCTTCCATCCCAAATTTCTTTAACAATTCTTTCACATATTTGGTTTGAGAAATGAAGATTCCTTTCTTTGTTTGAGTGATTTGCAGACCCAAGAAGAAATTTATTTCACCAAGCATGGACATCTCAAACTCACTTTTCATTTGATTTGCAAAAGTTTTACACATACTATCTCTTCCTCCAAAAATGATATCATCAACAAACACTTCAACAATCAAGATGTTTTTCATGATCAATTTTGAAATATAAATTACTGTCAGCAGTACATTTGTTGAAACCAATCTTCAAAAGATGCTTATCCAATCTTTCATACCAAGCTCTTGGGGCTTGATTCAGTCCATACAATGCTTTCTTCAACTTGCAGACCATATCACCATGATCAGACAATTGAAATCCATGCAGTTGCTCTATGTACACTTCTTCTTCCAAGTCACCATTTAGGAAGGTAGACTTGACATCCATCTAATATACCTTGAAATCCTTGAAGGCAGCAAAGGCAAGAAATAATTTGACTGCTTCAATTCTTGCCACTGGAGCAAAAGTTTCTTCAAAATCAACTCCTTCTATTTGAGAGTAACTTTTGCAAACCAATCTGGCTTTATTTCTGATTACTTCACCAACTTCATTCAATTTGTTCTGGAAGACCCATTTTGTTCCAATCACATTCTTGTTTCTAGGTCTGGGAACAAGATCCCAAGTGTGATTTTTCTCAATTTGTATCAACTCTTCTTCCATTGCTTTAGTCCAGTTTTCATCATTGCAAGCTTCATTCATTGTCTTAGGCTCAATCTTTGAAATCAGACAATACTCTTCTGAATCTTGAACAATTCTCCTTCTTATTTGTACTCCTTTGCTTTTATCACCTATGATCTGATCTTCAGAGTGGTTCAGTCTTACATACTTGGGAACTTTGAGAATTTCTTGCACTTTTGATTCTTGATCAGGCTCATTGAAACTCATCTCTTCTCCCTGATTTACCAGATTAGTTTGAATCTGACTTACAGAGGAGGCTTGGGCTCCTTGAATCAGAACACCATTCTGATAATCTTTATCATATTCATAAAACCTTGAGGGTTTCTCAATCCCTTTATCAACTTTCACATTTGTACTTTCTATCATCTTTCTCAGTCTCTTGTTAAAACACCGGTATGCTTTGCTTTGAGTAGAGTAACCCAAGAATATTCCTTCATCACTTCTAGCATCAAACTTTCCTAGATCTTTTAGTATTATTAGGGGGTTTTTTTAGTATTTTAATAACTTTTTATTAGCATATTTTTTTGTAAAAAAAATTGTAGGAAAACGTACTTTAGACAATTCTTTTCAATTTAAATTTTTTTTTTAAAAAAAATGTTAAGTTTAGGTCATCTTATGCATGACGTACACGATGATTTTTTAAAAGACCAAAAATGGCCAATAAAAAATTAATAAAAAAAAAAATATTCAATAAAAAATTACAAAAAAATATGAAAAACGTGCTTCAGTGAGTTACAAATCTTTTCCCAAAAGGATTTTGAAAAATGTGATTATTTAGGTCAAAATATGGATGACGTACACATACATGGTATAGTAAAAAAAAAGTGACTTTTAAACAGTGGTTTTTAGAAACACCTATTCAAAATCACTTTCTATCATCTAGGTATTGAAAAAAATTACATATTTGGAAACTAGACTCCGAACACTACATTTCATATTTAGTGACTTTTTCCAAGATTCCACCGTTAAGTGCTTCAAATTTTTAGGTCAAATGTGACAAATTCTGAAAATCAGGGAAAACACTTCCACTTTTTGGCCAATAAGTGGACACAACTTCTTGCACACACTCTCACCGGATGTGAATTCTCCACCTCTATCAGACCTCAAACATTTCAATTTTAATCTAGTTTCATTCTCTACCATAGCCTTGAATATTTTGAATTTCTAAAGAGCTTCTAATTTCTCTTTTAGAAAGGCTACCCACATCATCCGGGAATAGTCATCAATTAGTAACATGAAGTATCTATCACCTTGCACACTCCTGATTCTTGCCGGATGACAAATATTAGTATGAACTAAGTCTAATAATCTGGTAGAGGACAGTTCCTTACTTTTGAATGTGACTCTGCTCAGCTTACCCAACTGACATTCTTTGCACAAGCTATTAGTAGGTTTCACCAATTTTGGAAGATCTCTTACAGCCTGAGTATTGTTTATCTTGATGATATTATAAAAATTCACGTGACACATCCTCCTATGCCATAACCAACTCTGATCAACTTGAACAAATAAACAACTTTTACTAGTACCAACCAAGTGGAAGATATTACCTTTAGTTTGAGTATTGGATGCAATCTCTATTCCGGAACTTTCAAAGATCTTGCATTTTCTATTCTTGAATCGGAGATCATAGCCTTTCTCCACCAACTGTCCAACACTGAGAAGATTGTGCTTCAATCCTTCAACATGTAGTACATTATTAGTTTTGTTCCTTCCATCAAAAGAAATAGTTCCTCTTCCTCTGATTCTACCAGCAGAATTATCACCAAACTTTACCACTCCTTCATACCTTTCCAAATCTATGAATTTGTTTTTGTCACCTGTCATATGGTGAGAGCATCCACTGTCAATGACCTAGTCATCCTTTTCTTCAACTTGGGCAGCCAAAGCTCTTTCTACAACTTTATGATTGACAGATACAGAGGATATTGGTTCTTCTTCCTTGATGACAATAAACACCCATTCACTTCCGGATTTGTTTCCTGTCTCTGATTCATCATCTTCTTCATGAACATAGTAACAATTCTTTTAGAACCTTGATCTATTAGGATTTGGCCTTGAAAATCTTTCCAGACATCTTGAGGCAAAATGACCAATCTTATTGTAGTTAAAACACTTAAAAGGGAATTTTCCTTCATACTTACCGGATCCTCTTGGCAGTCTCTTTGCAATAAGGGCTTCAAGTTGAGTAGTTTCGACTTCTTCTTCCAGGGCTTTTTTTGCTTTTTCATATCACGACAGTTTCCTTGAAGAGTTCTCTCCCGGATCAAACTTTGTTTCCCTTTTACAGAGGCATTGGCTTTGAATGGAAATTCAGTCTTGGGGGGGTCATCTCCAAACTCAATCATTTCAAATGTAGCTAATTTGCCAGCCAATTGATCTCTTGTGATAGTTGTATGGGCTCTGAATTCTTCAATAGCAGCAGCCTTGATTTTATAAGAAGTAGGAAGGGATCTGAGAATTTTGCCAACAATCTCATTTTCATCCAAGACTCCACCAGCATTTCTAATTCCACAAACAAGCTCATTTACTCTTGGCATAAAAGTAGTGATATTTTCATCTTCTCTCATCTTCAGATTTTTGAATTTTCCTTTCAGACTTTGTAACCTTGCACATTTAACATACTTGTCTCCTTCATGCAGAAATTCTAGTTTTTCCCAAATCTCAAAAGCAGTTGGTAGGTCAATAACATTTGAGAGCTCTGAATCAGATAATGTGCTTAGAAGAGCTTCTATAGTCCGCAAATTGTTTTCAGCATATGTGATTTCATTTGGGGCTTTCGGACCACCCTGTGGAGGTTTATACTTTGTTGTAACCATGGTCCAGTATGCCATTCCCATACATTACAAGTGACACTTCATGTGACCTTTCCACAGATTAAATTTGGTTCCATCAAACTTCAGACTATCGTTCTTGTAGGATAACATCCTGGATCTCCTCAAGCGGTTAAGCTCCTTTTAGAGGTACTTGGCTCTGATACCAATTGTTAGACTTAGGGCAGACACTTGAGAGGGGGGTGAATTAGTTGTATAAAACTTTCTTCCAATTAAACACTTAACTTCACTTTGTAATTCAGCAACATAATAATAAATCAATCATGGAAACACAATGCAATGAATCAAGAGTAGAAACACATTAACACATGAGACACCAAGATTTTCATGTGGAAAACCCGGTTAAGGGAAAAACCACAGGGTGCTTAATCCAAGAATGTATTCTCTGTTAGAAGAATAGAAAGAACAAATGGCACATGCCAATAAGGGCTCACTGCCTGAGCACACTGCTCACAAGAGGCCCACTGCCTACAAGAGACACACTGTCTACAAAGAAATAAGTATCACATACATGAACTGGACAATAGCATCTTCACCATGCTTGAATCAGTTCCATTTAAGCCCAATACTTCTGCTCTGCCTTTCGCTCTCCTCCTTGCTACTACACACTCATCTCCACAAGGACACTACTAAAATGACTTCACAATCCCTTATTTATACAAGACATCAACTTAGGAATGATCATCTAAGTTGACAAACATCAACAAGAATATCTGCAGGATGAGTAACTCATCTAGTCGGCCAATCTCAGGAAGAACACCTTCATCCGGAAGAAATTCATCAAATGCAAACTTAAAATCTAATGCGGACCACCAACATGAACTGGACATGATCCATAGATCTCCACAAACTTTCCTGAATCACCAAGAACATCCACACTTCATCTACTTACTGAAATCCTTCTCTCCTTCATCCAGAACCTCAAGAACACAGTCTGTCATCACTGTCACAAAGGAATATATGCTTACGGACCTTCAAACCATGAACCAATTGAGTTGACACTTCACAAAGACTTCCTTAACACTCCCTCAAATCTACAGAATAGGATAATGCAATTCTAGATCTCACCAGACCTGTCTGTATCACTCTGTCACCTCTAAACACCAGCCAGAACTGGGTTTACTTGAGTGGCCACAACTTCTTCAGATCTTCATGCGGACCTCTAAAATCTCTACTAGAACACCTTAAGACACATATATACAAACCCTTTAAACCGCATCCTCTTATCCTCATCCTATCTTGGACTTTTACCTTACTGTCATCACTATTCTTCACTGTTCCTGATTGAGACTAATTTTCTCAATATCCTTAGCACACAGCTCATCCAATCCTTATCATTAATGCAACAGGAGTATGTTGACATCAATGACAACACTGGTTAGGCCCATACTTGCAACACCAACTGCTCTTGCAGACCTACCTATGACCGATACTTGCCAGTTTTATTATAACATACTCATATTAAGTAATTTAAATGTGTAGGATGTAAACCCTTGTGTAAGCCCATGGCCTATGTGGCTTGCCACGTTGCCATCTTGACTGGGTCTCCTTTCACCGTGAACTTGTCACTTGGACCTGCCATGTGTCACATTGTGGACCGCACCATGTGTTCGCCATTGGGAACTACCGCACCATCATCCTTGTGTATAGGCATTGTTACATCAGATTCCTTGTCCTGCTAATATCTTTCTTATGCAATACTGACATCAACACATTTTTGACTTGGCTAGGAGGAGTGACCTCTCCATTGAGGCTTTCTATTTCACAGCTAAACTTTGGAGGGGCATAACTCAGTCATCTCAGGGCCTTTTCTTGTAGATTTTTTTCAAAATGGGTCAATTTTTCGCCAAATTCATAATTGTGTAATTAATTTTCTATTTCAACTCCCTATTTTCTAAAATTCATGTTTTCTTAGATATTTATCTCTATTAAGAACTTTGGAGGGCTATATCTTGCACACAAACTCCTTTTTGGGTCTAATTTTTTGAAAGTACATATTTTTTTAGTATTTCAAGTGTTGGTGTCATTTATTTTTCTCAATGTACATTTGAATTGTACTTTCTAAATTGTGCTTCATTTGAAAACTTGGAAACCATATTCAGATATTAGAAATGCACTAATGATAAAGTGTCAATTATTGTATTTGTTTAGGGGGTCTTATATGGAGGATCTTATATTCATCAATTTAAGACGAAGTTCTATTATGGATGGTCTCTTTATTTGAAGAGTCTATCATAGTTAATAATATATGTTTTAATTCATCTTTCTATTTTCACCTTGAAAAGAGGGAATTGTAAGTCATAGTGAGATGGAACCCTAGAGCATTTCAAATGGATTCACCTCTTGTCCCATCTCTATGGACTTGTTCATGAACCAAATACTTTTTAGCAAAAGCAAGTATGTGATGACAAGAATGATTATGTCCTAGGATCCATCAGTTGCTATGTTGATATCGACACAGTTAGGGTCACCTTGCACATTGAGTACCCTAATGCCCTTTGGACCAAAATTTGGGAAATGCAAGGAGATCCTGATGATACTTCATTCTCTAATGACCCTGGAATGGATTGTCTTGTGACCCTTGATGATTCTCTATCATATGACTAGGATACAATTGAGGAGCTTATTGATTGGTAAGATCTTAAACATCATGATGACATAGAGACTTATTTTGACTCCTAAAGAGACTTTTGTTGATTACTTAGCTTCTTTGAATCCTATTGCAAATTTAAAGGGTTTACCTCCTATATATTTGAATTACGATTCTAAGATTAAGGACTCTTCTCCTCCAACACCTGCAACATCAGGTTCATATTCAAGCATCTGATATGGACACATCATGGGATGAGCATTATAGTCACATGACATGCACTAAGATTCCACCTCCACCTATTCCTTCCATAGAGTTTAGTGTTACTTCATTGAAAGCTTCCAATAATTCTTTGCAATAGGATCATATATATCTTTCTGATACATTGCACTTTTATGAACATCCCATCCTTACACCATAGTAGATCTACTTTAAAGGAGGGTTCAAGTCAGTAGAGAACCCTCACTATTACATATGAACTTGCCCAAACTAGTCCTATACAACTGATCCAATACAATAACACCATACCTCGATCTATCAATCTCCTAGCAATCATTGGTTGTCCTCACCTCCAGATCAATTGGATTCTTTGCCCCAACACCTAAGGCCAACAATGTTCATGGCACACTGCCAGATCCACCACATCAAGAGCAGATGACAGAACTCAAACTAGGGATAATGAGAGGTGGGGAATAGCCAAGAGAGATGATGAAGTGACTGGCCCTGGGGCATCACGCTAATACATAATAGAGGAAATTGTAGCTCTATCTCTTTCCCAGTACAAACGATGCTCTCAGTAGTCAGAAATAAATCTTGGGAAGGGGTCGAGTGGCTACCCCTCCCCCTAACCGCATTCAACGTTGCCTCTAATCCCATACCTCTCTTCATCCCATCCACCCCAACCATTTTTTTTTATATCGTGGGTCAGAGCCCTACTATCTATTGGCCCTTTGAAACCCTTGAAGATAGTTCAATTTGGGTCCATCCTGCCTAGAGATAGTTGATGAGAAGCAGGTTGGGATTTAAGGCTCTCTCTCTCTCTTTGGAAAGTAGAAGAACTAGTCATATATATCTTCTTGATACATTACACTCGGATGCATTCTTATCAAACATCTCATTTATGTTTGTAGAGTCCTACTTTTCTGATCTAGAGGACACTATTGAGGACATTTGATAGCTCTGATAGTGTTGCATCTTCTTTTTCTTTCAATGTAATGAGGGTACATATAAACCCTCCTTCTCTCTCTCCTCCTTTTCATGTTTTTTTGGTGTCATCTTTGGTAGTTAGGCTTGGGACTCCTAATCATATTTTGACACATCTTAACACTAACATAGAGATATGTGAGCATCTTATCAAGAAATTCATCTTGATTCCTTCATTCACTCTGCTACTTGAATGGGAATTCAGAAATTTGATAGCTCAAAGTTTCATTCTACATCCATATTCTCTCTTTTAAGTAGAGGCATTGATCTTGCAAGGACATCAGGAGACTATTCTATTTTTGAGGGGTTGCATGGTCCTCTCTATCCTTTATCTTCTTGGGGGAACCTCTCTCTTCTATTTTGGGGTGGATTTTCTTTCTTACTTTCAGGGGGAGGGAGACAAGGCATTCTCTTTTCTTTTAGGGGGTGAGGGATTATCTTCTTTATAGGGGAATCATATGTACATGAGCACCTATCATGGCTACTCATTTGTCGAGACCCATTTTTCACCAACCTAAGTTGTGCTTAAGGGGAGTATTTGTGTAAGTTTTTTATTTCATTTCATTAGGTATTTTTATGTATTTTCCTACATAGTTTAGTCTTAATAAGGGTGAGTGGGAATGATGGGTTCACTCTCTTCAATAGGAGTTATACTCTCCTTATTTGGATATTGAGGTGTCTTCTCATTTCTTGGAACACTTCCTAGTGGATGAGGTGTGCACCTCCCTGCTTTTCATTTCATATAAATGCACTCACCTAGCTAGTCATTAGCTTTTATCTTTCTTGAGTCTAGTGTGCTCTCTTGATTAATGGGAATAACATTGTTTTTCCTATCATCTTGGTATTGAATTGTGTTGTGGCTATTACTATGGTACTAAGCCTTGGTTTATTTCTTGCTTATTAAAAAATATAATAATTTTGTAAAGCCTAATATGTAGGAATATAAAGATATCATAATGTGAGAAGCTCGTGTGACGATAGAAAGCAAGGTGCTCCCAATGTTGCCTCTAATTAGGGCCATAAACCAATTATAATAACCATGAATGTTAGAAGGGAAAGATGGACACAAAAAAGTACAGAATGTCATCATGATAAGCATTTATACAATGTAATCAACATAAAACATGATAGTGTAAGTTATAATCATTATTAGCATAAACATGTGAGTCATAAGATCTAATCTTAATACTTGTAGAAGAACACATAATCATCATAAGATAAAAGCATGTGAGTGTAAACATGTGGGCATGTATGTATAAATGGAAAAGGATGATAAAATGCTCTTAATGTTGCCCCCAATGGGAGGGCACCTAATCAAGAAACTTGTATAAATAGATTCTCTAAATCAGTCAATTGTAATCACATAATTGTGATGAAATGTAATGAAAAAACTTTCACAAAAGAAGAAAATAATAATGATATGCTACAAATAATTGAGAATAATAAGCCACTTTGAGAGGGAAAACCTCCAAAAATATCCAAGAAGAACACAATTCACAATATAATGATAATAAACTAATCACTAGCTCCTATATAAACCTAATTATGTCATGTTTGCCACCAAGACTGACTTAGATACCTAAATATAACACCTGGGATGACAATTATCTAAATAAGGCTATAATAATGATCATAGATCATATAACTTAAATTAAGAGTTAAGGTATCCACAAATTGACTACTCATAACCCTATACACATTATAGGATTAAGGGTGTAGCATGCTCCCCTCTTTACACAAGCATTGTCCTTAACATTGATCAATTATGGATGCTTCTACATAAAATCTTCATCTTCCTATGTGATAACTTTGAGTAGTAAATACTTCCATTTAATGAGGTACTTTTTTATTGTCCCAATCCTCAGCTTCTTCATGTGTTTGGAAAATTAACTCAAGCTCCAAGATGGGTCTTGCTTCTACATCTAGCTTAGATGGCACTGTTTGTGTTAGAATTTTGCATTGATCCACTTACCTCTTGATTTTGTTTTGTGTCTTTGCCTTGTTCTCCTTAAGACTAAAGGGTTCCTCTTGCTGGTGTTGAATGTGTTCTTCCATTTCTCTAACCTTTTGGTGTAACTTCAAAGAAGAGGTGAAGGATGGTAGATGGTGCCCTAGAATTGATTGAATGGCTCAATTAGGATCTCCTTTAGGAGGCAATCCTTTTTTAATCTCCTCCTCCCCCTCCTTCTCTTTCTTCTTCTTCTACTCCTCCTTGTATATTCTTCATTCGTAACAGGTTCTGAGATCACATATGATAGCTAACTATTGAGTTATTTAGGTGATGATCCATCTTCATATTTGAATCAAAACCAAAAGCATCATCCCCTTAGGAGGTACATATTCTTTCCAAGTCTTTTTGTCTAGCTCCATATGTTGGGAATCTCTATAACCTTGGCTAAAAACTATTTGTTCAACCATTGCATTGACATCTCATATATTAGCTTTCATCTTTGACAAGATTTCTTCCTTCATCTTGTTGGTTTTTCCCCTGATTTCCTTCTTCATTCTTCAAAAATTAAAAAATAATTCACTAATTTGCAACCTTGGGAGTGAATACCCTGATTTCACAATAACTCCTTCAAATCTGCTCCAAATGACCTCAAATCTAGACTATAGAAGCTTCAATATGTCTTTGAAAAAACCTCCAATGAGGAAAAAAAATTGTCAAAATAAGAGAGATATGCACCTCACAATTTGACCTTTTGAGTAAAAAAATTGCTTTGATTCTTGCCCTCTAAGTGCCAAGATCATGTTTTGATACCAATTGTAATGAAATAACTCACACAAAACAAGAATATAATAATAATATGTAAGAAATAGTTGAGAATAATAAGCCACTTCAAGACAACAAACCTCCAAAAGTCTCTAAGAACATATTTCGTCATATGATGATAATAAACTAACCACTAGTTCCTATATATACCTAATTATGCCATGGTTGCCACACAAATTGACTTAGATACCTAAATTTAACATCTAGGATGACTTAATTATCTAAATAAGACTATAATAATGATCATATAACTTAATTAAGAGTTAAGGTAGCCACAAGCTGACTACTTAGAACCCTATGCACATTATAGGATTAAGGGCATGACATGAAATAGAAGATTACCTCTCATGGAAAGCTATAATCAATGATATTGCAAGAGTTATATCTAGTATTCATGGTCAGATAAATAATTTGTTGTTATATGTACCTATAACGTCATCTCAAATTTTGTGTATGCATCAAATATAGTAATTAAATTTGTGAAAATTGTGCTTATAATAAGAAATATAATCGTGAAATACCCCTTTGAATGTAATGTATCAATCTACTTGTAAATCATAATGGAGACGTTGTAATATGAAGCAATCAAAGAACTAAAAGCAATCCCATTAACTTGTGTAATTGGATCAACAAAATCAATAAGTATAACTTATTAATAAACTAATGGAATATCTATAGGTAAAAATGAAAAAGATATATCACTAAAGTTCAAATCTGAATGAATCATAAATACTATATGTTCCTTTCCTTTTCACTTTTGTTCTTCTAATTGTTTCTTCATATTAGTAGGAAAAATTTCAATGCTTCTGTTATCTTTTTTTCATGTAATTATAGTGGTTCTAGAATATCATGCTCGTCAAGGCATTTCAAATTTTATGTTAACACACACTAAGTAAGGGAAAAGTTATGAAATGAATTCAATATTTAAACCTTAGACATATAAAATATCTTTACAAATTAATAAGATCGCTTGTTTTAGCCTGCTCTAGTCCCCTTACAAAACGTTTGTTATTGGGTTAGCCATATACTTTTCATGTTTTTAGCAATTGTCATATTAACCAAGTCCTTTACCTTTGTATCCATGTTTTTGCATAATCTTATATCCAAGACCATATAATTTATCAAATGGTATAGAAGTAGATGAAGTAGCATGAGAAGTATCCCTTTATAAATAATGTCACAAGCACAAGTTGATTTTGTCCCATTAGCATCACTTGGCTTAGGAAGTGGTAGTTGACCATTTATAGATGGGATCTATAAAGCACGAACAAATGTTATAAGCATTAGGATCAAACTTGTATTCTCCAAGACCACAAGGCATGAAATCTAATGTGCCCCAATCATCACCAAATAAAGCATTATCATTATTTTGGCATCTCTTTAGTAGATTCATTTTGTGTAATAAAATTTTTAGGCTGATCCACTATTTAACAATAACTAAATGGATGAGTATCCACATTTATTTGATCTCTCTAGTTATTATAGTTAAACTTTACAAATATGTGAAAAGTAGATGATACAAACCCCATACATGAATCAATGGATGAGCCAAAAATATATTATATGTTAATTTCTCAGGAATCACATGGAATGGTTAATCAATAAGGAGTGATCCAACTATAATAGAAAGGAAAATAAGACCAATATATTGTCTACTAGTTATTAACAACTTTTTTGATATATCCACATTCAACTTTTTCAAATAGTCCTCACTACATGTATTCGAACTAGATCCATTATCAACGAAGGCACACTTAAGTATATATTATCATATTTCACCACAATATGTAAAGGTAAATGATCATTAATACTTGATTCAAATGGAAGATCAACATCACCAAATAAAATATCATGTTTTTTGTAGAACCAATAAATGTTATGAAAGAAGTCACTATCTATGTTGAAGTATCATAATGTTCTATAGATATTTTCTTAATTTTTTAGCATGATATCCTTATATGAAGATGATGTACACACTACATACCAAAGAGATATCTTAGCATGCATATTCTAAAGTTGATCAGTTATATACATACACTTTTTATTGATCACGTAACTTACTCAAACTTAAAAAACACAAATTAAGTGTAATTGAGTGTGACCCCGTAGAGGACATTGGGTGGATGTGTCATATATTTTTATGATTTTTTTATATTTAAATAATTATATATTAATTTTTAATATGACTTTTCAAAAATATTAAATTAAAAAAGAAACTTAAAACTTTTTAAAACCTATATTAAAAAATCTTAAAGTGTAACACAACTTTTGGATTTGAAAAATGATATATATGGTCTGAAAGTTATGTGTTTTCAATATATATCAATTTGGAATTCAAATATAGTGTATGTACAAAATAAAAAATTTAATTATGTATTAAATTTATAATGAGAAAAAAATTATTATTTTTGAATCATGATAATTTCATCTACAAACCCTTTTCATTTTATTAAATTAGGTTAAAAAATTCAACAACTTTGAGGGCAATGTCATGAAAATTTTTAGGATAACACTAAGCATGTGATTTTGAAAAATTTTGACATGTTTTGGGACTCCCACTTGCCTATATCCAAAGTAATCCCAAAGAATTTTGAGAGGGAATCCAAATTTGAGCTATAAATTGTAATGACAAAAAATGCATACCCTACAATTTTCACGCTATATTTTGGGCCTGCTTTAGTGTCTATTGCTTATAGAATATTTTAGGGATTAATCATTTTAGCCTAGGCTTGGCCTTTTCCTTCACTAGATTGCCAGATGTATTTATTACATTATGATTTTTTTCGTTGACCTAAGACAGCATGTTAAATATCAAGTGATTTCTCTTAAGATGTGAGCACAACGCGTAGATGTCTGCATGATGCACTAGTATCCTACAAGTTTGCAAAATTTAAACATTGTTTATTCACTATATCTCTACTCTTTATTGTTTATTCACTATCATTGTCAGCTGGAGTGGAAGAAAATGAGCCCGGCTCTTTTTTAAAAATATATACTTTTTTGAAAACAGGTAGCCGTTTAGTAACGCGCACCTGAAACTAAACGGGTACCCATTTAGGCTCAGGTGCATGTTACTAAACGGGTACCCATTTAGGTTCGGGCGCCTGTTCCTAAACGGGTACCAGTTTCTTTGAAAATGGGTACCCATTCCTAGCGGCTTTTGTTTTTTGCCCATGCGACTTCCCCTACATGTGGACCGAGTTTCTTGCTTTTACCTATGCCTTCACATATTTACACTTCTTGGTGGATGCAATGTCTACCTCCCTCCTGCTTTAAATTTCTTATAAATGCACTCACTTACCTATGTATTTTCACTTAGCCAGTCATTAGCTTATATCTTTTTGAGTCTAGTTTTCTCTCTTGATTAATGAGAATAGCATTGTTCAACCTATCATCTTGGTCGTCAATGGTGGTCTAGCTATTAGTATGGCATTAGGTCTTACTTATTGTCAAATCTCCAAGTAGTGATAACTCGTGGGAAGATGTTACTATCTTGACTTCTCCTTATTTGTCTTCTTCTCCATCTTCTTCTTTTCCTTCTTGTCCTCCTCCTCCTCCTCCTCCTCCTCCTCCTTCTTCTACTCCTCGTCCTTACATATTCTTCATTCGTAGCAGGTTCTAAGATCACATATGAGAGCTAACTATTGAGTTATTTAGGTGATGATCCATTTGAACATATTTGAATCAAAACCAAAAGCATCATCCCCTTAGGAGGCGCATCTTCTTTCCAAGTCTTTTTATCTAGCTACATATGTTGGGAATCTCTACAACCTTGGCTAAAAACTATTTGTTCAACCATTGCCTTGACATCTCTTATATTAGCTTTCATCTTTGACAAGATTTCTTCCTTCATCTTGTTGGTTTCTCCCCTAATTTCCTCCTTCATTCTTCAAAAATTGAAAAACAATTCACTAATTTGCAACCTTGGGAGTGAATACCCCGATTTCACAATAACTCCTTCAAATCTACTCCAAATGACCTCAAATCTAGACTATAGTAGCTTCAATATGGCTTTGAAAAAACCTCCAATGAGAATTTTTTTTTGTCAAAATAAGAGAGATATGCATCTCACAATTTGACCTTTTGAATAAAAAAATTGCCTTGATTCTTGCCCTCTAAGTGCCAAGATCATGCTATGATACCAATTGTAATGAAATAACTTGCACAAAACAAGAATATAATAATAATATGCTAGAAATAGTTGAGAATAATAAGCCACTTCAAGGCGGCAAACCTCCAAAAGTCTCTAAGAACATATTTTGTCATATGATGATAATAAACTAACCACTAGTTCCTATATATACCTAATTATGCCATGGTTGCCACACAAACTGACTTAGATACCTAAATTTAACACCTAGGATGACTTAATTATCTAAATAAGACTATAATAATGATCATATAACTTAATTAAGAGTTAAGGTAGCCACAAGATGACTACTTAGAACCCTATGCACATTATAGGATTAAGGGCGTAGCATGAAATAGAAGGTTGCCTCCCATGGAAAGCTATAATCAATGATATTGCAAGAGTTATATCTAGTATTCATGGTTAGATAAACAATTTGTTGTTATATGTACCTGTAAGGTAATCTCAAATTTTGTGTACGCATCAAATATAGTAATTAATTTGTGAAAATTGTGATTATAATAAGAAATATGATCATGAAATACCCATATGAATGTAATGTATCAATCTACCTATAAATCATAATGGAGACATTGTAAGATGAAGCAATCAAAGAACTAAAAGCAATCCCATAAACTTATGTAATTGGATCAACAAAATCACTAAGTATAACTTATTAATAAACTAATGGAATATCCATAGGTAAAAATGAAAAAAGATATATCACTAAAGTTCAAATCTGAATGAATCATAAATACTATAGGTTCCTTTCCTTTTCACTTTTGTTCTTCTAATTGTTTTTTCATATCACTAGGAAAAGTTTCAACGCTTCTGTTATCTTTTTTTCATGTAATTATAGTGGTTCTAGAATACCATGCTCATATTGGCCAAGTCCTTTACCTTTGTATCCATGTTTTTGCATAATCTTATATCCAAGACCATATAATTTATCAAATGGTATAGAAGTAGATGAAGTAGCATGAGAAGTATCCCTCTATAAATCATGTCACAAGCACAAGTTGATTGTATCGAGCATTAGCATCACTTGGCTTAGGAAGTGGCAGTTGAGCATATATAGATGGGATCTATATAATATGAACAAATGTTATAAGCATTAGGATCAAACTTGTATTCTCCAAAACCATAAGGCATAAAATCTAATGCACCCTGGAATCATCACCAAATAAAGCATTATCATTATTTTGGCCTCTCTTTAGTAGATTGATTTTGTGTAATAAAAATATTAGGTTGATCCACTATTTGACAAAAACTAAATGGATGAGGATCCACATTTATTTGATCTCTCTCGTTATTATAGTTAAACTTTACAAATATGTGAAAAGTAGATGGCACAACCCCATACATGAATCAATGGATGAGCCAAAAATATATTATATGTTAATTTCTTAGGAATCACATGGAATGGTTAATCAATAAGGAGTGGTCCAACTGTAATAGAAAGGAAAATAAGACCCATATATTGTTTACTAGTTATTAACATATTTTTTGATATATCCACATTCAACTTTTTCAAACAATCCTCACTACATGTATTCGAACTAGATCCATTATCAATGAAGGCACACTTATGTATATATTATCATATTACACCACAATATGTAAAGGTAAATGATCATTAATAATTGACTCAAATGAAAGATCAATATCACCAAATGAAATATCATGTTTTTTGTAGAACCAATAAATGTTATGAAAAAAGTCACTATCTATGTTGAAGTATCATAATGTTCTTATAGCTATTTTCTTAATCTTTTAGCATGATATCCTTATATGAAGATGATCTACACACTACATTCCAAAGAGATATCTTAGCATGTGTATTCTAAAGTTGATCAATTATATGCATATACTTTTTATTGATCACATAACTTACTCAAACTTTAAAAACACAAATTAAGTGTAATTGAGTGTGACCCCGTAGAGGACATTGGGTGGATGTGTCATATATTTTTATGATTTTTTTATATTTAAATAATTATATATTAATTTTTAATATGAATTTTCAAAAATATTAAATTAAAAAAGAAACTTAAAACTTTTTAAAACCTATATTAAAAAATCTTAAAGTGTAACACAACTTTTGGATTTGAAAAATGATATATGGTTGGAAAGTTATGTGTTTTCAATATATATCAATTTGGAATTCAAATATAGTGTATGTACAAAATAAAAAAATTAATTATGTATTAAATTTATAATGAGAAATAAATTATTATTTTTGAATCATGATAATTTCATCTACAAACCCTTTTCATTTTATTAAATTAGGTTAAAAAATTCAACAACTTTGAAGGCAATGTCATGAAAATTTTTAGGATAACACTAAGCATGTGATTTTGAAAATTTTTGACATGTTTTGGGACTCCCACTTGCCTATATCCAAAGTAATCACAAAGAATTTTGAGAGGGAATCCAAATTTGAGCTATAAATTGTAATGAAAAAAATTGCATACCCTACAATTTTCACACTATATTTTGGGCCTGCTTTAGTGTCTATCCCTTATAGAATATTTTAGGGATCATTTTACCTAGACTTGGCCTTTTCCTTCACTAGATTGCTGGATGTATTTATTACATTATGATTTTTTCGTTGACCTAAGACCACATGTTAAATTTCAAGTGATTTCTCTAAGATGCAAGTACAATGCGTAGATGTCTGCACGATGCACTAGTATCCTACAAGTTTGCAAAATTTAAACATTTTTTATTCACTATATCTCTATTCTTTATTGATTATTAAGTATTGACAATATTTAGGAATACCTTGGGGAAATCATTGGGTTGCAAGGGCCTAGTTCTCCTAGGTTTGAACCCTTGATTAGACCAAATTCACAATCATGACAAATGATGTTAGATAGAAAGAAAGTGCATAAATGATCTTGATGTAAGTATTGGCTCTTTTTAAAGATCCAAATTGAAATGTTCCTTTTGGATGTTATTTAATATTCTAAGATTTTGAATGATAATTAGATGTCAATTAGTGTCCAAATGAATGTCTTCAACTATGAAAATATAACAAATCCTCAAACAAATGTATACCAAGTTGGCTCCCAGTGGCTAGAGGAAAAGGGTGAGAGTCAACAAAATTTTATTTTTAGGTTAGATCTGCATAGTATAGGATCACTCTTTCAAATTGTGGAAATGACCTAGGATCAGGAAAGTGAGGTCTTCGACTCAAGAACATATATGTAGAAGTATCACTTCTACAAGGGTAGTGTGTGGGAATATATGCAAATAGGTCAAAGATAAGTTTGAATGTGTTGGAATGTGTGAAGAAGGGAGGAGTAAATAAGGTTGGATAAGGATAGGAGCTAAAGTTAACACAAGAGTGTGTGGCATGTCATTATATAATTATAATAAGACATTCCCTCAAAATAAACCTAAAACTAAATAAAAATTAACATAAATATACAAATTTCACTATTACAATAATTATAACTAACTTTATTTAGACATAAGAATCTCAACATAAAAATGATTGCATATTTATCTTAAACCTATAAAATTAAATTTACATCCCATTGACAATTATTTAAACAATTTATTAAATGTATTGAAAAAACAATTTAATGAATGCCTTAAGAAAAGCCAATTTAATGAATGCCTCGAAAAATAGGTTTGATTACATGATTTGTATTTGATTTAGGTAAATCAACAAATTTTGAAGAAAAAAAAATCATGAAGAGATTCAATAAAGAAGAAGATCCTTTGCCTATATTTTAATCACTCTAATATATATGAGTATTTTTGTCATATGGTAAAGAAGATGATTACATGATTTGTATTTGATTTAGGTAAATCAACAAATTTTGAAGAAAAAAAAATCATGAAGAGATTCAATAAAGAAGAAGATCCTTTGCCTATATTTTAATCACTCTAATATATATGAGTATTTTTGTCATATGGTAAAGAAGATGATTACATGATTTGTATTTGATTTAGGTAAATCAACAAATTTTGAAGAAAAAAATTCACGAAGAGATTCAATAAAGAAGTAGATCCTTTGCCTATATTTTAATCACTCTAATATATATGAGTATTTTTGTCATATGGTAAAGAAGATGATTATGAATTTTATCAGAAGTGGAAGTGATGCTAAAGAATAAGATGACCATATCATCTTCAGAATCATTTCGTCAAGAGGCGAACTACAGTCGCAGTGGGGGTGGAGATGAGAGCACTCATTTTTTGGTTGTATCTATAAACCCAAAAAAATAAAAATAAATGGTTGTCAGGTTGCCAGCGCCAAATAAAGAAAACTCACATTAAATTTTATGTTGCATGCATTGAACAATTTGCTTAAGGGCATGGACATATAACATTTAATATAAATATAGCATTTATTTAAGATTGTGTAATGCCTAGATATTAATATATCTCATTTGAGAATGAGTGGATGATTATTTAAGATTGTGTAACACCCAGAGATTAATATATCTCATTTGAGAATGAGTGGATGATGGCGTCAGATGTGCAGGGAAGGCTTCTGAGATGGGGTTGTTATTATATCAGTTATGGAGCACTCACTACTCTACAATTACAAAGATTTGTTTCATTTTCTTTTCTCTTAGTCGCCACATCTGCTTTAAAATTTGTGGTTTTTGTCCTTCATGCTATGTGTGATTTTAGCTGGATGTTTCCAAGGTGGAGGAGAGCATATTTCACATACAATCTACTACAAGAAAGGATCCGGCATGTTAATTAGACTGACGAAAGCCCTTGAATCAATTCACCTGGATTTTTAGAACGCCAACCTTACCTCATTTGAGTATGGCCAAATTATCAAAACAACCATTATTAAGGTACTAAATATCTTGGGGTTTCTCATGGGTTTCTTACCACTTGCATTTTTTGATTGTATAGATGAAGAAATGTGAGGTAGAGAGAAGCAGTGAAACAAATTATTTTGGAAGCTACACCAAACCACAGTTTTGAGAGGCAGAGAGAAGCAGTGAAACAAATTATTTTGGAAGCTACACCAAACCATAGTTTTGAGATAGCATTAAACACACGATTCTCATAAGCTTAAGGATTCTCTTTGATTCAGCTACTAAAAAAAAATTGTCATAGGAAAACTCTGATATTGTATTTAGCTTATTATTATTGTTTTCATTTTAATTAAGGATTTTTTATTTTTGAGAATGATTATATGTTAGTCAATCATAAAAATATTAACCCTAATCATAGATTAACCCTATAATTATTAAGATATATAATATTCTTACTATTTAATATGCCATAACATTATTTTCTTTTAGTAAGTTTCTAAATCCTCTTTAAGTTTAAAAATTCATAAATGTTTGCAAAAGATAATAAAAGTATATTACAATATAAATATAATTTTAAATTAACCTCCCATTCAAGGCCGTATGATTAGGAAAGAGAGATAATTTGCTTTATTCTTTTCTTTTTTAAAAGAAAAGGATGCCTTTATATATTTTATTCTATTCTTTTTAAAACAAAAGGATGCCTTTATGTATATATTTATTTTAAATCTACTTTATCAAATGTTTAATATTAAGTGAAAATAATGGAATTTTAAAAAAAAAAATGTTTTATCAAATTTTTAATATTAAGTAAAAATAATGGAATTATTATAATGGAGTTATTATTCTTTTCAAAAAAATATGCTTAACATTTTCTTAGTAGTTTAAAATTAAATTAATAATAATGATATGTTAGATTATCTATCTCTCCCTACTCATGGAAGGGCAACACATTCCAGAATGGTGAAAAACGGAGATGGAAGGATGCTTTGAGGAGCGCAAAGATGGGTGAAGATTTCCTCAAAGGGAGCTCGAGCAGGCTAGGTTTCATAGGAACTAGGATAGAAGGACCGCCGGTGCTGACCAAAACCTTCATCCCCAGAAAGAAGAGCAATGGAGATGGAATGATGATCGATTCCACCAAGGAAGGAGACACCAACATAATAGAGGTTTTTGCCACCCTAGGCAGTGGAATCAAAGGCAGCATGACTATCCCCTACATAGAAATTCAAATTTACATTGGCAGGTAGAGGGAAACCCTAGAGGTGGAGGCCAGCTTAGGGCTTTCAGAGGCACAATCTATAGCCCAGAAATCAAATACCTAGGAGGGAAGAAGATAGAGAAGAAGAAATAACTATCTCCCTAAGCACAAATCAGATTTAGGACCAAGTCTTGAAACTGGAAAACACAGCATTAATAATCAAATGGTATGGGAAAGATCTAAATTGGCAAAGTTTGAAAATGGGGCAAGGACCTAGAATTTAAGAGAATGGAGAATGATTTTTTTGTAGTCATCTGCCCTACTGTTGCCATTAGGGCTCAAATAGAAGAAGGGGTTTGGATTCTGGATGGCTGTGGCTTTTACATCTTTTGGTGGAAGGCGGGATTTGATCCAACTTCATACCAAATCAAAAAAGTTCAAGATTGGTATATCATGCCCAATCTTCCGCTCGAATACTAGGATCCTAGGATTCTAGAAGAAATTGGAAACAGTTTGGGAACCTTTCTATGCGCTGAAGAAAGATCTAACCCAGAAGGGTCTAGCACGTTTGTTAAGTTAGGCATTGAAAATAATCCAAACCGAAGAATTCACAGAGAAATCAAGATTTTGTTAGGATTCAGGACTTGGTTGCAGAACTTGATCTACAACCCCATCTCCACAGACACATTGGTCAAAATTTTGGGGTGGAAAGGGATAATTACTCAAGAGAGAAATCAGAGCAATCTTCAAATAAGCAACCCATACCTACTATCAATGAAGATCAAAATTCCGCTAAAGAAGCCCTTCCTCCCCTAACCGAAGCAGAATTACAAGTTGACCCCAAATTAGGGAAGAGATGTGAAGATAACCAGAGTATTAAGCCCTTAGATCAAAAACTATCTCAAGTCATTGAGATGATTGGCAACAAAGAGAGTAAGGAAGATCAAGATTCTCTTATTAATGTGGGCAATGAATTGGTTGATATTGCTAAAGCGGCTAAAAGAGGTGAGATTGACCTTGATACTTATGGAGGGGAAGACTGGTTTGTAGAACATGAACTAGATATTGGGGGAAATTTAGCCTTTCTAGATGAAGAGGAAATTCCAAGCAAAGTCTTGAATACTCCCACTCCAAAACCCCCAGAACAAGGGGGGCTAGGTTTGAAAACTAAGGATCCAATCAAAACTTCTCCTAATTGTGGAGAACATAGAGGAAAAGGAAGAATTCCAAACAAGGAAAAGCTTAAATGGGACAGGGAAGCGTCTGTCTAGTTAAAAATTGAAACATTGTTGAAAGTAGGGAAGGGAGATCCCCTTCCTGAACAACAATGAAAATCATGACTTGGAATGTTAGGGGCTTAAACACCCCTAACAAAAGATGCCTGCTGCAGCAGCATCTGAATACACAACTTTCGGATATTTGCTTGATTCAGGAATCTAAACTAGGCAAACAAGAAAGATCAAATCTAGGTTTGAAGATGAAGAACTGGAAAATCTGTGGAGTCAATTCAGAAGGAGCCTCAGGAGGGTTGCTAACTCTATGGAAACCTCAAACAGTACTGGTAGAAGTAGTGGCTTCAAGCAACTTTTGGCAAGCCTGCAAGGTAAGGAGTTTAGTCTCCAATTTAAGCTTTTTACTGATTAATGTGTATGGACCTAATAACTATATTCAAAAAAGAATTTTATGGAATGAATTGGATATAGTTTGTAAGCTTCCAGATTTTGAGGTTTGTATTCTGGGAGGGCATTTCAACTATATCTTAACAGGAGCAGATAAGAAAGGGGGAGTTGGCAGAAAACTCCAGTCTTAGCTTGATTTTGAAAACTTTGTGGATAGGAATGAGCTCTGTGACATTCAAATGGGGGGTGGACAATACACTTGGACAAACAAAAGGTTGGGTTTTTGTAATATAGCTAAGAAGCTAGATAGATTCCTATTCAAAGGAAATCTTAGTAGATTCCCCTACACTCTTGATAGCCAGTTGCTACCTCTACCAGGGTCAGACCATTATCCAGTTTGTTTGGAAATTTTGGGAGAAAGGGGCCCTGCGAGAAGCCCATTCAAGTTCAAAAATATGTGGTTCAAGCATAAAGATTTTTTGGATTTGATCAAACAATGGTGGAATGATACAAAGCCAGTCGGATCCAAAATGTTCTGCGTTGTAGTCAAGTTGAAAGTAGTAAAGCAAAACCTAAAATTATGGAATAGAAACAACTTCAAAAACATTTTTGAGGAAAAGAAGCAGTATGAATTGGACTTGAAAGCCCTCTCAAAAAAGATTATCCATGAAGGAATGGACAATCAAAGTTACTTAGAGGAAAAAGCTTTGATGACAAAACTAAATGATATTCTTTCTAAGGAAGAAACGTTTTGGAGACAAAAGTCCTGGGAGGTTTGGCTGTCTGATGGCGATAGAAATACAAAATACTTCCACAATGCAACAAAAGCAAGAAGAGAGGTGAATAGAATAACAAGGGTAAGAGACAAAGATGGAAGACTTCTGGAGGGAGTGGAAGAGGTGAAACAAACGGTTGTGGACTATTTCCAGAACCTGTTAAATGAGGGGGAAGGCTCCAACCTCACAATCCAAAAAGAGCTTGTGGGATTCATTCCTAAGTTGGTAACAGAGGTCCAGAATGAGATGTTAAACAACAAATTTTTGGAAGAAGTTAAGACTGCTCTTTTCCAACTCCACCCAAACAAGGCACCAGGCCCAGACGGCTTCCCAGCTGGTTTTTTCCGAAAATGTTGGGACATAATTAGCAAAGATATTCTGGCGGCTCTGGAGGAATCCAGGACTTCAGGATAGCTGCTAAAGGAAATCAACAATACCTTTTTAGCTTTGGTCCCAAAAAAAGAGAAGCCTGACTTTCTGGATGACTTTAGGCCCATTTCTCTGTGTAACACCCTCTACAAAAGTTTAGCCAAAGCAATGGCTAACAGATTAAAATCACTTCTTCTAAATTTGATTTCCGAAGAACAGATAGGGTTCGTCACAAATAGATCCATCCTAGATGGGGTAATAATAGCTTAGGAGGCCATTTATTCAATTCAAACTTTGAGAAAGCAAGCATTTCTAATAAAACTTGACATTAAGAAGGCATACGATCGAGTCAACTGGCATTTCTTGTTTAAAGTTCTGGAAGGGTTTGGCTTCAATAGGTTTTGGCTAGACTGGCTCTTCTCCTGGGTTGCAAGCCCAAGATTTTTAGTCCTGGTGAATGGCACTCCAGAAGGTTTCTTCAACGTCTCCCGGGGGCTAAGATAGGGAGATCCAATCTCCCCTTTTCTTTTTATACTAATGGTGGAAGCCCTTGGGAGATCAATTACCAGAGCCTGGAACTTAAGGGAGATTGATGGCATTCAAGTTACTAGTGATATTCTGAACATCACCCATCAGCAGTTCGATGATGACACTATGTTTTTTGGGAAAGCCCAAATTAAGGAGGCTCGAAACCTCAAGACAATTCTCCAAAAGTATACAACAACTTTAGGGTAAGAAGTCAGCCAAGAAAAATCAGAGGTTTTCTTCTTCAACATAGCAGCGAGACTGGAAGCTCATATTTTGAGGATCCTTGGCTTCAAGAAAGGATCTCTTCCCTACAATTATTTGGGGATCCCGCTGGTTAAAGGTCTTTAGCCGAGCAACACTTGGAACAATTTATTGGAGAAAGTTAGTATGAAGATAGCTTCCTGAAAAAATAACTGGCTCTCTTGGGCTGGCATGCCTACTAAACTCAAGTCAGTTATATCCGCCCTACCGACCTATCTCATGTCTTGCCTCCCTTTGTCAAGTAAAGCAAGCAAAGCTTTGAATAAGAAGATGAAATTTTTTTTTTGGCAAGGGTCGTTGGAACAATTCATGTTTCCTTTAATCAAATGGAAACAAATTTGTATATCCAAACAAAGTGATGGAACTGGATTAAAAAATCTTCTACTTCAAAATAAAGCCCTTGGAGCCAAATTGGTATGGTCAATTTTCTCCAACCAAGAACTTAAATGGGTTAGAATTGTAAGGGCAAAATACTTGGATGAAGGAGCAGACAACATTTTCACCGTAAGGGAGCTCCCCTCTAGCTCCAGAATTTGGAACTTCATATGCAGCTGCAGAAACCTCATCTCTGATCATCTCTTGTGGGAAATCAGGAGTGGAAACTTAGCAAATTTTTGGGATGACTCATGGCAAGGCTCACCCAAACTGGTTGACAGAGATGATTTGTCAAATGTGAAAAGAATTACAACACAGGCATGGGGGGATAAGGTAAGAGATTATTTATCTCCGTCTTTCCATAATGGACTGCTCACAACCAAGTGGAAGAGTCCTATATATCTTCGTTTAAGTCAGGCGAAAGTGGAATTATTTGACTAAGTTTTAGAGAAATGACAGATCAGCTACAGGTAGGGCTAGGATATTCTCCAATGGACGGGATCCTCTAATGGAGTCTATAGTGTCAAAGAAGGTTATAAAAAATTGTCGGAAAGCCCTGAAGAAGCCTCCACAATCCCAAAGGATTTGTGCTAGAACCCAAATTGTCTTCCAAAGGTAGGGGTGTTTTTGTGGATAGCTTCACAAGGCAGAGTCCTTACTACCGATAGGTTAGCCATATTTGGCATTCAAGGCCCTTCGAGATGCTATTTGTACAAAGAAGCCTCAGAAGATGGTGATCATCTTTTCCTAAAATGTCCTTTCTCCAATCATTGTTGGAACTGGCTAATGAACAAACTTCATTGGAAATCTGCTTTGGTAAACAACCTATCAAAATGGCTCATGTGCTGGCCGAGATTAAACAAGAAAGAAGTCTACCACAATCTGTGGTCCATCTGTCCCTCATTGCTGATTTGGGAGCTCTGGAAAGAGAGGAATAGAAGACTCTTTCAGGACAAAGAAATGCCTCTTCTCATGTTTCTCAATAAATTTGAAAGCAATGTAGTAGAAGTCTTCAATTCAAAGTTGAGTGACTCTAAACCCTTGTAGTAGCTCTTTTCAGTATGGGACGCATTGATAAGGCAAGAATGGCTGGGTCTTAAAGTGCCACCTATCAATATGGAAGGAGGTTCACTCACAGCACAAAAAGGAAACTTTCCAAATGGTCCCCCCCGGACCATGACTAGTTCAAACTAAATTTTGATGGGGCTTCACAAGGGAACCCTAGTAAATCATGGGCTGGGTGCATCATTAGAAATTGGGAAGGTAAAACAATTAGCAGCCTAGCAGAGTCACTGCCAGATGGCATAAACAATGAAGTAGAGTTGGAGGCTTTAATTCTAGGCTTAAGGCTTTGCCATGAACTCAAGCTCAGGAAAGTAGCCATTGAGGGAGACTCCCTCTTGGTAATAAATGGGCTACGATCAAGGAAAATGCAAAATTGGAAACTTGCCGCAAAATTGGAGTTAGCTCTGAGTTTGATGGATAGATGCGAGATGACAACAATCAACCACATCTACAGAGAGGCCAATATAGAAGCAGACACTCTTTCTAATCAGGGAGCGGATGGAGTCTGTGTTAAATTTTTAACCTCCTCTAAGTAAAAGGCTGGGTGATAGGGTGGTAGGGTGGGCACCGAATCTAATACATCTTGGTTGGGTCACTACCATAAGTCTGCATTATGGCATTTAAGCCTGGTCGACACTCCGTCATCATTGTTGAGCAAGCAGCCTCACTGAAACGACCCGTCGCACACTCCACATCCTCCCAATACTCTATTTAATGAATATCAACAACAGTTAAATGAATATGGACATCCTTCGGCTCTGATAGATAGTTGCCTTCGAATTTCTCTTCAATCAACCAGCTAGACCGATCTATAGTTGATCTCTGCATTGGTGGAGCAGGCAGAATGGAGGAAGGTTCTGGTTTCATAGCAAAGATCTATGTGCATGGACTGTTGAACCTGGTAACATTGACACCTCTCTAGTTGGAGAGCTCAGTCTGGCAGATGGCCTTCAAAGGAGCCATCATAGACCTAAGGCTCAAGCAAATCCTGTGGAGGCATGAAGGCCTTCTTCTCCCGGTGGTTAAGATCATTTTGGGGATAGATTTCCTATTTGCGGACGAGTTCTACAGGGTAGACTCACACATCTCCTCCCAGTTTCTAGCTTCAATCCTGGATGCAGGGGTGCCAACAGGAGCAGCGAAGAGTCTAATGCTAAAGCTGTTCAAGCTAAAAATCCTTAGTGGCCTCAACTCCATACTCGGTGCAGTCATCCCTGGGGTGGGTATCCCTCGCTCGAATGACATCACTTCCCCTAAAGACCCACTAGAGGTGGTGAAAGTCTTCCCCCTCATTCTTGACCTGAAAGGCATGGCATTGACTGAATACGAGGACCAAGTTCTCCAGGTTTATGGCTTCCTCCAGAACCTGCTGAATGAGGACAGGGACTTCGGGGAAGGGGAATGGGTCGGCAGGCTCCAATCCATGGCAGTGGGGCTCAGCCTTCTTTAAGAACTTGGTTTCTGTTACCTAGCTCTCTGTGATCACTTTCAGTAGGCATATGTATACAGTCTAGCTTCTAGTGGGACAGTAAGCCAAATGGCAATTTTGCTTAGATGTCTCGGTAAGGTCTCAGTGGTTTTTGCTCATATGACTCTGTAAGGTATCAGTGGTTTTTTGCTTTGAAAGCCAGTTTGGATGGTTGCAGGTAAACAACTTATAGGCACCTACTTGTAAATATTTCCTTCTGATCAATACAAAATTCTACATTTATGAATTAAAAAAAAATGATATGTTAGATTATAGAGTAATATGCTAAGAAATGAATTACAGTTACAAAATTAGACTCCAAGTTTTAATAAACCTCTATGTATAGTTATTTTATGAATTTTAAGAAATAAGATAAAACTTTGAAGAGATTTCCCTCTTCATTTCTTTGGATGCATTTGCATGTTTTTGATTTTGTCATTTGCATGTTTTTTTAATTCTGTCATACAATAATTTCAAAGCTTCTTTCCTAATATGCAACTCTTCAAATTAGAAAAACTTTGCTTGGACAAAAAAAAGTTAGGGTTTGAAAAGAATGCTACAAAGCAAATAGAATCAAATAAAAAATAATAATTCATCTTTCCCTCTAACATTTACCACAAAAAAAAAATAAAGGAAGCAAATGAATCTTTTTCTTGTGAATGAAATGTTTTATATAACTTAAATAATTAGAAGTTTCAAAAATAGAAAAAAATAATTATTGCTTAAGTCACTACATGATATGTTCCTTATTTGTAGCCAAGTGAATGAAATGTTTTATATGACTTAAATTTCAAAAATAGAAAAAAATAATTATTATTTAAGTCACTACATGATATGTTCCTTATTTGTAGCCAACTTGATTATTTCCTTAGAAAAAAATATTTTATTAGTTGTTTTAAAATTATAATCATATGTATGAAGTGTAATCATTAAATTAATATATAACTCTATTCAAATTTATTAATTGTGTGAGGTGTTTTTTTAATTTTATTGACTTAATTTTATTTAAATAGTAAGTTCAACTTTTATTTTATTTTTATATGTAGAGCAATATATCTATTTAGATGTTTTCTTTTTATTTATTAATTATCAACATTAAAATGTTTTAATAAAATAATAATAATATGAGAAAGTCCTTGAAAGGGCAAGTATAAATCATACTACATAAAAATACTTCTAATATAAACTAATCTTATAGTTATAATATTTATTTTAAAGGGAAAGTAGAGATAATTACTTGGTATTAATGAGACAAGATTACTTGGTATTAGTTGCTATTAATCTTATCATGATTTTAAAAAAATGTATTTAAAATGTAATATTATTCTAAAGATCAAAAGAAGGTACATAAAGTAATTATTTGAGGATGATCATAGATTCATAGAGCCTTGAAGCTACATACATCATAGTATTTTCAAAGGGGCTACTCAGAGGCCTTGCGACTGAAGCATTCATGCTAGCAATAGTCGAATCCTCTTCATTCAACATGTTAGAATAAGGCCAATTTGGTGCAGAGGTTTATACTAAGGATAGTGAACAAAAAAGAGGAAAGCGTGGGAGATTCAAAAATGTAATTAAAAGATGGGGAATTAATTATTCCTCTTATTTTTAATAACTACACTATTGTTTTGAGTGAATCTGATGAACTTAAAGAAAGAGATTTGTATTCGGAAGTTGTCAATAACTTACCATTTCCATTAGGGTTAGGATTGTAGTTGAGGTTGGGGTTAGAGTTAGAATTAGGGTTACTAAATTAGGGTAAGCATTAGAGTTACAATTAGGGTTAGGGTTAGGGCTAGAGTTAGGGTTAGAATTTAGGTTAGGGTTAGGGTTAAAATTAGAGCTATAATTAGGGTTAGAATAAGGGTTAGGGTTAGGGTTGGGGTTAGAATTAGGGTTACAACTATAATTAGGGTTAATGTTAGAATTAAAGTTAGGGTTAGGGTTACAATTAGGGTTAAGTTTAGTATTATGTTTAGGGATAAGGTTTCAATTAGGATCAACCTTAGGGTTAAAATTAGAGTTATGTTTAGGGTCAGAATAAGGGTTAGGGTTAGGGTTAGAATTAGGGTTAGGGTTAGGGTTAGAATTAGAGTTAGGGTTGGGATTATAATTAGAGTTAGGGTTAGAATTAGAGTCACTAAATTAGGGTAAGCATTAGAGTTACAATTAGGGTTAGGGTAAAAATTAGAGTTATGTTCAAGGTTAGAATAAAGGTTAGCATTAGGGTTAGGGTTAGGATTATAATTAGGGTTGGGATTAGGGTTAGAATTAGCATTATGGTTTAAATTAGAGTTAGGGTTAGAGTTCAATTAGGTTTATGGCTAGGTTTTGAATTATAGTCAGGCTTAGGGTTAGAGTTAGGGTTAGGGTTAAAATTAGGGTTAATGTTAGAATAAGGTTAGGGCTATAATTATGGTTAGGGTTATAGTTATGGTTAGGGTTAGAGTTAGAATTAGGGTTACTAAATTAGGATAAGCATTAGAGTTATAGTTAGGGTTAGGGTTAGGGTTAGAATTTAGTTTAGGGTTAGGGTTAAAAGTTGAGCTATATTTAGGGTTAGAATAAGGGTTAGGGTTAATGTTAGAATAAGGTTAGGGTTATAATTAGGGTTGGGGTTTGGGTTAGGATTAGAATTAGGGTTACAACTATAATTAGGGTTAATGTTAGAATTAGAGTTAAGGTTACAATTACGATTAAGTATAGTATTAAGGTTATGGTCAGGGTTTCAATTAGGATCAAGATTAGGGTTAGAATTAGAATTAGGGTTACTAAAATAAGGTTAGGATTAGGGTTGGGGTTAGCGTTAGTATTGGGATGAGGGTTAGGGTTAGGATTAGAATTAAAGATAGAACTAGGTTTATGGTGAGCATTAGTACTGGGGTGAGGGTTAGGGTTAAGGTTAGGGTTGGGGTTAGAGTTAGGATTAGGGTTCCTATTAGAATTAGGGTTAGAATTAAGGTGGAATACTATTAGAATTAGGATAAGAAATAGGGTTAATGTTAGAATCAGGTTAGGGTTAGGCGTTGAATTGAGGTAAGGGTTAGAGTTAGATTTAGGGTTACTAAATTAGGGTAACCATTAGAGTTACAATTAGGTTTAGGTTTAGGGCTAGAGTTAAGGTTAGAATTTGGGTTAGCATTAGGATTATAATTAGGGTTAATGTTAGAATCAGGTTAGGATTATAATTAGGGTTAGGGTTGGAATTGAGGTTAGAGTTAGAGTTAGAATTTTAGGGTTACTAAATTAGGGTAAGCATTAAAGTTATAGTTAGGGTTAGGGTTAGGGCTAGAGTTAGGTTTAGAATTCAAGTTAGGGTTAGGGTTAAGATCATAGTTAGAATTAGGATTAGGGTTAGAATTAGGGTCATTGTTAGATTTGAAATTAGGGTTATAGTTAGGGTAGAATCAGGGTTATGATTAGAATTAGGGTTAGGGTTAGAGTTAGGATTACGGTTCCTATTAGAATCAGGGTTAGAATTAAGGTGGAATACTATTAGAATTAGGATAAGAAATAGGGTTAATGTTAGAATTAGGTTAGGGTTATAATAGGGTTAGGGTTGGAATTGAGCTAAGGGTTAGGTTAGAATTAGCGTTACTAAATTAGGGTAAGTATTAGAGTTACAATTAGGGTTAGGGTTAGGGATAGGGCTAGAATTAAGGTTAGAATTTGGATTAGGGTTAGGATTAGAATTAGGTTTAATGTTAGAATTAGGTTCAGATTATAATTAGGGTTAAAATCATAGTTAGAATTAGGATTAAGTTAAGGGTTAGGGTTAGTATTAGATTTAAAATTAGGGTTATAGTTAGGGTAGAATCATGATTATGATTAAAATTAGGGTTAGGGTTAGAGTTAGGATTGGCGTTCCTATTAAAATTAAGGTTAGAATTAAGGTGGGTTACTATTAGAATTAGGGTAAGAATTAGAGTTACAATTAGGGTTAAGTTTAGTATTAAGGTTAGCGATAGTGTTTCAATTAGGATTAACCTTAGGGTTAAAATTAGAGATATATTTAGGGTTATAATAAAGGTTAGGGTTGGGGTTAGAGTTAGGGTTAGAATTACAGTTTGAAAAAGGGCGACAATTAGAATTAGGGTTAGGGTTGGAATTGAGGTTAGGGTTAGAGTAAGAATTAGGCTTACTACATTAGGGTAAGCATTACAGTTACATTTAGGGTTAGGGTTAGGGCTAGAGTTAGAGTTAGAATTTGGGTTAGGGTTAGGATTAGAAATAGGGTTAATGTTAGAATCAAGTTAGGGTTATAATTAGGGTTAGGTTTGGAATTGAGGTTAGGATTAGATTTCAAGTTAGGGTTACTAAATTAGGGTAAGAATTAGAATTACAATTAGGGTTAGGGTTAGGGCTAGAGTTAGGTTTAGAATTTGGGTTAGGGTTAGGGTTAAAATCATAGTTAGAATTAGGATTAGGGTTATTGTTAGATTTAAAATTAGGGTTATAGTTAGGGTAGAATCAGGGTTATGATTAGAATTAGGGTTAGGGTTAGAGTTAGGATTACGGTTCCTATTAGAATCAGGGTTAGAATTAAGGTGGAATACTATTAGAATTAGGATAAGAAATAGGGTTAATGTTAGAATCAGGTTAGGGTTATCATAGGGTTAGGGTTGGAATTGAGCTAAGGGTTAGGTTAGAATTAGCATTACTAAATTAGGGTAAGCATTAGAATTACAATTAGGGTTAGGGTTAGGGCTAGGGCTAGAATTAAGATTAGAATTTGGGTTAGGGTTAGGATTAGAATTAGGTTTAATGTTAGAATTAGGTTAGGATTATAATTAGGGTTAAAATAATAGTTAGAATTAGGATTAAGTTAAGGGTTAGGGTTAGTATTAGATTTAAAATTAGGGTAGAATCATGATTATGATTAAAATTAGGGTTAGGGTTAGAGTTAGGGTTGGTGTTCCTATTAAAATTAAGGTTAGAATTAAGGTGGGTTACTATTAGAATTAGGGTAAGAATTAGAGTTACAATTAGGGTTAAGTTTAGTATTAAGGTTAGCAATAGTGTTTCAATTAGGATTAACCTTAGGGTTAAAATTAGAGATATATTTAGGGTTAGAATAAAGGTTAGGGTTGGGGTTACAGTTAGGGTTAGAATTACAGTTTGAAAAAGGGCGACAATTAGAATTAGGGTTAGGGTTGGAATTGAGGTTAGGGTTAGAGTAAGAATTAGGCTTACTAAATTAGGGTAAGCATTACAGTTACATTAAGGGTTAGGATTAGGTCTAGAGTTAGAGTTAGAATTTGGGTTAGGGTTAGGATTAGAAATAGGGTTAATGTTAGAATCAAGTTAGGGTTATAATTAGGGTTAGGTTTGGAATTGAGGTTAGGATTAGATTTCAATTTAGGGTTACTAAATTAGGGTAAGAATTAGAATTACAATTAGGGTTAGGGTTAGGGCTAGAGTTAGGTTTAGAATTTGGGTTATGGTTAGGGTTAAAATCATAGTTAGAATTAGGGTTATTGTTAGATTTAAAATTAGGGTTATAGTTAGGGTAGAATCAGAGTTATAGTAAGAATTAGGGTTAGCGTTAGGGTTAGGGTTAGGATTAGGATTAGGGTTCCTATTAGAATCAGGTTTAAAATTAAAGTGAGTTACTATTAGAATTAGGCTAAGAATTAGAGTTAGGGAAAGCATTAGAATTACAGTTAGGGATAGGGTTAGGGCTAGAGTTAGGGTTATAATTCAGGTTAGGGTTAGGGTTAAAATCATAGTTAGAATTAGGATTAAGGTAAGGGTTAGGGTTATTGTTAGATTTAAAATTAGGGCTATAGTTAGGGTAGAATAAATGTTATGATTATAATTAGGGTTAGAATTAGGGTTGGGGTTCCTACTATAATTAGCGTTAGAATTAAGGTGGGTTACTATTAGAATTAGGGTAAGAATTAGAGTTACAATTAGTGTTAAGTTTAGTATTAAGGTTAGGGATAGTGTTTCAATTAGGATAAGCCACAGGGTTATAATTAGAGCTATGTTTAGGGTTAGAATTATAATAATTAATATGAATATGAATATGAATATGCTAGAATTATTTTTAATATAAATATGTTATAATTATTATTATAATATATTATAATAATTATTAAGCCATAACATGTTGGAAAACATAACCTTATGGTTTCCAACAGGTTATGGTTTCTAGTTGATTATGATTTCCAAAAAATTATGGTTTCCAACTAGTTATGATTTCCAACATGTTATGGTTTCCAACAGGTTATGGTTTCCAACGCGTTGGAAATCATAAACAGTTGGCAGTCATAACCTGTTGGAAACCATAACATGTTGGAAATCATAATATGTTGGAAACCATAACTTGATGGAAACCATAACTTGTTGGCAATCATAATCTACTAGAAACCATAACATGCGAGAAATCATCAGTTGTTGGAAATCGTAACATGTTGGAAATCATAACTAGTTAACGTGTTAGAAATTATTAAAAATTATTAAATATATTTTTTAAATTTAGATATTTTTTTTGTATTTTTTAAGTATAATTTATATAATTTAAAGAAATTATAAAAAATATTTTAATTTATTGATAAATTATTTGGATTAGGGTTTAAAATAATTATGGTTTATAATAATTCTATAAAATATATATATAATATCATTATATTTAATAATGTAATACGAAATTAATTATAAATTAATTATATATTAATGTCTTATTATATGATATAATTATAAATTAATTTAATTAACGTTTGTTTATAATAATGTAATAATAATAATTTAATTAGGGTCAAGATTACAATCATGGACAAATTTAGGGTTAGGGTTAGTGTTATGGTTATGATTACGCTTGTGTTTCAAATTCCACAAGCATATTTATATTAAATATAATATATCTATAGTATGCCGAGAGATATCCTTCTTGAGGCACCTATTATTTAATCATTAATCCTCATTAGGCACCTCGAGAAGGATATCTCTCACGTAATTTAGATATATTATATTTAATACAAATATGCTAGTAAGTTAACCCAGCCTTAAATATTAGAAGAGAACTCATTAAAAATTCAAAACCCGCCCTCTCCACAATTACCGAATAACCTTCTAAACCTACAAGTAACTAAATTTCCCCTAGCGATATTAAACCAAGAACAACCACATTTAAAGTCTTAGTGTCTTGTGTTTAAATTCCTCACACACCTAAAGTGTGAATGTACAATACAAACACTCACGAGTCCAAATACAATGTCTTTATGTTCATATTCGTCGGCACACCCAAATTGTGAATGTACAATACATACCCTCACCAATCGAACATGCAAAAAATTCTAGTGTTTTATTTATTGCTACAAGACTGATAGGAATATACTGAACATCTAGTCATACTTCATATGCATCAAGAGATATATATGGCTTTGTTTTTGTGTGTTTGGAAGCTAATTCCGTATTATCAAGTAATTGATGTTTTCATATTTTAAGGCTTTGCACTCCCTATCATAATTTGTGAATTTCATTGAGTGACAGATTATATGATAGAATTTTAAAAATGGAAATTAAATAGAATGAAAGTATTATCTAATTTTGATAATTAACATATAATTGTCTATTATTTTGATCCTAATTTTTTAATCATAACTTCAAATTGTTTATTTTGGAATGTGTTTGAAGAAAAACAATAAATTTTGAATTGGGTCATTTTCATAATTTGTCTAAGATTAAATTTTATGTACAAAAATGACCCAAGATCAAATCCACATGTGTGGATCTAAATATGGTGCACAGATTTGAACTTGACCTATGGATCTTAGGCTATCAATTGTGGTTCTTCTGCACCTACAAACAAAAAATCACATGGGTATCTAGACCTACAATAATAAACTAGCAATGTTAACAAACACCTTTGAGGAGTTTTCTACACTAGGATTATTCTCCCTCAGTTAAACCCCTAGATACTAGTTTAACAACTTGGCACAATGATTAAAGATAGTAGATAGTCATGCAATATGCCTAAGATGTTGATGCAATGTTGATATCACAAGATAATGTTCTAATGTTCCTTGATGTGTCCAAGAGGTATATTGGAGTCTTGGTCCTAGATCCTAGATGACAATAATGAATTAGGGTTTGTACTTTTATACGATACCTTGGCATGCAATTCAAATGATTTTGTGCTTTAGTAAGCTCATAATGGCTAATTAGAAAGGGGAAACACTGGCCCAATTTTAAATTTAAATTTAAAAATTAGTTGGGGTCATTTCCATAGCTGCATATTTGAACCAAGGTGGTGGATGGATAAACTAAAGATTAAGCCTAAACTCTAGGAATGAGTTTATATGGAATCATCCTATGATCAAGTTATTTGCCAACTTCCAAGCAAAAATATATTGTTTTGCACAATAGTAATTACATTATGGACAAATAGGTCAAAGTGAGTCCAAAACTAAAGGGAAAAGTGCAAGGTATGCAATTTTCACCATTACATTTTCCCACACTTTGACTTCCATGTGACTACAATGGAAATGCTTGTCAAAGTAAAACACCCAACCAACATTAAAGTAAATATTTAGACACTCATATAAATGATATGAATAAGGATATCAATTATGGTACATCATCCTTGCAATAGATTATCCATCTGGAAACTTGCAAAAATGAAATAAAAAGCTCCAATGAGTAGCATTTGTTAAGCATTTTAAACTAAGTATAAACATAAACTACTAAAATATCTCCAAAACAAAAAGTAAAGTAAAATTCCAACCAAGACAAAAATAGGATATTGCATGGGGACAACAAATAGGGTATTGCCACGGGGTAGCCATAAGTTATTTCTTGGAGCAACCATAAAATTATGCTCAGACGGAAGTAGAATACTGTTTAGAAGCAAAAAAATAGGGAATTGCCATAAGACAACAATAATGTACTTCTTAGAGCAATAATAATCAGAATGACCATGAGCTAATCATTGCAAACATAGTCATCAAAGAACATCAGTGATAATATATGTAGATATGTGCATAGAAATGAGAGGCCAAAAGGGGTTCAAAAGGAACCACTTTTTTCCTGAAATTAACAAAAACTTATCTTCGACAAGCAATTCAAGCTACCCACACTCAAAATTTCAAGATGTGAAAAAACCAAGATAAGTGGTGCTCAGAGTCTAGACTCTAAATTACTATTTTTTTTTAAAATGGTGGAGATTAAGAGGGTCAAATATGGGGGAGCACACAATGTGGTCATATTTTTTTCCAAAAAGTATAACATAGTGACAGGTGTGCTACACCTAAAATGTTGATTTTTTTGTACTTCACAAATCCTTTCAATAGAAAGTTAGCTAACATCATGTAGTTTATGCTAAATTTTTTTGCTAATTTTTTAATAAATATATATTTTTTACTAATTTTTAAAGTGGATACACCCTGAAAAAGGGGAAATTGAGCATGCTTCCCCCTTAATTTTGAGAAAACTAATAAAAAAATTAATATGTATAGAATGATGTCTAGAATATAAAATTTAATTTATTTTAGATTTTGATGAATAGATCAAAAATAACACCAAAAAAGTTAGACATAATTTTTTTGGTGGAAAATGAAGACACTAGCAAAAGTAATTCAAGATCAAAACCTGAATGTATTTGAATTATATAAAAAATTACGTAGTGAGAAAGGTAAGAGAGAGCTTGACGTTGGCTTTTTTTTAGAATAATGCCTTAAAATGTGAAAGCCTAATGGAGACCATGCTTGACATTTGCTTGTTTTTGTATGTTTTATGCAAAATAAATCTTTGAGGACCTTACATGCAGGTCCAAGCTTTTGTCTTGGATTTTCAAGGCAAATCCAAGCCTAAGGGTGGGATTCCAAAGCAACTTCAAATGACACACATGCACATTATAATGTGTGCACATTACAAATTCAAAAATAGAGCACACACTAGGCATTTTGTGTGTTTTTAAGGCAATTATAATGTGAACAAATTTTAACACACATTATAACATGAGTGTATTATGGCTTAGGATTTTTGAGCCATAATGCTAGTGCACTATAACACAAGCTATAACACACTAGCATTATGGCATATTTTGATTTAAAACTTTTTTAGTCACTTTTTGCCCCCCATCTTTGTGCATTTAACCATGTTCCCTCCAGTTCATTACATATAAATGATGCAAGTAATTTGGAGGAATGGAGAAAACATTTGTAAAATGATGCGATTTTTGTTGGTGTAGGTTTTTATTTCATTTTATTAGTTTGTTATGTATTTTCCTACACCTAGTTTAGCTTGTTTAGGTAAGCTTATTAGTAGGCTTAATAAGGGTGAGTGAGAGTGATAGGTGTCACTATCTTCCATAGGATTTACACTTTCCCTATTTGAATACTGAGGTATCTTCACATATTTACACTTCTTGGTAGATGAGGTGTCCACCTCCCTCCTCCTTTAGATTTCTTATAAATGTATTCACTTAGTTATGTATTTTCATCTAGCCAGTCATTAGCTTGTATCTTTTTAAGTCTAGTTTGCTCTCTTGATTAATGAGAATAGCATTGTTCTGTCTATCATCTTGGTCTTCAATGGTGCTCTAGTTATCAGTATGGCATTAGGTCTTGATTGATTCCTTAGTTATTGTAAAATCTAACATGGTACAAGAGCTATGATTTCCTAGTTTAGTTTATCTTTCCTATTGTTAGAGCACTAGATTTTTTAGGTTTTAAGTGTTGAGCTATTTTTTGGTGAATATTATAGTAATATTGACACTACCATTATGTCTAAAAGGCCTGGCATGGCTTGCTTAGGTTTTTTGTTTACTCAAAACGGATAACTAGAAACTTACTTATCACTATTTTTTTGTGTTTGCTTATGTTGGATTTTATAGATTACATGCATTTCAGGGTGTCATGGTGAGTTTTTGAGCACATTGTTGTATTCAAAAGCATAGTAAACATTAATATTGTCTATTCAATCACTAAAAATGGAGCATTTTGTTGTGGGTCTCCTAATGAGTTTTCTATGATCTATGTGTTGTACGATTCATAGGTTGATTGTGGTTGCAGAGTTTGAATGTGAGGTCATGTGTTTTCATTGAAGTGGTACAATGAGTTTCTTATCTTTTAAGATTATGATTTTCACTTTCAATGCTTGGTACAAGGTTGAAAGGTCTAGGCGTTCATACTTTTGTGAGGTATGAGGAATATGAATGTCCACTATGCACCTTATACACAATTATTAGAACTCTCAAGTGGGCATTTGAATCCTCCATCGACAAACACGTACCACACTTAATGGTGCGTTCTTGTTTGACATCCATTAGCATGTATACTCTCCACTACCTTAGGTATATTCTTTCTCTCCCTGTGGCCATGTTGGAACCAAAC
The DNA here is from genome assembly GCA_027924645.1 of Cunninghamia lanceolata. Classification (NCBI taxonomy): domain Eukaryota; kingdom Viridiplantae; phylum Streptophyta; class Pinopsida; order Cupressales; family Cupressaceae; genus Cunninghamia; species Cunninghamia lanceolata. The sequence continues at coordinate 14,389,391 of BSBN01000584.1, read as the reverse complement.
AACAAGTCAACTTCTAAGATCTCTATTCTTTTCAATGGTGACATTTAAGGGCAGCTGGCTTTACGTGTATGGGTTTTTTATCCTACATCATATACACAGTGGTGGTGTCCTACTATTCTGACATGCCAACTACTCTTGCAGACCTACCTATGACCAATACCTGCCAGCTTTATTATAACATACTCGTATTAAGTTATGTAAATGTGGAGGATGTAACCCCTGTGTAAGGCATCTTAGCCCATGGCCTATGTGGCTTGCCATGTTGCCATCTTGACCGGGTCTCCTTTCACCGTGGACTTGTCACTTGGCCCTGCCATGTGTCACACTATCGATCCTGCCATGTGACCACCAATGGAAACTACCACACCATCATCCTTGTGTATAGGCATTGTTACATCAGTATTTTTGGCTTGGAGGAGTGACCTCCTCTCTATTGAGGCTTTCTATTTCATAGATAAATTTTGGAGGGGCATAACTCACTCATCCAAGGGCCTTTTGTGGTAGATTTTTTTAAAAATGGGTCAACTTTTCACCCAATTCATAATGGTGTATTTAATTTTTTATTTCAACTCTCTATTTTCAATAATTCATGTTTTTTTAATTTTTCTCTACAATTCTTATTTTGAGAACTTTGAAGGGCCATATCTTACACACACAAACTCCTTTTTGTGTCTCTACGTACTTCATGTTGGTGTCATTTATTTTTTCTCTTTCTACATTGTGCTTCGTTTGAAAAATTGGAAAACATAATCAACTATTGTAAATGCACTAATGATAAAGTGTCAATTCTTGTACTTGTTTAGGGGCTCTTATACAGAAGATCTTATATTCATCGAACTAAGATAAAGTTTCACTATGGATGGTTTCTTGATTTGAAGAGTCTATCATAGTAAATAATATGTATTTCAATTCATCCTTCTATTACCACCTTGAAAAGAGAACTATAAGTCATAGTGAGATGGAACTGTAAAGCATTTCAAATGGATTCACATCTTGTCACACGTCTCTATGGACTTGTTCATGAACCAAATACTTTTTAGCAAAAGCAAGTATGGGATGACAAGAATGATTATGTCCTAGGATCAATTGGTTGGTATGTTGATATCGACACAGTTTGGGCCACCTCGCACATTGAGTGCCCTAATGCCCTTTAGACCAAAATTTGGGAAATGCCCTTCATTCCCAAATGACCCTGGAATGGATTGTCTTTTGACCCTTGATGATTCTCTACCATATGACTATGATACAATTGAGGAACTTGTTGATTGGAAAGATCTTAAACATCATGATGATATAGAGACTTATTTTAACTCTTGAAGTGGATGATATTTAAGAATAGTCCCAACACGTGTTCCTCTTTCTATAACACGCCTATAGCAGCTCACTCCAATGGCAGCTCTTTACACACAGCTGTTAAATGCAGTGACAACGATTCGTCGTGCTCTAATCAGCAGTACCAAATACTTGTGCTAATTAACTCGTACACACCGCACCAATAACTCAACCATAGCCTCCATATGCTTCTCCTCGGTGCCTTTAAGATCTGTCCACATGCTTTTCAAAGGATTTTGGCTTGCTTCAGACTTCTAATTTAGTTGTTGGTACATATTTGTAATCCACAACCCGTTCATTGTAATGGCACCCAATGGGCCTTCCAAAGAAAACAAATGTTCTTAAATACTTGCAGTCAAAATCAACAACCCAACACGAAGGACACAATGCCAAAATGTGGCATACAGCTGTCACCATGAATATATATCAAATCAAGATCATCTTCACATTGATCTATCAAAAACAACAGTCACTGTAGTATACTGGTGAGTATTCCCGCCTGTCATGCGGGTGACCCAAGTATTCTATAATATAAAATGTAGACTCCTAAAATCTACTCTCACATTTTAACCTACCACTGTCATATCTTTACCACTGCATCTATCATGCCCGCATTTCCCATGTGGTCATGACACACAATACAAGTGTCATGTCCATATTTCCCATGTGGTCATGACATGAAATATCAAAAAAATTTCCACGTGACTCTAAAACCCCCTCACGCGTAACATGCGCGCTCGGTGGCATACACACAAAGGCTCATAACGTCAATCAAAACGTCAGGGTGACGCGAACACCTTTCGCAACCCCTGCAAAATGTAAGCCTACTAAGGGGGTTGTACAATGCAAGGAGCATTGCTGAAGGGTAGATTCCTAAATAGGAACTAACCCTAGGTTTCCTAGGTGATGTGAAGTGATTTCGAGAAGTATCGAAATCCAACCCTAAGAACTATAACCAAAAATAAGATTAAACAATTTCATCTAAGACTTTATTAAATTACTCGATAATAATTAATGTAATAAGGAAAAGACAAGAAATAAAATACTTAATTTGCCTTTACATTAATGTAGGGAAAATTTGGCAGCATAACGCCACCTCATTAATAATGGGAAAATGATTTAAAAATAACAATCTTTATTACAACCTTTTTCAAAAGGAAATATAAATTAAAACTGAAAACAAACATAAAATTACTTTGCTCCATTATTCCCTTATTTACCCATGGAGATATAAATAATACAAATTAATCACATTCACTATAGAAGAACAATTAATTAAAAATCACCCTTACACCAAGCACTAGCCCAATAGATTTAAAAAGATTAAAATTAAATAAATTTTCCTCACAATATATCCCCACACCCAAACCCATTAAAATAACCACTAGATAAATTAAAAAGCCTAGGGTTAAAATTAAACCCACTCAACTCTCTATCCCTAAAAATTAAAAAGGCATTTAAAAAGGGATGAAAAAGCCCAAAAGATAAAATGCCTTTCAATTAAAAAGGGAGAGAAAAGATTCACGTTCACATAGAGGTAAATTTCTATTCTTATCTATTTTTCTTTATTGAGTCTCCAATATGCATTCAATAGTCACTTCTCCAACCCTAATTTATTTTTGCCTTTGTTTACCTTTTTCTTTCCTATTCTCCTCTTCTAACCATAACTCATTCTTTTGTTTTTCTCTCCAATCTTTCTGGTTTTATATTTTTTTTATCACAGGTTGCAAGCTATTGCCATGGAGGCTCACAGGGTTTTGTTGTGAAGCTAAATTTATGCAGGGTTTATATATATAATATTTTTTTTGCATAGCCATATATATATTTATATAGTTGTTGTTTTTACCTGCAAGACAAGTATTAGAAATATCCTGATACTTTTTTTGTTTTAGAAACACAGAGATCATGTTTTATATATATATATATATATATATATATGGTTTCAGGGGGCCAAGAGCACAGAGGAACGATGAAGGAAAATATTCTAGGCAATGTAGAAAATGCAGAGCCAAAGGTATGTAGTGTCGGCGACACAACTACAAGACACAGAGCCAACATGGGGAGGGAAGGCATAGCCCCCCACCGCAAAGGGAGGATAGGGGGGGAGGGGGTCCATCCCCCCTCTTTCCCCTCTATGCATGATTTTAAAAAAAAAATTACAAATAAAAACCTAACGGGTCTCCTTCCTGCAGCACATGATTTCTTTAAAATTCTTTTTTTTGTTTACTATGCAACATAAGTATGAAAGATATATATATACCTACTAAAATCATTTGATTTTTAAACCAGAGAACTCAATCCTAATATAAAGGTGACATATTATATATATATACAACATAAGTATGAAAGATATATATACCTACTAAAATCATTTGGTTTTTTTTTTTTAACCAAAGAACTCAATCCTGATATAAAGGTGGCACACACACACACACACACACACACACACACACACACACACACACACATATCAAGGACATTTACTCTATGTTTTCATTTTGTATAAAACCAGAAACTACAATGTAAAAACCCCTACATGATTTATAAACCCAGGCTTATTTTCCTATTATTTCCCTTTTGTAACTGTAAATGAAACATAGTTTCTCTTTCCCTTCAAAAATCAATATATTCATTTCAAAAAGCTAATAATAGAGGTAGGAATAGAGATAAGGAGAGATTCATTTATGCCACACATACATAATTATTTTGAACCAAGTAAGGAAAGTAAAACAACCAAGTTACCATTATGAAATAAATGGAATACAAATATCTTTTTTTTTCTTTGCAAGAGATACAAAAGAGAGAGTTACTCCCACAATACCCACTATCACTTTTACAAGGCCACAAAGGCCATGGCTTCCAAAATACCATACAACACATAATATTCCAAAACCATTATTCTTCCAAGTTCACTAAAACTCCAAGACCACCAAACCTGCAAGAATCACAAGAAGGTTTCCACATGCCCATGGGAGCTTGCCTCCCAACTGTAGACTTGAACACAAGTCACCCCTGAGCTTGGAGGTCACCTATATAATCGGGTTCAAACCACAACAAGGATAAAACACCAAATAACACACTCACAAACAAGCACATACCCTCCCAAGGGTTTTACATAACAAATCCATTTTCATAGATATTTGGGGGTAGGAGAGTGGACTACTCTCAACTCAAGAGGACAACCCAAAATCTCAAAACACATAATACCAAAAATCATAAGGCCTCTTGCCTTAATACCTCAATATGTCAACAATCCAAGGCACTCTTGCCTTCACAAATTCTCAATGCTTCACAATATACTCCCATGGCCATCAACACCTCCAAATATAGTGAGGGTGACACTAAGGAGGTTCACTCCTCTCCCACCCCAAAAAACAATGAGCTCTTCTCAATGGAGAGCTTCATCAAACACCCAAAAGGAAACCCACACAACAAATCACCAAAACTCAAAAATACACAAGCATTCATCACACACGTGAAAATGTAAAAACAAAAGGAAGGCATATAGCCTTGTGCTTACCTTATAAGCCCAAATTTGGTATGAGTTTGATGGAGAACCCCCAAGCCTCCTTCCAATCTCCTTGCCTCCAAAAATCCTCCAACTCTAGCTATCTCTCCAAGTCCATAATTACAAGGAAAACCAAAAATGAAGAACCCTCTCCATCTCTCAAAGATGGAATTTAATAGGCTAAACCAAAAAGCCTTGAGAAATAAGAAAGTGACACATGTCACCTTCTCCTTCCTCCTCACAATCCCCTAAGGGATGTGGAGGTGACACATGTCACACTCACATCCCTCAAATCCTCACACTCATCCACAATTGCTCTCACACATGTGTGAGAGCAAAGTGGAGAGGGGAATCTCACATGGAAGACTCCATAAGAATTAGGATATGACACATGTCATTCTCCTATCCAACAAGGCAAACCCATTCCCTCAAAGATGCTCTCACACATGTGTGAGAGCATAGGAGTGAGGTCTCTCACACTTGAGGGTCTTGGAGACTCCCCAAGTCACCAAGATAAGGGAGACCATATCCTAGGAAAGTGGAGTTGGTCATGGTGGACTCATGACTTGTCCACCACCTCATCCAACATCAAATTTCGTCACTTAACTTCAAGGTAAAGTTAAGGTGACCAAATGAAGGTTAAACTAAGGTTTTGCATGTTCAAATTGGTCCTAGACCCTAGGGGTATGACCTAGGGTCAATATTTGACCAAAATAAACACCAAGGGGTCCATAAATTCACATAAAAAGGCCTAATAGATAAAAAGCACCAAAATAGTGCAACTCAAATATTACAATTCACAACACCTCAATAAATCAATTAAAAAGTGTAACCCCTAATCAAAAGAACATCAATTACAGACATTATAATTCAACATGCTCCAACACATTTGACCTTGGTCCCTCTTAGGACTAGGTCGGCTTAACACAGATTTCACATAGGGTTACTGGAATGACCTCCGAATTTTCCATGGGCATGGAAAATTAACCTGCACTGGTGCAGGAGCACCCAATCCATAGTGGCCTCCATGAGGTATTAACTATTTATAGTTCATTTTGTTGTTTCCAATAAGGTCCTAAGCTAACCATTCAATGTAATAAGGTCTATTTGACCAATGCATGTTAATTTAGGTTGTATTTAGGTTTATGTTGTAAGTTCCAAGGACACTTGGCAAATCTATAAGTGCAAGGTTGTTAGACAATTAGGAAGTTGTTAGGCATTTGGATCTCGCAGCTGCTTGGAGGTTGTCTCCCAGCCATTTGGAGTCGGGTGGTACTACTCACAGTGAGTAGATAAATACCCCAAGGTCAGATCGATTGTGATCATGGTAGACAAATTGAATTGTATTGAGTTGTGCAACTGTGAAAACAGAGCGTCTGTATACATTTCTGAAAGCATAACAAACAAGGTCATGTTTGTGTTGTATATCTTTCTGTCATTCGAATTCATCTGGTTTTCTTTGTGCAATCGATTTGCTAATTTGTGGTCGAAATGGATCCTTAATCCATTCCACCGATTGGATTTCTTCAAAATTAGTGGAATGGTTGTACAATGTTTTCATTTTGTTTTTCTGTTTGTTCGATTTCATGCTTGCAGGATCGGGTATGGGATGCATTGACAGATCCTAGCATTATCATGTGCTAGGTTAGCAGGGTGCAAAGATCTATATGATTGTAGGAGAAATAGATCTGGGTAGTTGCAGGGTTTGCGGAGGTTCAAAACAATGAAGATTTGAGTTGTTTCACTAAAGAAACATTTTGTGTGTATATCGCAAATGCATATTGGATATACATTCTATGTGTATATCGCAAGGGTCTATTGAGTGTGTATGTCACAAGCATATTGGGTTTGAATGCATGTTGCAAATGCATGTTATGAATGTACAAGGCAAAAGTACATCAGGTTGTATGCAAGGAAGGTCAACAGTCAAACCTTTCGAATGCATGTTCTGAATGCATCTTGTGATTGTATGATATGATTGCATATTGCAATTGTATGTTGAAACATACATTGTCTTTGGTACAAGTGTCGATCGGTAGCGACAGTGGAGGAAATTGGTATCCACAGGTCACATCATGTATGTATCCATTGGTTGTATCGGGGTGATCGGTACATCGGGGAGAGATGCAGATCAGCAGGAGAATTCCTGAGTAAGCCGATAGGGAATGTTTTGCCGATAATGGGTTGGTATGAGATATCAGATCGGGGGAATGGTATTTTAGTCAGCCGATAGTGCATGATCTTGCCGATAGGCAAGTAAAATGTGGAAATACAAAGGGAAATGCAGGTCAGGGTGTTTGACTCTGCATCACACACACTTCCACAAATGGATTAATATCACATGTTCATCATAGCCAAAGTGACAGGAATGCACACACACACATCTAGTCACATAATCACAGATATTTTTAATTTATAACACATACTATCATATATATGATTCATAATTCACTTGCATTTTTTTCTAAACATCGATCAAGATCAAAACTGCGTAATATTTCAATTTGTATCAAAATTGAATCACATAACATCATAACATCAAGTGAGATCTAATCATGCGAACTATAATCATCATCATAACATAGTATATCTAACAAATCAAAGCATACAAAAAGTCATGAAAGTCTGAAATAATGGGATCAATAGTCCCAATGTCCACATGTCTATCAAAATGTCTATACGAGGTAAGCAAAAATAGAAGGTGAGATAAGTAGGCCTCACAACATCATCTACTCCCACAATGCTTCTTCATTAGCTAATTAAATAAATCATATTTATTAATTTAATTAAATAAATTATATTGAATTAATTAAACTAACCTTTCTTCCAACATTTTGTCACTAATGAATTAAATAAATCACATTCATTTAATTACTTAAATCATCTCTCTCTCCAAGATTTCTCCACGGATTCAATAAATAAATAATATTTATTTAGTTTGACTAATCTCCACTCATTAATAATTAAATAAAATAAATTAACATATTTAATTAATCAAGCTAACCTTCTCCCAATTATTTAATTAATTAGATCTTGCACATTCCTACTCAACTTTATGTTTAAAAATAAAGTAAAAGTCAATGACCAGTAAAATCCAAAATTAACTTTTTTGATCTCCACCCTCCATTCAAAAAAAGGTAATCCTATCCATCCATTTTCCTCAATCCTCTTTCAATCTTTTGCACTTATCCTTAGACACCACTTGTGAGCATCTCACTTCCCCATACATTTGAATCAATCCTAGCCCTCCATCATTACCTTACCTTGGAAGCTAATCAATCCTCACCCTCCAATTTAAGATCTAATTCCAACCATCCATCATTCCCATTAAAAATCTATAAAGAGACCCACTCTTAATAACATATCATCATAAGGTGTGGAAGCAAAGCAAGTATATGCAGCTAGATTCTTGGAAAGAGCAACCACATACCAATTCTCTCCATCAATACACATCTTGAGCGTATCTGAGATATCAAAGAGGGTGTTGGTGAGGGATTTATTTTGTTCTTTCATTGTTTATTTACTCTCTTTTTTGCTCTAGTAGAGGTACATCTAGGTTTAGAATAGGATTTTTGTTTGTATGTATTTATCCATGTTTTGTTCTAGTTTATAGTATACACAAGTTGTTACAAATATCACTTCATATACATTTTTTCTTATATTGCTTGTGAGAATTGCCTTTATAGTATTTGGTAAAAATTAAGCTACACTGCAACTCTTGTTATTGTAACAATTGATTAAAACCCTAAATTAATTATGTGGCATTATTATTATTCTTTAAAAAACAACTATATAATATTTTATGGTAGAAAGAGATGGAAAACACTCATTCATATTCAAAAGTAAGAAATAATAGTGGGTTATGGTCATGATAAAAAATGCTTTTCACTACAATTAAACTATGAGAACTAATAAAATAATAATAAAAGCTAAGGATTTAGACAAGGACTAATAAATCAAATAAATATTGCATTAAATGTGCAATTGAAATAAATTCGAATATGGCACTTAGCTAGATTTAGAATGTGGGAATATGATATGATAAGTGTTGAGAATTGATTCGCCAAGGCATTGGAAATTTTGTGCTCACTCAAGTAAAGATCTCAAATTATGCAAATTGACTATTTTTCACTTACGATCACTTGTGTGAGCACAAACCTGATCTTTGTGAGTGTGGATATGAACTTAACTACAAACTTGAATTGTAACTTGGGAATATAACTGAGCATAATGAGGACTATTGGAATTCCCTTCCCTTGATTTCTAATAGTGTTTACAATTAGAAATTCCAAGCAACAAATGCTAATTCTACCATAACCTTTATTAGAGAAACTATGGTAAAATAGCATGTAGAATCCATAATATAGAAGAATAACAAAACATATACATAAGGTGACATCAAATGTACCATAGGAAAACCCTTTTGGAAAAATCCTAGCACCTAAAGAACTGTACAACTCAATGTATCATCTCAACAACAAGATTACAATACATTCATAGAGTTAATCATGCAAGCATTTTTCAACAATAAGTCACTATTGTTATATTTCCATGTAATCAAGCAAATGGGAACTATGTAACCACACATCACACTTCATGCTTCATGTCACCACATATGCAACCTCATTTTACTCACATGCTTACTTATATCACAACCTGTATGCTTGCTTTTATAAGAAAGCCTGCACAAAACCACTAAGTGATATTACATAAAACTATGAGCCCAAACCATGTGCTCACTAAACCATGACCTCCAATATTAAATGTATTTCTCCAATGTCCCATGCAACTTACAAGTGTCCCTAAGACTGTCTATCCTAGTGTGGTATATACATTCTAAGATACATCACAACTAAATAACAATATTACATAATTATTATGGAAAGTGTACAACACACCTTTCCCAACATTATCTCACTTGTTCTATACATTGCATAAATAAATTCAAATGATTAAGGATTGATCCCCATACCCACCCTACACCATTTGAACTTCCATGTGCTTACAAACTTCATTAAGCAATTACAACATCCAAAACTATTCATCAATGTGCTCTACTTGCATATGAATAGTAGTATACTCTACCACACTAGTGACATTTTGGTTGTCACAGGAGTTCACAACTATATCCTTCTATAAACCAAAATTTGAACATAAGGTTTGAAGCTAGATTACTCCTAATAGGCCTCAGTAACTACCATATACTCTACCTTTGAAAGTGTAGTAAAAAAAGCAACCATTGCTCATCCAACCAACCATACTACAAAATAGGGTAATCTTATACCTATTGGTAGACCTCCTTCTATCCACATCTTTAATCCAACTTATATCCACAAAACCCTATATATCCAATATATTACACAAAGTCCATCCTCTTTGGTAGAAAACACTCTAACATGCAAAAATACTTGAAGACCCTCCATATCACTATCCAATACTCCTTGTCCAACATGGACACATATACCTCCTTAGTACTCCCACTACTTGGGTATTGTTTGGTCTGGTGCAATCCATAGACAACTACCAACTACACTTACATAAAGGTCATGGATCATGCCCTTTATCTCATAAAGTGTCAAATAATACTCACTAATCTGCTACAAAATTGAGTTAGCATACTTCCATACTTCCTCTAACTAACCCAAAAGACTTGCTCACTCTTTCTCTTAATTTCCATGCTTAAGATAAACTTGGCTCTCCTAAGTTCTTCATATCACATAGAAAACTAAGATGAAAGAGACTTAATCACATATTCATACTATTACTAAAAATAATGAAGTAAAATAGCAATAAATGATCACCAACATGTTTAACATTAACATAGTGATCTGATTAGCTCTGCTCAAATCTCAACTCTGATAACATAAGAATTAAACCTCATACTAAAATGAAACTCAAACCATAGAGAGATATCCTATAGACCATATCCTTCTATCAACACCACCAAGTGCTCTAGTTATGACAAGTAGATATCCTCCTCCAAATCCCCACACATAAAAGCATCTCAACATATAACCATTCAACCCTAATGTCAAACATAGCACTAACAAATCAAAGAATCTAAAAAGATGTAAGCTTCTCAAATTAGAAAAATTATCAAACTAGACATCCATTATCATGCAACTAGGGAATAAGCTCATAGCCACTAAGTTCATGCCCCTTGTACTCCTCAAAATTGTCCTTAGAATTGACTCCCCAACTCAAGACATACACATAAGGAGATAAAGAAAAACTAAACCATGCCATGTACTTCTCAAACTAGTCCTCATAAATGACATCCATAGCTCAAGATTCATCCACATAAGAAAACAAAGCATAAACTAGAATGCATCTAAAAAACCAAGTGGGTTATACCTATCATCCATCATTCTTCACCAAGTGGACCTCCTCAAGAGTGGGGTATTAGATTGTTCCTTCTCTTGTGATGCTTCAAATCACTCTAACTCTCTCTACAAATAATCTCTTCATTATGTCCATATTGAACTCATGTCCAACTCCAGGTGTAGGCTCTTCAATCTTTCTGCTAAAAATACATCAACAAACTCACTATTCCAACACTTGATCTCCAATACTCAAGAGATCTCTAGCCTCACCCAAATCTATCTAACAACAAAATGCACACATCAGATCATTTTACACCAATCAAACTCTAACTACAACACCACAATATCTAGGAGACCTCTAAGGCAATATGATCATGTACTCAACCTAAGAAGACTACTTATAAATCATAGCCAACGTTGCCACTACATCCTCATGCCCCCCACATTCTCCTCGGGTGCAGCCCTGCCCAGACCACAACCAACACATGTGCGCTACTTAAACATCATCCACTACAATGATCAAACAATAAATAGCAAATTTACACCTCATCCATAACAAAAAGTGGTAAACATATATCCTATTTTTATAGACCAAAATTGACATTTGACTCTTAAAATGGATGATATTTAAGAATAACCCCAACACATGATCGTCTTTCCATAGCCCATAGAGCAGCTCTCTCCAATGGCAGCTCTTTACACACAGCTGTTAAATGCAGTGCCAACGATTCGACGTGCTCTAATCAGCAGAACCAAACACTTGTGCCACTTAACTTGTACACACCGCGCCAGTAACTCAACCATAGCCTCCATACGCTTCTCCTCAACGCCTTCAAGATCTGCCCATATGCTTTTCGGTGGACAAGTCGAAATAACAGTCGTTGTCGTATAGTGGTGAGTATTCCCGCCTGTCACGCGGGTGACCCGGGTTCGATCCCCGGCAACGGCGTTTGTCATCTTTTCCATCTTTTTATACTTGAAGAAAAAATGTGTATCTCGTTGACCTTAAACTGCAGGGGTTAAGATAATCTTTATATTATAAATAGAACGAGGAGGATTGTTTTTAATCCAACGTCTTAAGAAAAGGAAAGGTAGGTTCTTTTCATAGTCCACAATAATATATTTAAAGAGAGAAAAGTTGTATAAGTTATATTTAATTTAAAACTAGCAATGGCATCTTAGTGTGCAATGGGTTAGTGTGTAATATTGCATATTGAATAGTAAAATTTCTTGAGAAAAGAGCATATAGATTTATTGTTGGTGAATGGTTTTTGTCCATCCATCATTTGAAGTAGTGTTGTGTGTTGTCTTACATTATAAAAGAAATAGAGTAAATTAAATATGCTAACATCCATGCAAGTAAAGTTGTTTTTGAATAGTAATGGGTAAAAGCGGGTTTGCAAGTAAAGTTGTTTTTCATTTCAATCAATCATTTGCAAGTGATAGTGCCCTTAACCAGTCCTCTTCTTGTTTCCTAAGCATGTCGAGCCCATCCAGCTGAAATGGCAGGCCTATGTATAAGTTTGAAAAGACTTGCCATTCTTTGGACAACATGAGGAGGAATACAAGATGGAGGGAGTACAGAGGCCATAGGCATAAGAGTGATGCTCTCTACTTGAAATTGAAAGGTACTTTGAATCCACAAATTTTAGTTCAACATTATACATAAATAAGGATACGGTTTGTCCATACACCCTTTGGTATACTATACAAATATTAAAAGTAAAAGTATGGTGGGCTTGCTCAAACTCTTTAAGCTTCCACTACCGACCCACAAAGTGATTTGGAACTCCAAATCCAACCAATCCTTTAACATGGTGTGATAAACAAAAATTTATATCTTTATTTTCTATAGACAAACCTTTGGAAGACATTGTTTCTTTGAGATTTATTATTTCATCAAGTCATTATTTTGTTAAATTCTGCATATCTTCCACCTCAATTAATTTACCCTTTTGATGTGTTTTTTCAACCCAACTTTTGAGGATAAGCCTCTTTTGTTTACAATTTTTTTCTAGATACAACATAATTGAGTGGTATACCCAAATGATGCAAAGCAACTTCTGCACACCCATTTCTAAAGAACAAAGAAAGGAAACATCATAGGCCTAGGGAAGAGTTGTACTACCTAGCATCTTAACGATTAAAGCTAATTCAGAATCTAAAGCTTTTAAATAATAGAGGAAAGCAAAACTTGGAAGGGGATGCATGCCAACTGATATCCTTTCCCAACTTTTATTGAACTTGGAGTTAAAGTTGTCCATGGATAATATTGGGGTCTTCAAGTATGGTGGTGAGATGCTAAATCAAACATAAGCATTTTGTTTTGTCCTTGAATTACTTATGCAACAGAGTTCCAAAATACTCCTTGTTTCCAATAGATATAGGAGTCAAACCTTAAAACCAATCAAGAGCTTTTCCTTTGAGAGATATGACCAACAATCTAATAGCAACATTTTTAGTTATGACACCATGGATTTTGTTGGTGTGAACAGGGCATATTTGACCTAACATAATAAATGGATAAACTACAAATCAAGTCTAGATATAAAAGATGTGTAAAGATTGAGACTAAACTTAATTATAGAAAAATTTCAAGTTAATGTCCAATTAAAATGAAATATGCACTTTCTCCCTTACAATAATTATTTCTATATAACTTCTAATTTTAATACACTAAAACATGGTATTTTTAAATATGTTATGTATTCATGAAAATTACAATGTTTGTTAATTCAACACTTCTGATTCGTGAATTGCCCTTCATTTTTTCTTAAAATCTATATTGTTTTTTTTAGATTCAAAATCTATATTGTTATTATATAACATTTTGTATAATTAAAATTATTAAATATAATTAAATATGATATAGTATAATATAATTGCTTATTTAAATATATTTTTAATTCAATTATGTATTTATTTTATATATAAAATCTATACTACAATTATACTTATTGTAGTATTATATTTTAAATAATAAAAATTATTAAATATAAATATAATATAATATAATATAAGGCATTCCCATATGAAACGAACGACCTGCTTTGGCAAATCAACGGTTGAGGAGGATGTACAGACATGCAAGATGATTCAAACTCTTTTGACCGTCTGATTTCCATCCCTTCTCCATCATCATTTTTCCCAAATTGCTTTCCCATGGATTATTTTGTTCACTCGATCTACAGTCTATTTTCCAGCAAAGATAATATAATGTGTTCATATCACGCTAAGAATATCCATGTTCATATCCCGCTAAGAATATGTATCTTAGGTTTTAAATGTCATACGCCATATCACCATACCAACCTCAAAAATTTTAATTTAAAAAATTCCAAATATAACTAATTTCGCCCATCTTTCATTAAGAGAGAATTATCCTTTAGAATCATTATATTGTTATTATTAAAAATATTTATAGTATTCACATATGTCCACAATATTCTTCTTATTGTAAAACAATGAAATGAAAAACTCTTCACAAGAATAAAAGTTAATTTCATTTTTGTATGGGGTGTGGTCAAGTGGCCAAGGCATTTCGTTTATACAATTGTATATTTAAATTAAACATGTTAAATATTTAATATAATATCTAATATAACTATATTTATTGTTATATAGTATATTTTAAATAATGTAAATTATTAAACATATTTCTAAAATAATATTATATTCTATATAATACAAATTATTAAATACAAAATATAATATTATATATTTTCAATAAAATACTATTTAAATTAAATTAATCTATAGCAAATGTTTTCAAATCTTATAAATTAAACATGTTATATATTTAATATAATATCTAATATCTAATATAACTATATTTATTGTTATATAGTATATTTTAAATAATGTATATTATTAAACATATTTATAAAACAATATTATATTCTATATAATACAAATTATTAAATACGAAATATAATATTATATATTTTCAATAAAATACTATTTAAATTAAATTAATCTATATCAAATATTTTCAAATCTTATAAATTAAACATGTTATGTATTTAATATAATATCTAATATAACTATATTTATTGTTATATAGTATATTTTAAATAATGTAAATTATTAAACATATTTATAAAACAATATTATATTCTATATAATACAAATTGTTAAATACAAAATATAATATTATATATTTTCAATAGATACTATTTTTTTTATAGATAAATGTTGTCAAAAGGGACAGCTCCCATTACATTGAAATGCATACTTGAGTTCATACAACCAACTCGAAACAAGCCTAATTGCCTAATGCTCTGAAGATCCTAGCTAGAGCACAACTAATTTTAATACACTTGTTTTCTCCATTGGTTGATTGCTCGCATTGTAGTTAATAAATACTATTTAAATTAAATTAATCTATAACAAATGTTTTCAAATCTTATAAATTAAACATGTTATATATTTAATATAATTTCTAATATAACTATATTTATTGTTATATAGTATATTTTAAATAATGTAAATTATTAAACATATTTATAAAACAATATTATATTCTATATAATACAAATTATTAAATACAAAATATAATATTATATATTTTCAATAAAATACTATTTAAATTAAATTAATCCATAACAAATGTTTTCAAATCTTATTCCAAATCTACATGAATTATCCCACAACAAAATAGAAAGCAACATAAGATCTTATTCTCTCTCTCTCTCTCTCTCTCTCTTTATTCCTCTCTCTCTCTATTTTTTTTATGGAGGTCATCCACAAATTCATCTTTTCTACCTGATTTGGGAGCACGAGCCTTAGTCTGAACCTCTTTGGCTGAGAGCTAAGGATTAAGGGGTATTCGTCAAATTCACCCGGGGCATGATCTCAACCTCATCCCTTATAGTGTCGGCGGCCTTGCACTCAACAAGACTTAATCCCTAGTGGGCTCATTTAGAACCTTTCAACTTCACCAGCAGACCAAGGGCCCTTTGACCTCACTCTATTTTTGTAAAAGTACCATTTCAATCCACATGAATTATTCCTCCCTCTGTTAAAGTAAGATTTTATATTACATTATCTTATCTCTCTCATAATGGTACTGATTTTTTATGCCACAAGCTACTCAAGACCCTAATCTTCCTTTGAGAAGGGGTGCTTGTCTTAACCCTGCTATGGCTACTCAATCCAATGAAATTAAAATATTTATGGTGCTCATGATGAGAACCACTTTGATCATCAACAAGATTATGACCATGATGCTTGTGTTTCCAAACAAGATCTTACTCTTACTAGCCAACTAACTTTTGATGAACTCACTAATGATAAATCTCTTCAACAATTTGTCACCCTTTCGCACTAAACTTTAATAAATGCTCCTCTTGGTATATATATTCTACTTGGTATTGGATCTTTGGTACTCTCTTCTAATAGTGTTCATCCCATCCTTCCTCTTCTTTCAAGCCTCATAATACCACTACTATCAGTTCCATAGCTACTACTACTCCTATTGTCACTCCTAGTTTTGCCCCTACCATTTCCATACCTAGCTCAAGTGAGCCCATCCCCTTAATGTGCCACCTACATATCATCCTTATATTCATCTACCTACTAATCTCATAGCTTCTACCCATGTGTTTTACACCATCCATCATTCCCAACCTATGTCTCACATTAACCCTCCTTCCCAACCTATGTCTTATATTAGCCTTCCTCCTCCTCATCTCATAATGTGGTTCCTCCCTCCATGGCTTTTTTTTTTACCTATTTCCACACATCCTCATTATACATGCTCGACTATTTCGTGCATGCCTAATACTACCATTAGCCCTAGCTCTAACTTGGATATAATGTTACAAGATATGGCTACTCTAGAGAAACAAGTGAATGACAACAAGGATACTATTATATATGATCACGTACATGACACACCACTTGCTTGCAAGGTTGTTATATAACCTTTTTGTACGGTATCTGTAGTGCCAAGATTTGAATTATAAAATTGTTAAGGAGATCCTAACATGCATTTACAAGATTTCACAATGGTATGCTTAGATTTTGCTTATGAGGATAAGATTTTGGTCAAGACATTTCCAAGAATCTTAAAGGAATGTGCTATACAATGGTTTTATTCCTTGCCTTCATGCTCTATACACTCTTTTGAAAAGCTTGCCACTACTTTTCTAAAGCACTTCCACATCACTATGGGCTTGAAAGTAACTATGAAATATTTAACCAAGTGTTCCCAACAAAGCAATGAGCAAACTAATGATTATGTTATACAATTTAAGTCTTTATGTGGTAATTTAAAGCATCAATTTCCATACCTACCTCAAGTGATCCCATCCCCCTAATGTGCCACCTACATATTATCCTTATAGTCACATGCCTAATAATGTGTCTCACACCATCCATGTGTCTACCCATGTGCCTCACACCATCCATCATTCCCAACCTATGTCTCACATTAACCCTCCTTCCCAACCTATGTCTTATATTAGCCCTCCTTCTCATCCCATTTTCACCTCATCTCATAATGTGGTTCCACCCTCCATGGCTATGTCTATTACCTATTTCCACATATCCTCATTAAAAACTTTGCTAAGCTAGCTTTTTTGTTTTAAGCTATATTATTGGATTGACTCACTTTGTTTATTCAAGTAGTACTTTGAGACATAAATTTATTTATTTTTAAACAAAATTGTATTTTGTATTTTGGGTCCACTCACAAATAGTAATTAAAAAAACAAATTCAACACTTTTTTATTAATATTATTAAATAATATTATATATCATATAAAATACATTAAATTTATATATTTATAAGCATAATATAATATTATTAAAAAATAGATTAAACATATATATTTAATATTTATATTTATTTATAGCTTAAATATTTTTATTTTATATATAATAAATAATATCTAATATAACTGTATATATTGTTATATAGTATATGTTATATAATGTGAATTATTTAATATATTTTGAAAATGATCTTATATTATAAAATCATTTATATTATAAAATCATTTATTTGTATTAAATATTTATTTATAATAAATAATTATATTTATTTATAATAAATAATTATATTTATTTTATTTATAATATATAATATCTTATATAAATATATTTATTATTATAAAGTATATTTTATATAATGTAAATTATTTAGAAGTGAGATAGAGACATAGAGGAAGATAGAGGATAGATATAGAAAGAGGGAGGGAGAGAGGAAGTGAGAGAGAGACATAGGAGGGAGGGAGAGAGAGACTTTCAATCAGGCATTCCATGCCAACGATCTAGCTCCACCAGAGCCTCGTGAAATGGTACTTCTCATGCCAACGATTCAAAGATAAAGAATAAAGAGAGTGACTTTCAATTGGTCGTTCCATGCCAATGATCCATATATCGCAAGATCTTTACCACAGTGATGCAAGATGATTCAAATAATCATGCCCATCCACTCTAACCTGTACCTTCATTTATACAATTCAAAAACAAGGAGAACTTTTGGATTGACATTTTCCAACTATTAGTGCCTTAGAATAAATTGCACCTGCACGTTCCAAAACATTCATTGCCTACGAGTATCAAATGAAATGCTAGGATTGAGTAGCTGAAGCTCACACTTTTTGATAGATGGCAAAGACTATGGAAAATGTTAAGGTTGTGGATCAATCAACCATAGATGATGCTCCAAAAAAATTTATTCCACTGGTGATAGTGGACAAATGATGAGTTCTAGTTCATGGGATTTATTAAATACCACAAATCTCTCAACAACTTAAGATACTCTCTTCTAATGTTACATAATGACATCGGCCATAAGGATACAAGACAATCATCATTTACTTAAATACAAGGCAGTGATAAACACACATATATGCTTCAAATAATATGCATAGGTGACAACTAATGGAATGCAGGTGAACCCTAGGTGAAGTGCATGAACCAAAATCTAGAAAGGAGATGCATGCAAATAAAGTCTACAAACCAAACATGAAAGCTCACAACTTTTAAGTAGCTACTGAGTAAAACATTGGAATCTTGAAATCCATTAAGCTTATGCAAATTAATTCACAATAATTAAATGAACAAAAAAGAAATGGACCATAAGAATAGAATACAATCATCATTCACTTAAAGACATACCAATTGAACTTCCACAACTCTTCGGCCTATCCATTGCACACCAAGTTGCGATTGCTAGTATATTAATATATAATAGCATGCATTTTATTATATGGCGTCGTTGCTGAAAATTTTCGAAGCTAGGGTTTTAGACAATAGACTCACTTGTTTAGAAGTTTTTTCTTCTGTCGTGGACGACTCGGATGAGGGCATAGCATCTAAGGGCTCGGTTTTTGGTGATCAGTGACCAAAATATGGAGGTTTCAATCATTCTTTGTCACATGAGGGAGATGTTGCTCACAATTTCACCCCAACACCACTAAGCGTTGGCAAGTTTGTTGCTCCAGGTTTGCGGCTGGATTCATGCAGAATTAATAGGAATACGCACAATGCCGTTGGGATGGAAACATATGTGCCCTTGGACTCATCGGTAAAATAGCACCTTTGCTAGGGCAAAACATAGATCATTCAAGGACACGGCTATGAGCGGAAACAAATCCAAATGTTTGAAGGACATGACAAAATCTAGGGAGCCAAGCAGCAAATTTACTGAATTTGGTAAGCCCATTCAATGCACTGGAAAGCCCACAGAACTAAAATTAGAAAATGGTGCAAAGAAAGAAATAATTGAAAATGAAGAATTCTTCGCTAAGCATGGGCTAATTGGCAAGTTTAGTCATTTATGGCCTAGCCTCTCCGACCTACATCAATGGATAATTGAATCTTGGCAGTGTGCTATGAAAGAAAAACTTGAAGTCTACCCATGCACTTGTGGATTCTCCAGTGACAGTGTGGAGGACCAAATTATTGTCCTTTGTAACTTATGGGCTTAGAGACAACATCTGCTCACATTCAACCTCTCCATTGAATCTTTTTCTATTATGCCTATTTGGGTTCATCTCCCTTAAACTTCCACTTCATTTCTGGGTTGAATCAGGCTTCGAAGCTATCAAGGATTCATTGACCAATTTATTGGTTATTGATAATGACTCTTATGACTTCATGCATACAACATATGCTCGCATTGGTGGATTTAGACAATTCAAAAGATCTTCCTACAAAAATAATCCTGAAAGTAAATAATTGCAACCAGTCTCAGCCCCTGGATTATGAGGGGTTGCCTTTTCATTGCCAGAGATGCTACAACATTAGCCACCTAGTTGTTGAGTGCCTGAGCTCCAAATCTAAAGCAAATCATCTAGCCACGTGGTGGAAAGATGTCGCTCCTCACCATTACACTGTTGATAGTCCACTGGGATAACATGAACATTTGCCCGAACCTATGTAGGTTTTGGGAAATATGGTTGCACAACAGGGATCACCTCAAGTTGAGCAAAGGAAGGTATCAATGATGCCTGAACATGGTCAACGACTTCTCAAGGTGGAGAGAAATATAATTTATACAACCTTTGAAGCATCTATGCCCTCCCCTCCTTCCCTAGAGATACATAACAAAGAAGAAATCAACGAGCGATGGGAAGTGGTACATAAGAAAAAGAAAGCTTCCAACAGAGATGAGGCCCACCATAAAATGCTCTTGCAATCTCATTCCAAAACGGGTGTTGATACTTCAAAATTGAATGAGATAGATCATGGTGAAGCTTCAAGTTTAGGGATCCTTTTGCATAATATAATGCACCTTTCTTTAAGGGTCTGATGCATTTTGAAATATGGCCCTCTATTTTGAAGCAAGCCAAACCAAGTTTTTTATGATTGGAAATTATAAGGGTATGGCCCCTAGGCCAATTTCACCTATAAAAAACACATGCATTTTATTATTATATATTATATTTTAAATAATATAGATTATTAAATATAAATATAGTATTTAATATATAATAACATGCGTTTTATTATTATATTATATTTTTAAAAATATAAATTGTTAAATATATGTTAATTCCATAAATCCATATCAAATCAAAGAATCTAAAAAGATGTAAGCTTCTCAAATTAGAAAAATTATCAAACCAAACATCCATTATCATGCAACTAGGGAATAAGCTCATAACCACTAAGTTCATGTCCCTTGTACTCCTCAAACTTGTCCTTAGAATTGACTCCCCAACTCAAGACATACACGTAAGGAGATAAAGCAAAACAAAACCATGCCATGTACTTCTCAAACTAGTCCTCATAACTGACATCCATAGCTCAAAATTCATCCACATAAGAAAACAAAGCATAAAGTAGAATGCATCTAAAAAACCAAGTGGATTATACCTATCATCCATCATTCTCCACCAAGTGGACCTCCTCAAGAGTGGGGTATTAAATTGTTCCTTCTCTTGTGATGCTTCAAATCACTCTAACTCTCTCTACAAATAATCTCTTCATTAGGTCCATATTGAACTCATACCCAACTCCAGGTGTAGGCTCTTCAATCTTTCTATTAAAAATACATCAACAAACTCACTATTCCAACACTTGATGTCCAATACTCAAGAGATCTCTAACCTCACCCAAATCTATCTAACAACAAAATGCACACATCAGATCATTTTATGCCAATCAAACTCTAACTACAACACCACAATATCGAGGAGACCTCTAAGGCAATATGATCATTGTACTCACCCTGAGAAGACTACTTATAAATCATAGCCAATGTTACCCCCACATTCTCCTCTGGTGCAGCCCTGCCCAGACCGCAACCAACACATGTACTCTACTTAAACATCATCCACTTCAACGGTCAAAAAATTAATAACAAATTTACATCTCATCCATACAAAAAAGTGGTAAATATTTGTCCTATTTTTATTGGCCAAAATTGACATTTGACTTTTGAAGTGGATGATGTTTAACAATAGCCCCGACACGTAGTCCTCTTTCCATAGCACCTATACAGCAGCTCGCTCCAATGGCAGCTCTTTACACACAGCTGTTAAATGCAGTGACAACGATTCGACGTGCTCTAATCAGTACTACCAAACACTTGTGCTACTTAACTCGTACACACCGCGCCAATAACTCAACCACAGCTTCCATACGCTTCTCCTCAGTGCTGAATATGTCTATAGATAGTTTTCACATTACCCTATTAAAACAACGGTCGTTGTAGTATAGTGGTGAGTATTCCCGCCTGTCACGCGGGTGACCCGGGTTCGATCCCCGGCAACGGCGTTTTCTGGTTTTTACAATTTTTTATACTTGAGAAGAAATGTGTATCTTGTCCATCTTAAACTGGAATGGCTAAGATATAGTTTATATGAATAGAATAGAAATAGGAGTGTTGTTTTTAATCCAAGGTCTTAAGAAACTTGGCATTTACTAGGGTGGATTAATATAAATATATTTTTACAAGTTAACAAGCATTTTCTGGTTTTTGCAATTTTTTATACTTTGAGAAGAAATGTGTATCTTGTCCATCTTAAACTGGAATGGCTTAAGATATACTTTATATGAATAGAATAGAAATAGGAGTGTTGTTTTTAATCCAAGGTCTTAAGAAACTTGGCATTTATTGGGGTGGATTAATATAAATATATTTTTACAAGTTAATAATCATTGTAAGTTAACACTTTTCATAACAATTAAGTTGCATGATAAAGTATGATTCTTATAAGTTTTATCTTTTATATGTTTGAAGTTTTTTCTTCTAACAATAATACTTTTTTTCCATCTTTATCTGAAACTATTTAATTAAGGATACTCCTCTTGATATACTTTTCTAATTCTAAATACTCTTAATTTATCATGTATATGAACCATCCACTTTTTATGTGACATTTTCTATGCACTTTTTTATTTCGGCCTCTTTTGTATCAACATTTCTATATCTGTTTTTCTATCATGTATCTAAATCACTTAATTTTAATTTAATTTCAAAATATTATTAAAAGTTATTGAGATCTATGAAATACTGAACCTATTTCTAGGTAACCATTCCTACATGTCCACCTGATAAGATAAAGATGTTAATGTTTGACTATTATATCAATATAGTCTACCCTTCACCATCCACTAGGACCATCCCCAATATCAAACCTACACCAAGTAAATTAATTTATCTCCTTGATAGAAAGTGTTATAACACAGATTTTCAGTGATTATTAATTCTCCTTTAGGAATAGATGTGGTATGGCACCCATTAGGTAGTGAATACCCCATGCAAAAAAAGAATGAGAGAATTAATAGATGCTCATTAAGGATAGTAAGCCTTGTAATATACATTATTTTCAAGAAAATATAAATATTCTTTGATTTTAGTGTATCAAGTGATAGTGGTAAAAATTGCATACCCATATCATTTACCCTTATGTTTTGGAGCTATGGTGACTAGGTTGTCCTGTATCTATTGACTATAGTGTAAATAGCCATATTTTTTCCTAGAAGTTGGCAAATAACCTCATCTTGGCTTGTGCCAATAGATATTAACCCCAAACTTTTAAATTAAAATTTCAAATTTTAGACTTTGCCACCTTTTTCCTACTAGTTATTATGAGCTAACTAAGGTGCAATTATTTCAAATTATAGTTTAGAGTGGAGTATTTAAGGAATAACCTTAATTCATTTGAATCATCTAGTATTGATCTAGAAGCATCATGGAGCATTCATATTCAATGCATCATAGTGCATCTTGATTGTAAAACCATCCTAGACATAGTACATGCTTTCCTATTGTCTTTGATCTTAGTTCATCATTGTTAAATTGACCTACATAGAGGTTTGACCAAGGGAGAATCTCCCTACCTAATAAACTCAATAATATTTCTAAACACCACTAGTCACCCATCCTAGATCGCAAACTCAAAGGTGAACAAGTCATAGAGGTCTAAATCAAAGAACTTCACTTCCATAGGTCCAAGTTTAATTTTGCATGTCAAACTAATTTTATAGGTATGGAGATCAATTTCATTGGTGAGGATCTAAACCAAAGAGTAATACAATCAATTTACAAATTCTAAGGAATTGTTTGACATGGCCCTTTGTTTTCAACATATTGGTGAATCAATTCTAGGCATCTTTTCCAATATATTCCATTTCTTTTAATTTTAGTATCTATCCTAGCTCTTAAATCACTGACTTTTATTATGTTCAATTATTTTAAACATTAGGTAAATTTTAGTGAAAGTATTTATTTTCATTACATAAATCGATGAGCTAAATTTTTTAAATCTCCTAGGGTTTCATCCTTAGGGTTTATTCCTTCTCCATTAGGGTTTTAGATTTGATGTTTCTAATTGTCTTCCTTTATTTTATATTTGATTAGGTTTTGGGTGTTCCATGTTGATATCTACTTGATCTATAACTTCCACTACTTTAATACTTGTGCATTATTGTTGTATCATTTACCATGGATTCTCATGCTCCATCATCTTTAGCTCTATTCATGGATGCCTTGCTAATTTTATTGTACTTTTACATTATGTTACATTTGATTTTTCCATGTTTGAGGTTTCCATGTCTTATTTCTCTCCTTCATAGGGGTGAGTGTAAAATCATCATTAATCAAATAATATCCTTACATGGCAATGAAAATTCTAAAAGTAGACTTAAATAAGTTCACATAACAAATCGAAATGACTTATCTACAAAGTCTTTTAAAAAATATTAATGAAAGTTTTGGGAAATTAAAAATATTATATGGATTATCAATTTTTTTTGAATAATTTCAAATTAATTTGGTGATTTAAGTAGAATTTTCAAAGAGGCACTACTAAATTTTTTAAAAAATCAAGAAGTGGGTATCATTCTGACCAACCTAATTTGAAGCAAAAACAACATTTCATCAATAAACCTTACATATAAGTAAAGGACATTGGGTGGATGTCCCATATATTTTTATGATTTTTTATAAATAAATAATTATATATTAATTTTTAATATGACTTTTCAAAAATATTAAAAATCTATTTTCTAGCTAGATTAACTTAATTAAAAAAGAAATTTAAAACTTTTTAAAACCTATATTAAAAAATCTTAAAGTATAACACAACATTTAGATTTGAAAAATGATATATGGTTTGAAATTTATGTGTTTTCAATATATATCAATTTGGAATTCAAATATAGTGTATGTACAAAATAAATAATTTAATTATGTATTAAATTTATAATGAGAAATAAATTATTATTTTTTAATCATGATAATCTCATCTACAAACCCTTTTTATTTTATTAAATTGGGTTAAACATAACAACTTTGAGAGCAATGTCATGAAAATTTTTAGAATAACACTTGGCATCTGATTTTGAAAAATTTTGACATATTTTGGGACTCCCACTTGCCAATAGCCAAAGTAATCCCAAAGAATTTTCAGAGGGAATCTAGATTTGAGCTATAAATTATAATGACAAAAATTGCATACCCTACAATTTTCACACTATATGTTGGGCCTACTTTAGTGTCCATCCCTTATACAATATTTTAGGGATCATTTTAGCCTAGACTTGGCCTTTTCCTTCATCAGATTGCCAAATTTATTTATTACATTCCAATTTTTTCGCTGACCTAAGACCACATGTTAAATTTCAAGTGATTTCTCTAGGACATGAGCACAATGCATAGACGTCTACACAATGCACTAGTATCCTACAAGTTTACAAAATTTATACATTGTTTATTCACTATATCTCTACTCTTTATTGATTATTAAGTATTGACAATATTTAGGAATACCTTAGGGAAATCATTGGGTTGCAACGGACTAGTTCTCCTAGGTTGAACCCTTGATTAGACCAACTTCAAAATCATGACAAATGATGTTAGATAGCAAGCGTGTAAATGATCTTGATGTAAGTATTGGTTCTTTTCAAAGCTTCAAATTGAAATGTTCCTTTTGAATGTTATTTAGTACTCTAAGATTTTGAATGATAATTGGATGTCAATTAGTGTCCAAATGAATGTCTTCAAATATGAAGATATAACAAATCCTCACACAAATGTATACCAAGTTGGCTCCCAATGGCTAGTGGAAAAGGGTGAGAGTCAAAAAAAAATTATTTTTAGGTTAGATCTGCATAGCATAGGATCACTCTTGCACGTTGTGGAAATGACCTAGGATGAGAAAGTAAGGTCTTCGACTCAAGAACATATATGTAGAAGTATGGATAATAGAGGTAATATGTGCGAATATATGCAAATAGGTCAAGGATAAGGTCGAATGTGTTGGAATATGTAAAGAAGGGAGGAGTAATTATGGTTGGATAAGGATAGGAGCTAAACTTAGCGTGCAAGAGTGTGTGATATGTCACTATATAATTATAATAAGACATTCCCTGAAAATAAACCTAAAACTAACTAAACATTAACATAAATATACAAATTTCACTATTACAATAATTATAACTAACTTTATTTAGACATAAAAGTCTCAACATAAAAATGATGCATATTTATCTCAAACCTATAAAAATAAATTTACATCATCCCATTGACAATTATTTAACAATTTATTAAATGTCTTAAAAAAAGACCAATTTAATGAATGTCTTAAGTAAAGCCAATTTAATTAATGCTTTGGAAAAATAGGTTTGATTACATAATTTGTATTTGATTTACATAAATCAACAAAATTTAAAAAAAAAAATTCACCAAGAGATTTAATAAAGAAGATCATTTGCCTATATTTTAATCACTCTAATATATGCATATTTTTTATTATGAATTTTATGAGAAGATGAGTATGCAAGAATGAAACAAGAAGGTAGGAGGCGCAATGCTAAACAAGGGCTGCATTGCAGCGAAGTTCCTGCCAAATGCTGGCAGGGCAGTTTTGGACAACAGGAGATTTGATAGAGTTCAAATGGCTATGCTACTAGATTATTCAGAAACTTGGCCATAAAAAATCATCAGAAAACAAATTGATGAGTTGAAAAAGCAAAATGAATTGCTTAAAGATATTGTTTGTATTCAACACAAAAATGGACAAATTTGATTATACCAGCAAATAAAAAATAGAGCGCCTCTAAGAGTTTTGAAATATGTCTAGGAATCATGTGATATAATTCGAAGAAAAATGTGAAACTCCTGGCACTCCTCAAGGCACATGATACATGAAAATAATACCCATGCATTTTTCATTATCCATGCAGCACCTCTCTCTCTATGTCTCTCTAAGGATGTCATAGAGGTTTCTTCACAGGACATGATAAAAAAAAAAAAAAAACAGGGTGTCTCCAATTGGTTCAAAAGAAGTGGCCATCATTTTATCATTTTTGAACAACACCGAAATTGGCTGGAAATCCAATTTGATGCCCACAAAATGGCTCATGTTATCTTGTACGTAATCTGCTGGAAAGAGTGTATTGTATTCAAGAGAATCATGAAGAAGTTTCTGAAATGTCATTGCTTTATCTTTTTAAAATGTCAATGTAAATTGCTTGGAGGATCAAAACTATGCAATTGGCAGGTGTAAAGCCAAATTTCATAACCTTTGTCAGCATCCTCCTGGCTGCGCTAAAATGGGAGCTTTGGAATAGTGTATGGACATCCATCAAAGCATAATGGAAGGGGGATTTTTGTAAGATATTATAGTTGGAAATGCTCTGGTAGACATTTATGCAAAATGTGGAAGCATAGACAAGGCAGTGAACTGTTTTGACAGAATGCCTCAAAGAAATGTGTTCCCATGGAATGCCATGACTGCAAGATATGCACAAAATGGATTTTTTTAAAAAAATTTACAAACTGTCAAGCAAATGCAATTGGCAGGTGTAAAGCCAAATTCCATAACTTTTGCTAGCATCCTGCCTGCCTGTGTCAAAATGGGAGCTTTGGAACAGGGTATCAATATCTATCAAAGGATAAAGGAAGGGAGATTTTTGTTAGATGTTATAATTGCAACTGCCCTGATAAACATGTATGCAAAATGTGAAAGCATATACAAGGCACTTGAACTGTTTGATCGAATGCATTGAACCATAAAGGATAGAGAAATTTTGTTAAGTCAGTTTTTTTTTCCTGTCGTTTCTTTCTGAAAAGCTCGGTATACTAGTTCTGATGCTCTGTTTTGCATTCCAAAGATAAGTTGGCAAGGATTGCTAGTTACTGTTCAGAAAAAAGGTCTTATGAACCTACAGAAATTATGTCCATGTGACTTTGTTGTGGTGTGAAACTACTAAACAAACTTCTTGTGCACGTTAAGCAGACCTCGTCCAGGATACAAGGAATCACTATTTAAACAGCTTTGTATATTCATACGATAAACTTGGAAGAGAAACCAAATAAGAAATTTTCCAAAGTTGTTCTTTGTGTACTTTTTAAGTTTTTATTCCATCTCTCGATTTCCATTGCTATCTATTTTCAATCCACTGTATACATTGTTAATAATAATCAAGGATCACAACAAAATTTGTTATGGCTGTTTTTAAATATTATCTATTTCAACATTCAAAAATTAATTTTGGCCAATAAAAATACGATAAATATTTAACACTTTCTGTTGTGGATGAGGTGTAAAATTGTTATTGACTGTTTAACCATTGAAGTGGATGATATTTAAATAGAACCCATGACTTTGCACAAGGGAAGGCATGGCTCCATCCCATCAGAACACATTATGCTTTCTGTAGTCCTAAGTGATTTGTTCGCATTATGCTTTCTGTAGTCCTAAGTGATCTGTTCGAGATTTTCCTAGGCATTATGTGCATGCATTACAAACGCGTTTTTATTGACACCCTCCACCTATGTGTTTAAAACAATATATATCAGATTTCACGAGGCGCACTATCACTGGTATTTGAGGCCTTCTCCTGCGTTATAATTCGCGTCAACAAATTTTACAGCGAATTAGAAAACACGGAAAACAGTGCCCTAAATATTAGAAGTAAACAGCGTACAACTTTGCCGCTAACACATTGCCTTTCTAATTTACTAACAAAAACCAGAAATGATTGTTTCTAATTTCCTCACAAAAACGAGACATCCTTGCTGCAAAAGAACAGTTTAATCGCTCGTTTAAAATAGCCTCGCCGCTATATTTCTTTATTCCGCATTGACTTCTCTTCAATGGAAGTGATGCTTAAGAATAAGATGACCATTACCGAACAACCTTCTAAACCTATGAGTACCTAAAGTTCCCACAGCGATATTAAACCAAGAATAACTACCTTTAAATTCTTAATGTCTGTGTTTAAATTCGTCGCACACCCAAAGTGTGAATGTACAATACAAACACTCACCAGTCCAAATACGATGTCTTTGTGTTCAGATTCGTCGGCACAACCAAATTGTGAATGTACAATACAAACCCTTACCAATCCAGCATGCAAAACTTCTAGTGTTTTTTCATTGCTACAGGATTGATGGGAATATATTGAACATTTAGATTGAACTGCGCAGGCATGTAAGCCTCTACTTAAATATCGTTCATTTCAATGGTCGAACACTCAATAATAATTTTACACCTCGTTTACAATATTTAAAAACAATATTGGTCTAAGTTAACTTTTGACTGACTGTTAAAGTGGATGATATTTAAAAACAAATACTACCGACATGCTGATAATTCATGTTCATAACCGCTTTCTTTGAACCGAACTTTTTATATAATTGCAGTTGTTAATTTTTTTTTGCTTTAATGTTGCTGCTGGTCTTGTATTCGCAGGAAGCAGCATACAAGGCAGCAAAAGAAAGCAATCCTTCGATTGCCCTGCAGCAATGAAAAATGGAAAAGCTAAGGGTGTGAACAAGTCTGTACTCCTTATAACAATTTGTGAATTTTAAAAATGGAAATTAAAAAGAATGAAAGTATTGTCTAATTTCAATAGTTAACACATAATTGTTCACTATTTGATCATAATTTTTGAACCATAACTTCAAATTGTTTATTTTTAGATGTGTTTGAAGAAAAACAACAAATTTTGAATTGGGCTATTCTCATAATTTGTCTAAGTTTAAATTGTATGAGCAAAAATGAACCAAATCAAATCCACAAGTGTGGATCTAACTGTGGTGCACGGATTTGAACTTGACCTGTGGCTATGAAGCTATCAATTGTGGTTCTTTTGCACCTACAAACAAAAAATCGCATGAGTATCTAGACCTACAATAATAAACTAGCAATGTTAACAAACACCTTTGAGAAGTTTGCTACACTAGGACTATTCTCCCTCAATCAAACCCCTAGATACTAGTTTAACAGCTTGGCACAATGATTAAAGCTAGTAGATAGTTGTGCAATATGCCTAAGATGTTGATGCAATGTTGATATCACAAGATAATGTTTTGATGTTCCTTGATGTGTCCAAGAGGTATATTTGAGTCTTGGTCCTAGATCCTAGATGACAATAATGAATTAAGGTATGTACTTTTATACAACACCCTAGCATGCAATTCAAATATTTTTGTGCTTTAGTTAGCTCATAATGGCTAATTAGAAAGGGGAAACACTACCCCAAATTTAAATTTAAATTTAAAAATTAGCTGGAGTCATTTCCATAGCTGCATATTTCAACCAAGGTGGTGGATGGATAAACTAAAGATTAAGCCTAATGGGAATGAGTTTAAATGGAGCCATCCTAGGATCAAGTTATTTGGCAACTTCCAAGAAAAAAATATATTATTTTGCACACTAGTAATTACATTATGGACAAATGGGTCAAAGTCAGTCCAAAATGAAAGGGAAAAGTGCAAGGTATGTAATTTTCACCATTACATTTTCCCACACTTTGACTTCCAGTGACTACAATGAAAATGCATGTCAAAGTAAATCATTAAAGTAAATATTCAAACACTCATATAAATGATACAAATAAGGATATAATTATGGTACATTATCCTTGCAATAACTTCTCCATCTTGAAATCTGAAAAAATGGAATAAAAAGCTCCAATGAGTAGCATTTGTTAATCATTTTAAAGTAAGTATAAACATAAACTACTAAATTATATTCAAAACAAAAAGTAAAGTAAAATTGTAACCAAGACAAAAATAGGATATTGCATTGGGACAACGAATAGGGTATTGCCATGGGGCAGCCATAAGGTATTTCTTGGAACAACCATAAAATTATGCTTAGACGGAAGTAGAATACTACCTAGAGGTAAAAAATAGGGTAATGCCATAAAGTAACAATTATGTACTCCTTGGAGAAATAATAATCAAAATGATCATGAGCTAATCAATGCAAACATAGTTATCAAAGAACATCAGTGATAATATATGTAGATATGTGCATGGAAATGAGGGGTCAAAAGTGACCATTTTTTTTCTTGAAATCAACAAAAACTTATCTTTGATGAGCAATTCAAGATTCCCACACTCAAAATTTCAAGATGTGACAAAAACAAGATTAATGGTGCTCGGAGTCTAATTTATAAACTACTAATTTTTTTTAAATGGCGGAGATTAAGAGGGTCAAATATAGGGGAGCACACAAAGTGGTTATGTTTTTTGTCGTAAAATAATACATAACGTCAAGTATGCTCCATCTAAAATGTTGAATTTTTTCAGTACTTCACAAATTCTTTCAATAGAAAGTTAGCTAACATCACGTAATTTATGCCAGATTTTTCTACTAATTTTTTATAAATATATATTTCTTACTAATTTTCAAAGTGGACACATCCTGAAAAGGGAGAAATTGAGCGTGGTTCCCTGTTAATATTGAGAAAACTAATCAAAAATGTTTTTTTAATATGTATAGAATGGAGCTTATAATATAAAATTTAATTTATTTCAAATTTTGATGAGTAGATCAAAAATGACACCAAAAAAGTTATGCATAGTTTTTTTGGTAAAAAAATGAAGACACTAGCAAAAGTAATTGAAGATCAAAACCTTAATGTATTCGAATTATAGAAAAAATTACATGGTTAGAAAGGTAAGAGAGATCTTGACGTCATCATGGCTATTTTTAGAATAATATCTTAAAATGTGCATACCTGATGGAGAACACGCTCGATATTTGTTTGTTTTTGTATGTTTTATGCAAAGCATGTCTTTGAGGACCTTACATGCAGGTCCAAGCTTTTGGCTTGGATTTCCAAGGCAAATCTAAGCCTAAGGGTGGGATTCCAAAGCAACTTCAAATGACACACATGTTCATTATAACATGTGCACATTATAATTTCAAAACATAGAGTGCACGCTAGGCATTTTGTGTGTTTTTAAGGAAATTATAATGTGAGTGCTTTATAACGCACTCACATTATAATGTGAGCATGTTATGGCTCAGGATTTTTAAGCCATAATGCTAGTGCATTATAACACAAGCTATAGCATGCTAGAGTTATGGCATATTTTCATTTAAAAAAGATTCAACCACTTCCACCCCTACCCATCTTTGTGCACTTACCCATGTCCCCTCCAATTTATTACATACAAATGATGCAAGTAATTTGGAGGAATTGAGAAAATATTTGTAAAATGATGAGGGTATTGTTGGTGGAGGTTTTTTATTTCATTTCATTAGTTTGTTATGTATTTTCCTACAGCTAGTTTAGCTTGTTCAGGTAGGCTTCTTAGTAGGCTTAATAAGGGTGAGTGAGAGTGATAGACCTGTGTCACTCTCTTCCATATGAGTTACACTTTCCCTATTTGAATATTGAGGTGTCTTCACATATTTACACTTCTCGGTGGATGCGGTGTCCACCTCCCTCCTCCTTTACATTTCTTATAAATGCACTCACTTAGCTATGTATTTTCATCTAGCTAGTCATTAGCTTGTATCTTTTTAAGTCTAGTTTGCTCTCTTGATTAATGAGAATAGCATTATTCTGCCTATCATCTTGGTCATCAATTGTGCTCTAGCTATCACTATGGCATTAGGTCTTGATTAATTCTTTACTTATTGTGAAATCTAACCTGGTATCAGAGCTATGATGTTTTGGTCTAGTTCATCTTTCCTATGGTTAGAGCACTAGATTTTTCAAGTTTTAAGTGTTGAGCTATTTTTTTGGTGAATGTTGTAGTAATATTGACACTACCATTATGTCTAAAAGGCTTGGAATGGCTTATGTTGGCTTTTGTTTTACTCAAAATGGATAATTAAAAACTTAGTTATCACTATGTTTTATCTTTGCTTATGTGGATTTTATAGATTACATGCATTTTAGGGTGTCACAAGGAGTTTTTGAGCCCATTGTTGTATTCAGAAACATAGAAAAAATTAAGATTGACTATTCAATCATTGAAAATGGAGCATTTTGTTGTGGGGCTCCTAGGGAGTTTTCAATGATCTATGTGTTGTATGATTCATAGGTTAATTATGGTTGCAGAGTTTGAATGTGAGGTCATGTGTTTTCATTAAAGTGGTACAATGAGTTTCCTGTCTTTTAAGACTATGATTTTCACATTCAATCCCTAGTACAAGGTTGAAAGGTCTAGGCGTTCATACTTTTGTGAGGTACGAGGAATATGAAGGTCCACTATGCACCTTATACACAATGATCATAACTCTCAAGTGGGCATTTAAATCCTCCATCGACAAGCATGTACCACACGTACTGGTGGGTTCATGTTTGACATCCATCATTAGGTTTACCCTCCACTACACCGAGTATATTCTTTCTCTCCCTGTGGCCATGTTGGAATCAAATAGCAAGTGAACTTCTAAGATCTCTATTCTTTTCAATGGTGACATTTAACAACAGGTGGCTTTACATGTATGGGTTTTATATCCTACACCATATACATAGCAGTGGTGCCCTATTATCGAACAACCTTTTGGAATAAAATCTTCTGACATACCAACTACTCTTGTAGACCTACCTATGACCGATACCTGCTAGTTTTATTATAACATACTCATATTAAGTAATTTAAATGTGGAGGATGTAAACCCTTGTGTAAGCCCATGGCCTATGTGGCTTACCACGTTGCCATCTTGACGGGGTCTCCTTTCACCATGAACTTGTCACTTGGACTTGCCATGTGTCACATTGTGGACCGCGCCATGTGTCCACCATTGGGAACTACTGAACCATCATCCTTGTGTATAGGCATTGTTACATCGGATTCCTTGTCCTGCTAATATCTTGCTTATGCAATACTGACATCAACACATTTTTGGCTTGGCTAGGAGGAGTGACCTCTCCATTGAGGCTTTCTATTTCATAGCTATTTACTTTGGAGGGGCATAACTCAGTCATCTCAGGGCCTTTTCTCGTAGATTTTTTTCAAAGTGGGTCAATTTTTCACCAAATTCATAATTGTGTAATTAATTTTCTATTTCAACTCCCTGTTTTCTAAAATTCATGTTTTCTTAGATATTTATCTCTATTGAGAACTTTGGAGGGCTATATCTTGCACACAAACTCCTTTTTGGGTCTAATTTTTTGAAAGTACATATTTTTTTAGTATTTCAAGTGTTGGTGTCATTTATTTTTTCTCAATGTACATTTGAATTGTACTTTCTACATTGTGCTTCATTTGAAAACTTGGAAAACATAATCAGATATTAGAAATGCACTGATGATAAAGTGTCAATTATTGTATTTGTTTAGG
Organism: Cunninghamia lanceolata; assembly: GCA_027924645.1. NCBI lineage: Eukaryota > Viridiplantae > Streptophyta > Pinopsida > Cupressales > Cupressaceae > Cunninghamia > Cunninghamia lanceolata. The sequence continues at coordinate 14,354,728 of BSBN01000584.1, read as the reverse complement.
GGGTCTTATATGGAGGATCTTATATTCATCAATTTAAGACGAAGTTCTATTATGGATGGTCTCTTTATTTGAAGAGTCTATCATAGTTAATAATATATGTTTTAATTCATCCTTATGTTATCACCTTGAAAAGAGGGAATTGTAAGTCATAGTGAGATGGAACCCTAGAGCATTTCAAATGGATTCACCTCTTGTCCCATCTCTATGGACTTGTTCATGAACCAAATACTTTTTAGCAAAAGAAAGTATGGGATGACAAGAATGATTATGTCCTAGGATCCATTGGTTGCTATGTTGATATCAACACAGTTTGGGTCACCTTGCACATTGAGTACCCTAATGCCCTTTGGACCAAAATTTGGGAGATGCAAGGAGATCCTGATGATACTTCATTCCCTGATGACCCTGGAATTGATTGTCTTGTGACCCTTGATGATTCTCTATCATATGACTATGATACAATTTATGAGCTTATTGATTGGTAAGATCTTAAACATCATGATGACATAGAGACTTATTTTGACTCCTATAGAGACTTTTGTTGATTACTTAGCTTCTTTGAATCCTATTGCAAATTTAAAGGCTTTACCTCCTATATATTTGAATTATGATTCTAAGACTAAGGACTTTTCTCCTCCAACACCTGCAACATCAGGTTCATATTCAAGCATCTGATATGGACACATCATGGGATGAGCATTATAGTCACATGACATGCACTAAGATTCCACCTCCACCTATTCCTTCCATAGAGTTTAGTGTTACTTCATTGAAAGATTCCAATAATTCTTTGCAATAGGATCATATATATCTTCCTGATACATTGCACTTTTATGAACATCCCATCCTTACACCATACTAGATCTACTTTAAAGGAGGGTTCAAGTTAGTAGAGAATCCTCACTATTACATATGAACTTGCCCAGACTGGTCCTATACAACCGATCCAATACAATAACACCATACCTCGATCTATCATTCTCCTAGCAATCATTGGTTGTCCTCACCTCCAGATCAATTGGATTCTTTGCCCCAACACCTAAGGCCAACAATGTTCATGGCACACTGCCATATCCACCGCATCAAGAGCAGATGACAGAACTCAAACTAGGGATAATGAGAGGTGGGGAATAGCCAAGAGAGATGATGAAGTGACTGGCCCTAGGGCATCATGCTAATACATAATAGAGGAAATCGTAGCTCTATCACTTTCCTAGTACGAACGATGCTCTCAGTAGTCAGAAATAAATCTTGGGAAGGGGTGAAGTGGCCACCCCTCCCCCTACCCACATTCAGCGTTGCCTCTAAGCCCATACCTCTCTTCATCCCATCCACCCCAACCATTTTTTTATATTGTTGGTTAGAGCCCTACTATCTATAGGCCCTTTGAAACCCCTGAAGATAGTTCAATTTTCTCCATCCTGCCTGGAGATAGTTGATGAGAAGCAGGTTGGGATTTAAGGCTCTCTCTCTCTCTCTTTGGAAAGTGGAAGAACTAGTCATATATATCTTCTTGATACATTACACTCGGATGCATTCTTATCAAACATCTCATATATGTTTGTAGAGTCCTACTTTTCCGATCTAGAGGACACTATTGAGGACATTTGATAGCTCTGATAGAGTTGCATCTTCTTTTTCATTCGATGTATTTAGGGTACATATAAACCCTCCTCTCTCTCCTCTTTTTCATGTTTTTCTGGTGTCATGTTTGGTAGTTAGACCTAGGAATCCTAATCATATTTTGACACATCTTAACACTAACATAGAGATATGTGAGCATCTTCTCGAGACATTCATCTTGATTCCTTCATTCACTCTGCTACTTGAATGGAAATTCAGCAATTTGATAGCTCAAAGTTTCATTCTACATCCATATTCTCTCTCTTTTAAGTAGAGGCATTGATCTTGCAAGGACATCAGGAGACTATTCTATTTTTGAGGGGTTGTACGGTCCTCTCTATCCTTTATCTTCTTGGGGGAACCTCTCTCTTCTGTTTTGGGGTGGATTTTCTTTCTTACTTTTAGGGGGAGGGAGCCAAGGCATTCTCTTTTCTTTTAGGGGGTGAGGGATTATATTCTTTATAGGGGAATCATATGTACATGAGCACCTATCATGGATACTCATTTGTCGAGATCCATTTTTCACCAACCTAAGTTGTGCTTAAGGGGAGTATTTGTGTAAGTTTTTTATTTCATTTCATTAAGTTTTTTTATGTATTCCTACACAGTTTAGTCTTAATAAGGGTGAGTGGGAGTGATGGGTTCACTCTCTTCAATAGGAGTTACACTCTCCTTATTTGGATATTGAGGTGTCTTCTCATATCTTGGAACACTTCCTAGTGGATGAGGTGTGCACCTCCCTCCTTTTCATTTCTTATAAATGCACTCACCTAGCTAGTCATTAGCTTGTATCTTTCTTGAGTCTAGTGTGCTCTCTTGATTAATGGGAATAACATTGTTTTTCCTATCATCTTGGTATTGAATTGTGTTGTGGCTATTACTATGGTACTAAGCCTTGGTTGATTTCTTGATTATTAAAAAATCTAATAATTTTGTAAAGCCTAATATGTAGGAATATAAATATATCATCATGTGAGAAGCTCGTGTGACGATACAAAGCAAGGTGCTCCCAATGTTGCCTCTAATTAGGGCCATAAACCAATTATAATAACCATGAATGCTAGAAGGGAAATATAGACACATAAAAGTACAGAATGTCATCATGATAAGCATTTATACAATGTAATCAACATAAAACATGATAGTGTAAGCTATAATCATTATTAGCATAAACATGTGAGTCATAAGATCTAAGCTTAATACTTGTAGAAGAACACATAATCATCATAAGATAAAAGCATGTGAGTGTAAACATGTGGGCATGTATGTATAAATGGAAAGGATGATAAAATGCTCTTAATGTTGCCCCCAATGGGAGGGCACCTAATCAAGAAACTTAAATAAATAGATTCTCTAAATCGATCAATTGTAATCACATAATTGTGATGAAATGTAATGAAAAAACTTTCACAAAAGAAGAAAATAATAATGATATGCTACAAATAATTGAGAATAATAAGCCACTTTGAGGGGGAAAACCTCCAAAATATCCAAGAAGAACACAATTCACAATATGATGATAATAAACTAACCACTAGCTCCTATATAAACCTAATTATGTCATGTTTGCCACCAAGACTGACTTAGATACCTAAATATAACACCTGGGATGAAAATTATCTAAATAAGGCTATAATAATGATCAGAGATCATATAACTTAAATTAAGAGTTAAGGTAGCCACAAATTGACTACTCATAACCCTATACACATTATAGGATTAAGGGTGTAGCATGCTCCCCTCTTTACACAAGCATTGTCCTTAACATTGATCAATTATGGATGCTTCTACATAAAATCTTCATCTTCCCATGTGATAACTTTGAGTAGTAAATAATTCCATTTAATGAGGTACTTTTTTATTGTCCCAATCCTCAGCTTCTTCATGTGTTTGAAAAATTAACTCAAGCTCCAAGATGGATCTTCCCTCTACATCTAGCTTAGATAGCACTGTTTGTGTTAGAATTTTGCATTGATCCACTTACCTCTTAATTTTGTTTTGTTTCTTTGCCTTGTTCTCCTTAAGACTAAAGGGTTCCTCTTGTTGGTGTTGAATGTGTTCTTCCATTTCTCTAACCTTTTGGTGTAACTTCAAGGAAGAGGTGAAGGATGGTAGATGGTACCCTAGCATTGATTGAATGGCTTAATTAGGATCTCCTTTAGGAGGCAATCCTTTTTTAATCTATCCAAGTAGTGATAACTCATGGGAAGATGTTACTATCTTGACTTCTCCTTATTTTTCTTCTTCTCTATCTTCTTCTTTTCCTTCTTGTCCTCCTCCTCCTCCTCCTCCTCCTCTTTCTCCTTCTTCTTCTTCTACTCCTCCTCCTTGCATATTCTTCATTCGTAACAGGTTCTGAGATCACATATGATAGCTAACTATTGAGTTATTTAGGTGATGATCGATCTTCATATTTGAATCAAAACCAAAAGCATCATCCCCTTAGGAGGCACATCTTCTTTCCAAGTCTTTTTGTCTAGCTCCATATGTTGGGAATCTCTATAACCTTGGCTAAAAATTATTTGTTCAACCATTGCCTTGACATCTCATATATTAGCTTTCATCTTTGACAAGATTTCTTCCTTCATCTTGTTGGTTTTTCCCCTGATTTCCTCCTTCATTCTTCAAAAATTAAAAAATAATTCACTAATTTGCAACCTTGGGAGTGAATACCCTGATTTCACAATAACTCCTTCAAATCTTCTCCAAATGACCTCAAATCTATACTATAGCAGCTTCAATATGGCTTTGAAAAAACCTCCAATGAGGAAAAAAAATTGTCAAAATAAGAGAGATATGCACCTCACAATTTGACCTTTTGAGTAAAAAAATTGCCTTGATTCTTGCCCTCTAAGTACCAAGATCATGTTCCGATACCAATTGTAATGAAATAACTTGCACAAAACAAGAATATAGTAATAATATGCAAGAATAAGTTGAGAATAATAAGCCACTTCAAGACGACAAACCTCCAAAAGTCTCTAAGAACATATTTCATCATATGATGATAATAAACTAACCACTAGTTCCTATATATACCATTATGCCATGGTTGCCACACAAACTAACTTAGATACCTAAATTTAACATCTAGGATGACTTAATTATCTAAATAAGACTATAATAATGATCATATAACTTAATTAAGAGTTAAGGTAGCCACAAGCTGACTACTTAGAACCCTATGCACATTATAGGATTAAGGGCATGACATGAAATAGAAGATTGCCTCTCATGGAAAGCAATAATCAATAATATTGCAAGAGTTATATCTAGTATTCATGGTCAGATAAACAATTTGTTGTTATATGTACCTGTAAGGTCATCTCAAATTTTGTGTACGCATCAAATATAGTAATTAAATTTGTGAAAATTGTGCTTATAATAAGAAATATAATCATGAAATACCCCTATGAATGTAATGTATCAATCTACCTGTAAATCATAATGGAGACATTGTAATATGAAGCAATCAAAGAACTAAAAGCAATCCCATAAACTTGTGTAATTGGATCAACAAAATCACTAAGTATAACTTAATTAATAAACTAATGGAATATCTATAGGTAAAAATGAAAAAGATATATCACTAAAGTTCAAATCTGAATGAATCATAAATACTATAGGTCCATTTCCTTTTCACTTTTGTTCTTCTAATTGTTTCTTCATATTAGTAGGAAAAATTTCAATGCTTCTGTTATCTTTTTTTCATGTAATTATAGTGGTTCTAGAATATCATGCTCATATTAACCAAGTCCTTTACCTTTGTATACAAGTTTTTGCATAATCTTATATCCAAGACCATATAATTTATCAAATGGTATAGAAGTAGATGAAGTAGCATGAGAAGTATCCCTTTATAAATCATGTCACAAGCACAAGTTGATTTTGTCCCATTAGCATCACTTGGCTTAGGAAGTGGTAGTTGACTATACATAGATGAGATCTATAAAGTACGAACAAAGGTTATAAGCATTAGGATCAAACTTGTATTCTCCAAAACCACAAGGCATGAAATCTAATGTGCACCAATCATCACCAAATAAAGCATTATCATTATTTTGGCATCTCTTTAGTAGATTGATTTTGTGTAATAAAATTTTTAGGCTGATCCACTATTTAACAATAACTAAATGGATGAGTATCCACATTTATTTGATCTCTCTCGTTATTATAGTTAAATTTTACAAATATGTGAAAAGTAGATGGTACAAACCCCATACATGACTCAATAGATGAGCCAAAAATATAGTATATGTTAATTTCTCAGGAATCACATGGAATGGTTAATCAATAAGGAGTGATCCAACTATAATAGAAAGGAAAATAAGACCAATATATTGTCTACTAGTTATTAACATCTTTTTTGATATATCCACTTTCAACTTTTTCAAATAGTCCTCACTACATGTATTCGAACTAGATCCATTATCAACGAAGGCACACTTAAGTATATATTATCATATTACACCACAATATGTAAAGGTAAATGATCATTAATAATTGATTCAAATGGAAGACAAAACATCACCAAATGAAATATCATGTTTTTTGTAGAACCAATAAATGTTATGAAAGAAGTCACTATCTATGTTGAAGTATCATAATGTTCTATAGATATTTTCTTAATCTTTTAGCATGATATCCTTATATGAATATGATGTACACACTACATCCCAAAGAGATATCTTAGCATGTATATTCTAAAGTTGATCAATTATATACATACACTTTTTATTGATCACGTAACTTACTCAAACTTAAAAAACACAAATTAAGTGTAATTGAGTGTGACCCCGTAGAGGACATTGGGTGGATGTGTCATATATTTTTATGATTTTTTTATATTTAAATAATTATATATTAATTTTTAATATGACTTTTCAAAAATATTAAATTAAAAAAGAAACTTAAAACTTTTTAAAACTTATATTAAAAAATCTTAAAGTGTAACACAACTTTTGGATTTGAAAAATGATATATGGTTTGAAAGTTATGTGTTTTCAATATATATCAATTTGAAATTCAAATATAATGTATGTACAAAATAAAAAATTTAATTATGTATTAAATTTATAATGAGAAATAAATTATTATTTTTGAATCATGACAATTTCACCTACAAACCCTTTTCATTTTATTAAATTAGGTTAAAAAATTCAACAACTTTGAGGGCAATGTCATGAAAATTTTTAGGATAACACTAAGCATGTGACTTTGAAAATTTTTGACATGTTTTGGGACTCCCACTTGCCTATATCCAAAGTAATCCTAAAGAATTTTGAGAGGGAATCCAAATTTGAGCTATAAATTGTAATGACAAAAATTGCATACCCTACAATTTTCACACTATATTTTGGGCCTGCTTTATTGTCTATCCCTTATAGAATATTTTAGGGATTGATCATTTTAGCCTAGACTTGGCCTTTTCCTTCACTAGATTGCCAGATGTATTTATTAGATTATAATTTTTTTCATTGACCTAAGACAACATGTTAAATATCAAGTGATTTCTCTTAAGATGTGAGCACAATGCATAGATGTCTACACAATGCACTAGTATCCTACAAGTTTGCAAAATTTAAACATTGTTTATTCACTATATCTTACTATTTGTTGATTATTAAGTATTGACAATATTTAGGAATACCTTTGGGAAATCATTGGGTCGCAAGGGCCTAGTTCTCCTAGGTTGAACCCTTGATTAGACGAACTTCACAATCATGACAAATGATGTTAGATAGCAAGGAAGTGTGTAAATGATCTTGATGTAAGTATTGTTTCTTTTTAAAGATCCAAATTGAAATGTTCCTTTTGGATGTTATTTAGTATTCTAAGATTTTGAATGATAATTGGATGTCAATTAGTGTCCAAATGAATGTCTTCAAATATGAAAAATATAACAAATCCTCACACAAATGTATACCAAGTTGGCACCCAATGGCTAGTGGAAAACGGTGAGAGTCAACAAATTTTATTTTTAGGTTAGATCTGCATAGTATAGGATCACTCTTTCAAATTGTGGAAATGACCTAGGATGAGGAAAGTGAGGTCTTCGATTCAAGAACATATATGTAGAAGTATGACTTCTACAAGGGTGGTGTGTGGGAATATATGCAAATAGGTCAAAGATAAGGTTGAATGTGTTGGAACGTGTGAACAAGGGAGGAGTAAATAAGGTTGGATAAGGATAGGAGCTAAACTTAACACAAGAGTGTGTGGTATGTCATTATATAATTATAATAAGACATTCCCTCAAAATAAACCCAAAACTAAATAAAAATTAACATAAATATACAAATTTCACTATTACAATAATTATAACTAACTTTATTTAGACATAAGAATCTCAACATAAAAATGATTGCATATTTATCTCAAACCTATAAAAATAAATTTACATCTCATTGACAATTATTTAAATAATTTATTAAATGTCTTAAAAAAACCATTTTAATGAAAAACTAATTTAATGAATGCCTCGAAAAATAGGTTTGATTACATGATTTGTATTTGATTTAGGTAAATCAACAAATTTTGAAGAAAAAAAATCACGAAGAGATTCGATAAAGAAGAAGATCCTTTGCCTATATTTTAATCACTCTAATATATGAGTATTTTTGTCAAATGGTAAAGAAGATGATTATGAATTTTGTAATAAGATGACCATATCATCTTCAGAATCATAAGTTAACTCAGCCTTAAATGTTAGAAGAGAACTCATTAAAAATTCAGAACCCACCCTATCCACAATTACCAAATAACCTTCTAAACCTACGAGTACCTAAATTTCCCATAGCGATATTAAACCAAGAACAACCACATTTAAATTCTTAATGTATTGTGTTTAAATTCATCACACACCCAAAGTGTGAATGTACAATACAAACACTCACCAGTTCAAATACAATGTCTTTATGTTCAGATTCGTCGGCATGCCCAAATTGTGAATGTACAATACAAACCCTCACCAATCCAGCATGCAAAAACTTCTAGTGTTTTATTTATTGCTACAAGACTAATATGAATATACTGAACACCTAGTCATACTTCATATGCACCAAGAGATATATATGGCTTTGTTTTTGTGTGTTTGGAAGATGATTCTGTATTATCAAGTAATTGATGTTTTCATATTTTAAGGCTTTGCACTCCCTATCACAATTTGTGAATTTTATTGAGTGACAGATTATACGATAGAATTTTAAAAATGGAAATTAAATAGAATGAAAGTATTATTTAATTTTGATAGTTAACATATAATTGTCTATTATATTGATCATATTTTTTAATCATAACTTCAAATTCTTTATTTTGGAATGTGTTTGAAGAAAAACAATAAATTTTGAATTGGGTCATTCTCATAATTTGTCTAAGGTTAAATTTTATGTAAAAAGATGACCCAAGATCAAATTAACAAGTGTGGATCTAAATATGATGCATGGATTTGAACTTGACCTGTGGATCTTAGGCTATCAATTGTGGTTCTTCTGCACCTACAAAAAAAATATCACATGGGTATCTAGACCTACAATAATAAACTAGCAATGTTAACAAACACCTTTGAGGAGTTTGCTACACTAGGATTATTCTCCCTTGGTCAAACCCCATGATACAAGTTTAACAACTTGGCACAATGATTAAAGATAATAGATAGTCATGCAATATGCCTAAGATGTTGATGCAATGTTGATATCACAAGATAATGTTTTAATGTTCCTTGATGTGTCCAAGAGGTATATTGGAGTCTTGGTCCTAGATCCTAGATGACAATAATGAATTAGGGTTTGTACTTTTATACAACACCTTGACATGCAATTTAAATGATTTTGTACTTTAGTAAGCTCATAATGGCTAATTAGAAAGGGGAAACACTGGCCCAATTTTAAATTTAAATTGAAAAATTAGTTGGGGTCATTTCCATAGCTATATATTTGAACCAAGGTGGTGGATGGATAAACTAAAGATTAACCCTGAACTCTAGGAATGAGTTTAAATGGAGTCATCCTAGGATCAAGTTATTTTCCAACTTCCAAGATAAAATATATTGTTTTGCACACTAGTAATTAAATTATGGACAAATAGGTCAAAGTGAGTCCAAAATAAAATCGAAAAGTACAAGGTATGCAATTTTCACCATTACATTTTCTCACACTTTGACTTCCATGTGACAACAATGAAAATGCATGTCAAAGTAAAACACCTAACCAACATTAAAGTAAATATTCAGGCATTCATATAAATGACATGAATAAGGATATCAATTATGGTACATTATCCTTGCAATACGTTCTCCATCTTGATACTTGCAAAAATGAAATAAAAAGCTCCAATGAGTAGCATTTGTTAAGCATTTTAAATTAAGTATAAACATAAGCTACTAAAATATCTTCAAAACAAAAAGTAAAGTAAAATTCCAACCAAGACAAAAATAGGATATTGCATGGGGACAACAAATAGGGTATTGCCATGGGGTAGCCATAAGGTATTGCTTGGAGCAACCATAATATTATGCTCAAACGGAAATAGAATATTGTTTAGAAGCAAAAAAATAGGGTATTTCCATAAGGCAACAATAAGGTACTTCTTAGAGCAATAATAATCAGAATGACCATGAGCTAATCATTGCAAACATAGTCAGAAAAGAAAATCAGTGATAATATATGTAGATATGTGCATGGAAATGAGAGGCCAAAAGGGGTGAAAAGGAACCACTTTTTTCCTAAAAATAACAAAAACTTATCTTCGACAAGCAATTCAAGCTACCCACACTCAAAATTTCAAGATGTGACAAAAATAAGATAAGCAGTGCTCGGAGTCTAGTTTCTAAATTACTAAAAAAAAATAAAAATGGTGGAGATTAAGAGGGTCAAATATGGGGGAGCACACAAAGTGGTCATGTTTTTGTCAAAAAAATATAACATAGCGCCAGGTGTGCTCCCCCTAAAATGTTGATTTTTTTGTACTTCACAAATCCTTTCAATAGAAAGTTAGCTAACATCATGTAGTTTATGCCAAATTTTTCTGCTAATTTTTTAGTAAATATATATATTTTTTACTAATTTTCAAAGTGGATACACCCTTAAAAAAGGGAAATTGATCATGCTTCCCCCTTAATTTTGAGAAAACTAATTAAAAAAATTAATATGTATAGAATGAAGTCTAGAATATAAAATATAATTTATTTCAAATTTTGATGAATAGATCGAAAATGACACCAAAAATTTAGACATAATTTTTTTGGTGAAAAATGAAGACACTAGCAAAATTAATTGAAGATCAAAACCTGAATGTATTTGAATTATATAAAAAATTACATAGTGAGAAAGGTAAGAGAGAGCTCGACGTTGGCTTTTTTTTAGAATAATGTCTTAAAATGTGCAAACCTAATGGAGACCGCGCTTGACATTTGCTTTTTTTTCTACGTTTTATGCAAAACAAATCTTTGAGGACCTTACGTGCATGTCCAAGCTTTTTGCTTAGATTTCCAAGGCAAATCCAAGCCTAAGGGTGGGATTCCAAAGCAACTTCAAATGACACACATGCACATTATAATGTGCGCACGTTAAAATTCAAAAACTAGAGCACACACTAGGCATTTTGTGTGTTTTTAAGGCAATTATAATGTGAACAAATTTTAACACACATTATAACATGAGTGTGTTATGGCTCAGGATTTTCGAGCCATAATGCTAGTGCACTATAACGCAAGCTATAGCACACTAGCATTATGGCATATTTTGATTTAAAATGGTTTTGGTCACTTTTTGCCCCCCATCTTTGTGCATTTAACAATGTTCCCTCCAATTCATTACATATAAATGATGCAAGTAATTTGGAGGAATGGAGAAAATATTTGTAAAATGATGCAATTTTTGTTTGTGTAGGTTTTTTATTTCATTTTATTGGTTTGTTATGTATTTTCCTACACCTAGTTTAGCTTGTTTACGTAAGCTTATTAGTAGGCTTAATAAGCTTGAGTGAGAGTGATAGGTGCCACACTCTTCCATAGGATTTGCACTTTCCCTATTTGAATACTGAGGTATCTTCACATATCTACACTTCTTGGTGGATGAAGTGTCCACCTCCCTCCTCTAGATTTCTTATAAATGTATTCACTTAGTTATGTATTTTCATCTAGCCAGTCATTAGCTTGTATCTTTTTAAGTCTAGTTTGCTCTCTTGATTAATGAGAATAGCATTGTTCTGTCTATCATCTTGGTCTTCAATGGTGCTCTAGTTATCAGTATGGCATTAGGTCTTGATTGATTCCTTACTTATTGTAAAATCTAACATGGCATCAGAACTATGATTTCCTAGTTTAGTCCATCTTTCCTATTGTTAGAGCATTAGATTTTTCAGGTTTTAAGTGTTGAGCTATTTTTTTTGGAGAATGTTGCAGTAATATTAACACTAACATTTTGTCTAAAAGGTTTCGAATGGCTTGTTTTGGCTTTTGTTTTACTCAAAACGGATAACTAGAAACTTAGTTATCACTATTTTTTGTGTTTGCTTGTGTTGGATTTTATAGATTACATGCATTTCAGGGTGTCATGGCAAGTTTTTGAGCCCATTGTTGTACTCAGAAGCATAGAAAACATTAAGATTGACTATTCAATCACTGAAAATGGAGCATTTTGTTGTGGGGCTCCTAGTGAGTTTTCTATGATCTATGTGTTGTACAATTCATAGGTTGATTATGCTTGTAGAGTTTGACTATGAGGTCATTTGTTTTCATTGAAGCGGTACAATGAGTTTCTTATCTTTTAAGATTATGATTTTCACTTTCAATACCTGGTACAAGGTTGAAAGGTCTAGGCGTTCATACTTTTGTGAGGTACGAGGAATATGAAGCTCCACTATGCACCTTATACACAATGATCATAACTCTCGAGTGGGCATTTGAATCATCCATCGGCAAACATGTACCACACTTACTAGTGGGTTCCTGTTTGACATCCATTAGCAGGTATACTCTCCACTACCCCGGGTATATTCTTTCTCTCCCTGTGGCCATGTTGGAACTAAACAGTAAGTCAACTTCTAAGATCTCTATTCTTTTCAACGGTGACATTTAAGGGCAGCTGGCTTTATGTGTATGGGTTTTTTTATCCTACATCATATACACAGCAGTGGTGTCCTACTATCTAACAACCTTTTAGAATAAAATCTTCCTACATACCAACTAATCTTGCAGACCTACCTATGACCAATACCAGCTAGCTTTATTATAACATACTCGTATTAAGTTATGTAAATGTGGAGGATGTAACCCCTGTGTAAGGCATTTTAGCCCATGGCCTATGTGGCTTTCCACGTTGCCATCTTGACCAGGTCTCCTTTCACCATGGACTTGTCACTTGGCCCTGCCATGTGTCACAATGTCGATCCCGCCATGTGTCCACCAATGGAAACTACCACACCATCATCCTTGTGTATAGGCATTGTTACATTAGATTCTTTGTCTTGCTAATATCTTGCTTATGCAATATTGACATCAACACATTTTTGGCTTGGAGGAGTGACCTCCTCTCTACTGAGGCTTTCTATTTCATAGATAAACTTTGGAGGGGCATAACTCACTCATCTAAGGGCTTTTTTGGTAGATTTTTTCAAAATGGGTCAACTTTTCACCAAATTCATAATGGTATCCATTTAATTTTTTATTTCAACTCCCTATTTTTCAAAATTCATGTTTTTTTTAAATTTTTCTCTACAATTCTTATTTTGAGAACTTCGAAGGGCCATATCTTACACACACAAACTCCTTTTTGGGTCTCTACCTACTTCATGTTGGTGTCATTTTTTTTTCTCTTTCTACATTGTGCTTCGTTTGAAAACATAGTCACATATTGTAAATGCACTAATGATAAAGTGTCAATTCTTGTACTTGTTTAGGGGATCTTATACAGAAGATCTTATATGTATCAAACTAAGATAAAGTTTCATTATGGATGGTCTCTTGATTTGAAGAGTCTATCATAGTTATAATATGTATTTCAATTCATCTTTCTATGTGATGTCCCAATATTAAGGCATTGTTTAAATTAAAAATTTAAACATCATTATAAAAGAAGGAGAAGTTGCTTTCATGAAAGTGTTTTGTCAACTTGAATGATAGAGATAATTGCATAGGTATTAATATTTATATATAATATCATAAATTTAAATAATATTATTATATAAATAATTGAATATAATTAAATATCTTATAAATATAAATATTTAAATATTATAAAATATATAACGAGATATATTATTATATATGAAATAAATATAAATACAATATCAAACTAACATTGTTATGATTATATATATATATATATATATATATATATATAATATCAAGGCATTTACGTTAGCAGCGACTATATTAAACTAAATAAATTGTTCATAGAAGCAGCGAAGATAACGGCTATTCAGCCTTCACAATGCACCATATGCATCCATTGACATCATAGATACATCCACCCATAATTGTCAGTTAAACTCCCGTCGAGTGAAGACTTGAAATGAATGTTTCATAGCTTTTTTTATTGATTTTTGCTTTATTTTGCACCTTTTTTAGCATGAATTTTGATTTATTTCTTAGGGTCATTTTTTGCTTTATTTTATTAATAAGCACCATGCCATCAAAGACCAATATTTGCCTGAGATATCTTGTGTGACCTGCTATTTTATTTTTGCTCTATAGATGTTGCCATGATTTTTGCTCTGTAGACACTGCCAGTGACTTAAATCGTAAGCAAAGACTCATTCTAACTGCCCCCATTCTAAGCTATTTCACCAAGCCGTGGAATAATCAGGTTTGAGGTTGATGCAAATTTTGAATTTGTCATGTGGTAAACAAATTGAGTTTTTAATTTTTTAATAGAGCAATCTTCAATGAGTGATAATTCACACATACAAATCTATACACACGCTACTGGAATGATGTGATATCATTGTTCACATACAATTTAATAAAAATGTTCTGCTTGCTTGGTGGCACTAGGTAGGTCCAAATAAATGAAATGCACTAGGACACCGTAATGAATGTTGCATGTTAGGTTAGATTAACTATGTATGGAATTAGTTAAGACTGTAAAGTGCATGATTTGATATCTCACACTATGCAAGACAGCAAAATAAAGTTTTTACACCGGCTGATTCTTGAAAATTTTCATATATTACACCATATACGCTAATAACTAGTAAAAAAAGTCTGCAATACATATAGATAAAACATGATCCCAGGACTTCATTCTTATTAGATCTTAACATAAGAAATACTGAATTCAACACTGTAAAAACTTACCTATACATAATTCACAGCAGAAGATACTGAGAATATTGCAATTCTCTTAGACAAATTGGAATTCATTGTTATAATTTAGCAGTATTAATGAAATCATTCTGAAAAAAGGCTTGGAGTTTGAATGGCAATTGAAAAAGCAGCACTTCCAAAGATAGATTGTTGTGGGTAGTTATGGGAAAGAGGAATTAAATACGTGGGTATTTGCATAACCAGAAAAGCTTTATATATGATGCACAAGCCTCTCCATGTTTCTTTTATTTATTCTTGACTATAAGGCTAATCTTTATCGATGGATTCAACCCTTCGATTAACCAAGCATTATTCTCCTATTATTGAGTTTAAACTTCATCTAATTGACAAATATTATGAATCTCTTGTCATGTGCTTCCTTCAAATTTCCTACCTATTGTTGGATATTTTATTGCTGTTAGATCTCATTGCTCTATTTTTCATGATTTAAGTTCATTATGAATTTCATAAACTTCTAGCAGTGTCATTTTTAATCCTTGAACATGTAATAAAGTTGAGATATCCCTTTCAAGGCTCCCAATAATTCACACAATTGATCTTGATCATTGGTAATCCCCTTTAATTTCCATATATGTTTGATGGTGAACACATAATTCTTTTGATCTGTAGATCCATCATAAGCTACAAGTGTGTAGAATACAAACAATGGAGTTTGTGCTAGGTTAACTTGATTTCTTGTTGAATATGCTATACGAAAAAGTTACACCTCCTTATTCAACTTATACTTTTGTTTTGATCATACCTTGATGTTCCCTCTAGTTCATAACCTAACTTGTACCTTGATTTACATCTCATTTTACAAGTAAATTGCAAAGAATGAAATTGAATTAATGGGTATATGAAAACAGAAAAGAGAGAGAATGCCCAATTCTAGAGCCAGAATTCGGTTGGGCTCTTATGATTTCTCTCACCAACTTGCTCATGCCTACGATTGAGCAATAAAGTTTTTACACCGGTTGATTCTTGAAAATTTTCATATATTACACCATATAGGCTAATAACAAGTCCACTAATTTCAGGGGTCCCGTTCAATTCATAGTATAATCCACAATGCTTTCATATTGAAAATTTTAGAATATGTCTACATCTTTGTTGCTTGAGTGTAACCCCCAAAGGTTTTTTTATTGAAAAATTAGAATATGCTCACTTATCTCGTGCTATTTACATAAAGAATGAAAGATTTCAATTATTTTTTTCTATCTAGTCATTATGCATTCTGCAAGCAAACGGCTTCATATTCTGGTCGATATTCCTCCAAAAAATTGACCTGTATTTTTTTTGTTTGTTATCAATTATGAAACATACATTTAAGTCTTATATTAGATAAGAATGAATATGAACCACTATCAACTTGCTCCACAAATTGGTCTTACTTGTTCTTTTTCTTTGTACCTCTCAATTTGGTGGCACATTCTTTCACCTTTTTTACTGAGGGATCCATAGTTAGTGTAAATCGACACTTGAGCAGCTCTGAGGAGCAGATCAGCTTTTATCTGAAAGCACACATTGTGGTGGAAATTTTAACACTTATACATATTAAACTTTTATTAAGAGCTAAGAAACATATGCTAGTTTGTTGTGGAGTTAGAATCAGCTGAGATGTTGCACTATTTGTAGGCCTCTTGGCCCTTGTTTGTTGTGCTTTTCCTCCTTTTTCAATTGTTGGTCTCATAGTTTTTTGTTTCTTTGTTTTTCTACTGGTTAAGGGTTATTCATAAACATCAACACTTCAACAGTCAAATAGCAATTTTCACCAATAAAAGTAGGACAAATATTTACCAGTTTATGGATGAGGTGTAAAATTACTATTGACTATTTAATCATCGAAATGGATGATATTTACATAGAGTGCTGGTGAACTCTTTGGTCCTTAGTATCATTATTATGAAACAACATCCCAAATAAGAGCTCCTGTGAAACAATAGATAGACAAACTATTTTCTAGTATATAAATATAGAAATGATCTTCTATAAAATATTTTTCATACTAGTATAAGCTCATTTGGCTCTGCATTATTTAGACGACTACTAATAATCTTAATATTATTTAGGATGGGGAGAAAAAATAAATGGAAACCATTGATCAAACTAGATGTGCAAGATATTACCAATCAAACAAATTATTTCTCAAGTGAGAACCTTGAATGGACACCCATTGGAGAAGATAATGGTGAGATAAATTTATGTGTTGTAATCCCTCTAGAAAGACTCCCTGAGTTTGTGAAAGGAGAAGGTCTATTGGATAGTACAGAGACAACATTTGTACATAAATTACATAGAGAGAACAACTCTACAAACTACACCAACCACACTACAAAGATGTACTCGAGGTTTGCTTAGATTTAACATATTCAGTAAATATGTTATCTTTTTAAATTTAGTTTTTGTTATAATAATTAATATATCTTATTTCTTTTGTGCATGTATAAATAGTTCTTGATGTGCTTTTGGCCCTAAGGACAACAGAAATAAACCTGAAAAAAAGCAAAGGGTACGCAGGTTTCAAAAGAAAAAGGGGTTGTCAAACTCACTTTCAAGTAAGAGTCATGTATGGTAGACCAAATGTTGCGATTATTACATACAATGAGTGGAGCCAATGTAATATTAATGGTGAATTTTGTCATGGAAAGGATGACCCTTCTAGTGATCCAAGGAGTGGTTTTGCACCGAGGTTGTCAAATGAATGTAAATCATATATTGAGTCATTATTATTAATGGGTGTGGGGATTGACACAATATGTTAAAAACATTACTTCGACAATGGTTTGACTAAATTTATGAACAAAAGGGATGCATGTTTATTAAGAAAAGATGTATTGAATGCCTGGAAAAGAGTACGTTCCATTCGATCCCAGAAAAATGAAGATGATGCAAAAAGTGGGAACTTGTGGCATGTAGAAGAGAAACACAACTTATTTTACTATAAAAGACCAAACACTGTAGATAATGTACCATTTATCATAGGCATCCAAACACCATGGATGTGAAAAATGATGGTGAAGGATTCACATAACTCAATTATTGCAATGGATTCCACATTCTTGACAAATAAATATGGTGTAAGTATAACAATGTTTACTATATTTTTGGATCTCAATTTTCTCATTTATTTATTTAATTTTAAGAAATTAATTTATTAATGTTTTATTCATGTACAGTACCAATTGTGTACCTTGATTGTTTTTGATGAGCAAGAGGCCAGTGTACCTGTTGCATTGGCCATATCATCACGAAATAAAGTCAAAGATATAAATGAATGGCTCACCGAAGTTTATACATGAGGAAAGTAGTGTAAAGAAGATTGGCATGGCAACGCATTCATGACAGATGATGCTAGTGCTGAGATTGAAGCCATTAGGTTTTTACTAAAATTAGTTTCTTTATTTAAACTAAACTGAACTCATTAAAATTGTCTAATATTTAGTTTGTAAGAATATATGTTTCATAATTTACACCATAGAATGGTTTCACCTTAACAATGCATTTTTTTTGAATGTTACTAATCATCTTTTACAATGTGACTTGTAGATTGTCCTTTGGTTATCGAGTACTTTGATGTATTTGGCATGTACATAGGGCATGGCTAAAAAATGTGTACAGGTAAATGGATTGATAATTAAAATATGTGGAACATTACATATTTCAACCCCATAGCTTGATATTATGCTTTATATTTTAGGTATGCTAGTAATAAGGATGTCGGAACAAATATGTTTGATAGATTAGGTGAGATTATGTATGCAATGAGTGACAATGAAGACATCACTACTCATCTAATCAAAAACTTTATGGAGGAATTCAAACAAGAGAAGGACTTCATTAATTACTTTAAAACAACTTGGTATCATGAGAGTCATATTGGTAATATTGTCAAATTTTTTGTTATGGTTTATATGCATACATTATTTAACTTGATTTTTGTGTATGCCAAAACATCATGTTCTTTTTTTGTATAGCGATGTGGGCAAAAAAATTTTGCAACGTCATTCTATCCATCGAAGAGGCAATGCCATTGCTGAAGACTTGAATGAAAAAGCTGAGGAGTATGAAGAATTTTAGTTCCCCTCTATAGGTTGTAGAAAGAAAAAGAGAAAAAAGGTCTTCAATGATGTTCAGGCATAGCGACACAAGCAGAAAGGATTAGTATTGCACAACAACAAAGTGAGTACATTTATTAAAAAGTATTTAATTTGTTTACGCATCATTAGTTCTTTCTCTAATTTGATATGCTAAACATAAGTTGTTGTAGCTTTGGATGATCAAGAAAATACTTTTCGACATCATTTGCCCTTCTCTATTGACCTAAACCAAACAACAAAAAATGCAACACAAATTATAGATGGTAATTTTTTCCTTTTCATTGTGTTTACTAATATACACAAAAGCTACTAAATATTCTTATTTCTAATCATTTTTCTATTTGTAATCAAACAAGTAGTGGATGCAATTTGTGCAGCTCAACCATCAATATTTAATGTTACCCCCACTCAGATATTTCAACAAACCATTTTAGGTACTTAAGGTTGTTGATATTTTATTAACTTAAGTAGTACATATTCTAATCTTACACTTGAACATTTATAGAAGGTAATGTGTTAAACGTGCATGTTATTATAGATTTAGATGATAAACAACACACTCAACATAGGCTACCCCTTTGTATTGATCTTAACCAAACAATGACAATAATAATGGATGCTATGCAAAGTGTGGATGGTAAAGGAATTCCAAAATAAATCTATCATTAAGTTACTCTTTTTGGATATGATTTTTAGCTGTGAAATAACATGTTAAGATTACATAAATTACATTTTGTAGCTAAATCATGTAATTTGTTGATATTCATTCTTATTTCTAATCACTTTTCTATAACTATTGAAAAAAATAGTTGATTCAATTTGTGGAACACAACCATCAATGTTCGATGTTATCCCCACCCAAGTTTCAACAAACCATTTTAGGTAATTCAAAATGCTATATTTTATTAACTTGACTACATATTGCAATCTTATGCTTGATCACTTTATTTAAGTTGATGTGTTAAAGAACATGTCATTGCAGGTTCAAGTGATCAACAAAATAATCAAAAATATAGGCCACCCATTAACCAAACAACAACAATGGATGCAATGCAAAGTGTTGATGGTAAAGAAATTACAAAATAAATTTATATCATTGAGTTCCTCTTTTGCATATGATTTATAACTTTGAAATGACATGCTAAGATTATGTAAATTATTTTATAACTAATCTATAAGGTTATTTGCGGGGGTTGATGACAATATAATAGAGGATTATGGTCAACACTTCTATGGAAGTTAGATTACTCCTCCCATTTACAATTATATCTGAAACATGAATGGGTGTTTCCTCATTGTGGCCCATTTGGACAAGGTGAAAATGGTTGTCAAAGTCATCTCCTTTCTAGTTATGTAGATGTTTGAGGACATCTCTACTAAAGGCTCTTAGGTGGATTAACTCTAGTTACCTTAATTTTATATCTTTATTAGATGTTGCCACTTCTAGTTGTGGCCAAGAATTTTTTTTGTAATATGATTATATAATACAAATGGTTCTAGTGCCCATTTCTTAGTGGATCCAATGGATTTTTCTATGCATAATGATGATATGCTACCATTTGATGTCTATGGGGATTCTCCTTTGGATCTTTTTCCACTTTCTTGTGATGCATCTTTGAGTTCTTGTGGAGTATATTCTTCTACACTTTGTATTGAACAAACATGTCTTATAAATGAATGAGGATAAACAACATGAGGATTTTTGTATATGCAAGGATAATGTGCCAACATCACAAGCCATTAATCAAGTCATATTTTCATGAGTCCTACTAATAATCCAAGTCTTTCACCCTTTGAACCCTTGTTTTTGTGTCACCTGATTGATTTTTTGACATGCATTATTTACATTTCTTTCTTTCATGGTGTTGTATTTATTATTATGCAATTATTTCATTTTAAGCTCAATCAATGGTTGTCATACCTTGTTGACATGTTTGTCACATTGTCAAAGAAGAAGCATGTCCATGTGATTTCATATTAATAATGTGTGGGTTAGAGAATAAGTCTAATTTTACATATAGCTTAAATAAATTATTATTTTTAATGATACAACCTATAACATGGAATCAACACTTTAACATGTAAAGAAACACTCTTGCCTTTATCGATTACATTATGATACTAAACTTTTGATATATCAATGTGGATATGGTGGCCCTCCATTTGTATTATATAATCATATTACATGAGATTCCATGATTGTGGTTGCAATAGAGCAAGGAAGGAATCATCTAAGAACCCTCCCCCATCATGATATGTGTTTATTATGTTACTTCTTAGAACTATTTTTTTACATTGGACGGGTCTTATAAATTTAAGATATTGGATATTTTATGGCTTGTTGATTTAGTATGGATGGATGTTGCTATCATAATATAGATTTTTATGTTTGTATGGTTATATGGTTTTTATGTATGTGCTGGCATGAACAAAGCCAACTCTACGACTTTAATGGATCTAGTTGAAAACTTGAAAGGGTAGATACTAGATTGATAAATCCATTTTATCACTATAAATATTCTTGTAGAAAAACTTCATTTCTTTCTAGATCCTAGAAGTTGAATGTTAGAAATAAGTCCTTTGTTATCACCACCTAACTCCTAATTTATAGAGTATTGGATCTATATAGAGAGATGAAATCATGTAAAATGAAAGATAAAAAATGGTACTCTTCAACACCACAAGGCCTAAAATATAATAGACCTCAATCATCATCATCAAAAGTGCTATAAAGAAATACGTCCCAATTTACAACAATTTTATCAAATGCATGATTTTCTGTAATGCATTTGTTGGAACTACCCTATGGTTGGGACATGTTGTAGGGTTGAAGATCAACATATATGTGACATGGTTTTTGTTTATGCCAAAAATTTTAGGCATCTATATAAAGTGGATGGTAGAACTCTTATAGCATGTATCCATGGATTCCCAAGAAGGATATTACAAGTAGGTTTTCCAAACATCACATGGAACAAGGTATCTAATCTAAAAGGTCCAACCTTAATTGGTACAACAATATTACTCATGTAAGATCTAGACATAATATCAAATCCTCTAATGGTAAAGTCTAATGGTTATATCTTTGACATGTCTACTTCTAATGGGTTTAAATAATCTTTAGTGCATATGTTTTTAAGACTAGATCCATTAGCCAGTAAAGATTGCTTAATGTGTAATTTGCCATAATTTTCCCCAATGTGTAAAGTTATTGATTCTTTAAAAAGACTCAGAGGTGTGATTCGATCAACATTGAATGATATCACATTTTTTTTGTTGTTTAAGATGTGACTAATTGTGTAGTAGTGTCAAAATTAACTTGGATCTTCTCTAAGGAATTTTGCATAGTATTTCTATAAAAAGATGATGGGTACAATGAATCCCAAAGTGATATGTTACCTTTAGTCTTTTGCAATTATTCAATGATGTTGAACTCCTTGGTTTAATTAGATGTGAGTTGAGGTGTAGGAGGTAGATTAAGGGATTTTGATGGTAAAATAGATTGTGATGATGTAACATCTAGGCCTCTTCCTAGTTGTTGGTGTGTATTCCCTACAAGATTATAATCATGTCAGTTGGGGAATGCATGGAATTGAGGTATAGGAGAGAGAAGACTAATTAGAAAAAAAAATCATAAGGGAACATTGTGAGGTTTATACAATCCTCATATAAACCAGGGCTAGAAAAATAACCAATGAAAGCATAAATCAAATTCATGAAAGAAGTATAAAGTAAACAAAATGAACCAAACTATTTTAAATCTCTACCACTTAATTATAATCAAAAATCACAAATCAATAAGATATTTTTATCTAATGGTGTTTATAATTAGCTATTAATAATGATTTCACATGTAAAGAGTCATCCATAGAACCATCATAATCTCCATGTAAAAATTCTTCATTAAGGTTCATGGTATCATAATGTAAGGAATAAGACGGTGTAATATTATCATCAGAATCCTCATGAATAGCTAAAGATATATCATCATAGGGTATGGTGTCATCACATATAAGAGGAGATACATTATGTAAAAAGTATGGCTCTATAGATGTAAGACTATTTATTATATGACATACAAGAGACATATCATCATGAGGATTAGTATGTTGAAGAGGTAAAACTACATCATTTATATTCATCATATAAGGTGAATCACAAGGTAAAACCTCACTGGATTTGTGCTCATGTGCTATCACTAAACGTGTACTCATCACTATCACAATCTATAGGATCATCATCAAGCTCATTGACAAATGGTCAACATAAGTCAAACTTGAGGTTCATTGTTCCACTTCATTAGTTGATGCCACTTTGTATTGCTAACTTGTAGGCAATCTCATCTACTTGATTCATACATACTTGGCCTGACATTTCATATGCAGTTGGCATGGTTTCACGCTTTATACAGGAACCTCATGAGCTTCATTAGAAAGCTACCAGATGCATCTTGAACTACATAAGGGGCACTCACGGATATGAGATTCACTACATAGTAGGTACAGGTTCAGATTTGGTTGGATATACAAATTTTGATTGGGTTGGCAATTATGATGATCATAAGTCCACTTTTGGTTACAACTTTCACTTTTGATCCAGCCCCATTTGTTTGTAGAGCAAAAAGCAACATGATATTGCTCATTCATCAATAGAGGCTGAGTATAATGGGGCTGTTAATACAACTACTGAAGCTATTTGGATTTAGAATATCTCAACCCTTCTTTCAAAATGACAAATACCACCACACTTTTCATTGAAAACCTTGACCTCTTGGGTGCATTCTTTGTCTCAATCCTTCTTTCAAAATGACAAATACCACCACACTTTTTATTGAAAACCTTGACTAACCCTACCTTCCTATTAGTGAAAATCCTTTTGACTATGATTTCCATTATAGTTGAACATTTAACAACAAAGGAAATATATATTTCAAACAAGATCCAACTCTTTAAAGATGTTGGTAAACTATGTGATGTATCTAACCATCATCCCTTGTGGATTCCCTCCATACCCTTCTCTTTACTAAATACTATGGTATGAACAACCTTAAAGAGATTGGTTAAATTATGAACAAATCCATTCCTCCCCAAAACTAAACTTCTTCCTTAGCCATTCTCTCCCATCAATCTTCTATCATTCCTCCCCTTTTATCCATACCTCATAAATTATCTCTCCTCCCATTGCTCCCTCACAAAAAAATTACTTTTCACTATTTAACCCATCATCCTCTACTAGTCCCCAACTATACTCTTCTCCCATAACCTTTCTTGTTTTATAACTCACTTCTAATCTTTATGTCAATGGTTACCCTATTCTTGTCACTATCTCTCAACCTCTTCCATACCCCGTTCCTACCACTTTTCTTCATCTTATGACTGCACCATAAATTCTTTGTCACACTCTCTTTCACCCTAGTAAACCACCTTTTAGGCTACCCATTATGTTTACAATAGCTCACTCAACTTATACTCATTTATTGCTTCTTCCATCACTCCTACCATTGACCCTACCATTTAAAACATTTTTTTATCAATTGGGATCCATACAAACTAAGTTAAATTCTATTCCTATGCCCTCTCCTAAGACACCACCATGAAACTTAATCACAACCCTCTCTTCTATGACATCCTTTCTTATTATTTTCTCTTGGTCTTCATGGCTCCTTGTTTTAAAATGTATAATGGTAAGGGAGATTCAATTTTACCCATATACACTCTTTCACTGCTTTGCCTTGACTTCCTTGGAATGGTTCTATTCACTCCCTCATATTTTATCCATTCTTAAATGTTGAGTTATCCAAGTCTTTCATTCAACACTTTCAACTCAACATTGTTCTAAAAGCACCTTCTCTAACTTAGTTAAATCCAAGTGAGGCACTATCAAACATGCTAATGACTGTCATACTATTCCTTTCTTACCAAGATGCACTATCAACTCATTAATGACAAGATCTCCCATCCTTTTATCAATAATTTATTGTCGAAAATCAAGAACACAGTCATATTTAACTACTATGTTATCTTATTTTATTAATAATAATCAAGAACATTTTTTTGTCCTGTGGTATCCCTCTGTATCTGTAATCTTTATTTTTTTCAATGGGTACTAGATTAAGTTAATTTTATGTGTTAGCTGTTTTAATAATAAAATCACTGAAATGAACAGGATGGTGGGGACTACAAGGTAGAGATGATAAATGATAAAATGAGTGAGTTCTATGTGGAATTAAAAAGACCACGCAACAGTAAGTTATATTTTATTGATTTTTTTTCGGTACTCCTTTCATGTTGTAGATTTTGTCATTATCTCCCACTCAATTTATTTTCAATCCTATCCTTGGTCCTCTTTGTTAATGAACAATGAGATGTTTATTGTCAGGCCGTTCAAATTTGATTATGCCATCTTAATCGCAAGATTGTTAGAGTGGTAATTTGTAGACAAGCAATCTATTCACTTAGATTTACGGCCCCACTGCAGAATGGCAAATCCGGTTGTAGAAATGTTTCAATCTGGTTCTATTTGTTAAATTACTCCTTACCTTGTGGCTTTTTGTTTTTCATACATTTGATCATGCAGTATATCCTCTGTAAATAATTCATTCTCTATATCTGAATGATGACAATTTTTTTCTTTCTTTCGCTGGAGTTGCTGAATGCTGCACTATTCTTGAATCGATGTTGCCCGTTGCACTATGCTTTGCAAAAGAGGCAGCCCTTCTGTCAAAGCTAAGAATAAAAATACGAAAATACCCAAAATAATGCAAAAAAATTTACGGTGAGATTTTGGACGAAAAATAAATTAGAAAATAATCGGGCGAGGCAAACAGCAGTTAGGTATGTCATGTATTATGACACCATCGGATGCATATGGTGCATTCTATATGCTGTATAGACGTTGCCTCTCATGCTTTAGCTTATTGTCTCATATGATGTATAGATGCATATTTTCCTATGCTAGAATTACAAATGTATTGAACTATCTACAAATCCTCTCGTGGGAAGGGCTTGGGGTGGAGTAGGTAAGCAAGGCTAGTAAGTCGTCATCCTAGAGTGTCTGTAATGGCTCCTAGGACTAGAGGGCATACCTAGAGAGTCATGTGAACCACTTACGACCTTCGCTCAATCCCATGAGTTGGCAAGTGTTTTCGGAGTCGAGATCATGATGGGGAAAGTAGGTACTAAGTCACCAAGGGGGAGAGCTATGGTATACACCCTCTTAGGCTTGGCATATGGTTTCAGGGCGGACCCATCATGCCTCATCTCCCAACTATGTTGCATTGTTGATGACTTATGGATGTGATGCAATGATCTAACCCTGGCAATATATACATATTTGCATAGTGTTCATGTGTTGAATACAAGATCCCAATCCAAGATTACTTCATCAAGGAGATATTTATTTAATAAGGTGAAACCCTAACCCTAATTTGTTACTCTTTGTGATTAATAGGCGAATTCTAGGTCAAATCGAGATAGAGGACATCACATTCTATTACCACCTTGAAAAGAGAACTATAAGTCATAGTGAGATGGAACTCTAAAGCATTTCAAATAGATTCACATCTTGTCACATCTCTATGGACTTCTTCATGAACTAAATACTTTTCAGCAAAAGTAAGTATGGGATGACAAGAATGATTATGTCCTAGGATCGATTGGTTGCTTTGTTGATATCGACACAGTTTGGGCCACCTTGCACATTGAGAGCCCTAATGCCCTTTCGACCAAAATTTAGGAGATGCAAGGAGATCTTGATGATCCTTCATTCCCAAATTCTCAAATGACCCTTGAATGGATTGTCTTTTGACCCTTGATGATTCTCTACCATATGACTATGATATAATTGAGGAGCTTGTTGATTAGGAAGATCTTAAACATTGTGATGACATAGAGACTTATTTTGACTCTTAAAGTGGATGATATTTAAGAATAGTCCCAACACGTGATCCTCTTTCCATAACACCCATACAACAGCTCCCTCCAATGGCAGCTCTTTACACACAGCTGTTAAATGCAGTGAAAACGATTCGACGTCCTCTAATCAGCAGTACCATAGCCTCACTCATTCAGAGATAACTCATTCAACTCACTCATTTTATCATTTATCCTCCAATAACGCTTAACTCGTACACACCGCATCTTAATGTTCAACTATTTTATCATTTAGCCTCCATACGAGATAAGTATCATAGCCTCCAATAACGCTTCTCCTCAGTGCCTTTAAGATCTGCCCACATGCTTTTCGGTGGATTTTGGCTTGCTTCAGACTTCTAATTTAGTTGTTGGTACATATCTGTAATCCACAACCCGTTCATTGTAATGGCACCCAATGGGCCTTCCAAAGAAAACAAATGTTCTTAAATGCTTGCAGTCAAAATCAACAATCCAGCACGAAGGACACAATGCCAAAATGCGGCATACAGCCGTCACCATGAATATATATCTATAGATAGCCTGCACAGTCCAATATCAAATCAAGATCATCTTCACATTACACCATCAAAAACAACAGTCGTTGTAGTATAGTGGTGAGTATTCCCGCCTGTCACGCGGGTGACCCGGGTTCGATCCCCGGCAACGGCGTTTTCTGGTTTTTCCAATTGCTAGGACTTTAGAAGAAATGTTTATCTTGTTCATCTTAGACTGGAATGGCTAAGATATCCTTTATATGAATAGAAATAGGAGTGTTGTTTTTAATCCAAGGTCTTAAGGAAACTTTATTGGATACACTTTTTTAATTCTAAATACTCTTAATTTATCATGACATTTTCTATGCACTTTTTTCTTTTGTATTAAAATATTATTAAAAGTTATTGAGATCTATGATATACTGAATCTATTTCTAGGTAACCATTCCTACATGTCTACTTGATAAGATAAAGATGTTAATGTTTAACTATTATATCAATATAGTCTACCCTTCACTATCTACTGGGACCACCCCCAATATCAAACCTACACCAAGTCTATTAATTTATCTCCTTGACCTCTTGATAGAAAGTGTTATAACACCTTAGATTTTTAGTGATTATTAATTCTCTTGTGCCTATTTTGCACACCACTTCCTAAACTTTCAATTTTAGTAAGATTCAATGAATTTTAGTTAAGTTTCAAGAGAGCTCCAATGAGGAGGTTCATGCTTGCCGCCAATGCTAGAGGACACTTGGTTTTTCAAATTCAACAAAGGCAGAATTTTCTACAAAGGACGTGCCATAGCAAATCATAGTGCAGTTGTATATGAAGCTACTCCATCCAGCTAATAGAGATGGCTCGGCCGTTTCAGGAAATGTCATCTCCATAATAAAGATGCAGGCCATGATAAAGGTGTGGATTCGCAACCTTAGTATTAGTTGTACCAATTGAATGAAATAATGGCGCAGCAATAAGCCATATTGAGAGGATCAGCATTCAAAACAAGGCATAACCTTTTAATATCAGTAGAGGTGAAACAGCCACAAAATCACGACCTCTGAAAAGGAATGATGCTTGGCCTCTGCATTGAGGATGTAGTGTTTGGGGGAACGTTCATACTCAAAGTGGAGCATTTGAACCGCTGCAAGTCAGGAATCATCAACCTATTCAATGATGCGGCCTCATAATGAAGACACCAGTGAAGTGATTTATACAACCATATGTATAGGCGTCAGCTATCTATAAAGGATGGACGGCCAATC
Source organism: Cunninghamia lanceolata (assembly GCA_027924645.1). Lineage (NCBI taxonomy): Eukaryota > Viridiplantae > Streptophyta > Pinopsida > Cupressales > Cupressaceae > Cunninghamia > Cunninghamia lanceolata. The sequence goes on along the minus strand of BSBN01000584.1, from coordinate 14,326,026 downwards.
AAATTAGTGGCATACAGTTTAAAGATGGCAGCCTCTAGCATATAAAAGACGCAGCTAATATATATGAGATTGGCGCTCACCATAGATAAGGCCAAACACAACTAAGGCTCAGCAGTATGGAGAAAGACACTGGAGAATCAAGAAACGGCCTCTGCCCGAAGAGCTTGTGCAGCCATATGAAATCTTAAACATCATTCCAGGTTTGAAGTGTGGCTAGTTATAATGTCATCGAATATAAATATGGTGTGTCATATCAAGCATCGAATGTGAATAAAGACACAGCCTGTGATGTCCCTTACCGGTTTGCCCTAGAATTCGCTTGGGAATTAGATTCTTTGGGTTTCTTCTCTTCAGTTGCTAAATCGCTCGTTCTTTGAACTAGTACCTGCAGCATCATATACATTCAAGTCCATATTGCTACATGTTAGTTTAATATCTAGTATTCATTAGTCCAACACAATCATACTTGCATTTTGAAACACATAGGTAAAAGAAAACATTCATCACACCAGGGGAAGGAAATACATAAGCTCTTAGTAGCCTAAGGCCTACCACAGTCCTATTGCCCAAACCCTTGACCAGGGCCTATGGGGGCTGGTCCTTTTGCCCAATCCCTCGTCTAGGCCTATGGGGACATATTCCAATGTGGGACCCCCATCCCTCCATGGTCCAAACCCTTGACTCAGGCCTATTGGGGCATAATGCCCAACCCTTGTCTCGGGCCTATGGGACGGAACCTTAGATGGAGTTTTTAGGCAATCTACTAAGGTTCATGCATTCTCCCCTCCTGGTTGAATTCACAAATACAGTTTCACGTAATTCAAAAATATACCATTTTGCCTTCATTATTTGATGGCATCATACAATGATTTACAACATGGTGTATTCCAAAGAACAGGGAGAAGGACATTAGAATTTGCTATGCAGTCATAGTTCAGCATATACACAGAAATATAATCCAATACACATCATGATCTACAAAAATAGAGTCCAATCCTACATTATGATCTACAGCAATATATACATTATGATCTACAGAAATATAGCACAGCATTTAGTTTGGCTTATCTAACACATATCAAACATAATCATCTCAGTCAATACGATAAGTCTATGAAGAACAGTGATATTGCCAAAGACAAATGATATAGTATTTTCCCACCCAGCTGCCAGCATATCAGACTGGGTTCCATACCCCTGATTCAGGCCTATGTTAACGTGCCATATCAGACAGTCATGAATTACATATATAACAGGATGGAAACGATCATCTGCAGATATGATATGTGACGGATGAAGACATAAATATTAAACTAAGTAAAGGGATTTACCTTGCCTTATAATACTGTGTTCAATAATAGGTTGCTGTCTAAATGTATTCCTCTTGATCAGTGCTAATATTATTGTTTTTGATTGAGATCCATGATGAGATTGTTAATGATCATATGATAAGATGCTGATGATTGTCTGATTGGTCCATGCTGAATGCTGATGAGATTCCTGCTTTAGAGATTGATCTCCTGATTGCTGCCAATACCTAAGACTATATTAATGATTCTTTTATATCCTACTGCGATTGTCTTCCCTTAACCGATGCCTCTCTTTATGGGGTCTTCATTATCTACTACGCTGACTAAGGATTTGTTTCATGGTAATCGCTAAAAAAATTACTTTAATCTTTCCACCATCACCACCTGACTAATTCGATGGTTTGTCTCTAATTTTTGTCTCCTATGAAATCATAATTACTCTGTCCTAATATCAGGACATGACACAGCCATAGCATAAAATGGAGTTCTAATAAGCATGGAACAAGCATTAAATAATGGTGTCACCAACATCATAATGCCCAACCAATGATAGTGCAACCTCTTCAAGTTGAAGATACAATATAATATGAAGACTCTCTGTAACTCCTAGCATCAATTGTATTTAGACGCCTGATTCATATGAAGATACCAATCAAACACAGCCATTTCATAAGACGAATGACCCTTCAAGAGGTGGCATTGAAGGGCACCAATGAAGGATGATGCCACATCAAATACAAGGTGTGGGTAAAAATGGCACCATTATATAATCAAAGCATCATATTAAATGAGACATAGCATCTAAATGAAGAGAGACACTTATTCACAAGAGGCAAAGCATCATGTAAGAGGATTAGCTTCCAGTAAGAAAGATCGGCCCTCAGAATAGTACGCAGATTCAATGAATCACCAAAGGCACAGTTAGCGAGCATATAAAGAGGTTGCCATCGTTCATGAGAAACACAATTTAAAGGTGCAGCAAATAGAGGCGGCCTCTTAGAAGATGCACAGTTACTGTTGGATGTCAGCAAGAATAGATCAACAGCTCCAGCACATTAAGGAAAGGAAGCACCGAAAGTGATCCACGTGCCAGCTGTGGATGGAAAGAGAGAAACTCAAGATGAAGCGGAAGCCACCACGTGGAGCAGCGGAGGATAGAGAAGTAAAGAAGCAAGCAGGATGAACCACATGGATAAGTCTGAAGAGAGATAAATAAAGTGTTTTATTTCATTTTAATAAATGCATTTAAAATGGTTCACGTGAGGTATAAAGGCTGAGTAAATATAAATGAAGAGTCTCATTAAATAAATGTGGTGGGCCCGTCATTTAAGGCTAAATGCTTTATTTAATCAAAGGGGAAGAGTCTCTCATATTTCAAAGTGCCACGGGAAGTGAGAAGAGAAAACTAGTTTAAAATAAAGATTAAGATCTTTATTAAAATTGAAACATATGAAACTGGTGGGTCCCATTGCAAGGAAACTGAAACTTTATTAAATATGATTTTTATTTTCACGGGAAGTTTCATAGCAACCCTAAAGTTTATACAGCCATTCATTTTTTACGGCAAGAAGAGAAGGCGACGGGAATTATTTTCTCATGCAGGCTAAAAATGGAGGTAGATATTTTCAACCAACTAACAACTATAGCCAGTTCAGTTACAGTTGCCAGTTATTGGCTAGATTTTTCAGTTGAGATTTTTATGGACGGTTGCAGAGATTTTCGAAGTCAGTTGAAGATATTTTCTTGGGTTTTCTGGGCTATAAAGGCGGATCCGACACATGCAGTAAGGAGTTCTGGAGAGTTCCACATAGAGATTAGCTTTTTAGAGCAGCTAGCAGATATTTTCTTTTGCCTTAGTAGTTCTTTCTTCTAGGAGGATGTAACATTATTTTGTGCAGCCATTTTTGCCTCCATAATTTTGTCACAACTCAATTTTTGCATTCAAATTTGAAAAATTAAAAAAATACAAATAATATGGACACCATTAAAAAATTGAGGATAAGATTATTTTAATTGAGGATAAGATTAGCATTAAACAAAGAAGGTGGATAAAGCATTAGCATTAAACAAAGAAGGTGGATGAGGCATTAGCATTAACCAAAGAAAATGAAGGATGCATTATTATTAAACAAAGAAAATGGACGATGCATTATAATTAAAAAACAAGAGTGGAGGATGCATGGATTTTCTATAAATTACAAGGATTTGATGAAGAAGGATCATCTCTAGTTTTGGGAGTGCTAGAGAATTTTGTAAGATTAGTTCACTCTATTTCTTTTTATAATTCTATTAAATAGCTCTGGTTTTTATGATTTCATGAATTTTCAGTTGGATTTGTTTGAAATTTGGTTATAAAGATTTGACATATATAGAAATTCACATAGAATGTGTGGATTGCAACATATGATAAAAGTTTCAATGAAATTCACCATGCTTCTTCAATCTCGTTAACATCTTCTACAATAGGCTCATCCTTTAGCTGCACGGTAGTAAGTTCTTGTTTCATGTGCTTCCTCTGAACAAAGTCATGGAAAAGCTTGGAAGACTTACCTCCCGCTTTAGCATATTTCTCTTGATTCTAATTTTCATCCCTTTGATTTCATTCTCTCCATTCTGTTCAAGGTGTGTTCTAACCAGAGTACTATAGTTGCCTTCCTATATGTCATCTGATGAGTGTGATTTCACAAATAATAACATTGCTGCACTTTAAAAACCTATATTCGTATGTGATCTACAGACACCCAAAAAACACATCTGAACAATCATATAGGCTTAATCAGAATTTTAATGATAAAGTTTAGGGTGTCCTCAAGATCGCCAGCACTGTGTAGTTGTAATACAATATGGGTTACTCATAAGATTGAAGTATGTACAATCTCATCTACTAAACCTGCACGCTGCATGCACCTAGAACACAAGCAAAGCTTACATTTTGGGAGCATCCCCATTTTGCGCTTATCCTGGAATCATTGTATTTCAACGATGACATCCATTTGAGGCATTCTGTCAAATGGAAGGATGCTAGCAAAAGATGCTGAGTTTGGTTTTACACCTGCCAATATCATTTACTTGAAAGTTTTGATCAAATCCATTCTGAGCACATCCTGCATTCGTTGCAGCTCATGAGGCAACATTTCTTTGAGTCGATCTGTCAAACAGTTCACATGCCTTGTCTGTGCTTCTTCATTTTGTGATAAAAGTCCATACCCTGCATCGAAGTTTCCATATTGGCACAGACAGGACGATGGCAAAGGTTTGGAATTTAGCTTTATGCCTGCCCATTGTATTATCTTGACAGTTTCTCAAACCTTTTCAACAAACCCATTCTGAACATATCCTGTCGTCACGGCATTCTATGAGATCACAGTTCATCGAGTCATTTTGTCAAACAGTAGACATGTCTTGCCTTTAGATTTTGGCAAACAGTTGACTTGCCTTGTTTGTGCATTCCTCATTTTTTGCAGTCATGTCGACTAGAGCATTTCCAACTATAATCTCTGACAAAAATTCCTCCTTCCATCATGCTTTCATGAATGCCCATACTTTGTTCCGAAGCTCCCTTTTTGGTGCAGGCAGGGAGGTCACCGTCAAAGTCTGTAGAGTTTTGTTTTAAAGTTTATAAAGTCTTTTTCAACAAATCTGTGATTTGTGCATATCCGTCGGTCATTGCAATTAGACAATCACATATCCTTGAGGGATTTCATCAAAAAGTTCTTGTGTCTCATCTATGCTTCCAAATTCTTCATACATAGACTTCAGGGCATTTCCAACTGTAATATCTAACTGCAATATCTGATAATCCCCCTTCCGTTATGCAGTTTGTGCACAGGGTTATGGGTTCTGGCTTTTACACTTGTCAATTCAGTTGCTTGAAAGTTTTATAATCCATTTTCAAACAAATTTGCGATTTGCAGAACTTGCAATCATTCCATTCCCTGAGTGATTTCTTTAAGGCATTTTGTCAAACATATCATGTGTATTGTATAGGCTTTTATTATTTTCTGTAGACATGACTGCCAGAATACTTCCAATCTTAATATCTGAAAAGGAAAACAAAAATCGCCCAAACTCCAACGCTGGCACTGGTCAAGAGGGTGCTAGCAAAGGTGAGGGAATTTGAATTTACATCTGTCAACTGTTAATTGTCAGAAGTTTCCAATGCATTTTTAAACCAAATTCATTATATATGAATCTTGTAAACATTGCATTCCATGAGGCCACACTCCTTAAATAGTTTATATGCCTTGTTTAAAATCCATGTTTTTACATACATGGGTACCAGACTGTTTCCAACTATAATATCTGACAAAAATTGCCCTTTCATTAAAAGAAAAGTTGGATGCCCTGCTCCAAAACTCTCACGCTGGCACTGGTAGAGAGGATGCTGGCAGAGGTTGTGGAAGTTAGATTTACAGCTGACAATTGCATTGGCTTGATAATTTTAATGCCTTACTGCTTTGGGCGATACTAATTTTAATGAATGAGTTATGAGAGTGAATTTAAGATATAGCGATGTAGAATGCATAAAATATGTGAGGTAAAGTTAAAAATTGATTAAAAATATGTAGTAAATATAAATATGAGAAATAAGTTAAAGATATAAATGAATAGATTGATTAAAAATGGTGATTTATTTATTAAGTGATATATGTGTGAGGATGTAAATGTTAAACATTAATTAAATGAGGGAATGTATGTATAAGTGTAATGGATAAAATAATGAGTGGAGATATACACATGAATAAATTATGTGTTGGTTTTAAATTGAGTAGTGTAAACATAGTGTGTGATATTGAAAAGGTGGTTATGAATACTATAAATGAGGTAATAGATGGTTGTATAAATGAAATGCGTGTAGTAGGATTATATGAAATAAATAGTAGTGTATTATGTTAATTAATGTATGAAAGTTTAATAAGGTTTTTATCAATGTAATTAAGTGGCACATTAAATTTGTGGATTATGGAAATAGGGTGTATAAATTGAGTCATTAATTTACATAATATATAATATAAAAAAATTATAATTGATATAAGAAATGAAAACTTAGCGTGTTGGAATGATTTTCCCCAATCTCGACATGTGATAGAAGAACCTCTCCTTTTGACCTATGCAATAGAAGTCACTATTAATTCATTTTGGTTATGATTGGTAATCTGAATTTATGAAGCTAAGTTAATCTCTTGTTGGATAACTTATCTTGTTAAGATTACAAGCCTTAATCTGATTACATATAAATACATATATAAGTTTAAGATAATTATGCAAGGAAATGATCAAGAATCCTACTCTTGAAAACAAAGATTAATTTGATAGGTGACTATACATCAATTGTCTTACCTTGGATAAAGATCACTTGATGAATGGCAAATTTACTATCATATCACCTTGAAAACTGAATGATTATGTATCTTTTCTAATTTTATGTTTGTGATTAATGTAAGTGAATTAGTATCTTCTGAAATTATGTTTACAATTGTTTGAATGCCATTACTTTTTGAATGGATCAAAACATCTAGCCTTATTCTTTACATGCAAACAAAGAAGTGTAATTCTTCTCGTTTCCTTATAAGCTAAACCTTGTAAAGAAACATTCAAACTCAAACAAATCGTAGTGTTCGGTATTTACGGTACCTCTGGGTCACATTTACGGGTAATGCCGTCACGTTGAACCAAGTACCTCACGCCTAACATAGCTACAACAACGACATCTGGGCACCATCCCTCTAAATCGTCGGGGATTAATAAGGAACATGTCAAAGTTAAATCCACAGGAAGGGAAAATCTCCTCGGATATCTCATTAAGAAGATTAACTAAAAAGAGAGGATGAGTCTATTGAACTAATGATCACCATGATGCTCATTTGGAAAACACTCCAAGCATATTATCAGAAAATGAGGTTTATTGATACGTGGGTATAGATCGGGGAGGACATGTGAAATGTCAGATAGGGCAACTAGGCTGATCTAGAAATGCTATCTATCATATGCTTTCACCTTGCCCTTGTAGATCATGGTGAAAGTACTAGGGGATCAGGAACGGACTTAGTCACGAAAATTACCTAATTTGGCTTGGGGCAGTAAGCTAGATTTCATGGGTAGACACCTTATAGGGATTCCTTCACACTAGGACTAACTGACAAACACCCCTTAGGTGTTTGTGGTAGTGGACTAACTTTTGTCCCTGTTTCACTGAGTGGGTGGCAGCTGACGAAGAACTGTCTAGGGCAGGGAATAACCCTAGAAAGGGCTGGGTACCCGCTCACAGTTACACCAAACATAGTGCAAAATAGAACTACATGTTCGCATTCCCCGCGTTAGTCACATCCTAAGGAGGGCGCCTTGATCCAGTGGATACAGGGTATGTAGGCAGTCTGGATGGCAAAGGATGCCCCCAGTACTCAGGTCCCCTAGATGTATGGTGTACTACAATTCGCATCATGATCTTAATTCTTTGAGTAGTGATTACTGAGTTGTGTTAACAGGAGATTGTTAAGTTAATTTTGTGCAGATGATAAGGATACAGTTACTAGAGGAGAAGCAAGCTATCGAAAAAGAATGTAGGATGTAATGCATGACTTAAGGTATGAACTGATCCGTTGTGCTACATAATGTACCTTCTCTTGTAATGTACTCTCTTTACTAGATTTAAAATTGATGATTCTAGGAAACTAAATTTCAAGTTTCATCGCATTGCTATAGCATACATTAAGCACTTCTGGAAGAATTTCACATTTCCTACATCTGTCAGATCAAAATTTTTATTTATTGGTATTTTTGAAATCAGAGTTTAATGTTATTTGATTTAGGATGAGTCGGGTCCTTACATGTGGTATCAAAGCTTTTGGTTCAGACAATAGGCCTGAAGGTCCACTAACCTAAAGCATGGTCAGAATTGAGACATAAGACTAATAGTATTCCCCCTCTTGCGATCTAATGAACGTCCAGTTAATGATAAACATGGATAGAAACATGAAAAAGAAATGATAAGGTCGTAAGTAAACCTTCCCTAGAAGGTGAAGTGGATAGCTTGATGACAGTAATGGTATGTGTAACGGGACAACAGTAGTTGTGTACATGACAACCGTAAAACTTGTGAAGTGAATATCATCTTCCGTGGCTAATTCCTCCTGTGGCACATCGTAATCTTTTTAGAATGGCATGCCCTGGGTTGTATGGGGTCATATGACTATTCATTTGGATTTTTGATATAGAAGTATGAGAAGGTTATTTCAAGTTTTGTGGCGAATGCTTAATGTGATATGGTGATTATCATTGTTCTCTATGTGGTTTAAGACCATTGTATGATTCAGCTATTTGAGCGATAGAAGTCCACCAAGTTCTCTACTCCCCTTATGTGGTCTTGTTGTAAGGCTACACGGTGCTTGTAATGTGCAAATTGTATGAGATTGTTGCATTATTTTTTCTTGTGTTAAAGATTTTACTTAAGTGTTAAGCCGCAGTGTTTTATTTCTTTATTTAGATTTTGATGGTCCTTTTGCTTCAAGGACTTGTTCCTTATTGAACTTGGGATGTTGCAATAATTTCTATCTTTGATCTTCACTTTTTCTTGGCTTGTTTTATTGAGGATTTAACTTATTGACTTGTTTCACTTAATCCTTCTTGATTTGAGGCATTTTTAATTTTACAACTACTGGCATGTGTGGAGTAATGTGACTTCTATAAAACTGCCATATATAGGTAGGGCCTTGGCAGGTTGTATAGGGGAGTAGGTGACCTGGGGAAATTCTATTGTGAGGATGGGGTTACAGATGGGACTGGTATGGGACAGTCATAATCCATCCATCCCCCTAGATCTATGTGTCTGTTTCTTGCATATTTTCCTCTTGGAGGATAACACCTTAAACAAATGCAAGGTATTAGGAAATGTGTGGAGGGGTTCTTGAGAGGGCCCTGAAAACCATCTTTATTTCTCGGTTACTTGACACTAAGAAAACCATGATGAAAACTCCTTGTGGGCATCATGTGTAATCCCTTCTCCATTCATTTTGTATCCCTACACTTGGGGGCAAAACCATATCCTTCATCCACATCCAAAATATCCTTGCACATCTTATCCACTATCTTATCCTTATCCTATCATATTGTTATCCACTATATCCCCCACCTTAGATCTTGATAAATACAAGGGGCGAAATATCAACAACATGCTTTGAAGACCTCTTGGCATACTTCCTTTCCAAGTATATCCTCCATTCATCTATTGCAACCACTTGAGCAGGGACAGTTGATGTCAAAAGTGTCCCTTTGAATCCTTCCTCCAATTGCTCATTTTCCATTTCCTACTCTGATAGCTCCTCAGTAATATCTTGATTTTCATAAACTTCAGTATCCATAACCCACAGACTATCCCCAGGGAACACATTCAAGTTAGCTAAAGTGACCAATTCATTGACCCGTTCCATTGTGCCTTTATGAAGCTTCTGATTTTCCTTCACTACACCAAGGGACTCCCACACCATCATCTTCAATTGATACACAATTGTGCAACTAGAAACTCTCAAGTTAATTGAGCTAGCATTTGTCGATGTCTTCCGAGACCTCTTTGATGTGCACCGTTCAACATCAGATAAAGACCCAAAGGAAGCTAAAATGGACCTAGGAGGTTCTTTACATCGAAAAAGATGTATACGAATCTCCTCATTTCTATATTCCAATTTATGCATAAATTCACAACTTTCTCTGTCCTCTATGCACTCTTTACAGATCTCTGGTTGTGTTCTTAGAGTATGGATTTTACTCATCTTACACTCCTGATCATCAACATTTAAGTCCTCCTCTGTTATTGGCACTTCCTTGCAGCTTCCATAAATCCTTGAGACTATATGATGAGTACTAGAGACAGCTATTGACTTTTGAGAAACTGATGACATTCATGGATGCCTATTTTGGGAAGCTACTATCAATTTTGGGATGCTATCACTACTTTTAGATAACAAGCCCTAAGGTGGTACTAATTGATGTGATAGTCGCGAAGAGAGATGGATGGAAAGTTTGGAAGAAGTTTTTGATAAATTAGCATGCGTGATCACTAGAGAATATGGTATCAGAATAATGGAAGTCACTGGTACTCAGAAGAATCCCTGGGGTGGATTACTTGTACCCAGCTTTGCCGAAACTGAGAAGTCACTGGTACTCAGAAGAATCCCCGGGGTGGATTACTTATACCCGACTTTGCCGAAACTGAGGTGTGTACAAGTTGATATTGTGTATCCCTGGTTGACATCCTTAGCACAGTTTTTGGGCAGATACTGTGGTCTCCAGGAAGTGACTCATGGATCTGGATTGATCCCGAAGGAGCCAAAAGTCTCTGGCTAGAGCATAATGATTCCTGTCATATTTAGCTCGGTTGGCTGTTGTGTTTACTTATTCCGTATTGGATAGAGCATTGGTCTGTTTGACCTGGTTCTGTATGAACCTATTTGTTTGTTCTACCTGAATCAGGTAGCGATAAGGTCCATTTGACTAGTGTAGGCCGTTTGGCCATTATTTTGGAGAATTATGCAAAATCACAAAATCAAAAGGTTTAATTCAAAGTTGTTGGAAACAGAGAGAGGAACAGAAGATAGTTTGAAAGAATTGAAAAAAGAGAATAGTAACAGGATTCAAAGAACATGTTAATCAGTTGGAGAAGTCACTTGTAGCATGCAGAAAAGAAAATGAAAACTTGAAATCTAAGCCTGAACCTTGTGATGTTTCGTGATGTTGCAAAAGTTTCTTTAGAAGTTGAAAGTGAAGATAACAGTGTGACTGAACTGCATTTACCAATTTGCCCAAAGGACAGAAGAGCCCGGTTGGCTTTATTTTAGTATGTCCCGTTTTGGACACTTTAGCCTGGATTGGCTATTTCCTGAGTACTCAGATTGACTAAGAGAATATAAGTCTTCTAATCTACAGTAGTGCATCACTACTCTTGGATTAGAGCACATGTTGGGGTAAACTTCAAATGTAACTAAATTTTTTGATAAAGATCTAGATTACCAAGGGAGAATCTATGAACCTAAATTTTTATTGACCGCACTTCGAAAGTTGATTTATCTTTGATGATGGAAGTTTAAAGTGAATTGCAAGTGTTTATTCTAGACACAGGAAAATTCAAATGAACATTCAACATTTCGGACTCGAGGACAAGCTAAAAGGATATGCTCAATCAGGTTACCTAGTAGAATTTTAATTATGAACTCTAACTTCACTGATGTTTATATGATACAACAATTGTATTTAGATGATACTCTATGATAGACTACTTTGTTGTGGGATGGACTATGAAGGTAGGCAAGCATACTGATAGTAAACGATGGTTATATCTTTATGTATATGTTTTGACCTTATATGCATCGGGACGATGCATAAAATTAGGGGAGAAGGATGTCACAACTCAATTTTTGCATTCAAATTTTAAAAAATAAAAAAATACAAATAATATGGACACCATTGAAAAATTGAGGATAAGATTAGCATTAAACAAAGAAGGTGGATGAGGCATTAGCATTAAACAAAGAAGGTGGATGAAGCATTAGCATTAAACAAAGAAAATGGAGGATGCATTATTATTAAACAAAGAAAATGGAGGATGCATTATAATTAAAAAACAAGAGTGGAGGATGCATAGATTTTCTATAAATTGCAAGGATTTGATGAAGAAGGATCATCTCTAGTTTTGGGAGTGCTGGAGAATTTTGTAAGATCAGTCCTCTCTATTTCTTTTTATAATTCTATTAAATAGCTCTGGTTTTTATGATTTCATGAATTTTCAGTTGGATTTGTTTGAAATTTGGTTATAAAGATTTGACATATATAGAAATTCACATAGAATGTGTGGATTGCAACATATGATAAAAGTTTCAATGAAATTCACCATGCTTCTTCAATCTTGTTAACATCTTCTGCAATAGGCTCATCCTTTAGCTGCATGGTAGTAAGTTCTTGTTTCATGTGCTTCCTCTGAACAAAGTCATGGAAAAGCTTGGAAGACTTACCTCCTGCTTTAGCATATTTCTCTTGATTCTAATTTTCATCCCTTTGATTTTGTTCTCTCCATTCTGTTCAAGGTGTGTTCTAACCAGAGTACTGTAGTTGCCTTCTTATATGTCATCTGATGAGTGTGATTTCACAAATAATAACATTGCTGCACTTTAAAAACCTATATTTGTATGTGATCTATAGACACCCAGAAAACACATCTGAACAATCACGTAGGCTTAATCAGAATTTTAATGATAATGTTTAGGGTGTCCTCAAGATCACCAACACTGTGTAGTTGTAATACAATACGGGTTACTCATAAGATTGAAGTATGTACAATCTCATCTACTAAACCTACACGCTGCGTGCACCTAGAACACAAGCAAAGCTTAAATTTTGGGAGCATCCCCATTTTGCGCTTATCTTGGAATCATTGTATTTCAATGATGACATCCATTTGAGGCATTATGTCAAACGGAAGGATGCTGGCAAAAGTTGCTGAGTTTGGTTTTACACCTACCAATATCGTTTACTTGAAAGTTTTGATCAAATCTGTTCTGAGCACATCCTATAGTTGTTGCAGCTCATGAGGCAACATTTCTTTGAGTCGATCTGTCAAACAGTTCACATACCTTGTCTGTGCTTCTTCATTTTGTGATAAAAGTCCATACCCTGCATCGAAGTTTCCATATTGGCACAGACAGGATGATGGCAAAGGTTTGGAATTTGGCTTTATGCCTGCCCATTGTATTAGCTTGATAGTTTCTCAAACCTTTTCAACAAACCCATTCTGAACATATCCTGTCGTCATGGCATTCTATGAGATCACAGTTCATCGAGTCATTTTGTCAAACAGTAGACATGTCTTGCCTTTGGATTTTGGCAAACGGTTGACTTGCCTTGTCTGTGCATTCCCCATTTTTTGCAGTCATGTCAACCAGAGCATTTCCAACTATAATCTCTGACAAAAATTCCTCCTTCCATCATGCTTTCATGAACGCCCATACTTTGTTCCGAAGCTCCCTTTTTGGTGCAGGTAGGGAGGTCACCGTCAAAGTCTGTAGAGTTTTGTTTTAAAGTTTATAAAGTCTTTTTCAACAAATCTGCAATTTGTGTATATCCGTCGGTCATTGCAATTAGACAATCACATATCCTTGAGGGATTTCGTCAAAAAGTTCTCGTGTCTCATCTATGCTTCCAAATTCTTCATACACAGACTTCAGGGCATTTCCAATTGTAATATCTAACTGTAATATCTGCTAAATCCCCATTCCGTTATGCAATTTGTGCATTGGGTTATGGGTTCTGGCTTTTACACTTGTCAATTCAGTTGCTTGAAAGTTTTATAATCCATTTTCAAACAAATTTGTGATTTGCAGAACTTGCAATCATTCCATTCCCTGAGTGATTTCTTTAAGGCATTTTGTCAAACATATCATGTGTATTGTATATGCTTTTATTATTTTCTGTAGACATGACTGCCAGAATACTTCCAATCTTAATATCTGAAAAGGAAAACAAAAATTGCCCAAACTCCCACGCTGGCACTGGTCGAGAGGGTGTTGGCAAAGGTGAGGGAATTTGAATTTACATCTGTCAACTGTTAATTGTCAGAAGTTTCCAATGCATTTTAAAACCAAATTCATTATATATGAATCTTGTAAACATTGCATTCCATGAGGCCACACTACTTAAATAGTTTATATGCCTTGTTTAAAATCCACGTTTTTACATACATGGGTACCAGACTGTTTCCAACTATAATATCTGACAAAAATCGCGCTTTCATTAAAAGAAAAATTGGATGCCCTGCTCCAAAACTCCCACGCTGGCACTGGTAGAGAGGACGCTGGCAGAGGTTGTGGAAGTTAGATTTATAGCTGGCAATTGCATTGGCTTGATAATTTTAATGCCTTACTACTTTGGGCGATACTAATTTTAATGAATGAGTTATGAGAGTGAATTTAAGATATAGCAATGTAGAATGCATAAAATATGTGAGGTAAAGTTTAAAATTGATTAAAAATATATAGTAAATATAAATATGAGAAATAAGTTAAAGATATAAATGAATAGATTGATTAAAAATGGTGATGTATTTATTAAGTGATATATGTGTGAGGATGTAAATGTTAAACATTAATTAAATGAGGGAATGTATGTATAAGTGTAATGGATAAAATAATGAGTGAAGATATACACATGAATAAATTATGTGTTGGTTCTAAATTGAGTAGTGTAAACATAGTGTGGGATATTGAAAAGGTGGTTATGAATGGTATAAATGAGGTAATAGATGGTTGTATAAATGAAATGCATGTAGTAGGATTATATGAAATAAATAGTAGTGTATTATGTTAATTAATGTATGAAAGTTTAATAACGTTTTTATCAATGTAATTAAGTGGCACATTAAATTTGTGGATTATGGAAATAGGGTGTATAAATTGAGTCATTAATTTACGTAATATATAATATAAAAAAAATATAATTGATATAAGAAATGAAAACTTAGCATGTTGGAACGATTTTCCCCAATCTCGACATGTGATAGAAGAACCTATCCTTTTGACCTATGCAACAGAAGTCACTATTCATTCGTTTTGGTTATGATTGGTAATCTGAATTTATGAAGCTAAGTTAATCTCTTGTTGGATAACTTATCCTATTAAGATTACAAGCCTTAATCTAATTACATATAAATACATATATAAGTTTGAGATAATTATGCAAGGAAATGATCAAGAATCCTACTCTTGAAAACAAAGATTAATTTGATAGGTGACTATACATCAATTGTCTTACCTTGGATAAAGATCACTTGATGAACGGCAAATTTACTATCATATCACCTTGAAAACTGAATGATTATGTATCTTTTCTAATTTTATGTTTGTGATTAACGTAAGTGAATTAGTATCTTCTGAAATTATGTTTACAATTGTTTGAATGCCGTTACTTTTTGAATGGATCAAAACATCTAGCCTTATTCTTTACATGCAAACAAAGAAGTGTAATTCTTCTCGTTTCCTTATAAGCTAAACCTTGTAAAGAAATGTTCAAACTCAAACAAATTGCAGTGTTCGGTATTTACGGTACCTCTGGGTCATGTTTACGAGTAATGCTGTCGCGTTGAACCAAGTACCTCACGCCTAACATAGCTACAACAACGACGTCTGGGCATCGTCCCTCTAAATCGTCGGGGAGTAATAAGGAACATGTCAAAGTTAAATCCGCAGGAAGGGAAAATCTCCTCGAATATCTCATTAAGAAGATTAACTAAAAAGAGAGGATGAGTCTATTGAACTACTGATTACCATGATGCTCATTTGGAAAACACTCCAAGCATATTATCAGAAAATGAGGTTTATTGATATGTGGGTATAGATCGGGGAGGACATGTGAAATGTTAGATAGGGCAACTAGGCCGATCTAGAAATGCTATCTATCATATGCTTTCACCTTGCCCTTGCAGATCATGGTGAAAGTACTAGGGGATCAGGAACGGACTTAGTCACGAAAACTACCTAATTTGGCTTGGGGCAGTAAGCTAGATTTCATGGGTAGACACCTTATAGGGATTCCTCCACACTAGGACTAACTGACAAACACCCCTTAGGTGTTTGTGGTAGTGGACTAACTTTCGTCCTTGTTTCACTAAGTGGGTGGCAACGGACGAAGAACTGTCTGGGGCAGGGAATAACCCTAGAAAGCGTTGGGTACCCGCTCACAGTTACACCAAACATAGTGCAAAATAGAACTACATGTTCGCATTCCCCGTGTTAGTCTCATCCTAAGGAGGGTACCTTGATCCCATGGATACAGGGTATGTAGGCAATTTGGACGGCGAAGGATGCCCCCAGTACTCAGGTCCGCTGGATGTAGGGTGTACTACAATTCGCATCGTGATCTTAATTCTTTGAGTAGTGATTACTGAGTTGTGTTAATAGGAGATTGTTAAGTTAATTTTGTGCAGATGATAACGATACAGTTACTAGAGGAGAAGCAAGCTATCGAAAAAGAATGCAGGATGTAATGCATGACTTAAGGTATGAACTGATCCGTTGTGCTACATAATATACCTTCTCTCGTAATGTACTCTCTCTTTACTAGATTTAAAATTGATGATTCTAGGAAACTAAATTTCGAGTTTCATCGCATTGCTATAGCATACATTAAG
The DNA here is from genome assembly GCA_027924645.1 of Cunninghamia lanceolata. NCBI lineage: Eukaryota > Viridiplantae > Streptophyta > Pinopsida > Cupressales > Cupressaceae > Cunninghamia > Cunninghamia lanceolata. Next base: position 14,309,550 of record BSBN01000584.1, on the reverse strand, counting down.
CACTTCTGGAAGAATTTCACATTTCCTACATCTGTCAAATCAAAATTTTTATTTATTGGTATTTTTGAAATCAGAGTTTAATGTTATTTGATTTAGGATGAGTCGGGTCCTTACAAATTTGTTACTATTCAAATAGAGTCACTGTTCTGTGCATATATGATTCAATTTATGTTTTTTGTTTCTTTAAGTTTTTGTTTCTTTTGCCTCTATTAAATCTGCTCACAAATTGGGTGTAAATCATGCATTTTTGCTCTAAGGTTTGGCATTGTGCAACTAGGTAGTTATTTTAATCCGGTGCATCACCTTAGGAGTTAGATTTTAATATTGTATATGTAATCTTGTTTCTTCTCTATCATTTTTCCCAAACCCCCATTGAAGAACGGAAGAGCTAGCTTTCTTAAAATCTGTAGGTCACTTCAGGGGTCAATCCCACGTCTCTAAAATTTTCCATATTGTTGCTGGATTAGACCCACAAATTTATGCTTCAATGGTATGACACCGATTAGGTAGTGAATCCCCCATCCAAAAAAGGAATGAGAGAATTAATAGATTCTCATTAAGGATAGCAAGCCTTACAATATACATTATTTCCAAGAAAATATAAATACTCTTTGATTTTAGTATATCAAGCAATAATGGTAAAAATTGCATACCCATATCATTTTCCCTTATGTTTTAGAGCTATGGTGACTAGGTTGTCCTGTATCTATTGACTATAGTGTAAATAGCCATATTTTTGCCTAGAAGTCGGCAAATAACCTCATCCTGGATTGTGCAAATAGATATTAACCCCAAACTTTTAAATTCAAATTTCAAATTTTAGACTTTGCCACCTTTTTCCTATTAGCTATTATGAGCTAACTAAGGTGCAATTATTTCAAATTATAGTTTAGAGTGGAGTATTTAAGGAATAACCTTAATTCATTTGAATCATCTAGTATTGATCTAGAAGCATCGTGGATCATTCATATTCAAAGCATAATAGTGCATCTTGATTGTAAAACCATCCTAGATATAGTACACACTTTCCTATCTTCGATCTTAGTTCATCATTGTTAAATTGACCTACATAGAGGTTTGACCAAGGGATAATCTCCCTACCTAACAAACTCAATAATATTTCTAAACAACACTAGTCACCCATCCTAGATCACAAACTCAAAGGTGAACAAGTCACAAAGGTCTAAATCATAAAACTTCACTTCCATTGGTCCAAGTTTAATTTTGCATGTCAAATTAATTTTATACGTATGGAGATCAATTTCATTGGTGAAGATCTAAACCAACGAGTAATACAATCAATTTACAAATTCTAAGGAATTTGTTTAACAAGGCCCTTTATTTTTAACATATTGGTGAATTAATTCTAGGCATCTTTTGCAACATATTCCATCATATGGATTCAAGCTTGTACATTATTCCATTTCTTTTAATTTTAGTATCTATCCTAGCTCTTAAATCATGGCTTGTTATTATCGTTTAATTATTTTATACATTAGGTAAATTTTAGTGAAAGTGTTTATTTTCATTACATAAATTGGTTTTGCTAAATTTTTTAAATCTCCTAGGGTTTCATCCTTAGGGTTTATTCCTTCTCCATTAGGGTTTTAGATTTGATGTTTCTAATTGTTTTGCCTTTATTTTATATTTAATTAGGTTTTGGGTGTTCCATGTTGATTTCTACTTGATCTATAATATCCACTGCTTTAATACTTGTGCATTGTTGTTGTATCATTTACCATGGATTTTCATGCTCCATCATCTTTAGCTCTATTCATGGATGCCTTGCTAATTTTACTGTACTTTTACATTATGTAACATTTGATTTTTCCATCCTTGAGGCTTCCATGTCTTATTTTCCTCCTTCATAGGGGTGAGTGCAAGATCATCATTAACCAAATAATATCCTTATGTGGGAATGAAAATTCTAAAAATAGACTTAAATAAGTTCACATAACAAATCGAAATCACTTATCTAAAAAATCGATAAAAATTTATTAATGAAAGTTTTGGGAAATTAAACATATTATATGGATTACCAATTCATTTTTGAATAATTTCAAATTAATTTGATGATTTAAGTAGAAATTTAAAAGAGGCACTACTAAATTTTTGAAAAAATCACGAAGTGGGTATCATTCTAACCAGAACTTAAATTTGACAGTTGTATAGCTGTATTTAGGGATTTTAGTTGTAAAATACAATTGAAATTTTGAAAAGATTGTATCATATGAAAGGGGAGATTTTGGACAAACTATCAAAATTTATATAGGATTATGATAATATATATATATAAGTAAATTATATAAAAACTATATATATATATATATATATATATATATATATATATATATATATATAGTTTTTATATAATTTACTTATATTAAAGTATGTCATAGTATTTTAAAGGCACCATTGAATAGGTAACTGTCATTAAAAAAATTGCTTGACAAGCAAAGTTAACTGTCAAATTTAAGCCTTGAAATTTCTGACCAACCCAATTTGAAGCAAAAACAACATTCCATCAACAAACCTTACATATAAGTAAAGGGCACTGGGTGGATGTGTCATATATTTTTATGATTTTTTTATAAATAAATAATTATATATTAATTTTTAATATGACTTTTCAAAAATATTAAATTAAAAAAGAAATTTAAAACTTTTTAAAACCTATATTAAAAAAACTTAAATTGTAACACAACTTTTGGATTTGAAAAATAATATATCGTTTGAAAGTTATGTGTTTTCAATATATATCAATTTGGAATTCAAATATAGTGTATGTACAAAATAAATAGTTTAATTATGTATTAAATTTATAATGAGAAATACATTATTATTTTTGAATCATGATTATTTCATCTACAAAACCTTTTTATTTTATTAAATTAGGTTAAAAAGTTCAACAACTTTAAGGGGAATTTCATGAAAATTTTTAGGAAAACACTAAGCCTATGATTTTGAAAATTTTTGACATGATTTGGGACTCTCACTTGCCTATATCCAAAGTAATCCCAAAGAATTTTTAGAGGGAATCCAAATTTGAGCTATAAATTGTAATGACAAAAATTGCATACTCTACAATTTTCACACTATATTTTGGGCCTGCTTTAGTGTCCATCCCTTATAGAATATTTTAGGGATCATTTCAGCCTAGACTTGGCCTTTTCCTTCACTAGATTGCCAAATTTATTTATTTCATTCTGATTGTTTTCGCTGGCCTAAGGATACATGTTATATTTCAAGTGATTTCTCTAGGATGTGAGCACAAAGTGTAGACGTCTGCACGATGAACTAGTATCCTACAAGTTTGCAAAATTTAAACATTATTTATTCACTATATCTCTACTCTTTATTGATTATTAAGTATTGACAATATTTAGGAATACCTTGGGGAAATCATTGGGTCGTAAGGGACTACTTCTCCTAGGTTGAACCCTTGACTAGACCAGCTTCACAATCATGACAAATGCTAGTTGATAGCAAGCAAGTTTGTAAATGATCTTGATGTAAGTATTGGTTCTTTTTAAAGCTCCAAATTGAAATGTCCCTTTTGAATGTTATTTAGTACTCTAAGATTTTGAATGATAATTGGATGGCAATTAGTGTCCAAATGAATGTCTTCACATACGAAGATATAACAAATCCTCACACAAATGTATACCAAGTTGGTTCCCAATGGCTAGTGGAAAAGGGTGAGAGTTAAAAAAAAATTATTTTTAGGTTAGATCCGCATAGCATAGGTTCACTCTTGCACATTGTGGAAATGACCTAGGATGAGGAAAGTGAGGTCTTTGTCTCAAGAACATATATGTAGAAGTATCACAAGGGTAATGTGTGGGAATATATGCAAATAGGTCAAGGATAAAGTCGAATGTGTTGGAATGTGTGAAAAAAGTAGTAAAAAAAGTTGGATAAGGATAGAAGCTAAAATTAACACAAGAGTGTGTGACATGTCGCTATAGAATTATAATAAGACATTCCCTCAAAATAAACCCAAAACTAAATAAAAATTAACATAAACATACAAATTTCACTATTACAATAATTATAACTAACTTTATTTAAACATAAAATTCTCAACATAAAAATGATGCATATTTATCTCAAACCTATAAAAACAAGGCCGCGTAGTTCCTGTCGGATGCTGGCAGAGCGGTTCTGTCAAGATTACAGTTTGATATGGATTCTATGAAGTATTACAGTTTGATATGGATTCTATGAAGTTGTTTTATTTTTGTGTTATGGTTACTAGACTAAAATGACATATAGGCAATGTTCTCTACTCTATTTCCATAGCACACATATAATAAATTGGTTATAAAAACTAGGAGCAGAACAGTAGTTCTCCATAAAAACCTCAAAATCAAAATTTGTTTATTAAGACTATGATACGCGTTGAAATAACAATAATTTAGTAGCATTAGGTTTCCACAGTCTTGAAAATAAATTTTAAAATCTTTTCTTTAAACTGTGTAAAAATTTATATACAGTTTTACAAAAAAACTTTACAAATTTAAAACTATAAATCAGCCAACAAAGCAAGAGTGACTTGTTGATCCATTGCAAACATTTTCTAATGTCAGAAAACAACTTGAGTTTATTTGGTCTTATAAGTCTCACAGCATGCATCGTTGATGATTTTCAGCTTTGTAGTGTGAAATCAATAGTTTGCTCTGTTCAAATTGCAGTGACCTGAAAAATGTTTCATGAACTGAGATTCTGGTTGTTGAACAGTTAGTTAGAACACTCATGACCACCAATTAGTTAGAACACTCATGACCACCAATTGGAGATAGAACAACTAATTTTAACAAACTTTTATGAGCAAAGATTGTGGTTCAGATTTTGATGAGGCTCCCCACACTCTCTATGCTTCACATTCAACTGATGTGTCCAAAGATGACATTACTCTTGTAAGAGCCCAATGGAGTTGCTAAAAAAGCATATACTGCTACAGACAATGCTCTTACTATACCATGGTGACCAGGTAAATGAGTGTATCCAGGAGAATCAAAGGTATCTCTGCACCATACCTGCAAAGAACTCATCTGTAAAATAGATGCACATTCAATAATCAAATAAAATTATAATCGACTATAACAGGTAGACAAGCTTTCCTTACCGGATTGTTTAAAACCTCTGCTCATGCTAAGAAAGCCCCAGGGGCAGAACAGGCCATGACCACCAATACCATGGCTTCAACCAAGGTGCACTAGGAAAAGTGATGACACTATTTGGTCCACAAGGTCCACGCCACTTCAACTTCAAATATGCAAAAAGAACAAATTCCATCACTTTTGAACTCACCATCCTTGTCAAATTACTCCTACAGTCCTTACCGAATCTAGGAATAAAAAATTACTCCTACAGTCCTTACTGAATCTAGGAATAAAAAGTATCATTTTACTGATCTATGTTTTGTTTATCCAACATTGGAAATCTTTGCAACTAAGAAAGAGATTGTGAGATGAAATATGGTGTGGATGCAACCTTGTAATTAATAAATTAATAATTATTATTTATACAATTCTCCCTCCCTAGTTGACATAATATATACAGCTACAAGGTTAGAAAACTTCAATTCATTGAGAAAGTCAACAAACTTCAAAAATCTAAAAAATAGTACATAGCACTATAACAAACTTGGCATGAGCTAATGGACAAAGTATAGCCATTAAAACATGGTGCAAGTCATTCTTATATTTCAAGCACATGAAAAAACAATGCGTGCAAGCATTCAAATTTAATGCAGAAGTAATTAACAGATAGCATTTAAAATTAATGCAGAAGTAATTAGTAGATAGCATAAGGCATATTAAAAATGGTTTTCCCCTAGAAAACCATGGTGTAGCAGACAAGTAGAAGTATTTGCCATAAGAAAAAATGGTGCAAGAGAATGATGGCTCTGTGTTTCAAAATATGGAGGAATAACTTAAAATGCAAGTTAAAATCAAGTGTAACATAGCCCTAATGAGTTAAAAAAAGTCGTAGCCATGTATAGCTGGACAAAAGCATTATGTCTTGTCCACGAAAACACAACACAGTAGAATATATGGCTTAGCCATATAAACCATTGCACAGTCATATAAAAAGTCTAGTGCAGCCATATAAATATTTGCCCAATCATATCCAAAGATTGGCACAAATGTATCAAATATGGCACATCATCTCAAGGATTTAGTACTACCTGCAATCACCATGGATCCTACAACCATGGTGTAAACAAAAAAATCCTACGTAGGCATATGAATGCCAATCATTATACAACCAACTAAAGCCCTATAGCAAAGGATATAGAAATGGCTGACATAAAAAAAAAGATGTTCCACATTGGTGCGTTGAAATAAAATTAGCTTTAGCAGAGTACACCTCGATTTTAAAATCATTGTACACAATTTTTAACAGAAAATTCATGACTTCAATAATTAAGGATTGCAGAGGGAAAAAATCTCTTTAATGAAATCATAAAATTTAAGCGGGCAAAAATCAGGGTAAAAAAATCCTCTGGAACTAATTTCACAATCTCCAGGATGTGGCAAGTCTACCAATCAACAAACAGCTTTCACAGCCTTGGAGAGGGCCAAAAGTCCAATTTGTAAACTGTCACAAAAAAATAAAAAAATAAAAAAACGGAGCTGGATTCTAACCTATTTGGTGTTACAGCAGACAAGGTTCAGAATTGCCAATATAAGACCCAAGTGCAGAATTGAATTCCAACAGAAGAAATGTTGAAAACCTAATAGAACAGAACACTGTCACTTGCGCTTGCCCATTCCTGCAATTTTCCCTGTAATGAGCAAGTTACAATACTGTCAAATTTTGTCTACATGAAAAATCACCCATTTTAGAAGACATATGAAAGATCACCCATTTCTTTCAAAATTAGAAGATATAATTACAGGCTACAACATTGATATTTTATAGAGATTTTGGATATAAAGTATTGAAATTTGGTTGAAACAATTTACGGAGGAGAGAGATTCTAATTTATAAACAACTATTGTGTGACAAATGTTGGGTGGGTAGCTAGCAACATGGACACGTTCATAGGCAGCCTTGCCACGTAGCCTGACTCCTCGATCCTAGTAAAAACACAGACTCCATCGTTGGATGCATCTGTTAAAAGCCTATTTAAAATATTAAAACATAGGCTTCTTTCCGAAGTTTTTGCAGGCTACGCGTCAGTCAATTTACTCTTATTGTAGCTCGTAATTCCCATTTCCCTTCTGACAATCTGTAGCCCCCAAATTTAGGACCAATGACAATGCCAATAATCATTTTGTTAATATTTGTCTCTAATGAACGTGCATTTTCCTTCCTAAAACATTAGGATATAAAAAGTTAATTGAAAAAGATAATCGATGATTTGCCAAGAACAAATAGTTTAATTACGGGTTAAAAACAACCCCTCGCCTATAGTTCCACGACAGGAACTAATAAATATGCATCATCCCATCAACAATTATCTAAAGTCTTTAAAGAAACCAATTTAATGAATGCCTTAAGAAAAGTCAATTTAATGAATGCCTCAAAAAATAGGATTGATTACATGATTGTATTTGATTTAGGTAAATCAACAAATTTTGAAAAAAAAAATCATAAGAGATTCAATAAAGAAGATGATCCTTTATCTATATTTTAATCACTCTAATATATGCATATTTTTGTCATATGGTAAAGAAGATGATTGTGAATTTTGTCAAAGATGAGTATCCAAGAAAGAAACAAGAAGGTAGGAGGCGCAGTGCTAAATAACATGATGCTATTTGGAGATCAATAAAGCTATAGAATGGACTTCTCTTCCCTGGAAGTGATGCTAAAGAATAAGATGACCATATCATCTTCAGAATCATAATTTAACTCAGCCCTAAATGTTAGAAGAGAACTCGTTAAAAATTCAAAACCCACCCTCTCCACAATTACTAAATAACCTTATGATAGAGTTAAGTGGCATTTTTTGTAGAGAATTCTCTTAGGCTTTGGTTTTAGTCCGGATTGGGTCAGTTGGATTATGAGTTGTGTTACCTCTTCCTCTTTTTCTGTTCTTATGAATGGGGAACCTTCTGAGCTTTTTGAGACTTCTAGGGGCCTTCGATAAGGAAACCCTCTCTTCCCTTATCTGTTTATTATTATGGCTGAGGGTCTGGGTAGGTTTCTTAAGTCGTGGGTTTCCCTGGACAAGGTTCAAGGTTGGTATTGGGGCAATGGGCTTCCGCTACTCTCTCATCTTCAGTTTGTGGATGACACTTCTCTTATGGGGAGGGCTCGCCTTTAGGAAGCTATTTCTTTTAGGTGGGCTTTGGATATTTACATTGCTACTTCGGGTCAGAAAGTCAATGAGCACAGGTCTTCTATCTTCTTATTTAATACTCCTCAAGTTATTCAACGGTGGATTGCTGGTATTCTGAGGTTTCAGATTGGGTTTCTTCCCTTTGTCTATATGGGAGTTCCTCTTGTCATTGGTAGGCATCCCAGGTCTTCTTGGCAAAATTTTCTAGATAAGTTATGTAGTAAAGTCAATCATTAGACTCATCGGTGGCTCTCTACTACTGCTCGAGTGACTATTTTAAAGTCTGTTATTCAAGCTCTCTCTATTTACAGGTGTTTTGTTCAGGTGGCTCCTTTATATTTCCTGAGGGAATTTGATGCTATCTCACCACTATTTATTTGGAGTGATAACTTGCAGTCGGCTAAGTGGAGTCTTTTTAAGTGGGATATGGTGGGCAGGCCATAGAAAGAGGGGGGCCTTGGTTTGCATTCTTCTATTTTGAATGGGCAAGCTCTTGCTGCCAAGTTATATTAGCGTTGGTGTACTAGTCAGTATCAGCTTTGGGCCCGTATTCTTACCCACAAGTATCTAATGATGTTAACACTTTTGATGTTCCTCATTTCCCTTTACAAGGAAGGGGATCTATAATTTGGAATACCCTCAAATTGGGAGCTCAATTGGTTAAGAAGGGGCTTTCTTGGATATGTCATTCGGGTTCTCAGGCTCTTTTTTGGTGGGATTCTTGGGATGGTCATCCTCCTATTCTTTTTGCTTACCCTCACCTCCAGTCTCTTTATGATTATTTTACAATTGTAGGTTTGAATACAGTTGAGCATTATAAATCTGTTTGGAATATTGGACTGGTTGCTAGCCTTAGATGGAAGCACTCCTCGGATTGGCCGCCAGGAGGGTCAGAGGAGGATAGACAAGAGTTGGCTGAGATTCTTGCATCATGTGAATGTAATTCCATGGTGGGACATGCTGTCTTGGCTTGGAGTAATAGTGATTTATCTGGTAAGTACTTTTTTCAGCAGGGTATGGTGAGTTGGTTAGGCAGGTGTTTGGGGACATTGAGGTTCCTTGGTGGAAACAAGTGTGGAACAAATTTTATTGGCCCAAGTGCAATTTTTTTATGTGGCTAGTGGTCTAGAACCAGTGTCTTACTTGGGATAACTTGTGCAAGAGAGGGTTCTAGGGTCCCTCGATGTGTGTTTTGTGCTATAAAAGTGAAGAGAGTGTATCTCATCTCTACTTCCAATGTTCCTTTTCTAGGAGGCTTTGGCACCTTTGGTGGGCTGTGTGGAACCAAGCTTGTTGGCATGTCTCTTCTTTGGCAGAGTTCTTTGCCCAATGGGGGAAGGCCCCTATTAAGACCTCTTTTCTTAAAGTTACTTGGGTTCTTGGACCGACTTTTATTATCTGGCATATCTAGCTGGAGAGGAATAGTAGGATTTTTCAAGATGTGAAGCTGCTTGTCCAAAATTTGTGGTGGAAAATTCTTCATTCTTTGGGAGAAACTATTTTTGATAAGTGTCACTTAGCTGAGGGTGTGGATCCTGGAGAGCTTGCCTGTTGTACTCATCTTAATCTTCCTCTTCAGAGGGGTGTTTCTCAAAGTGTTTGTTAAATCATGAGAAATAGATGTCGACATCCTCTTCGGAAGATAAATAGGGAGTTGTGTTGGTGTCCTCCTCCTCGAGGTGTGTTGAAAATCAACACAGATGGTTCTTCTCGTGGGAATCCTAGTCATGCTGGTATTGGAGGTGTTGGGCGGACTAGTTCTAGGACAGTTGAGTTTATCTTTTATGTTTATAAGTGTTGGTATACTAACAATATGATGGAGGCTCTTGCCATTTTATGTACGATGGAGCATGATTGTTTTCTTTTGCGGAGACAGATCATTTTAGGCTTGTGCCAATAGATATTAACCCCAAACTTTTAAATTCAAATTACAAATTTTAGACTTTGCCACCTTTTTCCTACTAGCTATTATGAGCTAACTAAGGTGTAATTATTTCAAATTATAGTTTAGAGTGGATTATTTAAGGAATAACCTTAATTCATTTGAATCATCTAGTATTGATCTAGAAGCATCATGGAGCATTCATATTCAGAGCATAATAGTGCATCTTGATTGTAAAACCATCCTAGACATAGTACATGCTTTCCTGTCTTTGATCTTAGTCCATCATTGTTAAATTGACCTACATAGAGGTTTGACCAAGGGATAATCTCCCTACCTAACAAACTCAATAATATTTCTAAACACCACTAGTCACCCATCCTAGATCACAAACTCAAAGGTGAACAAGTCACAAAGGTCTAAATCAAAGAACTTCACTTCCATTGGTCCAAGTTTAATTTTGCATGTCAAATTAATTTTATAGGTATGGAGATCAATTACATTAGTGAAGATCTAAACCAACAAGTAATACAATCAATTTACAAATTCTAAGGAATTTGTTTAACAAGGCCCTTTATTTTTAACATATTGGTGAATTAATTCTAGGCATCTTTTGCAACCTATTCCATCATATGGATTCAAGCTTGTACATTATTCCATTTCTTTTAATTTTAGTATCTGTCCTAGCTCTTAAATCATAGGTTGTTATTATCGTTTAATTATTTTATACATTAGGTAAATTTTAGTGAAAGTGTTTATTTTCATTACATAAATCGGTTTTGCTAATTTTTTAAAATCTCCTAGGGTTTCATCCTTAGGGTTTATTCCTTCTCCATTAGGTTTTTAGATTTGATGTTTCTAATTGTTTTGCCTTTGTTTTATATTTGATTAGGTTTTGGGTGTTCCATGTTGATTTCTACTTGATCTATAACTTCCACTGATTTAATACTTGTGCATTGTTGCTGTATCATTTACCATGGATTTTCATGCTCCATCATCTTTAGCTCTATTCATGGATGCCTTGCTAATTTTATTGTACTTTTACATTATGTAACATTTGATTTTTCCATCCTTGAGGCTTCGATGTCTTATTTTCCTCATGTTAGATTTAGGGCAGACAACTGAGAGGGGGGGTGAATTAGTTGTCTAAAAATTTCTTCCAATTAAACACTTAAATCCACTTTGAAATTTAGTAGCATGATAATAAATCAATCGTGGAAACATAATGCAGTAAATTAAGAGCAGAAACACATTAACACACAAGACACCAAGATTTTGACGTGGAAAACCCAGTTAAGGGAAAAACCATGAGGTGATTAACCCAAGATTGTATTCTCTGTTAGAAGAATAGAAAGAACAAAATGGCACATGCCAATTAGGGCTCACTACCCGAGCACACTGCTCACAAGAGGCCCACTGCCTATAAGAGACACACTATCTACAGAATAATAAGTATCACATACTTGAACTGGAGAATAGCGTCTTCACCATGCTTGAATCAGTTCCATTTAAGCCCAATACTTCTACTCTGCCTTTCGCTCCTCTTCTCTTTACCACACTCTCATCCCCACAAGATACTTTTGAAATGACTTTATAATTCCTTATTTATACAAGACATTGACTTAGGAATAGTCATCCAACTTGGTATACATTTTAGAGCAAATACATAAATACAACATGACTAGTTATAAAAAGACTTCATGCGGATCAACACACTGTCGGCCACATAGATCTAGGACTTCAATCTTCACTTAGGAACACGCCAATCTTCACATAACATCTTTAAGATCATTTGTAGGCTACGTAACTCATCTAGTCGACCAGGCTTAGGAAGAGCACTATCATCCGGAAGTTATCCTTCAATTGCGATCTCAAAATCCAATGCAGATGACCAACATGAACTGGACACAATCTAAAGACCTCCACAAGCTTGCCTGAATCACCAAGAACATCCACACTATATATTCTTACTGAAATCCTTCTCTCCTTCATCTAGAAAGAACCTCAAGAACACAGTCTGTCATTGTTGTCATAATGGAATAGATGCTTGCAGACCTCCAGACCATGAACCAATTGAGTTGTCACATTGACTTACTAAACACTCCATAAAATTTGCAGAACAGGATATTTCATTTTTGGATCTCACCAGACCTAACTGTGTCACACTGTCACCTCTGAACATCTATCAGAACTGGTTTTACTTAAGGGACCATAACTTCTTCAGATCTTCATGCAAACCTTTGAGACCTTTACTGGATCATCTTAAGACACATATCTACAAACCCTTTGAAGCTCATTCTCTGATCTTCATCTTATCTAGGATCTTTAGCTCACTGTCTTCACTGCTCTTCTCTATTCTTGATTTAGGACTAATTTTCTCAATATCCTCAACACATCGTTTATCTAATCCTTATCATCAATACAACAAGAATATGTTGACATCAATGACAACACCGGTTAGGCCCATACTTGCAACAATCTCCTTCTTTGTCATTGATGGCAACATATGATGTGAAAAATTATTTTAACCATCAAGACAGGAACTTTTATTTACTGACACAACTCCCCCTATCACCAACAACCATTCACATGTCTTCTCTTCCATTACTGCTCCCCCTTTGATCAGCAATCACTTCCTTTTCACATGTCTTCTCTCCCCCTTTGACATCAATGGCAAAGGGCACATACTTGCAACTCTGCCACTTCAAAATCATACCAACTGCTCCCCCTGAGTAGTAGCTCCCCATCATCAATCCGGACCACAAGATATGACTATGATATCCATCAGACTGATGCACACCAGTGCACCTTAGTTCATCACTGGAGGGGCAATAACCCCTAACTTCTCCTTGAGATACTCAAAAGAGTCCTTAGGTAGAGGTTTAGTAAAGATGTCTGCAATCTGATCCTTAGAAGGCACAAACTCCAATCTGACTTCATTCTTGTTCACTTGCTCTTTCAAAAAGTGAAACTTGATGGATATATGTTTAGTCTTTGAATGCAACACCGGATTCTTAGATATATTTATTGTACTTGAATTATCACAGAAGATTGTGATAGGTTCCTCATACTCCACTCTGATGTCTCTTAGCATCTGTTTCATCCACAAAACTTGAGTGCAACTACCTGTTACTGCAATATATTCTGCTTCGGTTATGGACAGAGATATTGCCTCTTGTTTCTCGCTTAGCCAAGAAACCAATCTCTTCCCCAAAAAGAATGCTCCACCACTTGTACTCTTCCGGTCATCCACATCTCCTGCCCAATCTGCATCTGTATATACATGAAGAGAGAAATTATGATCTCTAGGATACCACAGACCATACTCAATTGTCCCTTTTACATATCTAAAAAATTCTCTTGATTGCCAGACATGAGATTCTCTAGGATCAGCTTGGAATCTAGCAACAAGACCAACATCATTCATAATGTTAGGTCTAGTTTGAGTAAGATACAGCAATCCTCCAATCATTGACCTATACTTTTTTTGATCAGCCTTAGGAGAGTCATCATTTTTGCTCAATTTACATCTGGTTGCCATGGGAGTACTCATTGGTTTTGAGTCGTCCATCCCAAATTTCTTCAACAATTCTTTCACATATTTGGTCTAAGAAATGAACATTCCTTTCTTTGTTTGAGTGATTTGTGGACCCAAGAAGAAATTCATTTCCCCAAACATGGAAATTTTAAATTCACTTTTCATTTGATTTGTAAAAAGTTTTGCACATACTATCTCTTCCTCCAAAAATGATATCATCAATAAACACTTCAACAATCAAGATGTTTTCATGATCAATTTTGAAATAAAATTACTGTCAGTAGTACCTTTGTTGAAACCAATCTTCAAAAGATTCTTATCCAATCTTTCATACCAAGCTCATGGGGCTTGCTTCAGTCCATACAATGCTTTCTTCAACTTGCAGACCATATCACCATGATCAGACAATTGAAATCCATCGAGTTGCTCAATGTATACTTCTTCTTCCAAGTCTCCATTCAGAAAGGCAGACTTGACATCCATCTAACATACTTTGAAGTCCTTGAAGGTAGAAAAGGCAAGAAACAATATGACTGCTTCAATTCTTGCCACCGGAGCAAAAGTTTCTTCAAAATCAACTCCTTCTACTTGGGAGTAACCCTTGCAGACCAATCTGGCTTTGTTTCTGACTACTTCACCATCTTCATTCAGTTTAATCCGGAAGACCCATTTGGTTGCAATCACATTCTTTCTTTTAGGTCTGGGAACAAGATCCCATGTGTGATTCTTCTGAATTTGCATTAGTTCTTCCTCCATTGCTTTAGTCCAGTTTTCATCATTGCAAGCTTCATTCATTGTCTTAGGTTCAATCTTTGAAATCAGACAATACTCTTCTGAGTCTTGAGCAATCCTTCTTCTTGTTTGTACCCCTTTGCTTTTATCAGCTATGATCTGATCCTCAGAGTGATTTAGTCTTACATACCTGGGAACTTTGGGATTTTCTTATACTTCTGATTCTTGAATAGGCTTATTCAAACTCATCTCTTCTACCTAATTTACCAGATCAATTTGAATCTGAATTTCAGAAGGGGCTTGGACTCCTTGAATCAGAACATCATTCTGATCATCTTCATCATATTCATAAAACCTTGAGTGATTTTCAATTCCTTCATCAACCTTCACATTTGTACTTTCTATAATCTTTCTTAGTCTCTTGTTATAACACCGGTATGCTTTGCTTTGAGTAGAATAACCCAAGAATATTCCTTCATCACTTCTAGCAACAAATTTGCCTAGATCTTCATCTCTTTTAATGTAACATTTGCTACCAAACACTCTAAAATACTTCATAGTAGGAGTGATGCCAAACCAGAGTTCATAAGGAGTCTTACCGGTATTGCTTCTAATTTGAACTCGATTAAGAGTGTAGATTGCAGTGCTCACTGATTCTCTCCAGTAGACCTAAGGAACATTTGCTTCCATCATCATGGTTTTGGATGCTTCTTGGATGGTCTGGTTCTTTCTTTCCACTACTCCATTCTGTTGTGGAGTCCTGGGAGCAGACAATTGTCTTCTTATTCCATGCTTCTCATAGAATTCTATGAACTCACCGGATGTGAATTCACCACCTCTATCAGACCTTAGACATTTTATGTTCAATCTATTTTCATTCTCCACCATAGCCTTGAATATTTTAAATTTCTCAAGAGCCTTTGATTTTTCCTTCAGAAAAGTTACCCACATCATCAGGGAGTAGTCATCAATTAATAGCATGAAGTATCTATCACCTTGCACACTTCTGATTCTTTCCGGACCACATAAATTAGTATGAACTGAGTCTAATAATCTGGTAGAAGACTATTCCTTACTTCTGAATGTGACTCTGCTCTGCTTACCCAACTGACATTCTTTGCACAGACTATTAGTAGGTTTCACTAGTTTTGGAAGATCTCTCACAGCCTGGGTGTTGCTTATTTTAATAATATTATCAAAATTCACATGACACATTCTTCTATACCACAACCAACTCTGATCAATTTGAACAAATAAGCAGTTGTTACCAGTACCAACCAAGTGGTAGATGTTGTCTTTAGTCTAGGTACCAGATGCAATCTTTGTTCTGGAGCTTTCAAAGATCTTGCATTTTCTATTCTTGAATCAGAGATCATAGCCTTTATCCACCAACTGTCCAACACTGACAAGATTGTGTTTCAAACCTTCAACATACAATATATTACTAGTTTTGTTCTTTCCATCAAAAGAAATAGTTCCTCTACCTCTGATTCTGCCAGCAGAATTATCACCAAATTTTACCACTCCTCCTTCATACCTTTCCAAATCTATAAACTTGTTTTTGTCACCTGTCATATGGTGGGAACATCCACTATCAATGACCCAATCATCCTATCATAAGGGCTTCAAGTTGAGCAGTTTCTGCTTCTTCTTCTTCCAGGTCTTTTCTTACTTTTTCATACCATGATAGTTTCCTTGAAGAGTTCTCTCCCAGACCAAACCTTTGTTTACCTTTTACAGAGGCACTGGCTTTGAATGCAGATTCAGTCATGCGGGAGGCATCTCCAAACTTGGTCAATTCAAATGCAACCAATTTACCAACCAATTGATCTCTTGTGACACCTGAATGGGCTCTGAATTCTTCAATGGCAGCAACCTTGTATTTATAAGAATCAGGAAGGGATCTGAGAACTTTGCCAATAATCTCATCTTCATCCAAGACTCCACTAGCACATCTAATACCACAAACAAGCTCATTTACTCTGGGCATAAATGTAGTGATATTTTCATCTTCTCTCATTTTCAGGTTTTCAAATTTTCCTTTCAGACTCTGTAGCTTGGCATATTTCACATACTTGTCTCCTTCATGCAGAAGTTCCAACTTTTGCCAAATCTCATATGTAATTTTTAGATCAACAACATTTGTCAGTTCTGAATTAGATAAGATACTTAGAAGAGCTTCTCTAGCCAACAGATTGTTTTTAGCATCTCTGATTTCATTTACGGAGTGCGGACCATTCTGGGGGGATCATACTTCTTTGAAGCCATAATCCAATACTACATTCCCATACATTGCAAGTGGCATTCCATGCAACTTTTCCGAAGAGTGTAATTGGTTCCATCAAACCTCGGACTATTCTTCTTGTATGATGACATCCTGGATCTCCTCAAGCGGTTAAGCTCTTTGAGAGGAACTTAGCTCTAATATCAATTGTTAGATTTAGGGCAAACAACTGAGAGGGGGGGTGAATCAGTTGTCTAAAACTTTCTTCCAATTAAACACTTAAATCCACTTTAAAATTCAGTAGCATGATAATAAATCAATCATGGAACATAATGCATTAAATTAAGAGCAGAAACACATTAACACACAAGACACCAAGATTTTGACGTGGAAAACCCAATTAAAGAAAAAACCATGGGGTGATTAACCCAAGATTGTATTCTCTATTAGAAGAATAGAAAGAACAAAATGGCACATGCCAATTAGGGCTCACTACCCAAGCACACTGCTCACAAGAGGCCCACTGCCTACAAGAGACACACTGTCTACAGAATAATAAGTATCACATACTTGAACTAGAGAATAGCATCTTCACCATGCTTGAATTAGTTCCATTTAAGCCCAATACTTCTACTCTACCTTTCACTCCTCTGCTCTTTACCACACTCTCATCCCCATAAGATACTTTTGAAATGACTTTACAATTCCTTATTTATACAAGACATCGACTTAGGAATAGTCATCCAAGTCGGCATACATTTTAGAGCAAATACATAAATACAACATGACTAGTTATAAAAAGACTTCATGCGGATCAACACACTATTGGCCACACAGATCTGAGACTTCAATCTTCACTTAAGAACATGCCAATCTTCACATAACGTCTTTAAGATCATCAACATGATGCATAACTCATCCAGTCGGCCAAGCTTAGGAAGAGCACCATCATCCAGAAGTTATTCTTCAATTGCGAGCTCAAAATCCAATGCGGACCACCAACATGAACTGGACACGATCTAAAGACCTCCACAAGCTTGCTTGAATCACCAAGAACATCCACACTATATCTTCTTACTGAAATCCCTCTCTCCTTCATCCAAAACCTCAAGAACATAGTATGTCATTGTTGTCATAATGGAATAGATGCTTGCGGACCTCCTGACCATGAACCAATTGAGTTAACTATTCACATTGACTTCCTAAACACTCCATAAAATCCACAGAACAAGATATTTCATTTCTGGATCTCACTGGACCTAATTGTGTCACACTGCCACCTCTGAACATCTGCCAGAACTGGTTTTACTTAAGTGGCCATCACTTCTTCAGATCTTCATGCGGACCGCTGAGATCTTTATTGGATCATCTTAAGACACATATCTACAAACCCTTTGAAGCTCATCCTCTGATCTTCATCTTATCTAGGATCTTTAGCTCACTGTCTTCATTGCTCTTCTCTGTTCCTAATTTAGGACTAATTTTCTCAATATCCTCAGCACACAGCTCATCTAATCCTTATCATCAATGCAACAAGAGTATGTTGACATCAATGACAACACCGGTTAGGCCCATACTTACAACACCTCCTTCATAGGGGTGAGTGCAAGATCATCATTAACCAAATAATATCCTTATGTGGCAATGAAAATTCTAAAAATAGACTTAAATAAGTTCACATAACAAATCAAAATCACTTATCTACAAAATTGTTAAAAAATTATTAATGAAAGTTTTGGGAAATTAAACATATTATGTGGATTACCAATTTGTTTTTGAATAATTTCAAATTAATTTGATGTTTTAAGTAGAAATTTCAAAGAGGCACTACTAAATTTTTGAAAACATCAAGAAGTGGGTATCATTCTAACCAAAGCTTAAATTTGACATTTGTATGGCTGTATTTAGGGATTTTAGTTGTAAAATACAATTGAAAATTTGAAAAGATTATATCATATGAAAGGGGAGATTTTGGACAAACTATCAAAATTTATATAGGATTATGATTATATATATATATATAATTTAATTTACTTATATTAAAGTATGTCATGGTATTTTAAAGGCACCATTGAATAGATAACTGTCATAAAAAAAAATTGCTTGACAAGCAAAGTTGACTGTCAAATTTAAGCCCTGAAATTTTTTACCAACCCAATTTGAAGCAAAAACAGCATTTCATCAACAAACCTTACATATAAGTAAACGACACTGGGTGGATGTGTCACATATTTTTATGATTTTTTTATAAATAAATAATTATATATTAATTTTTAATATGACTTTTCAAAAATATTAAATTAAAAAAGAAATTTAAAACTTTTAAAAACCTATATTAAAAAAACTTAAATTATAACATAACTTTTGGATTTGAAAAATAATATATGGTTTGAAAGTTCTGTGTTTTCAATATATATCAATTTGGAATTCAAATATAGTGTATGTAAAAAATAAATAATTTAATTATGTATTAAATTTATAATGAGAAATAAATTATTATTTTTGAATCATGATTATTTCATCTACAAACCCTTTTCATTTTATTAAATTAGGTTAAAAAGTTCAACAACTTTGAGGGTAATGTCATGAAAATTTTTAGGATAACACTAAGCATGTGATTTTGAAAATTTTTAACATGTTTTGGGACTCCCACTTGCCTATATCCAAAGTAATCCCAAAGAATTTTTAGAGGGAATCCAAATTTGAGCTATAAATTGTAATGACAAAAATTGCATACTCTACAATTTTCACACTATATTTTGGGCCTGCTTTAGTGTCCATCCCTTATAGAATATTTTAGGGATCATTTCAGCCTAGACTTGGCCTTTTCCTTCACTGGATTGCCAAATTTATTTATTACATTCTGATTGTTTTCGCTGGCCTAAGACCACATGTTATATTTCAAGTGATTTCTCTAGGATGTGAGCACAATGCGTAGACGTCTGCATGATGCACTAGTATCCTACAAGTTTGCAAAATTTAAACATTATTTATTCACTATATCTCTACTCTTCACAATCATGACAAATGTTGGTTGATAGCAAGCAAGTTTTTAAATGATCTTGATGTAAGTATTGGTTCTTTTTAAAGCTCCAAATTGAAATGTCCCTTTTGAATGTTATTTAGTACTCTAAGATTTTGAATGATAATTGGATGGAAATTAGTGTCCAAATGAATGTCTTCACATACGAAGATATAACAAATCCTCATACAAATGTATACCAAGTTGGTTCCCAATGGCTAGTGGAAAAGGGTGAGAGTAAAAAAAAAATATTTTTAGGTTAGATCCGCATAGCATAGGATCACTCTTGCACATTGTGGAAATGACCTAGGATGAGGAAAGTGAGGTCTTTCTCTCAAGAACATATATGTAGAAGTATCACTTTTACAAGGGTAATGTGTGGGAATATATGCAAATAGGTCAAGGATAAAGTCAAATGTGTTGGAATGTGTGAAGAAAGGAGTAAATAAAATTGGATAAGGATAGGAGCTAAAATTAACACAAGAGTGTGTGACATGTCGCTATAGAATTATAATAAGACATTCCCTCAAAGTAAACCCAAAACTAAATAAAAATTAACATAAACATACAAATTTCACTATTACAATAATTATAACTAACTTTATTTAAATAAATTCTGAACATAAAAATGATGCATATTTATCTCAAACCTATAAAAATATGGCCGCGTTGCAGCGTAGTTCATGTCAGATGTTGGCAGAGTGGTTCTGTCAAGATTGCGGTTTGATATGGATTCTATTGAGTTGTTTTATTTTTGTGTTATGGTTGCTAGACTAAAATGACATATAGGCAATGTGCTCTATTCTATTTCCATAGCACACATATAATAGATTGGCTATAATAGCTAGGAGCAGAACAGTAGTTCTCCATAAAAACCTCAAAATCAAAATTTGTTTATTAAGACTACGATACGCGTTGAAATAACAATAAATTAGTAGCATTAGGTTTTCACAGTCTTGAAAATAAATTTGTAAAGCTTTTCTTTAAACTGTGTAAAACTTTATATACAGTTTTACAAAAAAACTTTACAAATTTAAAACTATAAATCAGCCAACAAAGCAAGAGTGACTTGTTGATCCATTGCAAATGTTTTCTAAAGTCAGAAAACAACTTGAGTTTATTTGGTCTTATAAGTCCCCCAGCATGCATCGTTGATGATTTTCACCTTTGTAGTGTGAAATCAATAGCTTGCTCTATTCAAATTGCAGTGACCTGAAAAATGTTTCATGAACTGAGATTCTGGCTGTTGAACAGTTAGTTAGAACACTCATGACCACCAATTGGAGATAGAACAACTAATTTTAACAAACTTTTATTAGCAAAGATTGTGGTTCAGATTTTGATGACGCTCCCCACACACTCTATGCTTCACGTTCAACTAATGTGTCCAAAGATGACATTACTCTTGTAAGAGCCCAATGGAGTTGCTAAAAAAGCATATGCTGCTATAGACAATGCTCTTACTATACCATGGTGACCAAGGAAATGAGTGTATCCAGGAGAGTCAAAGGCATCTCCTCACCATACCTGTAAAGAACTCATCTGTAAAATAAATGCACATTCAATAATCAAAGAAAATGATAATTGACTGTACCAAGTAGGCAAGCTTTCCTTACCCTATTGTTTAAAACCTCTACTCATGCCAAGAAAGCCCTAGGGACATAACAGGCCATGACCACCAATACCATGGCTTCAACCAAGGCGCACTAGGAAAAGTGATGACACTATTTGGTCCACAAGGTAAATGCCACTTCAACCTCAAATATGAAAAAAGAACAAATTCCATCACTTTTGAACTCACCATCCTTGTCAAATTACTCCTTCTCACTGAATCTAGGAATAAAAAGTATCATTTTACTAATCTATGTTTTGTTTATCCAACATTGGAAATATTTACATGTAAGAAAGAGATTGTGAGATGACATATGGTGCAGATGCAACCTTGTAATTAATAAATTAATAATTATTATTTATACAATTCTCCCTCCCTAGTTGGCATAAAATATACAGCTATAGGGTTAGAAAACTTCAATTCATTGAGAAAGTCAATAAATTTTGAAAATCTAAAAAATAGTGTGTAGCACTATAACAAACTTGGCACGAGCTAATGGACAAAGTATAGCCATTAAAACATGGTGCAAGCCATTCTAAGATTTCAAGCACATGAAAAAACAATGAACAACCATAAAAAACAATGCATGCAAGCATTCAAATTTAAAGCAGAAGTAATTAATAGATAGCATTTAAAATTAATGCAGAAGTAATTAATAGATAGCATAAGGCATATTAAAAATGGTGTGCTCGTAGAAAACCATGGTGTAGTAGACAAGTAGAAGTATTTTCCATAATAAAAAATGGTGCAAGAGAATGATGGCTTTGTGTTTCAAAATATGGAGGAATAAGTTAAAATCAAGTTTAACATAGCCCTAATGATTTAAAAAAAGTCGTAGCCATGTATAGCTGGACAAAAGCATTATGTCTTGTCCATGAAAACACAACACAGTAGAATATATGGCGTAGCCATATAAACCATTGCGTAGTCATATCCAAAGTCTAGTGCAGCCATATAAACCTTTGCCCAATCATATCCAAAGATTGGCATAAATGTATCGAATATGGCACATCATATCAAGGATTTAGCAGCACCTCCAATCACCATGGATCCTACAACCATGGTGTAAACAAATAAAATCCTATGTAGGCATATGAATGCCAATCATTATACAACCAACTAAAGCCCTACAGCAAAGGATATAGAAATGGCAGAATGACGTAAAAAAATGATGTTCCACATTGGTGCGTTGAAATAAAATTAGCTTTAGCAGAGTACCCCTCGATTTTAAAATCATTGTACATAATTTTTAATAGAAAATTCATGACTTCAATAATTATAGACTGCAGAGGGACAAAATCTCTTTAATGAAATCATAAAATTTAAGTGGGAAATAATCAAGGTAAAAAAATCCTTTGTAACTAATTTCACAATCTCCAGGATGTGACAAGTCTAGCAATCAACAAACAAATTTCACAGCCTTGGAGAGGGCCAAAAGTCCAGTTTGTAAACAGTCACAAAAAAATAAAAAATAAAAAAACAAAGTTGGATTCTAACCTATTTCGTGTTACAACAAACAAGGTTCAGAATTGCCAATATAAGACCCAAGTCCAGAGCTAAATTCCAACAGAAGAAATGTTGAAAACCTAATAGAACAGAACACTGGCACTTGCACTTGCCCATTCCTGCAATTTTCCCTTTAACGAGAAAGTTACAATACCATCAAATTTTAGCTACATGAAAAATCACCCATTTCTTTCAAAATTAGAAGATATAATTACAGGCTATAGCGTTGATGATTTATAGAGCTTTTGGATATAAAGTATTGAAATTTGGTTAAAACAATTTATGGAGGAGAGAGATTTAATTTATGAACAGCTATTGTGTGACAGATGTTGAGTGGGTAGCTAGCAGCTTGGACACGTTTGTAGGCAACCTTGCCACGCAGCCTGACTCCTCGATCCTGGTAAAAACACAGACTCCATCGTTGGTTGCATCTATTAAAAGCCTATTTAAAATATTAAAACATAGGCTTCTTTCTGAAGTTTTTACAAGCTATGCGTCAGTCAATTTACTCTTATTGTAGCTTGTAATTCCCATTTCCCTTCTAACAGTCTGTAGCCCTCAAATTTAGGACCACTGACAATGCAAATAATCATTTTGTTAATATTTGTCTCTAATGAATGTGCATTTTCCTTGCCGAAACATTAGGATATAAACAATTAGTTGAAAAAGTTGGTCGATGATTTGCCAAGAACAAAGAGTTTAATCACAGGTTAAAAACAACCCCTCGCCTATAGTTCCACAGAAGGAACTAATAAATTTGCATCATCCCATCAACAATTATTTAAAGTCTTTAAAGAAACCAATTTAATGAATGCCTTAAGAAAAGTCAATTTAATGAATGCCTCGAAAAATAGGTTTGATTACATGATTGTATTTGATTTAGGTAAATCAACAAATTTTGAAAAAAAAAAGTCATAAGAGATTCAATAAAGAAGATGATCCTTTGCCTATATTTTAATCACTCTAATATATGCATATTTTTGTCATATGGTAAAGAAGATGATTATGAATTTTGTCAAAGATGAGTATCCAAGAAAGAAACAAGAAGGTAGGAGGCGCATTGCTAAATAAAATGATGCTATTTGGAGATCAATAAAGCTACAGAATGGACTTCTCTTCCGTGGAAGTTGTTGGTGACTCGGATGGGCAAAACTTCAACAGAGATTGCAAGATAACACTTTCATATTATCCCCAGCGGAGTCGCCACTTTGTTGGAGTTCTTCTCCCGAATCAGCAAAGGGTTTGCCACTTCCAATGCATAGGCAGATTCGGCCAACGAATACAAGAGGTTGTGTGAGCTGCCTCTCCTTCACTTCTGGTTCTGCCACACCAAGGGGGGTATCCCTATAGCTAAAGATTTTGATCTTTGACTCACCCAATGACAGAAAGATTTAGCTTTACAACAACAGGCAAAATACTCTCATTTATGGACCAAGATTTGTATGATAGATCATAAGGCTGGCAACATTCTTAGACATATCTAATTGGTTGGGTATGAGAGTATGCAAGGGTCCTATTCCTACTCCTACAAGTAATAGGTTGGAATTATGAAATGATTTGTTTTATATCTTGGATGCAAGACAGGGGGTTTTGGATCATAACTACTACACAAGAAGCAGACTAGTGCCTATCTCAGGTCAAGGAGTCAACTAGACATATACATAAGAATGGTTTGCACTATCATTCGAATTTCAAGGGGTTAGATTTGATGCTTGCCTTACAAACATCACCCAAGACTGAGTATTTAGCTGCCTCTACTTACAAACATCCCAGCTAACATACATTCTTCTTCATACTTAACCTAAAATAGCTTAATCCACTCCTTGAATGGAAGTTAAAGATCAAGCATGCAATACAACAAGTCTATATTCTACAATCTGAGAGTTCCCTTAGCAACCAGATTCAAAAGAAACGATGTATACAACAAATAGAGATAGACAACTAAACACATGCAACAATACATTTTTCATATAAAACAACAATGAAACTGAACATATGTGCAATGTACATTTCAGATGCAACTCATAAACTCCAAAATGAGACAGAATAGCCAAGAAATGCTCTGTTCTTCATTATTTTCTCTAAAAAATGCCCAAGTCTTCAACAACCTTGAAAATGAGCAACACAGTCCTTCTTATGCAACAAGGATGTGTACTCAACAATTAATTACAAGGCATTTCAAAATATCTGTCAAATACAATGCACCTTCAGAATGGCGCCTAAAACATTGAATGCTCTATGCAGAAAAATAAGGAAAGGCAGGTGAAATAGGGAGATGTGCTGCCGTTTAAAGATTTTCCTCATGAATTTGGTAGCTGGCATGTCCTCTCGACCCATACCTCTCTGTAATCCTGCCATTAATGGCATACCAACTTAAGTAGGTATCATTCTAAGCAGAACTTAAATTTGACAGTTGTATAGCTATATTTAGGGATTATAGTTGTAAAATACAATTGAAATTTTGAAAAGATTGTATCATATGAAAGGGGAGATTTTGGACAAACTATCAAAATTTATATAGGATTATGATAATATATATATATATACATATATATATATATATATATATATATATATATATATATATATATATATATATATATATATATATATATATATATAGTTTTTATATAATTTACTTATATTAAAGTATGTCATAGTATTTTAAAGGCACCATTGAATAGATAACTGTCATTAAAAAAATTGCTTGACAAGCAAAGTTAACTGTCAAATTTAAGCCCTGAAATTTCTGACCAACCCAATTTGAAGCAAAAACAACATTTCATCAACAAACCTTACATATAACTAAAGGACACTAAGTGGATGTGTCATATATTTTTATGATATTTTTATAAATAAATAATTATATATTAATTTTTAATATGACTTTTTAAAAATATTAAATTAAAAAAGAAATTTAAAATGTTTTAAAACCTATATTAAAAAAAATTAAATTGTAACACAACTTTTGGATTTGCAAAATAATATATGGTTTGAAAGCTATGTGTTTTCAATATATATCAATTTGGAATTCAAATATAGTGTATGTACAAACTAAATAATTTAATTATGTATTAAACTTATAATGAGAAATAAATTATTATTTTTGAATCATGATTATTTCATCTACAAACCCTTTTCATTTTATTAAATTAGGTTAAAAAGTTCAACTTTGAGGGTAATGTCATGAAAATTTTTAGGATAACACAAGCATGTGATTTTAAAAATTTTTGACATGTTTTGGGACTCCCACTTGCCTATATCCAAAGTAATCCCAAAGAATTTTTAGACGGAATCCAAATTTGAACTGTAAATTGTAATAACAAAAATTGCATACTCTACAATTTTCACACTATATTTTGGCCCTGCTTTAGTGTCCATCACTTATAGAATATTTTAGGGATCATTTTAGCCTAGACTTGGCCTTTTCCTTCACTAGATTGCCAAATTTATTTATTACATTCCAATTTTTTTTGCTGGTCTAAGACCACATGTTATATTTCAAGTGATTTCTCTAGGATGTGAGCACAATGCGTAGACGTCTGCACAATGCACTAGTATCCTACAAGTTTGCAAAATTAAAACATTTTTTATTCACTATATCTCTACTCTTTATTTATTATTAAGTATTGACAATATTTAGGAATACCTTGGGGAAATCATTGGGTCACAAGGGACTAGTTCTCCTAGGTTGAACCCTTGACTAGACTAGCTTCACAATCATGACAAATGCTGGTTGATAGCAAGCAAGTTTGTAAATGATCTTGATGTAAGTATTGGTTCTTTTTAAAGCTCCAAATTGAAATGTCCCTTTGAATGTTATTTAGTACTCTAAGATTTTGAATGATAATTGGATGGCAATTAGTGTCCAAATGAATGTCTTCACATACGAAGATATAACAAATCCTCACACAAATGTATACCAAGTTGGTACCCAATGGCTAGTGGAAAAGTGTGAGAGTTAAAAAAATATATATTTTTAGATTAGATCCGCATAGCATAGGATCACTCTTGCACATTGTGGAAATGACCTAGGATGAGGAAAGTGAGGTCTTTATCTCAAGAACATATATGTAGAAGTATCGCTTTTACAAGGGTAATGTGTGGGAATTTATGCAAATAGGTCAAGGATAAAGTCGAATGTGTTGGAATGTGTGAAGAAAGGAGTAAATAAAGTTGGATAAGGATAGGAGCTAAAATTAACACAAGAGTGTGTGACATGTCGCTATAGAATTATAATAAGACGTTCCCTCAAAATAAACCCAAAACTAAATAAAAATTAACATAAACATACAAATTTCACTATTACAATAATTATAACTAACTTTATTTAAACATAAAATTCTCAACATAAAAATGATGCATATTTATCTCAAACCTATAAAAACAAGGCCACATTGCAGCGTAGTTCCTGTTGGATGCTCGCAGAGCAGATCTGTCAAGATTGCAGTTTGATATGGATTCTATGAAGTTGTTTTATTTTTGTGTTATGGTTGCTAGACTAAAATGACATAAAGGCAATGTGATCTACTCTATTTCCATAGCACACATATAATAGATTGGTTATAAAACCAGGAGCAGAACAGTAGTTCTCCATAAAAACCTTAAAATTGAAATTTGTTTATTAAGACTAGGATACGTGTTGAAATAACAATAAATTAGTAGCATTAGGTTTTCATAGTCTTGAAAATAAATTTTAAAAGCTTTTCTTTAAACTGTGTAAAAATTTATATATAGTTTTACAAAAAAACTTTACAAATTTAAAACTATAAATCAGCCAACAAAGCAAGAGTGACTTGTTGATCCATTGCAAATGTTTTCTAAAGTTAGAAAAAAAATTGAGTTTATTTGGTCTTATAAGTCCCCTAGCATGCATCGTTGATGATTTTCAGCTTTGTAGTGTGAAATCAATAGCTTGCTTTGTTCAAATTGCGATGACCTGAAAAATGTTCCATGAACTGAGATTCTGGTTGTTGAGTAGTTAGTTAGAACACTCATGACCACCAATTGGAGATAGAATAACTAATTTTAACAAACTTTTATGAGAAAAGATTGTGGTTCAGATTTTGATGAGGCTCCCCACACTCTCTATGCTTCACATTCAACTGATGTGTCCAAAGATGACATTACTCTTGTAAGATTCCAATGGAGTTGCTAAAAACGCATATGCTGCTACAGACAATGCTCTTACTATACCATGGTGACCAGGTAAATGAGTGTATCCAGGAGAATCAAAGGCATCTCCGCACCATACCTACAAAGAACTCATCTGTAAAATAAATGCACATTCAATAGTCAAAGAAAATGATAAGTGACTGTACCAGGTAGGCAAGCTTTCCTTACCCTATTGTTTAAAACATCTGCTCATGCCAAGAAAGCCCTAGGGGCAGAACAGGCCATGACCACCAATACCATGGCTTCAACCAAGGTGCACTAGGAAAAGTGATGACACTATTTGGTCCACAAGGTACACACCACTTCAACTTCAAATATGCAAAAATAACAAATTCCATCACTTTTGAACTCACCATCCTTGTCAAATTACTCCTATAGTCCTCACTGAATCTAGGAATAAAAAGTATCATTTTACTGATCTATGTTTTGTTTATCCAACATTGGAAATCTTTGCACCTAAGAAAGAGATTGTGAGATGAAATATGGTGTGTATGCAACCTTGTAATTAATAAATTAATAACTATTATCTATACAATTCTCCCTCCCTAGTTGGCATAAAATATACAACTACAGGGTTAGAAAACTTCAATTCATTGAGAAAGTCAACAAAATTTGAAAATTTGAAAACTTGGCATGAGCTAATGGACAAAGTATAGCCATTAAAACATGGTGCAAGCCATTCTAAGATTTCAAGCACATGAAAAAACAATGCACAACCATACAAAACAATAAGTGCAAGTATTCAAATTTAATGCAGAAGTAATTAACAGATAGCATTTAAAATTTACGCAGAAGTAATTAGTAGGTAGCATAAGGCATATTAAAAATGGTGATCTTGTAGAAAACCATGGTGTAGCAGACAAGTAGAAGTATTTACCATAAGAAAAAATGGTGCAAGAGAATGATGGCTTTGTGTTTAAAAATATGGAGGAATAACTTAAAATGCAAGTTAAAATCAAGTGTAACATAGCCCTAATGAGTTAAAAAAAGCCATAGCCATGTATAGCTGGACAAAAGCATTATGTCTTGTCCATGAAAACACAACATATTAGACATTTAACTGTTCTGTCAACATCCATTCGGCATTGCCATTCATCACAATCATCAGCAATTGATTTGGAAATGGCGGCAATGCTTAGATCGGTGTTTATGTCATCAATGAATCTTGGATCTGACCTTTATGCTAATTCCAGAATAGTCACACTTATGAAGATCACTGTTATATATGTTTGGCTTAATTGATCGCTGCCTTAACATGTCCAATGTTGACTAAGGATATTCGTTGTTTATTGTAGTCTAAGCGCTAACATCCTCTTTGCTAATCACCGATTCTTTAGTTGCTTGATTTTATATGTGTTTACTCTTTACCGTTGGCTTAGGTATATGATTTTCCTCACGTCGGTGTTTGATAATAATTATCATCCTTTGCAATGATATCCTTAATGTTACTGTTAATTCAATCGCACCTTTCCACATAAGCATTTGACCTATTTATACTACCAACGGTGGCTGACTATATATCAATCTCTCCCTTAGTAATGAGTTTAGGCAATCATTCCAAACTTATAGATCGTTGTGTTCAGCCAGTCGCCAATCTGGTAGGGTTACTCTTGCAGATCGCACCTTGTAATACTAGATTCAATTGTAATGTAATAAGATAGTCACAGTACTAGCATTGATAATGAGGAAATGAAAGCTGCTATGGAGGGTTTTGTCAATGTGATGTCTAACACTGCTCTGCAACAAATCCATTTTTGTATAGATTCTGCAATCGTTCTAATCATACAGATCGTTGTTTTCAGCTAGTTGCACGTCTAGAAGGGCTTATGCATACAGATTGCACCCTCATTGCAGTCAGCATCCTTTTAATAATTCTCATAACCAATGACCATTGCATAACATTAGAATCCAGACGTTATCCTGCAATCATTTCATTCTTTTTTTGATCACTGTCTTTACCTGGGTGCATATTTGGAAAGGTTCCTCTTGAAGATCACACTTTTTATGGCAGTTCAACAGTGTTTAAAAATAATCCATATAACCAATGCAGATATAACGGATATCTCATTGACTGAGTTAGTACATTGGAAGGCAAACGTTTCCAAGAAAGATGGTCATGCACTCACACAACAAATAGCTATTTGAATTCTGCAGAGAATTTGTAATTTGAGAATTTCAGTCAGACAATAAAATCAGAAATTGAGACACTCCTGTTGTATTTCAAATTGTATCCATACCTTTTACATTTGGAAATCTGCGCAACTGTATGGAGTAGCAATTAGACATTGGAGACCATCTATAGAAATTGTTTTCCGTTAGATATATCTTTAGAGAGAGGTAAAGCTATTTAAGTTTGTTGCTGTCAATTCAATCAATTCGCAGTCCGAGGGAGCTGGATGGACACTGCCAGAAGTAGATAATCCAAATAAATATCATCCATTTCAATGGTAAAACAGTCAATAACAATTTTACACCTTCTCTGCGATGTATGTTTACAATTCAATAGGTTATTACATTTGAAACAGATATAGTAAAAGCATCTATGTGAAAATCAGGACGCCTTGGAAAAAAACATAGTTTATACATCTATCAAGTGTTGACGGCATGAGAATGATCATCCTGATCTTCTTCTTAGACAGATTTAAATCATCTTTGATTAAAACATTTTAGAGACATCGTTACGATGAAGAAATGCAAGCATATTAAACTGTCATCTGGTCGAGGTCAAAGAATATCTGAAAGACTGTATTTAGGGTAGATCTTAGAGGAAAACGAAAACACTGATGTTCATCGTTGACGGTTGGACCTTTTTCCTCGTTGTATTGCTGTATAGTCATAAGGTATTGTATTAGTATTTAATCCATCATTGGAAAGGTAAGTTAATTGGTGCAAAATTTGTTATACTTGTGTTTTGTAATTTATCATTAGAAACAAAATGTAGAATATTTAGATAATTAATTGTAATGTATTAGTATAATTGTTGTATTTAATTTAAAACCAATTAGTTTGATTAAAAGAGTTAATGCAATCCACTATTGATTTTATTACAAAGTTATTTATGATGAACCAAGAAGGAATTTTAGTGTTTAACTCTAGAATCTGAATTGAACTATATGAGTGGTCATAAAGAGTCAAATTCTAAGTGGTCGAACTCGAATTCCAGAGGTGTAGTATGTCGTAGTTGTGTATAGTACGACATATGTATAGTTGTTTTTGTATTGTGATGTTATAACGGACATGTGGTTTTAGTTTGTATGAAGTATAACGAAGTATTGTCAAAGTTGATTATGTGTTTTGTAAAGTAATATTCTTTGGATGAGATATTTAACCACTTGTGACTATCTTGTATCCGTTTTGTCGTAATTATCATATGGGGAGACTTGGAATCTGTAAAAGAGTAAAGTGTTGTAATGCTATAGGCGATGGTTAACAATTGGTGTTATGATTCTATTTGTAATGCAAGAGGGTTTATGCCTTGCAGTGAACATGTATGTGTATTGTTATAATGCCTTGTATGATGGTTAAGGTTTACTAGGTGTTAGGAAGGAGAGTGGCTTTCAACGTGGGGCCGGTGCCCAAGGTGGCAGTCAGGATAACCCATTGAAAGTAGATTAATTAAGTGATAACCTAAAATGAACTAGGGGGTTAAGGGTAGATTTCACATTAAACAAGATAAATGGATTCCTCTCCCAGGCCTGTAGTGCTCGTTTAGACTAAGGATGGGTTGAGAAGACCTGGTCGACACGATTGACTTCCTTGTCCTCACGAAAGGAAGGTCGATTCCGCATGTGTCACCCTATAGGGCTGGCGCCTAATGAGAGGCTATCAAGATAACCCATGCTAGGACCATGCGATGACACTCTCCCTACTACAACCTAGCATTCCTTGTATAGCCTCTCCACATATGTTATGTGTTGCCTCTGGAAGTTGTGTTGTGTTGTTATGTCATTTGTCATGTGTTGCATTGGAGTTTGGTCATCCTTTCTCCATGTTAGTCTTTTGTCTACCTGACTATTGTTGTTTGGGACCTCATGTTAACACCTAGCTCGAGGGGTGGACCTTAGGGTTCCACATGGTCAGGTGGAAGAGCTTTCTTATCCATTGGTTATTCCTTGTCAAAGTTCATGTGCAGAAGAGATTTATCTCAGTTTTCAGACAATTGTACTTGTACCAGCTGATGAAGATATTTGTGTATAATCTTGTACCAGACTTGAGTATCAGATCATTTATAATGTATGTAATTTTGATGTAGTCAGGAGATGGCAATGTAATAATGTAATGAGGTACTTATGTGTAAGTAAAACATTACAGTTATGTATTTGATCATGAAGATTATATTATTTGATGACATGCAATGAATATGAATATGTTATTTAATTATGCATTGGATTTAGATCAGTTACTGATGTTAGTAATGTATGTTAAATTATGTTAGTTAATTTGTAAGTAATGTAGCCTTGATACCTTATAGAACATGTTGTACGTTTAAATGGTATAATCAGTTATGCCAACATTACTTTGATATTTTATTCACTTTAAGAAAAAAAATTCCTATTTCATATAGCGTAAACGTAAATTTCTCTAAGGTGTTCAGGGCGGGGCATTACAGTGAGTGAGAGTGATAGGTGCCACTCTCTTCCATAGGATTGACACTTTCCCTATTTGAATACTGAGGTATCTTCACATATCTACACTTCTTGGTGGATGAAGTGTCCACCTCCCTCCTCCTTTAGATTTCTTAGAAATGTATTCACTTAGTTATGTATTTTCATCTAGCCAGTCATTAGCTTGTATCTTTTTAAGTCTAGTTTGCTCTCTTGATTAATGAGAATAGCATTGTTCTGTCTATCATCTTGGTCTTCAATGGTGCTCTAGTTATCAATATGGCATTAGGTCTGGATTGATTCCTTACTTATTGTAAAATCTAACATGGCATCAGAACTATGATTTCCTAGTTTAGTCCATCTTTCCTATTGTTAGAACACTAGATTTTTCAGGTTTTAAGTGTTGAGCTATTTTTTTTGGTGAATGTTGCAGTAATATTAACACTACCATTATGTCTAAAAGGCTTGGAATGGCTTGTTTTGGCTTTTGTTTTACTCAAAACGGATAACTAGAAAATTAGTTATCACTATTTTTTGTGTTTTCTTGTGTTGGATTTTATAGATTACATGCATTTCAGGGTGTCATGGCAAGTTTTTGAGCCCATTGTTGTACTCAGAAGCATAGAAAACATTAATATTGACTATTCAATCACTGAAAATGGAGGATTTTGTTGTGGGGCTCCTATTGAGTTTTCTATGATCTATGTGTTGTACAATTCATAGGTTGATTGTGGTTGCAGAGTTTGACTATGAGGTCATTTGTTTTCATTGAAGCGGTACAATGAGTTTCTTATCTTTTAAGATTATGATTTTCACTTTCAATACCTGGTACAAGGTTGAAAGGTCTAGGTGTTCATACTTTTGTGAGGTACGAGGAATATGAAGCTCCACTATGCACCTTATACACAATGATCATAACTCTCGAGTGGGCATTTGAATCCTCCATCGCCAAACATGTACCACACTTATTGGTGGGTTCCTGTTTGACATCCATTAGCAGGTATACTCTCCACTACCCCGGGTATATTCTTTCTCTCCCTATGGCCATGTTGGAACTAAACAGCAAGTCAACTTCTAAGATCTCTATTCTTTTCAACGGTGACATTTAAGGGCAGCTGGCTTTATGTGTATGGGTTTTTTATCCTACACCATATACACAGCAGTGGTGTCCTACTATCTAACAACCTTTTAGAATAAAATCTTCCTACATACCAACTACTCTTGTAGACCTACCTATGACCAATACCTGCTAGCTTTATTATAACATACTCGTATTAAATTATGTAAATGTGGAGGATGTAACCCCTGTGTAAGGCATTTTAGCCCATGGCCTATGTGGCTTGCCACGTTGCCATCTTGACCAGGTCTCCTTTCACCATGGACTTGTCACTTGGCCCTGCCATGTGTCACAATGTCGATCCCGCCATGTGTGCACCAATGGAAACTACCACACCATCATCCTTGTGCATAGGCATTGTTACATCAGATTTTGTCTTGCTAATATCTTGCTTATGCAATACTAACATCAGCACATTTTTGTCTTGGAGGAGTGACCTCCTCTCTACTGAGGCTTTCTATTTCATAGATAAACTTTGGAGGGGCATAACTCACTCATCTGAGGGCCTTTTTTGGTAGATTTTTTCAAAATGGGTCAACTTTTCACCCAATTCATAATGGTATACATTTAATTTTTTATTTCAACTCCCTATTTTTCAAAATTCATGTTTTTTTAAAATTTTTCTCTACAATTCTTATTTTGAGAACTTCGAAGGGCCATATCTTACACACACAAACTCCTTTTTGGGTCTCTACCTACTTCATGTTGGTGTCATTTTTTTTTCTCTTTCTACATTGTGCTTCGTTTGAAAACATAATCACATATTGTAAATGCACTAATGATAAAGTGTCAATTCTTGTACTTGTTTAGGGGCTCTTATACAGAAGATCTTATATTTGTCAAACTAAGATAAAGTTTCATTATGGATGGTCTCTTGATTTGAAGAGTCTATCATAGTTATAATATGTATTTCAATTCATCTTTCTATGTGATGTCCCAATATTAAGGCATTGTTTAAATTAAAAATTTAAACATCATTATAAAAGAAGGAGAAGTTGCTTTCATGAAAAGTGTTTTGTCAACTTGAATGATAGAGATAATTGCATATGTATTAATATTTATATATAATATCATAAATTTAAATAATATTATTATATAAGTAATTGAATATAATTAAATATCTTATAAATATAAATATTTAAAAATTATAAAATATATAACGAGATATATTATTATATATGAAATAAATATAAATACAATATCAAACTAATATTGTTATGATTATATATATATATATATATCAAGGCATTTACATTAGCAGCGACTATATTAAACTAAATAAATGGTTCATAGAAGCAGCGAAGATAACGGCTATTCAGCCTTCACAATGCACCATATGCATCCATTGACATCATAGATACATCCACCCATAACTGTCAGTTAAACTCCCGTCCAGTGAAGACTTGAAATGAATGTTTCATAGCTTTTTTTAATTGATTTTTGCTTTATTTTGCACCTTTTTTAGCATGAATTTTGATTTATTTCTTAGGGTCATTTTTTGCTTTATTTTTTTAATAAACACCATGCCATCAATAACCAATATTTGCCTGAGATATCTTGTGTGACCTGCTATTTTATTTTTGCTCTGTAGATGTTGCCATGATTTTTGCTCTGTAGACACTGCCAGTGACTTAAATCGTAAGCAAAGACTCATTCTAACTGCCGCCATTCTAAGCTATTTCACCAAGCCGTGGAATAATCAGGTTTAAGGTTGATGCAAATTTTGAATTTGTCATGTGGTAAACAAATTGAGTTTTTAATTTTTTAATAGAGCAATCTTCAATGAGTGATAATTCACACATATAAATCTATACACATATATTACACCATATACGCTAATAACTAGTAAAAAAAGTCTGCAATACATATAGATAAAACCCGATCCCAGGACTTCATTCTTATTAGATCTTAACATAAGAAATACTGAATTCAACACTGTAAAAACTTACCTATACAGAATTCACAGCAGAAGGTACTGAGAATATTGCAATTCTCTTAGACAAATTGGAATTCATTGTTATAATTTAGTAGTATTAATGAATTCATTCTCAAAAAAGGCTTGGAGTTTGAATGGCAATTGAAAAATCAGCGCTTCCAAAGATAGATTGTTGTGGGTAGGTATGGGAAAGAGGAATTAAATATGTGGGTATTTGCATAACCAGAAAAGCTTTATATATGATGCACAAGCCTCTCCATGTTTCTTTTATTTATTCTTGACTATAAGGCTAAGCTTTATCGATGGATTCAACCCTTTGATTAACCAAGCATTATTCTCCTATTATTGAGTTTAAACTTCATCTAATTGACAAATATTATGAATCTCTTGTCATGTGCTTCCTTCAAATTTCCTACCTATTGTTGGATATTTTATTGCTGTTAGATCTCATTGCTCTATTTTTCATGATTTAAGTTCATTAATGAATTTCATAAACTTCTAGTAGTGTCATTTTTAATCCTTGAACATGTAATAAAGTTGAGATATCCCTTTCAAGGCTCCCAATAATTCACACAATTGATCTTGATCATTGGTAATCCCCTTTAATTTCCATATATGTTTGATGGTGAACACATAATATTTTTTTGATCTGTAGATCCATCATAAGCTACAAGTGTGTAGAATACAAACAATGGAGTTTGTGCTAGGTTAACTTGATTTCTTGTTGAATATGCTATAAGAAAAAGTTACACCTCCTAATTCAACTTATACTTTTGTTTTGATCATACCTTGATGTTCCCTCTAGTTCATAACCTAACTTGTACCTTGATTTACATCTCATTTTACAAGTAAATTGCAAAGAATGAAATTGAATTAATGGGTATATGCAAAACAGAAAAGACAGAGAATGCCCAATTCTAGAGCCAGAATTTGGTTGGGCTCTTATGATTTCTCTCACTAGCTTGCTCATGCCTACGACTGAGCAATAAAGTTTTTACACCGGTTGATTCTTGAAAATTTTCATATATTACACCATATAGGCTAATAACAAGTCCACTAATTTCAGGGGTCCCATTCAATTCATAGTATAATCCACAATGCTTTCATATTGAAAATTTTAGAATATGTCTACATCTTTGTTGCTTGAGTGTAACCCCCAAAGGTTTTTTTATTGAAAAATTAGAATATGCTCACTTATCTCTTGCTATTTACATAAAGAATGAAAGATTTCAATTATTTTTTTCTATCTAGTCACTATGCATTCTGCAAGCAAACGGCTTCATATTCTGGTCGATATTTCTCCAAAAAATTGACCTGTGTTTTTTTTGTTTGTTATCAATTATGAAACATACATTTAAGTCTTGTATTAGATAAGAATGAATATGAACCACTATCAACTTGCTCCACAAATTGGTCTTACTTGTTCTTTTTCTTTGTACCTCTCAATTTGGTGGCACATTCTTTCACCTTTTTTACTGAGGGATCCATAGTTAGTGTAAATCAACACTTGAGCAGCTCTGAGGAGCAAATGAGCTTTTATCTGAAAGCACACATTGTGGTGGAAATTTTAACACTTATACATATTAAACTTTTATTAAGAGCTAAGAAACATATGCTAGTTTGTTGTGGAGTTAGAATCAGCTGAGATGTTGCACTATTTGTAGGCCTCTTGGCCCTTGTTCGTTGTGCTTTTCCTCCTTTTTCAATTGTTGGTCTCATAGTTTTTTGTTTCTTTGTTTTTCTACTAGTTAAGGGTTATTCGTAAACATCAACACTTCAACAGTCAAATAGCAATTTTCACCAATAAAAGTAGGACAAATATTTACTAGTTTATGGATGAGGTGTAAAATTACTATTGATTGTTTAATCATCGAAATGGATGATATTTAAATAGAGTGCTGGTGAACTCTTTGGTCCTTAGTATCATTATTATGAAACAGCATCCCAAATAAGAGCTGCTGTGAAACAATAGATAGACAAACTATTTTCTAGTATATAAATATAGAAATGATCTTCTATAAAATATTTTTCATATTAGTATAAGCTCATTTGGCTCTGCATTATTTAGACGACTACTAATAATCTTAATATTATTTACGATGGAGAGAAAAAATAAATGGGAACCGTTGATCAAACTAGATGTGCAAGATATTACCAATCAAACAAATTATTTCTCAAGTGAGAACCTTGAATGGACACCCATTGGAGAAGATAATGGTAAGATAGATTTATGTGTTGTAATCCCTCTAGAAAGACTCCTTGAGTTTGTGAAAGGAGAAGGTCTATTGGATAGTATAGAGACAACATTTGTACATAAATTACATAGAGAGAACAACTCTACAAACTACACCAACCACACTACAAAGATGTACTCAAGGTTTGCTTAGATTTAACATATTCAGTAAATATGTCATCTTTTTAAATTTAGTTTTTGTTATAATAATTAATATATCTTATTTCTTTTGTGCATGTATAAATAGTTCTTGGTGTGCTTTTGGCCCTGAGGACAATAGAAATAAACCTAAAAACAAGCAAAGGGTACGCAGGTTTCAAAAGAAAAAGGGGTTGTCAAACTCACTTTCAAGTAAGAGTCATGTATGGTAGACCAAATGTTGCGATTATTACATACAATGAGTGGAGCCATTGTAATGCTAATGGTGAATTTTGTCATGGAAATGATGACCCTTCTAGTGATCGAAGGAGTGCTTTTGCACCGAGGTTGTCAAATGAATGTAAATCATATATTGAGCCATTATTATTAATGGGTGTGGGGATTGACACAATATGTTAAAAACATTACTTTGACAATGGTTTGACTAAATTTATGAACAAAAGGGATGCATGTCTATTAAGAAAAGATGTATTGAATGCCTGGAAAAGAGTACACTCCATTCGATCCCAAAAAAATGAAGATGATGCAAAAAGTGGGAACTTGTGGCATGTAGAAGAGAAACACAACTTATTTTACTATAAAAGACCAAACACTGTAGATAATGTACCATTTATCATAGGCATCCAAACACCATGGATGCAAAAAATGATGGTGAAGCATTCACATAACTCAATTATTGCAATGGATTCCACATTCTCGACAAATAAATATGGTGTAAGTATAACAATGTTTACTATATTTTCGGATCTCAATTTTATCATTTATTTATTTAATTTTAAGAAATTAATTTATTAATGTTTTATTCATGTACAGTACCAATTGTGTACCTTGATTGTTTTTTATGAGCAAGAGGCCAGTGTACCTGTTGCATTGGCCAAATCATTACGAAATAAAGTCGAAGATATAAATGAATGGCTCGCCGAAGTTTATACATGAGAAAAGCAGTGTAAAGAAGATTGGCATGGCAATGCATTCATGATAGATGATGCTAGTGCTAACATTGAAGCCATCAGGTTTTTACTAACCTTAGTTTCTTTATTTAAACTAAACTGAACTCATTAAAATTGTCTAATATTTAGTTTGTAAGAATATATGTTTCATAATTTACACCATAGAATGGTTTCGCCTTAACAATGCATTTTGTTGGAATGTTACTAATCATCTTTTACAATGTAACTTGTAGATTGTCCTTTGGTTATCGAGTACTTTGATGTATTTGGCATGTACATAGGGCATGGCTAAAAAATGTGTACAGGTAAATGGATTGATAATTAAAATATGTGGAACATTACATATTTCAACCCCATAGCATGAGGATAAACAACATGAGGTTTTTTGTATATGCGAGGATAATGTGCCAACATCACAAGCCATTAATCAAGTCATATTTTCATGAGTCCTACTAATAATCCAAGTCTTTCACCCTTTGAACCCTTGTTTTTGTGTCACCTGATTGATTTTTTGACATGCATTATTTACTTTTCTTTCTTTCATGGTGTTGTATTTATTATTATGCAATTATTTCATTTTAAGCTCAATCAATGGTTGTCATACCTTGTTGACATGTGTGTCACATTGTCAAAGAAGAAGCATGTCCATGTGATTCTCATATTAATAATGTGTGGGTTAGAGAATAAGTCTAATTTTACATATAGCTTAAATAAATTATTATTTTTAATGATACAACCTATAAAATGGAATCAACACTTTAACATGTAAAGAAACACTCTTGCCTTTATCGATTACATTATGATACTAAACTTTTGATATATCAATGTGGATATGGTGGCCCTCCATTTGTATTATATAATCATATTACATGAGATTCCATGATTGTGGTTGCAATAGAGCAAGGAAGGAATCATCTAAGGACCCTCCCCCATCATGATATGTGTTTATTATGTTACTTCTTAGAACTATTTTTTTACATTGGACGGGTCTTATAAATTTAAGATATTGGATATTTTATGGCTTGTTGATTTAGTACGGATGGATGTTGCTATCATAATATAGATTTTTATGTTTGTATGGTTATATGGTTTTTATGTATGTGCTGGCATGAACAAAACCAACTCTACGACTTTAATGGGTCTAGTTGAAAACTTGAAAGGGTAGATACTAGATTGATAAATCCATTTTATCACTATAAATATTCTTGTAGAAAAACTTCATTTCTTTCTAGATCCTAGAAGTTGAATGTTAGAAATAAGTCCTTTGTTATCACCACCTAACTCCTAATTTATAGAGTGTTGGATCTATATAGAGAGATGAAATCATGTAAAATGAAAGATAAAAAATGGTACTCTTCAACACCACAAGGCCTAAAATATAATAGACCCCAATCATCATCATCAAAAGTGCTATAAAGAAACACGTCCCAATTTACAACAATTTTATCAAATGCATGATTTTCTGTAATGAATTTGTTGGAGCTACCCTATGGTTGGGACATGTTGTAGGGTTGAAGATCAACATATATGTGACATGGTTTTTGTTTATGCCAAAAATTTTAGGCATCTATATAAAGTGGATGGTAGAACTCTTATAGCATGTATCCATGGATTCCCAAGAAGGATATTACAAGTAGGTTTTCCAAACATCACATGGAACAAGGTATCTAATCTACAAGGTCCAACCTTAATTGGTACAACAATATTACTCATTTAAGATCTAGCCATAGTATCAAATCCTCTAATGGTAAAGTCTATTGGTTATATCTTTGACATGTCTACTTCTAATGGGTTTAAATAATCTTTAGTGCATATGTTTTTAAGACTAGATCCATTAGCCAGTAAAGATTGCTTAATGTGTAATTTGCCATAATTTTCCCCAATGTGTAAAGTTATTGATTCTTTAAAAAGACTCAGAGGTGTGATTCGATCAACATTGAATGATATCACAATTTTTTTGTTGTTTAAGATGTGACTAATTGTGTAGTAGTGTCAAAATTAAGTTGGATCTTCTCTAAGGAATTTTGCATAGTATTTCTATAAAAAGATGATGGGCACAATGAATCCCAAAGTGATATGTTACCTTTAGTGTTTCGCAATTATTCAATGATGTTGAACTCCTTGGTTTGATTAGATGTGAGTTGAGGTGTAGGAGGTAGATTAAGGGATTTTTATGGTAAAATAGATTGTGATGATGTAACATCTAGGCCTCTTCCTAGTTGTTGGTGTGTATTCCCTACAAGATTATAATCATGTCAGTTAGGGAATGCATGGAATTGAGGTATAGGAGAGAGAAGACTAATTAGAAAAAAAAATCATAAGGGAACATTGTGAGGTCTATACAATCCTCATATAAACCAGGGCTAGAAAAATAACCAATGAAAGCATAAATCAAATTCATGAAAGAAGTATAAAGTAAAAAAAATGAACCAAACCAATTTAAATCTCTACCACTTAATTATAATCTAAAATCACAAATCAATAAGATATTTTTATCTAATGGTGTTTATAATTAGCTAGTAATAATAATTTCACATGTAAAGAGTCATCCATAGAACCATCATAATCTCCATGTAAAAATTCTTCATTAAGGTTCATGGTATCATAATGTAATGAATAAGACGGTGTAATATTATCATAAGAATCCTCGTGAATAGCTAAAGATGTATCATCATAGGGTATGGTGTCATCACATATAAGAGGAGATACATTATGTAAAAAGTATGGCTCTATAGATGTAAGACTATTTATTATATGACATACAAGAGACATATCATCATGAGGATTAGTATGTTGAAGAGGTAAAACTACATCATTTATATTCATCATATAAGGTGAATCAAAAGGTAAAACCTCACTGGATTTGTGCTCATGTGCTATCACTAAATGTGTACTCATCACTATCACAATCTATAGGATCATCATCAAGCTCATGGACAAATGGTCAACCTAAGTCAAACTTGAGGTTCATTGTTCCACTTCATTGGTTGATGCCACTTTGTATTGCTAACTTTTAGGCAACCTCATCTACTTGATTCATACATACTTGAACTGACATTTCATATGCAGTTGGCATGGTTTCACGCTTTATGCAGGAACCTCATGAGCTTCATTAGAAAGCTACCAAACACATCTTGAACTACATAAGGGCACTCACAGATATGGGATTCACTACACAGTAGGTACAGGTTCAGATTTGGTTGGATATACAAATTCTGATTGGGTTGGCAATTATGATGATCATAAGTCCACTTCTGGTTACAACTTTCACTTTTGATCCAGACCCATTTGTTTGTAGAGCAAAAAGCAACATGATATTGCTCTTTCATCAATAGAGGCTGAGTATCATGGGGCTGTTAATGCAACTACTGAAGCTATTTGGATTTAGAATATCTCAACCCTTCTTTCAAAATGACAAGTACCACCACACTTTTCATTGAAAACCTTGACCTCTTGGGTGCATTCTTTGTCTCAATCCTTCTTTCAAAATGACAAATACCACCACACTTTTTATTGAAAACCTTGACTAACCCTACCTTCCTATTAGTGAAAATCCTTTTGACTATGATTTCCATTATAGTTGAACATTTAACAACAAAGGAAATATGTATTTCAAACAAGATCCAACTCTTTAAAGATGTTGGTAAACTATGTGATGTATCTAACCATCATCCCTTGTGGATTCCCTCCATACCCTTCTCTTTACTAAATACTATGGTATGAACAACCTTAAAGAGATTGGTTAAATTATGAACAAATCCATTCCTCCCCAAAACTAAACTTCTTCCTTAGCCATTCTCTCCCATCAATCTTCTATCATTCCTCCCCTTTTATCCGTACCTCATAAATTATCTCTCCTCCCATTGCT
Organism: Cunninghamia lanceolata; assembly: GCA_027924645.1. Classification (NCBI taxonomy): domain Eukaryota; kingdom Viridiplantae; phylum Streptophyta; class Pinopsida; order Cupressales; family Cupressaceae; genus Cunninghamia; species Cunninghamia lanceolata. The sequence continues at coordinate 14,266,696 of BSBN01000584.1, read as the reverse complement.
CCCTCACAAAAAAATTACTTTTCACTATTTAACCCATCATCCTCTACTAGTCCCCAACTATACTCTTCTCCCATAACCTTTCTTGTTTTATAACTCACTTCTAATCTTTATGTCAATGGTTACCCTATTCTTGTCACTATCTCTCAACCTCTTCCATACCCCGTTCCTACCACTTTTCTTCATCTTATGACTACACCATAAATTCTTTGTCACACTCTCTTTCACCCTAGTAAACCACCTTTCAGGCTACCCATTATGTTTACAATAGCTCACTCAACTTATACTCATTTATTGCTCCTTCCATCACTCCTGCCATTGACCCTACCATTTAAAACATTTTTTAATCAATTGGGATCCATACAAACTAAGTTAAATTCTATTCTTATGCCCTCTCCTAAGACACCACCATGAAACTTAATCACAACCCTCTCTTCTATGACGTCCTTTCTTATTATTTTCTCTTGGTCTTCATGGCTCCTTGTTTTAAAATGTATAATGGTAAGGGAGATTCAATTTTACCCATATACACTCTTTCACTACTTTGCCTTGACTTCCTTGGAATGGGTCTATTCACTCCCTCATATTTTATCCATTCTTAAATGTTGAGTTATCCAAGTCTTCCATTCAACACTTTCAACTCAACATTGTTCTAAAAGCACCTTCTCTAACTTAGTTAAATCCAAGTGAGGCACTATCAAACATGCTAATGACTGTCATACTATTCCTTTCTTACCAAGATGCACTATCAACTCGTTAATGACAAGATCTCCCATCCTTTTATCAATAATTTATTATCAAAAATCAAGAACACCGTCATATTTAACTACTATGTTATCTTTTTTTATTAATAATAATCAAGAACATTTTTTTGGTCCTGTGGTATCCCTCTGTATCTGTAATCTTTATTTTTTTCAATGGGTACTAGATTAAGTTAATTTTATGTGTTAGCCGTTTTAATAATAAAATCTCTGAAATGAACAGGATGGTGGGGACTACAAGGTAGAGATGATAAATGATAAAATGAGTGAGTTCTATGTGGAATTCAAAAGACCACCCAAAAGTAAGTTATATTTTATTGATTTTTTTTCGGTGCTCCTTTCATGTTGTAGATTTTGTCATTATCTCCCACTCAATTTATTTTCAATCCTATCCTTGGTCCTCTTTGTTAATGAACAATGAGATGTTTATTGTCAGGCCCTTTAAATTTGATTATGCTATCTTAATCGCAAGATTGTTAGAGTGGTAATTTGTAGACAAGCAATCTATTCACTTAGATTTACGGCCCCACTGCAGAATGGCAAATCCGGCTGTAGAAATGTTTCAATCTGGTTCTATTTGTTAAATTATTCCTTACCTTGTGTTTTTTTGTTTTTCATACATTTGATCATGCAGTATATCCTCTGTAAATAATTCATTCTCTATATCTGAATGATGACAATTTTTTGCTTTCTTTCGCTGGAGTTGCTGAATGCTGCACTATTCTTGAATCGATGTTGCCCGTTGCACTATGCTTTGCAAAAGAGGCAGCGCTTCTGTCAAAGCTAAGAATAAAATACGAAAATACCCAAAATAATGCAAAAAAAATTACGGTGAGATTTTGGGCGAAAATAAATTAGAAAATAATCGGGCGAGGCAAACAACAGTTAGGCAGCGTCTCCAGCTAAGCAAACAGCTGTTAGGTATGTCATGTATTATGACACCATCAGATGCATATGGTGCATTCTATATGCTGTATAGACGCTGCCTCTCATGCTTTAGCTTATTGTCTCATATGATGTATAAATGCATATTTTCCTATGCTAGAATTACAAATATATTGAACTATCTACAAATCCTCTCGTGGGAAGGACTTGGGGTGGAGTAGGTAAGCAAGGCTAGTAAGTCGCCATCCTAGAGTGTCTGTAATGGCTCCTAGGACTAGAGGGCGCTTACCTAGAGAGTCGTGTGAACCACTTACGACCTTCACTCAATCCCATGAGTTGGCAAGTGTTTTCGGAGTCGAGATCATGATGGGGAAAGCAGGTACTAAGTCACCAAGGGGGATAGCTATGGTATACACACTCTTAGGCTTGGCATGTGGCTTCAGGGCGGACCCATCATGCCTCTTCTCCCAACTATGTTGCATTGTTGATGACTTATGGATGTGATGCAATGATCTAACCCTGGCAATATATACATATTTGCATAGTGTTCATGTGTTGAATGCAGGATCCCAACCCAAGATAACTTCATCAAGGAGATATTTATTTAATAAGGTGAAACCCTAACCCTAATTTGTTACTCTTTGTGATTAATAGGCGAATTCTAGGTCAAATCGAGATAGAGGACATCACATTCTATTACCACCTTGTAAAGAGAACTATAAGTCATAGTGAGATGGAACTCTAAAGCATTTCAAATAGATTCACATCTTGTCACATCTCTATGGACTTGTTCATAAACTAAATACTTTTCAGCAAAAGTAAGTATGGGATGACAAGAATGATTATGTCCTAGGATCGATTGGTTGCTTTGTTGATATCGACACAGTTTGGGCCACCTTGCACATTGAGTGCCCTAATGCCCTTTCGACCAAAATTTGGGAGATGCAAGGAGATCTTGATGATCCTTCATTCCCAAATTCTCAAATGACCCTGGAATGGATTGTCTTTTGACCCTTGATGATTCTCTACCATACGACTATGATAGAATTGAGGAGCTTGTTGATTAGGAAGATCTTAAACATCATGATGACATAGAGACTTATTTTGACTCTTGAAGTGGATGATATTTAAGAATAGTCCAAACACGTGATCCTCTTTCCATAACACCCATACAACAGCTCCCTCCAATGGCAGCTCTTTACACACAACTGTTAAATGCAGTGAAAACGATTCGACGTCCTCTAATCAGCAGTACCATAGCCTCCAATAACTCAACCATAGCCTCACTCATTCAGAGATAACTCATTCAACTCACTCATTTTATCATTTATCCTCCAATAACGCTTAACTCGTACACACCGCATCTTAATGTTCAACTATTTTATCATTTAGCCTCCATACGAGATAAGTAGCATAGCCTCCAATAACGCTTCTCCTCAGTGCCTTTAAGATCTGCCCACATGCTTTTCGGTGGATTTTGGCTTGCTTCAGACTTCTAATTTAGTTGTTGGTACATATCTGTAATCCACAACCCGTTCATTGTAATGGCACCCAATGGGCCTTCCAAAGAAAACAAATGTTCTTAAATGCTTGCAGTCAAAATCAACAACCCAGCACGAAGGACACAATGCCAAAATGCGGCATACAGCCGTCACCATGAATATATATCTATAGATAGCCTGCACAGTCCAATATCAAATCAAGATCATCTTCACATTAATCCATCAAAAACAACAGTCGTTGTAGTATAGTGGTGAGTATTCCCGCCTGTCACGCGGGTGACCCGGGTTCGATCCCCGGCAACGGCGTTTTCTGGTTTTTCCAATTTCTAGGGCTTTAGAAGAAATGTTTATCTTGTTCATCTTAGACTGGAATGGCTAAGATATCCTTTATATGAATAGAAACAAGAGTGTTGTTTTTAATCCCAGGTCTTAAGGAAACTTTATTGGATACACTTTTTTAATTCTAAATACTTTTAATTTATCATGACATTTTCTATGCACTTTTTTCTTTTGTATCAAAATATTATTAAAAATTATTGAGATCTATGATATACTGAATCTATTTCTAGGTAACCATTCCTACATGTCTACTTGATAAGATAAAGATGTTAATGTTTAACTATTATATCAATATAGTCTACCCCTCACTATCTACTCGGACCACCCCCAATATCAAACCTACACCAGGTCTATTAATTTATCTCCTTGACCCCTTTATAGAAAGTGTTATAACACCTTAGATTTTTAGTGATTATTAATTCTCTTGTGCCTATTTTGCACACCACTTCCGAAACTTTCAATTTTAATAAGATTCAATGAATTTTAGTTAAGTTTCAAGAGAGCTCCAATGAGGAGGTTCATGCTTGCCGCCAATGCTAGAGGAGGACACTTGGTTTTTCAAATTCAACAAAGGCAGAATTTTCTACAAAGGACGTGCCATAGCAAATCATAGTGCAGTTGTATATGAAGCTACTCCGTCCAGCTACTAGAGATGGCTCGGCCGTTTCAGGAAATGTCATCTCCATAATAAAGATGCAGGCCATGATAAAGGTGTGGATTCGCAACCTTAGTATTAGTGCTACCAATTGAATGAAATAATGGCGCAGCAATAAGCCATATTGAGAGGATCAGCATTCAAAACAAGGCATAACCTTTTAATATCAGTAGAGGTGAAACAGCCACAAAATCACGACCTCTGAAAAGGAATGATGCTTGGCCTCTGTATTGAGGATGTAGTGTTTGGGGGAAGGTTCATACTCAAAGTGGAGCATTTGAGCCACTGCAAGTCAGGAATCATCAACCTATTCAATGATGCGGCCTCATAATGAAGACACCAGTGAAGCGATTTATACAACCATATGTATAGGCGTCAGCTATCTATAAAGGATGGACGGCCAATCAAATTAGTGGCATACAGTTTAAAGATGGCAGCCTCTAGCATATAAAAGACGCAGCTAATATATATGAGATTGGCGCTCACCATAGATAAGGCCGAACACAACTAAGGCTCAGCAGTATGGAGAAAGACACTGGAGAATCAAGAAATGGCCTCTACCCGAAGAGCTTGTGCAGCCATATGAAATCTTAAACATCATTCTAGGTTTGAAGTGTGGCTAGTTATAATGTCATCGAATATAAATATGGTGTGTCATATCAAGCATCGAATGTGAATAAAGACACAGCCTGTGATGTCCCTTACCCGGTTTGCCCTAGAATTCGCTTGGGAATTAGATTCTTTGGGTTTCTTCTCTTCAGTTGCTACCTGTAGCATCATATACATTCAAGTCCATATTGCTACATGTTAGTTTAATATCTAGTATTCATTAGTCCAACACAATCATACTTGCATTTTGAAACACATAGGTAAAAGAAAACATTCATCACGCCAGGGGAAGGAAATACATAAGCTCTTAGTAGCCTAAGGCCTACCACAGTCCTATTGCCCGAACCCTTGACCAGGGCCTATGGGGCCTAGTCCTTTTGTCCAATCCCTCATCTAGGCCTATGGGGACATATTCCAATGTGGGACCCCCATCCCTCCATGGTCCAAACCCTTGACTTAGGCCTACTGGGGCATAATGCCCAACCCTTGTCTCGGGCCTATGGGACGGAACCTTAGATGGGGTTTTTAGGCAATCTACTAAGGTTCATGCATTCTCCCCTCCTGGTTGAATTCACAAATACAGTTTCACGTAATTCAAAAATATACCATTTTGCCTTCATTATTTGATGGCATCATACAATGATTTACAACATGGTGTATTCCAAAGAACAGGGAGAAGGACATTAGAATTTGCTATGCAGTCACAGTTCAGCATATACACAGAAATATAATCCAATACACATCATGATCTACAGAAATAGATTCCAATCCTACATTATGATCTATAGCAATATATACATTATGATCTACAGAAATATAGCACAGCATTTAGTTTGGCTTATCTAACACATATCAAACATAATCATCTCAGTCAATACAATAAGTCTATGAAGAACAGTGATATTGCCAAAGACAAATGATATAGTATTTTCCCACCCAGCTGCCAGCATATCAGACTGGGTTCCATACCCCTGATTCGGGCCTATGTTAACGTGCCATATCAGACAGTCATGAATTACATATATAACAGGATGGAAACGATCATCTGCAGATATGATATGTGATGGATGAAGACATAAATATTAAACTAAGTAAAGGGATTTACCTTGCCTTATAATACTGTGTTTGATAATAGGTTGCTGTCTAAATGTATTCCTCTTGATCAGTGCTAATATTATTGTTTTTGATTGAGATCCATGATGAGATTGTTAATGATCATATGATAAGATGCTGATGATTGTCTGATTGGTCCATGCTGAATGCTGATGAGATTCCTGCTTTAGAGATTGATCCCCTGATCACCGCCAATACCTAAGACTATATTAATGATTCTTTTATATCCTGCTGCGATTGTCTTCCCTTAACCGATGCCTCTCTTTATGGGGTCTTCATTATCTACTACGCTGACTAAGGATTTGTTTCATGGTAATCGCTAAAAAAATTACTTTAATCTTTCCACCATCACCTCCTGACTAATTCGATTGTTTGTCTTTAATTTTTGTCTCCTATGAAGTCATAATTACTCTGTCCTAATATCAGGACATGACACAGCCATAGCATAAAATGGAGTTCTAATAAGCATGGAACAAGCATTAAATAATGGTGTCACCAACATCATAATGCCCAACCAATGATAGTGCAACCTTTTCAAGTTGAAGATACAATATAATATGAAGACTCTCTGTAACTCCTAGCATCAATTGTATTTAGATGCCCGATTCATATGAAGATACCAATCAAACACAGCCATTTCATAAGAGGAACGACCCTTCAAGAGGTGGCATTGCAGGGCACCAATGAAGGATGATGCCACGTCAAATACAAGGTGCGGGTAAAAATGGCACCATTATATAATCAAAGCATCATATTAAATGAGACACAGCATCTAAATGAAGAGAGACACTTATTCACAAGAGGCAAAGCATCATGTAAGAGGATCAGCTTCCAGCAAGAAAGATCGGCCCCCAGAATAGTACGCAGATTCAATGGATCACCAGAGGCACAGTTAGCGAGCATATAAAGAGGTTGCCATCGTTCATGAGAAACACAGTTTAAAGGTGCAGCAAATAGAGGCGGCCTCTTAGAAGATGCACAGTTACTGTTGGATGTCGGCAAGAAGAGATCAATTGCTCCAGCACATTAAGGAAAGGAAGCACCGAAAGTGATCCACGTGCCAGCTGTTGATGGAAAGAGAGAAACTCGAGATGAAGTGGAAGCCACCACATGGAGCAGCGGAGAATAGAGAAGTAAAGAAGCAACCCTAAAGTTTATACAGCCATTCATTTTTTACGGCAAGAAGAGAAGGCGGCGGGAATTATTTTCTCATGCAGGCTAAAAATGGAGGTAGATATTTTCAACCAACTAACAACTACAGCCAGTTCAGTTACAGTTGCCAGTTATTGGCCAGATTTTTCAGTTGAGATTTATTTTCTCATGCAGGCTAAAAATGGAGGTAGATATTTTCAACCAACTAACAACTACAGCCAGTTCAGTTACAGTTGCCAGTTATTGGCCAGATTTTTCAGTTGAGATTTTTATAGACGGTTGCAGAGATTTCCGAAGTCAGTTGAAGATATTTTCTTGGGTTTTCTGGGCTATAAAGGTGGATCCGACACAAGGAGTAAGGAGTTCTGGTGAGTTCCACACACAGATCAGCATTTTAGAGTAGCTAGCAGATATTTTCTTTTGCCTTAGTAGTTCTTTCTTCCAGGAGGATGTAACATTATTTTGTGCAGCCATTTTTGCCTCCATAATTTGTTACTGTTCAAATAGAGTCACTGTTCTGTGCATATATGAGTCAATTTATGTTTCTTGTTTCTTTAAGTTTTTGTTTCTTTTGTCTCTATTAAATCTACTCACAAATTGGGTGTAAATCATGCATTTTTGCTCTAAGGTTTGGCATTGTGCAACTGGGTAGTTATTTTAATCCGGTGCATTGCCTTAGGAATTAGATTTTCATATTGTATATGTAATTTTGTTTCTTCTCTATCATTTTTCCCAAACCCCCATTGAAGAATGGAAGAGCTAGCTTTCTTAAAATCTGAAGGTCACTTCACGGGTCAATCCCACGTCTCTAAAATTTCCCATGTTGTTACTGGATTAGACCCACAAATTTATTCTTCAACGGTATGACACCGATTAGGTAGTGAATCCCCCATCCAAAAAAGGAATGAGAGAATTAATAGATGCTCATTAAGGATAGCAAGCCTTACAATATACATTATTTCCAAGAAAATATAAATACTCTTTGATTTTAGTATATCAAGCAATAATGGTAAAAATTGCATACCCATATCATTTTCCCTTATGTTTTAGAGCTATGGTGACTAGGTTGTCCTGTATCTATTGACTATAGTGTAAATAGCCATATTTTTGCCTAGAAGTTGGCAAATAACCTCATCCTGGCTTGCGCAAATAGATATTAACCCCAAACTTTTAAATTCAAATTTCAAATTTTAGACTTTGCCACCTTTTTCCTACTAGCTATTATGAGCTAACTAAGGTGCAATTATTTCAAATTATAGTTTAGAGTGGAGTATTTAAGGAATAACCTTAATTCATTTGAATCATCTAGTATTGATCTAGAAGCATCGTGGATCATTCATATTCAGAGCATAATAGTGCATCTTGATTGTAAAACCATCCTAGACATAGTACATGCTTTCCTGTCTTTGATCTTAGTTCATCATTGTTAAATTGACCTACATAGAGGTTTGACCAAGGGATAATCTCCCTACCTAACAAACTCAATAATATTTCTAAACACCACTACTCACCCATCCTAGATCACAAACTCAAAGGTGAACAAGTCACAGAGGTCTAAATCATAAAACTTCACTTCCATTGGTCCAAGTTTAATTTTGTATGTCAAATTAATTTTATACGTATGGAGATCAATTTCATTGGTGAAGATCTAAACCAACGAGTAATACAATCAATTTACAAATTCTAAGGAATTTGTTTAACAAGGCCCTTTATTTTTAACATATCGCTGAATTAATTCTAGGCATCTTTTGCAACATATTCCATCATATGGATTCAAGCTTGTACATTATTCCATTTCTTTTAATTTTAGTATCTTAAATCATGGGTTGTTATTATCGTTTAATTATTTTATACATTAGGTAAATTTTATTGAAAGTGTTTATTTTCATTACATAAATTGGTTTTGCTAAATTTTTTAAATCTCCTAGGGTTTCATCCTTAGGGTTTATTCCTTCTCCATTAGGGTTTTAGATTTGATGTTTCTAATTGTTTTGCCTTTATTTTATATTTAATTAGGTTTTGGGTGTTCCATGTTGATTTCTACTTGATCTATAGCATCCACTGCTTTAATACTTGTGCATTGTTGTTGTATCATTTACCATGGATTTTCATGCTCCATCATCTTTAGCTCTATTAATGGATGCCTTGCTAATTTTACTATACTTTTACATTATGTAACATTTGATTTTTCCATCCTTGAGGCTTCCATATCTTATTTTCCTCCTTCATAGGGGTGAGTACAAGATCATCATTAACCAAATAATATCCTTATGTCGCAATGAAAATTCTAAAAATAGACTTAAATAAGTTCACATAACAAATCGAAATCACTTATCTAAAAAATCGTTAAAAATTTATTAATGAAAGTTTTGGGAAATTAAACATATTATATGGATTATCAATTCATTTCTGAATAATTTCAAATTAATTTGATGATTTAAGTAGAAATTTAAAAGAGGCACTACTAAATTTTTGAAAAAATCACGAAGTGGGTATCATTCTAATCAGAACTTAAATTTGACAGTTGTATAGCTATATTTAGGGATTTTAGTTGTAAAATACAATTGAAATTTTAAAAAGATTGTATCATATGAAAGGGGAGATTTTGGACAAACTATCAAAATTTATATAGGATTATGATAATATATATATAGTTTTTATATAATTTACTTATATTAAATTATGTCATAGTATTTTAAAGGCACCATTGAATAGATAACTGTCATAAAAAAAATTGCAAATTTCTGACCAACCCAATTTGAAGCAAAAACAACATTCCATCAACAAACCTTACATATAAGTAAAGGGCACTGGGTGGATGTGTCATATATTTTTATGATTCTATTAAAAATAAATAATTAGATATTAATTTTTAATATGACTTTTCAAAAATATTAAATTAAAAAAGAAATTTAAAACTTTTTAAAACCTATATTAAAAAAACTTAAATTGTAAAACAACTTTTGGATTTGAAAAATAATATATCGTTTGAAAGTTATGTGTTTTCAATATATATCAATTTGGAATTCAAATATAGTGTATATACAAAATAAATAATTTAATTATGTATTAAATTTATAATGAGAAATAAATTATTATTTTTGAATCATGATTATTTCATCTACAAACCCTTTTCATTTTATTAAATTAGGTTAAAAAGTTCAACAACTTTGACGGTAATTTCATGAAAAATTTTAGGAAAACACTAAGCCTATGATTTTGAAATTTTTTGACATGATTTGGGACTCCCACTTGCCTATATCCAAAGTAATCCCAAAGAATTTTTAGAGGGAATCCAAATTTGAGCTATAAATTGTAATGACAAAAATTGCATACTCTACAATTTTCACACTATATTTTGGGCCTGCTTTAGTGTCCATCCCTTATAGAATATTTTAGGGATCATTTCAGCCTAGACTTGGCCTTTTCCTTCACTAGATTGCCAAATTTATTTATTTCATTCTGATTGTTTTCGCTGGCCTAAGGATACATGTTATATTTCAAGTGATTTCTCTAGGATGTGAGCACAATGCATAGACGTCTGCACGATGCACTAGTATCCTACAAGTTTGCAAAATTTAAACATTATTTATTCACTATATCTCTACTCTTTATTGATTATTAAGTATTGACAATATTATTAAGGGACTACTTCTCCTAGGTTGAACCCTTGACTAGACTAGCTTCACAATCACTACAAATGCTGGTTGATAGCAAGCAAGTTTGTAAATGATCTTGATGTAAGTATTGGTTCTTTTTAAAGCTCCAAATTGAAATGTCCCTTTTGAATGTTATTTAGTACTCTAAGATTTTGAATGATAATTGGATGGCAATTAGTGTCCAAATGAATGTCTTCACATACAAAGATATAACAAATCCTCACACAAATGTATACCAAGTTGGTTCCCAATGGCTGGTGGAAAAGGGTGAGAGTAGAAAAAAAAAAAATTTAGGTGAGATCTGCATAGCATAGGTTCACTCTTGCACATTGTGGAAATGACCTAGGATGAGCAAAGTGAGGTCTTTGTCTCAAGAACATATATGTAGAAGTATCACTTTTACAAAGGTAATGTGTGGGAATATATGCAAATAGGTCAAGGATAAAGTCGAATGTGTTGGAATGTGTGAAGAAAGTAGTAAAAAAAGTTGGATAAGGATAGGAGCTAAAATTAACACAAGAGTGTCTGACATGTCGCTATAGAATTATAATAAGACATTCCCTCAAAATAAACCCAAAACTAAATAAAAATTAACATAAACATACAAATTTCACTATTACAATAATTATAACTAACTTTATTTAAACATAAAATTCTCAACATAAAAATGATGCATATTTATCTCAAACCTATAAAAACAAGGCCGCGTTGCAGCGTAGTTCCTATTGGATGCTGGCAGAGCGGTTCTGTCAAGATTACAGTTTGATATGGATTCTATGAAGTTGTTTTATTTTTGTGTTATTGTTACTAGACTAAAATGACATATAGGCAATGTTCTCTACTCTATTTCCATAGCACACATATAATAGATTGGCTATAAAAACCAGGAGCAGAACAATAGTTCTCCATAAAAACCTCAAAATCAAAATTGTTTATTAAGACTACGATACGCGTTGAAATAACAATAAATTAGTAGCATTAGGTTTTCACAGTCTTGAAAATAAATTTTAAAAGCTTTTCTTTAAACTGTGTAAAAATTTATATACAGTTTTACAAAAAACTTTACAAATTTAAAACTATAAATCAGCCAACAAAGCAAGAGTGACTTGTTGATCCATTGCAAACGTTTTCTAAAGTCAGAAAACAACTTGAGTTTATTTCGTCTTATAAGTCTCGCAGCATGCATCGTTGATGATTTTCAGCTTTGTAGTGTGAAATCAATAGCTTGCTCTGCTCAAATTGCAGTGACCTAAAAAATGTTTCATGAACTGAGATTCTGGTTGTTGAACAGTTAGTTAGAACACTCATGACCACCAATTGGAGATAGAATAACTAATTTTAACAAACTTTTATGAGAAAAGATTGTGGTTCAGATTTTGATGAGGCTCCCCACACTCTCTATGCTTCACGTTCAACTAATGTGTCCAAAGATGACATTACTCTTGTAAGAGCCCAATGGAGTTGCTAAAAAAGCATATGCTGCTACAGACAATGCTCTTACTATACCATTGTGACCAGGTAAATGAGTCTATCCAGGAGAATCAAAGGTATCTCTGCACCATACCTGCAAAGAACTCATCTGTAAAATAGATGCACATTCAATAATCAAATAAAATGATAATCGACTATAACAGGTAGGCAAACTTTCCTTACCGGATTGTTTAAAACCTCTGCTCATGCCAAGAAAGCCCCAGGGGCAGAACAGGCCATGACCACGAATACCATGGCTTCAACCAAGGCGCACTAGGAAAAGTGATGACACTATTTGGTCCACAAGGTCCACACCACTTCAACTTCAAATATGCAAAAAGAACAAATTCCATCACTTTTGAACTCACCATCCTTGTCAAATTACTCCTACAGTCCTCACTGAATCTAGGAATAAAAAGTATCATTTTACTGATCTATGTTTTGTTTATCCAACATTGGAAATCTTTGCAACTAAGAAAGAGATTGTGAGATGAAATAGGGTGCGGATGCAACCTTGTAATTAATAAATTAATAATTATTATTTATACAATTCTCCCTCCCTAGTTGGCATGGAATATACAGCTACAAGGTTAGAAAACTTCAATTCATTGAGAAAGTCAACAAACTTCAAAAATCTAAAAAATAGTACGTAGCACTATAACAAACTTGGCATGAGCTAATGGACAAAGTATAGCCATTAAAACATGGTGCAAGTCATTCTAATATTTCAAGCACATGAAAAAACAATGCACAACCATAAAAAACAATGCGTGCAAGCATTCAAATTTAATGCAGAAGTAATTAACAAATAGCATTTAAAATTAATGCAGAAGTAATTAGTAGATAGCATAAGGCATATTAAAAATGGATTTCCCCTAGAAAACCATGGTGTAGCAGACAAGTAGAAGTATTTGCCATAAGAAAAAATGGTGCAAGAGAATGATGGCTCTGTGTTTCAAAATATGGAGGAATAACTTAAAATGCAAGTTAAAATCAAGTGTAACATAGCCCTAATGAGTTAAAAAAAGTCGTAGCCATGTATGGCTGGACAAAAGCATTATGTCTTGTCCACGAAAACACAACACAATAGAATATATGGCTTAGCCATATAAACCATTGCACAGTCATATCAAAAGTCTAGTGCAGCCATATAAACATTTGCCCAATCATATCCAAAGATTGGCACAAATGTATCAAATATGGCACATCATCTCAAGGATTTAGCAGTACCTCCAATCACCATGGATCCTACAACCATGGTGTAAACAAAAAAAATCCTACGTAGGAATATGAATGCCAATCATTATACAACCAACTAAAGCCCTATAGCAAAGGATATAGAAATGGCAGAATGACAAAAAAAAAGATGTTCCACATTGGTGCGTTGAAATAAAATTAGCTTTAGCAGAGTACACCTCGATTTTAAAATCATTGTACACAATTTTTAACAGAAAAATCATGACTTCAATAATTATGGATTGCAGAGGGAAAAAATCTCTTTAATGAAATCATAAAATTTAAGCGGGAAAATATCAGGGTAAAAAAATCCTCTGGAACGAATTTCACAATCTCCAGGATGTGGTAAGTCTACCAATCAACAAACAGCTTTCACGGCCTTGGAGAGGGCCAAAAGTCTAGTTTATAAACTGTCACAAAAAAATAAAAAATAAAAAAATGGAGCTAGATTCTAACCTATTTGGTGTTACAGCAGACAAGGTTCAGAATTGCCAATATAAGACCCAAGTCCAGAATTGAATTCCAACAGAAGAAATGTTGAAAACCTAATAGAACAGAACACTGGCACTTGCGCTTGCCCATTCCTGCAATTTACCCTGTAATGAGCAAGTTACAATACTGTCAAATTTTGGCTACATGAAAAATCACCCATTTTAGAAGACATATGAAAGATCACCCATTTCTTTCAAAATTAGAAGATATAATTACAGGCTACAACATTGATATTTTATAGAGATTTTGGATATAAAGTATTGAAATTTGGTTGAAACAATTTACGGAGGAGAGAGATTCTAATTTATGAACAGCTATTGTGTGACAAATGTTGGGTGGGTAGCTAGCAACATGGACACGTTCATAGGCAGCCTTGCCACGCAGCCTGACTCCTCGATCCTAGTAAAAACACAGACTCCATCGTTGGTTGCATCTGTTAAAAGCCTATTTAAAATATTAAAACATAGGCTTCTTTCTAAAGTTTTTGCAAGCTACGCGTCAGTCAATTTACTCTTATTGTAGCTCGTAATTCCCATTTCCCTTCTGACAATCTGTAGCCCCCAAATTTAGGACCAATGACAATGCAAATAATCATTTTGTTAATATTTGTCTCTAATGAACGTGCATTTTCCTTCCTAAAACATTAGGATATAAAAAGTTAATTGAAAAAGATAATCGATGATTTGCCAAGAACAAAGAGTTTAATCACGGGTTAAAAACAACCCCTCGCCTATAGTTCCACGACAGGAACTAATAAATTTGCATCATCCCATCGACAATTATCTAAAGTCTTTAAAGAAACCAATTTAATGAATGCCTTAAGAAAAGTCAATTTAATGAATGCCTCAAAAAATAGGATTGATTACATGATTGTATTTGATTTAGGTAAATCAACAAATTTTGAAAAAAAAATTCATAAGAGATTCAATAAAGAAGATGATCCTTTGCCTATATTTTAATCACTCTAATATATGCATATTTTTGTCATATGGTAAAGAAGATGATTGTGAATTTTGTCAAAGATGAGTATCCAAGAAAGAAACAAGAAGGTAGGAGGCGCAGTGGTAAATAACATGATGCTATTTGGAGATCAATAAAGCTATAGAATGAACTTCTCTTCCCTGGAAATGATGCTAAAGAATAAGATGACCATATCATCTTCAGAATCATAATTTAACTCAGCCTTAAATGTTAGAAGAGAACTCGTTAAAAATTCAAAACCCACACTCTCCACAATTACTGAATAACCTTATGATAGAGTTAAGTGGCATTTTTTGCAGAGAATTCTCTTAGGCTTTGGTTTTAGTCTAGATTGGGTCAGTTGGATTATGAGTTGTGTTACCTCTTCCTCTTTTTCTGTTCTTATGAATGGGGAACCTTCTGAGCTTTTTGAGACTTCCAGGGGCCTTTGATAAGGAAACCCTCTCTTCACTTATCTGTTTATTATTATGGCTGAGGGTCTGGGTAGGTTTCTTAAGTCGTGGGTTTCCCTAGGCAAGATTCAAGGTTGGTATTGGGGCAATGGGCTTCCGCTACTCTCTCATCTTCAGTTTGTGGATGACACTTCTCTTATGGGGAGGGCTCGCCTTTAGGAAGCTATTTCTTTTAGGTGGGCTTTGGATATTTACATTGCTGCTTCAGGTCAAAAAGTCAATGAGCACAAGTCTTCTATCTTCTTCTTTAATACTCCTCAAGTTATTCAACGGTGGATTGCTAGTATTCTGAGGTTTCAGATTGGGTCTCTTCCCTTTCTCTATCTGGGAGCTCCTCTTGTCGTTGGTAGGCATCCCATGTCTTCTTGGCAAAATTTTCTAGATAAGTTACATAGTAAAGTCAATCATTAGACTCATCGGTGGCTCTCTACTACTACTCGAGTGACTCTTCTAAAGTCTGTTATTCAGGCTCTCTCTATTTACAAGTGTTTTGTTCAGGTGGCTCCTTTATATTTCCTGAAGGAATTTGATGCTCTCTCACCACTATTTCTTTGGAGTGATAACTTGCAGTCGGCTAAGTGGAGTCTTTTTAAGTGGGATATGGTGGGAATGTTAGATCTAGGGCACACAACTGAGACGGGGTGGGTGAATCAGTTGTGCAAAGACTTGCTTCTATTTTGAACACTTGATTCTTCTTTGTTAGTTAATAGCATATTAGTTAATCATTCATGAAAGCATAATGCATAAACACAAGAGCAGATAATCATCAACACATTGGACACCAAGATTTTGATGTGGAAAACCCGATTAAGGGAAAAACCATGGGGTGATTAACCCAAGGATTATTCTCTGTTAGAAGAATAAAAAAATGAATGGCACATGCCAATTAGGGCTCACTGCCCGAGCACACTGCTCACAAAGAGGCACACTGCCTACAAGAGACACACTGTCTACAAAGTGATAAGAATCACAAACTTGAACTAGAGATTGACATCTTTACCATGTCTGGATCAGTTCCATTTAAGCCTGAGATACTTCTGCTCTGCCCTTCGCTCTTTCACTATACCACTCTCATCCGCTGCTCAACACACTTTGAAATGAACTCACAAACCTTTATTTATAGAAGACATCGACTTAGGAACAATCATCTAAGTTAGCAATCAACCATAAGGACATCCGCAAGATGATTAATACATCTGGTCGGTCACCAGAAGAACATTCACAAGATGAACAACTCATCCGATTGGCTAGTCTGAGCAAGAACTTCATCTGGAAGAATATCTTCAATTCTGGGCTCTACCACAAATACGGACCAACAACATAACCTCAACATGATCCAAGAACCTTCACAAGCTTGCCTGATTAACTAGGTACATCCGCACTTCCTCTACTCACTGGAATCTCTTCTCCTCTTCATCCGAAACTTCAAGAACACAGTCTGTCGCCACTGTCATACTGAAAAAGGTGCTTCCAGACCTCCAAACTTTGTACAAACTAAGATGACACATCACAAGGACATCCCAAACACTCCTTCTAATCCACAAAGTCTGACAATGCTCCTCCAGATCTCACCGGACCTTTTTGTAACACTCTATCACTCCGGAACAGCTCCCGGAACTAGTTTTACTTGACCGATCACAACTTTTTCATATCTTCATGCGGACCTCTGAAATCTTAACTGGATCATCCCAAGACTCATATCTACAAATCCTTTAATCCACATCCTCTGATTCTCAACCTATTGAGTACATTTGCCTTCTTCTTATCACTATTCTTCACTGTTCCTGATTGAGACTACTTTTCTTAATATCCTCCACACACAGCTCATCCAAACCTTCTTACCAATACAATATGAGTATGTTGACATCAATGACAACACTGGTTAACCTCATACTTGCAACAATCTCCCCCTTTGTCATTGATGGCAACATATAATGTGAAAAACCATCAAGACAAGAACTTCTCTTTTCTGTCACAGCTCCCCTTATCAGCAACAACTCTTCACATGTCTTCTCTTCCTTTACTGCTTCCCCTTTGATCATCAACCACTTATTTTTCACATGTCTTCTCTCCCCCCTTGACATCAATGGAAAAGGGCTCATACTTGCACTTGTAACATATCAGAATCATACCAGCTGCTCCCCCTTAGTAGCAACTCCCCATCATCAATCTGGATCACAAGATGTGACTGTGATATCCACCAGACTGATGCACATCAGTGCATCCTAGTTCATCACCGGAGGGGCCATGACCCCTAACTTCTCTCAGAGATACTCAAAAGAGTCCTTGGGGAGAGGTTTAGTAAAAATATCTGCAATCTGATCCTTGGAGGGTACATACTCCAATCTGACTTCATCCTTGTTCACTTGTTCTCTCAAAAAGTGAAACTTGATAGATATGTGCTTGGTCTTAGAATGCAATACCGGATTCTTAGAAATATTAATTGTACTTGAATTATCACAGAAAATTATGATAGGCTCCTCATATTCAACTTTAATGTCTCTTAGCATCTGCTTCATCCATAAGATTTGAGTGCAACTACCTGCTGCTGCAATGTATTCTGCTTCAGTTGTAGACAGAGATATTGCATCTTGTTTCTTGCTTAGCCAAGAAACCAATCTCTTTCCCAAAAAGAATGCTCCACCACTGGTGCTCTTCCGGTCATCCACATCTCCTGCCCAATCTGCATCTGTATATGCATGAAGAGAGAAATCCGGATCTCTAGGATACCATAGAACATACTCAACTGTTCCTTTCAAGTACTTCAAAATTCTTTTGATTGCCATAACATGAGATTCTCTAGGATCAACCTGAAATCTTGCCACAAGACCAACAGCCTGCATTATATCTGGTCTAGTCTGAGTGAGATACAACAATCCACCAATCATTGACCTATACTTTGTCTAATCTACCTTTGGAGAGTCATCATCTTTGCTCAACTTACATCTGGTTTCCATAGGAGTGTTCATTGGCTTTGAATCTTCCATACCAAATTTCCTCAACAATTCTTTCCAATATTTGGTCTGAGAAATGAAAATCCCTTTCTTTGTTTGAGTAATTTGCAGACCCAAGAAGAAATTCATTTCACCAAGCATAGACATTTCAAACTCACTTTTCATCTGATTTGCAAAAGTTTTGCACATACTATCTCTTCCTCCAAAAATGATATCATCCACAAACACTTCAACAATCAAAATATTTTCATGATCAATTTTGAAATATAAGTTACTGTCAACAGTACCTTTGTTGAATCCAATCTGCACAAGATGCTTATCCAACCTTTCATACCATGCTCTTGGGGTTTGCTTGAATCCATACAATGCTTTCTTCAACTTGCAGACCATATCATCATTATCAAACAATTGAAATCCATCCGGTTGTTCAATGTATACTTCTTCCAAATCACCATTTAGGAAGGCAGACTTGACATCCATCTGATATACCTTGAAGTCTTTGAAGGTAGCATATGCAAGAAATAATTTGACTGCTTCAATTCTTGCTACCAGAGCAAAGGTTTCTTCAAAATCACTTCCTTCTATTTGAGAGTAGCCTTTGCAGACCAATCTGGCTTTGTTTCTGATAACTTCCCCAACCTCATTTAGTTTGTTCCGGAAGACCCATTTGGTTCCAATCACATTCTTGTTTTTAGGTCTGGGAACAAGATCCCAAGTGTCATTTTTCTCAATTTGCATCAACTCTTCTTCCATTGCTCTTGTCCAATTTTCATCATTGCATGCTTCATTTATTGTCTTAGGTTCAATCTTTGAAATCAAACAACATTCATCTAAATTTTGAGCAATTTTCCTCCTTGTTTGTACCCCTTTGCTTTTGTCACCTATGATCTAATCTTCAGAGTGATTTAAAGTTACATACCTTGGAACTTTGGGAGTCTCTTGCACTGCTGTTTCTTGATCAGGTTCATTCAAACAAACCTCTTCTTCCTGATTTACCGGATTAGTCTGAATCTGACTTTCAGGAAGGGATTGAGTTCCTTGAATTAGAGCACCATCATGATCATCTTCATCATATTCATAATCAACCTTCACATTTGTACTTTCTATCATCTTTTTTAGTCTCTTATTGTAACACTGGTATGCTTTGCTTTGAGTGGAGTAACCCAAGAAAATTCCTTCATCACTTCTAGCATCAAACTTTCCTAGATCTTCATCTCTTTTGATGTAACACTTACTACCAAATACTCTGAAATATCTCACAGTAGGAGTTATACCAAACCAAAGTTCATAAGAAGTCTTACTAGTATTGTTTCTGATTTGAACTCGGTTAAGAGTGTAGACTGCAGTGCTGACAGCTTCTCTCCAAAACATTTGAGGAACATTTGCTTCCATCATCATTGTCCTGGAAGCTTCCTGGATGGTCCAATTCTTTCTCTCAACTACTCCATTTTGCTGTGGAGTCCTAGGAGCAGACAACTGTCTCTTTATGCCATGCTTCTCACAAAAGTCTATGAATTCACCACCTCTATCAGACCTTAGACACTTTAGTTTCAATCCGGTTTGATTCTCTACCATAGCTTTGAAGATTTTGAACTTCTCAAGGGCTTCTGATTTCTCTTTTAGGAAGGTAACCCACATCATCTAGGAATGGTCATCAATTAGCAACATGAAATATCTATCACCTTGCATACTCTTGATTCTTGTCAGACCACAGAGATCAGTATGTACTAATTCCAACAATCTGATAGTGGATTGATCCTTGCTTTTGAAAGAGACTCTGCTCTATTTACCTAGCTGACATTCTTTGCACAAACTATTTGTAGGTTTCACCAATTTTGGAAGATCTCTTATAGCCTGAATATTGCCTATCTTGATGATGTTATCAAAATTTACATGACACATCCTTCTATGCCATAGCCAATTTTGATCAACTTGAACAAACAGACAACTTTTATTTGAACCAACCAGATGGAAGATATTACCTTTAGTTTGAGTACCGGATGTAATCTCAGTTTCGGAGCTTGTAAAGATTCTGCATCTTCCATTCTTGAAATGGAGATCATAGCCTTTATCCACTAACTGACCAACACTGAGAAGATTGTGCTTCAATCCTTCAACATATAGTACATTACTGGTTTTGCTCTTTCCATCAAAAGAAATAGTTCCCCTACCTCTAATTCTGCCAGCAGAATTGTCACCAAACTTTACCATTCCTCCTCCATACTTTTCCAAATCTAAGAACTTGTTCTTGTCACCAGTCATATGGTGAGAGCATCCACTGTCAATAACCCAATCATCCTTTTCTTCAATTTGGGCAGCCAAAGCTCTTTCTACAACCTTATGATTGACAGATTTAGAGGATATTGAATCTTCTTCCTTGATGGCAATAAACACCCATTCATTTCCGGATTTGCTTCCTATTTTTGATTCATCATCTATTACTCCTTCATTGTCATCTTCTTCATGAACATAATAGCAGTTCTTTTGAAACCTTTGTCTATTGTTATTAGACCTTGCAGATCTTTCCGGGCATCTTGAAGCAAAATGACCAATCTTATTGCAGTTGAAGCACTTAAATGATAGTTTTCCTTCATACTTACTGGATCCTCTTGGCAGTCTTTTTGCAATGAGGGCTTCAAGTTGAGTTGTTTCTGCTTCTTCCTCTTCCATATCTTTCCTTGCTTGTTCATACCATGACAGCTTCCTTGAAGAGTTCTCTCCTAGATCAAATCTTTGTTTGCCTTTCACATAGGCACTGGCTTTGAATGCAGATTCAGTCTTGGGGGGATCATCTCCAAACTCATTCATTTCAAATGTAGCCAATTTGCCAGCCAGTTGCTCTCTTGTGACAGTTGTATGGGCTCTGAATTCATTAATGGCAGCAACCTTGATTTTGTAGGCAGCAGGAAGGGATCTGAGAATTTTGCAAACAATTTCATTTTCATCCAGAACTCCACCAGCATTCCTGATTCCGCACACTAGCTCATTCACTCTTGGCATAAAGGTAGTGATATTTTCATCATCTCTCATCTTCAATCTTTCAAATTCCCTTTCAGACTTTGCAACCTTACACTCTTGACAAACTCATCTCCTTCGTACAGAAGTTCCAGTTTAGTCTAGATCTCATATGCAGTTGGTAGGTCAATAACATTTGAGAGATCTAAGTTAGTCAATACACTTAGAAGAGCTTCCTTGGTCCGCAAATTATTTTCAGCATCTGTGATTTCATTCAGAGTTGTCGGACCACCCTGTGGAGGTACATATGGTTTTGAGACCATGGCCAAGTATGCTTTTCCCATACACTCCAAGTGACATTTCATGCGACCTTTCCAGAGAGTGAAGTTGGTTCCATCGAAGTTCAGACTATCCTTCTTGTATGACGACATCCTGGATCTCCTCAAGCGGTTAAGCTCCTTTCAGAGGAACTTGGCTCTTATACCAATTGTTAGATCTAGGACACACAACTGAGAGGGGGGGTGAATCAGTTGTGCAAAGACTTGCTTCTATTTTGAACACTTGATTCTTCTTTGTTAGTTAATAGCATATTAGTTAATCATTCATGAAAGCATAATGCATAAACACAAGAGAAGATAATCATCAACACATTGGACACCAAGATTTTGACATGAAAAACCCGGTTAAGGGAAAAACCATGGGGTGATTAACCCAAGGATTATTCTCTATTAGAAGAATAAGAAAAATGAATGGCACATGCCAATTAGGGCTCACTACCTAAGCACACTGCTCACAAAGAGGCACACTGCCTACAAGAGACACACTGTCTACAAAGTGATAAGAATCACAAACTTGAACTGGAGATTGACATCTTTACCATGTCTGGATCAGTTCCATTTAAGCCCGAGATACTTCTGCTCTGCCCTTCGCTCTTTCGCTATACCACTCTCATCCGCTGCTCAACACAATTTGAAATGAACTCACAAACCTTTATTTATACAAGACATCAACTTAGGAACAATCATCTAAGTCAGCAATCAACCATAAGGACATCTGCAAGATGATTAATACATCTGGTTGGTCACCACAAGAACATTCGCAAGATGAACAACTCATCCGGTCGGCTAGTCTGAGCAAGAACTTCATCCAGAAGAATATCTTCAATTCCAGGCTCTACCACCAATGCGGACCAACAACATAAGCTCAACATGATCCAAGAACCTTCACAAGCTTGCCTGATTAACCAGGTACATCCGCACTTCCTCTACTCACTGGAATCTCTTCTCCTCTTCATCCAGAACTTCAAGAACACAGTCTGTTGCCACTGTCATACTGAAGAAGGTGCTTCCAGACCTCCAAATTTTGTACAAACTGAGATGACACATCACAAGGACATCCCAAACACTCCTTCCAATCCGCAAAGTCTGACAATGCTCCTCTGGATCTCACCAGACCTTTTTGTAACACTCTGTCACTTCGGAACAACTCCCAGAACCGGTTCTACTTGACCGATCACAACTTTTTCATATCTTCATGCGGACCTCTGAAATCTTAACTGGATCATCTCAAGACTCAAATCTACAAACCCTTTAATCCGTATCCTCTGATTCTCAACCTATTGAGTACATCTGCCTTCGTCTTATCACTGTTCTTCACTGTTCCTGATTGAGACTACTTTTCTTAATATCCTCCACACACAGCTCATCCAAACCTTCTTACCAATGCAATATGAGTATGTTGACATCAATGAAAACACTGGTTAACCTCATACTTGCAACAGGGAAGGCCATAGAAATAGGGGGGCCTTTGTTTACATTCTACTGTTTTGAATGGGCAAGCTCTTGCCGCCAAGTTATATTGGCGTTGGTGTACTAGTTAGCATTAGCTTAAGGCCCATATTCTTACCCACAAGTATCTTAAGGATGTTAACACTTTTGATGTTCCTCATTTCCCTTTAGAAGGAAGGGGATCTATGATTTGGAATACCCTCAAATTGGGGGCTCAATTGGTTAAGAAGGGGCTTTCTTGGATATGTCATTTGGGTTCTTAGGCTCTTTTTTGGTGGGATTCTTGGGATGGTCATCCTCCTATTCTTTTTGCTTACCCTCACCTCCAGTCTTTTTGTGATTATTTTACTATTGTAAGTTCAAATACGGTTGAGCATTATAAATTTGTTTGGAATATTGGACTGGCTGCTAGCCTTAGATGGAAGCACTCCTCGAATTGGATGCCAGGAGGGTCAGAGGAGGATAGACAAGAGTTGGCTCAGATTCTTGCATCATGTGAATGTAATTCCATAGTGGGACATGATGTCTTGGCTTGGAGTAATAGTGATTTATCTGGTAAGTACTTTTTTCAGTAGGGTATGGTGAGTTGGTTAGGCAGGTGTTTGGGGACATTGAGGTTCCTTGGTGGAAACAAGTGTGGAACAAATTTTATTGGCCCAAGTGCAATTTGTTTATGTGGCTAGTGGTCCAGAACTGGTGTCTTACTTGGGATAACTTGTACAAGAGAGGGTTCCAAGGTCCCTCGATGTGTGTTTTGTGCTGTAAAAGTGAAGAGAGTGTATCTCATCTCTACTTCCAATGTTCCTTTTCTAGGAGGCTTTAGCACCTTTGGTGGGCTGTGTGGAACCAAGCTTGTTGGCATGTCTCTTCTTTGGCAGAGTTCTTTGTCCAGTGGGGGAAGGCCCCTATTAAGACCTCTTTTCTTAAAGTTACTTGGGTTCTTGGACTAACTTCTATTATCTGGCATATCTGGCTAGAGAGGAATAGTAGGATTTTTCAAGATGTGAAGCTACTTGTCCAACATTTGTGGTGGAAAATTCTTTATTCTTTGGGAGAAACTATTTCTGATAAGTGTGACTTGGCTAAAGGTGTGGATCCTGGAGAGCTTGCCTGTTGTACTCATCTTAATCTTCCTCTTCAGAGGGATGTTTCTCAAAGTGTTTGTTAAATCAATGGAAATAGATGTTGACATCCTCTTCGGAAGATAAATAGGGAGGTGCCTTGGTGTCCTCCTCGTCGAGGTGTGTTGAAAATCAACACAAATGGTTCTTCTCATGGGAATCCTGGTCATGCTAGTATTGGAGGTGTTGGGCGGACTAGTTCTAGGACAGTTGAGTTTATCTTTTATGTTTATAAGTGTTGGTATACTAACAATATGATGGAGGCTCTTGCCATTTTATGTACGGTGGAGCATGGTTGTTTTCTTTTGTGGAGACGGATCATTTTAGGCTTGTGCCAATAGATATTAACCCCAAACTTTTAAATTCAAATTACAAATTTTAGACTTTGCCACCTTTTTCCTACTAGCTATTATGAGCTAACTAAGGTGCAATTATTTCAAATTATAGTTTAGAGTGGAGTATTTAAGGAATAACCTTAATTCATTTGAATAATCTAGTATTGATCTAGAAGCATCGTGGAGCATTCATATTCAGAGCATAATAGTGCATCTTGATTGTAAAACCATCCTAGACATAGTACATGCTTTCCTGTCTTTGATCTTAGTTCATCATTGTTAAATTGACCTACATAGAGGTTTGACCAAGGGATAATCTCCCTACCTAACAAACTCAATAATATTTCTAAACACCACTAGTCACCCACCCTAGATCACAAACTCAAAGGTGAACAAGTCACAAAGGTCTAAATCAAAGAACTTCACTTCCATTGGTCCAAGTTGAATTTTGCATGTCAAATTAATTTTATAGGTATGGAGATCAATTACATTAGTGAAGATCTAAACCAATGAGTAATACAATCAATTTACAAATTCTAAGGAATTTGTTTAACAAGGCCCTTTATTTTTAACATATTGGTGAATTAATTCTAGGCATCTTTTGCAACCTATTCCATCATATGGATTCAAGCTTGTACATTATTCCATTTATTTTAATTTTAGTATCTGTCCTAGCTCTTAAATCATAGGTTGTTATTATCGTTTAATTATTTTATATATTAGGTAAATTTTAGTGAAAGTATTTATTTTCATTACATAAATCGGTTTTGCTAATATTTTTAAATCTCCTAGGGTTTCATCCTTAGGGTTTATTCCTTCTCCATTAGGTTTTTAGATTTGATGTTTCTAATTGTTTTGCCTTTATTTTATATTTGATTAGGTTTGGGGTGTTCCATGTTGATTTCTAC
This sequence comes from Cunninghamia lanceolata, assembly GCA_027924645.1. Taxonomy (NCBI): domain Eukaryota; kingdom Viridiplantae; phylum Streptophyta; class Pinopsida; order Cupressales; family Cupressaceae; genus Cunninghamia; species Cunninghamia lanceolata. The sequence goes on along the minus strand of BSBN01000584.1, from coordinate 14,241,333 downwards.
TTGATCTATAACTTCCACTGATTTAATACTTGTGCATTGTTGCTGTATCATTTACCATGGATTTTCATGCTCCATCATCTTTAGCTCTATTCATGGATGCCTTGCTAATTTTATTGTACTTTTACATTATGTAACATTTGATTTTTCCATCCTTGAGGCTTCGATGTCTTATTTTCCTCATGTTAGATTTAGGGTAGACAACTGAGAGGGGGGGTGAATTAGTTGTCTAAAAATTTCTTCCAATTAAACACTTAAATCCACTTTGAAATTTAGTAACATGATAATAAATCAATTGTGGAAACATAATGCAGTAAGTTAAGAGCAGAAACACATTAACACACAAGACACCAAGATTTTTACGTGGAAAATCTAGTTAAGGAAAAAACCACGAGGTGATTAACCCAAGATTGTATTCTCTGTTAGAAGAATAGAAAGAACAAAATGGCACATGCCAATTAGGGCTCACTACCCAAGCACACTGCTCACAAGAGGCCCACTACCTACAAGAGACACACTGTCTACAGAATAATAAGTATCACATACTTGAACTGGAGAATAGCGTCTTCACCATGCTTGAATCAGTTCCATTTAAGCCCAATACTTCTACTCTGCCTTTCACTCCTCTTCTCTTTACCACACTCTCATCCCCACAAGATACTTTTGAAATGACTTTACAATTCCTTATTTATACAAGACATCGACTTAGGAATAGTCATCCAAGTCGGTATACATTTCAGAGTAAATACATAAATACAACATGACTAGTTATAAAACGACTTCATGCGGATCAACACATTGTCAGCCACATAGATCTGAGACTTCAATCTTCACTAAGGAACACGCCAATCTTCACATAACATCTTTAAGATCATTTACAGGCTACGTAACTCATCTAGTCGACCAAGCTTAGGAAGAGCACTATCATCCGGAAGTTATCTTTCAATTGCGATCTCAAAATCCAATGTGGACAACCAACATGAACTGGACACAATCTAAAGACCTCCACAAGCTTGCCTGAATCACCAAGAACATCCACACTATATATTCTTACTGAAATCCTTCTCTCCTTCATCTAGAAGCTCAAGAACACAGTCTGTCATTGTTGTCATAATGGAATAGATGCTTGCAAACCTCCAGACCATGAACCAATTGAGTTGACTATTCACATTGACTTACTAAACACTCCGTAAAATCTACAAAACAGGATATGTCATTTTTGGATCTCACCAGACCTAACTGTGTCACACTGTCACCTCTGAACATCTGTCAGAACTAGTTTTACTTAAGGGACCATAAATTCTTCAGAGCTTCATGCAGACCTTTGAGACCTTTACTAGATCATCTTAAGACACATATCTACAAACCCTTTGAAGCTCATTCTCTGATCTTCATCTTATCTAGGATCTTTAGCTCACTGTCTTCATTGCTCTTCTCTGTTCCTAATTTAGGACTAATTTTCTCAATATCCTCAGCACATCGCTTATCTAATCCTTATCATCAATGCAACAGGAGTATGTTGACATCAATGACAACACTGGTTAGGCCCATACTTGCAACAATCTCCTTCTTTGTCATTGATGGCAACATATGATGTGAAAAATTATTTTAACCATCAAGACAGGAACTTTTATTTACTAACACAACTCCCCCTATCACCAACAACCATTCACATGTCTTCTCTTCCTTTACTACTCCCCCTTTGATTAGCAATCACTTCCTTTTCACGTGTCTTCTCTCCCCCTTTGACATCAATGGCAAAGGGCACATACTTGCAACTCCACCACTTTAAAATCATACCAACTGCTCCCCCTGAGTAGTAGCTCCCCATCATCAATCCGGACCACAAGATATGACTATGATATCCATCGGACTGATGCACACCAGTGCACCTTAGTTCATCACCAGAGGGGCAATAACCCCTAACTTCTCCCTGAGATACTCAAAAGTGTCCTTAGGTAGAGGTTTAGTAAAGATGTCTGCAATCTGATCCTTGGAAGGCACAAACTCCAATCTGACTTCATTCTTGTTCACTTGCTCTCCCAAAAAGTGAAACTTGATGGATATATGTTTAGTCTTTGAATGCAACACTAGATTCTTAGATATATTTATTGTACTTGAATTATCATAGAAGATTATGATAGGTTCCTCATACTCCACTCTGATGTCTCTTAGCATCTGTTTCATCCACAAAACTTGAGTGCAACTACCTATTACTGCAATATATTTTGCTTCAGTTATGGACAGAGATATTTCCTCGTGTTTCTCGCTTAGCCAAGAAACCAATCTCTTCCCCAAAAAGAATGCTCCACCACTTGTACTCTTCCGGTCATCCACATCTCCTGCCCAATCTGCATCTGTATATACATGAAGAGAGAAATTATGATCTCTAGGATACCACAGACCATACTCAATTGTCCCTTTTACATATCTAAAAAATTCTCTTGATTGCTGGACATGAGATTCTCTAGGATCAGCTTGGAATCTAGCAACAAGACCAACATCATTCATAATGTTAGGTCTAGTTTGAGTAAGATACAACAATCATCCAATCATTGACCTGTACTTTTTCTGATCAGCCTTAGGAGAGTCATCATTTTTGCTCAATTTACATCCGGTTACCATGGGAGTACTCATTGGATTTGAGTCGTCCATCCCAAATTTCTTCAACAATTCTTTCACATATTTGGTCTAAGAAATGAACATTCCTTTCTTTGTTTGAGTGATTTGTGGACCCAAGAAGAAATTCATTTCCCCAAACATGGACATTTCAAATTCACTTTTCATTTGATTTGCAAAAGTTTTGCACATACTATCTCTTCCTCCAAAAATGATATCATCAATAAACACTTCAACAATCAAGATGTTTTCATGATCAATTTTGAAATAAAAATTACTGTCAGCAGTACCTTTGTTGAAACCAATCTTCAAAAGATTCTTATCCAATCTTTCATACTAGGCTCTTGGGGCTTGCTTCAGTCCATACAATGCTTTCTTCAACTTGTAGACCATATCACCATGATCAGACAATTGAAATCCATCCAGTTGCTCAATGTATACTTCTTCTTCCAAGTCTCCATTCAGAAAGGCAGACTTGACATCCATCTAACATACTTTGAGGTCCTTGAAGGCAGCAAAGGCAAGAAACAATATGACTGCTTCAATTCTTGCCACCGGAGAAAAAGTTTCTTCAAAATCAAATCCTTCTACTTGGGAGTAACCCTTGTAGACCAATCTGGCTTTGTTTCTGACTACTTCACCATCTTCATTCAGTTTAATCCGGAAGACCCATTTGGTTCCAATCACATTCTTTCTTTTAGGTCTGGGAACAAGATCCCATGTGTGATTCTTCTGAATTTGCATTAGTTCTTCCTCCATTGCTTTAGTCCAATTTTTATCATTGCAAGCTTCATTCATTGTCTTAGGTTCAATCTTTGAAATCAGACAATACTCTTCTGAGTCTTGAGCAATCCTTCTTCTTGTTTGTGCCCCTTTGCTTTTATCACCTATGATCTGATCCTCAGAGTGATTTAGTCTTACATACCTGGGAACTTTGGGATTTTCTTGTACTTCTGATTCTTGAATAGGCTTATTCAAACTCATCTCTTCTACCTAATTTACCGGATCAATTTGAATTTGAATTTCAGAAGGGGCTTGGACTCCTTGAATTAGAACATCATTCTGATCATCTTCATCATATTCATAAAACCTTGAGTGATTTTCAATTCCTTCTTCAACCTTCACATTTGTACTTTCTATAATCTTTCTCAGTCTCTTGTTATAACACCGGTATGCTTTGCTTTGAGTAGAATAACCCAAGAATATTCTTTCATCACTTCTAGCAACAAATTTGCCTAGATCTTCATCTCTTTTAATGTAACATTTGCTACCAAAGACTCTGAAATACTTCATAGTAGGAGTGATGCCAAACCAGAGTTCATAAGGAGTCTTACCGGTATTGCTTCTGATTTGAACTCGATTAAGAGTGTAGATTGCAGTGCTCACTGCTTCTCTCTAGTAGACCTGAGGAACATTTGCTTCCATCATCATGGTTCTGGATGCTTCTTTGATGGTCTAGTTTTTTCTTTCCACTACTCCATTCTGTTGTGGAGTCCTAGGAGCAGATAATTGTCTTCTTATTCCATGCTTCTTATAGAATTCTATGAACTCACCGGATGTGAATTCACCACCTCTATCAGACCTCAGACATTTTATGTTCAATCTATTTTCATTCTCCACCATAGCCTTGAATATTTTAAATTTCTGAAGAGCCTTTGATTTTTCCTTCAGAAAAGTTACCCACATCATCGGGGAGTAGTGATCAATTAATAGCATGAAGTATCTATCACCTTGCACACTTCTGATTCTTTCCAGACCACATAAATTAGTATGAACTCAGTCTAATAATCTGGTAGAAGACTATTCCTTACTTCTGAATGTGACTCTGCTCTGCTTACCCAACTGACATTCTTTGCACAGACTATTAGTAGGTTTCACTAGTTTTGGAAGATCTCTCACAGCCTGGGTGTTGCTTATTTTAATAATATTATCAAAATTCACATGACACATTCTTCTATACCACAACCAACTTTGATCAATTTGAACAAATAAGCAGTTGTTACCAGTACCAACCAAGTGGTAGATGTTGCCTTTAGTCTGGGTACCAGATGCAATCTCTATTCTGGAGCTTTCAAAGATCTTGCGTTTTCCATTCTTGAATCAGAGATCATAGCCTTTATCCACCAACTATCCAACACTGAGAAGATTGTGTTTCAAATCTTCAACATACAGTACATTACTAGTTTTGTTCTTTCCATCAAAGGAAATAGTTCCTCTACCTCTGATTCTGCCAGCAGAATTATCACCAAATTTTACCACTCCTCCTTCATACCTTTCCAAATCTATAAACTTGTTTTTGTCACCTGTCATATGGTGGGAACATCCACTATCAATGACCCAATCATCCTTTTCTTCAACTTGGGCAGCTAGAACTTTTTCCACAATTTTATGATTGATAGATTTAGAGGGCATTGGATCTTCTTCCTTGATGGCAATAAACACCTAATCACTTCCAGATTTGTTTCTTGTCTCTGATTCATCATCTATTACTCCTTTATCATCATCATCTTCATGAACATAGTAGCATTTCTTTTGGAACCTTGATCTATTAGGGTTTGGCCTTGAGAATCTTTCCGGACACCTTGAGGCAAAATGGCCAATCTTATTGCAGTTAAAAAACTTAAAAGGCAATTTCCCTTCATACTTAGCGGATCCTCTTAGCAGTATTTTTGCAATAAGGGCTTCAAGTTGAGCAGTTTCTGCTTCTTCTTCTTCCAGGTCTTTTCTTACTTTTTCATACCATGATAGTTTCCTTAAAGAGTTCTCTCCCAGATCAAACCTTTGTTTACCTTTTACAGAGGCACTGGCTTTGAATGCAGATTCAGTCTTGGGGGGGCATCTCCAAACTCGGTCAATTCAAATGCAACCAATTTACCAACCAATTGATCTCTTGTGACACCTGAATGGGCTTTAAATTCTTCAATGGCAACAACCTTGTATTTATAAGAATCGAGAAGGGATCTGAGAACTTTGCGAATAATCTCACCTTCATCTAAGACTCCACTAGCACATCTAATACCACAAACAAGCTCATTTACTCTGGGCATAAATCTAGTAATATTTTCATCTTCTCTCATTTTCAGGTTTTCAAATTTTCCTTTCAAACTCTGTAGCTTGGCATATTTCACATACTTGTCTCCTTCATGCAGAAGTTCCAACTTTTGCCAAATCTCATATGCAATTTTTCGATCAACAACATTTGTCAGTTCTAAATTAGATAAGGTACTTAGAAGAGCTTCTTTAGCCAACAAATTGTTTTCAGCATCTCTGAGAACATCTATGGAGTGCGGACCATTCTGGGGGGATCATACTTCTTTGAAGCCATAATCCAATACTGCATTCCCATACATTGCAAGTGGCATTCCATACGACTTTTCCAAAGAGTGTAATTGGTTCCATCAAACCTCGGACTATCTTTCTTGTATGATGACATCCTGGATCTCCTCAAGCAGTTAAGCTCTTTGAAAGGAACTTAGCTCTAATACCAATTGTTAGATTTAGGGCAGACAACTGAGAGGGGTTGGTGAATCAGTTGTCTAAAACTTTCTTCCAATTAAAAACTTAAATCCACTTTGAAATTCAGTAGCATGATAATAAATCAATCATGGAACATAATGCATTAAATTAAGAGCAGAAACACATTAACACACAACACACCAAGATTTTGACGTGGAAAACCCAGTTAAGGAAAAAACCACGGGGTGATTAACCCAAGCTTGTATTCTTTATTAGAAGAATATAAAGAACAAAATGGCACATGCCAATTAGGGCTCACTACCCAAGTACACTGCTCACAAGAGGCACACTGCCTACAAGAGACACACTGTCTATAGAATAATAAGTATCACATACTTGAACTGGAGAATAGCATATCACCATGCTTGAACTAGGCCCAATACTTCTGCTCTGCCTTTTGCTCCTCTGCTCTTTACCACACTCTCATCCCCACAAGATACTTTTGAAATGACTTTACAATTCCTTATTTATACAAGACATCGACTTAGGAATAGTCATCCAAGTCGGCATACATTTCAGAGCAAATACATAAATACAACATGACTAGTTACAAAAAGACTTCATGCGGATCAACACACTGTTGGCCACACAGATCTGAGACTTGAATCTTCACTTACGAATACGCCAATCTTCACATAACGTCTTTAAGATCATCCGCAGGATGCGTAACTCATCCAGTCGGCCAAGCTTAGGAAGAGCACCATAATCTAGAAGTTATTCTTCAATTGCAAGCTCAAAATCCAATGCAGACCACCAACATGAACTAGACACGATCCAAAGACCTCCACAAGCTTGCCTGAATCACCAAGAACATCCACACTATCTTCTTACTGAAATCCTTCTCTCCTTCATCTGGAACCTCAAGAACATAGTATGTCATTGTTGTCATAATGGAATAGATGCTTGCAGACTTCCAGACCACGAACCAAATGAGTTAACTATTCACATTGAATTCCTAAACACTCCATAAAATCCGCAGAACAGGATATTTCATTTCTGGATCTCACTGGACCTAATTGTGTCACACTGTCACCTCTGAACATCTGCCAGAACTGGTTTTACTTAAGTGGCCATAACTTCTTTAGATCTTCATGCGGACCTCTAAGATCTTTACTGGATCATCTTAAGACACATATCTAAAAACCCTTTGAAGCTCATCCTCTGATCTTCATCTTATCTAGGATCTTTAGCTCACTATCTTAATTGCTCTTCTCTATACCTGATTTAGGACTAATTTTCTCAATATCCTCAGCACACAACTCATCTAATCCTTATCATCAATGCAACAGGAGTATGTTGACATCAATGACAACACTGGTTAGGCCCATACCTGCAACACCTCCTTCATAGGGGTGAGTGCAAGATCATCATTAACCAAATAATATCCTTATGTGGCATTGAAAATTCTAAAAATAGACTTAAATAAGTTCACATAACAAATCAAAATCACTTATCTACAAAATTGTTAAAAAATTATTAATGAAAGTTTTGGTAAATTAAACATATTATGTGGATTACCAATTTGTTTTTAAATAATTTCAAATTAATTTGATGTTTTAAGTAGAAATTTCAAAGAGGCACTACTAAATTTTTGAAAACATCAAGAAGTGGGTATCATTCTGACCAAAGCTTAAATTTGACAGTTGTATGGCTGTATTTATGGATTTTAGTTGTAAAATACAATTGAAATTTTGAAAAGATTATATCATATGAAAGGGGAGATTTTGGACAAACTATCAAAATTTATATAGGATTATGATTATATATATATAGTTTTTATATAATTTACTTATATCAAAGTATGTCATGGTATTTTAAAGGCACCACTGAATAGATAACTGTCATAAAAAAAAATTGCTTGACAAGCAAAGTTGACTGTCAAATTTAAGCCCTGAAATTTTTTTACCAACCCAATTTGAAGCAAAAACAACATTTCATCAACAAACCTTACATATAAGTAAACGACACTGGGTGGATGTGTCATATATTTTTATGATTTTTTTATAAATAAATAATTATATATTAATTTTTAATATGACTTTTCAAAAATATTAAATTAAAAAAGAAATTTAAAACTTTTAAAAACCTATATTAAAAAAACTTAAATTATAACATAACTTTTGGATTTGAAAAATAATATATGGTTTGAAAGTTATGTGTTTTCAATATATATCAATTTGGAATTCAAATATAGTGTATGTACAAAATAAATAATTTAATTATGTATTAAATTTATAACGAGAAATAAATTATTATTTTTGAATCATGATTATTTCATATACAAACCCTTTCATTTTATTAAATTAGGTTAAAAAGTTCATTAAACTTTGAGGGTAATGTCATGAAAATTTTTAGGATAACACTAAGCATGTGATTTTGAAAATTTTTGACATGTTTTGGGACTCCCACTTGCCTATATCCAAACTAATCCCAAAGAATTTTTAGAGGGAATCCAAATTTGAGCTATAAATTGTAATGACAAAAATTGCATACTCTACAATTTTCACACTATATTTTGGGCCTACTTTAGTATCCATCCCTTATAGAATATTTTAGGGATCATTTCAAACTAGACTTGGCCTTTTCCTTCACTAGATTGCCAAATTTATATATTACATTCTGATTGTTTTCGCTGGCCTAAGACCACATGTTATATTTCAAGTGATTTCTCTAGGATGTGAGCACAATGCGTAGACATCTGCATGATGCACTAGAATCCTACAAGTTTGCAAAATTTAAACATTATTTATTCACTATATCTCTACTCTTCACAATCATGACAAATGTTGGTTGATAGCAAGCAAGTTTGTAAACGATCTTGATGTAAGTATTGGTTCTTTTTAAAGCTCCAAATTGAAATGTCCCTTTTGAATGTTATTTAGTACTCTAAGATTTTCAATGATAATTGGATGGCAATTAGTCTCCGAATGAATGTCTTCACATACGAAGATATAACAAATCCTCACACAAATGTATACCAAGTTGGTTCCCAATGGCTAGTGGAAAAGGGTGAGAATCAAAAAAATATATTTTTATGTTAGATCCGCATAGCATAGGATCACTCTTGCACATTGTGGATATGACCTAGGATGAGGAAAGTGAGGTCTTTCTCTCAAGAACATATATGTAGAAGTGTCACTTTTACAAGGGTAATGTGTGGGAATATATGCAAATAGATCAAGGATAAAGTCGAATGTGTTGGAATGTGTGAAGAAAGAGTAAATAAAATTGGATAAGGATAGGGCTAAAATTAACACAAGAGTGTGTGACATGTCGCTATAGAATTATAATAAGACATTCCCTCAAAGTAAACCCAAAACTAAATAAAAATTAACATAAACATACAAATTTCACTATTACAATAATTATAACTAACTTTATTTAAACAAAATTCTCAACATAAAAATGATGCATATTTATCTCAAACCTATAAAAATAAGGCCGCGTTGCAGCGTAGTTCATGTCACATGCTGGCAGAGTGGTTCTGTCAAGATTACAGTTTGATATGGATTCTATGGAGTTGTTTTATTTTTGTGTTATGGTTGCTAGACTAAAATGACATATAGGCAATGTGCTCTATTTTATTTCCATAGCACACATATAATAGATTGGTTATAAAAACTAGGAGCAGAACAGTAGTTCTCCATAAAAACCTCAAAATAAAAATTTGTTTATTAAGACTACGATACACGTTGAAATAACAATAAATTAGTAACATTAGGTTTTCACAGTCTTGAAAAAAAATTTGTAAAGCTTTTCTTTAAACTGTGTAAAAATTTATATATAGTTTTACAAAAAAAATTTACAAATTTAAAACTATAAATCAGCCAACAAAGCAAGAGTGACTTGTTGATCCATTGCAAACATAAAACAACTTGAGTTTATTTGGTCTTATAAGTCCCCCAGCATGCATCGTTGATGATTTTTAGCTTTGTAGTGTGAAATCAATAGCTTGCTCTATTCAAATTGCAGTGACCTAAAAAATGTTTCATGAACTCAGATTCTGGTTGTTGAACAGTTAGTTAGAACATTCATGACCACCAATTGGAGATAGAACAACTAATTTTAACAAACTTTTATGAACAAAGATTGTGGTTCAGATTTTGATGAGGCTCCCCACACACTCTATGCTTCACGTTCAACTGATGTGTCCAAATATGACATTACTCTTGTAAGAGCCCAATGGAGTTGCTAAAAAAGCATATGCTGCTATAGACAATGCTCTTACTATACCATGGTGACCAGGGAAATGAGTGTATCCAAGAGAATCAAAGGCATCTCCTCAGCATACCTGCAAAGAACTCATCTGTAAAATAAATGCACATTCACTAATCAAAGAAAATAATAATTGACTGTACCAAGTAGGCAAGCTTTCCTTACCCTATTGTTTAAAACCTCTACTCATGTCAAGAAAGCCCTAGGGGCATAACAGGCCATGACCACCAATACCATGGCTTCAACCAAGGTGTACTAGGAAAAGTGATGACACTATTTGGTCCACAAGGCAAATGCCACTTCAACTTCAAATATGAAAAAAGAACAAATTCCATCACTTTTGAACTCACCATCCTTGTCAAATTACTCCTACAGTCCTCACTGAATCTAGGAATAAAAAGTATCATTTTACTGATCTATGTTTTGTTTATCCAACATTGGAAATCTGTGCATGTAAGAAAGAGATTGTGAGATGAAATATGGTGTAGATGCAACCTTGTAATTAATAAATTAATAATTATTATTTATACAATTCTCCCTCCCTAGTTGGCATAAAATATACAGCTACAGGGTTAGAAAACTTCAATTCATTGAGAAAGTCAATAAATTTTGAAAATCTAAAAAATAGTGTGTAGCACTATAACAAACATGGCACGAGCTAATGGACAAAGTATAGCCATTAAAACATGGTGCAAGCCATGCTAAGATTTCATGCACATGAAAAAACAATGCGTGCAAGCATTCAAATTTAATGCAGAAGTAATTAATAGATAGCATTTAAAATTAATGCAGAAGTAATTAATAGATAGCATAAGGCATATTAAAAATGGTGTGCTCATAGAAAACCATGGTGTAGCAGACAAGTAGAAGTATTTTCCATAATAAAAAATGGTGCAAGAGAATGATGGCTTTGTGTTTCAAAATATGGAGGAATAACTTAAAATGCAAGTTAAAATCAAGTGTAACATAGCCCTAATGAGTTAAAAAAAGTCGCAGCCATGTATAGCTAGACAAAAGCATTATGTCTTGTCCATGAAAACACAACACAATAGAATATATAGCGTAGCCATATAAACCATTGCGTAGTCATATCCAAAGTCTAGTGCAGCCATATAAACCTTTGCCCAATCATATCCAAAGATTGGCACAAATGTATCGAATATGGCACATCATATCAAGGATTTAGCAGCACCTCCAATCACCATGGATCCTACAACCATGGTGTAAACAAATAAAATCCTATGTAGGCATATGAATGCCAATCATTATACAACCAACTAAAGCCCTACAGCAAAGGATATAGAAATGGCAGAATGATGTCAAAAAATGATGTTCCACATTGGTGCGTTGAAATAAAATTAGCTTTAGCAGAGTACCCTCGATTTTAAAATCATTGTACATAATTTTTAACAGAAAATTCATGACTTCAATAATTATAGACTGTAGAGGGACAAAATCTCTTTAATGAAATCATAAAATTTAAGTGGGAAATAATCAAGGTAAAAAAATCCTCTGTAACTAATTTCACAATCTCCAGGATGTGACAAGTCTAGCAATCGACAAACAAATTTCACAGCCTTGGAGAGGGCCAAAAGTCCAGTTTGTAAATAGTCACAAAAAAATAAAAAATAAAAAAATAGAGTTGGATTCTAACCTATTTGGTGTTACAACAAACAAGGTTCAGAATTGCCAATATAAGACCCAAGTCCAGAACTAAATTCCAACAAAAGAAATGTTGAAAACCTAATAGAACAGAACAGTGGTACTTGTGCTTGCCCATTCCTGCAATTTTCCCTTTAACGAGCAAGTTACAATACTGTCAAATTTTAGCTACATGAAAAATCACCCATTTTAGAAGACATATGAAAGATCACCCATTTCTTTCAAAATTAGAAGATATAATTAAAGGCTATAGCATTGATGTTTTATAGAGCTTTTGGATATAAAGTATTGAAATTTGGTTGAAACAATTTATGGAGGAGAGAGATTTAATTTATGAACAGCTATTGTGTGATAGATGTTGAGTGGGTAGCTAGCAGCTTGGACACATTTGTAGGTAGCCTTGCCACGCATCCTGACTCCTCGATCCTGGTAAAAACACAGACTCCATCGTTGGTTGCATCTATTAAAAGCCTATTTAAAATATTAAAACATAGGCTTCTTTCTGAAGTTGTTACAAGCTACACGTCAATCAATTTACTCTTATTGTAGCTTGTAATTCCCATTTCCCTTCTAACAATTTGTAGCCCCCAAATTTAGGACCAATGACAATGCAAATAATCATTTTGTTAATATTTGTCTCTAATGAACATGCATTTTCCTTGCCGAAACATTAGGATATAAACAGTTAGTTGAAAAAGTTGGTCAATGATTTGCCAAGAACAAAGAGTTTAATCACAGGTTAAAAGCAACCCCTCGCCTATAGTTCCACGGAAGGAACTAATAAATTTGCATCATCCCATCGACAATTATTTAAAGTCTTTAAAGAAACCAATTTAATGAATGCCTTAAGAAAAGTCAATTTAATGAATGCCTCGAAAAATAGGTTTGATTACATGATTGTATTTGATTTAGGTAAATCAACAAATTTTGAAAAAAAAATTCATAAGAGATTCAATAAAGAAGATGATCCTTTACCTATATTTTAATCACTCTAATATATGCATATTTTTGTCATATGGTAAAGAAGATGATTATGAATTTTGTCAAAGATGAGTATCCAAGAAAGAAACAAGAAGGTAGGAGGCGCATTGCTAAATAAAATGATGCTATTTGGAGATCAATAAAGCTACAGAATGGACTTCTCTTCCATGGAAGTTGTTGGTGACTCAGATGGGCAAAACTTCACTAGAGATTGCAAGATAACACTTTCATATTATCCCCAGCGGAGTCGCCACTTTTTTGGAGTTCTTCTCCCGAATCATCAGAGGGTTTGCCACTTCTAATGCATAGGCAGATTCGGCCAACAAATACAGGAGGTTGCATGAGCTGCCTCCCCTTCAATTCTGGTTCTGCCACACCAAGGGGGGTATCCGTATAGCTAAAGATTTTGATCTTTGACTCACCCAATGACAGAAAGATTTAGCTTTACAACAAGCAGAATACTCTCATTTATGGACCAAGATTTGTATGATAGATCATAAGGCTGGCAACATTCTTGGACATATCTAACTGGTTGGGTATGAGAGTATGCAGAGGTCCTATTCCTACTTCTACAACTAACAGGTTGGAATTATGATATGATTTGTTTTATATCTTGAATGCAAGACAGGGGGTTTTGGATCATAACTACTACACAAGAAGCAGACTAGTGCCTATCTCAAGGCAAGGAGTCAACTAGATGTATACATAAGAATGGTTTGCACTATCATTCAAATTTCAAGGGGTTAGATTTGATGCTTTCCTTACAAACATCACCCAAGACTGAGTATTTAGCTGCCTCTACTTACAAACATCCCAGCTAACATACATTCTTCTTCATACTTAACCTAAAATAGTTTAATCCACTTCTTGAATGGAAGTTAAAGATCAAGCATGCAATACAACAAGTCTATATTCTACAATTTGAGAACCCTTAGCAACCGGATTCAAAAGAAGCGATGCATACAGCAAATGGAGACAGACAACTAAACACATGCAACAATGCATTTTTCATATAAAACAACAATGAAACTGAACATATGTGCAATGTACATTTCAGATGCAACTCATAAACTCCAAAATGAGACAGAACAGCCAAGAAATGCTTTGTTCTTCATTATTTTCTCTAAAAAATGCCCAAGTCTTCAACAACCTTGAAAATGAGTAACACAGTCCTTCTTATACAACAAGGATGTGTACTCAACAGTTAATTACAAGGCATTTCAAAATATCTGTCAAATACAATGCACCTTCAGAATGGTGCCTAAAACATTGAATGCTCTATGTAGAAAAAGAAGGAAAGGCAGGTGAAATTGGGAGATGTGCTGCCGTTTGAAGATTTTCCTCATGAATTTGGTAGCTAGCATGTCCTCTCGACCCATACCTCTTTGCAATCCTGTCATTAATGGCATACCAACCCGTGGGATATAGTAGTTGCGTGCTCTAGAGCTCTTCCCACCTGAAATGATGCAACAAACAAAAGAAATCCTTTGCTCTTGAAAGTTTGAAAGATGGTCGTCGATTCCTTCCTCTTCTCCAAGATCTATGGCTTCAAATTGCTTTGAAAAGTCACTAGCCAATGAAATTGTGCCACGTAGTCACCCCTTGCTTCTATCGTTGACTTTTCCCTTTCTTATTTTGCCTTTTTCGCCCTTAAAACCCTTGTATACGCAAAATCATATGCATGCAACTGTCTTAACACGTGGCAGCCCCTGGTTGGTTCTCCATCACCGTGACATCTTCATTTCCATCGGCCATCAGGGAAACCCTGGAGGTATCTGCCAATGTATAAGGTCTCAGCAATATGCCAATGTATCTCCTTTGTTTTTTACATATCGCATTGTATAATGCACATACAAGTGCAATATACATACAAGGCACGAACTCCAGCACACTTATCAATCGGATTTGAAATAACCATCGGAATCCAGCTTGTATCTTTACTCTTTTGTATATCAACATATACAAATGCCATATACATACAAGCCGTGGACACCAGTGCTGAATTCACCAAATTTGATCCTTGAATCGGGTCCAGCTTGTATATTGCTCCCTTGTATGTTTGCCTTGCATATTGCATTATACAAATGCAATATACAAGCAGAAACATACATTTAATCAGATTCGAACCTTTATCAACTACATTGCATACATTTTCGAGTCCGGGCCATGCATATTAAGAATGTATGTTCCTTTGTATGTGCAAACATACAATCACACTTGTATATGCAAACGGTGGGCCCTGCCGATTGTATCTTTTTCCCTGGCACATCTTCCTTGCATGCGCCCAATGTACATTTTTCTTTGTATGTCTGCGGGTCCCACCAAAATTATCTCCCCCTTTGTATGTTGACTTTGCATGTGCATTGGCCATCGGGGAGACTTTGGGGTTGGCTACCGATGAGTGTTGTTTCACCAATGAACCCTTTCACTGTAGCAAATACATGTCGGCCTCTTATATATTTGCAATGTACATTCCCAATGTATGTTGGACATACATTCACCTTTGTATCTTTGCGGTATACATTGTCGCTTCCATATTTCTCTTGTATGCTGCCAATGCATCTTTTCCTTTGCATGTTTCCATTGTATCTACCTATTGCATGTCTAAACATACAACACAAATATACATACTAACCCTCACATACAAGCAGGGAATATTCTGAGAATCTTCAATGTATGTTCCGCCTTTGTATGTCCAGAATGCATATACAAGCCCAATATGCATACAAAGATGCATACAATCAATTTTTTACCATTTTTGAAGGCCGATTGAACTTATTTTCGGGCTCACCAATGTATATTAGCACTTGCACATTTCAAATGTACATATAAACAACAATGCATATACAAGGATACATGCATGAAAATGGAGGCTGATAGACTTAGCAGTTTTCTAGGTTTTTTTGTGAAGGGGCCTGTAGATTTAAATGCCTGAAACCTGAATGTTTATGCAGGCACCAACAAAAGTGATGCTAAAGAATAAGATGGCTATATCATCTTCAGAATCATAATTTAACTCAGCCTTAAATGTTAGAAGAGAACTCGTTAAAAATTCAAAACCCACCCTCTCCACAATTATCGAATAACCTTATGATAGAGTTAAGTGGCATTTTTTGCAGAGAATTCTCTTAGGCTTTAGTTTTAGTCTAGATTGGGTCAGTTAGATTATTAGTTGTGTTACCTCTTCCTCTTTTTCTGTTCTTATGAATGGGGAACCTTCTGAGCTTTTTGAGGCTTACAGGGGCCTTCGACAAGGAGACCCTCTCTCCCCTTATTTGTTTATTATTATGGCTGAGGGTCTGGGCAGGTTTCTTAAGTCGTGGGTTTCCCAAGGTAGGATTCAAGGTTGGTATTGGGGCAATGGGCTTCCACTGCTCTCTCATCTTCAATTTGTGGACGACACTTCTCTTATGGGGAGGGCTCACCTTCAGGAAGCTATTTCTTTTAGGCGGGCTTTGGATATTTACCTTCCTGGTTCGGGTCAAAAAGTCAATGAGCACAAGTATTCCATCTTCTTCTTTAATACTCCTCAAGCTATTCAATGGTAGATTGCTGGTATTCTAAGATTTCAGATTGGGTCTCTTCCCTTTGTCTATCTGGGAGTTCCTCTTGCCATTGGTAGGTAGCCCAGGTCTTCTTGGAAAAATTTGCTGGATAAGTTGTATAGTAAAGTCAATCATTGGGCTCATCAATGGATCTCTACTGTTAGTCGAGTGACACTTCTGAAGTCTGTTATTTAGGCTCTCCCTATTTATAGGTGTTTTGTTCAAGTGGCTCCTTTATATTTCTTGAGGGAATTTGATGCTCTCTCATGACAATTTCTTTGGAGTGATAACTTGCAGTTGGCTAAGTAGAGTCTTGTTAAGTGGGATATGGTGTACAGGTCGCAGAAAGAGGGGGGCCTTGGCTTGTGTTCTGTTGTTTTGAATGGGCAAGCTCTTACTGCCAAGTTATATTAGCGTTGGTGTACTAGTCAGCATTAGCTTTTGGCCCGTATTCTTACCCGCAAGTAATGTTAACACTTTTGATGTTCCTCGTTTCCATTTAGAAGGAAGGGGATCTATGATTTGGAATACCCTCAAATCGGGGGCTCAGTTGGTTAAGAAGGGGCTTTTTTCAATGTCATTCAGGTTCTCAGGCTCTTTTTTGGTGGGATTCTTGGGATGGTCATCCTCCTATTCTTTTTTCTTACCCTCACCTCCATTATCTTTGTGATCATTTTACTACTGCAGGTTGGAATACGGTTGAGCATTATAAGTCTGTTCAGATTATTGGACTGGCTGCTAGCCTTAGATGGAAGCAGTCCTCGGATTGCCCGCCAGGAGGGTCAAAGGAGGATAGACAAGAGTTGGCTCAGATTCTTGCATCACGTGAATGCAATTCCATGGCGGGACAGGATGTCTTGGCTTGGAGTAATAATGATTTATCTAGTAAGTACTCTGTTTTAGTAGGGTATGGTGAGCTAGTTAGGCAGGTGTTTGGGGACATTGAGGATCCTTGGTAAAAGCAAGTGTGGAACAAAATTTCTTGGCCCAAGTACAATTTTTTTATGTGGCTGGTGGTCTAGAACCGATGTCTTATTTGGGATAACTTGTGCAAGAGAGGATTCCAGGGTCCCTCGATGTGTGTTTTCTGCTGTATAAGTGAAGAGATTGTCTCTCATCTCTTCTTCCAATGTTCCTTTTCTAGGAGGCTTTGGCACCTTTGGTGGGTTGTGTGGAACCAGGCTTGTTGGCATGTCTCTTCTTTGGTGGAGCTCTTTTCCTGGTGGGGGAAGGCCCCTGTTAAGACCTCTTTTCATAAAGTTACTTGGTCGCTTGGACTGGCTTTTATTATCTGGCATATCTCACTGGAGAAGAATCGTAGGATTTTTCAAGATGAGAAGCTACTTGTCCAACATTTGTGGTGGAAGATTCTTCATTCTTTGGGAGAAACTATTTCAACTAAGTGTGACTTGGCTGAGGGTGTGGATCCTGGGGAGCTTGCCTCTTGTACTCATCTTAATCTTTCTCTTCAGAGGTGTACTGCTCAAAGTGTTGGTTAGATCATGAGAAATTGATGTCGACATCCTCTTCGGAAGATAAATAGGGAGGGGCGTTGGTGTCCTCCTCCTCGAGGTGTACTGAAAATCAACACAGATGGTTCTTCTCACGGGAATCTTGGTCATGCTAGTATTGGAGGTGTTGGGAGGACTAGTTCTGGGACTGTTGAGTTTATCTTTTCTATTTATAAGGGTTGGTATACTAACAATGTGATGGAGGCTCTTGCCATTTTATGTACAGTGAAGCGTGGTTGTGTTCTTGGGTTGAGATGGATCATTTGTGAATCTAATTCTCAGGTGGTGGTGACTTTGCTAAAGAGGCAGCAGTTACACGATGTCAGTTGGCATTTGGATGTTATTATAAAATAGATTCTTAGTCTGTGTGCTTCCTTGGATTCTGTTTCTTTCTGTCATATTCCTTGAGAATGGAATGGGGTTGTGGATTGTTTGGATAAATGGGCTTCTGATCATTTGCATGATTGGAATTTTATGTGGAAAGGGGTCAATTACCCCCAGATTTGTCACAAAAGTTGGACTAATTAGTGGAGATAGACAAGGATGTGTAATGACCTTACTTTGTATTGTTCTTTTCTGGTTTGAATAATTTTTTACCCCTCTTTTAGTAAAAAAAAAATTACCGAATAACCTACTAAACCTACAAGTACCTAAATTTCCCACAGTGATATTAAACCAAGAACAACCACATTTAAATTCTTAATGTCTTGTGTTTAAATTTGTCACACAACCAACGTGTGAATGTAAAATACAAACACTCACCAGTCCAAATACAATGTCTTTCTGTTCAGATTCGTCGGTACACCCAAATCGTGAATGTACAATACAAACCCTCACCAATCTAGCATGCAAAAACTTCTAGTGTTTTATTTATTGCTACAAGACTGAGGAATTTATTAAACATCTAGGCATACTTCATGTGCATCAAGGGATATATATGGATTTTTTTTTGTGTATTTGGAAGATTATTATGTATTATCAAGTAATTGATGTTTTCATATTTTATGGTTTTGCACTCCCTATCACAATTTGTGAATTTCATTGAGTGAAAAATTATACAATAGAATTTTAAAAATGGAAATTAAATAGAATGAAAGTATTTTCTAATTTTTATAGTTAACACATAATTGTCTATTATTTTGATCATAATTTTTTAATCATAACTTCAAATTGTTTATTTTGGAATGTGTTTGAAGAAAAACAATAAATTTTGAATTTGGTCATTCTCATAATTTGTCTAAGGTTAAATTTTATGTAAAAAAATGACCCAAGATCAAATCCACATGTGTGGATCTAATTATGGTGCACGGATTTGAACTTGACCGGTGGATCTTAGGCTATCAATCGTGGTTCTTCTGCAACTACAAACAAAAAATCACATGGGTATCTAGACCTACAATAATAAACTAGCAATATTAACAAACACCTTTGAGGAGTTCGCTACATTAGGATTATTCTCCATCAATCAAACCCCTAGATACTAGTTTAACAGGCATAGCGATTAAAGATAGTAGATAGTCGTGCAATATGCCTAAGATGTTGATGCAATGTTGATATCACAAGATAATGTTTTAATGTTCCTTGATGTGTCAAAGAGGTATATTGGAGTCTTGGTCCTAGATCCTAGATGACAATAATGAATTAGGGTTTGTACTTTTATACAACACCTTGGCATGCAATTCAAATGATTTTGTGCTTTAGTAAGCTCATAATGGCTAATTAGAAAGGGGAAACACTGGCCCAATTTTAAATTTAAATTCAAATATTAGTTAGGGTCATTTCCATAGCTGCATATTTGAACCAAGATGGTGGATGGATAAACTAAAGGTTAAGCCTGAACTCTAGGAATGAGTTTAAATGGAGTCATCCGAAGATCAAGTTATTTGCCAACTTCCAAGAAAAAATATATTGTTTTGCACACTACTAATTACATTATGGACAAATAGGTCAAAGTGAGTCCAAAATGAAAGGGAAAAGTGCAAGGTATGCAATTTTCACCATTACATTTTCCCACACTTTGACTTCCATGTGACTACAATGGAAATGCATGTCAAAGTAAAACACCCAACCAACATTAAAGTAAATATTTAGGCACTCATATATATGATATGAATAAGGATATCAATTATGGTACATTATCCTTGCGATACGTTCTCTATCTTGAAATTTGCAAAAATGAAATAAAAAGCTCCAATGAGTAGCATTTGTTAAGCATTTTAAAGTATAAACATAAACTACTAAAATATCTTCAAAACAAAAAGTAAAGTAAAATTCCAACCAAGACAAAAATAGGATATTGTATGGGGACAACAAATAGGGTATTGCCATGGGGTAGCCATAAGGTATTGCTTGGAGCAACCATAAAATTATGCTTAGACAGAAGTAGAATATTGTTTAGAAGCAAAAAATATAGGGTATTGTCATAAGGCAACAATAAGGTACTTCTTAGAGCAATAATAATCAGAATGACCATGATCTAATCATTGCAAACATAGTCATCAAAGAACATCAGTGATAATATATGTAGATATGTGCATGGAAAGGAGAGGCCAAAAGGGGGTCAAAAGTAACTACTTTTTTCTTGAAATTAACAAAAACCTATCTTCGACGAGCAATTCAAGCTACCCACACTCAAAATTTCAAGATGTGACAAAACCAAGATAAGTGGTGCTCAGAGTCTAGTTTCTAAATTACTAATTTTTTTTTAAATGGTGGAGATTAAGAGGGTCAAATATGGGGGAGCACACAAAGTGATCATGTTTTTGTCAAAAAAAATATAACATAGTGTCAAGTGTGCTCCCCCTAAAATGTTGATTTTTTTGTACTTCACAAATCTTTTCAATAGAAAGTTAGCTAACATCATGGAGTTTATGCTAAATTGTTCTGCTAAGTTTTTAATAAATATAT
Source organism: Cunninghamia lanceolata (assembly GCA_027924645.1). Classification (NCBI taxonomy): domain Eukaryota; kingdom Viridiplantae; phylum Streptophyta; class Pinopsida; order Cupressales; family Cupressaceae; genus Cunninghamia; species Cunninghamia lanceolata. The sequence goes on along the minus strand of BSBN01000584.1, from coordinate 14,220,380 downwards.
ATATTTTACTAATTTTCAAAGTGGATACACCCTGAAAAAAGGGAAATTGAGCATGCTTCCCCCTTAATTTTGAGAAAACTAATAAAAAAAATTAATATGTATAGAATGAAGCTTGAATATAAAATATATTTTATTTCAAATTTTGATGAATAGATCGAAAATGACACCAAAAAGTTAGAAAAAAAATTTGGTGAAAAATGAAGACACTAGCAAAAGTAATTGAAGATCAAAACCTGAATGTATTTGAATTATATAAAAAATTACATAGTGAGAAAGGTAAGAAAGAGCTTGACGTTGGCTTTTTTTAGAATAATGTCTTAAAATGTGCAAACCCGATGGAGACCACACTTGGCATTTTCTTGTTTTTGTATGTTTTATGAAAAGCAAATCTTTGAGGACCTTACAAGCATGTCCAAGCATTTGGCTTGGATTTCCAAGGCAAATCCAAGCCTAAGGGTAGGATTCCAAAGCAACATTAAATGACACACATGCACATTATAATGTGTACACATTACAAATTCAAAAAATAGAGCACACTGATGTAGAGGATGGAGGATTCACCCAAACAAACACAATACAAGCAATTCACTTTTCTCAAAAACTTCCACTATGCTTTGATGAGAGCAGCAAATAGAGTAATTTTGACATAATTTTCAAAATACAACTCAAACCTGTGATCTAAAAACTATTTTGGCTACCCATTATTCTCTTACATAACATACTTCAAATGTAGGTGGGGTTGTATAGGAACATAGAGGCCAAATCTTGATTTTTCCTACTCTTGACTAGATTTGAAGTGGAACAGCAAATGGAGTTTTTCCACCATAACTTTCAAACCAGAACTCATCTTCAAAAATGAAAACTTGATTTAGATACCCATTTGGCCCTTATTTAACATATCTTAAAATCAAGGTAGGTTATTTTGTACGAAAACCCTCAAAAATGGACTGTCCTTCTGTTAATTAAGCCTAAAATCTAGAAATGATAATCACTAATTTATCCATAACCTTCACAAAACATGATGAAATCGAGTGTAAAAAAAATTATTAGAAAGTAGATTTCATTATATTTCCAACCATACCACATTCAGGCCATACAAATTCCATATTAATCTTTACCACACGTTGGAACAGCAAAAAACACAGAAATAATGCAGAAAACTCTAAATTTTTATTCATTTTCCTCTCCAAAACTTCTTCTCCTCCTTCCTTGAGGTGTTTGTGGCCTAAATAACATGTTTTCCCTCATATTCCATTGTTACATGACTCCCATGGTTGTTGAGATTCCTCAAAATGCCAAAAATAGGCTAAAAATAGCATGTCCGCTACAATGCTAAAAATAAAATGTTCTAATCTTGTGCCATAATCAAGACTCCACTCTAGCTGACCACAAATACATTAAAAATAGTCTTTAATAGACTTTATTACATCATTTATGAAGGTTAAAATCTCCACCTATACTTTTATTGAGAAAAAAAAAACAAAATTTGCCATGGTGCCCCTGCACCATACACCTGACCAAAAGAAATTCCAAGCCCTCTTGGATTAAGGGTAACAAGAGATATCCACTTTGAGTGCTCCTTCTTGATGCCTTCTACCCTATGTATTCCTTAAAGTAGCTCCATGTAGGCTTCATCTTGACTTTGGGCTTCCCCAACTATTTGCTAAGATGTTTAGGCCTGTCAAATGGCATAAGCTTCTTCCTATCTACATCTCTAGATACCTGCACTAGAATAATAACAATAACAACTTCATACACCAAAACAAATTGGTTAGTACCATTACCAATAACGCATTCTTTACTTTTCTTCTCACACTCTTTTGGTGATCCCTGTAATATAACAACATCCAACTGCAAGTACTTAGTCTGTAACTCTATAACAGCAACCCTATCGACAACTTCATTATCAATATCAACTTTTTTTCCAACAATAATGGTAATATGCCATTCTACTTGTTCAACTTGTTCTTGAGACTCAAACAACTGAAAATGAAATTAAGGCTCATCCACAACCATGTCTACTTTGTCTTCTTCAATGCTTTATGTCAAAGATGTACTCACCACTTCATTGCTTACCTCTTCCTTTATCTGAGATTGCTTTTGCTCTTCCTCTAATGTTGTTGTCCTTGCTTGTCCTCTTCTTCTTTGGAAAATTTTCTTGATGGGCCATGTAACTTTCCTCTTTACTGATAAGTGCCAACTTTGAAACTATTGAACTATTCTTTCCATATTTTTTTCTATCTCTTCCACAGCTTGCCCTAGTTCTCTTATCTCTTTCTCAACCTCTATTTGCCTCATCTTTTCCTCTTTTCTCTTCCTCTCTTTTTCTTCTTGCTTCTTCTTTTGTGAACCCCTAGCCTGCAAGTACCTTCTAAACAAATCCATCTCCTCTTCAAGCAAGTCCCTTTTAACCTTGCTTCCTCTTGTCTTTGCCTAACCTAGGTCTCTTCCTTTTTGCTCAACCTAGTCTTTTGGCAACCAAGTTCTCTCTTCAACCTGCACAAACACAAACACTCAAACACCAAACTCTCTTTTGCCCAGACCTTCTAGGCATTTTGTGTGTTTTTAAGGCAATTATAATGTGAACAAATTTTAACACACATTATAACATGCTCATGTGTTATGGCTCAAGATTTTCGAGCCATAATGCTAGTGCACTATAACGCAAGCTATAGCACACTAGCATTATAGTATATTTTGATTTAAAACATTTTTGGTCACTTTTTGCCCCCCATATTTATACATTTAACCATGTTCCCTCCAATTCATTACATGTAAATGATGCAAGTAATTTGAAGGAATGGAGAAAATATTTGTAAAATGATGCGATTTTTGTTGGGGTAGGTTTTTTATTTCATTTTATTGGTTTGTTATGTATTTTCCTACACCTAGTTTAGCTTGTTTAGGTAAGCTTATTAGTAGGCTTAATAAGGGTGAGTGAGAGTGATAGGTGTCACTCTCTTCCATAGGATTTACACTTTCCCTATTTGAATACTGAGGTATCTTCACATATTTACACTTCTTGGTGGATGAGGTGTGTACCTTCCTCCTCCTTTAGATTTCTGATAAATGTATTCACTTAGTTATGTATTTTCATCTAGCCAGTCATTAGCTTGTATCTTTTTAAGTCTAGTTTGCTCTCTTTATTAATGAGAATAGCATTGTTATGTCTATCATCTTTGTCTTCAAAGGTGCTCTAGTTATCAATATGACATTACGTCTTGATTGATTCCTTACTTATCGTAAAATCTAACATGGCATCAGAGCTATGATTTCCTAGCTTAGTTCATCTTTCCTATTGTTAGAGCACTAGATTTTTCAGGTTTTAAGTATTGAGCTATTTTTTTGGTGAATGTTGCAGTAATATTGACACTACCATTATGTCTAAAATGCTTGGAATGGCTTGTTTTGGCTTTTGTTTTACTTTAAACAGATAACTAGAAACTTGGTTATCACTATTTTTTGTGTTTGCTTGTGTTGGATTTTATAGATTACATGCATTTCAGGGTGTCATGGCAACTTTTTGAGCACATTGTTGTATTCAAAAGCATAGAAAACTTCAAGATTGACTATTCAATCACTGAAAATGGAGCATTTTGTTGTGGGGGCTCCTATTGAGTTTTCTATGATCTATGTGTTGTACGATTCATAGGTTGATTGTGGTTGCAGAGTTTGAACATGAGGTCATTTGTTTTCATTAAAGTGGTACAATGAGTTTCTTGTCTTTTAAGACCATGATTTTCACATTCAATCCCTGGTACAAGGTTGAAAGGTTTAGGCGTTCATACTTTTGTGAGGTATGAGGAATATGAAGGTCCACTATGCACCTTATACACAATGATCATAACTCTCAAGTGGGCATTTGAATCCTCCATCGACAAGCATGTACCACACTTATTTGTGGGTTCCTGTTTGACATCCATTAGCAGACCTGTATACTCTCCACTACCCTGGGTATATTCTTTTTCTCCCTGTGGCCATGTTGGAACCAAACAGCAAGTCAACTTCTAAGATCTCTATTCTTTTCAACAGTGACATTTAACGGCAGTTGACTTTACATGTAAGGGTTTTTTATCCTACACCATATACACCCTGTTATCCAACAACCTTTTAGAATAAAATCTTCCAACGTACCAACTGCTCTTGCAAACCTACCTATGACTGATACCTGCCAACTTTATTATAACATACTCGTATTAAGTAATGTAAATGTGGAGGATGTAACCCGTGTAAGGCATCTTAGCCCATGGCCTATGTGGCTTGCCACATTACCATCTTGACTGGGTCTCCTTTCACCGTAGACTTGTCACTTGGCCCTGCCATGTGTCAACTATGGACCCCGCCATGTGTGCACCAATGAGAACTACCACACCATCATCCTTTTTAGGGCTTAAATTTGATGGTTGTATGTCCATATTTAAGCATTTTTTCTGTAAAATACAATCAATATTTTTAGAAGACTGTATCATATGAAAGGAGAAATTTTGACAAACTGTCAAAATTTATATAGAATTATAATTATATATATTTGGTTTATATGTAATTTTACTTATCCTATGGTATGTCATAGTATTTTAAGGGCACCTTTGAATGGATAACTGTCATAAAAAATTTGCTTGACAAGCAGGGTCAACTGTCAAATTTAAGCCATGATCCTTGTGTATAGGCATTGTTACATCAGATTCCTTCCTGCTAATATCTTTCTTATGCAATATTCACATCAGCACATTTTTGGGTTAGACCCTGGAGGAGGGACCTCCTCTCTTTAGAAGCTTTCTATTTCACAACTAAACTTTGGAGGGGCATAACTAAGTCGTCCAAGGGCCTTTTCTTGAAGATTTTTTTCAAATTGGGTCAATTTTTCACCAAATTCATAATGGTGTACTTATTTTTCTATTTCAACTCCTTATTTTCCAAAATTCATGGTTTTTTTGGCATTTTTCTCTACAATTCCTATTTTGAGAATTATGGAGGGCCATATCTTAAATACACAAACTCCTTTTTGGGTCTCATTTTTGAAAGTGCATATTTTTCTATGTACTTCATGTTGGTGTCATTAATTTTTCTCATTCTACATTTAAATTGTACTTTCTACATTGTACTTCATTTCAAAACATGGAAAACACAATTAGATACTATAAATGCACTGATGATAAAGTGTCAATTCTTGTACATGTTTACTGGGTCTTATACAGAGGATCTTATATTCATCAAACTAAGATAAAGCTCCATTATGGATGGTCTCTTGATTTGAAGAGTCTATCATAGTTAATAATATCTATTTCAATTCATCCTTTTGTTACCACCTTGAAAAGAGAGAACTATAAGTCATAGTGAGATGGAACTCTAAAGCATTTCAAATGGATTCACATCTAGTCCCACCTTTGTGGACTTGTTCATGAACCAAGTACTTTTTAACAAAATTATGAGATGACAAGAGTGATTGTCCTAGGATCGATTGGTTTCTATGTTGATATCGACATAGTTTTGGCCACCTTGCACATTGAGTGCCCTAATGCCCTTTTGACCACAATTGGGAAATGCAAGGAGATTCTTATGATCTTTCATTCCTAAATTATCCTAGTATGGATTATCTTGTAAGCCTTGATGACTCTCCACCATATGACTATGATACATTTAAGGAGCTTACTAATTTGGAAAATTTTAAACACCATGATGACATAGAGACTTATTTTGACTCCTATAGAGACTTTTATTGATTATTTAGCTTCTTTGACTCCTATTGCAAATTTAAAGGCTTTAGCTCCTATATCTTCAAATCATCGTTCTAAGGCTAAGGATTCTTCTCCTCCAACACCTACAACATTGACAATTGTGTTGGCAAGAGACACTATATGGATTCATGGTTGTTGTCATTGATGGCAACAAAGGTCATCCCACATATCCGCAAGTCATGATGTGTCTCTACCGGAAGCCTGAATAAAGATTGTTGTGGTCCGGTGAACAAGAACAGAGCATGTGGCAAGGTCTAACAAATTGGTCCGGATCTCTCAGAGGAAGTGTCTTGGTACAGTGCGGATTTGGGGAAGTCAAGAGGACTACCTTGAGTAGTATATTCCAAGGATTTAGCCTCCGGTGATGGACAAGGAAGAAGATATGAATAGTTGAGTACCGGATTCCTGAGAGACAGTGAGAACAGAGGAAGAACTGACTGACAGAGTATCAGACTATTTTCCGGATGTGTTACTATTGATGGTAAAGGTTGGGAAGGCATGAATCATGTTTGGCCGACATGATTAATGACATCTACAAGTATATGCTTGATCCGCATTACTTGATATGCAAGGATTCAGCTGACAGAACAGAGTTTGTGAGAAGATAGACTATTCTGGGTGCCGACTAGAAAGATAATGAAATCACTAGTGCAGATATAAATAGAGGATGGATTTTGTTGTGAGAGGTGCAGTAGTGTTATGTGTTATGCGAATAAGTGCAAAGCAGAGCAGAAGTAATAAGAAAGATCCATTATGTGAAAGGAAAGTAGAATAAAGAGTAGAGGAAAGATGAAGTGCAGCAGATCAGTATACTGAGCCTAATCGGAACTGAACTCCAGCATATGTAGATGCTTCCAATCAGTTCAAGTATTGTATAACATTCTTTTGTAGACAGTGTGTCTCCTTGTAGGCAGCGTGCCTCTTTGTGAGCAGTGTGCTCGGGCAGTAAGCCCTAATTGGCAAGTGCCATTTTGTAATTCCTTATTCTTCTAACAGAGAATAATCTTTGGGTTAATCACCCCGTGGTTTTCTCCCTTAACCGGGTTTCCACATCAAAAATACTGTGTCATGTGTTTCTCATTTCATGGTAATGTTTGTTTGTTTGATTCAATGCTGCTTTGATTAATAAGAAAGTTCAAAAGAAGAAATAATTAGGATAACTGATTCACCCCCCCTCTCAGTTATCAACAATTGGTATCAGAGCTAAGTTCCTCCTAATAGAGCCTAACAGCTTGAGGAAGATCTGGGAGTTCAAATGGATGCATATGGTTTAAGGGAGCAACTCAAGACTGCCCTTGAGGATCTTGAACAGTCAAACTCTGAAGTCAATGAATTAAAGGAAAGACTCAAACAGGCTGATGAATTCATGAGAGAACTAAAAAACAAATTAAGTCTCTCTATGAAAAAGAGAAAGGAGCTGCTCCAACAATTAGCAAGACAAAGTGAAGAAAGCAATACAAATGAAGAATTGACTGAAAAAACTAAGTTATGTGAAAAGTTATCAAAAGAAGTCATTATGTTAAGACATGAAATGGAATCAGGAACTATGAAGTTTACTCAAGAGATTGAAGAAAAAAGAAAAGCTGAAGACAATCTAAGACAATCTCTTAAAGAGAAATCAGAAGAATGTCACCAGATGGACAGGATTATCAGACATCTTGAATCTGATCTTGAAGATGCCAAAGATAATGAAGAAAAACTTGAGGATCAAATTGTCTCTCTCAAAAGATATCTTCAAACAGCAAATGAATATAAAGAAAAATTCAAGATAAGTTCTGCCCAACTTGAAGTACTTCTTGGAAGTCAAAAGAGGACAGATGACAAGTATGGTTTGGGTTATGAGAAAGGAGAAAGCTCCAGATCCGGTCAAAAGAATTTTGGATCAGAAAATCCAAGGAATAGGCCTAGAAGACCTCCGGTATGATAGCCCAATGCTCAAAGATATCCATCCTTCAATGGATACTGCCATAGCTGCAATCACTTTGGTCACAAAGCTAATCAGTGCAGAAAAAGAATGAATCAGACTAATTCATCCTTCTCCAGACAGTGCTTTAACTGCAAAAGGTATGGACACAAGTCTCATGAATGCAGAAATATGCAAGTAAACAAATCATTCAATGGTAGATGCTTTGCATGCAATAGAGTAGGTCATATGGCTAATCAATGCAGATCAAGAGGTTATCAGTCAAATATGCAAAGAAATGTCATTTGCCAAATCTGTAATAGGTCTAGTCATAATGCTAAAGTCTACAGAAGCAAGAATCAGGACAAAAGAGGTCCGGTGTATAATCAGAATCAAGACAAGGGTAAACAAAAGATGAATGTGGATGAAGTTAGGAATCAGATGAACAAGATTTGGGTGAAGAAAAGTTTAGAGAATATAGAAGTTGGATCCGTACCAGACTCTGGTGCTGATATTCCTTCCAGAAATTAAAAAGTGAGCTCTGGCTCAGGGGGAGACTCAAAGAAAATCTTGTTCCCCCAGCCAATCAAGTGGTGCCGGATGTGGCACAAGATGCAGAGTAAAGGGTTTAAAGATATAAGTCTTGAGATGATCCAAATAAGATTTCAGAGGTCCACATGAAGATGTAAAGAAGTTGTGATCGATCAAAGTAAGACCTGTTTCGAGAGACGCTCTGGAATGACAGAGGATTACAAAAGGGTCCAGAGAGATCCGGAAGTGCATTGTCTTATTCTGCGGATTGGACAGAGTGTTTGGGATGTTCTTGTAATGTGTCATCTTGATTTGTTCATGATTGAAAGATCCGCATGATGTTCATAGATCAGGACTGATCCGGTACTCCAAATTATCTGAATAAGGCAAATCAGAATAATGTAGGTCGAGCACTTATTGCCATCAGATATTAGGGTTTGCGGAGCAATATAAGGGATTTCTCATAAATCACTTGCTCATTCTGCACTCAAGAAGAAGTGAAAAGTGGAGCTCTGCAACAAGATTCATCAAACTCACCAAAGATCTCCTGCAGAAGTCATTACATACAGAAATCAATTCAACCACTTCATGTAACTGAAGACGCATAAGGTATTTTCCATTTTCAATATCTCACTGCAAATCTTTTTAAAAAATGGCTACTCCGAATATAGTTAAGATCTCTGATAGACCTCGCCCCACATTCAAGAAACATCCATACAAATCTTTGGAGGTAGATCCACTAGGAGCCTTCTCTAGTGTTCTGCATGGTGTATTGCATACGGAGGACATTAGGGTTTACATTCATGCAAATTTTGAAGACTTTGGAGAATCAAAATTGATGGATATCTATCACAAATAGTTGATAGATGACTCCTTTGAGATTAAACCTCAGTACAAAGCCATCCAGGATAAACACTTTGCACAATGCATCCATTTCCCTTGTTTTGAAGAAGATGAATGGGTCCGGTATGTACTAAGTAGAGTGCATGACAACTTCCTATGGTTGAACAAGCCCTTCAAGATCACCAAAGATGCAATTAGGGCTGTAACCGGTCTGCACTCATCTGGTGGATTACCTATTCTCAAGTCTGTCAAAAATCAGACAGTTAGTGATGCAACCAGATCTAAGTTTGATAAGAGAGCTATGACAGTTGAAGACATCACTGAACCGGATGTCAAATTTGCATCTATGATAATTGGTTACAAGATCTATCACTCCAGTAGGGAAAATTCAGTACCGGGAATTGCAATTTACACAGCTTATCAAATGCTAAAGGAGAATGCAGACTATGACTTGTGTGAGCTTCTTGTAAACCAACTTTTTGAAAATCTGTAGAAGATCAAGAAGGACAAGAAAAACTCCTTCAAGTATGGCAATTTGATCCTTTGTCTCTTCTTTTATTACATGAATGAGCTTCCCGGATCCAGTGGATGGATATGGCAGAATGACAGACCAGTTGCCATCCAAATCAGAGACTATTTGCATGGACTTGGGGATGCCAAAGCAAGAAAAACAACTCTATGGGGATATTTCAAGAACTTCCAGAGCATGATGCATGCAAGAGAAAGAATACCCCAATCTCTTGTTGAAAAGTACAAAGACACAGTATGTTTTATGGTAGAAACAGATCAGTGTCTAATGGAGGCAGTTGAACCAAGAACTGTGTGGATCATGCCCATGGGGTATGAAGTGGATGAATAGATAGTGGAGCTGCATGTTCAACACATGCTTAGTCAGCCTAAAGATCCAAAGATAGAAAGGTTTAGAACATTTGAGGAACTAAGTATAAAAATCCATGTTGAACTCAGAGAACCTGAGATCAAGAGGAAGGTGAGAAAAGAAGTAGAGCATATTGCTCAAGGCCTAGGCATCCCAAAGGAGGCACTTGATGTCAACCGGGAAAAGAGGCGAAAGGCTGAGGAAGAGAAGAAAGAGGCAGAAAAGAAAAGCAAGAAAAGTACTCTGGTGGAAACCTCAACCCGGACCAGATCATCAAAGGGACCTACACCTGTCACAACCAAAGGCTCAAAAATGTCAAAACCGGAAGGTCAGACATCCGATAAAGGAGAGAAAAGATCTAAAATAAAAGCCACAAGGGCTTACACAAGTTAGAAAGATGAAGAGGAAACAGAATCAGATGAGGGGGTAAAAGAAATAAAGAAACAGAAGAAGAAAGGATCTGGTAAACCCTCCATAGGCCAAGACAAGGAAGAAATGGCAGAGGTATTTGTTGAAAAGCCCACCCTGTCTCTAGAGAGTGTAATCAAGTCAGTCACGGTGGATGGAAATCTTCAACCAATGACTGAATTCTATGATGACTACAATGAGGCTGACCAAAAGATTCTGCAGGAAGCCATAATCAAGTATCTGAACATATACAATAAGGCTTTCATTGAGATCATATCTCTAATTCCTAAAAGCCTAGAAAAGGAATTAGAAATAAGAAAGAATAATGCTCAGGCAAAAGATCTTGAGATCCAGGAGTAGATAGCTATTCAGCTATATCCTCAAATTGATCCCAAGACAATGAACATAATATTCAAAGACTGCAAAGATGAGTTCAGGAGTAAAGCAAGAATGAATCAACTCATGCTTGGTGAGACTGACAAGGTGGCCATAGAGACAGAAGAGATCCTCCGGAAGGCCTTCAAAAGGTTTAATCTTCCTGTTGTAGAGGACTTAGGTGCAGAAATAGCTGTGGACTTGGAATCATCTGCTCCGGAAGAAGTGGCCCTTGAACAGACTAGCATCTCTCCTCCGACTTCCCCTACAGTCTCTGGATCCCAAAAAGAAGAGAAATTACAGGAGAAAGAAGCAGCAGTAAAAGAAAAAGAGGTTGATAGCACCAAGGATGCAGAGAAAGAGAAGATTCCAACAGAGAAAACCACAACTGAAAGTTTCAAGAATGTGGAAGGAGAAAAGACTCCAAAGGACAAAACTGTAGAAGAGAAGAAACATCTGTCTCCGGCAAGAGACACTGCACAAACTGTTCAAAAATTTCTGAGCCAAGAAACAATAGAGATTGATGAACCGGAGCTTCTAAAAGGTCCATTTAACTTTGACTCCCTCTCTCTAGTACAAACAATGAAGATAGCTTCATTTGCAAATGCTAAGGCAAATGAAAAACTCCTAAAGTCTCATATGGAAGACTGTGAGTTGATAGAGGCTACTTCCAGAGTGCTTGAAAATATTATGCCATCAATCCAGATAGATCCGACAGCCTCCTCTTTTGGTAATCTCAAAACCTTAGTCAGCAGTGTTGATACACATTTTGATTCTCTAGAAAAATCAGCTGAAGAAAAGGTCCGGAAGGAATTTTTGGATAAAAGATTTTCAGAAGTACTAGGATTAATATCTAATGATAGGAGAAATATGAGTATTGGAATAAAGAGCTTAGAAAATGCTCTTAAGGATGGTGGTGACATTTACAAATTTTGTATCTCCTGGTCAAAGGCAACAGTAGAAATTGATAAGAAAATAAAAGCGGAACAGGACAAACTACAAAGTTTGTCTCAAAGTTTTGATCCTCTCTCTTCCTCCATAGTAAATCAAGAATGTCAAACTATTGCAATCACAAATGCAATAAAGAACTTTGAGAAGGAAAGGAAGAATATAACTAACCGGATGGGAGAACTTAGAAGGATTATAATCCCTAAGTTAGAAACTATTCATGAGGCCATCAGTGATGCTCAGACTACCGCCCAAACAAATGATCCGACAGATCTCAAAAGGGTAGAAGCTTTTGCATTTTTGTTAAGTGGTCACATTTCAATTTTGGACAGAATGAAGCAAAGTTGGGCTACAGAACTAGTCTAATTGAAGACATCCTTTGCAGACATTCTTCAGTTTATGTATGTAATATGCAGCTAAGTATAGTAAATTTTTGAAAATTTTGGTGTGCGGACCCTACCCTTTGCCATTGATGTCAAAAGGGGAGTGAGGAGCAGTGAAAAATGAGGAATCCAACTAAGGGGGAGTTCTAAAAATTGTATATAAAGTTAGAGCATCAGCCAAGGGGGAGCATAGTGTAAACACTTAGTCATTTTTCACTAAGTGTTGCCATCAATGCCAAAGGGGGAGATTGTTGGCAAGAGACACTATATGGATTCATGGTTGTTGTCATTGATGGCAACAAAGGTCATCCCACATATCCACAAGTCATGATGTGTCTCTACCGGAAGTCTGAATAAAGATTGTTGTGGTCCGGTGAACAAGAACAGAGCATGTGGCAAGGTCCGACAGATTGGTCTGGATCTCTCAGAGGAAGTGTCTTGGTACAATGCGAATTTGGGGAAGTCAAGAGGACTACCTTGAGTAGTATATTCCAAGGATTTAGCCTCCAATGATGGACAAGGAAGAAGATATGAATAGTTGAGTACCGGATTCCTGAGAGACAGTGAGAACAGAGGAAGAACTGACTGACAGAGTATCAGACTATTTTCTGGATGTGTTACTGTTGATGGTAAAGGTTGGGAAGGCATGAATCATGTTTGGCCAACATGATTAATGACATCTACAAGTATATGCTTGATCCGCATTACTTGATATGCAAGGATTCAGCTGACAGAACAGAGTTTGTGAGAAGATAGACTATTCCAGGTGCCGACTAGAAAGATAATGAAATCACTAGTGCGGATATAAATAGAGGATGGATTTTGTTGTGAGAGGCACAGTAGTGTTATGTGTTATGCGAATAAGTGCAGAGTAGAGTAGAAGTAATAAGAAAGATCTAGTATGTGAAAGGAAAGCAGAATAAAGAGTAGAGGAAAGATGAAGTGTAGCAGATCAGTATATTGAGCCTAACCGGAACTGAACTCCAGCATATGTAGATGCTTCCAATCAGTTCAAGTATTGTATAACATTCTTTTGTAGACAGTGTGTCTCCTTGTAGGCAGTGTGCCTCTTTGTGAGCAGTGTGCTCGGGTAGTAAGCCCTAATTGGCAAGTGCCATTTTGTAATTCCTTATTCTTCTAACAGAGAATAATCTTTGGGTTAATCACCCCGTGGTTTTCTCCCTTAGCCGGGTTTCCACGTCAAAAATACTGTGTCATGTGTTTCTCATTTCATGGTAATGTTTGTTTGTTTGATTCAATGCTACTTTGATTAATAAGAAAGTTCAAAAGAAGAAATAATTAGGATAACTAATTCACCCCCCCCCCCCTCTCAGTTATCAACAAATTGTTCATATTCAAGCATCTAATATGGACACATTGTGAGATGAGCATTATAGTCACATGACATGCATTGAGATTCCACCTTCACCAGTTCCTTCCATAGAGTTTAGTGTTGCTTCATTAAGGGCCTCCAATGATTCTTTGCAACGAGATTATATATATCTTCATAATACATTGCACTAGGATGCATTCTTATTAGACATCTCATATATGTTTGTAGAGTCCCACCTTTCAAATCTAGAGGACACTATTGAGGACATTTGATATATGTGATAAAGTTACACCTTCTTTCTCTTTGGACGTAATAAGGGTGCATATAAACCCTTATGGTCTCTCCCTCCTTTTCACATTTTTTGGTGTCATCTTCTATATTAGGCTTGGGACTCCTAATCATATTTTGGCACATCATGGGAGCATCTTCCAAAGACATTTATCTTGATTCCTTCATTCAATCCAACACTTGAATAGGAATCTGGCAATTTGATAGCTCGAAGTTTCCTTCTACATCTATATTCTCTCTTTTATGTGGAGGAATTGATCTTGCAAGTACATCAGAAGTCTATTCTATTTTTTAGGGGTTGCATTGTCCTCTCTCTCCTCTATCTTCTTGGGGGAACCTCTCTCTCATTTCTTGGGGTGGATTTTCTAACTTTTAGGGGGAGGGAGCCAAGGCATTCTCCTTTCATTTAGGGGGTGAGGGCTTGTCTTCTCTATAGGGGAATCATGTGTACATGAGCACCTATCATGGCTACACATTTGTCGAGACCCATTTTTCACCCACCTAAGTTGTGCTTAAGGGGGGTATTGTGTAATTTTTTTATTTCATTTCAATAGGTCTTTATGTATTTTCCTACACATAGTTTAGTCTTAATAAGGGTGAGTGTGGGTAATAGGTGGCACTCTCTTCAACAGAAGTTACACTCTCCTTATTTGGATACTAAGATGTCTTCTCATATCTTGGAACACTTCTTGGTGGATGAGGTGTCGACCTTCCTACTCCTTTGCATTTCTTATAAATGCACTCATCTAGCTATGTGTTTCCATCTAACTAGTCATTAGCTTGTATCTTTCTTGAGTCTAGTGTGCTCTCTTGATTAATGGCAATAACATTGTTTTTCCTATCATCTTGGTATTGAATGGTGTTGGGTCTATCACTATGGGACTAAGTCTTGGTTGATTTTTTTCTTATTACAAAATCTAACAATTTTGTAAAGCCTAATATGTAGGAATATAAAGATGTCATCATGTGAGAACCTCATATGATGATAGGAAGCAAGGTGCTCCCAATGTTGCCTCTAATTAGGGCCATAAACCAATGATAATAACTATGAATGTTAGAAGGGAAAGATGGACACAGAGAAGTATAGGATGTCACCATGATAAGCATTGATATAGTGTAATCAACATAAAACATGATAGTGTAAGTTATAATCATTGTTAGCAAAAAAATGTGAGTCAGAAGATCTAAGCTTGGTACTTTTAAAAGAGCACATAATCATCATAAGATAAAAGCGTGTGAGTGTAAACATGTAGGCATGTATTTATAAATGGAAAAGGATGATAAAATGCTCTTAATGTTGCTCCCAATGGGAGGGCACCTAATCAAGAAACCTATATAAATAGATCCTCTAAATCGATCAATTGTAATCACATATTTGTGGTGAAATGTAATGCAATAACTTGTACAAAAGAAGAATATAATAATATGTTGCAAATGGTTCAGAATAATAAGCCACTTTGAGAGGGAATCCTCCAAAAGTCTCCAAGAAGAACACAATTCATAATATGATAATAATAAATTAACCACTAGCTCCTATATATATCTAATTATGCCATGGTTGCCACCCAAGCCGACTTAGATACCTAAATATAACACCTGAGGTGACTTAATTATCTAAATAAGACTATAATAATGATCATTCATTCTTCAAATATTAAAAAACAATTTACTGATTTGTAACCTTGGGAGTGAATTTGGTGGAAACCCTGATTTTACAATAACTCCTTCAAATATGCTCCAAATGACCTCAAATCTAGACTATAGCAGCTTCAATATAGCTTTGAAAAACCTCCAATGAGAAAAGTTTATCAAAATAAGAGAGATATGCACCTCACAATTTAACCTTTTGAGTAAAAAAAATTCCCTTGATTCTTGCCCTCTAAGTGCCAAGATCATGCTCTGATACCAATTGTAATGAAATAACTTGCACAAAACAAGAATATGATAATAATATGCTACAAATAGTTGAGAATAATAAGCCACTTTGAGGGGGAAAACCTCCAAAAGTCTCTAAGAACATAATTCATCATATGATGATAATAAACTAACCACTAGTTCCTATATATACCTAATTATGCCATGGTTGCCATCCAAGGCAACTTAGATGTCTAAATTTAACACCTAGGATGACTTAATAATCTAAATAAGACTATAATAATGATCATATAATTTAATTAAGAGTTAAGGGAGCCACGAGCCAACTACTTAGAACCATGTGCACATTATAGAATTTAAGGCGTAGCATGAAATGGAAGATTGCCTCCCATGAGAAGCTATAATCAATGATATTGCAAGAGTTATATCTAGTATTCATGGTTGGATAATCAATTTGTTGTTATATGTACATGTAATGTAATCTCAAATTTTGTATACACATCAAATATAGTAATTAAATTTGTGAATATTGTGCTTATAATAAGAAATATGATTATGAAATACCCATATGAATGTTGTTAAGATTAAGGTGCCATCAACCTTGTAAATTCTATGTATTTAATTACTCCTAATATTGTTTGTAAATCATTCATAAGGGATCAAGTATTCACCAAGTAGCAATCTTGTTTCTGCCACTTTTTGGATCCTTGTACCCGACAGGAGAGTGTGGGGGGCTTGCCCCCCACTACTATCGCCCTCAAAGAGAATTTTTTTTTAGAAAATTGCCTTGTAAAATATTGTAATTTCGTAGTCCATCTAAACCGTTCATCATTAGGTCATAGATCTGACGATAGAAGTTGCGTTAGAGCTTTTTTCCCTAGAAGGCAACACTCTTTTAAGAGTATATTGTATTATGGTTGTGGATGAGTATTAAAGGCATTGTTGGATTGAAGACTTGAGATTGATAGTGTTGTATTGTAAACTCTATTGAAGTTAATACAAATTGGTGCACCTCTTCTTGTGTGGAGTTCTTTCCTAAAAGGGTTTCTCTTCGTAAACACTATAGTTACAGTTGTAATCAAATTTCCATTCTATAGTTGTTCACCTTCATTTCTAACAAATGTAATGTATCAATCTACCTATAAATCATAATGGAAATATTGTAAGATGAACTAATCAAAGAAGTAAAAACAATCCCATAAACTTGTGTAATTGGATCAACAAAATAACTAACTATAACTTATTAATAAACTATAGGAGTGTCTATAGGTAAGGATGAAAAATATATATCACTAAATTTCAAATCTAGATGAATCATAAATACTATAGGTTCCTTTCCTTTTCACTTATGTTCTTCTAATTGTTTCTTCATATCACTAGAACTAGTTTCAATACTTTTGTTATCTTTTTTTCATGTAATTATAGTGGTTCTAGAATACCATGCTCATATTGACCAAGTCCTTTACCTTTGTATCCACGTTTTTGCATAATCTTCTATCCAAGGCCATATAATTTATCAAATGGTATAGAAGTGGATGAAGTAGCATGAGAAGTATCCCTCTATAAATCCTGTCACAAGAACAAGCTGATTTTGTCTCATTAGCATCACATGGCTTAGGAAGTGGCAGTTTACCATATATAGATGGGATCTATATAAAGTGAATGAATGTTATAAGCATTAGGATCAAACTTGTATTCTCCAAAACCACAAGGAATGAAATCTAATGCACCCCATTATCACCAAATAAAGCAATATCAGTATTTTGGCATCTCTTTAGTAGATTGATTGTGTAATAAAAATTTTAGATTGATCCACTATTTGACAAAAACTAAATGGATGAGGATCCACATTTATTTGATATCTCTCATTATTATAATAAACTTGACAAATATGTGAAAAGTAGATGGCACAGGCCCCATCCATGAATCAGTGGATGACCCAAAAATATATTATATGTTAATTTCTAAGGAATCACATGGAATGGTGAATCAATAGGGAGTGGTCCAACTCTAATAGAAAGGCAAATAAGACCCATATATTTTCTACTAGTTAGTAACATTTTTTTATATATATCCACATTCAACTTTTTCAAACAGCCCTCACTACATGTATTCAAACTAGATCCATTATCAACGAAGGCACACTTAATGTATATATTATCATATTATACCACAATATGTAAAGGTAAATGATCATTAATAATTGACTCAAATGGAAGATCATCATCACCAAATGAAATATCATGTTTTTTTTGTAGAACAAATAAATGTTATGAAAGAAGTCACTATCTATGTTGAAGTATCATAATGTTCTTAGATATTTTCTAAAGCTTTTTGCATGATATCCTTATATGAAGATGGTGTACACACTACATTCCAAAGAGATATCTTATTATAAAGTTGATCAATTATATGCATACACTTTTTATTGATCACATAACTTACTCAAACTTAAAAAACACAAATTAAGTGTAATTGATGTGACCCCGTAGAGGCCATAAGTTCATAACCATAGAAAAGCCATAAAATTGGATCAAATACCATAAAATTGGAAAGCAATAAATATGGCTCCCATGCATATTAAATTAACATGGCATTAACTAGAAATAGAGATCCATGTATTGAATACCACATGAGCAAAATCTTCACATTAATAAACAAAATATATTGTGTAGTTCCACCAATTTAGTAAATCTATCAAAGTAAATAGGACATATGATGAATGGTATTGTGCCAATGACCTTTAAAAAAAAAGGAAATTTGATTCTAAAGAAAGTAAATTTCGTGCTAATTTAATATAAAATAGAAACCATACTCTAACCACTAAAAAAATTAATGCAGTTTTCACTACTAACCATTGTAATACATTTAAGTTGTAGAACAATGTCAATCATTTTTGCTATTATGACTAGTTCTAGAAAAATGATGAGGGATTGGAAGTTCAAATGACCAAATAGTAAGAAATATGTAGAGGATGTACTATCACATCTTGTTTTGTAAACTATATTTTTATTATTCATTCTATGTTTGAGTAGCATATTTGAGAGTGACGTATAGAGGCCATGAGTTCGTCACCATAAGAAAGCCATAAATTTGAACCAAACACCATAAAATTATAAAGAAATCAATATAACTCCAATACATATTAAATTAACATGGCATTAACTTGCAATGTCACAATTTATTGAATGCCACAGGAGCAAAATCTTCACACTAAACAACACGGTATATAGTTCACTTTCCTCCATTATAGTAATCTGGGGATATATAATGAATGGTATGGTGCCAATGCCCATTGAAAAGGGAATAAATAATTCTACAAAAGGTAGATTCCAACCCCTACAAAAGTGCAATGCATAATTCACTACTAACCATTGTAATACATTTATATTAACATATAAACTTGACGACATGAAATTGTTAAGTTATAGAATAATGTTTGTCCTTTTTGTCATTATGAATGGTCCCAAAAAAATTGATGAGGATTTGGGAACTCAAACAACTAAATAGTAGGAAATATGTAGATGACATAGTATCACATCTTGTTGTTTAAACTATATTTATTGTTTATTCTAGCATTTGAGTGGCATATTAGAGTGACCCATAGGGACCATGAACTCATCTTATCATGGCAAAGCCAAAAACAAATTAGACCAAACACCATAACATTGTAAGGCAATCATTTTGGCTCCATTGCATCAACATATTGAACACCACATAAGCAAAATCTTCATACTAAACAACACAATGTATAGTTTGATTCCTTTGTTATCGTAAATCTATCAAATTAGATGGGGATATATAATGCATGGTATTGTGCCAATGGCCTTTACAAAATAGGAATAAATGATTCTGCAAAATGTAAATTTCATACTAATTTAATATAAATTAAGAAGCATAATATAACCCCTACAGAAATGTCATGCATATTTTACTACTAACCATTGTAATACATTTATAATAACATCCAAACTAGGCCACATGAAATTGTTTTGTAAATGAGTGCATGTCCTTTTTGTCATTATGATTGGTCCCCGATAAAATGATGAGGGTTTGCGAATTTGAACAACCATAATGTCATAAATCCGTAGAGCACGTACAATCACATCTTGTTTTATCAACTACATTCATTGTTCATTCTAGAGCGTTTGACATGGCACCTTGACAGGCACTCAATTTTTGAACATCTCACCGCTTGAAATGCAAACTCTGTTTAAAAGTTGTAAGATAAAAAAGAATACATGATAATATTTTAAGACCCTCAAATTCTTGAAACCTCTTTTAAAAAATAGATTGCATAAGACATAGTTTTCATCGCTTTGGTTGGGGTACTTTGTCGAACAATTGTTTATATTATTAATACACATGAATATATTGTGTATATTCATGAATATATTCTCAAGTCCAATGACCTGGGATATCAATATAATTTTTGTCTTCTTTCTTTCAATTTCTTTGATGCTTTGCTCAACTTGTGCAAGATGTCGAAAGAGTTGTTTTTAAGTTGACCTTTGTTTCTTCAATCATATCATCTTCGACATTCTAGAGTGATCTTTTTTTCTCTACGCATGCTAAGGACAGAAATGTCCTGAAGGCTCTATTCCTAATGATGAAAATCTTATGGAGAATTCACAACCAGAGCTGCACAGAGTACAGTAAATTTACTTATTGCAGTCATTCGAGACGAGACTTCTTAAGAATGGAAATTCTAAAGGCACTAGGGGAGAGGACCTAGTCGCTGCCCATGTACCAATAGCTGCCCACCTGCGGCGCACCTTACCCCCCAGTTAAATCTATGAAAAGAACCAATACATATGTACAAATATTACAAAAAATTTAATAAGGAACCAATACATGTGCACATATACATGTGTAATAATATATTTCAGATATCACATCAAAGAAACAACCAATCATATGGTGACACGTAAGGCAATAGTAAAGCAATCGGTAATAGGTGTCTTGGTGCACATGTTTCGGTCCAACTATTTTTTTGGGTGTTTTTGGACAACTCGGTAAAGATATAGCTTATTAGGCTACACCATTGATACCTAGAACCCCAAACAATAGTTTTAAGCTCTTAAATCACATACAAAGAAACCCAAAAAAAATCGTTCAAATCTGATGTACCGTTTAGGAGCTTAAGATGCGCAAAGTTAAGGAGAGTGGCTACTGAGTCCTCTCCCTAACATCTATCATCTATCGAGGAAAAACAAAATAGGTCTGTTATGGGTAAAAGTGGGAATAATCAAATGAATAATAAAACCCAAAACATCAATGGAATGTGCAGATAAAAAGATTAAAGTAAGAGAAAGAGATACTTACAACCTTTTACCTTGTGATTTCCATTGTTCGCCTATTCTTTCTTGATCCTTTGGTGATGAAGATGGCCCTCAGGAAGCTTGCTTCCTTGCTTCGATTCCTCAAGATGACAAGGAGAAATGGCTCAGACACTTGTTGTGTTGAAGATGAGCTTCAACACACTATGAAATGGATGGATGATGAATGGTATGAAAATGGGGTGCCAATGGCACGCTATAGATTCTGCAGCATAAGTTTACTCAAAAGTTGGATATCAAATGAACAAGAAGAGGGTTGTATTTATAGAGTTGTGTGAGAGAAGATCAATGGTGGAGAAGAAATGAGAAGATCAACAGAGGAAAATGTTCAAGAGAACGTGCGCGAATAGAAGAAGGACATGTGTCATTCAAAAAGATGCTTTGTTGAGTTAACTGCTTTCTTGATGAGGATGAGTTTTTATTTCTTAAATTAGAATAGATTTTTCTAATTTAAGAGCTTTGTTGATAAAACAGATTTTCTTTAAATCAGTTAACTCAGCTTTTGCTTTTGTGTGACAAGAAGAATTTATTTTTAGAAGATTTGGATAGATAAGAAAGTGAATTAAATAAATAAATTTATTTAATTACTTGCACATGATTTGGAAGAATAAATAAAATATTTAAATATATTTTATTTTTGGAGATTTAATTTAAATAAATTTGCATTTTATTTAAATTTAGAAGAGTAGATGATTTAATTAAATAATTAGAAATTATTTAATTGTTTGGAAGAAATAAATTAAATAAAGGATTTTATTTAATTTTGACTTTAGAAGAAGTAATTAAATATTTTTGATATTTAATTAACTTAGAGAAATACGAATTGAATAAATAAATTTAATTATTTATTTATTGATAGAGGAAATAGAATTAAATAAATATTAAAAATATTTATTTGGACAGAGTCGTGTCATTTTTAGGTGTATACATTTTGTCCCTCTTTGATGCAATGTGTTTTATCATGTTGTTTCAAAGAATAAGATTGTTTGAAAATGATACATGCCCCAGTTTGCCCTTGGTACAAGTTTAACGATGATAGGATGCCCCCTCGGGAGATTGGATGGGAAGAAGGCAGAAGGCGTGAGACGAACAATCTCACGAAGAAGAAGGTGGAAGATAGGCTAGGATGAAGAAAAAAATAGTTTGAAGAAAGAGTTGAATGATACATGATGCAAGATAAAATGATAACACACACAAGCAAGTAAGCAAGTATGCACAAATGATACAAGAACAAACAAGGTATTGCCCCTGTCAAGCGGTAAACCAACGATATACTGATAACGATATACAACAGTGTTGTCATGGTGGGGAACGATAGATCCCGAGAGCAACACGAAGGATAGTGTCTGGTTTCAGGAAATGAAGCATGTCATGTAAGATGCGTGTATTGGTCTGATTTCAACAATGCTACATCCTATATAAGACAAATGTTTGATTATAACTGATCAAGTTGGTTTACGACCAGACATGGATCAAGACCACTGATTGTGATTGGATCATTTGACAATATTGACTTGACTTGATTAGTATGGATTTAAGGATAGACTTGCATTTTGTTCACTGCTTGGATTGACAGCTAGAACTATTGATTTTTTTTTTTAAAAAACAAAGGGGTAAAAACTTTATTAGAAATCAGAAAAGAGTATTACAATAATAACCAAGGGACCCAGCCCCATAAAATAAGGTGAAAACCCCACAGCAAAAACAACATCAACTATCCCCATGTATCCTCCTATCCTCCTCCAAGAACCGGTCTAAATCCAGATGCAGCTCAGGGTTAACCTGATCCCAATCCTCAACCTTCCAACCACTATCATGCTCAAAGGCCCATTTGGCCAAGCAGTTGGCAGCTTGATTCCACTCCCTCAGGATGTGAACAAAGGATGCTTCCTCCATCCGAGAACTAACCTGAAGAATCCGCTGAACCACCGAAGCCAACTACCAATTAATATCAGATATCTTTTGCTCATTCAAGAGATTAATCAAAATATGTGAATGAGCTTCACATATAACTTTTCTCTAGCCCAAAGCAAGGGCCCTCTCAATAGCATGCAGAATTGCCAGACCCTCCATGAAGTTAACAGTCTTCACCCCCTCATGTATAGAGAACAGAAAAATCACCGACCCAGCTGAATCCCTACCAACTCCACCAATTCCAGCAGGCATAGGATTGCCCCTAGAAGAACCGTCAGTATTGATCTTTAAAAATCCATTGGGAGGAGGTAACCACCTTCCAACCCGTTGAACCCTCTTTTTCCCATGCCTACAGTTCCTGGAACTAACAAAAGAAGAATGAATTTCTTGAAGACCCAATTTGGCCACCAACTCATCATCACCTCTCTCCAAGGGGAAAACCACATCACATTTAGCTGAAACTGACTCCTACACCATTCCTAGCATACGCAGCCAAACTTGCCGACCCACCAACTTCTAATCACAAAAAATTTGGTGGTTCCGCTCCAGCCAAATCTGCCAAAGCAGAAAGGTAGGACCCACGAACCAAACTTCGTGCAAAAAGGAAGCCATAGAAGGAGGTCTTCCCATACTATCCCAGAATTCAACCAAAGAGCATGCATGAATACAAGGAAGCTTCCATACCTCCCACCACCAATGCCAAAGCTGCACAACAAAGGGGCACCAGAAGAACAAATGCGAAGAATCCTCTTCTGCTCCCCCACACAAAACACAAATTGAAGGTCCTTGAAATCCCCGTTTATGAATGTTATCCTAGGTCAAACACCTATTCCAAGCTAAAGTCCAAACAAAGCAGTTGCATTTAGGCCACGAGAGTTTATTCCACACCCTTTTCCACCAATGAACCTCTACCCCAGTTAGCTTCTGAGCCAATAACACCTAATAACCAAAAGCAACAAAGTAAACCCCCTTAGGATTATGGGTCCAAGCAAGAATATCCTCTTCCACAAGAGAACTACAACTCCTACTATCAAGAATCTTGTGAAGCTCAGCACTATCTTCTGCAAGTCCCAAATCTGGCCACACTGTGGGATCCTTCCAATGAGCTACCTCCAACTGACCAAAAGAAGCAACAGACTTGAAGTCACTCACCCTAGCCCAGCCAGCCTCGAGAAATCTTTGGCACAAAGGAAGAAGGTTGGGGAACTGAGAAGTAAGTGGAGGGAATCCATCCCAAGAATCTGACTAGAAGAGAGCTTCAGTTCCCCGTCTACAAATCCAAAATAAACCTTCCTTGATAAGCTTTGCACCCTTCTGAAGAGTATTCCAAATCACTGAACCTTTCCCCTCAAGAGGGTAACGAGGGAGATCCTGCCGTGGAATCCCCAAGAAATACTTATGAGATAATATCCTGGCTCACGACTGATCCGGTTCCACACACCATCTCCAAAATAGCTTAGCAGCCACAGCCACTCCAGATAATGCAGACTGTCGAAGACCAAGACCACCAAATTGCTTTGGGCTGCACACAACATCCCACCTGACCAGGCTCCACTTGGAGGATGACAAACTTCCCGCCCATAAGAACTACCTTGCAAGAGAATCCAACTCCCTCAAAAAATCCATCGGAGCCACCTGAAGCATACATCAGTAGGTAGGAAGAGCCTGCACCACCAACTTGAGAAGCTAAACCTGCCTTGCAAAAGACAACCATCTGTGGGTCCAATGATTAACTTTTGCATGGAACTTATCAATAATATTCTGCCAAGAACCCTTGGGAAGATGGTGAACAAAAATTGGGAAACCTAGATACGTCAAAGGGAGAACCCCTATCTGAAACCTCAAGATATTAGCAATTCTTCTCTGAATGAGGGTCGGCGTATTGAAGAAGAATATGGATGACTTCTCCTCATTAATCAATTGTCCTGAAGCAAATCAGATATATGTCCAACACCTGCCTCAAGTTAGTAGCTTCCCTAATAGTAGCCATCCCCATCAAGGCAGTATCATCAACAAACTGTAAATGAGATTACGGAGGCAAGTCTCCACCCCATCGCCAACCCTGAATGGTGCCAAGCTCCACCCTTCTTTTCAACAAACATCCAAGGCCTTCCACAAGAAGCAGAAAAAGATACGGAGAAAGAGGATCCCCTTGGCGCAAGCCCCTTGAGGCACCAAAAAGTTCAGAATGATCTCCATTTATCAAAACTGAGAAGGAAACAGACGTGATACAGCTCATGACCCATTGGATCCACTCCTCACCAAAACCAAAAGAAACAAGGATCTTCTGCAAAAAAGACCATCTAACCCTGTCATAAGCCTTAGCCATATCCAGCTTAATGAACATAGCCTTCTCGTGGGAGTTGTCCATGGAGTAGATGGTCTCCGTAGCAATGACAACCCCATCAAGAATCTGTCGACCCGCCACAAATCCCCTCTGTTCCTCTAAAATCAGCACTTTAAGCCACTTCTTCAATCTCTCAGCCAATAACTTAGAAATGATTTTGTAAGCCAAATTGCAAAGAGAGATAGGCCAAAACTGAGATAACCTATCAGCCCCTTCACACTTGAGTATGAGAGCAAGGAAGGTGGAATTCAGAGCACGAAGCATCTGCTTATTCCTCTGGGACTCAAGGACAACCGCCAGAAGATCCAACTTTATGATATCCCAGAATTCCTAAAAAAATTCAATCAGGAAACCATTGGGACCAGGAGCTTTACCCTTCTTCATCTAAAACACAATCCCCTCCAGCTCATCAAGAGAGATATCTTTCATCAGATACTCATTCGCCTCCCTGGAGACCAACTAAGGAATACAAGAAAGAACCTGTGCTTCCTCAACAGAGCCCCCTCGTGAATCCTCCCTAAATAAAGTAGCAAAATACTGAGATGCCTCAGTAGAGATTTCTTGAAACGAGGCAAGATGTTCACCCCTATCATTCACCAAAAAAGGAATGGAATTACCATGCCTCCTGTCCTTCACAGAATTGAAGAAGAAGGCGTTGTTTTTATCACCTTCCTGTAACCATTCAACTCGGGCCTTTTGCTTCCAATAGATTTCTTCCCTCAATTCAAATTCCTCAACCACTTTCAAAGTCTTAGCCTCCTCCCTTAGAAGATCCTCAGAGGCCCCATTCTCACGAATCAACCGCGTAATATTATTCAACTCTTCCTGGGCAGCAACCTTAGCATGAAAGATATTACCAAAACATCACCGATTCCACCTTTTAAGTTGATATTTGACAAACTAAAGAAGCTTGGAGAATGTGTACATTGCCATACCAAAAGTTGGTCTACCAATCCGCCACCACTCAGCCACAAGTTCATGAAGAGTAGGATCCCGTAACCACATAATCTGGAACTTGAATGAGGGAGAATGAGGCCCCCGAGCAAAGATAATACTAAGCTTAATAGGCCAATGATCAGAACCTCTCCAATCAAGAATTTCAGATCAAGTGGACCATAAGTCTCCAACCCAATAACAGGAAACCAAGAATCGATCAAGCCTCTCAGCAACACAACTCTCACCAATTCTCCTATTATTCCAAGTGAAGCAACCATTACTTGGCAGAACATAAATAAGATTTAATTCAGAAATGCTATCTCTGAATAACAGAGCAGAAGGCTCCAACCTAGGAATACCACCTCTTTTCTCAGACAACTCCACAATAGCATTAAAATTGCCAGCCATAACCCACGGATGGTAAGGAGCTAAGCTACGAATAAAATGAAGATGGGACCATAGAAGTTGTTTACCTAGAAACTCAACAGGAGCATACACATTAGAGAGGAGAATACACTCACCAGTCTCATACCACGAGGCGACTAGGGATATAGAGGATCTAGAGGACATCCACCAGAGAGGGAAAATCTTCCAAGGGTTCCAAAAACAAGCCACCCCTCCAGAAGCACCAAGAGCCCCCATACACTGGCATTCACCATATTTCCACAACTTAGGAGCCATGGCCAACATATTATCTACAGATAATTTAGTCCCCTGAAGAAAAAGAACATATGGAGAATGATTCGTAACCAAATCACAAACAGCTTTTTGTCGAGGGCTACTGTTCAAGCCCCTTACATTCCATGAGAGAACAATCATTTCTGGGGGCATGAAAAATGTGAATCCAGAGTCTTGACTGACCTTGACTCCATCAAAGTTTCCCTAGTTAATTTAATCTTCTCCATATCCTTCTTCCTTCCCAGCTTGGAAGTCCTGTCACCAACCCCTTTCTTCAGTTCAATTTGCTGAATACCCAAAAGAGAGGAGGCCAAAGAGCTCTTCCCCACATTCTTGCCACCTTTCAGGGGCAATGGGGAACCACCTCCACCTCTCTTCGAAGCTCCAATAGAAGATTCTTGTTCAATCTGGACAATCAATTGTTGATCTGTATCCATCTGCCCAACCTCAATCTCTTGCACAACCTGCATGGCCTCCAATGGTGGCCCATCCTGTCCTATACCCAAAGTTCCCTGATCCAAGTTTAGGAACCCTGGATTCACTTCCCCCTGGCTAAGATCATCCAGCACCTCAAACCTATTAAAAGTTTCATCAACCTGCCTCTCCCTCAAGGTCCACTTCTGGCCCCGATTCCTATTGCGAGCCTTGACAGGGACATAACCATCATCTCCATTACCATCACCGAGAATAGGCTCCTTACCATTATGAGCCCTAGGTGGATTACGAGAAGGCTGAGAAGGTTGGGACACCATAGGCTTAGACCTAGGGCACCTACGCTGCAAGTGACCATATTCATGACAAAGATGACACCGAAAAGGTAGGGTTTCGTAATCTAGTTGTTGCACCCAAGTATATGATCCAGCACTCACTTCAATAGAATCTGGCAGTGGCTTGCTTAAATCAATTTCTACACAGATATGAGCAAAAGTCATTACCTTTTTATACTGCGTCTGTTGTGAAGACCCAACAGGTTTACCGAGCATTGAAGCCACCAAATGCAACACGTCATCCCGCCAACACTCAACTGGAAACCACAGCAACCAAACCCAAACTAGGATCCGACTCGGTGGTGCCTCAATCAAGTTGAAGCCAACATGCCATGGCTTGATAAACAAACACACCTGGTTATAAAAATAGGGGCCACCCTCGAAGACCTTATTCTGATCTGCCATGCAATCAAAAGAGACCATAAAAAAGTTGTTCGCAAGGAGCCTAATCTCCATCTCCCCCTCCGGCATTCAAGTCTACTGAGCCCAGGATTCCAAAAATTGCAGCGAGACTCTCAAACCCATGAACTTGCAATAAAAAGAGTGCCTTGAATAGTATTCAATATCATCTGCAAGCATTTCCATCGGGATAATCACCTTCGGTCGCTCTTTGCATCTTTCCAAACACCCATTAATCTTCATTATTCGGGAACCACTAACCGATCCTAGATCATTCATCTCCATCTCTGAAGAAAACAACGTATTATCAAAAACATTCACTCCATGCGCTGAAGGTTTCGAACCAACTACTGATCAGAAATCCAATTTGGGGCTAGCCCCAGATGTTTCCCCACCTTGCATAGCAAAAAACAAGATCCCTAGCAGGCATGCAAACCCCCAGGACACGTTTGCAAGAAATGGAAAAAGACAAGACCCCAAGGGAAGGATCAAAACCCTTCCTCCCACAAGCCACCCAAACGGCAACAAGAAGGCCTCCAGAAAAGAAAAAAACCCACCACCACCACTCCAAAAGCTTCAAAAAACCCCCTCACAACGCAGAAGCGAGCAACACATAGAGAACGAGCTAGGGCACGGTCGCCCTAGCTCGGCTTGCAGAGCACGCGAACGCCATCTCTTATTGCATAGTTCATCATGTCATGTCCATGTTCTATCAGCTAGAACTATTGATGAGAGATATGAAGACAGATAGAAATTTGATCGATAGAAGAATGACTCGATAGAAGAAATCACAAGCTTTTATTTGTAAACATTGATTCTTTGCATAGAATTTTATTGCATTGGATATAGATATGGATATGGATATGGATACGGATATGTCATGTAATTGGATACATTATGGATATGGATATTTGTCATGTTAATATTGCAAGTATTTTGAAGTGCTTATTTCATCATTGGGCATTTATTATGTTGTAAGAAAATACAAGCATCTAGGTATAATTAAACTGAGATGACCTGAGTATTACTTACATGGATTTTGATATAGCAAGTTAATACAAGCATCTAGTCAAAATTGAATCTAGATGACCTGAGTATTTCTTGCATTTCAATAGACAAGGATTGCCCCTTTTCATGTTTAGACGTCTGAAGTCCTTGATGATCTTTTGCTGATCATGTCATTAGACAAAAGTCATCACATTACTAAATATTGATCCACAAACAGCAAACAAAGAAAAATGATTATGCCCCCATCATAGCATCTCTAGATTTTGGCATCCTCGAGTAGCATAGAAAGACATAATAATGAAAAATCAAGACTTTGTAAGTTAACCGATATAAAAACACAAAGC
The DNA here is from genome assembly GCA_027924645.1 of Cunninghamia lanceolata. NCBI lineage: Eukaryota > Viridiplantae > Streptophyta > Pinopsida > Cupressales > Cupressaceae > Cunninghamia > Cunninghamia lanceolata. The sequence continues at coordinate 14,191,149 of BSBN01000584.1, read as the reverse complement.
ATTCTTGCATTAGATGTGTCTTCTTGCCATAATTGATAGAGTCACTTTGAGTGTTTTGGTATGGTGCACTGCTTTGCTTTGGATAGGTTGATGTTCTGCATCAAGATTTTTGTTTTGGATAGCTTGCTTTGTTGTGCACGCTTGTCTAGTGAAAGGTATCACAATCCTTTTTGGGGGAACGGACCCTAAAGGACTGATCTAGTGCCCCGGGGGTACATTAATAATGGCCTTGCCTACGTGACAATGTAGAGGCAACATAGTTCGAGACTTGGACCATGGACCTAAGATATGGGATCAGATGAGACACGATATGAAACATATATGGATCAGATAGGGATCAAACATGGAACAGATATGGATCAAATATGGAATAGAAATGGATCGGATATGAAACAGATATGGATCGGATGATACTGATGACAAGGAAACACCATAGATAGGTAGATGCATGGGTGATAAGGAATGAAATGCACATGGAAGAGGGCAAGGATGTGATCGCCAAGGACTAAGTCGCATAGAAATAACATGCCCCATTGTAGGTAGAGTACTTAGGATTTTTCATGACAATGTTTAAGACGAAGGAGGAGGATGAGAGGATAATGAAGGATTTGTGTGGTTTGGAGGGATAAGGTATGTCAAGAGACATCTAAAACATTTGGGAAGGCTTATGCAAAAGCATGGACCATAGGGATATGATGGGGAAGATATGTAGGATAATAGTGGAAAAAAGGGGAGATGGAGTTATGTGGAAGTGTCATGGAATGTGTTGGGACTGAAATTCCCAAGATACTTTTTGGCAAATATTAAGTTTTAATCATCCAAAGGTTTTAGTGTGAGAGCATATAGAGAAAGATCCACAATTGTTTTCAAGCAGAAATTAACAATTGAGCTGATAGAAATATTTGGATTTGATCTGTCCTGATTCCCAAAGACTTAGTATAACATGGTTGAAGTGTTCATTAAAAATAATCCGTAAACAAGGAATGCATTAAAGGATTCTAGCATGGCTATGTGCTAGATTGTTGAAGTGCAGAGAGCTGCATGTTTGAGGAGGAGATCGATCTGAGCAGTCGCTAAGTAAAAAGCGGATCGAAACAGTGAAAATCCGCGTGGGTTGGAAAGACATACAAATTATGTGTATATCACTTTTGCATGAAGGATATACAATCTGTGAATATATTACTTTTGCATGTTCTGTGTATCTTACATTTGTCTATCGTAGGTACAAAGAAGAGAGAAAGTTAATATTCCCAGTCGGCATACAAGAAAGTCAAGGTTCGGTCAAATGCATATTTGAAAGTGCATGTTATGAAGATACAAGGTTAAGTATATCGAATATACAATTCCTATATATATTGCAAATGTATGTTGGATATAGTTTCTGTGTATCCCGCAGATGAATGTTGTGAGTATCCCGCAGATGCACATCAGGGTTTGTATGTTACAAAAGTATATCAGGTTATACAATTTATAAGTATATGTCTTTTGTGTGTTGAAGACAGTTTGTGTGTATACTGCAGTTGCATGAGTGAGACAGTCTCTGTGTATTTGTTAGTTGTATTTCACGGTTGTATGTTATGAAGATACAATGAAATTATACATCGCCAAATAATGCAAAAGGTGACAGGTCGAGGTGGTAGCTGGAATGCATGTTCGAAGGGTTTTGGTCTGCAGATACAAGAGTTGACAGGCAGTAGTAGGTAAGGGCACCAAATGCAGCAGGTAAATGTTTGTATGTACATTGCCGAATGTATCTCACGATAGATACAAGTGCTACAGTGATCGGAGTGAAGGTATTTTGATAAGCCAATGGTATTGTGTGTTGTCGATAGGCGAGAGAAGAGAAAATATATACAATGAAATTTGTATGCATATTAAATAATGCATAGACATACATTTGCAATTGTATGTTAGGCAGAGCACAACATACAACGAGATACATACAACTCAATATACATAGCATGGAACTGAAATATTATCAAATGTGGTGAAACTATTGTATGTGTCCGTATTGTATGTTTCGGGTTAATATACATATCGTGGATTTAAAAAGGTATGAAATAAAGTTAACTTCTTGTATGTATTACGCCTTGTATTTGTATGCTTTCGGAGACATACATTTTAAATATACATACATTATCGAGATACAATGCCCACATATAAGCCGGAACCAAAATAATTATGAAATAACGATAAGTCTTTGTATATTTTACATTTGTATGTATCGGTACATACATTGCGGGACATACAACACAGATTTTGATGAACATTAAAAAATGATATAAACCATGCATCACTAGTCAATGTATATCGGAAATATACATTGCATTTTATGCAAACCGGATTTAAAATGTTTATGAAATACGGTAAAACCGTTGTATGTTTTCTACTTGTATGTATCAAACATACATTGCTCGATACATACAAGCACCGGAATTCAAATAAGATCAAATTTCGGTTAATGCAATGTATCTTTACCTATTGTATATCCGATATACATTGCGGAATCAAAAGAGAGTAAGCTGCAGTTTATGAAACGGTTAGAGTCCGAAGGGGATATACAAGGGACTTTGTATGTATCTTTGCGAGAGATACAAGCCAACATACAAGCGATACATATCGGTGATATGCATAACGCGGACCCCAAAAGTTTATTAAAAATGAAACATCTGTTGTATGTTTGTGATTTGTACCTATCCGACATACATTGCCGATATACAATGTATAACATACAAATGGTGAAACCGAAAGGGTTTTTCAAAAGAGTTGAGCACTTGTATATTCAATGCTTTGTATGTAGCAAACATACATTCTTCGGGATATAAGTTGTAGATACAAAAGAATGTACAAGAACCGGACGCGAAGGAAAAGTTAAAAGTTAAAAACTCTTTGTATGTTATAGCGATTGTATATTACAATGAACATATCGAATATACAAAGAAATGGAAAGCGAAAAGACGGGAAGTTTTTTCAACCCAACTGCGAGGTCACGCCGATGAAGGAAACCTAAAAAACAACATTAAAATCCAAAATATCAAAATATTTTTCTGAAAGATAAAATATTTATTTTTGCAAGATATACACAGCGGCGATTAAGTTGTGTAAACACCCGCGAGAGGGTCTTAAGCAACTGATAAATTGTCGATGAGTGAAGTAATCAATTGAGTAAATATATATGAATAAATTTGTTTTAATCAATTGATCTGAGACTAATGGATGTTTTATTTGGTCTTTTTAGGAATAATGAAGAAACCCTCGAAGGATATGGGGCAAAATTGCAGTTAAAGACTTTTTCGACCCTAAAATGGTTATCCATTTGATGATTAGTGGCTAGTATTAAATTTCATTTAGCCTCCATACGAGATAAGTACCATAGCCTCCAATTACGCTTCTCTTCAGTGCCTTTAAGATCTACCCACATGCTTTTCGGTGGATTTCGGCTTGCTTCAGACTTCTAATTTAGTTGTTGGTACATATCTGTAATCCACAACCCGTTCATTGTAATGGCACCCAATGGGCCTTCCAAAGAAAACAAATGTTCTTAAATACTTGCAGTCAAAATCAACAACCCAGCATGAAGGACACAATGCCAAAATGCGGCATATAGCCGTCACCATGAATATATATCTGTAGATAGCCTCCACAGTCCTTCATCAAATCAAGATAATCTTCACATTAATCCATCAAAAACAATAGTCATTGTAGTATAGTGGTGAGTATTCCCGCCTATCACGCGGGTGACCTGGGTTCGATCCCTGGCAATGGCGTTTCCTGGTTTTTCCAATTTTTAATACTTGAGAAGAAATGTGTATCTTGTTCATCTTAGACTGGAATGGCTAAGATATCGTTTATATGAATAGATATAGGAGTGTTGTTTTTAATCCAAGGTCTTAAAAAAACTTTATTGGATACACTTTTCTAATTCTAAATACTCTTAATTTATCATGACATTTTTATGCACTTTTTTATTTCATGTATCAACAATTCTACATTTATTTTTCTATCATGTATTTAAAACACTTAATTTTAATTTAATTTCAAAATATTGTTATTGAGATCTATGAAATATTGAACCTATTTCTAGGTAACTATTCCTACATGTCTACCTGACAAGATAAAGATGTCAATGTTTAACTATTATATCAATATAGTCTACCCTTCACCATCCACTGGTACCACCCTCATTATCAAACCTACACCAAGTCTATTAATTTATCTCCTTGATCCCTTGATAAAAAGTGTTATAACACCTTAGATTTTTAGTGATTATTAATTCTCCTTTATGAATAGATGTGGTATGGCACTGATTAGGTAGTGAATCCCCCATGCAAAAAAGGAATGAGAGAATTAATAGATGCTCATTAAGGATAACAAGCCTTATAATATACATTATTTCCAAGAAAAATATAAATATTCTTTGATTTTAGTGTATCAAGCAATAATGGTAAAAATTGCATACCCATATCATTTTCCCTTATGTTTTAAAGCTATGGTGACTAGGTTGTCCTGTATCTATTGACTATAGTGTAAATAGCCATATTTTTGCCTAGACGTTAGCAAATAACCTCATCCTAGCTTGTGCCAATAGATATTAACCCCAAACTTTTAAATTCAAATTTCAAATTTTAGACTTTGTCACCTTTTTCCTACTAGCTATTATGAGCTAACTAAGGTGCAATTATTTCAATTAATAGTTTAGAGTGGAGTATTTAAGGAATAACCTTAATCATTTGAATCATCTAGTATTGATCTAGAAGCATCGTGGAGCATTCATATTCAGAGCATCATAGTGCATCTTGATTGTAATACCATCCTAGACATAGTACATGCTTTCCTACTGTCTTTGATCTTAGTTCATCATTGTTAAATTGACCTACGTAGAGCTTTGACCCAAGGATAATCTTCCTACCTAACAAACTCAATAAAATTTCTAAACACCACTAGTCACCCATCCTAGATCACAAACTCAAAGGTGAACAAGTCTCAGAGGTCTAAATCAAAGAACTTCACTTCCATTGGTCCAAGTTTAATTTTGCATGTCAAATTAATTTTATAGGTATGGAGATCAATTTCATTGGTGAAGATCTAAACCAATGAGTAATACAATCAATTTACAAATTCTAAGGAATTTGTTTGACAAGGCCCTTTATTTTTAGTATATTGGTGAATCAATTCTAGTCATCTTTTGCAACATATTCCATCATATGGATTCAAGCTTGTATATTATTCCATTTCTTTTAATTTTAGTATCTATCCTAGCTCTTAAATCATAGGCTTTTATTATCGTTTAATTATTTTAAACATTAGGTAAATTTTAGTGAAAGTATTTATTTTCATTACATAAATCACTGAGCTAAATTTTTTAAATCTCCTAGGGTTTCATCCCTAGGGTTTATTCCTTCTCCATTGGGGTTTTAGATTTGATGTTTATAATTGTTTTTCCTTTATTTTATATTTGATTAGATTTTGGGTGTTCCATGTTGATTTCTACTTGATCTATAACTTCCACTGCTTTAATACTTGTGCATTATTGTTGTATCATTTACCATGGATTTTCATGCTTCATCATCTTTAGCTCTATCCATGGATGCCTTGCTAATTTTATTATACTTTTACATTATGCTACATTTGATTTTTCCATCCTTGAGGCTTCCATGTCTTATATCCCTCCATCATCATGAACCAAATAATATCCTTATGTGGCAATGAAAATTCTAAAAATAGACTTAAATAATTTCACATAACAAATTGAAATGACTTATCTACAAAATCTGTAAAAAATTATTAATGAAAGTTTTCACAAATTAAACGTCTTATATGGATTACCAATTCTTTTTTGAATAAGTTCAAATTAATTTGATGATTTAAGTAGAATTTTCAAAGAAGCACTACTAAATTTTTGAAAAAATTCAAGAAGTGGGTATCATTCTGACCAACCCAATTTGAAGCAAAAACAACATTTCATCAATAAACCTTACATATAAGTAAAGGACACTGGGTGATGTCTCATATTTTTATGATTTTTTTATAAATAAAAAATTATATATTAATTTTTAATATGACTTTTCAAAAATATTAAATTTTTTTTAAAAAAACTTTGTAAAACCTATATTAAAAAAACTTAAATTGTAACACAACTTTTGGATTTGAAAAATGATATATGGTTTGAAAGTTATGTGTTTTCAATATATATCAATTCGCAATTCAAATATAGTGTATGTACAAAATAAAAAATTTAATTATGTATTAAATTTATAATGAGAAATAAATTATTTTTTTTGAATCATGATAATTTCATGTACAAACCCTTTTCATTTTATTAAATTAGGTTAAAATGTTCAACAACTTCGAGGGTAATGTCATGAAAATGTTTAGGATAACACTAAGCATGTGATTTTGAAAATTTTTGACATGTTTTGGGACTCCCACTTGCCTATATCCAAAGTAATCCCAAAGAATTTTCAAAGGGAATCCAAAATTGAGCTATATATTGTATTGACAAAAATTGCATACCCTACAATTTTCACACTATATTTTGGGCCTTCTTTAGTGTCCATCCCTTATAGAATATTTTAGGGATCATTTTAGCCTAGACTTGGCCTTTTCCTTCACCAGATTTCCAAATTTATTTATTACATTCTGATTATTTTCGCTGGCCTAAGACCACATTTTATATTTCAAGTGAATTCTCTAGGATGTGAGCACAATGTGTAGACGTCTGTACGATGCACTAGTATCCTACAAGTTTGCAAAATTTAAACATTGTTTATTCACTAAATCTCTACTCTTTATTGATTATTAAGTATTGACAATATTTAGGAATACCTTGGGGAAATCATTGGGTCGCAAGGGACTAGTTCTCCTATGTTGAACCCTTGACTAGACTAGCTTCACAATCATGACAAATGCTGGTAGATAGCAAGCAAGTTTGTAAATGATCTTGATTTAAGTATTGATTCTTTTTAAAGCTCCAAATTGAAATGTCCCTTTTGGATGTTATTTAGTACTCTAAGATTTTGAATGATAATTGGATGGTAATTAGTGTCCAAATGAATGTCTTCACATACGAAGATATAACAAATCGTCACACAAATGTATACCAAGTTGGTTCCCAATGGCTAGTGGAAAAGGGTGAGAGTCAAAAATATATATTTTTAGGTTAGATCCTCATAGCATAGGATCACTCATGCACATTGTGGAAATGGCCTAGGATGAGAAAAGTGAGGTCTTTGTCTTAAGAACATATATGTAGAAGTATCACTTTTACAAGTGTAATGTGTGGGATCTTTGCAAATACGTCAAGGATAAAGTCAAATGTGTTGGAATGTGTGAAGAAAGGAGTAAATAAAGTTGTATAAGGATAGGAGCTAAAATTAACACAAGAGTGTGTGACATGTCACTATAGAATTATAATAAGACATTCCCTCAAAATAAACCCAAAAGTAATAAAAATTAACATAAATATACAAATTTCACTATTACAATAATTATAACTAACTTTAAACCTATAAAAATAAATTTACCTCATCCCATCGACAATTATTTAAAGTCTTTTAAAAAATTAATTTAATAAATGCCTTAAGAAAAGTCAACTTAATGAATGCCTCAAAAAATAGGTTTGATTACATGATTGTATTTGATTTAGGTAAACCAACAAATTTTTTTTAAAAAAATCATAAGAGATTCAATAAAGAAGATGATCGTTTGCCTATATTTTAATCACTCTAATATATGCATATTTTTGTCATATGGTAAAGAAGATGATTATGAATTTTGTCAAAGATGAGTATCCAAGAAAGAAACAAGAAGGTAGGAGGCGTAGTGCTAAATAACATGATGCTATTTGGAGATCAATAAAGCTACATAATGGACTTCTCTTCCTTGGAAGTGATACTAAAGAATAAGATGACCATATCATCTTTAGAATCATAAGCTAACTCACCCTTAAATGTTAGAAGAGAACTCATTAAAAATTCAAAAGCCACCCTCTCCACAATTATTGAATAACCTTCTAAACCTACGAGTACCTAAATTTCCCACTGCGATATTAAACCAAGAACATCCACCTTTAAATTCTTAATGTCTTGTGTTTAAATTTGTCACACACCCAAAGTGTGAATGTACAATACAAACACTGACCAGTCCAAATACAATGTCTTTATGCTCAGATTCGTCGGCACACCCAAATCGTGAATGTACAATACAAACCCTCACCAATCCAGCATGCAAAACTTCTAGTGTTTTATTTATTGCTACAGGAGTGATAGGAATATATTGAACATCTAGTCATACTTCATATGCATCAAGAGATATATATGGCTTTCTTTTTCTGTGTTTGGAAGATGATTCTGTATTATCAAGTAATTTATGTTTTCATATTTTAAGGCTTTGCACTCCGTATCACAATTTGTGAATTTCATTGAGTGAGATTATATGATAGAATTTTAAAAATGGAAATTAAAAAGAATGAAAGTATTATCTAATTTTGATTGTTAACACATAATTGTCTATTATTTTGATCATAATTTTTGAACCATAACTTCAAATTGTTTTTTTAATGTGTTTGAAGAAAAACAACAAAATTTTGAATTGGGTCATTCTCATAATTTGTCTTGGTTTAAATTGTATGTGCAAAAATGAACCAAAATCAAATCCACAAGTGTGGATCTAAATGTCATACACGGATTTGAACTTGACCTGTGGATCTGAGGCTATCAATTGTGGTTCTTATGCACCTACAAACAAAAAATCACATGGGTATCTAGACCTACAATAATAAACTAGCAATGTTAACAAACACCTTTGAGGAGTTTACTACACTAGGATTATTCTCCCTCGGTCAAACCCCTAGATACTAGTTTAACAACTTGCCACAATGATTAAAGATAGTAGATAGCTGTGCAATATACCTAAGATGTTGATGCAATGTTGATATCACGAGATAATGTTTTAATGTTCCTTGATGTGTCCAAGAGGTATATTGGAGTCTTGGTCCTAGATCCTAGATGACAATAATGAATTAGGGTTTGTACTTTTATACAACACCTTGACATGCAATTCAAATGTTTTTGTGCTTTAGTAAGCTCATAATGACTAATTAGAAAGGGGAAACACTGGCCCAATTTTCAATTAAAATTTTAAAATTAGCTGGGGTCATTTCCATATCTGCATATTTGAACCAAGGTGGTGGGTGGATAAACTAAAGATTAAGCCTAAGCTCTAGGAATGAGTTTAAATGGAGTCATCTTAGGATCAAGTTATTTGCCAACTTCCAAGCAAAAATATATTGTTTTGCACACTGGTAATTACATTATGTACAAATAGGTCAAAGTGAGTCCAAAACCAAAGGGAAAAGTGCAAGGTATGCAATTTTCACGATTACATTTTCCCACACTTTGACTTCCATGTGACTACAATGGAAATGCATGTAAAAGTAAAACACCTAACCAACATTAAAGTAAATATTTAGACATTCATATAAATGATACGAAAAAGGATATCAATTATGGTGCATTATCCTTGCAATAAGTTCTCCATCTTGAAACCTACAAAATGGAATAAAAAGCTCCAATAAGTAGCATTTGTTAAGCATTTTAAAGTAAGTATAAACATAACCTACTAAGTTATCTTCAAAACAAAAAAAGTAAAGAAAAATTTGAACCAAGAAAAAATAGGATTTTGCATGGGGACAACGAATGGGGTATTAGCATGGGGTAGCCATAAGGTATTGCTTGGAGCAACCATAAAATTATGCTTAGACGGACTTAGAATATTATTTGAGGAGAAAAAAATAGGGTATTACCACAAGGCAACAATAAGGTACTTCTTGGAGCACTAATAATCAAAATGACCATGAGCTAATCACTACAAACATAGTCATCAAAGAACATCAATGATATTATATGTAGATATGTGCAATGAAATGAGAGGCCAAAAGGTGGTCAAAAGTAACCACTTTTTTTCTGAAATTAACAAAAACTTATCTTCGACGAGCAATTCAAGATACCCACACTCAAAATTTCAAGCTATGACAAAACCAAGATTAGTGGTGCTCAGAGTCTAGTTTCTAAATTACTATTTTTTTAAATGGTAGAGATTAAGAGGTTCAAATATGGGGGAGCACATAAAGTGGTCATGTTTTTGTTAGAAAAATATAACATAGCGTCAGGTGTGCTCCCCCTAAAATATTAAATTTTTTTTAGTACTTCACAAATCCTTTCAATAGAAAGTTGGCTAACATCACGTAGTTTATGCCAAATTAATCTGCTATATATATATATATATATATATATATATATATATATATATATATATATATATATATATATATATATATATATATATATATATATATGTATGTATGTATGTATTACTAATTTTCAATGTGGATACACCCTAAAAAAAGGAAAATTGAGCATGCATCCCCCTTAATTTTGAGAAAACTAATAAAAAAAATTAATATGTATAGAATTAAGTCTAGAATATAAAATATAATTTATTTCAAAATTTGATGAACGGATAAAAAATGACACCAAAAAAGTTATTCATAATATTTTTCGTGAAAAATGAAGACACTAGAAAAAGTAATTGAAGATCAAAACCTGGATGTATTCGAATTATAGAAAAAATTACATAGCGAGAAAGGAAAGAGGGAGCTTGATGTCATCATGTCTTTTTGTAGAATAATGTCTTAAAATGTGCAAACCTGATGGAGACCACGCTTGACATTTGCTTGTTTTTGTATGTTTTATGCAAAACATGTCTTTGAGGATGTTACATGGAGGTCCAAGCCTAAGGGTGGGATTCCAAAGCAACTTCAAATGACACATGCACATTATAACTCATGCACATTACAAATTCAAAAAATAGAGTGCACACTAGGCATTTTGTGTGTTTTTAAGACAATTATAATGTGAACACATTATAACACACGTTATAACGTGAGTGTGTTATGGCTAAGGATTTTTGAGCCATAATGCTAGTGCATTATAACGCAAGCTATAGCACGCTACCATTATGGCATCTTTTTATTTAAAACTTTTTTGGCCAGTTTTTATGCCTCATATTTGTGCATTTAACCATGTCCTCTCCAATTCATTGCATAGAAATGATGCAAGTAATTTGGAAGAATTGAGAAAAAATATTTGTAAAATGATGCAATTTTTGTTGGTGTAGATTTCTTATTTCATTTCATTGGTTTGTTATGTATTTTCCTACACCTAGTTTAGCTTGTTTAGGTAGACTTATTAGTAGGCTTAATAAGGGTGAGTGAGAGTGATAGGTGTCACTCTCTTCCATGGGAGTTACACCTTCCCTATTTGTATATTAAGGTGTCTTCACATATTTACACTTCTTAGTGGATGCAGTGTCCACCTCCCTCCTCCTTTATATTTCTTATAAATGCACTCACTTAGCTATGTCTTTTCACTTAGCCAGTCATTAGCTTGTATCTTTTTTAGTCTAGTTTGCTCTCTTGATTAATGAGAATAGCATTGTTCAGCCTATCATCTTGGTCATCAATGGTGGTCTAGCTATCAATATGGCATTAGGTCTTACTTATTGTAAAATCTAACATGGTATCAGAAATATGATGTCCTAGTCTAGTTCATCTTTCCTATTGTTAGAGCACTAGATTCTCAAGTTTTAAGTGTTGAGCTATTTCTTTGGTGAATGTTGCAATAATATTGACTCTACCATTATGTCTATAAAATGCTTGGAATGGCTTGTGTTGGCTTTTGTTTTACTCAAAATGGATAACTAGAAACTTAGTTATCACTATTTTTTGTGTTTGCTTGTGTTGGATTTTATAGATTACATGCATTTCAGGGTGTCATGGTGAGTTTTTGAGCCCATTGTTGTATTCATAAGCATAGAAAACATTAAGATTGACTATTCAATCGCTGAAAATGGAGCATTTTGTTGTGGGGCTCCTAGTGAGTTTTCTATGATCTATGTGTTGTATGATTCATAGGTTGATTGTGGTTGCAGAGTTTGAATGTGAGGTCATGTGTTTTCATTGAAATGGTACATTGAGTTTCTTATCTTTTAAGATTATGATTTTCACTTTCAATACCTGGTACAAGGTTGAAAGGTCTAGGCGTTCATACTTTTGTGAGGTACGAGGAATATAAAGGTCCACTATGCACCTTATACACAATGATCATAACTCTCAAGTGGGCATTTGAATCCTCTATCGGCAAGCATGTACCACACTTATTGGTGGGTTCCTATTTGACATCCATTAGCAAGTATACTCTCCACTACCCCGAGTATATTCTTTCTCTCCCTGTGGCCATGTTGGAACCAAACAGCAAGTCAACTTCTAAGATCTCTATTCTTTTCAATGGTGAGATTTAACGGCAGTTGGCTTTACATGTATGGGTTTTTTATCCTACACCATATACACCCTAATATCCAATAACCTTTTGGAATAAAATCTTTCGACATACCAACTACTCTTGTAGACCTACCTATGACCGATACTTTCCAACTTTATTATAACATACTCGTATTAAGTAATGTAAATGTGGAGGATGTAACCAGTGTAAGGTATCTTACCTGATGTTCGTAAATATCATCCACTTCAATAGTTAAAGGTCAATTTTGGCCAATAAAACTAGGACAAATATTTACCAATTTTTATTGTGAATGAGGTGTAAAATTGTTATTGGCTGTTTGACCATTAAAGTGGATGATATTTAAGTAGAGTGGTCTTAGCCCATGGCCTATGTGGCTTGCCATGTTGTCATCTTTACTGGGTCTCCTTTCACCATGGACTTGTCACTTGGCCTTGCCATGTGTCAACTGTGGAACCTGCCATGTGTGCACCAATGGGAACTACCACACCATCATCCTTGTGTATAGGTATTGTTACATCATATTCCTTCCTGCTAATATCTTGCTTATGCAATACTCACATCAGCACAGTTTTGGGTTGGAGCCTAGAGGAGGGACCTCCTCTCTATTGAGGCTTTCTATTTCACAACTAAACTTTGGAGGGGCATAACTAAGTCATTTAAGGGCCTTTTCTCGAAGATTTTTTTCAAATTGGGTCAATTTTTCACCAAATTTATAATGGTGTATTTAATTTTCTATTTCAATTCCTTACTTTCCAAAATTCATGTTTTTTTTTGCATTTTTCTCTACAATTCCTATTTTGAGAATTATGGAGGGCCATATCTTAAACACAAACTCCTTTTTGGATCTCATTTTTAAAAGTACATATTTTTCTACATACTTCATGTTGGTGTCATTTTTTTTTCTCATTCTACATCTAAATTGTAGTTTCTACATTGTGCTTCATTTGAAAACTTGGAAAACATAATTAGATACTATAAATGCATTGATGATAAAGTGTTAATTCTTGTATATGTTTAGTGGGTCTTATATAGAGGATCTTATATTCATCAAACTAAGATAAAGTTCCATTATGGATGGTCTCTTGATTTGAAGAGTCTATCATAGTTAATAATATGTATTTCAATTCATCCTTTTGTTACCACCTTGAAAAGAGAGAACTATAAGTCATAGTGAGATGGAACTCTAAAGCATTTCAAATGGATTCACATCTAGTCCCATCTCTATGGACTTGTTCATGAACCAAATACTTTTTAACAAAAGTATGAGATGACAAGAGTGATTGTCCTAGGATCAATTGGTTGCTATGTTGATATCGACATAGTTTGGGCCACCTTGCACATTAAGTGCCCTAATACCCTTTGGACCACAATTGGGAGATGCAAGGAGATTCTTATGATCTTTCATTCCCAAATTATCCTGGTATGGATTATCTTGCAACCCTTGATGACTCTACACCATACGACTATGATACAACTAAGGAGCTTGTTGATTTGGAAAATCGTAAACACCATGATGACATAGAGATTTATTTTGACTCATATAGAGACTTTTGTTGATTATTTAGCTTCTTTGACTCCTATTGCAAGTTTAAAGGCTTTACCTCCTATATCTTCAAATCTCCATTCTAAGGCTAAGGATTCTTCTCCTCCAACACCTACAACCTTGACAATTCTTCATACTCGAGCATCTAATATGGACACATTGTGGGATGAGCGTTATAGTCACATGACATGCATTGAGATTTCCCCTTCACCAATTCCTTCCATAGAGTTTAGTGTTGCTTTATTGAGGGCCTCCAATGATTCTTTGCAACAAGATCATATATATCTTCCTAATACATTGCACTAGGATGCATTCTTATTAGACATCTCATATATGTTTGTAGAGTCCCACCTTTCAAATCTAGAGGACACTATTGAGGACATTTGATATATCTGATAAAGTTGTGCCTTCTTTCTCTTTGGATGTAATAAGGGTAGATATAAACCCTTATGCTCACTCTCTCTCCTTTTAACATTTTTTGGTGTCATCTTCTATAGTCAGGCTTGGGACTCCTAATCATATTTTTGCACATCATGGGAGCATCTTCCAAAGACATTTATCTTGATTCCTTCATTCAATCCACCACTTGAATAGGAATCCGGTAGTTTGATAGCTTGAAGTTTCCTTCTACATCTATATTCTCTCTTTTATGTGGAGGCATTGATATTCCAAGGACATCAGAAGTCTATTCTATTTTTGAGGGGTTGCATTGTCCTCTCTCTCCTCTATCTTCTTGGGGGAACCTCTCTCTCATTTCTTGGGGTGGATTTTCTCTCTTACTTTTAGGGGGAGGGAGCCAAGGCATTCTCCTTTCATTTAGGGGGTGAGGGCTTGTCTTCTCTATAGGGGAATCATGTGTACATGAGCACCTATCATGGCTACACATTTGTCGAGACCCATTTTTCACCTACCTAAGTTGTGCTTAAGGGGGGTATTGTATAAGTTTTTTTATTTCATTTCAATAGGTCTTTATGTATTTTCCTACACATAGTTTAGTCTTAATAAGGGTGAGTGGGGGTGATAGGTGTCACTCTCTTCAATAGAAGTTACACTCTCCTTATTTGGATACTAAGATGTCTTCTCATATCTTGGAACACTTCTTGGTGGATGAGGTGTTGACCTCCCTACTCCTTTGCATTTCTTATAAATGCACTCATCTGGCTATGTGTTTCCATCTAACTAGTCATTAGCTTGTATCTTTCTTGAGTCTAGTGTGCTCTCTTGATTAATGGGAATAGCATTGTTTTTCCTATCATCTTGGTATTGAATGGCGTTGTGTCTATCAATATGGGACTAAGTCTTGGTTGATTTCTTCCTTATTACAAAATCTAACAATTTTGTAAAGCCTAATATGTAGGAATATAAAGATGTCATCATGTGAGAACCTCATATGATGATAGGAAGCAAGGTGCTCCCAATGTTGCCTCTAATTAGGACCATAAACCAATGATAATAATTATGAATGTTAGAAGGGAAAGATGGACATAGAGAAGTACATGATTTCACCATGATAAGCATTGATATAGTGTAATCAACATAAAACATGATAGTGTAAGTTAAATAATCATTGTTAGCAAAAAAATGTGAATCAGAAGATCTAAGTTTGGTACTTGTAGAAGAGCACATAATCATCATAAGATAAAAGCATCTGAGTGTAAACATGTAGGCATGTATCTATAAATGGCAAAGGATGATAAAATGCTCTTAATGTTGCTCCAAATGGGAGGGCACCTAATCAAGAAACCTATATAAATAGATCCTCTAAATCAGTCAATTATAATCACATAATTGTGGTGAAATGTAATGGAATAACTTGCACAAAAGAAGAATATAATAATATGTTGCATATAGTTCAGAATAATAAACCACTTCGAGATGGAATCCTCCAAAAGTCTCCAAGAAGAACACAATTCGCAATATGATAATAATAAATTAACCACTAGCTCCTATATATATCTAATTATGCCATGGTTACCACCCAAGCCGACTTAGATACCTAAATATAACACCCGAGGTGACTTAATTATCTAAATAAGACTATAATAATGATCATTCATTCTTCAAAAATTAAAAAACAATTCACTGATTTGCAACCTTGGGAGTGAATTTGGTGGAAACCCTGATTTTACAATAACTCCTTCAAATATGCTCCAAATGACCTCAAATCTAGACTATAGCAGCTTCAATATGGCTTTGAAAAACCTCCAATGAGAAAAAATTATCAAAATAAGAGAGATATGCACCTCACAATTTAACCTTTTGAATTAAAAAAATTGCCTTGATTCTTGCCCTCTAAGTGCCAAGATCATGCTCTGATACCAATTGTAATTAAATAACTTGCACAAAACAAGAATATGATAATAATATGCTACAAATAGTTGAGAATAATAAGCCACTTTGAGGGGGCAAACCTCCAAAAGTCTCTAAGAACATAATTCATCATATGATGATAATAAACTAACCACTAGTTCCTATATATACCTAATTATGCCATGGTTGCCATCCAAAGGCAACTTAGATATCTAAATTTAACACCTAGGATGACTTAATTATCTAAATAAGACTATAATAATGATCATGTAACTTAATTAAGAGTTAAGGTAGCCACAAACCAACTACTTAGAACCATATGCACATTATAGAATTAAAGGCATAGCATGAAATGGAAGATTGCCTCCCATGGGAAGCTATAATCAATGATATTGCAAGAGTTATATCTAGTATTCATAGTCAGATAAACAATTTGTTGTTATATGTACATGTAAGGTAATCTCAAATTTTGTCTATGCATCAAATATAGTAATTAAATTTGTGAATATTGTGCTTATAATAAGAAATATGATTATGAAATACCCATATGAATGTTGTTAGGATTAAGGTGCCATCAGCCTTATAAATCTTATGTATTTAATTACTCCTAATATTGTTTGTAAATCATTCATAAGGGATGAAGTATACACCAAGTAGCAATCTTGTTTCTACCGGATTTTGGATCCTTGTACCAATAGAAGGGTGTGGGGGGCTTGTCCGCCACTACTATCGCCCTCGAAGAGAATTTTTTTAGAAAATTGCCTTGTAAAATATTGTAATTTCGCAGTCAATCTAGACCGTTCATCATTAGGTCATAGATCTGACAATAGAAGTTATGTTAGGGTTTTTTGCCCTAGAAGGAAACACTCTTTTAAGAGGATATTGTATTACAGTTGTGGATGACTATTAAAGGCATTGTTGGATTGAAGACTGAAGAGGAAATTGATAGTGTTGTATTGTAAACTCTATTGAAGTTAATACAAACTGGTGTACCTCTTATTGTGTGGAGTTCTTTCCTGAAAGGGTTTCTCTATGTAAACACTATGTTATGTGTTTGATCTTTTGTTCTATTGTTTCTTTGTGTTGATTTCATACTATCTCCATTTTAGTTCTGCATTGCATTAATAGTTAGAATTGTAATCAGATTTCCATTCTATAGTTGTTCACCTTCATTTCTAACAAATGTAATGTATCAATCTACCTATAAATCATAATGGAAACATTGTAAGATGAAGCAATCAAAGAACTAAAAGCAATCCCATAAACTTGTGTAATTGGATCAACAAAATCACTAACTATAACTTATTAATAAACTATAGGAGTATCTATAGGTAAGGATGAAAAATATATATCACTAAAGTTCAAATCTAAATAAATCATAAATACTATAGGTTCCTTTCCTTTTCACTTATGTTCTTCTAATTGTTTCTTCATATCACTAGGACTAGTTTCAATGCTTATGTTATCTTTTTTTCATGTAATTATAGTGTTTCTAGAATACCATGCTCATATTAACCAAGTCCTTTACCTTTGTATCCAAATTTTTGCATAATCTTCTATCTAAGGCCATATAAATTATCAAATGGTATAGAAGTGAATGAAGTAGCATGATTAGTATCCCTCTATAAATCATGTCACAAGCACAAGCTGATTTTGTCTCATTAGCATCACATGGCTTAGGAAGTGGTAGTTTACCATATATAGATGGGATCTATATAAAGTGAATGAATGTTATAAGCATTAGGATCAAACTTGTATTCTCCAAAACCACAAGGAATGAAATCTAATGCACCCCATCATCACAAAATAAAGCACTATCATTATTTTGGCATCTCTTTAGTAGATTGATTTTGTGTAATAAAAATTTTAGGTTGATCCACTATTTGACAAAAACTAAATGGATGAGGATCCACATTTATTTGATATCTCTCAATATTATAATAAACTTTACAAATATGTGAAAAGTAGATGGCACAAGCCCCATACATGAATCAATGGATGAACCAAAAATATATTATATGTTAATTTCTCAAGAATCACATGGAATGGTGAATCAATAGGGAGAGGTCCAACTGTAATAGAAAGGCAAATAAGACCCATACATTTTCTACTAGTTAGTAACATTATATATAGATATATATATATATATATATATATAGATATATATATAGATATATATAGATATATATATATATATATATATATATATATATATATATATATATATATATATATATATATACATACATACATATATATATATATATATACATACATATATATATATATACATGCATATATATATATATACATATATACATATATATATGTATATACATATATATATGTATATAGATATACATATATGTATATATATACATATATGTATATATATACATATATGTATATATATATATATATATATATATATATAAATATCCACATTCAACTTTTTCAAACAGCCGTCACTACATGTATTCAAACTAGATCCATTATCAACGAAGGCACACTTAATGTAGATATTATCATATTATACCACAATATGTAAAGGTAAATGATCATTAATAATTGACTCAAATGGAAGATCAGCATCACCAAATGAAATATCATGTTTTTTTTGTAGAACCAATAAATGTTATGAAAGAAGTCACTATCTATGTTGAAGTATCATAATGTTCTTAGATATTTTCTAAAGCTTTTTGCATGATATCCTTATATGAAGATGATGTACACACTACATTCCAAAGAGATATCTTAGCATGTGTATTCTAAAGTTGATCAATTATATGCATACACTTTTTATTGATCACATAACTTACTCAAACTTAAAAAACACAAATTAAGTGTAATTGACGTGACCCCGTAGAGGCCATAAGTTCATCTAACCATGGCAAAGCCATAAAATTGGACCAAATACCATAAAATTGGAAAGCAATAAATATGGCTCCCATGCATATTAAATTAACATGGCATTAACTAGCAACAAACATCCATGTATTGAATACCACATGAGCAAAATCTTCACATTAAACAACAAAATATATTGTGTAGTTCCACCAATTTAGTAAATCTATCAAAGTAAATAGGATATATGATAAATGATATTGTGCCAATGGCCTTTACAAAAAAAAAGGAAATTCGATTCTAAAAAAAGTAAATTTCGTACTACTTTAATATAAAATAGAAAGCATACTCTAACCCCTAAAAAATGCAATGCAGTTGCACTACTAACCATTTTAATACATTTAAGTTGTAGAACAATGTCAGTCATTTTTGCTATTATGACTAGTCCTAGAAAAATGATGAGGGATTGGAAACTCAAATAGGCAAATAGTAAGAAATATGTAGAGGATGTACTATCACATCTTATTTTGTAAACTATATTTTACTATTCATTCTATGTTTGAGTAGCATATTTGAGAGTGACATATAGAGGCCATGAGTTCATCACCTTAAGAAAGCCATTAATTTGTTGTTATATGTACATGTAAGGTAATCTCAAATTTTGTCTATGCATCAAATATAGTAATTAAATTTGTGAATATTGTGCTTACAATCACATTTTGGATTCTTGTACCCGACAGGAGGGTGCGGGGGGCTTGCCCCCCCACTACTAAGAGCAATTTTTTTTAGAAAATTGCCTTGTAAAGTATTGTAATTTCGTAGTCAATCTGGATCGTTCATCATTAGGTCATAGATCTGACGATAGAAGTTATGTTAGGGTTTTTTGCCCTAGAAGGTAACACTCTTTTAAGAGTATATTGTATTATGGTTGTGGATGAGTATTAAGGGCGTTGTTGGATTGAAGACTTCAAGAGTAGATTGATAGTGTTGTATTGTAAACTCTATTGAAGTTAATACAAACTGGTGCACCTCTTCTTGTGTGGAGTTCTTTCCTAAAAAGGTTTCTCTTCATAAACACTATGTTATGTGTTTGATCTTCTGTTTTGTCGTTTCTTTGTGTTGATTTCATACTATCTCCATTTTGGTTCTGCATTGGATTAATAGTTACAGTTGTAATCAAATTTCCATTCTATAGTTGTTCACCTTCATTTCTAACAAATGTAATGTATCAATCTACCTATAAATCATAATGGAAATATTGTAAGATGAAGCAATCAAAGAACTAAAAACAATCCCATAAACTTGTGTAATTGGATCAACAAAATCACTAACTATAACTTATTAATAAACTATAGGAGTGTCTATAGGTAAGGATGAAAAAGATATATCACTAAAGTTCAAATCTAAATGAATCATAAATACTAGAGGTTCCTTTCCTTTTCACTCATGTTCTTCTAACTATTTCTTCATATCACTAGAACTAGTTTCAATACTTCTGTTATCTTTTTTTCATGTAATTATAGTGATTCTAGAATACCATGCTCATATTGACCAAGTCCTTTACCTTTGTATCCAAGTTTTTCAATAATCTTCTATCCAAGGCTATATAATTTATCAAATGGTATAGAAGTGGATGAAGTAGCATGAGAAGTATCCCTCTATAAATCATGTCACAAGCACAAGCTGATTTTGTCTCATTAGCATCACATGGCTTAGGAAGTGGCAGTTTACCATATATAGATGGGATCTATATAAAGTGAATGAATGTTATAAGCATTAGGATCAAACTTGTATTCTCCAAAACCACACGGAATGAAATCTAATGCACCCCATCATCACCAAATAAAGCAATATCAGTATTTTGGCATCTCTTCAGTAGATTGATTGTGTAATAAAATTTTTAGGTTGATCCACTATTTGACAAAAACTAAATGGATGAGGATCCACATTTATTTGATATCTCTCATTATTATAATAAACTTGACAAATATGTGAAAAGTAGATGGCACAGGCCCCATCCATGAATCAATGGATGACCCAAAAATATATTATATGTTAATTTCTCAGGAATCACATGGAATGGTGAATCAATAGGGAGTGGTCCAACTCTAATAGAAAGGCAAATAAGACCCATATATTTTCTACTAGTTAGTAACATTTTTTTATATATATCCACATTCAACTTTTTCAAAGAGCCCTCACTACATGTATTCAAACTAGATCCATTATCAACGAAGGCACACTTAACATATATATTATCATATTATACCACAATATGTAAAGGTAAATGATCATTAATAATTGACTCAAATGGAAGATCATCATCACCAAATGAAATATCATGTTTTTTTTGTAGAACAAATAAATGTTATGAAAGAAGTCACTATCTATGTTGAAGTATCATAATGTTCTTAGATATTTTCTAAAGCTTTTTGCATGATACACTACATTCCAAAGAGATATCTTATTATAAAGTTGATCAATTATATGCATACACTTTTTATTGATCACATAACTTACTCAAACTTAAAAAACACAAATTAAGTGTAATTGACGTGACCCCGTAGAGGTCATAAGTTCATAACCATAGCAAAGCCATAAAATTGGAAAGCAATAAATATGGCTCCCATGCATATTAAATTAACATGGCATTAACTAGCAATAGAGATCCATGTATTGAATACCACATGAGCAAAATCTTCACATTAAACAACAAAATATATTGTGTAGTTCCACCAATTTAGTAAATCTATCAAAGTAAATAGGATATATGATGAATGGTATTGTGCCAATGACCTTTAAAAAAAAAGGAAATTTGATTCTAAAGAAAGTAAATTTCGTGCTAATTTAATATAAAATAGAAAGCATACTCTAACCACTAAAAAAATCAATGCAGTTTTCACTACTAACCATTGTAATACATTTAAGTTGTAGAACAATGTCAGTCATTTTTGCTATTATGAGTAGTCCTAGAAAAATGATGAGGGATTGGAAGTTCAAATAACCAAATAGTATGAAATATGTAGAGGATGTACTATCACATCTTGTTTTGTAAACTATATTTTTATTATTCATTCTATGTTTGAGTAGCATATTTGAGAGTGACGTATAGATGCCATGAGTTCGTCACCATAAGAAAGCCATAAATTTGAACCAAACACCATAAAATTATAAAGCAATCAATATAACTCCAATACATATTAAATTAACATGGCTTTAACTTGCAATGTCACAATTTATTGAATGCCACATGAGCAAAATCTTCACACTAAACAACACGGTATATAGTTCACTTTCCTCCATTATAGTAATCTACCAAAACATATGGGGATATATAATGAATGGTATGGTGCCAATGCCCATTGAAAAGGGAATAAATAATTCTACAAAAGGTAGATTCCAACCCCTACAAAAGTGCAATGCATAATTCACTACTAACCATTGTAATACATTTATATTAACATATAAACTTGACCACATGAAATTGTTAAGTTATCGAATAATGTTTGTCCTTTTTGTCATTATGAATGGTCCCAAAAAAATTGATGAGGATTTGGGAACTCAAACAACTAAATAGTAGGAAATATGTAGATGACATAGTATCACATCTTGTTGTTTAAACTATATTTATTGTTTATTCTAGCATTTGAGTGGCATATTAGAGTGACCCATAGGGACCATGAACTCATCTTATCATGGCAAAGCCAAAAAAAAATTAGACCAAACACCATAGCATTGTAAGGCAATCATTTTGGCTCCATTGCATCAACGTATTGAACACCACATAAGCAAAATCTTCATACTAAACAACACAATGTATAGTTCGATTCCTTTGTTATTGTAAATCTATCAAATTAGATGGGGATATATAATGCATGGTATTGTGCCAATGGCCTTTACAAAACAAGAATAAATGATTCTGCAAAATGTAAATTCTAGGCTAATTTAATATAAATTAAGAAGCATAATATAACCCCTACAGAAATGTCATGCATATTTTACTACTGACCATTGTAATACATTTATAATAACATCCAAACTAGGCCACATGAAATTGTTTTGTAAATAAGTGCATGTCCTTGTTGTCATTATGATTGGTCCCCAATAAAATGATGAGGGTTTGCAAATTTGAACAACCATAATGTCATAAATCCGTAGAGGACGTACAATCACATCTTGTTTTATCAACTACATTCATTGTTCATTCTAGAGCATTTGACATGGCAACTTAACAGGCACTCAATTTTTGAACATCTCACTGCTCGAAATGCAAACTCTGTTCAAAAGTTGTAAGATAAAAAAGAATACATGATAATATTTTAAGACCCTCAAATTCTTGAAACCTCTTTTAAAAAATAGATTGCATACGACATAGTTTTCATCGCTTTGGTTGGGGTACTTTGTCGAACAATTGTTTATATTATTAATACACATGAATATATTGTGTATATTCATGAATATATTCTCAAGTCCAATGACCTGGGATATCAATATAATTTTTGTCTTCTTTCTTTCAATTTCTTTAATGCTTTGCTCAACTTGTGCAAGATGTTGAAAGAGTTGTTTTTAAGTTGACCTTTGTTCCTTCAATCATATCATCTTCGACATTCTAGAGTGATCTTTTTTTCTGTACGCATGCTAAGGACAGAAATGTCCTGAAGGCTCTATTCCTAATGATGAAAATCTTATGGAGAATTCACAACCAGAGCTGCACAGAGTACAGTAAATTTACTTATTGTAGTCATTCGAGACGAGACTTCTTAAGAATGGAAATTCTAAAGGCATTAGGGGAGAGGACCTAGTCGCTGCCCATGTACCAATAGCTGCCCACCTACGGCGTACCTTACTCCCCAGTTAAATCTATGAAAAGAACCAATACATATGTACAAATATTACAAAAAATTGAATAAGGAACCAATACATGTGCACATATACATGTGTAATAATACATTTCAGATATCACATCAAAGAAACAACCAATCATATGGTGACACATAAGGCAATAGTAAAGCAATCAGTAATAGGTGTCTTGGTGCACATGTTTCAGTCCAACTATTTTTTTGGGTGTTTTTGGACAACTCGGTAAAGATATAGCTGATTAGGCTACACCATTGATACCTCGAACCCCAAACAATAGTTTTAATCTCTTAAGTCACATACGAAGAAACCCAAAAAAAATTGTCGAAATCCGATGTACTGTTTAGGAGCTTAAGATTCGCAAAGTTAAGGTGAGTGGCTATTGAGTCCTATCCCTAACATCTATCATCTATCGAGGGAAAACAAAATAGGTCTGTTATGGGTAAAAGTGGGAATAATCAAATGAATAATAAAACCCAAAACATCAATGGAATGTGTAGATAAAAAGATTAAAATAAGAGAAAGAGATACTTACAACCTTTTACCTTGTGATTTCCATTGTTCGCCTATTCTTTCTTGATCCTTTGGTGATGAAGATGGCCCTCAGGAAGCTTGCTTCCTTGCTTCGATTCCTCAAGATGACAACGAGAAACGGCTCAGATACTTGTTGTATTGAAGATGAGCTTCAACACACTATGAAATGGATGGATGATGAATGGTATGAAAATGGGGTGCCAATGGCACGCTATAGATTCTGCAGCATAAGTTTACTCGAAAGATGGATATCAAATGAAGAACAAGAGAGTTGTATTTATAGAGTTGTGTGAAAGAAGATCAATGGTGGAGAAGAAATGAGAAGATCAACAGAAGAAAATGTTCGAGAGAATGTGCGCGAATAGAAGAAGGACATGTGTCATTCAAAAAGATGCTTTGTTGAGTTAACTGCTTTCTTGATGAGGATGAGTTTTTATTTCTTAAATTAGAATAGATTTTTCTAATTTAAGAGCTTTGTTGATAAAACAAATTTGCTTTAAATCAGTTAACTTAGCTTTTGCTTTTGTGTGACAAGAAGAATTTATTTTTAGAAGATTTGGATAGATAAGAAAGCGAATTAAATAAATAAATTTATTTAATTACTTGCACATGATTTGGAAGAATAAATAAAATATTTAAATATATTTTATTTTTGGAGATTTAATTTAAATAAATTTATATTTTATTTAAATTTAGAAGAATAGATGATTTAATTAAATAATTATAAATTATTTAATTGTTTGGAAGAAATAAATTAAATAAAGGATTTTATTTAATTTTGACTTTAGAAGAAGTAATTAAATATTTTTGATATTTAATTAACTTAGAGAAATACGAATTGAATAAATAAATTTAATTATTTATTTATTGATAGAGGAAATAGAATTAAATAAATATTAAAAATATTTATTTGGACAGAGTTGTGTCATTTTTAGGTGTATACATTTTGCCCCTCTTTGATGCAATGTGTTTTATCATGTTGTTTAAAAGAATAAGATTGTCTGAAAATGATACATGCCCCAATTTGCCCCTGGTACAAGTTTAATGACGATAGGATGCCCCCTTGGGAGATTGGATGGGAAGAAGGTAGAAGGCGTGAGATGGACAATCTCACGAAGAAGGTGGAAGATAGGCTAGGATGAAGAAAAAAATAGTTTGAAGAAAGAGCTTAATGAGACATGATGCAACATAAAATGATAACACACACAAGCAAGTAAGCAAGTATGCACAAATGATACAAGAACAAACAAGGTATTGCCCCTATCAAGCGGTAAACCAACGATATACTGATAACAATATACAACAATGTTGTCATGGCGGGGAATGATAGATCCTGAGAGCAACACGAAGGATAGTGTCTGGTTTCAAGAAATGAAGCATGTCATCTAAGATGCGTGTATTGGTCTGATTTTGACAATGCTACATCATATATAAGACAAATGTTTGATTATAACTGATCAAGTTGGTTTACGACCAGACATGGATCAAGACCACTGATTGTGATTGGATCATTTGACAATATTGACTTGACTTGATTGGTATTGATTTAAGGATAGACTTGCATTTTGATCACTGCTTGGACTGACAGCTAGAACTATTGATGAGAGATATGAAGACAGATAGAAATTTGATCGATAGAAGAATGACTCGACAGAAGAAATCACAAGCTTTTATTTGTAAACATTGATTCTTTGCATAGAATTTTATTGCATTGGATATGGATATGGATATGGATATAGATATGTGATGTAATTGGATACATTATGGATATGTTATGGATATGGATATTTGTCATCTTGATATTGCAAGTATTTTGAAGTGCTTATTTCATCATTGGGCATTTATTATGTTGTAAGAAAATACAAGCATCTAGGCATAATTAAACTGAGATGACCTGAGTATTACTTACATGGATTTTGATATAGCAAGTTAATACAAGCATCTAGTCAAAATTGAATCTAGATGACCTAAGTATTTCTTGCTTTTCAACAGACAAGGATTGCCCCTTTTCATGTTTAGACCTCTGAAGTCCTCGATGATCTTTTGCTGATCATGTCGTTAGACAAAAGTCATCACATTACTAAATATTGATCCACAAATAGCAGACAAAGAAAAATGATTATGCCCCCATCATAGCATCTCTAGATTTTGGCATCCTTGAGTAGCATAGAAAGACATAATAACAAAAAATCAAGACTTTGTAAGTTAACCGATATAAAAACACAAAGCATTCTTGCATTAGATGTGTCTTCTTGCCATAATTGATAGAGTCACTTTGAGTGTTTTGGTACGGTGCTCTGCTTTGCTTTGGATAGGTTGATGTTCTACATCAAGATTTTTATTTTGGATAGCTTGCTTTGTTGCGCACGCTTGTCTAGTGAAAGGTATCACAATCCTTTTTGGGGGAACGGGCCCTAAAGGACTGATCTAGTGCCCCGGGGGTGCATTGATAATGGCCTTGCCTATGTGACAACGTAGAGGCAACATAGTTCGAGACTTGGACCAAGGACCTAAGATATGGGATCGGATGAGACACTATATGAAACAGATATGGATCAAATAGGGATCAAACATGGAACAAATATGGATCAAATATGGAATAGATATGGATCGGATATGGAACAGATATGGATCAGATGATACTGATGACAAGGAAACACCACGGATAGGTAGATGCATGGGTGATAAGGAATGAAATGCACATGGAAGAGGGCAAGGATGTGATCGCCAAGGACTAAGTCGCATAGGAATAACATGCCCCATTGTAGGTAGAGTACTTAGGATTTTTCATGACAATGTTTAAGATGAAGGAGGAGGATGAGAGGACAATGAAGGATTTGTGTGGTTTGGAGGGATAAGGTATGTCAAGAGACATCTAAAACATTTGTCAACATTGTGCCCCCAATCTTTATCAAGATCAAAAATAGAGGAATAGAAGATTAGGATGGATGTGTTGCAAGTATGAGGTGAGCCATTGTTGTCATTGATGTCAACATACTCATACTGCATTGACAAGAAGGATTTGATGAGCTTTGTGCTGAGGATATTGAGAAAATTAGCCTCAGTCAGGAACAGTGAAGAACAGTGATGAGAAGAAGGTAAATATACTGTATAGGATGAGAACCGGAGGATGCGGATTAAAGGGTTAGTAGATATGAGTCTTGAGATGCTACAGTTAAGATTTCAGAGGTCCGCATGAAGATCTGAAGGAGTTATGGCTGCCGGTATAGAACCGGGTCCGGCAAGTATCCGGAGGTGACAGAGGATCACAAAAAGGTCCGGTGAGGTCCGGAATTGTATTATCATAATCTGCGGATTGGAAGGAGTGTTTGAGATGTCCTTGTGATGTGGCATCCTGATTTGTGTGTGATTTGGAGGTCCGGAAGTACCTCTTGCATTATGACAGTGGCGACAGACTGTGTTCTTGAAGTTCCGGATGAGGAAGACAAGAGATCCCAGTAAGCAGAGGAAGTGCGGATGTATCCGGACACTCAGACAGACTTGTGAAGGTTCTTGAATCATGATTAGGTTGTGTTGTTGGTCCGCATTGATGGTAGAGCCCGAAATTGAAGTTATTCTTCCGGATGAAGTTATTGCTCTGTTTAGCCGACCGGATGAGTTGTTCATCCTGCGAATGTTCTTGTAATAGCCGACCGGATGTGTTATTCATCTTGCGGATACTCCTATGGTTGTTTGCCGACTTAGATGCTTGTTCCTAAGTCGATGTCTTGTATAAATAATGATTTGTGAATTCATTTCAAGTAGTGGCATGTGGATGAGCATGGTGTAGCGAAGAAAGGTGCGAAAGGCAGAGCAGAGATTGTTGGGCTTAATTGGAACTGATCCGGACATGGTAGAGATGTCATTCTCCAGTTCAAGACTGTGATTTTTATCACTCTGTAGACAGTATGTCTCCTTGTAGGCAGTGGGCCTCTTTGTGAGCAGTGTGCTCGGGCAGTGAGCCCTTATTGGCATGTGCCATTCATTTTTCCTTATTCTTCTAACAGAGAATAATTCTTGGGTTAATCACCCCGTGGTTTTTCCCTTAACCGGGTTTTCCACGTCAAAATCTTGGTGTTCAATGTGTTGATGCTTATCTGCTCTTGTGTTTATGTATTGTGCTTCCATGAATGATTATTTGATATGCTGCTAACTAACAACAGAGAATTAAGCGTTTGAAAGAGAACAAGTTCTATACAACTGATTCACCCCCCCCCCTCTCAGTTGTATGCCCTAGATCCAACAATTGGTATCAGAGCCAGGTTCCTCTGATAGGAGCTTAACCGCTTGAGGTGATCCAGGATGTCGTCATACAAGAAGGATAGTCCGAAGTTCGATGGAACCAACTTCACTCTCTGGAAAGGTCGCATGAAGTGTCATCTGGAATGTATGGGAAAAGCATACTTGGCTATGATTTCAAAACCATATATACCCCCACAAGGTGGTCCGACAACTCCAGATGAAACCACAGAAGCTGAAAACAATCTGCGGACTAAGGAAGCTCTTCTAAGCGCATTGAATGACTCAGATCTCTCGAATGTCATTGACCTACCAACTGCATATGAGATCCTAACTAAACTGGAACTTCTGTATGAAGGAGATGAGTTTGTCAAAAGTGCAAGATTGCAAAGTCTGAAAGGGAAATTTGAAAGATTGAAAATGAGAGATGATGAAAACATTACTACCTTTATGCCAAGGGTAAATGAGTTGGTATGTGGAATCAGAAATGCTGGTGGAACTCTAGATGAAAATGAGATTGTTTGCAAAATCCTAAGATCCCTTCCTGCTGCCTACAAAATCAAAGTTGCTGCCATTGATGAATTCAGAGCCCACACAACAGTCACAAGAGAACAACTGGCTGGCAAACTAGCTGCATTTGAAATGACCGAGTTTGGAGATGATCCTCCCAAGACTGAATCTGCTTTCAAAGCCAGTGCCTATGTGAAAGGCAAACAGAGATTTGATCCGGGTGAAAACTCATCAAGGAAAATGTCATGGTATGATCAAGCAAGAAGAGACATGGAAGAAGAAGAAGCAGAAACAGCTCAACTTGAAGCCCTCATTGCAAAGAGACTGCCAAGAGGATCCGGTAAGTATGAAGGAAAACTACCCTTTAAGTGTTTTAACTGCAATAAGATTGGTCATTTTGCCTCAAGATGTCCGGAGAGATCTGCAAGATCTAATACTCACAGACAAAGGTTTCAAAAGAATTGCTATTATGTTCATGAAGAAGATGACAATGAAGGAGTAACAGATGATGAATCAGATCCAGGAAGCAAATCCGGAAATGAGTGGGTGTTTATAGCCATCAAGGAAGAAGATTCCTTGCTCTCTGAATCTGTCAATCACAAAGTTGTTGAAAAAGCCTTGGCTGCTCAAGTGGAAGAAAAGGATGATTGGGTTATTGACAGTGGATGCTCTCACCATATGACTGGTGACAAGAATAAGTTCTTAGACTTGGAAAGATATGAAGGAGGAATGGTAAAGTTTGGTGACAATTCTGCTGGCAGAATCAGAGGTAGGGGAACTATTTCCTTTGATGGTAAGAGCAAAACAGGTAATGTACTATATGTTGAAGGATTGAAGCACAATCTTCTCAGTGTTGGTCAGTTAGTGGACAAAGGCTATGATCTCCGGTTCAAGAATGGAAAATGCAGAATCTTTACAAGCTCCGGAACTGAAATTGCATCCGGTACTCAGACAAGAGGTAACATCTTTCATCTGGTTGGTTCAAATAAAAGTTGTTTGTTTGTTCAAATTGATCAGAGTTGGTTATGGCATAGAAGAATGTGTCATGTAAATTTTGATAACATCATCAAAATAAGCAATACTCAGGCTGTGAGAGATCTTCCAAAGTTGATAAAACCTACAAACAGTGTGTGTAAAGAATGTCAGTTAGGCAAACAAAGCAGAGTCTCTTTTAAAAGCAAAGATCAGTCTTCTACCGGATTGTTGGAATTAGTACATACTGATCTATGTGGTCCGACAAGAATCAAGAGTCTGCAAGGTGATAGATATTTCATGTTGTTAATTGATGATCATTCCCAGATGATGTGGGTTACCTTTCTAAAAGAAAAATCAGAAGCCTTTGAGAAGTTCAAAATCTTCAAAGCTATGGTGGAGAATCAAACCGGACTGAAACTAAAGTGTCTAAGGTCTGATAGAGGTGGTGAATTTACATCTGGTGAATTCATTGACTTTTGTGAGAAACAGGGTATAAGGAGACAGTTGTCTGCTCCTAAGACTCCACAGCAGAATGGAGTAGTTGAGAGAAAGAACCGGACCATCCAGGAAGCTGCTAGGACAATGATGTTGGAAGCAAATGTTCCTCAAATGTTTTGGAAAGAAGCTATCAGCACTGCAGTCTACACTCTCAATCGAGTTCAAATCAGAAACAACACCGGTAAGACCCCCTATGAACTTTGGTTTGGCATCACTCCTACTGTGAAATATTTCAGGGTATTTGGTAGCAAGTGTTATATTAAAAGAGATGAAGATCTAGGAAAGTTTGATGCTAGAAGTGATGAAGGAATTTTCTTGGGCTACTCCACTCAAAGCAAAGCATACCGGTGTTACAATAAGAGATTGAGGAAAATGATAGAAAGTACCAATGTAAAGGTTGATGAAGGAATTGAGAAGCCTTCAAGATTTTATGAATTTGTTGAAGATGACCAAGATAGTGTTCAAGGAACTCAATCCTCTCCGGTGAAACAGAGTCAGCCTGATCCGGTAAATCAGGAAGAAGAGTTAGGTTTGAATGAGCCTGATCAAGAAACAGCAGTACTGGATACTCCCAAAATTCCAAGGTATGTAAAACTGAATCACTCTGAAGATCAGATCATAGGTGACAGAAGCAAAGGTGTACAAACTAGAAGGAATATTGCTCAAGATCAGAATGAATGTTGTCTGATTTCAAAGATTGAACCTAAAACAATGAATGAAGCCTGCAATGATGAAAATTGGACCAAAGCGATGGAAGATGAACTGATGCAAATTGAGAAAAATCATACTTGGGATCTTGTTCCCAGACCTAGAGACAGGAATGTAATTGGAACCAAGTGGGTCTTCCGGAACAAACTAAATGAAGCTGGTGAAGTAATCAGAAACAAAGCTAGATTGGTCTGCAAAGGCTACTCTCAAATAGAAGGAATTGACTTTGAAGAGACTTTTGCTCCGGTAGCAAGAATTGAAGCAGTCAGATTACTTCTTGCATTTGCTGCCTTCAAAGATTTCAAGGTATATCAGATGGATGTCAAGTCTGCCTTCCTAAATGGTGATCTGGAAGAAGAAGTCTACATTGAACAACCGGATGGATTTCAATTGTCTGATAATAATGATATGGTCTGCAAGTTGAAGAAAGCTTTGTATGGATTGAAGCAAGCCCCAAGAGCATGGTATGAAAGGTTGGATAAGCATCTTGTGCAGATTGGATTCAACAAAGGTACTGCTGACAGCAACTTATATTTCAAAATTGATCATGAAAACATTCTGATTGTTGAAGTGTTTGTGGATGATATCATTTTTGGAGGAAGAGATAGTATGTGTAAAACTTTTGCAAATCAGATGAAAAGTGAGTTTGAAATGTCTATGCTTGGTGAAATGAATTTCTTCTTGGGTCTGCAAATTACTCAAACAAAAGAAGGGATCTTCATTTCTCAGACCAAATATGTGAAAGAATTGTTAAAGAAATTTGGTATGGAAGACT
This sequence comes from Cunninghamia lanceolata, assembly GCA_027924645.1. Lineage (NCBI taxonomy): Eukaryota > Viridiplantae > Streptophyta > Pinopsida > Cupressales > Cupressaceae > Cunninghamia > Cunninghamia lanceolata. The sequence goes on along the minus strand of BSBN01000584.1, from coordinate 14,158,997 downwards.
CAAAGCCTATGAACACTCCTATGGCAACCGGATGTAAGTTAAGCAAAGATGATGATTCTCCAAAGGCAGATCAGACAAAGTATAGATCAATGATTGGTGGATTGTTGTATCTCACTCAAACTAGACCAGATATAATGCAAGCTGTTGGTCTTGTGGCAAGATTCCAGGCTGATCCTAGAGAATCTCATGTTATGGCAATCAAAAGAATTTTTAGATACTTGAAAGGGACAGTTGAGTATGGTCTATGGTATCCTAGAGATCTGGATTTTTCTCTTCATGCTTACACAGATGCAGATTGGGCAGGAGATGTGGATGACCGGAAGAGCACTAGTGGTGGAGCATTCTTTTTGGGGAAGAGATTGGTTTCTTGGCTAAGCAAGAAACAAGATGCAATATCTCTGTCTACAACTGAAGCAGAATACATTGCAGCAGCAGGTAGTTGCACTCAAATCTTGTGGATGAAGCAGATGCTAAGAGACATCAAAGTTGAATATGAGGAGCCTATCACAATTTTCTGTGATAATTCAAGTGCAATTAATATTTCCAAGAATCCGGTATTGCATTCTAAGACTAAGCACATATCTATCAAATTTCACTTTTTGAGAGAACAAGTAAACAAGGAAGAAGTCAGATTGGAGTATGTTCCCTCCAAGGATCAGATTGCAGATATCTTTACAAAACCTCTTCCCAAGGACTCTTTTGAATATCTCCGGGAGAAGTTAGGGGTCATGGCCCCTCCGGTGATGAACTAAGATGCACTGATGTGCATCAGTCCGGTGGCTATCACAGTCATATCTTGTGATCCGGACTAATGGGGAGCTGCAACTAAGGGGGAGCAGCTGGTATTATTCTGATGCATGAGAGTTGCAAGTATGAGCCCTTTGCCATTGATGTCAAAGGGGGAGAGAAGACATGTGAAAAACAAGTGGTTGATGATCAAAGGGGGAGCAGCAAAGGAAGACATGTGAAGAGTTGTTGTTGATAGGGGGAGCTGTGACAGAAAAGAGAAGTTCTTGTCTTGATGGTTTTTCACATCATATGTTGCCATCAATGACAAAGGGGGAGATTGTTGCAAGTATGAGGTGAGCCATTGTTGTCATTGATGTCAACATACTCATACTGCATTGACAAGAAGGATTTGATGAGCTTTGTGCTGAGGATATTGAGAAAATTAGCCTCAGTCAGGAACAGTGAAGAACAGTGATGAGAAGAAGGTAAATATACTGTATAGGATGAGAACCGGAGGATGCGGATTAAAGGGTTAGTAGATATGAGTCTTGAGATGCTACAGTTAAGATTTCAGAGGTCCGCATGAAGATCTGAAGGAGTTATGGCTGCCGGTATAGAACCGGGTCCGGCAAGTATCCGGAGGTGACAGAGGATCACAAAAAGGTCCGGTGAGGTCCGGAATTGTATTATCATAATCTGCGGATTGGAAGGAGTGTTTGAGATGTCCTTGTGATGTGGCATCCTGATTTGTGTGTGATTTGGAGGTCCGGAAGTACCTCTTGCATTATGACAGTGGCGACAGACTGTGTTCTTGAAGTTCCGGATGAGGAAGACAAGAGATCCCAGTAAGCAGAGGAAGTGCGGATGTATCCGGACACTCAGACAGACTTGTGAAGGTTCTTGAATCATGATTAGGTTGTGTTGTTGGTCCGCATTGATGGTAGAGCCCGGAATTGAAGTTATTCTTCCGGATGAAGTTATTGCTCTGTTTAGCCGACCGGATGAGTTGTTCATCCTGCGAATGTTCTTGTAATAGCCGACCGGATGTGTTATTCATCTTGCGGATACTCCTATGGTTGTTTGCCGACTTAGATGCTTGTTCCTAAGTCGATGTCTTGTATAAATAATGATTTGTGAATTCATTTCAAGTAGTGGCATGTGGATGAGCATGGTGTAGCGAAGAAAGGTGCGAAAGGCAGAGCAGAGATTGTTGGGCTTAATTGGAACTGATCCGGACATGGTAGAGATGTCATTCTCCAGTTCAAGACTGTGATTTTTATCACTCTGTAGACAGTGTGTCTCCTTGTAGGCAGTGGGCCTCTTTGTGAGCAGTGTGCTCGGGCAGTGAGCCCTTATTGGCATGTGCCATTCATTTTTCCTTATTCTTCTAACAGAGAATAATTCTTGGGTTAATCACCCCGTGGTTTTTCCCTTAACCGGGTTTTCCACGTCAAAATCTTGGTGTTCAATGTGTTGATGCTTATCTGCTCTTGTGTTTATGTATTGTGCTTCCATGAATGATTATTTGATATGCTGCTAACTAACAACAGAGAATTAAGTGTTTGAAAGAGAACAAGTTCTATACAACTGATTCACCCCCCCCCCCCTCTCAGTTGTATGCCCTAGATCCAACAGGATGGACTGGACAGTATAGGTATGTAATGGATAGAGGAATAGGATAGGAAACGGTATGAAAGGAAACTGGTAGGAGAAAAGTGATATGCTAATGAGACAAGGTGCCCCCAAGTGTAGGTGACGTAGGAGATCAACTTACACATGACGCCTGTTTGCCAGGTTTTCATCATGGTACTTATCCAAGGCACCTATTTGCTAGATTTTCACCATTGGACGAAAGGTTTTTTCTTTACTTTTTTTTATTTTTTTATTTTTTTCAAACATTTGGACGGGAGAAGGTGGATATGGAAAATGAGAGACTCGAGTATCTAGTTCCCTGAAAGCTGATAGTCCCGCTAGATGGATGTTGTCACATGGACAATGTCAAGTGTTCTCACAGAGGTTGGTATGGAATTGCATGAAAGTGAGATGGAGAAGGTAGATAGAGGATTATGGAAGGTACGATAGCGGATTATGATGCAGATTATGCAAGACTTATGTAAGGATAGAGGGAAGGCTTATGCAAAAGCATGGACCATAGGGATATGATGGGGAAGATATGTAGGATAATAGTGGAAGAAAGGGGAGATGGAGTTATGTGGAAGTGTCGTGGAATGGAAGGGAACCATGACCAACGGTTGCACACACCATGATAAACATTGAAGCTTATGATGGGAAGGTGGTGTGGGAAGCAATGAAGATTTTTACTTGGTAGATGAATGATATAGGCCTTTAGGGACCCACATAGACTTAGTATTTTTCTTATTTTTGCTTGTCCTATGGAATGGAAGGATTTGATACTTTTGGATGGAAAAGGAGAAAGGGGATGGTTGGGACTCTTGATAGGTGGATGCCTCATTTAACTTGATGGCTATCTGCTTGGGTACCCAAACCATTTTACTTTTAGACTTCTCTTGTGAAGGTATGGGATTGGGTATATGCAACCTTTGTGCAGCTTCTGAGGTAACTGCTTGATGCTTGGGGACCTACACCTTTTTCAGTTTTACTTTGAGGTGTGTGGGTGTATGCAATGCTTGAGATGGATGTTTCTCTGATTCTTGACTTTTGTATCCGCATGCATGAGGACCTTTAGGATTTTTGACTTTATAGGTAGAGGCATCCAAATATTTGCTGTTGAATTCCCGTGGGATGGGGGAAGTGGGGTTGGTGGAAGCTCCTTGTTTAGACAACATGTGCATCTATTGGCCATGATTTGGATTGTTAGAGGATTTATAGATGGATGGATAAGGTGTTGGAATAAGTGGTGGTAAAATGCACGGAGGGGTGTTAGGAGTTGGAAGTAGCGGAGGTAGATTGGATGGTGGAAGGTGTATGGTCAAATGCTTTTGACAATTGTAGGATGATGGAGGTGGAATGGTGACATATGTTTTGGGGATATGATACAATTTGTGATGGAAAGCAGTGTAACGAAGATTGGCATGGCAATGCATTCATGACAGATGATGCTAGTGCTGAGATTGAAGCCATCAAGTTTTTACTAACCTTAGTTTCTTTATTTAAACTAAAATGAACTCATTAAAATTGTCTAATATTTAGTTTGTAAGAATATATGTTTCATAATTTACACCATAGAATGGTTTCACCTTAACAATGCATTTTTTTGGAATGGTACTAATCATCTTTTACAATGTGACTTGTAGATTGTCCTTTGGTTGTCGAGTACTTTTATGTATTTGGCATGTACATAGGGCATCGCTAAAAAATGTGTACAGGTAAATAGATTGATAATTAAAATATGTGGAACATTACATATTTCAACCCCATAGCTTGATATTATGCTTTATATTTTAGGTATGCTAGTAATAAGGATGTCAGAACAAATATGTTTGATAGATTAGGTGAGATTATGTATGCAATGAGTGACAATGAAAACATCACTACTCATCTAATCAAAAACTTTATGGAGGAATTCAAACAGGAGAAGGACTTCATTAATTACTTTAAAACAACTTGGTGTCATTCAATGAGAGTCGTATTGGTAAGATTGTCAAAGTTTTTGTTATGGTTTATATGCATACATTATTTAACTTGATTTTTGTGTATGTTAAAACATCATGTTCTTTTTTTGTATAGCGATGTGGGTAAAAAACTTTTGCAACGTCGTTCTATCCATCGAAGAGGCAATGCCATTGCTGAAGACTTGAATGAAAAAGCTGAGGAGTATGAAGAATTTCAGTTCCCCTCTATAGGTTATAGAAAGAAAAAGAAAAAAAAGGTCTTCAATCATGTTCAGGCATAGCGACACAAGCAGAAAGGATTAGTATTGCACAACAACAAAGTGAGTACATTTATTAAAAAGTATTTAATTTGTTTACGCATCATTAGTTCTTTCTCTAATTTGATATGCTCAACATATGTTGTTGTAGCTTTGGATGATCAAGAAAATACTTTTCGACGTCATTTGCCCTTCTCTATTGACCTAAACCAAATAACAACAAATGCAACACAAATTATAGATGGTGATTTTTTCCTTTTCATTGTGTTTACTAATATACACAAAAGCTACTAAATATTCTTATTTCTAATCATTTTTCTATTTGTAATCAAACAAGTAGTGGATGCAATTTGTGCAGCTCAACCATCAATGTTTAATGTTAACCCCACTCAGACATTTCAACAAACCATTTCAGGTACTTAAGGTTGTTGATATTTTATTAACTTAAGTAGTACATATTCTAATCTTACACTTGAACACTTTATAGAAGGTAATGTGTTAAACGTGCATGTTATTATAGATTTAGATGATCAACAACACACTCAACATAGGCTACCCCTTTGTATTGATCTCAACCAAACAATGACAACAATAATAGATGCTATGCAAAGTGTGGATGGTAAAGGAATTCCAAAATAAATCTATCATTAAGTTACTCTTTTTGGATATGATTTTTAGCTTTGAAATAACATGTTAAGATTACATAAATTATATTTTGTAGCTAAATCATGTAATTTGTTGATATTCATTCTTATTTCTAATCACTTTTCTATAACTATTGAAATAAATAGTTGATTCAATTTGTGGAACACAACCATCAATGTTTGATGTTATCCCCACCCAAGCATTTCAACAAACCATTTTAGATAATTCAAAATGCTATATTTTATTAACTTGACTACATATTGCAATCTTATGCTTGATCACTTTATTTAAGTTGATGTGTTAAAGAACATGTCATTGCAAGTTCAAGTGATCAACAAAATAATCAACAATATAGGCCACCCATTAACCAAACAACAACAATGGATGCAATGCAAAGTGTTGATCGTAAAAAAATTACAAAATAAATTTATATCATTGAGTTCCTCTTTTGCATATGCTTTATAACTTTGAAATGACATGCTAAGATTATGTAAATTATTTTAAATCTAACCTATAAGGTTATTTGTAGGGGTTGATGATAATATAATAGAGGATTATGGTCAACACTTCTATGGAAGTTAGATTACTCCTCCCATTTGCACTTATATCCAAAACATGAATGGGTGTTTCCTCATTGTGGCCCATTTGGACAAGGTGAAAATGGTTGTCAAAGTCATCTCCTTTCTAGTTATGTAGATGTTTGAGGAAATCTCTACTAAAGGCTCTTAGGTGGATTAATTCTAGTTACCTTAATTTTATATCTTTATTAGTTGTTGCCACTTCTAGTTGTGGCCAAGATTTTTTTTTGTAATATGATTATATAATACAAATGGTTCTAGTGCCCATTTCTTAGTGGATCCCATGGATTTTTCTATGCATAATGATGATATGCTACCATTTGATGTCTATGGGGATTCTCCTTTGGATCTTTTTCCACGTTCTTGTGATGCATCTTTGAGTTCTTGTGGAGTATATTCTTCTACACTTTGTATTGAACAAACATGTCTTAGAAATGCATGAGGATAAACAACATGAGGATTTTGGTATATGCAAGGATAATGTACCAACATCACAAGCCATTACTCAAGTCATATTTTCATTCAAGTCCTATTAATAATCCAAGTCTTTAACCCTTTGAACCCTTGTTTTTGTGTCACCTGATTGATTTTTTGACATGCATTATTTACATTGCTTTCTTTCATGGTGTTGTATTTATTATTATGCAATTATTTCATTTTGAGCTCAATCAACGGTTGTCATACCTTGTTGACATGTGTCTGACATTGTCAAAGAAGAAGCATGTCCATGTGATTCTCATATTAATAATGTGTGGGTTAGAGAATAAGTCTAATTTTACATATAGCTTAAATAAATTATTATTTTTAATGATACAACCTATAACATGGAATCAACACATTAACATGTAAAGAAACACTCTTGCCTTTATCGATTACATTATGATACTAAACTTTTGATCTATCAATGTGGATATGGTGGCCCTCCATTTGTATTATATAATCGTATTACATGATATTCAATGATTGTGGTTGCAATAGAGCAAGGAAGAAATCATCTAAGGACCCTCCCCCATCGTGATATGTGTTTATTATGTTACTTCTTAGAACTATTTTTTTACATTGGACGGGTCTTATAAATTTAAGATATTGGATATTTTATGGCTTGTTGATTTAGTATGGATGGATGTTGCTATCATAATATAGATTTTTATGTTTGTATGGTTATATGGTTTTTATGTATGTGCTGGCATGAACAAAGCCAACTCTACAACTTTAATGGATCTAGTTGAAAACTTGAAAGGGTAGATACTAGATTGATATATCCATTTTATCACTATAAATATTCTTGTAAAAAAACGTCATTTCTTTCTAGATCCTAGAAGTTGAATGTTAGAAATAAGTCCTTTGTTATCACCACCTAACTCCTAATTTATAGAGTGTTGGATATATATAGAGAGATGGAATCATGTAAAATGAAAGATAAAAAACGGTACTCTTCAACACCACAAGGCCTAAAATATAATAGACCCCAATCATCATCATCAAAAGTGCTATAAAGAAATAGGTCCCAATTTACAACAATTTTATCAAATGCATGATTTTCTGTAATGAATTTGTTGGAACTACCCTATGGTTGGGACATGTTGTAGGGTTGAAGATCAACATATATGTGACATGGTTTTTGTTTATGCCAAAAAATTTAGGCATCTATATAAAGTGGATGGTAGAACTCTTATAGCATGTAGCCATGGATTCCCGAGAAGGATATTTCAAGTCAGTTTTCCAAACATCACATGGAACAAGGTATCTAATCTACAAGGTCCAACCTTAATTGGTACAACAATATTACTCATGTAAGATCTAGCCATAGTATCAAATCCTCTAATAGTAAAGTCTAATGGTTATATCTTTGACATGTCTACTTCTAATGGGTTTAAATAATCTTTAGTGCATATGTTTTTAAGACTAGATCCATTAGCCAGTAAAGATTGCTTAATGTGTAATTTGCCATAATTTGCCCCAATGTGTAAAGTTATTGATTCTTTAGAAAGAATCAGAGGTGTGATTCGATCAACATTGAATGATTACAATTTTTTTGTTGTTTAAGATGTGACTAATTGTGTAGTAGTGTCAAAATTAACTTGGATCTTCTCTAAGGAATTTTGCATAGTATTTCTATAAAAAGATGATGTGCACAATGAATCCCAAAGTGATATGTTACCTTTAGTCTTTTGCAATTATTCAATGATGTTGAACTCCTTGGTTTGATTAGATGTGAGTTGAGGTGTAGGAGGCAGATTCAAGGATTTTGATGGTAAAATAGATTGTGATGATGTAACATCTAGGCCTCTTCCTAGTTGTTGGTGTGTATTCCCTGCAAGATTATAATCATGTCAGTTGGGGAATGCATGAAATTGAGGTATAGGAGAGAGAAGACTAATTAGAAAAAAATCATAAGGGAACATTGTGAGGTCTATACAATCCTCATATAAACCAGGGCTAAAAAAATAACCAATGAAAGCATAAATCAAATTCACGAAAGAAGTATAAAGTAAACAAAATGAACCAAACCATTTTAAATCTCTACCACTTAATTATAATCTAAAATCACTAATCAATAAGATATTTTTATCTAATGGTGTTTATAATTAGCTAGTAATAATGATTTCACATGTAAGGAGTCATCCATAGAACCATCATAATCTCCATGTAAAAATTCTTCATTAAGGTTCATGGTATCATAATGTAATGAATAAGAGGGTGTAATAATATCATCAGAATCCTCGTGAATAGCTAAAGATATATCATCATAGGGTATGGTGTCATCACATATAAGAGGAGATACATTATGTAAAAAGTATGGCTCTATAGATGTAAGACTATTTATTATATGACATACAAGAGACATATCATCATGAGGATTAGTATGTTGAAGAGGTAAAACTACATCATTTATATTCATCATATAAGGTGAATCACAAGGTAAAACCTCACTGGATTTGTGCTCATGTGCTATCACTAAATGTGTACTCATCACTATCACAATCTATAGGATCATCATCAAGGTCATGCACAAATGGTCAACATAAGTCAAACTTGAGGTTCATTGTTCCACTTCATTGGTTGATGCCACTTTGTATTGCTAACTTGTAGGCAACCTCATCTACTTGATTCATACATACTCGTCCTGACATTTCATATGCAGTTGGCATGGTTTCACGCTTTATGCAAGAACCTCATGAGCTTCATTGGAAAGCTACCAAACGCATCTTGAACTACATAAGGGGCACTCACAGATATGGGATTCACTACACAGCAGGTATAGGTTCAGTTTTGGTTGGATATACAAATTCTGATTGGGTTGACAATTATGATGATCATAAGTCCACTTCTGGTTACAACTTTCACTTTTGATCCAGCCCCATTTGTTTGTAGAGCAAAAAGCAACATGATATTACTCTTTCATCAATAGAGGCTGAGTATCATGGGGCTGTTAATGCAACTACTGAAACTATTTGGATTCAAAATATCTCAACCCTTCTTTCAAAATGACAAATACCACCACACTTTTCATTGAAAACCTTGACCTCTTGGGTGCATTCTTTGTCTCAATCCTTCTTTCAAAATGACAAATACCACCACACTTTTTATTGAAAACCTTGACTAACCCTACCTTCCTATTAGTGAAAATCCTTTTGACTATGATTTCTATTATAGTTAAACATTTAACAACAAAGGAAATATATATATTTCAAACAAAATCCAACTCTTTAAAGATGTTGGTAAACTATGTGATGTATCTAACCATCATCCCTTGTGGATTCCCTCCATACCCTTCTCTTTACTAAATACTATGGTATGAACAACCTTAAAGAGATTGGTTAAATTATGAACAAATCCATTCCTCCCCAAAACTAAACTTCTTCCTTAGCCATTCTCTCCCATCAATCTTCTATCATTCCTCCCCTTTTATCCATACCTCATAAATTATCTCTCCTCCCATTGCTCCCTCACAAAAAAATTACTTTTCACTATTTAACCCATCATCCTCTACTAGTCCCCAACTATGCTCTTCTCCCATAACCTTTCTTGTTTTATAACTCACTTCTAATCTTTATGTCAATGGTTACCCAATTCTTGTCACTATCTCTCAACCTCTTCCATACCCCGTTCCTACCACTTTTCTTCATCTTATGACTACTACATAAATTCTTTGTCACACCTCTTTCACCCTAGTAAACCACCTTTCACGCTACCCATTATGTTTACAATAGCTCACTCAACTTATACTCATTTATTGCTCCTTCCATCACTCCTACCATTGACCCTACCATTTAAAACATTTTTTTATCAATTGGGATCCATACAAACTAAGTTAAATTCTATTCCTATACCATCTCCTAAGACATCACCATGAAACTTAATCACAACCCTCTCTTCTATGACATCCTTTCTTATTATTTTCTCTTGGTCTTCATGGCTCCTTGTTTCAAAATGTATAATGGTAAGGGAGATTCAATTTTACCCATATACACTCTTTCACTGCTTTGCCTTGACTTCCTTGGAATGGTTCTATTCACTCCCTCATATTTTATCCATTCTTAAATGTTGAGTTATCCAAGTCTTTCATTCAACACTTTCAACTCAACATTGTTCTAAAAGCACCTTCTCTAACTTAGTTAAATCCAAGTGAGGCACTATCAAACATGCTAATGACTATCATACTATTCCTTTCTTACCAAGATGCACTATCAACTCATTAATGACAAGATCTCCCATCCTTTTATCAATAATTTATTGTCAAAAATCAAGAACATAGTCATATTTAACTACTATGTTATCTTTTTTTATTAATAATAATCAAGAACATTTTTTTTGGTCCTGTGGTATTCCTCTGTATCTGCAATCTTTATTTTTTTCAATGGGTACTAGATTAAGTTAATTTTATGTGTTAGTCGTTTTAATAATAAAATCTCTGAAATGGATAGGATGGTGGGGACTACAAGGTAGAGATGATAAATGATAAAATGAGTGAGTTCTATGTGGAATTCAAAAGACCACCCAGCAGTAAGTTATATTTTATTGATTTTTTTTCGGTGCTCCTTTCATGTTGTAGATTTTGTCATTATCTCCCACTCAATTTATTTTCAATCCTATCCTTGGTCCTCTTTGTTAATGAACAATGAGATGTTTATTGTCAGGCCCTTCAAATTTGATTATGCTATCTTAATCGCAAGATTGTTAGAGTGGTAATTTGTAGACAAGCAATCTATTCACTTAGATTTACGGCCCCATTGCAGAATGGTAAATCCGGTTGTAGAAATGTTTCAATCTGGTTCTATTTGTTAAATTACTCCTTACCTTGTGGTTTTTTGTTTTTCATACATTTGATCATGCAGTATATCCTCTGTAAATAATTCATTCTCTGTATCTGAATGATGACAATTTCTTTCTTTCTTTTGCTGGAGTTGATGAATGCTGCACTATTCTTGAATTGATGTTGCCCTCTGCACTATGCTTTGCAAAAGAGGCAGCACTTCTGTCAAAGCTAAGAATAAAAATACGAAAATACCCAAAATAATGCAAACAAAACTATGGTGAGATTTTGGGCAAAAAATAAATTAGAAAATAATCGGGCGAGGCAAACAGCAGTTAGGCAGTATCTCCAACTAAGCAAACAGCAGCTAGGTATGTCATGTATTATGACACCATCGGATGCATATGGTGCATTCTATATGTTGTATAGACGCTGCCTCTCATGCTTTAGCTTATTGTCTCATATGATGTATAGATGCATATTTTCCTATGCTAGAATTACAAATGTATTGAACTATCTACAAATCCTCTCGTGGGAAGGGCTTGGGGTGGAGTAGGTAAGCAAGGCTAGTAAGTCGCCATCCTAGAGTGTTTGTAATGGCTCCAAGGACTAGAGGGCGCTTACCTAGAGAGTTGTGTGAACCACTTACGACCTTCGCTCAATCCCATGAGTTGCCAAGTGTTTTTGGAGTCGAGATCATGATGGGGAAAGCAGGTACTAAGTCACCAAGGGGGAGAGCTATGGTATAAACCCTCTTAGGCTTGGCATATGGCTTCAGGGCAGACCCATCATGCCCCTTCTCCCAACTATGTTGCATTGTTGATGACTTATGGATGTGATGCAATGATCTAACCCTAACAATATATACATATTTGCATAGTGTTCATTGTTGAATGCAGGATCCCAATCCAAGATTACTTCATCAAGGAGATATTTATTTAATAAGGTGAAACGCTAACCCTAATTTGTTACTCTTTGTGATCAATAGGCGAATTCTAGGTCAAATCGAGATAGAGGACATCACATTCTATTACCACCTTGAAAAGAGAACTATAAGTCATAGTGAGATGGAACTCTAAAGCATTTCAAATAGATTCACATCTTGTCACATCTCTATGGACTTGTTCATGAACTAAATACTTTTCAGCAAAAGTAAGTATGGGATGACAAGAATGATTATGTCCTAGGATCGATTGGTTGCTTTGTTGATATCGACACAGTTTGGGCCACCTTGCACATTGAGTGCCCTAATGCCCTTTGGACCAAAATTTGGGAGATGCAAGGAGATCTTGATGATCCTTCATTCCCAAATTCTCAAATGACCCTGGAATGGATTGTCTTTTGACCCTTGATGATTCTCTACCATATGACTATGATATAATTGAGGAGCTTGTTGATTAGGAAGATCTTTAACATCATGATGACATAGAAACTTATTTTGACTCTTGAAGTGGATGATATTTAAGAATAGTCCCAACACGTGATCCTCTTTCCATAACACCCATACAACAGCTCCCTCCAATGGCAGCTCTTTACACACAGCTGTTAAATGCAGTGAAAACGATTCGACGTGCTCTAATCAGCAGTACCATAGCCTCACTCATTCAGAGATAACTCATTCAACTCACTCATTTTATCATTTATCCTCCAATAACGCTTAACTCGTACATACCGCATCTTAATGTTCAACTATTTTATCATTTAGCCTCCATACGAGATAAGTATCATAGCCTCCAATAACGCTTCTCCTCAGTGCCTTTAAGATCTGCCCACATGCTTTTCGGTGGATTTTGGCTTGCTTCAGACTTCTAATTTAGTTGTTGGTACATATTTGTAATCCACAACCCGTTCATTGTAATGGCACCCAATGGGCCTTCCAAAGAAAACAAATGTTCTTAAATGCTTGCAGTCAAAATCAACAATCCAGCACGAAGGACACAATGCCAAAATGCGGCATACAGCCGTCACCATGAATATATATCTATAGATAGCCTGCACAGTCCAATATCAAATCAAGATCATCCTCACATTAATCCATCAAAAAACAACAGTCGTTGTAGTATAGTGGTGAGTATTCCCGCCTGTCACGCGGGTGACCCGGGTTCGATCCCCGGCAACGGCGTTTTCTGGTTTTTCCAATTTCTAGTACTTCAGAAGAAATGTTTATCTTGTTCATCGTAGACTGCAATGGCTAATCCTTTATATGAATAGAAATAGGAATGTTGTTTTTATTCCAAGGTCTTATGGAAACTTTATTGGATACACTTTTTAATTCTAAACACACATTTTCTATGTACTTTTTTATTTTGTCTTCTTTTGTATCAACAATTCTAATTTTTTTTTATCATGTATATAAAACACTTAATTTTAATTTAATTTCAAAATATTATTAAAAGTTATTGAGATTTAAGATATAGTGAACCCTATTTCTAGGTAACCATTCCTACATGACTACTTGATAAGATAAACTACTTGATAAGATAAAGATGTTAATGTTTAACTATTATATCAATATAGTCTACCCTTCACTATCTACTTGGACCACCCCCAATATCAAACCTACACCAGGTCTATTAATTTATCTCCTTGACTCCTTTATAGAAAGTGTTATAACACCTTAGATTTTTAGTGATTATTAATTCTCTTGTGCCTATTTTGCACACCACTTCCGAAACTTTCAATTTTAGTAAGATTCAATGAATTTTAGTTAAGTTTCAAGAGAGCTCCAATGAGGAGGTTCATGCTTGCCGCCAATGCTAGAGGAGGACAGAATTTTCTACAAAGGACGTGCCATAGCAAATCGTAGTGCAGTTGTATATGAAGCTACTCCGTCCAGCTAATAGAGATGGCTCGGCCGTTTCAGGAAATGTCATCTCCATAATAAAGATGCAGGCCATGATAAAGGTGTGGATTCGCAACCTTAGTATTAGTGCTACCAATTGAATGAAATAATGGCGCAGCAATAAGCCATATTGAGAGGATCAGCATTCAAAACAAGGCATAACCTTTTAATATCAATAGAGGTGAAACAGCCACAAAATCACGACCTCTGAAAAGGAATGATGCTTGGCCTCTGCATTGAGGATGTAGTGTTTGGGGGAAGGTGCATACTCAAAGTGGAGCATTTGAGCCGCTGCAAGTCAGGAATCATCAGCCTATTCAATGATGCGGCCTAGTAATGAAGACACCAGTGAAGTGATTTATACAACCATATGTATAGGCGTCAGCTATCTATAAAGGATGGACGGCCAATCAAATTAGTGGCATACAGTTTAAAGATGGCAGCCTCTAGCATATAAAAGACGCAGCTAATATATATGAGATTGGCGCTCACCATAGATAAGGTGGAACACAACTAAGGCTCAGCAGTATGGAGAAAGACACCAGAGAATCAAGAAACGGCCTCTACCCGAAGAGCTTGTGCGGCCATATGAAATCTTAAACATCATTCCAGGTTTGAAGTGTGGCTAGTTATAATGTCATGGAATATAAATATGGTGTGTCATATCAAGCATCGAATGTGAATAAAGACACAGCCATAGCATAAAATGGAGTTCTAATAAGCATGGAACAAGCATTAAATAATGGCATCACCAGCATCATAATGCCCAACCAATGATAGTTGAAGATACAATATAATATGAAGACTCTCTATAACTCCTAGCATCAATTGTATTTAGACGCCCGATTCATATGAAGATACCAATCAAACACAGCCATTTCATAAGAGGAACGACCCTTCAAGAGGTGGCGTTGCAGGGCACCAATGAAGGATGATGCCGCGTCAAATACAAGGTGCAGGTAAAAATGGCACCATTATATAATCAAAGCATCATATTAAATGAGACACAACATCTAAATGAAGAGAGACACTTATTCACAAGAGGCAAAGCATCATGTAAGAGGATCGGCTTCCGGCAAGAAAGATTGGCCCTCAGAATAGCACGCAGATTCAATGGATCACCAGAGGCACAGTCAGTGAACATATAAAGAGGTTGTCATTGTTCATAAGAAACACAGTTTAAAGGTGCAGCAAATAGAGGCGGCCTCTTAGAAGATGCACAGTTACCGTTGGATGTCAGCAAGAATAGATCAACGGCTCCGGTACAGTAAGGAAAGGAAGCACAGGAAGTGATCCACGTGCCAGCTGCGGATGGAAAAAGAGAAGCTCAAGATGAAGCGGAAGCCACCACGTGGGAGCAGCAGAGGATAGAGAAGCAAAGAAGCAAGCAGGATGAACCACGTGGATAAGCCCGAAGAGAGATAAATAAAGTGTTTTATTTCATTTTACTAAATGCATTTAAAATGGTTCATGTGAGGTATAAAGGCTGAGTAAATATAAATAAAGAGTCTCATTAAACAAGGCTGCATTGCAGCCAAGTTCCTGCCAAATGCTGTCAGGACGGCTTTGTCCTTTGCAATAGTTCATGACATTTTTGTCTCCAATGTATGTCTAGCCAAATGATTGTAGGGAAAACAAAAAAAATGATCTGCATCAAAGTATTACATATAAATCTATTCTCGGAAGCATGTGATCGCCAACAGAAAAAATGATGGCAAAGCACAATTGCAGTTGCAATTGTTGTCTATGGCCTGCAAGAAGCATGCAGGTTAGCAAAGCCTCAAGGAAATAGAAAGCAAGTTTTAGCATTTGGTTATATGTCTGAGACAATCTTAGACCTACAGAAACCTATTTGCCCATGGCACACAAATTGTTTGATAGAATGACTTGAAGAAATTAAGTCTCACGGGCTGAAATCAAGAATGACTTTGAAGAAATTAAGTCTCATGGGCCACAATGATTCCCTCCATGGAGATATCAAGCCAGAGGTGAAGAACGGGCAAGGTGGCACTCAGCTGCAGCTTATCAGGAAAGGGGGTACAGAGAGAAATGAAAAATAAGATTACAGTTCCAGCATAGTTAATTGGATTGATTCCATTAAGGGTTATGGCAGAAGCCTTCAGTTGAAAGATGGTGGTGATGGTACCTCTGCAGAGCGGCTAGTAGACCTGGAAAATGTATGTCTGGATACTGCCAGTACACAATCCAGGCAAAATGCCTTCAAAATAGCAACAGATTTAGTGGGTGAACTTGAAACGTACAGCAGTGGTAATTATTGTTACTTTGAAGTTTGAACCTCCACACAAAAGTATTGTGTGGACACCAAAGGCAATCTCATGCTTGAATAGGTTGATGAACTGCCTTTGAAGTTAAAGAGGTGTTAAAGAAAATCAAAAGAAGTTGATTGCTAAATTAGAAACATAAATTTGATTGCCTGTCGCGCCAACATTCATGGAGTGGAGTCAATGCACAGAGATGAAGCTACTGCATATTAATTTGATTTGTTTTGTCTGTTTCTTAGGCTGCAAGCCATTAGTGGTTAGCTTCTTCCTGAATCTGTATGTTTAGTTTTCTCTGATCAAATTTCCAATCACTTCTCCATATATATAGAACCATCTGGAGGAATTGTTAAGCTGTTGTTATGATCCTAAATCTTGGAAGCTGATAATAAACAGAAGAAATGTGGTAAAAATTGATATATCCGAAATACAAGTTTGTAATCTTTTTTTTTGTCTGTTACACAAATATCTGAACTTTGAAATTTCAGAAAGTAAACATCAGATATGAAAAACTCAAATAGAATTAAGTTAATATGATTTGAAATAACATTTCTAGGTCGTGGTTCTCACATTGGTGTAAGGTATACTCACTCTCCATTTCTTCAATCTTTCAGGATTTTCGTGCTTATGAATGATAAACACATCCTCTTCCAATCCAATGTTGGTTGTACCCATCGCGAGGCTCACTTCCTCTTCACTTCAACCAGATAAAGATGCTTGTAAAGCCAGTGACCAAAAACATTAATTTCGGCATTAAACAAATCCCAAAATCCAACTGGGTTTATCTGCCTTTACACCTTCAAATTGATGAAACAGACATGCAGGTTTCCAACTTTATTCATTTCTGTGTCAAATGCCACATGAGCCAATTTGGTGCAGGGAACCGGCTTCATCTCAAGTACCATCCTATGTCAGGACAACAAGACCAACTTTAATTGAAGACCAGAAAATCTAAGATTCTAAAAATTACTCTTTAACCAACACCATAACTTTATTTTAAGGCATAATCTTGATTCTAAATCTAATCTTTAAGTAAGTTTGAAAACATTTATCCCAAGAAAAAAATAGAAGGAAACACAGTACAGTGCACCCAAAGCCCTTGAACCGCCTATCTTTTCACTGTAACACGGTAATGTAAAAATGCGAGACATTTACATGTTGAGTATCGTACCACTAAAACATTTGGAACAAGTGCCAAAACCATTTGTCGTTAACACTTCCAACTCTAGCTTCATTTACACGCTGCCTTTAAGATTAGGAATTCCAGATGGTGACATTTCCGGGACTCCCAGGGCATCTGAGCTTGTATTTAACTTGAGTTTCCTGCACTAAAATGATTTAGTTAAATTAGGGTTAGTTATGGGAAAAACTATTTCAGCGGAAGAAAATTTTACTTGTGTGGTTTGGACCTGGTCTTAGTCCAGTAATTTTGGTGGACGGAAATGAAAAGCAAATGTTGAATTAGTTTACCTCATCTCCAAAATTAAACGTCGGCCATTAATACCAGCTTGTACGAAATGTTTGACAGATAGCACAGATTTCATCGGTTTAAGCATTTTTACCACTGTTCTGTGGACTCGAGATTTGAGGACGATCCAGATTTCCCTGCACACTAACATCTGTCAACGCACCAAAAATGCAGCAGACAATGCAGAAGAGGTCCTCTGTAATCACGCCTTCTCTTGCATTGGGAAGTGCAAAAACCTTTGCATCTACCAATCAAAATCAGACAAAATCAAAATTTAATTGGGAACTGTTAAAATTTGAGCAGTTTTCCTGTATAAGACATTACTGCAGAATTAAACACATCAAAATTCAGAAATTTGATTGGCTACAGAACAAGAGATTAATCACGCGTTTAGAAAAGCCCCTCCGCTATAGTTCCATTGGCAGGAACTAATAAATGTTGTGCGCCTGTCATATAAAGCTAAATACTTTATTTAATCAAAGGCAAAGAGTGTCTCATATTTTAAAGTGCCACGGGAAGTGAGAATAGAAAACCAGTTTAAAATAAAGATTAAGATCTTTATTAAAATTGAAACATATGAAACCGGTGGGTCCCATTGCAAGGAAACTGAAACTTTACTAAATATGATTTTTATTTTCAAAGGAAGTTTCATAGCAACCCTAAAGTTTATATAGCCATTCATTTTTTACGGCAAGAAAAGAAGGCGGCGGGAATTATTTTCTCACGCAGGATAAAAATGGAGGCAGATATTTTCAGCCAACTAACAACTACAGCTAGTTCAGTTACAGTTGCCGGTTATTGGCCAAATTTTCAGTTGAGATTTTTATGGACGGTTGCAGAGATTTCCGAAGTCAGTTGAAGATATTTTCTTAGGTTCTCTGGGCTATAAAGGTAGATTCCACATAGGGAGTTAAGGAGTTTTGGAGAGTTCCACACAAAGATCAGATTTTTAGAGCAGCTAGCAGATATTTTCTTTTGTCTTAGCAGTTCTTTCTTCTAGGAGGATGTAACATTATTTTGTGCAGCCATTTCTACCTCTGTAATTTGTTACTGTTCAAATAAAGAGTCTCTGTTATGTGCATATGTGAGTCAATTTATGTTTCTTGTTTCTTTAAGTTTTTGTTTCTTTTGCCTCTATTAAATCTGCTCACAAATTAGGTGTTAATCATGCATTTTTACTCTTTGATTTCTGGTTAATCATATAAGGTTTGGCATTGTGCAACTGGGTAGTTATTTTAATCCGACGCATCGCCTTAGGAATTAGATTTTAATATTGTATATGTAATCTTGTTTCTTCTCTATCCTTTTTCCCAAACCCCCATTGAAGAATAGAAGAGCCAGCTTCCTTAAAATCTGGAGGTCACTTCAGGGGTCAATCCCACGTCTCTAAAGTTTCCCATGTTGTTGCTGGATTAGACACACAAATTTATGCTTCAATAGTATGGCACCGATTAGGAAGTGAATCCCCCATCCAAAAAAGGAATGAGAGAATTAAAAGATGCTCATTAAGGATAGCAAGCCTTACAATATACATTATTTCCAAGAAAATATAAATATTCTTTGATTTTAGTGTATCAAGCAATAATGGTAAAAATTGCATACCCATATCATTTTCCCTTATGTTTTAGAGCTATGGTGACTAGGTTGTCCTGTATCTATTGACTATAGTGTAAATAGCCATATTTTTGCCTAGAAGTTGGCAAATAACCTCATCCTGGCTTGTGCCAATAGATATTAACCCCAAACTTTTAAATTCAAATTTCAAATTTTAGACTTTGCCACCTTTTTCCTACTAGCTATTATGAGCTAACTAAGGTGCAATTATTTCAAAATATAGTTTAGAGTGGAGTATTTAAGGAATAACCTTAATTCATTTGAATCATCTAGTATTGATCTAAAAGCATCGTGGAGCATTCATATTCAGAGCATCATAGTGCATCTTGATTGTAAAACCATCCTAGACATAGTACATGCTTTCATGTCTTTGATCTTAGTTCATCATTGTTAAATTGACCTACATAGAGATTTGACCAAGGGATAATCTCCCTACCTAACAAATTCAATAATATTTCTAAACACCACTAGTCACCCATCCTAGATCACAAACTCAAAGGTGAACAAGTCACAGAGGTCTAAATCAAAGAACTTCACTTCCATTGGTCCAAGTTTAATTTTGCATGTCAAATTAATTTTATAGGTATGGAGATCAATTTCATTGGTGAAGATCTAAACCAACGAGTAATACAATCAATTTTAATTTTAGTATCTATCCTAGCTCTTAAATCATAGGTTGTTATTATCATTTAATTATTTTATACATTAGGTAAATTTTAGTGAAAGTGTTTATTTTCATTACATAAATCAGTGAGCTAAATTTTTTAAATCTCCTAGGGTTTCATCCTTAGGGTTTATTCCTTCTCCATTAGGGTTTTAGATTTGATGTTTCTAATTGTTTTGCCTTTATTTTATATTTGATTAGGTTTTGGGTGTTCCATGTTGATTTCTACTTGATCTATAACTTCCACTACTTTAATACTTGTGCATTGTTGTTGTATCATTTACCATGGATTTTCATGCTCCATCATCTTTAGCTCTATTCATGGATGTCTTGCTAATTTTATTGTACTTTTACATTATGTAACATTTGATTTTTCCATCCTTGAGGCTTCCATGTCTTATTTTCCTCCTTCATAGGGGTGAGTGCAAGATCATTAACCAAATAATATCCTTATGTGGCAATGAAAATTCTAAAAATAGACTTAAATAAGTTCACATTACAAATCGAAATCACTTATCTACAAAATCATTAAAAAATTATTAATGAAAGTTTTGGGAAATTAAACATATTATATGGATTACCAATTCATTTTTGAATAATTTCAAATTAATTTGATGATTTAAGTAGAAATTTCAAAGAGGCACTACTAAATTTTTGAAAAAATCAAGAAGTGGTTATCATTTTGACCAGAACTTAAATTTGACAATTGTATAGCTGTATTTAGGGATTTTAGTTGTAAAATACAATTGAAATTTTGAAAGGATTGTATCATATGAAAGGGGAGATTTTGGACAAACTATCAAAATTTATATAGGATTATGATAATATATATATAGTTTTTATATAATTTACTATCAAAATTTATATAGGATTATGATAATATATATATAGTTTTTATATAATTTACTTATATTAAAGTATGTCATAGTATTTTAAAGGCACCATTGAATAGATACCTGTCATAAAAAAAATTGCTTGACAAGCAAAGTTGACTGTCAAATTTAAGCCCTGAAATTTTTGACCAACCCAATTTGAAGCAAAAACAACATTTCATCAACAAACCTTACATATAAGCAAAGGACACTGGGTGGATGTGTCATATATTTTTATGATTTTTTTATAAATAAATAATTATATATTAATTTTTAATATGAATTTTCAAAAATATTAAATTAAAAAAGAAATTTAAAACTTTTTAAAACCTATATTAAAAAAACTTAAATTGTAACACAACTTTTGGATTTGAAAAATAATATATGGTTTGAAAGTTATGTGTTTTCAATATATATCAATTTGGAATTCAAATATAGTGTATGTACAAAATAAATAATTTAATTATGTATTAAATTTATAATGAGAAATAAATTATTATTTTTGAATCATGATTATTTCATCTACAAACCCTTTTCATTTTATTAAATTAGGTTAAAAAGTTCCAACAACTTTAAGGGTAATGTCATGAAAATTTTTAGGATAACACTAAGCATGTGATTTTGAAAATTTTTGACATGATTTGGGACTCCCACTTGCCTATATCGAAAGTAATCCCAAAGAATTTTTAGAGGGAATCCAAATTTGAGCTATAAATTGTAATGACAAAAATTGCATACTCTACAATTTTCACTCTATATTTTGGGCCTGCTTTAGTGTCCATCCCTTATAGAATATTTTAGGGATCATTTTAGCCTAGACTTGACCTTTTCCTTCACTAGATTGCCAAATTGATTTATTATATTCTGATTGTTTTCGCTGGCCTAAGACCACATGTTATATTTCAAGTGATTTCTCTAGGATGTGAGCACAATGCGTAGACGTCTGCACGATACACTAGTATCCTACAAGTTTGCAAAATTTAAACATTTTTTATTCACTATATCTCTACTCTTTATTGATTATTAAGTATTGACAATATTTAGGAATACCTTGGGGAAATCATTGGGTCGCAAGGGACTAGTTCTCCTAGGTTGTACCCTTGACTAGACCAACTTCACAATCATGACAAATACTGGTTGATAGCAAGCAAGTTTGTAAATGATCTTGATGTAAGTATTGGTTCTTTTTAAAGCTCCAAATTGAAATGTTCCTTTTGAATGTTATTTAGTACTCTAAGATTTTGAATGATAATTGGATAGCAATTAGTGTCCAAATGAATGTCTTCACATACGAAGATATAACAAATCCTCACACAAATGTATACCAAGTTGGTTCCCAATGGCTAGTGGAAAAGGGTGAGAGTCAAAAAAAATTATTTTTAGGTTAGATCCGCATAGCATAGGATCACTCTTGCACATTGTGGAAATGACCTAGGATGAGGAAAGTGAGGTCTTTGTCTCAAGAACATATATGTAGAAGTATCACTTTTACAAGGGTAATGTGCGGGAATATATGCAAATAGGTCAAGGATAAAGTCGAATGTGTTGGAATGTGTGAAGAAAGGAGTAAATAAAGTTGGATAAGGATAGGAGCTAAAATTAACACAATAGTGTGTGACATGTCGCGTTCCTGTCGGATATTAGCAGAGCGGTTATGTCAAGATTGCAGTTTGATATGGATTCTATGAAGTTGTTTTATTTTTTTTATGGTTAGTAGACTAAAATGACATATAGGCAATGCTCTCTACTCTATTTCCATAGCACACATATAATAGATTGGTTATAAAAACCAGGAGCAGAATAGTAGTTCTCCATAAAAACCTCAAAATCAAAATTTATTTATTAAGACTACGATACGCGTTGAAATAACAATAAATTAGTAGCATTAGGTTTTCACAGTCTTGAAAATAAATGTGTAAAGATTTTCTTTAAACTGTGTAAAAATTTATATACAGTTTTACAAAAAAACTTTACAAATTTAAAACTATAAATCGGCCAACAAAGCAAGAGCGACTTGTTGATCCATTGCAAACGTTTTATAAAGTTAGAAAACAACTTGAGTTTATTTAGTCTTATAAGTCCCCCAGCATGCATCATTGATGATTTTCAGCTTTGTAGTGGGAAATTAATAGCTTGCTCTGTTCAAATTGCAGTGACCTGAAAAATGTTTCATGAACTGAGATTCTGGTTGTTGAACAGTTAGTTAGAATACTCATGACCACCAATTGGACATAGAACAACTAATTTTAACAAACTTTTATGAGCAAAGATTGTGGTTCGGATTTTGATGAGGCTCCCCACACTCTCTATGCTTCACGTTCAACTAATGTGTACAAAGATGACATTACTCTTGTAAGAGCCCAATGGAGTTGCTAAAAAAGCATATGCTGCTACAGAAAATGCTCTTACTATACCATGGTGACCAAGTAAATGAGTGTATCCAGGAGAATCAAAGGCATCTCCGCACCATACCTGCAAAGAACTCATCCGTAAAATAAATGCACATTCAATAATCAAAGAAAATGATAATCGACTGTAACAGGTAGGCAAGCTTTCTTTACCCTATTGTTTAAAACCTCTGCTCATGCCAAGAAAGCCCCAGGGGGCAGAACAAGCCATGACCACCAATACCATGGCTTCAACCAAGGCGCACTAGGAAAAATGATGACACTATTTGGTCCACAAGGTACATGCCACTTCAACTTCAAATATGCAAAAAAACAAATTCTATCACTTTCGAACTCACCATCCTTGTCAAATTACTCCTATAGTCCTCACTGAATCTAGGAATAAAAAGTATCATTTTACTGATCTATGTTTTGTTTATCCAACATTGGAAATCTTTGCACCTAAGAAAGAGATTGTGAGATGAAATATGGTGCGGATGCAACCTTGTAATTAATAAATTAATAATTATTATTTATACAATTCTCCCTCCCTAGTTGGCATAAAATATACAGCTACAAGGTTAGAAAACTTCAATTAATTGAGAAAGTCAACAAAATTCACAAATGTGAAAAATAGTGCGTAGCACTATAACAAACTTGGCATGAGCTAATGGACAAAGTATAGCCATTAAAACATGGTGCAAGTCATTCTAATATTTCAAGCACATGAAAAAACAATGCACAACCATAAAAAACAATTCGTGCAAGCATTCAAATTTAATGCAGAAGTAATTAATAGATAGCATTTAAAATTAATGCAGAAGTAATTAGTAGATAGCGTAAGGCATATTAAAAATGGTGTTCCCGTAGAAAACCATGGTGTAGCAGACAAGTAGAAGTATTTGTCATAAGCAAAAATGGGGCAAGAGAATGATGGCTCTGTGTTTCAAAATATGGAGGAATAACTTAAAATGCAAGTTAAAATCAAGTGTAACATAGCCCTAATGAGTTAAAAAAAGTCGTAGCCATGTATAGCTGGACAAAAGCATTATGTCTTGTCCATGAAAACACAACACGGTAGAATATATGGCTTAGCCATATAAACCATTGCGCAGTCATATCCAAAGTTTAGTTCAGCCATATAAACCTTTGCCCAATCATATCCAAAGATTGGCACAAATGTATCAAATATGGCACATCATCTCGAGGATTTAGCAGTACCTCCAATGACCATGGATCCTACAACCATTGTGTAAACAAAAAAAATACTAGGTAGGCATATGAATGTCAATCATTATACAACCAACTGAAGCCCTACAGCAAAGGATATAGAAATGGTAGAATGACATCAAAAAAAAGATGTTCGACATTGGTGCATTGAAATAAAATTAGCTTTAGCAGAGTACCCCTCGATTTTAAAATCATTATACACAATTTTTAACAGAAAATTCATGACTTCAATAATTATGGACTGTAGAGGGACAAAATCTCTTTAATGAAATCATAAAATTTAAGCGGGAAAAAATCAGGGTAAAAAAATCCTCTGTAACTAACTTCACAATCTCCAGGATGTGACAAGTCTACCAATCGATAAACAGCTTTCACAGCCTTGGAGAGGGCCAAAAGTCCAGTTTGTAAACTGCCACAAAAAAATAAAGAATAAAAAAACGGAGCTGGATTCTAACCTATTTGGTGTTACAGCAGACAAGGTTCAGAATTGCCAATATAAGACCCAAGTCCAGAACTGAATTCCAACAAAAGAAATGTTGAAAACCTAATAGAACAGAACACTGGCACTTGGGCTTGTCCATTCCTGCAATTTTCCCTGTAATGAGAAAGTTACAGTACTGTCAAATTTTGGCTACATGAAAAATCACCCATTTTAGAAGATATATGAAAGATCACCCATTTCTTTCAAAATTAGAAGATATAATTACAGGGTACAACATTGACGTTTTATAGAGATTTTGGATATAAATTATTGAAATTTGGTTGAAACAATTTACGAAGGAGAGAGATTTTAATTTATGAATAGCTATTGTGTGACAAATGTTGGGTGGGTAGCTACCAGCATGGACACGTTTGTAGGCAGCCTTGCCACGCAGCCCGACTCCTCGATCCTAGTAAAAACACAGACTCCATCGTTGGTTGCATCTGTTAAAAGCCTATTTAAAATATTAAAACATAGGCTTCTTTCTTAAGTTTTTGCAGGCTACGCGTCAGTCAATTTACTCTTATTGTAGCTCATAATTCCCATTTCCCTTCTGACAATCTCTAGCCCCCAAATTTAGGACCAATGATAATGCAAATAATCATTTTGTTAATATTTGTCTCTAATGAACGTGCATTTTCCTTGCCGAAACATTAGGATATAAATAGTTAATTGAAAAAGCTAATCGATGATTTGCCAAGAACAAAGAGTTTAATCAAGGGTTAAAAACAACCCCTCGCCTATAGTTCCATGGAAGGAACTAATAAATTTGCATCATCCCATCGACAATTATCTAAAGTCTTCAAAGAAACCAATTTAATGAATGCCTTAAGAAAAGTCAATTTAATGAATGCCTCAAAAAATAGGTTTGATTACATGATTGTATTTGATATAGGTAAATCAACAAATTTTGAAAAAAAAATTCATAAGAGATTCAATAAAGAAGATAATCCTTTGCCTATATTTTAATCACTCTAATATATGCATATTTTTTTCATATGGTAAAGAAGATGATTATGAATTTTGTCAAAGATGAGTATCCAAGAAAGAAACAAGAAGGTAGGAGGCACAGTGCTAAATAACATGATGCTATTTGGAGATCAATAAAGATATAGAATAGACTTCTCTTTCTTGGAAGTGATGCTAAAGAATAAGATGACCATATCATCTTCAAAATCATAAGTTAACTCAGCCTTAAATGTTAGAAGAGAACTCATTAAAAATTCAAAACCCACCCTCTCCACAATTATCGAATAACCTTATGATAGAGTTAAGTGGCATTTTTTGCAGAGAATTCTCTTAGGCTTTGGTTTTAGTCTAGATTGGGTCAGTTGGATTATGAGTTGTGTTACCTCTTCATCTTTTTCTGTTCTTATGAATGGGGAACCTTCTGAGCTTTTTGAGGCTTCCAGGGGCCTTCGACAAGGAAACCCTCTCTCCCCTTATCTGTTTATTATTATGGTTGAGGGTCTGGGCAAGTTTCTTAAGTCGTGGGTTTCCCAGGGCAAGATTCAAGGTTGATATTGGGGCAATAGGCTTCCGCTGCTCTCTCATCTTCAGTTTGTGGATGATACTTCTCTTATGGGGAGGGCTCGCCTTCAGGAAGCTATTTCTTTTAGGCAGGCTTGGGATATTTACCTTGCTGCTTCGGGTCAGAAAGTCAATGAGCACAAGTCTTCTATCTTCTTCTTTAATACTCCTCAAGCTATTCAACGGTGGATTGTTGGTATTCTGAGGTTTCAGATTGGTTCTCTTCCCTTTGTCTATCTGGGAGTTCCTCTTGCTGTTGGTAGGTAGCCCAGGTCTTCTTGGCAAAATTTGCTAGATAAGTTGTGTAGTAAAGTCAATCATTGGACTCATCGGTGGCTCTTTACTGCTGCTCGAGTAACTCTTCTAAAGTCTATTATTCAGGCTCTCCCTATTTATAGGTGTTTTGTTCAGGCAGCTCCTTTGTATTTCCTAAGGGAATTTGATGCTCTCTCACGACAATTTCTTTGGAGTGATAACTTGCAATTAGCTAAGTGGAGTCTTGTTAAGTGGGATATGTGTGCAGGTCATAGAAAGAGGGGGACCTTGGTTTGCATTCTGCTGTTTTGAATGGGCAATCTCTTGTTGCCAAGTTATATTGGCGTTGGTGTACTAGTCAGTGTCAGCTTTTGGCCTGTATTCTTACCCACAAGTATCTTAAGTATGTTAACACTTTTGATGTTCCTCGTTTCCCTTTAGAAGGAAGGGGATCTACGATTTGAAATACCCTCAAATCTGGGGCTCAATTGGTTAAGAAGGGGCTTTTTTGGATATGTCATTCGGGTTCTCAGGCTCTTTTTTGGTGGGATTCTTGGGATGGTCATACTCCTATTCTTTCTGCTTACCCTCACCTCCAATCTCTTTGTGATCATTTTACTACTGCAGGTTGGAATACGGTTGAGCATTATAAGTCTGTTTGGAATATTGAACTGGCTGCTAGCCTTAGATGGAAGCACTCCTCAGATTGGCTGCCAGGAGGGTCAGAGGAGGATAGACAAGAGTTGGCTTAGATTCTTGCATCACGTGAATGCAATTCCATGGTGGGACATGATGTCTTGGCTTGGAGTAATAGTGATTTATTTGGTAAGTAATTTGTTTCAGTGGGGTATGGTGAGCTAGTTAGGCAGGTGTTTGGGGACATTGAGGTTCCTTGGTAGAAACAAGCATGGAACAAATTTTATTGGCCCAAGTGCAATTTTTTTATGTGGCCGATGGTCCAGAACTAGTGTCTTACTTGGGATAACTTGTGCAAGAGAGGGTTCCAGGGTCCCTCGATGTGTGTTTTGTGCTGTAAAAGTGAAGAGAGTGTCTTTCATCTCTTCTTCCAATGTTCCTTTTCTAGGAGGCTTTGGCAACTTTGGTGGGTTGTGTGGAACCAAGCTTGTTGGCATGTCTCTTCTTTGGCAGAGTTCTTTGCCTGGTGGGGGAAGGCCCTTGTTAAGACCTCTTTTCTTAAAGTTACTTGGGCTCTTGGACTGACTTTTATTATCTGGCATATCTGGCTAGAGAGGAATAGTAAGATTTTTCAAGATGTGAAGTTGCTTGTCCAACATTTGTGGTGCAAAATTCTTCATTCTTTGGGAGAAACTATTTCGGCTAAGTGTGACTTGGCTGAGGGTGTGGATCCTGGAGAGCTTACCTATTGTACTCCTCTTAATCTTCCTCTTCAGAGGGGTGTTGATCACAGTGTTGGTCAAATCATGAGAAATAGGTGTCGACATCCTCTTCGAAAGATAAATAGGGAGGGGCGTTGGTGTCCTCCCCCTCGGTGTGTGTTGAAAATCAACACAGATGGTTCTTCTCGTGGGAATCCTGGTCATGCTGGTATTGGAGGTGTTGGGCAGACTAGTTCTGGGATTGATGAGTTTATCTTTTCTGTTTATAAGGGTTGGTATACTAAAAATATGATGGTGGATCTTGCCATTTTATGTGCGGTGGAGCATGGTTGTGTTCTTGTGTGGAGACAGATCATTTGTCAATCTGATTCTCAGGTGGTGGTGACTTTACTAAAGAGGCAGTAGTTAGAGGATGTTAGTTGGCATTTGGCTGTTATTATAAAATAGATTCTTAATTTGTGTGCTTCCTTGGATTTTGTTTCTTTCTGTCATATTCCTCGAGAATGGAATGGGGTTGCAGATTGTTTGGCTAAATGGGCTTCTGATCATAGGCATGATTAGAATATTATGGAAAGGGGTCAATTACCCCTGGATTTGTCACAAAAGTTGGACCAATTAGTAGAGATAGACAGGGATGTGTAATGCCCTTGCTTTGTATTGCTCTTTTCTCGTTTGAATAAATTTTTACCCCTCTTTTAGTAAAAAAAACTATCAAATAACATTCTAAACCTACGAGTACCTAAATTTCCCATAGCGATATTAAACCAAGAACAACCACATTTAAATTCTTAATATCTTGTGTTTAAATTCGTCACACATCTAAAGTGTGAATGTACAATACAAACACTCACCAGTCCATATACAATGTCTTTATGTTCAGATTCGTTGGCACACCCAAATCGTGAATGTACAATACAAACCCTCACCAATCCAGCATGCAAAAACTTCTAGTGTTTTATTTATTGCTACAAGATTGAGGAATATATCGAACATCTAGGCATACTTCATGTGCATCAAGAGATATATATGGCTTTGTTTTTGTGTGTTTCGAAGATGATTATGTATTATCAAGTAATTGATGTTTTCATATTTTAAGGCTTTGCACTCCCTATCACAATTTGTGAATTTCATTGAGTGACAGATTATACAATAGAATTTTAAAAATGGAAATTAAATAGAATGAAAGTATTATCTAATTTTGATAGTTAACACATAATTGTCTATTATTTTGATCATAATTTTTTAATCATAACTTCAAATTGTTTATTTTGGAATGTGTTTGAAGAAAAACAATAAATTTTGAATTGGGTTATTCTCATAATTTGTCTCAAGTTAAATTTTATGTACAAAAATGACCCAAGATCAAATCCACATGTGGGGATCTAAATATGGTGCATGGATTTGAACTTGACCTGTGGATTTTAGACTATCAATTGTGGTTCTTCTACACCTACAAACAAAAAATCACATGGGTATCTAGACCTACAATAATAAACTAACAATATTAACAAACACCTTTGAGGAGTTTGCTACACTAGGATTATTCTCTGTCAATCAAACCCCTAGATACTAGTTTAACAGGCACAGTGATTAAAGATAGTAGATAGCCGTGCAATATGCCTCAGATGTTGATGCAATGTTGATATCACAAGATAATGTTTTAATGTTCCTTGATGTGTCCAAGAGGTATATTGGAGTCTTGGTCCTAGATCCTAGATGACAATAATGAATTAGGGTTTGTACTTTTATACAACACCTTGGCATGCAATTCAAATGATTTTGTTCTTTAGTAAGCTCATAATGGCTAATTAGAAAGGGGAAACACTAGCCCAATTTTAAATTTAAATTCAAATATTAGTTGGGGTCATTTCCATGGCTGCATATTTGAACCAAGGTGGTGGATGGATAAACTAAAGATTAAGCCTAAACTCTAGGAACGAGTTTAAATGGAGTCATCCTAGGATCAAATTATTTGCCAACTTCCATGCAAAAATATATTGTTCTGCACACTAGTAATTACATTATGGACAAATAGGTCAAAGTGAGTCCAAAATCAAAGGGAAAAGTGTGAAGTATGCAATTTTCACCATTACATTTTCCCACACTTTTACTTCCATGTGACTACAATGGAAATGCATGTCAAAGTAAAACACCCAACCAACATTAAAGTAAATATTCAGACACTCAAATAAATGATATGAATAAGGATATCAATTATGGTACATTATCCTTGCAATACGTTCTCCATCTTGAAACTTGCAAAAATGAAATAAAAAGCTCCAATGAGTAGCATTTGTTAAGCATTTTAAAGTAAGTATAAACATAAACTACTAAAATATCTACAAAACAAAAAGTAAAGTAAAATTCCAACCAAGACAAAAATAGGATATTGTATGGGGACAACAAATAGGGTATTGCCATGGGGTAGCCATAAGGTATTGCTTGGAGCAACCATAAAATTATGCTCAGACGGAAGTAGAATATTGTTTAGAAGCAATATAATAGGATATTGCCATAAGGAAACAATAAGGTACTTCTTAGATCAATAATAATCAAAATGACCATGAGCTAATCATTGCAAACATAGTCATCAAAGAACATCAATGATAAAACTAACAGGAAGGAGTAGCCCACAATACCAACAGCATGATAAAATTCTCTATCGGCTGAACATCATCATCATATTTCCTAGAGACACCAACAGCATCATCACATTTCAACAGCATCATCATATTTCGGATGATCGCAAATATCCTCCTGTCGGCTACTATTTACCTCCTCCGGTTGTCGACTATCATCATCATCATGATAATCAACGGGCACAAACATCCTCCGGTTGCACTGTTCATCGGGTGCCAAACACTAGCGGCATCATCATGATATTCAATATCACCTTCGTCAGCAGGATATCCAAATATCCGGTTGCTCCACATATCCTGATGACGTTGCACTTCAACAACTTCACGACCCGATCCTGATGGCGATGCATTCGCAGATGACGATGCGGCTCGTTCCGACTGGAAACGCACATGCAGACTCCTGTGTATCCTTCCACTGCATGTAAGCACTCCGAACCGCTCTATTTCACAAAGATCATGTGACGACCGGGCTGGATCACCTTCAAACCAAAATCTAACAACTTATCTTCTAGACCTAGCACATGAGGATGCTAGGCTGATTCACAGCATGCTCCTAACTGATCTCCTGAACAATGCAATGCATAAACAGAAAACACAAATGCAAACTAAACTATGATACAGGACCATTCCACTGATTTGCAGGATCAACCGGTGGAAGGGTTGAAAGTGCCCATTAACTTGCAAACAGAAAAGGAAATCAACACAGATACAACTGATCAACTCAAATACTGCAATAGATGAGATCTTATTCAATGGAGATTCAACTGTCCTGCTTTTACAATTCTACTTCACAATATCTGGACTGATCACCAGTACTACTCTCCTGAACATAACAACTATCAAAATCAAAATGAACTGTCAATATGAACTGTCAATATGAATTCAATGTCTCTAAACCCTAACAGATCGAAGGTATATATAACAAATCCTTCGAGTACTACTAACTTCACTTCCCAGCGGCTGGGAGTTTCCAAGCGGCTGGGAAAGAGGACAACTCAGACTATCTTATCCCGATCTCTAACTGCCTACACATACTCCTAGGCTGAACTAATACATAGCATCGGTCCAGTGGACCTTATTACATGATAAAGTCAAACATACTAAAAATAGCCTACTGCCCTGTCATCATGCTGATAACTATCCTATATCCTGATCATGTATGTCATCATGCGGACCTATATCCTGATCATGTGCAGGTGCTCCTGCACCATACTCCCCAAAAGAAGAAATCTCAAGTCCACTTGAGATGAGAGTATCAAGGTCGGCACCATGCTTCTGTATCTGTTCTGCAGTCATCCATACTGCTTCAGAAGTCGGCTGTCCCTTCCAAGAGACGAGGTACTCCAAGTACTTCTTGTTCCGGGTCTGTTTGACCACTCTAGTGTCCAAAATCTGCTGTATCTGTGGAGGATCATGTTGAGGAATGTCTTCAGCAATTGTATCCTGTAGGATATCCTGATCTGCATCTGGATTAGCCTTGTATGGAGTTAAGTCACATACATTGAAGATAGGAGATAAACTGAGATCAGGTGGTAGTTGGATCTCATAAGCATTTTGTCCATGCTTTTGCAAAATCTGACATGGTCCAACTTTCTTTTGCATGAGCTTAGTATACTTTCCCTTAGGGAGCCTGTCTTTCTTCAAGTGAACCCAAACCAAATCTCCAACAGCAAATTGAACATCCTTCTTCCTCTTATCAGCATATTCCTTATATTTCAAGGTAGATTGCTGGAGTTGGGTCTTAACCTGATCATGAACTTCTTTGATTGCTTCAGCAAAAGCTTCTCCATCTGCACTAACAGGATCTGCTGTAGGTAGCTCTCGCAACTCTAAAATACCTCTGGGATGCATGCCATACACTACCTGAAAAGGCGATTTTCCTGTGCTCCTGTTGACAGTATCATTGTATGAAAACTCAGCTTGAGACAGAATATTGTCCCACTTCTCTCCATGCTGTTTTGTCAAGCATCTAAGTAGATTCCCCAAGGAACGGTTCACAACCTCAGTTTGTCCATCCGTTTGAGGATGATATGCAGAGGAAAAAGATAAATTGGTTCCCAATTTCCTCCAAAGGGTTCTCCAGAAGTGACCCACAAACTTCACATCTCTGTCTGAAACTATGCTCAGAGGCAACCCATGAATTCTAACAATCTCCCTGAAGAATAAATCTGCAATATATGAGGCATCTGCAGTGGTTTTGCATGGCAAGAAATGTGCCATTTTACTGAACCTGTCCACTACAACAAAGACACTGTCAAATCCTCTCCTGGTCCTTGGTAAACCCAAAACAAAATCCATACTGATGCTTTCCCATGGTCTGGAGGGAATGGGTAAGGGCTGGTATAACCCTGCATTAGTTGACCTGCCTTTAGCCTTCTGACAAATTACACAGGTTTCTACAAATTTCCTGACATCTGACTGCAACTTAGGCCAGAAATAATGCCTCCTGACCAGATCAAGAGTCTTGTCTAGACCAAAATGACCTGCCATTGCTCCACAATGTTTCTCCTTGATTATATTCAACCTCATAGAACACCTTGGGATACACAACTGTCCACCCTTGAACAGCAATCCATCTTGGATCAGGAATTCAGAGAACTCAGCATGGTATTTCTCCCCAAAAGAAGTACAGACCTGATATATCTCTCCAAAATCAGCATCAGACTCATACATGGTCTTGAGTGAATCAATACCAACACTCTCTAACTGAATCTGATTGACTGTGAGAACTCTTCTGCTCAAAGCATCTGCAACTTTGTTCTTAACCCCTTTCTTATGCTTCAAGGTAAAAGTGAAAGCCTGTAAGGTCTCTACCCACTTCATATGTCTGTGGTTCAGCTTCTCCTGACTGTTGATGAAACTCAAAGCCTGGTTGTCTGTGAAAACTATGAACTCCTTTGGCAACAGATAATGCCTCCATTTCTTTAGGGACTGAACTAAAGCATACATTTCCAGATCATATGATGAATACCTTTTCTTAGCATCATTGAGCTTTTCACTAAAAAATGCAATTGGTCTACCCTCTTGACTGAGTACTGCTCCAATGGCCATGTGACTGGCATCACACTCTACCTGAAAGATCTTGTTAAAATCTGGAAGTGCAAGGACTGGCTGCTGTGCCACCTTCCTCTTCAATGCCTCAAAGGAATCATCTGCTCCTTGAGTCCAAACAAACCTGCACTTCTGTCCTCCTTTTATAGTATCCAACATGGGTGCACAAATATGACTGAACCCTCTGATGAACTTTCTGTAGAAGGTTGCTAACCCATGGAAACTTTTGACTTCATTCATGGTCTGTGGAGTTGGCCAATTCAATATGGCACTCACCTTCTCCTTATCCATCTGCAGCTTTCCTTGTCAGATGACAAAACCTAAATAGGTGATCTCCTGTTTCATGAACAGACACTTGTCCAAGTTTATCATCAGCTTCTCTTCATGCAGCCTCTTGAGAACCAGATCTATATGCCTGAGATGTTCTTCTCTGGTGTTACTGAAAATCAGAATGTCATCTAAATAGACTATGACAAACTTACCAATGAATTCCTTCAGAACCTCATTCATCAGCCTCATGAAAGTACTAGGGGCATTAGACAAACCAAAAGGCATAACCTTCCATTCATATAAACCCTTCATTTGTTTTGAATGCTGTCTTCCACTCATCACCTGGTCTAATCCTGATCTGATGGTATCCACTCTTCAAATCTATTTTTGTAAAGTACTTAGCATTTCCCAAACAATCAAGTAAATCCTCAATTCTGGGGATTGGAAACCTATACCTGATTGTGATCTTGTTGATGGCTCTGGAATCTGTACAAAGCCTCCAAGTGCCTTCCTTCTTTGGTGCTAGTACAGCTGGTACTGCACATGGACTCAAACTCTTTCCAATCAGACCTGAATTCATCAATTCTTCAATCTGTCTGGCTACTTCTGCATTCTGTTCTGGGGTAAGCTTATAAGCTGCTTTATTTGGAAGTGTAGACCCTGGAATCAAGTCTATGCAATGACTGATATCTCTGACAGGTGGTAGGGATCTGGGCATTCCCTCTGAGATAACACCTTTGTACTTATCCAATAACTCTTGGACAGCTGGGTCTATCAACCTTGGCTTCTTCTCTGTCTTGGCTTCTTGCTGTTGTTTCTTATTCACACTCATACAGGGGATCAGGGCATATGCAACTGCACCTTCTGCTGCTACTTCTTTCATGAACTGTTTGCCTTCCATCAGCATGACCTTCACTTCTTTGCCTTTAGACTTCTCCTCTTTCTCCTTCAATGGGAATAACGTTATATCTGTACCATCTTTAGTGATTTTATAGGTGTTTTTAACACCATCATGCTGTGCCTTCAGATCATATTGCCATGGTCTACCAAACAAAAGGTTGCAAGCATCCATCTTGGTGATATCAAACAACAACTTATCCTTATATCCACCAATCTGAAACTCTACCCAAGCCTGCTCTTCTACAGTTGTCTGCTGACCTTGAGTAAGCCATGAGACTTTATATGGAGATGGATGAGGCAATCTCCTAAGCTTCAGCTTCACCACCATCTCTTCAGACACAAAGTTCTCAGTAGAACCAGAATCAATCAAAACTTTACAAGCCTTACCTCCTGCTTTGCAAGTGGTTCTGAAAAGGGACTTTCTCTGAGGGGTTTCTTTATCAGGTACCTTCATGGTAGTCACTGTTCTTCTCATCATCAGGGACTTTCCACTTTCTGGATATCCATAATTCTCAGGACCATTCACACTCTGAAAATCATTAGAGCTTGTCCTACTTTGATTATCAGGTTCATTGACCAGATTTGTCCTCCTTTCTCCTGCTGAGCTTGTGGCCTTGTCTGGACATCTGCTGGCTATATGGCCTTCTTTGTTACAGTTGTAGCATCTGATGGATCCTCTGCCCTGGGATCTTCCTCTGTAAGGTCTTCTGCCTCTGAAGTTTCCTTGCTGACTGAAATTCTCTCTCTGATTCTGACCATTGTTGCCCTTGCTATTGTCTTGACTGGACTCTCCTTGATATCCCTGTCCATGTCCTCTGCCTCTGAAAGGACTTCTTCCACCTCTTTGTTGTCTTCCTCTTCCTCTGTTGTTCTGATCTTGTTTTCTCTTCAGCTTTTCTTCCACTTTCAATGCCAACTGAAAGCTTTTCTGCACTGTATCTGGGTTATGCAGACTGAGATCTTCCTGAATATTAAACCTCAATCCATTAAGGTATCTGGCTACCTTTTCCTCTTCACTTTCTTTCACCTTTGTCTTCATACAGAGTTTCATGAACTCTTCTGTATATGAGCTGACATCTAGCTCCTTCTGCTTCAGGTTCTGCTTCCTCTTGTGTAACTGGATACTGTAATCCAAAGGAATATAAGCCTCCTTTACCAATTCCCTCATCTTCTTCCATGTGGCAACTCTCCGTTTTCCCTCCTGTACTCTATCATCCTGAACAAAGTTCCACCATGTCAAGGCAGCTTCTTTCATCTTTGACTGTGCTATCTTCACTCTCTGCTGTTCTGGTATCTCCTCTGTTACAAAGAAATTGTTCAGACAGTCTATCCATTCCATTACTGAATCAGGGTCCATCTTACCTGTAAACACTGGCAAATCCAGCTTCACATCCATGGTTCTCCTCTCCATGGCCTTGAGGGCGTTCAACAGCGGCCTCTGGTCTGCAGGAACGACCTCCTCGCTCCAATTAGGGATATCTTCTTCTTCCCTATCATCTTCTCTACCAGAACCTACTCTGCTCCTCAACTTTGCTAACTCATCTTTCAACTCCTGATTCTGAGCCTTCACGGCCTTGCTTTCTGCAATCTGTTTCTTCACCAGAACTGCCAACTCAGCGTTGGTCATCTTTGTTGGAAAATCAGATGTTCCTTCTTCGTCTGACATCCTGCTTATCCTTTCCAGAAGATCCTAACCTTTGCTCTGATACCACTATGATGCAGAGTGGGACGCAACGGAGGCTAACTAACAGGAAGGAGTAGCCCACAATACCAACAGCATGATAAAATTCTCTATCGGCTGAACATCATCATCATATTTCCTAGAGACACCAACAGCATCATCACATTTCAACAGCATCATCATATTTCGGATGATCGCAAATATCCTCCTGTCGGCTACTATTTACCTCCTCCGGTTGTCGACTATCATCGTCATCATGATAATCAACGGGCGCAAACATCCTCCGGTTGCACTGTTCATCGGGTGCCAAACACTAGCGGCATCATCATGGTATTCAATATCACCTTCGTCAGCAGGATATCCAAATATCCGGTTGCTCCACATATCCTGATGACGTTGCACTTCAACAACTTCACGACCCGATCCTGATGGCGATGCATTCACAGATGACGATGCGGCTCGTTCCGACTGGAAACGCACATGCAGACTCCTGTGTATCCTTCCACTGCATGTAAGCACTCCGAACCGCTCTATTTCACAAAGATCATGTGACGACCGGGCCGGATCACCTTCAAACCAAAATCTAACAACTTATCTTCTAGACCTAGCACATGAGGATGCTAGGCTGATTCACAGCATGCTCCTAACTGATCTCCTGAACAATGCAATGCATAAACAGAAAACACAAATGCAAACTAAACTATGATACAGGACCATTCCACCGATTTGCAGGATCAACCGGTGGAAGGGTTGAAAGTGCCCATTAACTTGCAAACAGAAAAGGAAATCAACACAGATACAACTGATCAACTCAAATACTGCAATAGATGAGATCTTATTCAATGGAGATTCAACTGTCCTGCTTTTACAATTCTACTTCACAATATCTGGACTGATCACCAGTACTACTCTCCTGAACATAACAACTATCAAAATCAAAATGAACTGTCAATATGAACTGTCAATATGAATTCAATGTCTCTAAACCCTAACAGATCGAAGGTATATATAACAAATCCTTCGAGTACTACTAACTTCACTTCCCAGCAGCTGGGAGTTTCCAAGCGGCTGGGAAAGAGGACAACTCAGACTATCTTATCCCGATCTCTAACTGCCTACACATACTCCTAGGCTGAACTAATACATAGCATCGGTCCAGTGGACCTTATTACATGATAAAGTCAAACATACTAAAAATAGCCTACTGCCCTGTCATCATGCTGATAACTATCCTATATCCTGATCATGTATGTCATCATGCGGACCTATATCCTGATCATGTATGTCATCATGCGGACCTATATCCTGATCATGTGCGGGCGCTCCTGCACCAATATGTGCATGGAAAGGAGAGGCCAAAAGGGGGTCAAAAGTAACTATTTTTTTCCTAAAATTAACAAAAACTTATCTTCGATGAGCAATTCAAGCTACACCCACTCAAATTTTCAAGATGTGACAAAACCAAGATAAGTGGTGCTCAGAGTCTAGTTTCTAAATTACAATTTTTTTTTAAATGGTGGAGATTAAGAGGGTCAAATATGGGGAGCACACAAAGTGGTCATGTTTTGGTCAAAAAAATATAACATAGTGCCAGGTATGCTCCCCCTAAAATGTTGATTTCTTTGTAATTCACAAATCCTTTCAATAGAAAGTTAGCTAACATCATGTAGTTTATACTAAATTTTTCTGCTAATTTTTTAATAAATATATAATTTTTTACTAATTTTCAAAGTGGATACACCCTGAAAAAAGGGAAATTGAGCATGCTTCCCCCTTAATTTTGAGAAAACTAATAAAATAATTAATATGTATAGAATGAAGTTTGAATATAAAATATAATTTATTTCAAATTTTTATGAATAGATCGAAAATGACACCAAAAAAGTTATACATTTTTTTTCGTGAAAAATGAAGACACTAGGAAAAGTAATTGAAGATCAAAACCTGAATGTATTTGAATTATATAAAAAATTACATAGTGAGAAAGGTAAGAGAGAACTTGACGTTGGCTTTTTTTAGAATAATGTCTTAAAATGTGCAAACCCGATGGAGACCATGCTCGGCATTTGCTTGTTTTTGTATGTTTTATGCAAAACAAATCTTTGAGGACCTTACATGAAGGTCCAAGCATTTGACTTGGATTTCCAAGGCAAATCCAAGCCTAAGGGTGGGATTCCAAAGCAACTTCAAATGACACACATGCACATTCTAATGCGCGCACGTTACAAATTCAAAAACTAGAGCACACTGTTGTGATGTTCACAACACGCCCCTTTTGCCCCTTAGCAAAATGAGGACCCCTGCTGTGGCTTGCCCCCTTTGTTTTTGTGCTCTGGGCGGTAATGGTAAAAAGCATCAGCATATTAGGTGCATGATGATCCTCCTGTATGAGCCCAAAATTCAAGTTCTGAATCTTGCCTCAGGAAGCTTGCCATGTGAAAGAGTGTAAAATTCTAAGCAAGTTTGCCTTTTACATCCCCCTGAAATTCGGCCATGTAAGAAAGTTATGTCCGGTCAAAGTTTTGGTCCAACCTGATATTTGGGGGGAGGATCATATTTCAAACATCACCCGATCTTTTAGATCACCCCGATATCAGTTTATCACCTGATATTCACCTTGCCCGCAAACATCCGAACGTCAAATTTAGGTGATGACCATATTTGCGCGTCAGCAGCATCATGTATTTCGCGAGGATCATATTTCTCAATGTAACTCGATATTTCTCAATATCCTCCTGCCGTGAAATATCACCCTAAGCCATTATCCTGATGACGGCATTAGAACCCGATAAATAAGGAACGTCACATGAAGATGACATCATCATCCTTTTTACCTCGTGGAGGTATATTTTCGAACATGACCTTTCCTGCATAACATGACGATGACATCATAGTGCCACAGCGCTAAACCAAGTCATCATCCGGATGACGTCATCCTGATATTCTGACAGGAGGTCATTTTAGTCTAAGGGGATCATCATCTTTCAAATATCACCCGATGTTTCAAATGTCACTTGATATTCCGAAAGATCACCCTCCTCGCCAAATATCACCCTGATGAGGATGTATCACCCCGACCTTTTGTGCATCACCTGATTTTTTGAAGATCAGCTGATCTTTTGAATATCACAATTTGCCAAATATCACCCTGACCAATTATCCTGATGACGTCATGTAACCCCGAAAGACAAGGAACTCAACATGATGCTGATGTCATAATCCTTTTACCTCGCAGGGGCATATTTTTTAAACATGACTCTTTTACCTAATATCATGATGATGTCATAGTGCTCCAACGATAGACTAAGTCGTTATCCTGGTGACATCATCCTGATCTTCCGAATGGACCATTTCAGTCGACGGGGTCATCATCATCTTAAAAACCTGGCCCGAAAGTTGAATATCACCCGATATTTCAAACATCACCCGATATTCAAAGATCACCCTATTTCCCGAACGTCACCCCGTTTTGGCATGCCGATGATGTCACCCAACCCAATGGACGAAGTGAACCAACATGTCGATGACATCATAACAGCTGCAGTAATAAACCGAGTCATATATCCTAATGACGTCATCTGGACCTTTCCGGGGGGGATCATATTTCACATGGGTCATGTTCTGAATATCACCCGATCTTAAAACATGACCTGATATATTCGCATGTAAAGGGCATCAGTATAACTTGTGCGATCCGCGAAGCTCGATGGTGTCATCCTGATGAGGTAAGTCTGGCTGGTACATGACCCGATATAAAGAGGAAATGCACTACCCGATATGCAGAGCGGGATTTGAAATGGTATTCAAAATAGCTAATTCTCTGTATGCCTTGTCGTTTGCATGATCATGATGTGTGCACGACATATCACTTCAAGAATTTTGAGATGCATCTGCTTAAAGGGGTGAAATGCTACCAATTGTTAAATGTACCTATTCATGATATTTTAATTAGTGGATGGTGCAGGTTGCATAATAAGGCTCATTCACAAAAGACATGTGAGGCCTGCCTAGACATGCTGGAGCTGGAACAGGCATACCATGAGGCATCCTCATCATCATCTATGGTAAGTGTTGCATGTAATGGTAATGATGCTAATCCTTGTTTGTCTTCTGCAGGAGCGAGAGAAAGCACACATCATGATGAGGATCCTGTTAAGGTAACAGAAGGGATACTGGTTGGCAACGGGAGTAATTCTAAGAACAAGGAGAAAATCACCCCTGGGAGTGATTGTTTGATGGAGTCAGATTATGAGTTGTCTGACGAAGATAGAGGCAGCAGTTTATCCAAATTTGAAGAGCTCCTGTCAAAAGAAATGCAAAAGGTGATGCAGCAGCAAAGACCTCCTCAGGATGTCTGGGTTGGAGGATGGTGCAGGTTACATGAGGCACCTCATTCAGAAGCATCTTGTTCATTGTGCCTGCACATTTTAAGAAGATTGACATTGCTTAGTCCAGGGGATGTTCCTCCTGATGATAAAAGAAAAGAAGAAATATAAGCTTCCCATGAGGCCGATGAAGTGGTGCCTAAGAAAATAGAGATACCAAAGTTGAAGTGGACATCCGGTGGTGCAGCTGCCAGAGCCAAAAGGAAGAAAGAAGCCCCAGACAAGCCTTTAGATAAAGACAAGCCATGGATCCTCAGGTTTGATGGATCCAAGTCAAAGCAAGGAGCTAGAGTAGGAGTGGACCTCATCAATCCATCAGGAAAATCCTACCTAGCAGCATACAGGTTGCAGTTCCCATGTACAAATAATGTAGCAGAGTACAAAGCTTTAATTCATGGGATGTTGTTTGCACTTAGCAAGAAGGTGAGAATTCTGCATGTCTATGGAGACTCAGAATTAGTTGTTAAGCAGATAAGAGGTATATACTCCTGCAAATACAAAAGGTTGTTTAACTATAGGCACAGGGTGTGGAACCTGATAGAAGGTTTTGATGCCTTCAATATCACCCATGTGCCCAGGGAGCAAAACCATAGAGCAGATGCTTTGGCCCAGGTTGCCAGTGCTTTGGAACCTCTGTCCATATCAGGTCTCAAAAGGTTCTCAGTTGAATTAATATCAGTGCCTTCAGTACCTGATAATGTAACCAATCTTCAAGTATTTGATGATGATCAGCATATATTGGATTTTATTTCCAATAGAGATGTTTTTGGGGCACAGATCATAGATGAAGTTAACATGGAAGATCATGTCTAGGAAGAAGGAGAAATCCTAGAGTTGCTTGGCAACAGGATCCCTAAGGGGATGATAGAGCTAGAGAGGGCATTTGACCTAGACAACATGCTAAAACAGAAGGACCTCCCAAAAGCCGATGAGGGGTAGTACTCTCCAGTTGACATTGGGCAAGGTGGTAAAGAAAGAAATGTCTTGATTGGAAAGGTCTGCATGTATGAAGAGTTCAAAGGGATAACCCAAGCTCTCTAGGACTACATCCATGTCATTGCCTAGACATATGATGAGCTGAAGACTTATGACACTTCTGTCATCACCCATACTATTCCTTTGAAGCCAGATGCGAAGCCTTTTAGGCAGAAACAGAGACCTGTCAATGCCCTACTGGAGCCCATCATCTTTAAAGAAGTTAAAAGACTGCTTGATGCCAGGATCATATTTCTTGTGAGACACTCCATGTGGGTGGCGAACCTGGTACCCGTGAGGAAGAAGAATGGTGACATCAGGTTGTGCATAGATTTCAGGAATTTGAATAGAGCTTCTGAAAAGGATAACTACCCTTTGCCTTCCCTAAATGAAGTCCTACATGTTGTGAATGGAGCCAAGATGATGTCCTTCTTGGATGGCTTCTCTAGTTACAATCAGGTGATGGTGGACAAAATTGATAGATTGAAAACCGCATTCAGCACTAAATGGGGGATCTTCGCCTACAGACGCATGCCATTTGGTCTAATAAACGCTGGAGCCACCTTCCAGCGGGTGATGGACATAGCCTTCAGAGGCTTAATCAGTAAGTACATAGTGATCTACATGGATGACCTGACTGTGTTTTCCAAAGATAGAAAAAATCATGTAGAGGACCTGTTGTTCTCAAAATCAGCTACGCTCATTTTTGTAGACAACCCCACGAAACTTGTCCGTTTCGTGAATCTACACTCTAAGATCGCGAATCGAGAAAAGATGTTCTTATTCTCGTGCAAGGTCATTTGACATTTTAAAACTCGTTTACGACGTTTCCTTGAATTGATTTCTTAATATTTGCGAAGAATATTCAAGTCGTAAATTGGTTAAGGTGTTAATTTTAGTCATTTTTGAGTGCTAGGTAAATTTTGACTCTTGATATGCAAGAGCGGCAAAAAATGCCGCTCTTACATATTATTTTAAGTTTGTTTTTTTGTTTTGATGTAATGTCGGCAAAAAATGCCGCTATTACATCGTTTTAAGCTCAAATGTGCGAGAGCGGTTAAATTCACCGCCATCGCACATGTCTTTCATCGGAGTTTCACCAACATGTAATGTCGGCCATTTTCGTCAACTTTGCATATTGGTCGATTTATATGTCGTAGCGGCCGAAATCCCCGCCCGAACGGGATCTTCGGGATTTCGATGT
Source organism: Cunninghamia lanceolata (assembly GCA_027924645.1). Taxonomy (NCBI): domain Eukaryota; kingdom Viridiplantae; phylum Streptophyta; class Pinopsida; order Cupressales; family Cupressaceae; genus Cunninghamia; species Cunninghamia lanceolata. The sequence continues at coordinate 14,115,853 of BSBN01000584.1, read as the reverse complement.
CGAGTGCCATTAATGGCCACTCGTGCCAAGCATTTAAACTCTGATTTCAACCTTTTAAAAGCGTCATTACTCCCCATTGTTGTCATTTCATATGCTAATCCTTTAGGTTGATGCGCCAACGTTCTCCTCAACCACTTGATTGTATAGTGCGGAAGCTGTGACGGATCTCGCACGCAGATTGGACCTAGGTTTTCAAGTGTCACGGGTAAGTTTTTTCCGTTTATCTTCCCTGTTGTTTCTTATTAACTAGTATTGTTAGTTGATGAGGTTTTGTTAGGTTTTCTGTTGATTGTTTTAGTATTAGGATTAGGGTTTTGTTTTGTGTCTTTCGCCGTTAAAACCTCACCAAAACCCCAACACTCCCGTTGTATGTCGAAGCGGCCGCATTCACCGCTAAACCAACACCAAAATCCATTCAAACCCATTTGTAGAAGCGGCCAAACTCGCCGCTTAGCCCTACATAAAAAACCCTTAAACCTTTCAAATGCAATAGCGGTTGTTTCCGCCGCCTTTACACTGAGTGATGTTCTTTCCCCTGCCGGAGCGGTCAAATCATCCGCTCGAACATATCAACCAATGCTTACAAGTTCTTTCCACCTGCAATGGCGGCGTTTTCCGCCGCCCCTACACCAAGAGACTACTCGACTTGTCGGAGCGGCCAAATCACCCGTCCGAGCAGTCAAAATTTTCAACACCACTTGCGATAGCAGTTGATTCACCCGCTCGAGCATGTCAAATTCCAAAACTGCCAGAACACATGCAGAAGCGGCGTTTTTAACCGCCCCTACACATGAAATCTCTGCCAACTTGCAAGAGTGGCGAATTTTGCCGCCCGTACAAAAAATGTCTCAATTTTTCCTAACACTGGAAAATTTCCAATTTCATTTTCAAAGCCGAAAGCCCGCTTTCACCCTCACCTCGATTTGCGCACTCAAGCCCTTTTAACGCATGCTTTCCCATCCATGATCGTCAAAACGCAGTTGACCCAATTTATCCAATTTTCCCCTAACTGCGAGATCATGGCTTTTTGCAGTTCTTTGTCAGCATTCATGGTGGTGTTCGAATTCACAGTTTTCTCAGGGCTCATGTCAGAATCATCTCCTTCAAACTCCAGAGCTATGAAGTACAAATATCAGGGTGTCTTTCTGGTAACGGCAGTTCAGTCAAATGTCGACGAAATCAGAGACACTGAGATCGGACACGTAGATATGGCTGAGTTCATAGACAGAACTAAACAAGCAAACCCCTCCCGGCATATGCAGAAAATCATTGACAGCAATATCCATTTGGTAGCATCCTTTCCTGTCAGTGCTCATAATCCAGAATTTGTCTTACAAATAGCTAACCACTACAATAGGGACACTAGAGCCGTGACAGATTCACAGGGGAATGTCGTCATGAGATTGGATGTAGAGTTCATGGACAAAATCTTTATGTGTCCACCACTTGAAAATGTTGGGCAAATTGACTTTGCCCAAGGTCAGCAAGATTATGACAATGATTTGGAATCTGCTAGAAGACACATAAACAGCAAATGGTTAAAGATTCCTAGGGCAACAGGAGTGATTTTGTGGAGGAAGTGTGTGACTTGATTACACTCTTGAGTTGCGTCAGAGGACTCCCTTCTGCCTCCAAATTCCAAGAATGGATGTACACTTACATCAAGGTGATTCTACGGGGAAATCAGAAGATATTCTGGGGTGAGCAGATCAGTAATGCTTTGCACGAGCAACTGGTAAGGGTCAACACTACTTTCAAATTTTACATGACCTCTTACCTCGTCTACGCTACTGCAAGTATGAGGAACTTTCCAGGTTTGACCTAGGTAGGGGATAGGAGATTGGTCCCGGTATATGAATACTACCCCCAAATCACTCTGAAGGGCTCAATTCACCATTTCAGAAGAGTCAATGATGCATTCTTCTCAGTTTTCATGTGCTTGTGGGATGGTACACTGGTTCAGAGAAGAGTTTCAGATGAAGCATGGCAAGTTGTCAATTCTTTTGGTTGTTTGTTCCTACAATTCCCCACCTTCACTTATCTTCGGGTGGGATACTATCCTGGTTACCCTTACATGCTGCCACGGTATCCCAGTGATCGCATTGTTCTTATGGAGCTTTGCAGGCAACTGATTGTGGTTCATAATAAACAGATGGAGCTCAAAAAGTTAGGAATAAAGTTTCCTATCAAAATTGGGAGGTATTCAGTTCAGTCCTCCAACAAAGCTAAGATAATCGACTCCGAGTTGCAGTTAGTCACGATGAAGACCTACAAGAAGAGAAATCATTTCGACTTCAGAAGAGTCCAAGACAAGATCAAGAGGAAGTCGAATTTTCATGAGCCGATGGTGGAAGACATATGGGCAGATCTCAGGACCCAAAATGAGATCAGAAAACTAGATTTCTGTAGGCTTCATCTGAGTCAAATTGAAGAACTGGGACTGGCTGATATTCCAGAAGGGATGGAAGATGATGGAGATGTCTTAGATCACGAATATGAGGCAAAGAATGTGGAAGCTTCACCTCTCCCAGAAGTGAAATGGTCAGTCAAGGAAGAGACATCCATCAGGAAAAGATTCCAACCTATATTGGCAAACACCAACTTGTGGTTGGAAAGTAAAGGGATCAAATTGAAAGAGTTCCTTACAGGATCCGAAGAGGGGACACAGGAGCAAACAGGTAAAAAGGTTGAGAACCGAACCAAGAATAAAAGTGATACCCCTTCTTCCTCCAAAGTACACAAACCAAAGATCAAATTCGTATCCAAGGGAGGAAAGAAGAAGGAAACCACAGAGGTTTCAGATGCCACTAAGTCAGATGTGGAAGACATCAATGATGACCATATGGAAATTGAGGATGTCAAGACTGAAGAAAAAAATGTTCAGAAGTCTAAAGATAAAATTTATGATGAAGCTGAACAAAGTGAAGATGAAGGTACAAGGGTAGAGCAACTTGATAGTTCTCCGCAGACTCCTGTGAAAGATCTTCCTTCTGATACACAAGCTCTTACACCCCCTCCTCATATTTCATTTTCTGATAGTTTGCCAGTGATTTCTAATGTTCCTCTTTCTCCCATTCTTGTTGTTTCTTCTGACAATACTCCTCAATCCATGAGAGCTAGTATTGGGACCGTTTTTTATTCTTCTGGTTCCATTCCGAGTTTATCTTCCCCTTCTTTTGATATCAGAGAACAGACTGTTTTGGAGAATCTTCTTGATGCTTCACAAAAGGTGATAGATACAGGTGTCGTGTTCACCAACACAAGTCCAATTGTCACCATCACAGGTATAAGCACGGAGCCAACCAAGCAAGTAGTGGATCCCCCTCCAGCTGTCGATGCATCAATACTTCCTCCATGGCTATCTGCCTACACTCCAAAGAGGAAGAAACAAGCTATCTCACCTGATGAGATTGACATTGAGAAGCTGTTGCCCGTGAAAGCCAAGAATCAAAAGAAGAAGCCTAAGACTGTTTCTAGGCTAGTCACTGAAAAAGGAATCAGATATGCCAAAATTGCCAAACCCCCTGAAGGTGCCACAGTTGATACTTTTGATGTGAGCAGTTACGTCATTTCAAGGGTTGAACTTGGTAAAGTGACTCATGAAGGAGTCAAAGCAGATTTCCAAACCACGGCCACTACTCTACTGGAAAAGTATGATGAAGCCAAAAGGGAAAAAGAGCAATACAAAGCAAAAGCAGAACAACTGGCTGCTGTCCTTCAGAAAATAGTGAAGTCATCAGAGATAGTGGAACCAATGGCAGTGACAGTGGAAGATCCCCTGATACAGAAGGTTGAAAAAGCCCAAGCTAGAGGCAAAATAGTGGGGGATGTAGTGGAACGGTTGTTGGCCCAAGGACGAGTTCTGTTGAAAACCGCTGTGGAAAGAAAGGAGAAAATGGACAAGGCCAAAGCTGAGCTGGATAATCTGGTAGATCTATTTTTGCAGGAGCTACAAGATCAGGAGGAGAGTCTAGAAGAGTGGGCAGATATGAAGAAGATCAAGATAAAGAATTTGATCACCATTGGGGTCGTCACCAACAGGGAATCATATCTTAAAACCAAAGAGACTCTAGCTCATCGTATTTTCATAATAAAGAGTCTACTTGAAGATCTGTGTCAAGCTCGAGAAGCCAGCAAAGATAGTGATGTCACACTCCTACATCGGCTGGAAGAACTTCCTTGCACCCTGACAAGGGAAGATCATAGTTTCCTCACGGCACAGGAAATGATAAATTCTTTTGAAGAAATGGTACAAAAGAAATTTGAAGAGGAAGCTCCCTCTGTGCTCTCAATGGACAACTTGTATGATCAACATACGACTCTGGAGAACCTGAAGGATAATTTAGAAAAGCATGAAAAGGCAATAAAGGCAGTGAAAGATTCAATCCTCCGAGCTCGCACCATCTCTGAAAACATAGCAAAACCAGATGCATGCGAGATGTCAGTTGTTCAAACCATGTATCAGAACTTCTTAAGGAACAAGGATGGAGGAAGCTAATGCCTTAGCTTATTTTTCTTAGTTTTTATGTAAATGGAATTTTGTTTTGGACATCTGCACATGTATTTTTCCAAAATGTAATTACATGTGAGACAAGAGAAGTCATAAGTCAAATAGGACTCTCTTGTTGAATAAGTCAAATTAGTTAGAGATTTCCTAGATTTTCTCAAGGTCTTTCCCTATAAATAAAGGGGACCTCTTTTGTAAATACTATCTTTTGTCTATTGCAAGAAAACTCTGGCGAATTGAGAATCAAATCAAGACTTTGTGCTTTTTGTGAAAATCAATATTCAAATATTTATCAATACAAGAAAGCAAGTTCAATTCCAATCTTTGTCTTGGGATTATTTGTGTTGTGATAGTTTTGTTCTTATGTCTTGCTATCATAATCTTATTTGATAATAATTGAAGTGTGGAGTTTGTTTCAAGTGATTGAAGAGCGCTCTTAATTTGATTCTGATAAACTTTGTGTTATCAAATCGGTTGTGGGTTATATGTTCATGTTTGTGAGAATACAACAGTTTGGGGACTTTGTGCTGCAAGTTGTTATATTTGAATTACTTTTATCATATTGAAGAGGAGTGAAGACTTTGGGCTGCATTCTACTTCAAATAGTTTCGGTTACAAGTAGTGAGTGAGGTAACAGAAAACTTTGTGTTTCTGTGATATTGTGATAATTTATAAGTTTTATATCAAGAGTTTGAAATAAAAACATCTATTCTGAAAAAAAGAGAATGAGATGAGATGGAACCACCACAAATATAGTTTTTAGTGTACATAAATTTGATAAGTTATTTGATTTGCAAAAGTTAAGTAATTATAGGGAACCTCCCCTTGCTGAGAGGAGAGACTTTGTCTCATCATAGCTGTGGCTGATATACCCATTTTGCCGTTAGCGAGTTAATGACAAAATATTCACCCAATAGGACCTAAGAAAGGTGCTGAAGAAGTGCGAGCAGTACGGGATATCCTTAAATCCCAAGAAGTGCATATTTGGGATGACCACTGGGAAGTTGCTGGGTCACCTGATAACTGAGAATGGGATCATCATTGATCCTAACAGAGTAGAGTCCATCATCAAAATACAACTACCTGGAAGCAAGACAGAGCTCAAATCTTACTTTGGTAAGATTAATTTTGTTAGGAAGTTCATCACCGGCTTTGCAGAGTTAGTTAGGCCCCTGAATGCCATGTTCAAAAGGGACGCCAAGATTGAGTGGACACCTGAAGCTAGAGCAGCTTTTGAAGACATTAAGAAAGCTATTTCAGATGCTCCAATCTTGATCAGTCCAGATTACACCAGGGACTTCTACATCTACTCATTTGCCTCAGACCATACCTCTGCAGCAGTGCTAACCCATAGAAATGAAGAAAAGCAGGAGAAGCCTATAGCCTTCATGAGCTGCCCTTTCAGAGATGCAGAGTTCAGGTACATGGATGTTGAAAGACAAGCACTTGCTCTAGTTCGAGTAGTCAAGAAGTTCAGGCACTACATCCTGAGGAGTAAGGTGATTGCCGTGGTACCTGATGTAGCAGTAAAGATGCTGCTAATGCAAAGTGAGCCAGGTGAGAAGAGGGCCAAATGGATCACCATCCTCCAGGAGAAAGACATGGATATCACACCCATGAGGTTGGTAAGAGGACAAGCTTAGAGTCAAATGATATCAGAGATAGACCCTAACATCCTGAGCCAGCAGTATGTTGTAGATGCAAAAAATGATGGAACATGGTACCCAGACGTTAGGCATGTCCTGATCACTGGGAGATGTCCCCCAAGATTGCAGGCCCCCCAAGGGAGAGCCCTAAAGATAAAAGCATAGAAATATATGATGAAAGGAGGAGTCCTTTTTAAGAGAAACTATGAGGGGATATACTTGAGGTGCTTGGAAAAACCAGAAGCAAACAAGGTACTAGCAGAACTGCATGATAAATTTGGGACTGCACATGGATCATCCTTGGCCACCACTCATGCCATCCTCAGGGTAGGGTATTATTGGCCCATGATTTTTAAGGACACTACTGAACACACCAAATACTGTCATGTGTGTCAAATTGTTGTAAATAGAGATAAATATGCTGCTCAACCTCTGCAGCCAGTGATGGAGATGTACCCATTTGCTCAATGGGGTATGGACTTCATAGGACCCATTAATCCTCCATCATCCTCAGGCCACAGGTATCTCTTGACTATTACTGACTACTGTACCAGGTGGACTAAAGCTGTCACCAGTAAAACATGTAATGCTGAGGATGTCATTAAGTTTTTGGAAAGCAACATAGTGACCAGGTATGGAGTTCCATATGCTCTAGTGTGTGATAATGGACCTGCCTTTACTTCAATAAAACTATCAGGTTGGGCTTTTGACCATGGGGTCATCTTGAAATTTTCCTCCAATTACTATCCCCAAGGGAATGGATTAGCAGAATCCACAAACAAGAACTTGCTTAACATCATAAAGAAGTTGATAGATAAGAACCCAAGGGAATGGGACACTCTGTTGAAATATGCCTTGTGGGTAGATAGAACTAGAAATAAGGCTGCATTAGGAAACTCACCTTTTCACCTAGTATATGGGGTAGATCCCCTCCTCCCTGTTAACCTAAAGATTCCTACACTGTAGTTTGCCCAAGAATACCTAGGCATAGACAATAGACAAGAAGTCAGGTTGCTTCAGCTGATGCACCTAGAAGAGAAAAGGAGTCAAGCAATTGACCAATTTGCAAAGCATCAAGCTGTTGTCAAACGCTGGTTTGACAAGAGAGCCAAAGTCAAAGCCTTCAGGATATCTGATTTAGTCTTGATGTGGGATAAAGCCCTTGAGAGGAAAGGAGACCATGGTAAGTTTGACAAATTATGGATAGGTCCCTTTCAAATTTCTGAGATACTAGGAGACAGCACCTACAAGCTCAAGTCCTTAACAGGTGAGGATGTCCCATTGCCAGTCAATGGACAGTTTCTCAAGCACTATTTTCAGGCCTGAAGTAGCATCATGACAGTCATGTGTATCATAATGTATATTTGTAGGTTAGTTGTTTGTACAGTCCCCTTGTTTTTATTTGTTTTGTTTGGTTGCTTTGTTGTCCTTAGCAGGGATCTTTCTTTTGATTTAGAGCATGCAGGAGCAAACTAACAACCACAAAAAATAATGGAAAATTCTGATCATTCAGGTTAATTGTTTGAAATTTATGCATAACTTGTTGTGACTGTCACGAATGTAGAGTTTTGTTTGACTTGTGAAATTTTGTATTCAATAAGAATGGGTTGAGTATTCAAGGAATGTTTCTCACAATGACACACCTAAAATCCTCGGGTTGGTTGAACCTACCAGTGTAGTTATTAGGTGAAAAATCAGAGGTCACCCTTGCTACCATTACAATTCTCAGCTTAATTTCAGCAAGTGACCACTCCTTGCATCATGATGATGAAATTACAAATGCAACACCTTATGAAGTTATACTAAAAAATATAAAATATAAAGCAATAAAATGGATTTTACTGAAAGTCCAGGTTAAGCCATCTAAGTAACTCTACCGGGGCTATAGACGCTCACTGGCAATGGGGCTCTACTTAGGAGAATTGTAACGATATCTTTGCCGGGGCTATGGACACCTGCTGGCAGCAAGGCTCTATCCGGTTGGCTATGAGGGAACATCCTCACCTACGTAGGCTAATGTTAGTCACTGGTTTGTTCAACTGATCTTCAAGATGAGAATAATTAATCACATGCACCCACTTAAACTGAAAGGAAAATTCATGCACCTTATTGAATACATTGAGTCTCAAGTTAGATGATGATCTACAGGAGAGATAGTTGGAAGTTATGCATGTATTTCTTTCAATTTCCTTTAATGGTCTTTGTTTTTGATTGTTTTGTTTGGTTGCTAGTTGTTGTGATGTTCACAACACACCCCTTTTGCCCCTTAGCAAAATGAGGACCCCTGCTGTGGCTTGCCCCCTTTGTTTTTGTACTCTAGGCGGTAATGGTAAAAAGCATCATATCAGGTGCATGATGATCCTCTTGTATGAGCCCAAAATTTAAGTTCTGAATCTTGCCTCAAGAAGCTTGCCATGTGAAAGAGTGTAAAATTCTAAGCAAGTTTGCCTTTTACATCCCCCTAAAATTCAGCCATGTAAGAAAGTTATGTCCGGTCAAAGTTTTGGTCCAACCTGATATTTGGAGGGAGGATCATATTTCAAACATCACCCGATCTTTTAGATCACCCCGATATCGGATTATCACCCAATATTCACCTTGCTCGCAAACATCTGAACGTCAAATTTAGGTGATGACCATATATGCCCGTCAGCAGCATCATGTATTTCGTGAGGATCATATTTCTCAATGTAACTCGATATTTCTCAATATCCTCCTACCGCAAAATATCACCCTAAGCCATTATCCTGATGACGTCATTAGAACCTGATAAACAAGGAACGTCACATGAAGATGACATCATCATCCTTTTTACCTCGTGGAGGTATATTTTCGAACATGACCTTTCCTGCATAACATGACAATGACGTCATAGTGCCATAGCACTAAACTAAGTCATCATCCAGATGACGTCATCCTGATATTCTGACAGGAGGTCATTTTAGTCTAAGGGGATCATCAACTGTCAAATATCACCCGATGTTTCAAATGTCACCCGATATTCTGAAAGATCACCCTCCTCGCCAAATATCACCCTGATGAGGATGTATCACCCCGACCTTTTGTGTATCACCTGATTTTTGAAGATCAGCTGATCTTTTGAATATCACGATCTGCCAAATATCACCCTGACCAATTATCCTGATGACGTCATGTAACCTCGAAAGACAAGGAACTCAACATGATGCTGACGTCATCATCCTTTTACCTCGCAGGGGCATATTATTTGAACATGACTCTTTTACCTAATATCATGATGATGTCATAGTGCTCCAACGATAGACTAAGTTGTTATCCTAGTGACATCATCCTGATCTTCCGAATGGACCATTTCAGTCGACGGGGTCATCATCATCTTAAAAACCCAACCCGATATTTGAATATCACCTAATATTTCAAACATCACCCGATATTCAAAGATCACCCTATTTCCCGAACGTCACCCCGTTTTGGCGTGCCGATGACATCACCCAACCCGATGGACAAAGTGAACCAACATGTCGATGACATCATAATAGCTGCAGTAATAAACCAAGTCATATATCCTGATGATGTCATCTAGACCTTTCCCGAGGGGATCATATTTCACATGGGTCATGTTCCGAATATCACCCAATCTTAAAACATGACCCGATATATTCGCATGTAAAGGGCATCAGTATAACTTGTGTGATCGGCGAAGCTCGATGGTGTCATCCCGATGAGGTAAGTCTGGCCGATACATGACTCGATATAAAGAGGAAATGCACTACCCGATATGCAAAGCCGGATTTTAAATGGTATTCAAAATAGCTAATTCTCTGTATGCCTTGCCGTTTGCATGATCATGATGTGTGCACGACATGATATTTAATATGATGTTGATCCTCCTGCTAGTTATTCAATATGATGATGCCTAACTTCTATATGCTGACCGCAGGTGCATCGGCCAGAGAATGAGATCGATAGGACATTATGGGCTCGCCCCGATCAATGATGTCTTGCCGATGATAATGATGATGCACGCTAGGGATGCAAAAGGCAGAAAGCAAGCAAGGTAGGCAGATTTTGAACCCGTTCTATACATAATGATGACATCATCATCATATCCTGATCAGCGAAGAATTTCAAAGTGCACCCCGATATTCAAATAGAAAATGGTAGGAAAGTAGAGTGGGAGGAATTTGAAATTATTTTGGAGCCCGATGTATAATTTTGGTCAAACAAGAAGTACACGCAAGGCTTACAGAGGGTCAATATGCAGATTTGACCCGACGGCGTGCAGGTGGAGATATAAGGTGGATATATTTTATTAATGTTGACATCCCATTATGGAGGTGAAATATTTTATATGCTGACATCCCATTATGGAGGTGGAATATTTTATATGCTGACATCCCATTATGAAGAATATTTTATTATTTTCTGAGAAGGTGGGTATCCCATTATGGAGGTGGAATATTTTATTAAGATGGGCATCCTATTAAAGAGGGGGGACCGGTAGAAATTTCAAGGAGTAGACCAGATTGCTGAGACTAGTGGGGACTGAATTGTTGAAACATTCAAGGTTCTTTCCTCATGATCACTGGAAATATGCATGTTTTACGAACATACTGTATGGAGATGAAGCCTCAGATTACATCATGATTGTAAACCTTAAGTAATCTTCAAGTTAATTTTTGGATATGTACTGGTGGATACTGTGTTCTTTAGAAGCGCTTTCATTTCATTGCATATTGTTGTCAACTCTATCTCTGAAGATTTGCATTGGATCATGTTGATTTCTGGAATATCCTGGTGAAGTATGATTTTAGTTTTCTTCTCTTCATTACTGTATGGGAACATGTATGTGGATTAGTGATCTCAGTCAAGTAATCTTAGGAATCTCTCTCTCTAACCCTTTTTCTCATTTTAATTTTATAGAAGTCACCTTCATAACTGCACATCATGATAAACATTAAGCAGAACAGATGAATATGCTAACATCCCATAGATAACTGAACATCATTAGTATATTCTTGAACCAGATGCATGTACCATCAAAAATATCATGCATAGAACCCCAAATAGAGGTAAGACTCATGCATACATCCACCTAGACACATCCTTTGAAGGAGTATGCTATGTAGAATTATCTCTTTAATTGAAAGCATTGTTGCAGAAGCAGAATTTACAGATCTACGTAAGACCCCAAAATGGAAAACAACAATACACATCAACCACTGAGTAATCCTAGCGGATTATGAACTAATCATCGGGGACTTGGGATCAATGAGTTCTATGAATTCATTGTATCTTTCAGGATAAACAAGGGTTGGTGTGTAACTTTGTTTCATGTTGTACTTATGTGGGTGCCTAACATCAACATCAGCAACAACACACACTATGCATTTTTTGTGTTTTTAAGGCAATTATAATGTGAACAAATTTTAACACACATTATAACATGCTCGTATGTTATGGCTCAAGATTTTCGAGCCATAATGCTAGTGCACTATCATGCAAGCTATAGAACACTAGAATTATGGCATATTTTGATTTAAAACTTTTTTGGTCACTTTTTGCCCCCTGTCTTTGTGCATTTAACCATGTTCCCTCCAATTCATTACATATAAATGATGCAAGTAATTTGGAGGAATGTAGAAAATATTTTTAAAATGATGCAATTTTTGTTGGTGTAGGTTTTTTATTTCATTTTATTGGTTTGTTATGTATTTTCCTACACCTAGTTTAGCTTGTTTAGGTAAGCTTATTAGTAGGCTTAATAAGGGTGAGTGAGGGTGATAGGTGTCACTCTCTTCCACAGGATTTACACTTTCCCTATTTGAATATTGAGGTATCTTCACATATCTACACTTCTTGGTGGATGAAGTGTCCACCTCCCTACTCCTTTAGATTTCTTATAAATGTATTCACTTAGTTATTTATTTTCATCTAACCAGTCATTAGTTTGTATCTTTTTAAGTCTAGTTTGCTCTCTTGATCAATGAGAATAGCATTGTTATGTCTATCATCTTGGTCTTCAATGGTGCTCTAATTATCAGTATGGCATTAGGTCTTGATTGATCTTGGCCATCTTGGTCTTCAATGGTGCTCTAGTTAACATGGCATCCAAGCTATGATTTCCTAGTTTAGTTCATCTTTCCTATTGTTAGAGCACTAGATATTTCAGGTTTTAAGTGTTGAGCTATTTTTTTGGTAAATGTTGCAATAATATTGACACTACCATTATGTCTAAAAGGCTTGGAATGGCTTGTTTTGGCTTTTGGTTTACTCAAAACGGATAACTAGAAACTTAGTTCTCACTATTTTTTGTGTTTGCTTGTGTTGGATTTTATAGATTACATGCATTTCAAGGTGTCATGGTGAGTTTTCGAGCCCATTGTTGTATTCAGAAGCATAGAAAACATTAAGATTGACTATTCAATCACTAAAAATGGAGCATTTTGTTGTGGGGCTCCTAGTGAGTTTCCTATGATCTATGTGTTGTATGATTCATAGGTTGATTGTGGTTGCAGAGTTTGAATGTGAGGTCATGTGTTTTCATTGAAGTGGTACAATGAGTTTCTTATCTTTTAAGATTATGATTTTCACTTTCAATACCTGGTACGAGGTTGAAAGGTCTAGGCGTTCATACTTTTGTGAGGTACGAGGAATATGAAGGTCCACTATGCACCTTATACACAATGATCATAACTCTCAAGTGGGCATTTTAATCCTCCATCGGCAAGCATGTACCAAACTTACTGGTGGGTTCCTGTTTGACATCCATTAGCATGTTTACTCTCCACTACCCCGTGTATATTCTTTCTCTCCCTATGGCCATGTTGGAACCAAACAGCAAGTCAAGTTCTAAGATCTCTATTCTTTTCAACAGTGACATTTAACGGCAGCTGGCTTTACATGTATGGGTTTTTTATCCTACACCATATACACCCATTATCCAACAACCTTTTGGAATAAAATCTTCCAACGTACCAACTGCTCTTGCAAACCTACCTATGACCAATACCTACCAACTTCATTATAACATACTCATATTAAGTAATGTAAATGTGGAGGATGTAACCCGTGTAAGGCATCTTAGCCCATGGCCTATGTGGCTTGCCATGTTCCCATCTTGACTAGGTCTCCTTTCACTGTGGACTTGTCACTTGGCCCTGCCATGTGTCAACTGTGGACCCCACCATGTGTGCACCAATGGGAACTACCACACCATCATCCTTGTCAGGGCTTAAATTTGATGGCCATATTTAAGCATTTTTGTCATAAAATACAATCAATATTTTCAAAAGTTTGTATCATATAAAAGGAGAATTTTTTTACAAACTCTCAAAATTTATATAGAATTATAATTATATATATTTGGTTTATATTTAATTTTACTTATACTATGGTATGTCATAGTATGTCAATTTTTCACCAAATTCATAATGGTGTATTTAATTTTCTATTTCAACTCATTATTTTCCAAAATTCATGCTTTTTTTGGCATTTTTCTCTACAATTCCTATTTTGAGAATTATGGAGGGTCATATCTTAAACACACAAACTCCTTTTTGGGCCTCATTTTTGAAAGTGCATATTTTTCTACCTACTTCATGTTGGTGTCGTTTATTTTTTCTCATTCTACATTTAAATTGTACTTTCTACATTGTGCTTCGTTTGATAACTTGGAAAACATAATTAGATACTATAAATGCACTGATGATAAAGTGTCAATTCTTGTACATGTTTAGTGGGTCTTATACAGAGGATCTTATATTCATCAAACTAAGATAAAGTTCCATTATGGATGGTCTCTTGATTTGAAGAGTCTATCATAGTTAATAATATATATTTCAATTCATCCTTCTATTACCACCTTGAAAAGAGAGAACTATAAGTCATAGTGAGATGGAACTCTAAAACATTTCAAATGGATTCACATCTAGTCCCATCTTTATGGACTTGTTCATGAAACAAATACTTTTTAACAAAAGTATGAGATGACAAGAGTGATTGTCCTAGGATCGATGGGTTGCTATGTTGATATCGACATAGTTTGGGCCACTGTAAAGTACTAAAAATCACATCACATGAAACTGGAGTAAACATAGAATTACTGAAAGTAAATCCAATATGGTAAAAAAAAATAACTTCTACTTCATCATTCCGAAGGAAAGATATTAAGATAACATTCAAGAGTCCAAGCAAGTTTTTAGATCCATAATTAAAAGTACAACCATAATTACAAAGCATATATAAATACATCTAAAGTCATTTACAGAGTAGGTAGAAATAATATTACAAGTGTCGAATAATGGCATCAAGCCTTACAATCATTTGAATACAAGAAGTACAACTATCATCAATGTCAAATAAATCTAACAAGGAGTCCTCGATTGCCATCAACCATCTGGCCATCTATTGAATCGAAGGACAAGAACATGGTTCAGGCGCTTTTTTCGCCCAACCACGAATCATTGCGCTTCCCCGGAATCCCTCAAAACTGAGGAATACCTGACCCTACTCGAAGAGCCTAGCATCCTGTAAACATCTGCAGGGTGGAATCTGGTATGTGCCTTTCAATCTACATGCATCACTAACATGAATGCAGCATCTCATCAATAGGATATGGTAGGGAAAATATACAAAGTATAGCTAGGAAAAAGTCCATCTATTCCAAAGCATTTATCCGTTGTAATGGCATGCAAGTTTTGAAAAGAAAACTCACTTCCCTATTAACCCACATTCGATACCCATCCTGGAAGGCAATCTTTCTAATACATAAATCTTTAAGAAAGCAAAAAAAATCACTCAAGCCACTCTTATGTATGCATAGTTTAATAGGTAATGAAAGGAAAAGAAGAAAAAAATATATATAGACCTTTGGTACACATTCGTAAGATAGACCAAAAGTGGATATAAACTAATCACCCTGGATTATTCGATTTAGAACAAATGGATCAATCGTATAGTCTTGGTATGCAGTGTTGTCAATTTTACAAAGTTTGGAAAATGGGAAAATCTATTATTTAACGACTAGTTTTCATTAAAAAAAAAACAAAATAGGAAAATTAATTACTCATCCCTTGTCATTTAATCAAGTTTTAAACTATCAGCAACCTTAATTTACTAACACCAATTAATCAAAATTGTATCATTTTCATTTATGGAATATGTCAGTTCGAATAAAGCATATGTGATTATCTAATTTAGAGTTTATTTTCTGTTTGTAATATTATCCACTTCAATGTTCAAACAACTCTTATGAAATTATAATGTAAAAGATTTGATCTAATAATGCTCTCATACTTACAACATGCAGTGAATGCATTAAACAATACAAAGAATGTCTATTTTTCAATACAGAGAATGACTACTAATACCCAGAGAACCATTTGTTTTATGCAGATAACGACTTAAAACTATAGAGGACGTACTACTCAGAAATCGACCAAAAACTTCTAAATTTTATCAGAAAAGGAAATGACTTCTTTTACACAGAAAAAGAAGTGTCTTAAGATTGCTGAGGGTGAGAAAGTTTGTGAGGTAATGATTTATTCATGTCAGTAATTGACATGGAACGTCTCTAATGCCACATCTAAGAGGGTCGAGTGCAAGCAGAAAGGCAGCTTTGATAGATCAAATGACAGACAGAGAAGAACAATAAGTGGTAAGGCAGCAACAATACAAAGGTCGACCGATGGTGACAGCACCCTTTAAGTTCACAGCAAGAGGATAAGTTTAACAGACAGTTACAACATGCCAAACCCAAAACATATACATATCATATTTTCGTAGGATAGGAGACCAACCACTGAAAAAAAACATTCATTTGCTCAAGATGCATATATTTACAGTTTGTTTGCAGAGAATGGGAAAGAAATTAAACAACACTTATCATACAAAAGATAATCCTAGTGGATATCGATATATATGTGTTATTCAGTCTGGTGCAAAGGTGTTGTATATAGAAATAAAGAGTTCAAATTCCCATTTGAGCCCAAGGCAGGATATTTATGATGTGATCCTCTGTAGTCGATATGGTTCTTTACTTCCATTTAATTGGTATGTGGTTTTCCCACTTGCTAGTAAAAATTGCCATACAACTCTGATCTTGGCTTACAGTTATAGCAGTGACCTCTATTAGTCGGTGGTACTGGGCGTTGAAAGGTAAGAGTCATGCAAGATCGGCATCTATTCACAAGGGTTCGACATCCTACAGAATGCAGTCAGTGTGCAATAAAACGAAACGACTTTTCAAAACCAGAGTGGCAATCAATGCCGTGCAGCTTCGACATTTGTTTTTTTAGAAGGGTGTCGGCACATCAAAACCTTGGATGACACATACTACGTAATTTACAACTTTCATCTAAGAGGAGACCTTCCACACTCAAAAGTTAGAAGAGCTAAAATTTCATACATTGGACATAAACTAAATAGAACAATGGCCAAACTAGGAAAATACCTGTGACAAGAATAGTCAATCCAAATTAACTCGATTCCTCCCAAGCTTCTGCTGCTCACTCTCCTGTTCTTCAATCATTCTGTCCTCTCTGTGTTCTCCTTTTTCCTCCTCCTTCATCTTCCTTCTATTTTTTTTTGCTTTTAACACAACCATTCCTTCCCTTTTTTTGGGTCGACCATGCCTTAAGTAGCAGTTTCCTCCTTGTTTTGCATGCCATGCATCCCTTTTTCCCCTATTTTCTCCCACTTTCTTTTGGTTCTTTTTATTTATCTAAATCTTTCCCTTATTTTTCTAACTTGCATGCGAATAATAAAAATAGTTGCCCATTATTTATAAGAAAAGTAAATCTAAAATAAAACTCCAAGTTTTATTTTTTTGGTTTTACTAAATTCTAAAGGAAATTTCATATATATCTTTGTATTTATTATTATTTTTTTGTTTAAAAAAAACAATTACTAGCTGCTATAAAAATTGGATATATAAAAAAAATTAAAATAAACAACACTTAAATTGTTATTTTTCTTTAAAATATCCACCTTATTTCTTTGAATATATAAATGAAATATATATATATATATATATATATATATATATATATATATATATATATATATATATTATATTTTTATATTTAATAATATTATTTTTTAACAAAAATTCACCTTTTATCTTTATTTCTGGTTATTATAATCTAATAAAATCTAACTTGTTTTCTTTATCATAACAGGTATTAGATTCCGTTTTGAGATGAGCAAGAAGAAGACAGAGCCAAACAAGAAGTTGTAACATTCAAATTCGACCATTAATTGAATCACGTAAAGCACAATCAACGAATTAAACATGAAAGCTTTACTCATCGAAAAACATGCAATGCAATGCAAGATAAAGCAAGCTACATGAGTGTGTGGAAATTCTAGATAAAACCCGACAGATGTTGCCATGAAGCTAGGACTCCCCTACCTGAACCATGCTCTTGTCGTCGACAAGACTGCAAAAGTCAAACTCATAAAACCATCAATAAGTTAGTCCAAATATAGTCGAAGCATTTAAAATAGCCGAAGCGATAAAGTTAACCAATCAATGTAATTATTGCATTTAACCATTCAATCAAGTATGAAAGTATGAGACATGACATCCTTCCCCAATTGGAAGAGACATTGTCTCGATGTCTTATTACATCATGTAACAATAAAATCAAAACAATAATGTATCATCATCTGAGTATCATAATATCTGAATATGCATGTAAATAAACATCTACTCTAAATTCCCAAATGCGGAAAAGATCTATCAATATCAGAAGCATCCTCCCAAGTGGCTCTGTCCACTGAATACTAGTCCCACTGGACCTTATATTGCACTATGTCTCGATTATGCAACTTAACGTTGCGCTTCTCCAAGACTCGAATGGGCTCCACTAGCACCACTCTTGGATCCTATCCTTGCAGAGCATGCCAATCAAGAATATGCAAAACATCAGGATGATAAGGTTTGAGCAAAGACACATGAAAAACATTATGGATCTTGGTGAGGATCTTGGTAAACCCCAATGGGAGGGCACCTAATCAAGAAACCTATATAAATAGATCCTCTAAATCGGTCAATTGTAATCACATAATTGTGGTGAAATGTAATGCAATAGCTTGCACAAAAGAAGAATATAATAATATGTTGCAAATAGTTCAGAATAATAAGACACTTCGAGAGGGAATCCTCCAAAAGTCTCCAAGAAGAACACAATCCGCAATATGATAATAATAAATTAACCAATAGCTCATATATATATATCTATTTATGCCATGGTTGCCACCCAAGCCGACTTAGATACCTAAATATAACACCCGAGGTGACTTAATTATCTAAATAAGACTATATTAATGATCATTCATTCTTCAAAAATTAAAAAACAATTCACTGATTTGCAACCTTGGAATTGAATTTGGTGGAAACCCTAATTTTACAATAACTCCAAATATGCTCCAAATGACCTCAAATCTAGACTATAGCAGCTTCAATATTTCTTTGAAAAAGAAAAAATTATCAAAATAAGAGAGATATGCACCTCACAATTTAACCTTTCGAGTAAAAAAAATTGCCTTGATTCTTGCCCTCTAAGTGCCAAGATCATGCTCTGATACCAATTGTAATGAAATAACTTGCACAAAACAAGAATATGATAATAATATGCTACAAATAGTTGAGAATAATAAGCCACTTCGAGGGGGAAAACCTCAAAAAGTCTCTAAGAACATAATTTTTCATATGATGATAATAAACTAACCACTAGTTCCTAAATATACCTAATTATGCCATGGTTGCCATCCAAGGCAACTTAGATATCTAAATTTAACACCTAGGATGACTTAATTATCTAAATAAGACTATAATAATGATCATATAACTTAATTAAGAGTTAAGGGAGCCACAAGCCAACTACTTAGAACCATGTGCACATTATAGAATTTAAGGCGTAGCATGAAATGGAAGATTGCCTCCCATGGGAAGCTATAATCAATGATATTGCAAGAGTTATATCTAGTATTCATGGTTGGATAAACAATTTGTTGTTATATGTACATCTAAGGTAATCTCGAATTTTGTCTATGCATCAAATATAGTAATTAAATTTGTGAATATTGTGCTTATAATCGCATTTTGGATCCTTGTACCCGACAGGAGGGTGTAGGGGGCTTGCCCCCCCACTACTATTGCCCTCGAAGAGAAATTTTTTTTAGAAAATTGCCTTGTAAAATATTGTAATTTCGTAGTCAATCTGGACCGTTCATCATTAGGTCATAGATCTGACGATAGAAGTTATGTTATGGCTTTTTTCCCTAGAAGGCAACACTCTTTTAAGAGTATATTGTATTACGGTTGTGGATGAGTATTAAGGGCATTGTTGGATTGAAGACTTCAAGAGGAGATTGATAGTGTTGTACTGTAAACTCTATTGAAGTTAATACAAACTGGTGCACCTCTTCTTGTGTGGAGTTCTTTCCTGAAAGGGTTTCTCTTCGTAAACACTATGTTATGTGTTTGATCTTCTGTTTTGTCATTTCTTTGTGTTGATTTCATACTATCTCCATTTTGGTTCTGCATTGGATTAATAGTTACAGTTGTAATCAAATTTCCATTCTATAGTTGTTCACCTTCATTTCGAACAAATGTAATGTATCAATCTACCTATAAATCATAATGGAAATATTGTAAGATGAAGCAATCAAAGAACTAAAAACAATCCCATACACTTGTCTAATTGGATCAACAAAATCACTAACTATAACTTATTAATAAACTATAGGAGTGTCTATAGGTAAGGATGAAAAATATATATCACTAAAGTTCAAATCTAAATGAATCATAAATACTATAGGTTCCTTTCCTTTTCACTTATGTTCTTCTAACTGTTTCTTCATATCACTAGAACTAGTTTCAATACTTTTGTTATCTTTTTTTCATGTAATTATAGTGGTTCTAGAATACCATGCTCATATTGACCAAGTCCTTTACCTTTGTATCCAAGTTTTTGCATAATCTTCTATCCAAGGCCATATAATTTATCAAATGGTATAGAAGTGGATGAAGTAGCATGAGAAGTATCCCATGTCACAAGCACAAGCTGATTTTGTCTCATTAGCATCACATGGCTTAGGAAGTGGCAGTTTACCATATATAGATGGGATCTATATAAAGTGAATGAATGTTATAAGCATTAGGATCAAACTTGTATTCTCCAAAACCACAAGGAATGAAATCTAATGCACCCCATCATCACCAAATAAAGCAATATCAGTATTTTGGCATCTCTTTAGTAGATTGATTGTGTAATAAAAATTTTAGGTTGATCCACTATTTGACAAAAACTAAATGGATGAGGATCCACATTTATTTGATATCTCTCATTATTATAATAAACTTGACAAATATGTGAAAAGTAGATGGCACAGGCCCCATCCATGAATCAATGGATGACCCAAAAATATATTATATGTTAATTTCTCAGGAATCACATGGAATGGTGAATCAATAGGGAGTGGTCCAACTCTAATAGAAAGGCAAATAAGACCCATATATTTTCTGCTAGTTAGTAACATTTTTTTATATATATCCACATTCAACTTTTTCAAACAGCCCTCACTACATGTATTCAAACTAGATCCATTATCAACGAAGGCACACTTAACGTATATATTATCATATTATACCACAATATGTAAAGGTAAATGATCATTAATAATTGACTCAAATGGAAGATCATCATCACCAAATGAAATATCATGTTTTTTTTGTAGAACAAATAAATGTTATGAAAGAAGTCGCTATCTATGTTGAAGTATCATAATGTTCTTAGATATTTTCTAAAGCTTTTTGCATGATATCCTTATATGAAGATGGTGTACACACTACATTCCAAAGAGATATCTTATTATAAAGTTGATCAATTATATGCATACACTTTTTATTGATCACATAACTTACTCAAACTTAAAAAACACAAATTAAGTGTAATTGACGTGACCCCGTAGAGGCCATAAGTTCATCTAACCACAGCAAAGCCATAAAATTGGACCAAATACCATAAAATTGGAAAGCAATAAATATGGCTCCCATGCATATTAAATTAACGTGGCATTAACTAGCAATAGAGATCCATGTATTGAATACCACATGAGCAAAATCTTCACATTAAACAACAAAATATATTGTGTAGTTCCACCAATTTAGTAAATCTATCAAAGTAAATAGGATATATGATGAATGGTATTGTGCCAATGACCTTTAGAAAAAAAAGGAAATTTGATTCTAAAGAAAGTAAATTTCGTGCTAATTTAATATAAAATAGAAAGCATACTCTAACCACTAAAAAAATCAATGCAGTTTTCACTACTAACCATTGTAATACATTTAAGTTGTAGAACAATGTCAGTCATTTTTGCTATTATGAGTAGTCCTAGAAAAATGATGAGGGATTGGAAGTTTAAATAACCAAATAGTAAGAAATATGTAGAGGATGTACTATCACATCTTGTTTTGTAAACTATATTTTTATTATTCATTCTATGTTTGAGTAGCATATTTGAGAGTGACGTATAGAGGCCATGAGTTCGTCACCATAAGAAATCCATAAATTTGAACCAAACACCATAAAATTATAAAGCAATCAATATAACTCCAATACGTATTAAATTAACATGGCATTAACTTGCAATGTCACAATTTATTGAATGCCACACGAGAAAAATCTTCACACTAAACAACACGGTATATAGTTCACTTTCCTCCATTATAGTAATCTGCCAAAACAAATGGGGATATATAATGAATGGTATGGTGCCAATGCCCATTGAAAAGGGAATAAATAATTCTACAAAAGGTAGATTCCAACCCCTACAAAAGTGCAATGCATAATTCACTACTAACCATCGTAATACATTTATATTAACATATAAACTTGACCACATGAAATTGTTAAGTTATAGAATAATGTTTGTCCTTTTTATCATTATGAATGGTCCCAAAAAAATTGATGAGGATTTGGGAACTCAAACAACTAAATAGTAAGAAATATGTAGATGACATAGTATCACATCTTTTTGTTTAAACTATATTTATTGTTTATTCTAGCATTTGAGTGGCATATTTGAGTGACCCATAGGGACCATGAACTCATCTTATCATGGCAAAACCAAAAAAAAATTAGACCAAACACCATAACATTGTAAGGCAATCATTTTGGCTCCATTGCATCAACGTATTGAACACCACGTAAGCAAAATCTTCATACTAAACAACACAATGTATAGTTTGATTCCTTTGTTATCGTAAATCTATCAAATTAGATGGGGATATATAATGCATGGTATTGTGCCAATGGCCTTTACAAAACAAGAATAAATGATTCTGTAAAATGTAAATTCCATGCTAATTTAATATAAATTAAGAAGCATAATATAACCCCTACATAAATGTCATGCATATTTTACTACTAACGATTGTAATACATTTATAATAACATCCAAACTAGTCCACATGAAATTGTTTTGTAAATTAGTGCATGTCCTTTTTGTCATTATGATTGGTCCCCAATAAAACGATGAGGGTTTGCAAATTTGAACAACCATAATGTCATAAATCCGTAGAGGACGTACAATCACATCTTGTTTTATCAACTACATTCATTGTTCATTCTAGAGCGTTTGACATGGCACCTTGACAGGCACTCAATTTTTGAACATCTCACCGCTCGAAATGCAAACTCTATTCAAAAGTTGTAAGATAAACTAGAATACATGATAATATTTTAAGACCCTCAAATTCTTGAAACCTCTTTTAAAAAACAGATTGCATAAGACATAGTTTTCATCGCTTTGGTTGGGGTACTTTGTCGAACAATTGTTTATATTCTTAATACACATGAATATATTGTGTATATTCATGAATATATTCTCAAGTCCAATGACCTGGGATATCAATATAATTTTTGTCTTCGTTCTTTCAATTTCTTTAATGCTTTGCTCAACTTGTGCAAGATGTTGAAAGAGTTGTTTTTAAGTTGACCTTTGTTTCTTCAATCATATCATCTTCGACATTCTAGATTGATCTTTTTTTCTCTACGCATGCTAAGGACAAAAATGTCCTGAAGGCTCTATTCCTAATGATGAAAATCTTATGGAGAATTCACAACCAGAGCTGCACAGAGTATAGTAAATTTACTTATTGCAGTCATTCGAGATGAGACTTCTTAAGAATGGAAATTCTAAAGGCACTAGGGGAGAGGACCTAGTCACTGCCCATGTACCAATAGCTTCCCACCTGCGGCACACCTTACCCCCTAGTTAAATCTATGAAAAGAACCAATACATATGTACAAATATTAAAAAAAAAATTAATAAGGAACCAATACATGTGCAATAATACATTTCAGATATCACATCAAAGAAACAACCAATCATATGGTGACACGTAAGACAATAGTAAAGCAATCGGTAATAGGTGTCTTGGTGCACATGTTTCAGTTCAACTATTTTTTTGGGTGTTTTTTGACAACTCAGTAAAGATATAGCTGATTAGGCTACACCATTGATACATAGAACCCCAAACAATAGTTTTAAGCTCTTAAGTCACATACGAAGAAACCCAAAAAAAATCGTCGAAATCTGATGTACCGTTTAGGAGCTTAAGATGCTCAAAGTTAAGGTGAGTGGCTACTGAGTCCTCTCCCTAACATCTATCATCTATCAAGGGAAAACAAAATAGGTCTATTATGGGTAAAAGTGGGAATAATCAAATGAATAATAAAACCCAAAACATCAATGGAATGTGCAGATAAAAAGATTAAAGTAAGAGAAAGAGATACTTACAACCTTTTACCTTGCGATTTCTATTGTTCGCCTATTCTTTCTTGATCCTTTGGTGATGAAGATGGCCCTTAGGAAGCTTGCTTCCTTACTTCAATTCCTCAAGATGACAAGGAGAAACGACTCAAATACTTGTGTTGAAGATGAGCTTCACCACACTATGAAATGGATGGATGATGAATGGTATGAAAACGGGGTGCCAATGGCATGCTATAGATTATGCAGCATAAGTTTACTCAAAAGTTGGATATCAAATGAAGAAGAAGAGGGTTGTATTTATAGAGTTGTGTGAGAGAAGATCAATGGTAGAGAAGAAATGAGAAGATCAACAGAGGAAAATGTTCGAGAGAACGTGCATGAATAGAAGGACATGTGTCATTCAAAAAGATGCTTTGTTGAGTTAACTGCTTTCTTGATGAGGATGAGTTTTTATTTCTTAAATTAGAATAGATTTTTATAATTTAAGAGCTTTGTTGATAAAACAGATTTGCTTTAAATCAGTTAACTCAGCTTTTGCTTTTGTGTGACAAGAAGAATTTATTTTTAGAAGATTTGGATAGATAAGAAAGCGAATTAAATAAATAAATTTATTCAATTACTTGCACGTGATTTGGAAGAATAAATAAAATATTTAAATATATTTTATTTTTGGAGATTTAATTTAAATAAATTTGCATTTTATTTAAATTTAGAAGAATAGATGATTTAAGTAAATAATTAGAAATTATTTAATTGTTTGGAAGAAATAAATTAAATAAAGGATTTTATTTAATTTTGACTTTAGAAGTAATTAAATATTTTTGATATTTAATTAACTTAGAGAAATACGAATTGAATAAATAAATTTAATTATTTATTTATTGATAGAGGAAATAGAATTAAATAAATATTAAAAACATTTATTTGGATAGAGTTGTGTCATTTTTAGGTGTATACATTTTGCCCCTCTTTGATGCAATGTGTTTTATCATGTTGTTTCAAAGAATAAGATTGTCTAAAAATGATACATGCCCCAGTTTGCCCCTGGTACAAGTTTAACGACGATAGGATGCCCCCTCGGGAGATTGGATGGGAAGAAGGCAAAAGGCGTGAGACGGACAATCTCACGAAGAAGAAGGTGGAAGATAGGCTAGGATGAAGAAAAAAATAGTTTGAAGGAAGAGCTGAATGATACATGATGCAAGATAAAATGATAACACACACAAGCAAGTAAGCAAGTATGCACAAATGATACAAGAACAAACAAGGTATTGCCCCTGTCAAGCGGTAAACCAACGATATACTGATAACGATATACAACAGTGTTGTCATGGCGGGGAACGATAGATCCCGAGAGCAACACGAAGGACAGTGTCTGGTTTCTGGAAATGAAGCATGTCATGTAAGACGCATGTATTGGTCTAATTTTGACAATGCTACATCCTATATAAGACAAATGTTTGATTATAACTGACATGGATCAAGACCACTAATTGTGATTGGATCATTTGACAATATTGACTTGACTTGATTGGTATGGATTTAAGGATAGACTTGCATTTTGATCACTGCTTGGATTGACAGCTAGAACTATTGATGAGAGATATGAAGACAGATAAAAATTTGATCGATAGAAGAATGACTCGACAGAAGAAATCACAAGCTTTTATTTGTAAACATTGATTCTTTGCATAGAATTTTATTGCATTGGATATGGATATGGATATGGATACGGATATGTGATGTAATTAGATACATTATGGATATGTTATGGATATGGATATTTGTCATCTTGATATTGCAAGTATTTTGAAGTGCTTATTTTATCATTGGGCGTTTATTATGTTGTAAGAAAATACAAGCATCTAGTCAAAATTGAATCTAGATGACCTGAGTATTTCTTGCGTTTCAACAGACAAGGATTGCCCCTTTTCATGTTTAGACCTCTGAAGTCCTCGATGATCTTTAGCTGATCATGTCGTTAGACAAAAGTCGTCACATTACTAAATATTGATCCACCAACAACAGACAAAGAAAAATGATTATGCCCCCATCATAGCATCTCTAGATTTTGGCATCCTCGAGTAGCATAGAAAGACATAATAATGAAAAATCAAGACTTTGTAAGTTAACCGATATAAAAATGCAAAGCATTCTTGCATTAGATGTGTCTTCTTGCCATAATTGATAGAGTCACTTTGAGTGTTTTGGTATGGTGCTCTGCTTTTCTTTGGATAGGTTGATGTTTTGCGTCAAGATTTTTATTTTGGATAGCTTGCTTTGTTGCGCGTGCTTGTCTACTGAAAGGTATCATAATCCTTTTTGGGGGAACGGACCCTAAAGGACTGATCTAGTGCCCTGGGGGTGCATTGATAATGGCCTTGCCTACGTGACAACGTAGAGGCAACATAGTTCGAGACTTGGACCATGGACCTAAGATATGGGATCGGATGAGACACGATATGAAATAGATATGGATCAGATAGGGATCAAACATGGAACATATATGGATCAAATATGGAATAGATATGGATCGGATATGGAAGAGATATGGATCGGATGATACTGATGACAAGGAAACACCACGGATAGGTAGATGCATGGGTGATAAGGAATGAAATGCACATGGAAGAGGGCAAGGATGTGATCGCCAAGGACTAAGTCGCATAGGAATAACATGCCCCATTGTAGGTAGAGTACTTAGGATTTTTCATGACAATGTTTAAGACGAAGGAGGAGGATGAGAGGATAATGAAGGATTTTGTGCGGTTTGGAGGGATAAGGTATGTCAAGAGACATCTAAAACATTTGTCAACACTGTGCCCCCAATCTTTATCAAGATCAAAAATAGAGGAGTGGAAGATTAGGATGGATGGACTAGACAGTATAGGTATGTAATGGATAGAGGAATAGGATAGGAAATAGTATGAAAGGAAACTGGTAGGAGAAAAGTGATATGCTAATGAGACAAGGTGCCCCCAAATGTAGGTGACGTAGGAGATCAACTTACACATGACGCTTGTTTGCCAGGTTTTCATCATGGTACTTATCCAAGGCGCCTATTTGCTAGATTTTCACCATTGGACGAAAGGTTTTTTCTTTACTTTTTTTTATTTTTTTATTTTTTTCAAACATTTGGACGGGAGAAGGTGGATATGGAAAATGAGAGACTCGAGTATCTAGTTCCCTGAAAGCTGATAGTCCCGCTAGATGGATGTTGTCACATGGACAATGTCAAGTGTTCTCACAGAGGTTGGTATGGAATTGCATGAAAGTGAGATGGAGAAGGTAGATAGAGGATTATGGAAGGTACGATAGCGGATTATGATGCAGATTATGCAAGACTTATGTAAGGATAGAGGGAAGGCTTATGCAAAAGCATGGACCATAGGGATATGATGGGGAAGATATGTAGGATAATAGTGGAAGAAAGGGGAGATGGAGTTATGTGGAAGTGTCGTGGAATGGAAGGGAACCATGACCAGCGGTTGCACACACCATGATAAACATTGAAGCTTATGATGGGAAGGTGGTGTGGGAAGCAATGAAGATTTTTGCTTGGTAGATGAATGATATAGGCCTTTAGGGACCCACATAGACTTAGTATTTTTCTTATTTTTGTTTGTCCTATGGAATGGAAGGATTTGATACTTTTGGATGGAAAAGGAGAAAGGGGATGGTTGGGACTCTTGATAGGTGGATGCCTCATTTAACTTGATGGCTATCTGCTTGGGTACCCAAACCATTTTACTTTTAGACTTCTCTTGTGAAGGTATGGGATTGGGTATATGCAACCTTTGTGCAGCTTCTGAGGTAACTGCTTGATGCTTGGGGACCTACACCTTTTTTAGTTTTACTTTGAGGTGTGTGGGTGTATGCAATGCTTGAGATGGATGTTTCTCTGATTCTTGACTTTTGTATCCGCATGCATGAGGACCTTTAGGATTTTTGACTTTATAGGTAGAGGCATCCAAATATTTGCTGTTGAATTCCCGTGGGATGGGGGAAGTGGGGTTGGTGGAAGCTCCTTGTTTAGACAACATGTGCATCTATTGGCCATGATTTGGATTGTTAGAGGATTTATAGATGGATGGATAAGGTGTTGGAATAAGTGGTGGTAAAATGCACGGAGGGGTGTTAGGAGTTGGAAGTAGCGGAGGTAGATTGGATGGTGGAAGGTGTATGGTCACATGCTTTTGACAATTGTAGGATGATGGAGGTGGAATGGTGACATATGTTTTGGGGATATGATACAATTTGTGATGGAAAGCAGTGTAATGAAGATTGGCATGGCAATGCATTCATGACAGATGATGCTAGTGCTGAGATTGAAGCCATCAAGTTTTTACTAACCTTAGTTTCTTTATTTAAACTAAAATGAACTCATTAAAATTGTCTAATATTTAGTTTGTAAGAATATATGTTTCATAATTTACACCATAGAATGGTTTCACCTTAACAATGCATTTTTTTGGAATGGTACTAATCATCTTTTACAATGTGACTTGTAGATTGTCCTTTGGTTGTCGAGTACTTTTATGTATTTGGCATGTACATAGGGCATCGCTAAAAAATGTGTACAGGTAAATAGATTGATAATTAAAATATGTGGAACATTACATATTTCAACCCCATAGCTTGATATTATGCTTTATATTTTAGGTATGCTAGTAATAAGGATGTCAGAACAAATATGTTTGATAGATTAGGTGAGATTATGTATGCAATGAGTGACAATGAAGACATCACTACTCATCTAATCAAAAACTTTATGGAGGAATTCAAACAGGAGAAGGACTTCATTAATTACTTTAAAACAACTTGGTGTCATTCAATGAGAGTCGTATTGGTAAGATTGTCAAAGTTTTTGTTATGGTTTATATGCATACATTATTTAACTTGATTTTTGTGTATGTTAAAACATCATGTTCTTTTTTTGTATAGCGATGTGGGTAAAAAACTTTTGCAACGTCGTTCTATCCATCGAAGAGGCAATGCCATTGCTGAAGACTTGAATGAAAAAGCTGAGGAGTATGAAGAATTTCAGTTCCCCTCTATAGGTTATAGAAAGAAAAAGAAAAAAAAGGTCTTCAATCATGTTCAGGCATAGCGACACAAGCAGAAAGGATTAGTATTGCACAACAACAAAGTGAGTACATTTATTAAAAAGTATTTAATTTGTTTACGCATCATTAGTTCTTTCTCTAATTTGATATGCTCAACATATGTTGTTGTAGCTTTGGATGATCAAGAAAATACTTTTCGACGTCATTTGCCCTTCTCTATTGACCTAAACCAAATAACAACAAATGCAACACAAATTATAGATGGTGATTTTTTCCTTTTCATTGTGTTTACTAATATACACAAAAGCTACTAAATATTCTTATTTCTAATCATTTTTCTATTTGTAATCAAACAAGTAGTGGATGCAATTTGTGCAGCTCAACCATCAATGTTTAATGTTAACCCCACTCAGACATTTCAACAAACCATTTCAGGTACTTAAGGTTGTTGATATTTTATTAACTTAAGTAGTACATATTCTAATCTTACACTTGAACACTTTATAGAAGGTAATGTGTTAAACGTGCATGTTATTATAGATTTAGATGATCAACAACACACTCAACATAGGCTACCCCTTTGTATTGATCTCAACCAAACAATGACAACAATAATAGATGCTATGCAAAGTGTGGATGGTAAAGGAATTCCAAAATAAATCTATCATTAAGTTACTCTTTTTGGATATGATTTTTAGCTTTGAAATAACATGTTAAGATTACATAAATTATATTTTGTAGCTAAATCATGTAATTTGTTGATATTCATTCTTATTTCTAGTCACTTTTCTATAACTATTGAAATAAATAGTTGATTCAATTTGTGGAACACAACCATCAATGTTTGATGTTATCCCCACCCAAGCATTTCAACAAACCATTTTAGATAATTCAAAATGCTATATTTTATTAACTTGACTACATATTGCAATCTTATGCTTGATCACTTTATTTAAGTTGATGTGTTAAAGAACATGTCATTGCAAGTTCAAGTGATCAACAAAATAATCAACAATATAGGCCACCCATTAACCAAACAATAACAATGGATGCAATGCAAAGTGTTGATCGTAAAAAAATTACAAAATAAATTTATATCATTGAGTTCCTCTTTTGCATATGCTTTATAACTTTGAAATGACATGCTAAGATTATGTAAATTATTTTAAATCTAATCTATAAGGTTATTTGTAGGGGTTGATGATAATATAATAGAGGATTATGGTCAACACTTCTATGGAAGTTAGATTACTCCTCCCATTTGCACTTATATCCAAAACATGAATGGGTGTTTCCTCATTGTGGCCCATTTGGACAAGGTGAAAATGGTTGTCAAAGTCATCTCCTTTCTAGTTATGTATATGTTTGAGGAAATCTCTACTAAAGGCTCTTAGGTGGATTAATTCTAGTTACCTTAATTTTATATCTTTATTAGTTGTTGCCACTTCTAGTTGTGGCCAAGATTTTTTTTTGTAATATGATTATATAATACAAATGGTTCTAGTGCCCATTTCTTAGTGGATCCCATGGATTTTTCTATGCATAATGATGATATGCTACCATTTGATGTCTATGGGGATTCTCCTTTGGATCTTTTTCCATGATCTTGTGATGCATCTTTGAGTTCTTGTGGAGTATATTCTTCTACACTTTGTGTTGAACAAACATGTCTTAGAAATGCATGAGGATAAACAACATGAGGATTTTGGTATATGCGAGGATAATGTGCCAACATCACAAGCCATTACTCAAGTCATATTTTCATTCAAGTCCTATTAATAATCAAAGTCTTTAACCCTTTGAACCCTTGTTTTTGTGTCACCTGACTGATTTTTTGACATGCATTATTTACATGGCTTTCTTTCATGGTGTTGTATTTATTATTATGCAATTATTTCATTTTGAGCTCAATCAACGGTTGTCATACCTTGTTGACATGTGTGTCACATTGTCAAAGAAGAAGCATGTCCATGTGATTCTCATATTAATAATGTGTGGGTTAGAGAATAAGTCTAATTTTACATATAGCTTAAATAAATTATTATTTTTAATGATACAACCTATAACATGGAATCAACACTTTAACATGTAAAGAAACACTCTTGCCTTTATCGATTACATTATGATACTAAACTTTTGATCTATCAATGTGGATATGGTGGCCCTCCATTTGTATTATATAATCGTATTACATGATATTCCATGATTGTGGTTGCAATAGAGCAAGGAAGAAATCATCTAAGGACCCTCCCCCATCGTGATATGTGTTTATTATGTTACTTCTTAGAACTATTTTTTTACATTGGACGGGTCTTATAAATTTAAGATATTGGATATTTTATGGCTTGTTGATTTAGTATGGATGGATGTTGCTATCATAATATAGATTTTTATGTTTGTATGGTTATATGGTTTTTATGTATGTGCTGGCATGAACAAAGCCAACTCTATGACTTTAATGGATCTAGTTGAAAACTTGAAAGGGTAGATACTAGATTTATATATCCATTTTATCACTATAAATATTCTTGTAAAAAAACTTCATTTCTTTCTAGATCCTAGAAGTTGAATGTTAGAAATAAGTCCTTTGTTATCACCACCTAACTCCTAATTTATAGAGTGTTGGATATATATAGAGAGATGGAATCGTGTAAAATGAAAGATAAAAAATGGTACTCTTCAACACCACAAGGCCTAAAATACAATAGACCCCAATCATCATCATCAAAAGTGCTATAAAGAAATAGGTCCCAATTTACAACAATTTTATCAAATGCATGATTTTCTCTAATGAATTTGTTGGAACTACCCTATGGTTGGGACATGTTGTAGGGTTGAAGATCAACATATATGTGACATGGTTTTTGTTTATGCCAAAAAATTTAGGCATCTATATAAAGTGGATGGTAGAACTCTTATAGCATGTAGCCATGGATTCCCGAGAAGGATATTACAAGTCAGTTTTCCAAACATCACATGGAACAAGGTATCTAATCTACAAGGTCCAACCTTAATTAGTACAACAATATTACTCATGTAAGATCTAGCCATAGTATCAAATCCTCTAATGGTAAAGTCTAATGGTTATATCTTTGACATGTCTACTTCTAATGGGTTTAAATAATCTTTCGTGCATATGTTTTTAAGACTAGATCCATTAGCCAGTAAAGATTGCTTAATGTGTAATTTTCCATAATTTGCCCCAATGTGTAAAGTTATTGATTCTTTAAAAACACTCAGAGGTGTGATTCGATCAACATTGAATGATATCACAATTTTTTTGCTGTTTAAGATGTGACTAATTGTGTAGTAGTGTCAAAATTAACTTGGATCTTCTCTAAGGAATTTTGTATAGTATTTCTATAAAAAGATGATGTGCACAATGAATCCCAAAGTGATATGTTACCTTTAGCCTTTTGCAATTATTCAATGATGTTGGACTCCTTGGTTTGATTAGATGTGAGTTGAGGTGTAGGAGGTAGATTAAGGGATTTTGATGGTAAAATAGATTGTGATGATGTAACATCTAGGCCTCTTCCTAGTTGTTCGTGTGTATTCCCTACAAGATTATAATCATGTGTATTTCCTAGAAGACTAATTAGAAAAAAATCATAAGGGAACATTGTGAGGTCTATACAATCCTCATATAAACTAGGGCTAGAAAAATAACCAATGAAAGCATAAATCAAATTCACGAAAGAAGTATAAAGTAAACAAAATGAACCAAACCATTTTAAATCTCTACCACTTAATTATAATCTAAAATCACTAATCAATAAGATATTTTTATCTAATGGTGTTTATAATTAGCTAGTAATAATGATTTCACATGTAAAGAGTCATCCATAGAACCATCATAATCTCCATGTAAAAATTCTTCATTAAGGTTCATGGTATCATAATGTAATGAATAAGAGGGTGTAATATTATCATCAGAATCCTCGTGAATAGCTAAAGATATATCATAATAGGGTATGGTGTCATCACATATAAGAGGAGATACATTATGTAAAAAGTATGGCTCTATAGATGTAAGACTATTTATTATATGACATACAAGAGACATATCATCATGAGGATTAGTATGTTGAAGAGGTAAAACTACATCATTTATATTCATCATATAAGGTGAATCACAAGGTAAAACCTCACTGGATTTGTGCTCATGTGCTATCACTAAATGTGTACTCATCACTATCACAATCTATAGGATCATCATCAAGCTCATGAACAAATGGTCAACATAAGTCAAACTTGAGGTTCATTGTTCCACTTCATTGGTCGATGCCACTTTGTATTGCTAACTTGTAGGCAACCTCATCTACTTGATTCATACATACTCGGCCTGACATTTCATATGCAGTTGGCATGGTTTCACACTTTATGCAGGAACCTCATGAGCTTCATTGGAAAGCTACCAAACGCATCTTGAACTACATAAGGGGCACTCACAGATATGGGATTCACTACACAGCAGGTACAGGTTCAGATTTGCTTGGATATACAAATTCTGATTGGGTTGACAATTATGATGATCATAAGTCCACTTCTGGTTACAACTTTCACTTTTGATCCAGCCCCATTTGTTTGTAGAGCAAAAAGCAACATGATATTGCTCTTTCATCAATAGAGGTTGAGTATCATGGGGCTGTTAATGCAACTACTGAAGCTATTTGGATTCAAAATATCTCAACCCTTCTTTCAAAATGACAAATACCACCACACTTTTCATTGAAAACCTTGGCCTCTTGGGTGCACTCTTTGTCTCAATCCTTCTTTCAAAATGACAAATACCACCACACTTTTTATTGAAAACCTTGACTAACCCTACCTTCCTATTAGTGAAAAATCCTTTTTACTATGATTTCCATTATAGTTGAACATTTAACAACAAAGGAAATATATATTTCAAACAAAATACAACTCTTTAAAGATGTTGGTAAACTATGTGATGTATCTAACCGTCATCCCTTGTGGATTCCCTCCATACCCTTCTCTTTACTAAATACTATGGTATGAACAACCTTAAAGAGATTGGTTAAATTATGAACAAATCCATTCCTCCCCAAAACTAATCTTCTTCCTTAGCCATTCTCTCCCATCAATCTTCTATGATTCCTCCCCTTTTATCCATACCTCATAAATTATCTCTCCTCCCATTGCTCCCTCACAAAAAAATTACTTTTCACTATTTAACCCATCATCCTCTACTAGTCCCCAACTATACTCTTCTCCCATAACCTTTCTTGTTTTATAACTCACTTCTAATCTTTATGTCAATGGTTACCCTATTCTTGTCACTATCTCTCAACCTCTTCCATACCCCGTTCCTACCACTTTTCTGCATCTTATGACTACACCATAAATTCTTTGTCACACCTCTTTCACCCTAGTAAACCACCTTTCACGCTACCCATTATGTTTACAATAGCTCACTCAACTTATACTCATTTATTGCTCCTTCCATCACTCCTACCATTGACCCTACCATTTAAAACATTTTTTTATCAATTGGGATCCATACAAACTAAGTTAAATTCTATTCCTATGCCCTCTCCTAAGACATCACCATGAAACTTAATCACAACCCTCTCTTCTATGACATCCTTTCTTATTATTTTCTCTTGGTCTTCATGGCTCCTTGTTTTAAAATGTATAATGGTACCCATATACACTCTTTCACTGCTTTGCCTTGACTTCCTTGGAATGGTTCTATTCACTCCCTCATATTTTATCCATTCTTAAATGTTGAGTTATCCAAGCCTTTCATTCAACACTTTCAACTCAACATTGTTCTAAAAGCACCTTCTCTAACTTAGTTAAACCCAAGTGAGGCACTATCAAACATGCTAATGATTGTCATACTATTCCTTTCTTACCAAGATGCACTATCAACTCGTTAATGACAAGATCTCCCATCCTTTTATCAATAATTTATTGTCAAAAATCAAGAACACAGTCATATTTAACTACTATGTTATCTTTTTTTATTAATAATAATCAAGAACATTTTTTTTGGTCCTGTGGTATTCCTCTGTATCTGCAATCTTTATTTTTTTCAATGGGTACTAGTTTAAGTTAATTTTGTGTGTTAGCCGTTTTAATAATAAAATCTCTGAAATGAACTCGATGGTGGGGACTACAAGGTAGAGATGATAAATGATAAAATGAGTGAGTTCTATGTGGAATTCAAAAGACCACCCAATAGTAAGTTATATTTTATTGATTTTTTTTCGGTGCTCCTTTCATGTTGTAGATTTTGTCATTATCTCCCACTCAATTTATTTTCAATCCTATCCTTGGTCCTCTTTGTTAATGAACAATGAGATGTTTATTGTCAGGCCCTTCAAATTTGATTATGCTATCTTAATCGCAAGATTGTTAGAGTGGTAATTTGTAGACAAGC
Source organism: Cunninghamia lanceolata (assembly GCA_027924645.1). Classification (NCBI taxonomy): domain Eukaryota; kingdom Viridiplantae; phylum Streptophyta; class Pinopsida; order Cupressales; family Cupressaceae; genus Cunninghamia; species Cunninghamia lanceolata. The sequence continues at coordinate 14,080,459 of BSBN01000584.1, read as the reverse complement.
AATCTATTCACTTAGATTTACGGCCCCATTGCAGAATGGCAAATCCGGTTGTAGAAATGTTTCAATCTGGTTCTATTTGTTAAATTACTCCTTACCTTGTGGTTTTTTGTTTTTCATACATTTGATCATGCAGTATATCCTCTGTAAATAATTCATTCTCTGTATCTGAATGATGACAATTTCTTTCTTTCTTTCACTGGAGTTGATGAATGCTGCACTATTCTTGAATCGATGTTGCCCTCTGCACTATGCTTTGCAAAAGAGGCAGCGCTTCTGTCAAAGCTAAGAATAAAAATACGAAAATACCCAAAATAATGCAAACAAAACTACGGTGAGATTTTGGGCGAAAAATAAATTAGAAAATAATCGGGCGAGGCAAACAGCAGTTAGGCAGCGTCTCCAGCTAAGCAAACAGCAGTTAGGTATGTCATGTATTATGACACCATCGGATGCATATGGTTCATTCTATATGCTGTATAGACTCTGCCTCTCATGCTTTAGCTTATTGTCTCATATGATGTATAGATGCATATTTTCCTATGCTAGAATTACAAATGTATTGAACTATCTACAAATCCTCTCGCGGGAAGGGCTTGGGGTGGAGTAGGTAAGCAAGGCTAGTAAGTCGCCATCCTAGAGTGTTTGTAATGGCTCCTAGGACTAGAGGGCGCTTACCTAGAGAGTCGTGTGAACCACTTACTACCTTCGCTCAATCCCATGAGTTGCCAAGTGTTTTCGGAGTCGAGATCATGATGGGGAAAGCAGGTACTAAGTCACCAAGGGGGAGAGCTATGGTATACACCCTCTTAGTCTTGGCATATGGCTTCAGGGCGGACCCATCATGCCCCTTCTCCCAACTATGTTGCATTGTTGATGACTTATGGATGTGATGCAATGATCTAACCCTAACAATATATACATATTTGCATAGCGTTCATTGTTGAATGCAGGATCCCAATCCAAGATTACTTCATCAAGGAGATATTTATTTAATAAGGTGAAACCCTAACCCTAATTTGTTACTCTTTGTGATCAATAGGCGAATTCTAGGTCAAATCGAGATAGAGGACATCACATTCTATTACCACCTTGAAAAGAGAACTATACGTCATAGTGAGATGGAACTCTAAAGCATTTCAAATAGATTCACATCTTGTCACATCTCTATGGACTTGTTCATGAACTAAATACTTTTCAGCAAAAGTAAGTATGGGATGACAAGAATGATTATGTCCTAGGATCGATTGGTTGCTTTGTTGATATCGACACAATTTGGGCCACCTTGCACATTGAGTGCCCTAATGCCCTTTGGACCAAAATTTGGGAGATGCAAGGAGATCTTGATGATCCTTCATTCCCAAATTCTCAAATGACCCTGGAATGGATTGTCTTTTGACCCTTGATGATTCTCTACCATATGACTATGATATAATTGAGGAGCTTGTTGATTAGGAAGATCTTTAACATCATGATGACATAGAGACTTATTTTGACTCTTGGAAGTGGATGATATTTAAGAATAGTCCCAACACGTGATCCTCTTTCCATAACACCCATACAACAGCTCCCTCCAATGGCAGCTCTTTACACACAGCTGTTAAATGCAGTGAAAACGATTCGACGTGCTCTAATCAGCAGTACCATAGCCTCCAATAACTCAACCATAGCCTCACTCATTGAGAGATAACTCATTCAACTCACTCATTTTATCATTTATCCTCCAATAACGCTTAACTTGTACACACCGCATCTTAATGTTTAACTATTTTATCATTTAGCCTCCATACGAGATAAGTACCATAGCTTGCAATAACGCTTCTCCTCGGTGCCTTTAAGATCTGCCCACATGCTTTTCGGTGGATTTCGGCTTGCTTCAGACTTCTAATTTAGTTGTTGGTACATATCTGTAATCCACAACCCGTTCATTGTAATGGCACCCAATGGGCCTTTCAAAGAAAACAAATGTTCTTAAATACTTGCAGTCAAAATCAACAACCCAGCACGAAGGACACAATGCCAAAATGCGGCATACAGCCGTCACCATGAATATATATCTATAGATAGCCTGCACAGTCCAATATCAAATCAAGATCATCTTCACATTAATCCATCAAAAAACAACAGTCGTTGTAGTATAGTGGTGAGTATTCCCGCCTGTCACGCGGGTGACCCGGGTTCGATCCCCGGCAACGGCGTTTTCTGGTTTTTCCAATTTCTAGTACTTTAGAAGAAATGTTTATCTTGTTCATCGTAGACTGGAATGGCTAATCCTTTATATGAATAGAAATAGGAGTGTTGTTTTTAATCCAAGGTTTTAAGGAAACTTTATTGGATACACTTTTTAATTCTAAACACTCTTAATTTATCATGACATTTTCTATGCACTTTTTTATTTTGTCTTCTTTTGTATCAACAATTCTACATTTTTTTTTATCATGTATCTAAAACACTTAATTTTAATTTAATTTCAAAATATTATTAAAAGTTATTGAGATCTATGATATAGTGAACCTATTTCTAGGTAACCATTCCTACATGTCTACTTGATAAGATAAAGATGTTAATGTTTAACTATTATATCAATATAGTCTACCCTTCACTATCCACTAGGACCACCCCCAATATCAAACCTACACCAAGTCTATTAATTTATCTCCTTGACCCCCTTGATAGAAAGTGTTATAACACCTTAGATTTTCAGTGATTATTAATTCTCTTGTGCCTATTTTGCACACCACTCCCGAAACTTTCAATTTTAGTAAGATTCAATGAATTTTAGTTAAGTTTCAGAGAGCTCCAATGAGGAGGTTCGTGCTTGCCACCAATGCTAGAGGAGGACAGAATTTTCTACAAAGGACGTGCCATAGCAAATCGTAGTGTAGTTGTATATGAAGCTACTCCGTCCAGCTAATAGAGATGGCTCGGCTGTTTCAAGAAATGTCATCTCCATAATAAAGATGCAGGCCATGATAAAGGTGTGGATTCGCAACCTTAGTATTAGTGCTACCAATTGAATGAAATAATGGCGCAGCAATAAGCCATATTGAGAGGATCAGCATTCAAAACAAGGCATAACCTTTTAATATCAGTAGAGGTGAAACAGCCACAAAATCACAACCTCTGAAAAGGAATGATGCTTGGCCTCTGCATTGAGGATATAGTGTTTGGGGGAAGGTGCATACTCAAAGTGGAGCATTTGAGCCGCTACAAGTCAAGAATCATCAGCCTATTCAATGATGCAGCCTAGTAATGAAGACACCAGTGAAGTGATTTATACAACCATATGTATAGGCGTCAGCTATCTATAAAGGATGGACGGCCAATCAAATTAGTGGCATACAGTTTAAAGATGGCAGCCTCTAGCATATAAAAGACGTAGCTAATATATATGAGATTTGACCAAGGGATAATCTCCCTACCTAACAAACTCAATAATATTTCTAAACACCACTACTCACCCATCCTAGATCACAAACTCAAAGGTGAACAAGTCACAGAGGTCTAACTCAAAAAACTTCACTTCCATTGGTCCAAATTTAATTTTGCATGTCAAATTAATTTTATAGGTATGGAGATCAATTTCATTGGTGAAGATCTAAACCAACGAGTAATACAATCAATTTTAATTTTAGTATCTATCCTAGCTCTTAAATCATAGGTTGTTATTATCATTTAATTATTTTATACATTAGGTAAATTTTAGTGAAGTGTTTATTTTCATTACATAAATCGGTGAGCTAAATTTTTTAAATCTCCTAGGGTTTCATCCTTAGGGTTTATTCCTTCTCCATTAGGGTTTTAGATTTGATGTTTCTAATTGTTTTGCCTTTATTTTATATTTGATTAGGTTTTGGGTGTTCCATGTTGATTTCTACTTGATCTATAACTTCCACTACTTTAATACTTGTGCATTGTTGTTGTATCATTTACCATGGATTTTCATGCTCCGTCATCTTTAGCTCTATTCATGGATGTCTTGCTAATTTTATTGTACTTTTACATTATGTAACATTTGATTTTTCCATCCTTGAGGCTTCCATGTCTTATTTTCCTCCTTCATAGGGGTGAGTGCAAGATCATCATTAACCAAATAATATCCTTATGTGGCAATGAAAATTCTAAAAATAGACTTAAATAAGTTCACATAACAAATCAAAATCACTTATCTACAAAATTGTTAAAAAATTATTAATGAAAGTTTTGGGAAATTAAACATATTATATGGATTACCAATTCATTTTTGAATAATTTCAAATTAATTTGATGATTTATGTAGAAATTTCAAAGAGGCACTACTAAATTTTTGAAAAAATCAAGAAGTGGGTATCATTTTGACCAGAACTTAAATTTGACAGTTGTATAGCTGTATTTAGGGATTTTAGTTGTAAAATACAATTGAAATTTTGAAAGGATTGTATCATATGAAAGGGGAGATTTTGGACAAACTATCAAAATTTATATAGGAATATGATAATATATATATATATATATATATATATATATATATATATATATATATATATATATATATATATATATATATATATATATATATATATATATATATATATATATATATAGTTTTTTATATATATATATATAGTTTATATATATATATATATATAGTTTTTATATAATTTACTTATATTAAAGTATGTCATAGTATTTTAAAGGCACCATTGAATAGATACCTGTCATAAAAAAAAATCGCTTGACAAGCAAAGTTGACTGTCAAATTTAAGCCCTGAAATTTTTGACCAACCCAATTTGAAGCAAAAACAACATTTCATCAACAAACCTTACATATAAGCAAAGGACACTGGGTGGATGTGTCATATATTTTTATGATTTTTTTATAAATAAATAATTATATATTAATTTTTAATATGAATTTTCAAAAATATTAAATTAAAAAAGAAATTTAAAACTTTTTAAAACCTATATTAAAAAAACTTAAATTGTAACACAACTTTTGGATTTGAAAAATAATATATGGTTTGAAAGTTATGTGTTTTCAATATATATCAATTTGGAATTCAAATATAGTGTATGTACAAAATAAATAATTTAATTATGTATTAAATTTATAATGAGAAATAAATTATTATTTTTGAATCATGATTATTTCATCTACAAACCCTTTTCATTTTATTAAATTAGGTTAAAAAGTTCCAACAACTTTAAGGGTGATGTCATGAAAATTTTTAGGATAACACTAAGCTTGTGATTTTGAAAATTTTTGACATGATTTGGGACTCCCACTTGCTATATCCAAAGCAATCCCAAAGAATTTTTAGAGGGAATCCAAATTTGAGCTATAAATTGTAATGACAAAAATTGCATACTCTACAATTTTCACACTATATTTTGGGCCTGCTTTAGTGTCCATCCCTTATAGAATATTTTAGGGATCATTTTAGCCTAGACTTGACCTTTTCCTTCACTAGATTGCCAAATTGATTTATTATATTCTGATTGTTTTCGCTGGCCTAAGACCACATGTTATATTTCAAGTGATTTCTCTAGGATGTGAGCACAATGCGTAGACGTCTGCACGATGCACTAGTATCCTACAAGTTTGCAAAATTTAAACATTTTTTATTCACTATATCTCTACTCTTTATTGATTATTAAGTATTATAAATATTTAGGAATACCTTGGGGAAATCATTGGGTCGCAAGGGACTAGTTCTCCTAGGTTGAACCCTTGACTAGACCAACTTCACAATCATGACAAATACTGGTTGATAGCAAGCAAGTTTGTAAATGATCTTGATGTAAGTATTGGTTCTTTTCAAAGCTCCAAATTGAAATGTCCCTTTTGAATGTTATTTAGTACTCTAAGATTTTGAATGATAATTGGATGGCAATTAGTATCCAAATGAATGTCTTCACATACAAAGATATAACAAATCCTCACACAAATGTATACCAAGTTGGTTCCCAATGGCTAGTGGAAAAGGGTGAGAGTCAAAAAAAAATTATTTTCAGGTTAGAACCGCATAGCATAGGATCACTCTTGCACATTGTGGAAATGACCTAGGATGAGGAAAGTGAGGTCTTTGTCTCAAGAACATATATGTAGAAGTATCACTTTTACAAGGGTAATGTGCGGGAATATATGCAAATAGGTCAAGGATAAAGTCGAATGTGTTGGAATGTGTGAAGAAAGGAGTAAATAAAGTTGGATAAGGATAGGAGCTAAAATTAACACAATAGTGTGTGACATGTCGCTATAGAATTATAATAAGACATTCCCTCAAATTAAACCCAAAACTAAATAAAAATTAACATAAACATACAAATTTCACTAGTACAATAATTATAACTAACTTTATTTAAACATAAAATTCTCAACATAAAAATGATGCATATTTATCTCAAACCTATAAAAACAAGGCCGCGTTGCAGCGTAGTTCCTGTCGGATGTTAGCAGAGCGGTTCTGTCAAGATTGCAGTTTGATATGGATTCTATGAAGTTGTTTTATTTTTGTGTTATGGTTACTAGACTAAAATGACATATAGGCAATGTTCTCTACTCAATTTCCATAGCACACATATAATAGATTGGTTATAAAAAACCAGGAGTAGAACAGTAGTTCTCCATAAAAACTTCAAAATCAAAATTTGTTTATTAAGACTACGATACGCGTTGAAATAACAATAAATTAGTAGCATTAGGTTTTCACAGTCTTGAAAATAAATTTGTAAAGATTTTCTTGAAACTGTGTAAAAATTTATATACAGTTTTACAAAAAAATTTACAAATTTAAAACTATAAATCGGCCAACAAAGCAAGAGCGACTTGTTGATCCATTGCAAACATTTTCTAAAGTTAGAAAACAACTCGAGTTTATTTGGTCTTATAAGTCCCCCAGCATTCATCGTTGATGATTTTTAGCTTTGTAGTGTGAAATTAATAGCTTGCTCTATTCAAATTGTAGTCACCTGAAAAATGTTTCATGAACTGAGATTCTGGTTGTTGAACAATTAGTTAGAACACTCATGACCACCAATTGGACATAGAACAACTAATTTTAAAAAACTTTTATGAGCAAAGATTGTGGTTCAGATTTTGATGAGGCTCCCCACACTCTCTATGCTTCACGTTCAACTAATGTGTACAAAGATGACATTACTCTTGTAAGAGCCCAATGGAGTTGCTAAAAAAGCATATGCTGCTACAAAAAATGCTCTTACTATACCATGGTGACCAAGTAAATGAGTGTATCCAGGAGAATCAAAGGCATCTCCGCACCATACCTACAAAGAACTCATCTGTAAAATAAATGCACATTCAATAATCAAAGAAAATGATAATCAATCGATTAGGGGAAATATACATAAAAAAATGGGCCTCCTAAGGATGACATCATCAGCTTTTTGAGTTATCAAAAATCAACTAAAAGATGACATCAATCGTTACAGTGACATCATCCAAAATATAAATAAAATTATTTATTTTATAAAATAAAACATTCTAAAATCCTATGAATTAACTCATTATGGTTAATTTAACTCTACATATCCTATTCTATCTCAATCATCTTTCTAAATAATAAAGATTCTTTTTATTTTTTTGATTTATATTCTTAAGTTCTATTATAGAAAATATTATGTTTTCTAAAAAATATTTTCATTCTTTAGGAAAAAGAAAATCTAAAAAGCATTTCAAAAATATTTCAACAATTTTTTTCTTAAAAATGTTCTTTTATTCCTTAATAACATTAAAAATCATAAAACCTACTATAAACATATTTAATATATTAATTCTAAATCTATAAAATCATAAATTTAAATATATATAAAATTATAAATATATATAAAATTATAAATATATCAAAATCATATTCTATATAAATAATGATAATACTAGTATATTTATATTTAAAAAATATATTTATATTATGCCAACAAATATCTTCTAGAGGTTATGTACTTGATTTTTAAGTTTTCAATACCTTTTGGTTCCATATTTTTTGTGATTTTCTACACCTTTTTATCCTTCATATTTTTCATTTTTTATTTTCTCCTTTTTTTTTGTTTTTATTTTTATTTTTTCTAATTTTTTTTTTTGTTTATTTTTAATTTTTTTGCCATATATTTACACGGAAAAAATGAGTGCTCTCATCTTCACCCCACTATGACTGTAGAATGCCTCTCGGCATAATGAAACTTGATTTAATCTATAAAATTTATAAAAATACAATATTAAATATAAAATAAAATATCTAAGCAACTTGTACTTTGCTACTATTTACAAATAATATAAACGTGTTTATTAAATAAACATACATAAAAATAGTAGATGAATATTTTAAAGCTACATTCAAATTTTTTATTTAGTACTTTTGTAAGCTAATTTAAATTTTATATACTAAAAAAATATCTTTAGAAATAAAAATAAAAAGTAAAAAATAAAAATAAAAACATAAAAATAAAAAAATAAAAATATTCATGATAAAAATTTATTAGATAAAAAAAGCTAACAATTTTTATTTATATTTAAGAGAAATAAAACAAAAAAGCTATTGTAAAATATTCTTTCATATATATACACATTCAAAAAAATTAAAAATAAACTACTATAAGAGTTTGTTTTAAAATTAGGAATTGTGGCTTTATATATATATATATATATATATATATATATATATATATATATATATATATATATATATATATATATATATATAATTTTTTTTAGATAATGCACCTGGGCTTTTTAAATATAACTTTTAGATAAAAGACTATTTAAATAAAAAAGAAATAATCTAGAATGAAAAGTGAACTTGATTTTTTAAATAAATTATAATAGAAATACATGTTACCACTTTAGAAAAACAATGAACTTGAGTTTCAGACTTTTTAAATAAAAAATAAATAATCAAGAAAAAGAAATAATCTAAAATGAAAAGTGAATTTGAGTTTTTTATAAATTATATTAGAAATATATCTTACCACTTTAAAAAAGTAATGAACTAGAATTTTCTAAGGAATTATAATAGAAACATGTGTCTCCACTTAACTCATGTAGTTAATTAATTATATTTATTTATATTTAAATAATTTGTATTATATGAGATAATTTTTGTTTTTTTAGAGTTTCTTAGGAGGCCCATTTTTTATGTAAATTTCCTCTAAAGTGTACCAGGTAGGCAAGCTTTCCTTACCCTATTGTTTAAAGCTTTCCTTACCCTATTGTTTAAAACCTTTGCTCATGCCAAGAAAGCCCTAGGGGAAGAACAGGCCATGACCACTAATACTATGGCTTCAACCAAGGCGCACTAGGAAAAGTGATGACACTATTTGGTCCACAAGGTACACGCCACTTCAACTTCAAATATGCAAAAAGAACAAATTCCATCACTTTTGAACTCACCATCCTTGTCAAATTACTCCTACAGTCCTCACTGAATCTAGGAATAAAAAGTATCATTTTACGGATCTATGTTTTGTTTATCCAACATTGGAAATCTTTGCACCTAAGAAAGAGATTGTGAGATGAAATACGGTGTGGATGCAACCTTGTAATTAATAAATTAATAAGTATTATTTATACAATTCTCCCTCCCTAGTTGGCATAAAATATATAGCTACAGGGTTAGAAAACTTCAATTCATTGAGAAAGTCAACAAAATTTGAAAATCTGAAAAATAGTGCGTAGCACTATAACAAACTTGGCACGAGCTAATGGACAAAGTATAGCCATTAAAACATGGTGCAAGCCATTCTAAGATTTCAAGCACATGAAAAAACAATGCACAACCATAAAAAATAATGCGTGCAAGCATTCAAATTTAATGCAGAAGTAATTAACAGATAGCATTTAAAATTAATGCAGAAGTAATTAATAGATAGCATAAGGCATATTAAAAATGGTGTGCCCGTAGAAAACCATGGTGTCGCAGACAAGTAGAAGTATTTGCCATAAGAAAAAATGGTGCAAGAGAATGATGGCTCTGTGTTTCAAAATATGGAGGAATAACTTAAAATGCAAGTTAAAATCATGTGTAACAATGAGTTAAAAAAAGTCGTAGCCATGTATAGCTGGACAAAAGCATTATGTCTTGTCCATGAAAACACAACATAGTAGAATATATGGCGTAGCCATATAAACCATTGCGCAGTCATATCCAAAGTCTAGTGCAGCCATATAAACCTTTGCCCAATCATATCCAAAGATTGGTACAAATGCATCGAATATGGCACATCATCTCAAGGATTTAGCAGCACCTCCAATCACCATGGATCCTACAACCAACTGAAGCCCTACAGCAAAGGATATAGAAATGGCAGAATGACGTCAAAAAAAGATGGTCCACATTGGTGTGTTGAAATAAAATTATCTTTAGCAGAGTACCCCTCGATTTTAAAATCATTATGCACAATTTTTAACTGAAAATTCATGACTTCAATAATTATGGACTGCAGAGGGACAAAATCTCTTTAATGAAATCATAAAATTTAAGCAGGAAAAAATCAGGGTAAAAAAAATCCTCTGTAACTAATTTCACAATCTCCAGGATGTGACAAGTCTACCAATCGACAAACAGCTTTCACAGCCTTGGAGAGGGCCAAAAGTCCAATTTGTAAACTGTCATAAAAAAATAAAAAATAAAAAATAAAAAAACGGAGATGGATTCTAACCTATTTGGTGTTACAGCAGACAAGGTTCAGAATTGCCAATATAAGACCCAAGTCCAGATCTGAATTCCAACAAAAGAAATGTTGAAAACCTAATAGAACAGAACACTGGCACTTGCGCTTGCCCATTCCTGCAATTTTCCCTGTAACGAGGAAGCTACAATACCGTCATATTTTGGCTACATGAAAAATCGCCCATTTTAGAAGACATATGAAAGATCACCCATTTCTTTCAAAGTTAGAAGATATAATTACAAGCTACAGCATTGATGTTTTATAGAGCTTTTGGATATAAAGTATTGAAATTTGGTTGAAACAATTTACGGAGGAGAGAGATTTTAATTTATGAACAGCTATTGTGTGACAGATGTTGGGTGGGTAGCTAGCAGCTTGGCCACGCAACCTGACTCCTTGATCCTGGTAAAAACACAGACTCCATCGTTGGTTGCATCTGTTAAAAGCCTATTTAAAATATTAAAACATAGGCTTCTTTCTGAAGTTTTTGCAGGCTACGCGTCAGTCAATTTACTCTTATTACTCTTATTGTAGCTCGTAATTCCCATTTCCCTTTTGACAATCTGTAGCCCCCAAATTTAGGACCAATGACAATGCAAATAATCATTTTGTTAATATTTGTCTCTAATGAACGTGCATTTTCCTTGCCGAAACATTAGGATATAAACAGTTAGTTGAAACGCTGGTCGATGATTTGCCAAGAACAAAGAGTTTAATCATGAGTTAAAAACAACCCCTCACCTATAGTTCCACAGAAGGAACTAATAAATTTGCATCATCCCATCGACAATTATTTAAAGTATTTAAAGAAACCAATTTAATGAATGCCTTAAGAAAAGTCAATTTAATGAGTGCCTCGAAAAATAGGTTTGATTACATGATTGTATGTGATTTAGGTAAATCAACAAATTTTGAAAAAAAAATTCATAAGAGATTCAATAAAGAAGATGATCCTTTGCCTATATTTTAATCACTCTAATATATGCATATTTTTTTCATATGGTAAAGAAGATGATTATGAATTTTGTCAAAGATGAGTATCCAAGAAAGAAACAAGAAGGTAGGAGGCACAGTGCTAAATAACATGATGCTATATAGAGATCAATAAAGCTACAGAATGGACTTCTCTTCCTTGGAAGTGATGCTAAAGAAAAGATGACCATATCATCTTCAGAATCATAAGTTAACTCAGCCTTAAATGTTAGAAGAGAACTCGTTAAAAATTCAAAAGCCACCCTCTCCACAATTATCGAATAACCTTATGATAGAGTTAAGTGGCATTTTTTGTAGAGAATTCTCTTAGGCTTTGGTTTTAGTCCAGATTGGGTTAGTTGGATTATGAGTTGTGTTACCTCTTCCTCTTTTTCTGTTCTTATGAATGGGGAACCTTCTGAACTTTTTGAGGCTTTCAAGGGCCTTCGACAAGGAGACCCTCTCTCCCCTTATTTGTTTGTTATTATGGCTGAGGGTCTAGGCAGGTTTCTTAAGTCGTGGGTTTCCCAGGGCAGGATTCAAGGTTGGTATTGGGGCAATGGGCTTTCGTTGCTCTCTCATCTTCAGTTTGTGGATGACACTTCACTTATGGGGAGGGCTCGCCTTCAGGAATCTATTTCTTTTAGGCGAGCTTTAGATATTTACCTTATTGCTTCGGGTCAAAAAGTTAATGAGCACAAGTCTTCTATCTTCTTCTTTAATACTCCTCAAGCTATTCAATGGCAAATTGCTGGTATTCTGAGGTTTCAGATTGGGTCTCTTCCCTTTGTCTATCTGGGAGTTCCTCTTGTCCTTGGTAGGCAGCCCAGGTCTTCTTGGCAAAATTTGCTGGATAAGTTGCGTAGTAAAGTCAATCATTGGACTCATCGGTGGCTCTCTACTGCTGCTCGAGTGACTCTTCTAAAGTCTGTTATTCAGGCTCTCCCTATTTATAGGTGTTTTGTTCAGGCGGCTCCTTTATATTTCCTGAGGGAATTTGATGCTCTCTCACGACAATTTCTTTGGAGTGATAACTTGCAGTCGGCTAAGTGGAGTCTTGTTAAGTGGGATATGGTGTGCAAGCCACAGAAAGAGGGGGGCCTTCGTTTGCATTTTTCTGTTTGAATGGGCAAGCTCTTGTTGCCAAGTTATATTGGTGTTGGTGTACTAATCAACATCAGCTTTGGGCCCATATTCTTACCCACAAGTATCTTAAGGATGTTAACACTTTTGATGTTCCTCGTTTCCCTTTAGAAGGAAGGGGATCTATGATTTGGAATACCCTCAAATCGGGGGCTCAGTTGGTTAAGAAGGGGCTTTTTTGGATATGTCATTTGGGTTCTCAGGCTCTTTTTTGGTGGGATTCTTGGGATGGTCATCCTCCTATTCTTTCTGCTTACCCTCACCTCTAGTCTCTTTGTGATCATTTTACTGCTACAGGTTGGAATACGGTTGAGTATTATAAGTCTGTTCAGAATATTGGACTAGTTGCTAGCCTTAGATGGAAGCACTCCTCAGATTGGCCGCCAAGAGGGTCAGAGGAGGATAGACAAGAGTTGGCCCAGATTCTTGCATCACGTGAATGCAATTCCATGGTGGGACAAAATGTCTTGGCGTGGAGTAATAGCAATTTATCTGGTAAGTACTCTGTTTCAGTAGGGTATGGTGAGCTGGTTAGGCAGGTGTTTGGGGACATTGAGGTTCCTTGGTGGAAGCAAGTGTGGAACAAATTTTCCTAGTCCAAGTGCAATTTTTTTATATGGCTGGTGGTCCAGAACCGGTGTCTTACTTGGGATAACTTGTGCAAGAGAGGGTTCTAGGGTCCCTCGATGTGTGTTTTGTGCTGTAAAAGTGAAGAGAGTGTCTCTCATCTCTTCTTCCAATGTTCCTTTTCTAGGAGGCTTTGGCACCTTTGGTGGGTTGTGTGGAACCAGGCTTGTTGGCATGTCTCTTCTTTGGCGGAGTTCTTTCAACCTCTTTTCTTAAAGTTACTTGGGCTCTTGGACTGACTTTTATTATCTAGCATATCTGGCTAGAGAAGAATCGCGGGATTTTTCAAGATGTGAAGCTGCTTGTCCAACATTTGTGGTGGAAGATTCTTCCTTCTTTAGGAGAAACTATTTCGGTTAAGTGTGACTTGGCTGAGGGTGTGGATCCTGGAGAGCTTGCCTCTTGTACTCGTCTTAATCTTCCTCTTCAGAGGGGTGCTGCTCAAAGTATTGGTCAGATCATGAGAAATAGATGTCGACATCCTCTTCGAAACATAAATAGGGAGGGGCATTGGTGTCCTCCTCCTCGGGGTGTGTTGAAAATCAACATAGATGGTTCTTCTCATGGGAATCCTGGTCATGCTGGTATTGGAGGTGTTGGGCGGACTAGTTCTGGGATAGTTGAGTTTATCTTTTATTTATAAGGGTTGGTATACTAACAATGTGATGGAGGCTCGTGCCATTTTATGTGTGGTGGAGAGTGGTTGTGTTCTTGGGTTGAGACAGATCATTTGTGAATCTAATTCTCAGGTGGTGGTGACTTTGCTGAAGAGGCAGCAGTTAGACGATGTCAGTTGGCATTTGGCTGTTATTATAAAACAAATTCTCAATCTGTGTGCTTCCTTGGATTCTATTTCTTTCTGTCATATTCCTCAAGAATGGAATGGGGTTGCGAATTGTTTAGATAAATGGGCTTCTGATCATTTGCATGATTGGAATATTGTGGAAAGGGGTCAATTACCCCCGGATTTGTCACAAAAGTTGGACCAATTAGTGGAGATAGACAGGGATGTGTAATGCCCTTACTTTGTATTACTCTTTTCTGGTTTCAATAAATTTTTACCCCTCTTTTAGTTAAAAAAAATTATCAAATAACCTTCTAAACATATGAGTACTTAAATTTCCCACAGTGATATTAAACCAAGAACAGCCACATTTAAATTCTTAATGTCTTGTATTTAAATTCGTCACACACCCAAAGTGTGAATGTACAATACAAACACTCACCAATCCAAATACAATGTCTTTATGTTTAGATTCGTCGGCACACCCAAATCGTGAATGTACAATACAAACCCTCACCAATCCAGCATGCAAAAACTTCTAGTGTTTTATTTATTGCTACAAGACTGAGGAATATATTGAACATCTAGTCATACTTCATGTGCATCAAGAGATATATATGGTTTTGTTTTTGTGTGTTTGGAAGATTATTATGTATTATCAAGTAATTGATGTTTTGATATTTTAAGGCTTTGCACTCCCTATCACAATTTGTGAATTTCATTGAGTGACAAATTATACAATAGAATTTTAAAAATGGAAATTAAATAGAATGAAAGTATTATCTAATTTTGATAGTTAACACATAATTGTCTATTATTTTGATCATAATTTTTTAATCATAACTTCAAATTGTTTATTTTGGAATGTGTTTGAAGAAAAACAATAAATTTTGAATTGGGTCATTCTCATAATTTGTCTAAGGTTAAATTTTATGTATAAAAATGACCCAAGATCAAATCCATGTGTGTGGATCTAAATATGGTGCACGGATTTGAACTTGACCTGTGGATCTTAGGCTATCAATTGTGGTTCTTCTGCACCTACAAACAAAAAATCACATGGGTATCTAGACCTACAATAATAAACTAGCAATATTAACAAACACCTTTGAGGAGTTCGCTACACTAGGATTATTCTCCGTCAATCAAACCCCTAGATACTAGTTTAACAGGCACAGTGATTAAAGATAGTAGATAGTCGTGCAATATGCCTAAGATGTTGATGCAATGTTGATATCACAAGATAATGTTTTAATGTTCCTTGATGTGTCCAAGAGGTATATTAGAGTCTTGGTCCTAGATCCTAGATGACAATAATGAATTAGGGTTTGTACTTTTATACAACACCTTGGCATGCAATTCAAATGATTTTGTGCTTTAGTAAGCTCATAATGGCTAATTAGAAAGGGGAAACACTGGCCCAATTTTAAATTTAAATTCAAATATTAGTTGGGGTCATTTCCATAGTTGCATATTTGAACCAAGGTGGTGGATGGATAAACTAAAGATTAAGCCTGAACTATAGGAATGAGTTTAAATGGAGTCATCCTAGGATCAAGTTATTTGCCAACTTCCAAGAAAAAATATATTGTTTTGCACACTAGTAATTACATTATGGACAAATAGGTCAAAGTGAGTCCAAAACGAAAGGGAAAAGTGCAAGGTATGCAATTTTCACCATTACATTTTCCCACACTTTGACTTCCATGTGACTACAATGGAAATGCATGTCAAAGTAAAACACCCAACCAACATTAAAGTAAATATTCAGACACTCATATAAATAATATGAATAAGGATATCAATTATGGTACATTATCCTTGCAATACGTTCTCCATCTTGAAACTTACAAAAATGAAATAAAAAGATCCAATGAGTAGCATTTGTTAAGCATTTTAAAGTAAGTATAAACATAAACTACTAAAATATCTTCAAAACAAAAAGTAAAGTAAAATTCCAACCAAGACAAAAATAGGATATTGTATGGGGACAACAAATAGGGTATTGCCATGGGGTAGCCATAAGGTATTGCTTGGAGCAACCATAAAATTATGCTCAGACAGAAGTAGAATATTGTTTAGAAGCAAAAAAAATAGTGTATTGCCATAAGGCAACAATAAGGTACTTCTTAGAGAAATAATAATCAGAATGAACATGAGCTAATCATTGCAAACATAGTCATCAAAGAACATCAGTGATAATATATGTAGATATATGCATGGAAAGGAGAGGCCAAAAGGGGGTCAAAATTAACTACTTTTTTCTTGAAATTAACAAAAACTTATCTTCGACAAGCAATTCAAGCTACCCACACTCAAAATTTCAAGATGTGACAAAACCAAGATAAGTGGTGCTCGGAGTCTAGTTTCTAAATTACTAATTTTTTTTTTAAATGGTGGAGATTAAGAGGGTCAAATATGGGGGAGCACACAAAGTGGTCATGTTTTTGTCAAAAAAATATAACATAGTGTCAGGTGTGCTCCCCCTAAAATGTTGATTTTTTTGTACTTCACAAATCCTTTCAATAGAAAGTTAGCTAACATCATGTAGTTTATGCTAAATTTTTCTGCTAATTCTTTAATAAATATATATTTTTTTTACTAATTTTTAAAGTGGATACACCTTGAAAAAAGGGAAATTGAGCATGCTTCCCCCTTAATTTTGAGAAAACTAATAAAAAAATTTAATATGTAGAGAATGAAGTTTGAATATAAAATATAATTTATTTCAAATTTTGATGAATAGATCGAAAATGACACCAAAAAAGTTAGACAATTTTGTTGGTGAAAAATGAAGACACTAGCAAAAGTAATTGAAGATCAAAACCTGAATGTATTTGAATTATATAAAAAATTACATAGTGAGAAAGGTAAGAGAGAGCTTGACGTTGGCTTTTTTTAGAATAATGTCTTAAAATGTGCAAACCCGATGGAGACCATGCTTGGCATTTGCTTGTTTTTGTATGTTTTATGCAAAACAAATCTTTGAGGACCTTACATGCAGGTCCAAGCATTTGGCTTGGATTTCCAAGGCAAATCCAAGCCTAAGGGTGGGATTCCAAAGCAACTTCAAATGACACACATGCACATTATAATGTACGCACATTACAAATTCAAAAAATAGAGCACACTGATGTAGAGGATGGAGGATTCACCCAAACAAACACAATACAAGCAATTCACTTTTCTCAAAAACTTCCACTATGCTTTGATGAGAGCAGCAAATAGAGTAATTTTGACATAATTTTCAAAAACAACTCAAACATGTGATCTAAAAACTATTTTGGCTACACATTATCCTCTTACATAACATACTTCAAATGCATGTGGGGTTGTTTAGGAACATAGAGGCCAAATCTTGATTTGTCCTACTCTTGACTAGATTTGAAGTGAAACAGCAAATGGGGTTTTTCCACCATAACTTTCAAACCAAAACTCATCTCCAAGAAAGAAAACTTGATTTAGATACCCATTTGGCCCTTATTTAATATATCTTAAAATCAAGGTAGGTTATTTTGTACAGAAACCCTCAAAAATGGACTATCCTTCTGCCAATTAAGCCTAAAATCTAGAAATGACAATCACTAATTAAACCATAACTTTCACAAAACATGACGAAATTGAGTGCAACAAAAAGTATTAGAAATTAGATTTCATTGTCTTTCCAACCATACCACATTCAAGTCATACAAATTCCATACTAATCTGTAGCACGCGTTGGAACAGCAGTAAACACAAAAATAATGCAAAAAATAGAAATTTTTATTCATTTTCTCTCCAAAACTTCTTCTCCTCCTGCCTCGAGGTGTATGTGGCCTAAATAACATGTTTTCCCTCATATTCCATTGTTACATGACTCCCATGGTCGTTGAGATTCCTCAAAATGCCAAAAATAGGCTAAAAATAGCATGTCCACTACAATGCTAAAAATAGAATGTTCTAATCTTGTGCCATAATCAAGACCCCACTCTAGGTGACCACAAATACATCAAAAATGGTATTTAATAGACTTTATTACATCAGTTATGAAATAAAATCTCCACCTATACTTTTATTGAGAAAAAAAAACTAAAATTTGCCATGGTGCCCCTGCACCATACACCCAACCAAAAGAAATTCCAAGCCCTCTTGGATTAAGGGTAACAAGAGATATCCACTTTGAGTGCTCCTTCTTGATGCCTTCTTCCCTGTGTCTTCCTTAAAGTAGCTCCATGTAGGCTTCATCTTGACTTTGGGCTTCTCCAACTGTTTGCTAAGATGTTTAGGCCTGCCAAATGGCATAAGCTTCTTCCTATCTACATCTCTAGATACTTGCACTGGAATAATAACAATAACAACTTCATACACCAAAACAACTTGGTTAGTACCATTACCAATAATGCATTCTCTAATTTGCTTCTCACACTCCTTTGGTGATCCCTGCAATATAACAACATCTAACTGCAAGTACTTGGTCTGTAACTCTGTAACAGCAACCCTATTGGCAACTTCATTATCAATATCAACTTTTTTTTCGATAGTAACAGTAATATGCCCTTCTACTTGTTCAACTTGCTCTTGAGACTCAAACAACTAAAAATGAAATGAAGGCTCATCCACAACCATGCCTACTTTGTCTTCTTCAATGCTTGATGTCAAAAATGTACTCACCACTTCATTGCTTACCTCTTCCTTTATTTGAGATTGCTTTTGCTCTTCCTCTAATGTTGTTGTCCTTGCTTGTCTTCTTCTTTGGAAAATTTTCTTGATGGGCCATGTAACCTTCCTCTTTACTGATAAGTGCCAACTTTGCAACTGTTGAGCTATTCTTTCCATATCTTTTTCCATCTCTTTCACAGCTTGCCTTAGTTCTCTTATCTCTTGCTTAACCTCTATTTGTCTCATCTTTTCCTTTTTCCTCTTCCTCTCTTTTTCTTCTTGCTTCTTCTTTTGTGAACCCCCAACCTGCAAGTACCTTCTAAACAAATCCATCTCCTCTTCAAGCAAGTCCCTTTTAACCTTACTTCCTCTTGTCTTTGCCTCACCTAAGTCTCTTCATTTTTCCTCTACCTAGTCTTTTGGCAACCAGGTTCTCTCTTCAACCTGCACAAACACAAACACACAAACACCAAACTCTCTTTCTCCCAGACCTTCTAGGCATTTTGTGTGTTTTTAAGGCAATTATAATGTGAACAAATTTTAACACACATTATAACATGCTCGTGTGTTATGGCTCAGGATTTTTGAGCCATAATGCTAGTGCACTATAACGCAAGCTATAGCACACTAGCATTATGGCATATTTTGATTTAAAACTTTTTTGGTCACTTTTTGCCCCCCATCTTTATGCATTTAACCATGTTCCCTCCAATTCATTACATATAAATGGTGCAAGCAATTTGGAGGAATGGAGAAAATATTTGTAAAATTATGCGATTTTTGTTGGTGTAGGTTTTTAATTTCATTTTATTGGTTTGTTATGTATTTTCCTACACCTAGTTTAGCTTGTTTAGGTAAGCTTATTAGTAGGCTTAATAAGGGTGAGTGAGAGTGATAGGTGTCACTCTCTTCCATAGGATTTACACTTTCCCTATTTGAATACTGAGGTATCTTCACATATTTACACTTCTTGGTGGATGAGGTGTCCACCTCCCTCCTCCTTTAGATTTCTTATAAATGTATTCACTTAGTTATGTATTTTCATCTAGCCAGTCATTAGCTTGTATCTTTTTAAGTCTAGTTTGCTCTCTTGATTAATGAGAATAGCATTGTTTTGTCTATCATCTTGGTCTTTAATGGTGCTCTAGTTATCAGTATGGCATTAGGTCTTGATTGATTCCTTACTTATTGTAAAATCTAACATGGCATCAGAGCTATGATTTCCTAGCTTAGTTCATCTTTCCTATTGTTAGAGCACTAGATTTTTTAGGTTTTAAGTGTTGAGCTATTTTTTTGGTGAATGTTGCAGTAATATTGACACTACCATTATGTCTAAAAGGCTTGGAATGGCTTGTTTTGGATTTTGTTTTACTCAAAACGGATAACTAGAAACTTAGTTATCACTATTTTTTGTGTTTGCTTATGTTGGATTTTATAGATTACATGCATTTCAGGGTGTCATGGCGAGTTTTTGAGGACATTGTTGTATTCAAAAGCATAGAAAACTTCAAGATTGACTATTCAATCACTGAAAATGGAGCATTTTGTTGTGGGGGCTCCTAGTGAGTTTTCTATGATCTATGTGTTGTACGATTCATAGGTTGATTGTGGTTGCAGAGTTTGAACGTGAGGTCATGTGTTTTCATTAGTGGTACAATGAGTTTCTTGTCTTTTAAGACTATGATTTTCACATTCAATCCCTAGTACAAGGTTGAAAGGTCTAGGCGTTCATACTTTTGTGAGGTATGAGGAATATGAAGGTCCACTATGCACCTTATACACAATGATCATAACTCTCAAGTGGACATTTGTATCCTCCATCGACAAGCATGTACCACACTTACTGGTGGGTTCCTATTTGACATCCATTAGCAGACCTGTATACTCTCCACTACCCTGGGTATATTCTTTCTCTCCATGTGGCCATGTTGGAACCAAATAGCAAGTTAACTTCTAAGATCTCTATTCTTTTCAACAGTGACATTTAATGGCAGTTGACTTTACATGTATGGGTTTTTTATCCTACACCATATACACCCTATTATCCAACAACCTTTTGGAATAAAATCTTCCAACGTACTAACTGCTCTTGCAGACCTACCTATGACTGATACCTGCCAACTTTATTATAACATACTCGTATTAAGTAATGTAAATGTGGAGGATGTAACCTGTGTAAGGCGTCTTAGCCCATGGCCTATGTGGCTTGCCACGTTGCCATCTTGACTAGGTCTCCTTTCACCGTGGCCTTGTCACTTGGCCCTGTCATGTGTCAACTATGGACCCTGCCATGTGTGCACCAATGGGAACTACCACACCATCATCCTTGTCAAGGCTTAAATTTGATAGCTGTATGGCCATATTGAAGCATTTTTGTCATAAAATACAATCAATATTTTTAGAAGACTGTATCATATGAAAGGAGAAATTTTTGACAAACTGTCAAAATTTATATAGAATTATAATTATATATATTTGGTTTATATGTAATTTTACTTATACTATGGTATGTCATAGTATTTTAAGGGCACCTTTGAATGGATAACTATCTTAAAAAAATTGCTTGACAGGCAGGGTCAAACGTCAAATTTAAGCCTTGATCCTTGTGTATAGGCATTGTTACATCAGATTCCTTCCTGCTAATATCTTGCTTATGCAATACTCACATCAGCACATTTTTGGGTTGGACCCTGGAGGAGGGACCTCCTCTCTATTGAGGCTTTCTATTTCACAACTAAACTTTGGAGGGGCATAACTGAGTCATCCAAGGGCCTTTTCTCAAAGATTTTTTTTAAATTGGGTCAATTTTTCACCAAATTCATAATGGTGTATTTAATTTTCTATTTCAACTCCTTATTTTCCAAAATTCATGCTTTTTTTTGGCATTTTTCTCTACAATTCCTAGTTTGAGAATTATGGAGGGCCATATCTTAAACACACAAACTCCTTTTTGGATCTCATTTTTTAAAGTGCATATTTTTCTGCGTACTTCATGTTGGTGTCATTTATTTTTTCTCATCCTACATTTAAATTGTACTTTCTACATTGTGCTTCGTTTGAAAACTTGGAAAACATAATTAGATAGTATAAATGCATTGATGATAAAGTGTCAATTCTTGTACATGTTTAGTGGGTCTTATACAGAGGATCTTATATTCATCAAACTAAGATAAAGTTCCATTATGGATGGTCTCTTGATTTGAAGAGTCTATCATAGTTAATAATATCTATTTCAATTCATCCTTTTGTTACCACCTTGAAAAGAGAGAACTATAAGTCATAGTGAGATGGAACTCTAAAGCATTTCAAATGGGTTCACATCTAGTCCCATCTTTATGTCCTTGTTCATGAACCAAATACTTTTTAACAAAAGTATGAGATGACAAGAGTGATTGTCCTAGGATCGATTGGTTGCTATGTTGATATCAACATAGTTTGGGCCACCTTGCACATTGAGTGCCCTAATGCCCTTTGGACCACAATTGGGAAATGCAAGGAGATTCTTATGATCTTTCATTTGCAAATTATCCTGGTATGGATTATCTTGTAACCCTTGATGACTCTCCACCATATGACTATGATACATTTAAGGAGCTTACCGATTTGGAAAATCTTAAACACCATGATGAAATAGACTTATTTTGACTCCTATAGAGACTTTTATTGATTATTTAGCTTCTTTGACTCCTATTGCAAATTTAAGGCTTTACCTCCTATATCTTCAAGGCATCGTTCTAAGGCTAAGGATTCTTCTCCTCCAACACCTACAACATTGACAATTGTTCATATTCAAGCATCTAATATGGACACATTGTGAGATGAGCATTATAGTCACATGACATGCATTGAGATTCCACCTTCACTAGTTCCTTCCATAGAGTTTAGTGTTGCTTCATTGAGGGCCTCCAATGATTCTTTGCAACAAGATCATATATATATTCCTAATACATTGCACTAGCATGCATTCTTATTAGACATCTCATATATGTTTGTAGAGTCCCACCTTTCAAATCTAG
Organism: Cunninghamia lanceolata; assembly: GCA_027924645.1. NCBI lineage: Eukaryota > Viridiplantae > Streptophyta > Pinopsida > Cupressales > Cupressaceae > Cunninghamia > Cunninghamia lanceolata. The sequence continues at coordinate 14,057,617 of BSBN01000584.1, read as the reverse complement.
AGGACACTATTGAGGACATTTGATATATCTAATAAAGTTGTACCTTCTTTCTCTTTGGATGTAATAAAGGTACATATAAACCCTTATGCTCTCTCTCTCCTTTTCACATTTTTTGGTGTCATCTTCTATAGTTAGGCTTGGGACTCCTAATCATATTTTGGCACATCATGGGAGCATCTTCCAAAGACCTTTATCTTGATTCCTTCATTCAATCCACCACTTGAATAGGAATCCAGCAATTTGATAGCTTGAAGTTTCCTTCTACATCTATTTTCTCTTTTTTATGTGGATGCATTGATCTTGCAAGGACATCAGAAGTCTATTCTATTTTTGAGGGGTTGCATTGTCCTCTCTCTCCTCTACCTTCTTGCGGGAACCTCTCTCTCATTTCTTGGGGTGGATTTTCTTACTTTTAGGGGGAGGGAGCCAAGGCATTCTCCTTTCATTTAGGGGGTGAGGGCTTGTCTTCTCTATAGGGGAATCATGTGTACATGAGCACCAATCATGGCTACACATTTGTCGAGACCCATTTTTCACCCACCTAAGTTGTGCTTAAGGGGGATATTGTGTAAGTTTTTTATTTCATTTCAATAGGTCTTTATGTATTTTCCTACACGTAGTTTAGTCTTAATAAGGATGAGTGGGGGTGATAGGTGTCACTCTCTTCAACAAAAGTTACACTCTCCTTATTTGGATACTAAGATTTCTTCTCATATCTTGGAACACTTCTTGGTGGATGAGGTGTCGACCTTCCTACTCCTTTGCATTTCTTATAAATGCACTCATCTAGCTATGTGTTTCCATCTAACTAGCCATTAGCTTGTATCTTTCTTGAGTCTAGTGTGTTGTCTTGATTAATGGGAATAACATTATTTTTCCTATCATCTTGGTATTGAATGGTGTTGGGTCTATCACTATGGGACTAAGTCTTGGTTGATTTCTTTCTTATTACAAAATCTAACAATTTTGTAAAGCCTAATATGTAGGAATATAAAGATGTCATCATGTGAGAACCTCATATGATGATAGGAAGCAAGGTGCTCCCAATGTTGCGTCTAATTAGGGCCATAAACCAATGATAATAACTATGAATGTTAGAAGGGAAAGATGGACACAGAGAAGTACAGAATGTCACCATGATAAGCATTGATATAGTGTAATCAACATAAAACATGATAGTGTAAGTTATAATCATTGTTAGCAAAAAAATGTGAGTCAAAAGATCTAAGTTTGGTACTTGTAGAAGAGCACATAATCATCATAAGATAAAAGTGTGTGAGTGTAAACATGTAGGCATGTATCTATAAATGGCAAAGGATGATAAAATGCTCTTAATGTTGCTCCCAATGGGAGGGCACCTAATCAAGAAACCTATATAAATAGATCCTCTAAATCGGTCAATTGTAATCACATAATTGTGGTGAAATGTAATGCAATAACTTGCACAAAAGAAGAATATAATAATATGTTGCAAATAGTTCAGAATAATAAGCCACTTCGAGAGGGAATCCTCCAAATGTCTCCAAGAAGAACACAATTCGCAATATGATAATAATAAATTAACCACTAGCTCCTATATATATATCTAATTATGCCATGGTTGCCACCCAAGCTGACTTAGATACCTAAATATAACACCTGAGGTGACTTAATTATCTAAATAAGACTATAATAATGATCATTCATTCTTCATATATTCAAAAACAATTCACTGCTTTGTAACCTTGGGAGTGAATTTGGTGGAAACCCTGATTTTACAATAACTCCTTCAAATATGCTCCAAATGACCTCAAATCTAGACTATAGCAGCTTCAATATGGCTTTGAAAAACCTCCAATGAGAAAAATTTATCAAAATAAGAGAGATATACACCTCACAATTTAACCTTTTGTAACCTTGGGAGTGAATTTGGTGGAAACCCTGATTTTACAATAACTCCTTCAAATATGCTCCAAATGACCTCAAATCTAGACTATAGCAACTTCAATATGGCTTTGAAAAACCTCCAATGAGAAAAAATTATCAAAATAAGAGAGAGATGCACCTCACAATTTAACCTTTTGAGTAAAAAAATTGCCTTGATTCTTGCCCTCTAAGTGCCAAGATCATGCTCTAATACCAATTGTAATGAAATAACTTGCACAAAACAAGAATATGATAATAATATGCTACAAATAGTTGAGAATAATAAGCCACTTCGAGGGGGCAAACCTGCAAAAGTCTCTAAGAACATAATTCATCATATCATGATAATAAACTAACCACTAGTTCCTATATATACCTAATTATGCCATGGTTGCCATCCAAGGCAACTTAGATATCTAAATTTAACACCTAGGATGACTTAATTATCTAAATAAGACTATAATAATGATCATATAACTTAATTAAGAGTCAAGGGAGCCACAAGCCAACTACTTAGAACCATGTGCACATTATAGAATTTAAGGCGTAGCATGAAATGAAAGATTGCCTCCCATGAGAAGCTATAATCAATTACATTGCAAGAGTTATATCTAGTATTCATGGTTGGATAAATAATTTGTTTTTATATGTACATGTAAGGTAATCTCAAATTTTGTTTACGCATCGAATATAGTAATTAAATTTGTGAATATTGTGCTTATAATTAGAAATATGATTATGAAATACCCATATGAATGTTGTTAAGATTAAGGTGCCATCAACCTTGTAAATTCTATGTATTTAATTACTCCTAATATTGTTTGTAAATCATTCATAAGGGATGAAGTATTCACCAAGTAGCAATCTTGTTTCTGCCGCATTTTGGATCCTTGTACCCAACAGGAGGGTGTGGGGGGCTTCCCCCCCACTACTATCGCCCTTGAAGAGAAATTTTTTTTTAGAAAATTGCCTTGTAAAATATTGTAATTTCGTAGTCAATCTAGACCGTTCATCATTAGGTCATAGATCTGACGATAGAAGTTGTGTTAGGGCTTTTTGCCCTCGAAGGCAACACTCTTTTAAGAGTATATTGTATTATGGTCGTGGATGAGTATTAAAGGTGTTGTTGGATTGAAGACTTCAAGAGGAGATTGATAGTGTTGTATTGTAAACTCTATTGAAGTTAATACAAACTGGTGCACCTCTTCTTGTGTGGAGTTATTTCCTGAAAGGGTTTCTCTTCATAAACACTATGTTATGTGTTTGATCTTTTGTTTTGTTGTTTCTTTGTGTTGATTTCATACTATCTCCATTTTGGTTCTGCACTGGATTAATAGTTACAGTTGTAATCAAATTTATGTTCTATAGTTGTTCACCTTCATTTTTAACAAATGTAATGTATCAATCTACCTATAAATCATAATGGAAACATTGTAAGATGAAGCAATCAAAAAACTAAAAACAATCCCATAAACTTGTGTAATTGGCTCAACAAAATCACTAACTATAACTTATTAATAAACTATAGGAGTGTCTATAGGTAAGGATGAAAAAGATATATCACTAAAGTTCAAATCTAAATGAATCATAAATACTATAGGTTCCTGTAGATTAGATAAACTTTTAAGGTAGAAATACTAAACAAAATGCACTAAACACCAAGTTATACCTTGCAAGCCAATGCAATCCCATCAAGGGAAGAAGGAGCCTTTGCACCCAAAACAAGCTTCTTGACAAAGATTTACCCTAAACAATGGATTTAAATGTGAAATGCTACTCAAATTAGCAACTCACTATCCTAGCTCAAGAGTGATTTTGGCATTATAACTTTGCATAAACTTGGATGATGAAAATGGCTTGGGAGAGGTTTTATTTATAGATTTTTGGAAGGGATTTTGATCCAAGGGTGGAGATTGATTTGGAAGATCAATGGTGGAGGATAAAAGTGATGTGGAGGGCCTAGATTCAATCTTGAATGAATGGAGGGCTATGAATAAAAGTGATTCTTTTATTCATTTTAGGAAAAGGGGTTATTTAATGAGCATGGGGCTGAAGGATTATTTTGTAATAAAAGATTCATATGGGGGAATGTAAATGAATTAAAAATTTATTTGGGGAAGAGAGGAAATAAATGAGTATGGGGTTGTAAGGAGAAATAAATGTGATGTGGGATGTTTTTAAATAAAAAATTGACTTATGTGGATTTAATTCAATTTTTTATTTGGAGGATGTGGGGAAGGGTGTTAAACTAGGTTTGACCACCCAAATGAAGGGGTTAGGATTAATTAAACAGAGGTTTTATTTAATTAATCCTAGGGCTAAGATGAGGTAGGCTAGGGTAGGCAATTAAATAATAGCTATTTAATTGTCTAGGGTAGGGATAGGTTAATTATAGGCTAAATTAATTAGTTAACATGGTTTTAACTAATTAATTGGATTTAGTGAAAAAAAGGGGAAATTGATTTAATAAATATTGCATATTTATTAAATCAATTGGCTAAGGTTTGGACTATTGAATTAATGAAATTAATTCAATTTTGGAGATAAAATAGTGTGATTTTGGAAAATGAAAGGGATAATTAATTAAATAAAAATTTAATTAATTGGTTAGAAGGGAAATTGGTGTGTTTAAGGTTGCTGGGAGTCAGTTTGATGGTAGAAGACATTTTTAGGTGTCTACATTTGCCCCTCTTTGACGTGGTGTTTGAACCTAGTAGGGAAGTGGCGTCAAGTCGAAGAAAAATATGCCCCAACTGCCAGGTAGGTGTGAGATGGATAAGGGATGCCCCCTCAAGAGGTTGGCAGGAAAAATAAATTTTTTTCAGGCGATTTCTCGAAAAGGATGCGACGGGAGTGAGAGTTGGATAGGGGATGGGAAAAGAGGATGACGGGAAGAAAAATGGAGGAAAAAGGTTGAGATCTGCACCTGGAGGGAAAAAGAGGAGGTGGAAGGATGACATGGCCCACTATATTAGGCAAAGTGGGCCCTTAGAGTGTCACATTTGCACACTTTTGACTTTGGAGAAGAAAGGATGAAGGAGAGATGGCTGATCGTAACCCCCAGTTCCCGCGACTTTGACACATCTCTAAGTAGTTCCGAGAGTTTGGTCGGGCACCAGGCGCTGGACCCCCAATAGGGCCTAACCCTGTCTTTGTAATTTTTTCGTTTTACGTGCATTTTTTTAGGTTTTGGGATTTGGGGTTGGAGCGCGTAGCGCCAACAGTAAGGCAGATTAGCACCATCATCTGGATTGGCGCTATCCGCCCGGGTAGGTTTAGGGTGGTTTGTCACCATTAGGTAGGTGTTTTAGCGCTATCATCCAGATTAGCGCCATAAAAAGGAAGAATAGGATTCTGGCATTTTAACGCCAAATTGGGGTTAAAGTGGCGCTATTATCTGGAATAGCGCCATCATGGGAAGTAGCGCTATGATACGTTTTAGCGCTATCATGTGTATTAGCGCTATTGACTGGATTAGCGCTATTTGGGTAATCAGCGCCATTGGTCGGTATAACTCCAAAAGGAAACGTGACGCCATTTGGAGAAATGGCGCGATGGGTAGGGCACAGTAGCGCTATTTTTTGGATTGCGCAAAGAATTATGCGTAGTGGCGCTATTTTCTGTATTAGTGCGATTTAGAGGAAATTTTAGTGCCATTTTTAAAAATGGCACAAGGAGTTGTCTGTTTTCATGCCACCTGATGCTGGCCTTTTAGACATTTAGAAGAAAAAGGTTGGTTTAGAAGAAGATAGGTTGACAGCTAATCATAATGTTGTGGATGCAAGATACTCAGCGATTTATATTACAGTCACGTGAGCGGCGAGTTCCATCCGTGATGGCACTATTCGATGGTTTTGATGATGTGACACGGGCACGGTTATCAAGATTAGGGCTTCTGACGGTGTCCTCGATGCTAGTTCTGTGAGCTCATAGAGCTCTGATTACAGCGATGGTGGAGAGGTATCGCTCTGAGACCTGCAATTTTTTGTTGCTGACTGGTGACCTGACCATTACACTTGAGGATGTTTATCACATCCTCAAGCTACCTATTCGAGGTCAGCGGGTTTGATATGACACGAGGACGGGGTGGAGTGCCCTTATCAGAGTGTTTGGGGCGGACCACATTGTTCTCTTCGCAGACGAGAGAGAGATAGGCTATGAGGGGACATTGGCTGCGGGTGCAGATCCCTTTGCCTTATTTTTGTGTGCGTTGATTGGAGGTGTTGTGATGCCTGACAAGCGAGGCAGGGGTTTTCCAGTTGGTTGGGGCAGGATGATAGAGGGGATGGTGATGCATGAGACCGTCTATGCCTAGGGACCAGCGATGTTAGGGCAATTATACTATGAGATGCACACAGTTGCCTACCTGCATGATAGAGCGTTGTCAGCTGGAGTGAGTCTGCTTCACGTATGGATTTGGGAGCACATCCCAGTTACAAGGCTAATATGTGGGTACTATCGGCGGCCATTTGATGCCTTTGTGTTGTTATATCAGGATGCAGAGTACATGTATACTGGGTAGGTGCAGCATTGGAGGAGGATACTAGATGATGTGATTAGTGTGACCCAGCAACCATATATCGGCATAGACCCACGGCCAGATGACGATATTCATCTCCTGTTTGCTTTTCAGCAGCAGTACCTTATGGGTCGAGGAGACCATACTATAGATATGTATCTACCCTGGCGGGTCACGCGATAGTTTGGTTTGGTACAGGACACTCCGCAGCAGATGGCAATATTCACGCGGACACCTCAAGATGTGGCCTATTGGCCTACAGCCATACAGCCACAGGTCGCCCTAGCTGATTTTGGAGCCCTACGGCCAGTGCGGTGGGACTGGAGGAGCACAATTAGAGATGTAGGGACTACTGCTGCATATGATATATGGTGGCATATGCATCAGCCTACTCAGTTGATAGATCCAGCGAAGGAGGTGGTAGGTTCAGGGGGGGATGATTCAGGTGATGATGGAGATGACCCAGATGGGGATGACCATATGGAGGAGGAGGAGGAGGAGATTATTGAGGAGATCCTTGTGGAGGTTGGAGATGATGGAGAGGAGAGGTTGATTGCTAGGGATGGTCAGCTGATAGATGTGTTGGCGACAGTGGCAGCAGGACAGGGGCAAGTGGGGTAACAGGTACTTGTGCAGCAGGTTCCTGTTGAACAGGTGTAGGTTGGTTTAGGGAGACAGCCTAGAGGACCTCGGCGGTGTGGGGGACAGCAGAGGGCGGATAGGGGTGATCTACCCCCGCCACAGGTAGCGCAGCAGCGGGCTATTGGGGGAGGGCAGCAGGCAGCAAGGGAGCAGGCAGGTACCTCAGGGACAGCTGGAGAGGACGAGGTAGGGAGGCTCACACCTCGTCGGTGACGATGGGATGAGGAGGAGGAGGTGGAGACCCTGTGAGCACAAGTGGTGAGCCTACAGGAGGTATTGGAGAGCCACGAGGCAGAGTTGGTGCAGTTGCGGGGGGCACTTGCCTTATTAGATGGGGCAGATGGACAGGTGGCAGTGTTACAGGCACAGCTAGCCCAGGCTCAAGGTGAGGTAGAGGTGTTGACCAGAGAGCGGGATACAGCACTTGGCAGGGCACAGCAGGCAGAGACTGCATTAGGCAGTCTATAGGCTTCAGGTGGTGGACGTGCCCAGTTTTGACAGGGATGCAAGCTCAGTTGTCCCACCGATTCAGGTACAGGGGGATTTGACAGAGAGTAGTAAGAGGATGGAGTACTATAGGGGCTTGTATTATGCGGTCGTGCCAGCAGCGTAGCAGGCACCGAGCTATAGCCAGGTCAGTAGATCGAGGGCATCGAGATCACATAGATCGAGATCTATTTAGTCAGTTCAGCAGACGATGCCTCCTCCCTCACACGTGCCCCAGCAAGTTCCACAGGTGCAGGCACAGCCATAGCCACAGCTACAGACAGGAGCACAGCCACGACCAGGATCAGAGTCTCCCACTCCCTCAGAGAGAGGATCCTCCCTGTGATGGTTATATCATGTTAGCCCTTAGAGGCATTGTATCAAGACACTATATATTTTTTGATGATGTATACATGAGTGATGTACATTTTTTGCGGTGATTATATATGAATGCAATGATTTTTTATGGTTTATGATGCTTATGATTATGATGCTCTATTATGATGATGCCTATGTGATGGATGCAGTATTTCTTTATGGACTTTATATGCTATGGATGTGTTATTTTATGCAATGATGTTTTTGTTTTTATGGATGCATTTATGATGGATTTGTTGTGCTACATGCATGGTGTTTGTGATCTTATGGACTATATGATGTCTAATGCAAATGAATGTTTCAGAAACATTGATTATGGAAATGTATGTTTATGTATGAAAAGAGGCATATGCAGCTAGATGTTTATTGATTGCATGATGATGTCATGTGACTAAGTGGTCATGAGATGGTATGCAATGTGATGTATAATGTGCAAGTAAATGATTCTAGAATGAACTTAATTATTATGCAAACTTAAATGGATTAAAATGGACCTAAGTGATATGCAATTTAAAATGGATGAACCTAATTGGTATGTAACTTAAAAATGAATCTAAATGACATGCAATTTAAAATGGATGAACCTAAATGATATGCAACTTAAAAATGAATCTAAATGACATGCAACTTAAAAATGAATCTAAATGGCATTCAATTTAAAATGGATGAACCTAAATGATATGCAACTCAAAAATGAATCTAAATGACATGCAACTTAAGTGATCCAAATGAATCTAATGATATGCAACTTTAAGTGATCTATATGAATCTAATGATATGCAAATTAAAAATGAATCTAAATGACATGCAAGTTAAAATGATCTTGATGAATCTAATGATATGCAATTTAAGTGATCTAAATGAATCTAATGAGATGCAAATTAAAAATGAATCTAAATGACATGCAATTTAAAATGATCTTGATGAATCTAATGATATGCAATTTAAGTGATCTAAATGAATCTAATGATATGCAAATTAAAAATGAATCTAAATGACATGCAATTTAAAATGGATGAACCTAAATGATATGTGTAATTAGGCGATACGCAGGATGCATGCTAGGTGATGGGTGGGATGATCAGGTCCTGATACACATGATGTTCTTTGTTTGATCCTGAGTGGTAAGGCTGTGGGAGAGGGGATCAGGTGGGGAGAGGATAGGGGAGTATGGATGGGATATGGGTAAGATTGTAAGTGTTTTGAAGGATGGGGGTGGTGAGACGGGGGGGTGGTTAGGTCATAAGACACCACATCATTGAGGGGAGATTTGCTTCGATTCAGGATGTGTTGAGTGGAAATATGGTGGGGGAATGGGATTAGTGAGGAGATTAGATTGGTGGGGGGGGAATGATGATCAAATCTAGGCCGAGATGGGAGTGTTGATTGAGTGATTAGGATGATGATTTTGAGCTAGTAACAGTAGTTGCAAAAGCTTAATTGAGAACGTTTCTTAGTTTACTGTAGCAATGTAGGATACAGTTCACAAAGGTATGAAATGACCTAGGTGATGATGTATATCCTACGATTGCATGGACTAGACCCACAAACAATAGGTTGATTTCATGCATGCCCAAGGTAGTATAATCTTGCCTAGCCTAGGAAGGGGACTCATAGCGATGAGTGTGAATAATACATATAAGGTTTTAAGGCCTATATATGCGAATAGGACACATCATGCTAGAACCGACCCAGCGTTCAACATATGAATACTATTCCTAGAGTAATGAAACCAACCCACAAGCACAGCATACAGAAATAATGACTATGTCTACTCCAGGTGTCGTCTGCTACTTACCATGATATAATGAGATCAAGGTAGCTTTGGAGAAAACTTAGAGTGAGACAAAAAGATAAAAATCAATAATCAAAAAGACCAACGAAAAGATACAAATAGCCTTTGTGTACTCTTGCCAAGAGACGTGATGACAGAATGATAGATATTTGTCCATTGTAGGAAAGATATATCCTAGGACATAGATCAGTTGGTTTTGACTGGAAAATTTTGTGGAAGATGGGCAAAAGAACATTTTGGCCAAATGTAGGATTATGATTGGTGGGTTGATTGATGATTTTTGCGCTAGGAACCATGTTTCGAGTGTATACATAGCGTGTGTATTATTTATTAGATCCAGAAAGCTCAGTGAATGGGGGCCATCCAAACAAGTTGGATGGGTATATCTTTGGTATCTGAGTACTGGAAACATCCTTCGTATTCCAGACTGCCTACATACCCTGTATCCACGGGATCAAGGTACTTTCAAGATGCGGGTGAAATGAATATGTTGTTCTGGCATGACCTGATGATGTGGGAATGGTTCGGGATGAGTGTGATGTGATGAAGATTGATTGCGTGTTTGATGATTGTGATTTGTAGCGAGATCGATGTATGGGGTGATTGTTTTTGGATTTTCTATGTTTTTCTACTATTTTTTTGGATTTTTGGATTTTTTATTGTTTTGGGATTTTTTATTGTTTTTGGATTTTTGACTTTTGAGTTGTATAAGGGGAGGCTTACAAGGATCCTCGTTCCATGGGTTGGGCTTAGGGTGGAATATTGCGGGATGGGAAGCGATAGGACTTGATGTTTCAGAATTCCAAGCCATGGAATGCATGAGATATGGAGTGATGCGATGGAAAGAGGACTTATTAGATGGTAGAACCAGCCACTATGCATGGCGCCTGAAACAGGTTTTCACCATGGTACTTATCCAAGGCGTCACCGAAGTGATTTTCACCATTGAAAGTTTTTTATTGCACTCGGGTTTTTCTAAAAAAAAAATTTTTTTTTTGCTTTTTTGATTTTTTAATTTGTTTTTTTTTTCCATTTGGGGTACCCGATGGGTTATGCATAGAATTTCTTGAGATGCAGAATGTTCATCAGCTCATCCAGAGGCTGCCCCTCAGGTGTTGCAAGCTGATAGGCTCCTGATCCATAGTCAGCTGTGATGACATAAGGTCCTAGCCAGTTGGGTTCAAACTTTCCTTGCTTAGGACGTTCTTGCAGGTTCTTCTGATTTTCCATAAGGACAAGGTCACCTACTTCAAATTTTCAGATTATGATCCTCTTGTTATAGCTTCTTCGGAGGTGGTTTTGATATGCCTACAGGTGGTTCAACGCATTCAAGCATTTCTCATCCAGTAGTTCCAGTTGATGCAACCTTGCGACTCTGTAGTCCTCATCAAAGATTATGCTTTGTAGGAATACTCGTAGTGATGGGAGCTCGACCTCAATAGGTAAAATGGCTTCAAATCTGAATACTAGGGAAAATGGGGTGGCTCCTGTGGGAGTGCGAATGCTTGTGCGGTAGGCCCATAGAGCAGAGTTGAGTTGAAGGTGCTAGTCGCAGCCAGCTTCATTGACTGTCTTCTTTAGGATGCGAAGGATGGTTTTATTAGAAGCCTCTGCTTAACCATTTCCTTGAGGGTAATACGGTGTGGAGAAATGGTGTTTGATATCAAATTTTTCGCACAAGGTGCGAACTTCTTGGTTCTTGAATGGGTTTCCATTGTCTGTGACAATGGAATGGGGGATACCATAGTGGCAAATAATGTAGTGGAGGATGAATTTGGAGATTTGGGTGCCAGTGGTGAAGGTCAAGGGTATTGCTTCCACCCACTTTGTGAAGTACTCAGTAGCAGTGATAATGAACTTATGGCCGTTGGAGGATGGGGGATGTATTTTCCCTACGAGATCAAGTCCCCACTGTGAGAAAGGCCATGGTGTTGTGATTGGTTGGAGCTCCTGTGCTGGTGCGTGGATAAGATCGCCATGCTGTTGACATGGGAGGTATTTCTTGATAAACCTGTAGGAATCTCGTTCCATTGTTGGCCAATAATAGCCAGTCCTCAGGATCTTTTTAGAGAGAGCGGGTCCACTTGAATGCGCCCCACAAATACCTGCGTGTACCTCTTCCAAAAATACTTCAGCTTCCCTAGAGTCTAAACATCAGAGAAGCGTGCCATCAAGACTCCTTTTATAGAGAGTGTCACCTACAAGGATGAAACAGGAGGCCCGACAGATGAACAATTTTCTCTGAGATGTGGATAGGTTGGGAGGGAGGATATTATCATGAAGGTAGAGGTAGGTTTCTTGATACCATGGTGATAAGGGACCAAAAATTTTGCACACTAGTTCAGATTGAGGAACATCGTATGCCAGGATGGGTAGCTCTTCGATCAAGAATTCGCACCTCTTGTTGTTTTTCTTCATGTCAACTAGGGACCTGATGGTAGCCATGGTGTATGCAACTTTGTTATTTAACCTTGGGATCTACTCAAAGTGGATATCGTCGAAATAATCTTTAAAATCATCAACCATATTCTTATAGGGAAGGAGCTTATCATCCTTGGTTTTGTATTCATTATTTACATGCCTAATGACCAGTTGAGAGTCGCCATACACAGTTAGCTTTTCAATTTTCCATTTGATGGCCAGCAGAGACCTGTGATGAGGGCCTCATACTCTGCTATGTTGTTGGTGCATGGAAATGTGATTTTGAAGGATTTAGGGATTGTGCCGCCTTGAGGGGTAACAAACAGGACGCCTGCCCCCAAGCCTCTGTGAGTGTATGATCCATCAAAATACATCTTCCATGTGTTTATGGCTGGTGTGATTGTCAGGATGGCTTCGTCTGGAAACTCTGCTATTGTAGGATGATCTGCTTGAATAGATGCTTCAGCTAAATGATCTGCTATGACTTGTCCTTTGATCGCCTTTCTCTCTATGTATTCTACGTCGAATTCGGTGAGAATCATGACCCATTTTGCCATTCTTCCAGTAAGAGCGGCTCTGTTTAGTAGGTATTTTAGTGGGTCAATTTTAGCAATGAGCTTGGTCTTGTGATTGAGCATATAGTGTCTTAACTTTTGTGAAGTAAAGATGAGGGCTAAGCATGCTCGTTCGATTTGTGTGTAGTTGAGCTCATATGAGATCAAGGTGCGGCTAATGTAGTAGATGGCTCTTTCCTTCCCGTGCTCATCATGTTGTGCTAACAAGGCTCCAATAGTTGTGTCTGTCGCTGAGATGTACAAGAGGAGGGGCTCTCCTTGCCTTGGTGGAGTTAGAACAGGGGGATTAGCCAGATATTCTTTTAGCTGATCGAAGGCACCCTGACACTAATTGTTCCAGACAAAACCCGTATCTTTCCTTAGGAGATGTTGGAATGGTTGGCATTTGTTAGCAAGTTGAGCAATGAACCGGCGAATGGACTGTAGTTTCCCCTGCAGGCTTCTTAGTTGTTTTAGTGTGGTTGGAGGAGGCATTTCAGTTATGGCCTTGACCTTTGCGGGATCTACTTCAATTCCTCTTCTGGAGACTATGTATCCCAAAAGTTTGCCTGAGGTGACGCCAAAGACACACTTCTTTGGATTTAGGCGCACATTATATTTCTCTAACCGGTCGAAGATCATGGCCAACACATCTAGGTGTTCTTCTCTAGTCTTTGATTTCCCTAGTAAATCATCCACATAGTCTTCCATAATGTGGTGAAACAGGGCATGGAAAATGACACTCATGGCTCTTTGATAGGTAGCTCCTGCATTCTTTAGGCCAAACAGCATTACCACCTAGCAGTATGTTTCCCATGGGCATATGAAGGTTGTTTTGTACTGATCTTCTTTGGCAATTTTGATTTGGTTATACCCTGAAAAGCCGTCCATAAGAGATAACATCTCATTCCCTACCGTGAGATCCACTATCATGTCGATGCTTGGTAGTGGGAAGTCGTCTTTTGGGCAGGCTTTGTTGAGGTCTCTGAAGTCAGTGCAACAGCGGATTCAGCCATCTGGTTTAGCAACTGGTACGAGGTTTGAAACCCATTCAGGATAATCAATTGGGCAGATGAACCCAACATCTAGTAACTTTTTCAGTTCTGCCTTGACTAGGAGAGCTACCTGAGGATTCATTTTTATGAGCTTTTGCTTGATTGGTTTTGCATCAGGACACACTGCAAGATGATGAACAACCAAGGCAGGATCTAGCCCTGGCATGTCTACATAGGTCCACACAAAATTGTGATTTCTGCGTGTGAAGAAGGACAAGAAGTTCTCCTATTCCAGTATGCTGAGAGATTCTGCTCTGTATGTGATTTTCAGCTCTTCCTCTGTCCCAAGATTCATTTCCTAAGCTGGTTCTACCAAGATGGGTGATCTGTCTAGATATACTTTATCTATTTCAGGAAGGCCCATGCTTCCATCTCCTGGCACCTCGTGGAGGTTTTCACTAGGAGATGCGTCTTTTGTTTTTACTATTTTAGGATCTGACACCGCCGCAGAACGGTTTTCACCATCAGATCCATTTTTTATTTTTATATTTTGATGACTGGAAGCAGGGGTTGTCTCCCTGAAATAGGCATCCAGATTGAGTTCCATGATGTATCCAGCCCTGTGATCTCCTAAGGCGAAGTTGTCTCTTACTCCCATCATTTTAGCAATGGCTTCGTCATTTGGTACGATATCAAAGAGAGGAGGTCCTCGTTGGTCCCAGTCAATGAGGTCGGGGTATACTAATGGTAGGTCGTTGGATGATGAGGCGAGAGTGGTGACTGAGTAGATGGTGCAAATGGAGGAGTCAAAGAAGTCGGCAAAATCACTAAAGGAGTCTTGAAGGCCTGTTTCGTTAACATTGTCAACGTCTAAGGAGACCGTAGCTACCTCGACTAAGATACATTTGCCGGTAGTGAGAATGCATTGTGGTTGACCATACCCTAACCCTTGAGTATAGGGGTTTCTTGTTGCTTGCAGCGGTTCTACAATCCCCTGTTCATGAAGGCCTATACCACCTTGTCCTTTGTAACCCATGCTTTTGAAGATTTCAGAGCCTTTGACGTAGATTTCTGTTGGGATTGTGGGGGCTTCTTGTTCTGTTTCCTCGTCCTTATACAGCTAGGATGATATGTCCTCAAGCACATCCTAATCTAGGAGGTGATTCTTCTCAAAGACAGGTGATGGTTTGCACTTGATGATGACTGTGTTGGTTGTTTCTGTATTTGGGATGCCAAATGTCTTAGGATTGGGTAATGTGCCTACACAAAAGGTGCCGTGTAGGTCATATTCCCCACATCCCATGTCGATTAGCTTGATCTGGACCTCAGATGGTGGAGGTGCTTGGGATGAAGTGGAGGCAATGTTTACGGGGTCGACATATGAGTTTGACGATGTTGGATTGGCTTCAGTGGTGGCTTTATTGTATGGGCAGAATGTTTGGTTGTAACCTTCCAGAAAACTGCAGTATTAGAAGGGGCGAGAGTCGGCATAGACTGTGACTTTTGTGCCATTGTGAGGGAATTTGAGGCATTGATGGAAGGTGGATGGGACGGCTTGCATGGCATGAATCCATGGTCTGCCGAGAAGGATATTGTAGGGGAGGTCGAGATCAAGAACCTGACATTTAGTTTCCAATATTTTCTGTCCCACTTGAATGGGAAGCTTGATAGTGCCTTCAGAGAGCCATTTGGTGTCATCATAGCCTTTGATCGTGATGCACTCGTTGGTGTCGACAACCACATCGGAGTACCCCAAGTGTTTTAGTAGTTTTAGAGTACATATGTTGAGGCTGGAGCCACCATCTATTAAGACTCTTTTAATGGTGTGCTTGTGGATGCGGACTTCAATGTGTAGGGCATCGTTATGTATGTGTTCGGAGGCGAGTAGGTCTTTTTCTGAGAAGGTGAGATGGTGGGGTGCGGCGATGTTTCCTACCATGGCTTGGAATTGAGTTACATTCAAGTTGGCAAGGACTTGTGTTTGCAAGAGCGCTTTGTCGAGAATGTCCTTGTGAAGGGGTGATGTGCGAAGCAACTCGAGGATGGAGATTTGTGCGGGTGTCTTTCCTAGATGGTCTAGGAGGTTATATTGATGGGTAGGCGATGGGCGTATGGTTGGACGAGGAGGTAGAGGATCTGATGTGGATGCAGGTGTTTGTTCGGTGGTAGGGGTTGTGCGGATAGATACACGGCCTCAGCGGGTTGTCATGGCGCATCGGGTGCTTGTGCCTGAATGGTGATTGTGTTGACATGATGGGATGATGGTTCTATCCGTCCTACGATAGAGTCATAGGACACGAGTGGTGGGGTGACATTGTAGGCTTGGTTGGATGAGGAGGCTTTGTTGTGATTAGGTAGGGGATCCTTGTAAGCTCTGAGGTTGGCGTTTGGTGATGGTTGGGCAGTGTGATCGAGGCTGACTAGATTTTGTTCTATAAGGTCTTGGATGCAGTGTTTTAGTTGCATGCAGTCAGCTGTTTTATGACCCGCAACATGGTGGTATGCACAGTAGTCATTCTCATTGTACCACGCGGCTTTTAGTTCATTCTCTTGACGGGGTCTAACGGGTGGGAGCGTGATCAAATTTTGCTTGAGACATTTGTCAAGGATGTCTTCAACGAGTTCCGCTAAGGGTGTGAATTGTCTTCATAGTTTGCGTGGTTTATTTTGACCTCTCTGATTATTTACATTTGTTGCATATGTATGCGTTGGTGATTGGTTCTGTACATGTTGGACGGATTTCACATCCATGACGCCGTCGTTCATATTATTCTTGTTCTTCCCCCAATAGTGTGATTTGTCATTTGATTGTGTATTGGCGTTGTTTTTGTATTGGGGGTGTTGTTATTGGATTTGTTGTTGTTGTTGTTGTCATTGTTGTTGTTGGACTTGTAGTCGTACAGTTTGATGGAGCCCTTAGCAATGAGGACCCGTTCAATAGTGGTACCTTTGTCGATGACCTCTTCAAAGGTAGATGCACAAAGAATTTGTAAATGGAACCCTAATTCTTGATTGAGATTGGTCACGAACATGGTGACGAGTTGTTTCTCAGGAATGGGCCATGGGAGTTTACTTGCTAAGCCTCTCCACCTTTGCTCGATACATACAAGCACCGGAATTCAAATAAGATCAAATTTCGGTTAATGCAATGTATCTTTACCTATTGTATATCCGATATACATTGCGGAATCAAAAGAGAGTAAGCTGCAGTTTATGAAACGGTTAGAGTCCGAAGGGGATATACAAGGGACTTTGTATGTATCTTTGCGAGAGATACAAGCCAACATACAAGCGATACATATCGGTGATATGCATAACGCGGACCCCAAAAGTTTATTAAAAATGAAACATCTGTTGTATGTTTGTGATTTGTACCTATCCGACATACATTGCCGATATACAATGTATAACATACAAATGGTGAAACCGAAAGGGTTTTTCAAAAGAGTTGAGCACTTGTATATTCAATGCTTTGTATGTAGCAAACATACATTCTTCGGGATATAAGTTGTAGATACAAAAGAATGTACAAGAACCGGACGCGAAGGAAAAGTTAAAAGTTAAAAACTCTTTGTATGTTATAGCGATTGTATATTACAATGAACATATCGAATATACAAAGAAATGGAAAGCGAAAAGACGGGAAGTTTTTTCAACCCAACTGCGAGGTCATGCCGATGAAGGAAACCTAAAAAACAACATTAAAATCCAAAATATCAAAATATTTTTCTGAAAGATAAAATATTTATTTTTGCAAGATATACACAGCGGCGATTAAGTTGTGTAAACACCCGCGAGAGGATCTTAAGCAACTGATAAATTGTCGATGAGTGAAGTAATCAATTGAGTAAATATATATGAATAAATTTGTTTTAATCAATTGATCTGAGACTAATGGATGTTTTATTTGGTCTTTTTAGGAATAATGAAGAAACCCTCGAAGGATATGGGGCAAAATTGCAGTTAAAGACTTTTTCGACCCTAAAATGGTTATCCATTTGATGATTAGTGGCTAGTATTAAATTTCATTTAGCCTCCATACGAGATAAGTACCATAGCCTCCAATTACGCTTCTCTTCAGTGCCTTTAAGATCTACCCACATGCTTTTCGGTGGATTTCGGCTTGCTTCAGACTTCTAATTTAGTTGTTGGTACATATCTGTAATCCACAACCCGTTCATTGTAATGGCACCCAATGGGCCTTCCAAAGAAAACAAATGTTCTTAAATACTTGCAGTCAAAATCAACAACCCAGCATGAAGGACACAATGCCAAAATGCGGCATATAGCCGTCACCATGAATATATATCTGTAGATAGCCTCCACAGTCCTTCATCAAATCAAGATAATCTTCACATTAATCCATCAAAAACAATAGTCATTGTAGTATAGTGGTGAGTATTCCCGCCTATCACGCGGGTGACCTGGGTTCGATCCCTGGCAATGGCGTTTCCTGGTTTTTCCAATTTTTAATACTTGAGAAGAAATGTGTATCTTGTTCATCTTAGACTGGAATGGCTAAGATATCGTTTATATGAATAGATATAGGAGTGTTGTTTTTAATCCAAGGTCTTAAAAAAACTTTATTGGATACACTTTTCTAATTCTAAATACTCTTAATTTATCATGACATTTTTATGCACTTTTTTATTTTATGTATCAACAATTCTACATTTATTTTTCTATCATGTATTTAAAACACTTAATTTTAATTTAATTTCAAAATATTGTTATTGAGATCTATGAAATATTGAACCTATTTCTAGGTAACTATTCCTACATGTCTACCTGACAAGATAAAGATGTCAATGTTTAACTATTATATCAATATAGTCTACCCTTCACCATCCACTGGTACCACCCTCATTATCAAACCTACACCAAGTCTATTAATTTATCTCCTTGATCCCTTGATAAAAAGTGTTATAACACCTTAGATTTTTAGTGATTATTAATTCTCCTTTATGAATAGATGTGGTATGGCACTGATTAGGTAGTGAATCCCCCATGCAAAAAAGGAATGAGAGAATTAATAGATGCTCATTAAGGATAACAAGCCTTATAATATACATTATTTCCAAGAAAAATATAAATATTCTTTGATTTTAGTGTATCAAGCAATAATGGTAAAAATTGCATACCCATATCATTTTCCCTTATGTTTTAAAGCTATGGTGACTAGGTTGTCCTGTATCTATTGACTATAGTGTAAATAGCCATATTTTTGCCTAGACGTTAGCAAATAACCTCATCCTAGCTTGTGCCAATAGATATTAACCCCAAACTTTTAAATTCAAATTTCAAATTTTAGACTTTGTCACCTTTTTCCTACTAGCTATTATGAGCTAACTAAGGTGCAATTATTTCAATTAATAGTTTAGAGTGGAGTATTTAAGGAATAACCTTAATCATTTGAATCATCTAGTATTGATCTAGAAGCATCGTGGAGCATTCATATTCAGAGCATCATAGTGCATCTTGATTGTAATACCATCCTAGACATAGTACATGCTTTCCTACTGTCTTTGATCTTAGTTCATCATTGTTAAATTGACCTACGTAGAGCTTTGACCCAAGGATAATCTTCCTACCTAACAAACTCAATAAAATTTCTAAACACCACTAGTCACCCATCCTAGATCACAAACTCAAAGGTGAACAAGTCTCAGAGGTCTAAATCAAAGAACTTCACTTCCATTGGTCCAAGTTTAATTTTGCATGTCAAATTAATTTTATAGGTATGGAGATCAATTTCATTGGTGAAGATCTAAACCAATGAGTAATACAATCAATTTACAAATTCTAAGGAATTTGTTTGACAAGGCCCTTTATTTTTAGTATATTGGTGAATCAATTCTAGTCATCTTTTGCAACATATTCCATCATATGGATTCAAGCTTGTATATTATTCCATTTCTTTTAATTTTAGTATCTATCCTAGCTCTTAAATCATAGGCTTTTATTATCGTTTAATTATTTTAAACATTAGGTAAATTTTAGTGAAAGTATTTATTTTCATTACATAAATCACTGAGCTAAATTTTTTAAATCTCCTAGGGTTTCATCCCTAGGGTTTATTCCTTCTCCATTGGGGTTTTAGATTTGATGTTTATAATTGTTTTTCCTTTATTTTATATTTGATTAGATTTTGGGTGTTCCATGTTGATTTCTACTTGATCTATAACTTCCACTGCTTTAATACTTGTGCATTATTGTTGTATCATTTACCATGGATTTTCATGCTTCATCATCTTTAGCTCTATCCATGGATGCCTTGCTAATTTTATTATACTTTTACATTATGCTACATTTGATTTTTCCATCCTTGAGGCTTCCATGTCTTATATCCCTCCATCATCATGAACCAAATAATATCCTTATGTGGCAATGAAAATTCTAAAAATAGACTTAAATAATTTCACATAACAAATTGAAATGACTTATCTACAAAATCTGTAAAAAATTATTAATGAAAGTTTTCACAAATTAAACGTCTTATATGGATTACCAATTCTTTTTTGAATAAGTTCAAATTAATTTGATGATTTAAGTAGAATTTTCAAAGAAGCACTACTAAATTTTTGAAAAAATTCAAGAAGTGGGTATCATTCTGACCAACCCAATTTGAAGCAAAAACAACATTTCATCAATAAACCTTACATATAAGTAAAGGACACTGGGTGATGTCTCATATTTTTATGATTTTTTTATAAATAAAAAATTATATATTAATTTTTAATATGACTTTTCAAAAATATTAAATTTTTTAAAAAAAAACTTTGTAAAACCTATATTAAAAAAACTTAAATTGTAACACAACTTTTGGATTTGAAAAATGATATATGGTTTGAAAGTTATGTGTTTTCAATATATATCAATTCGCAATTCAAATATAGTGTATGTACAAAATAAAAAATTTAATTATGTATTAAATTTATAATGAGAAATAAATTATTTTTTTTGAATCATGATAATTTCATGTACAAACCCTTTTCATTTTATTAAATTAGGTTAAAATGTTCAACAACTTCGAGGGTAATGTCATGAAAATGTTTAGGATAACACTAAGCATGTGATTTTGAAAATTTTTGACATGTTTTGGGACTCCCACTTGCCTATATCCAAAGTAATCCCAAAGAATTTTCAAAGGGAATCCAAAATTGAGCTATATATTGTATTCACAAAAATTGCATACCCTACAATTTTCACACTATATTTTGGGCCTTCTTTAGTGTCCATCCCTTATAGAATATTTTAGGGATCATTTTAGCCTAGACTTGGCCTTTTCCTTCACCAGATTTCCAAATTTATTTATTACATTCTGATTATTTTCGCTGGCCTAAGACCACATTTTATATTTCAAGTGAATTCTCTAGGATGTGAGCACAATGTGTAGACGTCTGTACGATGCACTAGTATCCTACAAGTTTGCAAAATTTAAACATTGTTTATTCACTAAATCTCTACTCTTTATTGATTATTAAGTATTGACAATATTTAGGAATACCTTGGGGAAATCATTGGGTCGCAAGGGACTAGGTCTCCTATGTTGAACCCTTGACTAGACTAGCTTCACAATCATGACAAATGCTGGTAGATAGCAAGCAAGTTTGTAAATGATCTTGATTTAAGTATTGATTCTTTTTAAAGCTCCAAATTGAAATGTCCCTTTTGGATGTTATTTAGTACTCTAAGATTTTGAATGATAATTGGATGGTAATTAGTGTCCAAATGAATGTCTTCACATACGAAGATATAACAAATCGTCACACAAATGTATACCAAGTTGGTTCCCAATGGCTAGTGGAAAAGGGTGAGAGTCAAAAATATATATTTTTAGGTTAGATCCTCATAGCATAGGATCACTCATGCACATTGTGGAAATGGCCTAGGATGAGAAAAGTGAGGTCTTTGTCTTAAGAACATATATGTAGAAGTATCACTTTTACAAGTGTAATGTGTGGGATCTTTGCAAATACGTCAAGGATAAAGTCAAATGTGTTGGAATGTGTGAAGAAAGGAGTAAATAAAGTTGTATAAGGATAGGAGCTAAAATTAACACAAGAGTGTGTGACATGTCACTATAGAATTATAATAAGACATTCCCTCAAAATAAACCCAAAAGTAATAAAAATTAACATAAATATACAAATTTCACTATTACAATAATTATAACTAACTTTAAACCTATAAAAATAAATTTACCTCATCCCATCGACAATTATTTAAAGTCTTTTAAAAAATTAATTTAATAAATGCCTTAAGAAAAGTCAACTTAATGAATGCCTCAAAAAATAGGTTTGATTACATGATTGTATTTGATTTAGGTAAACCAACAAATTTTTTAAAAAAAAATCATAAGAGATTCAATAAAGAAGATGATCGTTTGCCTATATTTTAATCACTCTAATATATGCATATTTTTGTCATATGGTAAAGAAGATGATTATGAATTTTGTCAAAGATGAGTATCCAAGAAAGAAACAAGAAGGTAGGAGGCGTAGTGCTAAATAACATGATGCTATTTGGAGATCAATAAAGCTACATAATGGACTTCTCTTCCTTGGAAGTGATACTAAAGAATAAGATGACCATATCATCTTTAGAATCATAAGCTAACTCACCCTTAAATGTTAGAAGAGAACTCATTAAAAATTCAAAAGCCACCCTCTCCACAATTATTGAATAACCTTCTAAACCTACGAGTACCTAAATTTCCCACTGCGATATTAAACCAAGAACATCCACCTTTAAATTCTTAATGTCTTGTGTTTAAATTTGTCACACACCCAAAGTGTGAATGTACAATACAAACACTGACCAGTCCAAATACAATGTCTTTATGCTCAGATTCGTCGGCACACCCAAATCGTGAATGTACAATACAAACCCTCACCAATCCAGCATGCAAAACTTCTAGTGTTTTATTTATTGCTACAGGAGTGATAGGAATATATTGAACATCTAGTCATACTTCATATGCATCAAGAGATATATATGGCTTTCTTTTTCTGTGTTTGGAAGATGATTCTGTATTATCAAGTAATTTATGTTTTCATATTTTAAGGCTTTGCACTCCGTATCACAATTTGTGAATTTCATTGAGTGAGATTATATGATAGAATTTTAAAAATGGAAATTAAAAAGAATGAAAGTATTATCTAATTTTGATTGTTAACACATAATTGTCTATTATTTTGATCATAATTTTTGAACCATAACTTCAAATTGTTTT
Organism: Cunninghamia lanceolata; assembly: GCA_027924645.1. Taxonomy (NCBI): domain Eukaryota; kingdom Viridiplantae; phylum Streptophyta; class Pinopsida; order Cupressales; family Cupressaceae; genus Cunninghamia; species Cunninghamia lanceolata. The sequence continues at coordinate 14,034,687 of BSBN01000584.1, read as the reverse complement.
TTTAATGTGTTTGAAGAAAAACAACAAAATTTTGAATTGGGTCATTCTCATAATTTGTCTTGGTTTAAATTGTATGTGCAAAAATGAACCAAAATCAAATCCACAAGTGTGGATCTAAATGTCATACACGGATTTGAACTTGACCTGTGGATCTAAGGCTATCAATTGTGGTTCTTATGCACCTACAAACAAAAAATCACATGGGTATCTAGACCTACAATAATAAACTAGCAATGTTAACAAACACCTTTGAGGAGTTTACTACACTAGGATTATTCTCCCTCGGTCAAACCCCTAGATACTAGTTTAACAACTTGCCACAATGATTAAAGATAGTAGATAGCTGTGCAATATACCTAAGATGTTGATGCAATGTTGATATCACGAGATAATGTTTTAATGTTCCTTGATGTGTCCAAGAGGTATATTGGAGTCTTGGTCCTAGATCCTAGATGACAATAATGAATTAGGGTTTGTACTTTTATACAACACCTTGACATGCAATTCAAATGTTTTTGTGCTTTAGTAAGCTCATAATGACTAATTAGAAAGGGGAAACACTGGCCCAATTTTCAATTAAAATTTTAAAATTAGCTGGGGTCATTTCCATATCTGCATATTTGAACCAAGGTGGTGGGTGGATAAACTAAAGATTAAGCCTAAGCTCTAGGAATGAGTTTAAATGGAGTCATCTTAGGATCAAGTTATTTGCCAACTTCCAAGCAAAAATATATTGTTTTGCACACTGGTAATTACATTATGTACAAATAGGTCAAAGTGAGTCCAAAACCAAAGGGAAAAGTGCAAGGTATGCAATTTTCACCATTACATTTTCCCACACTTTGACTTCCATGTGACTACAATGGAAATGCATGTAAAAGTAAAACACCTAACCAACATTAAAGTAAATATTTAGACATTCATATAAATGATACGAAAAAGGATATCAATTATGGTGCATTATCCTTGCAATAAGTTCTCCATCTTGAAACCTACAAAATGGAATAAAAAGCTCCAATAAGTAGCATTTGTTAAGCATTTTAAAGTAAGTATAAACATAACCTACTAAGTTATCTTCAAAACAAAAAAAGTAAAGAAAAATTCGAACCAAGAAAAAATAGGATTTTGCATGGGGACAACGAATGGGGTATTAGCATGGGGTAGCCATAAGGTATTGCTTGGAGCAACCATAAAATTATGCTTAGACGGACTTAGAATATTATTTGAGGAGAAAAAAATAGGGTATTACCACAAGGCAACAATAAGGTACTTCTTGGAGCACTAATAATCAAAATGACCATGAGCTAATCACTACAAACATAGTCATCAAAGAACATCAATGATAATATATGTAGATATGTGCAATGAAATGAGAGGCCAAAAGGTGGTCAAAAGTAGCCACTTTTTTTCTGAAATTAACAAAAACTTATCTTCGACGAGCAATTCAAGATACCCACACTCAAAATTTCAAGCTATGACAAAACCAAGATTAGTGGTGCTCAGAGTCTAGTTTCTAAATTACTATTTTTTTAAATGGTAGAGATTAAGAGGTTCAAATATGGGGGAGCACATAAAGTGGTCATGTTTTTGTTAGAAAAATATAACATAGCGTCAGGTGTGCTCCCCCTAAAATATTAAATTTTTTTTAGTACTTCACAAATCCTTTCAATAGAAAGTTGGCTAACATCACGTAGTTTATGCCAAATTAATCTGCTATATATATATATATATATATATATATATATATATATATATATATATATATATATATATATATATATATATATATATATATATATATATATATATATATGTATGTATTACTAATTTTCAATGTGGATACACCCTAAAAAAAGGAAAATTGAGCATGCATCCCCCTTAATTTTGAGAAAACTAATAAAAAAAATTAATATGTATAGAATTAAGTCTAGAATATAAAATATAATTTATTTCAAAATTTGATGAACGGATAAAAAATGACACCAAAAAAGTTATTCATAATATTTTTCGTGAAAAATGAAGACACTAGAAAAAGTAATTGAAGATCAAAACCTGGATGTATTCGAATTATAGAAAAAATTACATAGCGAGAAAGGAAAGAGGGAGCTTGATGTCATCATGTCTTTTTGTAGAATAATGTCTTAAAATGTGCAAACCTGATGGAGACCACGCTTGACATTTGCTTGTTTTTGTATGTTTTATGCAAAACATGTCTTTGAGGATGTTACATGGAGGTCCAAGCCTAAGGGTGGGATTCCAAAGCAACTTCAAATGACACATGCACATTATAACTCATGCACATTACAAATTCAAAAAATAGAGTGCACACTAGGCATTTTGTGTGTTTTTAAGACAATTATAATGTGAACACATTATAACACACGTTATAACGTGAGTGTGTTATGGCTAAGGATTTTTGAGCCATAATGCTAGTGCATTATAACGCAAGCTATAGCACGCTACCATTATGGCATCTTTTTATTTAAAACTTTTTTGGCCAGTTTTTATGCCCCATATTTGTGCATTTAACCATGTCCTCTCCAATTCATTGCATAGAAATGATGCAAGTAATTTGGAAGAATTGAGAAAAAATATTTGTAAAATGATGCAATTTTTGTTGGTGTAGATTTCTTATTTCATTTCATTGGTTTGTTATGTATTTTCCTACACCTAGTTTAGCTTGTTTAGGTAGACTTATTAGTAGGCTTAATAAGGGTGAGTGAGAGTGATAGGTGTCACTCTCTTCCATGGGAGTTACACCTTCCCTATTTGTATATTAAGGTGTCTTCGCATATTTACACTTCTTAGTGGATGCAGTGTCCACCTCCCTCCTCCTTTATATTTCTTATAAATGCACTCACTTAGCTATGTCTTTTCACTTAGCCAGTCATTAGCTTGTATCTTTTTTAGTCTAGTTTGCTCTCTTGATTAATGAGAATAGCATTGTTCAGCCTATCATCTTGGTCATCAATGGTGGTCTAGCTATCAATATGGCATTAGGTCTTACTTATTGTAAAATCTAACATGGTATCAGAAATATGATGTCCTAGTCTAGTTCATCTTTCCTATTGTTAGAGCACTAGATTCTCAAGTTTTAAGTGTTGAGCTATTTCTTTGGTGAATGTTGCAATAATATTGACTCTACCATTATGTCTATAAAATGCTTGGAATGGCTTGTGTTGGCTTTTGTTTTACTCAAAATGGATAACTAGAAACTTAGTTATCACTATTTTTTGTGTTTGCTTGTGTTGGATTTTATAGATTACATGCATTTCAGGGTGTCATGGTGAGTTTTTGAGCCCATTGTTGTATTCATAAGCATAGAAAACATTAAGATTGACTATTCAATCGCTGAAAATGGAGCATTTTGTTGTGGGGCTCCTAGTGAGTTTTCTATGATCTATGTGTTGTATGATTCATAGGTTGATTGTGGTTGCAGAGTTTGAATGTGAGGTCATGTGTTTTCATTGAAATGGTACATTGAGTTTCTTATCTTTTAAGATTATGATTTTCACTTTCAATACCTGGTACAAGGTTGAAAGGTCTAGGCGTTCATACTTTTGTGAGGTACGAGGAATATAAAGGTCCACTATGCACCTTATACACAATGATCATAACTCTCAAGTGGGCATTTGAATCCTCTATCGGCAAGCATGTACCACACTTATTGGTGGGTTCCTATATGACATCCATTAGCAAGTATACTCTCCACTACCCCGAGTATATTCTTTCTCTCCCTGTGGCCATGTTGGAACCAAACAGCAAGTCAACTCTAAGATCTCTATTCTTTTCAATGGTGAGATTTAACGGCAGTTGGCTTTACATGTATGGGTTTTTTATCCTACACCATATACACCCTAATATCCAATAACCTTTTGGAATAAAATCTTTCGACATACCAACTACTCTTGTAGACCTACCTATGACCGATACTTTCCAACTTTATTATAACATACTCGTATTAAGTAATGTAAATGTGGAGGATGTAACCAGTGTAAGGTATCTTACCTGATGTTCGTAAATATCATCCACTTCAATAGTTAAAGGTCAATTTTGGCCAATAAAACTAGGACAAATATTTACCAATTTTTATTGTGAATGAGGTGTAAAATTGTTATTGGCTGTTTGACCATTAAAGTGGATGATATTTAAGTAGAGTGGTCTTAGCCCATGGCCTATGTGGCTTGCCATGTTGTCATCTTTACTGGGTCTCCTTTCACCATGGACTTGTCACTTGGCCTTGCCATGTGTCAACTGTGGAACCTGCCATGTGTGCACCAATGGGAACTACCACACCATCATCCTTGTGTATAGGTATTGTTACATCATATTCCTTCCTGCTAATATCTTGCTTATGCAATACTCACATCAGCACAGTTTTGGGTTGGAGCCTAGAGGAGGGACCTCCTCTCTATTGAGGCTTTCTATTTCACAACTAAACTTTGGAGGGGCATAACTAAGTCATTTAAGGGCCTTTTCTCGAAGATTTTTTTCAAATTGGGTCAATTTTTCACCAAATTTATAATGGTGTATTTAATTTTCTATTTCAATTCCTTACTTTCCAAAATTCATGTTTTTTTTTGCATTTTTCTCTACAATTCCTATTTTGAGAATTATGGAGGGCCATATCTTAAACACAAACTCCTTTTTGGATCTCATTTTTAAAAGTACATATTTTTCTACATACTTCATGTTGGTGTCATTTTTTTTTCTCATTCTACATCTAAATTGTAGTTTCTACATTGTGCTTCATTTGAAAACTTGGAAAACATAATTAGATACTATAAATGCATTGATGATAAAGTGTTAATTCTTGTATATGTTTAGTGGGTCTTATATAGAGGATCTTATATTCATCAAACTAAGATAAAGTTCCATTATGGATGGTCTCTTGATTTGAAGAGTCTATCATAGTTAATAATATGTATTTCAATTCATCCTTTTGTTACCACCTTGAAAAGAGAGAACTATAAGTCATAGTGAGATGGAACTCTAAAGCATTTCAAATGGATTCACATCTAGTCCCATCTCTATGGACTTGTTCATGAACCAAATACTTTTTAACAAAAGTATGAGATGACAAGAGTGATTGTCCTAGGATCAATTGGTTGCTATGTTGATATCGACATAGTTTGGGCCACCTTGCACATTAAGTGCCCTAATACCCTTTGGACCACAATTGGGAGATGCAAGGAGATTCTTATGATCTTTCATTCCCAAATTATCCTGGTATGGATTATCTTGCAACCCTTGATGACTCTACACCATACGACTATGATACAACTAAGGAGCTTGTTGATTTGGAAAATCGTAAACACCATGATGACATAGAGATTTATTTTGACTCATATAGAGACTTTTGTTGATTATTTAGCTTCTTTGACTCCTATTGCAAGTTTAAAGGCTTTACCTCCTATATCTTCAAATCTCCATTCTAAGGCTAAGGATTCTTCTCCTCCAACACCTACAACCTTGACAATTCTTCATACTCGAGCATCTAATATGGACACATTGTGGGATGAGCGTTATAGTCACATGACATGCATTGAGATTTCCCCTTCACCAATTCCTTCCATAGAGTTTAGTGTTGCTTCATTGAGGGCCTCCAATGATTCTTTGCAACAAGATCATATATATCTTCCTAATACATTGCACTAGGATGCATTCTTATTAGACATCTCATATATGTTTGTAGAGTCCCACCTTTCAAATCTAGAGGACACTATTGAGGACATTTGATATATCTGATAAAGTTGTGCCTTCTTTCTCTTTGGATGTAATAAGGGTAGATATAAACCCTTATGCTCACTCTCTCTCCTTTTAACATTTTTTGGTGTCATCTTCTATAGTCAGGCTTGGGACTCCTAATCATATTTTTGCACATCATGGGAGCATCTTCCAAAGACATTTATCTTGATTCCTTCATTCAATCCACCACTTGAATAGGAATCCGGTAGTTTGATAGCTTGAAGTTTCCTTCTACATCTATATTCTCTCTTTTATGTGGAGGCATTGATATTCCAAGGACATCAGAAGTCTATTCTATTTTTGAGGGGTTGCATTGTCCTCTCTCTCCTCTATCTTCTTGGGGGAACCTCTCTCTCATTTCTTGGGGTGGATTTTCTCTCTTACTTTTAGGGGGAGGGAGCCAAGGCATTCTCCTTTCATTTAGGGGGTGAGGGCTTGTCTTCTCTATAGGGGAATCACGTGTACATGAGCACCTATCATCGCTACACATTTGTCGAGACCCATTTTTCACCTACCTAAGTTGTGCTTAAGGGGGGTATTGTATAAGTTTTTTTATTTCATTTCAATAGGTCTTTATGTATTTTCCTACACATAGTTTAGTCTTAATAAGGGTGAGTGGGGGTGATAGGTGTCACTCTCTTCAATAGAAGTTACACTCTCCTTATTTGGATACTAAGATGTCTTCTCATATCTTGGAACACTTCTTGGTGGATGAGGTGTTGACCTCCCTACTCCTTTGCATTTCTTATAAATGCACTCATCTGGCTATGTGTTTCCATCTAACTAGTCATTAGCTTGTATCTTTCTTGAGTCTAGTGTGCTCTCTTGATTAATGGGAATAGCATTGTTTTTCCTATCATCTTGGTATTGAATGGCGTTGTGTCTATCAATATGGGACTAAGTCTTGGTTGATTTCTTCCTTATTACAAAATCTAACAATTTTGTAAAGCCTAATATGTAGGAATATAAAGATGTCATCATGTGAGAACCTCATATGATGATAGGAAGCAAGGTGCTCCCAATGTTGCCTCTAATTAGGGCCATAAACCAATGATAATAATTATGAATGTTAGAAGGGAAAGATGGACATAGAGAAGTACATGATTTCACCATGATAAGCATTGATATAGTGTAATCAACATAAAACATGATAGTGTAAGTTAAATAATCATTGTTAGCAAAAAAATGTGAATCAGAAGATCTAAGTTTGGTACTTGTAGAAGAGCACATAATCATCATAAGATAAAAGCGTCTGAGTGTAAACATGTAGGCATGTATCTATAAATGGCAAAGGATGATAAAATGCTCTTAATGTTGCTCCAAATGGGAGGGCACCTAATCAAGAAACCTATATAAATAGATCCTCTAAATCAGTCAATTATAATCACATAATTGTGGTGAAATGTAATGGAATAACTTGCACAAAAGAAGAATATAATAATATGTTGCATATAGTTCAGAATAATAAACCACTTCGAGATGGAATCCTCCAAAAGTCTCCAAGAAGAACACAATTCGCAATATGATAATAATAAATTAACCACTAGCTCCTATATATATCTAATTATGCCATGGTTACCACCCAAGCCGACTTAGATACCTAAATATAACACCCGAGGTGACTTAATTATCTAAATAAGACTATAATAATGATCATTCATTCTTCAAAAATTAAAAAACAATTCACTGATTTGCAACCTTGGGAGTGAATTTGGTGGAAACCCTGATTTTACAATAACTCCTTCAAATATGCTCCAAATGACCTCAAATCTAGACTATAGCAGCTTCAATATGGCTTTGAAAAACCTCCAATGAGAAAAAATTATCAAAATAAGAGAGATATGCACCTCACAATTTAACCTTTTGAATTAAAAAAATTGCCTTGATTCTTCCCCTCTAAGTGCCAAGATCATGCTCTGATACCAATTGTAATTAAATAACTTGCACAAAACAAGAATATGATAATAATATGCTACAAATAGTTGAGAATAATAAGCCACTTTGAGGGGGCAAACCTCCAAAAGTCTCTAAGAACATAATTCATCATATGATGATAATAAACTAACCACTAGTTCCTATATATACCTAATTATGCCATGGTTGCCATCCAAAGGCAACTTAGATATCTAAATTTAACACCTAGGATGACTTAATTATCTAAATAAGACTATAATAATGATCATGTAACTTAATTAAGAGTTAAGGTAGCCACAAACCAACTACTTAGAACCATATGCACATTATAGAATTAAAGGCATAGCATGAAATGGAAGATTGCCTCCCATGGGAAGCTATAATCAATGATATTGCAAGAGTTATATCTAGTATTCATAGTCAGATAAACAATTTGTTGTTATATGTACATGTAAGGTAATCTCAAATTTTGTCTATGCATCAAATATAGTAATTAAATTTGTGAATATTGTGCTTATAATAAGAAATATGATTATGAAATACCCATATGAATGTTGTTAGGATTAAGGTGCCATCAGCCTTATAAATCTTATGTATTTAATTACTCCTAATATTGTTTGTAAATCATTCATAAGGGATGAAGTATTCACCAAGTAGCAATCTTGTTTCTACCGCATTTTGGATCCTTGTACCAATAGAAGGGTGTGGGGGGCTTGTCCGCCACTACTATCGCCCTCGAAGAGAATTTTTTTAGAAAATTGCCTTGTAAAATATTGTAATTTCGCAGTCAATCTAGACTGTTCATCATTAGGTCATAGATCTGACAATAGAAGTTATGTTAGGGTTTTTTGCCCTAGAAGGAAACACTCTTTTAAGAGGATATTGTATTACAGTTGTGGATGACTATTAAAGGCATTGTTGGATTGAAGACTGAAGAGGAAATTGATAGTGTTGTATTGTAAACTCTATTGAAGTTAATACAGACTGGTGTACCTCTTATTGTGTGGAGTTCTTTCCTGAAAGGGTTTCTCTATGTAAACACTATGTTATGTGTTTGATCTTTTGTTCTGTTGTTTCTTTGTGTTGATTTCATACTATCTCCATTTTAGTTCTGCATTGCATTAATAGTTAGAATTGTAATCAGATTTCCATTCTATAGTTGTTCACCTTCATTTCTAACAAATGTAATGTATCAATCTACCTATAAATCATAATGGAAACATTGTAAGATGAAGCAATCAAAGAACTAAAAGCAATCCCATAAACTTGTGTAATTGGATCAACAAAATCACTAACTATAACTTATTAATAAACTATAGGAGTATCTATAGGTAAGGATGAAAAATATATATCACTAAAGTTCAAATCTAAATAAATCATAAATACTATAGGTTCCTTTCCTTTTCACTTATGTTCTTCTAATTGTTTCTTCATATCACTAGGACTAGTTTCAATGCTTATGTTATCTTTTTTTCATGTAATTATAGTGTTTCTAGAATACCATGCTCATATTAACCAAGTCCTTTACCTTTGTATCCAAATTTTTGCATAATCTTCTATCTAAGGCCATATAAATTATCAAATGGTATAGAAGTGAATGAAGTAGCATGATTAGTATCCCTCTATAAATCATGTCACAAGCACAAGCTGATTTTGTCTCATTAGCATCACATGGCTTAGGAAGTGGTAGTTTACCATATATAGATGGGATCTATATAAAGTGAATGAATGTTATAAGCATTAGGATCAAACTTGTATTCTCCAAAACCACAAGGAATGAAATCTAATGCACCCCATCATCACCAAATAAAGCACTATCATTATTTTGGCATCTCTTTAGTAGATTGATTTTGTGTAATAAAAATTTTAGGTTGATCCACTATTTGACAAAAACTAAATGGATGAGGATCCACATTTATTTGATATCTCTCAATATTATAATAAACTTTACAAATATGTGAAAAGTAGATGGCACAAGCCCCATACATGAATCAATGGATGAACCAAAAATATATTATATGTTAATTTCTCAAGAATCACATGGAATGGTGAATCAATAGGGAGAGGTCCAACTGTAATAGAAAGGCAAATAAGACCCATACATTTTCTACTAGTTAGTAACATTATATATATATATATATATATATATATATATATATATATATATATATATATATATATATATATATAGATATATATATATATATACATATATATAGATATATATACATGCATATATATATATATGTATATATGTATATATACATATATATATATATGTATATATATATACATATATGTATATATATACATATATGTATATATATACATATATGTATATATATACATATATGTATATATATACATATATGTATATATATACATATATGTATATATATATATATATAAATATCCACATTCAACTTTTTCAAACAGCCGTCACTACATGTATTCAAACTAGATCCATTATCAACGAAGGCACACTTAACGTAGATATTATCATATTATACCACAATATGTAAAGGTAAATGATCATTAATAATTGACTCAAATGGAAGATCAGCATCACCAAATGAAATATCATGTTTTTTTTGTAGAACCAATAAATGTTATGAAAGAAGTCACTATCTATGTTGAAGTATCATAATGTTCTTAGATATTTTCTAAAGCTTTTTGCATGATATCCTTATATGAAGATGATGTACACACTACATTCCAAAGAGATATCTTAGCATGTGTATTCTAAAGTTGATCAATTATATGCATACACTTTTTATTGATCACATAACTTACTCAAACTTAAAAAACACAAATTAAGTGTAATTGACGTGACCCCGTAGAGGCCATAAGTTCATCTAACCATGGCAAAGCCATAAAATTGGACCAAATACCATAAAATTGGAAAGCAATAAATATGGCTCCCATGCATATTAAATTAACATGGCATTAACTAGCAACAAACATCCATGTATTGAATACCACATGAGCAAAATCTTCACATTAAACAACAAAATATATTGTGTAGTTCCACCAATTTAGTAAATCTATCAAAGTAAATAGGATATATGATAAATGATATTGTGCCAATGGCCTTTACAAAAAAAAAGGAAATTCGATTCTAAAAAAAGTAAATTTCGTACTACTTTAATATAAAATAGAAAGCATACTCTAACCCCTAAAAAATGCAATGCAGTTGCACTACTAACCATTTTAATACATTTAAGTTGTAGAACAATGTCAGTCATTTTTGCTATTATGACTAGTCCTAGAAAAATGATGAGGGATTGGAAACTCAAATAGGCAAATAGTAAGAAATATGTAGAGGATGTACTATCACATCTTATTTTGTAAACTATATTTTACTATTCATTCTATGTTTGAGTAGCATATTTGAGAGTGACATATAGAGGCCATGAGTTCATCACCTTAAGAAAGCCATTAATTTGTTGTTATATGTACATGTAAGGTAATCTCAAATTTTGTCTATGCATCAAATATAGTAATTAAATTTGTGAATATTGTGCTTACAATCACATTTTGGATTCTTGTACCCGACAGGAGGGTGCGGGGGGCTTGCCCCCCCACTACTAAGAGAAATTTTTTTTAGAAAATTGCCTTGTAAAGTATTGTAATTTCGTAGTCAATCTGGATCGTTCATCATTAGGTCATAGATCTGACGATAGAAGTTATGTTAGGGTTTTTTGCCCTAGAAGGTAACACTCTTTTAAGAGTATATTGTATTATGGTTGTGGATGAGTATTAAGGGCGTTGTTGGATTGAAGACTTCAAGAGTAGATTGATAGTGTTGTATTGTAAACTCTATTGAAGTTAATACAAACTGGTGCACCTCTTCTTGTGTGGAGTTCTTTCCTAAAAAGGTTTCTCTTCATAAACACTATGTTATGTGTTTGATCTTCTGTTTTGTCGTTTCTTTGTGTTGATTTCATACTATCTCCATTTTGGTTCTGCATTGGATTAATAGTTACAGTTGTAATCAAATTTCCATTCTATAGTTGTTCACCTTCATTTCTAACAAATGTAATGTATCAATCTACCTATAAATCATAATGGAAATATTGTAAGATGAAGCAATCAAAGAACTAAAAACAATCCCATAAACTTGTGTAATTGGATCAACAAAATCACTAACTATAACTTATTAATAAACTATAGGAGTGTCTATAGGTAAGGATGAAAAAGATATATCACTAAAGTTCAAATCTAAATGAATCATAAATACTAGAGGTTCCTTTCCTTTTCACTTATGTTCTTCTAATTATTTCTTCATATCACTAGAACTAGTTTCAATACTTCTGTTATCTTTTTTTCATGTAATTATAGTGATTCTAGAATACCATGCTCATATTGACCAAGTCCTTTACCTTTGTATCCAAGTTTTTCAATAATCTTCTATCCAAGGCTATATAATTTATCAAATGGTATAGAAGTGGATGAAGTAGCATGAGAAGTATCCCTCTATAAATCATGTCACAAGCACAAGCTGATTTTGTCTCATTAGCATCACATGGCTTAGGAAGTGGCAGTTTACCATATATAGATGGGATCTATATAAAGTGAATGAATGTTATAAGCATTAGGATCAAACTTGTATTCTCCAAAACCACACGGAATGAAATCTAATGCACCCCATCATCACCAAATAAAGCAATATCAGTATTTTGGCATCTCTTCAGTAGATTGATTGTGTAATAAAAATTTTAGGTTGATCCACTATTTGACAAAAACTAAATGGATGAGGATCCACATTTATTTGATATCTCTCATTATTATAATAAACTTGACAAATATGTGAAAAGTAGATGGCACAGGCCCCATCCATGAATCAATGGATGACCCAAAAATATATTATATGTTAATTTCTCAGGAATCACATGGAATGGTGAATCAATAGGGAGTGGTCCAACTCTAATAGAAAGGCAAATAAGACATATATTTTCTACTAGTTAGTAACATTTTTTTATATATATCCACATTCAACTTTTTCAAAGAGCCCTCACTACATGTATTCAAACTAGATCCATTATCAACGAAGGCACACTTAACATATATATTATCATATTATACCACAATATGTAAAGGTAAATGATCATTAATAATTGACTCAAATGGAAGATCATCATCACCAAATGAAATATCATGTTTTTTTTGTAGAACAAATAAATGTTATGAAAGAAGTCACTATCTATGTTGAAGTATCATAATGTTCTTAGATATTTTCTAAAGCTTTTTGCATGATACACTACATTCCAAAGAGATATCTTATTATAAAGTTGATCAATTATATGCATACACTTTTTATTGATCACATAACTTACTCAAACTTAAAAAACACAAATTAAGTGTAATTGACGTGACCCCGTAGAGGTCATAAGTTCATAACCATAGCAAAGCCATAAAATTGGAAAGCAATAAATATGGCTCCCATGCATATTAAATTAACATGGCATTAACTAGCAATAGAGATCCATGTATTGAATACCACATGAGCAAAATCTTCACATTAAACAACAAAATATATTGTGTAGTTCCACCAATTTAGTAAATCTATCAAAGTAAATAGGATATATGATGAATGGTATTGTGCCAATGACCTTTAAAAAAAAAAGGAAATTTGATTCTAAAGAAAGTAAATTTCGTGCTAATTTAATATAAAATAGAAAGCATACTCTAACCACTAAAAAAATCAATGCAGTTTTCACTACTAACCATTGTAATACATTTAAGTTGTAGAACAATGTCAGTCATTTTTGCTATTATGAGTAGTCCTAGAAAAATGATGAGGGATTGGAAGTTCAAATAACCAAATAGTAAGAAATATGTAGAGGATGTACTATCACATCTTGTTTTGTAAACTATATTTTTATTATTCATTCTATGTTTGAGTAGCATATTTGAGAGTGACGTATAGATGCCATGAGTTCGTCACCATAAGAAAGCCATAAATTTGAACCAAACACCATAAAATTATAAAGCAATCAATATAACTCCAATACATATTAAATTAACATGGCTTTAACTTGCAATGTCACAATTTATTGAATGCCACATGAGCAAAATCTTCACACTAAACAACACGGTATATAGTTCACTTTCCTCCATTATAGTAATCTACCAAAACATATGGGGATATATAATGAATGGTATGGTGCCAATGCCCATTGAAAAGGGAATAAATAATTCTACAAAAGGTAGATTCCAACCCCTACAAAAGTGCAATGCATAATTCACTACTAACCATTGTAATACATTTATATTAACATATAAACTTGACCACATGAAATTGTTAAGTTATCGAATAATGTTTGTCCTTTTTGTCATTATGAATGGTCCCAAAAAAATTGATGAGGATTTGGGAACTCAAACAACTAAATAGTAGGAAATATGTAGATGACATAGTATCACATCTTGTTGTTTAAACTATATTTATTGTTTATTCTAGCATTTGAGTGGCATATTAGAGTGACCCATAGGGACCATGAACTCATCTTATCATGGCAAAGCCAAAAAAAAATTAGACCAAACACCATAGCATTGTAAGGCAATCATTTTGGCTCCATTGCATCAACGTATTGAACACCACATAAGCAAAATCTTCATACTAAACAACACAATGTATAGTTCGATTCCTTTGTTATTGTAAATCTATCAAATTAGATGGGGATATATAATGCATGGTATTGTGCCAATGGCCTTTACAAAACAAGAATAAATGATTCTGCAAAATGTAAATTCTAGGCTAATTTAATATAAATTAAGAAGCATAATATAACCCCTACAGAAATGTCATGCATATTTTACTACTGACCATTGTAATACATTTATAATAACATCCAAACTAGGCCACATGAAATTGTTTTGTAAATAAGTGCATGTCCTTGTTGTCATTATGATTGGTCCCCAATAAAATGATGAGGTTTGCAAATTTGAACAACCATAATGTCATAAATCCGTAGAGGACGTACAATCACATCTTGTTTTATCAACTACATTCATTGTTCATTCTAGAGCATTTGACATGGCAACTTAACAGGCACTCAATTTTTGAACATCTCACTGCTCGAAATGCAAACTCTGTTCAAAAGTTTTAAGATAAAAAAGAATACATGATAATATTTTAAGACCCTCAAATTCTTGAAACCTCTTTTAAAAAATAGATTGCATACGACATAGTTTTCATCGCTTTGGTTGGGGTACTTTGTCGAACAATTGTTTATATTATTAATACACATGAATATATTGTGTATATTCATGAATATATTCTCAAGTCCAATGACCTGGGATATCAATATAATTTTTGTCTTCTTTCTTTCAATTTCTTTAATGCTTTGCTCAACTTGTGCAAGATGTTGAAAGAGTTGTTTTTAAGTTGACCTTTGTTCCTTCAATCATATCATCTTCGACATTCTAGAGTGATCTTTTTTTTTCTGTACGCATGCTAAGGACAGAAATGTCCTGAAGGCTCTATTCCTAATGATGAAAATCTTATGGAGAATTCACAACCAGAGCTGCACAGAGTACAGTAAATTTACTTATTGTAGTCATTCGAGACGAGACTTCTTAAGAATGGAAATTCTAAAGGCATTAGGGGAGAGGACCTAGTCGCTGCCCATGTACCAATAGCTGCCCACCTACGGCGTACCTTACTCCCCAGTTAAATCTATGAAAAGAACCAATACATATGTACAAATATTACAAAAAATTGAATAAGGAACCAATACATGTGCACATATACATGTGTAATAATACATTTCAGATATCACATCAAAGAAACAACCAATCATATGGTGACACATAAGGCAATAGTAAAGCAATCAGTAATAGGTGTCTTGGTGCACATGTTTCAGTCCAACTATTTTTTTGGGTGTTTTTGGACAACTCGGTAAAGATATAGCTGATTAGGCTACACCATTGATACCTCGAACCCCAAACAATAGTTTTAATCTCTTAAGTCACATACGAAGAAACCCAAAAAAAATTGTCGAAATCCGATGTACTGTTTAGGAGCTTAAGATTCGCAAAGTTAAGGTGAGTGGCTATTGAGTCCTATCCCTAACATCTATCATCTATCGAGGGAAAACAAAATAGGTCTGTTATGGGTAAAAGTGGGAATAATCAAATGAATAATAAAACCCAAAACATCAATGGAATGTGTAGATAAAAAGATTAAAATAAGAGAAAGAGATACTTACAACCTTTTACCTTGTGATTTCCATTGTTCGCCTATTCTTTCTTGATCCTTTGGTGATGAAGATGGCCCTCAGGAAGCTTGCTTCCTTGCTTCGATTCCTCAAGATGACAACAAGAAACGGCTCAGATACTTGTTGTATTGAAGATGAGCTTCAACACACTATGAAATGGATGGATGATGAATGGTATGAAAATGGGGTGCCAATGGCACGCTATAGATTCTGCAGCATAAGTTTACTCGAAAGCTGGATATCAAATGAAGAACAAGAGAGTTGTATTTATAGAGTTGTGTGAAAGAAGATCAATGGTGGAGAAGAAATGAGAAGATCAACAGAAGAAAATGTTCGAGAGAATGTGCGCGAATAGAAGAAGGACATGTGTCATTCAAAAAGATGCTCTGTTGAGTTAACTGCTTTCTTGATGAGGATGAGTTTTTATTTCTTAAATTAGAATAGATTTTTCTAATTTAAGAGCTTTGTTGATAAAACAGATTTGCTTTAAATCAGTTAACTTAGCTTTTGCTTTTGTGTGACAAGAAGAATTTATTTTTAGAAGATTTGGATAGATAAGAAAGCGAATTAAATAAATAAATTTATTTAATTACTTGCACATGATTTGGAAGAATAAATAAAATATTTAAATATATTTTATTTTTGGAGATTTAATTTAAATAAATTTATATTTTATTTAAATTTAGAAGAATAGATGATTTAATTAAATAATTATAAATTATTTAATTGTTTGGAAGAAATAAATTAAATAAAGGATTTTATTTAATTTTGACTTTAGAAGAAGTAATTAAATATTTTTGATATTTAATTAACTTAGAGAAATACGAATTGAATAAATAAATTTAATTATTTATTTATTGATAGAGGAAATAGAATTAAATAAATATTAAAAATATTTATTTGGACAGAGTTGTGTCATTTTTAGGTGTATACATTTTGCCCCTCTTTGATGCAATGTGTTTTATCATGTTGTTTAAAAGAATAAGATTGTCTGAAAATGATACATGCCCCAATTTGCCCCTGGTACAAGTTTAACGACGATAGGATGCCCCCTCGGGAGATTGGATGGGAAGAAGGTAGAAGGCGTGAGATGGACAATCTCACGAAGAAGGTGGAAGATAGGCTAGGATGAAGAAAAAAATAGTTTGAAGAAAGAGCTTAATGAGACATGATGCAACATAAAATGATAACACACACAAGCAAGTAAGCAAGTATGCACAAATGATACAAGAACAAACAAGGTATTGCCCCTATCAAGCGGTAAACCAACGATATACTGATAACAATATACAACAATGTTGTCATGGCGGGGAATGATAGATCCTGAGAGCAACACGAAGGATAGTGTCTGGTTTCAAGAAATGAAGCATGTCATCTAAGATGCGTGTATTGGTCTGATTTTGACAATGCTACATCCTATATAAGACAAATGTTTGATTATAACTGATCAAGTTGGTTTACGACCAGACATGGATCAAGACCACTGATTGTGATTGGATCATTTGACAATATTGACTTGACTTGATTGGTATTGATTTAAGGATAGACTTGCATTTTGATCACTGCTTAGACTGACAGCTAGAACTATTGATGAGAGATATGAAGACAGATAGAAATTTGATCGATAGAAGAATGACTCGACAGAAGAAATCACAAGCTTTTATTTGTAAACATTGATTCTTTGCATAGAATTTTATTGCATTGGATATGGATATGGATATGGATATAGATATGTGATGTAATTGGATACATTATGGATATGTTATGGATATGGATATTTGTCATCTTGATATTGCAAGTATTTTGAAGTGCTTATTTCATCATTGGGCATTTATTATGTTGTAAGAAAATACAAGCATCTAGGCATAATTAAACTGAGATGACCTGAGTATTACTTACATGGATTTTGATATAGCAAGTTAATACAAGCATCTAGTCAAAATTGAATCTAGATGACCTAAGTATTTCTTGCTTTTCAACAGACAAGGATTGCCCCTTTTCATGTTTAGACCTCTGAAGTCCTCGATGATCTTTTGCTGATCATGTCATTAGACAAAAGTCATCACATTACTAAATATTGATCCACAAATAGCAGACAAAGAAAAATGATTATGCCCCCATCATAGCATCTCTAGATTTTGGCATCCTTGAGTAGCATAGAAAGACATAATAACAAAAAATCAAGACTTTGTAAGTTAACCGATATAAAAACACAAAGCATTCTTGCATTAGATGTGTCTTCTTGCCATAATTGATAGAGTCACTTTGAGTGTTTTGGTACGGTGCTCTGCTTTGCTTTGGATAGGTTGATGTTCTACATCAAGATTTTTATTTTGGATAGCTTGCTTTGTTGCGCACGCTTGTCTAGTGAAAGGTATCACAATCCTTTTTGGGGGAACGGGCCCTAAAGGACTGATCTAGTGCCCCGGGGGTGCATTGATAATGGCCTTGCCTATGTGACAACGTAGAGGCAACATAGTTCGAGACTTGGACCAAGGACCTAAGATATGGGATCGGATGAGACACTATATGAAACAGATATGGATCAAATAGGGATCAAACATGGAACAAATATGGATCAAATATGGAATAGATATGGATCGGATATGGAACAGATATGGATCAGATGATACTGATGACAAGGAAACACCACGGATAGGTAGATGCATGGGTGATAAGGAATGAAATGCACATGGAAGAGGGCAAGGATGTGATCGCCAAGGACTAAGTCGCATAGGAATAACATGCCCCATTGTAGGTAGAGTACTTAGGATTTTTCATGACAATGTTTAAGACGAAGGAGGAGGATGAGAGGACAATGAAGGATTTGTGTGGTTTGGAGGGATAAGGTATGTCAAGAGACATCTAAAACATTTGTCAACATTGTGCCCCCAATCTTTATCAAGATCAAAAATAGAGGAATAGAAGATTAGGATGGATGGACTGGACAGTATAGGTATGTAATGGATAGAGGAATAGGATAGGAAACGGTATGAAAGGAAACTAGTAGGAGAAAAGTGATATGCTAATGAGACAAGGTGCCCCCAAGTGTAGGTGACGTAGGAGATCAACTTACACATGACGCCTGTTTGCCAGGTTTTCATCATGGTACTTATCCAAGGCGCCTATTTGCTAGATTTTCACCATTGGACGAAAGGTTTTTTCTTTACTTTTTTTTATTTTTTTATTTTTTTCAAACATTTGGACGGGAGAAGGTGGATATGGAAAATGAGAGACTCGAGTATCTAGTTCCCTGAAAGCTGATAGTCCCGCTAGATGGATGTTGTCACATGGACAATGTCAAGTGTTCTCACAGAGGTTGGTATGGAATTGCATGAAAGTGAGATGGAGAAGGTAGATAGAGGATTATGGAAGGTACGATAGCGGATTATGATGCAGATTATGCAAGACTTAT
Organism: Cunninghamia lanceolata; assembly: GCA_027924645.1. NCBI lineage: Eukaryota > Viridiplantae > Streptophyta > Pinopsida > Cupressales > Cupressaceae > Cunninghamia > Cunninghamia lanceolata. Next base: position 14,015,391 of record BSBN01000584.1, on the reverse strand, counting down.
GTAAGGATAGAGGGAAGGCTTATGCAAAAGCATGGACCATAGGGATATGATGGGGAAGATATGTAGGATAATAGTGGAAGAAAGGGGAGATGGAGTTATGTGGAAGTGTCGTGGAATGGAAGGGAACCATGACCAACGGTTGCACACACCATGATAAACATTGAAGCTTATGATGGGAAGGTGGTGTGGGAAGCAATGAAGATTTTTGCTTGGTAGATGAATGATATAGGCCTTTAGGGACCCACATAGACTTAGTATTTTTCTTATTTTTGCTTGTCCTATGGAATGGAAGGATTTGATACTTTTGGATGGAAAAGGAGAAAGGGGATGGTTGGGACTCTTGATAGGTGGATGCCTCATTTAACTTGATGGCTATCTGCTTGGGTACCCAAACCATTTTACTTTTAGACTTCTCTTGTGAAGGTATGGGATTGGGTATGTGCAACCTTTGTGCAGCTTCTGAGGTAACTGCTTGATGCTTGGGGACCTACACCTTTTTCAGTTTTACTTTGAGGTGTGTGGGTGTATGCAATGCTTGAGATGGATGTTTCTCTGATTCTTGACTTTTGTATCCGCATGCATGAGGACCTTTAGGATTTTTGACTTTATAGGTAGAGGCATCCAAATATTTGCTGTTGAATTCCCGTGGGATGGGGGAAGTGGGGTTGGTGGAAGCTCCTTGTTTAGACAACATGTGCATCTATTGGCCATGATTTGGATTGTTAGAGGATTTATAGATGGATGGATAAGGTGTTGGAATAAGTGGTGGTAAAATGCACGGAGGGGTGTTAGGAGTTGGAAGTAGCGGAGGTAGATTGGATGGTGGAAGGTGTATGGTCACATGCTTTTGACAATTGTAGGATGATGGAGGTGGAATGGTGACATATGTTTTGGGGATATGATACAATTTGTGATGGAAAGCAGTGTAACGAAGATTGGCATGGCAATGCATTCATGACAGATGATGCTAGTGCTGAGATTGAAGCCATCAAGTTTTTACTAACCTTAGTTTCTTTATTTAAACTAAAATGAACTCATTAAAATTGTCTAATATTTAGTTTGTAAGAATATATGTTTCATAATTTACACCATAGAATGGTTTCACCTTAACAATGCATTTTTTTGGAATGGTACTAATCATCTTTTACAATGTGACTTGTAGATTGTCCTTTGGTTGTCGAGTACTTTTATGTATTTGGCATGTACATAGGGCATCGCTAAAAAATGTGTACAGGTAAATAGATTGATAATTAAAATATGTGGAACATTACATATTTCAACCCCATAGCTTGATATTATGCTTTATATTTTAGGTATGCTAGTAATAAGGATGTCAGAACAAATATGTTTGATAGATTAGGTGAGATTATGTATGCAATGAGTGACAATGAAGACATCACTACTCATCTAATCAAAAACTTTATGGAGGAATTCAAACAGGAGAAGGACTTCATTAATTACTTTAAAACAACTTGGTGTCATTCAATGAGAGTCGTATTGGTAAGATTGTCAAAGTTTTTGTTATGGTTTATATGCATACATTATTTAACTTGATTTTTGTGTATGTTAAAACATCATGTTCTTTTTTTGTATAGCGATGTGGGTAAAAAACTTTTGCAACGTCGTTCTATCCATCGAAGAGGCAATGCCATTGCTGAAGACTTGAATGAAAAAGCTGAGGAGTATGAAGAATTTCAGTTCCCCTCTATAGGTTATAGAAAGAAAAAGAAAAAAAAGGTCTTCAATCATGTTCAGGCATAGCGACACAAGCAGAAAGGATTAGTATTGCACAACAACAAAGTGAGTACATTTATTAAAAAGTATTTAATTTGTTTACGCATCATTAGTTCTTTCTCTAATTTGATATGCTCAACATATGTTGTTGTAGCTTTGGATGATCAAGAAAATACTTTTCGACGTCATTTGCCCTTCTCTATTGACCTAAACCAAATAACAACAAATGCAACACAAATTATAGATGGTGATTTTTTCCTTTTCATTGTGTTTACTAATATACACAAAAGCTACTAAATATTCTTATTTCTAATCATTTTTCTATTTGTAATCAAACAAGTAGTGGATGCAATTTGTGCAGCTCAACCATCAATGTTTAATGTTAACCCCACTCAGACATTTCAACAAACCATTTCAGGTACTTAAGGTTGTTGATATTTTATTAACTTAAGTAGTACATATTCTAATCTTACACTTGAACACTTTATAGAAGGTAATGTGTTAAACGTGCATGTTATTATAGATTTAGATGATCAACAACACACTCAACATAGGCTACCCCTTTGTATTGATCTCAACCAAACAATGACAACAATAATAGATGCTATGCAAAGTGTGGATGGTAAAGGAATTCCAAAATAAATCTATCATTAAGTTACTCTTTTTGGATATGATTTTTAGCTTTGAAATAACATGTTAAGATTACATAAATTATATTTTGTAGCTAAATCATGTAATTTGTTGATATTCATTCTTATTTCTAATCACTTTTCTATAACTATTGAAATAAATAGTTGATTCAATTTGTGGAACACAACCATCAATGTTTGATGTTATCCCCACCCAAGCATTTCAACAAACCATTTTAGATAATTCAAAATGCTATATTTTATTAACTTGACTACATATTGCAATCTTATGCTTGATCACTTTATTTAAGTTGATGTGTTAAAGAACATGTCATTGCAAGTTCAAACTTGATCAACAAAATAATCAACAATATAGGCCACCCATTAACCAAACAACAACAATGGATGCAATGCAAAGTGTTGATCGTAAAAAAATTACAAAATAAATTTATATCATTGAGTTCCTCTTTTGCATATGCTTTATAACTTTGAAATGACATGCTAAGATTATGTAAATTATTTTAAATCTAATCTATAAGGTTATTTGTAGGGGTTGATGATAATATAATAGAGGATTATGGTCAACACTTCTATGGAAGTTAGATTACTCCTCCCATTTGCACTTATATCCAAAACATGAATGGGTGTTTCCTCATTGTGGCCCATTTGGACAAGGTGAAAATGGTGGTCAAAGTCATCTCCTTTCTAGTTATGTAGATGTTTGAGGAAATCTCTACTAAAGGCTCTTAGGTGGATTAATTCTAGTTACCTTAATTTTATATCTTTATTAGTTGTTGCCACTTCTAGTTGTGGCCAAGATTTTTTTTTGTAATATGATTATATAATACAAATGGTTCTAGTGCCCATTTCTTAGTGGATCCCATGGATTTTTCTATGCATAATGATGATATGCTACCATTTGATGTCTATGGGGATTCTCCTTTGGATCTTTTTCCACGTTCTTGTGATGCATCTTTGAGTTCTTGTGGAGTATATTCTTCTACACTTTGTATTGAACAAACATGTCTTAGAAATGCATGAGGATAAACAACATGAGGATTTTGGTATATGCAAGGATAATGTACCAACATCACAAGCCATTACTCAAGTCATATTTTCATTCAAGTCCTATTAATAATCCAAGTCTTTAACCCTTTGAACCCTTGTTTTTGTGTCACCTGATTGATTTTTTGACATGCATTATTTACATTGCTTTCTTTCATGGTGTTGTATTTATTATTATGCAATTATTTCATTTTGAGCTCAATCAACGGTTGTCATACCTTGTTGACATGTGTCTGACATTGTCAAAGAAGAAGCATGTCCATGTGATTCTCATATTAATAATGTGTGGGTTAGAGAATAAGTCTAATTTTACATATAGCTTAAATAAATTATTATTTTTAATGATACAACCTATAACATGGAATCAACACATTAACATGTAAAGAAACACTCTTGCCTTTATCGATTACATTATGATACTAAACTTTTGATCTATCAATGTGGATATGGTGGCCCTCCATTTGTATTATATAATCGTATTACATGATATTCAATGATTGTGGTTGCAATAGAGCAAGGAAGAAATCATCTAAGGACCCTCCCCCATCGTGATATGTGTTTATTATGTTACTTCTTAGAACTATTTTTTTACATTGGACGGGTCTTATAAATTTAAGATATTGGATATTTTATGGCTTGTTGATTTAGTATGGATGGATGTTGCTATCATAATATAGATTTTTATGTTTGTATGGTTATATGGTTTTTATGTATGTGCTGGCATGAACAAAGCCAACTCTACGACTTTAATGGATCTAGTTGAAAACTTGAAAGGGTAGATACTAGATTGATATATCCATTTTATCACTATAAATATTCTTGTAAAAAAATGTCATTTCTTTCTAGATCCTAGAAGTTGAATGTTAGAAATAAGTCCTTTGTTATCACCACCTAACTCCTAATTTATAGAGTGTTGGATATATATAGAGAGATGGAATCATGTAAAATGAAAGATAAAAAACGGTACTCTTCAACACCACAAGGCCTAAAATATAATAGACCCCAATCATCATCATCAAAAGTGCTATAAAGAAATAGGTCCCAATTTACAACAATTTTATCAAATGCATGATTTTCTGTAATGAATTTGTTGGAACTACCCTATGGTTGGGACATGTTGTAGGGTTGAAGATCAACATATATGTGACATGGTTTTTGTTTATGCCAAAAAATTTAGGCATCTATATAAAGTGGATGGTAGAACTCTTATAGCATGTAGCCATGGATTCCCGAGAAGGATATTTCAAGTCAGTTTTCCAAACATCACATGGAACAAGGTATCTAATCTACAAGGTCCAACCTTAATTGGTACAACAATATTACTCATGTAAGATCTAGCCATAGTATCAAATCCTCTAATAGTAAAGTCTAATGGTTATATCTTTGACATGTCTACTTCTAATGGGTTTAAATAATCTTTAGTGCATATGTTTTTAAGACTAGATCCATTAGCCAGTAAAGATTGCTTAATGTGTAATTTGCCATAATTTGCCCCAATGTGTAAAGTTATTGATTCTTTAGAAAGAATCAGAGGTGTGATTCGATCAACATTAAATGATTACAATTTTTTTGTTGTTTAAGATGTGACTAATTGTGTAGTAGTGTCAAAATTAACTTGGATCTTCTCTAAGGAATTTTGCATAGTATTTCTATAAAAAGATGATGTGCACAATGAATCCCAAAGTGATATGTTACCTTTAGTCTTTTGCAATTATTCAATGATGTTGAACTCCTTGGTTTGATTAGATGTGAGTTGAGGTGTAGGAGGCAGATTCAAGGATTTTGATGGTAAAATAGATTGTGATGATGTAACATCTAGGCCTCTTCCTAGTTGTTGGTGTGTATTCCCTACAAGATTATAATCATGTCAGTTGGGGAATGCATGAAATTGAGGTATAGGAGAGAGAAGACTAATTAGAAAAAAATCATAAGGGAACATTGTGAGGTCTATACAATCCTCATATAAACCAGGGCTAAAAAAATAACCAATGAAAGCATAAATCAAATTCACGAAAGAAGTATAAAGTAAACAAAATGAACCAAACCATTTTAAATCTCTACCACTTAATTATAATCTAAAATCACTAATCAATAAGATATTTTTATCTAATGGTGTTTATAATTAGCTAGTAATAATGATTTCACATGTAAGGAGTCATCCATAGAACCATCATAATCTCCATGTAAAAATTCTTCATTAAGGTTCATGGTATCATAATGTAATGAATAAGAGGGTGTAATAATATCATCAGAATCCTCGTGAATAGCTAAAGATATATCATCATAGGGTATGGTGTCATCACATATAAGAGGAGATACATTATGTAAAAAGTATGGCTCTATAGATGTAAGACTATTTATTATATGACATACAAGAGACATATCATCATGAGGATTAGTATGTTGAAGAGGTAAAACTACATCATTTATATTCATCATATAAGGTGAATCACAAGGTAAAACCTCACTGGATTTGTGCTCATGTGCTATCACTAAATGTGTACTCATCACTATCACAATCTATAGGATCATCATCAAGGTCATGCACAAATGGTCAACATAAGTCAAACTTGAGGTTCATTGTTCCACTTCGTTGGTTGATGCCACTTTGTATTGCTAACTTGTAGGCAACCTCATCTACTTGATTCATACATACTCGTCCTGACATTTCATATGCAGTTGGCATGGTTTCACGCTTTATGCAAGAACCTCATGAGCTTCATTGGAAAGCTACCAAACGCATCTTGAACTACATAAGGGGCACTCACAGATATGGGATTCACTACACAGCAGGTATAGGTTCAGTTTTGGTTGGATATACAAATTCTGATTGGGTTGACAATTATGATGATCATAAGTCCACTTCTGGTTACAACTTTCACTTTTGATCCAGCCCCATTTGTTTGTAGAGCAAAAAGCAACATGATATTACTCTTTCATCAATAGAGGCTGAGTATCATGGGGCTGTTAATGCAACTACTGAAACTATTTGGATTCAAAATATCTCAACCCTTCTTTCAAAATGACAAATACCACCACACTTTTCATTGAAAACCTTGACCTCTTGGGTGCATTCTTTGTCTCAATCCTTCTTTCAAAATGACAAATACCACCACACTTTTTATTGAAAACCTTGACTAACCCTACCTTCCTATTAGTGAAAATCCTTTTGACTATGATTTCTATTATAGTTAAACATTTAACAACAAAGGAAATATATATATTTCAAACAAAATCCAACTCTTTAAAGATGTTGGTAAACTATGTGATGTATCTAACCATCATCCCTTGTGGATTCCCTCCATACCCTTCTCTTTACTAAATACTATGGTATGAACAACCTTAAAGAGATTGGTTAAATTATGAACAAATCCATTCCTCCCCAAAACTAAACTTCTTCCTTAGCCATTCTCTCCCATCAATCTTCTATCATTCCTCCCCTTTTATCCATACCTCATAAATTATCTCTCCTCCCATTGCTCCCTCACAAAAAAATTACTTTTCACTATTTAACCCATCATCCTCTACTAGTCCCCAACTATGCTCTTCTCCCATAACCTTTCTTGTTTTATAACTCACTTCTAATCTTTATGTCAATGGTTACCCAATTCTTGTCACTATCTCTCAACCTCTTCCATACCCCGTTCCTACCACTTTTCTTCATCTTATGACTACTACATAAATTCTTTGTCACACCTCTTTCACCCTAGTAAACCACCTTTCACGCTACCCATTATGTTTACAATAGCTCACTCAACTTATACTCATTTATTGCTCCTTCCATCACTCCTACCATTGACCCTACCATTTAAAACATTTTTTTATCAATTGGGATCCATACAAACTAAGTTAAATTCTATTCCTATACCATCTCCTAAGACATCACCATGAAACTTAATCACAACCCTCTCTTCTATGACATCCTTTCTTATTATTTTCTCTTGGTCTTCATGGCTCCTTGTTTCAAAATGTATAATGGTAAGGGAGATTCAATTTTACCCATATACACTCTTTCACTGCTTTGCCTTGACTTCCTTGGAATGGTTCTATTCACTCCCTCATATTTTATCCATTCTTAAATGTTGAGTTATCCAAGCCTTTCATTCAACACTTTCAACTCAACATTGTTCTAAAAGCACCTTCTCTAACTTAGTTAAATCCAAGTGAGGCACTATCAAACATGCTAATGACTGTCATACTATTCCTTTCTTACCAAGATGCACTATCAACTCATTAATGACAAGATCTCCCATCCTTTTATCAATAATTTATTGTCAAAAATCAAGAACATAGTCATATTTAACTACTATGTTATCTTTTTTTATTAATAATAATCAAGAACATTTTTTTTGGTCCTGTGGTATTCCTCTGTATCTGCAATCTTTATTTTTTTCAATGGGTACTAGATTAAGTTAATTTTATGTGTTAGTCGTTTTAATAATAAAATCTCTGAAATGGATAGGATGGTGGGGACTACAAGGTAGAGATGATAAATGATAAAATGAGTGAGTTCTATGTGGAATTCAAAAGACCACCCAGCAGTAAGTTATATTTTATTGATTTTTTTTCGGTGCTCCTTTCATGTTGTAGATTTTGTCATTATCTCCCACTCAATTTATTTTCAATCCTATCCTTGGTCCTCTTTGTTAATGAACAATGAGATGTTTATTGTCAGGCCCTTCAAATTTGATTATGCTATCTTAATCGCAAGATTGTTAGAGTGGTAATTTGTAGACAAGCAATCTATTCACTTAGATTTACGGCCCCATTGCAGAATGGTAAATCCGGTTGTAGAAATGTTTCAATCTGGTTCTATTTGTTAAATTACTCCTTACCTTGTGGTTTTTTGTTTTTCATACATTTGATCATGCAGTATATCCTCTGTAAATAATTCATTCTCTGTATCTGAATGATGACAATTTCTTTCTTTCTTTTGCTGGAGTTGATGAATGCTGCACTATTCTTGAATTGATGTTGCCCTCTGCACTATGCTTTGCAAAAGAGGCAGCGCTTCTGTCAAAGCTAAGAATAAAAATACGAAAATACCCAAAATAATGCAAACAAAACTATGGTGAGATTTTGGGCAAAAAATAAATTAGAAAATAATCGAGCGAGGCAAACAGCAGTTAGGCAGTATCTCCAACTAAGCAAACAGCAGCTAGGTATGTCATGTATTATGACACCATCGGATGCATATGGTGCATTCTATATGTTGTATAGACGTTGCCTCTCATGCTTTAGCTTATTGTCTCATATGATGTATAGGTGCATATTTTCCTATGCTAGAATTACAAATGTATTGAACTATCTACAAATCCTCTCGTGGGAAGGGCTTGGGGTGGAGTAGGTAAGCAAGGCTAGTAAGTCGCCATCCTAGAGTGTTTGTAATGGCTCCAAGGACTAGAGGGCGCTTACCTAGAGAGTTGTGTGAACCACTTACGACCTTCGCTCAATCCCATGAGTTGCCAAGTGTTTTCGGAGTCGAGATCATGATGGGGAAAGCAGGTACTAAGTCACCAAGGGGGAGAGCTATGGTATAAACCCTCTTAGGCTTGGCATATGGCTTCAGGGCAGACCCATCATGCCCCTTCTCCCAACTATGTTGCATTGTTGATGACTTATGGATGTGATGCAATGATCTAACCCTAACAATATATACATATTTGCATAGTGTTCGTTGTTGAATGCAGGATCCCAATCCAAGATTACTTCATCAAGGAGATATTTATTTAATAAGGTGAAACGCTAACCCTAATTTGTTACTCTTTGTGATCAATAGGCGAATTCTAGGTCAAATCGAGATAGAGGACATCACATTCTATTACCACCTTGAAAAGAGAACTATAAGTCATAGTGAGATGGAACTCTAAAGCATTTCAAATAGATTCACATCTTGTCACATCTCTATGGACTTGTTCATGAACTAAATACTTTTCAGCAAAAGTAAGTATGGGATGACAAGAATGATTATGTCCTAGGATCGATTGGTTGCTTTGTTGATATCGACACAGTTTGGGCCACCTTGCACATTGAGTGCCCTAATGCCCTTTGGACCAAAATTTGGGAGATGCAAGGAGATCTTGATGATCCTTCATTCCCAAATTCTCAAATGACCCTGGAATGGATTGTCTTTTGACCCTTGATGATTCTCTACCATATGACTATGATATAATTGAGGAGCTTGTTGATTAGGAAGATCTTTAACATCATGATGACATAGAAACTTATTTTGACTCTTGAAGTGGATGATATTTAAGAATAGTCCCAACACGTGATCCTCTTTCCATAACACCCATACAACAGCTCCCTCCAATGGCAGCTCTTTACACACAGCTGTTAAATGCAGTGAAAACGATTCGACGTGCTCTAATCAGCAGTACCATAGCCTCACTCATTCAGAGATAACTCATTCAACTCACTCATTTTATCATTTATCCTCCAATAACGCTTAACTCGTACATACCGCATCTTAATGTTCAACTATTTTATCATTTAGCCTCCATACGAGATAAGTATCATAGCCTCCAATAACGCTTCTCCTCAGTGCCTTTAAGATCTGCCCACATGCTTTTCGGTGGATTTTGGCTTGCTTCAGACTTCTAATTTAGTTGTTGGTACATATTTGTAATCCACAACCCGTTCATTGTAATGGCACCCAATGGGCCTTCCAAAGAAAACAAATGTTCTTAAATGCTTGCAGTCAAAATCAACAATCCAGCACGAAGGACACAATGCCAAAATGCGGCATACAGCCGTCACCATGAATATATATCTATAGATAGCCTGCACAGTCCAATATCAAATCAAAATCATCCTCACATTAATCCATCAAAAAACAACAGTCGTTGTAGTATAGTGGTGAGTATTCCCGCCTGTCACGCGGGTGACCCGGGTTCGATCCCCGGCAACGGCGTTTTCTGGTTTTTCCAATTTCTAGTACTTCAGAAGAAATGTTTATCTTGTTCATCGTAGACTGCAATGGCTAATCCTTTATATGAATAGAAATAGGAATGTTGTTTTTATTCCAAGGTCTTATGGAAACTTTATTGGATACACTTTTTAATTCTAAACACACATTTTCTATGTACTTTTTTATTTTGTCTTCTTTTGTATCAACAATTCTAATTTTTTTTTATCATGTATATAAAACACTTAATTTTAATTTAATTTCAAAATATTATTAAAAGTTATTGAGATTTAAGATATAGTGAACCTATTTCTAGGTAACCATTCCTACATGACTACTTGATAAGATAAAGATGTTAATGTTTAACTATTATATCAATATAGTCTACCCTTCACTATCTACTTGGACCACCCCCAATATCAAACCTACACCAGGTCTATTAATTTATCTCCTTGACTCCTTTATAGAAAGTGTTATAACACCTTAGATTTTTAGTGATTATTAATTCTCTTGTGCCTATTTTGCACACCACTTCCGAAACTTTCAATTTTAGTAAGATTCAATGAATTTTAGTTAAGTTTCAAGAGAGCTCCAATGAGGAGGTTCATGCTTGCCGCCAATGCTAGAGGAGGACAGAATTTTCTACAAAGGACGTGCCATAGCAAATCGTAGTGCAGTTGTATATGAAGCTACTCCGTCCAGCTAATAGAGATGGCTCGGCCGTTTCAGGAAATGTCATCTCCATAATAAAGATGCAGGCCATGATAAAGGTGTGGATTCGCAACCTTAGTATTAGTGCTACCAATTGAATGAAATAATGGCGCAGCAATAAGCCATATTGAGAGGATCAGCATTCAAAACAAGGCATAACCTTTTAATATCAATAGAGGTGAAACAGCCACAAAATCACGACCTCTGAAAAGGAATGATGCTTGGCCTCTGCATTGAGGATGTAGTGTTTGGGGGAAGGTGCATACTCAAAGTGGAGCATTTGAGCCGCTGCAAGTCAGGAATCATCAGCCTATTCAATGATGCGGCCTAGTAATGAAGACACCAGTGAAGTGATTTATACAACCATATGTATAGGCGTCAGCTATCTATAAAGGATGGACGGCCAATCAAATTAGTGGCATACAGTTTAAAGATGGCAGCCTCTAGCATATAAAAGACGCAGCTAATATATATGAGATTGGCGCTCACCATAGATAAGGTGGAACACAACTAAGGCTCAGCAGTATGGAGAAAGACACCAGAGAATCAAGAAACGGCCTCTACCCGAAGAGCTTGTGCGGCCATATGAAATCTTAAACATCATTCCAGGTTTGAAGTGTGGCTAGTTATAATGTCATGGAATATAAATATGGTGTGTCATATCAAGCATCGAATGTGAATAAAGACACAGCCATAGCATAAAATGGAGTTCTAATAAGCATGGAACAAGCATTAAATAATGGCATCACCAGCATCATAATGCCCAACCAATGATAGTTGAAGATACAATATAATATGAAGACTCTCTATAACTCCTAGCATCAATTGTATTTAGACGCCCGATTCATATGAAGATACCAATCAAACACAGCCATTTCATAAGAGGAACGACCCTTCAAGAGGTGGCGTTGCAGGGCACCAATGAAGGATGATGCCGCGTCAAATACAAGGTGCAGGTAAAAATGGCACCATTATATAATCAAAGCATCATATTAAATGAGACACAACATCTAAATGAAGAGAGACACTTATTCACAAGAGGCAAAGCATCATGTAAGAGGATCGGCTTCCGGCAAGAAAGATTGGCCCTCAGAATAGCACGCAGATTCAATGGATCACCAGAGGCACAGTCAGTGAACATATAAAGAGGTTGTCATTGTTCATAAGAAACACAGTTTAAAGGTGCAGCAAATAGAGGCGGCCTCTTAGAAGATGCACAGTTACCGTTGGATGTCAGCAAGAATAGATCAACGGCTCCGGTACAGTAAGGAAAGGAAGCACAGGAAGTGATCCACGTGCCAGCTGCGGATGGAAAAAGAGAAGCTCAAGATGAAGCGGAAGCCACCACGTGGGAGCAGCAGAGGATAGAGAAGCAAAGAAGCAAGCAGGATGAACCACGTGGATAAGCCCGAAGAGAGATAAATAAAGTGTTTTATTTCATTTTACTAAATGCATTTAAAATGGTTCATGTGAGGTATAAAGGCTGAGTAAATATAAATAAAGAGTCTCATTAAACAAGGCTGCATTGCAGCCAAGTTCCTGCCAAATGCTGTCAGGACGGCTTTGTCCTTTGCAATAGTTCATGACATTTTTGTCTCCAATGTATGTCTAGCCAAATGATTGTAGGGAAAACAAAAAAAATGATCTGCATCAAAGTATTACATATAAATCTATTCTCGGAAGCATGTGATCGCCAACAGAAAAAATGATGGCAAAGCACAATTGCAGTTGCAATTGTTGTCTATGGCCTGCAAGAAGCATGCAGGTTAGCAAAGCCTCAAGGAAATAGAAAGCAAGTTTTAGCATTTGGTTATATGTCTGAGACAATCTTAGACCTACAGAAACCTATTTGCCCATGGCACACAAATTGTTTGATAGAATGACTTGAAGAAATTAAGTCTCACGGGCTGAAATCAAGAATGACTTTGAAGAAATTAAGTCTCATGGGCCACAATGATTCCCTCCATGGAGATATCAAGCCAGAGGTGAAGAACGGGCAAGGTGGCACTCAGCTGCAGCTTATCAGGAAAGGGGGTACAGAGAGAAATGAAAAATAAGATTACAGTTCCAGCATAGTTAATTGGATTGATTCCATTAAGGGTTATGGCAGAAGCCTTCAGTTGAAAGATGGTGGTGATGGTACCTCTGCAGAGCGGCTAGTAGACCTGGAAAATGTATGTCTGGATACTGCCAGTACACAATCCAGGCAAAATGCCTTCAAAATAGCAACAGATTTAGTGGGTGAACTTGAAACGTACAGCAGTGGTAATTATTGTTACTTTGAAGTTTGAACCTCCACACAAAAGTATTGTGTGGACACCAAAGGCAATCTCATGCTTGAATAGGTTGATGAACTGCCTTTGAAGTTAAAGAGGTGTTAAAGAAAATCAAAAGAAGTTGATTGCTAAATTAGAAACATAAATTTGATTGCCTGTCGCGCCAACATTCATGGAGTGGAGTCAATGCACAGAGATGAAGCTACTGCATATTAATTTGATTTGTTTTGTCTGTTTCTTAGGCTGCAAGCCATTAGTGGTTAGCTTCTTCCTGAATCTGTATGTTTAGTTTTCTCTGATCAAATTTCCAATCACTTCTCCATATATATAGAACCATCTGGAGGAATTGTTAAGCTGTTGTTATGATCCTAAATCTTGGAAGCTGATAATAAACAGAAGAAATGTGGTAAAAATTGATATATCCGAAATACAAGTTTGTAATCTTTTTTTTTGTCTGTTACACAAATATCTGAACTTTGAAATTTCAGAAAGTAAACATCAGATATGAAAAACTCAAATAGAATTAAGTTAATATGATTTGAAATAACATTTCTAGGTCGTGGTTCTCACATTGGTGTAAGGTATACTCACTCTCCATTTCTTCAATCTTTCAGGATTTTCGTGCTTATGAATGATAAACACATCCTCTTCCAATCCAATGTTGGTTGTACCCATCGCGAGGCTCACTTCCTCTTCACTTCAACCAGATAAAGATGCTTGTAAAGCCAGTGACCAAAAACATTAATTTCGGCATTAAACAAATCCCAAAATCCAACTGGGTTTATCTGCCTTTACACCTTCAAATTGATGAAACAGACATGCAGGTTTCCAACTTTATTCATTTCTGTGTCAAATGCCACATGAGCCAATTTGGTGCAGGGAACCGGCTTCATCTCAAGTACCATCCTATGTCAGGACAACAAGACCAACTTTAATTGAAGACCAGAAAATCTAAGATTCTAAAAATTACTCTTTAACCAACACCATAACTTTATTTTAAGGCATAATCTTGATTCTAAATCTAATCTTTAAGTAAGTTTGAAAACATTTATCCCAAGAAAAAAATAGAAGGAAACACAGTACAGTGCACCCAAAGCCCTTGAACCGCCTATCTTTTCACTGTAACACGGTAATGTAAAAATGCGAGACATTTACATGTTGAGTATCGTACCACTAAAACATTTGGAACAAGTGCCAAAACCATTTGTCGTTAACACTTCCAACTCTAGCTTCATTTACACGCTGCCTTTAAGATTAGGAATTCCAGATGGTGACATTTCCGGGACTCCCAGGGCATCTGAGCTTGTATTTAACTTGAGTTTCCTGCACTAAAATGATTTAGTTAAATTAGGGTTAGTTATGGGAAAAACTATTTCAGCGGAAGAAAATTTTACTTGTGTGGTTTGGACCTGGTCTTAGTCCAGTAATTTTGGTGGACGGAAATGAAAAGCAAATGTTGAATTAGTTTACCTCATCTCCAAAATTAAACGTCGGCCATTAATACCAGCTTGTACGAAATGTTTGACAGATAGCACAGATTTCATCGGTTTAAGCATTTTTACCACTGTTCTGTGGACTCGAGATTTGAGGACGATCCAGATTTCCCTGCACACTAACATCTGTCAACGCACCAAAAATGCAGCAGACAATGCAGAAGAGGTCCTCTGTAATCACGCCTTCTCTTGCATTGGGAAGTGCAAAAACCTTTGCATCTACCAATCAAAATCAGACAAAATCAAAATTTAATTGGGAACTGTTAAAATTTGAGCAGTTTTCCTGTATAAGACATTACTGCAGAATTAAACACATCAAAATTCAGAAATTTGATTGGCTACAGAACAAGAGATTAATCACGCGTTTAGAAAAGCCCCTCCGCTATAGTTCCATTGGCAGGAACTAATAAATGTTGTGCGCCTGTCATATAAAGCTAAATACTTTATTTAATCAAAGGCAAAGAGTGTCTCATATTTTAAAGTGCCACGGGAAGTGAGAATAGAAAACCAGTTTAAAATAAAGATTAAGATCTTTATTAAAATTGAAACATATGAAACCGGTGGGTCCCATTGCAAGGAAACTGAAACTTTACTAAATATGATTTTTATTTTCAAAGGAAGTTTCATAGCAACCCTAAAGTTTATATAGCCATTCATTTTTTACGGCAAGAAAAGAAGGCGGCGGGAATTATTTTCTCACGCAGGATAAAAATGGAGGCAGATATTTTCAGCCAACTAACAACTACAGCTAGTTCAGTTACAGTTGCCGGTTATTGGCCAAATTTTCAGTTGAGATTTTTATGGACGGTTGCAGAGATTTCCGAAGTCAGTTGAAGATATTTTCTTAGGTTCTCTGGGCTATAAAGGTAGATTCCACATAGGGAGTTAAGGAGTTTTGGAGAGTTCCACACAAAGATCAGATTTTTAGAGCAGCTAGCAGATATTTTCTTTTGTCTTAGCAGTTCTTTCTTCTAGGAGGATGTAACATTATTTTGTGCAGCCATTTCTACCTCTGTAATTTGTTACTGTTCAAATAAAGAGTCTCTGTTATGTGCATATGTGAGTCAATTTATGTTTCTTGTTTCTTTAAGTTTTTGTTTCTTTTGCCTCTATTAAATCTGCTCACAAATTAGGTGTTAATCATGCATTTTTACTCTTTGATTTCCGGTTAATCATATAAGGTTTGGCATTGTGCAACTGGGTAGTTATTTTAATCCGACGCATCGCCTTAGGAATTAGATTTTAATATTGTATATGTAATCTTGTTTCTTCTCTATCCTTTTTCCCAAACCCCCATTGAAGAATAGAAGAGCCAGCTTCCTTAAAATCTGGAGGTCACTTCAGGGGTCAATCCCACGTCTCTAAAGTTTCCCATGTTGTTGCTGGATTAGACACACAAATTTATGCTTCAATAGTATGGCACCGATTAGGAAGTGAATCCCCCATCCAAAAAAGGAATGAGAGAATTAAAAGATGCTCATTAAGGATAGCAAGCCTTACAATATACATTATTTCCAAGAAAATATAAATATTCTTTGATTTTAGTGTATCAAGCAATAATGGTAAAAATTGCATACCCATATCATTTTCCCTTATGTTTTAGAGCTATGGTGACTAGGTTGTCCTGTATCTATTGACTATAGTGTAAATAGCCATATTTTTGCCTAGAAGTTGGCAAATAACCTCATCCTGGCTTGTGCCAATAGATATTAACCCCAAACTTTTAAATTCAAATTTCAAATTTTAGACTTTGCCACCTTTTTCCTACTAGCTATTATGAGCTAACTAAGGTGCAATTATTTCAAAATATAGTTTAGAGTGGAGTATTTAAGGAATAACCTTAATTCATTTGAATCATCTAGTATTGATCTAAAAGCATCGTGGAGCATTCATATTCAGAGCATCATAGTGCATCTTGATTGTAAAACCATCCTAGACATAGTACATGCTTTCATGTCTTTGATCTTAGTTCATCATTGTTAAATTGACCTACATAGAGATTTGACCAAGGGATAATCTCCCTACCTAACAAATTCAATAATATTTCTAAACACCACTAGTCACCCATCCTAGATCACAAACTCAAAGGTGAACAAGTCACAGAGGTCTAAATCAAAGAACTTCACTTCCATTGGTCCAAGTTTAATTTTGCATGTCAAATTAATTTTATAGGTATGGAGATCAATTTCATTGGTGAAGATCTAAACCAACGAGTAATACAATCAATTTTAATTTTAGTATCTATCCTAGCTCTTAAATCATAGGTTGTTATTATCATTTAATTATTTTATACATTAGGTAAATTTTAGTGAAAGTGTTTATTTTCATTACATAAATCAGTGGGCTAAATTTTTTAAATCTCCTAGGGTTTCATCCTTAGGGTTTATTCCTTCTCCATTAGGGTTTTAGATTTGATGTTTCTAATTGTTTTGCCTTTATTTTATATTTGATTAGGTTTTGGGTGTTCCATGTTGATTTCTACTTGATCTATAACTTCCACTACTTTAATACTTGTGCATTGTTGTTGTATCATTTACCATGGATTTTCATGCTCCATCATCTTTAGCTCTATTCATGGATGTCTTGCTAATTTTATTGTACTTTTACATTATGTAACATTTGATTTTTCCATCCTTGAGGCTTCCATGTCTTATTTTCCTCCTTCATAGGGGTGAGTGCAAGATCATTAACCAAATAATATCCTTATGTGGCAATGAAAATTCTAAAAATAGACTTAAATAAGTTCACATTACAAATCGAAATCACTTATCTACAAAATCATTAAAAAATTATTAATGAAAGTTTTGGGAAATTAAACATATTATATGGATTACCAATTCATTTTTGAATAATTTCAAATTAATTTGATGATTTAAGTAGAAATTTCAAAGAGGCACTACTAAATTTTTGAAAAAATCAAGAAGTGGTTATCATTTTGACCAGAACTTAAATTTGACAATTGTATAGCTGTATTTAGGGATTTTAGTTGTAAAATACAATTGAAATTTTGAAAGGATTGTATCATATGAAAGGGGAGATTTTGGACAAACTATCAAAATTTATATAGGATTATGATAATATATATATAGTTTTTATATAATTTACTATCAAAATTTATATAGGATTATGATAATATATATATATAGTTTTTATATAATTTACTTATATTAAAGTATGTCATAGTATTTTAAAGGCACCATTGAATAGATACCTGTCATAAAAAAAATTGCTTGACAAGCAAAGTTGACTGTCAAATTTAAGCCCTGAAATTTTTGACCAACCCAATTTGAAGCAAAAACAACATTTCATCAACAAACCTTACATATAAGCAAAGGACACTGGGTGGATGTGTCATATATTTTTATGATTTTTTTATAAATAAATAATTATATATTAATTTTTAATATGAATTTTCAAAAATATTAAATTAAAAAAGAAATTTAAAACTTTTTAAAACCTATATTAAAAAAACTTAAATTGTAACACAACTTTTGGATTTGAAAAATAATATATGGTTTGAAAGTTATGTGTTTTCAATATATATCAATTTGGAATTCAAATATAGTGTATGTACAAAATAAATAATTTAATTATGTATTAAATTTATAATGAGAAATAAATTATTATTTTTGAATCATGATTATTTCATCTACAAACCCTTTTCATTTTATTAAATTAGGTTAAAAAGTTCCAACAACTTTAAGGGTAATGTCATGAAAATTTTTAGGATAACACTAAGCATGTGATTTTGAAAATTTTTGACATGATTTGGGACTCCCACTTGCCTATATCGAAAGTAATCCCAAAGAATTTTTAGAGGGAATCCAAATTTGAGCTATAAATTGTAATGACAAAAATTGCATACTCTACAATTTTCACTCTATATTTTGGGCCTGCTTTAGTGTCCATCCCTTATAGAATATTTTAGGGATCATTTTAGCCTAGACTTGACCTTTTCCTTCACTAGATTGCCAAATTGATTTATTATATTCTGATTGTTTTCGCTGGCCTAAGACCACATGTTATATTTCAAGTGATTTCTCTAGGATGTGAGCACAATGCGTAGACGTCTGCACGATACACTAGTATCCTACAAGTTTGCAAAATTTAAACATTTTTTATTCACTATATCTCTACTCTTTATTGATTATTAAGTATTGACAATATTTAGGAATACCTTGGGGAAATCATTGGGTCGCAAGGGACTAGTTCTCCTAGGTTGAACCCTTGACTAGACCAACTTCACAATCATGACAAATACTGGTTGATAGCAAGCAAGTTTGTAAATGATCTTGATGTAAGTATTGGTTCTTTTTAAAGCTCCAAATTGAAATGTTCCTTTTGAATGTTATTTAGTACTCTAAGATTTTGAATGATAATTGGATGGCAATTAGTGTCCAAATGAATGTCTTCACATACGAAGATATAACAAATCCTCACACAAATGTATACCAAGTTGGTTCCCAATGGCTAGTGGAAAAGGGTGAGAGTCAAAAAAAATTATTTTTAGGTTAGATCCGCATAGCATAGGATCACTCTTGCACATTGTGGAAATGACCTAGGATGAGGAAAGTGAGGTCTTTGTCTCAAGAACATATATGTAGAAGTATCACTTTTACAAGGGTAATGTGCGGGAATATATGCAAATAGGTCAAGGATAAAGTCGAATGTGTTGGAATGTGTGAAGAAAGGAGTAAATAAAGTTGGATAAGGATAGGAGCTAAAATTAACACAATAGTGTGTGACATGTCGCGTTCCTGTCGGATGTTAACAGAGCGGTTATGTCAAGATTGCAGTTTGATATGGATTCTATGAAGTTGTTTTATTTTTTTTATGGTTACTAGACTAAAATGACATATAGGCAATGCTCTCTACTCTATTTCCATAGCACACATATAATATTTCCATAGCACACATATAATAGATTGGTTATAAAAACCAGGAGCAGAATAGTAGTTCTCCATAAAAACCTCAAAATCAAAATTTATTTATTAAGACTACGATACGCGTTGAAATAACAATAAATTAGTAGCATTAGGTTTTCACAGTCTTGAAAATAAATGTGTAAAGATTTTCTTTAAACTGTGTAAAAATTTATATACAGTTTTACAAAAAAACTTTACAAATTTAAAACTATAAATCGGCCAACAAAGCAAGAGCGACTTGTTGATCCATTGCAAACGTTTTATAAAGTTAGAAAACAACTTGAGTTTATTTAGTCTTATAAGTCCCCCAGCATGCATCATTGATGATTTTCAGCTTTGTAGTGGGAAATTAATAGCTTGCTCTGTTCAAATTGCAGTGACCTGAAAAATGTTTCATGAACTGAGATTCTGGTTGTTGAACAGTTAGTTAGAATACTCATGACCACCAATTGGACATAGAACAACTAATTTTAACAAACTTTTATGAGCAAAGATTGTGGTTCGGATTTTGATGAGGCTCCCCACACTCTCTATGCTTCACGTTCAACTAATGTGTACAAAGATGACATTACTCTTGTAAGAGCCCAATGGAGTTGCTAAAAAAGCATATGCTGCTACAGAAAATGGTCTTACTATACCATGGTGACCAAGTAAATGAGTGTATCCAGGAGAATCAAAGGCATCTCCGCACCATACCTGCAAAGAACTCATCCGTAAAATAAATGCACATTCAATAATCAAAGAAAATGATAATCGACTGTAACAGGTAGGCAAGCTTTCTTTACCCTATTGTTTAAAACCTCTGCTCATGCCAAGAAAGCCCCAGGGGGCAGAACAAGCCATGACCACCAATACCATGGCTTCAACCAAGGCGCACTAGGAAAAATGATGACACTATTTGGTCCACAAGGTACATGCCACTTCAACTTCAAATATGCAAAAAAACAAATTCTATCATTTTCGAACTCACCATCCTTGTCAAATTACTCCTATAGTCCTCACTGAATCTAGGAATAAAAAGTATCATTTTACTGATCTATGTTTTGTTTATCCAACATTGGAAATCTTTGCACCTAAGAAAGAGATTGTGAGATGAAATATGGTGCGGATGCAACCTTGTAATTAATAAATTAATAATTATTATTTATACAATTCTCCCTCCCTAGTTGGCATAAAATATACAGCTACAAGGTTAGAAAACTTCAATTAATTGAGAAAGTCAACAAAATTCACAAATGTGAAAAATAGTGCGTAGCACTATAACAAACTTGGCATGAGCTAATGGACAAAGTATAGCCATTAAAACATGGTGCAAGTCATTCTAATATTTCAAGCACATGAAAAAACAATGCACAACCATAAAAAACAATTCGTGCAAGCATTCAAATTTAATGCAGAAGTAATTAATAGATAGCATTTAAAATTAATGCAGAAGTAATTAGTAGATAGCGTAAGGCATATTAAAAATGGTGTTCCCGTAGAAAACCATGGTGTAGCAGACAAGTAGAAGTATTTGTCATAAGCAAAAATGGGGCAAGAGAATGATGGCTCTGTGTTTCAAAATATGGAGGAATAACTTAAAATGCAAGTTAAAATCAAGTGTAACATAGCCCTAATGAGTTAAAAAAAGTCGTAGCCATGTATAGCTGGACAAAAGCATTATGTCTTGTCCATGAAAACACAACACGGTAGAATATATGGCTTAGCCATATAAACCATTGCGCAGTCATATCCAAAGTTTAGTTCAGCCATATAAACCTTTGCCCAATCATATCCAAAGATTGGCACAAATGTATCAAATATGGCACATCATCTCGAGGATTTAGCAGTACCTCCAATGACCATGGATCCTACAACCATTGTGTAAACAAAAAAAATACTAGGTAGGCATATGAATGTCAATCATTATACAACCAACTGAAGCCCTACAGCAAAGGATATAGAAATGGTAGAATGACATCAAAAAAAAGATGTTCGACATTGGTGCATTGAAATAAAATTAGCTTTAGCAGAGTACCCCTCGATTTTAAAATCATTATACACAATTTTTAACAGAAAATTCATGACTTCAATAATTATGGACTGTAGAGGGACAAAATCTCTTTAATGAAATCATAAAATTTAAGCGGGAAAAAATCAGGGTAAAAAAATCCTCTGTAACTAACTTCACAATCTCCAGGATGTGACAAGTCTACCAATCGATAAACAGCTTTCACAGCCTTGGAGAGGGCCAAAAGTCCAGTTTGTAAACTGCCACAAAAAAATAAAGAATAAAAAAACGGAGCTGGATTCTAACCTATTTGGTGTTACAGCAGACAAGGTTCAGAATTGCCAATATAAGACCCAAGTCCAGAACTGAATTCCAACAAAAGAAATGTTGAAAACCTAATAGAACAGAACACTGGCACTTGGGCTTGTCCATTCCTGCAATTTTCCCTGTAATGAGAAAGTTACAGTACTGTCAAATTTTGGCTACATGAAAAATCACCCATTTTAGAAGATATATGAAAGATCACCCATTTCTTTCAAAATTAGAAGATATAATTACAGGGTACAACATTGACGTTTTATAGAGATTTTGGATATAAATTATTGAAATTTGGTTGAAACAATTTACGAAGGAGAGAGATTTTAATTTATGAATAGCTATTGTGTGACAAATGTTGGGTGGGTAGCTACCAGCATGGACACGTTTGTAGGCAGCCTTGCCACGCAGCCCGACTCCTCGATCCTAGTAAAAACACAGACTCCATCGTTGGTTGCATCTGTTAAAAGCCTATTTAAAATATTAAAACATAGGCTTCTTTCTTAAGTTTTTGCAGGCTACGCGTCAGTCAATTTACTCTTATTGTAGCTCATAATTCCCATTTCCCTTCTGACAATCTCTAGCCCCCAAATTTAGGACCAATGATAATGCAAATAATCATTTTGTTAATATTTGTCTCTAATGAACGTGCATTTTCCTTGCCGAAACATTAGGATATAAATAGTTAATTGAAAAAGCTAATCGATGATTTGCCAAGAACAAAGAGTTTAATCAAGGGTTAAAAACAACCCCTCGCCTATAGTTCCATGGAAGGAACTAATAAATTTGCATCATCCCATCGACAATTATCTAAAGTCTTCAAAGAAACCAATTTAATGAATGCCTTAAGAAAAGTCAATTTAATGAATGCCTCAAAAAATAGGTTTGATTACATGATTGTATTTGATATAGGTAAATCAACAAATTTTGAAAAAAAAATTCATAAGAGATTCAATAAAGAAGATAATCCTTTGCCTATATTTTAATCACTCTAATATATGCATATTTTTTTCATATGGTAAAGAAGATGATTATGAATTTTGTCAAAGATGAGTATCCAAGAAAGAAACAAGAAGGTAGGAGGCACAGTGCTAAATAACATGATGCTATTTGGAGATCAATAAAGATATAGAATAGACTTCTCTTTCTTGGAAGTGATGCTAAAGAATAAGATGACCATATCATCTTCAAAATCATAAGTTAACTCAGCCTTAAATGTTAGAAGAGAACTCATTAAAAATTCAAAACCCACCCTCTCCACAATTATCGAATAACCTTATGATAGAGTTAAGTGGCATTTTTTGCAGAGAATTCTCTTAGGCTTTGGTTTTAGTCTAGATTGGGTCAGTTGGATTATGAGTTGTGTTACCTCTTCATCTTTTTCTGTTCTTATGAATGGGGAACCTTCTGAGCTTTTTGAGGCTTCCAGGGGCCTTCGACAAGGAAACCCTCTCTCCCCTTATCTGTTTATTATTATGGTTGAGGGTCTGGGCAAGTTTCTTAAGTCGTGGGTTTCCCAGGGCAAGATTCAAGGTTGATATTGGGGCAATAGGCTTCCGCTGCTCTCTCATCTTCAGTTTGTGGATGATACTTCTCTTATGGGGAGGGCTCGCCTTCAGGAAGCTATTTCTTTTAGGCAGGCTTGGGATATTTACCTTGCTGCTTCGGGTCAGAAAGTCAATGAGCACAAGTCTTCTATCTTCTTCTTTAATACTCCTCAAGCTATTCAACGGTGGATTGTTGGTATTCTGAGGTTTCAGATTGGTTCTCTTCCCTTTGTCTATCTGGGAGTTCCTCTTGCTGTTGGTAGGTAGCCCAGGTCTTCTTGGCAAAATTTGCTAGATAAGTTGTGTAGTAAAGTCAATCATTGGACTCATCGGTGGCTCTTTACTGCTGCTCGAGTAACTCTTCTAAAGTCTATTATTCAGGCTCTCCCTATTTATAGGTGTTTTGTTCAGGCAGCTCCTTTGTATTTCCTAAGGGAATTTGATGCTCTCTCACGACAATTTCTTTGGAGTGATAACTTGCAATTAGCTAAGTGGAGTCTTGTTAAGTGGGATATGTGTGCAGGTCATAGAAAGAGGGGGACCTTGGTTTGCATTCTGCTGTTTTGAATGGGCAATCTCTTGTTGCCAAGTTATATTGGCGTTGGTGTACTAGTCAGTGTCAGCTTTTGGCCTGTATTCTTACCCACAAGTATCTTAAGTATGTTAACACTTTTGATGTTCCTCGTTTCCCTTTAGAAGGAAGGGGATCTACGATTTGAAATACCCTCAAATCTGGGGCTCAATTGGTTAAGAAGGGGCTTTTTTGGATATGTCATTCGGGTTCTCAAGCTCTTTTTTGGTGGGATTCTTGGGATGGTCATACTCCTATTCTTTCTGCTTACCCTCACCTCCAATCTCTTTGTGATCATTTTACTACTGCAGGTTGGAATACGGTTGAGCATTATAAGTCTGTTTGGAATATTGAACTGGCTGCTAGCCTTAGATGGAAGCACTCCTCAGATTGGCTGCCAGGAGGGTCAGAGGAGGATAGACAAGAGTTGGCTTAGATTCTTGCATCACGTGAATGCAATTCCATGGTGGGACATGATGTCTTGGCTTGGAGTAATAGTGATTTATTTGGTAAGTAATTTGTTTCAGTGGGGTATGGTGAGCTAGTTAGGCAGGTGTTTGGGGACATTGAGGTTCCTTGGTAGAAACAAGCATGGAACAAATTTTATTGGCCCAAGTGCAATTTTTTTATGTGGCCGATGGTCCAGAACTAGTGTCTTACTTGGGATAACTTGTGCAAGAGAGGGTTCCAGGGTCCCTCGATGTGTGTTTTGTGCTGTAAAAGTGAAGAGAGTGTCTTTCATCTCTTCTTCCAATGTTCCTTTTCTAGGAGGCTTTGGCAACTTTGGTGGGTTGTGTGGAACCAAGCTTGTTAGCATGTCTCTTCTTTGGCAGAGTTCTTTGCCTGGTGGGGGAAGGCCCTTGTTAAGACCTCTTTTCTTAAAGTTACTTGGGCTCTTGGACTGACTTTTATTATCTGGCATATCTGGCTAGAGAGGAATAGTAAGATTTTTCAAGATGTGAAGTTGCTTGTCCAACATTTGTGGTGCAAAATTCTTCATTCTTTGGGAGAAACTATTTCGGCTAAGTGTGACTTGGCTGAGGGTGTGGATCCTGGAGAGCTTACCTATTGTACTCCTCTTAATCTTCCTCTTCAGAGGGGTGTTGATCACAGTGTTGGTCAAATCATGAGAAATAGGTGTCGACATCCTCTTCGAAAGATAAATAGGGAGGGGCGTTGGTGTCCTCCCCCTCGGTGTGTGTTGAAAATCAACACAGATGGTTCTTCTCGTGGGAATCCTGGTCATGCTGGTATTGGAGGTGTTGGGCAGACTAGTTCTGGGATTGATGAGTTTATCTTTTCTGTTTATAAGGGTTGGTATACTAAAAATATGATGGTGGATCTTGCCATTTTATGTGCGGTGGAGCATGGTTGTGTTCTTGTGTGGAGACAGATCATTTGTCAATCTGATTCTCAGGTGGTGGTGACTTTACTAAAGAGGCAGCAGTTAGAGGATGTTAGTTGGCATTTGGCTGTTATTATAAAATAGATTCTTAATTTGTGTGCTTCCTTGGATTTTGTTTCTTTCTGTCATATTCCTCGAGAATGGAATGGGGTTGCAGATTGTTTGGCTAAATGGGCTTCTGATCATAGGCATGATTAGAATATTATGGAAAGGGGTCAATTACCCCTGGATTTGTCACAAAAGTTGGACCAATTAGTAGAGATAGACAGGGATGTGTAATGCCCTTGCTTTGTATTGCTCTTTTCTCGTTTGAATAAATTTTTACCCCTCTTTTAGTAAAAAAAACTATCAAATAACATTCTAAACCTACAAGTACCTAAATTTCCCATAGCGATATTAAACCAAGAACAACCACATTTAAATTCTTAATATCTTGTGTTCAAATTCGTCACACATCTAAAGTGTGAATGTACAATACAAACACTCACCAGTCCATATACAATGTCTTTATGTTCAGATTCGTTGGCACACCCAAATCGTGAATGTACAATACAAACCCTCACCAATCCAGCATGCAAAAACTTCTAGTGTTTTATTTATTGCTACAAGATTGAGGAATATATCGAACATCTAGGCATACTTCATGTGCATCAAGAGATATATATGGCTTTGTTTTTGTGTGTTTCGAAGATGATTATGTATTATCAAGTAATTGATGTTTTCATATTTTAAGGCTTTGCACTCCCTATCACAATTTGTGAATTTCATTGAGTGACAGATTATACAATAGAATTTTAAAAATGGAAATTAAATAGAATGAAAGTATTATCTAATTTTGATAGTTAACACATAATTGTCTATTATTTTGATCATAATTTTTTAATCATAACTTCAAATTGTTTATTTTGGAATGTGTTTGAAGAAAAACAATAAATTTTGAATTGGGTTATTCTCATAATTTGTCTCAAGTTAAATTTTATGTACAAAAATGACCCAAGATCAAATCCACATGTGGGGATCTAAATATGGTGCATGGATTTGAACTTGACCTGTGGATTTTAGACTATCAATTGTGGTTCTTCTACACCTACAAACAAAAAATCACATGGGTATCTAGACCTACAATAATAAACTAACAATATTAACAAACACCTTTCAGGAGTTTGCTACACTAGGATTATTCTCTGTCAATCAAACCCCTAGATACTAGTTTAACAGGCACAGTGATTAAAGATAGTAGATAGCCGTGCAATATGCCTCAGATGTTGATGCAATGTTGATATCACAAGATAATGTTTTAATGTTCCTTGATGTGTCCAAGAGGTATATTGGAGTCTTGGTCCTAGATCCTAGATGACAATAATGAATTAGGGTTTGTACTTTTATACAACACCTTGGCATGCAATTCAAATGATTTTGTGCTTTAGTAAGCTCATAATGGCTAATTAGAAAGGGGAAACACTAGCCCAATTTTAAATTTAAATTCAAATATTAGTTGGGGTCATTTCCATGGCTGCATATTTGAACCAAGGTGGTGGATGGATAAACTAAAGATTAAGCCTAAACTCTAGGAACGAGTTTAAATGGAGTCATCCTAGGATCAAATTATTTGCCAACTTCCATGGAAAAATATATTGTTCTGCACACTAGTAATTACATTATGGACAAATAGGTCAAAGTGAGTCCAAAATCACAGGGAAAAGTGTGAAGTATGCAATTTTCACCATTACATTTTCCCACACTTTTACTTCCATGTGACTACAATGGAAATGCATGTCAAAGTAAAACACCCAACCAACATTAAAGTAAATATTCAGACACTCAAATAAATGATATGAATAAGGATATCAATTATGGTACATTATCCTTGCAATACGTTCTCCATCTTGAAACTTGCAAAAATGAAATAAAAAGCTCCAATGAGTAGCATTTGTTAAGCATTTTAAAGTAAGTATAAACATAAACTACTAAAATATCTACAAAACAAAAAGTAAAGTAAAATTCCAACCAAGACAAAAATAGGATATTGTATGGGGACAACAAATAGGGTATTGCCATGGGGTAGCCATAAGGTATTGCTTGGAGCAACCATAAAATTATGCTCAGACGGAAGTAGAATATTGTTTAGAAGCAATAAAATAGGATATTGCCATAAGGAAACAATAAGGTACTTCTTAGATCAATAATAATCAAAATGACCATGAGCTAATCATTGCAAACATAGTCATCAAAGAACATCAATGATAATATATGTAGATATGTGCATGGAAAGGAGAGGCCAAAAGGGGGTCAAAAGTAACTATTTTTTTCCTAAAATTAACAAAAACTTATCTTCGATGAGCAATTCAAGCTACACCCACTCAAATTTTCAAGATGTGACAAAACCAAGATAAGTGGTGCTCAGAGTCTAGTTTCTAAATTACAATTTTTTTTTAAATGGTGGAGATTAAGAGGGTCAAATATGGGGAGCACACAAAGTGGTCATGTTTTGGTCAAAAAAATATAACATAGTGCCAGGTATGCTCCCCCTAAAATGTTGATTTCTTTGTAATTCACAAATCCTTTCAATAGAAAGTTAGCTAACATCATGTAGTTTATACTAAATTTTTCTGCTAATTTTTTAATAAATATATAATTTTTTACTAATTTTCAAAGTGGATACACCCTGAAAAAAGGGAAATTGAGCATGCTTCCCCCTTAATTTTGAGAAAACTAATAAAATAATTAATATGTATAGAATGAAGTTTGAATATAAAATATAATTTATTTCAAATTTTTATGAATAGATCGAAAATGACACCAAAAAAGTTATACATTTTTTTTCGTGAAAAATGAAGACACTAGGAAAAGTAATTGAAGATCAAAACCTGAATGTATTTGAATTATATAAAAAATTACATAGTGAGAAAGGTAAGAGAGAACTTGACGTTGGCTTTTTTTAGAATAATGTCTTAAAATGTGCAAACCCGATGGAGACCACGCTCGGCATTTGCTTGTTTTTGTATGTTTTATGCAAAACAAATCTTTGAGGACCTTACATGAAGGTCCAAGCATTTGACTTGGATTTCCAAGGCAAATCCAAGCCTAAGGGTGGGATTCCAAAGCAACTTCAAATGACACACATGCACATTCTAATGCGCGCACGTTACAAATTCAAAAACTAGAGCACACTGTTGTGATGTTCACAACACGCCCCTTTTGCCCCTTAGCAAAATGAGGACCCCTGATGTGGCTTGCCCCCTTTGTTTTTGTGCTCTGGGCGGTAATGGTAAAAAGCATCAGCATATTAGGTGCATGATGATCCTCCTGTATGAGCCCAAAATTCAAGTTCTGAATCTTGCCTCAGGAAGCTTGCCATGTGAAAGAGTGTAAAATTCTAAGCAAGTTTGCCTTTTACATCCCCCTGAAATTCGGCCATGTAAGAAAGTTATGTCCGGTCAAAGTTTTGGTCCAACCTGATATTTGGGGGGAGGATCATATTTCAAACATCACCAGATCTTTTAGATCACCCCGATATCAGTTTATCACCTGATATTCACCTTGCCCGCAAACATCCGAACGTCAAATTTAGGTGATGACCATATTTGCGCGTCAGCAGCATCATGTATTTCGCGAGGATCATATTTCTCAATGTAACTCGATATTTCTCAATATCCTCCTGCCGTGAAATATCACCCTAAGCCATTATCCTGATGACGGCATTAGAACCCGATAAATAAGGAACGTCACATGAAGATGACATCATCATCCTTTTTACCTCATGGAGGTATATTTTCGAACATGACCTTTCTTGCATAACATGACGATGACGTCATAGTGCCACAGCGCTAAACCAAGTCATCATCTGGATGACGTCATCCTGATATTCTGACAGGAGGTCATTTTAGTCTAAGGGGATCATCATCTTTCAAATATCACCCGATGTTTCAAATGTCACTTGATATTCCGAAAGATCACCCTCCTCGCCAAATATCACCCTGATGAGGATGTATCACCCCGACCTTTTGTGCATCCCCTGATTTTTTGAAGATCAGCTGATCTTTTGAATATCACAATTTGCCAAATATCACCCTGACCAATTATCCTGATGACGTCATGTAACCCCGAAAGACAAGGAACTCAACATGATGCTGACGTCATAATCCTTTTACCTCGCAGGGGCATATTTTTTAAACATGACTCTTTTACCTAATATCATGATGATGTCATAGTGCTCCAACGATAGACTAAGTCGTTATCCTGGTGACATCATCCTGATCTTCCGAATGGACCATTTCAGTCGACGGGGTCATCATCATCTTAAAAACCTGGCCCGAAATTTGAATATCACCCGATATTTCAAACATCACCCGATATTCAAAGATCACCCTATTTCCCGAACGTCACCCTGTTTTGGCATGCCGATGATGTCACCCAACCCAATGGACGAAGTGAACCAACATGTCAATCACATCATAACAGCTGCAGTAATAAACCGAGTCATATATCCTGATGACGTCATCTGGACCTTTCCGGGGGGGGATCATATTTCACATGGGTCATGTTCTGAATATCACCCGATCTTAAAACATGACCTGATATATTCGCATGTAAAGGGCATCAGTATAACTTGTGCGATCCGCGAAGCTCGATGGTGTCATCCTGATGAGGTAAGTCTGGCTGGTACATGACCCGATATAAAGAGGAAATGCACTACCCGATATGCAGAGCGGGATTTGAAATGGTATTCAAAATAGCTAATTCTCTGTATGCCTTGTCGTTTGCATGATCATGATGTGTGCACGACATATCACTTCAAGAATTTTGAGATGCATCTGCTTAAAGGGGTGAAATGCTACCAATTGTTAAATGTACCTGTTCATGATATTTTAATTAGTGGATGGTGCAGGTTGCATAATAAGGCTCATTCACAAAAGACATGTGAGGCCTGCCTAGACATGCTGGAGCTGGAACAGGCATACCATGAGGCATCCTCATCATCATCTATGGTAAGTGTTGCATGTAATGGTAATGATGCTAATCCTTGTTTGTCTTCTGCAGGAGCGAGAGGAAGCACACATCATGATGAGGATCCTGTTAAGGTAACAGAAGGGATACTGGTTGGCAACGGGAGTAATTCTAAGAACAAGGAGAAAATCACCCCTGGGAGTGATTGTTTGATGGAGTCAGATTATGAGTTGTCTGACGAAGATAGAGGCAGCAGTTTATCCAAATTTGAAGAGCTCCTGTCAAAAGAAATGCAAAAGGTGATGCAGCAGCAAAGACCTCCTCAGGATGTCTGGGTTGGAGGATGGTGCAGGTTACATGAGGCACCTCATTCAGAAGCATCTTGTTCATTGTGCCTGCACATTTTAAGAAGATTGACATTGCTTAGTCCAGGGATGTTCCTCCTGATGATAAAAGAAAAGAAGAAATATAAGCTTCCCATGAGGCCGATGAAGTGGTGCCTAAGAAAATAGAGATACCAAAGTTGAAGTGGACATCCGGTGGTGCAGCTGCCAGAGCCAAAAGGAAGAAAGAAGCCCCAGACAAGCCTTTAGATAAAGACAAGCCATGGATCCTCAGGTTTGATGGATCCAAGTCAAAGCAAGGAGCTGGAGTAGGAGTGGACCTCATCAATCCATCAGGAAAATCCTACCTAGCAGCATACAGGTTGCAGTTCCCATGTACAAATAATGTAGCAGAGTACAAAGCTTTAATTCATGGGATGTTGTTTGCACTTAGCAAGAAGGTGAGAATTCTGCATGTCTATGGAGACTCAGAATTAGTTGTTAAGCAGATAAGAGGTATATACTCCTGCAAATACAAAAGGTTGTTTAACTATAGGCACAGGGTGTGGAACCTGATAGAAGGTTTTGATGCCTTCAATATCACCCATGTGCCCAGGGAGCAAAACCATAGAGCAGATGCTTTGGCCCAGGTTGCCAGTGCTTTGGAACCTCTGTCCATATCAGGTCTCAAAAGGTTCTCAGTTGAATTAATATCAGTGCCTTCAGTACCTGATAATGTAACCAATCTTCAAGTATTTGATGATGATCAGCATATATTGGATTTTATTTCCAATAGAGATGTTTTTGGGGCACAGATCATAGATGAAGTTAACATGGAAGATCATGTCTAGGAAGAAGGAGAAATCCTAGAGTTGCTTGGCAACAGGATCCCTAAGGGGATGATAGAGCTAGAGAGGGCATTTGACCTAGACAACATGCTAAAACAGAAGGACCTCCCAAAAGCCGATGAGGGGTAGTACTCTCCAGTTGACATTGGGCAAGGTGGTAAAGAAAGAAATGTCTTGATTGGAAAGGTCTGCATGTATGAAGAGTTCAAAGGGATAACCCAGGCTCTCCAGGACTACATCCATGTCATTGCCTAGACATATGATGAGCTGAAGACTTATGACACTTCTGTCATCACCCATACTATTCCTTTGAAGCCAGATGCCAAGCCTTTTAGGTAGAAACAGAGACCTGTCAATGCCCTGCTGGAGCCCATCATCTTTAAAGAAGTTAAAAGACTGCTTGATGCCAGGATCATATTTCTTGTGAGACACTCCATGTGGGTGGCGAACCTGGTACCCGTGAGGAAGAAGAATGGCGACATCAGGCTGTGCATAGATTTCAGGAATTTGAATAGAGCTTCTGAAAAGGATAACTACCCTTTGCCTTCCCTAAATGAAGTCCTACATGTTGTGAATGGAGCCAAGATGATGTCCTTCTTGGATGGCTTCTCTAGTTACAATCAGGTGATGGTGGACAAAATTGATAGATTGAAAACCGCATTCAGCACTAAATGGGGGATCTTCGCCTACAGACGCATGCCATTTGGTCTAATAAACGCTGGAGCCACCTTCCAGCGGGTGATGGACATAGCCTTCAGAGGCTTAATCAGTAAGTACATAGTGATCTACATGGATGACCTGACTGTGTTTTCCAAAGATAGAAAAAATCATGTAGAGGACCTGTTGATCTCAAAATCAGCTACGCTCATTTTTGTAGACAACCCCACGAAACTTGTCCGTTTCGTGAATCTACACTCTAAGATCGCGAATCGAGAAAAGATGTTCTTGTTCTCGTGCAAGGTCATTTGACATTTTAAAACTCGTTTACGACGTTTCCTTGAATTGATTTCTTAATATTTGCGAAGAATATTCAAGTCGTAAATTGGTTAAGGTGTTAATTTTAGTCATTTTTGAGTGTTAGGTAAATTTTGACTCTTGATATGCAAGAGCGGCAAAAAATGCCGCTCTTACATATTATTTTAAGTTTGTTTTTTTGTTTTGATGTAATGTCGGCAAAAAATGCCGCTATTACATCATTTTAAGCTCAAATGTGCGAGAGCGGTTAAATTCACCGCCATCGCACATGTCTTTCATCGGAGTTTCACCAACATGTAATGTCGGCCATTTTCGTCGACTTTGCATATTGGTCGATTTGTATGTCGTAGCGGCCGAAATCCCCGCCCGAATGGGATCTTCGGGATTTCGATGTCGAGTGCCATTAATGGCCACTCGTGCCAAGCGTTTAAACTCTGATTTCAACCTCTTAAAAGCGTCATTACTCCCCATTGTTGTCATTTCATATGCTAATCCTTTAGGTTGACGCGCCAACGTTCTCCTCAACCA
The DNA here is from genome assembly GCA_027924645.1 of Cunninghamia lanceolata. NCBI lineage: Eukaryota > Viridiplantae > Streptophyta > Pinopsida > Cupressales > Cupressaceae > Cunninghamia > Cunninghamia lanceolata. Next base: position 13,982,202 of record BSBN01000584.1, on the reverse strand, counting down.
CTTGATTGTATAGTGCGGAAGCCGTGACGTATCTCGCGCGCAGATTGGACCTAGGTTTTCAAGTGTCACGGGTAAGTTTTTTCTGTTTATCTTCCCTGTTGTTTCTTATTAACTAGTATTGTTAGTTGATGAGGTTTTGTTAGGTTTTCTGTTGATTGTTTTAGTATTAGGATTAGGGTTTTGTTTTGTGTCTTTCGCCGTTAAAACCTCACCAAAACCCCAACACTCCCGTTGTATGTCGAAGCGGCCGCATTCGCCGCTAAACCAACACCAAAATCCATTCAAACCCATTTGTAGAAGCGGCCAAACTCGCCGCTTAGCCCTACATAAAAAACCCTTAAACCTTTCAAATGCAATAGCGGTTGTTTCCGCCGCCTTTACACTGAGTGATGTTCTTTCCCCTGCCGGAGCGGTCAAATCATCCGCTCAAACATATCAACCAATGCTTACAAGTTCTTTCCACCTGCAATGGTGGCGTTTTCTGCCGCCCCTACACCAAGAGACTACTCGACTTGTCGGAGCGGCCAAATCACCCGCCCGAGCAGTCAAAATTTTCAACACCACTTGCGATAGCAGTCGATTCACCCGCTCGAGCATGTCAAATTCCAAAACTGCCAGAACACATGCAGAAGCGGCGTTTTTAACCGCCCCTACACATGAAATCTCTGCCAACTTGCAAGAGTGGCGAATTTTGCCGCCCGTACAAAAAATGTCTCAATTTTTCCTAACACTGGAAAATTTCCAATTTCATTTTCAAAGCCGAAAGCCTGCTTTCACCCTCGCCTCGATTTGCGCACTCAAGCCCTTTTAACGCATGCTTTCCCATCCATGATCGTCAAAACGCAGTTGACCCAGTTTATCCAATTTTCCGCTAACTGCGAGATCATGGCTTTTTGCAGTTCTTTGTCAGCATTCGTGGTGGTGTTCGAATTCACAGTTTTCTCAGGGCTCATGTCAGAATCATCTCCTTCAAACTCCAGAGCTATGAAGTACAAATATCAGGGTGTCTTTCCGGTAACGGCAGTTCAGTCAAATGTCGATGAAATCAGAGACACTGAGATCGGACACGTAGATATGGCTGAGTTCATAGACAGAACTAAACAAGCAAACCCCTCCCGGCATATGCAGAAAATCGTTGACAGCAATATCCATTTGGTAGCATCTTTTCCTGTCAGTGCTCATAATCCGGAATTTGTCTTAAAAATAGCTAACCACTACAATAGGGACACTAGAGCCGTGACAGATTCACAGGGGAATGTCGTCATGAGATTGGATGTAGAGTTCATGGACAAAATCTTTATGTGTCCACCACTTGAAAATGTTGGGCAAATTGACTTTGCCCAAGGTCAGCAAGATTATGACAATGATTTGGAATCTGCTAGAAGACACATAAACAGCAAATGGTTAAAGATTCCTAGGGCAACTTTAACCAGATGGCCAAAAGACCTTCACAGGAGTGATTTTGTGGAGGAAGTGTGTGACTTGATTACACTCTTGAGTTGCGTCAGAGGACTCCCTTCTGCCTCCAAATTCCAAGAATGGATGTACACTTACATCAAGGTGATTCTACGGGGAAATCAGAAGATATTCTGGGGTGAGCAGATCAGTAATGCTTTGCACGAGCAACTGGTAAGGGTCAACACTACTTTCAAATTTTACATGACCTCTTACCTCGTCTACGCTGCTGCAAGTATGAGGAACTTTCCAGGTTTGACCCAGGTAGGGGACAGGAGATTGGTCCCGGTATATGAATACTACCCCCAAATCACTCTGAAGGGGTCAATTCACCATTTCAGAAGAGTCAATGATGCATTCTTCTCAGTTTTCATGTGCTTGTGGGATGGTACACTGGTTCAGAGAAGAGTTTAAGATGAAGCATGGCAAGTTGTCAATTCTTTTGGTTGTTTGTTCCTACAATTCCCCACCTTCACTTATCTTCGGGTGGGATACTATCCTGGTTACCCTTACATGCTGCCACGGTATCCCAGTGATCGCATTGTTCTTATGGAGCTTTGCAGGCAACTGATTGTGGTTCATAATAAACAGATGGAGCTCAAAAAGTTAGGAATAAAGTTTCCTATCAAAATTGGGAGGTATTCAGTTCAGTCCGCCAACAAAGCTAAGATAATCGACTCCAAGTTGCAGTTAGTCACGATGAAGACCTACAAGAAGAGAAATCATTTCGACTTCAGAAGAGTCCAAGACAAGATCAAGAGGAAGTCGAATTTTCATGAGCCGATGGTGGAAGACATATGGGCAGATCTCAGGACCCAAAATGAGATCAGAAAACTAGATTTCTGTAGGCTTCATCTGAGTCAAATTGAAGAACTGGGACTGGCTGATATTCCAGAAGGGATGGAAGATGATGGAGATGTCTTAGATCACGAATATGAGGCAAAGAATGTGGAAGCTTCACCTCTCCCAGAAGTGAAATGGTCAGTCAAGGAAGAGACATCCATCAGGAAAAGATTCCAACCTATATTGGCAAACACCAACTTGTGGTTGGAAAGTAAAGGGATCAAATTGAAAGAGTTCCTTACAAGATCCGAAGAGGGGACACAGGAGCAAACAGGTAAAAAGGTTGAGAACCGAACCAAGAATAAAAGTGATACCCCTTCTTCCTCCAAAGTACACAAACCAAAGATCAAATTCGTATCCAAGGGAGGAAAGAAGAAGGAAACCACAGAGGTTTCGGATGCCACTAAGTCAGATGTGGAAGACATCAATGATGACCATATGGAAATTGAGGATGTCAAGACTGAAGAAAAAAATGTTCAGAAGTCTAAAGATAAAATTTATGATGAAGCTGAACAAAGTGAAGATGAAGGTACAAGGGTAGAGCAACTTGATAGTTCTCCGCAGACTCCTGTGAAAGATCTTCCTTCTGATACACAAGCTCTTACACCCCCTCCTCATATTTCATTTTCTGATAGTTTTCCAGTGATTTCTAATGTTCCTCTTTCTCCCATTCTTGTTGTTTCTTCTGACAATACTCCTCAATCCATGAGAGCTAGTATTGGGACCGTTTTTTATTCTTCTGGTTCCATTCCGAGTTTATCTTCCCCTTCTTTTGATATCAGAGAACAGACTATTTTGGAGAATCTTCTTGATGCTTCACAAAAGGTGATAGATACAGGTGTCGTGTTCACCAACACAAGTCCAATTGTCACCATCACAGGTATAAGCACGGAGCCAACCAAGCAAGTAGTGGATCCCCCTCCAGCTGTCGATGCATCAATACTTCCTCCATGGCTATCTGCCTACACTCCAAAGAGGAAGAAACAAGCTATCTCACCTGATGAGATTGACATTGAGAAGCTGTTGCCCGTGAAAGCCAAGAATCAAAAGAAGAAGCCTAAGACTGTTTCTAGGCTAGTCACTGAAAAAGGAATCAGATATGCCGAAATTGCCAAACCCCCTGAAGGTGCCACAGTTGATACTTTTGACGTGAGCAGTTACGTCATTTCAAGGGTTGAACTTGGTAAAGTGACTCATGAAGGAGTCAAAGCAGATTTCCAAACCATGGCCACTACTCTACTGGAAAAGTATGATGAAGCCAAAAGGGAAAAAGAGCAATACAAAGCGAAAGCAGAACAACTGGCTGCTGTCCTTCAGAAAATAGTGAAGTCATCAGAGATAGTGGAACCAATGGCAGTGACAGTGGAAGATCCCCTGATACAGAAGGTTGAAAAAGCCCAAGCTAGAGGCAAAATAGTGGGGGATGTAGTGGAATGGTTGTTGGCCCAAGGACGAGTTCTGTTGAAAACCGCTGTGGAAAGAAAGGAGAAAATGGACAAGGCCAAAGCTGAGCTGGATAATCTGGTAGATCTATTTTTGCAGGAGCTGCAAGATCAGGAGGAGAGTCTAGAAGAGTGGGCAGATATGAAGAAGATCAAGATAAAGAATTTGATCACCATTGGGGTCGTCACCAACAGGGAATCATATCTTAAAACCAAAGAGACTCTAGCTCATCGTATTTTCATAATAAAGAGTCTACTTGAAGATCTGTGTCAAGCTCGAGAAGCCAGCGAAGATAGTGATGTCACACTCCTACATCGGCTGGAAGAACTTCCTTGCACCCTGACAAGGGAAGATCATAGTTTCCTCACGGCGCAGGAAATGATAAATTCTTTTGAAGAAATGGTACAAAAGAAATTTGAAGAGGAAGCTCCCTCTGTGCTCTCAATGGACAACTTGTATGATCAACATACGACTCTGGAGAACCTGAAGGATAATTTAGAAAAGCATGAAAAGGCAATAAAGGCAGTGAAAGATTCAATCCTCCGAGCTCGCACCATCTCTGAAAACATAGCAAAACCAGATGCATGCGAGATGTCAGTTGTTCAAACCATGTATCAGAACTTCTTAAGGAACAAGGATGGAGGAAGCTAATGCCTTAGCTTATTTTTCTTAGTTTTTATGTAAATGGAATTTTGTTTTGGACATCTGCACATGTAATTTTCCAAAATGTAATTACATGTGAGACAAGAGAAGTCATAAGTCAAATAGGACTCTCTTGTTGAATAAGTCAAATTAGTTAGAGATTTCCTAGATTTTCTCAAGGTCTTTCCCTATAAATAAAGGGGACCTCTTTTGTAAATACTATCTTTTGTCTATTGCAAGAAAACTCTGGCGAATTGAGAATCAAATCAAGACTTTGTGCTTTTTGTGAAAATCAATATTCAAATATTTATCAATACAAGAAAGCAAGTTCAATTCCAATCTTTGTCTTGGGATTATTTGTGTTGTGATAGTTTTGTTCTTATGTCTTGCTATCATAATCTTATTTGATAATAATTGAAGTGTGGAGTTTGTTTCAAGTGATTGAAGAGCGCTCTTAATTTGATTCTGATAAACTTTGTGTTATCAAATCGGTTGTGGGTTGTATGTTCATGTTTGTGAGAATACAACAGTTTGGGGACTTTGTGCTGCAAGTTGTTACATTTGAATTACTTTTATCATATTGAAGAGGAGTGAAGACTTTGGGCTGCATTCTACTTCAAATAGTTTCGGTTACAAGTAGTGAGTGAGGTAACAGAAAACTTTGTGTTTCTGTGATATTGTGATAATTTATAAGTTTTATATCAAGAGTTTGAAATAAAAACATCTATTCTGAAAAAAGAGAATGAGATGAGATGGAACCACCACAAATATAGTTTTTAGTGTACATAAATTTGATAAGTTATTTGATTTGCAAAAGTTAAGTAATTATAGGGAACCTCCCCTTGCTGAGAGGAGAGACTTTGTCTCATCATAGCTGTGGCTGATATACCCATTTTGCCGTTAGCGAGTTAATGACAAAATATTCACCCAATAGGACCTAAGAAAGGTGCTGAAGAAGTGCGAGCAGTACGGGATATCCTTAAATCCCAAGAAGTGCATATTTGGGATGACCACTGGGAAGTTGCTGGGTCACCTGATAACTGAGAATGGGATCATCATTGATCCTAACAGAGTAGAGTCCATCATGAAAATACAACTACCTGGAAGCAAGACAGAGCTCAAATCTTACTTTGGTAAGATTAATTTTGTTAGGAAGTTCATCACCGGCTTTGCAGAGTTAGTTAGGCCCCTGAATGCCATGTTCAAAAGGGACGCCAAGATTGAGTGGACACCTGAAGCTAGAGCAGCTTTTGAAGACATTAAGAAAGCTATTTCAGATGCTCCAATCTTGATCAGTCCAGATTACACCAGGGACTTCTACATCTACTCATTTGCCTCAGACCATACCTCTGCAGCAGTGCTAACCCATAGAAATGAAGAAAAGCAGGAGAAGCCTATAGCCTTCATGAGCTGCCCTTTCAGAGATGCAGAGTTCAGGTACATGGATGTTGAAAGACAAGCACTTGCTCTAGTTCGAGTAGTCAAGAAGTTCAGGCACTACATCCTGAGGAGTAAGGTGATTGCCGTGGTACCTGATGTAGCAGTAAAGATGCTGCTAATGCAAAGTGAGCCAGGTGAGAAGAGGGCCAAATGGATCACCATCCTCCAGGAGAAAGACATGGATATCACACCCATGAGGTTGGTAAGAGGACAAGCTTAGAGTCAAATGATATCAGAGATAGACCCTAACATCCTGAGCCAGCAGTATGTTGTAGATGCAAAAAATGATGGAACATGGTACCCAGACGTTAGGCATGTCCTGATCACTGGGAGATGTCCCCCAAGATTGCAGGCCTCCCAAAGGAGAGCCCTAAAGATAAAAGCATAGAAATATATGATGAAAGGAGGAGTCCTTTTTAAGAGAAACTATGAGGGGATATACTTGAGGTGCTTGGAAAAACCAGAAGCAAACAAGGTACTAGCAGAACTGCATGATAAATTTGGGACTGCACATGGATCATCCTTGGCCACCACTCATGCCATCCTCAGGGTAGGGTATTATTGGCCCATGATTTTTAAGGACACTACTGAACACACCAAATACTGTCATGTGTGTCAAATTGTTGTAAATAGAGATAAATATGCTGCTCAACCTCTGCAGCCAGTGATGGAGATGTACCCATTTGCTCAATGGGGTATGGACTTCATAGGACCCATTAATCCTCCATCATCCTCAGGCCACAGGTATCTCTTGACTATTACTGACTACTGTACCAGGTGGACTAAAGCTGTCACCAGTAAAACATGTAATGCTGAGGATGTCATTAAGTTTTTGGAAAGCAACATAGTGACCAGGTATGGAGTTCCATATGCTCTAGTGTGTGATAATGGACCTGCCTTTACTTCAATAAAACTATCAGGTTGGGCTTTTGACCATGGGGTCATCTTGAAATTTTCCTCCAATTACTATCCCCAAGGGAATGGATTAGCAGAATCCACAAACAAGAACTTGCTTAACATCATAAAGAAGTTGATAGATAAGAACCCAAGGGAATGGGACACTCTGTTGAAATATGCCTTGTGGGTAGATAGAACCAGAAATAAGGCTGCATTAGGAAACTCACCTTTTCACCTAGTATATGGGGTAGATCCCCTCCTCCCTGTTAACCTAAAGATTCCTACACTGTAGTTTGCCCAAGAATACCTAGGCATAGACAATAGACAAGAAGTCAGGTTGCTTCAGCTGATGCACCTAGAAGAGAAAAGGAGTCAAGCAATTGACCAATTTGCAAAGCATCAAGCTGTTGTCAAACGCTGGTTTGACAAGAGAGCCAAAGTCAAAGCCTTCAGGATATCTGATTTAGTCTTGATGTGGGATAAAGCCCATGAGAGGAAAGGAGACCATGGTAAGTTTGACAAATTATGGATAGGTCCCTTTCAAATTTCTGAGATACTAGGAGACAGCACCTACAAGCTCAAGTCCTTAACAGGTGAGGATGTCCCATTGCCAGTCAATGGACAGTTTCTCAAGCACTATTTTCAGGCCTGAAGTAGCATCATGACAGTCATGTGTATCATAATGTATATTTGTAGGTTAGTTGTTTGTACAGTCCCCTTGTTTTTATTTGTTTTGTTTGGTTGCTTTGTTGTCCTTAGCAGGGATCTTTCTTTTGATTTAGAGCATGCAGGAGCAAACTAACAACCACAAAAAATAATGGAAAATTCTGATCATTCAGGTTAATTGTTTGAAATTTATGCATAACTTGTTGTGACTGTCATGAATGTAGAGTTTTGTTTGACTTGTGAAATTTTGTATTCAATAAGAATGGGTTGAGTATTCAAGGAATGTTTCTCACAATGACACACCTAAAATCCTCGGGTTGGTTGAACCTACCAGTGTAGTTATTAGGTGAAAAATCAGAGGTCACCCTTGCTACCATTACAATTCTCAGCTTAATTTCAGCAAGTGACCACTCCTTGCATCATGATGATGAAATTACAAATGCAACACCTTATGAAGTTATACTAAAAAATATAAAATATAAAGCAATAAAATGGATTTTACTGAAAGTCCAGGTTAAGCCATCTAAGTAACTCTACCGGGGCTATAGACGCTCACTGGTAGTGGGGCTCTACTTAGGAGAATTGTAACGATATCTTTGCCGGGGCTATGGACACCTGCTGGCAGCAAGGCTCTATCCGGTTGGCTATGAGGGAACATCCTCACCTACGTAGGCTAATGTTAGTCACTGGTTTGTTCAACTGATCTTCAAGATGAGAATAATTAATCACATGCACCCACTTAAACTGAAAGGAAAATTCATGCACCTTATTGAATACATTGAGTCTCAAGTTAGATGATGATCTACAGGAGAGATAGTTGGAAGTTATGCATGTATTTCTTTCAATTTCCTTTAATGGTCTTTGTTTTTGATTGTTTTGTTTGGTTGCTAGTTGTTGTGATGTTCACAACACACCCCTTTTGCCCCTTAGCAAAATGAGGACCCCTGCTGTGGCTTGCCCCCTTTGTTTTTGTACTCTAGGCGGTAATGGTAAAAAGCATCATATCAGGTGCATGATGATCCTCTTGTATGAGCCCAAAATTTAAGTTCTGAATCTTGCCTCAAGAAGCTTGCCATGTGAAAGAGTGTAAAATTCTAAGCAAGTTTGCCTTTTACATCCCCCTGAAATTCAGCCATGTAAGAAAGTTATGTCCGGTCAAAGTTTTGGTCCAACCTGATATTTGGAGGGAGGATCATATTTCAAAGATCACCCAATCTTTTAGATCACCCCGATATCGGATTATCACCCAATATTCACATTGCTCGCAAACATCTGAACATCAAATTTAGGTGATGACCATATATGCCCGTCAGCAGCATCATGTATTTCGTGAGGATCATATTTCTCAATGTAACTCGATATTTCTCAATATCCTCCTACCGCAAAATATCACCCTAAGCCATTATCCTGATGACGTCATTAGAACCTGATAAACAAGGAACGTCACATGAAGATGACATCATCATCCTTTTTACCTCGTGGAGGTATATTTTCGAACATGACCTTTCCTGCATAACATGACAATGACGTCATAGTGCCATAGCACTAAACTAAGTCATCATCCAGATGACGTCATCCTGATATTCTGACAGGAGGTCATTTTAGTCTAAGGGGATCATCAACTGTCAAATATCACCCGATGTTTCAAATGTCACCCGATATTCTGAAAGATCACCCTCCTCGCCAAATATCACCCTGATGAGGATGTATCACCCCGACCTTTTGTGTATCACCTGATTTTTGAAGATCAGCTGATCTTTTGAATATCACGATCTGCCAAATATCACCCTGACCAATTATCCTGATGACGTCATGTAACCTCGAAAGACAAGGAACTCAACATGATGCTGACGTCATCATCCTTTTACCTCGCAGGGGCATATTATTTGAACATGACTCTTTTACCTAATATCATGATGATGTCATAGTGCTCCAACGATAGACTAAGTTGTTATCCTAGTGACATCATCCTGATCTTCCGAATGGACCATTTCAGTCGACGGGGTCATCATCATCTTAAAAACCCAACCCGATATTTGAATATCACCTAATATTTCAAACATCACCCGATATTCAAAGATCACCCTATTTCCCGAACGTCACCCCGTTTTGGCGTGCCGATGACATCACCCAACCCGATGGACAAAGTGAACCAACATGTCGATGACATCATAATAGCTGCAGTAATAAACCAAGTCATATATCCTAATGATGTCATCTAGACCTTTCCCGAGGGGATCATATTTCACATGGGTCATGTTCCGAATATCACCCAATCTTAAAACATGACCCGATATATTCGCATGTAAAGGGCATCAGTATAACTTGTGTGATCGGCGAAGCTCGATGGTGTCATCCCGATGAGGTAAGTCTGGCCGATACATGACTCGATATAAAGAGGAAATGCACTACCCGATATGCAAAGCCGGATTTTAAATGGTATTCAAAATAGCTAATTCTCTGTATGCCTTGCCGTTTGCATGATCATGATGTGTGTACGACATGATATTTAATATGATGTTGATCCTCCTGCTAGTTATTCAATATGATGATGCCTAACTTCTATATGCTGACCGCAGGTGCATCGGCCAGAGAATGAGATCGATAGGACATTATGGGCTCGCCCCGATCAACGATGTCTTGCCGATGATAATGATGATGCACGCTAGGGATGCAAAAGGCAGAAAGCAAGCAAGGTAGGCAGATTTTGAACCCGTTCTATACATAATGATGACATCATCATCATATCCTGATCAGCGAAGAATTTCAAAGTGCACCCCGATATTCAAATAGAAAATGGCAGGAAAGTAGAGCGGGAGGAATTTGAAATTATTTTGGAGCCCGATGTATAATTTTGGTCAAACAAGAAGTACACGCAAGGCTTACAGAGGGTCAATATGCAGATTTGACCCGACGGCGTGCAGGTGGAGATATAAGGTGGATATATTTTATTAATGTTGACATCCCATTATGGAGGTGAAATATTTTATATGCTGACATCCCATTATGGAGGTGGAATATTTTATATGTTGACATCCCATTATGAAGAATATTTTATTATTTTCTGAGAAGGTGGGTATCCCATTATGGAGGTGGAATATTTTATTAAGATGGGCATCCTATTAAAGAGGGGGGACCGGTAGAAATTTCAAGGAGTAGACCAGATTGCTGAGACTAGTGGGGACTGAATTGTTGAAACATTCAAGGTTCTTTCCTCATGATCACTGGAAATATGCATGTTTTACGAACATACTGTATGGAGATGAAGCCTCAGATTACATCATGATTGTAAACCTTAAGTAATCTTCAAGTTAATTTTTGGATATGTACTGGTGGATGCTGTGTTCTTTAGAAGCGCTTTCATTTCATTGCATATTGTTGTCAACTCTATCTCTGAAGATTTGCATTGGATCATGTTGATTTCTGGAATATCCTGGTGAAGTATGATTTTAGTTTTCTTCTCTTCATTACTGTATGGGAACATGTATGTGGATTAGTGATCTCAGTCAAGTAATCTTAGGAATCTCTCTCTCTAACCCTTTTTCTCATTTTAATTTTATAGAAGTCACCTTCATAACTGCACATCATGATAAACATTAAGCAGAACAGATGAATATGCTAACATCCCGTAGATAACTGAACATCATTAGTATATTCTTGAACCAGATGCATGTACCATCAAAAATATCATGCATAGAACCCCAAATAGAGGTAAGACTCATGCATACATCCACCTAGACACATCCTTTGAAGGAGTATGCTATGTAGAATTATCTCTTTAATTGAAAGCATTGTTGCAGAAGCAGAATTTACAGATCTACGTAAGACCCCAAAATGGAAAACAGCAATACACATCAACCACTGAGTAATCCTAGCGGATTATGAACTAATCATCGGGGAATTGGGATCAATGAGTTCTATGAATTCATTGTATCTTTCAGGATAAACAAGGGTTGGTGTGTAACTTTGTTTCATGTTGTACTTATGTGGGTGCCTAACATCAACATCAGCAACAACACACACTATGCATTTTTTGTGTTTTTAAGGCAATTATAATGTGAACAAATTTTAACACACATTATAACATGCTCGTATGTTATGGCTCAAGATTTTCGAGCCATAATGCTAGTGCACTATCATGCAAGCTATAGAACACTAGAATTATGGCATATTTTGATTTAAAACTTTTTTGGTCACTTTTTGCCCCATGTCTTTGTGCATTTAACCATGTTCCCTCCAATTCATTACATATAAATGATGCAAGTAATTTGGAGGAATGTAGAAAATATTTTTAAAATGATGCAATTTTTGTTGGTGTAGGTTTTTTATTTCATTTTATTAGTTTGTTATGTATTTTCCTACACCTAGTTTAGCTTGTTTAGGTAAGCTTATTAGTAGGCTTAATAAGGGTGAGTGAGGGTGATAGGTGTCACTCTCTTCCATAGGATTTACACTTTCCCTATTTGAATATTGAGGTATCTTCACATATCTACACTTCTTGGTGGATGAAGTGTCCACCTCCCTACTCCTTTAGATTTCTTATAAATGTATTCACTTAGTTATTTATTTTCATCTAACCAGTCATTAGTTTGTATCTTTTTAAGTCTAGTTTGCTCTCTTGATCAATGAGAATAACATTGTTATGTCTATCATCTTGGTCTTCAATGGTGCTCTAATTATCAGTATGGCATTAGGTCTTGATTGATCTTGGCCATCTTGGTCTTCAATGGTGCTCTAGTTAACATGGCATCCAAGCTATGATTTCCTAGTTTAGTTCATCTTTCCTATTGTTAGAGCACTAGATATTTCAGGTTTTAAGTGTTGAGCTATTTTTTTGGTAAATGTTGCAATAATATTGACACTACCATTATGTCTAAAAGGCTTGGAATGGCTTGTTTTGGCTTTTGGTTTACTCAAAACGGATAACTAGAAACTTAGTTCTCACTATTTTTTGTGTTTGCTTGTGTTGGATTTTATAGATTACATGCATTTCAAGGTGTCATGGTGAGTTTTCGAGCCCATTGTTGTATTCAGAAGCATAGAAAACATTAAGATTGACTATTCAATCACTAAAAATGGAGCATTTTGTTGTGGGGCTCCTAGTGAGTTTTCTATGATCTATGTGTTGTATGATTCATAGGTTGATTGTGGTTGCAGAGTTTGAATGTGAGGTCATGTGTTTTCATTGAAGTGGTACAATGAGTTTCTTATCTTTTAAGATTATGATTTTCACTTTCAATACCTGGTACGAGGTTGAAAGGTCTAGGCGTTCATACTTTTGTGAGGTACGAGGAATATGAAGGTCCACTATGCACCTTATACACAATGATCATAACTCTCAAGTGGGCATTTTAATCCTCCATCGGCAAGCATGTACCAAACTTACTGGTGGGTTCCTGTTTGACATCCATTAGCATGTTTACTCTCCACTACCCCGTGTATATTCTTTCTCTCCCTATGGCCATGTTGGAACCAAACAGCAAGTCAAGTTCTAAGATCTCTATTCTTTTCAACTGTGACATTTAACGGCAGCTGGCTTTACATGTATGGGTTTTTTATCCTACACCATATACACCCATTATCCAACAACCTTTTGGAATAAAATCTTCCAACGTACCAACTGCTCTTGCAAAGCTACCTATGACCAATACCTACCAACTTCATTATAACATACTCATATTAAGTAATGTAAATGTGGAGGATGTAACCCGTGTAAGGCATCTTAGCCCATGGCCTATGTGGCTTGCCACGTTCCCATCTTGACTAGGTCTCCTTTCACTGTGGACTTGTCACTTGGCCCTGCCATGTGTCAACTGTGGACCCCACCATGTGTGCACCAATGGGAACTACCACACCATCATCCTTGTCAGGGCTTAAATTTGATGGCCATATTTAAGCATTTTTGTCATAAAATACAATCAATATTTTCAAAAGTTTGTATCATATAAAAGGAGAAATTTTTTACAAACTCTCAAAATTTATATAGAATTATAATTATATATATTTGGTTTATATTTAATTTTACTTATACTATGGTATGTCATAGTATGTCAATTTTTCACCAAATTCATAATGGTGTATTTAATTTTCTATTTCAACTCATTATTTTCCAAAATTCATGCTTTTTTTGGCATTTTTCTCTACAATTCCTATTTTGAGAATTATGGAGGGTCATATCTTAAACACACAAACTCCTTTTTGGGCCTCATTTTTGAAAGTGCATATTTTTCTACCTACTTCATGTTGGTGTCGTTTATTTTTTCTCATTCTACATTTAAATTGTACTTTCTACATTGTGCTTCGTTTGATAACTTGGAAAACATAATTAGATACTATAAATGCACTGATGATAAAGTGTCAATTCTTGTACATGTTTAGTGGGTCTTATACAGAGGATCTTATATTCATCAAACTAAGATAAAGTTCCATTATGGATGGTCTCTTGATTTGAAGAGTCTATCATAGTTAATAATATATATTTCAATTCATCCTTCTATTACCACCTTGAAAAGAGAGAACTATAAGTCATAGTGAGATGGAACTCTAAAACATTTCAAATGGATTCACATCTAGTCCCATCTTTATGGACTTGTTCATGAAACAAATACTTTTTAACAAAAGTATGAGATGACAAGAGTGATTGTCCTAGGATCGATGGGTTGCTATGTTGATATCGACATAGTTTGGGCCACTGTAAAGTACTAAAAATCACATCACATGAAACTGGAGTAAACATAGAATTACTGAAAGTAAATCCAATATGGTAAAAAAAAATAACTTCTACTTCATCATTCCGAAGGAAAGATATTAAGATAACATTCAAGAGTCCAAGCAAGTTTTTAGATCCATAATTAAAAGTACAACCATAATTACAAAGCATATATAAATACATCTAAAGTCATTTACAGAGTAGGTAGAAATAATATTACAAGTGTCGAATAATGGCATCAAGCCTTACAATCATTTGAATACAAGAAGTACAACTATCATCAATGTCAAATAAATCTAACAAGGAGTCCTCGATTGCCATCAACCATCTGGCCATCTATTGAATCGAAGGACAAGAACATGGTTCAGGCGCTTTTTTCGCCCAACCACGAATCATTGTGCTTCCCCGGAATCCCTCAAAACTGAGGAATACCTGACCCTACTCGAAGAGCCTAGCATCCTGTAAGCATCTGCAGGGTGGAATCTGGTATGTGCCTTTCAATCTACATGCATCACTAACATGAATGCAGCATCTCATCAATAGGATATGGTAGGGAAAATATACAAAGTATAGCTAGGAAAAAGTCCATCTATTCCAAAGCATTTATCCGTTGTAATGGCATGCAAGTTTTGAAAAGAAAACTCACTTCCCTATTAACCCACATTCGATACCCATCCTGGAAGGCAATCTTTCTAATACATAAATCTTTAAGAAAGCAAAAAAAATCACTCAAGCCACTCTTATGTATGCATAGTTTAATAGGTAATGAAAGGAAAAGAAGAAAAAAATATATATAGACCTTTGGTACACATTCGTAAGATAGACCAAAAGTGGATATAAACTAATCACCCTGGATTATTCGATTTAGAACAAATGGATCAATCGTATAGTCTTGGTATGCAGTGTTGTCAATTTTACAAAGTTTGGAAAATGGGAAAATCTATTATTTAACGACTAGTTTTCATTAAAAAAAAAACAAAATAGGAAAATTAATTACTCATCCCTTGTCATTTAATCAAGTTTTAAACTATCAGCAACCTTAATTTACTAACACCAATTAATCAAAATTGTATCATTTTCATTTATGGAATATGTCAGTTCGAATAAAGCATATGTGATTATCTAATTTAGAGTTTATTTTCTGTTTGTAATATTATCCACTTCAATGTTCAAACAACTCTTATGAAATTATAATGTAAAAGATTTGATCTAATAATGCTCTCATACTTACAACATGCAGTGAATGCATTAAACAATACAAAGAATGTCTATTTTTCAATACAGAGAATGACTACTAATACCCAGAGAACCATTTGTTTTATGCAGATAACGACTTAAAACTATAGAGGACGTACTACTCAGAAATCGACCAAAAACTTCTAAATTTTATCAGAAAAGGAAATGACTTCTTTTACACAGAAAAAGAAGTGTCTTAAGATTGCTAAGGGTGAGAAAGTTTGTGAGGTAATGATTTATTCATGTCAGTAATTGACATGGAACGTCTCTAATGCCACATCTAAGAGGGTCGAGTGCAAGCAGAAAGGCAGCTTTGATAGATCAAATGACAGACAGAGAAGAACAATAAGTGGTAAGGCAGCGACAATACAGAGGTCGACCGATGGTGACAGCACCCTTTAAGTTCACAGCAAGAGGATAAGTTTAACAGACAGTTACAACATGCCAAACCCAAAACATATACATATCATATTTTCGTAGGATAGGAGACCAACCACTGAAAAAAAACATTCATTTGCTCAAGATGCATATATTTACAGTTTGTTTGCAGAGAATGGGAAAGAAATTAAACAACACTTATCATACAAAAGATAATCCTAGTGGATATCGATATATATGTGTTATTCAGTCTGGTGCAAAGGTGTTGTATATAGAAATAAAGAGTTCAAATTCCCATTTGAGCCCAAGGCAGGATATTTATGATGTGATCCTCTGTAGTCGATATGGTTCTTTACTTCCATTTAATTGGTATGTGGTTTTCCCACTTGCTAGTAAAAATTGTCATACAACTCTGATCTTAGCTTACAGTTACAGCAGTGACCTCTATTAGTCGGTGGTACTGGGCGTTGAAAGGTAAGAGTCATGCAAGATCGGCATCTATTCACAAGGGTTCGACATCCTACAGAATGCAGTCAGTGTGCAATAAAACGAAACGACTTTTCAAAACCAGAGTGGCAATCAATGCCGTGCAGCTTCGACATTTGTTTTTTTAGAAGGGTGTCGGCACATCAAAACCTTGGATGACACATACTACGTAATTTACAACTTTCATCTAAGAGGAGACCTTCCACACTCAAAAGTTAGAAGAGCTAAAATTTCATACATTGGACATAAACTAAATAGAACAATGGCCAAACTAGGAAAATACCTGTGACAAGAATAGTCAATCCAAATTAACTCGATTCCTCCCAAGCTTCTGCTGCTCACTCTCCCGTTCTTCAATCATTCTGTCCTCTCTGTGTTCTCCTTTTTCCTCCTCCTTCATCTTCCTTCTATTTTTTTTTTCTTTTAACACAACCATTCCTTCCCTTTTTTTGGGTCGACCATGCCTTAAGTAGCAGTTTCCTCCTTGTTTTGCATGCCATGCATCCCTTTTTCCCCTATTTTCTCCCACTTTCTTTTGGTTCTTTTTATTTATCTAAATCTTTCCCTTATTTTTCTAACTTGCATGCGAATAATAAAAATAGTTGCCCATTATTTATAAGAAAAGTAAATCTAAAATAAAACTCCAAGTTTTATTTTTTTGGTTTTACTAAATTCTAAAGGAAATTTCATATATATCTTTGTATTTATTATTATTTTTTTGCTTAAAAAAAACAATTACTAGCTGCTATAAAAATTGGATATATAAAAAAAATTAAAATAAACAACACTTAAATTGTTATTTTTCTTTAAAATATCCACCTTATTTCTTTGAATATATAAATGAAATATATATATATATATATATAATTATATTTTTATATTTAATAATTTTATTTTTTAACAAAAATTCACCTTTTATCTTTATTTTTGGTTATTATAATCTAATAAAATCTAACTTGTTTTCTTTATCATAACAGGTATTAGATTCCGTTTTGAGATGAGCAAGAAGAAGACAGAGCCAAACAAGAAGTTGTAACATTCAAATTCGACCATTAATTGAATCACGTAAAGCACAATCAACGAATTAAACATGAAAGCTTTACTCATCGAAAAACATGCAATGCAATGCAAGATAAAGCAAGCTACGTGAGTGTGTGGAAATTCTAGATAAAACCCGACAGATGTTGCCATGAAGCTAGGACTCCCCTACCTGAACCATGCTCTTGTCGTCGACAAGACTGCAAAAGTCAAACTCATAAAACCATCAATAAGTTAGTCCAAATATAGTCGAAGCATTTAAAATAGCCGAAGCGATAAAGTTAACCAATCAATGTAATTATTGCATTTAACCATTCAATCAAGTATGAAAGTATGAGACGTGACATCCTTCCCCAATTGGAAGAGACATTGTCTCGATGTCTTATTACATCATGTAACAATAAAATCAAAACAATAATGTATCATCATCTGAGTATCATAATATCTGAATATGCATGTAAATAAACATCTACTCTAATTTCCCAAATGCGGAAAAGATCTATCAATATCAGAAGCATCCTCCCAAGTGGCTTTGTCCACTGAATACTAGTCCCACTGGACCTTATATTGCACTATGTCTCGATTATGCAACTTAACGTTGCGCTTCTCCAAGACTCGAATGGGCTCCACTAGCACCACTCTTGGATCCTATCCCTGCAGAGCATGCCAATCAAGAATATGCAAAACATCAGGATGATAAGGTTTGAGCAAAGACACATGAAAAACATTATGGATCTTGGTGAGGATCTTGGTAAACCCCAATGGGAGGGCACCTAATCAAGAAACCTATATAAATAGATCCTCTAAATCGGTAAATTGTAATCACATAATTGTGGTGAAATGTAATGCAATAGCTTGCACAAAAGAAGAATATAATAATATGTTGCAAATAGTTCAGAATAATAAGACACTTCGAGAGGGAATCCTCCAAAAGTCTCCAAGAAGAACACAATCCGCAATATGATAATAATAAATTAACCAATAGCTCGTATATATATATATCTATTTATGCCATGGTTGCCACCCAAGCCGACTTAGATACCTAAATATAACACCCGAGGTGACTTAATTATCTAAATAAGACTATATTAATGATCATTCATTCTTCAAAAATTAAAAAACAATTCACTGATTTGCAACCTTGGAATTGAATTTGGTGGAAACCCTAATTTTACAATAACTCCAAATATGCTCCAAATGACCTCAAATCTAGACTATAGCAGCTTCAATATTTCTTTGAAAAAGAAAAAATTATCAAAATAAGAGAGATATGCACCTCACAATTTAACCTTTCGAGTAAAAAAAATTGCCTTGATTCTTGCCCTCTAAGTGCCAAGATCATGCTCTGATACCAATTGTAATGAAATAACTTGCACAAAACAAGAATATGATAATAATATGCTACAAATAGTTGAGAATAATAAGCCACTTCGAGGGGGAAAACCTCAAAAAGTCTCTAAGAACATAATTTTTCATATGATGATAATAAACTAACCACTAGTTCCTAAATATACCTAATTATGCCATGGTTGCCATCCAAGGCAACTTAGATATCTAAATTTAACACCTAGGATGACTTAATTATCTAAATAAGACTATAATAATGATCATATAACTTAATTAAGAGTTAAGGGAGCCACAAGCCAACTACTTAGAACCATGTGCACATTATAAAATTTAAGGCGTAGCATGAAATGGAAGATTGCCTCCCATGGGAAGCTATAATCAATGATATTGCAAGAGTTATATCTAGTATTCATGGTTGGATAAACAATTTGTTGTTATATGTACATCTAAGGTAATCTCGAATTTTGTCTATGCATCAAATATAGTAATTAAATTTGTGAATATTGTGCTTATAATCGCATTTTGGATCCTTGTACCCGACAGGAGGGTGTAGGGGGCTTGCCCCCCCACTACTATTGCCCTCGAAGAGAAATTTTTTTTAGAAAATTGCCTTGTAAAATATTGTAATTTCGTAGTCAATCTGGTCCGTTCATCATTAGGTCATAGATCTGACGATAGAAGTTATGTTATGGCTTTTTTCCCTAGAAGGCAACACTCTTTTAAGAGTATATTGTATTACGGTTGTGGATGAGTATTAAGGGCATTGTTGGATTGAAGACTTCAAGAGGAGATTGATAGTGTTGTACTGTAAACTCTATTGAAGTTAATACAAACTGGTGCACCTCTTCTTGTGTGGAGTTCTTTCCTGAAAGGGTTTCTCTTCGTAAACACTATGTTATGTGTTTGATCTTCTGTTTTGTCATTTCTTTGTGTTGATTTCATACTATCTCCATTTTGGTTCTGCATTGGATTAATAGTTACAGTTGTAATCAAATTTCCATTCTATAGTTGTTCACCTTCATTTCGAACAAATGTAATGTATCAATCTACCTATAAATCATAATGGAAATATTGTAAGATGAAGCAATCAAAGAACTAAAAACAATCCCATACACTTGTCTAATTGGATCAACAAAATCACTAACTATAACTTATTAATAAACTATAGGAGTGTCTATAGGTAAGGATGAAAAATATATATCACTAAAGTTCAAATCTAAATGAATCATAAATACTATAGGTTCCTTTCCTTTTCACTTATGTTCTTCTAACTGTTTCTTCATATCACTAGAACTAGTTTCAATACTTCTGTTATCTTTTTTTCATGTAATTATAGTGGTTCTAGAATACCATGCTCATATTGACCAAGTCCTTTACCTTTGTATCCAAGTTTTTGCATAATCTTCTATTCAAGGCCATATAATTTATCAAATGGTATAGAAGTGGATGAAGTAGCATGAGAAGTATCCCATGTCACAAGCACAAGCTGATTTTGTCTCATTAGCATCACATGGCTTAGGAAGTGGCAGTTTACCATATATAGATGGGATCTATATAAAGTGAATGAATGTTATAAGCATTAGGATCAAACTTGTATTCTCCAAAACCACAAGGAATGAAATCTAATGCACCCCATCATCACCAAATAAAGCAATATCAGTATTTTGGCATCTCTTTAGTAGATTGATTGTGTAATAAAAATTTTAGGTTGATCCACTATTTGACAAAAACTAAATGGATGAGGATCCACATTTATTTGATATCTCTCATTATTATAATAAACTTGACAAATATGTGAAAAGTAGATGGCACAGGCCCCATCCATGAATCAATGGATGACCCAAAAATATATTATATGTTAATTTCTCAGGAATCACATGGAATGGTGAATCAATAGGGAGTGGTCCAACTCTAATAGAAAGGCAAATAAGACCCATATATTTTCTACTAGTTAGTAACATTTTTTTATATATATCCACATTCAACTTTTTCAAACAGCCCTCACTACATGTATTCAAACTAGATCCATTATCAACGAAGGCACACTTAACGTATATATTATCATATTATACCACAATATGTAAAGGTAAATGATCATTAATAATTGACTCAAATGGAAGATCATCATCACCAAATGAAATATCATGTTTTTTTTGTAGAACAAATAAATGTTATGAAAGAAGTCGCTATCTATGTTGAAGTATCATAATGTTCTTAGATATTCTCTAAAGCTTTTTGCATGATATCCTTATATGAAGATGGTGTACACACTACATTCCAAAGAGATATCTTATTATAAAGTTGATCAATTATATGCATACACTTTTTATTGATCACATAACTTACTCAAACTTAAAAAACACAAATTAAGTGTAATTGACGTGACCCCGTAGAGGCCATAAGTTCATCTAACCACAGCAAAGCCATAAAATTGGACCAAATACCATAAAATTGGAAAGCAATAAATATGGCTCCCATGCATATTAAATTAACGTGGCATTAACTAGCAATAGAGATCCATGTATTGAATACCACATGAGCAAAATCTTCACATTAAACAACAAAATATATTGTGTAGTTCCACCAATTTAGTAAATCTATCAAAGTAAATAGGATATATGATGAATGGTATTGTGCCAATGACCTTTAGAAAAAAAAGGAAATTTGATTCTAAAGAAAGTAAATTTCGTGCTAATTTAATATAAAATAGAAAGCATACTCTAACCACTAAAAAAATCAATGCAGTTTTCACTACTAACCATTGTAATACATTTAAGTTGTAGAACAATGTCAGTCATTTTTGCTATTATGAGTAGTCCTAGAAAAATGATGAGGGATTGGAAGTTTAAATAACCAAATAGTACGAAATATGTAGAGGATGTACTATCACATCTTGTTTTGTAAACTATATTTTTATTATTCATTCTATGTTTGAGTAGCATATTTGAGAGTGACGTATAGAGGCCATGAGTTCGTCACCATAAGAAATCCATAAATTTGAACCAAACACCATAAAATTATAAAGCAATCAATATAACTCCAATACGTATTAAATTAACATGGCATTAACTTGCAATGTCACAATTTATTGAATGCCACACGAGAAAAATCTTCACACTAAACAACACGGTATATAGTTCACTTTCCTCCATTATAGTAATCTGCCAAAACAAATGGGGATATATAATGAATGGTATGGTGCCAATGCCCATTGAAAAGGGAATAAATAATTCTACAAAAGGTAGATTCCAACCCCTACAAAAGTGCAATGCATAATTCACTACTAACCATCGTAATACATTTATATTAACATATAAACTTGACCACATGAAATTGTTAAGTTATAGAATAATGTTTGTCCTTTTTATCATTATGAATGGTCCCAAAAAAATTGATGAAGATTTGGGAACTCAAACAACTAAATAGTAAGAAATATGTAGATGACATAGTATCACATCTTGTTGTTTAAACTATATTTATTGTTTATTCTAGCATTTGAGTGGCATATTTGAGTGACCCATAGGGACCATGAACTCATCTTATCATGACAAAACCAAAAAAAAATTAGACCAAACACCATAACATTGTAAGGCAATCATTTTGGCTCCATTGCATCAACGTATTGAACACCACGTAAGCAAAATCTTCATACTAAACAACACAATGTATAGTTCGATTCCTTTGTTATCGTAAATCTATCAAATTAGATAGGGATATATAATGCATGGTATTGTGCCAATGGCCTTTACAAAACAAGAATAAATGATTCTGTAAAATGTAAATTCCATGCTAATTTAATATAAATTAAGAAGCATAATATAACCCCTACATAAATGTCATGCATATTTTACTACTAACGATTGTAATACATTTATAATAACATCCAAACTAGTCCACATGAAATTGTTTTGTAAATTAGTGCATGTCCTTTTTGTCATTATGATTGGTCCCCAATAAAACGATGAGGGTTTGCAAATTCGAACAACCATAATGTCATAAATCCGTAGAGGACGTACAATCACATCTTGTTTTATCAACTACATTCATTGTTCATTCTAGAGCGTTTGACATGGCACCTTGACAGGCACTCAATTTTTGAACATCTCACCGCTCGAAATGCAAACTCTATTCAAAAGTTGTAAGATAAACTAGAATACATGATAATATTTTAAGACCCTCAAATTCTTGAAACCTCTTTTAAAAAACAGATTGCATAAGACATAGTTTTCATCGCTTTGGTTGGGGTACTTTGTCGAACAATTGTTTATATTCTTAATACACATGAATATATTGTGTATATTCATGAATATATTCTCAAGTCCAATGACCTGGGATATCAATATAATTTTTGTCTTCGTTCTTTCAATTTCTTTAATGCTTTGCTCAACTTGTGCAAGATGTCGAAAGAGTTGTTTTTAAGTTGACCTTTGTTTCTTCAATCATATCATCTTCGACATTCTAGATTGATCTTTTTTTCTCTACGCATGCTAAGGACAAAAATGTCCTGAAGGCTCTATTCCTAATGATGAAAATCTTATGGAGAATTCACAACCAGAGCTGCACAGAGTATAGTAAATTTACTTATTGCAGTCATTCGAGATGAGACTTCTTAAGAATGGAAATTCTAAAGGCACTAGGGGAGAGGACCTAGTCACTGCCCATGTACCAATAGCTTCCCACCTGCGGCACACCTTACCCCCTAGTTAAATCTATGAAAAGAACCAATACATATGTACAAATATTAAAAAAAAATTTAATAAGGAACCAATACATGTGGACATATACATGTGCAATAATACATTTCATATATCACATCAAAGAAACAACCAATCATATGGTGACACGTAAGACAATAGTAAAGCAATCGGTAATAGGTGTCTTGGTGCACATGTTTCAGTTCAACTATTTTTTTGGGTGTTTTTTGACAACTCAGTAAAGATATAGCTGATTAGGCTACACCATTGATACATAGAACCCCAAACAATAGTTTTAAGCTCTTAAGTCACATACGAAGAAACCCAAAAAAAATCGTCGAAATCTGATGTACCGTTTAGGAGCTTAAGATGCGCAAAGTTAAGGTGAGTGGCTATTGAGTCCTCTCCCTAACATCTATCATCTATCAAGGGAAAACAAAATAGGTCTATTATGGGTAAAAGTGGGAATAATCAAATGAATAATAAAACCCAAAACATCAATGGAATGTGCAGATAAAAAGATTAAAGTAAGAGAAAGAGATACTTACAACCTTTTACCTTGCGATTTCTATTGTTCGCCTATTCTTTCTTGATCCTTTGGTGATGAAGATGGCCCTTAGGAAGCTTGCTTCCTTGCTTCAATTCCTCAAGATGACAAGGAGAAACGACTCAAATACTTGTGTTGAAGATGAGCTTCACCACACTATGAAATGGATGGATGATGAATGGTATGAAAACGGGGTGCCAATGGCATGCTATAGATTATGCAGCATAAGTTTACTCAAAAGTTGGATATCAAATGAAGAAGAAGAGGGTTGTATTTATAGAGTTGTGTGAGAGACGATCAATGGTAGAGAAGAAATGAGAAGATCAACAGAGGAAAATGTTCGAGAGAACGTGCATGAATAGAAGGACATGTGTCATTCAAAAAGATGCTTTGTTGAGTTAACTGCTTTCTTGATGAGGATGAGTTTTTATTTCTTAAATTAGAATAGATTTTTATAATTTAAGAGCTTTGTTGATAAAACAGATTTGCTTTAAATCAGTTAACTCAGCTTTTGCTTTTGTGTGACAAGAAGAATTTATTTTTAGAAGATTTGGATAGATAAGAAAGCGAATTAAATAAATAAATTTATTCAATTACTTGCACGTGATTTGGAAGAATAAATAAAATATTTAAATATATTTTATTTTTGGAGATTTAATTTAAATAAATTTGCATTTTATTTAAATTTAGAAGAATAGATGATTTAAGTAAATAATTAGAAATTATTTAATTGTTTGGAAGAAATAAATTAAATAAAGGATTTTATTTAATTTTGACTTTAGAAGTAATTAAATATTTTTGATATTTAATTAACTTAGAGAAATACGAATTGAATAAATAAATTTAATTATTTATTTATTGATAGAGGAAATAGAATTAAATAAATATTAAAAACATTTATTTGGATAGAGTTGTGTCATTTTTAGGTGTATACATTTTGCCCCTCTTTGATGCAATGTGTTTTATCATGTTGTTTCAAAGAATAAGATTGTCTAAAAATGATACATGCCCCAGTTTGCCCCTGGTACAAGTTTAACGATGATAGGATGCCCCCTCGGGAGATTGGATGGGAAGAAGGCAGAAGGCGTGAGACGGACAATCTCACGAAGAAGAAGGTGGAAGATAGGCTAGGATGAAGAAAAAAATAGTTTGAAGGAAGAGATGAATGATACATGATGCAAGATAAAATGATAACACACACAAGCAAGTAAGCAAGTATGCACAAATGATACAAGAACAAACAAGGTATTGCCCCTGTCAAGCGGTAAACCAACGATATACTGATAACGATATACAACAGTGTTGTCATGGCGGGGAACGATAGATCCCGAGAGCAACACGAAGGACAGTGTCTGGTTTCTGGAAATGAAGCATGTCGTGTAAGACGCATGTATTGGTCTAATTTTGACAATGCTACATCCTATATAAGACAA
The DNA here is from genome assembly GCA_027924645.1 of Cunninghamia lanceolata. NCBI lineage: Eukaryota > Viridiplantae > Streptophyta > Pinopsida > Cupressales > Cupressaceae > Cunninghamia > Cunninghamia lanceolata. Next base: position 13,956,948 of record BSBN01000584.1, on the reverse strand, counting down.
ATGTTTGATTATAACTGACATGGATCAAGACCACTAATTGTGATTGGATCATTTGACAATATTGACTTGACTTGATTGGTATGGATTTAAGGATAGACTTGCATTTTGATCACTGCTTGGATTGACAGCTAGAACTATTGATGAGAGATATGAAGACAGATAAAAATTTGATCGATAGAAGAATGACTCGACAGAAGAAATCACAAGCTTTTATTTGTAAACATTGATTCTTTGTATAGAATTTTATTGCATTGGATATGGATATGGATATGGATACGGATATGTGATGTAATTAGATACATTATGGATATGTTATGGATATGGATATTTGTCATCTTGATATTGCAAGTATTTTGAAGTGCTTATTTTATCATTGGGCGTTTATTATGTTGTAAGAAAATACAAGCATCTAGTCAAAATTGAATCTAGATGACCTGAGTATTTCTTGCGTTTCAACAGACAAGGATTGCCCCTTTTCATGTTTAGACCTTTGAAGTCCTCGATGATCTTTAGCTGATCATGTCGTTAGACAAAAGTCGTCACATTACTAAATATTGATCCACCAACAACAGACAAAGAAAAATGATTATGCCCCCATCATAGCATCTCTAGATTTTGGCATCCTCGAGTAGCATAGAAAGACATAATAATGAAAAATCAAGACTTTGTAAGTTAACCGATATAAAAATGCAAAGCATTCTTGCATTAGATGTGTCTTCTTGCCATAATTGATAGAGTCACTTTGAGTGTTTTGGTATGGTGCTCTGCTTTTCTTTGGATAGGTTGATGTTTTGCGTCAAGATTTTTATTTTGGATAGCTTGCTTTGTTGCACGTGCTTGTCTACTGAAAGGTATCATAATCCTTTTTGGGGGAACGGACCCTAAAGGACTGATCTAGTGCCCTGGGGGTGCATTGATAATGGCCTTTCCTACGTGACAACGTAGAGGCAACATAGTTCGAGACTTGGACCATGGACCTAAGATATGGGATCGGATGAGACACGATATGAAATAGATATGGATCAGATAGGGATCAAACATGGAACAGATATGGATCAAATATGGAATAGATATGGATCGGATATGGAAGAGATATGGATCGGATGATACTGATGACAAGGAAACACCACGGATAGGTAGATGCATGGGTGATAAGGAAAGAAATGCACATGGAAGAGGGCAAGGATGTGATCGCCAAGGACTAAGTCGCATAGGAATAACCTGCCCCATTGTAGGTAGAGTACTTAGGATTTTTCATGACAATGTTTAAGACGAAGGAGGAGGATGAGAGGATAATGAAGGATTTTGTGCGGTTTGGAGGGATAAGGTATGTCAAGAGACATCTAAAACATTTGTCAACACTGTGCCCCCAATCTTTATCAAGATCAAAAATAGAGGAATGGAAGATTAGGATGGATGGACTAGACAGTATAGGTATGTAATGGATAGAGGAATAGGATAGGAAATAGTATGAAAGGAAACTGGTAGGAGAAAAGTGATATGCTAATGAGACAAGGTGCCCCCAAATGTAGGTGACGTAGGAGATCAACTTACACATGACGCCTGTTTGCCAGGTTTTCATCATGGTACTTATCCAAGGCGCCTATTTGCTAGATTTTCACCATTGGACGAAAGGTTTTTTCTTTACTTTTTTTTATTTTTTTATTTTTTTCAAACATTTGGACGGGAGAAGGTGGATATGGAAAATGAGAGACTCGAGTATCTAGTTCCCTGAAAGCTGATAGTCCCGCTAGATGGATGTTGTCACATGGACAATGTCAAGTGTTCTCACAGAGGTTGGTATGGAATTGCATGAAAGTGAGATGGAGAAGGTAGATAGAGGATTATGGAAGGTACGATAGCGGATTATGATGCAGATTATGCAAGACTTATGTAAGGATAGAGGGAAGGCTTATGCAAAAGCATGGACCATAGGGATATGATGGGGAAGATATGTAGGATAATAGTGGAAGAAAGGGGAGATGGAGTTATGTGGAAGTGTCGTGGAATGGAAGGGAACCATGACCAGCGGTTGCACACACCATGATAAACATTGAAGCTTATGATGGGAAGGTGGTGTGGGAAGCAATGAAGATTTTTGCTTGGTAGATGAATGATATAGGCCTTTAGGGACCCACATAGACTTAGTATTTTTCTTATTTTTGTTTGTCCTATGGAATGGAAGGATTTGATACTTTTGGATGGAAAAGGAGAAAGGGGATGGTTGGGACTCTTGATAGGTGGATGCCTCATTTAACTTGATGGCTATCTGCTTGGGTACCCAAACCATTTTACTTTTAGACTTCTCTTGTGAAGGTATGGGATTGGGTATATGCAACCTTTGTGCAGCTTCTGAGGTAACTGCTTGATGCTTGGGGACCTACACCTTTTTTAGTTTTACTTTGAGGTGTGTGGGTGTATGCAATGCTTGAGATGGATGTTTCTCTGATTCTTGACTTTTGTATCCGCATGCATGAGGACCTTTAGGATTTTTGACTTTATAGGTAGAGGCATCCAAATATTTGCTGTTGAATTCCCGTGGGATGGGGGAAGTGGGGTTGGTGGAAGCTCCTTGTTTAGACAACATGTGCATGTATTGGCCATGATTTGGATTGTTAGAGGATTTATAGATGGATGGATAAGGTGTTGGAATAAGTGGTGGTAAAATGCACGGAGGGGTGTTAGGAGTTGGAAGTAGCGGAGGTAGATTGGATGGTGGAAGGTGTATGGTCACATGCTTTTGACAATTGTAGGATGATGGAGGTGGAATGGTGACATATGTTTTGGGGATATGATACAATTTGTGATGGAAAGCAGTGTAACGAAGATTGGCATGGCAATGCATTCATGACAGATGATGCTAGTGCTGAGATTGAAGCCATCAAGTTTTTACTAACCTTAGTTTCTTTATTTAAACTAAAATGAACTCATTAAAATTGTCTAATATTTAGTTTGTAAGAATATATGTTTCATAATTTACACCATAGAATGGTTTCACCTTAACAATGCATTTTTTTGGAATGGTACTAATCATCTTTTACAATGTGACTTGTAGATTGTCCTTTGGTTGTCGAGTACTTTTATGTATTTGGCATGTACATAGGGCATCGCTAAAAAATGTGTACAGGTAAATAGATTGATAATTAAAATATGTGGAACATTACATATTTCAACCCCATAGCTTGATATTATGCTTTATATTTTAGGTATGCTAGTAATAAGGATGTCAGAACAAATATGTTTGATAGATTAGGTGAGATTATGTATGCAATGAGTGACAATGAAGACATCACTACTCATCTAATCAAAAACTTTATGGAGGAATTCAAACAGGAGAAGGACTTCATTAATTACTTTAAAACAACTTGGTGTCATTCAATGAGAGTCGTATTGGTAAGATTGTCAAAGTTTTTGTTATGGTTTATATGCATACATTATTTAACTTGATTTTTGTGTATGTTAAAACATCATGTTCTTTTTTTGTATAGCGATGTGGGTAAAAAACTTTTGCAACGTCGTTCTATCCATCGAAGAGGCAATGCCATTGCTGAAGACTTGAATGAAAAAGCTGAGGAGTATGAAGAATTTCAGTTCCCCTCTATAGGTTATAGAAAGAAAAAGAAAAAAAAGGTCTTCAATCATGTTCAGGCATAGCGACACAAGCAGAAAGGATTAGTATTGCACAACAACAAAGTGAGTACATTTATTAAAAAGTATTTAATTTGTTTACGCATCATTAGTTCTTTCTCTAATTTGATATGCCCAACATATGTTGTTGTAGCTTTGGATGATCAAGAAAATACTTTTCGACGTCATTTGCCCTTCTCTATTGACCTAAACCAAATAACAACAAATGCAACACAAATTATAGATGGTGATTTTTTCCTTTTCATTGTGTTTACTAATATACACAAAAGCTACTAAATATTCTTATTTCTAATCATTTTTCTATTTGTAATCAAACAAGTAGTGGATGCAATTTGTGCAGCTCAACCATCAATGTTTAATGTTAACCCCACTCAGACATTTCAACAAACCATTTCAGGTACTTAAGGTTGTTGATATTTTATTAACTTAAGTAGTACATATTCTAATCTTACACTTGAACACTTTATAGAAGGTAATGTGTTAAACGTGCATGTTATTATAGATTTAGATGATCAACAACACACTCAACATAGGCTACCCCTTTGTATTGATCTCAACCAAACAATGACAACAATAATAGATGCTATGCAAAGTGTGGATGGTAAAGGAATTCCAAAATAAATCTATCATTAAGTTACTCTTTTTGGATATGATTTTTAGCTTTGAAATAACATGTTAAGATTACATAAATTATATTTTGTAGCTAAATCATGTAATTTGTTGATATTCATTCTTATTTCTAGTCACTTTTCTATAACTATTGAAATAAATAGTTGATTCAATTTGTGGAACACAACCATCAATGTTTGATGTTATCCCCACCCAAGCATTTCAACAAACCATTTTAGATAATTCAAAATGCTATATTTTATTAACTTGACTACATATTGCAATCTTATGCTTGATCACTTTATTTAAGTTGATGTGTTAAAGAACATGTCATTGCAAGTTCAAGTGATCAACAAAATAATCAACAATATAGGCCACCCATTAACCAGACAACAACAATGGATGCAATGCAAAGTGTTGATCGTAAAAAAATTACAAAATAAATTTATATCATTGAGTTCCTCTTTTGCATATGCTTTATAACTTTGAAATGACATGCTAAGATTATGTAAATTATTTTAAATCTAATCTATAAGGTTATTTGTAGGGGTTGATGATAATATAATAGAGGATTATGGTCAACACTTCTATGGAAGTTAGATTACTCCTCCCATTTGCACTTATATCCAAAACATGAATGGGTGTTTCCTCATTGTGGCCCATTTGGACAAGGTGAAAATGGTTGTCAAAGTCATCTCCTTTCTAGTTATGTAGATGTTTGAGGAAATCTCTACTAAAGGCTCTTAGGTGGATTAATTCTAGTTACCTTAATTTTATATCTTTATTAGTTGTTGCCACTTCTAGTTGTGGCCAAGATTTTTTTTTGTAATATGATTATATAATACAAATGGTTCTAGTGCCCATTTCTTAGTGGATCCCATGGATTTTTCTATGCATAATGATGATATGCTACCATTTGATGTCTATGGGGATTCTCCTTTGGATCTTTTTCCACGATCTTGTGATGCATCTTTGAGTTCTTGTGGAGTATATTCTTCTACACTTTGTGTTGAACAAACATGTCTTAGAAATGCATGAGGATAAACAACATGAGGATTTTGGTATATGCGAGGATAATGTGCCAACATCACAAGCCATTACTCAAGTCATATTTTCATTCAAGTCCTATTAATAATCAAAGTCTTTAACCCTTTGAACCCTTGTTTTTGTGTCACCTGACTGATTTTTTGACATGCATTATTTACATGGCTTTCTTTCATGGTGTTGTATTTATTATTATGCAATTATTTCATTTTGAGCTCAATCAACGGTTGTCATACCTTGTTGACATGTGTGTCACATTGTCAAAGAAGAAGCATGTCCATGTGATTCTCATATTAATAATGTGTGGGTTAGAGAATAAGTCTAATTTTACATATAGCTTAAATAAATTATTATTTTTAATGATACAACCTATAACATGGAATCAACACTTTAACATGTAAAGAAACACTCTTGCCTTTATCGATTACATTATGATACTAAACTTTTGATCTATCAATGTGGATATGGTGGCCCTCCATTTGTATTATATAATCGTATTACATGATATTCCATGATTGTGGTTGCAATAGAGCAAGGAAGAAATCATCTAAGGACCCTCCCCCATCGTGATATGTGTTTATTATGTTACTTCTTAGAACTATTTTTTTACATTGGACGGGTCTTATAAATTTAAGATATTGGATATTTTATGGCTTGTTGATTTAGTATGGATGGATGTTGCTATCATAATATAGATTTTTATGTTTGTATGGTTATATGGTTTTTATGTATGTGCTGGCATGAACAAAGCCAACTCTACGACTTTAATGGATCTAGTTGAAAACTTGAAAGGGTAGATACTAGATTTATATATCCATTTTATCACTATAAATATTCTTGTAAAAAAACTTCATTTCTTTCTAGATCCTAGAAGTTGAATGTTAGAAATAAGTCCTTTGTTATCACCGCCTAACTCTTAATTTATAGAGTGTTGGATATATATAGAGAGATGGAATCGTGTAAAATGAAAGATAAAAAATGGTACTCTTCAACACCACAAGGCCTAAAATACAATAGACCCCAATCATCATCATCAAAAGTGCTATAAAGAAATAGGTCCCAATTTACAACAATTTTATCAAATGCATGATTTTCTCTAATGAATTTGTTGGAACTACCCTATGGTTGGGACATGTTGTAGGGTTGAAGATCAACATATATGTGACATGGTTTTTGTTTATGCCAAAAAATTTAGGCATCTATATAAAGTGGATGGTAGAACTCTTATAGCATGTAGCCATGGATTCCCAAGAAGGATATTACAAGTCAGTTTTCCAAACATCACATGGAACAAGGTATCTAATCTACAAGGTCCAACCTTAATTAGTACAACAATATTACTCATGTAAGATCTAGCCATAGTATCAAATCCTCTAATGGTAAAGTCTAATGGTTATATCTTTGACATGTCTACTTCTAATGGGTTTAAATAATCTTTCGTGCATATGTTTTTAAGACTAGATCCATTAGCCAGTAAAGATTGCTTAATGTGTAATTTTCCATAATTTGCCCCAATGTGTAAAGTTATTGATTCTTTAAAAACACTCAGAGGTGTGATTCGATCAACATTGAATGATATCACAATTTTTTTGTTGTTTAAGATGTGACTAATTGTGTAGTAGTGTCAAAATTAACTTGGATCTTCTCTAAGGAATTTTGTATAGTATTTCTATAAAAAGATGATGTGCACAATGAATCCCAAAGTGATATGTTACCTTTAGCCTTTTGCAATTATTCAATGATGTTGGACTCCTTGGTTTGATTAGATGTGAGTTGAGGTGTAGGAGGTAGATTAAGGGATTTTGATGGTAAAATAGATTGTGATGATGTAACATCTAGGCCTCTTCCTAGTTGTTGGTGTGTATTCCCTACAAGATTATAATCATGTGTATTCCCTAGAAGACTAATTAGAAAAAAATCATAAGGGAACATTGTGAGGTCTATACAATCCTCATATAAACTAGGGCTAGAAAAATAACCAATGAAAGCATAAATCAAATTCACGAAAGAAGTATAAAGTAAACAAAATGAACCAAACCATTTTAAATCTCTACCACTTAATTATAATCTAAAATCACTAATCAATAAGATATTTTTATCTAATGGTGTTTATAATTAGCTAGTAATAATGATTTCACATGTAAGGAGTCATCCATAGAACCATCATAATCTCCATGTAAAAATTCTTCATTAAGGTTCATGGTATCATAATGTAATGAATAAGAGGGTGTAATATTATCATCAGAATCCTCGTGAATAGCTAAAGATATATCATAATAGGGTATGGTGTCATCACATATAAGAGGAGATACATTATGTAAAAAGTATGGCTCTATAGATGTAAGACTATTTATTATATGACATACAAGAGACATATCATCATGAGGATTAGTATGTTGAAGAGGTAAAACTACATCATTTATATTCATCATATAAGGTGAATCACAAGGTAAAACCTCACTGGATTTGTGCTCATGTGCTATCACTAAATGTGTACTCATCACTATCACAATCTATAGGATCATCATCAAGCTCATGAACAAATGGTCAACATAAGTCAAACTTGAGGTTCATTGTTCCACTTCATTGGTCGATGCCACTTTGTATTGCTAACTTGTAGGCAACCTCATCTACTTGATTCATACATACTCGGCCTGACATTTCATATGCAGTTGGCATGGTTTCACACTTTATGCGGGAACCTCATGAGCTTCATTGGAAAGCTACCAAACGCATCTTGAACTACATAAGGGGCACTCACAGATATGGGATTCACTACACAGCAGGTACAGGTTCAGATCTGCTTGGATATACAAATTCTGATTGGGTTGACAATTATGATGATCATAAGTCCACTTCTGGTTACAACTTTCACTTTTGATCCAGCCCCATTTGTTTGTAGAGCAAAAAGCAACATGATATTGCTCTTTCATCAATAGAGGTTGAGTATCATGGGGCTGTTAATGCAACTACTGAAGCTATTTGGATTCAAAATATCTCAACCCTTCTTTCAAAATGACAAATACCACCACACTTTTCATTGAAAACCTTGGCCTCTTGGGTGCACTCTTTGTCTCAATCCTTCTTTCAAAATGACAAATACCACCACACTTTTTATTGAAAACCTTGACTAACCCTACCTTCCTATTAGTGAAAAATCCTTTTTACTATGATTTCCATTATAGTTGAACATTTAACAAGAAAGGAAATATATATTTCAAACAAAATACAACTCTTTAAAGATGTTGGTAAACTATGTGATGTATCTAACCGTCATCCCTTGTGGATTCCCTCCATACCCTTCTCTTTACTAAATACTATGGTATGAACAACCTTAAAGAGATTGGTTAAATTATGAACAAATCCATTCCTCCCCAAAACTAATCTTCTTCCTTAGCCATTCTCTCCCATCAATCTTCTATGATTCCTCCCCTTTTATCCATACCTCATAAATTATCTCTCCTCCCATTGCTCCCTCACAAAAAAATTACTTTTCACTATTTAACCCATCATCCTCTACTAGTCCCCAACTATACTCTTCTCCCATAACCTTTCTTGTTTTATAACTCACTTCTAATCTTTATGTCAATGGTTACCCTATTCTTGTCACTATCTCTCAACCTCTTCCATACCCCGTTCCTACCACTTTTCTGCATCTTATGACTACACCATAAATTCTTTGTCACACCTCTTTCACCCTAGTAAACCACCTTTCACGCTACCCATTATGTTTACAATAGCTCACTCAACTTATACTCATTTATTGCTCCTTCCATCACTCCTACCATTGACCCTACCATTTAAAACATTTTTTTATCAATTGGGATCCATACAAACTAAGTTAAATTCTATTCCTATGCCCTCTCCTAAGACATCACCATGAAACTTAATCACAACCCTCTCTTCTATGACATCCTTTCTTATTATTTTCTCTTGGTCTTCATGGCTCCTTGTTTTAAAATGTATAATGGTACCCATATACACTCTTTCACTGCTTTGCCTTGACTTCCTTGGAATGGTTCTATTCACTCCCTCATATTTTATCCATTCTTAAATGTTGAGTTATCCAAGCCTTTCATTCAACACTTTCAACTCAACATTGTTCTAAAAGCACCTTCTCTAACTTAGTTAAACCCAAGTGAGGCACTATCAAACATGCTAATGATTGTCATACTATTCCTTTCTTACCAAGATGCACTATCAACTCGTTAATGACAAGATCTCCCATCCTTTTATCAATAATTTATTGTCAAAAATCAAGAACACAGTCATATTTAACTACTATGTTATCTTTTTTTATTAATAATAATCAAGAACATTTTTTTTGGTCCTGTGGTATTCCTCTGTATCTGCAATCTTTATTTTTTTCAATGGGTACTAGTTTAAGTTAATTTTGTGTGTTAGCCGTTTTAATAATAAAATCTCTGAAATGAACTCGATGGTGGGGACTACAAGGTAGAGATGATAAATGATAAAATGAGTGAGTTCTATGTGGAATTCAAAAGACCACCCAACAGTAAGTTATATTTTATTGATTTTTTTTCGGTGCTCCTTTCATGTTGTAGATTTTGTCATTATCTCCCACTCAATTTATTTTCAATCCTATCCTTGGTCCTCTTTGTTAATGAACAATGAGATGTTTATTGTCAGGCCCTTCAAATTTGATTATGCTATCTTAATCGCAAGATTGTTAGAGTGGTAATTTGTAGACAAGCAATCTATTCACTTAGATTTACGGCCCCATTGCAGAATGGCAAATCCGGTTGTAGAAATGTTTCAATCTGGTTCTATTTGTTAAATTACTCCTTACCTTGTGGTTTTTTGTTTTTCATACATTTGATCATGCAGTATATCCTCTGTAAATAATTCATTCTCTGTATCTGAATGATGACAATTTCTTTCTTTCTTTCGCTGGAGTTGATGAATGCTGCACTATTCTTGAATCGATGTTGCCCTCTGCACTATGCTTTGCAAAAGAGGCAGCGCTTCTGTCAAAGCTAAGAATAAAAATACGAAAATACCCAAAATAATGCAAACAAAACTACGGTGAGATTTTGGGCGAAAAATAAATTAGAAAATAATCGGGCGAGGCAAACAGCAGTTAGGCAGCGTCTCCAGCTAAGCAAACAGCAGTTAGGTATGTCATGTATTATGACACCATCGGATGCATATGGTTCATTCTATATGCTGTATAGACTCTGCCTCTCATGCTTTAGCTTATTGTCTCATATGATGTATAGATGCATATTTTCCTATGCTAGAATTACAAATGTATTGAACTATCTACAAATCCTCTCGCGGGAAGGGCTTGGGGTGGAGTAGGTAAGCAAGGCTAGTAAGTCGCCATCCTAGAGTGTTTGTAATGGCTCCTAGGACTAGAGGGCGCTTACCTAGAGAGTCGTGTGAACCACTTACGACCTTCGCTCAATCCCATGAGTTGCCAAGTGTTTTCGGAGTCGAGATCATGATGGGGAAAGCAGGTACTAAGTCACCAAGGGGGAGAGCTATGGTATACACCCTCTTAGTCTTGGCATATGGCTTCAGGGCGGACCCATCATGCCCCTTCTCCCAACTATGTTGCATTGTTGATGACTTATGGATGTGATGCAATGATCTAACCCTAACAATATATACATATTTGCATAGCGTTCATTGTTGAATGCAGGATCCCAATCCAAGATTACTTCATCAAGGAGATATTTATTTAATAAGGTGAAACCCTAACCCTAATTTGTTACTCTTTGTGATCAATAGGCGAATTCTAGGTCAAATCGAGATAGAGGACATCACATTCTATTACCACCTTGAAAAGAGAACTATACGTCATAGTGAGATGGAACTCTAAAGCATTTCAAATAGATTCACATCTTGTCACATCTCTATGGACTTGTTCATGAACTAAATACTTTTCAGCAAAAGTAAGTATGGGATGACAAGAATGATTATGTCCTAGGATCGATTGGTTGCTTTGTTGATATCGACACAATTTGGGCCAACTTGCACATTGAGTGCCCTAATGCCCTTTGGACCAAAATTTGGGAGATGCAAGGAGATCTTGATGATCCTTCATTCCCAAATTCTCAAATGACCCTGGAATGGATTGTCTTTTGACCCTTGATGATTCTCTACCATATGACTATGATATAATTGAGGAGCTTGTTGATTAGGAAGATCTTTAACATCATGATGACATAGAGACTTATTTTGACTCTTGGAAGTGAATGATATTTAAGAATAGTCCCAACACGTGATCCTCTTTCCATAACACCCATACAACAGCTCCCTCCAATGGCAGCTCTTTACACACAGCTGTTAAATGCAGTGAAAACGATTCGACGTGCTCTAATCAGCAGTACCATAGCCTCCAATAACTCAACCATAGCCTCACTCATTGAGAGATAACTCATTCAACTCACTCATTTTATCATTTATCCTCCAATAACGCTTAACTTGTACACACCGCATCTTAATGTTTAACTATTTTATCATTTAGCCTCCATACGAGATAAGTACCATAGCTTGCAATAACGCTTCTCCTCGGTGCCTTTAAGATCTGCCCACATGCTTTTCGGTGGATTTCGGCTTGCTTCAGACTTCTAATTTAGTTGTTGGTACATATCTGTAATCCACAACCCGTTCATTGTAATGGCACCCAATGGGCCTTTCAAAGAAAACAAATGTCCTTAAATACTTGCAGTCAAAATCAACAACCCAGCACGAAGGACACAATGCCAAAATGCGGCATACAGCCGTCACCATGAATATATATCTATAGATAGCCTGCACAGTCCAATATCAAATCAAGATCATCTTCACATTAATCCATCAAAAAACAACAGTCGTTGTAGTATAGTGGTGAGTATTCCCGCCTGTCACGCGGGTGACCCGGGTTCGATCCCCGGCAACGGCGTTTTCTGGTTTTTCCAATTTCTAGTACTTTAGAAGAAATGTTTATCTTGTTCATCGTAGACTGGAATGGCTAATCCTTTATATGAATAGAAATAGGAGTGTTGTTTTTAATCCAAGGTTTTAAGGAAACTTTATTGGATACACTTTTTAATTCTAAACACTCTTAATTTATCATGACATTTTCTATGCACTTTTTTATTTTGTCTTCTTTTGTATCAACAATTTTACATTTTTTTTTATCATGTATCTAAAACACTTAATTTTAATTTAATTTCAAAATATTATTAAAAGTTATTGAGATCTATGATATAGTGAACCTATTTCTAGGTAACCATTCCTACATGTCTACTTGATAAGATAAAGATGTTAATGTTTAACTATTATATCAATATAGTCTACCCTTCACTATCCACTAGGACCACCCCCAATATCAAACCTACACCAAGTCTATTAATTTATCTCCTTGACCCCTTGATAGAAAGTGTTATAACACCTTAGATTTTCAGTGATTATTAATTCTCTTGTGCCTATTTTGCACACCACTCCCGAAACTTTCAATTTTAGTAAGATTCAATGAATTTTAGTTAAGTTTCAAGAGAGCTCCAATGAGGAGGTTCGTGCTTGCCACCAATGCTAGAGGAGGACAGAATTTTCTACAAAGGACGTGCCATAGCAAATCGTAGTGCAGTTGTATATGAAGCTACTCCGTCCAGCTAATAGAGATGGCTCGGCTGTTTCAAGAAATGTCATCTCCATAATAAAGATGCAGGCCATGATAAAGGTGTGGATTCGCAACCTTAGTATTAGTGCTACCAATTGAATGAAATAATGGCGCAGCAATAAGCCATATTGAGAGGATCAGCGTTCAAAACAAGGCATAACCTTTTAATATCAGTAGAGGTGAAACAGCCACAAAATCACAACCTCTGAAAAGGAATGATGCTTGGCCTCTGCATTGAGGATATAGTGTTTGGGGGAAGGTGCATACTCAAAGTGGAGCATTTGAGCCGCTACAAGTCAAGAATCATCAGCCTATTCAATGATGCAGCCTAGTAATGAAGACACCAGTGAAGTGATTTATACAACCATATGTATAGGCGTCAGCTATCTATAAAGGATGGACGGCCAATCAAATTAGTGGCATACAGTTTAAAGATGGCAGCCTCTAGCATATAAAAGATGTAGCTAATATATATGAGATTTGACCAAGGGATAATCTCCCTACCTAACAAACTCAATAATATTTCTAAACACCACTAGTCACCCATCCTAGATCACAAACTCAAAGGTGAACAAGTCACAGAGGTCTAACTCAAAAAACTTCACTTCCATTGGTCCAAATTTAATTTTGCATGTCAAATTAATTTTATAGGTATGGAGATCAATTTCATTGGTGAAGATCTAAACCAACGAGTAATACAATCAATTTTAATTTTAGTATCTATCCTAGCTCTTAAATCATAGGTTGTTATTATCATTTAATTATTTTATACATTAGGTAAATTTTAGTGAAAGTGTTTATTTTCATTACATAAATCGGTGAGCTAAATTTTTTAAATCTCCTAGGGTTTCATCCTTAGGGTTTATTCCTTCTCCATTAGGGTTTTAGATTTGATGTTTCTAATTGTTTTGCCTTTATTTTATATTTGATTAGGTTTTGGGTGTTCCATGTTGATTTCTACTTGATCTATAACTTCCACTACTTTAATACTTGTGCATTGTTGTTGTATCATTTACCATGGATTTTCATGCTCCGTCATCTTTAGCTCTATTCATGGATGTCTTGCTAATTTTATTGTACTTTTACATTATGTAACATTTGATTTTTCCATCCTTGAGGCTTCCATGTCTTATTTTCCTCCTTCATAGGGGTGAGTGCAAGATCATCATTAACCAAATAATATCCTTATGTGGCAATGAAAATTCTAAAAATAGACTTAAATAAGTTCACATAACAAATCGAAATCACTTATCTACAAAATTGTTAAAAAATTATTAATGAAAGTTTTGGGAAATTAAACATATTATATGGATTACCAATTCATTTTTGAATAATTTCAAATTAATTTGATGATTTATGTAGAAATTTCAAAGAGGCACTACTAAATTTTTGAAAAAATCAAGAAGTGGGTATCATTTTGACCAGAACTTAAATTTGACAGTTGTATAGCTGTATTTAGGGATTTTAGTTGTAAAATACAATTGAAATTTTGAAAGGATTGTATCATATGAAAGGGGAGATTTTGGACAAACTATCAAAATTTATATAGGAATATGATAATATATATATATATATATATAGTTTTTATATAATTTACTTATATTAAAGTATGTCATAGTATTTTAAAGGCACCATTGAATAGATACCTGTCATAAAAAAAAATCGCTTGACAAGCAAAGTTGACTGTCAAATTTAAGCCCTGAAATTTTTGACCAACCCAATTTGAAGCAAAAACAACATTTCATCAACAAACCTTACATATAAGCAAAGGACACTGGGTGGATGTGTCATATATTTTTATGATTTTTTTATAAATAAATAATTATATATTAATTTTTAATATGAATTTTCAAAAATATTAAATTAAAAAAGAAATTTAAAACTTTTTAAAACCTATATTAAAAAAACTTAAATTGTAACACAACTTTTGGATTTGAAAAATAATATATGGTTTGAAAGTTATGTGTTTTCAATATATATCAATTTGGAATTCAAATATAGTGTATGTACAAAATAAATAATTTAATTATGTATTAAATTTATAATGAGAAATAAATTATTATTTTTGAATCATGATTATTTCATCTACAAACCCTTTTCATTTTATTAAATTAGGTTAAAAAGTTCCAACAACTTTAAGGGTGATGTCATGAAAATTTTTAGGATAACACTAAGCTTGTGATTTTGAAAATTTTTGACATGATTTGGGACTCCCACTTGCCTATATCCAAAGCAATCCCAAAGAATTTTTAGAGGGAATCCAAATTTGAGCTATAAATTGTAATGACAAAAATTGCATACTCTACAATTTTCACACTATATTTTGGGCCTGCTTTAGTGTCCATCCCTTATAGAATATTTTAGGGATCATTTTAGCCTAGACTTGATCTTTTCCTTCACTAGATTGCCAAATTGATTTATTATATTCTGATTGTTTTCGCTGGCCTAAGACCACATGTTATATTTCAAGTGATTTCTCTAGGATGTGAGCACAATGCGTAGACGTCTGCACGATGCACTAGTATCCTACAAGTTTGCAAAATTTAAACATTTTTTATTCACTATATCTCTACTCTTTATTGATTATTAAGTATTATCAATATTTAGGAATACCTTGGGGAAATCATTGGGTCGCAAGGGACTAGTTCTCCTAGGTTGAACCCTTGACTAGACCAACTTCACAATCATGACAAATACTGGTTGATAGCAAGCAAGTTTGTAAATGATCTTGATGTAAGTATTGGTTCTTTTCAAAGCTCCAAATTGAAATGTCCCTTTTGAATGTTATTTAGTACTCTAAGATTTTGAATGATAATTGGATGGCAATTAGTGTCCAAATGAATGTCTTCACATACAAAGATATAACAAATCCTCACACAAATGTATACCAAGTTGGTTCCCAATGGCTAGTGGAAAAGGGTGAGAGTCAAAAAAAAATTATTTTCAGGTTAGAACCGCATAGCATAGGATCACTCTTGCACATTGTGGAAATGACCTAGGATGAGGAAAGTGAGGTCTTTGTCTCAAGAACATATATGTAGAAGTATCACTTTTACAAGGGTAATGTGCGGGAATATATGCAAATAGGTCAAGGATAAAGTCGAATGTGTTGGAATGTGTGAAGAAAGGAGTAAATAAAGTTGGATAAGGATAGGAGCTAAAATTAACACAATAGTGTGTGACATGTCGCTATAGAATTATAATAAGACATTCCCTCAAAATAAACCCAAAACTAAATAAAAATTAACATAAACATACAAATTTCACTAGTACAATAATTATAACTAACTTTATTTAAACATAAAATTCTCAACATAAAAATGATGCATATTTATCTCAAACCTATAAAAACAAGGCCGCGTTGCAGCGTAGTTCCTGTCGGATGTTAGCAGAGCGGTTCTGTCAAGATTGCAGTTTGATATGGATTCTATGAAGTTGTTTTATTTTTGTGTTATGGTTACTAGACTAAAATGACATATAGGCAATGTTCTCTACTCAATTTCCATAGCACACATATAATAGATTGGTTATAAAAACCAGGAGTAGAACAGTAGTTCTCCATAAAAACCTCAAAATCAAAATTTGTTTATTAAGACTACGATACGCGTTGAAATAACAATAAATTAGTAGCATTAGGTTTTCACAGTCTTGAAAATAAATTTGTAAAGATTTTCTTTAAACTGTGTAAAAATTTATATACAGTTTTACAAAAAAATTTACAAATTTAAAACTATAAATCGGCCAACAAAGCAAGAGCGACTTGTTGATCCATTGCAAACATTTTCTAAAGTTAGAAAACAACTCGAGTTTATTTGGTCTTATAAGTCCCCCAGCATTCATCGTTGATGATTTTTAGCTTTGTAGTGTGAAATTAATAGCTTGCTCTATTCAAATTGTAGTCACCTGAAAAATGTTTCACGAACTGAGATTCTGGTTGTTGAACAATTAGTTAGAACACTCATGACCACCAATTGGACATAGAACAACTAATTTTAAAAAACTTTTATGAGCAAAGATTGTGGTTCGGATTTTGATGAGGCTCCCCACACTCTCTATGCTTCACGTTCAACTAATGTGTACAAAGATGACATTACTCTTGTAAGAGCCCAATGGAGTTGCTAAAAAAGCATATGCTGCTACAGAAAATGCTCTTACTATACCATGGTGACCAAGTAAATGAGTGTATCTAGGAGAATCAAAGGCATCTCCGCACCATACCTACAAAGAACTCATCTGTAAAATAAATGCACATTCAATAATCAAAGAAAATGATAATCAACCGATTAGGGGAAATATACATAAAAAAATGGGCCTCCTAAGGATGACATCATCAGCTTTTTGAGTTATCAAAAATCAACTAAAAGATGACATCAATCGTTACGGTGACATCATCCAAAATATAAATAAAATTATTTATTTTATAAAATAAAACATTCTAAAATCCTATGAATTAACTCATTATGGTTAATTTAACTCTACATATCCTATTCTATCTCAATCATCTTTCTAAATAATAAAGATTCTTTTTATTTTTTTGATTTATATTCTTAAGTTCTATTATAGAAAATATTATGTTTTCTAAAAAATATTTTCATTCTTTAGGAAAAAGAAAATCTAAAAAGCATTTCAAAAATATTTCAACAATTTTTTTCTTAAAAATGTTCTTTTATTCCTTAATAACATTAAAAATCATAAAACCTACTATAAACATATTTAATATATTAATTCTAAATCTATAAAATCATAAATTTAAATATATATAAAATTATAAATATATAAAATCATTAATCTATATAAATAATGATAATACTAGTATATTTATATTTAAAAAATATATTTATATTATGCCAACAAATATCTTCTAGAGGTTATGTACTTGATTTTTAAGTTTTCAATACCTTTTGGTTCCATATTTTTTGTGATTTTCTACACCTTTTTATCCTTCATGTTTTTCATTTTTTATTTTCTCCTTTTTTTTTGTTTTTATTTTTTATTTTTTCTAATTTTTTTTTTTGTTTATTTTTTAATTTTTTTGCCATATATTTACACGGAAAAAATGAGTGCTCTCATCTTCACCCCACTATGACTGTAGAATGCCTCTCGGCATAATGAAACTTGATTTAATCTATAAAATTTATAAAAATACAATATTAAATATAAAATAAAATATCTAAGCAACTTGTACTTTGCTACTATTTACAAATAATATAAACGTGTTTATTAAATAAACATACATAAAAATAGTAGATGAATATTTTAAAGCTACATTCAAATTTTTTATTTAGTACTTTTGTAAGCTAATTTAAATTTTATATACTAAAAAAATATCTTTAGAAATAAAAATAAAAAGTAAAAAAGTAAAAATAAAAACATAAAAATAAAAAAATAAAAAATATTCATGATAAAAATTTATTAGATAAAAAAAGCTAACAATTTTTATTTATATTTAAGAGAAATAAAACAAAAAAGCTATTGTAAAATATTCTTTCATATATATACACATTCAAAAAAATTAAAAATAAACTACTATAAGAGTTTGTTTTAAAATTAGGAATTGTGGCTTTATATATATATATATAATTTTTTTTAGATAATGCGCCTGGGCTTTTTAAATATAACTTTTAGATAAAAGACTATTTAAATAAAAAAGAAATAATCTAGAATGAAAAGTGAACTTGATTTTTTAAATAAATTATAATAGAAATACATGTTACCACTTTAGAAAAACAATGAACTTGAGTTTCAGACTTTTTAAATAAAAAATAAATAATCAAGAAAAAAGAAATAATCTAAAATGAAAAGTGAATTTGAGTTTTTTATAAATTATATTAGAAATATATCTTACCACTTTAAAAAAGTAATGAACTAGAATTTTCTAAGGAATTATAATAGAAACATGTGTCTCCACTTAACTCATGTAGTTAATTAATTATATTTATTTATATTTAAATAATTTGTATTATATGAGATAATTTTTGTTTTTTTAGAGTTTCTTAGGAGGCCCATTTTTTATGTAAATTTCCTCTAAAGTGTACGAGGTAGGCAAGCTTTCCTTACCCTATTGTTTAAAGCTTTCCTTACCCTATTGTTTAAAACCTTTGCTCATGCCAAGAAAGCCCTAGGGGAAGAACAGGCCATGACCACTAATACTATGGCTTCAACCAAGGCGCACTAGGAAAAGTGATGACACTATTTGGTCCACAAGGTACACGCCACTTCAACTTCAAATATGCAAAAAGAACAAATTCCATCACTTTTGAACTCACCATCCTTGTCAAATTACTCATCCTTGTCAAATTACTCCTACAGTCCTCACTGAATCTAGGAATAAAAAGTATCATTTTACGGATCTATGTTTTGTTTATCCAACATTGGAAATCTTTGCACCTAAGAAAGAGATTGTGAGATGAAATACGGTGTGGATGCAACCTTGTAATTAATAAATTAATAAGTATTATTTATACAATTCTCCCTCCCTAGTTGGCATAAAATATATAGCTACAGGGTTAGAAAACTTCAATTCATTGAGAAAGTCAACAAAATTTGAAAATCTGAAAAATAGTGCGTAGCACTATAACAAACTTGGCACGAGCTAATGGACAAAGTATAGCCATTAAAACATGGTGCAAGCCATTCTAAGATTTCAAGCACATGAAAAAACAATGCACAACCATAAAAAATAATGCGTGCAAGCATTCAAATTTAATGCAGAAGTAATTAACAGATAGCATTTAAAATTAATGCAGAAGTAATTAATAGATAGCATAAGGCATATTAAAAATGGTGTGCCCGTAGAAAACCATGGTGTCGCAGACAAGTAGAAGTATTTGCCATAAGAAAAAATGGTGCAAGAGAATGATGGCTCTGTGTTTCAAAATATGGAGGAATAACTTAAAATGCAAGTTAAAATCATGTGTAACAATGAGTTAAAAAAAGTCGTAGCCATGTATAGCTGGACAAAAGCATTATGTCTTGTCCATGAAAACACAACATAGTAGAATATATGGCGTAGCCATATAAACCATTGCGCAGTCATATCCAAAGTCTAGTGCAGCCATATAAACCTTTGCCCAATCATATCCAAAGATTGGTACAAATGCATCGAATATGGCACATCATCTCAAGGATTTAGCAGCACCTCCAATCACCATGGATCCTACAACCAACTGAAGCCCTACAGCAAAGGATATAGAAATGGCAGAATGACGTCAAAAAAAGATGGTCCACATTGGTGTGTTGAAATAAAATTATCTTTAGCAGAGTACCCCTCGATTTTAAAATCATTGTGCACAATTTTTAACTGAAAATTCATGACTTCAATAATTATGGACTGCAGAGGGACAAAATCTCTTTAATGAAATCATAAAATTTAAGCAGGAAAAAATCAGGGTAAAAAAAATCCTCTGTAACTAATTTCACAATCTCCAGGATGTGACAAGTCTACCAATCGACAAACAGCTTTCACAGCCTTGGAGAGGGCCAAAAGTCCAATTTGTAAACTGTCATAAAAAAATAAAAAATAAAAAATAAAAAAACGGAGATGGATTCTAACCTATTTGGTGTTACAGCAGACAAGGTTCAGAATTGCCAATATAAGACCCAAGTCCAGATCTGAATTCCAACAAAAGAAATGTTGAAAACCTAATAGAACAGAACACTGGCACTTGCGCTTGCCCATTCCTGCAATTTTCCCTGTAACGAGGAAGCTACAATACCGTCATATTTTGGCTACATGAAAAATCGCCCATTTTAGAAGACATATGAAAGATCACCCATTTCTTTCAAAGTTAGAAGATATAATTACAAGCTACAGCATTGATGTTTTATAGAGCTTTTGGATATAAAGTATTGAAATTTGGTTGAAACAATTTACGGAGGAGAGAGATTTTAATTTATGAACAGCTATTGTGTGACAGATGTTGGGTGGGTAGCTAGCAGCTTGGCCACGCAACCTGACTCCTTGATCCTGGTAAAAACACAGACTCCATCGTTGGTTGCATCTGTTAAAAGCCTATTTAAAATATTAAAACATAGGCTTCTTTCTGAAGTTTTTGCAGGCTACGCGTCAGTCAATTTACTCTTATTACTCTTATTGTAGCTCGTAATTCCCATTTCCCTTTTGACAATCTGTAGCCCCCAAATTTAGGACCAATGACAATGCAAATAATCATTTTGTTAATATTTGTCTCTAATGAACGTGCATTTTCCTTGCCGAAACATTAGGATATAAACAGTTAGTTGAAACGCTGGTCGATGATTTGCCAAGAACAAAGAGTTTAATCATGAGTTAAAAACAACCCCTCACCTATAGTTCCACAGAAGGAACTAATAAATTTGCATCATCCCATCGACAATTATTTAAAGTATTTAAAGAAACCAATTTAATGAATGCCTTAAGAAAAGTCAATTTAATGAGTGCCTCGAAAAATAGGTTTGATTACATGATTGTATGTGATTTAGGTAAATCAACAAATTTTGAAAAAAAAATTCATAAGAGATTCAATAAAGAAGATGATCCTTTGCCTATATTTTAATCACTCTAATATATGCATATTTTTTTCATATGGTAAAGAAGATGATTATGAATTTTGTCAAAGATGAGTATCCAAGAAAGAAACAAGAAGGTAGGAGGCACAGTGCTAAATAACATGATGCTATATAGAGATCAATAAAGCTACAGAATGGACTTCTCTTCCTTGGAAGTGATGCTAAAGAAAAGATGACCATATCATCTTCAGAATCATAAGTTAACTCAGCCTTAAATGTTAGAAGAGAACTCGTTAAAAATTCAAAAGCCACCCTCTCCACAATTATCGAATAACCTTATGATAGAGTTAAGTGGCATTTTTTGTAGAGAATTCTCTTAGGCTTTGGTTTTAGTCCAGATTGGGTTAGTTGGATTATGAGTTGTGTTACCTCTTCCTCTTTTTCTGTTCTTATGAATGGGGAACCTTCTGAACTTTTTGAGGCTTTCAAGGGCCTTCGACAAGGAGACCCTCTCTCCCCTTATTTGTTTGTTATTATGGCTGAGGGTCTAGGCAGGTTTCTTAAGTCGTGGGTTTCCCAGGGCAGGATTCAAGGTTGGTATTGGGGCAATGGGCTTTCGTTGCTCTCTCATCTTCAGTTTGTGGATGACACTTCACTTATGGGGAGGGCTCGCCTTCAGGAATCTATTTCTTTTAGGCGAGCTTTAGATATTTACCTTATTGCTTCGGGTCAAAAAGTTAATGAGCACAAGTCTTCTATCTTCTTCTTTAATACTCCTCAAGCTATTCAATGGCAAATTGCTG
Organism: Cunninghamia lanceolata; assembly: GCA_027924645.1. Classification (NCBI taxonomy): domain Eukaryota; kingdom Viridiplantae; phylum Streptophyta; class Pinopsida; order Cupressales; family Cupressaceae; genus Cunninghamia; species Cunninghamia lanceolata. Next base: position 13,934,727 of record BSBN01000584.1, on the reverse strand, counting down.
GTATTCTGAGGTTTCAGATTGGGTCTCTTCCCTTTGTCTATCTGGGAGTTCCTCTTGTCCTTGGTAGGCAGCCCAGGTCTTCTTGGCAAAATTTGCTGGATAAGTTGCGTAGTAAAGTCAATCATTGGACTCATCGGTGGCTCTCTACTGCTGCTCGAGTGACTCTTCTAAAGTCTGTTATTCAGGCTCTCCCTATTTATAGGTGTTTTGTTCAGGTGGCTCCTTTATATTTCCTGAGGGAATTTGATGCTCTCTCACGACAATTTCTTTGGAGTGATAACTTGCAGTCGGCTAAGTGGAGTCTTGTTAAGTGGGATATGGTGTGCAGGCCACAGAAAGAGGGGGGCCTTCGTTTGCATTTTTCTGTTTTGAATGGGCAAGCTCTTGTTGCCAAGTTATATTGGTGTTGGTGTACTAATCAACATCAGCTTTGGGCCCATATTCTTACCCACAAGTATCTTAAGGATGTTAACACTTTTGATGTTCCTCGTTTCCCTTTAGAAGGAAGGGGATCTATGATTTGGAATACCCTCAAATCGGGGGCTCAGTTGGTTAAGAAGGGGCTTTTTTGGATATGTCATTTGGGTTCTCAGGCTCTTTTTTGGTGGGATTCTTGGGATGGTCATCCTCCTATTCTTTCTGCTTACCCTCACCTCTAGTCTCTTTGTGATCATTTTACTGCTACAGGTTGGAATACGGTTGAGCATTATAAGTCTGTTCAGAATATTGGACTAGTTGCTAGCCTTAGATGGAAGCACTCCTCAGATTGGCCGCCAAGAGGGTCAGAGGAGGATAGACAAGAGTTGGCCCAGATTCTTGCATCACGTGAATGCAATTCCATGGTGGGACAAAATGTCTTGGCGTGGAGTAATAGCAATTTATCTGGTAAGTACTCTGTTTCAGTAGGGTATGGTGAGCTGGTTAGGCAGGTGTTTGGGGACATTGAGGTTCCTTGGTGGAAGCAAGTGTGGAACAAATTTTCCTAGTCCAAGTGCAATTTTTTTATATGGCTGGTGGTCTAGAACCGGTGTCTTACTTGGGATAACTTGTGCAAGAGAGGGTTCTAGGGTCCCTCGATGTGTGTTTTGTGCTGTAAAAGTGAAGAGAGTGTCTCTCATCTCTTCTTCCAATGTTCCTTTTCTAGGAGGCTTTGGCACCTTTGGTGGGTTGTGTGGAACCAGGCTTGTTGGCATGTCTCTTCTTTGGCGGAGTTCTTTCAACCTCTTTTCTTAAAGTTACTTGGGCTCTTGGACTGACTTTTATTATCTAGCATATCTGGCTAGAGAAGAATCGCGGGATTTTTCAAGATGTGAAGCTGCTTGTCCAACATTTGTGGTGGAAGATTCTTCCTTCTTTAGGAGAAACTATTTCGGTTAAGTGTGACTTGGCTGAGGGTGTGGATCCTGGAGAGCTTGCCTCTTGTACTCGTCTTAATCTTCCTCTTCAGAGGGGTGCTGCTCAAAGTATTGGTCAGATCATGAGAAATAGATGTCGACATCCTCTTCGAAACATAAATAGGGAGGGGCATTGGTGTCCTCCTCCTCGGGGTGTGTTGAAAATCAACATAGATGGTTCTTCTCATTGGAATCCTGGTCATGCTGGTATTGGAGGTGTTGGGCGGACTAGTTCTGGGATAGTTGAGTTTATCTTTTATTTATAAGGGTTGGTATACTAACAATGTGATGGAGGCTCGTGCCATTTTATGTGTGGTGGAGAGTGGTTGTGTTCTTGGGTTGAGACAGATCATTTGTGAATCTAATTCTCAGGTGGTGGTGACTTTGCTGAAGAGGCAGCAGTTAGACGATGTCAGTTGGCATTTGGCTGTTATTATAAAACAAATTCTCAATCTGTGTGCTTCCTTAGATTCTATTTCTTTCTGTCATATTCCTCAAGAATGGAATGGGGTTGCGAATTGTTTAGATAAATGGGCTTCTGATCATTTGCATGATTGGAATATTGTGGAAAGGGGTCAATTACCCCCGGATTTGTCACAAAAGTTGGACCAATTAGTGGAGATAGACAGGGATGTGTAATGCCCTTACTTTGTATTACTCTTTTCTGGTTTCAATAAATTTTTACCCCTCTTTTAGTTAAAAAAAATTATCAAATAACCTTCTAAACATATGAGTACTTAAATTTCCCACAGTGATATTAAACCAAGAACAGCCACATTTAAATTCTTAATGTCTTGTATTTAAATTCGTCACACACCCAAAGTGTGAATGTACAATACAAACACTCACCAATCCAAATACAATGTCTTTATGTTTAGATTCGTCGGCACACCCAAATCGTGAATGTACAATACAAACCCTCACCAATCCAGCATGCAAAAACTTCTAGTGTTTTATTTATTGCTACAAGACTGAGGAATATATTGAACATCTAGTCATACTTCATGTGCATCAAGAGATATATATGGTTTTGTTTTTGTGTGTTTGGAAGATTATTATGTATTATCAAGTAATTGATGTTTTGATATTTTAAGGCTTTGCACTCCCTATCACAATTTGTGAATTTCATTGAGTGACAAATTATACAATAGAATTTTAAAAATGGAAATTAAATAGAATGAAAGTATTATCTAATTTTGATAGTTAACACATAATTGTCTATTATTTTGATCATAATTTTTTAATCATAACTTCAAATTGTTTATTTTGGAATGTGTTTGAAGAAAAACAATAAATTTTGAATTGGGTCATTCTCATAATTTGTCTAAGGTTAAATTTTATGTATAAAAATGACCCAAGATCAAATCCATGTGTGTGGATCTAAATATGGTGCACGGATTTGAACTTGACCTGTGGATCTTAGGCTATCAATTGTGGTTCTTCTGCACCTACAAACAAAAAATCACATGGGTATCTAGACCTACAATAATAAACTAGCAATATTAACAAACACCTTTGAGGAGTTCGCTACACTAGGATTATTCTTCGTCAATCAAACCCCTAGATACTAGTTTAACAGGCACAGTGATTAAAGATAGTAGATAGTCGTGCAATATGCCTAAGATGTTGATGCAATGTTGATATCACAAGATAATGTTTTAATGTTCCTTGATGTGTCCAAGAGGTATATTAGAGTCTTGGTCCTAGATCCTAGATGACAATAATGAATTAGGGTTTGTACTTTTATACAACACCTTGGCATGCAATTCAAATGATTTTGTGCTTTAGTAAGCTCATAATGGCTAATTAGAAAGGGGAAACACTGGCCCAATTTTAAATTTAAATTCAAATATTAGTTGGGGTCATTTCCATAGTTGCATATTTGAACCAAGGTGGTGGATGGATAAACTAAAGATTAAGCCTGAACTATAGGAATGAGTTTAAATGGAGTCATCCTAGGATCAAGTTATTTGCCAACTTCCAAGAAAAAATATATTGTTTTGCACACTAGTAATTACATTATGGACAAATAGGTCAAAGTGAGTCCAAAACGAAAGGGAAAAGTGCAAGGTATGCAATTTTCACCATTACATTTTCCCACACTTTGACTTCCATGTGACTACAATGGAAATGCATGTCAAAGTAAAACACCCAACCAACATTAAAGTAAATATTCAGACACTCATATAAATAATATGAATAAGGATATCAATTATGGTACATTATCCTTGCAATACGTTCTCCATCTTGAAACTTACAAAAATGAAATAAAAAGATCCAATGAGTAGCATTTGTTAAGCATTTTAAAGTAAGTATAAACATAAACTACTAAAATATCTTCAAAACAAAAAGTAAAGTAAAATTCCAACCAAGACAAAAATAGGATATTGTATGGGGACAACAAATAGGGTATTGCCATGGGGTAGCCATAAGGTATTGCTTGGAGCAACCATAAAATTATGCTCAGACAGAAGTAGAATATTGTTTAGAAGCAAAAAAAATAGTGTATTGCCATAAGGCAACAATAAGGTACTTCTTAGAGAAATAATAATCAGAATGAACATGAGCTAATCATTGCAAACATAGTCATCAAAGAACATCAGTGATAATATATGTAGATATATGCATGGAAAGGAGAGGCCAAAAGGGGGTCAAAATTAACTACTTTTTTCTTGAAATTAACAAAAACTTATCTTCGACAAGCAATTCAAGCTACCCACACTCAAAATTTCAAGATGTGACAAAACCAAGATAAGTGGTGCTCGGAGTCTAGTTTCTAAATTACTAATTTTTTTTTTAAATGGTGGAGATTAAGAGGGTCAAATATGGGGGAGCACACAAAGTGGTCATGTTTTTGTCAAAAAAATATAACATAGTGTCAGGTGTGCTCCCCCTAAAATGTTGATTTTTTTGTACTTCACAAATCCTTTCAATAGAAAGTTAGCTAACATCATGTAGTTTATGCTAAATTTTTCTGCTAATTCTTTAATAAATATATATTTTTTTTACTAATTTTTAAAGTGGATACACCTTGAAAAAAGGGAAATTGAGCATGCTTCCCCCTTAATTTTGAGAAAACTAATAAAAAAATTTAATATGTATAGAATGAAGTTTGAATATAAAATATAATTTATTTCAAATTTTGATGAATAGATCGAAAATGACACCAAAAAAGTTAGACAATTTTGTTGGTGAAAAATGAAGACACTAGCAAAAGTAATTGAAGATCAAAACCTGAATGTATTTGAATTATATAAAAAATTACATAGTGAGAAAGGTAAGAGAGAGCTTGACGTTGGCTTTTTTTAGAATAATGTCTTAAAATGTGCAAACCCGATGGAGACCATGCTTGGCATTTGCTTGTTTTTGTATGTTTTATGCAAAACAAATCTTTGAGGACCTTACATGCAGGTCCAAGCATTTGGCTTGGATTTCCAAGGCAAATCCAAGCCTAAGGGTGGGATTCCAAAGCAACTTCAAATGACACACATGCACATTATAATGTACGCACATTACAAATTCAAAAAATAGAGCACACTGATGTAGAGGATGGAGGATTCACCCAAACAAACACAATACAAGCAATTCACTTTTCTCAAAAACTTCCACTATGCTTTGATGAGAGCAGCAAATAGAGTAATTTTGACATAATTTTCAAAAACAACTCAAACATGTGATCTAAAAACTATTTTGGCTACACATTATCCTCTTACATAACATAATTCAAATGCATGTGGGGTTGTTTAGGAACATAGAGGCCAAATCTTGATTTGTCCTACTCTTGACTAGATTTGAAGTGAAACAGCAAATGGGGTTTTTCCACCATAACTTTCAAACCAAAACTCATCTCCAAGAAAGAAAACTTGATTTAGATACCCATTTGGCCCTTATTTAATATATCTTAAAATCAAGGTAGGTTATTTTGTACAGAAACCCTCAAAAATGGACTATCCTTCTGCCAATTAAGCCTAAAATCTAGAAATGACAATCACTAATTAAACCATAACTTTCACAAAACATGACGAAATTGAGTGCAACAAAAAGTATTAGAAATTAGATTTCATTGTCTTTCCAACCATACCACATTCAAGTCATACAAATTCCATACTAATCTGTAGCACGCGTTGGAACAGCAGAAAACACAAAAATAATGCAAAAAATAGAAATTTTTATTCATTTTCTCTCCAAAACTTCTTCTCCTCCTGCCTCGAGGTGTATGTGGCCTAAATAACATGTTTTCCCTCATATTCCATTGTTACATGACTCCCATGGTCGTTGAGATTCCTCAAAATGCCAAAAATAGGCTAAAAATAGCATGTCCACTACAATGCTAAAAATAGAATGTTCTAATCTTGTGCCATAATCAAGACCCCACTCTAGGTGACCACAAATACATCAAAAATGGTATTTAATAGACTTTATTACATCAGTTATGAAATAAAATCTCCACCTATACTTTTATTGAGAAAAAAAAACTAAAATTTGCCATGGTGCCCCTGCACCATACACCCAACCAAAAGAAATTCCAAGCCCTCTTGGATTAAGGGTAACAAGAGATATCCACTTTGAGTGCTCCTTCTTGATGCCTTCTTCCCTGTGTCTTCCTTAAAGTAGCTCCATGTAGGCTTCATCTTGACTTTGGGCTTCTCCAACTGTTTGCTAAGATGTTTAGGCCTGCCAAATGGCATAAGCTTCTTCCTATCTACATCTCTAGATACTTGCACTGGAATAATAACAATAACAACTTCATACACCAAAACAACTTGGTTAGTACCATTACCAATAATGCATTCTCTAATTTGCTTCTCACACTCCTTTGGTGATCCCTGCAATATAACAACATCTAACTGCAAGTACTTGGTCTGTAACTCTGTAACAGCAACCCTATTGGCAACTTCATTATCAATATCAACTTTTTTTTCGATAGTAACAGTAATATGCCCTTCTACTTGTTCAACTTGCTCTTGAGACTCAAACAACTAAAAATGAAATGAAGGCTCATCCACAACCATGCCTACTTTGTCTTCTTCAATGCTTGATGTCAAAAATGTACTCACCACTTCATTGCTTACCTCTTCCTTTATTTGAGATTGCTTTTGCTCTTCCTCTAATGTTGTTGTCCTTGCTTGTCTTCTTCTTTGGAAAATTTTCTTGATGGGCCATGTAACCTTCCTCTTTACTGATAAGTGCCAACTTTGCAACTGTTGAGCTATTCTTTCCATATCTTTTTCCATCTCTTTCACAGCTTGCCTTAGTTCTCTTATCTCTTGCTTAACCTCTATTTGTCTCATCTTTTCCTTTTTCCTCTTCCTCTCTTTTTCTTCTTGCTTCTTCTTTTGTGAACCCCCAACCTGCAAGTACCTTCTAAACAAATCCATCTCCTCTTCAAGCAAGTCCCTTTTAACCTTACTTCCTCTTGTCTTTGCCTCACCTAAGTCTCTTCATTTTTCCTCTACCTAGTCTTTTGGCAACCAGGTTCTCTCTTCAACCTGCACAAACACAAACACACAAACACCAAACTCTCTTTTTCCCAGACCTTCTAGGCATTTTGTGTGTTTTTAAGGCAATTATAATGTGAACAAATTTTAACACACATTATAACATGCTCGTGTGTTATGGCTCAGGATTTTTGAGCCATAATGCTAGTGCACTATAACGCAAGCTATAGCACACTAGCATTATGGCATATTTTGATTTAAAACTTTTTTGGTCACTTTTTGCCCCCCATCTTTATGCATTTAACCATGTTCCCTCCAATTCATTACATATAAATGGTGCAAGCAATTTGGAGGAATGGAGAAAATATTTGTAAAATTATGCGATTTTTGTTGGTGTAGGTTTTTAATTTCATTTTATTGGTTTGTTATGTATTTTCCTACACCTAGTTTAGCTTGTTTAGGTAAGCTTATTAGTAGGCTTAATAAGGGTGAGTGAGAGTGATAGGTGTCACTCTCTTCCATAGGATTTACACTTTCCCTATTTGAATACTGAGGTATCTTCACATATTTACACTTCTTGGTGGATGAGGTGTCCACCTCCCTCCTCCTTTAGATTTCTTATAAATGTATTCACTTAGTTATGTATTTTCATCTAGCCAGTCATTAGCTTGTATCTTTTTAAGTCTAGTTTGCTCTCTTGATTAATGAGAATAGCATTGTTTTGTCTATCATCTTGGTCTTTAATGGTGCTCTAGTTATCAGTATGGCATTAGGTCTTGATTGATTCCTTACTTATTGTAAAATCTAACATGGCATCAGAGCTATGATTTCCTAGCTTAGTTCATCTTTCCTATTGTTAGAGCACTAGATTTTTTAGGTTTTAAGTGTTGAGCTATTTTTTTGGTGAATGTTGCAGTAATATTGACACTACCATTATGTCTAAAAGGCTTGGAATGGCTTGTTTTGGATTTTGTTTTACTCAAAACGGATAACTAGAAACTTAGTTATCACTATTTTTTGTGTTTGCTTATGTTGGATTTTATAGATTACATGCATTTCAGGGTGTCATGGCGAGTTTTTGAGGACATTGTTGTATTCAAAAGCATAGAAAACTTCAAGATTGACTATTCAATCACTGAAAATGGAGCATTTTGTTGTGGGGGCTCCTAGTGAGTTTTCTATGATCTATGTGTTGTACGATTCATAGGTTGATTGTGGTTGCAGAGTTTGAACGTGAGGTCATGTGTTTTCATTAGTGGTACAATGAGTTTCTTGTCTTTTAAGACTATGATTTTCACATTCAATCCCTAGTACAAGGTTGAAAGGTCTAGGCGTTCATACTTTTGTGAGGTATGAGGAATATGAAGGTCCACTATGCACCTTATACACAATGATCATAACTCTCAAGTGGGCATTTGTATCCTCCATCGACAAGCATGTACCACACTTACTGGTGGGTTCCTATTTGACATCCATTAGCAGACCTGTATACTCTCCACTACCCTGGGTATATTCTTTCTCTCCATGTGGCCATGTTGGAACCAAATAGCAAGTCAACTTCTAAGATCTCTATTCTTTTCAACAGTGACATTTAATGGCAGTTGACTTTACATGTATGGGTTTTTTATCCTACACCATATACACCCTATTATCCAACAACCTTTTGGAATAAAATCTTCCAACGTACTAACTGCTCTTGCAGACCTACCTATGACTGATACCTGCCAACTTTATTATAACATACTCGTATTAAGTAATGTAAATGTGGAGGATGTAACCTGTGTAAGGCGTCTTAGCCCATGGCCTATGTGGCTTGCCACGTTGCCATCTTGACTAGGTCTCCTTTCACCGTGGCCTTGTCACTTGGCCCTGTCATGTGTCAACTATGGACCCTGCCATGTGTGCACCAATGGGAACTACCACACCATCATCCTTGTCAAGGCTTAAATTTGATAGCTGTATGGCCATATTGAAGCATTTTTGTCATAAAATACAATCAATATTTTTAGAAGACTGTATCATATGAAAGGAGAAATTTTTGACAAACTGTCAAAATTTATATAGAATTATAATTATATATATTTGGTTTATATGTAATTTTACTTATACTATGGTATGTCATAGTATTTTAAGGGCACCTTTGAATGGATAACTATCTTAAAAAAATTGCTTGACAGGCAGGGTCAACCGTCAAATTTAAGCCTTGATCCTTGTGTATAGGCATTGTTACATCAGATTCCTTCCTGCTAATATCTTGCTTATGCAATACTCACATCAGCACATTTTTGGGTTGGACCCTGGAGGAGGGACCTCCTCTCTATTGAGGCTTTCTATTTCACAACTAAACTTTGGAGGGGCATAACTGAGTCATCCAAGGGCCTTTTCTCAAAGATTTTTTTTAAATTGGGTCAATTTTTCACCAAATTCATAATGGTGTATTTAATTTTCTATTTCAACTCCTTATTTTCCAAAATTCATGCTTTTTTTTGGTATTTTTCTCTACAATTCCTATTTTGAGAATTATGGAGGGCCATATCTTAAACACACAAACTCCTTTTTGGGTCTCATTTTTTAAAGTGCATATTTTTCTGCGTACTTCATGTTGGTGTCATTTATTTTTTCTCATCCTACATTTAAATTGTACTTTCTACATTGTGCTTCGTTTGAAAACTTGGAAAACATAATTAGATAGTATAAATGCATTGATGATAAAGTGTCAATTCTTGTACATGTTTAGTGGGTCTTATACAGAGGATCTTATATTCATCAAACTAAGATAAAGTTCCATTATGGATGGTCTCTTGATTTGAAGAGTCTATCATAGTTAATAATATCTATTTCAATTCATCCTTTTGTTACCACCTTGAAAAGAGAGAACTATAAGTCATAGTGAGATGGAACTCTAAAGCATTTCAAATGGGTTCACATCTAGTCCCATCTTTATGTCCTTGTTCATGAACCAAATACTTTTTAACAAAAGTATGAGATGACAAGAGTGATTGTCCTAGGATCGATTGGTTGCTATGTTGATATCAACATAGTTTGGGCCACCTTGCACATTGAGTGCCCTAATGCCCTTTGGACCACAATTGGGAAATGCAAGGAGATTCTTATGATCTTTCATTTGCAAATTATCCTGGTATGGATTATCTTGTAACCCTTGATGACTCTCCACCATATGACTATGATACATTTAAGGAGCTTACCGATTTGGAAAATCTTAAACACCATGATGAAATAGACTTATTTTGACTCCTATAGAGACTTTTATTGATTATTTAGCTTCTTTGACTCCTATTGCAAATTTAAGGCTTTACCTCCTATATCTTCAAGGCATCGTTCTAAGGCTAAGGATTCTTCTCCTCCAACACCTACAACATTGACAATTGTTCATATTCAAGCATCTAATATGGACACATTGTGAGATGAGCATTATAGTCACATGACATGCATTGAGATTCCACCTTCACTAGTTCCTTCCATAGAGTTTAGTGTTGCTTCATTGAGGGCCTCCAATGATTCTTTGCAACAAGATCATATATATATTCCTAATACATTGCACTAGCATGCATTCTTATTAGACATCTCATATATGTTTGTAGAGTCCCACCTTTCAAATCTAGAGGACACTATTGAGGACATTTGATATATCTAATAAAGTTGTACCTTCTTTCTCTTTGGATGTAATAAAGGTACATATAAACCCTTATGCTCTCTCTCTCCTTTTCACATTTTTTGGTGTCATCTTCTATAGTTAGGCTTGGGACTCCTAATCATATTTTGGCACATCATGGGAGCATCTTCCAAAGACCTTTATCTTGATTCCTTCATTCAATCCACCACTTGAATAGGAATCCAGCAATTTGATAGCTTGAAGTTTCCTTCTACATCTATTTTCTCTTTTTTATGTGGAGGCATTGATCTTGCAAGGACATCAGAAGTCTATTCTATTTTTGAGGGGTTGCATTGTCCTCTCTCTCCTCTACCTTCTTGCGGGAACCTCTCTCTCATTTCTTGGGGTGGATTTTCTTACTTTTAGGGGGAGGGAGCCAAGGCATTCTCCTTTCATTTAGGGGGTGAGGGCTTGTCTTCTCTATAGGGGAATCATGTGTACATGAGCACCAATCATGGCTACACATTTGTCGAGACCCATTTTTCACCCACCTAAGTTGTGCTTAAGGGGGATATTGTGTAAGTTTTTTATTTCATTTCAATAGGTCTTTATGTATTTTCCTACACGTAGTTTAGTCTTAATAAGGATGAGTGGGGGTGATAGGTGTCACTCTCTTCAACAAAAGTTACACTCTCCTTATTTGGATACTAAGATGTCTTCTCATATCTTGGAACACTTCTTGGTGGATGAGGTGTCGACCTTCCTACTCCTTTGCATTTCTTATAAATGCACTCATCTAGCTATGTGTTTCCATCTAACTAGCCATTAGCTTGTATCTTTCTTGAGTCTAGTGTGTTGTCTTGATTAATGGGAATAACATTATTTTTCCTATCATCTTGGTATTGAATGGTGTTGGGTCTATCACTATGGGACTAAGTCTTGGTTGATTTCTTTCTTATTACAAAATCTAACAATTTTGTAAAGCCTAATATGTAGGAATATAAAGATGTCATCATGTGAGAACCTCATATGATGATAGGAAGCATGGTGCTCCCAATGTTGCGTCTAATTAGGGCCATAAACCAATGATAATAACTATGAATGTTAGAAGGGAAAGATGGACACAGAGAAGTACAGAATGTCACCATGATAAGCATTGATATAGTGTAATCAACATAAAACATGATAGTGTAAGTTATAATCATTGTTAGCAAAAAAATGTGAGTCAAAAGATCTAAGTTTGGTACTTGTAGAAGAGCACATAATCATCATAAGATAAAAGTGTGTGAGTGTAAACATGTAGGCATGTATCTATAAATGGCAAAGGATGATAAAATGCTCTTAATGTTGCTCCCAATGGGAGGGCACCTAATCAAGAAACCTATATAAATAGATCCTCTAAATCGGTCAATTGTAATCACATAATTGTGGTGAAATGTAATGCAATAACTTGCACAAAAGAAGAATATAATAATATGTTGCAAATAGTTCAGAATAATAAGCCACTTCGAGAGGGAATCCTCCAAATGTCTCCAAGAAGAACACAATTCGCAATATGATAATAATAAATTAACCACTAGCTCCTATATATATATCTAATTATGCCATGGTTGCCACCCAAGCTGACTTAGATACCTAAATATAACACCTGAGGTGACTTAATTATCTAAATAAGACTATAATAATGATCATTCATTCTTCATATATTCAAAAACAATTCACTGCTTTGTAACCTTGGGAGTGAATTTGGTGGAAACCCTGATTTTACAATAACTCCTTCAAATATGCTCCAAATGACCTCAAATCTAGACTATAGCAGCTTCAATATGGCTTTGAAAAACCTCCAATGAGAAAAATTTATCAAAATAAGAGAGATATACACCTCACAATTTAACCTTTTGTAACCTTGGGAGTGAATTTGGTGGAAACCCTGATTTTACAATAACTCCTTCAAATATGCTCCAAATGACCTCAAATCTAGACTATAGCAACTTCAATATGGCTTTGAAAAACCTCCAATGAGAAAAAATTATCAAAATAAGAGAGATATGCACCTCACAATTTAACCTTTTGAGTAAAAAAATTGCCTTGATTCTTGCCCTCTAAGTGCCAAGATCATGCTCTAATACCAATTGTAATGAAATAACTTGCACAAAACAAGAATATGATAATAATATGCTACAAATAGTTGAGAATAATAAGCCACTTCGAGGGGGCAAACCTGCAAAAGTCTCTAAGAACATAATTCATCATATGATGATAATAAACTAACCACTAGTTCCTATATATACCTAATTATGCCATGGTTGCCATCCAAGGCAACTTAGATATCTAAATTTAACACCTAGGATGACTTAATTATCTAAATAAGACTATAATAATGATCATATAACTTAATTAAGAGTTAAGGGAGCCACAAGCCAACTACTTAGAACCATGTGCACATTATAGAATTTAAGGCGTAGCATGAAATGGAAGATTGCCTCCCATGAGAAGCTATAATCAATTACATTGCAAGAGTTATATCTAGTATTCATGGTTGGATAAATAATTTGTTTTTATATGTACATGTAAGGTAATCTCAAATTTTGTTTACGCATCGAATATAGTAATTAAATTTGTGAATATTGTGCTTATAATTAGAAATATGATTATGAAATACCCATATGAATGTTGTTAAGATTAAGGTGCCATCAACCTTGTAAATTCTATGTATTTAATTACTCCTAATATTGTTTGTAAATCATTCATAAGGGATGAAGTATTCACCAAGTAGCAATCTTGTTTCTGCCGCATTTTGGATCCTTGTACCCAACAGGAGGGTGTGGGGGGCTTCCCCCCCACTACTATCGCCCTTGAAGAGAAATTTTTTTTTAGAAAATTGCCTTGTAAAATATTGTAATTTCGTAGTCAATCTAGACCGTTCATCATTAGGTCATAGATCTGACGATAGAAGTTGTGTTAGGGCTTTTTGCCCTCGAAGGCAACACTCTTTTAAGAGTATATTGTATTATGGTCGTGGATGAGTATTAAAGGTGTTGTTGGATTGAAGACTTCAAGAGGAGATTGATAGTGTTGTATTGTAAACTCTATTGAAGTTAATACAAACTGGTGCACCTCTTCTTGTGTGGAGTTATTTCCTGAAAGGGTTTCTCTTCATAAACACTATGTTATGTGTTTGATCTTTTGTTTTGTTGTTTCTTTGTGTTGATTTCATACTATCTCCATTTTGGTTCTGCACTGGATTAATAGTTACAGTTGTAATCAAATTTATGTTCTATAGTTGTTCACCTTCATTTTTAACAAATGTAATGTATCAATCTACCTATAAATCATAATGGAAACATTGTAAGATGAAGCAATCAAAAAACTAAAAACAATCCCATAAACTTGTGTAATTGGCTCAACAAAATCACTAACTATAACTTATTAATAAACTATAGGAGTGTCTATAGGTAAGGATGAAAAAGATATATCACTAAAGTTCAAATCTAAATGAATCATAAATACTATAGGTTCCTGTAGATTAGATAAACTTTTAAGGTAGAAATACTAAACAAAATGCACTAAACACCAAGTTATACCTTGCAAGCCAATGCAATCCCATCAAGGGAAGAAGGAGCCTTTGCACCCAAAACAAGCTTCTTGACAAAGATTTACCCTAAACAATGGATTTAAATGTGAAATGCTACTCAAATTAGCAACTCACTATCCTAGCTCAAGAGTGATTTTGGCATTATAACTTTGCATAAACTTGGATGATGAAAATGGCTTGGGAGAGGTTTTATTTATAGATTTTTGGAAGGGATTTTGATCCAAGGGTGGAGATTGATTTGGAAGATCAATGGTGGAGGATAAAAGTGATGTGGAGGGCCTAGATTCAATCTTGAATGAATGGAGGGCTATGAATAAAAGTGATTCTTTTATTCATTTTAGGAAAAGGGGTTATTTAATGAGCATGGGGCTGAAGGATTATTTTGTAATAAAAGATTCATATGGGGGAATGTAAATGAATTAAAAATTTATTTGGGGAAGAGAGGAAATAAATGAGTATGGGGTTGTAAGGAGAAATAAATGTGATGTGGGATGTTTTTAAATAAAAAATTGACTTATGTGGATTTAATTCAATTTTTTATTTGGAGGATGTGGGGAAGGGTGTTAAACTAGGTTTGACCACCCAAATGAAGGGGTTAGGATTAATTAAACAGAGGTTTTATTTAATTAATCCTAGGGCTAAGATGAGGTAGGCTAGGGTAGGCAATTAAATAATAGCTATTTAATTGTCTAGGGTAGGGATAGGTTAATTATAGGCTAAATTAATTAGTTAACATGGTTTTAACTAATTAATTGGATTTAGTGAAAAAAAGGGGAAATTGATTTAATAAATATTGCATATTTATTAAATCAATTGGCTAAGGTTTGGACTATTGAATTAATGAAATTAATTCAATTTTGGAGATAAAATAGTGTGATTTTGGAAAATGAAAGGGATAATTAATTAAATAAAAATTTAATTAATTGGTTAGAAGGGAAATTGGTGTGTTTAAGGTTGCTGGGAGTCAGTTTGATGGTAGAAGACATTTTTAGGTGTCTACATTTGCCCCTCTTTGACGTGGTGTTTGAACCTAGTAGGGAAGTGGCGTCAAGTCGAAGAAAAATATGCCCCAACTGCCAGGTAGGTGTGAGATGGATAAGGGATGCCCCCTCAAGAGGTTGGCAGAAAAATAAATTTTTTTCAGGCGATTTCTCGAAAAGGATGCGACGGGAGTGAGAGTTGGATAGGGGATGGGAAAAGAGGATGACGGGAAGAAAAACGGAGGAAAAAGGTTGAGATCTGCATCTGGAGGGAAAAAGAGGAGGTGGAAGGATGACATGGCCCACTATATTAGGCAAAGTGGGCCCTTAGAGTGTCACATTTGCACACTTTTGACTTTGGAGAAGAAAGGATGAAGGAGAGATGGCTGATCGTAACCCCCAGTTCCCGCGACTTTGACACATCTCTAAGCAATTCCGAGAGTTTGGTCGGGCACCAGGCGCTGGACCCCCGATAGGGCCTAACCCTGTCTTTGTAATTTTTTCGTTTTACGTGCATTTTTTTAGGTTTTGGGATTTGGGGTTGGAGCGCGTAGCGCCAACAGTAAGGCAGATTAGCACCATCATCTGGATTGGCGCTATCCGCCCGGGTAGGTTTAGGGTGGTTTGTCACCATTAGGTAGGTGTTTTAACGCTATCATCCAGATTAGCGCCATAAAAAGGAAGAATAGGATTCTGGCATTTTAACGCCAAATTGGGGTTAAAGTGGCGCTATTATCTGGAATAGCGCCATCATGGGAAGTAGCGCTATGATACGTTTTAGCGCTATCATGTGTATTAGCGCTATTGACTGGATTAGCGCTATTTGGGTAATCAGCGCCATTGGTCGGTATAACGCCAAAAGGAAACGTGACGCCATTTGGAGAAATGGCGCGATGGCTAGGGCACAGTAGCGCTATTTTTTGGATTGCGCAAAGAATTATGCGCAGTGGCGCTATTTTCTGTATTAGTGTGATTTAGAGGAAATTTTAGTGCCATTTTTAAAAATGGCACAAGGAGTTGTCTGTTTTCATGCCACCTGATGCTGGCCTTTTAGACATTTAGAAGAAAAAGGTTGGTTTAGAAGAAGATAGGTTGACAGCTAATCATAATGTTGTGGATGCAAGATACTCAGCGATTTATATTACAGTCACGTGAGCGGCGAGTTCCATCCGTGATGGCACTATTCGATGGTTTTGATGATGTGACACGGGCACGGTTATCAAGATTAGGGCTTCTGACGGTGTCCTCGATGCTAGTTCTGTGAGCTCATAGAGCTCTGATTACAGCGATGGTGGAGAGGTATCGCTCTGAGACCTGCAATTTTTTGTTGCTGACTGGTGACCTGACCATTACACTTGAGGATGTTTATCACATCCTCAAGCTACCTATTCGAGGTCAGCAGGTTTGATATGACACGAGGACAGGGTGGAGTGCCCTTATCAGAGTGTTTGGGGCGGACCACATTGTTCTCTTCGCAGACGAGAGAGAGATAGACTATGAGGGGACATTGGCTGCGGGTGCAGATCCCTTTGCCTTATTTTTGTGTGCGTTGATTGGAGGTGTTGTGATGCCTGACAAGCGAGGCAGGGGTTTTCCAGTTGGTTGGGGCAGGATGATAGAGGGGATGGTGATGCATGAGACCGTCTATGCCTAGGGACCAGCGATGTTAGGGAAATTATACTATGAGATGCACACAGTTGCCTACCTGCATGATAGAGCGTTGTCAGCTGGAGTGACTCTGCTTCACGTATGGATTTGGGAGCACATCCCAGTTACAAGGCTAATATGTGGGTACTATCGGCGGCCATTTGATGCCTTTGTGTTGTTATATCAGGATGCAGAGTACATGTATACTGGGTAGGTGCAGCATTGGAGGAGGATACTAGATGATGTGATTAGTGTGACCCAGCAACCATATATCGGCATAGAGCCACGGCCAGATGACGATATTCATCTCCTGTTTGCTTTTCAGCAGCAGTACCTTATGGGTCGAGGAGACCATACTATAGATATGTATCTACCCTGGCGGGTCACGCGATAGTTTGGTTTGGTACAGGACACTCCGCAGCAGATGGAAATATTCACGCGGACACCTCAAGATGTGGCCTATTGGCCTACAGCCATACAGCCACAGGTCACCCTAGCTGATTTTGGAGCCCTACGGCCAGTGCGGTGGGACTGGAGGAGCACAATTAGAGATGTAGGGACTACTGCTGCATATGATATATGGTGGCATATGCATCAGCCTACTCAGTTGATAGATCTAGCGAAGGAGGTGGTAGGTTCAGGGGGGGATGATTCAGGTGATGATGGAGATGACCCAGATGGGGATGACCATATGGAGGAGGAGGAGGAGGAGATTATTGAGGAGATCCTTGTGGAGGTTGGAGATGATGGAGAGGAGAGGTTGATTGCTAGGGATGGTCAGCTGATAGATGTGTTGGCGGCAGTGGCAGCAGGACAGGGGCAAGTGGGGCAACAGGTACTTGTGCAGCAGGTTCCTGTTGAACAGGTGTAGGTTGGTTTAGGGAGACAGCCTAGAGGACCTCGGCGGTGTGGGGGACAGCAGAGGGCGGATAGGGGTGATCTACCCCCACCACAGGTAGCGCAGCAGCGGGCTATTGGGGGAGGGCAGCAGGCAGCAAGGGAGCAGGCAGGTACCTCAGGGACAGCTGGAGAGGACGAGGTAGGGAGGCTCACACCTCGTCGGTGACGATGGGATGAGGAGGAGGAGGTGGAGACCCTGTGAGCACAAGTGGTGAGCCTACAGGAGGTATTGGAGAGCCACGAGGCAGAGTTGGTGCAGTTGCGGGGGGCACTTGCCTTATTAGATGGGGCAGATGGACAGGTGGCAGTGTTACAGGCACAGCTAGCCCAGGCTCAAGGTGAGGTAGAGGTGTTGACCAGAGAGCGGGATACAGCACTTGGCAGGGCACAGCAGGCAGAGACTGCATTAGGCAGTCTATAGGCTTCAGGTGGTGGACGTGCCCAGTTTTGACAGGGATGCAAGCTCAGTTGTCCCACTGATTCAGGTACAGGGGGATTTGACAGAGAGTAGTAAGAGGATGGAGTACTATAGGGGCTTGTATTATGCGGTCATGCCAGCAGCGTAGCAGGCACCGAGCTATAGCCAGGTCAGTAGATCGAGGGCATCGAGATCACATAGATCGAGATCTATTTAGTCAGTTCAGCAGACGATGCCTCCTCCCTCACACGTGCCCCAGCAAGTTCCACAGGTGCAGACACAGCCATAGCCACAGCTACAGACAGGAGCACAGCCACGACCAGGATCAGAGTCTCCCACTCCCTCAGAGAGAGGATCCTCCCTGTGATGGTTATATCATGTTAGCCCTTAGAGGCATTGTATCAAGACACTATATATTTTTTGATGATGTATACATGAGTGATGTACATTTTTTGCGGTGATTATATATGAATGCAATGATTTTTTATGGTTTATGATGCTTATGATTATGATGCTCTATTATGATGATGCCTATGTGATGGATGCAGTATTTCTTTATGGACTTTATATGCTATGGATGTGTTATGTTTATGCAATGATGTTTTTGTTTTTATGGATGCATTTATGATGGATTTGTTGTGCTACATGCATGGTGTTTGTGATCTTATGGACTATATGATGTCTAATGCAAATGAATGTTTCAGAAACATTGATTATGGAAATGTATGTTTATGTATGAAAAGAGGCATATGCAGCTAGATGTTTATTGATTGCATGATGATGTCATGTGACTAAGTGGTCATGAGATGGTATGCAATGTGATGTATAATGTGCAAGTAAATGATTCTAGAATGAACTTAATTATTATGCAAACTTAAATGGATTAAAATGGACCTAAGTGATATGCAATTTAAAATGGATGAACCTAATTGGTATGTAACTTAAAAATGAATCTAAATGACATGCAATTTAAAATGGATGAACCTAAATGATATGCAACTTAAAAATGAATCTAAATGACATGCAACTTAAAAATGAATCTAAATGGCATTCAATTTAAAATGGATGAACCTAAATGATATGCAACTCAAAAATGAATCTAAATGACATGCAACTTAAGTGATCCAAATGAATCTAATGATATGCAACTTTAAGTGATCTATATGAATCTAATGATATGCAAATTAAAAATGAATCTAAATGACATGCAAGTTAAAATGATCTTGATGAATCTAATGATATGCAATTTAAGTGATCTAAATGAATCTAATGATATGCAAATTAAAAATGAATCTAAATGACATGCAATTTAAAATGATCTTGATGAATCTAATGATATGCAATTTAAGTGATCTAAATGAATCTAATGATATGCAAATTAAAAATGAATCTAAATGACATGCAATTTAAAATGGATGAACCTAAATGATATGTGTAATTAGGCGATACGCAGGATGCATGCTAGGTGATGGGTGGGATGATCAGGTCCTGATACACATGATGTTCTTTGTTTGATCCTGAGTGCTAAGGCTGTGGGAGAGGGGATCAGGTGGGGAGAGGATAGGGGAGTATGGATGGGATATGGGTAAGATTGTAAGTGTTTTGAAGGATGGGGGTGGTGAGACGGGGGGGTGGTTAGGTCATAAGACACCACATCATTGAGGGGAGATTTGCTTCGATTCAGGATGTGTTGAGTGGAAATATGGTGGGGGAATGGGATTAGTGAGGAGATTAGATTGGTGGGGGGGAATGATGATCAAATCTAGGCCGAGATGGGAGTGTTGATTGAGTGATTAGGATGATGATTTTGAGCTAGTAACAGTAGTTGCAAAAGCTTAATTGAGAACGTTTCTTAGTTTACTGTAGCAATGTAGGATACAGTTCACAAAGGTATGAAATGACCTAGGTGATGATGTATATCCTACGATTGCATGGACTAGACCCACAAACAATAGGTTGATTTCATGCATGCCCAAGGTAGTATAATCTTGCCTAGCCTAGGAAGGGGACTCATAGCGATGAGTGTGAATAATACATATAAGGTTTTAAGGCCTATATATGCGAATAGGACACATCATGCTAGAACCGACCCAGCGTTCAACATATGAATACTATTCCTAGAGTAATGAAACCAACCCACAAGCACAGCATACAGAAATAATGACTATGTCTACTCCAGGTGTCGTCTGCTACTTACCATGATATAATGAGATCAAGGTAGCTTTGGAGAAAACTTAGAGTGAGACAAAAAGATAAAAATCAATAATCAAAAAGACCAACGAAAAGATACAAATAGCCTTTGTGTACTCTTGCCAAGAGACGTGATGACAGAATGATAGACATTTGTCCATTGTAGGAAAGATATATCCTAGGACATAGATCAGTTGGTTTTGACTGGAAAATTTTGTGGAAGATGGGCAAAAGAACATTTTGGCCAAATGTAGGATTATGATTGGTGGGTTGATTGATGATTTTTGCGCTAGGAACCATGTTTCGAGTGTATACATAGCGTGTGTATTATTTATTAGATCCAGAAAGCTCAGTGAATGGGGGCCATCCAAACAAGTTGGATGGGTATATCTTTGGTATCTGAGTACTGGAAACATCCTTCGTATTCCAGACTGCCTACATACCCTGTATCCACGGGATCAAGGTACTTTCAAGATGCGGGTGAAATGAATATGTTGTTCTGGCATGACCTGATGATGTGGGAATGGTTCGGGATGAGTGTGATGTGATGAAGATTGATTGCGTGTTTGATGATTGTGATTTGTAGCGAGATCGATGTATGGGGTGATTGTTTTTGGATTTTCTATGTTTTTCTACTATTTTTTTGGATTTTTTGATTTTTTATTGTTTTGGGATTTTTTATTGTTTTTGGATTTTCTAATTTTATGATGTTTTTGGATTTTTGACTTTTGAGTTGTATAAGGGGAGGCTTACAAGGATCCTCGTTCCATGGGTTGGGCTTAGGGTGGAATATTGCGGGATGGGAAGCGATAGGACTTGATGTTTCAGAATTCCAAGCCATGGAATGCATGAGATATGGAGTGATGTGATGGAAAGAGGACTTATTAGATGGTAGAACCAGCCACTATGCATGGCGCCTGAAACAGGTTTTCACCATGGTACTTATCTAAGGCGTCACTGAAGTGATTTTCACCATTGAAAGTTTTTTATTGCACTCGGGTTTTTCTAAAAAAAAAATTTTTTTTTTGCTTTTTTGATTTTTTAATTTGTTTTTTTTTTCCATTTGGGGTACCCGATGGGTTATGCATAGAATTTCTTGAGATGCAGAATGTTCATCGGCTCATCCAGAGGCTGCCCCTCAGGTGTTGCAAGCTGATAGGCTCCTGATCCATAGTCAGCTATGATGACATAAGGTCCTAGCCAGTTGGGTTCAAACTTTCCTTGCTTAGGACGTTCTTGCAGGTTCTTCTGATTTTCCATAAGGACAAGGTCACCTACTTCAAATTTTCAGATTATGATCCTCTTGTTATAGCTTCTTCGGAGGTGGTTTTGATATGCCTACAGGTGGTTCAACGCATTCAAGCGTTTCTCATCCAGTAGTTCCAGTTGATGCAACCTTGCGACTCTGTAGTCCTCATCAAAGATTATGCTTTGCAGGAATACTCGTAGTGATGGGAGCTCAACCTCAATAGGTAAAATGGCTTCAAATCCGAATACTAGGGAAAATGGGGTGGCTCCTGTGGGAGTGCGAATGCTTGTGCGGTAGGCCCATAGAGCAGAGTTGAGTTGAAGGTGCTAGTCGCAGCCAGCTTCATTGACTGTCTTCTTTAGGATGCGAAGGATGGTTTTATTAGAAGCCTCTGCTTAACCATTTCCTTGAGGGTAATACGGTGTGGAGAAATGGTGTTTGATATCAAATTTTTCGCACAAGGTGCGAACTTCTTGGTTCTTGAATGGGTTTCCATTGTCTGTGACAATGGAATGGGGGATACCATAGTGGCAAATAATGTAGTGGAGGATGAATTTGGAGATTTGGGTGCCAGTGGTGAAGGTCAAGGGTATTGCTTCCACCCACTTTGTGAAGTACTCAGTAGCAGTGATAATGAACTTATGGCCGTTGGAGGATGGGGGATGTATTTTCCCTACGAGATCAAGTCCCCACTGTGAGAAAGGCCATGGTGTTGTGATTGGTTGGAGCTCCTGTGCTGGTGCGTGGATAAGATCGCCATGCTGTTGACATGGGAGGTATTTCTTGATAAACCTGTAGGAATCTCGTTCCATTGTTGGCCAATAATAGCCAGTCCTCAGGATCTTTTTAGAGAGAGCGGGTCCACTTGAATGCGCCCCACAAATACCTGCGTGTACCTCTTCCAAAAATACTTCAGCTTCCCTAGAGTCTAAACATCAGAGAAGCGTGCCATCAACACTCCTTTTATAGAGAGTGTCACCTACAAGGATGAAACAGGAGGCCCGACAGATGAACAATTTTCTCTGAGATGTGGATAGGTTGGGAGGGAGGATATTATCATGAAGGTAGAGGTAGGTTTCTTGATACCATGGTGATAAGGGACCAAAAATTTTGCACACTAGTTCAGATTGAGGAACATCGTATGCCAGGATGGGTAGCTCTTCGATCAAGAATTCGCACCTCTTGTTGTTTTTCTTCATGTCAACTAGGGACCCGATGGTAGCCATGGTGTATGCAGCTTTGTTATTTAACCTTGGGATCTACTCAAAGTGGATATCGTCGAAATAATCTTTAAAATCATCAACCATATTCTTATAGGGAAGGAGCTTATCATCCTTGGTTTTGTATTCATTATTTACATGCCTAATGACCAGTTGAGAGTCGCCATACACAGTTAGCTTTTCAATTTTCCATTTGATGGCCAGCAGAGACCTGTGATGAGGGCCTCATACTCTGCTATGTTGTTGGTGCATGGAAATGTGATTTTGAAGGATTTAGGGATTGTGCCGCCTTGAGGGGTAACAAACAGGACGCCTGCCCCCAAGCCTCTGTGAGTGTATGATCCATCAAAATACATCTTCCATGTGTTTATGGCTGGTGTGATTGTCAGGATGGCTTCATCTGGAAACTCTGCTATTGTAGGATGATCTGCCTGAATAGATGCTTCAGCTAAATGATCTGCTATGACTTGTCCTTTGATCGCCTTTCTCTCTATGTATTCTACGTCGAATTCGGTGAGAATCATGACCCATTTTGCCATTCTTCCAGTAAGAGCGGCTCTGTTTAGTAGGTATTTTAGTGGGTCAATTTTAGCAATGAGCTTGGTCTTGTGATTGAGCATATAGTGTCTTAACTTTTGTGAAGTAAAGATGAGGGCTAAGCATGCTCGTTCGATTTGTGTGTAGTTGAGCTCATATGAGATCAAGGTGCGGCTAATGTAGTAGATGGCTCTTTCCTTCCCGTGCTCATCATGTTGTGCTAACAAGGCTCCAATAGTTGTGTCTGTCGCTGAGATGTACAAGAGGAGGGGCTCTCCTTGCCTTGGTGGAGTTAGAACAGGGGGATTAGCCAGATATTCTTTTAGCTGATCGAAGGCACCCTGACACTAATTGTTCCAGACAAAACCCGTATCTTTCCTTAGGAGATGTTGGAATGGTTGGCATTTGTTAGCAAGTTGAGCAATGAACCGGCGAATGGACTGTAGTTTCCCCTGCAGGCTTCTTAGTTGTTTTAGTGTGGTTGGAGGAGGCATTTCAGTTATGGCCTTGACCTTTGCGGGATCTACTTCAATTCCTCTTCTGGAGACTATGTATCCCAAAAGTTTGCCTGAGGTGACGCCAAAGACACACTTCTTTGGATTTAGGCGCACATTATATTTCTCTAACCGGTCGAAGATCATGGCCAACACATCTAGGTGTTCTTCTCTAGTCTTTGATTTCCCTAGTAAATCATCCACATAGTCTTCCATAATGTGGTGAAACAGGTCATGGAAAATGACACTCATGGCTCTTTGATAGGTAGCTCCTGCATTCTTTAGGCCAAACAGCATTACCACCTAGCAGTATGTTCCCCATGGGCATATGAAGGTTGTTTTGTACTGATCTTCTTTGGCAATTTTGATTTGGTTATACCCTGAAAAGCCGTCCATAAGAGATAACATCTCATTCCCTACCGTGAGATCCACTATCATGTCGATGCTTGGTAGTGGGAAGTCGTCTTTTGGGCAGGCTTTGTTGAGGTCTCTGAAGTCAGTGCAACAGCGGATTCAGCCATCTGGTTTAGCAACTGGTACGAGGTTTGAAACCCATTCAGGATAATCAATTGGGCAGATGAACCCAACATCTAGTAACTTTTTCAGTTCTGCCTTGACTAGGAGAGCTACCTGAGGATTCATTTTTATGAGCTTTTGCTTGATTGGTTTTGCATCAGGACACACTGCAAGATGATGAACAACCAAGGCAGGATCTAGCCCTGGCATGTCTACATAGGTCCACACAAAATTGTGATTTCTGCGTGTGAAGAAGGACAAGAAGTTCTCCTATTCCAGTATGCTGAGAGATTCTGCTCTGTATGTGATTTTCAGCTCTTCCTCTGTCCCAAGATTCATTTCCTAAGCTGGTTCTACCAAGATGGGTGATCTGTCTAGATATACTTTATCTATTTCAGGAAGGCCCATGCTTCCATCTCCTGGCACCTCGTGGAGGTTTTCACTAGGAGATGCGTCTTTTGTTTTTACTATTTTAGGATCTGACACCGCCGCAGAACGGTTTTCACCATCAGATCCATTTTTTATTTTTATATTTTGATGACTGGAAGCAGGGGTTGTCTCCCTGAAATAGGCATCCAGATTGAGTTCCATGATGTATCCAGCCCTGTGATCTCCTAAGGCGAAGTTGTCTCTTACTCCCATCATTTTAGCAATGGCTTCGTCATTTGGTACGATATCAAAGAGAGGAGGTCCTCGTTGGTCCCAGTCAATGAGGTCGGGGTATACTAATGGTAGGTCGTTGGATGATGAGGCGAGAGTGGTGACTGAGTAGATGGTGCAAATGGAGGAGTCAAAGAAGTCGGCAAAATCACTAAAGGAGTCTTGAAGGCCTGTTTCGTTAACATTGTCAACGTCTAAGGAGACCGTAGCTACCTCGACTAAGATACATTTGCCGGTAGTGAGAATGCATTGTGGTTGACCATACCCTAACCCTTGAGTATAGGGGTTTCTTGTTGCTTGCAGCGGTTCTACAATCCCCTGTTCATGAAGGCCTATACCACCTTGTCCTTTGTAACCCATGCTTTTGAAGATTTCAGAGCCTTTGACGTAGATTTCTGTTGGGATTGTGGGGGCTTCTTGTTCTGTTTCCTCGTCCTTATACAGCTAGGATGATATGTCCTCAAGCACATCCTAATCTAGGAGGTGATTCTTCTCAAAGACAGGTGATGGTTTGCACTTGATGATGACTGTGTTGGTTGTTTCTGTATTTGGGATGCCAAATGTCTTAGGATTGGGTAATGTGCCTACACAAAAGGTGCCGTGTAGGTCATATTCCCCACATCCCATGTCGATTAGCTTGATCTGGACCTCAGATGGTGGAGGTGCTTGGGATGAAGTGGAGGCAATGTTTACGGGGTCGACATATGAGTTTGACGATGTTGGATTGGCTTCAGTGGTGGCTTTATTGTATGGGCAGAATGTTTGGTTGTAACCTTCCAGAAAACTGCAGTATTAGAAGGGGCGAGAGTCGGCATAGACTGTGACTTTTGTGCCATTGTGAGGGAATTTGAGGCATTGATGGAAGGTGGATGGGACGGCTTGCATGGCATGAATCCATGGTCTGCCGAGAAGGATATTGTAGGGGAGGTCGAGATCAAGAACCTGACATTTAGTTTCCAATATTTTCTGTCCCACTTGAATGGGAAGCTTGATAGTGCCTTCAGAGAGCCATTTGGTGTCATCATAGCCTTTGATCGTGATGCACTCGTTGGTGTCGACAACCACATCGGAGTACCCCAAGTGTTTTAGTAGTTTTAGAGTACATATGTTGAGGCTGGAGCCACCATCTATTAAGACTCTTTTAATGGTGTGCTTGTGGATGCGGACTTCAATGTGTAGGGCATCGTTATGTATGTGTTCGGAGGCGAGTAGGTCTTTTTCTGAGAAGGTGAGATGGTGGGGTGCGGCGATGTTTCCTACCATGGCTTGGAATTGAGTTACATTCAAGTTGGCAAGGACTTGTGTTTGCAAGAGCGCTTTGTCGAGAATGTCCTTGTGAAGGGGTGATGTGCGAAGCAACTCGAGGATGGAGATTTGTGCGGGTGTCTTTCCTAGATGGTCTAGGAGGTTATATTGATGGGTAGGCGATGGGCGTATGGTTGGACGAGGAGGTAGAGGATCTGATGTGGATGCAGGTGTTTGTTCGGTGGTAGGGGTTGTGCGGATAGATACACGGCCTCAGCGGGTTGTCATGGCGCATCGGGTGCTTGTGCCTGAATGGTGATTGTGTTGACATGATGGGATGATGGTTCTATCCGTCCTACGATAGAGTCATAGGACACGAGTGGTGGGGTGACATTGTAGGCTTGGTTGGATGAGGAGGCTTTGTTGTGATTAGGTAGGGGATCCTTGTAAGCTCTGAGGTTGGCGTTTGGTGATGGTTGGGCAGTGTGATCGAGGCTGACTAGATTTTGTTCTATAAGGTCTTGGATGCAGTGTTTTAGTTGCATGCAGTCAGCTGTTTTATGACCCGCAACATGGTGGTATGCACAGTAGTCATTCTCATTGTACCACGCGGCTTTTAGTTCATTCTCTTGACGGGGTCTAACGGGTGGGAGCGTGATCAAATTTTGCTTGAGACATTTGTCAAGGATGTCTTCAACGAGTTCCGCTAAGGGTGTGAATTGTCTTCATAGTTTGCGTGGTTTATTTTGACCTCTCTGATTATTTACATTTGTTGCATATGTATGCGTTGGTGATTGGTTCTGTACATGTTGGACGGATTTCACATCCATGACGCCGTCGTTCATATTATTCTTGTTCTTCCCCCAATAGTGTGATTTGTCATTTGATTGTGTATTGGCGTTGTTTTTGTATTGGGGGTGTTGTTATTGGATTTGTTGTTGTTGTTGTTCTCATTGTTGTTGTTGGACTTGTAGTCGTACAGTTTGATGGAGCCCTTAGCAATGAGGACCCGTTCAATAGTGGTACCTTTGTTGATGACCTCTTCAAAGGTAGATGCACAAAGAATTTGTAAATGGAACCCTAATTCTTGATTGAGATTGGTCACGAACATGGTGACGAGTTGTTTCTCAGGAATGGGCCATGGGAGTTTACTTGCTAAGCCTCTCCACCTTTGCTCGATACATA
Source organism: Cunninghamia lanceolata (assembly GCA_027924645.1). Lineage (NCBI taxonomy): Eukaryota > Viridiplantae > Streptophyta > Pinopsida > Cupressales > Cupressaceae > Cunninghamia > Cunninghamia lanceolata. The sequence goes on along the minus strand of BSBN01000584.1, from coordinate 13,907,446 downwards.
CAAGCACCGGAATTCAAATAAGATCAAATTTCGGTTAATGCAATGTATCTTTACCTATTGTATATCCGATATACATTGCGGAATCAAAAGAGAGTAAGCTGCAGTTTATGAAACGGTTAGAGTCCGAAGGGGATATACAAGGGACTTTGTATGTATCTTTGCGAGAGATACAAGCCAACATACAAGCGATACATATCGGTGATATGCATAACGCGGACCCCAAAAGTTTATTAAAAATGAAACATCTGTTGTATGTTTGTGATTTGTACCTATCCGACATACATTGCCGATATACAATGTATAACATACAAATGGTGAAACCGAAAGGGTTTTTCAAAAGAGTTGAGCACTTGTATATTCAATGCTTTGTATGTAGCAAACATACATTCTTCAGGATATAAGTTGTAGATACAAAAGAATGTACAAGAACCGGACGCGAAGGAAAAGTTAAAAGTTAAAAACTCTTTGTATGTTATAGCGATTGTATATTACAATGAACATATCGAATATACAAAGAAATGGAAAGCGAAAAGACGGGAAGTTTTTTCAACCCAACTGCGAGGTCACGCCGATGAAGGAAACCTAAAAAACAACATTAAAATCCAAAATATCAAAATATTTTTCTGAAAGATAAAATATTTATTTTTGCAAGATATACACAGCGGCGATTAAGTTGTGTAAACACCCGCGAGAGGATCTTAAGCAACTGATAAATTGTCGATGAGTGAAGTAATCAATTGAGTAAATATATATGAATAAATTTGTTTTAATCAATTGATCTGAGACTAATGGATGTTTTATTTGGTCTTTTTAGGAATAATGAAGAAACCCTCGAAGGATATGGGGCAAAATTGCAGTTAAAGACTTTTTCGACCCTAAAATGGTTATCCATTTGATGATTAGTGGCTAGTATTAAATTTCATTTAGCCTCCATACGAGATAAGTACCATAGCCTCCAATTACGCTTCTCTTCAGTGCCTTTAAGATCTACCCACATGCTTTTCGGTGGATTTCGGCTTGCTTCAGACTTCTAATTTAGTTGTTGGTACATATCTGTAATCCACAACCCGTTCATTGTAATGGCACCCAATGGGCCTTCCAAAGAAAACAAATGTTCTTAAATACTTGCAGTCAAAATCAACAACCCAGCATGAAGGACACAATGCCAAAATGCGGCATATAGCCGTCACCATGAATATATATCTGTAGATAGCCTCCACAGTCCTTCATCAAATCAAGATAATCTTCACATTAATCCATCAAAAACAATAGTCATTGTAGTATAGTGGTGAGTATTCCCGCCTATCACGCGGGTGACCTGGGTTCGATCCCTGGCAATGGCGTTTCCTGGTTTTTCCAATTTTTAATACTTGAGAAGAAATGTGTATCTTGTTCATCTTAGACTGGAATGGCTAAGATATCGTTTATATGAATAGATATAGGAGTGTTGTTTTTAATCCAAGGTCTTAAAAAAACTTTATTGGATACACTTTTCTAATTCTAAATACTCTTAATTTATCATGACATTTTTATGCACTTTTTTATTTCATGTATCAACAATTCTACATTTATTTTTCTATCATGTATTTAAAACACTTAATTTTAATTTAATTTCAAAATATTGTTATTGAGATCTATGAAATATTGAACCTATTTCTAGGTAACTATTCCTACATGTCTACCTGACAAGATAAAGATGTCAATGTTTAACTATTATATCAATATAGTCTACCCTTCACCATCCACTGGTACCACCCTCATTATCAAACCTACACCAAGTCTATTAATTTATCTCCTTGATCCCTTGATAAAAAGTGTTATAACACCTTAGATTTTTAGTGATTATTAATTCTCCTTTATGAATAGATGTGGTATGGCACTGATTAGGTAGTGAATCCCCCATGCAAAAAAGGAATGAGAGAATTAATAGATGCTCATTAAGGATAACAAGCCTTATAATATACATTATTTCCAAGAAAAATATAAATATTCTTTGATTTTAGTGTATCAAGCAATAATGGTAAAAATTGCATACCCATATCATTTTCCCTTATGTTTTAAAGCTATGGTGACTAGGTTGTCCTGTATCTATTGACTATAGTGTAAATAGCCATATTTTTGCCTAGACGTTAGCAAATAACCTCATCCTAGCTTGTGCCAATAGATATTAACCCCAAACTTTTAAATTCAAATTTCAAATTTTAGACTTTGTCACCTTTTTCCTACTAGCTATTATGAGCTAACTAAGGTGCAATTATTTCAATTAATAGTTTAGAGTGGAGTATTTAAGGAATAACCTTAATCATTTGAATCATCTAGTATTGATCTAGAAGCATCGTGGAGCATTCATATTCAGAGCATCATAGTGCATCTTGATTGTAATACCATCCTAGACATAGTACATGCTTTCCTACTGTCTTTGATCTTAGTTCATCATTGTTAAATTGACCTACGTAGAGCTTTGACCCAAGGATAATCTTCCTACCTAACAAACTCAATAAAATTTCTAAACACCACTAGTCACCCATCCTAGATCACAAACTCAAAGGTGAACAAGTCTCAGAGGTCTAAATCAAAGAACTTCACTTCCATTGGTCCAAGTTTAATTTTGCATGTCAAATTAATTTTATAGGTATGGAGATCAATTTCATTGGTGAAGATCTAAACCAATGAGTAATACAATCAATTTACAAATTCTAAGGAATTTGTTTGACAAGGCCCTTTATTTTTAGTATATTGGTGAATCAATTCTAGTCATCTTTTGCAACATATTCCATCATATGGATTCAAGCTTGTATATTATTCCATTTCTTTTAATTTTAGTATCTATCCTAGCTCTTAAATCATAGGCTTTTATTATCGTTTAATTATTTTAAACATTAGGTAAATTTTAGTGAAAGTATTTATTTTCATTACATAAATCACTGAGCTAAATTTTTTAAATCTCCTAGGGTTTCATCCCTAGGGTTTATTCCTTCTCCATTGGGGTTTTAGATTTGATGTTTATAATTGTTTTTCCTTTATTTTATATTTGATTAGATTTTGGGTGTTCCATGTTGATTTCTACTTGATCTATAACTTCCACTGCTTTAATACTTGTGCATTATTGTTGTATCATTTACCATGGATTTTCATGCTTCATCATCTTTAGCTCTATCCATGGATGCCTTGCTAATTTTATTATACTTTTACATTATGCTACATTTGATTTTTCCATCCTTGAGGCTTCCATGTCTTATATCCCTCCATCATCATGAACCAAATAATATCCTTATGTGGCAATGAAAATTCTAAAAATAGACTTAAATAATTTCACATAACAAATTGAAATGACTTATCTACAAAATCTGTAAAAAATTATTATTGAAAGTTTTCACAAATTAAACGTCTTATATGGATTACCAATTCTTTTTTGAATAAGTTCAAATTAATTTGATGATTTAAGTAGAATTTTCAAAGAAGCACTACTAAATTTTTGAAAAAATTCAAGAAGTGGGTATCATTCTGACCAACCCAATTTGAAGCAAAAACAACATTTCATCAATAAACCTTACATATAAGTAAAGGACACTGGGTGATGTCTCATATTTTTATGATTTTTTTATAAATAAAAAATTATATATTAATTTTTAATATGACTTTTCAAAAATATTAAATTTTAAAAAAAAAAACTTTGTAAAACCTATATTAAAAAAACTTAAATTGTAACACAACTTTTGGATTTGAAAAATGATATATGGTTTGAAAGTTATGTGTTTTCAATATATATCAATTCGCAATTCAAATATAGTGTATGTACAAAATAAAAAATTTAATTATGTATTAAATTTATAATGAGAAATAAATTATTTTTTTTGAATCATGATAATTTCATGTACAAACCCTTTTCATTTTATTAAATTAGGTTAAAATGTTCAACAACTTCGAGGGTAATGTCATGAAAATGTTTAGGATAACACTAAGCATGTGATTTTGAAAATTTTTGACATGTTTTGGGACTCCCACTTGCCTATATCCAAAGTAATCCCAAAGAATTTTCAAAGGGAATCCAAAATTGAGCTATATATTGTATTAACAAAAATTGCATACCCTACAATTTTCACACTATATTTTGGGCCTTCTTTAGTGTCCATCCCTTATAGAATATTTTAGGGATCATTTTAGCCTAGACTTGGCCTTTTCCTTCACCAGATTTCCAAATTTATTTATTACATTCTGATTATTTTCGCTGGCCTAAGACCACATTTTATATTTCAAGTGAATTCTCTAGGATGTGAGCACAATGTGTAGACGTCTGTACGATGCACTAGTATCCTACAAGTTTGCAAAATTTAAACATTGTTTATTCACTAAATCTCTACTCTTTATTGATTATTAAGTATTGACAATATTTAGGAATACCTTGGGGAAATCATTGGGTCGCAAGGGACTAGTTCTCCTATGTTGAACCCTTGACTAGACTAGCTTCACAATCATGACAAATGCTGGTAGATAGCAAGCAAGTTTGTAAATGATCTTGATTTAAGTATTGATTCTTTTTAAAGCTCCAAATTGAAATGTCCCTTTTGGATGTTATTTAGTACTCTAAGATTTTGAATGATAATTGGATGGTAATTAGTGTCCAAATGAATGTCTTCACATACGAAGATATAACAAATCGTCACACAAATGTATACCAAGTTGGTTCCCAATGGCTAGTGGAAAAGGGTGAGAGTCAAAAATATATATTTTTAGGTTAGATCCTCATAGCATAGGATCACTCATGCACATTGTGGAAATGGCCTAGGATGAGAAAAGTGAGGTCTTTGTCTTAAGAACATATATGTAGAAGTATCACTTTTACAAGTGTAATGTGTGGGATCTTTGCAAATACGTCAAGGATAAAGTCAAATGTGTTGGAATGTGTGAAGAAAGGAGTAAATAAAGTTGTATAAGGATAGGAGCTAAAATTAACACAAGAGTGTGTGACATGTCACTATAGAATTATAATAAGACATTCCCTCAAAATAAACCCAAAAGTAATAAAAATTAACATAAATATACAAATTTCACTATTACAATAATTATAACTAACTTTAAACCTATAAAAATAAATTTACCTCATCCCATCGACAATTATTTAAAGTCTTTTAAAAAATTAATTTAATAAATGCCTTAAGAAAAGTCAACTTAATGAATGCCTCAAAAAATAGGTTTGATTACATGATTGTATTTGATTTAGGTAAACCAACAAATTTTTTAAAAAAAAATCATAAGAGATTCAATAAAGAAGATGATCGTTTGCCTATATTTTAATCACTCTAATATATGCATATTTTTGTCATATGGTAAAGAAGATGATTATGAATTTTGTCAAAGATGAGTATCCAAGAAAGAAACAAGAAGGTAGGAGGCATAGTGCTAAATAACATGATGCTATTTGGAGATCAATAAAGCTACATAATGGACTTCTCTTCCTTGGAAGTGATACTAAAGAATAAGATGACCATATCATCTTTAGAATCATAAGCTAACTCACCCTTAAATGTTAGAAGAGAACTCATTAAAAATTCAAAAGCCACCCTCTCCACAATTATTGAATAACCTTCTAAACCTACGAGTACCTAAATTTCCCACTGCGATATTAAACCAAGAACATCCACCTTTAAATTCTTAATGTCTTGTGTTTAAATTTGTCACACACCCAAAGTGTGAATGTACAATACAAACACTGACCAGTCCAAATACAATGTCTTTATGCTCAGATTCGTCGGCACACCCAAATCGTGAATGTACAATACAAACCCTCACCAATCCAGCATGCAAAACTTCTAGTGTTTTATTTATTGCTACAGGAGTGATAGGAATATATTGAACATCTAGTCATACTTCATATGCATCAAGAGATATATATGGCTTTCTTTTTCTGTGTTTGGAAGATGATTCTGTATTATCAAGTAATTTATGTTTTCATATTTTAAGGCTTTGCACTCCGTATCACAATTTGTGAATTTCATTGAGTGAGATTATATGATAGAATTTTAAAAATGGAAATTAAAAAGAATGAAAGTATTATCTAATTTTGATTGTTAACACATAATTGTCTATTATTTTGATCATAATTTTTGAACCATAACTTCAAATTGTTTTTTTAATGTGTTTGAAGAAAAACAACAAAATTTTGAATTGGGTCATTCTCATAATTTGTCTTGGTTTAAATTGTATGTGCAAAAATGAACCAAAATCAAATCCACAAGTGTGGATCTAAATGTCATACACGGATTTGAACTTGACCTGTGGATCTGAGGCTATCAATTGTGGTTCTTATGCACCTACAAACAAAAAATCACATGGGTATCTAGACCTACAATAATAAACTAGCAATGTTAACAAACACCTTTGAGGAGTTTACTACACTAGGATTATTCTCCCTCGGTCAAACCCCTAGATACTAGTTTAACAACTTGCCACAATGATTAAAGATAGTAGATAGCTGTGCAATATACCTAAGATGTTGATGCAATGTTGATATCACGAGATAATGTTTTAATGTTCCTTGATGTGTCCAAGAGGTATATTGGAGTCTTGGTCCTAGATCCTAGATGACAATAATGAATTAGGGTTTGTACTTTTATACAACACCTTGACATGCAATTCAAATGTTTTTGTGCTTTAGTAAGCTCATAATGACTAATTAGAAAGGGGAAACACTGGCCCAATTTTCAATTAAAATTTTAAAATTAGCTGGGGTCATTTCCATATCTGCATATTTGAACCAAGGTGGTGGGTGGATAAACTAAAGATTAAGCCTAAGCTCTAGGAATGAGTTTAAATGGAGTCATCTTAGGATCAAGTTATTTGCCAACTTCCAAGCAAAAATATATTGTTTTGCACACTGGTAATTACATTATGTACAAATAGGTCAAAGTGAGTCCAAAACCAAAGGGAAAAGTGCAAGGTATGCAATTTTCACCATTACATTTTCCCACACTTTGACTTCCATGTGACTACAATGGAAATGCATGTAAAAGTAAAACACCTAACCAACATTAAAGTAAATATTTAGACATTCATATAAATGATACGAAAAAGGATATCAATTATGGTGCATTATCCTTGCAATAAGTTCTCCATCTTGAAACCTACAAAATGGAATAAAAAGCTCCAATAAGTAGCATTTGTTAAGCATTTTAAAGTAAGTATAAACATAACCTACTAAGTTATCTTCAAAACAAAAAAAGTAAAGAAAAATTTGAACCAAGAAAAAATAGGATTTTGCATGGGGACAACGAATGGGGTATTAGCATGGGGTAGCCATAAGGTATTGCTTGGAGCAACCATAAAATTATGCTTAGACGGACTTAGAATATTATTTGAGGAGAAAAAAATAGGGTATTACCACAAGGCAACAATAAGGTACTTCTTGGAGCACTAATAATCAAAATGACCATGAGCTAATCACTACAAACATAGTCATCAAAGAACATCAATGATAATATATGTAGATATGTGCAATGAAATGAGAGGCCAAAAGGTGGTCAAAAGTAACCACTTTTTTTCTGAAATTAACAAAAACTTATCTTCGACGAGCAATTCAAGATACCCACACTCAAAATTTCAAGCTATGACAAAACCAAGATTAGTGGTGCTCAGAGTCTAGTTTCTAAATTACTATTTTTTTAAATGGTAGAGATTAAGAGGTTCAAATATGGGGGAGCACATAAAGTGGTCATGTTTTTGTTAGAAAAATATAACATAGCGTCAGGTGTGCTCCCCCTAAAATATTAAATTTTTTTTAGTACTTCACAAATCCTTTCAATAGAAAGTTGGCTAACATCACGTAGTTTATGCCAAATTAATCTGCTATATATATATATATATATATATATATATATATATATATATATATATATATATATATATATATATATATATATATATATATATGTATGTATGTATTACTAATTTTCAATGTGGATACACCCTAAAAAAAGGAAAATTGAGCATGCATCCCCCTTAATTTTGAGAAAACTAATAAAAAAAATTAATATGTATAGAATTAAGTCTAGAATATAAAATATAATTTATTTCAAAATTTGATGAACGGATAAAAAATGACACCAAAAAAGTTATTCATAATATTTTTCGTGAAAAATGAAGACACTAGAAAAAGTAATTGAAGATCAAAACCTGGATGTATTCGAATTATAGAAAAAATTACATAGCGAGAAAGGAAAGAGGGAGCTTGATGTCATCATGTCTTTTTGTAGAATAATGTCTTAAAATGTGCAAACCTGATGGAGACCACGCTTGACATTTGCTTGTTTTTGTATGTTTTATGCAAAACATGTCTTTGAGGATGTTACATGGAGGTCCAAGCCTAAGGGTGGGATTCCAAAGCAACTTCAAATGACACATGCACATTATAACTCATGCACATTACAAATTCAAAAAATAGAGTGCACACTAGGCATTTTGTGTGTTTTTAAGACAATTATAATGTGAACACATTATAACACACGTTATAACGTGAGTGTGTTATGGCTAAGGATTTTTGAGCCATAATGCTAGTGCATTATAACGCAAGCTATAGCACGCTACCATTATGGCATCTTTTTATTTAAAACTTTTTTGGCCAGTTTTTATGCCCCATATTTGTGCATTTAACCATGTCCTCTCCAATTCATTGCATAGAAATGATGCAAGTAATTTGGAAGAATTGAGAAAAAATATTTGTAAAATGATGCAATTTTTGTTGGTGTAGATTTCTTATTTCATTTCATTGGTTTGTTATGTATTTTCCTACACCTAGTTTAGCTTGTTTAGGTAGACTTATTAGTAGGCTTAATAAGGGTGAGTGAGAGTGATAGGTGTCACTCTCTTCCATGGGAGTTACACCTTCCCTATTTGTATATTAAGGTGTCTTCGCATATTTACACTTCTTAATGGATGCAGTGTCCACCTCCCGCCTCCTTTATATTTCTTATAAATGCACTCACTTAGCTATGTCTTTTCACTTAGCCAGTCATTAGCTTGTATCTTTTTTAGTCTAGTTTTCTCTCTTGATTAATGAGAATAGCATTGTTCAGCCTATCATCTTGGTCATCAATGGTGGTCTAGCTATCAATATGGCATTAGGTCTTACTTATTGTAAAATCTAACATGGTATCAGAAATATGATGTCCTAGTCTAGTTCATCTTTCCTATTGTTAGAGCACTAGATTCTCAAGTTTTAAGTGTTGAGCTATTTCTTTGGTGAATGTTGCAATAATATTGACTCTACCATTATGTCTATAAAATGCTTGGAATGGCTTGTGTTGGCTTTTGTTTTACTCAAAATGGATAACTAGAAACTTAGTTATCACTATTTTTTGTGTTTGCTTGTGTTGGATTTTATAGATTACATGCATTTCAGGGTGTCATGGTGAGTTTTTGAGCCCATTGTTGTATTCATAAGCATAGAAAACATTAAGATTGACTATTCAATCGCTGAAAATGGAGCATTTTGTTGTGGGGCTCCTAGTGAGTTTTCTATGATCTATGTGTTGTATGATTCATAGGTTGATTGTGGTTGCAGAGTTTGAATGTGAGGTCATGTGTTTTCATTGAAATGGTACATTGAGTTTCTTATCTTTTAAGATTATGATTTTCACTTTCAATACCTGGTACAAGGTTGAAAGGTCTAGGCGTTCATACTTTTGTGAGGTACGAGGAATATAAAGGTCCACTATGCACCTTATACACAATGATCATAACTCTCAAGTGGGCATTTGAATCCTCTATCGGCAAGCATGTACCACACTTATTGGTGGGTTCCTATTTGACATCCATTAGCAAGTATACTCTCCACTACCCCGAGTATATTCTTTCTCTCCCTGTGGCCATGTTGGAACCAAACAGCAAGTCAACTTCTAAGATCTCTATTCTTTTCAATGGTGAGATTTAACGGCAGTTGGCTTTACATGTATGGGTTTTTTATCCTACACCATATACACCCTAATATCCAATAACCTTTTGGAATAAAATCTTTCGACATACCAACTACTCTTGTAGACCTACCTATGACCGATACTTTCCAACTTTATTATAACATACTCGTATTAAGTAATGTAAATGTGGAGGATGTAACCAGTGTAAGGTATCTTACCTGATGTTCGTAAATATCATCCACTTCAATAGTTAAAGGTCAATTTTGGCCAATAAAACTAGGACAAATATTTACCAATTTTTATTGTGAATGAGGTGTAAAATTGTTATTGGCTGTTTGACCATTAAAGTGGATGATATTTAAGTAGAGTGGTCTTAGCCCATGGCCTATGTGGCTTGCCATGTTGTCATCTTTACTGGGTCTCCTTTCACCATGGACTTGTCACTTGGCCTTGCCATGTGTCAACTGTGGAACCTGCCATGTGTGCACCAATGGGAACTACCACACCATCATCCTTGTGTATAGGTATTGTTACATCATATTCCTTCCTGCTAATATCTTGCTTATGCAATACTCACATCAGCACAGTTTTGGGTTGGAGCCTAGAGGAGGGACCTCCTCTCTATTGAGGCTTTCTATTTCACAACTAAACTTTGGAGGGGCATAACTAAGTCATTTAAGGGCCTTTTCTTGAAGATTTTTTTCAAATTGGGTCAATTTTTCACCAAATTTATAATGGTGTATTTAATTTTCTATTTCAATTCCTTACTTTCCAAAATTCATGTTTTTTTTTGCATTTTTCTCTACAATTCCTATTTTGAGAATTATGGAGGGCCATATCTTAAACACAAACTCCTTTTTGGATCTCATTTTTAAAAGTACATATTTTTCTACATACTTCATGTTGGTGTCATTTTTTTTTCTCATTCTACATCTAAATTGTAGTTTCTACATTGTGCTTCATTTGAAAACTTGGAAAACATAATTAGATACTATAAATGCATTGATGATAAAGTGTTAATTCTTGTATATGTTTAGTGGGTCTTATATAGAGGATCTTATATTCATCAAACTAAGATAAAGTTCCATTATGGATGGTCTCTTGATTTGAAGAGTCTATCATAGTTAATAATATGTATTTCAATTCATCCTTTTGTTACCACCTTGAAAAGAGAGAACTATAAGTCATAGTGAGATGGAACTCTAAAGCATTTCAAATGGATTCACATCTAGTCCCATCTCTATGGACTTGTTCATGAACCAAATACTTTTTAACAAAAGTATGAGATGACAAGAGTGATTGTCCTAGGATCAATTGGTTGCTATGTTGATATCGACATAGTTTGGGCCACCTTGCACATTAAGTGCCCTAATACCCTTTGGACCACAATTGGGAGATGCAAGGAGATTCTTATGATCTTTCATTCCCAAATTATCCTGGTATGGATTATCTTGCAACCCTTGATGACTCTACACCATACGACTATGATACAACTAAGGAGCTTGTTGATTTGGAAAATCGTAAACACCATGATGACATAGAGATTTATTTTGACTCATATAGAGACTTTTGTTGATTATTTAGCTTCTTTGACTCCTATTGCAAGTTTAAAGGCTTTACCTCCTATATCTTCAAATCTCCATTCTAAGGCTAAGGATTCTTCTCCTCCAACACCTACAACCTTGACAATTCTTCATACTCGAGCATCTAATATGGACACATTGTGGGATGAGCGTTATAGTCACATGACATGCATTGAGATTTCCCCTTCACCAATTCCTTCCATAGAGTTTAGTGTTGCTTCATTGAGGGCCTCCAATGATTCTTTGCAACAAGATCATATATATCTTCCTAATACATTGCACTAGGATGCATTCTTATTAGACATCTCATATATGTTTGTAGAGTCCCACCTTTCAAATCTAGAGGACACTATTGAGGACATTTGATATATCTGATAAAGTTGTGCCTTCTTTCTCTTTGGATGTAATAAGGGTAGATATAAACCCTTATGCTCACTCTCTCTCCTTTTAACATTTTTTGGTGTCATCTTCTATAGTCAGGCTTGGGACTCCTAATCATATTTTTGCACATCATGGGAGCATCTTCCAAAGACATTTATCTTGATTCCTTCATTCAATCCACCACTTGAATAGGAATCCGGTAGTTTGATAGCTTGAAGTTTCCTTCTACATCTATATTCTCTCTTTTATGTGGAGGCATTGATATTCCAAGGACATCAGAAGTCTATTCTATTTTTGAGGGGTTGCATTGTCCTCTCTCTCCTCTATCTTCTTGGGGGAACCTCTCTCTCATTTCTTGGGGTGGATTTTCTCTCTTACTTTTAGGGGGAGGGAGCCAAGGCATTCTCCTTTCATTTAGGGGGTGAGGGCTTGTCTTCTCTATAGGGGAATCATGTGTACATGAGCACCTATCATCGCTACACATTTGTCGAGACCCATTTTTCACCTACCTAAGTTGTGCTTAAGGGGGGTATTGTATAAGTTTTTTTATTTCATTTCAATAGGTCTTTATGTATTTTCCTACACATAGTTTAGTCTTAATAAGGGTGAGTGGGGGTGATAGGTGTCACTCTCTTCAATAGAAGTTACACTCTCCTTATTTGGATACTAAGATGTCTTCTCATATCTTGGAACACTTCTTGGTGGATGAGGTGTTGACCTCCCTACTCCTTTGCATTTCTTATAAATGCACTCATCTGGCTATGTGTTTCCATCTAACTAGTCATTAGCTTGTATCTTTCTTGAGTCTAGTGTGCTCTCTTGATTAATGGGAATAGCATTGTTTTTCCTATCATCTTGGTATTGAATGGCGTTGTGTCTATCAATATGGGACTAAGTCTTGGTTGATTTCTTCCTTATTACAAAATCTAACAATTTTGTAAAGCCTAATATGTAGGAATATAAAGATGTCATCATGTGAGAACCTCATATGATGATAGGAAGCAAGGTGCTCCCAATGTTGCCTCTAATTAGGGCCATAAACCAATGATAATAATTATGAATGTTAGAAGGGAAAGATGGACATAGAGAAGTACATGATTTCACCATGATAAGCATTGATATAGTGTAATCAACATAAAACATGATAGTGTAAGTTAAATAATCATTGTTAGCAAAAAAATGTGAATCAGAAGATCTAAGTTTGGTACTTGTAGAAGAGCACATAATCATCATAAGATAAAAGCGTCTGAGTGTAAACATGTAGGCATGTATCTATAAATGGCAAAGGATGATAAAATGCTCTTAATGTTGCTCCAAATGGGAGGGCACCTAATCAAGAAACCTATATAAATAGATCCTCTAAATCAGTCAATTATAATCACATAATTGTGGTGAAATGTAATGGAATAACTTGCACAAAAGAAGAATATAATAATATGTTGCATATAGTTCAGAATAATAAACCACTTCGAGATGGAATCCTCCAAAAGTCTCCAAGAAGAACACAATTCGCAATATGATAATAATAAATTAACCACTAGCTCCTATATATATCTAATTATGCCATGGTTACCACCCAAGCCGACTTAGATACCTAAATATAACACCCGAGGTGACTTAATTATCTAAATAAGACTATAATAATGATCATTCATTCTTCAAAAATTAAAAAACAATTCACTGATTTGCAACCTTGGGAGTGAATTTGGTGGAAACCCTGATTTTACAATAACTCCTTCAAATATGCTCCAAATGACCTCAAATCTAGACTATAGCAGCTTCAATATGGCTTTGAAAAACCTCCAATGAGAAAAAATTATCAAAATAAGAGAGATATGCACCTCACAATTTAACCTTTTGAATTAAAAAAATTGCCTTGATTCTTGCCCTCTAAGTGCCAAGATCATGCTCTGATACCAATTGTAATTAAATAACTTGCACAAAACAAGAATATGATAATAATATGCTACAAATAGTTGAGAATAATAAGCCACTTTGAGGGGGCAAACCTCCAAAAGTCTCTAAGAACATAATTCATCATATGATGATAATAAACTAACCACTAGTTCCTATATATACCTAATTATGCCATGGTTGCCATCCAAAGGCAACTTAGATATCTAAATTTAACACCTAGGATGACTTAATTATCTAAATAAGACTATAATAATGATCATGTAACTTAATTAAGAGTTAAGGTAGCCACAAACCAACTACTTAGAACCATATGCACATTATAGAATTAAAGGCATAGCATGAAATGGAAGATTGCCTCCCATGGGAAGCTATAATCAATGATATTGCAAGAGTTATATCTAGTATTCATAGTCAGATAAACAATTTGTTGTTATATGTACATGTAAGGTAATCTCAAATTTTGTCTATGCATCAAATATAGTAATTAAATTTGTGAATATTGTGCTTATAATAAGAAATATGATTATGAAATACCCATATGAATGTTGTTAGGATTAAGGTGCCATCAGCCTTATAAATCTTATGTATTTAATTACTCCTAATATTGTTTGTAAATCATTCATAAGGGATGAAGTATTCACCAAGTAGCAATCTTGTTTCTACCGCATTTTGGATCCTTGTACCAATAGAAGGGTGTGGGGGGCTTGTCCGCCACTATTATCGCCCTCGAAGAGAATTTTTTTAGAAAATTGCCTTGTAAAATATTGTAATTTCGCAGTCAATCTAAACTGTTCATCATTAGGTCATAGATCTGACAATAGAAGTTATGTTAGGGTTTTTTGCCCTAGAAGGAAACACTCTTTTAAGAGGATATTGTATTACAGTTGTGGATGACTATTAAAGGCATTGTTGGATTGAAGACTGAAGAGGAAATTGATAGTGTTGTATTGTAAACTCTATTGAAGTTAATACAGACTGGTGTACCTCTTATTGTGTGGAGTTCTTTCCTGAAAGGGTTTCTCTATGTAAACACTATGTTATGTGTTTGATCTTTTGTTCTGTTGTTTCTTTGTGTTGATTTCATACTATCTCCATTTTAGTTCTGCATTGCATTAATAGTTAGAATTGTAATCAGATTTCCATTCTATAGTTGTTCACCTTCATTTCTAACAAATGTAATGTATCAATCTACCTATAAATCATAATGGAAACATTGTAAGATGAAGCAATCAAAGAACTAAAAGCAATCCCATAAACTTGTGTAATTGGATCAACAAAATCACTAACTATAACTTATTAATAAACTATAGGAGTATCTATAGGTAAGGATGAAAAATATATATCACTAAAGTTCAAATCTAAATAAATCATAAATACTATAGGTTCCTTTCCTTTTCACTTATGTTCTTCTAATTGTTTCTTCATATCACTAGGACTAGTTTCAATGCTTATGTTATCTTTTTTTCATGTAATTATAGTGTTTCTAGAATACCATGCTCATATTAACCAAGTCCTTTACCTTTGTATCCAAATTTTTGCATAATCTTCTATCTAAGGCCATATAAATTATCAAATGGTATAGAAGTGAATGAAGTAGCATGATTAGTATCCCTCTATAAATCATGTCACAAGCACAAGCTGATTTTGTCTCATTAGCATCACATGGCTTAGGAAGTGGTAGTTTACCATATATAGATGGGATCTATATAAAGTGAATGAATGTTATAAGCATTAGGATCAAACTTGTATTCTCCAAAACCACAAGGAATGAAATCTAATGCACCCCATCATCACCAAATAAAGCACTATCATTATTTTGGCATCTCTTTAGTAGATTGATTTTGTGTAATAAAAATTTTAGGTTGATCCACTATTTGACAAAAACTAAATGGATGAGGATCCACATTTATTTGATATCTCTCAATATTATAATAAACTTTACAAATATGTGAAAAGTAGATGGCACAAGCCCCATACATGAATCAATGGATGAACCAAAAATATATTATATGTTAATTTCTCAAGAATCACATGGAATGGTGAATCAATAGGGAGAGGTCCAACTGTAATAGAAAGGCAAATAAGACCCATACATTTTCTACTAGTTAGTAACATTATATATATATATATATATATATATATATATATATATATATATATATATATATACATATATATAGATATATATATATATATACATATATATAGATATATATATATATATACATATATATAGATATATATATATATATACATACATATATATATATATACATGCATATATATATATATGTATATATGTATATATACATATATGTATATATATACATATATGTATATATATACATATATGTATATATATACATATATGTATATATATACATATATGTATATATATACATATATGTATATATATACATATATGTATATATATACATATATGTATATATATATATATATATATATATATATATATATATATATATATATATATATATAATATCCACATTCAACTTTTTCAAACAGCCGTCACTACATGTATTCAAACTAGATCCATTATCAACGAAGGCACACTTAACGTAGATATTATCATATTATACCACAATATGTAAAGGTAAATGATCATTAATAATTGACTCAAATGGAAGATCAGCATCACCAAATGAAATATCATGTTTTTTTTGTAGAACCAATAAATGTTATGAAAGAAGTCACTATCTATGTTGAAGTATCATAATGTTCTTAGATATTTTCTAAAGCTTTTTGCATGATATCCTTATATGAAGATGATGTACACACTACATTCCAAAGAGATATCTTAGCATGTGTATTCTAAAGTTGATCAATTATATGCATACACTTTTTATTGATCACATAACTTACTCAAACTTAAAAAACACAAATTAAGTGTAATTGACGTGACCCTGTAGAGGCCATAAGTTCATCTAACCATGGCAAAGCCATAAAATTGGACCAAATACCATAAAATTGGAAAGCAATAAATATGGCTCCCATGCATATTAAATTAACATGGCATTAACTAGCAACAAACATCCATGTATTGAATACCACATGAGCAAAATCTTCACATTAAACAACAAAATATATTGTGTAGTTCCACCAATTTAGTAAATCTATCAAAGTAAATAGGATATATGATAAATGATATTGTGCCAATGGCCTTTACAAAAAAAAAGGAAATTCGATTCTAAAAAAAGTAAATTTCGTACTACTTTAATATAAAATAGAAAGCATACTCTAACCCCTAAAAAATGCAATGCAGTTGCACTACTAACCATTTTAATACATTTAAGTTGTAGAACAATGTCAGTCATTTTTGCTATTATGACTAGTCCTAGAAAAATGATGAGGGATTGGAAACTCAAATAGGCAAATAGTAAGAAATATGTAGAGGATGTACTATCACATCTTATTTTGTAAACTATATTTTACTATTCATTCTATGTTTGAGTAGCATATTTGAGAGTGACATATAGAGGCCATGAGTTCATCACCTTAAGAAAGCCATTAATTTGTTGTTATATGTACATGTAAGGTAATCTCAAATTTTGTCTATGCATCAAATATAGTAATTAAATTTGTGAATATTGTGCTTACAATCACATTTTGGATTCTTGTACCCGACAGGAGGGTGCGGGGGGCTTGCCCCCCCACTACTAAGAGCAATTTTTTTTAGAAAATTGCCTTGTAAAGTATTGTAATTTCGTAGTCAATCTGGATCATTCATCATTAGGTCATAGATCTGACGATAGAAGTTATGTTAGGGTTTTTTGCCCTAGAAGGTAACACTCTTTTAAGAGTATATTGTATTATGGTTGTGGATGAGTATTAAGGGCGTTGTTGGATTGAAGACTTCAAGAGTAGATTGATAGTGTTGTATTGTAAACTCTATTGAAGTTAATACAAACTGGTGCACCTCTTCTTGTGTGGAGTTCTTTCCTAAAAAGGTTTCTCTTCATAAACACTATGTTATGTGTTTGATCTTCTGTTTTGTCGTTTCTTTGTGTTGATTTCATACTATCTCCATTTTGGTTCTGCATTGGATTAATAGTTACAGTTGTAATCAAATTTCCATTCTATAGTTGTTCACCTTCATTTCTAACAAATGTAATGTATCAATCTACCTATAAATCATAATGGAAATATTGTAAGATGAAGCAATCAAAGAACTAAAAACAATCCCATAAACTTGTGTAATTGGATCAACAAAATCACTAACTATAACTTATTAATAAACTATAGGAGTGTCTATAGGTAAGGATGAAAAAGATATATCACTAAAGTTCAAATCTAAATGAATCATAAATACTAGAGGTTCCTTTCCTTTTCACTTATGTTCTTCTAATTATTTCTTCATATCACTAGAACTAGTTTCAATACTTCTGTTATCTTTTTTTCATGTAATTATAGTGATTCTAGAATACCATGCTCATATTGACCAAGTCCTTTACCTTTGTATCCAAGTTTTTCAATAATCTTCTATCCAAGGCTATATAATTTATCAAATGGTATAGAAGTGGATGAAGTAGCATGAGAAGTATCCCTCTATAAATCATGTCACAAGCACAAGCTGATTTTGTCTCATTAGCATCACATGGCTTAGGAAGTGGCAGTTTACCATATATAGATGGGATCTATATAAAGTGAATGAATGTTATAAGCATTAGGATCAAACTTGTATTCTCCAAAACCACACGGAATGAAATCTAATGCACCCCATCATCACCAAATAAAGCAATATCAGTATTTTGGCATCTCTTCAGTAGATTGATTGTGTAATAAAAATTTTAGGTTGATCCACTATTTGACAAAAACTAAATGGATGAGGATCCACATTTATTTGATATCTCTCATTATTATAATAAACTTGACAAATATGTGAAAAGTAGATGGCACAGGCCCCATCCATGAATCAATGGATGACCCAAAAATATATTATATGTTAATTTCTCAGGAATCACATGGAATGGTGAATCAATAGGGAGTGGTCCAACTCTAATAGAAAGGCAAATAAGACATATATTTTCTACTAGTTAGTAACATTTTTTTATATATATCCACATTCAACTTTTTCAAAGAGCCCTCACTACATGTATTCAAACTAGATCCATTATCAACGAAGGCACACTTAACATATATATTATCATATTATACCACAATATGTAAAGGTAAATGATCATTAATAATTGACTCAAATGGAAGATCATCATCACCAAATGAAATATCATGTTTTTTTTGTAGAACAAATAAATGTTATGAAAGAAGTCACTATCTATGTTGAAGTATCATAATGTTCTTAGATATTTTCTAAAGCTTTTTGCATGATACACTACATTCCAAAGAGATATCTTATTATAAAGTTGATCAATTATATGCATACACTTTTTATTGATCACATAACTTACTCAAACTTAAAAAACACAAATTAAGTGTAATTGACGTGACCCCGTAGAGGTCATAAGTTCATAACCATAGCAAAGCCATAAAATTGGAAAGCAATAAATATGGCTCCCATGCATATTAAATTAACATGGCATTAACTAGCAATAGAGATCCATGTATTGAATACCACATGAGCAAAATCTTCACATTAAACAACAAAATATATTGTGTAGTTCCACCAATTTAGTAAATCTATCAAAGTAAATAGGATATATGATGAATGGTATTGTGCCAATGACCTTTAAAAAAAAAGGAAATTTGATTCTAAAGAAAGTAAATTTCGTGCTAATTTAATATAAAATAGAAAGCATACTCTAACCACTAAAAAAATCAATGCAGTTTTCACTACTAACCATTGTAATACATTTAAGTTGTAGAACAATGTCAGTCATTTTTGCTATTATGAGTAGTCCTAGAAAAATGATGAGGGATTGGAAGTTCAAATAACCAAATAGTAAGAAATATGTAGAGGATGTACTATCACATCTTGTTTTGTAAACTATATTTTTATTATTCATTCTATGTTTGAGTAGCATATTTGAGAGTGACGTATAGATGCCATGAGTTCGTCACCATAAGAAAGCCATAAATTTGAACCAAACACCATAAAATTATAAAGCAATCAATATAACTCCAATACATATTAAATTAACATGGCTTTAACTTGCAATGTCACAATTTATTGAATGCCACATGAGCAAAATCTTCACACTAAACAACACGGTATATAGTTCACTTTCCTCCATTATAGTAATCTACCAAAACATATGGGGATATATAATGAATGGTATGGTGCCAATGCCCATTGAAAAGGGAATAAATAATTCTACAAAAGGTAGATTCCAACCCCTACAAAAGTGCAATGCATAATTCACTACTAACCATTGTAATACATTTATATTAACATATAAACTTGACCACATGAAATTGTTAAGTTATCGAATAATGTTTGTCCTTTTTGTCATTATGAATGGTCCCAAAAAAATTGATGAGGATTTGGGAACTCAAACAACTAAATAGTAGGAAATATGTAGATGACATAGTATCACATCTTGTTGTTTAAACTATATTTATTGTTTATTCTAGCATTTGAGTGGCATATTAGAGTGACCCATAGGGACCATGAACTCATCTTATCATGGCAAAGCCAAAAAAAATTAGACCAAACACCATAGCATTGTAAGGCAATCATTTTGGTTCCATTGCATCAACGTATTGAACACCACATAAGCAAAATCTTCATACTAAACAACACAATGTATAGTTCGATTCCTTTGTTATTGTAAATCTATCAAATTAGATGGGGATATATAATGCATGGTATTGTGCCAATGGCCTTTACAAAACAAGAATAAATGATTCTGCAAAATGTAAATTCTAGGCTAATTTAATATAAATTAAGAAGCATAATATAACCCCTACAGAAATGTCATGCATATTTTACTACTGACCATTGTAATACATTTATAATAACATCCAAACTAGGCCACATGAAATTGTTTTGTAAATAAGTGCATGTCCTTGTTGTCATTATGATTGGTCCCCAATAAAATGATGAGGTTTGCAAATTTGAACAACCATAATGTCATAAATCCGTAGAGGACGTACAATCACATCTTGTTTTATCAACTACATTCATTGTTCATTCTAGAGCATTTGACATGGCAACTTAACAGGCACTCAATTTTTGAACATCTCACTGCTCGAAATGCAAACTCTGTTCAAAAGTTTTAAGATAAAAAAGAATACATGATAATATTTTAAGACCCTCAAATTCTTGAAACCTCTTTTAAAAAATAGATTGCATACGACATAGTTTTCATCGCTTTGGTTGGGGTACTTTGTCGAACAATTGTTTATATTATTAATACACATGAATATATTGTGTATATTCATGAATATATTCTCAAGTCCAATGACCTGGGATATCAATATAATTTTTGTCTTCTTTCTTTCAATTTCTTTAATGCTTTGCTCAACTTGTGCAAGATGTTGAAAGAGTTGTTTTTAAGTTGACCTTTGTTCCTTCAATCATATCATCTTCGACATTCTAGAGTGATCTTTTTTTTTCTGTACGCATGCTAAGGACAGAAATGTCCTGAAGGCTCTATTCCTAATGATGAAAATCTTATGGAGAATTCACAACCAGAGCTGCACAGAGTACAGTAAATTTACTTATTGTAGTCATTCGAGACGAGACTTCTTAAGAATGGAAATTCTAAAGGCATTAGGGGAGAGGACCTAGTCGCTGCCCATGTACCAATAGCTGCCCACCTACGGCGTACCTTACTCCCCAGTTAAATCTATGAAAAGAACCAATACATATGTACAAATATTACAAAAAATTGAATAAGGAACCAATACATGTGCACATATACATGTGTAATAATACATTTCAGATATCACATCAAAGAAACAACCAATCATATGGTGACACATAAGGCAATAGTAAAGCAATCAGTAATAGGTGTCTTGGTGCACATGTTTCAGTCCAACTATTTTTTTGGGTGTTTTTGGACAACTCGGTAAAGATATAGCTGATTAGGCTACACCATTGATACCTCGAACCCCAAACAATAGTTTTAATCTCTTAAGTCACATACGAAGAAACCCAAAAAAAATTGTCGAAATCCGATGTACTGTTTAGGAGCTTAAGATTCGCAAAGTTAAGGTGAGTGGCTATTGAGTCCTATCCCTAACATCTATCATCTATCGAGGGAAAACAAAATAGGTCTGTTATGGGTAAAAGTGGGAATAATCAAATGAATAATAAAACCCAAAACATCAATGGAATGTGTAGATAAAAAGATTAAAATAAGAGAAAGAGATACTTACAACCTTTTACCTTGTGATTTCCATTGTTCGCCTATTCTTTCTTGATCCTTTGGTGATGAAGATGGCCCTCAGGAAGCTTGCTTCCTTGCTTCGATTCCTCAAGATGACAACGAGAAACGGCTCAGATACTTGTTGTATTGAAGATGAGCTTCAACACACTATGAAATGGATGGATGATGAATGGTATGAAAATGGGGTGCCAATGGCACGCTATAGATTCTGCAGCATAAGTTTACTCGAAAGCTGGATATCAAATGAAGAACAAGAGAGTTGTATTTATAGAGTTGTGTGAAAGAAGATCAATGGTGGAGAAGAAATGAGAAGATCAACAGAAGAAAATGTTCGAGAGAATGTGCGCGAATAGAAGAAGGACATGTGTCATTCAAAAAGATGCTCTGTTGAGTTAACTGCTTTCTTGATGAGGATGAGTTTTTATTTCTTAAATTAGAATAGATTTTTCTAATTTAAGAGCTTTGTTGATAAAACAGATTTGCTTTAAATCAGTTAACTTAGCTTTTGCTTTTGTGTGACAAGAAGAATTTATTTTTAGAAGATTTGGATAGATAAGAAAGCGAATTAAATAAATAAATTTATTTAATTACTTGCACATGATTTGGAAGAATAAATAAAATATTTAAATATATTTTATTTTTGGAGATTTAATTTAAATAAATTTATATTTTATTTAAATTTAGAAGAATAGATGATTTAATTAAATAATTATAAATTATTTAATTGTTTGGAAGAAATAAATTAAATAAAGGATTTTATTTAATTTTGACTTTAGAAGAAGTAATTAAATATTTTTGATATTTAATTAACTTAGAGAAATACGAATTGAATAAATAAATTTAATTATTTATTTATTGATAGAGGAAATAGAATTAAATAAATATTAAAAATATTTATTTGGACAGAGTTGTGTCATTTTTAGGTGTATACATTTTGCCCCTCTTTGATGCAATGTGTTTTATCATGTTGTTTAAAAGAATAAGATTGTCTGAAAATGATACATGCCCCAATTTGCCCCTGGTACAAGTTTAACGACGATAGGATGCCCCCTCGGGAGATTGGATGGGAAGAAGGTAGAAGGCGTGAGATGGACAATCTCACGAAGAAGGTGGAAGATAGGCTAGGATGAAGAAAAAAATAGTTTGAAGAAAGAGCTTAATGAGACATGATGCAACATAAAATGATAACACACACAAGCAAGTAAGCAAGTATGCACAAATGATACAAGAACAAACAAGGTATTGCCCCTATCAAGCGGTAAACCAACGATATACTGATAACAATATACAACAATGTTGTCATGGCGGGGAATGATAGATCCTGAGAGCAACACGAAGGATAGTGTCTGGTTTCAAGAAATGAAGCATGTCATCTAAGATGCGTGTATTGGTCTGATTTTGACAATGCTACATCCTATATAAGACAAATGTTTGATTATAACTGATCAAGTTGGTTTACGACCAGACATGGATCAAGACCACTGATTGTGATTGGATCATTTGACAATATTGACTTGACTTGATTGGTATTGATTTAAGGATAGACTTGCATTTTGATCACTGCTTGGACTGACAGCTAGAACTATTGATGAGAGATATGAAGACAGATAGAAATTTGATCGATAGAAGAATGACTCGACAGAAGAAATCACAAGCTTTTATTTGTAAACATTGATTCTTTGCATAGAATTTTATTGCATTGGATATGGATATGGATATGGATATAGATATGTGATGTAATTGGATACATTATGGATATGTTATGGATATGGATATTTGTCATCTTGATATTGCAAGTATTTTGAAGTGCTTATTTCATCATTGGGCATTTATTATGTTGTAAGAAAATACAAGCATCTAGGCATAATTAAACTGAGATGACCTGAGTATTACTTACATGGATTTTGATATAGCAAGTTAATACAAGCATCTAGTCAAAATTGAATCTAGATGACCTAAGTATTTCTTGCTTTTCAACAGACAAGGATTGCCCCTTTTCATGTTTAGACCTCTGAAGTCCTCGATGATCTTTTGCTGATCATGTCGTTAGACAAAAGTCATCACATTACTAAATATTGATCCACAAATAGCAGACAAAGAAAAATGATTATGCCCCCATCATAGCATCTCTAGATTTTGGCATCCTTGAGTAGCATAGAAAGACATAATAACAAAAAATCAAGACTTTGTAAGTTAACCGATATAAAAACACAAAGCATTCTTGCATTAGATGTGTCTTCTTGCCATAATTGATAGAGTCACTTTGAGTGTTTTGGTACGGTGCTCTGCTTTGCTTTGGATAGGTTGATGTTCTACATCAAGATTTTTATTTTGGATAGCTTGCTTTGTTGCGCACGCTTGTCTAGTGAAAGGTATCACAATCCTTTTTGGGGGAACGGGCCCTAAAGGACTGATCTAGTGCCCCGGGGGTGCATTGATAATGGCCTTGCCTATGTGACAACGTAGAGGCAACATAGTTCGAGACTTGGACCAAGGACCTAAGATATGGGATCGGATGAGACACTATATGAAACAGATATGGATCAAATAGGGATCAAACATGGAACAAATATGGATCAAATATGGAATAGATATGGATCGGATATGGAACAGATATGGATCAGATGATACTGATGACAAGGAAACACCACGGATAGGTAGATGCATGGGTGATAAGGAATGAAATGCACATGGAAGAGGGCAAGGATGTGATCGCCAAGGACTAAGTCGCATAGGAATAACATGCCCCATTGTAGGTAGAGTACTTAGGATTTTTCATGACAATGTTTAAGACGAAGGAGGAGGATGAGAGGACAATGAAGGATTTGTGTGGTTTGGAGGGATAAGGTATGTCAAGAGACATCTAAAACATTTGTCAACATTGTGCCCCCAATCTTTATCAAGATCAAAAATAGAGGAATAGAAGATTAGGATGGATGGACTGGACAGTATAGGTATGTAATGGATAGAGGAATAGGATAGGAAACGGTATGAAAGGAAACTGGTAGGAGAAAAGTGATATGCTAATGAGACAAGGTGCCCCCAAGTGTAGGTGACGTAGGAGATCAACTTACACATGACGCCTGTTTGCCAGGTTTTCATCATGGTACTTATCCAAGGCGCCTATTTGCTAGATTTTCACCATTGGACGAAAGGTTTTTTCTTTACTTTTTTTTATTTTTTTATTTTTTTCAAACATTTGGACGGGAGAAGGTGGATATGGAAAATGAGAGACTCGAGTATCTAGTTCCCTGAAAGCTGATAGTCCCGCTAGATGGATGTTGTCACATGGACAATGTCAAGTGTTCTCACAGAGGTTGGTATGGAATTGCATGAAAGTGAGATGGAGAAGGTAGATAGAGGATTATGGAAGGTACGATAGCGGATTATGATGCAGATTATGCAAGACTTATGTAAGGATAGAGGGAAGGCTTATGCAAAAGCATGGACCATAGGGATATGATGGGGAAGATATGTAGGATAATAGTGGAAGAAAGGGGAGATGGAGTTATGTGGAAGTGTCGTGGAATGGAAGGGAACCATGACCAACGGTTGCACACACCATGATAAACATTGAAGCTTATGATGGGAAGGTGGTGTGGGAAGCAATGAAGATTTTTGCTTGGTAGATGAATGATATAGGCCTTTAGGGACCCACATAGACTTAGTATTTTTCTTATTTTTGCTTGTCCTATGGAATGGAAGGATTTGATACTTTTGGATGGAAAAGGAGAAAGGGGATGGTTGGGACTCTTGATAGGTGGATGCCTCATTTAACTTGATGGCTATCTGCTTGGGTACCCAAACCATTTTACTTTTAGACTTCTCTTGTGAAGGTATGGGATTGGGTATGTGCAACCTTTGTGCAGCTTCTGAGGTAACTGCTTGATGCTTGGGGACCTACACCTTTTTCAGTTTTACTTTGAGGTGTGTGGGTGTATGCAATGCTTGAGATGGATGTTTCTCTGATTCTTGACTTTTGTATCCGCATGCATGAGGACCTTTAGGATTTTTGACTTTATAGGTAGAGGCATCCAAATATTTGCTGTTGAATTCCCGTGGGATGGGGGAAGTGGGGTTGGTGGAAGCTCCTTGTTTAGACAACATGTGCATCTATTGGCCATGATTTGGATTGTTAGAGGATTTATAGATGGATGGATAAGGTGTTGGAATAAGTGGTGGTAAAATGCACGGAGGGGTGTTAGGAGTTGGAAGTAGCGGAGGTAGATTGGATGGTGGAAGGTGTATGGTCACATGCTTTTGACAATTGTAGGATGATGGAGGTGGAATGGTGACATATGTTTTGGGGATATGATACAATTTGTGATGGAAAGCAGTGTAACGAAGATTGGCATGGCAATGCATTCATGACAGATGATGCTAGTGCTGAGATTGAAGCCATCAAGTTTTTACTAACCTTAGTTTCTTTATTTAAACTAAAATGAACTCATTAAAATTGTCTAATATTTAGTTTGTAAGAATATATGTTTCATAATTTACACCATAGAATGGTTTCACCTTAACAATGCATTTTTTTGGAATGGTACTAATCATCTTTTACAATGTGACTTGTAGATTGTCCTTTGGTTGTCGAGTACTTTTATGTATTTGGCATGTACATAGGGCATCGCTAAAAAATGTGTACAGGTAAATAGATTGATAATTAAAATATGTGGAACATTACATATTTCAACCCCATAGCTTGATATTATGCTTTATATTTTAGGTATGCTAGTAATAAGGATGTCAGAACAAATATGTTTGATAGATTAGGTGAGATTATGTATGCAATGAGTGACAATGAAGACATCACTACTCATCTAATCAAAAACTTTATGGAGGAATTCAAACAGGAGAAGGACTTCATTAATTACTTTAAAACAACTTGGTGTCATTCAATGAGAGTCGTATTGGTAAGATTGTCAAAGTTTTTGTTATGGTTTATATGCATACATTATTTAACTTGATTTTTGTGTATGTTAAAACATCATGTTCTTTTTTTGTATAGCGATGTGGGTAAAAAACTTTTGCAACGTCGTTCTATCCATCGAAGAGGCAATGCCATTGCTGAAGACTTGAATGAAAAAGCTGAGGAGTATGAAGAATTTCAGTTCCCCTCTATAGGTTATAGAAAGAAAAAGAAAAAAAAGGTCTTCAATCATGTTCAGGCATAGCGACACAAGCAGAAAGGATTAGTATTGCACAACAACAAAGTGAGTACATTTATTAAAAAGTATTTAATTTGTTTACGCATCATTAGTTCTTTCTCTAATTTGATATGCTCAACATATGTTGTTGTAGCTTTGGATGATCAAGAAAATACTTTTCGACGTCATTTGCCCTTCTCTATTGACCTAAACCAAATAACAACAAATGCAACACAAATTATAGATGGTGATTTTTTCCTTTTCATTGTGTTTACTAATATACACAAAAGCTACTAAATATTCTTATTTCTAATCATTTTTCTATTTGTAATCAAACAAGTAGTGGATGCAATTTGTGCAGCTCAACCATCAATGTTTAATGTTAACCCCACTCAGACATTTCAACAAACCATTTCAGGTACTTAAGGTTGTTGATATTTTATTAACTTAAGTAGTACATATTCTAATCTTACACTTGAACACTTTATAGAAGGTAATGTGTTAAACGTGCATGTTATTATAGATTTAGATGATCAACAACACACTCAACATAGGCTACCCCTTTGTATTGATCTCAACCAAACAATGACAACAATAATAGATGCTATGCAAAGTGTGGATGGTAAAGGAATTCCAAAATAAATCTATCATTAAGTTACTCTTTTTGGATATGATTTTTAGCTTTGAAATAACATGTTAAGATTACATAAATTATATTTTGTAGCTAAATCATGTAATTTGTTGATATTCATTCTTATTTCTAATCACTTTTCTATAACTATTGAAATAAATAGTTGATTCAATTTGTGGAACACAACCATCAATGTTTGATGTTATCCCCACCCAAGCATTTCAACAAACCATTTTAGATAATTCAAAATGCTATATTTTATTAACTTGACTACATATTGCAATCTTATGCTTGATCACTTTATTTAAGTTGATGTGTTAAAGAACATGTCATTGCAAGTTCAAACTTGATCAACAAAATAATCAACAATATAGGCCACCCATTAACCAAACAACAACAATGGATGCAATGCAAAGTGTTGATCGTAAAAAAATTACAAAATAAATTTATATCATTGAGTTCCTCTTTTGCATATGCTTTATAACTTTGAAATGACATGCTAAGATTATGTAAATTATTTTAAATCTAATCTATAAGGTTATTTGTAGGGGTTGATGATAATATAATAGAGGATTATGGTCAACACTTCTATGGAAGTTAGATTACTCCTCCCATTTGCACTTATATCCAAAACATGAATGGGTGTTTCCTCATTGTGGCCCATTTGGACAAGGTGAAAATGGTGGTCAAAGTCATCTCCTTTCTAGTTATGTAGATGTTTGAGGAAATCTCTACTAAAGGCTCTTAGGTGGATTAATTCTAGTTACCTTAATTTTATATCTTTATTAGTTGTTGCCACTTCTAGTTGTGGCCAAGATTTTTTTTTGTAATATGATTATATAATACAAATGGTTCTAGTGCCCATTTCTTAGTGGATCCCATGGATTTTTCTATGCATAATGATGATATGCTACCATTTGATGTCTATGGGGATTCTCCTTTGGATCTTTTTCCACGTTCTTGTGATGCATCTTTGAGTTCTTGTGGAGTATATTCTTCTACACTTTGTATTGAACAAACATGTCTTAGAAATGCATGAGGATAAACAACATGAGGATTTTGGTATATGCAAGGATAATGTACCAACATCACAAGCCATTACTCAAGTCATATTTTCATTCAAGTCCTATTAATAATCCAAGTCTTTAACCCTTTGAACCCTTGTTTTTGTGTCACCTGATTGATTTTTTGACATGCATTATTTACATTGCTTTCTTTCATGGTGTTGTATTTATTATTATGCAATTATTTCATTTTGAGCTCAATCAACGGTTGTCATACCTTGTTGACATGTGTCTGACATTGTCAAAGAAGAAGCATGTCCATGTGATTCTCATATTAATAATGTGTGGGTTAGAGAATAAGTCTAATTTTACATATAGCTTAAATAAATTATTATTTTTAATGATACAACCTATAACATGGAATCAACACATTAACATGTAAAGAAACACTCTTGCCTTTATCGATTACATTATGATACTAAACTTTTGATCTATCAATGTGGATATGGTGGCCCTCCATTTGTATTATATAATCGTATTACATGATATTCAATGATTGTGGTTGCAATAGAGCAAGGAAGAAATCATCTAAGGACCCTCCCCCATCGTGATATGTGTTTATTATGTTACTTCTTAGAACTATTTTTTTACATTGGACGGGTCTTATAAATTTAAGATATTGGATATTTTATGGCTTGTTGATTTAGTATGGATGGATGTTGCTATCATAATATAGATTTTTATGTTTGTATGGTTATATGGTTTTTATGTATGTGCTGGCATGAACAAAGCCAACTCTACGACTTTAATGGATCTAGTTGAAAACTTGAAAGGGTAGATACTAGATTGATATATCCATTTTATCACTATAAATATTCTTGTAAAAAAATGTCATTTCTTTCTAGATCCTAGAAGTTGAATGTTAGAAATAAGTCCTTTGTTATCACCACCTAACTCCTAATTTATAGAGTGTTGGATATATATAGAGAGATGGAATCATGTAAAATGAAAGATAAAAAACGGTACTCTTCAACACCACAAGGCCTAAAATATAATAGACCCCAATCATCATCATCAAAAGTGCTATAAAGAAATAGGTCCCAATTTACAACAATTTTATCAAATGCATGATTTTCTCTAATGAATTTGTTGGAACTACCCTATGGTTGGGACATGTTGTAGGGTTGAAGATCAACATATATGTGACATGGTTTTTGTTTATGCCAAAAAATTTAGGCATCTATATAAAGTGGATGGTAGAACTCTTATAGCATGTAGCCATGGATTCCCGAGAAGGATATTTCAAGTCAGTTTTCCAAACATCACATGGAACAAGGTATCTAATCTACAAGGTCCAACCTTAATTGGTACAACAATATTACTCATGTAAGATCTAGCCATAGTATCAAATCCTCTAATAGTAAAGTCTAATGGTTATATCTTTGACATGTCTACTTCTAATGGGTTTAAATAATCTTTAGTGCATATGTTTTTAAGACTAGATCCATTAGCCAGTAAAGATTGCTTAATGTGTAATTTGCCATAATTTGCCCCAATGTGTAAAGTTATTGATTCTTTAGAAAGAATCAGAGGTGTGATTCGATCAACATTGAATGATTACAATTTTTTTGTTGTTTAAGATGTGACTAATTGTGTAGTAGTGTCAAAATTAACTTGGATCTTCTCTAAGGAATTTTGCATAGTATTTCTATAAAAAGATGATGTGCACAATGAATCCCAAAGTGATATGTTACCTTTAGTCTTTTGCAATTATTCAATGATGTTGAACTCCTTGGTTTGATTAGATGTGAGTTGAGGTGTAGGAGGCAGATTCAAGGATTTTGATGGTAAAATAGATTGTGATGATGTAACATCTAGGCCTCTTCCTAGTTGTTGGTGTGTATTCCCTGCAAGATTATAATCATGTCAGTTGGGGAATGCATGAAATTGAGGTATAGGAGAGAGAAGACTAATTAGAAAAAAATCATAAGGGAACATTGTGAGGTCTATACAATCCTCATATAAACCAGGGCTAAAAAAATAACCAATGAAAGCATAAATCAAATTCACGAAAGAAGTATAAAGTAAACAAAATGAACCAAACCATTTTAAATCTCTACCACTTAATTATAATCTAAAATCACTAATCAATAAGATATTTTTATCTAATGGTGTTTATAATTAGCTAGTAATAATGATTTCACATGTAAGGAGTCATCCATAGAACCATCATAATCTCCATGTAAAAATTCTTCATTAAGGTTCATGGTATCATAATGTAATGAATAAGAGGGTGTAATAATATCATCAGAATCCTCGTGAATAGCTAAAGATATATCATCATAGGGTATGGTGTCATCACATATAAGAGGAGATACATTATGTAAAAAGTATGGCTCTATAGATGTAAGACTATTTATTATATGACATACAAGAGACATATCATCATGAGGATTAGTATGTTGAAGAGGTAAAACTACATCATTTATATTCATCATATAAGGTGAATCACAAGGTAAAACCTCACTGGATTTGTGCTCATGTGCTATCACTAAATGTGTACTCATCACTATCACAATCTATAGGATCATCATCAAGGTCATGCACAAATGGTCAACATAAGTCAAACTTGAGGTTCATTGTTCCACTTCATTGGTTGATGCCACTTTGTATTGCTAACTTGTAGGCAACCTCATCTACTTGATTCATACATACTCGTCCTGACATTTCATATGCAGTTGGCATGGTTTCACGCTTTATGCAAGAACCTCATGAGCTTCATTGGAAAGCTACCAAACGCATCTTGAACTACATAAGGGGCACTCACAGATATGGGATTCACTACACAGCAGGTATAGGTTCAGTTTTGGTTGGATATACAAATTCTGATTGGGTTGACAATTATGATGATCATAAGTCCACTTCTGGTTACAACTTTCACTTTTGATCCAGCCCCATTTGTTTGTAGAGCAAAAAGCAACATGATATTACTCTTTCATCAATAGAGGCTGAGTATCATGGGGCTGTTAATGCAACTACTGAAACTATTTGGATTCAAAATATCTCAACCCTTCTTTCAAAATGACAAATACCACCACACTTTTCATTGAAAACCTTGACCTCTTGGGTGCATTCTTTGTCTCAATCCTTCTTTCAAAATGACAAATACCACCACACTTTTTATTGAAAACCTTGACTAACCCTACCTTCCTATTAGTGAAAATCCTTTTGACTATGATTTCTATTATAGTTAAACATTTAACAACAAAGGAAATATATATATTTCAAACAAAATCCAACTCTTTAAAGATGTTGGTAAACTATGTGATGTATCTAACCATCATCCCTTGTGGATTCCCTCCATACCCTTCTCTTTACTAAATACTATGGTATGAACAACCTTAAAGAGATTGGTTAAATTATGAACAAATCCATTCCTCCCCAAAACTAAACTTCTTCCTTAGCCATTCTCTCCCATCAATCTTCTATCATTCCTCCCCTTTTATCCATACCTCATAAATTATCTCTCCTCCCATTGCTCCCTCACAAAAAAATTACTTTTCACTATTTAACCCATCATCCTCTACTAGTCCCCAACTATGCTCTTCTCCCATAACCTTTCTTGTTTTATAACTCACTTCTAATCTTTATGTCAATGGTTACCCAATTCTTGTCACTATCTCTCAACCTCTTCCATACCCCGTTCCTACCACTTTTCTTCATCTTATGACTACTACATAAATTCTTTGTCACACCTCTTTCACCCTAGTAAACCACCTTTCACGCTACCCATTATGTTTACAATAGCTCACTCAACTTATACTCATTTATTGCTCCTTCCATCACTCCTACCATTGACCCTACCATTTAAAACATTTTTTTATCAATTGGGATCCATACAAACTAAGTTAAATTCTATTCCTATACCATCTCCTAAGACATCACCATGAAACTTAATCACAACCCTCTCTTCTATGACATCCTTTCTTATTATTTTCTCTTGGTCTTCATGGCTCCTTGTTTCAAAATGTATAATGGTAAGGGAGATTCAATTTTACCCATATACACTCTTTCACTGCTTTGCCTTGACTTCCTTGGAATGGTTCTATTCACTCCCTCATATTTTATCCATTCTTAAATGTTGAGTTATCCAAGCCTTTCATTCAACACTTTCAACTCAACATTGTTCTAAAAGCACCTTCTCTAACTTAGTTAAATCCAAGTGAGGCACTATCAAACATGCTAATGACTGTCATACTATTCCTTTCTTACCAAGATGCACTATCAACTCATTAATGACAAGATCTCCCATCCTTTTATCAATAATTTATTGTCAAAAATCAAGAACATAGTCATATTTAACTACTATGTTATCTTTTTTTATTAATAATAATCAAGAACATTTTTTTTGGTCCTGTGGTATTCCTCTGTATCTGCAATCTTTATTTTTTTCAATGGGTACTAGATTAAGTTAATTTTATGTGTTAGTCGTTTTAATAATAAAATCTCTGAAATGGATAGGATGGTGGGGACTACAAGGTAGAGATGATAAATGATAAAATGAGTGAGTTCTATGTGGAATTCAAAAGACCACCCAGCAGTAAGTTATATTTTATTGATTTTTTTTCGGTGCTCCTTTCATGTTGTAGATTTTGTCATTATCTCCCACTCAATTTATTTTCAATCCTATCCTTGGTCCTCTTTGTTAATGAACAATGAGATGTTTATTGTCAGGCCCTTCAAATTTGATTATGCTATCTTAATCGCAAGATTGTTAGAGTGGTAATTTGTAGACAAGCAATCTATTCACTTAGATTTACGGCCCCATTGCAGAATGGTAAATCCGGTTGTAGAAATGTTTCAATCTGGTTCTATTTGTTAAATTACTCCTTACCTTGTGGTTTTTTGTTTTTCATACATTTGATCATGCAGTATATCCTCTGTAAATAATTCATTCTCTGTATCTGAATGATGACAATTTCTTTCTTTCTTTTGCTGGAGTTGATGAATGCTGCACTATTCTTGAATTGATGTTGCCCTCTACACTATGCTTTGCAAAAGAGGCAGCGCTTCTGTCAAAGCTAAGAATAAAAATACGAAAATACCCAAAATAATGCAAACAAAACTATGGTGAGATTTTGGGCAAAAAATAAATTAGAAAATAATCGAGCGAGGCAAACAGCAGTTAGGCAGTATCTCCAACTAAGCAAACAGCAGCTAGGTATGTCATGTATTATGACACCATCGGATGCATATGGTGCATTCTATATGTTGTATAGACGTTGCCTCTCATGCTTTAGCTTATTGTCTCATATGATGTATAGGTGCATATTTTCCTATGCTAGAATTACAAATGTATTGAACTATCTACAAATCCTCTCGTGGGAAGGGCTTGGGGTGGAGTAGGTAAGCAAGGCTAGTAAGTCGCCATCCTAGAGTGTTTGTAATGGCTCCAAGGACTAGAGGGCGCTTACCTAGAGAGTTGTGTGAACCACTTACGACCTTCGCTCAATCCCATGAGTTGCCAAGTGTTTTCGGAGTCGAGATCATGATGGGGAAAGCAGGTACTAAGTCACCAAGGGGGAGAGCTATGGTATAAACCCTCTTAGGCTTGGCATATGGCTTCAGGGCAGACCCATCATGCCCCTTCTCCCAACTATGTTGCATTGTTGATGACTTATGGATGTGATGCAATGATCTAACCCTAACAATATATACATATTTGCATAGTGTTCGTTGTTGAATGCAGGATCCCAATCCAAGATTACTTCATCAAGGAGATATTTATTTAATAAGGTGAAACGCTAACCCTAATTTGTTACTCTTTGTGATCAATAGGCGAATTCTAGGTCAAATCGAGATAGAGGACATCACATTCTATTACCACCTTGAAAAGAGAACTATAAGTCATAGTGAGATGGAACTCTAAAGCATTTCAAATAGATTCACATCTTGTCACATCTCTATGGACTTGTTCATGAACTAAATACTTTTCAGCAAAAGTAAGTATGGGATGACAAGAATGATTATGTCCTAGGATCGATTGGTTGCTTTGTTGATATCGACACAGTTTGGGCCACCTTGCACATTGAGTGCCCTAATGCCCTTTGGACCAAAATTTGGGAGATGCAAGGAGATCTTGATGATCCTTCATTCCCAAATTCTCAAATGACCCTGGAATGGATTGTCTTTTGACCCTTGATGATTCTCTACCATATGACTATGATATAATTGAGGAGCTTGTTGATTAGGAAGATCTTTAACATCATGATGACATAGAAACTTATTTTGACTCTTGAAGTGGATGATATTTAAGAATAGTCCCAACACGTGATCCTCTTTCCATAACACCCATACAACAGCTCCCTCCAATGGCAGCTCTTTACACACAGCTGTTAAATGCAGTGAAAACGATTCGACGTGCTCTAATCAGCAGTACCATAGCCTCACTCATTCAGAGATAACTCATTCAACTCACTCATTTTATCATTTATCCTCCAATAACGCTTAACTCGTACATACCGCATCTTAATGTTCAACTATTTTATCATTTAGCCTCCATACGAGATAAGTATCATAGCCTCCAATAACGCTTCTCCTCAGTGCCTTTAAGATCTGCCCACATGCTTTTCGGTGGATTTTGGCTTGCTTCAGACTTCTAATTTAGTTGTTGGTACATATTTGTAATCCACAACCCGTTCATTGTAATGGCACCCAATGGGCCTTCCAAAGAAAACAAATGTTCTTAAATGCTTGCAGTCAAAATCAACAATCCAGCACGAAGGACACAATGCCAAAATGCGGCATACAGCCGTCACCATGAATATATATCTATAGATAGCCTGCACAGTCCAATATCAAATCAAAATCATCCTCACATTAATCCATCAAAAAACAACAGTCGTTGTAGTATAGTGGTGAGTATTCCCGCCTGTCACGCGGGTGACCCGGGTTCGATCCCCGGCAACGGCGTTTTCTGGTTTTTCCAATTTCTAGTACTTCAGAAGAAATGTTTATCTTGTTCATCGTAGACTGCAATGGCTAATCCTTTATATGAATAGAAATAGGAATGTTGTTTTTATTCCAAGGTCTTATGGAAACTTTATTGGATACACTTTTTAATTCTAAACACACATTTTCTATGTACTTTTTTATTTTGTCTTCTTTTGTATCAACAATTCTAATTTTTTTTTATCATGTATATAAAACACTTAATTTTAATTTAATTTCAAAATATTATTAAAAGTTATTGAGATTTAAGATATAGTGAACCTATTTCTAGGTAACCATTCCTACATGACTACTTGATAAGATAAAGATGTTAATGTTTAACTATTATATCAATATAGTCTACCCTTCACTATCTACTTGGACCACCCCCAATATCAAACCTACACCAGGTCTATTAATTTATCTCCTTGACTCCTTTATAGAAAGTGTTATAACACCTTAGATTTTTAGTGATTATTAATTCTCTTGTGCCTATTTTGCACACCACTTCCGAAACTTTCAATTTTAGTAAGATTCAATGAATTTTAGTTAAGTTTCAAGAGAGCTCCAATGAGGAGGTTCATGCTTGCCGCCAATGCTAGAGGAGGACAGAATTTTCTACAAAGGACGTGCCATAGCAAATCGTAGTGCAGTTGTATATGAAGCTACTCCGTCCAGCTAATAGAGATGGCTCGGCCGTTTCAGGAAATGTCATCTCCATAATAAAGATGCAGGCCATGATAAAGGTGTGGATTCGCAACCTTAGTATTAGTGCTACCAATTGAATGAAATAATGGCGCAGCAATAAGCCATATTGAGAGGATCAGCATTCAAAACAAGGCATAACCTTTTAATATCAATAGAGGTGAAACAGCCACAAAATCACGACCTCTGAAAAGGAATGATGCTTGGCCTCTGCATTGAGGATGTAGTGTTTGGGGGAAGGTGCATACTCAAAGTGGAGCATTTGAGCCGCTGCAAGTCAGGAATCATCAGCCTATTCAATGATGCGGCCTAGTAATGAAGACACCAGTGAAGTGATTTATACAACCATATGTATAGGCGTCAGCTATCTATAAAGGATGGACGGCCAATCAAATTAGTGGCATACAGTTTAAAGATGGCAGCCTCTAGCATATAAAAGACGCAGCTAATATATATGAGATTGGCGCTCACCATAGATAAGGTGGAACACAACTAAGGCTCAGCAGTATGGAGAAAGACACCAGAGAATCAAGAAACGGCCTCTACCCGAAGAGCTTGTGCGGCCATATGAAATCTTAAACATCATTCCAGGTTTGAAGTGTGGCTAGTTATAATGTCATGGAATATAAATATGGTGTGTCATATCAAGCATCGAATGTGAATAAAGACACAGCCATAGCATAAAATGGAGTTCTAATAAGCATGGAACAAGCATTAAATAATGGCATCACCAGCATCATAATGCCCAACCAATGATAGTTGAAGATACAATATAATATGAAGACTCTCTATAACTCCTAGCATCAATTGTATTTAGACGCCCGATTCATATGAAGATACCAATCAAACACAGCCATTTCATAAGAGGAACGACCCTTCAAGAGGTGGCGTTGCAGGGCACCAATGAAGGATGATGCCGCGTCAAATACAAGGTGCAGGTAAAAATGGCACCATTATATAATCAAAGCATCATATTAAATGAGACACAACATCTAAATGAAGAGAGACACTTATTCACAAGAGGCAAAGCATCATGTAAGAGGATCGGCTTCCGGCAAGAAAGATTGGCCCTCAGAATAGCACGCAGATTCAATGGATCACCAGAGGCACAGTCAGTGAACATATAAAGAGGTTGTCATTGTTCATAAGAAACACAGTTTAAAGGTGCAGCAAATAGAGGCGGCCTCTTAGAAGATGCACAGTTACCGTTGGATGTCAGCAAGAATAGATCAACGGCTCCGGTACAGTAAGGAAAGGAAGCACAGGAAGTGATCCACGTGCCAGCTGCGGATGGAAAAAGAGAAGCTCAAGATGAAGCGGAAGCCACCACGTGGGAGCAGCAGAGGATAGAGAAGCAAAGAAGCAAGCAGGATGAACCACGTGGATAAGCCCGAAGAGAGATAAATAAAGTGTTTTATTTCATTTTACTAAATGCATTTAAAATGGTTCATGTGAGGTATAAATGCTGAGTAAATATAAATAAAGAGTCTCATTAAACAAGGCTGCATTGCAGCGAAGTTCCTGCCAAATGCTGTCAGGACGGCTTTGTCCTTTGCAATAGTTCATGACATTTTTGTCTCCAATGTATGTCTAGCCAAATGATTGTAGGGAAAACAAAAAAAATGATCTGCATCAAAGTATTACATATAAATCTATTCTCGGAAGCATGTGATCGCCAACAGAAAAAATGATGGCAAAGCACAATTGCAGTTGCAATTGTTGTCTATGGCCTGCAAGAAGCATGCAGGTTAGCAAAGCCTCAAGGAAATAGAAAGCAAGTTTTAGCATTTGGTTATATGTCTGAGACAATCTTAGACCTACAGAAACCTATTTGCCCATGGCACACAAATTGTTTGATAGAATGACTTGAAGAAATTAAGTCTCACGGGCTGAAATCAAGAATGACTTTGAAGAAATTAAGTCTTATGGGCCACAATGATTCCCTCCATGGAGATATCAAGCCAGAGGTGAAGAACGGGCAAGGTGGCACTCAGCTGCAGCTTATCAGGAAAGGGGGTACAGAGAGAAATGAAAAATAAGATTACAGTTCCAGCATAGTTAATTGGATTGATTCCATTAAGGGTTATGGCAGAAGCCTTCAGTTGAAAGATGGTGGTGATGGTACCTCTGCAGAGCGGCTAGTAGACCTGGAAAATGTATGTCTGGATACTGCCAGTACACAATCCAGGCAAAATGCCTTCAAAATAGCAACAGATTTAGTGGGTGAACTTGAAACGTACAGCAGTGGTAATTATTGTTACTTTGAAGTTTGAACCTCCACACAAAAGTATTGTGTGGACACCAAAGGCAATCTCATGCTTGAATAGGTTGATGAACTGCCTTTGAAGTTAAAGAGGTGTTAAAGAAAATCAAAAGAAGTTGATTGCTAAATTAGAAACATAAATTTGATTGCCTGTCGCGCCAACATTCATGGAGTGGAGTCAATGCACAGAGATGAAGCTACTGCATATTAATTTGATTTGTTTTGTCTGTTTCTTAGGCTGCAAGCCATTAGTGGTTAGCTTCTTCCTGAATCTGTATGTTTAGTTTTCTCTGATCAAATTTCCAATCACTTCTCCATATATATAGAA
This sequence comes from Cunninghamia lanceolata, assembly GCA_027924645.1. Classification (NCBI taxonomy): domain Eukaryota; kingdom Viridiplantae; phylum Streptophyta; class Pinopsida; order Cupressales; family Cupressaceae; genus Cunninghamia; species Cunninghamia lanceolata. The sequence goes on along the minus strand of BSBN01000584.1, from coordinate 13,868,280 downwards.
CCATCTGGAGGAATTGTTAAGCTGTTGTTATGATCCTAAATCTTGGAAGCTGATAATAAACAGAAGAAATGTGGTAAAAATTGATATATCCGAAATACAAGTTTGTAATCTTTTTTTTTTGTCTGTTACACAAATATCTGAACTTTGAAATTTCAGAAAGTAAACATCAGATATGAAAAACTCAAATAGAATTAAGTTAATATGATTTGAAATAACATTTCTAGGTCGTGGTTCTCACATTGGTGTAAGGTATACTCACTCTCCATTTCTTCAATCTTTCAGGATTTTCGTGCTTATGAATGATAAACACATCCTCTTCCAATCCAATGTTGGTTGTACCCATCGCGAGGCTCACTTCCTCTTCACTTCAACCAGATAAAGATGCTTGTAAAGCCAGTGACCAAAAACATTAATTTCGGCATTAAACAAATCCCAAAATCCAACTGGGTTTATCTGCCTTTACACCTTCAAATTGATGAAACAGACATGCAGGTTTCCAACTTTATTCATTTCTGTGTCAAATGCCACATGAGCCAATTTGGTGTAGGGAACCGGCTTCATCTCAAGTAGCATCCTATGTCAGGACAACAAGACCAACTTTAATTGAAGACCAGAAAATCTAAGATTCTAAAAATTACTCTTTAACCAACACCATAACTTTATTTTAAGGCATAATCTTGATTCTAAATCTAATCTTTAAGTAAGTTTGAAAACATTTATCCTAAGAAAAAAATAGAAGGAAACACAGTACAGTGCACCCAAAGCCCTTGAACCGCCTATCTTTTCACTGTAACACGGTAATGTAAAAATGCGAGACATTTACATGTTGAGTATCGTACCACTAAAACATTTGGAACAAGTGCCAAAACCATTTGTCGTTAACACTTCCAACTCTAGCTTCATTTACACGCTGCCTTTAAGATTAGGAATTCCAGATGGTGACATTTCCGGGACTCCCAGGGCATCTGAGCTTGTATTTAACTTGAGTTTCCTGCACTAAAATGATTTAGTTAAATTAGGGTTAGTTATGGGAAAAACTATTTCAGCGGAAGAAAATTTTACTTGTGTGGTTTGGACCTGGTCTTAGTCCAGTAATTTTGGTGGACGGAAATGAAAAGCAAATGTTGAATTAGTTTACCTCATCTCCAAAATTAAACGTCGGCCATTAATACCAGCTTGTACGAAATGTTTGACAGATAGCACAGATTTCATCGGTTTAAGCATTTTTACCACTGTTCTGTGGACTCGAGATTTGAGGACGATCCAGATTTCCCTGCACACTAACATCTGTCAACGCACCAAAAATGCAGCAGACAATGCAGAAGAGGTCCTCTGTAATCACGCCTTCTCTTGCATTGGGAAGTGCAAAAACCTTTGCATCTACCAATCAAAATCAGACAAAATCAAAATTTAATTGGGAACTGTTAAAATTTGAGCAGTTTTCCTGCATAAGACATTACTGCAGAATTAAACACATCAAAATTCAGAAATTTGATTGGCTACAGAACAAGAGATTAATCACGCGTTGAGAAAAGCCCCTCCGCTATAGTTCCATTGGCAGGAACTAATAAATGTTGTGCGCCTGTCATATAAAGCTAAATACTTTATTTAATCAAAGGCCAAGAGTGTCTCACATTTTAAAGTGCCACGGGAAGTGAGAATAGAAAACCAGTTTAAAATAAAGATTAAGATCTTTATTAAAATTGAAACATATGAAACCGGTGGGTCCCATTGCAAGGAAACTGAAACTTTACTAAATATGATTTTTATTTTCAAAGGAAGTTTCATAGCAACCCTAAAGTTTATATAGCCATTCATTTTTTACGGCAAGAAAAGAAGGCGGCGGGAATTATTTTCTCACGCAGGATAAAAATGGAGGCAGATATTTTCAGCCAACTAACAACTACAGCTAGTTCAGTTACAGTTGCCGGTTATTGGCCAAATTTTCAGTTGAGATTTTTATGGACGGTTGCAGAGATTTCCGAAGTCAGTTGAAGATATCTTCTTAGGTTCTCTGGGCTATAAAGGTAGATTCCACATAGGGAGTTAAGGAGTTTTGGAGAGTTCCACACAAAGATCAGATTTTTAGAGCAGCTAGCAGATATTTTCTTTTGTCTTAGCAGTTCTTTCTTCTAGGAGGATGTAACATTATTTTGTGCAGCCATTTCTACCTCTGTAATTTGTTACTGTTCAAATAAAGAGTCTCTGTTATGTGCATATGTGAGTCAATTTATGTTTCTTGTTTCTTTAAGTTTTTGTTTCTTTTGCCTCTATTAAATCTGCTCACAAATTAGGTGTTAATCATGCATTTTTACTCTTTGATTTCCGGTTAATCATATAAGGTTTGGCATTGTGCAACTGGGTAGTTATTTTAATCCGACGCATCGCCTTAGGAATTAGATTTTAATATTGTATATGTAATCTTGTTTCTTCTCTATCATTTTTCCCAAACCCCCATTGAAGAATAGAAGAGCCAGCTTCCTTAAAATCTGGAGGTCACTTCAAGGGTCAATCCCACGTCTCTAAAGTTTCCCATGTTGTTGCTGGATTAGACACACAAATTTATGCTTCAATAGTATGACACCGATTAGGAAGTGAATCCCCCATCCAAAAAAGGAATGAGAGAATTAAAAGATGCTCATTAAGGATAGCAAGCCTTACAATATACATTATTTCCAAGAAAATATAAATATTCTTTGATTTTAGTGTATCAAGCAATAATGGTAAAAATTGCATACCCATATCATTTTCCCTTATGTTTTAGAGCTATGGTGACTAGGTTGTCCTGTATCTATTGACTATAGTGTAAATAGCCATATTTTTGCCTAGAAGTTGGCAAATAACCTCATCCTGGCTTGTGCCAATAGATATTAACCCCAAACTTTTAAATTCAAATTTCAAATTTTAGACTTTGCCACCTTTTTCCTACTAGCTATTATGAGCTAACTAAGGTGCAATTATTTCAAAATATAGTTTAGAGTGGAGTATTTAAGGAATAACCTTAATTCATTTGAATCATCTAGTATTGATCTAAAAGCATCGTGGAGCATTCATATTCAGAGCATCATAGTGCATCTTGATTGTAAAACCATCCTAGACATAGTACATGCTTTCATGTCTTTGATCTTGGTTCATCATTGTTAAATTGACCTACATAGAGATTTGACCAAGGGATAATCTCCCTACCTAACAAATTCAATAATATTTCTAAACACCACTAGTCACCCATCCTAGATCACAAACTCAAAGGTGAACAAGTCACAGAGGTCTAAATCAAAGAACTTCACTTCCATTGGTCCAAGTTTAATTTTGCATGTCAAATTAATTTTATAGGTATGGAGATCAATTTCATTGGTGAAGATCTAAACCAACGAGTAATACAATCAATTTTAATTTTAGTATCTATCCTAGCTCTTAAATCATAGGTTGTTATTATCATTTAATTATTTTATACATTAGGTAAATTTTAGTGAAAGTGTTTATTTTCATTACATAAATCAGTGAGCTAAATTTTTTAAATCTCCTAGGGTTTCATCCTTAGGGTTTATTCCTTCTCCATTAGGGTTTTAGATTTGATGTTTCTAATTGTTTTGCCTTTATTTTATATTTGATTAGGTTTTGGGTGTTCCATGTTGATTTCTACTTGATCTATAACTTCCACTACTTTAATACTTGTGCATTGTTGTTGTATCATTTACCATGGATTTTCATGCTCCATCATCTTTAGCTCTATTCATGGATGTCTTACTAATTTTATTGTACTTTTACATTATGTAACATTTGATTTTTCCATCCTTGAGGCTTCCATGTCTTATTTTCCTCCTTCATAGGGGTGAGTGCAAGATCATTAACCAAATAATATCCGTATGTGGCAATGAAAATTCTAAAAATAGACTTAAATAAGTTCACATTACAAATCGAAATCACTTATCTACAAAATCATTAAAAAATTATTAATGAAAGTTTTGGGAAATTAAACATATTATATGGATTACCAATTCATTTTTGAATAATTTCAAATTAATTTGATGATTTAAGTAGAAATTTCAAAGAGGCACTACTAAATTTTTGAAAAAATCAAGAAGTGGTTATCATTTTGACCAGAACTTAAATTTGACAATTGTATAGCTGTATTTAGGGATTTTAGTTGTAAAATACAATTGAAATTTTGAAAGGATTGTATCATATGAAAGGGCAGATTTTGGACAAACTATCAAAATTTATATAGGATTATGATAATATATATATAGTTTTTATATAATTTACTATCAAAATTTATATAGGATTATGATAATATATATATAGTTTTTATATAATTTACTTATATTAAAGTATGTCATAGTATTTTAAAGGCACCATTGAATAGATACCTGTCATAAAAAAAATTGCTTGACAAGCAAAGTTGACTGTCAAATTTAAGCCCTGAAATTTTTGACCAACCCAATTTGAAGCAAAAACAACATTTCATCAACAAACCTTACATATAAGCAAAGGACACTGGGTGGATGTGTCATATATTTTTATGATTTTTTTATAAATAAATAATTATATATTAATTTTTAATATGAATTTTCAAAAATATTAAATTAAAAAAGAAATTTAAAACTTTTTAAAACCTATATTAAAAAAACTTAAATTGTAACACAACTTTTGGATTTGAAAAATAATATATGGTTTGAAAGTTATGTGTTTTCAATATATATCAATTTGGAATTCAAATATAGTGTATGTACAAAATAAATAATTTAATTATGTATTAAATTTATAATGAGAAATAAATTATTATTTTTGAATCATGATTATTTCATCTACAAACCCTTTTCATTTTATTAAATTAGGTTAAAAAGTTCCAACAACTTTAAGGGTAATGTCATGAAAATTTTTAGGATAACACTAAGCATGTGATTTTGAAAATTTTTGACATGATTTGGGACTCCCACTTGCCTATATCCAAAGTAATCCCAAAGAATTTTTAGAGGGAATCCAAATTTGAGCTATAAATTGTAATGACAAAAATTGCATACTCTACAATTTTCACACTATATTTTGGGCCTGCTTTAGTGTCCATCCCTTATAGAATATTTTAGGGATCATTTTAGCCTAGACTTGACCTTTTCCTTCACTAGATTGCCAAATTGATTTATTATATTCTGATTGTTTTCGCTGGCCTAAGACCACATGTTATATTTCAAGTGATTTCTCTAGGATGTGAGCACAATGCGTAGACGTCTGCACGATACACTAGTATCCTACAAGTTTGCAAAATTTAAACATTTTTTATTCACTATATCTCTACTCTTTATTGATTATTAAGTATTGACAATATTTAGGAATACCTTGGGGAAATCATTGGGTCGCAAGGGACTAGTTCTCCTAGGTTGAGACTAGACCAACTTCACAATCATGACAAATACTGGTTGATAGCAAGCAAGTTTGTAAATGATCTTGATGTAAGTATTGGTTCTTTTTAAAGCTCCAAATTGAAATGTTCCTTTTGAATGTTATTTAGTACTCTAAGATTTTGAATGATAATTGGATGGCAATTAGTGTCCAAATGAATGTCTTCACATACGAAGATATAACAAATCCTCACACAAATGTATACCAAGTTGGTTCCCAATGGCTAGTGGAAAAGGGTGAGAGTCAAAAAAAATTATTTTTAGGTTAGATCCGCACAGTATAGGATCACTCTTGCACATTGTGGAAATGACCTAGGATGAGGAAAGTGAGGTCTTTGTCTCAAGAACATATATGTAGAAGTATCACTTTTACAAGGGTAATGTGCGGGAATATATGCAAATAGGTCAAGGATAAAGTCGAATGTGTTGGAATGTGTGAAGAAAGGAGTAAATAAAGTTGGATAAGGATAGGAGCTAAAATTAACACAATAGTGTGTGACATGTCGCGTTCCTGTCGGATGTTAGCAGAGCGGTTATGTCAAGATTGCAGTTTGATATGGATTCTATGAAGTTGTTTTATTTTTTTTATGGTTACTAGACTAAAATGACATATAGGCAATGCTCTCTACTCTATTTCCATAGCACACATATAATAGATTGGTTATAAAAACCAGGAGCAGAATAGTAGTTCTCCATAAAAACCTCAAAATCAAAATTTATTTATTAAGACTACGATACGCGTTGAAATAACAATAAATTAGTAGCATTAGGTTTTCACAGTCTTGAAAATAAATGTGTAAAGATTTTCTTTAAACTGTGTAAAAATTTATATACAGTTTTACAAAAAAACTTTACAAATTTAAAACTATAAATCGGCCAACAAAGCAAGAGCGACTTGTTGATCCATTGCAAACGTTTTATAAAGTTAGAAAACAACTTGAGTTTATTTAGTCTTATAAGTCCCCCAGCATGCATCATTGATGATTTTCAGCTTTGTAGTGGGAAATTAATAGCTTGCTCTGTTCAAATTGCAGTGACCTGAAAAATGTTTCATGAACTGAGATTCTGGTTGTTGAACAGTTAGTTAGAATACTCATGACCACCAATTGGACATAGAACAACTAATTTTAACAAACTTTTATGAGCAAAGATTGTGGTTCGGATTTTGATGAGGCTCCCCACACTCTCTATGCTTCACGTTCAACTAATGTGTACAAAGATGACATTACTCTTGTAAGAGCCCAATGGAGTTGCTAAAAAAGCATATGCTGCTACAGAAAATGCTCTTACTATACCATGGTGACCAAGTAAATGAGTGTATCCAGGAGAATCAAAGGCATCTCCGCACCATACCTGCAAAGAACTCATCCGTAAAATAAATGCACATTCAATAATCAAAGAAAATGATAATCGACTGTAACAGGTAGGCAAGCTTTCTTTACCCTATTGTTTAAAACCTCTGCTCATGCCAAGAAAGCCCCAGGGGGCAGAACAAGCCATGACCACCAATACCATGGCTTCAACCAAGGCGCACTAGGAAAAATGATGACACTATTTGGTCCACAAGGTACATGCCACTTCAACTTCAAATATGCAAAAAAAACAAATTTTATCACTTTCGAACTCACCATCCTTGTCAAATTACTCCTATAGTCCTCACTGAATCTAGGAATAAAAAGTATCATTTTACTGATCTATGTTTTGTTTATCCAACATTGGAAATCTTTGCACCTAAGAAAGAGATTGTGAGATGAAATATGGTGCGGATGCAACCTTGTAATTAATAAATTAATAATTATTATTTATACAATTCTCCCTCCCTAGTTGGCATAAAATATACAGCTACAAGGTTAGAAAACTTCAATTAATTGAGAAAGTCAACAAAATTCACAAATGTGAAAAATAGTGCGTAGCACTATAACAAACTTGGCATGAGCTAATGGACAAAGTATAGCCATTAAAACATGGTGCAAGTCATTCTAATATTTCAAGCACATGAAAAAACAATGCACAACCATAAAAAACAATTCGTGCAAGCATTCAAATTTAATGCAGAAGTAATTAATAGATAGCATTTAAAATTAATGCAGAAGTAATTAGTAGATAGCGTAAGGCATATTAAAAATGGTGTTCCCGTAGAAAACCATGGTGTAGCAGACAAGTAGAAGTATTTGTCATAAGAAAAAATGGGGCAAGAGAATGATGGCTCTGTGTTTCAAAATATGGAGGAATAACTTAAAATGCAAGTTAAAATCAAGTGTAACATAGCCCTAATGAGTTAAAAAAAGTCGTAGCCATGTATAGCTGGACAAAAGCATTATGTCTTGTCCATGAAAACACAACACAGTAGAATATATGGCTTAGCCATATAAACCATTGCGCAGTCATATCCAAAGTTTAGTTCAGCCATATAAACCTTTGCCCAATCATATCCAAAGATTGGCACAAATGTATCAAATATGGCACATCATCTCGAGGATTTAGCAGTACCTCCAATGACCATGGATCCTACAACCATTGTGTAAACAAAAAAAATACTAGGTAGGCATATGAATGTCAATCATTATACAACCAACTGAAGCCCTACAGCAAAGGATATAGAAATGGTAGAATGACATCAAAAAAAAGATGTTCGACATTGGTGCATTGAAATAAAATTAGCTTTAGCAGAGTACCCCTCGATTTTAAAATCATTATACACAATTTTTAACAGAAAATTCATGACTTCAATAATTATGGACTGTAGAGGGACAAAATCTCTTTAATGAAATCATAAAATTTAAGCGGGAAAAAATCAGGGTAAAAAAATCCTCTGTAACTAACTTCACAATCTCCAGGATGTGACAAGTCTACCAATCGATAAACAGCTTTCACAGCCTTGGAGAGGGCCAAAAGTCCAGTTTGTAAACTGCCACAAAAAAATAAAGAATAAAAAAACGGAGCTGGATTCTAACCTATTTGGTGTTACAGCAGATAAGGTTCAGAATTGCCAATATAAGACCCAAGTCCAGAACTGAATTCCAACAAAAGAAATGTTGAAAACCTAATAGAACAGAACACTGGCACTTGGGCTTGTCCATTCCTGCAATTTTCCCTGTAATGAGAAAGTTACAGTACTGTCAAATTTTGGCTACATGAAAAATCACCCATTTTAGAAGATATATGAAAGATCACCCATTTCTTTCAAAATTAGAAGATATAATTACAGGGTACAACATTGACGTTTTATAGAGATTTTGGATATAAATTATTGAAATTTGGTTGAAACAATTTACGAAGGAGAGAGATTTTAATTTATGAATAGCTATTGTGTGACAAATGTTGGGTGGGTAGCTACCAGCATGGACACGTTTGTAGGCAGCCTTGCCACGCAGCCCGACTCCTCGATCCTAGTAAAAACACAGACTCCATCGTTGGTTGCATCTGTTAAAAGCCTATTTAAAATATTAAAACATAGGCTTCTTTCTTAAGTTTTTGCAGGCTACGCGTCAGTCAATTTACTCTTATTGTAGCTCATAATTCCCATTTCCCTTCTGACAATCTCTAGCCCCCAAATTTAGGACCAATGATAATGCAAATAATCATTTTGTTAATATTTGTCTCTAATGAACGTGCATTTTCCTTGCCGAAACATTAGGATATAAATAGTTAATTGAAAAAGCTAATCGATGATTTGCCAAGAACAAAGAGTTTAATCAAGGGTTAAAAACAACCCCTCGCCTATAGTTCCATGGAAGGAACTAATAAATTTGCATCATCCCATCGACAATTATCTAAAGTCTTCAAAGAAACCAATTTAATGAATGCCTTAAGAAAAGTCAATGTAATGAATGCCTCAAAAAATAGGTTTGATTACATGATTGTATTTGATATAGGTAAATCAACAAATTTTGAAAAAAAAATTCATAAGAGATTCAATAAAGAAGATAATCCTTTGCCTATATTTTAATCACTCTAATATATGCATATTTTTTTCATATGGTAAAGAAGATGATTATGAATTTTGTCAAAGATGAGTATCCAAGAAAGAAACAAGAAGGTAGGAGGCACAGTGCTAAATAACATGATGCTATTTGGAGATCAATAAAGATATAGAATAGACTTCTCTTTCTTGGAAGTGATGCTAAAGAATAAGATGACCATATCATCTTCAAAATCATAAGTTAACTCAGCCTTAAATGTTAGAAGAGAACTCATTAAAAATTCAAAACCCACCCTCTCCACAATTATCAAATAACCTGGCATTTTTTGCAGAGAATTCTCTTAGGCTTTGGTTTTAGTCTAGATTGGGTCAGTTGGATTATGAGTTGTGTTACCTCTTCATCTTTTTCTGTTCTTATGAATGGGGAACCTTCTGAGCTTTTTGAGGCTTCCAGGGGCCTTCGACAAGGAAACCCTCTCTCCCCTTATCTGTTTATTATTATGGTTGAGGGTCTGGGCAAGTTTCTTAAGTCGTGGGTTTCCCAGGGCAAGATTCAAGGTTGATATTGGGGCAATAGGCTTCCGCTGCTCTCTCATCTTCAGTTTGTGGATGATACTTCTCTTATGGGGAGGGCTCGCCTTCAGGAAGCTATTTCTTTTAGGCAGGCTTGGGATATTTACCTTGCTGCTTCGGGTCAGAAAGTCAATGAGCACAAGTCTTCTATCTTCTTCTTTAATACTCCTCAAGCTATTCAACGGTGGATTGTTGGTATTCTGAGGTTTCAGATTGGTTCTCTTCCCTTTGTCTATCTGGGAGTTCCTCTTGCTGTTGGTAGGTAGCCCAGGTCTTCTTGGCAAAATTTGCTAGATAAGTTGTGTAGTAAAGTCAATCATTGGACTCATCGGTGGCTCTTTACTGCTGCTCGAGTAACTCTTCTAAAGTCTATTATTCAGGCTCTCCCTATTTATAGGTGTTTTGTTCAGGCAGCTCCTTTGTATTTCCTAAGGGAATTTGATGCTCTCTCACGACAATTTCTTTGGAGTGATAACTTGCAATTAGCTAAGTGGAGTCTTGTTAAGTGGGATATGTGTGCAGGTCATAGAAAGAGGGGGACCTTGGTTTGCATTCTGCTGTTTTGAATGGGCAATCTCTTGTTGCCAAGTTATATTGGCGTTGGTGTACTAGTCAGTGTCAGCTTTTGGCCTGTATTCTTACCCACAAGTATCTTAAGTATGTTAACACTTTTGATGTTCCTCGTTTCCCTTTAGAAGGAAGGGGATCTACGATTTGAAATACCCTCAAATCTGGGGCTCAATTGGTTAAGAAGGGGCTTTTTTGGATATGTCATTCGGGTTCTCAGGCTCTTTTTTGGTGGGATTCTTGGGATGGTCATACTCCTATTCTTTCTGCTTACCCTCACCTCCAATCTCTTTGTGATCATTTTACTACTGCAGGTTGGAATACGGTTGAGCATTATAAGTCTGTTTGGAATATTGAACTGGCTGCTAGCCTTAGATGGAAGCACTCCTCGGATTGGCTGCCAGGAGGGTCAGAGGAGGATAGACAAGAGTTGGCTTAGATTCTTGCATCACGTGAATGCAATTCCATGGTGGGACATGATGTCTTGGCTTGGAGTAATAGTGATTTATTTGGTAAGTAATTTGTTTCAGTGGGGTATGGTGAGCTAGTTAGGCAGGTGTTTGGGGACATTGAGGTTCCTTGGTAGAAACAAGCATGGAACAAATTTTATTGGCCCAAGTGCAATTTTTTTATGTGGCCGATGGTCCAGAACTAGTGTCTTACTTGGGATAACTTGTGCAAGAGAGGGTTCCAGGGTCCCTCGATGTGTGTTTTGTGCTGTAAAAGTGAAGAGAGTGTCTTTCATCTCTTCTTCCAATGTTCCTTTTCTAGGAGGCTTTGGCAACTTTGGTGGGTTGTGTGGAACCAAGCTTGTTGGCATGTCTCTTCTTTGGCAGAGTTCTTTGCCTGGTGGGGGAAGGCCCTTGTTAAGACCTCTTTTCTTAAAGTTACTTGGGCTCTTGGACTGACTTTTATTATCTGGCATATCTGGCTAGAGAGGAATAGTAAGATTTTTCAAGATGTGAAGTTGCTTGTCCAACATTTGTGGTGCAAAATTCTTCATTCTTTGGGAGAAACTATTTCGGCTAAGTGTGACTTGGCTGAGGGTGTGGATCCTGGAGAGCTTACCTATTGTACTCCTCTTAATCTTCCTCTTCAGAGGGGTGTTGATCACAGTGTTGGTCAAATCATGAGAAATAGGTGTCGACATCCTCTTCGAAAGATAAATAGGGAGGGGCGTTGGTGTCCTCCCCCTCGGTGTGTGTTGAAAATCAACACAGATGGTTCTTCTCGTGGGAATCCTGGTCATGCTGGTATTGGAGGTGTTGGGCAGACTAGTTCTGGGATTGATGAGTTTATCTTTTCTATTTATAAGGGTTGGTATACTAAAAATATGATGGTGGATCTTGCCATTTTATGTGCAGTGGAGCATGGTTGTGTTCTTGTGTGGAGACAGATCATTTGTCAATCTGATTCTCAGGTGGTGGTGACTTTACTAAAGAGGCAGCAGTTAGAGGATGTTAGTTGGCATTTGGCTGTTATTATAAAATAGATTCTTAATTTGTGTGCTTCCTTGGATTTTGTTTCTTTCTGTCATATTCCTCGAGAATGGAATGGGGTTGCAGATTGTTTGGCTAAATGGGCTTCTGATCATAGGCATGATTAGAATATTATGGAAAGGGGTCAATTACCCCTGGATTTGTCACAAAAGTTGGACCAATTAGTAGAGATAGACAGGGATGTGTAATGCCCTTGCTTTGTATTGCTCTTTTCTCGTTTGAATAAATTTTTACCCCTCTTTTAGTAAAAAAAACTATCAAATAACATTCTAAACCTACGAGTACCTAAATTTCCCATAGCGATATTAAACCAAGAACAACCACATTTAAATACTTAATATCTTGTGTTTAAATTCGTCACACATCTAAAGTGTGAATGTACAATACAAACACTCACCAGTCCATATACAATGTCTTTATGTTCAGATTCGTCGGCACACCCAAATCGTGAATGTACAATACAAACCCTCACCAATCCAGCATGCAAAAACTTCTAGTGTTTTATTTATTGCTACAAGATTGAGGAATATATCGAACATCTAGGCATACTTCATGTGCATCAAGAGATATATATGGCTTTGTTTTTGTGTGTTTCGAAGATGATTATGTATTATCAAGTAATTGATGTTTTCATATTTTAAGGCTTTGCACTCCCTATCACAATTTGTGAATTTCATTGAGTGACAGATTATACAATAGAATTTTAAAAATGGAAATTAAATAGAATGAAAGTATTATCTAATTTTGATAGTTAACACATAATTGTCTATTATTTTGATCATAATTTTTTAATCATAACTTCAAATTGTTTATTTTGGAATGTGTTTGAAGAAAAACAATAAATTTTGAATTGGGTTATTCTCATAATTTGTCTCAAGTTAAATTTTATGTACAAAAATGACCCAAGATCAAATCCACATGTGGGGATCTAAATATGGTGCATGGATTTGAACTTGACCTGTGGATTTTAGACTATCAATTGTGGTTCTTCTACACCTACAAACAAAAAATCACATGGGTATCTAGACCTACAATAATAAACTAACAATATTAACAAACACCTTTGAGGAGTTTGCTACACTAGGATTATTCTCTGTCAATCAAACCCCTAGATACTAGTTTAACAGGCACGGTGATTAAAGATAGTAGATAGCCGTGCAATATGCCTCAGATGTTGATGCAATGTTGATATCACAAGATAATGTTTTAATGTTCCTTGATGTGTCCAAGAGGTATATTGGAGTCTTGGTCCTAGATCCTAGATGACAATAATGAATTAGGGTTTGTACTTTTATACAACACCTTGGCATGCAATTCAAATGATTTTGTGCTTTAGTAAGCTCATAATGGCTAATTAGAAAGGGGAAACACTAGCCCAATTTTAAATTTAAATTCAAATATTAGTTGGGGTCATTTCCATGGCTGCATATTTGAACCAAGGTGGTGGATGGATAAACTAAAGATTAAGCCTAAACTCTAGGAACGAGTTTAAATGGAGTCATCCTAGGATCAAATTATTTGCCAACTTCCATGCAAAAATATATTGTTCTGCACACTAGTAATTACATTATGGACAAATAGGTCAAAGTGAGTCCAAAATCAAAGGGAAAAGTGTGAAGTATGCAATTTTCACCATTACATTTTCCCACACTTTTACTTCCATGTGACTACAATGGAAATGCATGTCAAAGTAAAACACCCAACCAACATTAAAGTAAATATTCAGACACTCAAATAAATGATATGAATAAGGATATCAATTATGGTACATTATCCTTGCAATACGTTCTCCATCTTGAAACTTGCAAAAATGAAATAAAAAGCTCCAATGAGTAGCATTTGTTAAGCATTTTAAAGTAAGTATAAACATAAACTACTAAAATATCTACAAAACAAAAAGTAAAGTAAAATTCCAACCAAGACAAAAATAGGATATTGTATGGGGACAACAAATAGGGTATTGCCATGGGGTAGCCATAAGGTATTGCTTGGAGCAACCATAAAATTATGCTCAGACGGAAGTAGAATATTGTTTAGAAGCAATAAAATAGGATATTGCCATAAGGAAACAATAAGGTACTTCTTAGATCAATAATAATCAAAATGACCATGAGCTAATCATTGCAAACATAGTCATCAAAGAACATCAATGATAATATATGTAGATATGTGCATGGAAAGGAGAGGCCAAAAGGGGGTCAAAAGTAACTATTTTTTTCCTAAAATTAACAAAAACTTATCTTCGATGAGCAATTCAAGCTACACCCACTCAAATTTTCAAGATGTGACAAAACCAAGATAAGTGGTGCTCAGAGTCTAGTTTCTAAATTACAATTTTTTTTTAAATGGTGGAGATTAAGAGGGTCAAATATGGGGAGCACACAAAGTGGTCATGTTTTGGTCAAAAAAATATAACATAGTGCCAGGTATGCTCCCCCTAAAATGTTGATTTCTTTGTAATTCACAAATCCTTTCAATAGAAAGTTAGCTAACATCATGTAGTTTATACTAAATTTTTCTCCTAATTTCTTAATAAATATATAATTTTTTACTAATTTTCAAAGTGGATACACCCTGAAAAAAGGGAAATTGAGCATGCTTCCCCCTTAATTTTGAGAAAACTAATAAAATAATTAATATGTATAGAATGAAGTTTGAATATAAAATATAATTTATTTCAAATTTTTATGAATAGATCGAAAATGACACCAAAAAAGTTATACATTTTTTTTCGTGAAAAATGAAGACACTAGGAAAAGTAATTGAAGATCAAAACCTGAATGTATTTGAATTATATAAAAAATTACATAGTGAGAAAGGTAAGAGAGAACTTGACGTTGGCTTTTTTTAGAATAATGTCTTAAAATGTGCAAACCCGATGGAGACCACGCTCGACATTTGCTTGTTTTTGTATGTTTTATGCAAAACAAATCTTTGAGGACCTTACATGAAGGTCCAAGCATTTGACTTGGATTTCCAAGGCAAATCCAAGCCTAAGGGTGGGATTCCAAAGCAACTTCAAATGACACACATGCACATTCTAATGCGCGCACGTTACAAATTCAAAAACTAGAGCACACTGTTGTGATGTTCACAACACGCCCCTTTTGCCCCTTAGCAAAATGAGGACCCCTGCTGTGGCTTGCCCCCTTTGTTTTTGTGCTCTGGGCGGTAATGGTAAAAAGCATCAGCATATTAGGTGCATGATGATCCTCCTATATGAGCCCAAAATTCAAGTTCTGAATCTTGCCTCAAGAAGCTTGCCATGTGAAAGAGTGTAAAATTCTAAGCAAGTTTGCCTTTTACATCCCCCTGAAATTCGGCCATGTAAGAAAGTTATGTCCGGTCAAAGTTTTGGTCCAACCTGATATTTGGGGGGAGGATCATATTTCAAACATCACCCGATCTTTTAGATCACCCCGATATCAGTTTATCACCTGATATTCACCTTGCCCGCAAACATCCGAACGTCAAATTTAGGTGATGACCATATTTGCGCGTCAGCAGCATCATGTATTTCGCGAGGATCATATTTCTCAATGTAACTCGATATTTCTCAATATCCTCCTGCCGCGAAATATCACCCTAAGCCATTATCCTGATGACGGCATTAGAACCCGATAAATAAGGAACGTCACATGAAGATGACATCATCATCCTTTTTACCTCGTGGAGGTATATTTTCGAACATGACCTTTCCTGCATAACATGACGATGACGTCATAGTGCCACAGCGCTAAACCAAGTCATCATCCGGATGACGTCATCCTGATATTCTGACAGGAGGTCATTTTAGTCTAAGGGGATCATCATCTTTCAAATATCACCCGATGTTTCAAATGTCACTTGATATTCTGAAAGATCACCCTCCTCGCCAAATATCACCCTGATGAGGATGTATCACCCCGACCTTTTGTGCATCACCTGATTTTTTGAAGATCAGCTGATCTTTTGAATATCACAATTTGCCAAATATCACCCTGACCAATTATCCTGATGACGTCATGTAACCCCGAAAGACAAGGAACTCAACATGATGCTGACGTCATAATCCTTTTACCTCGCAGGGGCATATTTTTTAAACATGACTCTTTTACCTAATATCATGATGATGTCATAGTGCTCCAACGATAGACTAAGTCGTTATCCTGGTGACATCATCCTGATCTTCCGAATGGACCATTTCAGTCGATGGGGTCATCATCATCTTAAAAACCTGGCCCGAAATTTGAATATCACCCGATATTTCAAACATCACCCGATATTCAAAGATCACCCTATTTCCCGAACGTCACCCTGTTTTGGCATGCCGATGATGTCACCCAACCCAATGGACGAAGTGAACCAACATGTCGATGACATCATAACAGTTGCAGTAATAAACCGAGTCATATATCCTGATGACGTCATCTGGACCTTTCCGGGGGGATCATATTTCACATGGGTCATGTTCTGAATATCACCCGATCTTAAAACATGACCTGATATATTCGCATGTAAAGGGCATCAGTATAACTTGTGCGATCCGCGAAGCTCGATGGTGTCATCCTGATGAGGTAAGTCTGGCTGGTACATGACCCGATATAAAGAGGAAATGCACTACCCGATATGCAGAGCGGGATTTGAAATGGTATTCAAAATAGCTAATTCTCTGTATGCCTTGTCGTTTGCATGATCATGATGTGTGCACGACATATCACTTCAAGAATTTTGAGATGCATCTGCTTAAAGGGGTGAAATGCTACCAATTGTTAAATGTACCTGTTCATGATATTTTAATTAGTGGATGGTGCAGGTTGCATAATAAGGCTCATTCTGAAAAGACATGTGAGGCCTGCCTAGACATGCTAGAGCTGGAACAGGCATACCATGAGGCATCCTCATCATCATCTATGGTAAGTGTTACATGTAATGGTAATGATGCTAATCCTTGTTTGTCTTCTGCAGGAGCGAGAGGAAGCACACATCATGATGAGGATCCTGTTAAGGTAACAGAAGGGATACTGGTTGGCAACGGGAGTAATTCTAAGAACAAGGAGAAAATCACCCCTGGGAGTGATTGTTTGATGGAGTCAGATTATGAGTTGTCTAACGAAGATAGAGGCAGCAGTTTATCCAAATTTGAAGAGCTCCTGTCAAAAGAAATGCAAAAGGTGATGCAGCAGCAAAGACCTCCTCAGGATGTCTGGGTTGGAGGATGGTGCAGGTTACATGAGGCACCTCATTCAGAAGCATCTTGTTCATTGTGCCTGCACATTTTCAGAAGATTGACATTGCTTAGTCCAGGGGATGTTCCTCCTGATGATAAAAGAAAAGAAGAAATATAAGCTTCCCATGAGGCCGATGAAGTGGTGCCTAAGAAAATAGAGATACCAAAGTTGAAGTGGACATCCGGTGGTGCAGCTGCATGAGCCAAAAGGAAGAAAGAAGCCCCAGACAAGCCTTTAGATAAAGACAAGCCATGGATCCTCAGGTTTGATGGATCCAAGTCAAAGCAAGGAGCTGGAGTAGGAGTGGACCTCATCAATCCATCAGGAAAATCCTACCTAGCAGCATACAGGTTGCAGTTCCCATGTACAAATAATGTAGCAGAGTATAAAGCTTTAATTCATGGGATGTTGTTTGCACTTAGCAAGAAGGTGAGAATTCTGCATGTCTATGGAGACTCAGAATTAGTTGTTAAGCAGATAAGAGGTATATACTCCTGCAAATACAAAAGGTTGTTTAACTATAGGCACAGGGTGTGGAACCTGATAGAAGGTTTTGATGCCTTCAATATCACCCATGTCCCCAGGGAGCAAAACCATAGAGCAGATGCTTTGGCCCAGGTTGCCAGTGCTTTGGAACCTCTGTCCATATCAGGTCTCAAAAGGTTCTCAGTTGAATTAATATCAATGCCTTCAGTACCTGATAATGTAACCAATCTTCAAGTATTTGATGATGATCAGCATATATTGGATTTTATTTCCAATAGAGATGTTTTTGGGGCACAGATCATAGATGAAGTTAACATGGAAGATCATGTCTAGGAAGAAGGAGAAATCCTAGAGTTGCTTGGCAACAAGATCCCTAAGGGGATGATAGAGCTAGAGAGGGCATTTGACCTAGACAACATGCTAAAACAGAAGGACCTCCCAAAAGCCGATGAGGGGTAGTACTCTCCAGTTGACATTGGGCAAGGTGGTAAAGAAAGAAATGTCTTGATTGGAAAGGTCTGCATGTATGAAGAGTTCAAAGGGATAACCCAGGCTCTCCAGGACTACATCCATGTCATTGCCTAGACATATGATGAGCTGAAGACTTATGACACTTCTGTCATCACCCATACTATTCCTTTGAAGCCAGATGCCAAGCCTTTTAGGCAGAAACAGAGACCTGTCAATGCCCTGCTGGAGCCCATCATCTTTAAAGAAGTTAAAAGACTGCTTGATGCCAGGATCATATTTCTTGTGAGACACTCCATGTGGGTGGCGAACCTGGTACCCGTGAGGAAGAAGAATGGCGACATCAGGCTGTGCATAGATTTCAGGAATTTGAATAGAGCTTCTGAAAAGGATAACTACCCTTTGCCTTCCCTAAATGAAGTCCTACATGTTGTGAATGGAGCCAAGATGATGTCCTTCTTGGATGGCTTCTCTAGTTACAATCAGGTGATGGTGGACAAAATTGATAGATTGAAAACCGCATTCAGCACTAAATGGGGGATCTTCGCCTACAGACGCATGCCATTTGGTCTAATAAACGCTGGAGCCACCTTCCAGCGGGTGATGGACATAGCCTTCAGAGGCTTAATCAGTAAGTACATAGTGATCTACATGGATGACCTGACTGTGTTTTCCAAAGATAGAAAAAATCATGTAGAGGACCTGTTGTTCTCAAAATCAGCTACGCTCATTTTTGTAGACAACCCCACGAAACTTGTCCGTTTCGTGAATCTACACTCTAAGATCGCGAATCGAGAAAAGATGTTCTTGTTCTCGTGCAAGGTCATTTGACATTTTAAAACTCGTTTACGACGTTTCCTTGAATTGATTTCTTAATATTTGCGAAGAATATTCAAGTCGTAAATTGGTTAAGGTGTTAATTTTAGTCATTTTTGAGTGTTAGGTAAATTTTGACTCTTGATATGCAAGAGCGGCAAAAAATGCCGCTCTTACATATTATTTTAAGTTTGTTTTTTTGTTTTGATGTAATGTCGGCAAAAAATGCCGCTATTACATCGTTTTAAGCTCAAATGTGCGAGAGCGGTTAAATTCACCGCCATCGCACATGTCTTTCATCGGAGTTTCACCAACATGTAATGTCGGCCATTTTCGTCGACTTTGCATATTGGTCGATTTGTATGTCGTAGCGGCCAAAATCCCCGCCCGAACGGGATCTTCGGGATTTCGATGTCGAGTACCATTAATGGCCACTCGTGCCAAGCGTTTAAACTCTGATTTCAACCTTTTAAAAGCGTCATTACTCCCCATTGTTGTCATTTCATATGCTAATCCTTTAGGTTGACGCGCCAACGTTCTCCTCAACCACTTGATTGTATAGTGCGGAAGCCGTGACGGATCTCGCGCGTAGATTGGACCTAGGTTTTCAAGTGTCACGGGTAAGTTTTTTCCGTTTATCT
Source organism: Cunninghamia lanceolata (assembly GCA_027924645.1). Lineage (NCBI taxonomy): Eukaryota > Viridiplantae > Streptophyta > Pinopsida > Cupressales > Cupressaceae > Cunninghamia > Cunninghamia lanceolata. The sequence goes on along the minus strand of BSBN01000584.1, from coordinate 13,848,699 downwards.
TCCCTGTTGTTTCTTATTAACTAGTATTGTTAGTTGATGAGGTTTTGTTAGGTTTTCTGTTGATTGTTTTAGTATTAGGATTAGGGTTTTGTTTTGTGTCTTTCGCCGTTAAAACCTCACCAAAACCCCAACACTCCCATTGTATGTCGAAGCGGCCGCATTCGCCGCTAAACCAACACCAAAATCCATTCAAACCCATTTGTAGAAGCGGCCAAACTCGCCGCTTAGCCCTACATAAAAAACCCTTAAACCTTTCAAATGCAATAGCGGTTGTTTCCGCTGCCTTTACACTGAGTGATGTTCTTTCCCCTGCCGGAGCGGTCAAATCATCCGCTCAAACATATCAACCAATGCTTACAAGTTCTTTCCACCTGCAATGGTGGCGTTTTCCGCCGCCCCTACACCAAGAGACTACTCGACTTGTCGGAGCGGCCAAATCACCCGCCCGAGCAGTCAAAATTTTCAACACCACTTGCGATAGCAGTCGATTCACCCGCTCGAGCATGTCAAATTCCAAAACTGCCAGAACACATGCAGAAGCGGCGTTTTTAACCGCCCCTACACATGAAATCTCTGCCAACTTGCAAGAGTGGCGAATTTTGCCGCCCGTACAAAAAATGTCTCAATTTTTCCTAACACTGGAAAATTTCCAATTTCATTTTCAAAGCCGAAAGCCCGCTTTCACCCTCGCCTCGATTTGCGCACTCAAGCCCTTTTAATGCATGCTTTCCCATCCATGATCGTCAAAATGCAGTTGACCCAGTTTATCCAATTTTCCCCTAACTGCGAGATCATGGCTTTTTGCAGTTCTTTGTCAGCATTCGTGGTGGTGTTCGAATTCACAGTTTTCTCAGGGCTCATGTCAGAATCATCTCCTTCAAACTCCAGAGCTATGAAGTACAAATATCAGGGTGTCTTTCCGGTAACGGCAGTTCAGTCAAATGTCGATGAAATCAGAGACACTGAGATCGGACACGTAGATATGGCTGAGTTCATAGACAGAACTAAACAAGCAAACCCCTCCCGGCATATGCAGAAAATCGTTGACAGCAATATCCATTTGGTAGCATCCTTTCCTGTCAGTGCTCATAATCCGGAATTTGTCTTACAAATAGCTAACCACTACAATAGGGACACTAGAGCCGTGACAGATTCACAGGGGAATGTCGTCATGAGATTGGATGTAGAGTTCATGGACAAAATCTTTATGTGTCCACCACTTGAAAATGTTGGGCAAATTGACTTTGCCCAAGGTCAGCAAGATTATGACAATGATTTGGAATCTGCTAGAAGACACATAAACAGCAAATGGTTAAAGATTCCTAGGGCAACTTTAACCAGATGGCCAAAAGACCTTCACAGGAGTGATTTTGTGGAGGAAGTGTGTGACTTGATTACACTCTTGAGTTGCGTCAGAGGACTCCCTTCTGCCTCCAAATTCCAAGAATGGATGTACACTTACATCAAAGTGATTCTACGGGGAAATCAGAAGATATTCTGGGGTGAGCAGATCAGTAATGCTCTGCACGAGCAACTGGTAAGGGTCAACACTACTTTCAAATTTTACATGACCTCTTACCTCGTCTACGCTGCTGCAAGTATGAGGAACTTTCCAGGTTTGACCCAGGTAGGGGACAGGAGATTGGTCCCGGTATATGAATACTACCCCCAAATCACTCTGAAGGGGTCAATTCACCATTTCAGAAGAGTCAATGATGCATTCTTCTCAGTTTTCATGTGCTTGTGGGATGGTACACTGGTTCAGAGAAGAGTTTCAGATGAAGCATGGCAAGTTGTCAATTCTTTTGGTTGTTTGTTCCTACAATTCCCCACCTTCACTTATCTTCGGGTGGGATACTATCCTGGTTACCCTTACATGCTGCCACGGCATCCCAGTGATCGCATTGTTCTTATGGAGCTTTGCAGGCAACTGATTGTGGTTCATAATAAACAGATGGAGCTCAAAAAGTTAGGAATAAAGTTTCCTATCAAAATTGGGAGGTATTCAGTTCAGTCCGCCAACAAAGCTAAGATAATCGACTCCAAGTTGCAGTTAGTCACGATGAAGACCTACAAGAAGAGAAATCATTTCGACTTCAGAAGAGTCCAAGACAAGATCAAGAGGAAGTCAAATTTTCATGAGCCGATGGTGGAAGACATATGGGCAGATCTCAGGACCCAAAATGAGATCAGAAAACTAGATTTATGTAGGCTTCATCTGAGTCAAATTGAAGAACTGGGACTGGCTGATATTCCAGAAGGGATGGAAGATGATGGAGATGTCTTAGATCACGAATATGAGGCAAAGAATGTGGAAGCTTCACCTCTCCCAGAAGTGAAATGGTCAGTCAAGGAAGAGACATCCATCAGGAAAAGATTCCAACCTATATTGGCAAACACCAACTTGTGGTTGGAAAGTAAAGGGATCAAATTGAAAGAGTTCCTTACAGGATCCGAAGAGGGGACACAGGAGCAAACAGGTAAAAAGGTTGAGAACCGAACCAAGAATAAAAGTGATACCCCTTCTTCCTCCAAAGTACACAAACCAAAGATCAAATTCGTATCCAAGGGAGGAAAGAAGAAGGAAACCACAGAGGTTTCGGATGCCACTAAGTCAGATGTGGAAGACATCAATTATGACCATATGGAAATTGAGGATGTCAAGACTGAAGAAAAAAATGTTCAGAAGTCTAAAGATAAAATTTATGATGAAGCTGAACAAAGTGAAGATGAAGGTACAAGGGTAGAGCAACTTGATAGTTCTCCGCAGACTCCTGTGAAAGATCTTCCTTCTGATACACAAGCTCTTACACCCCCTCCTCATATTTCATTTTCTGATAGTTTGCCAGTGATTTCTAATGTTCCTCTTTCTCCCATTCTTGTTGTTTCTTCTGACAATACTCCTCAATCCATGAGAGCTAGTATTGGGACCGTTTTTTATTCTTCTGGTTCCATTCCGAGTTTATCTTCCCCTTCTTTTGATATCAGAGAACAGACTGTTTTGGAGAATCTTCTTGATGCTTCACAAAAGGTGATAGATACAGGTGTCGTGTTCACCAACACAAGTCCAATTGTCACCATCACAGGTATAAGCACGGAGCCAACCAAGCAAGTAGTGGATCCCCCTCCAGCTGTCGATGCATCAATACTTCCTCCATGGCTATCTGCCTACACTCCAAAGAGGAAGAAACAAGCTATCTCACCTGATGAGATTGACATTGAGAAGCTGTTGCCCGTGAAAGCCAAGAATCAAAAGAAGAAGCCTAAGACTGTTTCTAGGCTAGTCACTGAAAAAGGAATCAGATATGCCGAAATTGCCAAACCCCCTGAAGGTGCCACAGTTGATACTTTTGACGTGAGCAGTTACGTCATTTCAAGGGTTGAACTTGGTAAAGTGACTCATGAAGGAGTCAAAGCAGATTTCCAAACCACGGCCACTACTCTACTGGAAAAGTATGATGAAGCCAAAAGGGAAAAAGAGCAATACAAAGCGAAAGCAGAACAACTGGCTGCTGTCCTTCAGAAAATAGTGAAGTCATCAGAGATAGTGGAACCAATGGCAGTGATAGTGGAAGATCCCCTGATACAGAAGGTTGAAAAAGCCCAAGCTAGAGGCAAAATAGTGGGGGATGTAGTGGAACGGTTGTTGGCCCAAGGACGAGTTCTGTTGAAAACCGCTGTGGAAAGAAAGGAGAAAATGGACAAGGCCAAAGCTGAGCTGGATAATCTGGTAGATCTATTTTTGCAGGAGCTGCAAGATCAGGAGGAGAGTCTAGAAGAGTGGGCAGATATGAAGAAGATCAAGATAAAGAATTTGATCACCATTGGGGTCGTCACCAATAGGGAATCATATCTTAAAACCAAAGAGACTCTAGCTCATCGTATTTTCATAATAAAGAGTCTACTTGAAGATCTGTGTCAAGCTCGAGAAGCCAGCGAAGATAGTGATGTCACACTCCTACATCGGCTGGAAGAACTTCCTTGCACCCTGACAAGGGAAGATCATAGTTTCCTCACGGCGCAGGAAATGATAAATTCTTTTGAAGAAATGGTACAAAAGAAATTTGAAGAGGAAGCTCCCTCTGTGCTCTCAATGGACAACTTGTATGATCAACATACGACTCTGGAGAACCTGAAGGATAATTTAGAAAAGCATGAAAAGGCAATAAAGGCAGTGAAAGATTCAATCCTCCGAGCTCGCACCATCTCTGAAAACATAGCAAAACTAGATGCATGCGAGATGTCAGTTGTTCAAACCATGTATCAGAACTTCTTAAGGAACAAGGATGGAGGAAGCTAATGCCTTAGCTTATTTTTCTTAGTTTTTATGTAAATGGAATTTTGTTTTGGACATCTGCACATGTAATTTTCCAAAATGTAATTACATGTGAGACAAGAGAAGTCATAAGTCAAATAGGACTCTCTTGTTGAATAAGTCAAATTAGTTAGAGATTTCCTGGATTTTCTCAAGGTCTTTCCCTATAAATAAAGGGGACCTCTTTTGTAAATACTATCTTTTGTCTATTGCAAGAAAACTCTGGCGAATTGAGAATCAAATCAAGACTTTGTGCTTTTTGTGAAAATCAATATTCAAATATTTATCAATACAAGAAAGCAAGTTCAATTCCAATCTTTGTCTTGGGATTATTTGTGTTGTGATAGTTTTGTTCTTATGTCTTGCTATCATAATCTTATTTGATAATAATTGAAGTGTGGAGTTTGTTTCAAGTGATTGAAGAGCGCTCTTAATTTGATTCTGATAAACTTTGTGTTATCAAATCGGTTGTGGGTTATATGTTCATGTTTGTGAGAATACAACAGTTTGGGGACTTTGTGCTGCAAGTTGTTATATTTGAATTGCTTTTATCATATTGAAGAGGAGTGAAGACTTTGGGCTGCATTCTACTTCAAATAGTTTCGGTTACAAGTAGTGAGTGAGGTAACAGAAAACTTTGTGTTTCTGTGATATTGTGATAATTTATAAGTTTTCTATCAAGAGTTTGAAATAAAAACATCTATTCTGAAAAAAGAGAATGAGATGAGATGGAACCACCACAAATATAGTTTTTAGTGTACATAAATTTGATAAGTTATTTGATTTGCAAAAGTTAAGTAATTATAGGGAACCTCCCCTTGCTGAGAGGAGAGACTTTGTCTCATCATAGCTGTGGCTGATATACCCATTTTGCCGTTAGCGAGTTAACGACAAAATATTCACCCAATAGGACCTAAGAAAGGTGCTGAAGAAGTGCGAGCAGTACGGGATATCCTTAAATCCCAAGAAGTGCATATTTGGGATGACCACTGGGAAGTTGCTGGGTCACCTGATAACTGAGAATGGGATCATCATTGATCCTAATAGAGTAGAGTCCATCATGAAAATACAACTACCTGGAAGCAAGACAGAGCTCAAATCTTACTTTGGTAAGATTAATTTTGTTAGGAAGTTCATCACCGGCTTTGCAAAGTTAGTTAGGCCCCTGAATGCCATGTTCAAAAGGGACGCCAAGATTGAGTGGACACCTGAAGCTAGAGCAGCTTTTGAAGACATTAAGAAAGCTATTTCAGATGCTCCAATCTTGATCAGTCCAGATTACACCAGGGACTTCTACATCTACTCATTTGCCTCAGACCATACCTCTGCAGCAGTGCTAACCCATAGAAATGAAGAAAAGCAGGAGAAGCCTATAGCCTTCATGAGCTGCCCTTTCAGAGATGCAGAGTTCAGGTACATGGATGTTGAAAGACAAGCACTTGCTCTAGTTCGAGTAGTCAAGAAGTTCAGGCACTACATCCTGAGGAGTAAGGTGATTGCCGTGGTACCTGATGTAGCAGTAAAGATGCTGCTAATGCAAAGTGAGCCAGGTGAGAAGAGGGCCAAATGGATCACCATCCTCCAGGAGAAAGACATGGATATCACACCCATGAGGTTGGTAAGAGGACAAGCTTAGAGTCAAATGATATCAGAGATAGACCCTAACATCCTGAGCCAGCAGTATGTTGTAGATGCAAAAAATGATGGAACATGGTACCCAGACGTTAGGCATGTCCTGATCACTGGGAGATGTCCCCCAAGATTGCAGGCCTCCCAAAGGAGAGCCCTAAAGATAAAAGCATAGAAATATATGATGAAAGGAGGAGTCCTTTTTAAGAGAAACTATGAGGGGATATACTTGAGGTGCTTGGAAAAACCAGAAGCAAACAAGGTACTAGCAGAACTGCATGATAAATTTGGGACTGCACATGGATCATCCTTGGCCACCACTCATGCCATCCTCAGGGTAGGGTATTATTGGCCCATGATTTTTAAGGACACTACTGAACACACCAAATACTGTCATGTGTGTCAAATTGTTGTAAATAGAGATAAATATGCTGCTCAACCTCTGCAGCCAGTGATGGAGATGTACCCATTTGCTCAATGGGGTATGGACTTCATAGGACCCATTAATCCTCCATCATCCTCAGGCCACAGGTATCTCTTGACTATTACTGACTACTGTACCAGGTGGACTAAAGTTGTCACCAGTAAAACATGTAATGCTGAGGATGTCATTAAGTTTTTGGAAAGCAACATAGTGACCAGGTATGGAGTTCCATATGCTCTAGTGTGTGATAATGGACCTGCCTTTACTTCAATAAAACTATCAGGTTGGGCTTTTGACCATGGGGTCATCTTGAAATTTTCCTCCAATTACTATCCCCAAGGGAATAGATTAGCAGAATCCACAAACAAGAACTTGCTTAACATCATAAAGAAGTTGATAGATAAGAACCCAAGGGAATGGGACACTCTGTTGAAATATGCCTTGTGGGTAGATAGAACCAGAAATAAGGCTGCATTAGGAAACTCACCTTTTCACCTAGTATATGGGGTAGATCCCCTCCTCCCTGTTAACCTAAAGATTCCTACAGTGTAGTTTGCCCAAGAATACCTAGGCATAGACAATAGACAAGAAGTCAGGTTGCTTCAGCTGATGCACCTAGAAGAGAAAAGGAGTCAAGCAATTGACCAATTTGCAAAGCATCAAGCTGTTGTCAAACGCTGGTTTGACAAGAGAGCCAAAGTCAAAGCCTTCAGGATATCTGATTTAGTCTTGATGTGGGATAAAGCCCATGAGAGGAAAGGAGACCATGGTAAGTTTGACAAATTATGGATAGGTCCCTTTCAAATTTCTGAGATACTAGGAGACAGCACCTACAAGCTCAAGTCCTTAACAGGTGAGGATGTCCCATTGCCAGTCAATGGACAGTTTCTCAAGCACTATTTTCAGGCCTGAAGTAGCATCATGACAGTCATGTGTATCATAATGTATATTTGTAGGTTAGTTGTTTGTACAGTCCCCTTGTTTTTATTTGTTTTGTTTGGTTGCTTTGTTGTCCTTAGCAGGGATCTTTCTTTTGATTTAGAGCATGCAGGAGCAAACTAACAACCACAAAAAATAATGGAAAATTCTGATCATTCAGGTTAATTGTTTGAAATTTATGCATAACTTGTTGTGACTGTCACGAATGTAGAGTTTTGTTTGACTTGTGAAATTTTGTATTCAATAAGAATGGGTTGAGTATTCAAGGAATGTTTCTCACAATGACACACCTAAAATCCTCGGGTTGGTTGAACCTACCAGTGTAGTTATTAGGTGAAAAATCAGAGGTCACCCTTGCTACCATTACAATTCTCAGCTTAATTTCAGCAAGTGACCACTCCTTGCATCATGATGATGAAATTACAAATGCAACACCTTATGAAGTTATACTAAAAAATATAAAATATAAAGCAATAAAATGGATTTTACTGAAAGTCCAGGTTAAGCCATCTAAGTAACTCTACCGGGGCTATAGACGCTCACTGGCAGTGGGGCTCTACTTAGGAGAATTGTAACGATATCTTTGCCGGGGCTATGGACACCTGCTGGCAGCAAGGCTCTATCCGGTTGGCTATGAGGGAACATCCTCACCTACGTAGGCTAATGTTAGTCACTGGTTTGTTCAACTGATCTTCAAGATGAGAATAATTAATCACATGCACCCACTTAAACTGAAAGGAAAATTCATGCACCTTATTGAATACATTGAGTCTCAAGTTAGATGATGATCTACAAGAGAGATAGTTGGAAGTTATGCATGTATTTCTTTCAATTTCCTTTAATGGTCTTTGTTTTTGATTGTTTTGTTTGGTTGCTAGTTGTTGTGATGTTCACAACACACCCCTTTTGCCCCTTAGCAAAATGAGGACCCCTGCTGTGGCTTGCCCCCTTTGTTTTTGTACTCTAGGCGGTAATGGTAAAAAGCATCATATCAGGTGCATGATGATCCTCTTGTATGAGCCCAAAATTTAAGTTCTGAATCTTGCCTCAAGAAGCTTGCCATGTGAAAGAGTGTAAAATTCTAAGCAAGTTTGCCTTTTACATCCCCCTGAAATTCAGCCATGTAAGAAAGTTATGTCCGGTCAAAGTTTTGGTCCAACCTGATATTTGGAGGGAGGATCATATTTCAAACATCACCCGATCTTTTAGATCACCCCGATATCGGATTATCACCCAATATTCACCTTGTTCACAAACATCTAAACGTCAAATTTAGGTGATGACCATTTATGCCCGTCAGCAGCATCATGTATTTCGTGAGGATCATATTTCTCAATGTAACTCGATATTTCTCAATATCCTCCTACTGCAAAATATCACCCTAAGCCATTATCCTGATGACGTCATTAGAACCTGATAAACAAGGAACGTCACATGAAGATGACATCATCATCCTTTTTACCTCGTGGAGGTATATTTTCGAACATGACCTTTCCTGCATAACATGACAATGACGTCATAGTGCCACAGCACTAAACTAAGTCATCATCCAGATGATGTCATCCTGATATTCTGACAGGAGGTCATTTTAGTCTAAGGGGATCATCAACTGTCAAATATCACCCGATGTTTCAAATGTCACCCGATATTCTGAAAGATCACCCTCCTCGCCAAATATCACCCTGATGAGGATGTATCACCCCGACCTTTTGTGTATCACCTGATTTTTGAAGATCAGCGGATCTTTTGAATATCACGATCTGCCAAATATCACCCTGACCAATTATCCTGATGACGTCATGTAACCTCGAAAGACAAGGAACTCAACATGATGCTGACGTCATCATCCTTTTACCTCGCAGGGGCATATTATTTGAACATGACTCTTTTACCTAATATCATGATGATGTCATAGTGCTCCAACGATAGACTAAGTTGTTATCCTAGTGACATCATCCTGATCTTCCGAATGGACCATTTCAGTCGACGGGGTCATCATCATCTTAAAAACCCAACCCGATATTTGAATATCACCTAATATTTCAAACATCACCCGATATTCAAAGATCACCCTATTTCCCGAACGTCACCCCGTTTTGGCGTGCCGATGACATCACCCAACCCGATGGACAAAGTGAACCAACATGTCGATGACATCATAATAGCTGCAGTAATAAACCAAGTCATATATCCTGATGATGTCATCTAGACCTTTCCCGAGGGGATCATATTTCACATGGGTCATGTTCCGAATATCACCCAATCTTAAAACATGACCCGATATATTCGCATGTAAAGGGCATCAGTATAACTTGTGTGATCGGCGAAGCTCGATGGTGTCATCCCGATGAGGTAAGTCTGGCCGATACATGACTCGATATAAAGAGGAAATGCACTACCCGATATGCAAAGCCGGATTTTAAATGGTATTCAAAATAGCTAATTCTCTGTATGCCTTGCCGTTTGCATGATCATGATGTGTGCACGACATGATATTTAATATGATGTTGATCCTCCTGCTAGTTATTCAATATGATGATGCCTAACTTCTATATGCTGACCGCAGGTGCATCGGCCAGAGAATGAGATCGATAGGACATTATGGGCTCGCCCCGATCAACGATGTCTTGCCGATGATAATGATGATGCACGCTAGGGATGCAAAAGGCAGAAAGCAAGCAAGGTAGGCAGATTTTGAACCCGTTCTATACATAATGATGACATCATCATCATATCCTGATCAGCGAAGAATTTCAAAGTGCACCCCGATATTCAAATAGAAAATGGCAGGAAAGTAGAGCGGGAGGAATTTGAAATTATTTTGGAGCCCGATGTATAATTTTGGTCAAACAAGAAGTACACGCAAGGCTTACAGAGGGTCAATATGCAGATTTGACCCGACGGCGTGCAGGTGGAGATATAAGGTGGATATATTTTATTAATGTTGACATCCCATTATGGAGGTGAAATATTTTATATGCTGACATCCCATTATGGAGGTGGAATATTTTATATGCTGACATCCCATTATGAAGAATATTTTATTATTTTTTGAGAAGGTGGGTATCCCATTATGGAGGTGGAATATTTTATTAAGATGGGCATCCTATTAAAGAGGGGGGACCGGTAGAAATTTCAAGGAGTAGACCAGATTGCTGAGACTAGTGGGGACTGAATTGTTGAAACATTCAAGGTTCTTTCCTCATGATCACTGGAAATATGCATGTTTTACGAACATACTGTATGGAGATGAAGCCTCAGATTACATCATGATTGTAAACCTTAAGTAATCTTCAAGTTAATTTTTGGATATGTACTGGTGGATGCTGTGTTCTTTAGAAGCACTTTCATTTCATTGCATATTGTTGTCAACTCTATCTCTGAAGATTTGCATTGGATCATGTTGATTTCTGGAATATCCTAGTGAAGTATGATTTTAGTTTTCTTCTCTTCATTACTGTATGGGAACATGTATGTGGATTAGTGATCTCAGTCAAGTAATCTTAGGAATCTCTCTCTCTAACCCTTTTTCTCATTTTAATTTTATAGAAGTCACCTTCATAACTGCACATCATGATAAACATTAAGCAGAACAGATGAATATGCTAACATCCCGTAGATAACTGAACATCATTAGTATATTCTTGAACCAGATGCATGTACCATCAAAAATATCATGCATAGAACCCCAAATAGAGGTAAGACTCATGCATACATCCACCTAGACACATCCTTTGAAGGAGTATGCTATGTAGAATTATCTCTTTAATTGAAAGCATTGTTGCAGAAGCAGAATTTACAGATCTACGTAAGACCCCAAAATGGAAAACAGCAATACACATCAACCACTGAGTAATCCTAGCGGATTATGAACTAATCATCGGGGACTTGGGATCAATGAGTTCTATGAATTCATTGTATCTTTCAGGATAAACAAGGGTTGGTGTGTAACTTTGTTTCATGTTGTACTTATGTGGGTGCCTAACATCAACATCAGCAACAACACACACTATGCATTTTTTGTGTTTTTAAGGCAATTATAATGTGAACAAATTTTAACACACATTATAACATGCTCGTATGTTATGGCTCAAGATTTTCGAACCATAATGCTAGTGCACTATCATGCAAGCTATAGAACACTAGAATTATGGCATATTTTGATTTAAAACTTTTTTGGTCACTTTTTGCCCCCTGTCTTTGTGCATTTAACCATGTTCCCTCCAATTCATTACATATAAATGATGCAAGTAATTTGGAGGAATGTAGAAAATATTTTTAAAATGATGCAATTTTTGTTGGTGTAGGTTTTTTATTTCATTTTATTGGTTTGTTATGTATTTTCCTACACCTAGTTTAGCTTGTTTAGGTAAGCTTATTAGTAGGCTTAATAAGGGTGAGTGAGGGTGATAGGTGTCACTCTCTTCCATAGGATTTACACTTTCCCTATTTGAATATTGAGGTATCTTCACATATCTACACTTCTTGGTGGATGAAGTGTCCACCTCCCTACTCCTTTAGATTTCTTATAAATGTATTCACTTAGTTATTTATTTTCATCTAACCAGTCATTAGTTTGTATCTTTTTAAGTCTAGTTTGCTCTCTTGATCAATGAGAATAGCATTTTTATGTCTATCATCTTGGTCTTCAATGGTGCTCTAATTATCAGTATGGCATTAGGTCTTGATTGATCTTGGCCATCTTGGTCTTCAATGGTGCTCTAGTTAACATGGCATCCAAGCTATGATTTCCTAGTTTAGTTCATCTTTCCTATTGTTAGAGCACTAGATATTTCAGGTTTTAAGTGTTGAGCTATTTTTTTGGTAAATGTTGCAATAATATTGACACTACCATTATGTCTAAAAGGCTTGGAATGGCTTGTTTTGGCTTTTGGTTTACTCAAAACGGATAACTAGAAACTTAGTTCTCACTATTTTTTGTGTTTGCTTGTGTTGGATTTTATAGATTACATGCATTTCAAGGTGTCATGGTGAGTTTTCGAGCCCATTGTTGTATTCAGAAGCATAGAAAACATTAAGATTGACTATTCAATCACTAAAAATGGAGCATTTTGTTGTGGGGCTCCTAGTGAGTTTTCTATGATCTATGTGTTGTATGATTCATAGGTTGATTGTGGTTGCAGAGTTTGAATGTGAGGTCATGTGTTTTCATTGAAGTGGTACAATGAGTTTCTTATCTTTTAAGATTATGATTTTCACTTTCAATACCTGGTACGAGGTTGAAAGGTCTAGGCGTTCATACTTTTGTGAGGTACAAGGAATATGAAGGTCCACTATGCACCTTATACACAATGATCATAACTCTCAAGTGGGCATTTTAATCCTCCATCGGCAAGCATGTACCAAACTTACTGGTGGGTTCCTGTTTGACATCCATTAGCATGTTTACTCTCCACTACCCCGTGTATATTCTTTCTCTCCCTATGGCCATGTTGGAACCAAACAGCAAGTCAAGTTCTAAGATCTCTATTCTTTTCAACAGTGACATTTAACGGCAGCTGGCTTTACATGTATGGGTTTTTTATCCTACACCATATACACCCATTATCCAACAACCTTTTGGAATAAAATCTTCCAACGTACCAACTGCTCTTGCAAACCTACCTATGACCAATACCTACCAACTTCATTATAACATACTCATATTAAGTAATGTAAATGTGGAGGATGTAACCCGTGTAAGGCATCTTAGCCCATGGCCTATGTGGCTTGCCATGTTCCCATCTTGACTAGGTCTCCTTTCACTGTGGACTTGTCACTTGGCCCTGCCATGTGTCAACTGTGGACCCTACCATGTGTGCACCAATGGGAACTACCACACCATCATCCTTGTCAGGGCTTAAATTTGATGACCATATTTAAGCATTTTTGTCATAAAATACAATCAATATTTTCAAAAGTTTGTATCATATAAAAGGAGAAATTTTTTACAAACTCTCAAAATTTATATAGAATTATAATTATATATATTTGGTTTATATTTAATTTTACTTATACTATGGTATGTCATAGTATGTCAATTTTTCACCAAATTCATAATGGTGTATTTAATTTTCTATTTCAACTCATTATTTTCCAAAATTCATGCTTTTTTTGGCATTTTTCTCTACAATTCCTATTTTGAGAATTATGGAGGGTCATATCTTAAACACACAAACTCCTTTTTGGGCCTCATTTTTGAAAGTGCATATTTTTCTACCTACTTCATGTTGGTGTCGTTTATTTTTTCTCATTCTACATTTAAATTGTACTTTCTACATTGTGCTTCGTTTGATAACTTGGAAAACATAATTAGATACTATAAATGCACTGATGATAAAGTGTCAATTCTTGTACATGTTTAGTGGGTCTTATACAGAGGATCTTATATTCATCAAACTAAGATAAAGTTCCATTATGGATGGTCTCTTGATTTGAAGAGTCTATCATAGTTAATAATATATATTTCAATTCATCCTTCTATTACCACCTTGAAAAGAGAGAACTATAAGTCATAGTGAGATGGAACTCTAAAACATTTCAAATGGATTCACATCTAGTCCCATCTTTATGGACTTGTTCATGAAACAAATACTTTTTAACAAAAGTATGAGATGACAAGAGTGATTGTCCTAGGATCGATGGGTTGCTATGTTGATATCGACATAGTTTGGGCCACTGTAAAGTACTAAAAATCACATCACATGAAACTGGAGTAAACATAGAATTACTGAAAGTAAATCCAATATGGTAAAAAAAAATAACTTCTACTTCATCATTCCGAAGGAAAGATATTAAGATAACATTCAAGAGTCCAAGCAAGTTTTTAGATCCATAATTAAAAGTACAACCATAATTACAAAGCATATATAAATACATCTAAAGTCATTTACAGAGTAGGTAGAAATAATATTACAAGTGTCGAATAATGGCATCAAGCCTTACAATCATTTGAATACAAGAAGTACAACTATCATCAATGTCAAATAAATCTAACAAGGAGTCCTCGATTGCCATCAACCATCTGGCCATCTATTGAATCGAAGGACAAGAACATGGTTCAGGCGCTTTTTTCGCCCAACCACGAATCATTGCGCTTCCCCGGAATCCCTCAAAACTGAGGAATACCTGACCCTACTCGAAGAGCCTAGCATCCTGTAAACATCTGCAGGGTGGAATCTGGTATGTGCCTTTCAATCTACATGCATCACTAACATGAATGCAGCATCTCATCAATAGGATATGGTAGGGAAAATATACAAAGTATAGCTAGGAAAAAGTCCATCTATTCCAAAGCATTTATCCGTTGTAATGGCATGCAAGTTTTGAAAAGAAAACTCACTTCCCTATTAACCCACATTCGATACCCATCCTGGAAGGCAATCTTTCTAATACATAAATCTTTAAGAAAGCAAAAAAAATCACTCAAGCCACTCTTATGTATGCATAGTTTAATAGGTAATGAAAGGAAAAGAAGAAAAAAATATATATAGACCTTTGGTACACATTCGTAAGATAGACCAAAAGTGGATATAAACTAATCACCCTGGATTATTCGATTTAGAACAAATGGATCAATCGTATAGTCTTGGTATGCAGTGTTGTCAATTTTACAAAGTTTGGAAAATGGGAAAATCTATTATTTAACGACTAGTTTTCATTAAAAAAAAAACAAAATAGGAAAATTAATTACTCATCCCTTGTCATTTAATCAAGTTTTAAACTATCAGCAACCTTAATTTACTAACACCAATTAATCAAAATTGTATCATTTTCATTTATGGAATATGTCAATTCGAATAAAGCATATGTGATTATCTAATTTAGAGTTTATTTTCTGTTTGTAATATTATCCACTTCAATGTTCAAACAACTCTTATGAAATTATAATGTAAAAGATTTGATCTAATAATGCTCTCATACTTACAACATGCAGTGAATGCATTAAACAATACAAAGAATGTCTATTTTTCAATACAGAGAATGACTACTAATACCCAGAGAACCATTTGTTTTATGCAGATAACGACTTAAAACTATAGAGGACGTACTACTCAGAAATCGACCAAAAACTTCTAAATTTTATCAGAAAAGGAAATGACTTCTTTTACACAGAAAAAGAAGTGTCTTAAGATTGCTGAGGGTGAGAAAGTTTGTGAGGTAATGATTTATTCATGTCAGTAATTGACATGGAACGTCTCTAATGCCACATCTAAGAGGGTCGAGTGCAAGCAGAAAGGCAGCTTTGATAGATCAAATGACAGACAGAGAAGAACAATAAGTGGTAAGGCAGCGACAATACAGAGGTCGACCGATGGTGACAGCACCCTTTAAGTTCACAGCAAGAGGATAAGTTTAACAGACAGTTACAACATGCCAAACCCAAAACATATACATATCATATTTTCGTAGGATAGGAGACCAACCACTGAAAAAAAACATTCATTTGCTCAAGATGCATATATTTACAGTTTGTTTGCAGAGAATGGGAAAGAAATTAAACAACACTTATCATACAAAAGATAATCCTAGTGGATATCGATATATATGTGTTATTCAGTCTGGTGCAAAGGTGTTGTATATAGAAATAAAGAGTTCAAATTCCCATTTGAGCCCAAGGCAGGATATTTATGATGTGATCCTCTGTAGTCGATATGGTTCTTTACTTCCATTTAATTGGTATGTGGTTTTCCCACTTGCTAGTAAAAATTGTCATACAACTCTGATCTTGGCTTACAGTTACAGCAGTGACCTCTGTTAGTCGGTGGTACTGGGCGTTGAAAGGTAAGAGTCATGCAAGATCGGCATCTATTCACAAGGGTTCGACATCCTACAGAATGCAGTCAGTGTGCAATAAAACGAAACGACTTTTCAAAACCAGAGTGGCAATCAATGTCGTGCAGCTTCGACATTTGTTTTTTTAGAAGGGTGTCGGCACATCAAAACCTTGGATGACACATACTACGTAATTTACAACTTTCATCTAAGAGGAGACCTTCCACACTCAAAAGTTAGAAGAGCTAAAATTTCATACATTGGACATAAACTAAATAGAACAATGGCCAAACTAGGAAAATACCTGTGACAAGAATAGTCAATCCAAATTAACTCGATTCCTCCCAAGCTTCTGCTGCTCACTCTCCCGTTCTTCAATCATTCTGTCCTCTCTGTGTTCTCCTTTTTCCTCCTCCTTCATCTTCCTTCTATTTTTTTTTTCTTTTAACACAACCATTCCTTCCCTTTTTTTGGGTCGACCATGCCTTAAGTAGCAGTTTCCTCCTTGTTTTGCATGCCATGCATCCCTTTTTCCCCTATTTTCTCCCACTTTCTTTTGGTTCTTTTTATTTATCTAAATCTTTCCCTTATTTTTCTAACTTGCATGCGAATAATAAAAATAGTTGCCCATTATTTATAAGAAAAGTAAATCTAAAATAAAACTCCAAGTTTTATTTTTTTGGTTTTACTAAATTCTAAAGGAAATTTCATATATATCTTTGTATTTATTATTATTTTTTTGTTTAAAAAAAACAATTACTAGCTGCTATAAAAATTGGATATATAAAAAAAATTAAAATAAACAACACTTAAATTGTTATTTTTCTTTAAAATATCCACCTTATTTCTTTGAATATATAAATGAAATATATATATATATATATTATTATATTTTTATATTTAATAATTTTATTTTTTAACAAAAATTCACCTTTTATCTTTATTTCTGGTTATTATAATCTAATAAAATCTAACTTGTTTTCTTTATCATAACAGGTATTAGATTCCGTTTTGAGATGAGCAAGAAGAAGACAGAGCCAAACAAGAAGTTGTAACATTCAAATTCGACCATTAATTGAATCACGTAAAGCACAATCAACGAATTAAACATGAAAGCTTTACTCATCGAAAAACATGCAATTCAATGCAAGATAAAGCAAGCTACGTGAGTGTGTGGAAATTCTAGATAAAACCTGACAGATGTTGCCATGAAGCTAGGACTCCCCTACCTGAACCGTGCTCTTGTCGTCGACAAGACTGCAAAAGTCAAACTCATAAAACCATCAATAAGTTAGTCCAAATATAGTCGAAGCATTTAAAATAGCCGAAGCAATAAAGTTAACCAATCAATGTAATTATTGCATTTAACCATTCAATCAAGTATGAAAGTATGAGACGTGACATCCTTCCC
Organism: Cunninghamia lanceolata; assembly: GCA_027924645.1. Classification (NCBI taxonomy): domain Eukaryota; kingdom Viridiplantae; phylum Streptophyta; class Pinopsida; order Cupressales; family Cupressaceae; genus Cunninghamia; species Cunninghamia lanceolata. Next base: position 13,831,206 of record BSBN01000584.1, on the reverse strand, counting down.
CAATTGGAAGAGACATTGTCTCGATGTCTTATTACATCATGTAACAATAAAATCAAAACAATAATGTATCATCATCTGAGTATCATAATATCTGAATATGCATGTAAATAAACATCTACTCTAATTTCCCAAATGCGGAAAAGATCTATCAATATCAGAAGCATCCTCCCAAGTGGCTCTGTCCACTGAATACTAGTCCCACTGGACCTTATATTGCACTATGTCTCGATTATGCAACTTAACGTTGCGCTTCTCCAAGACTCGAATGGGCTCCACTAGCACCACTCTTGGATCCTATCCCTGCAGAGCATGCCAATCAAGAATATGCAAAACATCAGGATGATAAGGTTTGAGCAAAGACACATGAAAAACATTATGGATCTTGGTGAGGATCTTGGTAAACCCCAATGGGAGGGCACCTAATCAAGAAACCTATATAAATAGATCCTCTAAATCGGTCAATTGTAATCACATAATTGTGGTGAAATGTAATGCAATAGCTTGCACAAAAGAAGAATATAATAATATGTTGCAAATAGTTCAGAATAATAAGACACTTCGAGAGGGAATCCTCCAAAAGTCTCCAAGAAGAACACAATCCGCAATATGATAATAATAAATTAACCAATAGCTCATATATATATATATATATCTATTTATGCCATGGTTGCCACCTAAGCCGACTTAGATACCTAAATATAACACCTGAGGTGACTTAATTATCTAAATAAGACTATATTAATGATCATTCATTCTTCAAAAATTAAAAAACAATTCACTGATTTGCAACCTTGGAATTGAATTTGGTGGAAACCCTAATTTTACAATAACTCCAAATATGCTCCAAATGACCTCAAATCTAGACTATAGCAGCTTCAATATTTCTTTGAAAAAGAAAAAATTATCAAAATAAGAGAGATATGCACCTCACAATTTAACCTTTCGAGTAAAAAAAATTGCCTTGATTCTTGCCCTCTAAGTGCCAAGATCATGCTCTGATACCAATTGTAATGAAATAACTTGCACAAAACAAGAATATGATAATAATATGCTACAAATAGTTGAGAATAATAAGCCACTTCGAGGGGGAAAACCTCAAAAAGTCTCTAAGAACATAATTTTTCATATGATGATAATAAACTAACCACTAGTTCCTAAATATACCTAATTATGCCATGGTTGCCATCCAAGGCAACTTAGATATCTAAATTTAACACCTAGGATGACTTAATTATCTAAATAAGACTATAATAATGATCATATAACTTAATTAAGAGTTAAGGGAGCCACAAGCCAACTACTTAGAACCATGTGCACATTATAGAATTTAAGGCGTAGCATGAAATGGAAGATTGCCTCCCATGGGAAGCTATAATCAATGATATTGCAAGAGTTATATCTAGTATTCATGGTTGGATAAACAATTTGTTGTTATATGTACATCTAAGGTAATCTTGAATTTTGTCTATGCATCAAATATAGTAATTAAATTTGTGAATATTGTGCTTATAATCGCATTTTGGATCCTTGTACCCGACAGGAGGGTGTAGGGGGCTTGCCCCCCCACTACTATTGCCCTCGAAGAGAAATTTTTTTTAGAAAATTGCCTTGTAAAATATTGTAATTTCGTAGTCAATCTGGACCGTTCATCATTAGGTCATAGATCTGACGATAGAAGTTATGTTATGGCTTTTTTCCCTAGAAGGCAACACTCTTTTAAGAGTATATTGTATTACGGTTGTGGATGAGTATTAAGGGCATTGTTGGATTGAAGACTTCAAGAGGAGATTGATAGTGTTGTACTGTAAACTCTATTGAAGTTAATACAAACTGGTGCACCTCTTCTTGTGTGGAGTTCTTTCCTGAAAGGGTTTCTCTTCGTAAACACTATGTTATGTGTTTGATCTTCTGTTTTGTCATTTCTTTGTGTTGATTTCATACTATCTCCATTTTGGTTCTGCATTGGATTAATAGTTACAGTTGTAATCAAATTTCCATTCTATAGTTGTTCACCTTCATTTCAAACAAATGTAATGTATCAATCTACCTATAAATCATAATGGAAATATTGTAAGATGAAGCAATCAAAGAACTAAAAACAATCCCATACACTTGTCTAATTGGATCAACAAAATCACTAACTATAACTTATTAATAAACTATAGGAGTGTCTATAGGTAAGGATGAAAAATATATATCACTAAAGTTCAAATCTAAATGAATCATAAATACTATAGGTTCCTTTCCTTTTCACTTATGTTCTTCTAACTGTTTCTTCATATCACTAGAACTAGTTTCAATACTTCTGTTATCTTTTTTTCATGTAATTATAGTGGTTCTAGAATACCATGCTCATATTGACCAAGTCCTTTACCTTTGTATCCAAGTTTTTGCATAATCTTCTATCCAAGGCCATATAATTTATCAAATGGTATAGAAGTGGATGAAGTAGCATGAGAAGTATCCCATGTCACAAGCACAAGCTGATTTTGTCTCATTAGCATCACATGGCTTAGGAAGTGGTAGTTTACCATATATAGATGGGATCTATATAAAGTGAATGAATGTTATAAGCATTAGGATCAAACTTGTATTCTCCAAAACCACAAGGAATGAAATCTAATGCACCCCATCATCACCAAATAAAGCAATATCAGTATTTTGGCATCTCTTTAGTAGATTGATTGTGTAATAAAAATTTTAGGTTGATCCACTATTTGACAAAAACTAAATGGATGAGGATCCACATTTATTTGATATCTCTCATTATTATAATAAACTTGACAAATATGTGAAAAGTAGATGGCACAGGCCCCATCCATGAATCAATGGATGACCCAAAAATATATTATATGTTAATTTCTCAGGAATCACATGGAATGGTGAATCAATAGGGAGTGGTCCAACTCTAATAGAAAGGCAAATAAGACCCATATATTTTCTACTAGTTAGTAACATTTTTTTATATATATCCACATTCAACTTTTTCAAACAGCCCTCACTACATGTATTCAAACTAGATCCATTATCAACGAAGGCACACTTAACGTATATATTATCATATTATACCACAATATGTAAAGGTAAATGATCATTAATAATTGACTCAAATGGAAGATCATCATCACCAAACGAAATATCATGTTTTTTTTGTAGAACAAATAAATGTTATGAAAGAAGTCGCTATCTATGTTGAAGTATCATAATGTTCTTAGATATTTTCTAAAGCTTTTTGCATGATATCCTTATATGAAGATGGTGTACACACTACATTCCAAAGAGATATCTTATTATAAAGTTGATCAATTATATGCATACACTTTTTATTGATCACATAACTTACTCAAACTTAAAAAACACAAATTAAGTGTAATTGACGTGACCCCGTAGAGGCCATAAGTTCATCTAACCACAGCAAAGCCATAAAATTGGACCAAATACCATAAAATTGGAAAGCAATAAATATGGCTCCCATGCATATTAAATTAACGTGGCATTAACTAGCAATAGAGATCCATGTATTGAATACCACATGAGCAAAATCTTCACATTAAACAACAAAATATATTGTGTAGTTCCACCAATTTAGTAAATCTATCAAAGTAAATAGGATATATGATGAATGGTATTGTGCCAATGACCTTTAGAAAAAAAAGGAAATTTGATTCTAAAGAAAGTAAATTTCGTGCTAATTTAATATAAAATAGAAAGCATACTCTAACCACTAAAAAAATCAATGCAGTTTTCACTACTAACCATTGTAATACATTTAAGTTGTAGAACAATGTCAGTCATTTTTGCTATTATGAGTAGTCCTAGAAAAATGATGAGGGATTGGAAGTTTAAATAACCAAATAGTAAGAAATATGTAGAGGATGTACTATCACATCTTGTTTTGTAAACTATATTTTTATTATTCATTCTATGTTTGAGTAGCATATTTGAGAGTGACGTATAGAGGCCATGAGTTCGTCACCATAAGAAATCCATAAATTTGAACCAAACACCATAAAATTATAAAGCAATCAATAGAACTCCAATACGTATTAAATTAACATGGCATTAACTTGCAATGTCACAATTTATTGAATGCCACACGAGAAAAATCTTCACACTAAACAACACGGTATATAGTTCACTTTCCTCCATTATAGTAATCTGCCAAAACAAATGGGGATATATAATGAATGGTATGGTGCCAATGCCCATTGAAAAGGGAATAAATAATTCTACAAAAGGTAGATTCCAACCCCTACAAAAGTGCAATGCATAATTCACTACTAACCATCGTAATACATTTATATTAACATATAAACTTGACCACATGAAATTGTTAAGTTATAGAATAATGTTTGTCCTTTTTATCATTATGAATGGTCCCAAAAAAATTGATGAGGATTTGGGAACTCAAACAACTAAATAGTAAGAAATATGTAGATGACATAGTATCACATCTTGTTGTTTAAACTATATTTATTGTTTATTCTAGCATTTGAGTGGCATATTTGAGTGACCCATAGGGACCATGAACTCATCTTATCATGGCAAAACCAAAAAAAAATTAGACCAAACACCATAACATTGTAAGGCAATCATTTTGGCTCCATTGCATCAACGTATTGAACACCACGTAAGCAAAATCTTCATACTAAACAACACAATGTATAGTTCGATTCCTTTGTTATCGTAAATCTATCAAATTAGATGGGGATATATAATGCATGGTATTGTGCCAATGGCCTTTACAAAACAAGAATAAATGATTCTGTAAAATGTAAATTCCATGCTAGTTTAATATAAATTAAGAAGCATAATATAACCCCTACATAAATGTCATGCATATTTTACTACTAACGATTGTAATACATTTATAATAACATCCAAACTAGTCCACATGAAATTGTTTTGTAAATTAGTGCATGTCCTTTTTGTCATTATGATTGGTCCCCAATAAAACGATGAGGGTTTGCAAATTCGAACAACCATAATGTCATAAATCCGTAGAGGACGTACAATCACATCTTGTTTTATCAACTACATTCATTGTTCATTCTAGAGCGTTTGACATGGCACCTTGACAGGCACTCAATTTTTGAACATCTCACCGCTCGAAATGCAAACTCTATTCAAAAGTTGTAAGATAAACTAGAATACATGATAATATTTTAAGACCCTCAAATTCTTGAAACCTCTTTTAAAAAACAGATTGCATAAGACATAGTTTTCATCGCTTTGGTTGGGGTACTTTGTCGAACAATTGTTTATATTCTTAATACACATGAATATATTGTGTATATTCATGAATATATTCTCAAGTCCAATGACCTGGGATATCAATATAATTTTTGTCTTCTTTCTTTCAATTTCTTTAATGCTTTGCTCAACTTGTGCAAGATGTCGAAAGAGTTGTTTTTAAGTTGACCTTTGTTTCTTCAATCATATCATCTTCGACATTCTAGATTGATCTTTTTTTCTCTACGCATGCTAAGGACAAAAATGTCCTGAAGGCTCTATTCCTAATGATGAAAATCTTATGGAGAATTCACAACCAGAGCTGCACAGAGTATAGTAAATTTACTTATTGCAGTCATTCGAGATGAGACTTCTTAAGAATGGAAATTCTAAAGGCACTAGGGGAGAGGACCTAGTCACTGCCCATGTACCAATAGCTTCCCACCTGCGGCGCACCTTACCCCCTAGTTAAATCTATGAAAAGAACCAATACATATGTACAAATATTAAAAAAAAATTTAATAAGGAACCAATACATGTGCACATATACATGTGCAATAATACATTTCAGATATCACATCAAAGAAACAACCAATCATATGGTGACACGTAAGACAATAGTAAAGCAATCGGTAATAGGTGTCTTGGTGCACATGTTTCAGTCCAACTATTTTTTTGGGTGTTTTTTGACAACTCAGTAAAGATATAGCTGATTAGGCTACACCATTGATACATAGCACCCCAAACAATAGTTTTAAGCTCTTAAGTCACATACGAAGAAACCCAAAAAAAATCGTCGAAATCTGATGTACCGTTTAGGAGCTTAAGATGCGCAAAGTTAAGGTGAGTGGCTACTGAGTCCTCTCCCTAACATCTATCATCTATCAAGGGAAAACAAAATAGGTCTATTATGGGTAAAAGTGGGAATAATCAAATGAATAATAAAACCCAAAACATCAATGGAATGTGCAGATAAAAAGATTAAAGTAAGAGAAAGAGATACTTACAACCTTTTACCTTGCGATTTCCATTGTTCGCCTATTCTTTCTTGATCATTTGGTGATGAAGATGGCCCTTAGGAAGCTTGCTTCCTTGCTTCAATTCCTCAAGATGACAAGGAGAAACGACTCAAATACTTGTGTTGAAGATGAGCTTCACCACACTATGAAATGGATGGATGATGAATGGTATGAAAACGGGGTGCCAATGGCATGCTATAGATTATGCAGCATAAGTTTACTCAAAAGTTGGATATCAAATGAAGAAGAAGAGGGTTGTATTTATAGAGTTGTGTGAGAGAAGATCAATGGTAGAGAAGAAATGAGAAGATCAACAGAGGAAAATGTTCGAGAGAACGTGCATGAATAGAAGGACATGTGTCATTCAAAAAGATGCTTTGTTGAGTTAACTGCTTTCTTGATGAGGATGAGTTTTTATTTCTTAAATTAGAATAGATTTTTATAATTTAAGAGCTTTGTTGATAAAACAGATTTGCTTTAAATCAGTTAACTCAGCTTTTGCTTTTGTGTGACAAGAAGAATTTATTTTTAGAAGATTTGGATAGATAAGAAAGCGAATTAAATAAATAAATTTATTCAATTACTTACACGTGATTTGGAAGAATAAATAAAATATTTAAATATATTTTATTTTTGGAGATTTAATTTAAATAAATTTGCATTTTATTTAAATTTAGAAGAATAGATGATTTAAGTAAATAATTAGAAATTATTTAATTGTTTGGAAGAAATAAATTAAATAAAGGATTTTATTTAATTTTGACTTTAGAAGTAAGTAAATATTTTCAATATTTAATTAACTTAGAGAAATACGAATTGAATAAATAAATTTAATTATTTATTTATTGATAGAGGAAATAGAATTAAATAAATATTAAAAACATTTATTTGGATAGAGTTGTGTCATTTTTAGGTGTATACATTTTGCCCCTCTTTGATGCAATGTGTTTTATCATGTTGTTTCAAAGAATAAGATTGTCTAAAAATGATACATGCCCCAGTTTGCCCCTGGTACAAGTTTAACGACGATAGGATGCCCCCTCGGGAGATTGGATGGGAAGAAGGCAGAAGGCGTGAGACGGACAATCTCACGAAGAAGAAGGTGGAAGATAGGCTAGGATGAAGAAAAAAATAGTTTGAAGGAAGAGCTGAATGATACATGATGCAAGATAAAATGATAACACACACAAGCAAGTAAGCAAGTATGCACAAATGATACAAGAACAAACAAGGTATTGCCCCTGTCAAGCGGTAAACCAACGATATACTGATAACGATATACAACAGTGTTGTCATGGCGGGGAACGATAGATCCCGAGAGCAACATGAAGGACAGTGTCTGGTTTCTGGAAATGAAGCATGTCGTGTAAGACGCATGTATTGGTCTAATTTTGACAATGCTACATCCTATATAAGACAAATGTTTGATTATAACTGACATGGATCAAGACCACTAATTGTGATTGGATCATTTGACAATATTGACTTGACTTGATTGGTATGGATTTAAGGATAGACTTGCATTTTGATCACTGCTTGGATTGACAGCTAGAACTATTGATGAGAGATATGAAGACAGATAAAAATTTGATCGATAGAAGAATGACTCGACAGAAGAAATCACAAGCTTTTATTTGTAAACATTGATTCTTTGCATAGAATTTTATTGCATTGGATATGGATATGGATATGGATACGGATATGTGATGTAATTAGATACATTATGGATATGTTATGGATATGGATATTTGTCATCTTGATATTGCAAGTATTTTGAAGTGCTTATTTCAATATTGGGCGTTTATTATGTTGTAAGAAAATACAAGCATCTAGTCAAAATTGAATCTAGATGACCTGAGTATTTCTTGCGTTTCAACAGACAAGGATTGCCCCTTTTCATGTTTAGACCTCTGAAGTCCTCGATGATCTTTAGCTGATCATGTCGTTAGACAAAAGTCGTCACATTACTAAATATTGATCCACCAACAACAGACAAAGAAAAATGATTATGCCCCCATCATAGCATCTCTAGATTTTGGCATCCTCGAGTAGCATAGAAAGACATAATAATGAAAAATCAAGACTTTGTAAGTTAACCGATATAAAAATGCAAAGCATTCTTGCATTAGATGTGTCTTCTTGCCATAATTGATAGAGTCACTTTGAGTGTTTTGGTATGGTGCTCTGCTTTTCTTTGGATAGGTTGATGTTTTGCGTCAAGATTTTTATTTTGGATAGCTTGCTTTGTTGCGCGTGCTTGTCTACTGAAAGGTATCATAATCCTTTTTGGGGGAACGGACCCTAAAGGACTGATCTAGTGCCCTGGGGGTGCATTGATAATGGCCTTGCCTACGTGACAACGTAGAGGCAACATAGTTCGAGACTTGGACCATGGACCTAAGATATGGGATCGGATGAGACACGATATGAAATAGATATGGATCAGATAGGGTTCAAACATGGAACAGATATGCATCAAATATGGAATAGATATGGATCGGATATGGAAGAGATATGGATCGGAATGATACTGATGACAAGGAAACACCACGGATAGGTAGATGCATGGGTGATAAGGAATGAAATGCACATGGAAGAGGGCAAGGATGTGATCGCCAAGGACTAAGTCGCATAGGAATAACATGCCCCATTGTAGGTAGAGTACTTAGGATTTTTCATGACAATGTTTAAGACGAAGGAGGAGGATGAGAGGATAATGAAGGATTTTGTGCGGTTTGGAGGGATAAGGTATGTCAAGAGACATCTAAAACATTTGTCAACACTGTGCCCCCAATCTTTATCAAGATCAAAAATAGAGGAATGGAAGATTAGGATGGATGGACTGGATAGTATAGGTATGTAATGGATAGAGGAATAGGATAGGAAATAGTATGAAAGGAAACTGGTAGGAGAAAAGTGATATGCTAATGAGACAAGGTGCCCCCAAATGTAGGTGACGTAGGAGATCAACTTACACATGACACCTGTTTGCCAGGTTTTCATCATGGTACTTATCCAAGGTGCCTATTTGCTAGATTTTCACCATTGGATGAAAGGATTTTTCTTTACCTTTTTTTTATTTTTTTATTTTTTTGAAACATTTGGATGGGAGAAGGTGGATATGGAAAATGAGAGACTCAAGTATCTAGTTCCCTGAAAGGTGATAGTCCCGCTAGATGGATGTTGTCACATGGACGATGTCAAGTGTTCTCACAGAGGTTGGTATGGAATTGCATGAAAGTGAGATGGAGAAGGTAGATAGAGGATTATGGAAGGTACGATAGCAGATTATGATGCGGATTATGCAAGACTTATGTAAGTATGGAGGGAAGGCTTATGCAAAAACATGGACCATAGGGATATGATGGGGAAGATATGTAGGATAATAGTGGAAGAAAGGGGAGATGGAGTTATGCGGAAGTGTCATGGAATGGAAGGGAACCATGACCAACGGTTGCACACACCATGATAAACATTGAAGCTTATGATGGGAAGGTGGTGTGGGAAGCAATGAAGATTTTTGCTTGGTAGATGAATGATATAGGCCTTTAGGGACCCACATAGACTTAGTATTTTTCTTATTTTTGTTTGTCCTATGGAATGGAAGGATTTGATACTTTTGGATGGAAAAGGAGAAAGGGGATGGTCGGGACTCTTGATAGGTGGATGCCTCATTTAACTTGATGGCTATCTGCTTGGGTACCCAAACCATTTTACTTTTAGACTTCTCTTGTGAAGGTATGGGATTGAGTATATGCAACCTTTGTGCAGCTTCTGAGGTAATTGCTTGATGCTTGGGGACCCACACCTTCTTCAGTTTTGCTTTGAGGTGTGTGGGTGTATGCAACGCTTGAGATGGATGTTTCTCTGATTCTTGACTTTTGTATCCGCATGCATGAGGACCTTTAGGATTTTTGACTTTATAGGTAGAGGCATCCAAATATTTTCTGTTGAATTCCCGTGGGATGGGGGAAGTGGGGTTGGTGGAAGCTCCTTGTTTAGACAACATGTGCATCTGCTGGCCATGATTGGGATTGTTAGAGGATTTATAGATGGATGGATAAGGTGTTGGAATAAGAGGTGGTAAAATGCACGGAGTGGTGTTAGGAGTTGGAAGTAGCGGAGGTAGATTGGATGGTGGAAGGTGTATGGTCACATGCTTTTGACAATTGTAGGATGATGGAGGTGGAATGGCGACATATGTTTTGGGGATATGATAGGATTTGTGATGGAAAGCAGTGTAAAGAAGATTGGCATGGCAATGCATTCATGACAAATGATGCTAGTGCTGAGATTGAAGCCATCAAGTTTTTACTAACCTTAGTTTCTTTATTTAAACTAAAATGAACTCATTAAAATTGTCTAATATTTAGTTTGTAAGAATATATGTTTCATAATTTACACCATAGAATGGTTTCACCTTAACAATGCATTTTTTTGGAATGTTACTAATCCTCTTTTACAATGTGACTTGTAGATTGTCCTTTGGTTGTCGAGTACTTTTATGTATTTGGCATGTACATAGGGCATGGCTAAAAAATGTGTACAGTTAAATAGATTGATAATTAAAATATGTGGAACATTACATATTTCAACCCCATAGCTTGATATTATGCTTTATATTTTAGGTATGCTAGTAATAAGGATGTCGGAACAAATATGTTTGATAGATTAGGTGAGATTATGTATGCAATGAGTGACAATGAAGACATCACTACTCATCTAATCAAAAACTTTATGGAGGAATTCAAACAGGAGAAGGACTTCATTAATTACTTTAAAACAACTTGGTGTCATTCAATGAGAGTCGTATTGGTAAGATTGTCAAAGTCTTTGTTATGGTTTATATGCATACATTATTTAACTTGATTTTTGTGTATGTTAAAACATCATGTTCTTTTTTTGTATAGCGATGTGGGCAAAAAACTTTCGCAACGTCGTTCTATCCATCGAAGAGGCAATACCATTGCTGAAGACTTGAATGAAAAAGTTGAGGAGTATGAAGAATTTCAGTTCCCCTCTATAGGTTGTAGAAAGAAAAAGAAAAAAAAGGTCTTCAATCATGTTCAGGCATAGCGACACAAGCAGAAAGGATTAGTATTGCACAACAACAAAGTGAGTACATTTATTAAAAAGTATTTAATTTGTTTACACATCATTAGTTCTTTCTCTAATTTGATATGCTAAACATATGTTGTTGTAGCTTTGGATGATCAAGAAAATACTTTTCGACGTCATTTGCCCTTCTTTATTGACCTAAACCAAACAACAACAAATGCAACATAAATTATAGATGGTAATTTTTTCCTTTTCATTGTGTTTACTAATATACACAAAAGCTACTAAATATTCTTATTTCTAATCATTTTTCTATTTGTAATCAAACAAGTAGTGGATGCAATTTGTGCAGCTCAACCATCAATGTTTAATGTTAGCCCCACTCAGACATTTCAACAAACCATTTCAGGTACTTAAGGTTGTTGATATTTTATTAACTTAAGTAGTACATATTCTAATCTTACACTTGAACACTTTATACAAGGTAATGTGTTAAACGTGAATGTTATTATAAATTTAGATGATCAACAACACACTCAACATAGGCTACCCCTTTGTATTGATCTCAACCAAACAATGACAACAATAATAGATGCTATGCAAAGTGTGGATGGTAAAGGAATTCCAAAATAAATCTATCATTAAGTTACTCTTTTTGGATATGATTTTTAGCTTTGAAATAACATGTTAAGATTACATAAATTATATTTTGTAGCTAAATCATGTAATTTGTTGATATTCATTCTTATTTCTTACACTTTTCTATAACTATTGAAATAAATAGTTGATTCAATTTGTGGAACACAACCATCAATGTTCGATGTTATCCCCACCCAAGCATTTCAACAAACCATTTTAGGTAATTCAAAATGCTATATTTTATTAACTTGACTACATATTGCCATCTTATGCTTGATCACTTTATTTAAGTTGATGTGTTAAAGAACATGTCATTGCAGGTTCAAGTGATCAACAAAATAATCAACAATATAGGCCACCCATTAACCAAACAACAACAATGGATGCAATGCAAAGTGTTGATGGTAAAGAAATTACAAAATAAATTTATATCATTGAGTTCCTCTTTTGCATATGCTTTATAACTTTGAAATGACATGCTAAGATTATGTAAATTGTTTTAAATCTAATCTATAAGGTTATTTGCAAGGGTTGATGATAATATAATAGAGGATTATGGTCAACACTTCTATGGAAGTTAGATTACTCCTCCCATTTGCACTTATATCTGAAACATGAATGGGTGTTTCCTCATTGTGGCCCATTTGGACAAGGTGAAAATGGTTGTCAAAGTCATCTCCTTTCTAGTTATGTAGATGTTTGAGGACATCTCTACTAAAGGCTCTTAGGTGGATTAATTCTAGTTACCTTAATTTTATATCTTTATTAGTTGTTGCCACTTCTAGTTGTGGCCAAGAATTTTTTTTCTAATATGATTATATAGTACAAATGGTTCTAGTGCCCATTTCTTAGTGGATCCCATGGATTTTTCTATGCATAATGATGATATGCTACCATTTGATGTCTATGGGGATTCTCCTTTGGATCTTTTTCCACGATCTTGTGATGCATCTTTGAGTTCTTGTGGAGTATATTCTTCTACACTTTGTGTTGAACAAACATGTCTTAGAAATGCATGAGGATAAACAACATGAGGATTTTGGTATATGCGAGGATAATGTGCCAACATCACAAGCCATTACTCAAGTCATATTTTCATTCAAGTCCTATTAATAATCAAAGTCTTTAACCCTTTGAACCCTTGTTTTTGTGTCACCTGACTGATTTTTTGACATGCATTATTTACATGGCTTTCGTTCATGGTGTTGTATTTATTATTATGCAATTATTTCATTTTGAGCTCAATCAACGGTTGTCATACCTTGTTGACATGTGTGTCACATTGTCAAAGAAGAAGCATGTCCATGTGATTCTCATATTAATAATGTGTGGGTTAGAGAATAAGTCTAATTTTACATATAGCTTAAATAAATTATTATTTTTAATGATACAACCTATAACATGGAATCAACACTTTAACATGTAAAGAAACACTCTTGCCTTTATCGATTACATTATGATACTAAACTTTTGATCTATCAATGTGGATATGGTGGCCCTCCATTTGTATTATATAATCGTATTACATGATATTCCATGATTGTGGTTGCAATAGAGCAAGGAAGAAATCATCTAAGGACCCTCCCCCATCGTGATATGTGTTTATTATGTTACTTCTTAGAACTATTTTTTTACATTGGACGGGTCTTATAAATTTAAGATATTGGATATTTTATGGCTTGTTGATTTAGTATGGATGGATGTTGCTATCATAATATAGATTTTTATGTTTGTATGGTTATATGGTTTTTATGTATGTGCTGGCATGAACAAAGCCAACTCTACGACTTTAATGGATCTAGTTGAAAACTTGAAAGGGTAGATACTAGATTTATATATCCATTTTATCACTATAAATATTCTTGTAAAAAAACTTCATTTCTTTCTAGATCCTAGAAGTTGAATGTTAGAAATAAGTCCTTTGTTATCACCACCTAACTCCTAATTTATAGAGTGTTGGATATATATAGAGAGATGGAATCATGTAAAATGAAAGATAAAAAATGGTACTCTTCAACACCACAAGGCCTAAAATACAATAGACCCCAATCATCATCATCAAAAGTGCTATAAAGAAATAGGTCCCAATTTACAACAATTTTATCAAATGCATGATTTTCTCTAATGAATTTGTTGGAACTACCCTATGGTTGGGACATGTTGTAGGGTTGAAGATCAACATATATGTGACATGGTTTTTGTTTATGCCAAAAAATTTAGGCATCTATATAAAGTGGATGGTAGAACTCTTATAGCATGTAGCCATGGATTCCCGAGAAGGATATTACAAGTCAGTTTTCCAAACATCACATGGAACAAGGTATCTAATCTACAAGGTCCAACCTTAATTAGTACAACAATATTACTCATGTAAGATCTAGCCATAGTATCAAATCCTCTAATGGTAAAGTCTAATGGTTATATCTTTGACATGTCTACTTCTAATGGGTTTAAATAATCTTTCGTGCATATGTTTTTAAGACTAGATACATTAGCCAGTAAAGATTGCTTAATGTGTAATTTTCCATAATTTGCCCCAATGTGTAAAGTTATTGATTCTTTAAAAACACTCAGAGGTGTGATTCGATCAACATTGAATGATATCACAATTTTTTTGCTGTTTAAGATGTGACTAATTGTGTAGTAGTGTCAAAATTAACTTGGATCTTCTCTAAGGAATTTTGTATAGTATTTCTATAAAAAGATGATGTGCACAATGAATCCCAAAGTGATATGTTACCTTTAGCCTTTTGCAATTATTCAATGATGTTGGACTCCTTGGTTTGATTAGATGTGAGTTGAGGTGTAGGAGGTAGATTAAGGGATTTTGATGGTAAAATAGATTGTGATGATGTAACATCTAGGCCTCTTCCTAGTTGTTGGTGTGTATTCCCTACAAGATTATAATCATGTGTATTCCCTAGAAGACTAATTAGAAAAAAATCATAAGGGAACATTGTGAGGTCTATACAATCCTCATATAAACTAGGGCTAGAAAAATAACCAATGAAAGCATAAATCAAATTCACGAAAGAAGTATAAAGTAAACAAAATGAACCAAACCATTTTAAATCTCTACCACTTAATTATAATCTAAAATCACTAATCAATAAGATATTTTTATCTAATGGTGTTTATAATTAGCTAGTAATAATGATTTCACATGTAAAGAGTCATCCATAGAACCATCATAATCTCCATGTAAAAATTCTTCATTAAGGTTCATGGTATCATAATGTAATGAATAAGAGGGTGTAATATTATCATCAGAATCCTCGTGAATAGATAAAGATATATCATAATAGGGTATGGTGTCATCACATATAAGAGGAGATACATTATGTAAAAAGTATGGCTCTATAGATGTAAGACTATTTATTATATGACATACAAGAGACATATCATCATGAGGATTAGTATGTTGAAGAGGTAAAACTACATCATTTATATTCATCATATAAGGTGAATCACAAGGTAAAACCTCACTGGATTTGTGCTCATGTGCTATCACTAAATGTGTACTCATCACTATCACAATCTATAGGATCATCATCAAGCTCATGAACAAATGGTCAACATAAGTCAAACTTGAGGTTCATTGTTCCACTTCATTGGTCGATGCCACTTTGTATTGCTAACTTGTAGGCAACCTCATCTACTTGATTCATACATACTCGGCCTGACATTTCATATGCAGTTGGCATGGTTTCACACTTTATGCGGGAACCTCATGAGCTTCATTGGAAAGCTACCAAACGCATCTTGAACTACATAAGGGGCACTCACAGATATGGGATTCACTACACAGCAGGTACAGGTTCAGATTTGCTTGGATATACAAATTCTGATTGGGTTGACAATTATGATGATCATAAGTCCACTTCTGGTTACAACTTTCACTTTTGATCCAGCCCCATTTGTTTGTAGAGCAAAAAGCAACATGATATTGCTCTTTCATCAATAGAGGTTGAGTATCATGGGGCTGTTAATGCAACTACTGAAGCTATTTGGATTCAAAATATCTCAACCCTTCTTTCAAAATGACAAATACCACCACACTTTTCATTGAAAACCTTGGCCTCTTGGGTGCACTCTTTCTCTCAATCCTTCTTTCAAAATGACAAATACCACCACACTTTTTATTGAAAACCTTGACTAACCCTACCTTCCTAGTAGTGAAAAATCCTTTTTACTATGATTTCCATTATAGTTGAACATTTAACAACAAAGGAAATATATATTTCAAACAAAATACAACTCTTTAAAGATGTTGGTAAACTATGTGATGTATCTAACCGTCATCCCTTGTGGATTCCCTCCATACCCTTCTCTTTACTAAATACTATGGTATGAACAACCTTAAAGAGATTGGTTAAATTATGAACAAATCCATTCCTCCCCAAAACTAATCTTCTTCCTTAGCCATTCTCTCCCATCAATCTTCTATGATTCCTCCCCTTTTATCCATACCTCATAAATTATCTCTCCTCCCATTGCTCCCTCACAAAAAAATTACTTTTCACTATTTAACCCATCATCCTCTACTAGTCCCCAACTATACTCTTCTCCCATAACCTTTCTTGTTTTATAACTCACTTCTAATCTTTATGTCAATGGTTACCCTATTCTTGTCACTATCTCTCAACCTCTTCCATACCCTGTTCCTACCACTTTTCTGCATCTTATGACTACACCATAAATTCTTTGTCACACCTCTTTCACCCTAGTAAACCACCTTTCACGCTACCCATTATGTTTACAATAGCTCACTCAACTTATACTCATTTATTGCTCCTTCCATCACTCCTACCATTGACCCTACCATTTAAAACATTTTTTTATCAATTGGGATCCATACAAACTAAGTTAAATTCTATTCCTATGCCCTCTCCTAAGACATCACCATGAAACTTAATCACAACCCTCTCTTCTATGACATCCTTTCTTATTATTTTCTCTTGGTCTTCATGGCTCCTTGTTTTAAAATGTATAATGGTACCCATATACACTCTTTCACTGCTTTGCCTTGACTTCCTTGGAATGGTTCTATTCACTCCCTCATATTTTATCCATTCTTAAATGTTGAGTTATCCAAGCCTTTCATTCAACACTTTCAACTCAACATTGTTCTAAAAGCACCTTCTCTAACTTAGTTAAACCCAAGTGAGGCACTATCAAACATGCTAATGATTGTCATACTATTCCTTTCTTACCAAGATGCACTATCAACTCGTTAATGACAAGATCTCCCATCCTTTTATCAATAATTTATTGTCAAAAATCAAGAACACAGTCATATTTAACTACTATGTTATCTTTTTTTATTAATAATAATCAAGAACATTTTTTTTGGTCCTGTGGTATTCCTCTGTATCTGCAATCTTTATTTTTTTCAATGGGTACTAGTTTAAGTTAATTTTGTGTGTTAGCCGTTTTAATAATAAAATCTCTGAAATGAACTCGATGGTGGGGACTACAAGGTAGAGATGATAAATGATAAAATGAGTGAGTTCTATGTGGAATTCAAAAGACCACCCAACAGTAAGTTATATTTTATTGATTTTTTTTCGGTGCTCCTTTAATGTTGTAGATTTTGTCATTATCTCCCACTCAATTTATTTTCAATCCTATCCTTGGTCCTCTTTGTTAATGAACAATGAGATGTTTATTGTCAGGCCCTTCAAATTTGATTATGCTATCTTAATCGCAAGATTGTTAGAGTGGTAATTTGTAGACAAGCAATCTATTCACTTAGATTTACGGCCCCATTGCAGAATGGCAAATCCGGTTGTAGAAATGTTTCAATCTGGTTCTATTTGTTAAATTACTCCTTACCTTGTGGTTTTTTGTTTTTCATACATTTGATCATGCAGTATATCCTCTGTAAATAATTCATTCTCTATATCTGAATGATGACAATTTCTTTCTTTCTTTCGCTGGAGTTGATGAATGCTGCACTATTCTTGAATCGATGTTGCCCTCTGCACTATGCTTTGCAAAAGAGGCAGCGCTTCTGTCAAAGCTAAGAATAAAAATACGAAAATACCCAAAATAATGCAAACAAAACTACGGTGAGATTTTAGGCGAAAAATAAATTAGAAAATAATCGGGCGAGGCAAACAGCAGTTAGGCAGCGTCTTCAGCTAAGCAAACAGCAGTTAGGTATGTCATGTATTATGACACCATCGGATGCATATGGTTCATTCTATATGCTGTATAGACTCTGCCTCTCATGCTTTAGCTTATTGTCTCATATGATGTATAGATGCATATTTTCCTATGCTAGAATTACAAATGTATTGAACTATCTACAAATCCTCTCACGGGAAGGGCTTGGGGTGGAGTAGGTAAGCAAGGCTAGTAAGTCGCCATCCTAGAGTGTTTGTAATGGCTCCTAGGACTAGAGGGCGCTTACCTAGAGAGTCGTGTGAACCACTTACGACCTTCGCTCAATCCCATGAGTTGCCAAGTGTTTTCGGAGTCGAGATCATGATGGGGAAAGCAGGTACTAAGTCACCAAGGGGGAGAGCTATGGTATACACCCTCTTAGTCTTGGCATATGGCTTCAGGGCGGACCCATCATGCCCCTTCTCCCAACTATGTTGCATTGTTGATGACTTATGGATGTGATGCAATGATCTAACCCTAACAATATATACATATTTGCATAGCGTTCATTGTTGAATGCAGGATCCCAATCCAAGATTACTTCATCAAGGAGATATTTATTTAATAAGGTGAAACCCTAACCCTAATTTGTTACTCTTTGTGATCAATAGGCGAATTCTAGGTCAAATCGAGATAGAGGACATCACATTCTATTACCACCTTGAAAAGAGAACTATACGTCATAGTGAGATGGAACTCTAAAGCATTTCAAATAGATTCACATCTTGTCACATCTCTATGGACTTGTTCATGAACTAAATACTTTTCAGCAAAAGTAAGTATGGGATGACAAGAATGATTATGTCCTAGGATCGATTGGTTGCTTTGTTGATATCGACACAATTTGGGCCACCTTGCACATTGAGTGCCCTAATGCCCTTTGGACCAAAATTTGGGAGATGCAAGGAGATCTTGATGATCCTTCATTCCCAAATTCTCAAATGACCCTGGAATGGATTGTCTTTTGACCCTTGATGATTCTCTACCATATGACTATGATATAATTGAGGAGCTTGTTGATTAGGAAGATCTTTAACATCATGATGACATAGAGACTTATTTTGACTCTTGGAAGTGGATGATATTTAAGAATAGTCCCAACACGTGATCCTCTTTCCATAACACCCATACAACAGCTCCCTCCAATGGCAGCTCTTTACACACAGCTGTTAAATGCAGTGAAAACGATTCGACGTGCTCTAATCAGCAGTACCATAGCCTCCAATAACTCAACCATAGCCTCACTCATTGAGAGATAACTCATTCAACTCACTCATTTTATCATTTATCCTCCAATAACGCTTAACTTGTACACACCGCATCTTAATGTTTAACTATTTTATCATTTAGCCTCCATACGAGATAAGTACCATAGCTTGCAATAACGCTTCTCCTCGGTGCCTTTAAGATCTGCCCACATGCTTTTCGGTGGATTTCGGCTTGCTTCAGACTTCTAATTTAGTTGTTGGTACATATCTGTAATCCACAACCCGTTCATTGTAATGGCACCCAATGGGCCTTCCAAAGAAAACAAATGTTCTTAAATACTTGCAGTCAAAATCAACAACCCAGCACGAAGGACACAATGCCAAAATGCGGCATACAGCCGTCACCATGAATATATATCTATAGATAGCCTGCACAGTCCAATATCAAATCAAGATCATCTTCACATTAATCCATCAAAAAACAACAGTCGTTGTAGTATAGTGGTGAGTATTCCCGCCTGTCACGCGGGTGACCCGGGTTCGATCCCCGGCAACGGCGTTTTCTGGTTTTTCCAATTTCTAGTACTTTAGAAGAAATGTTTATCGCGTTTTCTGGTTTTTCCAATTTCTAGTACTTTAGAAGAAATGTTTATCTTGTTCATCGTAGACTGGAATGGCTAATCCTTTATATGAATAGAAATAGGAGTGTTGTTTTTAATCCAAGGTTTTAAGGAAACTTTATTGGATACACTTTTTAATTCTAAACACTCTTAATTTATCATGACATTTTCTATGCACTTTTTTATTTTGTCTTCTTTTGTATCAACAATTCTACATTTTTTTTTATCATGTATCTAAAACACTTAATTTTAATTTAATTTCAAAATATTATTAAAAGTTATTGAGATCTATGATATAGTGAACCTATTTCTAGGTAACCATTCCTACATGTCTACTTGATAAGATAAAGATGTTAATGTTTAACTATTATATCAATATAGTCTACCCTTCACTATCCACTAGGACCACCCCCAATATCAAACCTACACCAAGTCTATTAATTTATCTCCTTGACCCCTTGATAGAAAGTGTTATAACACCTTAGATTTTCAGTGATTATTAATTCTCTTGTGCCTATTTTGCACACCACTCCCGAAACTTTCAATTTTAGTAAGATTCAATGAATTTTAGTTAAGTTTCAAGAGAGCTCCAATGAGGAGGTTCGTGCTTGCCACCAATGCTAGAGGAGGACAGAATTTTCTACAAAGGACGTGCCATAGCAAATCGTAGTGCAGTTGTATATGAAGCTACTCCGTCCAGCTAATAGAGATGGCTCGGTTGTTTCAAGAAATGTCATCTCCATAATAAAGATGCAGGCCATGATAAAGGTGTGGATTCGCAACCTTAGTATTAGTGCTACCAATTGAATGAAATAATGGCGCAGCAATAAGCCATATTGAGAGGATCAGCATTCAAAACAAGGCATAACCTTTTAATATCAGTAGAGGTGAAACAGCCACAAAATCACGACCTCTGAAAAGGAATGATGCTTGGCCTCTGCATTGAGGATATAGTGTTTGGGGGAAGGTGCATACTCAAAGTGGAGCATTTGAGCCGCTACAAGTCAAGAATCATCAGCCTATTCAATGATGCAGCCTAGTAATGAAGACACCAGTGAAGTGATTTATACAACCATATGTATAGGCGTCAGCTATCTATAAAGGATGGACGGCCAATCAAATTAGTGGCATACAGTTTAAAGATGGCAGCCTCTAGCATATAAAAGACGTAGCTAATATATATGAGATTTGACCAAGGGATAATCTCCCTACCTAACAAACTCAATAATATTTCTAAACACCACTAGTCACCCATCCTAGATCACAAACTCAAAGGTGAACAAGTCACAGAGGTCTAAATCAAAAAACTTCACTTCCATTGGTCCAAATTTAATTTTGCATGTCAAATTAATTTTATAGGTATGGAGATCAATTTCATTGGTGAAGATCTAAACCAACGAGTAATACAATCAATTTTAATTTTAGTATCTATCCTAGCTCTTAAATCATAGGTTGTTATTATCATTTAATTATTTTATACATTAGCTAAATTTTAGTGAAAGTGTTTATTTTCATTACATAAATCGGTGAGCTAAATTTTTTAAATCTCCTAGGGTTTCATCCTTAGGGTTTATTCCTTCTCCATTAGGGTTTTAGATTTGATGTTTCTAATTGTTTTGCCTTTATTTTATATTTGATTAGGTTTTGGGTGTTCCATGTTGATTTCTACTTGATCTATAACTTCCACTACTTTAATACTTGTGCATTGTTGTTGTATCATTTACCATGGATTTTCATGCTCCGTCATCTTTAGCTCTATTCATGGATGTCTTGCTAATTTTATTGTACTTTTACATTATGTAACATTTGATTTTTCCATCCTTGAGGCTTCCATGTCTTATTTTCCTCCTTCATAGGGGTGAGTGCAAGATCATCATTAACCAAATAATATCCTTATGTGGCAATGAAAATTCTAAAAATAGACTTAAATAAGTTCACATAACAAATTGAAATCACTTATCTACAAAATTGTTAAAAAATTATTAATGAAAGTTTTGGGAAATTAAACATATTATATGGATTACCAATTCATTTTTGAATAATTTCAAATTAATTTGATGATTTATGTAGAAATTTCAAAGAGGCACTACTAAATTTTTGAAAAAATCAAGAAGTGGGTATCATTTTGACCAGAACTTAAATTTGACAGTTGTATAGCTGTATTTAGGGATTTTAGTTGTAAAATACAATTGAAATTTTGAAAGGATTGTATCATATGAAAGGGGAGATTTTGGACAAACTATCAAAATTTATATAGGATTATGATAATATATATATATATATATATATATATATATATATATATATATATATATATATATATATATATATATATATATATAGTTTTTATATAATTTACTTATATTAAAGTATGTCATAGTATTTTAAAGGCACCATTGAATAGATACCTGTCATAAAAAAAAATAGCTTGACAAGCAAAGTTGACTGTCAAATTTAAGCCCTGAAATTTTTGACCAACCCAATTTGAAGCAAAAACAACATTTCATCAACAAACCTTACATATAAGCAAAGGACACTGGGTGGATGTGTCATATATTTTTATGATTTTTTTATAAATAAATAATTATATATTAATTTTTAATATGAATTTTCAAAAATATTAAATTAAAAAAGAAATTTAAAACTTTTTAAAACCTATATTAAAAAAACTTAAATTGTAACACAACTTTTGGATTTGAAAAATAATATATGGTTTGAAAGTTATGTGTTTTCAATATATATCAATTTGGAATTCAAATATAGTGTATGTACAAAATAAATAATTTAATTATGTATTAAATTTATAATGAGAAATAAATTATTATTTTTGAATCATGATTATTTCATCTACAAACCCTTTTCATTTTATTAAATTAGGTTAAAAAGTTCCAACAACTTTAAGGGTGATGTCATGAAAATTTTTAGGATAACACTAAGCTTGTGATTTTGAAAATTTTTGACATGATTTGGGACTCCCACTTGCCTATATCCAAAGCAATCCCAAAGAATTTTTAGAGGGAATCCAAATTTGAGCTATAAATTGTAATGACAAAAATTGCATACTCTACAATTTTCACACTATATTTTGGGCCTGCTTTAGTGTCCATCCCTTATAGAATATTTTAGGGATCATTTTAGCCTAGACTTGACCTTTTCCTTCACTAGATTGCCAAATTGATTTATTATATTCTGATTGTTTTCGCTGGCCTAAGACCACATGTTATATTTCAAGTGATTTCTCTAGGATGTGAGCACAATGCGTAGACGTCTGCACGATGCACTAGTATCCTACAAGTTTGCAAAATTTAAACATTTTTTATTCACTATATCTCTACTCTTTATTGATTATTAAGTATTATCAATATTTAGGAATACCTTGGGGAAATCATTGGGTCGCAAGGGACTAGTTCTCCTAGGTTGAACCCTTGACTAGACCAACTTCACAATCATGACAAATACTGGTTGATAGCAAGCAAGTTTGTAAATGATCTTGATGTAAGTATTGGTTCTTTTCAAAGCTCCAAATTGAAATGTCCCTTTTGAATGTTATTTAGTACTCTAAGATTTTGAATGATAATTGGATGGCAATTAGTGTCCAAATGAATGTCTTCACATACAAAGATATAACAAATCCTCACACAAATGTATACCAAGTTGGTTCCCAATGGCTAGTGGAAAAGGGTGAGAGTCAAAAAAAAATTATTTTCAGGTTAGAACCGCATAGCATAGGATCACTCTTGCACATTGTGGAAATGACCTAGGATGAGGAAAGTGAGGTCTTTGTCTCAAGAACATATATGTAGAAGTATCACTTTTACAAGGGTAATGTGCGGGAATATATGCAAATAGGTCAAGGATAAAGTCGAATGTGTTGGAATGTGTGAAGAAAGGAGTAAATAAAGTTGGATAAGGATAGGAGCTAAAATTAACACAATAGTGTGTGACATGTCGCTATAGAATTATAATAAGACATTCCCTCAAAATAAACCCAAAACTAAATAAAAATTAACATAAACATACAAATTTCACTAGTACAATAATTATAACTAACTTTATTTAAACATAAAATTCTCAACATAAAAATGATGCATATTTATCTCAAACCTATAAAAACAAGGCCGCGTTGCAGCGTAGTTCCTGTCGGATGTTAGCAGAGCGGTTCTGTCAAGATTGCAGTTTGATATGGATTCTATGAAGTTGTTTTATTTTTGTGTTATGGTTACTAGACTAAAATGACATATAGGCAATGTTCTCTACTCAATTTCCATAGCACACATATAATAGATTGGTTATAAAAACCAGGAGTAGAACAGTAGTTCTCCATAAAAACCTCAAAATCAAAATTTGTTTATTAAGACTACGATACGCGTTGAAATAACAATAAATTAGTAGCATTAGGTTTTCACAGTCTTGAAAATAAATTTGTAAAGATTTTCTTTAAACTGTGTAAAAATTTATATACAGTTTTACAAAAAAATTTACAAATTTAAAACTATAAATCGGCCAACAAAGCAAGAGCGACTTGTTGATCCATTGCAAACATTTTCTAGAGTTAGAAAACAACTCGAGTTTATTTGGTCTTATAAGTCCCCCAGCATTCATCGTTGATGATTTTTAGCTTTGTAGTGTGAAATTAATAGCTTGCTCTATTCAAATTGTAGTCACCTGAAAAATGTTTCATGAACTAAGATTCTGGTTGTTGAACAATTAGTTAGAACACTCATGACCACCAATTGGACATAGAACAACTAATTTTAACAAACTTTTATGAGCAAAGATTGTGGTTCGGATTTTGATGAGGCTCCCCACACTCTCTATGCTTCACGTTCAACTAATGTGTACAAAGATGACATTACTCTTGTAAGAGCCCAATGGAGTTGCTAAAAAAGCATATGCTACTACAGAAAATGCTCTTACTATACCATGGTGACCAAGTAAATGAGTGTATCCAGGAGAATCAAAGGCATCTCCGCACCATACCTACAAAGAACTCATCTGTAAAATAAATGCACATTCAATAATCAAAGAAAATGATAATCAACCGATTAGGGGAAATATACATAAAAAAATGGGCCTCCTAAGGATGACATCATCAGCTTTTTGAGTTATCAAAAATCAACTAAAAGATGACATCAATCGTTATGGTGACATCATCCAAAATATAAATAAAATTATTTATTTTATAAAATAAAACATTCTAAAATCCTATGAATTAACTCATTATGGTTAATTTAACTCTACATATCCTATTCTATCTCAATCATCTTTCTAAATAATAAAGATTCTTTTTATTTTTTTGATTTATATTCTTAAGTTCTATTATAGAAAATATTATGTTTTCTAAAAAATATTTTCATTCTTTAGGAAAAAGAAAATCTAAAAAGCATTTCAAAAATATTTCAACAATTTTTTTCTTAAAAATGTTCTTTTATTCCTTAATAACATTAAAAATCATAAAACCTACTATAAACATATTTAATATATTAATTCTAAATCTATAAAATCATAAATTTAAATATATATAAAATTATAAATATATATAAAATTATAAATATATAAAATCATTAATCTATATAAATAATGATAATACTAGTATATTTATATTTAAAAAATATATCTATATTATGCCAACAAATATCTTCTAGAGGTTATGTACTTGATTTTTACGTTTTCAATACCTTTTGGTTCCATATTTTTTGTGATTTTCTACACCTTTTTATCCTTCATGTTTTTCATTTTTTATTTTCTCCTTTTTTTTTGTTTTTATTTTTTATTTTTTCTAATTTTTTTTTTTGTTTATTTTTAATTTTTTTGCCATATATTTACACGGAAAAAATGAGTGCTCTCATCTTCACCCCACTATGACTGTAGAATGCCTCTTGGCATAATGAAACTTGATTTAATCTATAAAATTTATAAAAATACAATATTAAATATAAAATAAAATATCTAAGCAACTTGTACTTTGCTACTATTTACAAATAATATAAACGTGTTTATTAAATAAACATACATAAAAATAGTAGATGAATATTTTAAAGCTACATTCAAATTTTTTATTTAGTACTTTTGTAAGCTAATTTAAATTTTATATACTAAAAAAATATCTTTAGAAATAAAAATAAAAAGTAAAAAAGTAAAAATAAAAACATAAAAATAAAAAAATAAAAAATATTCATGATAAAAATTTATTAGATAAAAAAAGCTAACAATTTTTATTTATATTTAAGAGAAATAAAACAAAAAAGCTATTGTAAAATATTCTTTCATATATATACACATTCAAAAAAATTAAAAATAAACTACTATAAGAGTTTGTTTTAAAATTAGGAATTGTGGCTTTATATATATATATATATAATTTTTTTTAGATAATGCGCCTGGGCTTTTTAAATATAACTTTTAGATAAAAGACTATTTAAATAAAAAAGAAATAATCTAGAATGAAAAGTGAACTTGATTTTTTAAATAAATTATAATAGAAATACATGTTACCACTTTAGAAAAACAATGAACTTGAGTTTCAGACTTTTTAAATAAAAAATAAATAATCAAGAAAAAAGAAATAATCTAAAATGAAAAGTGAATTTGAGTTTTTTATAAATTATATTAGAAATATATCTTACCACTTTAAAAAAGTAATGAACTAGAATTTTCTAAGGAATTATAATAGAAACATGTGTCTCCACTTAACTCATGTAGTTAATTAATTATATTTATTTATATTTAAATAATTTGTATTATATGAGATAATTTTTGTTTTTTTAGAGTTTCTTAGGAGGCCCATTTTTTATGTAAATTTCCTCTAAAGTGTACCAGGTAGGCAAGCTTTCCTTACCCTATTGTTTAAAGCTTTCCTTACCCTATTGTTTAAAACCTTTGCTCATGCCAAGAAAGCCCTAGGGGAAGAACAGGCCATGACCACTAATACTATGGCTTCAACCAAGGCGCACTAGGAAAAGTGATGACACTATTTGGTCCACAAGGTACACGCCACTTCAACTTCAAATATGCAAAAAGAACAAATTCCATCACTTTTGAACTCACCATCCTTGTCAAATTACTCCTACAGTCCTCACTGAATCTAGGAATAAAAAGTATCATTTTACGGATCTATGTTTTGTTTATCCAACATTGGAAATCTTTGCACCTAAGAAAGAGATTGTGAGATGAAATACGGTGTGGATGCAACCTTGTAATTAATAAATTAATAAGTATTATTTATACAATTCTCCCTCCCTAGTTGGCATAAAATATATAGCTACAGGGTTAGAAAACTTCAATTCATTGAGAAAGTCAACAAAATTTGAAAATCTGAAAAATAGTGCGTAGCACTATAACAAACTTGGCACGAGCTAATGGACAAAGTATAGCCATTAAAACATGGTGCAAGCCATTCTAAGATTTCAAGCACATGAAAAAACAATGCACAACCATAAAAAATAATGCGTGCAAGCATTCAAATTTAATGCAGAAGTAATTAACAGATAGCATTTAAAATTAATGCAGAAGTAATTAATAGATAGCATAAGGCATATTAAAAATGGTGTGCCCGTAGAAAACCATGGTGTCGCAGACAAGTAGAAGTATTTGCCATAAGAAAAAATGGTGCAAGAGAATGATGGCTCTGTGTTTCAAAATATGGAGGAATAACTTAAAATGCAAGTTAAAATCATGTGTACCAATGAGTTAAAAAAAGTCGTAGCCATGTATAGCTGGACAAAAGCATTATGTCTTGTCCATGAAAACACAACATAGTAGAATATATGGCGTAGCCATATAAACCATTGCGCAGTCATATCCAAAGTCTAGTGCAGCCATATAAACCTTTGCCCAATCATATCCAAAGATTGGTACAAATGCATCGAATATGGCACATCATCTCAAGGATTTAGCAGCACCTCCAATCACCATGGATCCTACAACCAACTGAAGCCCTACAGCAAAGGATATAGAAATGGCAGAATGACGTCAAAAAAAGATGGTCCACATTGGTGTGTTGAAATAAAATTATCTTTAGCAGAGTACCCCTCGATTTTAAAATCATTGTGCACAATTTTTAACTGAAAATTCATGACTTCAATAATTATGGACTGCAGAGGGACAAAATCTCTTTAATGAAATCATAAAATTTAAGCAGGAAAAAATCAGGGTAAAAAAAATCCTCTGTAACTAATTTCACAATCTCCAGGATGTGACAAGTCTACCAATCGACAAACAGCTTTCACAGCCTTGGAGAGGGCCAAAAGTCCAATTTGTAAACTGTCATAAAAAAATAAAAAATAAAAAATAAAAAAACGGAGATGGATTCTAACCTATTTGGTGTTACAGCAGACAAGGTTCAGAATTGCCAATATAAGACCCAAGTCCAGATCTGAATTCCAACAAAAGAAATGTTGAAAACCTAATAGAACAGAACACTGGCACTTGCGCTTGCCCATTCCTGCAATTTTCCCTGTAACGAGGAAGCTACAATACCGTCATATTTTGGCTACATGAAAAATCGCCCATTTTAGAAGACATATGAAAGATCACCCATTTCTTTCAAAGTTAGAAGATATAATTACAAGCTACAGCATTGATGTTTTATAGAGCTTTTGGATATAAAGTATTGAAATTTGGTTGAAACAATTTACGGAGGAGAGAGATTTTAATTTATGAACAGCTATTGTGTGACAGATGTTGGGTGGGTAGCTAGCAGCTTGGCCACGCAACCTGACTCCTTGATCCTGGTAAAAACACAGACTCCATCGTTGGTTGCATCTGTTAAAAGCCTATTTAAAATATTAAAACATAGGCTTCTTTCTGAAGTTTTTGCAGGCTACGCGTCAGTCAATTTACTCTTATTACTCTTATTGTAGCTCGTAATTCCCATTTCCCTTTTGACAATCTGTAGCCCCCAAATTTAGGACCAATGACAATGCAAATAATCATTTTGTTAATATTTGTCTCTAATGAACGTGCATTTTCCTTGCCGAAACATTAGGATATAAACAGTTAGTTGAAACGCTGGTCGATGATTTGCCAAGAACAAAGAGTTTAATCATGAGTTAAAAACAACCCCTCACCTATAGTTCCACAGAAGGAACTAATAAATTTGCATCATCCCATCGACAATTATTTAAAGTATTTAAAGAAACCAATTTAATGAATGCCTTAAGAAAAGTCAATTTAATGAGTGCCTCGAAAAATAGGTTTGATTACATGATTGTATGTGATTTAGGTAAATCAACAAATTTTGAAAAAAAAATTCATAAGAGATTCAATAAAGAAGATGATCCTTTGCCTATATTTTAATCACTCTAATATATGCATATTTTTTTCATATGGTAAAGAAGATGATTATGAATTTTGTCAAAGATGAGTATCCAAGAAAGAAACAAGAAGGTAGGAGGCACAGTGCTAAATAACATGATGCTATATAGAGATCAATAAAGCTACAGAATGGACTTCTCTTCCTTGGAAGTGATGCTAAAGAAAAGATGACCATATCATCTTCAGAATCATAAGTTAACTCAGCCTTAAATGTTAGAAGAGAACTCGTTAAAAATTCAAAAGCCACCCTCTCCACAATTATCGAATAACCTTATGATAGAGTTAAGTGGCATTTTTTGTAGAGAATTCTCTTAGGCTTTGGTTTTAGTCCAGATTGGGTTAGTTGGATTATGAGTTGTGTTACCTCTTCCTCTTTTTCTGTTCTTATGAATGGGGAACCTTCTGAACTTTTTGAGGCTTTCAAGGGCCTTCGACAAGGAGACCCTCTCTCCCCTTATTTGTTTGTTATTATGGCTGAGGGTCTAGGCAGGTTTCTTAAGTCGTGGGTTTCCCAGGGCAGGATTCAAGGTTGGTATTGGGGCAATGGGCTTTCGTTGCTCTCTCATCTTCAGTTTGTGGATGACACTTCACTTATGGGGAGGGCTCGCCTTCAGGAATCTATTTCTTTTAGGCGAGCTTTAGATATTTACCTTATTGCTTCGGGTCAAAAAGTTAATGAGCACAAGTCTTCTATCTTCTTCTTTAATACTCCTCAAGCTATTCAATGGCAAATTGCTGGTATTCTGAGGTTTCAGATTGGGTCTCTTCCCTTTGTCTATCTGGGAGTTCCTCTTGTCCTTGGTAGGCAGCCCAGGTCTTCTTGGCAAAATTTGCTGGATAAGTTGCGTAGTAAAGTCAATCATTGGACTCATCGGTGGCTCTCTACTGCTGCTCGAGTGACTCTTCTAAAGTCTGTTATTCAGGCTCTCCCTATTTATAGGTGTTTTGTTCAGGTGGCTCCTTTATATTTCCTGAGGGAATTTGATGCTCTCTCACGACAATTTCTTTGGAGTGATAACTTGCAGTCGGCTAAGTGGAGTCTTGTTAAGTGGGATATGGTGTGCAGGCCACAGAAAGAGGGGGGCCTTCGTTTGCATTTTTCTGTTTTGAATGGGCAAGCTCTTGTTGCCAAGTTATATTGGTGTTGGTGTACTAATCAACATCAGCTTTGGGCCCATATTCTTACCCACAAGTATCTTAAGGATGTTAACACTTTTGATGTTCCTCGTTTCCCTTTAGAAGGAAGGGGATCTATGATTTGGAATACCCTCAAATCGGGGGCTCAGTTGGTTAAGAAGGGGCTTTTTTGGATATGTCATTTGGGTTCTCAGGCTCTTTTTTGGTGGGATTCTTGGGATGGTCATCCTCCTATTCTTTCTGCTTACCCTCACCTCTAGTCTCTTTGTGATCATTTTACTGCTACAGGTTGGAATACGGTTGAGCATTATAAGTCTGTTCAGAATATTGGACTAGTTGCTAGCCTTAGATGGAAGCACTCCTCAGATTGGCCGCCAAGAGGGTCAGAGGAGGATAGACAAGAGTTGGCCCAGATTCTTGCATCACGTGAATGCAATTCCATGGTGGGACAAAATGTCTTGGCGTGGAGTAATAGCAATTTATCTGGTAAGTACTCTGTTTCAGTAGGGTATGGTGAGCTGGTTAGGCAGGTGTTTGGGGACATTGAGGTTCCTTGGTGGAAGCAAGTGTGGAACAAATTTTCCTAGTCCAAGTGCAATTTTTTTATATGGCTGGTGGTCTAGAACCGGTGTCTTACTTGGGATAACTTGTGCAAGAGAGGGTTCTAGGGTCCCTCGATGTGTGTTTTGTGCTGTAAAAGTGAAGAGAGTGTCTCTCATCTCTTCTTCCAATGTTCCTTTTCTAGGAGGCTTTGGCACCTTTGGTGGGTTGTGTGGAACCAGGCTTGTTGGCATGTCTCTTCTTTGGCGGAGTTCTTTCAACCTCTTTTCTTAAAGTTACTTGGGCTCTTGGACTGACTTTTATTATCTAGCATATCTGGCTAGAGAAGAATCGCGGGATTTTTCAAGATGTGAAGCTGCTTGTCCAACATTTGTGGTGGAAGATTCTTCCTTCTTTAGGAGAAACTATTTCGGTTAAGTGTGACTTGGCTGAGGGTGTGGATCCTGGAGAGCTTGCCTCTTGTACTCGTCTTAATCTTCCTCTTCAGAGGGGTGCTGCTCAAAGTATTGGTCAGATCATGAGAAATAGATGTCGACATCCTCTTCGAAACATAAATAGGGAGGGGCATTGGTGTCCTCCTCCTCGGGGTGTGTTGAAAATCAACATAGATGGTTCTTCTCATGGGAATCCTGGTCATGCTGGTATTGGAGGTGTTGGGCGGACTAGTTCTGGGATAGTTGAGTTTATCTTTTATTTATAAGGGTTGGTATACTAACAATGTGATGGAGGCTCGTGCCATTTTATGTGTGGTGGAGAGTGGTTGTGTTCTTGGGTTGAGACAGATCATTTGTGAATCTAATTCTCAGGTGGTGGTGACTTTGCTGAAGAGGCAGCAGTTAGACGATGTCAGTTGGCATTTGGCTGTTATTATAAAACAAATTCTCAATCTGTGTGCTTCCTTGGATTCTATTTCTTTCTGTCATATTCCTCAAGAATGGAATGGGGTTGCGAATTGTTTGGATAACTGGGCTTCTGATCATTTGCATGATTGGAATATTGTGGAAAGGGGTCAATTACCCCCAGATTTGTCACAAAAGTTGGACCAATTAGTGGAGATAGACAGGGATGTGTAATGCCCTTACTTTGTATTACTCTTTTCTGGTTTCAATAAATTT
Organism: Cunninghamia lanceolata; assembly: GCA_027924645.1. Taxonomy (NCBI): domain Eukaryota; kingdom Viridiplantae; phylum Streptophyta; class Pinopsida; order Cupressales; family Cupressaceae; genus Cunninghamia; species Cunninghamia lanceolata. The sequence goes on along the minus strand of BSBN01000584.1, from coordinate 13,799,134 downwards.
TTACCCCTCTTTTAGTTAAAAAAAATTATCAAATAACCTTCTAAACATATGAGTACTTAAATTTCCCACAGTGATATTAAACCAAGAACAGCCACATTTAAATTCTTAATGTCTTGTATTTAAATTCGTCACACACCCAAAGTGTGAATGTACAATACAAACACTCACCAATCCAAATACAATGTCTTTATGTTTAGATTCGTCGGCACACCCAAATCGTGAATGTACAATACAAACCCTCACCAATCCAGCATGCAAAAACTTCTAGTGTTTTATTTATTTCTACAAGACTGAGGAATATATTGAACATCTAGTCATACTTCATGTGCATCAAGAGATATATATGGTTTTGTTTTTGTGTGTTTGGAAGATTATTATGTATTATCAAGTAATTGATGTTTTGATATTTTAAGGCTTTGCACTCCCTATCACAATTTGTGAATTTCATTGAGTGACAAATTATACAATAGAATTTTAAAAATGGAAATTAAATAGAATGAAAGTATTATCTAATTTTGATAGTTAACACATAATTGTCTATTATTTTGATCATAATTTTTTAATCATAACTTCAAATTGTTTATTTTGGAATGTGTTTGAAGAAAAACAATAAATTTTGAATTGGGTCATTCTCATAATTTGTCTAAGGTTAAATTTTATGTATAAAAATGACCCAAGATCAAATCCATGTGTGTGGATCTAAATATGGTGCACGGATTTGAACTTGACCTGTGGATCTTAGGCTATCAATTGTGGTTCTTCTGCACCTACAAACAAAAAATCACATGGGTATCTAGACCTACAATAATAAACTAGCAATATTAACAAACACCTTTGAGGAGTTCGCTACACTAGGATTATTCTCCGTCAATCAAACCCCTAGATACTAGTTTAACAGGCACAGTGATTAAAGATAGTAGATAGTCGTGCAATATGCCTAAGATGTTGATGCAATGTTGATATCACAAGATAATGTTTTAATGTTCCTTGATGTGTCCAAGAGGTATATTAGAGTCTTGGTCCTAGATCCTAGATGACAATAATGAATTAGGGTTTGTACTTTTATACAACACCTTGGCATGCAATTCAAATGATTTTGTGCTTTAGTAAACTCATAATGGCTAATTAGAAAGGGGAAACACTGGCCCAATTTTAAATTTAAATTCAAATATTAGTTGGGGTCATTTCCATAGTTGCATATTTGAACCAAGGTGGTGGATGGATAAACTAAAGATTAAGCCTGAACTATAGGAATGAGTTTAAATGGAGTCATCCTAGGATCAAGTTATTTGCCAACTTCCAAGAAAAAATATATTATTTTGCACACTAGTAATTACATTATGGACAAATAGGTCAAAGTGAGTCCAAAACGAAAGGGAAAAGTGCAAGGTATGCAATTTTCACCATTACATTTTCCCACACTTTGACTTCCATGTGACTACAATGGAAATGCATGTCAAAGTAAAACACCCAACCAACATTAAAGTAAATATTCAGACACTCATATAAATAATATGAATAAGGATATCAATTATGGTACATTATCCTTGCAATACGTTCTCCATCTTGAAACTTACAAAAATGAAATAAAAAGATCCAATGAGTAGCATTTGTTAAGCATTTTAAAGTAAGTATAAACATAAACTACTAAAATATCTTCAAAACAAAAAGTAAAGTAAAATTCCAACCAAGACAAAAATAGGATATTGTATGGGGACAACAAATAGGGTATTGCCATGGGGTAGCCATAAGGTATTGCTTGGAGCAACCATAAAATTATGCTCAGACAGAAGTAGAATATTGTTTAGAAGCAAAAAAAATAGTGTATTGCCATAAGGCAACAATAAGGTACTTCTTAGAGAAATAATAATCAAAATGAACATGAGCTAATCATTGCAAACATAGTCATCAAAGAACATCAGTGATAATATATGTAGATATATGCATGGAAAGGAGAGGCCAAAAGGGGGTCAAAATTAACTACTTTTTTCTTGAAATTAACAAAAACTTATCTTCGACAAGCAATTCAAGCTACCCACACTCAAAATTTCAAGATGTGACAAAACCAAGATAAGTGGTGCTCGGAGTCTAGTTTCTAAATTACTAATTTTTTTTTTAAATGGTGGAGATTAAGAGGGTCAAATATGGGGGAGCAAACAAAGTGGTCATGTTTTTGTCAAAAAAATATAACATAGTGTCAGGTGTGCTCCCCTTAAAATGTTGATTTTTTTGTACTTCACAAATCCTTTCAATAGAAAGTTAGCTAACATCATGTAGTTTATGCTAAATTTTTCTGCTAATTCTTTAATAAATATATATTTTTTTTACTAATTTTTAAAGTGGATACACCTTGAAAAAAGGGAAATTGAGCATGCTTCCCCCTTAATTTTGAGAAAACTAATAAAAAAAATTAATATGTATAGAATGAAGTTTGAATATAAAATATAATTTATTTCAAATTTTGATGAATAGATCGAAAATGACACCAAAAAAGTTAGACAATTTTGTTGGTGAAAAATGAAGACACTAGCAAAAGTAATTGAAGATCAAAACCTGAATGTATTTGAATTATATAAAAAATTACATAGTGAGAAAGGTAAGAGAGAGCTTGACGTTGGCTTTTTTTAGAATAATGTCTTAAAATGTGCAAACCCGATGGAGACCATGCTTGGCATTTGCTTGTTTTTGTATGTTTTATGCAAAACAAATCTTTGAGGACCTTACATGCAGGTCCAAGCATTTGGCTTGGATTTCCAAGGCAAATCCAAGCCTAAGGGTGGGATTCCAAAGCAACTTCAAATGACACACATGCACATTATAATGCACGCACATTACAAATTCAAAAAATAGAGCACACTGATGTAGAGGATGGAGGATTCACCCAAACAAACACAATACAAGCAATTCACTTTTCTCGAAAACTTCCACTATGCTTTGATGAGAGCAGCAAATAGAGTAATTTTGACATAATTTTCAAAAACAACTCAAACATGTGATCTAAAAACTATTTTGGCTACACATTATCCTCTTACATAACATACTTCAAATGCATGTGGGGTTGTTTAGGAACATAGAGGCCAAATCTTTATTTGTCCTACTCTTGACTAGATTTGAAGTGAAACAGCAAATGGGGTTTTTCCACCATAACTTTCAAACCAAAACTCATCTCCAAGAAAGAAAACTTGATTTAGATACCCATTTGGCCCTTATTTAATATATCTTAAAATCAAGGTAGGTTATTTTGTACAGAAACCCTCAAAAATGGACTATCCTTCTGCCAATTAAGCCTAAAATCTAGAAATGACAATCACTAATTAAACCATAACTTTCACAAAACATGACGAAATTGAGTGCAACAAAAAGTATTAGAAATTAGATTTCATTTTCTTTCCAACCATACCACATTCAAGTCATACAAATTCCATACTAATCTGTAGCACGCGTTGGAACAGCAGAAAACACAAAAATAATGCAAAAAATAGAAATTTTTATTCATTTTCTCTCCAAAACTTCTTCTCCTCCTGCCTCGAGGTGTATGTGGCCTAAATAACATGTTTTCCCTCATATTCCATTGTTACATGACTCCCATGGTCGTTGAGATTCCTCAAAATGCCAAAAATAGGCTAAAAATAGCATGTCCACTACAATGCTAAAAATAGAATGTTCTAATCTTGTGCCATAATCAAGACCCCACTCTAGGTGACCACAAATACATCAAAAATGGTATTTAATAGACTTTATTACATCAGTTATGAAATAAAATCTCCACCTATACTTTTATTGAGAAAAAAAAACTAAAATTTGCCATGGTGCCCCTGCACCATACACCCAACCAAAAGAAATTCCAAGCCCTCTTGGATTAAGGGTAACAAGAGATATCCACTTTGAGTGCTCCTTCTTGATGCCTTCTTCCCTGTGTCTTCCTTAAAGTAGCTCCATGTAGGCTTCATCTTGACTTTGGGCTTCTCCAACTGTTTGCTAAGATGTTTAGGCCTGCCAAATGGCATAAGCTTCTTCCTATCTACATCTCTAGATACTTGCACTGGAATAATAACAATAACAACTTCATACACCAAAACAACTTGGTTAGTACCATTACCAATAATGCATTCTCTAATTTGCTTCTCACACTCCTTTGGTGATCCCTGCAATATAACAACATCTAACTGCAAGTACTTGGTCTGTAACTCTGTAACAGCAACCCTATTGGCAACTTCATTATCAATATCAACTTTTTTTTCGATAGTAACAGTAATATGCCCTTCTACTTGTTCAACTTGCTCTTGAGACTCAAACAACTAAAAATGAAATGAAGGCTCATCCACAACCATGCCTACTTTGTCTTCTTCAATGCTTGATGTCAAAAATGTACTCACCACTTCATTGCTTACCTCTTCCTTTATTTGAGATTGCTTTTGCTCTTCCTCTAATGTTGTTGTCCTTGCTTGTCTTCTTCTTTGGAAAATTTTCTTGATGGGCCATGTAACCTTCCTCTTTACTGATAAGTGCCAACTTTGCAACTGTTGAGCTATTCTTTTCATATCTTTTTCCATCTCTTTCACAGCTTGCCTTAGTTCTCTTATCTCTTGCTTAACCTCTATTTGTCTCATCTTTTCCTTTTTCCTCTTCCTCTCTTTTTCTTCTTGCTTCTTCTTTTGTGAACCCCCAACCTGCAAGTACCTTCTAAACAAATCCATCTCCTCTTCAAGCAAGTCCCTTTTAACCTTGCTTCCTCTTGTCTTTGCCTCACCTAAGTCTCTTCATTTTTCCTCTACCTAGTCTTTTGGCAACCAGGTTCTCTCTTCAACCTGCACAAACACAAACACACAAACACCAAACTCTCTTTTTCCCAGACCTTCTAGGCATTTTGTGTGTTTTTAAGGCAATTATAATGTGAACAAATTTTAACACACATTATAACATGCTCGTGTGTTATGGCTCAGGATTTTTGAGCCATAATGCTAGTGCACTATAACGCAAGCTATAGCACACTAGCATTATGGCATATTTTGATTTAAAACTTTTTTGGTCACTTTTTGCCCCCCATCTTTATGCATTTAACCATGTTCCCTCCAATTCATTACATATAAATGGTGCAAGCAATTTGGAGGAATGGAGAAAATATTTGTAAAATTATGCAATTTTTGTTGGTGTAGGTTTTTAATTTCATTTTATTGGTTTGTTATGTATTTTCCTACACCTAGTTTAGCTTGTTTAGGTAAGCTTATTAGTAGGCTTAATAAGGGTGAGTGAGAGTGATAGGTGTCACTCTCTTCCATAGGATTTACACTTTCCCTATTTGAATACTGAGGTATCTTCACATATTTACACTTCTTGGTGGATGAGGTGTCCACCTCCCTCCTCCTTTAGATTTCTTATAAATGTATTCACTTAGTTATGTATTTTCATCTAGCCAGTCATTAGCTTGTATCTTTTTAAGTCTAGTTTGCTCTCTTGATTAATGAGAATAGCATTGTTTTGTCTATCATCTTGGTCTTTAATGGTGCTCTAGTTATCAGTATGGCATTAGGTCTTGATTGATTCCTTACTTATTGTAAAATCTAACATGGCATCAGAGCTATGATTTCCTAGCTTAGTTCATCTTTCCTATTGTTAGAGCACTAGATTTTTTAGGTTTTAAGTGTTGAGCTATTTTTTTGGTGAATGTTGCAGTAATATTGACACTACCATTATGTCTAAAAGGCTTGGAATGGCTTGTTTTGGATTTTGTTTTACTCAAAACGGATAACTAGAAACTTAGTTATCACTATTTTTTGTGTTTGCTTATGTTGGATTTTATAGATTACATGCATTTCAGGGTGTCATGGTGAGTTTTTGAGGACATTGTTGTATTCAAAAGCATAGAAAACTTCAAGATTGACTATTCAATCACTGAAAATGGAGCATTTTGTTGTGGGGGCTCCTAGTGAGTTTTCTATGATCTATGTGTTGTACGATTCATAGGTTGATTGTGGTTGCAGAGTTTGAACGTGAGGTCATGTGTTTTCATTAGTGGTACAATGAGTTTCTTGTCTTTTAAGACTATGATTTTCACATTCAATCCCTAGTACAAGGTTGAAAGGTCTAGGCGTTCATACTTTTGTGAGGTATGAGGAATATGAAGGTCCACTATGCACCTTATACACAATGATCATAACTCTCAAGTGGGCATTTGTATCCTCCATCGACAAGCATGTACCACACTTACTGGTGGGTTCCTATTTGACATCCATTAGCAGACTTGTATACTCTCCACTACCCTGGGTATATTCTTTCTCTCCATGTGGCCATGTTGGAACCAAATAGCAAGTCAACTTCTAAGATCTCTATTCTTTTCAACAGTGACATTTAATGGCAGTTGACTTTACATGTATGGGTTTTTTATCCTACACCATATACACCCTATTATCCAACAACCTTTTGGAATAAAATCTTCCAACGTACTAACTGCTCTTGCAGACCTACCTATGACTGATACCTGCCAACTTTATTATAACATACTCGTATTAAGTAATGTAAATGTGGAGGATGTAACCTGTGTAAGGCGTCTTAGCCCATGGCCTATGTGGCTTGCCACGTTGCCATCTTGACTAGGTCTCCTTTCACCGTGGCCTTGTCACTTGGCCCTATCATGTGTCAACTATGGACCCTGCCATGTGTGCACCAATGGGAACTACCACACCATCATCCTTGTCAAGGCTTAAATTTGATAGCTGTATGGCCATATTGAAGCATTTTTGTCATAAAATACAATCAATATTTTTAGAAGACTGTATCATATGAAAGGAGAAATTTTTGACAAACTGTCAAAATTTATATAGAATTATAATTATATATATTTGGTTTATATGTAATTTTACTTATACTATGGTATGTCATAGTATTTTAAGGGCACCTTTGAATGGATAACTATCTTAAAAAAATTGCTTGACAGGCAGGGTCAACCGTCAAATTTAAGCCTTGATCCTTGTGTATAGGCATTGTTACATCAGATTCCTTCCTTCTAATATCTTGCTTATGCAATACTCACATCAGCACATTTTTGGGTTGGACCCTGGAGGAGGGACCTCCTCTCTATTGAGGCTTTCTATTTCACAACTAAACTTTGGAGGGGCATAACTGAGTCATCCAAGGGCCTTTTCTCAAAGATTTTTTTCAAATTGGGTCAATTTTTCACCAAATTCATAATGGTGTATTTAATTTTCTATTTCAACTCCTTATTTTCCAAAATTCATGCTTTTTTTTGGCATTTTTCTCTACAATTCCTATTTTGAGAATTATGGAGGGCCATATCTTAAACACACAAACTCCTTTTTGGGTCTCATTTTTTAAAGTGCATATTTTTCTGCGTACTTCATGTTGGTGTCATTTATTTTTTCTCATCCTACATTTAAATTGTACTTTCTACATTGTGCTTCGTTTGAAAACTTGGAAAACATAATTAGATAGTATAAATGCATTGATGATAAAGTGTCAATTCTTGTACATGTTTAGTGGGTCTTATACAGAGGATCTTATATTCATCAAACTAAGATAAAGTTCCATTATGGATGGTCTCTTGATTTGAAGAGTCTATCATAGTTAATAATATCTATTTCAATTCATCCTTTTGTTACCACCTTGAAAAGAGAGAACTATAAGTCATAGTGAGATGGAACTCTAAAGCATTTCAAATGGGTTCACATCTAGTCCCATCTTTATGTCCTTGTTCATGAACCAAATACTTTTTAACAAAAGTATGAGATGACAAGAGTGATTGTCCTAGGATCGATTGGTTGCTATGTTGATATCAACATAGTTTGGGCCACCTTGCACATTGAGTGCCCTAATGCCCTTTGGACCACAATTGGGAAATGCAAGGAGATTCTTATGATCTTTCATTTGCAAATTATCCTGGTATGGATTATCTTGTAACCCTTGATGACTCTCCACCATATGACTATGATACATTTAAGGAGCTTACCGATTTGGAAAATCTTAAACACCATGATGAAATAGACTTATTTTGACTCCTATAGAGACTTTTATTGATTATTTAGCTTCTTTGACTCCTATTGCAAATTTAAGGCTTTACCTCCTATATCTTCAAGGCATCGTTCTAAGGCTAAGGATTCTTCTCCTCCAACACCTACAACATTGACAATTGTTCATATTCAAGCATCTAATATGGACACATTGTGAGATGAGCATTATAGTCACATGACATGCATTGAGATTCCACCTTCACTAGTTCCTTCCATGGAGTTTAGTGTTGCTTCATTGAGGGCCTCCAATGATTCTTTGCAACAAGATCATATATATATTCCTAATACATTGCACTAGCATGCATTCTTATTAGACATCTCATATATGTTTGTAGAGTCCCACCTTTCAAATCTAGAGGACACTATTGAGGACATTTGATATATCTAATAAAGTTGTACCTTCTTTCTCTTTGGATGTAATAAAGGTACATATAAACCCTTATGCTCTCTCTCTCCTTTTCACATTTTTTGGTGTCATCTTCTATAGTTAGGCTTGGGACTCCTAATCATATTTTGGCACATCATGGGAGCATCTTCCAAAGACCTTTATCTTGATTCCTTCATTCAATCCACCACTTGAATAGGAATCCAGCAATTTGATAGCTTGAAGTTTCCTTCTACATCTATATTCTCTTTTTTTATGTGGAGGCATTGATCTTGCAAGGACATCAGAAGTCTATTCTATTTTTGAGGGGTTGCATTGTCCTCTCTCTCCTCTACCTTCTTGCGGGAACCTCTCTCTCATTTCTTGGGGTGGATTTTCTTACTTTTAGGGGGAGGGAGCCAAGGCATTCTCCTTTCATTTAGGGGGTGAGGGCTTGTCTTCTCTATAGGGGAATCATGTGTACATGAGCACCAATCATGGCTACACATTTGTCGAGACCCATTTTTCACCCACCTAAGTTGTGCTTAAGGGGGATATTGTGTAAGTTTTTTATTTCATTTCAATAGGTCTTTATGTATTTTCCTACACGTAGTTTAGTCTTAATAAGGATGAGTGGGGGTGATAGGTGTCACTCTCTTCAACAAAAGTTACACTCTCCTTATTTGGATACTAAGATGTCTTCTCATATCTTGGAACACTTCTTGGTGGATGAGGTGTTGACCTTCCTACTCCTTTGCATTTCTTATAAATGCACTCATCTAGCTATGTGTTTCCATCTAACTAGCCATTAGCTTGTATCTTTCTTGAGTCTAGTGTGTTGTCTTGATTAATGGGAATAACATTATTTTTCCTATCATCTTGGTATTGAATGGTGTTGGGTCTATCACTATGGGACTAAGTCTTGGTTGATTTCTTTCTTATTACAAAATCTAACAATTTTGTAAAGCCTAATATGTAGGAATATAAAGATGTCATAATGTGAGAACCTCATATGATGATAGGAAGCAAGGTGCTCCCAATGTTGCGTCTAATTAGGGCCATAAACCAATGATAATAACTATGAATGTTAGAAGGGAAAGATGGACACAGAGAAGTACAGAATGTCACCATGATAAGCATTGATATAGTGTAATCAACATAAAACATGATAGTGTAAGTTATAATCATTGTTAGCAAAAAAATGTGAGTCAAAAGATCTAAGTTTGGTACTTGTAGAAGAGCACATAATCATCATAAGATAAAAGTGTGTGAGTGTAAACATGTAGGCATGTATCTATAAATGGAAAAGGATGATAAAATGCTCTTAATGTTGCTCCCAATGGGAGGGCACCTAATCAAGAAACCTATATAAATAGATCCTCTAAATTGGTCAATTGTAATCACATAATTGTGGTGAAATGTAATGCAATAACTTGCACAAAAGAAGAATATAATAATATGTTGCAAATAGTTCAGAATAATAAGCCACTTCGAGAGGGAATCCTCCAAATGTCTCCAAGAAGAACACAATTCGCAATATGATAATAATAAATTAACCACTAGCTCCTATATATATATCTAATTATGCCATGGTTGCCACCCAAGCTGACTTAGATACCTAAATATAACACCTGAGGTGACTTAATTATCTAAATAAGACTATAATAATGATCATTCATTCTTCATATATTCAAAAACAATTCACTGCTTTGTAACCTTGGGAGTGAATTTGGTGGAAACCCTGATTTTACAATAACTCCTTCAAATATGCTCCAAATGACCTCAAATCTAGACTATAGCAGCTTCAATATGGCTTTGAAAAACCTCCAATGAGAAAAATTTATCAAAATAAGAGAGATATACACCTCACAATTTAACCTTTTGTAACCTTGGGAGTGAATTTGGTGGAAACCCTGATTTTACAATAACTCCTTCAAATATGCTCCAAATGACCTCAAATCTAGACTATAGCAACTTCAATATGGCTTTGAAAAACCTCCAATGAGAAAAAATTATCAAAATAAGAGAGATATGCACCTCACAATTTAACCTTTTGAGTAAAAAAATTGCCTTGATTCTTGCCCTCTAAGTGCCAAGATCATGCTCTAATACCAATTGTAATGAAATAACTTGCACAAAACAAGAATATGATAATAATATGCTACAAATAGTTGAGAATAATAAGCCACTTCGAGGGGGCAAACCTGCAAAAGTCTCTAAGAACATAATTCATCATATGATGATAATAAACTAACCACTAGTTCCTATATATACCTAATTATGCCATGGTTGCCATCCAAGGCAACTTAGATATCTAAATTTAACACCTAGGATGACTTAATTATCTAAATAAGACTATAATAATGATCATATAACTTAATTAAGAGTTAAGGGAGCCACAAGCCAACTACTTAGAACCATGTGCACATTATAGAATTTAAGGCGTAGCATGAAATGGAAGATTGCCTCCCATGAGAAGCTATAATCAATTACATTGCAAGAGTTATATCTAGTATTCATGGTTGGATAAATAATTTGTTTTTATATGTACATGTAAGGTAATCTCAAATTTTGTTTACGCATCGAATATAGTAATTAAATTTGTGAATATTGTGCTTATAATTAGAAATATGATTATGAAATACCCATATGAATGTTGTTAAGATTAAGGTGCCATCAACCTTGTAAATTCTATGTATTTAATTACTCCTAATATTGTTTGTAAATCATTCATAAGGGATGAAGTATTCACCAAGTAGCAATCTTGTTTCTGCCGCATTTTGGATCCTTGTACCCAACAGGAGGGTGTGGGGGGCTTCCCCCCCACTACTATCGCCCTTGAAGAGAAATTTTTTTTTAGAAAATTGCCTTGTAAAATATTGTAATTTCGTAGTCAATCTAGACCATTTATCATTAGGTCATAGATCTGACGATAGAAGTTGTGTTAGGGCTTTTTGCCCTCGAAGGCAACACTCTTTTAAGAGTATATTGTATTATGGTCGTGGATGAGTATTAAAGGTGTTGTTGGATTGAAGACTTCAAGAGGAGATTGATAGTGTTGTATTGTAAACTCTATTGAAGTTAATACAAACTGGTGCACCTCTTCTTGTGTGGAGTTATTTCCTGAAAGGGTTTCTCTTCATAAACACTATGTTATGTGTTTGATCTTTTGTTTTGTTGTTTCTTTGTGTTGATTTCATACTATCTCCATTTTGGTTCTGCACTGGATTAATAGTTACAGTTGTAATCAAATTTATGTTCTATAGTTGTTCACCTTCATTTTTAACAAATGTAATGTATCAATCTACCTATAAATCATAATGGAAACATTGTAAGATGAAGCAATCAAAAAACTAAAAACAATCCCATAAACTTGTGTAATTGGCTCAACAAAATCACTAACTATAACTTATTAATAAACTATAGGAGTGTCTATAGGTAAGGATGAAAAAGATATATCACTAAAGTTCAAATCTAAATGAATCATAAATACTATAGGTTCCTGTAGATTAGATAAACTTTTAAGGTAGAAATACTAAACAAAATGCACTAAACACCAAGTTATACCTTGCAAGCCAATGCAATCCCATCAAGGGAAGAAGGAGCCTTTGCACCCAAAACAAGCTTCTTGACAAAGATTTACCCTAAACAATGGATTTAAATGTGAAATGCTACTCAAATTAGCAACTCACTATCCTAGCTCAAGAGTGATTTTGGTATTATAACTTTGCATAAACTTGGATGATGAAAATGGCTTGGGAGAGGTTTTATTTATAGATTTTTGGAAGGGATTTTGATCCAAGGGTGGAGATTGATTTGGAAGATCAATGGTGGAGGATAAAAGTGATGTGGAGGGCCTAGATTCAATCTTGAATGAATGGAGGGCTATGAATAAAAGTGATTCTTTTATTCATTTTAGGAAAAGGGGTTATTTAATGAGCATGGGGCTGAAGGATTATTTTGTAATAAAAGATTCATATGGGGGAATGTAAATGAATTAAAAATTTATTTGGGGAAGAGAGGAAATAAATGAGTATGGGGTTGTAAGGAGAAATAAATGTGATGTGGGATGTTTTTAAATAAAAAATTGACTTATGTGGATTTAATTCAATTTTTTATTTGGAGGATGTGGGGAAGGGTGTTAAACTAGGTTTGACCACCCAAATGAAGGGGTTAGGATTAATTAAACAGAGGTTTTATTTAATTAATCCTAGGGCTAAGATGAGGTAGGCTAGGGTAGGCAATTAAATAATAGCTATTTAATTGTCTAGGGTAGGGATAGGTTAATTATAGGCTAAATTAATTAGTTAACATGGTTTTAACTAATTAATTGGATTTAGTGAAAAAAAGGGGAAATTGATTTAATAAATATTACATATTTATTAAATCAATTGGCTAAGGTTTGGACTATTGAATTAATGAAATTAATTCAATTTTAGAGATAAAATAGTGTGATTTTGGAAAATGAAAGGGATAATTAATTAAATAAAAATTTAATTAATTGGTTAGAAGGGAAATTGGTGTGTTTAAGGTTGCTGGGAGTCAGTTTGATGGTAGAAGACATTTTTAGGTGTCTACATTTGCCCCTCTTTGACGTGGCGTTTGAACCTAGTAGGGAAGTGGCGTCAAGTCGAAGAAAAATATGCCCCAACTGCCAGGTAAGTGTGAGATGGATAAGGGATGCCCCCTCGAGAGGTTGGCAGGAAAAATAAATTTTTTTCAGGCGATTTCTCGAAAAGGATGCGACGGGAGTGAGAGTTGGATAGGGGATGGGAAAAGAGGATGACGGGAAGAAAAACGGAGGAAAAAGGTTGAGATCTGCCCCTGGAGGGAAAAAGAGGAGGTGGAAGGATGACATGGCCCACTATATTAGGCAAAGTGGGCCCTTAGAGTGTCACATTTGCACACTTTTGACTTTGGAGAAGAAAGGATGAAGGAGAGATGGTTGATCGTAACCCCCAGTTCCCGCGACTTTGACACATCTCTAAGCAGTTCCGAGAGTTTGGTCGGGCACCAGGCGCTGGACCCCCGATAGGGCCTAACCCTGTCTTTGTAATTTTTTCGTTTTACGTGCATTTTTTTAGGTTTTGGGATTTGGGGTTGGAGCGCGTAGCGCCAACAGTAAGGCAGATTAGCACCATCATCTGGATTGGCGCTATCCGCCCGGGTAGGTTTAGGGTGGTTTGTCACCATTAGGTAGGTGTTTTAGCGCTATCATCCAGATTAGCGCCATAAAAAGGAAGAATAGGATTCTGGCATTTTAACGCCAAATTGGGGTTAAAGTGGCGCTATTATCTGGAATAGCGCCATCATGGGAAGTAGCGCTATGATACGTTTTAGCGCTATCATGTGTATTAGCGCTATTGACTGGATTAGCGCTATTTGGGTAATCAGCGCCATTGGTCGGTATAACGCCAAAAGGAAACGTGACGCCATTTGGAGAAATGGCGCGATGGGTAGGGCACAGTAGCGCTATTTTTTGGATTGCGCAAAGAATTATGCGCAGTGGCGCTATTTTCTGTATTAGTGCGATTTAGAGGAAATTTTAGTGCCATTTTTAAAAATGGCACAAGGAGTTGTCTGTTTTCATGCCACCTGATGCTGGCCTTTTAGACATTTAGAAGAAAAAGGTTGGTTTAGAAGAAGATAGGTTGACAGCTAATCATAATGTTGTGGATGCAAGATACTCAGCGATTTATATTACAGTCACGTGAGCGGCGAGTTCCATCCGTGATGGCACTATTCGATGGTTTTGATGATGTGACACGGGCACGGTTATCAAGATTAGGGCTTCTGACGGTGTCCTCGATGCTAGTTCTGTGAGCTCATAGAGCTCTGATTACAGCGATGGTGGAGAGGTATCGCTCTGAGACCTGCAATTTTTTGTTGCTGACTGGTGACCTGACCATTACACTTGAGGATGTTTATCACATCCTCAAGCTACCTATTCGAGGTCAGCGGGTTTGATATGACACGAGGACGGGGTGGAGTGCCCTTATCAGAGTGTTTGGGGCGGACCACATTGTTCTCTTCGCAGACGAGAGAGAGATAGACTATGAGGGGACATTGGCTGCGGGTGCAGATCCCTTTGCCTTATTTTTTTTGTGTGCGTTGATTGGAGGTGTTGTGATGCCTGACAAGCGAGGCAGGGGTTTTCCAGTTGGTTGGGGCAGGATGATAGAGGGGATGGTGATGCATGAGACCGTCTATGCCTAGGGACCAGCGATGTTAGGGCAATTATACTATGAGATGCACACAGTTGCCTACCTGCATGATAGAGCGTTGTCAGCTGGAGTGACTCTGCTTCACGTATGGATTTGGGAGCACATCCCAGTTACAAGGCTAATATGTGGGTACTATCGGCGGCCATTTGATGCCTTTGTGTTGTTATATCAGGATGCAGAGTACATGTATACTGGGTAGGTGCGGCATTGGAGGAGGATACTAGATGATGTGATTAGTGTGACCCAGCAACCATATATCGGCATAGAGCCACGGCCAGATGACGATATTCATCTCCTGTTTGCTTTTCAGCAGCAGTACCTTATGGGTCGAGGAGACCATACTATAGATATGTATCTACCCTGGTGGGTCACGCGACAGTTTGGTTTGGTACAGGACACTCCGCAGCAGATGGCAATATTCACGCGGACACCTCAAGATGTGGCCTATTGGCCTACAGCCATACAGCCACAGGTCGCCCTAGCTGATTTTGGAGCCCTACGGCCAATGCGGTGGGACTGGAGGAGCACAATTAGAGATGTAGGGACTACTGCTGCATATGATATATGGTGGCATATGCATCAGTCTACTCAGTTGATAGATCCAGCGAAGGAGGTGGTAGGTTCAGGGGGGGATGATTCAGGTGATGATGGAGATGACCCAGATGGGGATGACCATATGGAGGAGGAGGAGGAGGAGATTATTGAGGAGATCCTTGTGGAGGTTGGAGATGATGGAGAGGAGAGGTTGATTGCTAGGGATGGTCAGCTGATAGATGTGTTGGCGGCAGTGGCAGCAGGACAGGGGCAAGTGGGGCAACAGGTACTTGTGCAGCAGGTTCCTGTTGAACAGGTGTAGGTTGGTTTAGGGAGACAGCCTAGAGGACCTCGGCGGTGTGGGGGACAGCAGAGGGCGGATAGGGGTGATCTACCCCCACCACAGGTAGCGCAGCAGCGGGCTATTGGGGGAGGGCAGCAGGCAACAAGGGAGCAGGCAGGTACCTCAGGGACAGCTGGAGAGGACGAGGTAGGGAGGCTCACACCTCATCGGTGACGATGGGATGAGGAGGAGGAGGTGGAGACCCTGTGAGCACAAGTGGTGAGCCTACAGGAGGTATTGGAGAGCCACGAGGCAGAGTTGGTGCAGTTGCGGGGGGCACTTGCCTTATTAGATGGGGCAGATGGACAGGTGGCAGTGTTACAGGCACAGCTAGCCCAGGCTCAAGGTGAGGTAGAGGTGTTGACCAGAGAGTGGGATACAGCACTTGGCAGGGCACAGCAGGCAGAGACTGCATTAGGCAGTCTATAGGCTTCAGGTGGTGGACGTGCCCAGTTTTGACAGGGATGCAAGCTCAGTTGTCCCACTGATTCAGGTACAGGGGGATTTGACAGAGAGTAGTAAGAGGATGGAGTACTATAGGGGCTTGTATTATGCGGTCGTGCCAGCAGCGTAGCAGGCACCGAGCTATAGCCAGGTCAGTAGATCGAGGGCATCGAGATCACATAGATCGAGATCTATTTAGTCAGTTCAGCAGACGATGCCTCCTCCCTCACATGTGCCCCAGCAAGTTCCACAGGTGCAGGCACAGCCATAGCCACAGCTACAGACAGGAGCACAGCCACGACCAGGATCAGAGTCTCCCACTCCCTCAGAGAGAGGATCCTCCCTGTGATGGTTATATCATGTTAGCCCTTAGAGGCATTGTATCAAGACACTATATATTTTTTGATGATGTATACATGAGTGATGTACATTTTTTGCGGTGATTATATATGATGCGATGATTTTTTATGGTTTATGATGCTTATGATTATGATGCTCTATTATGATGATGCCTATGTGATGGATGCAGTATTTCTTTATGGACTTTATATGCTATGGATGTGTTATGTTTATGCAATGATGTTTTTGTTTTTATGGATGCATTTATGATGGATTTGTTGTGCTACATGCATGGTGTTTGTGATCTTATGGACTATATGATGTCTAATGCAAATGAATGTTTCAGAAACATTGATTATGGAAATGTATGTTTATGTATGAAAAGAGGCATATGCAGCTAGATGTTTATTGATTGCATGATGATGTCATGTGACTAAGTGGTCATGAGATGGTATGCAATGTGATGTATAATGTGCAAGTAAATGATTCTAGAATGAACTTAATTATTATGCAAACTTAAATGGATTAAAATGGACCTAAGTGATATGCAATTTAAAATGGATGAACCTAATTGGTATGTAACTTAAAAATGAATCTAAATGACATGCAATTTAAAATGGATGAACCTAAATGATATGCAACTTAAAAATGAATCTAAATGACATGCAACTTAAAAATGAATCTAAATGGCATTCAATTTAAAATGGATGAACCTAAATGATATGCAACTCAAAAATGAATCTAAATGACATGCAACTTAAGTGATCCAAATGAATCTAATGATATGCAACTTTAAGTGATCTATATGAATCTAATGATATGCAAATTAAAAATGAATCTAAATGACATGCAAGTTAAAATGATCTTGATGAATCTAATGATATGCAATTTAAGTGATCTAAATGAATCTAATGATATGCAAATTAAAAATGAATCTAAATGACATGCAATTTAAAATGATCTTGATGAATCTAATGATATGCAATTTAAGTGATCTAAATGAATCTAATGATATGCAAATTAAAAATGAATCTAAATGACATGCAATTTAAAATGGATGAACCTAAATGATATGTGTAATTAGGCGATACGCAGGATGCATGCTAGGTGATGGGTGGGATGATCAGGTCCTGATACACATGATGTTCTTTGTTTGATCCTGAGTGGTAAGGCTGTGGGAGAGGGGATCAGGTGGGGAGAGGATAGGGGAGTATGGATGGGATATGGGTAAGATTGTAAGTGTTTTGAAGGATGGGGGTGGTGAGACGGGGGGGTGGTTAGGTCATAAGACACCACATCATTGAGGGGAGATTTGCTTTGATTCAGGATGTGTTGAGTGGAAATATGGTGGGGGAATGGGATTAGTGAGGAGATTAGATTGGTGGGGGGGGAATGATGATCAAATCTAGGCCGAGATGGGAGTGTTGATTGAGTGATTAGGATGATGATTTTGAGCTAGTAACAGTAGTTGCAAAAGCTTAATTGAGAACGTTTCTTAGTTTACTGTAGCAATGTAGGATACAGTTCACAAAGGTATGAAATGACCTAGGTGATGATGTATATCCTACGATTGCATGGACTAGACCCACAAACAATAGGTTGATTTCATGCATGCCCAAGGTAGTATAATCTTGCCTAGCCTAGGAAGGGGACTCATAGCGATGAGTGTGAATAATACATATAAGGTTTTAAGGCCTATATATGTGAATAGGACACATCATGCTAGAACCGACCCAGCGTTTAACATATGAATACTATTCCTAGAGTAATGAAACCAACCCACAAGCACAGCATACAGAAATAATGACTATGTCTACTCCAGGTGTCGTCTGCTACTTACCATGATATAATGAGATCAAGGTAGCTTTGGAGAAAACTTAGAGTGAGACAAAAAGATAAAAATCAATAATCAAAAAGACCAACGAAAAGATACAAATAGCCTTTGTGTACTCTTGCCAAGAGACGTGATGACAGAATGATAGATATTTGTCCATTGTAGGAAAGATATATCCTAGGACATAGATCAGTTGGTTTTGACTGGAAAATTTTGTGGAAGATGGGCAAAAGAACATTTTGGCCAAATGTAGGATTATGATTGGTGGGTTGATTGATGATTTTTGCGCTAGGAACCATGTTTCGAGTGTATACATAGCGTGTGTATTATTTATTAGATCTAGAAAGCTCAGTGAATGGGGGCCATCCAAACAAGTTGGATGGGTATATCTTTGGTATCTGAGTACTGGAAACATCCTTCGTATTCCAGACTGCCTACATACCCTGTATCCACGGGATCAAGGTACTTTCAAGATGCGGGTGAAATGAATATGTTGTTCTGGCATGACCTGATGATGTGGGAATGGTTTGGGATGAGTGTGATGTGATGAAGATTGATTGTGTGTTTGATGATTGTGATTTGTAGCGAGATCGATGTATGGGGTGATTGTTTTTGGATTTTCTATGTTTTTCTACTATTTTTTTGGATTTTTGGATTTTTTATTGTTTTGGGATTTTTTATTGTTTTTGGATTTTCTAATTTTATGATGTTTTTGTATTTTTGACTTTTGAGTTGTATAAGGGGAGGCTTACAAGGATCCTCGTTCCATGGGTTGGGCTTAGGGTGGAATATTGCGGGATGGGAAGCGATAGGACTTGATGTTTGAGAATTCCAAGCCATGGAATGCATGAGATATGGAGTGATGTGATGGAAAGAGGACTTATTAGATGGTAGAACTAGCCACTATGCATGGCGCCTGAAACAGGTTTTCACCATGGTACTTATCCAAGGCGTCACCGAAGTGATTTTCACCATTGAAAGTTTTTTATTGCACTCGGGTTTTTCTAAAAAAAAAATTTTTTTTTTGCTTTTTTGATTTTTTAATTTGTTTTTTTTTTCCATTTGGGGTACCCGATGGGTTATGCATAGAATTTCTTGAGATGCAGAATGTTCATCGGCTCATCCAGAGGCTGCCCCTCAGGTGTTGCAAGCTGATAGGCTCCTGATCCATAGTCAGCTGTGATGACATAAGGTCCTAGCCAGTTGGGTTCAAACTTTCCTTGCTTAGGACGTTCTTGCAGGTTCTTCTGATTTTCCATAAGGACAAGGTCACCTACTTCAAATTTTCAGATTATGATCCTCTTGTTATAGCTTCTTCGGAGGTGGTTTTGATATGCCTACAGGTGGTTCAACGCATTCAAGCGTTTCTCATCCAGTAGTTCCAGTTGATGCAACCTTGCGACTCTGTAGTCCTCATCAAAGATTATGCTTTGCAGGAATACTCGTAGTGATGGGAGCTCGACCTCAATAGGTAAAATGGCTTCAAATCCGAATACTAGGGAAAATGGGGTGGCTCCTGTAGGAGTGCGAATGCTTGTGCGGTAGGCCCATAGAGCAGAGTTGAGTTGAAGGTGCTAGTCGCAGCCAGCTTCATTGACTGTCTTCTTTAGGATGCGAAGGATGGTTTTATTAGAAGCCTCTGCTTAACCATTTCCTTGAGGGTAATACGGTGTGGAGAAATGGTGTTTGATATCAAATTTTTCGCACAAGGTGCGAACTTCTTGGTTCTTGAATGGGTTTCCATTGTCTGTGACAATGGAATGGGGGATACCATAGTGGCAAATAATGTAGTGGAGGATGAATTTGGAGATTTGGGTGCCAGTGGTGAAGGTCAAGGGTATTGCTTCCACCCACTTTGTGAAGTACTCAGTAGCAGTGATAATGAACTTATGGCCGTTGGAGGATGGGGGATGTATTTTCCCTACGAGATCAAGTCCCCACTGTGAGAAAGGCCATGGTGTTGTGATTGGTTGGAGCTCCTGTGCTGGTGCGTGGATAAGATCGCCATGCTGTTGACATGGGAGGTATTTCTTGATAAACCTGTAGGAATCTCGTTCCATTGTTGGCCAATAATAGCCAGTCCTCAGGATCTTTTTAGAGAGAGCGGGTCCACTTGAATGCACCCCACAAATACCTGCGTGTACCTCTTCCAAAAATACTTCAGCTTCCCTAGAGTCTAAACATCAGAGAAGCGTGCCATCAAGACTCCTTTTATAGAGAGTGTCACCTACAAGGATGAAACAGGAGGCCCGACAGATGAACAATTTTCTCTGAGATGTGGATAGGTTGGGAGGGAGGATATTATCATGAAGGTAGAGGTAGGTTTCCTGATACCATGGTGATAAGGGACCAAAAATTTTGCACACTAGTTCAGATTGAGGAACATCGTATGCCAGGATGGGTAGCTCTTCGATCAAGAATTCGCACCTCTTGTTGTTTTTCTTCATGTCAACTAGGGACCCGATGGTAGCCATGGTGTATGCAGCTTTGTTATTTAACCTTGGGATCTACTCAAAGTGGATATCGTCGAAATAATCTTTAAAATCATCAACCATATTCTTATAGGGAAGGAGCTTATCATCCTTGGTTTTGTATTCATTATTTACCTGCCTAATGACCAGTTGAGAGTCGCCATACACAGTTAGCTTTTCAATTTTCCATTTGATGGCCAGCAGAGACCTGTGATGAGGGCCTCATACTCTGCTATGTTGTTGGTGCATGGAAATGTGATTTTGAAGGATTTAGGGATTGTGCCACCTTGAGGGGTAACAAACAGGACGCCTGCCCCCAAGCCTCTGTGAGTGTATGATCCATCAAAATACATCTTCCATGTGTTTATGGCTGGTGTGATTGTCAGGATGGCTTCGTCTGGAAACTCTGCTATTGTAGGATGATCTGCCTGAATAGATGCTTCAGCTAAATGATCTGCTATGACTTGTCCTTTGATCGCCTTTCTCTCTATGTATTCTACGTCGAATTCGGTGAGAATCATGACCCATTTTGCCATTCTTCCAGTAAGAGCGGCTCTGTTTAGTAGGTATTTTAGTGGGTCAATTTTAGCAATGAGCTTGGTCTTGTGATTGAGCATATAGTGTCTTAACTTTTGTGAAGTAAAGATGAGGGCTAAGCATGCTCGTTCGATTTGTGTGTAGTTGAGCTCATATGAGATCAAGGTGCGGCTAATGTAGTAGATGGCTCTTTCCTTCCCGTGCTCATCATGTTGTGCTAACAAGGCTCCAATAGTTGTGTCTGTCGCTGAGATGTACAAGAGGAGGGGCTCTCCTTGCCTTGGTGGAGTTAGAACAGGGGGATTAGCCAGATATTCTTTTAGCTGATCGAAGGCACCCTGACACTAATTGTTCCAGACAAAACCTGTATCTTTCCTTAGGAGATGTTGGAATGGTTGGCATTTGTTAGCAAGTTGAGCAATGAACCGGCGAATGGACTGTAGTTTCCCCTGCAGGCTTCTTAGTTGTTTTAGTGTGGTTGGAGGAGGCATTTCAGTTATGGCCTTGACCTTTGCGGGATCTACTTCAATTCCTCTTCTGGAGACTATGTATCCCAAAAGTTTGCCTGAGGTGACGCCAAAGACGCACTTCTTTGGATTTAGGCGCACATTATATTTCTCTAACCGGTCGAAGATCATGGCCAACACATCTAGGTGTTCTTCTCTGGTCTTTGATTTCCCTAGTAAATCATCCACATAGTCTTCCATAATGTGGTGAAACAGGTCATGGAAAATGACAGTCATGGCTCTTTGATAGGTAGCTCCTGCATTCTTTAGGCCAAACAGCATTACCACCCAGCAGTATGTTCCCCATGGGCATATGAAGGTTGTTTTGTACTGATCTTCTTTGGCAATTTTGATTTGGTTATACCCTGAAAAGCCGTCCATAAGAGATAACATCTCATGCCCTACCGTGAGATCCACTATCATGTCGATGCTTGGTAGTGGGAAGTCGTCTTTTGGGCAGGCTTTGTTGAGGTCTCTGAAGTCAGTGCAACAGCGGATTCAGCCATCTGGTTTAGCAACTGGTACGAGGTTTGAAACCCATTCAGGATAATCAATTGGGCAGATGAACCCAACATCTAGTAACTTTTTCAGTTCTGCCTTGACTAGGAGAGCTACCTGAGGATTCATTTTTATGAGCTTTTGCTTGATTGGTTTTGCATCAGGACGCACTGCAAGATGATGAACAACCAAGGCAGGATCTAGCCCTGGCATGTCTACATAGGTCCACACAAAATTGTGATTTCTGCGTGTGAAGAAGGACAAGAAGTTCTCCTATTCCAGTATGCTGAGAGATTCTGCTCTGTATGTGATTTTCAGCTCTTCCTCTGTCCCAAGATTCATTTCCTAAGCTGGTTCTACCAAGATGGGTGATCTGTCTAGATATACTTTATCTATTTCAGGAAGGCCCATGCTTCCATCTCCTGGCACCTCGTGGAGGTTTTCACTAGGAGATGCGTCTTTTGTTTTTACTATTTTAGGATCTGACACCGCCGCAGAACGGTTTTCACCATCAGATCCGTTTTTTATTTTTATATTTTGATGACTGGAAGCAGGGGTTGTCTCCCTGAAATAGGCATCCAGATTGAGTTCCATGATGTATCCAGCCCTGTGATCTCCTAAGGCGAAGTTGTCTCTTACTCCCATCATTTTAGCAATGGCTTCGTCATTTGGTACGATATCAAAGAGAGGAGGTCCTCGTTGGTCCCAGTCAATGAGGTCAGGGTATACTAATGGTAGGTCGTTGGATGATGAGGCGAGAGTGGTGACTGAGTAGATGGTGCAAATGGAGGAGTCAAAGAAGTCGGCAAAATCACTAAAGGAGTCTTGAAGGCCTGTTTCGTTAACATTGTCAACGTCTAAGGAGACTGTAGCTACCTCGACTAAGATACATTTGCCGGTAGTGAGAATGCATTGTGGTTGACCATACCCTAACCCTTGAGTATAGGGGTTTCTTGTTGCTTGCAGCGGTTCTACAATCCCCTGTTCATGAAGGCCTATACCACCTTGTCCTTTGTAACCCATGCTTTTGAAGATTTCAGAGCCTTTGACGTAGATTTCTGTTGGGATTGTGGGGGCTTCTTGTTCAGTTTCCTCGTCCTTATACAGCTAGGATGATATGTCCTCAAGCACATCCTAATCTAGGAGGTGATTCTTCTCAAAGACAGGTGATGGTTTGCACTTGATGATGACTGTGTTGGTTGTTTCTGTATTTGGGATGCCAAATGTCTTAGGATTGGGTAATGTGCCTACACAAAAGGTGCCGTGTAGGTCATATTCCCCACATCCCATGTCGATTAGCTTGATCTGGACCTCAGATGGTGGAGGTGCTTGGGATGAAGTGGAGGCGATGTTTACAGGGTCGACATATGAGTTTGACGCTGTTGGATTGGCTTCAGTGGTGGCTTTATTGTATGGGCAGAATGTTTGGTTGTAACCTTCCAGAAAACTACAGTATTGGAAGGGGCGAGAGTCGGCATAGACTGTGACTTTTGTGCCATTGTGAGGGAATTTGAGGCATTGATGGAAGGTGGATGGGACGGCTTGCATGGCATGAATCCATGGTCTGCCGAGAAGGATATTGTAGGGGAGGTCGAGATCAAGAACCTGACATTTAGTTTCCAATATTTTCTGTCCCACTTGAATGGGAAGCTTGATAGTGCCTTCAGAGAGCCATTTGGTGTCATCATAGCCTTTGATCGTGATGCACTCGTTGGTGTCGACAACCACATTGGAGTACCCCAAGTGTTTTAGTAGTTTTAGAGTACATATGTTGAGGCTGGAGCCACCATCTATTAAGACTCTTTTAATGGTGTGCTTGTGGATGCGGACTTCAATGTGTAGGGCATCGTTATGTATGTGTTCGGAGGCGAGTAGGTCTTTTTCTGAGAAGGTGAGATGGTGGGGTGCGGCGATGTTTCCTACCATGGCTTGGAATTGAGTTACATTCAAGTTGGCAAGGACTTGTGTTTGCAAGAGCGCTTTGTCGAGAATGTCCTTGTGAAGGGGTGATGTGCGAAGCAACTCGAGGATGGAGATTTGTGCGGGTGTCTTTCCTAGATGGTCTAGGAGGTTATATTGATGGGTAGGCGATGGGCGTATGGTTGGACGAGGAGGTAGAGGATCTGATGTGGATGCAGGTGTTTGTTCGGTGGTAGGGGTTGTGCGGATAGATACACGGCCTCAGCGGGTTGTCATGGCGCATCGGGTGCTTGTGCCTGAATGGTGATTGTGTTGACATGATGGGATGATGGTTCTATCCGTCCTACGATAGAGTCATAGGACACGAGTGGTGGGGTGACATTGTAGGCTTGGTTGGATGAGGAGGCTTTGTTGTGATTAGGTAGGGGATCCTTGTAAGCTCTGAGGTTGGCGTTTGGTGATGGTTGGGCAGTGTGATCGAGGCTGACTAGATTTTGTTCTATAAGGTCTTGGATGCAATGTTTTAGTTGCATGCAGTCAGCTGTTTTATGACCCGCAACATGGTGGTATGCACAGTAGTCATTCTCATTGTACCACGCGGCTTTTAGTTCATTCTCTTGACGGGGTCTAACGGGTGGGAGCGTGATCAAATTTTGCTTGAGACATTTGTCAAGGATGTCTTCGACGAGTTCCGCTAAGGGTGTGAATTGTCTTCATAGTTTGCGTGGTTTATTTTGACCTCTCTGATTATTTACATTTGTTGCATATGTATGCGTTGGTGATTGGTTCTGTACATGTTGGACGGATTTCACATCCGTGACGCCGTCGTTCATATTATTCTTGTTCTTCCCCCAATAGTGTGATTTGTCATTTGATTGTGTATTGGCGTTGTTTTTGTATTAGGGGTGTTGTTATTGGATTTGTTGTTGTTGTTGTTGTCATTGTTGTTGTTGGACTTGTAGTCGTACAGTTTGATGGAGCCCTTAGCAATGAGGACCCGTTCAATAGTGGTACCTTTGTCGATGACCTCTTCAAAGGTAGATGCACAAAGAATTTGTAAATGGAACCCTAATTCTTGATTGAGATTGGTCACGAACATGGTGACGAGTTGTTTCTCAGGAATGGGCCATGGGAGTTTACTTGCTAAGCCTCTCCACCTTTGCAAGAAGGAAGAGAAGGCTTCTCCGTTCTTTTGTTTGGTGTTGCAAAGGTATGTCATAGACATTTCATGCTCGAAATTGTAGGAGAAGTGGTTTACAAATTTCTCCGCAAGCTCAGGGAAAGTCCTAATACCTGGGGGAAGATGTGCGAACCATTCTGCGGCTTGACCGCCGAGGCTTCTTAGGAATAGTCTCATTAGATAAGTGTCGTTATTAGAGACTTCTAAGCAAGCGATGTAGAACTCCCTAAGGTGGTCCCTAGGGTCTCCCTTTCCTTTGTATTTGTCGAATTTAGGTGTCTCAAAGTTCTTGGGGAAAGGGGGCATGTACAAAGTGCAATCAAATGGATAGGGGCAAATATCCTCAAAGGAATAGTGCTTTCTCTTGCCCCCAGTTTGTAGGTCATCTACCTTTTGGATTAAGCCTTGTAGGACGGTTGTGAGATCCTGTGGTTGTTGTGGTTGTTGTATGTACGTCTGTTGGTTGGTGAGATGTTGGAGATGGGGTGGGATTTGACGTTAGGGATGTGTTTGAATGAGATGTTGGTATTGCAGGTTGGTGTTTGGGTTGATTGGTGCCTAATGTTGTTGATGCGTGTAGAGTTGTTGGAGAACATGTGGTGGTATTTGGGGATTGGGATTATGTTGATTTATGGGATTATGTGCGTATGTGACATTAGATGGATTGACGTTGGGTATGTGGACATTGGATTGGTTAAATGTGTTGCGAGGTGGTTGTGAGAATAATTGCCGTAGGTATGCAATGGTTTGAGGGTTGGGTGGGGGCACACTCGTGGATGTACTTGCTTGCGTGATGTTGCCTTGTATGCCCATGGTGATGTGTGAAGCAGAAGGGTTTATGGTAGTTGTGGTAGTAGAGGTGATAACGGATTGGGAGATTGTAGGGATGGCGGTACACATGGGAATTGTAGATGTGGTAGTGGTTGAGCTTGTGGAGGTGGTAGATACGGTAGGTGTTGACATTTGAGAGATGGTGGGTTGGGTATGTGATGTAGATGCTTGGGTATTTGATGGGGTAGGGACGATTGTAGAGGTGGATGGTTGTGATGATGTCGTGATGGGGGGGAGTTGAGCACCAATTTTTAGAAGATGATCAAGATATCTACTTGGGTCCAACCTTAGGATTTTATCAAGTAGGTCCATGTTGTCGACGTCTTGCGTAAAGCTCAAGACATCTAGATCATCTTGGGAAAGGGTGGGGATGTTTTGTGTTGGTGGTGGTGGTGGTGGTTGTAAGTAACTGAAGGGATTTTCGTTGGGGCCATATGGGGGGATGTAGGAGTATGTAGATGGGTTGTATGTTTGATAGATGGGTATGTTGGTGCTATTGGTATTAGGCATGCCAAATTGCCACTGTTCCGCCATTTCTTGATTCTTTTTGTGTTGTGATCTCGTGATGGGCATGCACGCGTATGGGTTTGATTTCTAGAAGTAGAGTGAGATGGGGATGGAGACCTTAGAGAATCAGAATGATTATGTTGGACCCAAAGATGGATGTGGTAGTGATATGAAGTAGAAGTGAGGATGTGGTGGAAGGTCGATATGTCTTTCCAAAGGTTTTATCCTAAGGGTGATACAAATGGATGATATTGATTTTTGCACAAATTTTGGACCAAATATGGATGATGATGATGTTTGATGAAAAAGGGATTTTGAATTTGATGTTTTGATTTTGATTGATTAGGATGATTAGGATGATGTTCTTGATGGTCAACAAATTGAGCTTTAGATAAGATCTAGATTTTGTGTTGGCACAAAGGGATGTTTTTTCTTTGTTTGGGGTAGACTAATGACCTTACGCAAAGAGGGGTGATTTGTTTTTCTTGAAAGGTAGACTAATGACTTTTCAAGGAAAATGTGATGTTAATGATAAGATCTAGATTTAACTTTGGCTCAAAAGGATGACAAGGTTTGGTGGATGATTTGTTGATGGGTGTTTTGATTTGGATTTAGATTTTTTAAAATGATTTTCTTATGACAAGGATTTTGGTTTGGTCCAAAAGGTATGCGAATAGAGATGAGGTGGATATGAAAAATGAGGTGGGGTCCAACAATTGGTGGTGATTAATTCTCTAAGGTCAAAGAGAAGGTGTGATTTTAGAAAATTTTGAAGAAAATGGATAGACTGTTATCAGATTTTTGGGATGTGAATATGGATTATGGCTGTGCAGAGGGTGAAGATCACAACTGGATAGGTCTCAATTTCAAGCAAGTCAATCTTAAAATAGCGCCAATACACAGGTGCAATGGCGCCAAATTAAGACAGAGATAGCGCTAAAACAAGACAGTGTTTGTCAAGGTCCTAAAAAGATAGATTTTTTATGGCAATTTTTAGATTTTCTTTGTTTGGAATGTGATCAAATGATTTGGTTTGTCTCTTGGCAATGTTGTTGCAAACAATTCAAGCACAATAATCACACAATAATCAAGATCTTGCTTTGTTTTGAAAAAAGATGTGTGATTTTATTTAACAAGCACTTTGAACAACCTAAGGTGAGAATGTGACAGTATTTGTAGAATCCCCTAGCTGCGCCTATTCAAAACGGGTAGCTCCAGGATCTTGGTAGCACTAGCTCCTCCTTACAATTGCACACACTTCTCACGCATACCAAGATCCAGGTTTCTTATAAGGCTTGTCCCTCACCAAACCTTTAGATTGTCCCTACTACCTCGGCTAAGAACCACATGAATTGGGGCCGCTTCAAAGGTTTCCCTTCTGCGTCCACAAATAGAAAGATTTTGGCTTGCTAAACAATGGTTCGTAGTAAGGGCATCCGTTCAGGTGGTTATATGTGCGGCAGCGCTGCTCTCCGTTATGGAAATTTCCCAGCCTCCAAGGGTTACGCCTTGGAGGGTTTTGGCGGAGGTTGGTTGTCGGTATAACACAACAACATTTGTCGCTTGAGACTTTCATCCCAAACGCCTTATTTTATATAGTGGCTTGGAAGAGCTTAGCTTTAGCTTGATGCCGCTTGGGTCATTCCCACCTTTCGAAGTGGGGTGGCAGGCCCTCTAAGGATTACAAAAGCAATACAATCACAAAAAATACTTTTGATCCCCAAGTTCATACAAAGATGCGAAGGGAGAGCATATATATTTTCTATGATTGCATCACACTAAACATGGTTCATTTTTAGATCTTTGGATTAAAATGGGGTGTGATTAATGCAAGTTTTGTGATAAGCTTTTGATTCCCAAGGTCACCAAAACGGTGCGAGGGAAGAGCATATGCTTTTTCACACCACAAGCAAAAAGAGCACAAAACACTTCACACAATTTTAAAATGATTTTCTTGATTATATGCGTGAAAGATGCAAGTTGTTGTTCTTTTTAACCCAATGCTTTCAATTGATGCAATTTGTGGTTCTTTTTAAAGCCCAAATTGAAGTGTTTGATTGGTTGTTGTTGGCACACAAATTGTGAATTTTAGAGCACCAAAGTAAATGTTGGGCACACACTTCTTACAAAGGATTTGTTTGTTTGTTCAATTTTAATTGCACCAAGTCAAAATGTGTGCCTAACTAATCATGCAAAAGGGTTCATTTTTAAATTGCAAATTGAAGTGTTAAAACAGAAATGAAATCACCCTGCAGAAGTTAGTTAGTATCTCCAAAATGATAGCAAAGACCTGCAAAAACACTTGTCAGCATCTGAACAAACAGCAAAGTTAGTTTTCCAAATAGCGCCAAAACAGATATAAAATAGCGCCACTGCGTGCAGACAACAGACAGAAACTGACACTTTTACAGATAGCGCCAATTGAAACTATGGCGCTAATTACAGACCCTGAAAGCGCCAAAACAGAAGATAGCGCTACAATATTACAATGAAGGCGCTACTAAAGTATTAGCGCTAATACATGATAAAGAAGGCGTTAAAGAATAGGATAGCACCAAAATAGATCGATAAAAGCGTCACTGCCGAATTTGTCAGGGGTCTGGTTACGCCTGCGAATAGCGCCAATCTGAGTGATAGCGCTGGTATGGCACTGAACTCGTCCGGCCTGCAAGAAAGTGTTTTTTTCTTCGTGAAAATAGAGCTTAGGCTGCACCACGAAAGGTTCGTTAGCGTCATTAGTGTCGATAAGTGAAAAACAAGGCAAAAAGAAAAGCCAAAGTGCATGTACAAATTCTACAAAAAAATTGGCATAACTTCCCCTTTTGTTTCCTATTTTCCCTACAAAACAGAGAGCAGTTAAGCGCAGAAAATAGCAAGGAAACCGTTAGAAATGAGACATGTGAGTGTGTTTGAAACTAAAAATGTGCCGTCTGAAATAGCGCCAATACAGAGTATAGCACTAAAATGCACCAGTGTTAGCACCATTGCGCAGGGTGAATAGCGCTGCACCTGTAAAAGCACGTCTAGAACACAAAAACTCACAAGTGATTAGATTTGGACCTTGTGGGTCCCACCGGGCATGCCAATGTAGATTAGATAAACTTTTAAGGTAGAAATACTAAACAAAATGCACTAAACACCAAGTTATACCTTGCAAGCCAATCCAATCCCATCAAGGGAAGGAGCCTTTGCACCCAAAACAAGCTCCTTGACAAAGATTTACCTTAGACAATGGATTTAAATGTGAAATGCTACTCAAATTAGCAACTCACTATCTTAGCTCAAGAGTGATTTTGGCATTATAACTTTGCATAAACTTGGATGATGAAAATGGTTTGGGAGAGGTTCTATTTATAGATTTTTGGAAGGGATTTTGATCTAAGGGTGGAGATTGATTTGGAAGATCAATGGTGGAGGATAAAAGTGATGTGGAGGGCCTAGATTCAATCTTGAATGAATGGAGGGCTAGGAATAAAAGTGATTCTTTTATTCATTTTGGGAAAAGGGGTTATTTAATGAGCATGGGGGTGAAGGATTATTTTGGAATAAAAGATTCATATGGGGGAATGTAAATGAATTAAAAATTCATTTGGGGAAGAAAGGAAATAAATGAGTATGGGGTTGTAAGGAGAAATAAATGTGATGTGGGATGTTTTTAAATAAAAAATTAACTTGTGTGGATTTAATTCAATTTTTTATTTGGAGGATGTGGGGAAGGGTGTGAAACTAGGTTTGACCACCCAAATGAAGGGGTTAGGATTAATTAAACAGTGGTTTTATTTAATTAATCCTAGGGCTAAGATGAGGTAGGCTAGGGTAGGCAATTAAATAATAGCTATTTAATTGTCTAGGGTAGGGATAGGTTAATTACAGGCTGAATTAATTAGTTAACATGGTTTTAACTAATTAATTGGATTTAGTGAAAAAAGGGGGAAATTGATTTAATAAATATTGCTAAAGTTTGGACTATTGAATTAATGAAATTAATTCAATTTTGGGGATAAAATAGTGTGATTTTGGAAAACGAAAGGGATAATTAATTAAATAAAAATTTAATTAATTGGTTAGAAGGGAAATTGGTGTGTTTAGGGTTGTCGGGAGTCAATTTGATGGTAGAAGACATTTTTAGGTGTCTACAGTTCCTTTCCTTTTCACTTATGTTCTTCTAATTATTTCTTCATATCACTAGGACTAGTTTCAATGCTTCTGTTATCTTTTTTTCATGTAATTATAGTGGTTCTAGAATACCATGCTCATATTGACGAAGTCCTTTACCTTTGTATCCAAATTTTTGCATAATCTTCTATCCAAGGCCATATAATTTATCAAATGGTATAGAAGTCGATGAAGTAGCATGAGAAGTATCCCTCTATAAATCATGTCACAAGCACAAGCTGATTTTGTCTCATTAGCATCACATGGCTTAGGAAGTGGCAGTTTACCATATATAGATGGGATCTATATAAAGTGAATGAATGTTATAAGCATTAGGATCAAACTTGTATTCTCCAAAACCACAAGGAATGAAATCTAATGTACCCCATCATCACCAAATAAAGCAATATCAGTATTTTGGCATCTCTTTAGTAGATTGATTTTGTGTAATAAAAATTTTAGGTTGATCCACTATTTGACAAAAACTAAATGGATGAGGATCCACATTTATTTGATATCTCTCATTATTATAATAAACTTTACAAATATGTGAAAAGTAGATGGCACAGGCCCCATCCATGAATCAATGGATGACCCAAAAATATATTATATGTTAATTTCTCAGGAATCACATGGAATGGTGAATCAATAGGGAGTGGTCCAACTCTAATAGAAAGGCAAATAAGACCCATATATTTTCTACTAGTTAGTAACATTTTTTTTATATATATCCACATTCAACCTTTTCAAACAACCCTCACTACATGTATTCAAACTAGATCCATTATCAATGAAGGCACACTTAATGTATATATTATCATATTATACCACAATATGTAAAGGTAAATGATCATTAATAATTGACTCAAATGGAAGATCATCATCACCAAATGAAATATCATGTTTTTTTGTAGAACCAATAAATGTTATGAAAGAAGTCACTATCTATGTTGAAGTATCATAATGTTCTTAGATATTTTCTAAAGCTTTTTGCATGATATCCTTATATGAAGATGATGTACACACTACATTCCAAAGAGATATCTTAGCATGTGTATTATAAAGTTGATCAATTATATGCATACACTTTTTATTGATCACATAACTTACTCAAACTTTAAAAACACAAATTAAGTGTAATTGACGTGACCCTGTAGAGGCCATAAGTTCATCTAACCATAGCAAAGCCATAAAATTGGACCAAATATCATAAAATTGGTAAGCAATAAATATGGCTCCCATGCATATTAAATTAACATGGCATTAACTAGCAATAGACATCCATGTATTGAATACCACATGAGCAAAATCTTCACATTAAACAACAAAAAATATTGTGTAGTTCCACCAATTTAGTAAATCTATCAAAGTAAATAGGATATATGATGAATGGTATTGTGCCAATGGCCTTTACAAAAAAAAGGAAATTCGATTCTAAAGAAAATAAATTTCGTGCTAATTTAATATAAAATAGAAAGCATACTCTAACCCCTAAAAAATTCAATGCAGTTTTCACTACTAACCATTGTAATACATTTAAGTTGTAGAACAATGTCAGTCATTTTTCCTATTATGACTAATCCTAGAAAAATGATGAAGAATTGGAAGCTCAAATAACCAAATAGTAAGAAATATGTAGAGGATGTACTATCACATCTTGTTTTGTAAACTATATTTTTATTATTCATTCTATGTTTGAGTAGCATATTTGAGAGTGACGTATAGAGGCCATGAGTGTTGGATTGTGAAGTCCAAAAGACACATATTTTCTCCCGCCAAATCTCTTGCCTCTTGGTCTTCCTTATCCATTGTGGATATTACCTTATAAGAGAGATGTATTGCTGTTGTCATGTATTGTATTCGCACTTCATACAGAGATAATAAAATTATTCCCCTGCTCCTGTGGATGTAGCCAGTTTATGGTGAACCACGTTAAATCTATTGTCTCGTGTGTGTGATCTTTGTTGTGTGTTCTATTTCACTTTGCTTTCATTGTTCCATTTAATTTAACAATTGGTATCAAAGCTCAGTCAAGGAGCTGGTTGAGAAATTCGTGACAAATTTCAAAGAAATGGAAGAAGCGGACAAGTGGAGAATAGAGAAATTTTCGGGGCAGAATTTTGGACTTTGGAAGCTACAAATTCGTGCCCTACTAATTCAAAAAGACCTAGCTATCACGCTGAAAGGAAAATCAGCAAAACCGAAGAAGATGACAAATGACGAATGGGATGTATTGGATCAAAAAATAGCTGCTACAATTATCCTCTTGCTATCCAGCAATGTCTTATTTAATGTTGCAATAGAAACTTCGGCAAAACAGATTTGGGACAAGCTTTGCGACATGTATGAGACGGCATCTGCAACCAATAGGGTCTTCTTGTTAAAGAAGTTGTTCAATCTGAAAATGAAAGAGGGAAAAAGATTTTCAAATCACTTGAATGAATTTAACATTGCAATCAGCCAACTAGTTTCTATAGAAATCAATTTTGATGATGAAATGAGGGCTATGCTACTCTTGTGCTCGCTTCCCAACAGCTGGGATAATGTTGTAATCACGATCAGTAATTCAGCACCTGGGAGAAGAGGATCTGAAGACAAGGAAAAGAAAGCAATGTGAAGATTTGACGATGTCGCTGCCACCCTTCTCAACGAAAACATGAGGAGAGGACAAAATAAAATATCCGGTGAAGCCTTGGTTTTAGGCAATAGGGGACGAACTCAAGATCGAGGAAAACAAAATAGGAGAAGATCTAAATCAGCGAAGAGATCAAAGTCAAGAGGACGGAAAGAAGGTTGCTGGTTTTGTGGAAAAGATGGACATGTCAAGAAGGATTGTTGGTGTTGCAAGAAAGCCCAAAAATAGCTAGAAGAAAATGAGATTAACACAACTCTTGAAGATGATGGAGGAGCTCTTGTCTTGGCAACAAGTGAAGTTGAAACCGACTCATGGATTTTAGACTCCGGTGCCTCCTTTCATGCAACATCAAATCGGGATGCCTTCAAAACATATCAAGAAGGAAAATTTGGCAAAGTTTATCTCGGTGACAATGAGCCGTGTGAGATAATCAGCAAAGGTGACATATTGCTACAACTAAAGAATGGAAGCAAGTGGCTACTAAATGATGTAAGACATGTTCCTAAACTTAAGAAAAACTTGATTTCAGCTGGACAACTTGATGCTCAAGGCTGCAGCATCACTTTCTCTTCCAACATTTGGAAAGTAACCAAAGGAGCTTTAGTTGTTGCGAAAGGTAGTAAATCAGGATCTCTTTATGTGCTCGAATGTACCGCTGAAGTGGGAGCTGTGATGGTCATAGTTGACAGCGGGACAGAACTTTGGCATAGGAGACTTGGCCATATGAGCAAGAAGGGAATGGAAGTTTTGCTCAAAATAGGCCAACTTTCTGGTTTACAATCAACAAATTTAGAACTATGTGAGCATTGTATTTACGGGAAACAAAGGCGGGCCAGCATCTCCAAAACCAGACACAACAAGAAGTCAAGACCCTTGGAACTCGTGCATTCGGATGTCTTCGGTCCCACAGAGGTAACCTCCATTGGAGGAGCAAACTATTTTGTAACCTTTTTAGATGATTGCACCCGTAAACTTTGGGTCTATATGCTCAACAGAAAATTAGAAGTGTTTGCAAAATTCAAAATTTTTAAGGTTGTTGCTAAAAATTAAATTGGGAGCAAAATTAAATGTCTTAAAACTGACAATGGGGGGGGGGGGGGGGGGAATTTTGCTCTTTAGATTTTGATACTTATTGTGCAGATAACAGCATTCAGCATATCAAGGTTGTACCATTTACACCTCAAGAAAATGGTGCAGCCGAAAGGATGAATCGCACGATTCTAGAGAGGGCACGAAGCATGCTCTCTAATGCTGGTTTGAGTAAAGAATTTTGGGCTGAGGCAGTTAACACGGAGGTTTATTTGATCAACCGAAGTCCTTCTACGAAGCTAGATTTTGCCATTCCGGAAGAAGAGTGGTTTGAAAGGAAGATCTCCTACAATCACCTTCGAGTTTTTGGCTGCGAGACGTTCGCTCACATTCCAAAGGAAAAGTGAACAAATTTGGATTTCAAATCCAAACGATGTATCTTCGTCGGTTATGGGGAAGAGCAATACGGATTCAGGTTGTGAGATCTAGTTGCAAAGCAAATCATTCACAGTCGTGATGTGATATTCAACGAAAAAGTTTTCCCATCCTTGCAAGCACAAAAAACACAAACCAAGGAATTCATATCCATTGATGATGATATGCAGTCTTCACATCCAGAATTGGCAAAAAAATATAGAAAGCAACTCAAATCCAGCTTTGGCACATGGTAACACAATTACTTTGCCTCCTCTCAACACTGGTTCTCTTTTTGAAACCACTAGCTCAGGTTACTCCAACACTCATTTGGTGGGAGTATCTCCCATGCCAGCTGAAGGTGAAGTGCCTCTTCAAACAACAGCATCCATCCTAGTATTGGTGCAAGGCAATCATACGCACCTCAGGATACTTTGAAAATGGGAGATAAACATCTAACACAGCCCCTGCAATTTGCTTCACAAACCGTGACTCCCTCAGCAGTTTACATACCCACGCAGGCTGTGGAAAGTGTTGGCATATATAAGTCTTTGCAGACTTTCAACTCGCAACCAACTACAAACTCCCACGCAGGTGTTGAAAAAATGCAAAATGAAATAAGGATTACTGACACGCAGGCTGGAGAAGGGACGCTCACTATGGGGCAACGATCTCATAGAAATGATGCACGGGGGCCACAAACACATTTCTCTTCTTCGTTCACCATGCCAGACAGTCAAGAAGAGGATGAAAGTTTTAAAAACACTGTCGAAGACTTTTCAACGCAACATTCTCATTTCCAAGCAGCAAACCCACATACCACGTCCTCTTTTCAAAGTCTCTTGGTTCCAACGTTGCCAGCTTGGAATGCTACGCAGTCTCCAAACCATGATATCTGTTCCTCGCCAGCAGTAAGGCATTCGCCAGTATTAAGGGAGAAAGAAGATTCAATAAGTTCAAATTCATCTGTACCGCCTATAATCTACCAGTCACAGGGTATACAGAGGAACAATACAGAATTACAAGCCAGTGACAATCAAAAATAGAGGAATGTTGCAATTGAATAGAGCATTGCACAGGGCAGTCTACAAGAACAAATTCCTCCGTTAAGGAGGTCTACCAGGGAGAGGAAACCTCCTCCTAAGCTGGATGATTATCAATTGCTCGTTACTGATCTATCAGAACCAAATACATTTCGAGAGGCCTGCAATGCAAAAGACAGTGAAAAGTGGATGGTTGCTATGAAAGATGAAATGGAGTCATTAATGGCAAACCATACATGGGATCTGGTCCAGCTTCCTCCGAATCGAAAGGCATTGAAGAATCGGTGGGTCTATAGACTTAAAGAGGAGGAAGGCGGCACAAAACGCTACAGGGCCAGACTTGTTGTGAAAGGATATGATCAACAAAAGGGAGTAGACTTCAATGAGATTTTCTCACCAGTCGTGAGGATGAACACAATTCGAGCCGTTTTGGGTTTGGTAGCAGTTTATGACCTTGAGCTTAAGCAACTCAATGTCAAAACCGCATTTCTCCACGGTGATATAGAAGAGGAATTATACATGCATCAGCCATAAGGTTTTGTCAAGCAAGGGCATGAAAATTTGTTTTGCAGATTAAGGAGATTATATGGGCTAAAACAAGCCCCAAGGCAGTGGTACATCAAGTTTGATAACTTCATGATGGAAAATCAATTTATGCGTTGTGAATCTGATTCATGTTTATACTACAAGGTCTTGCCAAGTGGTGAATTTGTTTTATTGCTACTCTATGTTGACGACATGCTAATTACCGGCACCAACATGAGAGTCATTGATGATTTGAAGCAACTCTTGGAAAACAAATTTGCAATGAAGGACCTCGGGGCAACAAAGAAGATTCTTGGCATGTCCATCTTTCGGCATAGAAAGAAGAAAGAAATCAGATTGACTCAGCAAAAATATATTGAAAAAGTTTTGGACAGATTCAATATGAGAAGTGCTAAGCCGGTTAGCACTCCACTTGCCGATCATTTTCGCTTGTCTTTCGCATTGTGCCCCAAGACACAAGAAGAACAAGATTACATGAAGAACATTCCATATTCTTCAGCCGTGGGAAGTCTTATGTATGCAATGATATGCACCCGTCCTGATATTTCCCAAGCAGTGGGAGTTGTTAGCTGTTTCATGAGTAATCCCGAAAAAACTCATTGGGAAGCTATGAAGTGGATATTGAGGTATCTAAAAGGCACTTTAGATTATGCCTTATGCTTTGGTGGGAAAGTTGCACAACTACAAGGCTTCATTGACTCTGATATGGCGGGTGACTTCAATAAAAGAGGGTCTACATCAGGCTATGTTTTCACTTTTGTCGGGGTAGCTATCAGCTGGGTCTCAAGATTGCAACAAGTAGTTGCTCTTTCCACTACTGAGGCTGAGTACATTGCCCTCACTGAAGGAGCAAAAGAAATGGTTTGGTTGCAACGTTTGTTTACTGAATTGGGTTCCAAACAGCAAGCTTTCACACTCTTTTGTGACAGTAACAGCGCTATTCATTTGGCCAAGAATGCGGCATTCCACAACAGAACCAAACACATTGAGCTGAGGTATCATTTCATCCGTAGCATGATTAAAGAAGGCAAGTTGCAAGTTCAAAAGATCGACACCAAAATTAATCCGACTGTTGCATTGACCAAGGTTGTACCTCGAGAAAAGTTCGAATTCTGTCGGGCTTCTCTCGACATTGTCAAGATGTGACATTGAGAATGGAGTAGGGGAGTGAGCAGCAATCAGTGGACTTCAAGTGGGAGATTGTTGGATTGTGAAGTCCAAAAGACACATATTTTCTCCCGCCAAATCTCTTGCCTCTTGGTCTTCCTTATCCATTGTGGATATTACTTTATAAGAGAGATGTATTGCTGATGTCATGTATTGTATTCGCGTTGCATACAGAGATAATAAAATTATTCCCCTGCTCCTGTGGATGTAGCCAGTTTATGGTGAACCACGTTAAATCTGTTGTCTCGTGTGTGTGATCTTTGTTGTGTGTTCTATTTCACTTTACTTTCGCTGTTCCATTTAATTTAACAATGAGTTCGTCACCATAAGAAAGCCATAAATTTGAACCAAACACCATAAAATTATAAAGCAATCAATATAGCTCCAATACATATTAAATTAACATGGCATTAACTTGCAATGTCACAATTTATTGAATGCCACACAAGCAAAATCTTCACACTAAATAACGCGGTATATAGTTCACTTTCCTCCATTATAGTAATCTGCCAAAACAAATGGGGATATATAATGAATGGTATGGTGCCAATGCCCATTGAAAAGGGAATAAATAATTCTACAAAAGGTAGATTCGAACCCCTACAAAAGTGCAATGCATAATTCACTCCTAACCATTGTAATACATTTATATTAACATATAAACTTGACCACGTGAAATTGTTGAGTTATAGAATAATGTTTGTCCTTTTTGTCATTATGAATGGTCCCAAAAAAAAATGATGAGGATTTGGGAACTCAAACAACCAAATAGTAAGAAATATGTAGATGACATAGTATCACACCTTGTTGTTTAAACTATATTTATTGTTTATTCTAGCTATTTATTGTTTATTCTAGCATTTGAGTGGCATAGTTGAGTGTGACCCATAGGGACCATGAATTCATCTTACCATGGCAAAGCCAAAAAAATTAGACCAAACACCATAACATTGTAAGGCAATCATTTTGGCTCCATTGCATCAACATATTGAACAAAATCTTCATACTAAACAACACAATGTATAGTTCAATTCCTTTGTTATCGTAAATCTATCAAATTAGATGGGGATATATAATATATGGTATTGTGCCAATGGCCTTTAAAAAACAGGAATAAATGATTCTGCAAAATGTAAATTCCATGTTAATTTAATATAAATTAAGAAGCATAATATAAACCCTACAGAAATGTCATGCATATTTTACTACTAACCATTGTAATACATTTATAATAACATCCAAACTAGGCCACATGAAATTGTTTTGTAAATTAGTGCATGTCCTTTTTGTCATTATGATTGGTCCCCAATAAAATGATGAGGGTTTGCGAATTCGAACAACCACAATGTAAGAAATCCGTAGAGGACGTACAATCACATCTTGTTTTATCAACTACATTCATTGTTCATTCTAGAGCGTTTGACATGGCACCTTGACAGGCACTCAATTTTCGAACATCTCACCGCTCGAAATGCAAACTCTGTTCAAAAGTTGTAAGATAAACAAGAATACATGATAATATTTTAAGACCCTCAAATTCTTGAAACCTCTTTTAAAAAACAGATTGCATAAGACATAGTTTTCATCGCTTTGGTTGGGGTACTTTGTCGAACAATTGTTTATATTCTTAATACACATGAATATATTGTGTATATTCATGAATACATTCTCAAGTCCAATGACCTGGGATATCAATATAATTTTTGTCTTCTTTCTTTCAATTTCTTTAATGCTTTGCTCAACTTGTGCAAGATGTCGAAAGAGTTGTTTTTAAGTTGACCTTTGTTTCTTCAATCATATCATCTTCGACATTCTAGAGTGATATTTTTTTCTCTACGCATGCCAAGGAGAGAAATGTCCTGAAGGCTCTATTCCTAATGATGAAAATCTTATGGAGAATTCACAACGAGAGCTACACCGAGTACAGTAAATTTACTTATTACAGTCATTCAAGACGAGACTTCTTAAGAATGGAAATTCTAAAGGCACTAGGGGAGAGGACCTAGTAGCTGCCCACCTGCGGCGCACCTTACTCCCCAGTTAAATCTATGAAAAGAACCAATACATGTGTACAAATATTACAAAAACTTTAACAAGGAACCAATACATGTGCACATACATTTCACATGTCACATCAAAGAAACAACCAATCATATGGTGACACGTAAGGCAATAGTAAAGCAATCAGTAATAGGTGCCTTGGTGCACATGTTTCGGTCCAACTACTTTTTTTGGGTGTTTTTGGACAACTCGGTAAAGATATAGCTGATTAGGCTACACCATTTATACCTAGAACCCCAAACAATAACTTTAAGCTTTTAAGTCACATACGAAGAAACCCAAAAAAATTTGTCAAAATCCGATGTACCGTTTAGGAGTTTAAGATGCACAAAGTTAAGGTGAGTGGCCACTGAGTCCTCTCCCAACATCTATCATCTATCGAGGGGAAAAAAAAATAGGTCAGCGGACTTTTAAGGCATTTACTTTACCTTGAATTGTGTTTGGGCAGATCATTACATGATACGAGACATCATATTCATAAATACATAAAAACATGAGTAGAAGCTATCTTGGAGGATGAGCAAAGTCACACTAAACCCTCAATCAATCTAATAGGATTATTTAGTCCTTAGTATCAAAATTGTTTTCGTGAGCTTGAAATGTGCTTTATGAATTTATTCTCACACTATACATATTCAACTAGTGCAATAATGCCAATTACAGAGAACACAAAATAATGCGCCTGCCAAGACGACAAATAAGACAGCCATGGGGAAGTTAAACCCCAAACCTTATTGTCCAAGTGAACAGACAGACAGACTATCTGGACCAGGAACTCACCTATATCTCACCAATTCGATTGTTACCATCATGAGGGCTGTTGTCATCGACGAAACAGTGGCAGACTAAAATGTGCATACGATGAAGCAGATTGTTAAACTTAATTCCATTGTGAACATGGAGCAGCAAGTTGAGAATGTGTTCCAAATCATTTCTGAGTTGCCTCATCATCCTCCAACATGATTGTCTGAGCCTGTAGTTTCTCTATAATGAAGAGCCATCTCTTGACAGGACAGTCTTGTATGGTCATTAAAGCTATTAATGGTCATAGCCTGCAGTTCAAAAACTGCCTTCCTTGTGCCAACGCATTAGAGACCTCCTTTAAACCATTATTCAGCTCAACAAGTTTAACAAGGCTCTTATGTTCAGCATTTGTTGCCCCCGTATCATAACCATTCAAAGAATTGGGTTACCATTTTGCTTTTCTCCTCCATTACCTCTAGTAGACCTTCAACGTTCATAATTTCTTGCATGGGTAACATCATTCTCTCGGTCATAATTAGATATCCAACTAAACCAAGGATTGTGATTATGGCGATTCTTAGCCAGCCTAAGGTTAGGTCACTTCACAGGGATATCCTCACCAACATCAGATTTTCTTTTATACTGAAGGTTAAGATTCGACTGAGTGTGGCCAGCTTCATTCTGTGTCCCACTATTATTTCTTTCAAAATATAGTTTTGTCAAATCCGCAGCCTCTTCATTATATTTTATTGCAGTGTATCATGTACTAGCACTTCATGAGTCTCTTCTCCTGAAGAGAACTCTTCTATTATTATGCTGATGGACAATTTAACATCTTCTACCTACATTTTCAGTATCTTGGCTTTCTTCATCACCTCCATTAGCATGAGCATCAGTCTGAACAGCATTATGAATATCCAAATTCTTCAAGCTCTGCCTGTGAAACCAGCTTCTTGGCCTTTGTTCTCCCCATCCAAA
Organism: Cunninghamia lanceolata; assembly: GCA_027924645.1. Classification (NCBI taxonomy): domain Eukaryota; kingdom Viridiplantae; phylum Streptophyta; class Pinopsida; order Cupressales; family Cupressaceae; genus Cunninghamia; species Cunninghamia lanceolata. Next base: position 13,757,806 of record BSBN01000584.1, on the reverse strand, counting down.
TTCTAGTCGTGCCCATGGTGATCAGGTAGACTATCAGAGTAGCTAGTCCTGGGGCTTCAAGTTCCTCTTCTATATCTATTAATTCTTCTTCCTTCATCATGAGGCCCCAGATTCAGCACCTACCTTCTGTTTTCCAAGCAGACTCTCAACAAAGGCCAGTTTATCAGAAAGAGGGAATCCACTGAGAGGAAGGGCAAGTACTTAGCTTTCAAATTCACTCTGAGGAAGATGCTGCAGAAAAGGTTATGAAGAGGATTGCAAACGAGCAGACTACAAATGCTTTTGATCATAGTTTAAAACTCGGACTTCGGAGTCAGAACTCGGCAAAACTCAGCCAGTCAAAAATATATAAATTCATAAATTATTTTAAATAACATGCAATATACTGTTAAAAAGTATAAGAATGAATTTAGACAACACATAGCTAAGAAAATTGTTGAAAACTCACTCTAGTCCACAGCATGAAAAAAAATGGTTTCTATTAGCTGGCTAGTTTCTGGTGAGTAATCACAAGGAACTCCACAAAACGCTCGGCGAATGGAAATCTCAAAGCATTATTCTATGTTTTTCCTTTGGACCAGTTTCTGGCGAGTACTCACAAGGAGATGTGTCTTGCAAATAATCAGAGTTTTAAAACTATGCTTTCGATTACAACTAGAGAGCATTTAAAGTAGTTTGAAAAATGAAGTTGCTAAGGTACAAGGGCACTAGCACTCTGATTTTTCTTAATAGGACAGACAGAAAGGACAGACATGGATTAAAGCTTTGAGATATCCATAGGTTAATATTTAAGTCGTGTATATGGGTGCAACTGTGCTTGAACACTTTTCTTTCGAAACATTCCGGGTCTACCTTCTAGGCTCCTCTTCAGGGATATTTTGGAACAATCAAGTAGACCCAAAACATTGGAAAGAAAAAGGTTCAAACACAGTTGTATCCATGTATATGACTTGAGATAGGCATGGATTTGTAAGCAAAATCACACATTCAGAATAGTTGTAGCATCTGGTGTTTAAATGGATAAAAGCACATAAAATCCCACCAGTAGAAGCCCGATGAAGAAATAAGGAAGATATCAAACTCATCCCATCTAGACAAGGACAACCAGCTCTGATTTGTCCAACCCAGTCAGCAAGCTTCCAAATGCAACTGCAGATAAGCAGTGAGAGAACTGACAGCCCAAAAGGAAGGCAGATCCAGAAAGGAAGCGGGAAAAATTTTTTAAATCAGGAGAAAATTCAACCCACCAAGGAATAAACCAATAGCCAGCAACTACTTCAGAATCCCACAATGCTTAGAAATAAGGCTCGTTAGACCAATCCAGAAAAAGGCGTCAAAAGGAAGCCATGTTGGTGGGAATAAGCCAGCAGGCTCCATGTGGATCCGGTAAAAATAACAAGCGACCAAAAACAGAAGAAAAGCACACATCTATATGACTGCATATGAGAGAAAGGGAGGAAAGGGGAAAACAGCACCAAAGGTCAGATATGAAGCAAGAATACCATGAGGTGAGAATCTGAATTTGGAAGCAAACAGGTCAACAAGAGTGAAACTAGGTTCTAACACATGGGGAGTAAAAGCTACAAAGGAATAGAAACAAAAATTGGAAAAGGTGAGGGAAATACAAATTGCAATAATTACAATTTCCACCAAAACTAAAGAGTTAAGATAACCAATTCTCTAAGTACCCATTAAAAAATTTAACACTCCTCGCGAAACCTGTCATTAGTGATAAGACTGTTCAACTCTCTAAGTTGGGCATCATTGACTAGAGAGAGAACTTCACCTTTGAATAGGGAGCATTTCTCTTGAATCCCTGAGTTAGCCAAACAATCAGCTACCAAATTGCTTTCTCTGAAGCAATGGATAAATTTGACAATATAAAAGTTTCCCTTTAGAGAAAGAACTTCCTCAACAAAGTTTTCAAATCGCCAAGACTGCATCTTACCAAAGTTAATTATCAGGTTACCAAAGATAATGGCCCTCATAATTAATTTTGAATCCCCTTCTACAAGGAGATTTCTGATCTTATCATCAATATCCATGTGCAATCCAGTATGTATATATTGTTTTTATTAGAGTTAACACCAACTAATTTAGAATTACCTGTGTGTATTTCCTTTTAAGTACTGGAATTGCTTTCAAGTTTCAGGTATTACATGAAGTATGACATTTAAGGCTTGAAAAGTGGACTTGTTAAGCACAATTCATGCTTACAACTTGGTGCTAGAACATCCTTGACTTTGATGGTGCTTTTGGATTAAACTGTGTAAATTTTTTTTTTGCATCAACATTTTGGATCACACTCGATGATCCATCATCAGGATGAGGAGTGAAAAGAGAGTTGAATTGCAGACTTGCAACTTAAAAAGGATGGATGGGGAGGGTTGAGAAGAGAAGGAGCAGAAAATGAGAGGAAGGAGGACCAAAGAAAATAATAAATTGATAAGGAATGCAATTTATATTACCTATCTTCAATAAATTTATATGTTTCTTTTATCATTGCATTCCTTGTGACATTTATTATTTGCATGTAATATATTCAAGTTAATATTTTCTTTGGTCCTTCTTCCTCTCGTTTTCCGCTCCTCTTCTCAAGGCTCCCCTTCCATCATTTTTAATTTGCTAAGTTTGCAATCCAACTCTCTGGCCATTCCTCATCCTAACGATGGATCACTAAGTGTGATCTAAAACATTGATGCAAAAAAGCTAACACGGTTTAATCCAAAAGCACTATCAAAATCATTGTCGTGGACTCTGGAAAATCCATGCCTACTACTAGAACAGCCTATATAACCATTACACTGAAATTTGTATTACAACTTGAAGAGTGGGTTTTCTAAGCCATGAACAGCTCATCTAAGTAATACATTGAGACTGGCATTACAGCTTTGCTGTTGTGATCGGAATACACCATTCACACTCATACTTTGGGACTACAATGGCAAGTATTATTGGCTCTGGTAGACATGGCCAGTCATACATGGATCCACACACACCTGAGGGCAGCACTCCGAGTTCAAACCTAGGTCTCATCACCATAGCCACCTTAACTTACCACTCCACCACCGGAGGGCAGACCCTAAAGGTTTGATCCATGAAATAAACTTCAAAGTTCTATTTAGACATCTAATCAAATGCTTGGCCTACATCTTTGGTAAATGAAACTTACTAGGGAACCACACCCCATTTATACCCCTGGTCATCTTCTTCCATATTGTCTCTCAAGATGACTGGACTCCACCAAAACAAACTTGGGTCTTAAAATCTAATTGTGTTACCTCTTTTAGTACTAAAGAAGGCATGGAGACAAAAGAACCAAATACTTGCAAAAAAAGATGGTTCGAAATTTGCAATCGATCACTATCACTTGATATTTTATGGTGGAACTGGTTTTCATATCACAAAGGTGGAACTGTGTCTGCATGGCAGATAGTTGTATTATCAAAATCAAAAATCAGAAGCTAAAAATATCCAAAAACTCCCAATGTTAGAGGCTATTGTCAACAAGGGCTTCAAATATGCATTTACAATAATTTTTTAACCGCATGTAAAGTCGTTGTATCTGAAAATTCTGCCATTTAGATTCTGTTTTCTTTTTCATTTTAAGCATCCATTTTATCTTTCAGAGTGCATGTTTAGATAGTATCATCAATAAATAATTTTTAAAAGTGCAATCATCACTACCAAATTGTAATCTTAAGTTTCCCTCTATAATCACAGCCAAAGATGGTTGACTGGGACCATTGCAAAACTTACCCCAAACTACGTTGATGTCAATCTTGACTTATCATGGGGAACAAATAGTCCTATTGTGATCAGATGCTTTTGAAGCAAAGAAATCTAAAGCAATTGTCCTTATATTGGTCATACAGCTAAGCTGAAAGTGGCATTTTCACAGACAGTTTGCTACTCAGCCAAGGCCTTTGTTGATCTGGATCAACAAAACAATGAGCAACAAAGTAGGCTGCCTCATCATCCATCAGTTGCCTTGCCCAATCAGCTCTTTTTGATGGGTCGCTTCCTGGGCCTGAGCACCTACCACAACATCAATAACAACAATTTGCATGTAAATTGCTTGCCACATTATCAATAAGAAACCCTATAGGAATTTACTTCAGCAAACCTGTATTCATAGAAGCAAGCACTTCTTTCATTTTCAGGCTTATTCCAGTTATTCCAGCCCTCTGGTTTGATGCATGCATCCATCCATGTGTGTGCAAATACCACTCTGCCAAATGGTGCCCATGGGCGTCCAAGATGCATGTAAGAGTTTCCTCCATTGCCAGTGATGATACACCTACATATTGCAATATTTGCACACTTTTCAGTCGTCTTCATTATTCAACAGGACAAACACAGTGCAGTAAAGATTTTGCATTGCTCCTATCTGTGGCCCACAAATTTTGTGTTTGCATAAAAGACAGATTTTGTTAAAAAAAAAAAACTTGGTTGTATTTGAAACGAAGTTATATGCAATAAATATTCATCTTTTTTTGCATTAGATGAAGGTAATTTCTTATGAATAAAATATTTGAAAGAAAAGTTTTGCCAATTGGGAAAGAACCTGGAGGGTAAAAAGCCCAAAACAGTGGATTTTCTAGAAATCACCATTCCTCCCCCATACTAACAAATGTTTAAAGGTGTCAGTGTGCTTTGTGGGTCCCCCTCTCTTGTGATTATTCACCAATGTACATGAGCTAAAAGGTCACAGAGAAATGACTACTCACGGAAAGTCATCATCGTAGTGATAACTTAGTGTTTATTATACTCCGCATAGCTCCAATCACTTACAAATAAGATGTTGGGTAGAAATATCTCACATTGATAATAACTGAGAATCAAGGTAGGTTTATAAATTATAAGGTATTACGTGAACCAAGAACTTTGCCAATTGTGAAAGAGGCTAGAGGATGAAAAGCCAAAGCAATGAGTTTTCAAGACATTGTCATTCCTCCCTCATCCTCATACTAACACATGCTTGGAGGTGTTCGTCACTTTGTAGATCCCTTACATTACAATTACTTGATTTATTGTTAAAAATACTTTACCAAGGGAAAGATACCACGAAATTAAATATCTAACTAATACTACACTATGGAAGCTCCAATTACTGACAAAATATCTATGAAAGAGAAACAAGCAGGCTGACTTAATTTGCTTTTAGACAACAAAATGTGCATTCTAGTGGGAAAAGTAAAGAACAATTATGCAAAGTAGGATGCTAGCATGAAGATTAGTCTTAGAAAAAATATGGTATCCCCCACCAGCCTTTCTTGTGTAACCTCTAATAACTTAATCTATCAAGAGTCTTAGAACACAAGAATCAACCAACATTAAGCCATTACCAACCATCATTGTCAGTCAACCACATCAACTAGTGTACATTTCTTCTCCTGATTAGGGTCACACACTCCATTGATTGGAAAACTGAAACTATAATATTCATAATATAAATTATAAGACTCGTCCACCAGGCTACTAGAAATTGCTTAAATTATATCAATATGCAATATGTGAAAACCAACAGAAAACGTATATTTTAAAAGCCTATTTTCTCCAAATATATAATAAACTGCAAAATATGTCACTGAAATCTGTACCAGGATTTATATCATCCTGCTCTCATAGATAAAAAGAAAATGTGAAGTTTTCCGAGACCTATACTCATTGCAAGCTTCAACTCCATTTGATTGGTCATTAGATATTAAACTAAGGGAACAAATTAAGGTTCTTCCACAGGCTATTATAGACAATGCATAGATTACACAATATGTCATAATAAACTGCAAAAATGTCGCTGAAAGAAGTTGTGCTAGGATAAGGAAAATAAGAGTTCAAAAGTTTGCAGGCTCATTTATCAAACCTATACTCATTGCATGCTTTAACTCCAATTAATTGGAAAATGAATTTAGAGGACAAACTAAGGTTTATCCACCAGGCGACTATAGAAGATGCATATATTATACACAATATGTGAAAACCAACAGCAAAACATACACTTTGAAAGCATTTCTCCAGATATATGGTAAACTGTCAAATGTGTTGCTGAAAGAAGCTGTGCTAGGATTTATGCCATCTTTCTCTGATAAGGAAAAATGTGAGTTCAAAAAATTTCAGCCTCATTTATCAATCCTATCCTCATTGCAAGCTTTAACTCTAACAATACAGACTGTGTCTTTTCTCCTTATTACCCTCTGAGAAGAAATTTAAGTCTGCCCCAAAGTCAATGACAAGGTATCCCATTAAACCATAAGTCCTGTTGGTCCAAACTTCAATAGGTTTTAAAAATTTAGATGCTTACAATAACATAGACAATTAAAAATTGAAAGTGTCACACTTTGGACACGCTCCACTATCTTATAGTAGACAGTGTAATATGCCCATGGATATGGGAAAAGTAGGAAGCATCTAGGTCAGTGCGAACTTGAAACCTCACCAAGGGTTAGTTTCCATTTTCAATTAGAGTTGTAGGGTAAACAAGCAAGATCATTCTCAAAGGCTTGTTGATGCACAAAGCAATCTTCTTGTTTATTGAACTTTCCTGTTGTTTACTGATCTTCTTTTTCAACATTCCTAGCATACTTTTGTATCATAGTCAAGATGGGGTTTCCAACCTTCCCTTTTACCTACAGGGTTGAATGTTATGCTGTTCAAGCCTTCAAGCACTTCTCTGTACCATGAACTCATTGCCAAATTGGTGCTTCCGCATTATTGTGAAATTGTGAATATATCTAAGGAGCACATCAAAGCAGCTAACATTTAAGCCATATTAAAGTTGAGCTCATTGAATATATGTATCTGGTCATGGCAGAGACCCTAATGTTAAAGAATATTCATTGCCTCAAGAGTAAAGTCCAAAATATAGTGAGGAACAAAACCAAAAGATGTGGCACAAAACAGTAACTGGACCAAAGACCTTAAAAATAAGCCACTTAAATAAACCCACATGCTCAAATAAGAATGCATCAGCGGTCTTGCCCGGCTTACCCCAAGCATAATAAAAAGCAAAGTTCTTCACAGTTTTTATTAGTCCAAACCCAGTGAAGAGTTTTTTATGCTTGAAGGTCCAGACTCCAAAGAGACTGCAAAAACAATTTCTACACACTCAAAGGTACTCTAAAATGTACTATGGACCACACTTAAATTTTTTAAAACAATTTCAAATTGTCTGCAAATCTTCTGGATAATCCTTTGTAATCAAATTTCAAGCTCATGCGCTGTTTTCTGTCATCATTTTAACAGATGAAAAGCTACATTAAAACTATGATGTAAAAACAACATGGCTTCCTGGAAAGAGGGAATGCTAAGGAAATATTTTTTATCACGTCAAAGCTAGCCTATGTCAATGACAACAATAGTTAAATAGACACATAAGAGATACCTATCATTAGCTCTAGCTCACAGGTTCCAACCACAAACACAGGCTAAATTATTGGAATTTCTATGCTCAGATATCAATCAAAATAATAGTTTAAAATTTCAGAAAATTCATAAGACTGACATTCTTCGTGCCAATGGCAATTTCAATATTTCTAGGAAGAGGATTGGAACATCAGTGTTCCTCTGCTAGAAAGTCTTGACAGTCACAAGAATTCCCAATCCAACTGCTACCCGGCAATTTATTTCTTAAGTTCCTTAGTCCTTGGAAGCAAAAAATCATTTCTATGCACTCACATTACATTGTTCATTAATTTAAAAACGATAATCAGATCAAATGAATGAGACAGAACTCTAACCCTTGTTATTCCTAAGAGTTTCACTTTCAATTTTATGTTAATTCTGTACCATTATGCAATCAAATTTCTGTCTTCGTAACAAAGAAATGGAATTACCTAGTGTAATTAGCTTGTAGTCCTACGTAAATACCATCTCAAAATCTAGTTATGCAATATCGAATAGAGCCTATAGCCCACATTTTTCATGGGTAGCCAGAAGTTTAGTTAAGCAGATCTTCAGAAACATTCCCTTGGCAAAATCAAGATACAAAGTCACGGTCAAAGATTATTATTTAAACCAATGAATTAATTTTTACATGGTTCATAACTTCATAGCATTGGAATTATCATCTAATAGAATACTAAATTTCGCTACAAATCTCACAATAGGGATCAGGACATGGGGAATGATCCCAAGGGTCCACTAAAAATTGGTAAACTCACCTGAGGAATACATAGCCAGTTGATTCTTCTGCAGATTTCCGGCTCTGAGCAGTGATAAACCCTTGTGACTTGCAGTAAATATGGCAGTGCTCTAGCAGTGCTGTGGCATTGCCAAAAATAAAGTCTACGCTGCCTTCAATGTAACAATCTCTCAAATAGTGCTTCCCATAATGTAGATAAGCAGTGTCCTGCAAAACAGAAGGATTAAAAACACTTCATGAGAATGATCATACCCATGTCTTAACAAACATAAATTGCAGCATTTTTCCTGTAAAACTGAACACAGATAGATACCTGCCACCCCAGAAATCTGCAGTTGTAGAAAGCACATCTGTCAGCTGTTACACGAATGGCCACAGCTTGACCTGAACCCTATAATAATACTAGGCAAAGTGATCAGAGTTAATACTTTCGTAAATATATTTTATCCTACTGCAAACGGTTCTGTTGATAGAGAGAATAACATATAATCCATCGCATTTCATGATTCCAATCATACATTTAAAAATAACACATAAATAAACCGAAATAATCTAACATAAAATGCATTTAATGAAAGGGCCACTGAAGCTTCCCACAGCCTCAGAACAAGAAACAATATCCAGGAAGGTTAAAAGGCATCCAATTCAACTTTTATGTTTTGCTAAGATTTTCATAGCAAATGCATGAATCGGCATCTCTCAATAGATTATAGTCAAAACAGGGTAGCACTATCAAATTGTTTTTTAAATTATAACTGCTGAAACAAATATTTTTATAAGAAGAGTAGCAGTTCAAGAAAATCAGCAAAGGAAACATATAGCACAACTCAAGAATTTATTTTTTATGTGATTGTCATTTAGCGAACAGAAAGCCTAAACTTCAAACTGTAAAAAAATGACTTTATATATAACTATTGTCAAGAAATGAAAACAAATAAATTGCCTTTTCTTATGAAATGGAATGATCAAATATTTGACCTCAGTAAATAACTTTTAAGAAACAATGCTGGCTGTATTGCTTCCTGCATTGTTCAAAAGAATAAAAGTAAATGGACATGATTATCTTTTAGTCAAAACTTGGAAGACATGGGAGGAGAGCCATCAATACCGTCAGTAAGGTTTAGCATCAAAAGAAATTGTAACCTGAAGCTAGAAAAAATATGAGTCAAAAGTGGATGATTGTACCTGTGGGGAAGCATTTTCAAATGTAATTCCCTCAGCTATAAAATCTTCTCCTTCTATAATCATAGTACCACATCCAAAAGTTCCTGTACCTATTACACGTGATGCCTGCATAAAAAGCATATACAATAAAATGGCTGCACAACTGCGGCCTAATTATTAATTCTTGTATGACTGCATAGACATGAATAAAATATATGCAGGTAAAAGTTATTGATTTCATCCAGAAAAAATAGTATAAAGTACTCAAGGATACAATTTGTAAACGTGCAAGCCCACCCACCATAGTATTATCAATTTGATTAAAAGATACTACCATTGGAACTGAAAGGCATGAAGTAAAATTTGATGAGACAAAAACAAGACAATTCTTAAGTTCAATAGGAAAAAACAAGCCCAAAAAATATAAATAACTATCCAAAAAAATCTATGAAATTTGAAGCACAAGTTGGAATCATAAAAGCTGCCTACAGAATAAAATCCAACGATATACTCAAAAATAATTCTTGTTTGAAAGATGCAAGTTCAAACCTGGTTTCAAACTTGCAATGCAAGAACTTGTTGAACGAGTTTGCCTTCCTCACTCAATTTTGTTATCCTCACGATGGATTGCACAGTGTGATCCAAAGCACTGATAATCCTCAATTTTGTTATCCCGACGATAGATCACAGTGTAATCCAGATTGTTGATACAAAAATCTACCATACAGTCTTTTCCAAAAACTGTTCTATTTATTGATATGTTCTGTGAAATCTTTATGTTCATAATTTATCATTTTAGTTTAGAATGAGCATTGCAAAACTGCAAGCAAAGGTGTAGTTTCAAATGCACCTCCAAGGATACTAAATCAAATTTATTAGATCAATCTAAGCAATATTTCCAGAAAAATGACAAAAGTTTAAATCCAAAAAATATGTCAAAATTTCAGATGAAAACCTGCTTTACACAAAGCAAGTTAGAAACCTCATTGGAAGTACAAGGGATTGTAGTGTAACGATAAAGCAGAACATTCCTATGACGGTATCCCAGTCCAAATTACCCTCAACCATAGTAGCATTACACTCGGGTTTTCCTGACTAGTCCCAACCCGCCACATTTACCGTGCCATTTCCCAAGTTTTTCAAGAAGTGGTTTTAATTTTTTTATATACATCTTTTTGGCTCAATTTTAGAATTAGAAAAATACAGAGCAAAGGTACACTAAACATTTTTGGTTTAAGGTTAGGATTAAGGTATTTAAATGTTGTTTTAATTTAAATAGGATTTATTTTAGAAGTTAAATTTTAAACCATGATGAGGGTTTTTCTTTTAATTTATACTCTAATGAGGGTTTAAGTAAAAAACACAGTGCTGCCCCTAAAATATTAGGTCATACTTCATGAAAGAATGACCCTCTATTTTAAGTCTAGCCATTTGCTTTTTACATAAACCCTTTCGAGTGAAAGTAAAATAGATTTTTTTTAAGTTCTATGCAATTTTTACAATTAGCATGTTTATTATGTATAACATTTGTTTTTATTTGTATGCACTATATTTGATGATGAACAGTGCACTTCTATATTAAAAGTATAAAAATATGATACACAATTCACATGAAAGACAGGTGGAATGGAATCACACCCCCAAAAGTCAATGCTGGAGCCAAAAAAACAAATAAAAGTGGACACACTGCTAAGCAGCAAGAGCTATACTAGCGGGAGAGGAGAGGGATCATTATCAGGGGGTTTGCCCCAGCCATCCAAGAGATCCTGGCCATCAAGAATGGGCTTCCAACCCGTGATGGTGTCCTCTTTGTCTTTTTCTTCTTCTGGATCAACAAGAGTTGTGTGAACAAGTGAAATATCAAGGTCTAACCAAGGGAACTTCCCACTGTCATGCCAACCAGGGAGGCTATGGTCACACTAAGAGGTAGAAGACTATCTACATGGCAAGGGAAACCAGCCATGATGTTGACATTGAGGGGATCCTTGGGACCCATGAGAGCCACATCTTGAACGAACACTATGGCTATGGCCATGACAACACCCACGGGGGGTAGAAGTATCCCTACTTGCAGGAGAAGGCAGCACACAAGCAACAGTACAAGGGGCATTGGCCCAATGCTCAATAATTGTCTGCCAGTAGGAAACCTCCAGAGCAACTTTAGTGGCCTCAGCCCAGATCTATAACATAATATTAGAGCATATAATGGCTTTAGTATACATAGAGAAATAAGCATCCCAAGCAGAACCTAAAAATAAAGCAATATTTCTATCTTTCCATATGCTTAATAGAATTTCCACTCTAAAGGCATGCCAAATTTGGGTAAATCTCACAAGCATCTTGGGCCAATCACTTAAAAGAATCATATACCAAGAAAAAAGCTCGGGCTAGAAAGGCTTGAAGAAATCATGTATCAAGTTCCATGCAACTTGGGCCCGTGGGAAAAAAAACAAATGAGATGCTTGAGAGTTTCCAAATGTCCACAAAAAGGACAGAGGGGGTTGGAAACACCCAAATAGATAAGACGAGATCCAATGGGAAGACATCGATACAAGAGACACCAAGCAAAATGAGCCAGTTTGGGCTGCAAAATGGTAGACCAAATGTTTGAAACCTGCAATGCCATTGACTGGTACGGGACTAGAGGTTCCACCTATCATTGAGTTTCTAAACCATGGGCAAGTGAAGAGAAAGACAAGAATACCCTTGGAAGGGTTTGTAATTCCTAGAGGGAGTGTTTGGATACCATTTCCAATCCTTTAGCCAAGGTGTAGTACATTGAATCCCAACCTTATGCAACATTTTTGGAGGCACAAACTCCATAATGGTTTGAAAGGATTCAAAATCCTAATTGCCAAGCCTATATTTAGCTTTAAATTCTAGCCCAAGATAGCTAGTTCTTAGTGGCTCAGGAGAAGAGGTCTAAAATAAAGCAGACCCCTCATTTAAAGAATTTTAACACATGGACCCAGGGAACTTTGGCGAGAGGTCGATCCTGGCAAGTAATCACAAGAGACCACCAAAGCAATTGCTAGTTGAAGGAGATCTCAATCCTAAAACCATTCTGTTTCCAGATAAGCCACAGCTTGATGGCTTCCCAAGCCTTCCATATACCTTTGGCAACAAAAGTGCCTTGAATTTGCACTGACTACTTCATGATGAGGATGAAGTGAAGGCCTAGACCTTGTCAGGCCTACCTGCCATGAGGAACTCCAAAAGTAATAGAATGCCTAAGGAGGATTTTCCAGGCTTCATGACCTTCCAAGGCACAAATTATCCATTAGGCACACAAGGCCAGCCCTTGTCTATGAGTATCAATAAGGCCAAGACCACCAGAGTCACATGGAAGGCAACAGAATTCCAAGGTAATAACAAAATAATTTTTCTCTATTTTTACAAATAGTACATTGCTTTTTAGTTCCCTAGTTTTTGGTGAGATTTTTCCATTTTAAACCTGAGTAATTGAATTCCATCTATACTTTTACAATGTCATGTCAATCTCATTTAAATGGAATGCCACTATGCCCTCAACACAATAAAGGTTGTCCACATCCTAGCAGAAATTATCTAGGTTGTACCATAACACTGAATAGGCTACATCTAAGTGTGACCCAAGTTTAATGTGACTAAGTTAAAGTGGAACAAATATGGATACATTCGAGTGACACAAGTTTCATGTGGCTAAATTGTATTGGGAAAGGTGTGTTGTACACCTTGCATAATGCTTATAATGTAAAATGTAATATTTAATTGTGGTGCATCTAGGAAATCTAGGGATGTGTGCATCACATGGGCTAGACATTCTTGGAGACACATTGTATGTTGTATGTAACATTGGGATAAATATTTAATGTGGTTGTACATTGAGAAAATATTTAATATTGGAAAAACTTAGTACCAATCGGAAAACTTAGTACCAAAAAGTAAATGAGGGGGACATGATTTGGTAAGCTATGATACTGGGTTCTTCCTGGCAGGCCGCCGTGCCCAGACCAGTACGTTGCTGGTTCTGGTACAGGGTCGAGACACCCGGGGGTTCGCCTAGGGCAGAACCCTGGGCGGACCCGCGGCAAGCGTGCAACTAGAGGCGACGACTAATTTTTTTTTTTTAACATGGCATTTGTGTTGTATTTTACATCTTCACCTTATCATAGTGATTTTTTGCATCCACCAAGGGAAACATGGTACATTTTCTATGATAGATCTAGCTGAGCACAATACATTGTGGCAAAGATCACAATATCCAATAATCTTCCACCTCATAAGCCACAAAGGAAATTTCACATCCATAATGACTGCCATGATGTATTCACGTCCATTGAAGGAATTTCTTAATTGGTACTAATGTAACTTCAAGTTTTAAAAATTTAGTTGTGTGGATCTTTGTAATTGGATGTGTTGCCATAAGTGAGCAATGGAAAATGTCACAGCAAGGAAAACATGACAAGAAACAGGGCGGAGGTTTTTAATTGGAAGAACAGACATGTCAAAAAGATACACACACACACACACATTATATTAATTAAATATTATACAGTACAAGTGAAGCAGCCTGTTGCTGGAAATATGGTCAAAGATGAAACAAGAACATTACACTAATTAACAGACATATAACCACATTTATATTATTGGGACTCTTGGACAGGATTATCGGATCATTATCTTCAGAACTTCTAAAATATTTGCCAAACTCTGATCCAGTAACAAGTGAATTTTGTTAAGTGGCTTATACTTTGTCCAATCACCATTCCTTTTACATGCTATCTGCCTATAACAAACCCCTTATGAATCACTAAATTATGAATTTCAATTCATGAGTATTTTCCTTATTGCAAGTTATGAGGTATTTAGATATTTTAGTGTTTTGTTTATTGACAATTATGAGTATTACTGTTTTAACTTTTAGTCTTTTTAGAGTTTTAAAGTTTTTAAATATATATATATATGTGTGTGTGTGTGTGTGTGTGTGTGCCCGTACTCGGGCAAAAAAAAAATTGCCATATCCGCGTACTCGGTACCCAATCCCGTACCAGGATCGGCAACTTAGTTTGTAAGCTTATGGTTTAAAGGCGCATGGTTTATGTAATACCACTTAGTGGTTTTGGGCAAGCTTGTCATTATAAAAGCAACCACATAAGCAGTTGTTGAGGTTGGCTTGCATAACCTTTGGCTTGTTGGCTAAGATTGGATTGAGCATCTTGTTGATGTTTGTTTTTAGACAAGTCAACAATAGAGTAAAACACTAGAGTATCCCACTCTCTCTTGAATAAAGCTCTTCAAAGGCTGAACTATGTGATCCAGTGAAGTAACTCCAAGGTTCCTTTTTATAATGCATGATGAGTTAACTCAGTGATTACATGTGATCTTGCTGATAATCACAAAGGGACTTACGCAGATTCTTCTCCTTTCATTCAGCTTATTTCTCCTTCAATGTGGATGATTTATATACAAAGTCTTAATGATAAAGAAATGTAAAAGGGCAAGGGTTTAGGAAACTAATCTAAGGTCAATGAAGCAATGATGAGGTATTGAACAGACAAACTCCTCGATAAACCTAACTTCACTTCGCCAAGGATGCCTACAACTACATGAAGTTGGTGCAATCTCCTAAGGTTACGCGAATGGTTTTCAAATTATGATGGTTCATATGAGCACCCATTGAACGGCGCAGCTCAAACAAGCATCTATAATCGAACTTAAGCAAATGATAGCTCAGACTAGCTTTACACAACACTTCATCAACAATGAATGTTAAAAGCATGAGCTAAGAGTTGATCAAATATTCAGTACAACATACATTACATCAAAGAACTCTAATCTACTTCTAATCTATTTGAAACATCTCTCCACTTCATGAAAGTACAAGAAACCATGTGATTTCGCAAGATAACACTTAACACCAAACAAGTAGCTCCAATGTCTTTGCATTAATCTTGAGAATATTTACAACAATTTCAAGTCCTCTCAGACAATTTCGAGAGTCTCTCCTATTCTACTCCTACAATCTAATCTCTAATCTCTTACTCAATTACAAATGAGGCAACAAGGCCTTTATATAGTGCTCCAAAGTACATTGAATGGCTAAGATGAATTTGATAGCCAAGAGTCTAGATTATGCCACCTCACAGGTGGTTACAATAACTTGCTATTTTTAGCACAAAAAGGAGGCAATGAAGACACGCTTTCCAATGTGATAAGGTAAGGCGAAAGCATTTAAAACATCTTTCACATAGATGTCCTCTTGGCTTCTTTCATTAAATGATACATTTAATGCATTTAAAATAATGTGTACTCGCCACATAGATGCCACTTCAGCATACTTTGAAAATTGTATCAACTTGTAATGATGTATTCAATGCGATTGCTTAAACTTGTATGTTTAGGAATACATCTTGTAGATCTGGCCTTGTTTTTTTGAATTGTAAACTGGATGTATGATAGATGTTGCTTCACTTGATTAACACTGTTATTCCTTCTTCTCTGCAGGTAAGTTGATCATCTTCTAGTAGGATACATGATGATCTTCTCTAAATGATCCTTCTTGAAGAATGATGTAGTAGATGCTTCCTGTCCTCTTTATATGTAGAGTAGATGATGAAGCTCGCTTCATGAATCGGAGTATGAGATCTCTCTTGGACTTGAAAATTTGAAGAGTCTTGAAGTTTGATAGATGAATGCTCTTGCTTGATGATAACACCTTCCTTAGATGTGAAGTAGATGTTGATGACCTCTAGAAGAAACTTGGAAGCTTGATGAATCTTGAAACTTGAAGCATGATCTTTCATGATGTCATTGATGAAGAGGATTTGAGATATATATTGTTGTGACGTCTTGGAGCAGCTACCTCTTGAAGTGATGTTTCCTCGGGAGTGATTACTTCCATCTTAAGCCTCTGGCATGAATGAACGTGGAAGGCTCCTTTAGAGTTGCTACATGATATCTCTTCCTTGAAAGTTGAAGGAACTTGAAGCAGAGTGGATGCCTTTTCTTAATGAAGATGATATCCTCCGGATGAATGTCTCCTAGATGATCATGATGCCAAAGAATTCCGACACAAGGATGATGAAAGATTCCTTGAGACTGCTACATGATGCCTTGAAGCTATGACTAGCGAAGATGCATGATGAAATGCTTCAACCCGATGATAACGCATGAGCTCCTACAACACAAAAGAAATAATATTAATCTTTTTGATAAACATGATAATACTTGACTTATATATAAGAATCACTTCATTTATTTCCCAACCAATCGCAAATTAAATCTTTACTTAAAATTTCACTCTAAAGCACTATTTTTACTCGTTCTAGGTGCATTGGATGAAGTATTCAAGGTCTTCCTAAAAGAAATGAAATGCATACACCTTAGATCAGATTTGCACATCCTCCAAAGCTAGCACACCGGTTGAGATGTTTGAGATCCTCTTGTTATAAGCGCATTAGTTGAGGTATTAGAAATCCTCTGGATTTACTTTTGGCGGATTGGTTTAAGACCCCGAAATCTTCCTCACTAGATTTCCTTTCGCGGCGGTTCAAGTATTTGGTTTCCTCTAGGAGGTGGCGGGATAGTTAAGACATTTAAGATCTTCTTCACTTGGCATTTCCCCTTGTCGCATTAGTTCAAGTGTTTGTATTCTTCTTTAATAAACTTTCCAACATCTAACAATCTCCCTCTACATGTGACGCGTTGGATGGGGACTTTAAATTCCTCTTGAAATATATGTTTTGATCAAACTTTTACATTCTCAAGGGGCTGGCGCATCGGTCAAGGCTTCCAATATCTTCCTTAAAATATATATTGTATCCTTGCAAATCAGTCTTGACAAATCACTTCTACTTAAATCGCATTGGTTGAGGTGTTTGATATCTCCTTGAATTGAGCACACCGGATCAAAGGTTTGATTTCCTCTGGTATTTTGCCTATTCTTCTCAAAGCGGCGCATTAGATCAACAATTGAGTTTCCTCTAGATATGGCGCGGTGGTTCAAACTCTCAATTTCCCCTTCCTTAGCGCAGCGGTGAAAATATTTAATTTCTTCTAGATTTTCGTAGTAGTTAAGCTTTCCGTGGCGCATTAGATGAGCAATTCGATTTCTTCTTCCTTATCGCGTTGATTGAGACTTTTAAATCCTTCTTGGTTTCCCCTTCGGTGATTCAAGTAGCGCAATAGTTAAGAAGTTGAGGTATTTAGAAGGTGGCGCGTTGGTTAAGGAGGTCGGGATCCTCTAGATTGGGATTTTGAACTCTTTATGATATCCTTTCACATAGGCGCGTTAGATAGGTGTTCTAAACTCTCACACGCTTAGCAAATTCCTTCTACCTGCAGCGGGTTAGATCAAGGTTTTGAAATCTTCCTTCATCTCCCCCTTTGGCGCATTGGTTGAGGTAAGTGAATTCCTCCTGGATTCCTCCTTGATAAGCCTCTAAAGTTTGCCTTCAACACTTGACTTTACTTCCCTTCATAAGGTGGCGCTTTAGA
Source organism: Cunninghamia lanceolata (assembly GCA_027924645.1). Lineage (NCBI taxonomy): Eukaryota > Viridiplantae > Streptophyta > Pinopsida > Cupressales > Cupressaceae > Cunninghamia > Cunninghamia lanceolata. The sequence goes on along the minus strand of BSBN01000584.1, from coordinate 13,740,021 downwards.
CAAAGGTTTTAGTTTCTTCTTGATAGACTTTCAACACTCAGCAAGCCCCCTCTCCACCTGGCGCATTGGTTTGAGTGTTTGGATTCCTCTAGAATTTAGTCTCGAAACTTATGATGTAGCACTTCCAGTCAAACTCCTCCTCTTGGATGGCGCATTGGATGACCCATTTGAAATCTTCTAGGAACTTAACACTTTTCAATGATTTACCCTTCCCCAATCGTATTAGATGTTGATATTGAATCCTCTTAGAAGTGGTCGCATTGGATAAAGGGTGTGATTTCCTCTGAAATTTTCCTTTCAAAACTCAACTTTTACTCTCCTCTACAAGGTCGCATTGGTTGAGGAATTAAAAATCCTCTTGATTTTCGCATTAGATAAGGATTTGAAATCCTCCGGAAACATCAAAAACTTACACCTTGACACTCAGAATTTTTTCTTTCTCCTTGGCGCAATGGATAGGTGTTTGGAGATCCTCTTAGAAGTGGCGCATTGGATAGCACTCTTGAAATCTTCTAGCATTGGCACACTTGATCCATTTTTTGGAATCCCCCTACCTTCTCCCTTCATTAGCGCATTGGTTTGAGAGTTGAAAATCTTCTAGATATTGGCGCATTGGATCAAGGAGATGAATTCTTCTTGAAATTTGCGCATTAGATAGGCCCTTCAAAAATCCTCTAGAATATGGCGCAATAGATAGCACTTTCGAAATCATCTTCAAGTTGGCGGATTAGATGGGGAAGTCGAAATCATCATCTTTGCTACCCTTGGTGCATTGGATCAAGGGTTCGAAATCCTCTTCTATCCTCTATCCTTGGCGCATTAGATTGGGCGCATTAGATCATCAACTTGATATCTTCTTGAAAACAGCGTGATTTATCAAGATTTTGCGCTACCTTAATATGCCGTCGCACTGGATCAACTTTTTGAATCCTCTGGAGTAGTTGGTCATTTTCAGGGTCCTTGAGGTAAAGGTATATTAAAAAATATATTTAAGTATAAGTTGAGAGATTTCAATATACCTTTCAGGATGTTTGAGATAGGTCTCAAATCCACCGGATTTAACATGCAAAATCTAGAATTTGGAGGATTCACCAGATTTCAGACTTAGTCAAATTTTCAGGATTTTCAGGATTTCAGGCTACCAGACTTGGTCATTTTCAGGATCTCAAACATACTTCACGATTGATCTCAATGTTCATGAACTAGATGGGATTTGACCAAGACTCTTCATTACTGCAAGTTTATGTACCAGATGAGACCTCCAGTTATAAAGAAAAACCTTCTGGGAGAGAGACTCATCGTTGGATTGGCAGAGTAAATGAATCCAGGACATCGTCCAGAACTAAATGCAAAGCATTAGAGCTCAAAAAAAAGGGGTCCCCATTTGCAATGGGGCGATGTGTGATTTGGTCACAACACATCTCTTGTAGGTTGTATATGTGAGGAGAGGAAGTATGGATTGGGATGTGTGGCTACATGGTTCTCATTTGCTTGTTCACATGGAGGAATGCAATCACAATGCTTGATGCTTCAAAAGACTTGCATGGAGACTTTGTAAGTGTATTGTCATCTTTGGCAATAAAGATAATAAATTGAGTTTGTGAGTGCTTTTGGAGGCTGGGTTTTTCCCTTTTGAGGGTTTTCCCAGGGTACATCTAGTGTCATCTTGATGGTATATTTGTCTATTCTTTTGCATTGTGGATTCTAAATACTTGTTTGCATATTTTTCTCTCTTGGGGTTATGTGGAAATGGTTTATATTGCTGCAAATTTCCTTTCAAATTGTAGTGAAATGAATATGAGATACATTAGAGTGTGTCCAGTTGAGTAGATCTGAGTGTGATCCAAGTTTAATCAGGTCTATTAGAGTATAATCCAAGTTGATTTGAGCTTAATTGGACACATTAGAATGTGATATAAATTTAATCAGGTATATTAGAGTGTAATCCAAGTTGATCCAAGCTTAATTGGATACATTAGAATGTGATCCAAGTTTAATCAGGTATGTTAGAGTGTAATCGAAGTTTATCAAAGCTTAATTGGACATTAATCAGGTATGTTAGAGTGTAATCCAAGTTTATCCAAGCTTAATTGGACACATTAGAGTGATCGAAGTTAATCTAAATTTAATTGAGCATATCAGAGTGCGATCAATGTGATTGAGGTTTAAATCTTAATAATGTGGTCCAAGCCTAGTCCACGCAAGAATGTAGCCTCAGCTCATACAAAGCAAGGTGGTCTATAAAGTAATGATGCCCAGCCTGATCAACACTCTACAGTCTCAAAACTCTCCAAATATTTGTCAAACAAAACAAAGAAATAAAGTTTTTATGTTTCCATGTGTCAACATTCCCAAAATGGAACTCATGGTTAACTTGAAGCACAACAATCCCAAAAAGGGAAACAAGTAGAGCATAATGAAAAGGGCTTATGAAAAATAACTATGATCAAGCTTCGGTTGATCAATGTTTTACACAACATGATCCATCACCACGATGAAGATGTGTTTTATATCAAACTGTGTGAACAATCATCAGAATGAGGAGTGATCCATCATCAAGAGGAGGTTGTCTCCTATCACACTACTTAATCCATCATCAGGATGAGGTTGTCTCTTATCACACTACTGTTCCCTCATCAGGATGGGGCTATTCTCCTATCACACACTGTGACCTATCATCAAGATGAAGATGTCTTTGTATCATGATATATGATCCATCATCAGGATGAGGATGTGTCTCTGTATCATCCATCTTCAGGATAAGGATGTGTTTCTGTATCACCCATTTTCAGGATGAGCATGTGTTCCTAATCAAACTACATGAATAATCATCAGAATGAGGAGTGATCCATCATGATGATGAGGTTATATCTCATATTACACTACATGATCCATCATCAGGATGGGGATGTGTATACTGATCCATCATCAGATAACAATGTGTCTCTGTATCATAATACATGATCCATCCCCAGGACAAGGATGTATTTCCTACCACACTATGTTACCCATCATCAGATGTGTTTAGTACAAGACTGCTTTACCCATGATTAAATTAAAATCGTGTACTATACCACATTACATGATCCAGATGAGAATGTGATAAGTTTAGTACCTGATGATGCTCGATGTGAGTGGCGGTGTTATTCCATGTCAAAATCGTATCCTCTGCGCAAAACCCACGCAATGTGATCATATTCTTAGTCTTGGGCACATAAACTGGCTGCCTGTAAACACCAGGCAAAACCTCAATAACAATTCTGTCCCTGTTGGACAGTGGCACGGAGTCTATAGCGTCCTGTACCCTGCTGAAGTTCCCGCTTCCATCCTGTGCCACTACTAGCTTCCTTTCCAACACCCTCTCCATAGAAACCCTCAAATTTCAGAGCAAATTTCCGCTTAAATTGCCGCTGACTTCTTCATGGCCTGAATTCGTCAGGTGTAGGACGGTAGTTGGTAGAGTTGACTCTACTAATTTGAGGCAGCGAGGACTCGATACCTTGTCGTCACACTGAATACTGGATCCAAAAGATTATCTGAACTACCTAAAGAGTTTCAGTTCAGATTCACAAGCTCAAATTATCATACAAATAAATCAGAGCTGCAAAACGGTGTGTAGAAAATGACACGGTTGAGTTATGTAGAGATCTGACAAGTCACAACAGTGATGATTTTGTTGTTCGATGGTTTCATGGTAACTTCTTTAAAATTATTTTTTGTTTTTGTCTTTTAGCCATATTCCCTAGGCGTAAAGTTTCCTAATAGATATATATCACACATCACATAAATATCTCAATAAATATCTCAAGTAAATTAATTAAATTATAATGATAAATAAATTTGATTAAGATAATGAGTATATTAAGATTAAAATTAAATGAAAAAATTTAAATGACTTAATATAATATTTGGTGAAGTTTTAGGGAGTGACTATTTTCCATACAAAATAGCATGCTTAAGACATCATGTTGGCATCCTAACATACAATACCATATCATGATGAATTGTCAATTATAGTGATGGGACACACAACAAATGTTAACACGACATTTTGCCCCGTGCCAGTTTCCATGATGATGGATAGCTAGCTCCGATGATGATGGGACCCACATTTCGCCGGCACATTTAAATAGGAGGAGCTTTCAAGGATTGATGTCATTTGGTTTAATTAGAGAACTAAATGCAAGCAGAGCTCAAACGCATCTACCACCAGCTTCGAGGGATGAGTTACAAATGACGAGGAGCCAAAAATGAGTTGGAGTTGACCATAAGTCTTATGGGTATGTTTATTTGCTCTATGTGAATGTGTGTTGTCTAGATAATTTGTTGAAATTGTGAAGTAGAGTTGAATACATGTGAAAAAATAAAAAATTTAAATATGTCATTCTTGTTTTTGCAAATGCCTTCAATTGCAGCTTCACGAGGGACGAGTTGCAAACAAGCAACAACCAAAAATTAGTTGCAGCCACTCTTCTAGGTAGGTTTATTTACTCTTTGTCATTATGCATTGTGGAGATTTTTTGCTGAAATTATGAAGAAGTGGAATTAATTTCATGTCAAAAAATATAAAAAAAATTAACCATTTTGTGTCATTTAACCTTTACATGTCACATTATAAGTTTATAGTAAAGTATTTTTGTCTAATCCTTATAGGCAAGGGTTTACTCATGAGTTCCATGAAATTGTTTGATAAATTTCTTCAACAACTCTCATGGGGCTATTTGGGTCTTCAAAATATCTTCTTCTAAATGACCTTGCAGGTAAAACCAATTGGGTCTGTATGTTTTAATTTATGGTAGAGCATTTTCATTTAATACTACAAAGGCAAAGGTTTACCTATGGGTTCCATGAAATTGTCTGAAGGATTTCCTCAATGGCTTTCATGGGGCTCTTTGGGTCTTCAAAATATCTTCTTATGGATGCCCTTGCAAGTAAAACCAATTGGGTCTATATGTTTTAATTTATGGTACAACATTTTTGTTGAATATTGTAGAGGAAAACTAATGCGTTGTAGACTTAAACAAAATTCAGGGGTAAACCTATCTGAACAGTCCACTCTATCATTGCATTCCTACATTGAATTATCGACCAAGGAACATAAGCTTATGATGATGCCCGCACTATATATGCCTTCAAGACTCATTTTTACCCTAAACTAACTCATACAAACTTATTCTAATTAACTTAATTTACTGAAGTTCACAGAAATGTAAGAACAACAAAAACAATTAAAAATCCAGTTGCTACGGGTACCCTCAGCATAACCTAAAGATAACTATATTCAACAAAGAATTACAGAATTAACTCAAAATACACAGAATGATAAAAGAATTGACACTAAACTCCGAAGGACTTAAATTATGCAATCTATTCGTGAATCACAACTACTAGAAATAGCAATCAAGATATCTTACTCATTCCACAATGCAACTTTATAAAATAACATGAAATAGTTTTAACTAGAAATGCATGAATAAATAAGGAAAGATACAAAGTGAGGATTAGTACCTTGAGTGGCCAGCTCATGGAACTATCTCACTTAATCTGGAAACTAAAACTACTTCAGATTCTCATTACACATAGTTGTATTCACTTCATATCAGAAACATGATCTTATCAGATTGTATTCAGTAAAACATGTCTAGATCTTCCAACATAAAAATAGAGTAATTGTTAAGTAACTGTAAAACTAAAGTAAATTGTAAAGGAAAACTCTCTAACTTACCATCGAACTCATCCCTCCTAACTTATACAGAAATGAGAGAGTACAATGTAACTACCAACTACCTTGATCATCAATTCATCCTTAGATATTAGGGTATAGGTTTGAGATCAATTTATTATTCTAACTAAAATAAAGGAAGCAGAGTCCTACTCAAACAGAAATTCCTATTCAACGGCTCATGAATGAAAACACATAAGCTATGATTAGAATCCTAGAACAAGTCTTCTTCTTCTCTTCTATTTATTCTTTCATGATGATCACGTTCAGCTTCAGTTGGCGCTTAACTATGACTTCCTTCAATGCTCTGTCTTGCAATGTGCTGCGAATTCTCCTCTCCTTAACGCTACCATCTTGCTGCTGCACAAGGTTAATCCATAAAACATATGCATACAAAATAGCCTTCATAATTAATCTACAAAATCCCATTTATATACATACATACTTATGTCTAACACATGCAATTGACAAATATTATCACCATGTTTCATATTAGCATATTAGGTTCAAGGTTTGCAGAATATATATAAAAGATAGCATGTTATGGTAGTAATGTCTTAAAAAAGTATCTAAAATAGCATAGGTATAAAGTCTGGAAGCATAAGAAATAGCATAAAAGAAGTCAACATTTGAACCCATCAAATACTACAAAGGCAAGGGTTTACTCATGGATTCCATAAAATTATTTGAGGGATTTCCTCAACATCTCTCATGGGGCCATCTGGGTCTTCAAAATATCTTCTTTTGTAGGCCCTTGTAGGTAAAACCAATTGGGTCTGTATGTTTTAACTAAGTTCGAGTTGTGTTAGTCACAATTCAACATCATGTGTGTAGGGATGTTGTAAGGGCATATGGATATGTGTATAGGTTGGTCACTGATGCGAAGGGTGCTTTTTGCTATGTGGATTCATTAAAATTGCCTTTGGAAATTGTTGTCATTTTCATTTCATTTTGGTCTCGTGGTAGTATTTAAAATTTGGACCCTTTGATTAGTCATATAACCATGTGCCTTAGTGCCTTAGGCTTCCTATATATATATATATATATATATATAATGTGTGTGTATGCAAAGGTCGATTTAAAGTCTGCTTTGGCACTCAAGGTTTAAATATTCATGTGCTTTGTTTTAATTTTGCATTGGATTTTGTGCTTTATTTAAAACTATTTGGGTAATCACTTGCTTCAAAAATTGTGGATGTCCATAGGTCTCATTTTATTTTGATTCAAAAATAAAATGAGACCTATGGACATCCACAATTTTTGAAGCAAGTGATTACCCAAATAGTTTTAAATAAAGCACAAAATCCAATGCAAAATTAAAACAAAGCACATGAATAACATCAATCCTCTCTTCCATAGAATCCCCTATCTGAGTTCACAACCTTTATCTTGATGAATGGAGCTTTGTGCATCGAAGTGTAGCCCTAATTAAAAGGGGTTGTCTAAATTTTGTGTTTGGTAGGGTTGTATAGAAATTATTAAATTTGATTTTGTATATAATTTTGTTGGTTGAAATACACATTGTGTTTTTCAACCTACACAAGTTTAGTTAGTGATTTCTCATATTTCTTTCAATTTTATGCCTTTCTTAGTTGATTCATATATTGATTCACAATGTGTTGAAAAGATGTAGACAATATCATAGTTGAGGTTGGTGAGGTTGATGGAAGGAGTTGTTATTTGAGGTTATCTCAAACACATGGCTAGATTTCATAATCTTTCTCTTGATGTAATGGATCTATGTGCACCCCAACTAAAGTGGTTGCCTAATTTTATGTTTTTGTAAAAATTATTACATTTGATTTGTTGTGTTATGATTTCATTTTCTATAAAAAGTTATAGGTTGAAATACACATTGTGTTTTTCAACCTACACATGCTTTGTTCATGATTTCTAAGATGTCTTTCAAATTTATGCTTTTATTAGTTTACTCATATATTGATTCATTTAAATATTTAATATGAATTTAATATATTTAAATATAAGAAATGGTGTGTTCTTGTTGGTTGTTGATACGTACAGATGAGGGTTTTCAACTCAAAAAATTAAGGCAAGGATGATTTGGAAGGAGGCTTGATGAGACGTTGAGGAGCTTGACTAAATACAGGTGATTCTATCTCTCATAGCTTGAATTACAAGTGTTAGTGATAGTTTAGTTTGCAAATTAATTTACATATTGGATTTTTGAATTATTTAAAAATGAGTTATTTACAACATGGAATGCAAGTAATTTCCAATTTAACACTTTAATTTGGTGCACTCTTAGCTAAACGGGAATACAAACTACCACTCTTAGCAAGGAATGCAATTGATTTGCAATTTAAACTTCCATGAATAGTTGTAAGAAATGGGTCCATGTGTAGGTTGAAATACTACATAGTGTGTATTTCAACTTCCACTTTTCTTTATCAAGATTCATATAAATGTGACTTTGACTAAAATTTTCACCAATATATTTTCAAACTTATTGGTGATATATCACTAGTAATATCACAATAAATTAGTTTGTTTATATATAAGCATTAGACCTATAATTTTTTTATCATTCTTCTATGGAACTTTTATAAACACATTATACACTTTGAATGGTGTAAGCATATGTTAAGATTTCTAGATGTCATTATTGTATAGCAGTTAGATCTGTCGCAAATGGGCAATGATAACTATTGTTATTTCAAAAATGAACGTAGCTACCTACAGTTGTGAAGATAGTTGGTATAATCGGGTTTGAAAACTTTGTAAATAAGGTCTGTTGTTATTGTGATTAGTGATTATCACCATTGCCTTTGACAATAGCAAACATTGTTGTCATTATTTATGATGTGAGCATAGTCATTATTGGATAAATTTGTCATTCTTATTGCATCACAAATGTTAGTGTTGTCATTTGTACTTATCAATGGATATTGTTGTCATTATTTGATTTGTAAAATAGTTGTATTATTAAGACAACTATTTGGCAATTTTATTTGTTACATATTAATTGCTAATAATGTTGTAGCAGTTGAGATTGTTGTTGTCATCCTTGTATTTTGGCATAGTTATCCTCGTGTCCATAATAATCTTCCTATGATCACTAATTAGTAGCATTTTATCATTATTGTGACCTGTACATTCTTGATCAGTACGATGTTTAGTAACATCCTGATTAGTATGGTGATCAATTAATATAGGTATCAATATTGATGTCAATGTTATAGGAAATAGTACTGATCAAACTGATTAATATGAAATGTTGTTAATATAGGACGTTGATGTTTTAAAAACCCTGCCACTGTTATAAATATAAGAGGTTTTTGAAGAGGTTTTCAAAGAGGTTAGGGAGACCATAGTTGTGAACTATAATTAGCATTTTGTGTATAGATTAGTCTATTGGACTTGATAGTTAAGGACAACGGCGGAGTGAAAAACTCGTATTTACCTTAGTTGCATTTTATTGCATTAAGGGTTCATTATCATTTTGGTAGAGTTATTTCTTAAGATTGTTAGGGAGATTTATATTACAATTATATGTAATCAACAATCTCAAAATTAATGAAAAAAATCATATTTCAAAACTCATGGTGTACACTCTCATTTAGTTTCACTCTCCCTCTCTATGTAATTAGAGTGGTTTTAAATGTAAAAAATGTTGTTATTTATTTTATTTTATTTTTGAATTTTATTGTATTTTTGGGTTTCAATAATTTTTTTCTAATAATATCCCCAAAAATAAAAAATAAATATATTTATCTTTTGGGATGCTAAGAAATTCCTGAGAACAATATTTGCTTCTATGACGCAAACAACTATTCAATAGAAATGGCAAGCAAGAATGTCATTTCTATGATGGAATAACACAACTAATTTTCTTCACCAACATTCAATTACACAATGTTCAATATGCCAATGTACAAATCCCAACATTAGAAAAGAACAAAATACACTTTGTGATTTTCAACCTGCACATGTTTAGTTCATGATTTGTAAGATGTCTTTGAAATGTTGGTAGGGAAAATTGGAGGTTGAAAATGCAATGTGTATTTCAACATACAATTTTCTATACAAATCAAATCATAACACACCAAAACTAATCTAATAATTTCTATACAACCATACAAAACATAAAATTAGGCAACCACTTTAGTTAGGGCTACACTTGTGTAAAGACATCTTATAATTAATAGAACATGAGTTGGAATAATCTATATTTGGTTAAGCCCCTCACGGTCTTCTAAAGCCTCCTTCCAGATCATACTCGCCTTTACTTTTTTAATTGAAATCCCTCCTATATATTAACAACTAGAAAGAACATACCATTTATTAGAACTATTTTTTAAAAAATAAAAGGTCCCAAAGGCACTTGTACTTGTATTCATAAAAAATAAAGCTATTACATAGGTGGAGGTGCCACTAGAGGTAGCGAGTGATGATAAGCCAAAAACAACGATAACATAATAAATTGAGGGCCAAGCAAGCACAAAACCAAACTACATATAAAAACATAGAAAATTAACCATTGACAAAGGAGTTGCCTTCCTCGCCATATGGAAGTAGTTGAGGAGCTATGGCAGGAGGAAATGGGACCCGAGGTGGAAGATGAGGGGCTTGATCCAAAGCATGGTGGTAGAGGATCCTAATAACATTAAACACCTCCCAAACTTTTGAAACCAATGCAAAAGATAATTGTAACCAATGAGAGTCAAGTGAGTTGTTCAACAACACCGTATAACCATTCCACAATCCCCTCTAAAAGGCTTGGAAGATACAATCAATGGTTGGAGAAGATTTGAGCTATCCAAAAGGGAAGAGACCACTAATTGGACTGTCACCAGACTCCATATCGTAATCTTGCAGTGTCAGACATATCTTGTCCACCGAGAGGAGGTACTCATGGACATAACCAAAGTTGAGTATCTTGATGAATTCCACATCCTAAACCAAGTCCATAATGTTTGAAAGGAAAATGGAAGCCACTTCAGAGAACAAGAGGACCGTGGGAAATCACAAAGCAATGCCTCCCCCACAATAGATTGAATGGAAAATTCCACCCTCGGATAGTTGATGTCAAAGATATGGGCCAATTTGGGACCATCATAGGGACTAATCTCAGTTGGTTCCCATTTCTAAGGTGGCAAAAAGCATGCTTGTTTTTTATCACCTCCTTCATATTTGCCAAGGTCTACAACTAATGAGAAGAAGAGAGCATAGACACCAAAAGTGATGATGTGAATGGGAAGGAGGCAAAGAGATAATAATAGTTTAAATTGCAAATTAAAGATAACCATTCAGCTGAACTTGGCACACACACAATGACTCCTTAGTTAAAACACACATTTTGTAATGGGCATGGCACACTTGCAAACACTTTCTCACTGCATCTAGTGAAAGTGTTAACTATATGTTGGTATTGCCATGCATGCGAGGCATTTAAAATGGATGTCTTAGGCATGCCTATAGGTACGTCTAGAATGGAGCTTATCCTTTGCTTTTCTTTTTTAGTCCTCCAACTTAAAATCTTATTAGATGCATGTAAGAAAATATGTTTTCCTATGAGTTGTTTGAGCAACATCCTATGGCAATTAACCCTTCATAACTAAATCTAAATTGTGGCTTTCACCATTGCTCTTGGCAAGCTTTATATTGCTTTTATATGGCCTACATTATAATCTTTTCCTATTTTTTCTTCTATTATTGAAAAAAAGAAAAAAATATTAATGCACACAAATTCAAAGAAATAGAAAGTTTACCAAGATCAATGGTGAAAAACATGCTTTAAATTTAGTTGTACAAGTTTTTTTACATACATAGAATGAGAATTTGAGCTAGAGGACTAAAAAAGAATAGCGCAGAGAGTAAAAGCTAACAAGTTTCTATATGTAGGTGGGGAGGATTATGGAAAAATGTCAGTGGGAAAGTACTTGAAGCGGAGAAAGACCCATTAAATGAATGCATGTTTTGACTAAGAAAACGCATTGACATATAGTAGATAAACCTACCCAAAAGAGTTATGGTTGGATGCAACTCATTTTTAGCTTTTAGTCACCTGTAAATTGTCCCTCATGAAGCTGGCATCAAATTCATCTCCAACTCAAACATATCCGCTAGATTTTCATCTGTATGTATCTTTTCCAGCCTTAATTGTCCATCATCGAACACCGATCGAATGAAGTGATACTTCAACTATATGTGTTTGGTCTTTGAATGCAAGGCATAATTCTTTGCAAGATGTATGGCACTCTGGTTGTCCGTAAACAAATAACTGTTAGCCTGTTGTTTGCCCAATTCTTCTATGAAAGATTGCAGCCATATCATCTCCTTGCTTGCCTCTGTTGTAGCAACATGCTTTGCCTCCATGGTGGATAAGGCAACCACCTTTTGCAACCATGAGATCTAATTCACTACTGTCCCACCTACAGTAAAGACATAACCTATAGTACTCCACTTGGTATCAATATCCCTTGCCAAATATGAGTCTACATAACCTGCTAAATTAGTATTAGAGCCCCAAAAACATAAGTGTTTATTGGATGTACCTTTCAAATATCTGAGAATCCATTTTATCGTATTCCAATGCTCCAATCCGGGATGACTCATATACCTACTTACGGCTCTTACAACATGTGTAATATCTGGTCTCGTGCATACCATGGAGTACATCAAACCTGCTACAGCTGAAGAATATGGTACATTAGACATTTTGTCTTCCTCCTCTTGTGTCTTTGGACACATCTCCTTAGTCAATTTCAAATGGCTAGGCAAAGGTGTGCTGACAACTTTTGCATTCTCCATATGGAATCTCTGCAACACCTTTTCAACATATTCAACTTGAGATAGAGTCAATTTTTTGTTCTTCCAATCTCTGCAAATTTTCATACCAAGGATTTGTTTTACTACCCCTAAATCCTTCATATAAAATGATTGTGCTAACTGTTGTTTTAACTCTCTTATGTGATCCATGTTAGACCCTGCTACAAGCATGTCATCAACATATAAACATAAAATAATGTAGCTATCATTATCCAACCTCTTAAAATAAACACAATGGTCAAAATTACACCGGCTATAGCCTTGCTCAACCATAAACTATCAAATTTCAAATACCTTTGCCAAGGTGCTTATTTCAAGTCATATAAACTCTTCTTCAATCTACACACCAGTTTTTCCTTACCTTTGACCTTAAATCCTTGGGGTTGTTCCATATATATCTCTTCCTCCAAATCACCATGGAGAAAGATAGTTTCCACATCTAGCTGTTCCAAATGCAAATCTTCAGTAGCCACATTACTTAAAACAGTATGAATAGAAGTCATCTTAACAATCAGAGAAAAAATCTCATCAAAATCAATGCCCTTTTTCTGTGCAAATTCTTTTACAACTAACCTGGCTTTAAAATTTTTTCTTACCTCCATCTTCCTCTTTCATCCTATAAACCCATTTGTTTGGTAAAGTCTTTTTACCTGCCGGCAACTTACATAATTCTCAAGTCTTATTTTTCAGCAAGGAGTCCATTTCTTCTTTCATTGCAAACTCCCACTGAACCTTTATATCCACCTGCATAGCTTCATCATACCCTTCTGATTCACCAACATCTGTTAACAAAATAGAATACAAAAATGGAGAAAACCTTTCAGGAGGTCTACTTAGCCTTGTTGACTATCTAACATTCACTAGAGTTTGTGGTATTTCTTGTTGCTGTTGCGGAGCATGAGGAACCATTGGAACATCATTATATAGAGTATCATCTAGCACCACATAATCCTTTTCTTTCTTCTCATGTTACTGCAACTGATCTTTGTACAACACCTTCTCACTGATTACAACATCCCTGCTTCTCACAATTTTTAGATTTTTAACATCCCAAAACCTATAACCAAATTCATCAATTCCATATCCAATGAAGATACATTTTTTTTATTTTTCATCTAGCTTGGTTCTATTTTCAAAATCTACATGTGCAAATGCTTCACATCCGAAGGTTTTGAGAAAAGAATAACTCACCTTCTTACATATCCATGCTTCCTCTAGAATACCACATCCAAAAGGAACTGAAGGACCTTTGTCAATTAAATATACAGTAGTATTGACAGTCTCTGCCCACATGTTTAAATGCAGCCCAACATGTAATCTCATGGTCCTTGCACGCTCCATTATTGTCCTATTCATGCACTCAGCCATTACATTCTCCTGTGGAGTCCGTGGAACCATTTTCTGCCTACGAATTCCATTAAAGGAATAATAATCCTCAAATTTTTTGCTGCAATACTCACCACCATTATCAGATCTGAGACATTTTAATCTTTTACCCGTTTCATTCTCAACCAATCTTCTCCATTTCTTAAATGTTTCAAATACATCAGATTTTTGCCTAAGAAAATAAATTCAAACCTTCCTAGTTGCATCATTAATGAATGTAACATAATACTGAGAGCCACTGAGAGAAAATACTTGAGCCAATCCCCATACATCTGTATGCACAAGCTCTAACTTTTCATCTTTCTTTTGCTTCCCATCATTGAGAAAACTAACTCTCTTTTGTTTGCCATACACACAACTTTCACATAAACCCATATTAATACATTTTAAACCTAGTAAAACTTTCTTAGAATGAAGTACCTTCATACCTTTTTCACTCATATGCCCAAGTCTGTTATGCCACAGTGTTGTCTTAGAAGTTACAGCAATTGTTTCAATCTCTTCTTGCGAACTTGCAACAACTATTCCTGAACTTGTTTATTTTTTTTCTACAACAACTAAAGTAGAAGGAACAGTATGACCTATACAAAGATATAAGGTGTCTACTTTCACATATTTTGCTACTATTAAGGCACCTTTTGAAACCTTCCAATTTTTATCACTGAAAGTAACTATGCAACCTTCATCAACTAGTTGCCCTGCTAAAATTAAATTCCTACTCATCCTTGGAATGTGTCTTACCTCTTGCAATACCCAATGATTCCCATTCTGCAACTTAATCTTGATTCTTCCCTTTCCAACAATCTGACAAGGTTCGTTATCTCCTAAATAAACCAGCCCAAAATCCCCTTGGACATAATCAAGAAAATAACTTTTATGGGGCGTAGCATGAAATGAGGCCCCTGAATCTAAAACCTATGAATCATCAGCATTATCTGGGGAAAGAATCAAAGCATCATCTTTAGATTTATTACTTACCACATTTACCTCCTTATTGCATTCTTGTTTGTCTCATTTATTCTTCTGAGACCAACAATCTTTCTTCAGATGACATGGTTTCCCACAGTACCAGCAATCCTTCTATCCTCTGGATTGGGACCTCTTGTCTATTGATTTTTCTCGTGACTTCCCATGACCTCCAGAACCTTTTCCTCTCTCCTTTGATCTACCCCTGTTTTCTGCATTCAAAACACTACCTGATGTGAACCCTCCTGAGCTTTTCCGTCACATTTCCTCGTTAAGGATAACACCAACAACATCATCAAATTTTAAAGTATTTGAATCAGAGACAGAGTTACTTACAGCCATTACCAAGCTATTCCAGCTTTCTGGCAAAGAACATAATATCAAGAGAGCCCTCACTTCTTCATCAAAACTTACTTTTATAGAGGTTAATTGACTGATAATCATATTAAACTCATTTAAATTATTTGTCATAGATCCACCTTCAATCATTTTCAGATTAAACAAACGCTTCATGAGAAATACCTTATTTGAGGCTGAGGATTTTTCATACAATTTAACCAAAGCTTTCAGCAGTTTATTTGTTGTCTTCGCTTCTATTATATTGAATGTCATAGATGGTGCCAGGCACAACCAAATTGTTCCCAATGCCTTTATGTCCAGAAGATTCCAATCCTCATCAGTCATTGCTGCCGATTTCTTGGCTATTCCTTCCAACAACCTCCATAAATCCTTCTGATAGAGATAATCCTCCATCTGCATCTTCCATAACTGATAGTTCTGCCCATTGAATTTATCTACCTTCAATTTACCCTCATCCGTCATTGCTCCCACTTAACCGTGAGACTCCCAATCAACCATAAGACCTTCCTGCAAACGATAATTGAACACAACCTGCTTTGATACCACTTGTTAGGAATTACATGCAGAAGATATCAATTAAATGCAAATAAAGATTAAACAGATGAATGAAAAATACATAGAAATAATAACAATGAGAGATGAGTTTTAACATGGTTCACCCAAACTCAGGCTATATCCACTAACAGAGAGTCCAATATTATTATCTAGCAATCGAACCGATTACAACCAGCAATCCTTGCAACTCAATACTGCTGCAAATGCTACAATACAATATCAACGGAAACCCTAACCCTTAGCCATTTTTATCAAGACTTATGTCGGTTCCAAAATAGGGTTTTTTTATGTCAGACAATAGAAAAAATAACTCCCTACGCCTTTGACCCCGTCAAACCCCCGTTAAATAATTTGGGGGGAAATCGCGCCGATAAAAGTGGGGAAAATTTAACCTCTGAGTCTAATTAGGCTCCATATAACAACAAATATTCCCCAAGCACTGTGTCAATGTAGGTCGCCTATCTACAAATATATTATTTAAAATATATATATTATATTCAAAAAATTTAAAAAAATTAAAATTTAAACAATAAAATTGAAAAGTGAGAATCATTGGGTAGAGCATAGCCATGGTCCCATGGGTGACCAGGGGCTAGCCCCTGGCCACATGGTGCCCCAACAGGCGGTCACACTCAACCCGCAAGGGCTAAACCCTTTGGACAGTGGGTGGGTCGCACTGTTGGCAAGGAGAATCACCGATACCCAGTCCTGTAACCACAAAAATCATGCACAGCTTCCACGAGGACCCTTGTGATGATTTTAATCCTTGTCACATACATGTAAGTGTGAAATAATGTCCTCTAAGCAACAGATCTCTTGATGATGTGTCTTTTTTCTTGTCTTGTGTTGTTTCTTATTTGTCGTTTTCCCTCTCTCTTTGTCGTTGACACTTTTGCGACACTTGTCAATTTACATTTTCTGAGCTTTTGACCTTGCTCCTAATCCTTGTAAGCATCTTGTAGGTGAGTTTTCACCTTTCTCTTATGTTTTTCATCCTCTCCACCCCTAGAAGCCTTCTAGAGGTCCCCTGGATCCATCTCCCACTTTCGATTTTTAATTTCACTCTACCAATCCAAATCTCCCCTATTATTTCTAGATCTCCCCTCGAAAGATCCTACTTTGCAAGTGGAGATTTGGATTCTTGCACATGACTGACCTATTTCCGGAGGTAAATCACCTCATTTTCATCTTCTCTACCATCTCCCATCATGTATTTCCTCTCAGACCCCTTTCTTTATGGATCTCCCGTCAGGGGACCCTAGAAAAGCAAGGTCTCCCCTCAGGTGACTTAGGGTCGCCCCCCGGGCAACCCTACTAGTGAAAGGGGCAACCCTATCACATTTCCAACCACAGAAAAACTCAAGTTTCTCACTCAAAATAGCTCTGTTTTCACCTATTTTTCTTCCATGTTCGCATGATTTTTGATGACTAATATGGAGTTGACTATTTCATGCACCCACACATGCATAATTAGCTCCATTTGATCTAAATTTAACAACTTATTCTTTCTCATGCATTCTTCCAATTTCAATTCCTCTTCAGTGATAAGCTATTATTGATTTATCACTCCCAAATTAACTGAGTTCACTAGGTAATCAATCTAGTTCACTCCCTAATCAATCCTTGTTAACTCTTCAATCAATTGAGTTAACTACTCAATCAATCCCCTTCTTGCAACCTATAAATACCCCCCTCCCTCGAGCACAAAGGGAGGCAAATTCATTGTGCACACAACTCTTGCTAAGTGTTTGCTCTCCAATCAACATTCTCATACTCACACAGGACGAAGGTGTCTTTTATTTATTAATTGTTCATCAAGCTTTCACATAAAGCTCTTCAAGCATCATTACGATGCTTCAATCAACGCCATTGTGCTCATCAAAAGCTCCCATTGAGCTTTCTTAAGCTTCTACAAGCTTCGTTTGCTTCTTTGTGTTGTCTTGTCGTCAAGAGGTCTTCCCGCTGCTTCGAGAGGATATGAGGTTAACATCAAAGATTTCTGAGGGTAGTGGAGTCACACAAATCTTCTTTAATTTCAGGTTCCTCTATGCTTTTGTCAATTTGTAGTAATTAGAAAATCAAAATTGCCCTTGGGATTAGTAATTCATTACTTTTTCCTTGATAGAAAGGTTAGATCTAGCATCATAGAAGTAATTTGAATTCATAGTTTAAATTCAATTACTTGCAATTTCCTTTTCTAGATTAATTGTTTTAAAACATTTGAAAACCCCAAAAATATAGAATAATTGCATTAGGTTAGATTCATTCTAAATTGCATTCATATTTCCTTTCATAGAGTTTAAAAGCATCTTTATTTCCATAAATATAAAAAAAGCACAAAATTGGTCAACAAAAGTCAAACCCTTGATACCATCACAAGGTCAACAAAAGTCAACACACAACTAAACCCTAGGTTAACCAAAACCCTAAAGTCTAATCAAGGTTAGTCTGCATACACCTATCCCTTGTCTTGGCTCACGAATGTGCCCAAGATTAAGAGGTGAGTGGGTGAGGGCAGTCCTCAGCGAGATTGAGGAAAATAATCCAAGACCTCAACAAAATTCGCTTGTCTTACAACAACTAGAGGCATTTAGACAACTTCAAATACAACATGCAATCATTCAACAAATCGAAAGACAATAAGCCATCAACAAAAGTAATAGCTTACCCAAATAGAGGTGGAACAGTAGAAACCCTAATAGATGAAGAGTAACTAGTGACCCTTCAGGTCATAGGGTTATCTCTACAACAATAGTCATCGAATGAAACATACACATTAACACACAACAACAAAGGCCCCAGGACGTGTCGACCCCTCTCCACAAACTCCAACTCTCCAACAAGCCAGACCCCCGCCGTGTCTCACCTCCTCTCGACTAGCTACTTCCACGAGAGTGAGAGTGACGTGGCGGATCACCCCATGGCAAGGAGGGAAGGGTCTGTGTGCATTCCGAAAATCAACCCGACAGCCCCAAGTAACTAAGGTCACATTTTTTAGCGTACATATTTTGGTGAACCTGACGTGAATTATAGAATCTTTTGGTTTTGTAGTTTACGTTCCCATCATTTAGATCTCAAAAACATTCGACACTTCAAAACATTTTCACTTTATTCTTCATAGCCGCTTCAGCTTCCATTGCCTTCGCCATCATCTGCTCTATTTATTCTTTGGTGTCTATGGCACCCACAAATATGACGAAACCCAATTTAAACCAAGGGAATATTCCCTCAAGAGAACCAGAAACTCCTTCCTTCAATAGATATGTGCCGCCGCATCCGGATGCACCAATCACCAATTGTTATGACTACGAAGATTCAGATTACGAAAAAGATCAAAGAGAATAGAGGCATTCTCTATCTTTCAACAACCTAGTGTGGGAAAACAATCCGACCATACCAAATGTGCCACATAAAGCCAGGAGGGTAAGATCGGAGATACATCGACCCGATCAACCTTCCACGAGTACACAAGAAGAAGCATACCACCATGAAAATACTCGAAGAGAAAATCCTAGAAACGAGGAAACACATAGAGTTGCTACTCTTGCAGAATTAATTGCAACTCTAATGCAAAGGATTAGAATCTTGGAAGCAGAACAAGCTGCTCCTGAAAGAAGGCAAAAATCCCATGAACAAGACCAGGGGGCATCTCAAAATCCCCCCTATCTCCATTACTATTCACAAGAAGCTAGTAACAACATGTGTCTAAATGGGAACCTGCCTGTTCAGAACAATCCAACAAATCCAACAGTGGATTATTAAAACCCACCTACAGGGTTATTGTTATCAATCCCGCAATCTCAAAGTGCCTTTCTTGGAACATACCTCGAGTATTTGAAAGAACCTCTTGATCAAAACATAAGGAATGTGCAGTTGCCTCGACCATTGCCAGATCTCTTAAAATTCAAAGGAGAGGGAGATCTGAATTCACATATTAAAGCCTACACCATTGCGATAAGAGAACTCCCGTGGGACGGGGTTGTCACCAAAATCTTCCTGAAAACTCTAGAAGGAATAGCTCTGAATTGGTATTATCGTTTGCAAGAGGCTTCAATTCACCCGTTTAGACAACTAATCAGAGAGTTTGTCATGGCATTTGACATGAACAAACTCGTCAAAATAGGAATCAGAGAATTCCTCACCATGAAGCAAGAACAAAATGAATTCATAGCCCATTTTCTTACCAGATGGAGGCAAGTCCTCTATTCCTCAACCAGTGCCTCGAATATGGACCATTGTGAACTATGTGATTTTTTCTTACACGCCTTAAACAAGGATATGAGAGAAGACATTCAAAAATTGCCATACAAATCCTATGAAGAAGCATTGGAAAGTGCTTTGAGGATTGATCAAGCTGCCATGACAATGGCAGAAAGGTCTATGGGTCAAACGGAAAGTTAACAAAAGAAGACTTAGGGAACAACAATTCTTAAGAGCAACAGAAATGCAACCACAGACGGGGTAACAGATCAACCCCCAATCAAGAAAATAAAAGACGATTATAATGGGAGAGACTATTATCCTCCCAATGTCAATGCGGTTGACTGACATAGAAACAACAGGTACTACCATAGGGACAATTACCAAAATTGGAATCGTAATGGAAACAGAAATGATGGAAGATATGAAAGACCCCCGTATGAGTTCAATCAGTTTTGTTCCTTTCAAAGGACAAGGGGGCACAACACAGAATCTTGTAGAGAATATAACTGGTTCATAGCAAGGTTACCGGAAGACCAACAGTGGTTGTTCATAGAAATGTTCTTGAACCCGCAGGAAGTTACGCCTAATAACAAGGGCACAAAACAAACCCAAGCCCCAATAGCCCCAAAAAATGCAGACATGAGAATCTATCAAGACCTGTTTCCCACGCATAAGGATGTAGAGACATCAAATCAAAATAAAATAGCCCAAGGTAGCAACACTAGTATCCCACCACAACTAGTATAGAAAGGTGAAACTAGGATAATGGGATTAGTCGAGATCCAAGGGTTGTATGTTGTGTTTGTACATGCAATATACAAAGCAAAGATGCAAAAAGTTAAGATACAAGGCGGGACCCAAACACGTTTTCAACTTGTTTTATAAATATTTGGGGTCCACGCTTTGTATGCAGGCAGTTGAGTGTATATGCATGTTCTTTTGCATATATAGGATGAAAAAAGAAAAAATAGGTGGCGGAAAAGTCAGCGATAGAAGCATAGGGTGCCTACGTGGCACATTCTAATTGGCTTGCGACTTTTCAACGTGATTTGAGGCCGCAGATTTTGATGATGGGAAGGGAGATCGACGGCTTAGTTTCAAAGTTTCAGCGATGGATTTGCTTTCTATCTGTAGCCATTTTCAGGAGGGGAAAACTTTAAAAGTACGCTGTTAGCTGCATTTCCAGAGGCCGCGGGTTGGTATGCCATTAAGGGCTATTTGCAGAGAGGTATGGGTATGATTGACCGGCCAACCACCAAATTTGATGAAGAAAATCTTCAGGCGGCGGTGCAGATCCCGATTCGACCTGCTTTTTCCTCTGTCTCCCCTGCTACATTGAATATTTTGGGCACCATTCTGATGGTGCAATGTATTTGGCAGGATTTTGATGTGTCTTGTAATTATTGTTGAGTACACAGTCTTGTTATAAAATGCAAATTATGTCACTCATTTTGGTTGTTAAAAACTGGACAAATTTTGGTGTTGTAATAAGATACAACTTCGTTGGTGGCTCTATTTTGGTGCCTTGTGAGTTTGAGTTGTATGTTGAATGTTTTATGCATAGAATTCATCAGTTTCATGTTGATTTAAATGAGTAATGCTTCATTTTCTCCAAGTTGAATGTGTTCTTCTAAATCTAAATAGCTAAGGGGTGTTTAAGATTCTAGAGTATGGGTTTACTATGTTGAATGCTTAATCTTCTACTTCTGCTCAAGGAGTAGATTAAATGTTTTGGGTTAAGTGTTGGGGAGAATATATTGCAGTGAGGATGTTAGTAAGCAGAAATAACTAAATACTTAGTCTTGGGTTATGTTTGTAAGGCAGACATTGCAAAACCCCCTCGAAATCTGATTATTGTTCCAAGTCTATGGTAAACATTCACATATATATATCTATTGACTCCAAGCCCTGAACAGGCACCAGTTTGGTCTTGTATTGAGGTTACAACCCAAGGTCCCAGTCTTGCATCCAAGTACAAAAAACAAACTCAAACTTTAAATACAAACCTTTAGGACATTAGAAGTAGTTTTAGGACCAAAATCCTCTGTCTCACAACTGAATATAGGCCCAAAGCTAGCCCCTTTGCACTTATTTCACAATTTTGGTCTGCATAAGAGAGGATTTATCTGCTTTGTATCAACATCCAAATAAGTTCCTATGCATGTGTTATAGATGTTGAGTAGGGAATACCCCCCTTGGTTCTGCAGAGCCTAAAGAGGAAGAGGAGATATTTATAGAGTCTATCTCCTGTACTGTTGGCCCCTGGCTCAGAAATCCTATTGGTCAATGATGGCTACCTTGTAGGGATAGCTAGGAAGCATCCAGTTTGGGAAAAAACCCAACAGATTTGGCGACTCTGCTAGGGATGCTTTATGTAAGAACCCTGGTTTTAAAAGAAAATAATTCCTAATTGTAGGTGGTGACTCCGAACAAATCTCCCAACTGGTAAAGTAAAATTTGTATGCAAGGGAGAAGATCCCTGCGTAATCCGTTGTTTGAAGAATTACCCAGAAAAATGATGTATAGGAGAAAAGGGACTATTCAAGCCGGTCAAGAAGGTTCTCCTAGCCCCAGAAATAATAATAATATCCAAGATAATCCTAGATCTTCAGAACAACAGGCACCTTATTTCTTAAACACAGAGGCTGAAATTCAAGATGTTTTTGAGAGACAACAGGGTGACGGATTGAGAATGAGATCAAAGGTGTTTCAAGAATGCCCTTTCTTAGATCCTTCAGACATATTTGAAGAAACTGAATCCCTAAGGGATGATGATGACCAAAATGGAATGGAACCATCCTCTTCTATGCCTAGAGACGAAGAATTAGTTGAAGAGATCAAAAGCCTGAGAGTTGAATTAGAGTATTTGCAGGCAGTAAAGATTAGAGATGATATGAGACAAAGGGTACAAGCTCTGAAAATTGCTCAACATAATTCAGTTCCCATCCTTGATAATGCAGATGTGCTGAGAAACCAATAAAGAAATGAAGTCCAGTATCAATAGAATGATCAGAGACAAAATGTAAACAATGTTAGGGTACCATTAATAAATGTGAGAAATCAAAATGCAAATAGGAATGCTAATGTTAATCAGTTTGGTAGACAACCTATGCAGCTGAATAGATTCAGGCAGCTTGTTTTTGATGGTATTCCCAGTTACCCTAACCCCATTGACAAACATGTGAGGCTGTAGGTGCCAAAGTTTTCAGGAAATAATACTGTGTCAAGGGAAGATCATTTAAAGGCCTTTCAGAATGTCATGGACAACTTTGACGTTGAGCATGAAGTTGTTTTTATGAAATTATTTATGCAGTCCTTGGTTGATGAAGGTAGAGAATGGTATAAAAGTCTACCTGGCCAGAGTATCTCATCATGGGATGATTTCAGAAGGATTTTTAAGTAGTATGGTGATAAGACTGATCCAAGCTTTTTTGTAAATGAATTCACCAGTATCACTAAGGGGTCAAATGAGCAGGTCACAGATTTTAATGCTAGGTTCACTAAAGTGTTGAACAAATTGTGATTTCATATGAGACCTAATGAGCCAATGTGCATGGTGTTGTATATAAATACTTTTGATGCCAAAATAGAATATGGATTAAGAGATAAGGGTCCTGCTAGTCTCAGGGATGCTTTTAGGATTGCAACCAACATTGAGAATAATAGAAAAGCCTCTGGTAAGACAAACAGAAGGCATGATGTAAAAATTCTACAGAATCCAAATAATAAGTCTCAAGGTACACAAAGTAATGCATCTACTTCTGAGGATAAATTAGATAAATTGGTAAGTGTTGTTAAGAACTTAAGTTATAGACTTGCTAAAAATGAAAAGGGAATAGGTCTAGAAAGGCAGGTTTACCAAAGACAAGAAAATAGACCATCATTGCATGATATGCCGTATAACACTAATTGGCATAATGGTAAACCCGTCCTCCCACATAGCAACACTAATCAAAGAGCTCAGAATGTTAAGGAGACTCCTGATCCTTTGAAGAAAGCTATTAATATTGTTGATGATACCCCATGGTGCATAATTTGTCAGATGCCTCATTCATAGTCGCAATCTACGATTGCTCAATCTCTGTATAACAATGTTGTTGCTTGTGATGAATGCAATGAGCCACATTGTATGGAGGATGATAATGTAAATATGTTGTCCACAAATAGAGAGTGTTCTTCTTATGATGCGGATGAAAGTGCGAGTTGTGTGACTTAGGTATGCCAGCAATTTCCATGTGATGAGGATGAGGAGGATAATTATGTGTATGCTCAGAACTCACACATTTTTTTGAATAACTTGAGAAGGCCTTCTGATGAAGAGATTAGAGCTCTCACAGCTGCAGCAGTGGCCCAGGTCAAAAGCAATTACAATCTTAGAGGTAAAGCTCAGGTAAGTGATCCACGTCAATCAGGAGACACCTCTGTGAGCCAATCAGTGTGTAGTCATAAAGCGGCTGAACCACAAAAGACACAATGGAACAGTAATAAGAAAAGTTCTAAGCAAAAATCAGGTCATGACTCCCAAAGACCAGAAATTAAAGTCCCCCAAAATAAGGATCAAAACAAGATTTCTCAAATCATGGATGACAGTCAGAGAGCTATTAAAGCTAAGACTAGATCAGCTTAGGATAAGAGTAAAACCACGGCTCAAGCTACAACTGTTATGCAAAATTATGCTCCCTTTGACATAACTCAGGTCTTATCCCAGATAAAAGTCTCTGTGCCATTGATGGAGATGATGAAAATTGAAGAATTCAGGAATAAGACATTGTCCTTAATTTCAGGAGTAGCTTGTCAGACTGAGCAGAATGTTGAGATTCAAGGTAAGAAACAGGCCTTGTGTATTGATGAGGATGAGGTTCCTGAGGTCTACCTGGGGGTGACAATGACAAAATGTCTATCACAGGTTGAATCGTTTTATGTTTCCCTTGTTATCAATGGAAAGGTGATTAAGAATTGTATGCTTGATTCTGGAGCATCAACAAATATCATGCCTCTGGCTATTATGCAACAAGCTGGATTGAAGATAAACAAGGCATGTGGAAAATGCTATGCAATGGATGCTGGGGAGGTACCAATTATTGGAATCATGAAGGATGTGGATTTTAGGCTAGTAGCATATCCAGAAAAGACATACAGAATGAACATAACAGTGGTTGACATAAAGCCACAGTATGGTACGCTGTTATCAAGGAGATGGGCAGCATTGATTGGAGGAAGTATGCAGCTAGATCTATCGTATGCCATGATCCCAATGAATGGCAAAGATGTCAAACTGGTCAAAGAAGAGAGGTCACTAGAGACAGTTGAAGATCAAGATTCAGAAGATCATATCTGTTTTGTGGACACTGATTGTGAAAATTTTAGAGTTGTCTCAGATGATCAAGAAGGTAAAGGGAGAGATATTTGCATTCAAGAGCTTGACCAACAGGGTCTATGGACTATGTACTTTGATGGAGCTTGCTCAAAGGAAGGCTCTGGTGCTGGAGTTGTGTTTTTGTCTCCAGCTGGTAAGCTTTTGAGGTTCTCTTTCTTGTTAAAATTTGCCTGCACAAATAATATTGTAGAATATGAAGCTATGTTGCTAGGATTGAATGTTGCTTTGAAGCATGGGATCAAGATGCTCAAAGTATTTGGGGATTCAGAGTTAATTATCTCCCAGGTTAGAGATAAGTATACTTCAAAAAATAAGAGGTTAAAACAGTATAAGCTTGTTGTTTGGGATACGATTGAATTATTTTATGCTTTTTCAATAAACTGGATAGAAAGATCAAAAAATGTCATGGTAGATTTTTTAGCTAATGTGGCCATAAGGTCGGATGATATTACTCTGTCTGATGTTACAAATGTTGAGGTTAAAATTAGACCTGCAGTACCAGAAAATATATGCAGTTGGCAAGTATTTGATGATGATAAAGATTTATTGAGGTTCCTACACTGCATAGATGAATATGAGAACCAAGAGATTGATTTTTAGAATTTTGTGGAAGTTGTGAATGGAAAAGAAACTCTTTTGGGGAAAGAGGTAATCCAACTTAAGACAAATAAAATCCCCAGAGGGTTAGTTGCTTTAGAAAGAGCTTTTGACAATAGAGATCAATTTGTTACAAAGACATCTCCCACAAATAAGGATGACTTGGAGGAGATAAATTTGGGGACATGCCATGCCCCCAAAAAGGTATATATTGGCAAACATCTCAAGCCACACATCAGGAGCATGTTGATTACATTGTTGAAGAAATATAAGCATGTTTTTGCATGGTCATATGAGGACCTGAAAGCTTATAGAGAGGACTTGTTCTAGCATGAAATTCCTTTGAAGCCTGGAGCCAAGCCATTCAGACAAAAACAAAGACCTATTAACCCAACTCTGGCTCCAAAAATGCAAGAAGAACTTATGAAGCTTAGGGAGGCTGGAATAATTGTGCCTATCAGACACTCAACTTGGGTGTCCAATCTTGTCCCAGTTAGAAAAAAGAATGGTGCTATTAGACTTTGTGTGGACTTTAGGAACTTGAATGTGTCTTCTTTGAAAGATAATTATCCATTGCCTAACATGGAAGCTATGCTGCAGAAAGTAACTAGCTGTGAGCTTTTATCCATGATGGATGGGTTTTCAGGATACAATCAGGTGAAGGTAAAAGAATCTGAACAATACAAGACTGCCTTCACCACTCCATGGGGAACCTATGTATATGTGAAAATGCCATTTGGACTAACAAATGCAAGTGCTACATTTCAGAGGGCTATGGATGTTGCTTTTGCAGGATTGATTGACTCAATTTTGGCTGTATATCAAGATGATCTGACTGCCTATTCAAAAAAGGAGGAGCAACATTGTATGCACCTAGAGCAAATTTTTATTAGGGCATTGGAATATGGCATCTCACTTAACCCAAAGAAATGTGCTTTTGGGGTAGTGGAAGGAAAACTATTGGGACACATTGTTTCCAAGGATGGAGTTATGATTGATTCTGAAAGGGTTGCTGTAATTGACAAGATTCAAATTCCCAAAACGGTGAAAGGTATTTAGTCCTTCTTTGGACAGATTAATTTTGTTAGAAGATTTGTTCCTAACTTTGTAGAGACTACAAAAGATATTTCTAAAATGTTGAAGAAAGGTGAAACCATCAAATGGGGAAGTGAAGCAACTAAATATTTTCAGAACATCAAAGAAGCTATAAAGATGGCTCCTGTGTTGAAATCTCCTGATTTTTCTAAGCCACTTCAGTTGTTCTCATTTACTTCTTTTCATATTGTTGCTGCATGTTTACTACAGAAAAATGAAGAGGGTTTTGAGCAACCTATTTCTTTCTTTAGCATGTCATCGCAGGCAACTGAGTTAAAATATGATATCATGGAAAAGCAGGCATATGCATTGGTTAAAGCAGTCAAAAGCTTCAGGCCATATTTAGTAGGCTCTCAGATAGTTGCATATGTGCCCCATGCAATAGTCAAGGACATCTTCACCCAGCAAGAAGTGACAGGAAGAAGATGCAAATGGATAAACAAATTACAGGAGTTCAACATTGAAATACAGATCACAAAATTAGTAAGGGGACAAGGTTTGGCTAAGATGATGACACAGTCAAATCTGGAGGCATGCCAAGTGAATGTGGTTCAAAATGAAATTGTCAATATATCAGAATCTGAATGGTACAAGGATATTGTATATTACTTGTAGAATTTGAATTGTCCTTCCCATTTCAGTGATAGTCAAAAAAGGACTTTGAAGCTACATGCAATCAAGTATATAATTCTTCAAGGAGAGTTGTATTGGAAGAATCCTTATGGTGTCCTACTCAGATGTGTGGATGAAAATCAAGCTGTTGGTATTTTAAATGACATGCACAAAGGGATGTGTGGTGGACACTACATTGCCAAAACAACAGTTCACAAGATTTTTAGAGCAGGCTATTGGTGGCCTACTCTTTTCTCAGATGCACAAAAGTTGGTAAGAAAATGTGATTCTTGCCAACGGTTTTCAGGAAAACTTAAGCATGAAGGTACATTACCCCTTAGAACTGTAACTATGGAGGCTCCATTTCAACATTGGGGAATTGATTTCATAGAGGAAATTTTAGAAAAATCAAGTGGAGGACATAGTTGGATTTTGGTTGCTACTGACTATTTTACCAAATGGATTGAAGCCATTCCAACTAAGAAAGCTACAAGCAAGGTGGTCATGGATTTCATTCTGGAACACATTATTATCAGATTTGGAATGCTAGTCAAAGTGGTCACAGACAATGCCATGTGTTTCAGATCTGTTGAATTTGTTGATTTTTGCAACAAATATGGGATTAATTTGTCATATGCATCACCATATCATCCATAGGGAAATGGTCAAGCAGAGTCAAGTAACAAAAGCCTCATGAAAATCATCAAAAGGATGGTAAGAAAGAACAGGAGGGTGTGGGATTCAAAGTTAAAAATGGCACTATGGGCTGACCGAATAACAATAAAGAAAGCAATTGGCAGGTCACCTTTTGAGCTAGTGTATGGTGCAGTAGCTAAGTTACCTGTGAATAATCTCTTGCCAGTTTATAGATTCATACAAGAGATTGAGGAATCAATGAATGAAAGGATGAATCAATTGGTTGCCCTAGATGAAATGAGAAGAGAAGCACATAAGACAAATATCAAGAAACAACAAAAGGTAAAATATTTGTTTGATAAAAGGACTACAAAAAGGAAATTTCAGATAAGTGACTTGGTCCTTGTTTGGAATGCAAAGAACTAGGATAAGGGAAAACATGGTAATTTTGAGCCCTTGTGGATGGGCCCGTATCAAATTAGCAATACTCATGGAGAAGATTCCTACTTTCTCCAGGCCCTAAATGGTGAACTACTGGAATTGCCTGTGCATGGTCAGTTCCTAAAGCCCTACTTTTCATAAATGAATATCTTGTGTGCACACTGTAAATTAGGTGTAAATAGTTTGTACATGCCTTGTATAGTCGGTGGTGTTTTGTATTTTTTGTGTTTTGCCTGGTCTGTCCTGGAGTAGTTTGGCTCTCATTGCAGCCTTGCACCTGCACGTTCCCAGTCGAAGCCAATGGTGGTGCTCACCTAGGGTTAGGGTTCTGAATCGAATTTACATTGTTATTTTTGTTTTCCCTCAAACCCTTAGTGCCTTAGATTTTATTTTTCCTCTCGGCGTCCTGCTTTGTTTCTTCTATTTTGTTGTTGACCTCCTGTAGTGGGTTCCTGGTTGCACTAGTTATATTTTCATGCCTTAGCACCCGTTGGTTGACCGACCCCTATGCATTGCGTTACCGCTTTTTCCCATCGTGTTCAAGAAAAAATGCTAAGTCCAAAGTCACTTTATGCGGCGATGAATTTTGTTGTATGTATGTTCCTTTGTATGTACAAGTCCAAATGTACATTGGCGGGCCAAAAATGTTTAGTTAGCCTCCAAAAAGTGAAGAAATTGATTGTATGCATTTTAAATGCATATCTGGTTTATATATATGCATTGAGGAATCTTTCATAGATTCTTAGAATATGCTGCGTTTGTATCTAAGGGACTGCATGTATATCGCGTTGTATGTTTAGACATACAACGGCTACATACAAAGGCAGGATACAATGGGTGGGGCCCGCAGGCATACAAAGAGGTTTGTATGTGTTCGATATACAAAGAAGAATGTATATCGAAATGTGCAAGTGCGATATGCATTCCCGAGATGCATTGGCCGGACTCGATTCAAAAGTCAGAATTGGCTAATTCAGCATTGGCGTCCGCGGCTTGCATGTATATGGCATTGTATATGCCGATATACAAAAGAATGAAGATATAAGGCCCAGATTTCAAATTTCTCCAATTTAATTGATAAAGTGGTTGGGGTCCGCGGTATGCATGTTGCATTTGTATAATACGATATGCAAGGAAATATACAAGTAAAGGGATACAGGTCGGACCCGTTTTGAATTTCAAAATGTTTCATAGTCATTTGAGATCCAAGGGTTGTATGTTGTGTTTGTACATGTAATATACAAAGCAAAGATGCAAAAAGTTAAGATACAAGGCGGGACCCAAACACATTTTCAACTTGTTTTATAAATATTTGGGGTCCGCGCTTTGTATGCAGGTAGTTGAGTGTATATGCATGTTCTTTTGCATATACAGGGCGAAAAAGGCAAAATAGGTGGCAGAAAAGTTAGTAGAAGCACAGGGTGCCTATGTGGCACGTTCTAATTGGCTTGCAACTTTTCAGCGTGATTTGAGGCCGCAAATTTTGGCGATAGGAAGGGAGATCGACGGCTCAGTTTCAAAGTTTTGGCAATGGATTTGCTTTGTATTTATAGCCGTTTTTAGGCGGGGAAAACTTCAGAAGTACACGGTTAGCTGCATTTCCATAGGCCACGGGTTGGTATGCCATTAATGGCTATTTGTAGAGAGGTATGGGTATGATTGACCGGCCAACCACCAAATTTGATGAAGAAAATCTTCAGGCGGCGGTGCAGATCCTGATTCAACCTGCTTTTTCCTCTTTGTCTCCCCTGCTGCATTGAATATTTTGGGTGCCATTCTGATGGTGCAATGTATTTGGCAGGATTTTGATGTCTTGTAATTATTGCTAAGTACACAGTCTTTCTATAAAATGCAAACTGTGTCACTCATTTTGGTTGTTGAAACTGGACAAATTTGGGTATTGTTATAAGATATAACTTCGTTGGTGGCTCTGTTTTGGTGCCTTGTGAGTTTATGAGTTGTATGTTGAATGTTTTATGCATAGAATTCATCAGTTTCATGTTGATTTAAATGAGTAACGCTTCATCTGCGTGTATTCTTGTTATTTGTCTCCAAGTTGAATGTGTTCTTCTTCTAAATCTAAACAACTAAGGGGTGTTTAAGATTCTAGAGTATGGGTTTCCTATGTTGAATGCTTAATCTTCTACTTCTATTTAAGGAGTAGATTAAATGTTTTGGGTTAAGTGTTGGGGAGAATATATTGCAGTGAGGATGTTAGTAAGCTAAATAACTGAATACTTAGTCTTGGGTTATGTTTGTAAGGCAGACATTGCAAAACCCCCTCGAAATCTGATTATTGTTCTAAGTCTATGGGAAGCATTCACACACACACACACACACACACACACACACACACATATATATAGACTCCAAGCCCTGAATAGGCACCAATTTGGTCTTGTATTGAGGTTACAACCCAAGGTCCCAGTCTTGCATCCAAGTACAAAAAACAAACTCAAACTTCAAATACAAACCTTTAGGACATTAGAAGTAGTTTTAGGACCAAAATCCTCTGTCTCACAATTGAATATAGGCCCAAAGCTAGTCCCTTTGCACTTATTTCATAGTTTTGGTCTGCATAAGAGAGGATTTATCTGCTTTGTATCAACATCCAAGTAAGTTCCTATGCATGTGTTATAGATGTAAAGTAGGGAATACCCCCCTTGGTTCTGCAGAGCCTAAAGAGGAAGAGGAGATATTTATAGAGTCTATCTCTTGTACTGTTGGCCCCTGGCCTAAAAATCCTATTGGTCAATGATGGCTACCTTGTAGGGATAGCTGGGAAGCATCCAGTTTGGGAAAAAACCCAACAGAGCCAATACCTACTCCAATTGGACCTTATGAACTCATTGAGGACCTAAAGAAGACATGCTCAAATTTCATTCATTGACTTACTTTGGAATTCCCCTTCACATCGCTCAGCATTACTAAAGGCCATAAGGTTAAAGTACCTCAACCAAATTACACCACCACCTAGTGAGCAGATCAACCATATGGACTATGAAATCAGCCCACCAAACTTGGAACTCAAGGATCTAGGGTTCTTCTTCCACTTAAAGCAAATGCCTTTCGAGGCTGAGCTAACCAAGAAAGGAGACCTTGCATTGTACTTGCAAGTTTGGATCTATGACACTTGCATTAAATGAACTTTAATTGATGATGGAGCCGCAGTGAACATAGTTCCATTCTCCCTTCTAGAGAGGATGGGTTATGGACACACCAATACCACCGCTTCATGGGATATGTTGAGCAGGCACGATAATCTAAAAGCTGCCACGATAGGTAAGATTACCCTTCCAGTGACTTTGGGACCTAAAACCATTCCTACCACCTTCTTTGTCATAGACAAAGACGTGGGATACAATTTACTCCTTGGTAGGCCATGGATCCATAGGATGAAAGCAGTACCATCCATGTTATTTCGAGAAGCTCAATTCTTACATTTGGGGAAGGTATACATCGCGAAAGGGGACCCAGAACCTTTCAACATGTTAAAATCATACACATCAAACAAGCGTATAGGCATCCCCATAGATTACGAACTCCCCACCAACAAGTTGACTATCCCTAGTCCTACACCACAGTCAATGTGCATCAAGCGAATAGAAACTTCTGAGAAAACCATAAACGCCGCAAAGCTAAAAACTCTAGAAGATGAGGTACCGTTGAAACCAAAGGAAATTCTTCCCAAGGAAAAAATAATTAAGATCATGGAATGGATAGAGCAGGACAGACCTCTCCAATTCCCCTCGGAAGTGCTCATGATTAATTTTCAGCCTGCCTACAAGTTCTTCCCTTGCAACGGGGAGAAACCTCACATAACTGAGGGACTGGTATTCCAAACCACTACGTTAGATTTAAGAAATACAGATTCGTATGCTTTCTAAGATCCAGAGGAAGACATGATAGAATTTACACTCCTTTGTCACCCTTAAGTGAAACATGTGTCCTTGACACACCAAAAGAAATGAAATCTTATGAGCCTCTCACACCAATAGAGGATTCATATCAACCATTAACACCTAGGGAGGAGGTGCATTCTATTGACAATGAGTCAACTAATGCAATAAGAATGCTACCTAGGATGATCATCGTGTCTTAGCCGCAAGAGAAGCCAACCACCTTTGCTTCAGTCCAATCAAACAAACTTGATGAGTGGGAAGCACCTTTAGTACAAATCGAAATGGTTGAAAGACTTCCCGACGAAGATGAAGAAAGTGAGGGAACGTTTCACAAAGAGTGGAAAATGAGAGTGTCAGTGGACACTGATGACCCTGTCATTTTTAAGTTACCAAGGAGTTATATCAGATATGCAATGGACTTAAGACCAAAACCAAATGGGAGGACAAGTATAAGCTTTGTCCCTTCTGATGAGCAAAGGGAGCTATAAACTCCCCTAGAGTTGTTTCAATTTTTGCAAAGAATTCAAGAGAGACAAGATATAAAAATCTACATGCAAGAATAGTTTGACCTGCTAGCAGAGTTATTAAATTGTGATGGAGTCTTGTACTAGACCCCTTCCCATCAACAAGCCTTTCAAGACTTACTCCATCTCATACTACCAAGGGAACCACTGAGTTGGAAACAATAGAATCGAATGACAAACCCTACTTAATAGGAGAACTTGTCTTGAGAAGAGGTAGCACAAAGAATAAGAAAAGAAGACGAAAAAGAGCTTTTTAGAAGACTGGAAAGGACCTTACATGGTTAAAAAGGATGTCGGAAATGGTGCCTATCTCTTGTGCACAATGGAGGGAGAGGAATTTGGTGAAACAATCAATGCCTTTTACCTCAAGAAATATTATGTCTAAAAACCAAAAAAATCGTAAAACATAAAAACCAAAAAAATCATAAAACATAAAAATACAAAAAAAAATATAAAAATTAAAATTTCAAAAACAATTTGTTTCTTGCATTTCAGCATCATTATGTTCATCTTGCATTACTATTAGTGACTTGCTCTTATACTATTTTCTTTTTAGTAAGGAGTCTAATGTTGCCTAGATATATGTCATCCTTTCAGGACCTAGAGATCCCCCATTTTACAATTACCATTATCCCCTTTTCATTCCCAGTGATTCTAATCAAAGCCTAACTCTTACCTTTACACTGATCCTAATCTTAATGAGCCAAGATGTTAGGTCTAAACAAAGTTAGTATTCAAACCTACAATGTTCAAAGGAAGCTTGCAAGAAGACCTCCCCAATTCTTCCCTAATAGAAGAGAAGTCCAAGTAGATTACAAAAACTTTAGGTGGCACTCAACTCCTTATCTTTCCTAGCCAAAAACATCATGAGGATCAAAACTTTGAAGGAAGCAATCCAAAATATGAGTGAATAAAAAAGTGAGTGATCAGAATAATAGTGATTGAGAGATCAAGCTTGCATATCAAAAGTTTCAAAAAGCATTCATTTCCATAAAAATAAAAAAAATTCAAAAAAATGAGAAAGTCAAGTGAGAAAATACAAAAAAAAAAGCAAAAAAAGCAAAAAAAAGAGAGATACAAAACAAAGAGTGAAAGAGAGAAGATCGTTGAATGTCCATACTCTTGGGTGGAGATCAGTCTAAGCTCGAAGCCTCAAGGGTGACATTCTGAGAGAGAAAGAAAGGCACAAAGCACACACACACTAGCTGAGCAAAGCTGAGGGTCTAGTAGTCTCTAGGATCATCTTCTATCTAGGGACCCTTGTTCTTTCTCATTTATCCTTTACCTCGGGTCTATCTTGTTTGCCATCTATGATCTAAGTCTAGTGAACATCAATAGAATTTGCTACTTGTCTAAGTTGAAATCTTGTCAAATTGTCTTATCTAGATAGGGATCAGTGTTTGGCCTTTAGCAAAGCCTAAATTCAGAAGCACTCCATTTCACTCTTGCTCCCCACTTGAGTTCTAAATCCTATCTCACAGCCTTAAATAGGTCTCTTATATCAGGACAACTTGCAATCCCCTAGATTGAAAATCGTACTAAAGAGTAGTCACAATGTTTGTTCCACATTCCACTCATACCAAAATCAAGAAAAAGTCTCAAAGCAATAAAGTCAATGTCATATCTCATGACATCCAGTAGAAGTAAATGTTTCATTTCAACATTTCTTGTGTTCTTGCATCTGCATATCGTAAACTGCATCTCATACGTATGCCATAAAAAATATACAAAAACATGTCATCGTCATCATACTTGCATTGTTAAAAGAGTTGAAAGGTCAAAAACATAATCAAAAAGTTCTTAAACTTCCAAAAATGCACAAGAGATGAGTACAAATCTGATAGTCGAAAACCATTAAAAGATGAACTTTCATAGATATATCTGAAGTTTATCTATATGAGAATATCAAAGAGCTAGGACAAAATTCTCTCAAGGGAGATAGAGGCTCCCCATGCAAGGGGGCACAAGTTCAAAAGAAGAAAAAGTAATATCAAGGTCGGTTCCCTCCAATAGAACCATCAGGACTTCTGCTTCTCTACCTATGAGTGTCGCTCATCGCTCCATGAGACCTATGGGAGGGAGACATCCTGCTATGAGCGTGTGAGTGTGAAGGCCCCACAGTACTAGCATCTTGTCATCCAAAATTGAGATGAGCCATCTCCCGGAGCACTTGATTCTCACCCTTAAGGGTGTGAATCTCGGCCTTCAAGTCTGCGCTCGCCTGACATCCATGATAGATAGGAGCAAAAATGTCGGTATGTCACCCGACAGCAGGGGGCATACCTAGATCAGCCAGGAGACTCTCGAGTCATCCTAGTGAAGGGGGCAATCAAGCCAACATTAATCTCACAAACAAAAGCCCTCCACTCTTCGACATTACCTTCAAAGTAAACCAAAAGAGAAAGATATGTTAGTTCCTCACGAAAAGGAAGAAAAGAGAGAAAGGACAAAAGTGTGAAAAATGACAAACAAAAGTAGACTCGCGTGGATCACCAAGCTGCTAGACAGGGTCAAACTGTCGCATCACCTCATCAGAATCAGGAGGTCCAAGAACCACGGACTGACCCTCAGGGATGTCAGGTGCATCATTTGCATCAACTTTATCATCAAGACCCTCATCTTGTGCATCCTTGGGTAGGCCCTCATCTGATGAATCATCACCATCAGGAATATAGTCCTCATCAGTAGACTCTAAATCCTCAATCACAATGAGTGATCAGGAAGAAGTCCCTCTCCCTCCCCTCTATCCTCCTCATGAAGATCTAGGAACTCTAGAAATGAAGACTCAAGGAGTTAAGGGACTCCAAACAACTGTCCTCTGACCTACCTTGCCCATCTCCTGAACAGAGCTATAACAAGTAGACATTGGGGGCAAGTCCTTAGGGAAGTCCTCACCAAACTGCTATAAGACACGCTCAATGCAATTAGCCTCGACCTAACCATTATGATCTAAAACCTCAGACACCCCACAACAATACTCTTGGATCTCGCCATCCCGAGCCCAAGATCCCTCCATATCAAGATAAGGATCGAGGATCATGTCCTCATCTGTAAGAGTAGCCATAGTACACAAAGAAGCATCAAAATGACCCACCTGCATCCATCTGCCTGCTCTTGGTAATCGTCTGTCAGGAATCAAAACAAGCTTCTGGTAGGGCCTACTGTGCTCAAAAATCCAAGTCATAATCAAGGAAGAGTGGTTGAAAGCTAGAGCCCCTCGTCATGCAATGCGATAAGAGTCCTTGTATGCCATGGCCAAAATGTTTGGCCCCCAAGCGTAGACCTTGCCCTCCTCAAGACCGCATATGATAGGTGCCAAACACCATCTCAGGCGAGTCGAGGCCTTGTCTCCAAACAACATCGATGCAATCAAACCAATCAAGAACTGCCTCAAGAGAGGAGTGCGAAGTCATGGCATTAAAGTAAGTTGAACTCCTATCTGCTCCTCGGGGGACTAACCCCCATGAACTCTACCCAAGATGCCTTGTCCTCAAAGGACTCGCTAACAGGAAGGATGAGAGGATGTCCTCTCACAGGACCTCCAAGAATACGGTAAACATCAAACAGAGTGATAGTCCACTCTCCTGAAACCTATGGGAATTTGAAAGTGTTCCTATTTGCATCCAAGTAAGTAAGAATGTCGCAACATATGCGCGATACAGGGTGAACAATGGGCACATGGCAAACTCTAGCCAAGCCCGCTCTCCTCAAAATAGCATGGTCCTCATCACTCAACGAAGCAAACATCTTTGAGAGCCACACCTGCTCTTTGCAGGCATTCCATTGGATGCGCATGTCTTGTAAATCAGGAAGAACTTTACTTTAGATCTCGTAAACTCGCAAAAATCCCTAAAAATCATAAAACTTGTAGAAAATCTGTCCAAAAAAAAGCATATAACCATCAAAAATTGTAATAAATAGGTGAATACAGTAGTCAAATCAAGTCAAATCAGAGTGAAATGAACGATATAAAACATCAAAATTTAAGCAGAATCTACCCAACAGGGTCGCCCCCTGGGCGACCCAGATGTCAATAGGATCTCCCCCCAGGCGACCTGCCTAACAAAAGGGGGCGACCCTAAGTGGAGATCCCTTGAACTAAAAGTTCCACAAATACTTCTTTTCTCAGTCAATTTCAGTAAACAGAAGACCTATCCTACTCTAAACAACGAAACAAAGACAATGCAATAAGAAGAGTCGCCAAAAATGGACAAATTCAATAGATTTTTCACAAACTTTAACCTAGGGTTTAGAGAAGGGTTTTTCACTGTTTACATACCTAATTTTTTGCAGCTGAAGAAGAGGTGGCCATCTCTACGATCTCCTCGAAGATATCTTCTCAACAACTGCTCACACAATCATTTCCGTCACCGAGTCACTCCAATCTCACTAATTTGCTTGCTTTGTTTGCCCTTAGCTTAGTTTCTTTTATGCAATCTTATATTAGTTTTTTACTTTTATGCATCTTTGGTGTGTCATTTTGCATGCATTCATTCCTACATGTCTCACTAACAAAGGCAAACAACTAGTTAAACTCTCATGATCTATGGTAAGTTTGTCATTTCAGTTTTCATTGTTGTTTTGATATATTTAAATGCTAGACT
Source organism: Cunninghamia lanceolata (assembly GCA_027924645.1). Classification (NCBI taxonomy): domain Eukaryota; kingdom Viridiplantae; phylum Streptophyta; class Pinopsida; order Cupressales; family Cupressaceae; genus Cunninghamia; species Cunninghamia lanceolata. The sequence goes on along the minus strand of BSBN01000584.1, from coordinate 13,702,252 downwards.
AATACTAGCTATCGCAAGTACAATTGTAGGAAAATCAACAATAGGTAAGGCCTAGTTCGGGAACGATACCTACCTTTCATGTAGACTACCGTTCTTGAGGGGGCAAATATGTAAGCACAAAAACCATGCACAACCTCCACGAGGACCCCTATGATGATTTTAATCCTTGTCACATACATGTAAGTGTGAAAATAATGTCCTCTAAGCAACTGACCTTTTGATGACGTGTCTTCTTTATTGTCTTGTGTTGTTTCTTCTTTGTCGTTTTCTCAATCTCTTTGTCGTTGACGCTTTTCGACACTTTTGTGACACTTGTCGATTTGCATGTTCTGAGCTTTCAACCACGCTCCTAAGCCTTGTAAGCGTCTTGTAGGTGAGTTTTCACCTTTCCCCTATGTTTTTCATCCTCTCCACCCCCTATAATCCTTCTAGAGGTCCCCCGAATCCATCTCCCACTTTCAGTTTTCAATTTCACTCAACCAATCCAAATCTCCTATTATTTCCAGATCTCCCCTCGGGAGATCCTACTTTACAAGTGGAGATTTGGATTCTTGCACATGATTGACCTGTTTCCGAAGGCAAATCACCTCCTTTTCATTTTCTCTACCATCTCCCATCATGCATTTCCTCTCAAACCCCTTTCTTTCTAGATCTCCCACCGGGTGACCCTCAAAAAGTAGGATCTCCCCTCGGGTGACCCTACTGGTGAAAGGGGTGACCTTGTCGCGTTTCCAGCTGCGGAAAAACTAGAGTTTCTCACTCAAAATAGCTCATGTATTTCCTCTCAAACCCCTTTCTTTCCAGATCTCCCACCGGGTGACCCTCAAAAAGTAGGATCTCCCCTCGAGCGACCCTACTGGTGAAAGGGGTGACCCTGTCGTGTTTCCAGCTGCAGAAAAACTAGAGTTTCTCACTCAAAATAGCACATTTTTGCCTATTTATCTTCCAGTTCGCATGATTTTTGATGCATAATATGGAGTTGACTATGAACTCCAATCAGCATTCTCATGCTAACACAGGACAAAGGTGTCTTGTATTTATTCATTGTTCATCAAGCTTCCACATAAAGCTCTTTAAGCATCGTTACGCTGCTTCAATCAACGCCATTGTGCTCGACAAAAGCTCCCATTGAGCTTTCTTAAGCTTCTACAAGCTTCTTACTTCTTTGTGTTGTCTTGTCGTCAAGAGGACTTCCTGCTACTTCAAGAGGATACGAGGTTGCCATCAAGGATTTCTGAGGGTAGTGGAGTCACACAAATCTTCTCTATTTTCAGGTTCCTCTATGCTTTTGTCAATTTGTAGTAATTAGAAAATCAAAATTTCTCTTGGGATTAGTAATTCATTGTTTTTTCCTTGATAGAAAGGTTAGATCTAGCATCTTAGAAGTAATTTGCATTCATAGTTTAAATTCAATTACTTGCAATTTCCTTTTCTAGATTAATTGTTTTAAAACATTTGAAAACCCCAAAAACATAGAATAATTGCATTAGGTTAGATTCATTCTAAATTGCATTCATATTTCCTTTCCTAGAGTTTAAAAGCATCTTTATTTCCATAAATATAAAAAAAGCACAAAAACAAGTTTGCATTTCATATAGCTTTGCATGCATAAAAATATAGAAAAGAACAAAAACATTAGTCACCTAGATACATTGCAAACCCTTGATATCATCACAAGGTCAACCATGGTCAACGAAAGTCAAACCCTTGATACCATCACAAGGTCAACACACAACTAAACCCTAGGTCAACCAAAACCCTAGGTTAAACCCTAAAGTCTAGTCAAGGTTAGTGCACATACACATATCCCTTATCTTGGCTCACGAATGTGCCCGAGATTAAGAGGTGAGTGGATGAGGGCAGTCCTTGGCAAGATTGAGGAAAACAATCCAAGACCTCAACAAGATCCGCTTATCTTACAGCAACTAGAGGCATTTAGACAACTTCAAATACAACGTGCAATCATTCAAAAAATTGAAAGACAAGAAGCCATCAATGAAAGTAATAGCTTACCCACATAGAGGTGGAACAATAGAAACCCTAATAGATGAAGAATAACTAGTGACCCTTCGGGTCATAGGGTTATCTATACAACAACAGTTATCGAACGAAACATACACATTAACACAACAACAACAAAGGCCCCAGGACATGCTGACCCCTCTCCGTGAAGTCCAGCTCTCTAATGAGCTAGACTATTGCCGTGTCTCGCCTCCTTTAGACTAGCTCCTTCCATGAGAGCGAGAGTGACATGGCGGATCGCCCAGTGGCAAGGAGGGAAGGGTCCATGTGCGTGCTGAAATCTGACCCAACAACCCCAGGCAACTGAGGTCACAATTTTGAGTGTACATGCCCCAACCACTAGCCCACCACCCATCAATCATCATTGTTACTGAGCCGCCCACCTACCACCTATCCACCACCAGCTTTTGACCTCTAAGCCTATTAGAGGAATTTTTTTCCAAAGGGCATAACTTCTACATATAGTATCATATTTTTGACTTCTTATAGGCATTGGAAAGGTCTCTTCAAGAAATATATAGTGGTACATATTTGGTGATAAGATTTTTCTTTTTGTGTTAGAATTTGGTGCCTGAAACTAGAATTGCTTAGAAATGGTAAAATGGTCATAACTTTTGCATACAGAATTGGATTTTGGATTTCAAATAAGCAATGGAGAGAATAATTACAATAATTTCTATAGAAAACTATAGGTTAAAATACACATTATGTTTTTCAACTTATAATTCACAAGGTTCTCAAACTTGATTATACCAATTATATTCACAATTGTAGATAACTATGTTCATTCTTCAAATAACAACAACAATAATGATAATGATTTGTATAGGAAATTACAAGTTGAAATACACATTATATTTTCAACCTATGATTCACAAGGTTCTCAAGCTTGGTTATATGAAGTATCTTCAAAATTGTAGCTAACTATGTTTATTTTTCAAATAACAAAAATAATGACAATTGTTTGCATAGAAAATTGTAGGTTGAAATACACATTGTATTTTTTAACTTGCAATCCATAAGGTTCTCAAACTTAATTATACCGAGTCTCTTCATAACTATACATAGCTATGATCATTTTTTGAATAACAATAACAATAATGGCAATGATTTGTATAAGAAATTGTAGATTGAACTTGTTAGGTCTCAAAAATGCAGGTTGCGAACCTTAAGAGGATGCCAGGCTATATGGTTAGATTTGCGATGTTTTTGGCAAACGAAACGGAGCAACCCTATGTGGTTTTGGACTCCCTGCTCTTCAGGTTTTGCTAGACCTAGGCAGGTGTACCCTAATAATTAAGCAAATTATTAACTTTAAAGGTTTTTCACAATAGCAATCTATTTCTAAATGGCATACAAACGTGAAATAGATGCAAGGCTAACAATTAATCCTAATGCTAATGTTTGAAGTGAAAAAGGTTTTCATGAAGTATTGCTTTTTGGTGAATATGACCACTGCCTTCTGGGCAACAGAGTCAAGATGTGTATGATAAATATGTCCTCCCTTCTGGCTTAACTCAAATTATTTAGCACTTTTCAAATGTTTATACCTTGTATAAACATGTAAGGTTGTCAGTTACCAGGCTCTTCTTGCAAATCCCAATGATATTTTCCCTAGTTATTGTGATCAATTGAAAGGACTTTTAATTCTGTTGTGAAGGAAACCAACCAAGATGATTTATTTAAAGGGTTTTAACTCTAGGCAGAGACCAATAAACATAAACCACTTAGAAGAACTTAAATCAACCTCTCACATAAACCAATCAAACAGATCACACAGAAGCAACAAATGTGCCCTGATAAATTAAGTATATCCTTGATATATTAGTTTAAATAACAAAGGAAAACTATTGGGATGAAATATTGTCCTCCTTTTATACTATTTCCATATGTTTTAAAGACCTTTTCTATATGGTTCTGCAAAGACTTCACATACATTTTCTCTATTTTATGTTGTTTCATATATATACTTTCCAAAGACTTAGACCCTATGCCGATAAATGAACTCAAGTGGTTATATTATCAAATGGATGATTTGAATTATTAATATGCATGAAATATAGATAGGATTTCATAAGTTTATTATGAGAGGTTGTTTTGTATATATGTTGGAATGATTAACCCTGTGCAACCAGATGAAGAATCTAAGGAGGAGTAATTACAACAGGATGTAGAACAGAGGAATCAATGACAATGTGGTCCAAGTGCCAGACATAACGATCGGTGGAGACAAATGTGGTCATCATGGGAGAATAAACGTAGGGGAGAAAGAAGACTCATTCTAGGAATCTCACCGAAGTTTATGAATCTTATTTAGGAGTTGTTATGGTTAGAATTTCGGTTTGGATAGGACTCTGTTTCCTTTGTTCCAGTTAATAAGTTGATCTCAAAAACAATATCCTGATGTCCAGGAATGAATTGATGATCGCAGTTAGTTAGAAGGTTGCATAACACTCTCCCATATTTATATAAGTTACGGGATGAGTTCATTGATGAGGATGGTTGTTATGTTTTACTTTCAAAATAGTCGTTACTTTGTTACGGTTATCAGTCATTCCAGACATGTTATAATTTTGAATAAAATCTGAAGAAGATTCTATCTTTGATATGATTTGAATTCAACTATATGTTATGGGATGTGTGAAGATCTGAAGTAGATTTAATCTCCAGAAAAAGTGAGATAGTTCCCTGAGCTAGCCACTCAAGGTACTAACTCTCACTTTGCATGTTTTCTTATTTATTCCTGCATTCTTAGTTAATCTGTGTCATTCCATCTTATGTGTTATATTGTGAAGCAAGTAAGAACTATTGATTGATATTTCCAGTAATTATGATTCATGAGTAGAGTGCACATTTTTAATCCTCCGGAGGTTAGTGTTAGCCTTTTCATCATTTTTGAGTTATTAGATTAAAACTATGATTTTCTGTTAAATATAGTTATCTTCAGCTTCTGCTGAAGGTACCCGTAGCAACTGGAAGTTTAGATTGTTTTTGTTGTTTTCCATTTCTATTTACTGTTTCACATTCCTATTCATTCTAGTAAGCAGGACTAGATAAAATAAGAATTGTACAAGATTAACTTAGATTATAAATGAGTCTTGAAGGCATAGATAGTGTAGGCATCATCATAAGCTTACGCTCCTTGGTCGATAATTCAATGTAGGAATGCAATGATAGTGGAATGTTTAGTTAGGTTAAACCCTAAATTTTATTTAAGTCTACAACACCTTAGTTTTCCTCTACATTTTTGCGCCATTGCTAGGGATGGTGCTATCTTCATAATCTCATTTGTTAGATTTCACATGCTTTTATAAGTTAAATCTTGATTTTAGTATTAGATTGCATAAATTCATTTTTCAAGAAACACCAGGCATTCTACTAACATTGTGCAGGGCCGCTGAAACATAAAGCTCAATTTACTGTATGCGGAGGCAAAGAGATACTCGAGGTAGATTCCCGTCATCAACTTCTCATAACAATGAGGGTACAGTTGATTTCAACAACTACACAATAGGAAGTGCTGAAGGAGAGTTTCCTTTTACATCTTCATCAACACCCCCTACATCTCCATCAACTTCCTCTACTACCATAGAGGGAACTTTCAGAGCCATGACAGATGCAGTAGAGGATCCTCCAAGACAAGCTACATTTGAATTCCCTATACCAGACCTAGCACAGGCAGCTACTCTGAAAAATATACTACCATCTGCATTGCCTATTTTCTATGGTTTGGTGACTGAAGATCCTGACACTTTCCTGTTCGAGTTTGATGTTCTGTGTAGAAGTTATGATTATACCACTGATCCTTACAGACTCAAGCTATTCCCTGCTACCCTAAAAGATGCTACTTTAAGATGGTTTATTTGACTAGGGAGAGATGCCATTCCAGACTGGGATACGATGAAGACAAAATTCTTGGCAAAATACAAAGACTACTACAGAGGACATGGTAGGAGGAAAGATGACATCATTAGGATGTCACAGAAGGAGGATGAGCCATTAGAGGACTATGTGGAGAGATTCCAATTTACCTTGAAGAAAAACCCTCAGAATAGGTTGTCCGAAGAATCATTGAAGCTGGTCTTTTTAAGAAGAGTCAATGATGATTGCATGGATGCCCTAAATCTCATTGGAATAGGGGATATCTCCCAACTACACTTTGAAGATATTTGTACAACTTGCAGGAACTACTCTAGGACTTTTTCTAGAAAGCCCAGAGGAGAAAGAGTAGCCATTGCAAGCAAGGAAGCTAATGGATTTTCTCGAGTGGAAATTAGTAACTTATTGACCAATGTGAAAGAAGATATCATTAGCCACATGGCTACACAGTTGGACACTCTTCACATCAAGAAGAAACAAGAAGAGGTAGATGCAATGCTCATTGAATACTTCCCCAGTTGCAGACAAAGGAAAGCCAATTGCAAATGTAAGAGGGTGGCCAGTATCCAGCAAGAAAGGATTGAGAGACCAGAGTTACAACAATTTGAAGGAGAGGACGGGCAATTATTCTTCATTGCTCAAAGAAGGCCATGGCAACAAAGACAAGGTATGCCTCCTGATCCACTTAATTTCAATCCTCCCTTTCTTGCTACAAATCAAAGCTTCTCTTCTTGGAATACTCAGCAATGGTCTAGTAACCCAATTGCATGGCAAAACCCACAATCACAAAATCCCCAATGGCCTACTCCACAAGCTGGTTGGAACCAACAACAACCTAACCCATGGCCACAGCAAAATTTCCAAGGACCTAACTATAATCCTCAGTGGCCTACGCAGCAGTACCAATGGCAACCTCAGTGAAACAAGGGCTAACAATGGCAGCAAAATGCATAATTTCAGCAACCTATGATTCCATCTCAGCCACAATAGCCAGCCATCATGCCACCACCTCAAAATCTATCTCCTTGACCTACCTAAATCCCAGCCCAACCTGCACCTAACCCTAACAACAAGCCTGTTAAGCAGGCTTATACTAACGAGGTGATGCAATATCCCACCTATGGGGTGGAAGTGAGTAATGTTCATCTTAGATCAGGGAAACAACTTGTAGGACCTTCATCTCCCCAAATTACTGAGCTTGAAGATGAAGAGCCCACTGAAGAGACCCTAGATAAACAACCCTTGGAACCTGACTCAAACAAAGATGCCCAACCTCCCTTGCAGCAAAAGTCTCCTTTCCTTGAATGTTTGGCCATGCAAAAGCAACCAGCTCAAGCTGATACTGCCCTTCTTAGCCAACTAAAGGATATTAGCATCAAGATTCCCTTAATCCAAGCTATCAATGATATCCCTATCTATACCAAAACTATTAGGGATCTTTGCATAAAGAATCCAGGAAGGACGAGAATAGACCCCCAGATAGTGCATGTGTTAGGTAATCTTGTAGACATCATGTTGGGTAATATAACTGTTCCAAAATATACAGACCCAGGAAGTCTAATGGTGGATGTCAAGATCAACGGGACTCTAATTAAGAACACTCTGATAGATTTAGGTGCTGCTATTAATGTCATGACCAAAGAAACAATGCATATACTCCAACTAAATAATCTTAGGCCTACCCAGACAGTTCTTCAATTAGCTGATAGGTCCACAGTCAAACCTGAGGGAGTCATAGAGGATTTGGTCATTACATTAGACTCTTGGGAGTATCCAACTGATTTCATAATTTTGAAGCCCAAAGTTAATCTTGTTGGTTATTGTTACATCCCTAATTTTTGTCTTGCTATACTTTTTACTTTTACTTGGACATAAGTAAATCTAATGTGATGTTTAGATTAATGTCAAGGAAAGACAGATTATATCGAATGTCATGTATGGAATTATGGAAATGAATATTTTATTGTTGTTAATTTAATATAGCATTATGAGATTTGGTTTATTATTTGAATAATGATGCACTGATCATAATTTGTTGGTTACAAGTTTGATACAGGATTACAGGTTTTCAGATGACTCTCGGAGAAGAGAGATAGAGAGAGAGAGAGTATCTTTCGAGGAGAGAGATATAGACCTTAGGTTACAAGTAGGTTATTTGCCAAATCGAGTGTAAGTGTTTAATGAAAAGGTGAACCAATGTGTCATAAGAGGTAAGTCTTGTCTTGTTAGTTTACTTTTGAAACTAATCGACAAGTAGTCGATATCTTGATTCTTATCTAGTCAAGTCAATTGTGAGTCGACATAGTCATTTGTCAAGTAAACGTCGTCTGAATAAAACTGTGATCGTTTACATTTAACGTAAATATTACAACGTCATTGACGTAAAATGGTTGTGTTATTGTTCTTAAGTCACTTAAAGTTTTATTGTCGACACTTAACGTCATATAACGATCTCGTCACGATAAGTTGACGTAATTTATTGAGAGACTATGTAGGGGAGACAAGCTCGACCCTTCCATAGTATTCGAAAGTCTTTCGATCTATTGTTATTATCGTATTTTGATCAAGGCATAAAACTATCACTTAGGATAGGTGCCATGTGGAACCATATTTATTTGTATAAACAAATATTTATATGTAATTATCAATTGAGGATAATACCTCATGAATGTTAATAATACTTACTCACTTGAGCAGCCATAGGCTTACTAATAGGAGTGCCTTCATTGAAATGAGTGGTGGATCGAATCACTCTATGTGATTAATAAATGACCAAACTATGTCTTTAATGTATGTTGGCCTTAAGAAGAAGAATTGTGGTGTTTCAAACCACATTCAAAACACTTCCTTTAAAAGACATTTATCCCTGTTGACATATGTTGAGCTTTGCAACTTAATAGATATCAGTTGTAACCGAATCAGCAGGAGAACTGCTGTGTACTCAATGTGCTATCAAACTACAAAGAGTGGGGAGTGTTAATCGGGAAACTCGTTATGAGTCATGCCTGAGTCTTTATAACCATGACTCAGTTGAGTCAATGGTATGATCATTGGGTGTTATGCTATTTGGAAGATCATTATCATTTGAAGTTAGAGGCTTTAATTTGGGAGATGTTCATGGCTCGAGGGAGTCTCCTTGTAACAACTTCTGAGTGGAATCATTAAAGGTAATGATTATGCTTAAGTTAGGGATCAGATAGAAATAGGATCGAGTGGATCTTTTTGAAAAGGGGGGAAAATGAACAACATTTTTTTGACATCGCCCAGGGAGAGTAGAATAGCTAGCACAACTCTTAATAATAAAGGTAACTTGTGGAGTCGGATATAGACATATATATTTCGACTAAGTCTTGAGTTGGGAAAAAAGATATGAAGTTTGAGTTGTCGCAAAGAGAAGAGCAAGTGAAGTATAGTGTAAAGAGGAGATAACGAACAATAGTGGAAAATAAGAGCTCTTCGTGAACATCAACAAAGGACCCTCTGTAGTTCTCCATCAGGTTCCTTTCTATTCATAAGGTCTTTAAATACTATAAGAAATGCATGTTAAATGCTAGACTTTGTAGTAATTGTGAGTCGGTGCTTTATGTCTGCAAGGTCGTCATCTTTGGATGATAATTTGCTCGATTCTAGTTCATTAGGATTGTTTTTATCTCCGTATAAAACTTAGACAGAGATTTAAGAAATGTTTACGTTGAGAGTTTATCTCTAATATATATTAAAAGTATATTCTCTTCAGATTATATAAATCGTATGACTGTCAAAAATAGTTAAAATATCATTTTGCTCTATTCACATCTTTGATTCCAACATGGAAATACTTCAAGCAATTTCTATGGATATTAAAAAGACTTAGGGTTCATGTTTTTGCAATCTTAAGTTTTTTTTAAACCTCGAGTCTAATATACTCGATACATGATTGAATCTCCCTGTAATTTTGTGGAATCTTTATAAGAGTAATGCAAATTGCTAGTGAGAATCATAGATTAGGGTTGCTCAAAAGGATTTAGTTTTTAATATTATTCTAAAGGCTTCTTTGGATATATTTATGTTTATGAGAAACAACTCAGATAGTAAACATAGGTGAAGGCAGTATAAACTGGTCTTTTTACATTATTTGTTATCAAGTCAATCAAAGTCAATATTTTAAACTTATATAGAACCACAAGGATAGTTATAAATATGATTTCATTGTAAAGGGAGAATAACTTTGTTATAAAGGATTGGACAACCTCTTACTGGTTAAAATCTTGGAAAACAATCTTCTTTCTAGTCAAGAGTGGTGAAAATCTAGAAATGACCTTGTAGTCAAAATAAGACCTAGGGGTTAATCCTTTTGCTGACTAAATTATTACTTTATGGGAATATATGGTTGTTTTTCCATTATGATGGTATGGGAAGGATAAAACCTATAAATTGACCTGATAGGGAAATTTTATATTCTAAACCTTCGTCATCACTAGAAAGATTGACAATGAAAAGGAGCAAATAGTCTATCTATGAATGTTTATTCTTACTTGACAGGGAAGAATATGCAAGTCTTAAGATGTCTCGAAAATAGTATTCTCTTGAAAAACTTTAGTTTCAAATGGATATCATTATTAGAATACTTTGCTCTTGGGATGTCCAAAGTGAGTGGATTTTCCCTACTTTAACTTTGATGAAAACACTCGTTTATTTAAAGATTCTATATAATTCAATATGCTAAAGGAGAAGAACTTTAAACATGGATTCTAATGAATATCAAATGGGGTTAGACTGTCAACCAATTAGGGTCCAACTGAACTTGGGAGTAGCTTAAACTGGAAGTTGAATCGTTTGGTATTATTGTTAGACGTGTTTGAAAGTTTGAAGCGACCTTTAAGACTAAAAGAGAATTATTTACTTTAACTCTATTCTTAATAGAATTGATTGTTTGATTTTCCATTGGCATTAGAAAGGGAAAACAAACCCTAGATTGACCCAGTAGGGTTAAGTTATTAATTATACCTTTTGGGTTACAACTTGTTTTAGTTGTTTATCTATAGGTTGACAAAGAAAGTTGAGTACCCTAAATAATAATGTTCATTTTATGTACTTGTCAAAAGGATGATGTGTCCTTATCGATAAAGTTTAACCTTGGTTTGATAACCTAGATTAGATTGTTTACAAATCAACTTAGGTTTAAATAAGTGTCGATAAGTCAAAGAACCTAGGTAATGCAAGGATGTAAAGGGATATTCTTGTATTAAAGTAAATCCATGAGAACTATGGAATAATGACAGTGATTAAAAACCAGTCGAAGTCGTGAAGACTAGAACATTGATATTGTCAAGACTATATAAGTTGACCAAGTCAAACTGTAAGAATATGATAGTATCCAAGCTGAGTTGGGGTGGTGAACATTATGACAACGTTCATTGCGAACGTCAATTTATATTGAAACTATGGCCATAGTAATGCATATGTCTCTGCATGCATTGTCAGTTCAGTATATCTAGATTGCACAACCTATCGAAAATCATACTTAGCTAGAGGGTATATAGGGTTGTATGGTTGATAGAGTTGTGTAGGATACAACACTATGTACTCTCGGAAAGGCAAATTACCACTGGTCACCTTTGGTCTATATTCCTCGTGAAGGGTAGGGCCACTTCCTATGTGGAAGATGTGTGGGAGACCGTTGGTCTGTGGATGGAGGTAAATCACTGTAAAGATACTCTCTCTCTCTAGCAGAAGACATGCCGAGGCTTGTGATAAAGATGCCAAATTTCTGGATGCAGTATATCTTTGAGACTTGTATTTATTGAGACTCTGTAAAACATTATCTACTACAAATATTTGTAATTAATTTACTTTTGTAAACATTGTACTTGAGAAAGACAATATGGTTTATTGTATTTTGTAATGAGAAATCTTGTAATTATAGTTACTTAATTATATGTTAAATAAAATAAAAATTTTCTCTATCTCATTTTTACCTTGTTAAATTACTTATGGTAAATTTTCTGATTTTACTATGTTTTTAGAACATGGATGTTACATATGGTATCAGAGCTACCAGTTTCGACACTAGGGCTTATGATTCCACTGTGCTAACCTGTAGTCAACATTATGCGATTAGCTAATGTTTGAATTTTCTTGTGCCAGAATGGCGTGGAGAAGAACCAAGAAAACTGCTAGAAAGTCTGTTCCCCAACATTTGCCTAGATTAGTGGTTAAGAAGAAACCTATCGAGGAGGTTGAACTTAAAGATCATATTAATTACTTTGAGGGCACATGGCTGGAGGATTCAGAGACTTTTGTTGATGCGCTTAAGCGTATTCGGCTAGAAAGAAAACAACATTTTGAATTGGCCAAGAATCCTACTATTTTTACTTGTGTAGTGAAAATCTAGTAAATTGTAGCCAGTTATGACATGTCACTTGGGGGTTGTTGCGATACTTTTGTTTTAGGAAAAGAGCTGTTGGAGGAGAATCTTTGTGTACATCCACCCTCTATGTTTGTTTAATTGGAAGATTGTTAAATAGATAGTGACATGTAGTCTTGTCGTATAAACTATATAAATAAGGATGTGGTTAGTCCTAAATAAATTATAATAAAGATGAGAATGTTTTGTATCAATCTATTGATTGTTATGAGATAAATATGTTTGATGTTTTGAGTCACTTTAGATTCAGAAAACTATTAGATAATTTATTTATCTGGCATGAGAAAAATGACATGTTTCATACAAGAACCAAACAAGGGTGAGAGTCTAGAAGAGAATAAACCATCAGTTAATCTCTTGAACAAATTTGGGCAATTCTAACCATGTTTGTAAAAACCAAAGAGAGACCTGGTATTTTGGAAAAGAAAGTAAGAGATCCAAGAAACCCTGAAGGGGGAAAACGAGATTTCTCATGGGATGAGAAAGGAAAATCACCAAGAATATAGTGTGAGTAATGAAAACCCTGTAACCATAGACCCTAAAAGGAAGTAAAGGATAGGTTTTAGAATTGTCCGAGATATGAAGAAAGTCATTCCACCAGAGTTGATGGAACAGGTGATTGAAGTAACTAAAAATTTTATTCCTCCTAGAGTTTCAGAGAAGTTACCTAGAAAAGTAGCTTACCTTATGATATCTATAGAATTAATGAAGTCAAAGCCCCATTACAAGAATTATTGGCTAAAGGTTTGATTAGATCCAGTATTTCACCATGGGGTACACTAGTTATCGTTGTCAAGAAAAAGGACATAACTCTGCAATTGTGTATTTAGTATCGTATGCTCATTAAAGCAACGATAAAGAACAAATATCTTTCACCATGTATTGATGACCTCTTTGATTAGATGCATGAAGTTGCAGTATTTTCAAAGATTGATTGGTGGTTAATATATCATTAGTCAAGATTGAAGGATGAGGATAACCATAAAACAACTTTTTGGACAAGAAAGGGGCACTATGAGTTTGCAGTGTTACCTTTTGGACTTACAAATTGCCTCTGTCATATTCATGACTCTTATGAACAGTGTGCTTAGAGATTGTATAGATAAGTTTGTTCTAATCTTTATGATGATATACTTATTTATTTTAAGAATGAAGGAGAACATTATCATTATGTGCAAGTGATTCTGCAATGGTTAAGAGAAATTACAACAACACCAATTCTATGAAATCCTGACCTCAAAGAACAGTTTGAGGGAAAAACTGATGCCTCAGGAGAAGGATTAAGAGGGTGTACCTATACATAATGAGCAAGTGATAGCCTAAGATTTAAGGTATGATGGGTTTCATTTCGAGTCTAATGGACTATTGAGATATAGAGGAAGAATGCATGTTACTAATATAGCCAATTAAGAATTTTTGTGTAAAGAGAAGTGCACACTACACCATACTTAGGATATCCAAAGGTAACCAAACTCCTAGCAAATTTTAAACTTCTTTATTTCTAGAAAAGAATGAAGAATGATGTAGTGAAATTTACAAAAAGTTGTCTAGAGTGCCAAAGGGTAAAAAGCAGAACATCAACACCTATAAGATTGTTGTACCCATATGATATACCAGAATGGAAGTAACAAGTCATAAGTATGAACTTCGTTCAGAATCTTCCAAAGTTTGGGGATAGACATAATGCCATTTTAATTGTGGTTGATGAACCCATGAAGGTAGCACATTTCATACTAGGGAATTTGACTGATGGAGCACCAGTGTTAGCTCACAAATTTGTGCAAGAGGTGTTTAGATTGCGTGGCTTCCCTGAATAGATTATCTCAGATAGAGACGCGCGTGTAATGTCAAGGTTTTGGCAAACTTTGTTCTCTACACTAGGGACTAAACTTAATAAGAGTACAGCTTATCATCTTGAGAACAGATGGTTAAACTGAGAGAGTTAACCAGGTTTTGGAAGATTTGTTTCAAACATATTGCATGGATCAACAATATAAGTGGGGAGACTACTTATCACTTGTGAAATTTTCAACAATCCCTAACTTTTTGCTATTAAGATGGCTTGAATTGAAACATTGGACAGAAAATATGCTGAACTCCTATAAGCTGGGTAAGCTAGAAGATAGGATTAGCATTAGTCCAGAAATGTTGTCCAAAATGGATAAACATATTAAGTCAATCAGAAAAGATCAGTGGAAACCATTAATAAATAGAAAATTTACGTTGATGTTAAGCGTACACCAAGACAATTCTCGATTAGAGAAGAAAAGTTCTTGTGAGGGTCAAACCTCAAAAAAGTTTCATAAAGAATGGAATGTATTCCAAACCAGTTCCTAAGTATAAAGGACTCTTCTAAATTTTCAAGGTTATAAATTCTATTGATTACAAGAATCAATCTATTACTAGTTATTGCCAGGAGGCATAATGCTTTTTGTGATTCATATATGAAAAATATATTTATGAATATTATATTCTTAGAATGTTTAACAACTACAGAACCTAGGAATGGTTATGATAGTGTTTCTTATATGCTTGAGGTTTGCAAACACTACTTGTGTAACATAGAGGTCTTGCAGTGTAAGGTCCAGTGGGACCAATATGCATAGAATAGTTCTACATGGGGGGGAATTACCATGAATTCTAGTAGAAATTTCCTCATTTATTTTATGCTTATAGAAGTTAAACAATGAACTTATTTTTAGTACATTTTGATACTTTATATCATCAAGGACGATGAATCTTTAGGGGAAGGATATGTTACATCCCTAATTTTTGTCTTGCTATACTTTTTACTTTTACTTGGACATAAGTAAATCTAATGTGATGTTTAGATTAATGTCGAGGAAAGACATTGATTATATCGAATGTCATAAATGGAATTATGGAAATGAATATTTTATTGTTGTTAATTTAATATAGCATTATGAGATTTGGTATATTATTTGAATAATGATGCACTGATCATAATTTGTTGGTTACAAGTTTGATACAGGATTACAGGTTTTCAGATGACTCTTGGAGAAAAGAGAGAGAGAGAGTATCTTTCGAGGAGAGAGATATAGACCTCGGATTATGAGTGGGTTATTTGCCAAATCGAGTATAAGTGTTTAACGAAAATGTGAACCAATGTGTTATAAGAGGTAAGTCTTGTCTTGTTAGTTTACTTTTGAAACTAATCGACAGGTAGTCAATATCTTGATTCTTATCTAGTCAAGTCGATTGTGAGTCGACATAGTTGTTTGTGAAGTAAACAACATCATCTAAATAAAACTGTGATCGTTTACGTTTAACGTAAATATTATGACATCATTGACGCAAAATGGTTGTGTTATTGTTCTTGAGTCACTTAAAGTTTTATTGTTGACACTTAACGTCATATAACGATCTTGTCATGATAAGTTGATGTAATTTATTGAGAGACTATGTAGGGGAGACAAGCTCAACCCTTCCACAGTAATCGAAAGTCTTTCGATCTATTGTTATTATTGTATTTTGATCAAGGCATAAAACTATCACTTAGGATAGGTGCCATGTGGAACCATATTTATTTGTATAAACAAATATATATATATATATATATATGTAATTATCAATTGAGGATAATACCTCATGAATGTTAATAATACTTACTCATTTGAGCAGCCGTAGGCTTACTAATAGGAGTGCCTTCATTGAAATTAGTGGTGGATTGAATCACTCTATGTGATTAATAAATGACCAAACTGTGTCTTTAATGTATGTCAGCCTTAAGGAGAAGAGTTGTGGTGTTTCAAACCACATTCAAAACACTTCCTTTGAAAGACATTTCTCCCCGTCAACATATGTTGAGCTTTGCAACTTAATAGATATCGGTTGTAACCGAATCTACAGGCAAACTGCTGTGTATTCAATGTGCTTTCAAACTGCAAAGAGTGGGGAGCGTTAATCGGGTGACTCATTATGAGTCATGCCTGAGTCTTTATAACCATGACTCAGCTGAGTCGATGGTATGATCATTGGGTGTTATGCTATTTGGAAGATCATTATCATTTGAAGTTAGAGGCTTTAATTTGGGAGATGTTCATGGCTCGAGGGAGTCTCCTTGTAACAACTTCTGAGTGGAATCATTAAAGGTAATGATTATGCTTAAGTCAGGGATCAAATAGAAATATGATCAAGTGGATCTTTTTGAAAAGGGGGGAAAACGAACAACATTTTTTTGATATCACCGAGGGAGAGTAGAATAGCTAGCACAACTCTTAACAATAAAGGTAACTTGGGGAGTCAGATATAGACATATATATTTCGACTAAGTCTTGAGTCAAGAAAAAATATACAAAGTTTGAGTTGTCGCAGAGAGAAGAGTGAGTGAAGTATAGTGTAAAGAGGAGATAACGAACAGCAGTGGAAAACGAGAGCTCTTCGTGAACATCAACAAAGGATCCTCTGTAGTTCTCCATCAGGTTCCTTTCTATTCATAAGGTCTTTAAATACTATAAGAAATGCATCTTAAATGCTAGACTTTGTAGTAATTATGAGTTGATGCTTTATGTCTACAAGGTCGTCATCTTTGGATGATAATTTGTTCGATTCTAGTTCATTAGGATTGTTTTTATCTCTATATAAAACTTAGACAGAGATTTAAGGAATGTTTATGTTGAGAGTTTATCTCTAATATATATTAAAAGTATATTCTCTTCAGATTATATAAATCGTATGACTCTGTCAAAAATAGTTAAAACATCATTTTGCTCAGTTCACATCTTTGATTACAACATGGAAATACTTCAAGCAATTTCTATGGATATTAAAAAGACTTAGGGTTTGTGTTTTTGCAATCTTAATTTCTTTTTAAACCTCGAGTCTAATATACTCGATACGTGATTGAATCTCCCTGTAATTTTGTGGAATCTTTATAAGAGTAATGCAAATTGCTAGTGAGAATCATAGATTAGGGTTGCTCAAAAGGATTTAGTTTTTAATATTATTCTAAGGCTTCTTTGGATATATTTATGTTTATGAGAAACAACTCAGATAGTAAACATAGTTGACAGCAGTATAAACTGGTCTTTTTACATTATTTGATATCAAGTCAATCAAAGTCAATATTTTAAACTTATATAGAACCACAAGGATAGTTATAAATATGATTTCATTATAAAGGGAGAATAACTCTGTTATTAAGGATTGGACAACCTCTTAGTGGTTAAAACCTTGGAAAACAATCTTCTTTCTAGTCAAGAGTGGTGAAAATCTAGAAATGACCTTGTAGTCAAAATAAGACCTAGGGGTTAATCCTTTTGCTTACTAAATTATTACTTTATGGGAAAATATGGTTGTTTTTCCATTATGATGGTATGGGAAGGATAAAACCTATAACTTGACCTGATAGGGAGATTTTATATTCTAAACCTTCGTGATCACTAGAAAGATCGACAATGAAAAGGAGCAAATAGTCTATCTATGAATGTTTATTCTTACTTGACAGGGAAGAATATGCAAGTCTTAAGATGTCTCGAAAATAGTATTCTCTTGAAAAACTTTAGTTTCAAATGGATATCGGAGAATACTTTGCTCTTGGGATGTCCAAAGTGAGTGGATTTTCCCTACTTCAACTTTGATGAAAACACTCATTTATTTAAAGACTCTGTATAATTCAATATGCTAAAGGAGAAGAACTTTAAATATGAATTCTAATGAATATCAAATGGGGTTAGACTGTCAACCAATTAGGGTCCAACTAAACTTGGGAGTAGCTTAAACTGGAAGTTGAATCATTTGGTATTATTGTTAGACGTGTTTGAAAGTTTGAAGCAACCTTTAAGACTAAAATAAAATTATTTACTTTAACTCTATTCTTAATAGAATTGATTGTTTGATTTTCCATTGGCATGAGAAAGGGAAAACAAACCCTAGATTGACCCAGTAGGGTTAAGTTATTAATTATACCTTTTGGGTTACAACTTGTTTTAGTTGTTTATATATGGGTCGACAAAGAAAGTTGAGTACCCTAAATAATAATGTTCATTTTATGTACTTGTTGAAAGGATGATGTGTCCTTATCGATAAAGTTTAACCTTGGTTTGATAACCTAGATTAGATTGTTTACAAATCAACTTAGGTTTAAATAAGTATCGATAAGTCAAGGAACCTAGGTAATGCATGGATGCAAAGGGATATTATTGTATTAAAGTAGATCCATGAGAACTATAGAATAATGATGGTGATTAAAAACTAGTCAAAGTCATGAAGACTAGAACATTGATGTTGTTAAGACTATATAAGTTGACCAAGTCAAACTGTAAGAATATGATAGTATCCGAGTCAAGTTGGGGTGGTGAACATTACGACAACGTTCATTGCAAATGTCAATTTATATTGAAACTATGGCCATAGTAATGCATATGTCTCTACATGCATTGTCAGTTCATTGTATCTGGATTGCACAACCTATCGGAAATCATACTTAGCTAGAGGGTACCTAGGGTTGTATGGTTGATAGAGTTGTGTAGGATACAACACTATGTACTCGGAAAGGCAAAGAAGGGTAGGGCCACTTCCTATGGAATATGTGTGGGAGACCGTCAGTTTGTGGATGGAGGTAAATCACTAGAAATATACTCTCTCTCTATAGCAGAAGACATGTCGAGGCTTGTGATAAAGATGTCAGATTTCTGGATGCAATATATCTTTTAGACTTGTATTTATTGAGACTATGTAAAACATTATCTAATGCAAATATTTGTAATTAATTTAATTTTGTAAACATTGTACTTGAGAAAGACAATATGGTTTATTGTATTTTGTAATGAGAAATCTTGTAATTGTAGTTACTTGATTATATGTTGAATAAAAGAAAAAATTTCTATATCTCATTTTTACCTTGTTAAATTACTTATGGTAAATTTTCTGATTTTACTATGTTTTTAGAACGTGGATGTTATAGTTATCCTCTTATATTAGGCAGACCATTGCTTGCCACTGCTGATGCATTTATAGGTTGTAGGTCTGGTAACATGATCATCTCTAATGGGACAGTGACCAAGAAACTGGTGTTGTATCCTCCAGCCCAACCATACCATGAACTTGAGCAAACCATTTGGCCTTTCCAAGAAGAAGAGGACACTTACTCCTTGCAAATACTAATGACTATTGAATGCAGCCCCTTGTTAGATGTTCCAAATGAAGATGAACTAATTGCTCATGTCCTCCATAATGACTGTGGAAGGCATCCATAGCAGCAAGATTATCTATCTTGCTTGCAAGACCCTTTGAGCACCACAATACCAAGCAGTTCATCATAAGAGGTGTCTCAAATATTTCATGCTTTATTACCTTAGCAATGCTTACCTGTGTTACCCAGCCTTGATTTGTCTTCTGTGCAAGAACTGTCCAAACAACTAGAAGTCAGACCAGGAAAGATGTTGAATATTAATAATGCCTTGACTGATGAACAACAACACTCCTTGCATAGAGTTTTAAATTCACACTCAACAACATTTGCATGGCATTATAATGATATGAAACGCATTTATCTTGCCTTATGCATACATAAGATATACATAAATGATGGATACAGGCCCATCAGGCAGCAACAAAGGCACATGAATCCAACCCTCAGGGAAATTGTTAAAACTGAGCTACATAAACTTTTGGATGCAGGCTTCATATACCCCATTTCAGACAGTGAATGGGTTTCACCATTGGTTATAGTTCCAAATAAAGGAGGAAAGTGGAGGCTTTGTTGTCAACTACCGAGAATTGAACACTGCTACCAGGAAAGATCACTTTCCATTGCCCTTCATTGACCAGGTTCTTGACTCACTGGCAGGCAAGAAATATTATTCTTTCCTTGATGCTTTTAGTGGCTATAATCAAATTAAAATTGCTCCAGAAGATCAAGATAAGACAACGTTTACCTGCCCTTGGGGGACATATGCATACTTTGTCTTGCCCTTTGGCTTGTGCAACTCTCTAGCTACTTTTCAAAGAGTAGTTTTAAGCATTTTCTCTGATTTTACACATGACAGTATGGAGATTTATATGGATGACTTCACCACATATGGTGACACATATGATGAATCCCTACACAACTTGAAGAAGGTATTGAAAAGATGTACAGATCACAATCTCTCTTTGAGAAATGAAAAATGTTTCCGTATGATGACACAAGGAATAGTTTTGGGGCACTTTATCTCAAATGTTGGAATACAAGTGGATCCAAAGAAAATTGAAGTTATTTCCACCCTACATATTCCACAGAAGTAGAAAGATGTCAGGAGTTTCCTAGGACATGCAGGTTACTACATAAGGTTCATTCAAGATTTTAACAAAATTGCTGCACCTCTATTTACTCTGTTCATAAAAGACAGTGAATTTGAGTGGACACCAGATTGTCAGACTTCTTTTGAAAAGCTAAAAACCTCCTTGACACAAGCTCTTGTACTCAGAGGACCAAATTGGACCTTACCTTTTCACATCCATATTGATGCTTCAGATTTTGCAATTGGTGCAGTTCTAGGCCAACAAGAAGGATCCAAGGAATATGCTATTTATTATGTCAGTAAGAGTCTACAAGGAGCTAAATTAAATTATACAATGACAGAGAAAGAGATGTTAGCAGTTGTTTATGCCATAAATAAGTTCAGGCACTACATAACTGGTTACAAGGTCTTCATCCATACAGATCATGCAGCCATTAGATACTTGATGAATAAACCCATAGTAGGTGGTAGACTTGTAAGGTGGTTATTGTTGTTGCAAGAGTTTGATATTACAATTGTTGACAAACCAGGCAAAGCCAATGTTGCTAATTTTCTGTCCATACTTCCTACACAATCTTCAGATGGAGTGGTTGATGATTCTTTTCCTGATGAGCATTTATTGCTCTCACTACATACACTCCATGGTATGCAGATATAGTCAATTATTTGGTTACAGGGCAAATTCTTGGATATTTCTCTCCAAGGGAGAAGAGGCAGCTGGTGCATAAATGTTTCTCTTACTCTTGAATTTCTAGATTTCTATTCTACACTGGACCAAACAATATCATGCAGAGATGCATCAGGGAGGATGAAGTATTTGATGTAATGAAGGCTTCTCATCATGGGCCTTGTGGAGGACATTTTGCAGCTAAACGGGCAGCCTTCAAAATCCTTACAATAAGTTATTATTGGCCAATGCTTCACAAGGATGCTGTCAAGTACACTAGGAGATGTCATAGATGCCAGAGAATGGGGAGACCTACTAAAAGTGATGAGATACCTTTATAGCCACAAATATCACTAGCTCCTTTTAACAAGTGGGGTTTGGATTTTGTGGGGCCTATATCTCCTTCATCCAACAACAAAGAATATATCCTGGTATGTATAGATTACTTAACTAAATGGGTAGAAGTGAAAGCATTGCAGTTTGCCAGAGATGGCAATGTGGCCAAATTCTTGTATGAAGACATCTTCACTAGGTATGGTGTTCCAAGAGAAATAGTAACTGACCAGGGACCACAGTTTACATCTGATTTAATAACAAAATTGGTTGCAGAATACCAGATCAGGCATAAGAAATCCACTCCCTACCATCCACAGGCTAATGGTCAGGTAGAAGTTACTAATAGAGAAATTGAAAACATCCTAACCAAGATAGTGCAAATTCATCGAAGAGATTGGGTTTCTTGGCTCCCTGAAGTTGTTTGGGCATATAGAACAACTTGGAAGATAACTACAAGGTTTACACCCTATGAGTTGGTCTATGGCAAGACTGCAGTTCTGCCTATTGAATTCGAGCATAAAACCCTGAGGACAACAATGGACCTAGGAATGGATCTGACCATTGCACAACATGAAAGGCTTCAACATTTGAATGCCTTGGATGAAATGAGACTGGAAGCCATTCATCATACAGAGGTAATACAAAAGCAAAGGGCAAAATGGCATGATAAATATATAAAAACAAAGGAATTCACTGCAGGAGACTAGGCACTACTTTATGATTCAAGGTATAACGACTTCAAGGGAAAGCTTTAGTCACGTTGGTTAGGTCCATATGAAATCTAACAAGTTTTTCCTAATGGTACAGTTCAACTGCAAACTATTGATGAAGTTCAGTTTTCACTATTGGTCAATGGGCATAGGCTCAAATTATACAAGAAGCCACTCCAGAGAGATGACTTTCTGGTATCTCTATCTGCTCAGTATGCTCCTCCTGATACTCTTGATTTAGATGTTGTGACACCAGACGATGTTGATTCAGCTATTGTAACACCAGACAATGCACACTCTGATGTTGATATAACAACAATATCCAGTGATGTGGAGGTTGAGTTACAATACTCAACCCCTGTTGCTGAAAATTAAATTTCTATTTTTCTCACATGCACACACTACACAATTTCCATGGTTACAACTTGATATCTACAATGGGACATGTTTTTCACTTATTCAGTCGGGCCCTGACTTAGCTAGGACCTGTTATATTATATTTACATTTACACAGTCAGGACCTATGCTGCAGGCGCCTGTAGCAACACCTATCTACTATTCTATTCCATTACATGGTGAACACTACCTCACTTCTCCCGCCCATTCCTTTCAAAATTGATCCATTCACATAATTCCAAGTGTCAATTCACATTTACGAGTAGTACTTCCATCCGCCATCTTGCACTATTCAATTATCAATCTATAACCGTACATCAAACTTCCCATTTGCCGCATGCATATTCTATCACCTCATCAGTGTTGTTCACAATTTCCAAGGTATGTTAATTATTTCATTTCGATATATACGTACAATCAACACCTTTTTATTAATACACTTAGATTTCTTTATTTATATTCATGTTTATTCATAATTTATTTCATGCATGCGATGTATATTTCCACCATTTCTTTTTATCACTCCTCCATCCATAAAACCTGCCATTTGAAGTGCGGTCACTTCATCATTAAGTTGGGGAAGGGGTTTCTTTTCAAATGATTGTCATCTAATCATTGTTGCCTTTACATTTTTGCCTTTCAAAACCTTGTTTAAAACCCTGCCTTTTGAGAAAAAAACTAGACAAAATACTCTGTGCTATGAACTCATCTTTGTCAAATAATGAATTAATACCCTAAGGAGTTATGGAGTTATAGTGGAGAATCAGGAAAGAGGCAAATTGAAGGACTGGTTTTTCAGGGTGGTGAGCTGAGGTAGTAGAAATCGGTTAGTTGGCATTGTGCAAAGAATTGACATTGCAGAGTTCTAATTCACAATCTTAATGGGAGGAGACGTAATCAAAAGGGAACCCTCAACACACAAAGAAATATTGGAGGATGTGTTGGTTCTTCCACTCTTTACTAGAGTGGGTTGGCTTGATTACTTCCTAAAATTGACATAATATGATGATGGCATGGCAAAAGAATTTGCACTTACTCTGCAATATGATGAAGCAATGGTTAGAGGGTTGACAATAGACGCTTTCGAGCTTGCAATTGCTCAAGTTTCAGTGTTGCCTAGAACAGGGTCTGAGTATCCAGTCAAGGCTGATATAGCTTCGGCCAGGGAGGAGTTTTGTGAAAGAGGTGAACACCTAGATTCTACCACACAAGGTACCAAACGATTATCAATTCCATATTTTTGCAAGAAATGTGCTTCCTATATTATCAAATATATCACTTGTGATGGTAGATATTATATGCTATATACTGCACATCTTAAACTGCTTAACTATTTGAGGCATGAGAAACTTGTCAATGTTCCCAATGATTTGTATAGTATGCTGAGAAGAATGTCTTCAGAGTATCAAAGGCAATAAGTAGACACAACTCTTTCTCACCATTGTTTAATAGCTTTGTTAGTAAAAAGGAGTTTAAGGATTCAGTACCCACAGATTGAGTGGGAAGCCTTTAAACAATGTGTAGACATCTCAACACTCTTGGAAGCACCAGAGCTAGAGGAAGATATTCCACATGAAACTGAACCCCCTGTTGATACTGAGTAGGAAGAAACACAACCTGAGAACCTTCTAGAGTTTAGGCCTATATCAGTTGAGAAGTCCTCAACCTCTGTTCCTAAAAGAAAAAGAACCACTTCCTCAACATCTAGGAAGAAAACAAAGAGTCAGAGGGAGAACAACAAGAAGAGGAAAAAGGTAGAAAAACATGAGACAGTTACTCCTAGGCGATCAAGGAGGTTGAGGAAGCAAGGTGTTAAAGAGAAAATTGTTGAGCACCCAGGAGAAGAAGACAAAAATAAAGGCCAGTAGGATACTGATCCAGATCCTCTAAATCTAGATTCAGATAGGGGAGAAAACCCTCTTGAGGATGCTTCTGTTGATGCCTGTGCAAATGATAATATGCCTGCTAGAAAAAGAAGGTACATTTCTTCTTCTGATTCTAAATCAGAAGATCTGTTTATTGCCAGAAAAATGGGAAAACCTGTGCCAGATGACTTTGCTAAGGAAATCTTTGATGCCCCTAAAAAATGGAATGATGAAAATTTTGAAGGTGAAAAGGAATTGATAGAAGATAAAGATATTAGGAAGGAGTTGCAGGAAGCCCTAGATAGAATAAGGCAACTTGAGGAACAGGTAAGGGGTTATGAAGAAAGAGATAGAGAAAAGGAAAAGAGGATTTAGGAGTTGGAGGAGAAGATCCAAATTTATGGCCACGACTCTAATTTAGATTTGTTAGCACAACTGGCTGAAAATAAAGCAAAGATTGAGGAAGAGGCAGTACTTACTCTCCAATCTCCTGTGGTAAAAACCCCAACATACCATACTACATTGTCCTTGGGTTTTGAACTAATGAAATTGACTGATGAAAATAGGCAAGAGAAGGAAAACTAGGAAAAAGAAAAGAATAAGCTCAATGAATCTGTTGTAGAAAAGGATTTGAAGATTAAATAGTTAGAGCAAAAGTTGACAGAGGTTATTGAAAGGGCCAAGCAAATTATGGGATGCATACCTCCATCAAGAGTGTATGCACTATTTTTGAAAGTAAAATTTCTCAGTTTTCAGTTTAACAAGTTTATCAATGATCAACCCGATTTGCATTCAAGATTTATCTTTTGTAATTACTTCCAAGAGGTCAGCCTAGAAGAACAAGACCAGTTGTGTGAGTATTACCTACACAATTATATAATGGATGAAGATATACAATGGAATCCCTGCATTTATGTTGGAGACCTCCAGGTCAGAGCATTAATGTCATATTTTAAAAATGAACAATTTAGAGAGTTATTGATGGACTAATATGAAGAACAGGAAAAGAAAGTACCACTCCAATTGAGGAAGGAAGCCTTGGAGCCTGAAATCATCTTAACCCAATGGTTGACATTGTTGTCTCATAAAGGACCAGGTAAGGTAATCATGGATTTAAGACTTAGGGACTACAAAAGAATACAGAGGATGGCAGTGTATTATCTAAAATTGTCAGAGGTATGTGCAGAGCAGATGGGATAGTTTAACTCCAGAGTTACAAAGGAAGGAACCCCATTCTATCCACAATTTCATGAATATGCTTGAAAGATTGTGCAGATATATCTAGATATCAGAACAGAAGGGAGTATCATGCTTACATCTCACTTATCAACCTCCTATATTTCTTTATCCAATGCCACATTGGATAGGAGGGAAAAGTGAGCAGTGTAGGCGTGCTAAGCAGATCAGGATGGAAAGGCTTGCATACTCTAATGGGTTCTACCTCAAGCAAGGAAAAGGAGTTAGAGAGGACACAGACCTCAGAATAGTTACTCTGCATTATAACCTTTTGCCTTAGGTGTCTAATTCTTTAATTTTGCTTAGGGACAAGCAAAAGTCTAAGTTGGGGGGAATGTTGGGATGAAATATTGTCCTCCTTTTATACTGTTTCCATATGTTTTAAAGACCTTTTCTATATGGTTCTGCAAAGACTTCACATACATTATCTCTATTTTATGTTGTTTCATATATATACTTTCCAACAACTTAGACCCTATACCGATAAATGAACTCAGGTGGTTATATTATCAAATGGATGATTTGAATTATTAACATGCATTCAAAATATAGATAGGATTTCATAAGTTTATTATGAGAGGTTGTTTTGTATATATGTTGGAATGATTAACCCTGTGTAACCAGATAAAGAATCCAAGGAGAAGTAATTCCAACAGGATGTAGAACAGAGGAATCAATGAGAATGCGGTCCAAGTGCCAGACATAGCGATTGGTGGAGACAAACGTGATCATCATGGGAGAATAAACGTAGGGGAGAAAGAAGACTCATTATAGGAATCTCACCGAAGTTTATGAATCTTATTTATGAGTTGTTATGGTTAGAATTTCTGTTTGGATAGGACTCTGTTTCCTTTGTTCTAGTTAATAAGTTGATCTCAAAAACAATATACTGATGTCTAGGAATGAATTGATGATCGCAGTTAGTTAGAAGGTTGCATAAGACTCTCCCATCTTTATATAAGCTAGGGGATGAGTTCACTGATGAGGATGGTTGTTATGTTTTACTTTCAAAATAGCCGTTACTTTGTTACAGTTATTAGTTATTCCAGACATGTTATAATTTTGAATAAAATCTGAAGAAGATTCTATCTTTGATATGATTTGAATTCAACTATATGTTATGGGATGTGTGAAGATCTGAAGTAGATTTAATCTTTAGAAAAAGTGAGATAGTTTCCTGAGCTGGCCACTCAAGGTACTAACTCTCACTTTGCATGTTTTCTTATTTATTCTTGCATTCTTAGTTAATCTGTGTCATTCCATCTTATGTGTTAGATTGTGAAGCAAGAAAGAACTATTGATTGATATTTCCAGTAATTGTGATTCACGAGTAGAGTGCATGTTTTTAATCCTCCGGAGGTTAGTGTTAGCCTTTTCATCATTTTTGAGTTGTTAGATTAAAACTGTGATTTTCTGTTAAATACAGTTATCTTCAGCTTCTGCTGAAGGTACCCGTAGCAACTGGAAGTTTAGATTATTTTTGTTGTTTTCCATTTCCGTTTACTGTTTCACATTCCTATGCATTCTAGTAAGTAGGACTAGATAAAATAAGAATTGTACAATATTAACTTAGATTAGAAATGAGTCTTGAAGGCATAGATAGTGCAGGCATCATCATAAGCTTACGCTTCTTGGTCGATAATTCAATGTAGGAATGAAATGATAATGGACTATTCAGTTAGGTTAAACCCTGAATTTTATTTAAGTCTACAACACATTAGTTTTCCTCTACAAAAACCATCCTGGAGACAACATAGATAACATATATGAATAAATATCAACAAATAATTGAACACCAAAATGTTGGACACCAGATTATAGTATTCTTCTCCGTTAAATTGCTTCAAAAGATTTTGCAACGTGCATCGGAAGGCTTCATTTTTTGGTATATTCTACCTCCTGTACTATCTGTTGGATCTAGGGCATACAACTGAGAGGGGGGGGTGAATCAGTTGTATGAAAACCTGCTCTACTTTAAACACTTGATTCTTCTTTGTTAGTTAACAATATATCAATTAATCATCCATGAAAGCATAATGTACAAACACAAGAGCAAACAAACATCAACACATTAAACACCAAGATTTTGATGTGGAAAACCCGGTTAAGGGAAAAACCACGGGGTGATTAACCCAAGGATTATTCTCTGTTATAAGAATAAGAAAAAGAATGGCACTTGCCAATTAGGGCTCACTGCCCGAGCACATTGCTCACAAAGAGGCCCACTGCCTACAAGGAGACACACTGTCTACAAGGTGATAATAATCATAATCTTGAATTGAGAATGACATCTCTACCATGTCTGGATTAGTTCCATTTAAGCCCAAAAGTCTCTGCTCTGCCCTTCGCACTTCTCTTTGCTATACTCCACTCATCACATAATTCACACTCTGAAATGAACTCACAAACCTTTATTTATACAAGACATCGACTTAGGAACAATCATCTAAGTCGGTAATCAACCATAAGAATATCTGCAAGATGAATCACACATCCGATCGGCCACCAAAAGAACATTTGCAGGATGAACAACTCATCTGGTCGGCTAGTCGGAACAAGAACTTCATCCGGAAGAATATCTTCAATTCCAAGCTCTACCATCAATGCGGACCAACAACACAACCTCAACATGATCCAAGAACCTTCACAAGCCTGCCTAAATGACCAGGTACATCCGCACTTTCTCTACATACTGGAATCTCTTCTCTTCCTCATCTGGAACTTCAAGAACACAGTCTGTCGTCACTGTCATAATGCAAAGGGTACTTTCGGACCTCAAAATCATACACAACTCAAGATGACACATCACAAGGACATCCCAAACACACCTTCCAATCCGCAGATTAGGATTATACAATTCCGGACCTCACCGGACCTTTCTGTGATCCTCTGTCACCTCTGAACACTTGCCGGAACTGGTTCCACACAGACAGCCATAACTTCTTCATATCTTCATGTGGACCTCTGAAATCTTAACTAAAACATCTCAGGACACATATCTACAAACCCTTTGATCCGCATCCTCCAGTTCTCAACCTATACGATACATTTGCCTTCTTCTCATCACTGTTCTTCACTGTTTCTCAATATCCTCAGCACACTGCTCATCCAATCCTTCTTGTCAATGCAATATGAGTATGTTGACATCAATGACAACACTGGTTCACCTTCATACTTGCAACAATCTCCCCCTTTGTCATTGATGGCAACATATGATGTGAAAAACCATCAAGACAAGAACTTCTCCTTTCTGTCACAGCTCCCCCTATTAGCAACATGTCTTCTCCTCATTTACTGCTCCCCCTTTGATCAACAACCACTTGTTTTTCACATGTCTTCTCTCCCCCTTTGACATCAATGGCAAAGGGCTCATACTTGCAATTCTACACATCAGAATCATACCAGCTGCTCCCTCTTAGTAGCACCTCCCCATCATCAATCCGGATCACAAGATATGACTATGATATCCACCGAACTGATGCACATCAGTGCATCTTAGTTCATTACCGGAGGGGCCATGACCCCTAACTTCTCCCAGAGATATTCAAAAGAGTCCTTGGGAAGAGGTTTAGTAAAGATATCCGCAATCTGATCCTTGGAGGGAACATACTCCAATCTAACTTCTTCCTTGTTCACTTGTTCTCTCAAAAAGTGAAACTTGATAGATATGTGCTTAGTCTTAGAATGCAATACCGAATTCTTAGAAATATTAATTGCACTTGAATTATCACAGAAAATTGTGATAGGCTCCTCATATTCAACTTTAATGTCTCTTAGCATCTGCTTCATCCATAAGATTTGAGTGCAACTACCTGCTGCTGCAATGTATTCTGCTTCAATTGTAGACAGAGATATTGCATCTTGTTTCTTGCTTAGCCAAGAAACCAATCTCTTTCCCAAAAAGAATGCTCCACCACTGGTGCTCTTCCGGTCATCCACATCTCCTGCCCAATCTGCATCTGTGTAAGCATGAAGAGAGAAATCTGAATCTCTAGGGTACCATAGACCATACTCAACTGTTCCTTTCAAGTACCTAAAAATTCTTTTGATTGCCATAACATGAGATTCTCTAGGATCAGCCTGGAATCTTGCCACAAGACCAACAGCCTGCATTATATCTAGTCTAGTCTGAGTGAGATACAACAATCCACCAATCATTGATCTATACTTTGTCTGATCTGCCTTTGGAGAGTCATCATCTTTGCTCAACTTACATCCGGTTGCCATAGGAGTGTTCATTGGCTTTGAATCTTCCATACCAAATTTTTTCAATAATTCTTTTACATATTTGGTCTGAGAAATGAAGATCCCTTTCTTTGTTTGAGTAATTTGCAGACCCAAGAAGAAATTCATTTTGCCAAGCATAGACATTTCAAACTCACTTTTCATCTAATTTGCAAAAGTTTTGCACATACTATCTCTTCCTCCAAAAATGATATCATCCACAAATACTTCAAGAATCAAAATGTTTTCATGATCAATTTTGAAATATAAGTTACTGTCAGCAGTACCTTTGTTGAATCCAATCTGCACAAGATGCTTATCCAACCTATCATACCATGCTCTTGGGGCTTGCTTCAATCCATACAAAGCTTTCTTCAACTTGCAGACCATATCATCATTATCAGACAATTAAAATCCATCCAGTTGTTCAATGTAAACTTCTTCTTCCAGATCACCATTTAGGAAGGCAGACTTGACATCCATCTGATATACCTTGAAGTCTTTGAAGGCAACAAATGCAAGGAGTAATCTGACTGCTTCAATTCTTGCCACCAGAGCAAAGGTTTCTTCAAAATCAATTCCTTCTATTTGAGAGTAGCCTTTGCAGACCAATCTAGCTTTGTTTCTAATTACTTCACCAGCTTCATTCAGTTTGTTCCGAAAGACACGTTTGGTTCCAATCACATTCCTGTCTCTTGGTCTGGGAACAAGATCCCAAGTATGATTTTTCTTAATTTGCATCAATTCATCTTCCATTTCTTTGGTCCAGTTTTCATCATTGCAAGCTTCTTTTATTGTTTTAGGTTCAATCTTTGAAATTAGACAACATTCATCCTGATTTTGAGCAACATTCCTTCTAGTTTGCACACCTTTGTTTCTGTCACCTATGATCTGATCTTCAGAGTGGTTCTGTCTTACATACCATAGAATTTTGGGAGTATCCAGTACTGCTGCTTCTTGATCAGGCTCACTCAGACCTATCTCTTCTTCCTGATTTACCGGATCAGGTTGACTCTGACTTACCGGAGAGGATTGAGTTCCTTGAACCTGAACACCATCTTGATCATCTTCATCAAACTCATAAGATCTTGAGGGCTTCTCAATTCCTTCATCAACTTTTACATTAGTGCTTTCTATCATCTTCCTCAATCTCTTATTGTAACACCGGTATGCTTTGCTTTGAGTGGAGTAACCCAAGAAAATTCTTTCATCACTTCTAGCATCAAACTTTCCTAGATCTTCATCTCTTTTAATATAACACTTGCTACCAAATACTCTGAAATACTTCACAGTAGGAGTGATGCCAAACTAGAGTTCATAGGGGGTCTTACCGGTGTTGTTTCTGATTTGAACTCGATTGAGAGTGTAGACTGCAGTGCTGATAGCTTCTTTCCAAAACATTTGAGGGACATTTGCTTCCAACATCATTGTCCTGGCAACTTCCTGGATGGTCCGGTTCTTTCTCTCAACTACTCCATTCTGCTGTGGAGTCCTAGGAGCAAACAATTGTCTCCTTATACCCTGCTTCTCACAAAAGTCAATGAACTCACCAGATGTAAATTCACCACCTCTATCAGACCTTAGACACTTTAGTTTCAATCCGGTTTGATTCTCTACCATAGCTTTGAAGATTTTGAACTTCTCAAGGGCTTCTGATTTCTCCTTTAGGAAGGCAACCCACATCATCCGGGAATGATCATCAATTAGCAACATGAAATATCTATCACCTTGCAGACTCTTGATTCTTGTTGGACCACAGAGATCAGTATGTACTAATTCCAACAATTCGGTAGAGGACTGATCTTTGCTTTTGAAGGAGACTCTGCTCTATTTACCTAGCTTGCATTCTTTGCACAAACTATTTGTAGGTTTCATCAATTTTGGAAGATCTCTTACGGCCTGAATATTGCTTATCTTGATGATGTTATCAAAATTTACATGACACATTCTTCTATGCCATAACCAACTTTGATCAACTTGAACAAACAGACAGCTTTTATTTGAACCAACCAGATGAAAGATATTACCTTTTGTTTGAGTACCGGATGCAAGTTCAGTTCTGAAGCTTGTAAAGATTCTGCATTTTCCATTCTTGAACCGGAGATCATAGCCTTTGTCCACTAACTAACCAACACTGAGAAGATTGTGCTTCAATCCTTCAACATATAGTACATTACATGTTTTGCTCTTTCCATCAAAGGAAATAGTTCCCCTACCTCTGATTCTGCCGGCAGAATTGTCACCAAACTTTACCATTCCTCCTTCATACTTTTCCAAATCCAAGAATTTATTCTTGTCACCAGTCATATGGTGAGAACATCCACTGTCAATGACCCAATCATCCTTTTCTTCCACTTGAGCAGCCAAAGCTCTTTCCACAACCTTGCGATTGACAGATTCAGAGGATATTGAATCTTCTTCCTTGATGGCAATAAACACCCATTCATTTCCGGATTTGCTTCCTAGTTCTAATTCATCATCTGTTACTGCTTCATTGTCATTTTATTCATGAACATAATAATAGTTCTTTTGAAACCTTTATCTGTTAGTATTAGACCTTGCAGATCTTTTCGGACATCTTGAAGCAAAATGACCAATCTTATTGCAGTTGAAGCACTTAAAGGGTAGTTTTCCTTCATACTTACCGGATCCTCTTGGCAGTCTCTTTGCAATGAGGGCTTCAAGTTGAGCTGTTTCTGCTTCTTCTTCTTCCATGTCTCTTCTTGCTTGATCATACCATGACATCTTCCTTGAAGAGTTTTCACCCGGATCAAATCTCTGTTTGCCTTTTACATAGGCACTGGCTTTGAAAGCAGATTCAGTATTGGGAGGATCATCTCCAAACTTGGTCATTTCAAATGCAGCTAGTTTGCCAGCCAATTGTTCTCTTGTGACAGTTGTGTGGGCTCTGAATTCATCAATGGCAGCAACCTTGATTTTGTAGGCAGCAGGAAGGGATCTGAGGATTTTGCAAACGATCTCATTTTCATCCAGAGTTCCACCAGCATTTCTAATTCCACATACCAGCTCATTTACTCTTGGCATAAAGGTAGTGATGTTTTCATCATCTCTCATCTTCAATCTTTCAAATTTCCCTTTTAGACTTTGCAACCTTGCACTCTTGACAAACTCATCTCCTTCATACAGAAGTTCCAATTTAGTCAGGATCTCATATGCAGTTGGTAGGTCAATAACATTTGAGAGATCTGAGTCGTTCAATGCGCTTAGCAGAGCTTCCTTGGTCCGCAGATTGTTTTCAGCATCTGTGATTTCATTCAGAGTTGTCGGACCACCTTGTGGAGGTACATATGATTTTGAGACCATGGCCAAGTATGCTTTTCCCATACATTCCAAGTGACATTTCATGCGACCTTTCCAGAGAGTGAAGTTGGTTCCATCGAACTTCGGACTATCCTTCTTGTATGACAACATCCTGGATCTCCTCAAGCGGTTAAGCTTCTTTCAGAGGAACTTGGCTCTGATACCAATTGTTGGATCTAGGGCATACAACTGAGAGGGGGGGGTGAATCAGTTGTATGAAAACCTACTCTACTTTAAACACTTGATTCTTCTTTGTTAGTTAACAATATATCAATTAATCATCCATGAAAGCATAATGTACAAACACAAGAGTAGACAAACATCAACACATTGAACACCAATATTTTGACGTGGAAAACTCGGTTAAGGGAAAAACCACAGGGTGATTAACCCAAGGATTATTCTCTGTTAGAAGAATAAGAAAAAGAATGGCACTTGCTAATTAGGGCTCACTGCCTGAGCACACTGCTCACAAAGAGGCCCACTGCCTACAAGGAGACACACTGTTTACAAGGTGATAATAATCATAATCTTGAACTGAGAATGACATCTCTACCATGTCTGGATCAGTTCCATTTAAGCCCAAAAGTCTCTGCTCTGCCCTTCGCACTTCTCTTTGCTATACTCCACTCATCACATAATTCACACTCTGAAATGAACTCACAAACCTTTATTTATACAAGACATCAACTTAGGAACAATCATCTAAGTCGGTAATCAACCATAAGTATCCACAAGATGAATCACACATCCGGTCGGCCACCAAAAGAACATTCGCAGGATGAACAACTCATCCGGTCGGCTAGTCGAAACAAGAACTTCATCCGGAAGAATATCTTTAATTCCGGGCTCTACCATCAATGCGGACCAACAACACAACCTCAACATGATCCAAGAACCTTCACAAGCCTACCTGAATGACCAGGTACATCCGCACTTTCTCTACATACTGGAATCTCTTCTCTTCCTCATCTGGAACTTCAAGAACACAGTCTGTCGTCACTGTCATAATGCAAAGGGTACTTCCGGACCTCAAAATCATACACAACTCAAGATGACACATCACAAGGACATCCCAAACACACCTTCCAATCCGCAGATTAGGATTATACAATTCTGGACCTCACAGGACCTTTCTGTGATCCTCTGTCACCTCTGAACACTTGCCGGAACCGGTTCCACACAGACAGCCATAACTTCTTCAAATCTTCATGCGGACCTCTGAAATCTTAACTGAAACATCTTAGGACACATATCTACAAACCTTTTGATCCGCATCCTCCGGTTCTCAACCTATACGATACATTTGCCTTCTTCTCATCACTGTCCTTCACTGTTTCTCAATATCCTCAGCACACTGGTCATCCAATCCTTCTTGTCAATGCAATATGAGTATGTTGACATCAATGACAACACTGGTTCACCTTCATACTTGCAACACTATCCTACTTATTGCTCCTATTGTTCCTGATTAATTCTCCTCTTTGATTTTTATCTTTCATATATACCTTGTATTTTTTAGGGTTATGACCCTTCACTTATCATCCTGTGCATCTTTTCATTTGCCGTGAAAGATAATAATTTTGCTCATACAAAATATTTTGCAAAACATTAGTCTTCTTTCTTCACAAAAATTTTAATTATCTTCCATCATCACGATGAATAATTTTGCCAATAATAAATTATTTAACTCTTGCCGGCAATTTCACTTTTTTATTTTCACCCAATTTGGAAAACATATCCTTTGGGTGAGAAATAATTACCCCCTCCATGAGTTTCTCAGTGCAAATATTTCACATATTTAGTGAAAATATTTTCACATTATATTTTTATTGTGATAGATTTTCCTTTTAATGTAAAAACACTTCACCATATTTTCCTTGCAATAGAATAAAATTCTTTCACATTTTAGAGACTTTCCCGCAATAAATCTTCCTTTTGCATTTCTATGAAGATTAATTTTTAATGATAATCATTGTTATTTCTCCTTTTTCTGGCAATCTTCACGCTCATATTTACTTGTATGTTTTTTCTCCTTCATTCGGCAAAAATATTCATTTGTTTGAAAATGACTACCCCTTCTTAACCTCTTCAGTGAAAGTGTTTCACTGGCCATTATATGCATTTTCATATGAAAAAGTATTCTTTAGGTAAAATAATTACCCACTTGGTGAATTCCTCAAAACATATTTTGCCTCCGAATGAAAATATTCTCAACTATGATTATTAAAATCTTCACTTATTATGTCTTTCAGGTAACCGCTTCAATGAAAGTGTGAGATTTACATTTTCACCTCACTATAGCCACACTTTATTTAATTTTTTATTTGCACCTTGCTCCATAGGGTTTTCGTGGGGACTTGGAAATCACTCACTCCGATGTGTATAAGTCATTCTGATATTCTTTATGCCTTTTGATTTCAAAAGTGTATACTAGGTATAGTTCTTGGGCCCACCTTGTCGGTAGATTGGAGAGTCTTGGAAATCACTTACTCCCAATATGTCAAACTCCTCATGATATAATCTTTATTTAATATTCACTTGCATTGGCAGGGAGGTATTGTGTCGGAGGGACTCATCATTTTGTTTTGCCGATGTTTATTTCTTCCTCCAAAAAGACTTTGCTCTACAGCATTGCATTAATTCCTCTTGTACTTCCATTGACAATTAATTCGATCATATGCCAGTTGGAGGTGGGATCCATCGTAATCCCACTCTTTATAGAACTGCTATCAGACAACTATAAATCACAGCTCTGTGAGCTTACAGAATCCACGCCCACATTTTCATTACCGGCAGATAAGTGACTAGGCTTCCTAGTCTTCTCAACCCCTTGTGAACTCAAACCCGCTAGACGATGACATCCGGGACCCCGAAACAGATTCCTAAAATCTAGACTGCTATTCAAATAATCACAATTGGAATTTATGTTTCCTTGCAGGTCATGATTGGAGTTCTGATTTGAGATTTGCATCATTATTGAGATCAAATTTGGACTAAAATTAGGGTTTCGATTCTGATAGGGATTGGCATCACCATCGCACTCGGGGTTAGGGTTAGTAATAGGGTTTGGATTAGAAATAGGTTTTTCTCTAAATCCACTCATGGAATTGGCAAGAGAATCGAGATTGGTGTTAGGGTTAGGGTTTGGTTACAATTTCCTCTACTTCTGGGAGTCCAGATCTTGCACCCATTAATTCCATGTGAGTTTTTCCTACCACTGCTATTAGTTAATTCGACATTCTCTGTGCTAACACCAATGTCCATACTGATTAAACCCAAACACCCTATAATAATGAAATGTGTATATTTGATTGACACCCACTTCTTCTTCAGAGTTTGGAGAAAAAAATTGGTAGTCTTTCAGTGCAACGACTCCACTCCAAGAAAAAGTAGAATAATCAATAAAATTTGAATAGACTTCCCATAAGTGATGAGCACCTCTTTCACATCTTCTCGGAGGCGCCTTCAAGCCATTGTTGTGAATTCTCTAGGTACACAGAATATGACAAACTCACCAATCCTTAGGATCTGGATTAGAAGAATAGCTGGTGCCCATGCATTTCTTCTCCAAAATAGATTTCCCTTGTCATACCCTTGTTCAAAATTATATGCATCAGGACCATCGATTGTTCTAGTAGCAAAACTAAATCTCGTGGCATTTGGGCATGTTTGAACCACCTTTTCCTCCCTTTCATGCTTGTCTTGGACTTTGACCTCAAGTTTGGAAAAGTCAAGACAGACGTGACAATAATCTATTTTATCCGATAAATGTTCAGTGGCATCATTGAATAATTCAACAACTTTCTTAAATTATTTTTCCCCTATGATACAAGTGCTTGCAAATTCATCTGGGTATCTTGGGCCGCGACCATAGCATAGCTCATTTTTTCCATTGCAAGTACTATGATTCAAATCACAAGGCAATCTAGTGTCTATACAAAATGTATCCAAACATTTGGGCTCACATCACCAACATTGGACTAACAAAATGCAGCAACAAACTGAGGTTTTTCACTATGTCTCATTTAGCCTCAAACCTGATGGACAATACTTGACATCTTTGTTGTTGGCCTACCACCTGTGCTGCTACAATTTGTAAATATCTTCATCTGCAAGTGGGATTGTATTTGAAATTCTTCTATACATTTTTCTCAATGAACTTGTGTAATAACCAAAACCATTCCTTTCAGCCCCCACAAAAGTAGAATCACCACTCTTCTTTTCATACCAATCTTCCATAAATCGTGCTACAGGTTGCTTAATTAAAAAGTTGAAATGCCAAGGCTTTGCTCGTTTCCTGCATATAGGTTCTTCTGCTTTGTATTGTAGAGAAGTATTGTAAACCCTACTTGTGGGCTAGTAGGTGAGTTTCCATTTTAAAATTTTCCTCAAATTGACTGGCAGAAGCCCGCCAAATGGCAACATAAAAATGAGCTTTGCTTTGATTCCCAATTAATCCTTTGCTTGATGCAATGATGGCAGACCACATTTCCTACACAATAAAGCTCATTAATATTTAAGTTTGGTAGTAGATTGAATACACCCTCTGTTGCAAGTGTCCTTGACATCCCTTAGTAGGTGTTTTACACCTATTTCCTCAACTTCATGGGCAACAACCTCTGATTGCACGTATATAGGCACCTTTTGGCTTTTCTGTGTTGATGTCTCTTTGATTTCCTCAACATCATAATAGGCTTCCACATTGATCTTTAGAGAGTTTCACAAACCCCTGAATAGTACATACCTCAAAAAATATGAATAGACCTCTATGCATCTTGACATGCTTCATTATGATGCTAGAGCTTGCAATATGTTTGTCATGGTTTAGTGACCATAACATCATCTTTGAAGTGTATATCTAGGTATCCAAACTCCTTGAATGATCTTTATTTCCCTCTTATAATAAAACTGGACTATGTTTTCACCATATCCAACCTCCTGACCCAACTGGATAGAAGCTTCCTTAAATTGTGTGACACATGTCGGGTCCCCTTATGGGCCTAACTAAAAAAAAAATCATTTTGAAACAAGTTTTGTTTTGAATTGATATGAGGCTACATTTGTATGCTCCTAAAGTGAAGAAATGAAGTGAGTTGACACTAGAATTTGCTTTTTGACATATTTGTACAGTGATCAAAACAAGCCAAGTAGTCTCCAAAATTGCCCTGGAAAACTGGTTAAACTATCTCCTGGAGTCATGAAAATACACAAGTATGTAGACATTTGATTCAACAATTCATTACAACAAGCATTTTGGCAAGACCCATCCAGATGTGAAAATTATTCAATTCCAAAGTAGCTGAATCGGCCTTTCCTGTGAAAACTAATTAGGGTTCACCAAGTCACCATTTTGAAAAAATATCAAATCTCTTCTTGGGGGGCTGCCACTTGGGGGATCAGATCATTTAGGTCAAATGAGTATGTGTGCAAAAGGGTTTCTTTCAAATCCACTTCTTTCATGAAATATTAAAGGCCAAAGTTGACTTCTCTACAACTTTCTAGAAATGCAGATGTAAAAATAGAACAAATTGCATTTGCTTTTGACCTCAAAAAAATATCAAATGAGATGCCAAGGTTTTGAAAACTGACATGAAATTACATTAGCATAGGGAAAATCTGAAACAATAATTAGTTTTCCATGAAAATCATCCAGTTGCTAGATATTGGCTTCCAAAGTTGACCTTCTGGGTAGATTTAATACTGTGCAAATAGTAAACCTTTTCAGAACCCTCCAACTTGATGCTAGAAAACCCAATCAAATTTGATCATGGGAGGCTAAAATTGGATATGTACACTCATATATGACATATGAGTATGCCTACCAAGTGGTTTGGCATGAAAGTGAACATGCTTCAAAATATGACTCTCCAAAGTAGGTCACTAGGGGAGATTTTTCAGGTACATTTTTGAGTGCTACAATCAAAATTTTCATCATGGGAACCTAAATTTTTGCCAAAAATTGTAGGAAATTTTAGGTCCTAACAAAACTACACATTGTGTTTTCAATGTATAATTTATAAGGTTCTCAAACTTGATTATACCAATTCACTTCACAACTATAGATAACTAAGTTTATTTTTACAATAAAAACAATAATAACGACAATGATTTGTATAAAAAATTGCAAGTTGAAACACACATTGTGTTTTTCAACCTACAATTCACAAGGTTCTCAAACCTAATTACACCAAGTGTTTTTGCAATTCTAGGTAACTATGTTTATGTTTAATGACAATGATTTATATAAAAAAATATAGGTTGAAATACACATATGTTTGTTAGCCTGTGTTAGTGTTACATCCCCAAAACTTTAACTATGTTTTAATTTTACTTTCATGTGATTAGATGGATAAGTAATCATAGGTTAATGATTTGACGTTTGGGAAAATGTCAGGATAAATCAATGATTATATGGATTATGATTAATGCTTAGAATGAGACACGAGATTACATGTTGCTAAGATTATTTAAGCATGATCTATAATGATTTGTTGATGATACACTGATCCAAGTTTGATTGGTTGTGAGTGTAAATAGGAAAAAGTTTTCCACCTCCAAGAATGGAAGGAGAGTATCACCAAAGAGAAGGGATTAGATGTTTTGGAAAAGTCAAGTTGTCATTTGAAGTCTCAAAGTTGTGCATTGCATGAACCTTTGAGACGGGGTAAGTATCGGTTAGCTTCCCTTGTTCAGTCGATCTTTATTCGACTAGTGTCGATTGGTCGTTAAGGGTTTTCAACGTTACCCACATTGATTTGGTCAAATAATGTTCATAGAACATTGTTGTTGATTCGAGTTTAATATTTTGTCTCTCATAGTAGATTTCTATATATATATTATTGTTTTGCTTGTTTAGATGGAGGAGGGACTTATGTTGGGGTAACAAATATCCTCCCAAAGGCTGGTGCTTTCCTATGGATTGCACTGCACAACAAGATTCTAAAGGGGGATAGATTGCAGAAGATTGGGGTGGCTGGTCCGATAAGGTGTGTTATGTGTAAGAATGTTGAGGAGTCTTGTGATCACTTGCTGTACAATTGCTCGGTGGCGTCTGTTTACTGGGAATGGTTATTTGGAAAATTGAATTGGTGCGGGGTCAAAAACAATAGACTGTCAGCTTTCTTGCAATGCTGGCCTCGTCTATACAAAAATAACCTATGGGGAGGCTTATGGGAGTGTGCTCCTTCCATTTTGTTGTGGCACCTATGGAAGGAGCGAAATAGAAGGATTTTCAGAGGTGTAGAATTGTCAGTAGAGGAGCTTCTTCTAAAGATCGAAACTGCATTGGTGGAAATTGCTAATAGTAAAGCGTTGTGTAGGGGCAGGTCCGAATATGCGGCTTGGGATGAAAGGATGGGTAAAAGTTGGAAAGGTCTCGAGGTGCCGGCAGGTTTTGGTTTGCAGAATCCTTCAAAAAGAAGTTGGACATAAGAAATGTGAAATGGATGGCACCTCCAAAGGGCCACTTAAAGTTGAACTTCGATGGGGTGGCCAGGGGTAATCCCGGACAAGCAGGTATAGGATGTGTGTTAAGAAATGAGATTGGGGAAGTGATCTGGGCGAGAGTAGAAAACTGTGGCATCACAACTACTAATGATGCAAAATTCTTGGCTTTGGTGAGAGGTTTGAAAGAATGCATCAAAAGAAATCAATTAGACATAGACATTGAAGGAGATTCTTTGATTTGCATCAATGGGGTTCAGAAGAAAAGTTGTGCAAACTGGAAATTGAATAGACTACTAAATAGAGAGTGGGATATCTTGTCAAAACTAAACTTCTCTTTAAACCACGCCTTCAGAGAGGCTAATGGTGTTGCGGATCTGTTCACCAATATTGATGCTGATGGTCTAGGTTTGGAGGCTTCCACAATAGAATATGCCAATTTCGAGGAGCTGTGCAAAATCATTGAAAAAGAGAAAAGTGGAATTGAAAGGTCCCGTGCAAGCTCTGATCCTCTGCCCCATTGAATTGGGTGCACAAATAGTTTTTAATTGCTCTTCCTTGTGAATGGTGATTTATAGGGTCGAAGTGCCACGAGTGTGGGTATTTTGGATTCAGGATTAGCTCAAGTGGTAAAAAGTTTTAATCCTGATTGGGGTTCCTTTGGGTGCTTTCTACAAAGGCCTTCTTTGCTTCACAAGGCCACTGAAGCGGTTCATATGGCTTGATTGGCGGCTGGCATTTGTGGCTACTTTTCGTGTATGGTTTTCTCATACCATACGAATGATTCTAGTGCATGGAGGTTCTTCCTGCTGGTCTGTATGCCTCCCTATTCAATTGGCACCCTGAAGATGAGTTGCCCATGGTTGTGTGGGTGTTTAGGTGGTGAACATTGGGCTATTGGTCACGTGCATATTTGAAGAATCTTTTTACTGTGTTGCGTGGGTGTTGTCCTGCCCCCTGTGGGATCTCCGGCTTGCTATGCGCATGGTAATTGGGAGCTTTCAGGTGTGGGTGTGTGAGGCCATCAACTTTGGTGGACGTTTTGCCAACTCCAACGGTGGTGCTGGGGTCAATGGATTTAACTTGGAGGCCTTTCAAGGATGGGGTGGTAAAGAAGCATAACCTGGATGTTTTTTGTGAACTTGTTAATTACTACAACGAGCTTTGTCTCTTGCTGTTTGTAACAGTTGATGGCATTTGGGATTGGGTATTGTCCCATGAACTTCTATGTATTTTCTGTTTTTGATTTTAATAAATGGGAGCTACCCCCAAATGGTAGCGCTTACCAAAGAAAATATATATTATTGTTTTGCTAATACTGAATGAATGTTGTTTCATCAGTTTTGATTATGGAGGGGGAGGAAGAAAACCTCAACCCCGTATTCATATTCTATTCCTGATTTTTGAAAGCACCATAATGTGATGATAATTCTCTTGGTGTCCAATAGTTAATATATGATTATTTTATTGATTATTACTTACGTGAAATATAAGTAATAATTTTATGATAGACTTGAGTTTATTTATGCTATGATAATCTTTTGTGTCGAGGCCACTCTTCCAAGTCAAGATGGCGTGACTCCACTTCCCACTAATCATGGAGAAAGTGGAGGGAGTGCAGGATATGGAGGAGCAGGAGACATGTTTTCCTTAGACCCATGACCCTGCATGCAGGGAGTTTCAGTGGGAAGTTGAGTTCTTGTTTTGTTATTCCCATGAATGGGAAAGAAGAGATATTATTATTATCATTATTGTTTTTGGGAGAAAGAGGACTATCTGGAAAGAACAGAGAGAAAGAACTCTCGAAAGGGCAGAAAAGGAACGACTGGAACGAATTAGAGTTGTGGACTGTTATTATTAAGGAGACTATCTTCCAAAACTCGCATTTGGAGTCAGGAGACTCAGCGAGTACAAGTGAGTTTATCTGGTAATGATAATACAACTGTATGTTGTTTAGAATTCTTGGATTGGCACCTGTTTTAGGTAGCTCATAAATGACTGATTTGAAATACAGTATAAATTTGAAACTGTCATGCTTCGAATGTTACTTTGTTATATTATAACAAGCCTGTGCATTACGGTTGATGCTTTATAGGCAATGTTATTTTTGCTTTCTTTTATAAACAAGACTGTGGTGAAGCCACCGACATATCGATTAATGCATTGGTGTTGAAAGGCACCTGTAAATATTCATCCGTGGATAGTTCTATCTACATGACTTCAATGATAACTCTTTATATATACATATTGTTCACTATAATGATAGTTTCTTAGGGACGAGAACTATGGTATTTAAACCGTGTATACTGTATGCTAACAGTGGTGAGAACATTTATAATGGTTTGGGCTGACTGTGGCATCAAGACCATGGATATATATGTGAGAATTAAATAGGGTTCATCTTTGAAACCCTTATCTTATGAACTATTTGAGCTTCATATCCTATCTTAGAGTCGCGAGCCTTATTGCTCTGCTCGAAGGATATCAAATGATGGTAATATATTAATACTGCACTAAGTGCATGCAGTGTTTCAAGCACTAGAGAAATAAAAACACGAGTGTCTCTTAACTTCCATGAAGGGAAATGTGAGAACGAGCTTGATAGCTCGATTGCTTTGTAAAGTTTTATGAATATATTCTTTATTATAATGGTATTACTTTGGGAATGAAGTAGAAGGTGATAAAAACCTTTTGAGTCTTTTTAGACTAAGAGTCTACTATAATGGAAAAACAATACTCTTCTTTTATTATATTATCGATTTACTATAAACTATCGACTATAACAAGATGTGTTATAATCGATATGAATTTGATGAAAAACCTTGGAATGGGATGAACATGGTGACTAGTCTCATGGAGACCAAGACCAAGAATGGTCTTGAAATTGAAACCAAGAACATTTAAATCTTTTTAAAAAAAGAAAGGGAATAGATTGACATGGAGTCACAGGTTCCCTGTTGCATAGGCAATGAGAAAACTTTTAGAATGCACTCCCGAGATCAGAGTCAGAAGTCCAAGTTAGATGGACAAAATGGGAAGTACAATTAATTTATCCCATGACCAGAGTAGGTCAAACTATAAACATTATAGGATGAGATAGCTTCTAAGTCGAGTTAGACGTGGGTGAACAATCGACTACATTCATTGTGAAACATCTATTTATAATAAATCTTTAGCCAAAGTAATACATCCGTCTTTGCATGCATTAGTCAGTTCACTATTCTCTAGATGACATAACCATCCAGTAGTGTCATACATAGTTAGAGCAGATCTGTAGTTGTATGACCATGATGGGATATGAAGGACACAACACTAGAGACTCGGATGGCAAACCTATTGGTCCTTTATATCTATTCCCTTCGTGAAGGGTAGAGCCACTTCCAGGAAGGAAGGTGTGCGAGAAATCACCGATCTATGGTTGGAGGAAAAACCACTCAGGTGATGCTTTCCTTCCCAAGCAGATGATAAGCCAAGACTTATAAAGACAGATATCAATACTCCAGATCCAGTATATTCAATTTATATGACTAGATAAT
Source organism: Cunninghamia lanceolata (assembly GCA_027924645.1). Lineage (NCBI taxonomy): Eukaryota > Viridiplantae > Streptophyta > Pinopsida > Cupressales > Cupressaceae > Cunninghamia > Cunninghamia lanceolata. The sequence continues at coordinate 13,657,965 of BSBN01000584.1, read as the reverse complement.
CAAATTTTATGTAATTTTATCATTATTGCCATGAGCAAAACATTGTGATTGTGAAGTGAAGGGATTCACTAACATGCTATCATTGATTATGTTATACATTTTCAGTTGAAATTATTAAAAAAAAAGATATGCTTTTTAGGTAATCTTTATACAAATGATTAGTGTTTGTTAAAGACATGTTTATGTTGATCATGATGATTTAACTGATAGTAAATTTGGATTACAAATCTGGGTAATATGAAATGACATGTTACAATTAGGATTAAGGCGCTATCAACCTTGTAAATACTATGTATTTAATTACTCCTAATATTGTTTGTAAATCATTCATAAGGGATGAAGTATTCACCTAGTAGCGATCTTGTTTCATCCACACTTTGGATCCTTGTACTCAATAGGGGGGGTGTGGGGGGCTTGCCCCTCCACTATTGTCGCCGAGGGTCTAGGGGGTCCCATGCTCATCTAGAATGAATTGGGTCAATCCTGTATCACTCAAAAATAAATTGAAGGGATAAGGTGGTAATCTCGAAGTGAGAGGCAAATGTATGAAAATATGTGCGACTGGAGGTGAGATATGAATGAACAAGTAACAAATCTATGAAAATAAGTGCAAATGAGAGTGAAATACAGATGGACAAAGATCAAGCCATGAGCCAAAGTTAACACCAGAGTATGCCACTTGTCGATACACATATAAGACATTTCATTTAAGGTAGGCACAAAACTAAATGAGAAATGACATGGCTATGCTAATTTTCACCTTTACAATTACATTAAGAGGTACAATGAATTTACCAATAAGAAATATGGACACATGCCAACTAAAAGTACTTTACTTTATTAAAAAAATAAATTTTCTAATAAAATGAAACAATTACAACAATTAAATAATATTTTCCACACAACAAACTTTTTCAAACTCTTGTTTTTGGGACTAATAAACCTTTTTACAATAATTTTTTGAAGGAGAAGATTTGGTCTCCCATAAATTTTTCAACAAGGGAATCTAGAAAGTAGGACCCCTCACAAGGGGTGAAAAGGAAAGAGGGAAAGAACGTTTGAAGTAGTGCAATAAGAGTCAAACAACTAGGAAGTTGAAGTGCAGTTGAGTTTCACTTCCCAACGATTACGCAACGTGCAGTGGAGTTTTTCATTCTCCACGAGACAGAGAGAGACAAAATCACAATCCCCATTAGATTAAGAAACACCTCTGCCGTTGCAATCCCCCGTTATTTCACTAATATTAAATGTCTTACCCTTCGTGCTTTGGACCATCTCTTTCTTCTTCTCATTCTTCTGCCAATTCCGCGCTCAGTTTCCGAGCCCTTCGCCCCGCCATTCCTCGCAGGAATTCAACGAGCTCTCTAATTCGTCGCGCTTCCATTTCTAAAGGTCAGTTTGTTTTTTCATGCATTCTTCTGAGCAGTTGGCTACACAATTATTCTGAAACAATATCCGTGGACGATAATTTTGCTTTAAAATTTACTTCGCCTGTGTGATTTCTATTCGCCCTTGAGCGAAATGTGAAATGTGTACAGATCCTCTTTTCCTTGTTCTACGCTTACCATCTGTATTACATTTTTGGGATTAATTGCTAAGAACAGTCGCAATGTTTGATTTTGCATTCTAGGGTTTAATTGCCACTAATCGGTCTAGACATTACGCAAGGATCTTCTTAGATTAATTCTTTTTATCCCAGGATCGTGCTTATCAGCGGATTTTCGCTTATTAGATGTTTTAGGCTTTTACAGTCCATAACTTAGAGTGCGACGTCTAGAAAAAGTCATGTGAAAATTTTTAAAATCGATGTTTCGCATCACACCACACGACCTGTTACCAGGATGAATTGGATTTTTTATGTTTTCTTGTTGTTAAAGAAATCTTGGGTATGATTATGGACTGCCTTTAATGTCCTATTTGGCGAGATTTGACTTTATTTTTGTGAAGGGTGACCTTAGACTGCATTTTTGTTTGGGGTGAGCTTAAACTGCATTTTTGTGGCGGGTAAGCTTGGGCGACATTCTTAAGATTTCGGCCTCGCGTATATTTGAATTTATCCTGTCAAACCTGGGCCACACTCCTACATTGCACCACAACCTTGACATGTCTGCTGGGGTTTTAAGCTCATCTCATTGTGGTAAGTGGGATCTGAAACTGGGTGGGGCTCATATGGACCTGTTCATGATTACACTATAACCCTTGCACTTAATATGCAGGTTTGTATCTGACAATCCTTTCAGTACCTAGCAATATAGCTTTTACTCAAGTTTCTTTCAAATTCTGTTCTGCTACGACTGGTAAGGCTGAAATTGTGTATTGGCATTTGTTGGGAGAAGTGAAAATCCAAGAACTATTCAAAGAGAGGGTAGAAATTTAACACAGTTGCTTCAATTTTGTGTATTTTTTTTGGCTCTGAGTCGCTTAAAGTTTGTTTTCATTCTCAGTTTTGATCACAAATGTAGCAAATCAGTGCACATAGGTCACAACAAAACTCTTTTTTCTATATAGTATTTTTAAAAACATATTGTCCAAGTCAATATTTTTAGACCATAAACATGATTCATATTGTCCCGACAATACAGGGGTCACATTTTGTAAGAGTTGATTAGAAACCCCACATGAGCCAAGAATCACCTACAATCAGAGCAGCCTTCCACAAGAGAGAAGCAATGGATAAATTGCTATGAAACCAAGAAATTGTAGTAGATGCATACATAATGGTACAATAGACAATGATAAAACCTTGTTATAAAGACAAGGTTTAAACCCTAAGTCATACTAAGATCATGACAAGTGTCTCAATTATATGGCTTGAGACAAAAATATAAGTGACCTACGTAAGCTTAAGAATGCAAGTATGAATAGGATCTAATATGAACTAGTTAGGTAAAACATCTTTTTCACACCAACACATTTAGAGTATTTGTGAAACCATATTCTCTAAGTCAATCTTCTTAGACAATAAAGTTATAAACTTGATTTATATTGTGTGGGTGATATTGGGGACACCAGCTCAATCCAGGGCATCCAAGTATTGTAATGAAAAAAAGCCTAAGTTATTGATCTTGGTACTGGTTCGGGTTTGGGTTTGGGGGTTTGACCAATTTTTTTTTTTCCATTTTGGGTTCATTTGTACAAAAACATATAAAAACCATATAGTTACAGCTTAAAATCAAGAATATGAGACGTAATATACATATTTCCTAATATTTTAATGTATAGTAATATTTATAAACCTTATAGAATATTTTTTTTTGTTTTGCTTGGTAAGATATAGTATTATATTGATTTAAAAAAAAAATACATTTCATGCCTGATACTGAGGGGCAGATCAGACCTTCATTGTCTTCCTTGCTATTTTGAAAACCCAGATGACCGTGCAGGGTCAAAAACATTAACATACTGCACCCACAGACCTATTATCTGACAATTGGAATAGACAGAAACTTTCTAACGCTATATCTTTAACCCTGAGACAGACCCAGAAAAACTAAGATCAGGGCCGCAGAGAACAACTACCCAAAAAAAACTTAAACCCTGCCCTTAACATTTTAACAAAGCTTACATAAAAACACTACCCTTGCACAGAGGAATGCACCAGACGTCCATCCACTGCTCAAATCTCGCCCTGCTCGAACAAATAGTCGCAAAATTCTCCAAACCAAGCGACCCCTCCGCTGGAACCAGACTAAGCATTTTCCTCAAAAAATCTCTGCCCCTCTGGGCCCTGGCACGATGCAGCTGCAGTTCCTCGCCTTTAATATCTAGGATGAAGGGAAAATACTGCACTACCTCTCCTGGCTGATTTGCCTTCCACAAGTCCTTTGGCTTAGGAAGGCCCACCCCTTTCTGCGCAGCCTCCAGAACTTCCTCTAACCCGGCCATGTGATTGGCTTTAAACAGCTTTTGCATTAACACCTTCACCTCATCCTTCAGCGTTTCCACATCCAACAGTGCCGCCACTGCTCTGGACGGAATGTCCGAATCTACCCGATACCTCTCTCCTTCCTGGATGAAAGCCTTCCCCAGAATGAGTTTAATCACCCCAATTATAAACGCATCATAATTCCTTAGCACTCGACGCAACCTTTGGTCTGTAATGCCACCCTTGAAGGCCATCTGGCTCACTTTATCAGTCATGCAAACTGGCGACTCCATACCACCGCATACAAGCTGCTTTGCAGGAAGATGAGATGATAATAGGTGGGGGATAGCTCTCCATTCACTATCTCTGCTGCCGATTCACTTGTGAATGAGCTAGGATACCTGCTGTTTCCTAAGTAAGTAGGAGGCGTGCTTCCTTCCATGCCTGCCGCGCCAGCTCAAACTCTGGTTGTCATGGTACCTTAGACATCAAAATACATTCCCCCTGCCATCCTTCGTTCGTGCCAAAACTCCCATCAGCCACCGTCTATGTGCTTAAATTATAACTCGACACCCCTCTTCGCATCCTGTCTCGAGCATCATAAATTTGCTGACGACACCCTTGACAGACCTCTGACCTGGCTGTGAGGTGGTGCCCACCCTTCCACCCCCTATAAGCCTTATACAATATTAATAAAATTAATATATAATATTAAAATATAATAATAATTTTTTTTTAAAGAAAGTTAATATTAATAAATATTTTAATATACTATTAATTTTAAAAATTAATTAACATCCATAACTATTAATTTTTTAATACTAATAGTAATATTAATAATTTATTTACATAAATCTTTCTAATTAATAATAAATATTATTAACATAAAATATATTATTTTGAAATAAGGAATTGGGAAATTATTTTCCTATGCACATTTTGGATTTGACGTTCCATGATCGAATGAAAGGGTTTGCTTGCATTTGTATTTCTACCCAAATTTTTAGATTGGTTTTTGCTCATTCTACCTGTGACCTCTACAACGGTATTCACGGCGCACCATCCATTCTTTGTTGTTCTATTGTATCCAAAAGCAGAGCATCTGTTCTTCAACATTCCCCTGGCTTGTCCTCAATTGAGTAGTCTAGGGTTTTTACCCTTCTTATTACCGTTTTCTTTCTTTAAATGTCAAGTAAAAAAAACAAAGATTTTAAAAAAATTTGAAGGCAATATACATAGGGTTCAGCGTAGGGCACATGATGTTTTGCTGGGTTCTTCACAGATTCACATGGGTTCAATCGGGACGAACCCATAGTCATTTGTATGCGTTTGAACTTTGAACATAACCCCCTGACGAATTGGCCCCAAATTCAAACCGGGCACGAATTGGACCTGGATTTGGGCACAACAGGGGCCAAATCGGTAACATAGAAAAAATCGTATCCCAAATGTGTGTATACTACATAAGTGGAAGCACAAAGTGTTAACCTTGAGTTTGGAGGTAGAGCAAAACCATTATGACTGCATGATAAAGAATGTAGACCACAAATGATCACAAAGCTTGAAAGCACCTATAGAATGAAAGTATAAGCTCCATCCAAATGATAATGAATTAAATGTGAATGAGCAAAATGAAGAACCGAACATGCTCATATCCATTTCCGTAGTGATAATTCACTAATTGTACTCTTAAAAGTTATAATACAGAGAACATGATTGGCTCTTGATTTACTACTGGTGCTGATCATCTTGGTTATCCTTTTGGTAATTACAAAGATTTGGTTACCCGTTGGGACTACATTAGTTGAACAGATACTAGTCAAGTTGCAGGCATTGTTGAATCCAATGGAGCTGACTGTGCTTGGTGGAGCTTGCTGGTGTGCTGGATTGCCTGGGTGAAGTCCATTGACATGCTAGTTTACCTCCATGAAAATGCAGAGTGTTTACTGTTTTCATGGAACTTTTTTGATATGTACTTGCTTGTCCACTAGCATACTTGCATGCGTAGAGCTGATAGGTATTGGCTGGTCCACTAGCTCAAGGTATGCTAACTTAGATTTCACTTTTGACACTCCTTTACCTCATTGGTTGACACGATTGTTTGCTATTGTCACGCATTACTGGTGTGATGCTCGCCTAAAGCGGTTGTTGCTTATTGGAATGCTGTTGTGTTTGTTCTTTGCCAATGTGTCCCCATTACTGTGTTGCTTGCATGGAGTTGCAGGCATTGCATAGAACATGGTTCTTTAGATTCACACATTAGATGTCTTTCTGTGTTAACATGGCTGTCTGCTATTAGCATGATCATCAGGTATTGTCATGGGCGTAGCCCGCTTGCCTAAAGTGGTTGTTGCTTATTGGAATGCTGTTGTGTTTCTTGTTTGTTGATGTGCACTCATTAGTGTGTTGCTTGCACAGAGTTGTGAATATTGCATGGAATGCTGTTCTCTAGATTTGCATGTTCTTTAGTGGAACACGGTCTTTCTGTGTTAAACTTGTTTCAAGTTTTTGTGTTGACTTAGTTGATTTGGCAGCATGGTGCTTGGGATTCTCATGTGAGCACAAAAGTCCCTTTTCATTTTTTCATAATAAGTGGACTAATGCATTCTCTGAGTGTCACACTTATTATGATGTGGGATGACAACATGCACTGGTGGTACATGGAAGTGCACCTATAATGCTAGCTAGTAGTCATATCATCCCATCACATATTTAAACCCTATAAATCTTCTTTACCTTTTGATTGTGGGATATATCATTTACCTTTATTTGTTATGGTTACAAAGTGATAAGTTGATAACTGATGAGCCTTGTGGAACACAAAACTCTGTGCATTGCTCAACCTGCAAACAAACACCCATGAGGAAGATGCTAGAGGTCTCTGCTGTGAAATCTGCTACAATCGTTTATTGGTCGATTTGAAACCTTCCATAATTGCATGTCATGCCCCTGAAATAGAACAAATCATAAAATTAAATTATAAACAATGATGATGCTAAGCTGGCCGACCCAGACCTTACATGGCAGCGCTCAAATCCTCTTTACAAATACTTAACCGACCATGGAGTTTAATGCCACCGTTAGATGGAAATAGAAGACTGATTTAGAATATGTTTAAATTAAAGATTTAAACAAGCAAGGTCGACCCCTCATGAATATATAGATTGGGTGTAATTTAATGGCCGACTTGTTTAAATGCAGAGCCTCCTAGCTCAAGGAAATACAGGAGTCGGAATCCTTGGTTTTCTAGGAGAGGGTATGATGACTATAGCTATGGAGACCATAGGAGACGTAGCAGGAGCCATAATAGATATGAACATCATAAGAGATTACGGTAAGAATAATCACATGATAAGAGATTATGGCATAAATCCAAATGAATTACATATATGGACGGATTCCAGATGCTCGAAGCTAAAGTATTATTATTTCCACATAGTTGAGTTAACAAATATAATAGGATTCAATGGAGATTTGAAGCCGTAACACAATGTTTTAAAGTCTGCCAACCCTCTCATAATTTGGTGCCAAGATTAAGACAAACCATATATATATATATATGAAATTATGAGCAAATATCATTTAGAACAGCGAGTATAGAGAAAAGGACGAAGTTCCCTAAAAGACAAAAAATTGTCTTATATGAAAGGTAAAGTGTGATTAGTTAATAAGGAAGGGGTGCGATTTAATGTGGAGTATTGATAAAGAGTTGTCTCTCTTGGGCAGCAATCTCCAAATTGGGACAGCATTGTTTGAATGTGTCTATTCATTCTTCTTAGAGCATACAAAATCAGATTGAGGTGTGTAGAATAAGGGGGATATCATACAAGCAGCAAGAAAGAGAATTTCATACAGCAGCAAAGAGAAAAAGGAATATATTTTCTGAGTAAGAGCAGAATTAGAAGAAGGGAATATATATTTTAGCAGAGACAAATCTGCAGACAGTTCAGCAGTGATATATACGTAACAGCAGAGAATTATTCTACAGTACCATTCTTCTATCATCCTAGTATTCTATCCTTGTTATATCCTTCTACTCTTCTCTCATTCTATTATTCATTCTCTCATTCTATTCTTCTATCATTATATCATTCTATTATTCCATCATTCTATTATCATCTTATTCGTCATTCTATCCTTCTATCATACAATCATTCTATTCTTCTTTTATTCTAACATTCTATCATTCAGTCATTCCATTATTCTATCATTCTATCATACGATTATTCTATCCTCCTATCGTTCTATAATTCTATTATTGAATCAATCAAATCAGCAAATATCTGAGATATCAATTAGTAATCAAAGAAGCTATCTTCATTGAAAGGAAGTCATATAAGAATCCTGAAATAATTATATATCTACTTCGTGTATGATGTGTATGCTTTGTGTATGGTGTGTATACTTCGTGCTTGTCAATATATCTATTGAACTCATTATTAATTATGCATAATTACTCGCATATGAAGGATATGTATGCTCTATCATGATTATGGTGTATACTGATATATTTATGATTGTATGATCTCTATGAATCTGGGTATATTTAATGCTTATCAGGCAACCATAAGGAGGAGTGGGAAAAATGCCAGCAGGGTGAGCAGATACTAGATTGCTTTCTAAGTACGCCACCCCATGTTGGATGACTGTGTGTCTACCACTGGGGCCAGGGGGGTAAGTGTGTGCCCTTGGGCTTAGAGAGAAGAATCTATGAGCCTCCTATTGTAGTTTTTCGTCAATCTCTACATGGATTGGTTGTTGGGAATTCAAAGAGTTTTCAGTCATAAGAGGGATGGATAAGACAGCATGGATAGGGAAAGCAGATACAAGTGTATCCACTAAGTACGCCACTCCATGTGGGCTTTCTATGTGGCTGCCACTTGGGGCCAAGAGGGATGGTATATCTGCTCTTGGGCTTACCATGGATAGCTTTGGGTGGACCTATCATGTTTCTCATCCAAATCGTACTATGCTTAAAATTTCCATTATGCATTATAGATATTGTGTAGTTTATATAATATGGAAATAGTTATGCATTAAATAGATAAGACATTTATTGTATATATTTGATTATATGAATTATACTTCCAATATTCTCTAATGTGATTGCAGGACCTAAACCAAGTTTTATATGGCTTCAAGCATATAATTGGTTAGTTATAACCCTAACTACATTAAAATGTTGATTCTAGGGCAAGATTTAGGGGAATCCCAACAAGGGACATTACATTGCAGTCCTCGAATTTGGATCAAAATTGTACTTTTATTGAGAATAATGCCTTTTTTGAGCATATATTCTTTGGTACACGGCAGTGTTCATAAGGTTGGCACCTCCAACTTTAGGATAAGATCTAATGGGCATGAAACTATGGCAAGTACGAACATGGATGTTCTGGGAGATGAGATTTTAGTCTTCCTTAACTTACACTTAAGAAAGGTTGCAAGGGCTTTCATTCTTCTATATTTATATTGTATATTTGGATGATATTGTTAATAAGCCTCTTTTTTAAAGGGCAGACAATAGATGACATATCATCTCTTTGCCTTGATTTCAATGGCACTGTTATTCCTGCAGGTTTCAGAGCATTAACATGAACGACCTTGATCATCATGGCACCCACAAAGATATACACGAGATTGTTCCGCTGACAGCACAATACTTTCTCTGATGCTACCTGTTGTGACCAAATCACACATCACCCCATTAGGAATAGGGACCCCCCTTTTTTTTGAGCTCTGTGCTTTCAATGAGTTTTCAATGAGATTTTGATGATGACCTGACTCATCTTCCTCTGCCGATACGGTAATAATTTCCTCTTTTATGATCTTTGTTTCATGATTAGGAGGTAGATGAACTTGCAAATCTTGATCAAATCCCATCTAGATAATGAATGTCGAGATCAATCCTGAAGAATGTTTGAGACCCTGAAAAGACTAAGCCTGGAGCCTGAAATCCTGAAAATCCTGAAAAGTGGCTAAGTCTGAAATCTGGTGAATCCTCCAAATTCTATATTTTGTATCTTAAATCCGGTGTGTTGATGATTGTTTTTGGACAAGTCAACAATAGAGTGAAATACTGAGTATCTGACTCTCTCTTGAGCAAAGCCTCTCGGATGCTGAACTAGGTGATCAAACGGGACGACTCCAAGGTTCCTTCGGGTAATTTTGAAAAGAGAAAGCTCAGCGACTAAGTATGATTTTGCTGTTAACCTACAAAGGGACTTACACAGACTTCTCTTCATTCATATTTAGCTTGTTCCTCCTTTCAGTGTGGATGATGTATGTACAAAGTTCCAATGATAAAAAAGGAAAAAAGAATAAGGTTTAGGAAACTAATCTAAGGTCAATGTAGCAATGATGATGTATTGAATAGACAAACTCCTGATTTAACCTAACTTCACTTCGCCAAGGATGCCTACAACTACATGAAGTTGGTGCAATCTCCTAAGGTTTGCGAATGGTTTTCAAATCATGAAGACTTATATAAGCACCCATAAGATGGCGCAGCTCAAACAAGTATCCACAATCGAACTTAAGTAAATATGGCTCAGACTAGCTTTACACAACAATTCACCAGCGATGAATGTTAAAAGCATGAGCTAGGAGTTGATCAAATATTCAATACAACGAACATTACAACAATGAGCTCTAATCTATTTCTAATCTATTTGAAACATCTCTCCATTCCATTGAAGTACAAGAAACCATGCGATTCCACAAGACAACACTTGAACACCAAATAAACTTCCAATGTCCTTTGCATTAACTTTGAGAAATATTTACAACAGCTTCAAATCCTCTTAGAGAATTTTGAGAGTCTCCTATTCTACTCCTAAAATCTACTCTCTAGTCTACTACTAATGATCTACTCAATTACAAATGAGGCAACAAGGCCTTTATATAGTGTCCAGAATACAATGAAGGGCTAAGATTAATTCGATAGCCAAGGGTCTAGATCGTGCCACCTCACAAGTAGTTACAACAAACTGCTAATTTTAGCACAAAAAAGAGAGGCAATGAAGGCACATTTTCCAATGTGATAAGGTAAGGCAAAAGCATTTAAAATATTCTTCCACATAGGAATCCCTTTGACTTCTTTTATTAAATGATACATTTAATGCATTTAATAATGCGGCTAATCAAAATTGAATGATGTGTACTTGCCACATAGATGCCAACTAAGCATACTATGAAAATTGTATCATCTTTATGTGATGTATTCAATGTGATTGCTAGAACTTGTATGTTTAGGAATACATCTTGTAGATCTTGCCTTGTACATCTCCTTGCAACTGGACGTATGATACTTGTAGCTCATTTTCTTGACTTTGTAATGTTTCTTTTTCTTGCAGGTAAGTTGATATGATGATCTTCTTTGATGTTTCTTCTTAAAGAGTGGAGTAGTAGAGATATGATGACTTGAAGTAGAATGTATGATAATCTTCATTCATGAAGAGTAGGAGAATCTCTTGGACTTGAAGGTTGAATGGAGCTTGAAGTATGATGGATGAATATCTTTGCTTGATGTAGAAGACTTGATGAAGTGATCCTTCATTGATGGCCTTTGAAGTGACCTTCTTTGAGTGTAGATGATAACACCTTCCTTGGATGTGAAGTAGATGTTGATAACCTCTAGAAGAAACTTTGAAGCTTGACGAACCTTGACTTGAAGCTTGTAGAACTTGACATAAAGCTTGGATGGATGAATGTTTCGAACATGATTATCCTTGATGAAGTACACTTGAATTTGATGTGATCTAACATGATGTCATGGATGTAGGGGACTTGAACTTGATCCTTTAGAGTGGTGTTCCCTCTACAACTTGAAGATGACTTAGATGCTTATCCTTTAGATGATTCCTTGACTTCACCAACACTCTTCTCAACTTGATGATGATCTTGAAGTGATCTCCAAAGGTGGCTAGCATGATGCTTCTTCTTGCAATAGCAATTTCTTGACTTCACTCCTTGGATGTGAAGGTAACTCCGGACTTCTCGCTCCTTGTATAACTCCTTAGCCTTGATTGATGATCCTACAAGACAAGATAAACAATATATCAATCACTTCATAAGATAGGAATAACTTTAAACATGTAATAATCCTTTTCAAGCTTAGGCGCAAATATAGGTAAAAATAGGAACAAAGTGCGCCTAACACAAATTAGTCCCACATTCATAACTTTAAATGATTTCAAGCAATTGCAAGGGTTTAAAAGACTTCTCCCACTTAAAAGATTCATTCAAAAGGTGCTTTGTGATGTAATTCCTTCCAAGGCGCCAGAAATGGTTTGCAGATGGGTAAAAGGGCGCCTAACACAAATGAGGCTTCATACTTGTCATTTTCATGTAGTAGATGCTTTGGGAGGACTCCCACACCTAGGCGCCCATTCAATAAAATCATTTCGCACAACTTACCCTTAGGCGCTCATGGTGGTATGGGGAAACAAGTCAAGGCGCCCAACATTATGAAGCTGATTTTTCAATATTTGAATCAATAAACCATGGTTTTGGCTTCCCCATTTCTAGGCGCCACCTTAGATTGTTTACAATTGAACCTTTAATCCTTATTCCTCCTAGGCGCAACTTGGAGTGTTTAAACATTTCCTTCTATACTAGGGCGCCACAAAGGATAATTCGATGCATGAAGGGCGCCTATCACCCTAAGGCGGAGTTTTGACAACTTTTCAATCAAGGCGCTCAAAGTGGTTTGCTATTGTATTCATCTCATGTCAAGGCGCAATTCTGAAGTTGGTTGGAATGATGGGAGGCGCCCTGAGTTGCAGGCGTCATCTGGAGTCATTGCGAGTAGAGAAATGCGCCCAGAAAAGGAAGTCCAAGGAGTAAGGTATATTGAAAAATATATTTAAGTATAAGTTTAGAGATTGAATTTCTTATACTTTAAATATTTTTCAATATACCTTTCAGGATGTTTGAGATAGGTCCCAGATCCAGTGGATTTAACATGTAGATTATAGAATTTGGAGGATCCACCAGATTTCAGACTTAGTCAATTTTTCAGTGTTTCAAGATTTCAGGGTACCAGACTTAGTCATTTTCAGGATCTCAAACATAGTTAATAGTTGATTCTCTTTCAATTTTGGATCAAGACAACATTTAGACCTCCTCATGCTAAGGCGATCACATATGACTAATGTGGAGTGTATTCTTTTCTAGGCGCATTTCTGATGGCCTTAGCTCCTTTGGGCGCCTCAAGGCGCACTTTAATCGCAGGCGCCAGATCCTACTCTTCCTTTAGGGCGCCCATCTAACTCTAGATGCATTAACACATTCAAGGTGCTATTTCATTCTAGGCGCACTTCTAGACTTTACTCCATAAGGCGCTAATCCTCAAAATCTTCTCAGAGTGATGGACCCACTCAGGGCGCTTCATGCTCAATGTCTTATTCCCAAAGGCGCATCTTGGAACTCAAATGCTTCCACACTTAGGCGCTCAAATCCTTCTTTCCAATCACCTATCTTCATCAAGGCGCACATAAAGTTGAAGGCGCTTCATCAAGACTCAAGGCGCTTCAACATCTCTCCTTGGTGATTCAACACATTGCCTTTGCCATCTGGGGCGCCATTACTCTCTTAAGTGAACCAACCTCAACTCCAAGGCGCTCAAGTCTCCTAAGGCGCATTCTCAGACTTCACCCTTGACACTATCACACTCACTCCTTGAGGCGCCAAAATCTTCTTAGGCGCAATCTCCTTAAGGCGCTATCTATCACTGTCTCAAACTCCATCCTCACTTCAAGGCGCCTAAAACTGGGAGGAGCAACAAGGAATGGCGCCTTAGGTCTTTTCCTTCAACTCAAGGCGCAATCTTGAGGTCATCTAGACGATGGAAGGCGCCCAAACTGTCTAGGCGGAGTTTTGAGGTGATCTTAGAGCAATTTCGCGCCCAGAATTGACAGTGTTCGAGGTAAGGTATATTGAAAAATATATTTAAGTATAAGTTTAGAGATTGAATTTCTTATACTTTAAATATTTTTCTTATACTTTAAATATTTTTCAATATACCTTTCAGGATGTTTGAGATAGGTCTCAGATCCACTAGATTTAACATGCAGATTCTAGATTTTTGAGGATCCACCAGATTTCAGACTTAGCCAATTTTCAGGATCTTCAGGATCAAGATACCAGACTTAGTCATTTTCAGGGTCTCAAACATCAGGATCAGGCCATCAAGGGGCTCTAAGACTCAAACACCACTGACTTCATCATGCAAAGGACATCATCCTGGACTTAGCAAGCACTGGAATTCAAAAAAAAAGGGGGGGTCCCCATTTGCAATGGGGCGATGTGTGATTTGATCACAACACGGTGGATTCGGGACCTATCTCAAACATCCTGAAAGGTATATTGAAAAATATTTAAAGTATAAGAAATTCAATCTCTCAACTTATACTTAAATATATTTTTCAATATACCTTTACTCGCGCAATCCTGAAAAATGCCTGACAATTCTAGAGAATTCAAAACACTGATCTAGTGCGACTGGATGTCCAAGTGGCGCAAAATCTTGGCGCAAAATCACGAAGAAAAAGGCGCTTGAGCATGAGGATTTCAATCAATGATCTGATGCGCCCATCTAAAACCTTGATCTAATGCGAAAAGGCATGAGGATTTCGATCAGTGATCTACTGCGCCCAAACCAAAAGTATCATTTTGAAGGAGAAAATGAAGATTTCAATACCTTGAACTAGTGCGAAAATGAAAGGACAAGTCTTGGAACCAATCTTGGAGCAAATTAAAAATGATAAGTGTCAGAGGATTTGAAAAGCTCAACCAATGCGCTAGGAAGAAGGATGGATCCCAAAATCTAAATTTTTTTGAAGAGAAACTTGAGGATTTTAATCCCTCAACTGATGCGACACCAAGAAGGAAGAGGGAGTCTTGAGGGTTTTGACTTGAGAAGGATTTGTTTCCAGAGGATTTCAAAAGCCTATCTAATGCGCTAGAAACCAGAGGATTTCAATCCTTGATCTAATGCGCCTATCCAGTCAAGTCTCCAAGGCCAAGTCTAGAGGACTTCTAAAAGCTCATCTAATGCGACCTCATGAGGGGAAACTCCAAAGATTCCAAAAGGTTGATCTAATGCGCCCAAGTAGTTTCAAGGTGAAGTTTGAAGGATCCTTATCCAAAGCGCAATCTAGAGGATTCTCCATGCTTGATCTAATGCGCCCTACAAGGAGGAAGGTGAGATCCAAGGTTAAGCCTTCAAGGTTTGAGTTTAAAGGATTTTAAAGTCTTATCTCATGCGCCAACTTCATGAATACCTCTAAGTTTTCAAGCTTCCAACAAGGTGATCCAATGCGCCTACAACAAGGTTATCCAAAGCACCTACTCCAAGGTCATCTAATGCGCAACATAAGGTAGAGTGAGATTTGTTTCTAGAGGATTCTCCAAGGTCATCTAATGCGCCAACACCATGCATGATCTATTTCAAGGTAAAGGCCATCTAATATACCAAAGGTTTGAAGATTTCAACCTAGTGAAGTGATGCGCCATTTCCAAGACCCGTTATCAAAGTGCTCAACAAGAAGAAATCAAAAGTGGCATCTAGTGCGCCATACATGAAGAGAGAATAAAGTTTCATTTTTGAAGATCTCTAACTACCCATCTAGTGCGCCACACAAAAGGGGAGAATAAAGTTTGATTTTGAAGACTTCAAGTTACCTATCTAGTGCGCCATACATGAGAAGAACTCCAACTACCTATCCAATGTGCCAAAATCTAGAGGATTTCAATCCTTCAACCAATGCGCCACTCCCTTAAGCAAGTGAAAACTAAGTGCAAACTAAACCAATGTTGAGAGGAGTCTAAAACATCATCTAATGCGAAGTGTTGAGGGGAATCAAAAACTTCATCTAGTGCGAAATGATAAGAGGATTTAAAAACTTGATCCAAAGCGCCACACATGTCAAATGCTAGAAGGATTCCGATCCTTGATCTAATGTGCCTAGAGGGTTAAAAAGAAAGATCATGGTATTTCAAAGAAGAAGACTTCACCATACCCATCCAATGCGAAATGCAAGGAGAAACTCAAATACGAATCCAAAGGATATGAAGAAGACCTCGAAGACGTTATCAAATGTGAAAGACAAGAGGATTTTAATTCTTGATCCAATGCGCTCGAGGGAGAAGGTAATTGCAATCTACAAGGAGATCATCAAGACCCCATCCAATGCGCCAATCAAAGGAAGTTATAAACATTTAATGATTTTTGCCTTGAAAAACGTGAAAATTGCATTTATTAAATAAAGATCAATCTAAATTAAATGTTTTGCGCTATAATAAAGGAGGTCGGCCTAGGTAAGAGGTAAAGTTTTAAAAGCAAATTATGTATATATACCTCATCTCCTTTTCATTTTTATCATTTTCAAAGAGCAGATTTGTTTTCCAAGAGCAGATTTGTCTTCAAGGAGCAGCAACAAGAAGTTTTTTTAGAGAAGTACAAATTTGATTTTATCAAATTCAAGCAAGTGGTGGATCAATTGCAAGGTATCAAATTCAAAGCAGCCTATCAAGTAGGTCTGATCTGAATATTTTCTGATCTGATTTTCTTCTTTTTCCTTCATTAGATGCATTAAAATTGTTCAAGTATTGGTAAAATTCAAGAAGGATAAGTGGATTTTCATAGATTCCTTGAATCTAGATAGCAATATTTCATAATTGTAAAGGAAAACTTCATAAATTTAATCCACTAAAGTAGCTGAAGTGAAGTCTAGATTGTGTTTGCAATTACTCATTCGCGTCAAGTCTGCAGGATCATGGCAATGACTTCCAAGGAGCGACAAGCGAAGATCCGGATGGATGCTAAAGGGAAGATTCCCGAGTCAAAGCTTGTCTCAAGGTGGACAAATGTAGGAGACACGAATATGGGCAACAGCAGCTTAGAAGATATCAAGTCAGTCCTTGAAGAACCCAACGGAGGTAGTCTTGCTCAAGCCATCATGAGGAGTGGAGCCATTGAAGCTGCTTGTTTTCCGCCAGCTTTGCCGTGTCCAGAGATGATCATCGAATTTGTCAAGAAATATGATGTAGATACAAGGCAAATTATAGCCAAAGATGGAACAATATTAGCTTATTTGCAAAAGGAGGCAGTTGAAGAAACTTTCAACATTCCAACTAAGGAGAGGATGATCAGTATCTCAATACAACAAGGTCAGCAGGAATATGATGTCGATTCAAAGACAAAATTGCAGGAGATAAGGAGAGAATGGATGGCCAATCCAGCTATGAAGTTCAATATGAATAATCCTCCACAGTTCCACAAGTCAGATTTTCATCCTGAAATTGGATACTTGATTATGTTTCTAAATAGAATGACAGGAATGCCCCAATCTGCTACCTTTCAGCCTTGGATGTACTCTTTCATCAAGTCAGTTCTCAAAGGGAAAATGATTGATTGGGCTGGACTTATCAGTCAGAGTATACATGAGCAGTTCATCAATTTTGCTAAGACCAAGACTTGTTATATGAGTTCATATGTGGTGTACCTTCTTGCAAGAAATGAAGTCTACTCAGGTTTGACCAAAAGAGGAGAAGTCGGCATTGGGCCTAATAAATATCTATCGCATCAGTGTTATCCTCAGTTGCACCTCAAGAGTATCAA
This sequence comes from Cunninghamia lanceolata, assembly GCA_027924645.1. Classification (NCBI taxonomy): domain Eukaryota; kingdom Viridiplantae; phylum Streptophyta; class Pinopsida; order Cupressales; family Cupressaceae; genus Cunninghamia; species Cunninghamia lanceolata. The sequence goes on along the minus strand of BSBN01000584.1, from coordinate 13,640,479 downwards.
TCATTATACAAGATTCAATGATGCATTTGCTATGTGTATAATGAAGAAACTAAGGGGAGAATTTCATAAAAGGTTGTCTAATGCAGCGAGAGAGTTCATTTCAGCATATGGACACTGGTATACTCAGCATGAAAGGTACACTTACCTAAGGATCCAAGGGTTTACATCATATCCATACAGATTACCCAGATATCCAACTAACAGGATGGTGATGCTAGAGGTTACAAGGCAACTCCTAGAACTCATCAGGTTGCAGAAGTTGAAGAAAAAAGGAGGGATCCAGTTTCCACTTCTTCTTGGACAAAATCTGGAATGTCCATCATTATCAGCAGCTGAATATTCTGAGATAGAGCTACAGGCATATCATTTACAAACTCATGGCACCAAGAGGCTTAACTTTGATCCTTTTCAAGTTTGCTGGAAATACAGCAGAGAATTCAAGCATGTCAAACAGTTGGAAGACCACTGGGCCAGTGCCCAAGATGAAGATGATCTCTGAACACTTCAAAGTTCGAGACTCACCTGGGATTTAGTTAGAGCTTCCAAAGTTTTCAGGATTCCAGACCAGTTCACCGAAGATGATACTATGTTAATAGATAAATTTGATAAAATAAAGGATTTGCCTTATACAGTTGATTGGTCAAAAAAGGATGTGTCCGAGGAAGAATTGATAAAGCCAGTCTTAGCCATGACACAAGTATGTATAGATCAGTTACTGCAAGAGATGAATGATGAAGGCCGAGTTCTTACTTACAATAAGATAGATGAAGGAGAACCAGGACAGCATAGTACACATAGCCAACCACAACACAGTGGGAATGATCAAAGTAATAATCCAGCTAGAAAGAGGAAAAGACCTAGTCAAGATCAAGGGGAATCAAGCCGGAGACCTCAAAAGAAGAATAATCCATCTACTTCATCTAATCCACAAGAAGGTGCTTCAGTTGTTCAGAATCCAATACAAGAGATAGAAGTTATAGAAGAAGTTGCCTTGATTCCGTCAGAAGAGATTCAGTTAAGCCCCACTATCATAATGGAGGATAATGATGATCTTGATCAAGATGAAGTAGGTCGAGTGGAATCTGATGAGGAAGTAGCTCGTGTTCAACACAGTCAAGCTCAAGGACAGCGAGATCTTTCTACATTTCCACCTTGGTTGAGGCAAAGGATTGAAGAAAGTACAATTGTAGAAACCTATCAGCCTGCTCCAGTTGAGGAATTGCTTGTAAATGCACAGAAGGGTAATCAAAAGAAGAAAGCAACAGTCTTTTCCAAAATCACTCTAGATTCTGCTGGAAATAGAGAGGTACATATAGCTGTTCCTAGAATGGATAAGGAGTTAGAAAATATGGCACCTGAGGATTACAATATGACTACTATTGGCATGGGTCCAATCACAAGGGAACATGTAGAGGAGGAACTACAAGAGTCAGTGAACAGTGTGAGAAGCATGTTGAAACAAGAAAGAGAAGCAAGGTTAAAGGTTGAACAAGATTTCAATACATTGAAGCACTACATTCAGCAAGTCATGCAGCCTATCCAACAGAAGGAAGCTACTCCAATTCCTCCGTCTATTCTTCCGCAAGAAACAGTATCCCAAGTTGAAAACATGAGAACTTCATCTCAAATGATGAAAGGATGGATAGAGAAGACAGAAGAGAAGGCATATACTCACCTTGAAGAAATTGTGCAAGTGTATGATAGAGTCATTAAGCTTAAAGATCGAGTTCAAGCTTTATTGAGAAATTGTGCTGAGTTCAAACCGATCAAAGAGCAATACATGCCACAGCTCAAAAGTTTAATGGAAGCTCCATTAGAAGATCTAATTCATGATAAGGTGATTGATAGAGATACTCCACATGACTTCATCACTTGGTATTTCTCCTTTCACAACAAGGGGCAACTGGTTGATAAAATTGAAGTAGATATGTCCAAAATAAGAAGTGTTCTTCTAAGAACAGAGAATCATATATACACTGCTTTGACAACAATATGTAATCCTTATGGAAATGTTACTATTGAAAATATGAAGCAACAAGTTAAGGCATTCTACTTTCAATATGATGGACTTGATGAAGGTCAACTGGATAGTATATTCACACTTGCATATCGTCTTGGGGAAAATAAGTCTTGGATAAACGACTGGGAGAAGACACTTGGCGTCTATGAGTCAGATGTAGCAGTGGCAGAAGGATCCATTAATGCGGCGACAAGTGTACCAATGGAGGAGACTGTTCAAATTGTGTCTAGATTCATTGTATCTCATAGTACTACTACATAAAGGGCACTGATGTGGCTTCCTTATCTTCTTGGAAAGCGTGCCTTTGTTCTCTCCTTCATAGCTCCTTTCATTTAATAAAGTGAGCCTCCTTCATTTAATAAAGGATAGTTTGTTACAACTACTTGTGATGTGGCTTGATCTGGTCCGCTGATTCAGCCGATCGATCTTAACCTTTCTTTCCTTTGAGGTCTATAAAAGAGCTCTCATTGCTCTCATTTGAAGAGGTTGGAAAATTCTGAAATTGTTGTAAGAGCTCTCTGAGATTATAAAAGATTCATTGCTTCGGTGATTCTATTTATGTTTCTGAGTGTTGCATGGTTTCAATTTTCAAACGAAAATTAAGTTAAGTTATAAGTTTTCTTTAAGTTTAAGTTAGTTAATGAAAGGTTGCTTTATTGCTTTGTAGTGAAGTCTATAAGTTCATACCATTTGCAGTCTACGGCTTGTGGATTACAGTGCATGGTTAGTCTGAACTATTGAATGTCAATTTGATCTTTATGCTTGTTGAACCTTTCATGAGCATAATTGATTTAAACATCTTGTACACCTTTGAAGATTGCACCTATCTTGTGTAGTTGTTTTATCTTGGCGAAACAGGATTTGGTCCGATTTCACTCCAAGTAGTAAACGTCCTTGCATTTAGGATTAGATTAGTGTTTCTAAACCCTACATCTTTTGCCTTTTTTTTACCAATCAGTTGGAGTTAGGATCAGGCGCATCCATTGCTAAATCATACGCGTCAATTGCAGTACTTAGATTCTCTAGTATTCACTTCCATAGTCCTTGAAACAACAAGTTACTTGAACAATTGTGTAAGTCCCTTTGTTTGTTAACAGCAAAATCATACTTAAATCGCTGAGCTGTCTCTTACCGAAAACATCATAAGGAACCTTGGAGTTATCTCGTTTGATCACTTAGTTTAGCATTCGAGAGGCTTTGCTCAAGAGGGAGTCAGATACTCAGTATTTTACTCTAATTGTTGACTTGTCAAAAAACAACCATCAACACTACCCTTGAACGATTAATTGCCCTCAGGGTAGATCATTCTTCTCCATTTCAATTTTCCCAGACCATAACTTTCTTCATGTTCATGGCTTGTTTAAAGGCATTAGAAGGGATTCAAGGTTAGAATAAAAGAATTACCATGGAGAGGTGAGAGTGGATGGTTTCTGATGATGTATTTATTTTTTAATAAAGCTGATAAAACTTTTAATAAAGGCATTGATTCCACTACATCCCTTATTTGGCCCCCCTCAATTGTTTTCCCCAGTCCTCTTCACTTCAAGCAGCCCAGGCTTGATTTCCATTGCAAAATCCTCATTGTAGCTCATTTTTCCATTTTGTCCATGTCCACTAGTTTGATTAGATTATACAAGATATTTCAATCACATCTCCACTTACTCTGCAAGTTTTCTGCAGACATGAGACCTAGAAGGAGCTGCAGGCAACAGAAAAATTCTATAGTGCTCTAGGAAAGGAAAGAACAAACAGAAAGCAAGTAGAGTTCCTGTTTTTCACTACTACAAGAGACAGAGAGTTAGGAAAACATCTAAGGCTGCAGTGTAGAAAACAAAAAGGCAGAGAGCATATTTCTCATCAGTCCATCTCTTTGGAGGATGATGAGCATCTGGCTAAGCAAGGAAAGTAAGGGGATCTTTCTACCTATGCTGCATCTTCAGTCAGTTCCCATCCCAATGAAATGAGTCTCACATACATGATGGTGCTTGCCACTGGCCAAGATACTGCTACAATAATTGATAGATGCCTCGTTATGATAAAGTTCATCTGCCTCAATGTGTTTTTTCTGTTTTTGAACTTTTACACACACTTGAATGCAAGAGCCAGGACGTCTCTTGTGCCTACTTTCACCAGGTTTGGCATTAACCCAGTCAAAGCAATCCATTTAAATCTATGGTGCCTCTAATCCCATAGTGAGTCTGCCTACTAGTAGACCTGTTCATATTCCTGAATTCATTCCATGGGTCCGTACTCCCTACTACTAACGCCAAGGGAATTTCCTCTTTGCTCTTTGAGTCCCAATATCCTTTCTCTGACACTCCAAACCCTTTGGAAATTGTCAAAACATTACCCAATCTGCTTGCCATTCTTCATGAAATCTCTGATGCAATTAATAATCAAAGCAGAAACTTTCTAGATAGAAGGGTCCCAAACTCTAGTATGGAAACTGGGCTTGTGAGGCTTTTCCTTGTTGTGGGTAATGTTGTCATATTTGGCCCAGCCCAAAATATTCCAGAATCCCTCCTGCTAGCAGAAAAAAATCTGATCAGAGATAACCTAAATAAAAGGAGGTAAAACCTAAAACCCTTCAAAATCCAGTGAATTCCTTTGCAAAAATCCCCAAAATTCCATGTGGAGAATCCTCTCAGAAAACCCAGAAAAACTCAAAAAAATCTAAGTTCTTGCTTTAGTTTTTGACCCCCTTTGGCCTTTATCGGCAAAAGTCAGGGTTCTTGAACTTACAGAAAAGTCATAAAATTGACTAAGGCATGAAAAAATGTTTCTCCCTTTGGTTGGCAAATATCATATTTTGTGAACTATTCTCCGAGTTCATCTTTCCTACAAGTTTGTTGATAAAGCTAAGGGGCGAGCTTCATCAAAAATCACTAAGGCATAAAGGCGGGTTTTCCCTTTATCAGCGAAATCCAAAAAGTTCGAACTTTTCATAAGTTCAAAAATTCACTGGTTCGTCGACAGGGTGATTTGTCGATAAAGGGAAGGCAAGGAGGAGACATAGAAATTAGGCTAAGTTAAAAGTATGCAAGGAAGCCCTTTGTCGGCAAAGTTCACAAGTCGTGAACTTTCGTCAAGTTCAAAATCTCTGTGGTTTGCCGACGGAGCCTTTTGCCAACAAGGCAAAGAAAAGAAAGATGACCGAATTCAAGAATGTGCAAGATCGCCGATAAATCAAAAGATGAAATCGGCTAAGACATGAAGGTTCGAGAATCAGAAAGTTCGTCGATGCGGCATTTTGCCGATAAGGCGGTGATGGGTCGATAAGGGGCAAAATTGGCTAAGGCAGGAAAAGAAGGTTTCCCTTTGTCGGGAAATCGGTGGGGGACTGAACTAATGTTGTAGTTCGTATGTGTGGATAATTCGACGATTGAGGATTTTGCCGATAAGGCAAAGAACATAGCGAAGGCACCAACAAAGAAGCAGTTCTGCAAGGGAACATTTTGCCGACAAGGAAGAAATGGTTCATGATTTGATGACTTTGCCGATAAGGCAAAATTGAGAACAAAATCGACTAAGGCAAAAGGGTGCCTTTATCGGCAAAGTTAGAAAATCGCGAACTTTCCATAAGTTCAACAATCCTCTAGGTCACCGATAGGATGTTTCGTCGATAAAGGAAAGAGAAACAAGGTTAGGTTCGGCAAAATCAAGTTTTGCCGATAAAAGGTCCAAAGGTGAGGGTCAGAAAAAGTAACTTTTGCTGACAAGGCAAAAAAGCAGGCTCTGATCAAAGATTGGAGAGTTTGCCGATAAGGCAAAAAATGGCTAAGGAAAGATGAAGTCGACAAGTTGGCAAAGTTGAAAACAAAGCAAAAGTTTAGTTTTCTTATAGTTCGCTGATAGGGCAAAAAGTCGATAGAGGAGTGCAAAAGCCGAGTTCGGGAAATGAACGTTTTGCCTATAAGGGCGAAAACGAAGCCAAAAAGCGAGGTTTGACAAAACAAGAGTTTGCTAATAGAGCAAGATAAAGATAAAAGGGCGCTAAGGCTTGGTTCAACAAAGTGGGTTTTTGCCGACTGAAAGAAAAGAAAGAAAATAGGGAAGGTCCGACGAAAAAGGAGATTTATTGATAAGGCAAAGTTAGCGCCAAAGAGGTAAGGCTTGGTTCGTAGGATGAGGAATTCGTCGGTAAGGCGAAAAGGAACCAAATGAAGGCTGTCCGTCAAGGAACAAATTCGCCTATAAGGCGCGAATATTGGAGCCCGATGGTTTTGAGGATGTTTTCTTCAAGCGACAGGAGACAGAATTTGGCCCAAGCCAATTCAGCGGATAAAAATGCAAAGGCGCCATGAATAAGCAAAAGGTACAACATGTTGAAGTGTTGTAAAGGCTTCCTTCTCCCTAAAATCATGCCGTTTCTCAGGGAGGATACTCGACATTCAATTCTACAGGCCAGGGCCAATAGCGGTAGCTGGAATAGTGAAACTCTTCAATTCCACAGGATGAAGATAGTTGTAGGCAGGTAGAATAGTGAAAATCTTCAATGCTGAAGTACAAATGCAACTACAAAGTGGACTTTCGGGGATAAAACAAGACTTTTTGCATTTCCTCATCAATGTGCCTGCCATCCATTCATGCAAACGATCTTCTTCTATAGGTTGCACGCTTGTCAGAAGTATAGCTGCCATTCCAAAGGGCATGGGTTCCATCCCAAGTTTGCAGGATATCTGAATAAGAAAATTAATGAAGGCGTGGGCTTGTCTTGGGTCAATTGACCAGCTCCAGCGCCATTATTGCATAGTGCTAACATTGTTATAAATACTTCAAAATGCAATGTATTCGGTTAGTTGTTCTTTTGGGCTATTGTAGGTTAGAGAATTCTTGTAACCAGGTCTCTGTAGTGCAATTACAAGAACCAATTGGATCTGATGGACTGTGTTCTTCTGCTGAGCCTCTCATGTCTCCAATTGATAGTTCAACTATGAGTGCAATTGACTATTCTTTGTCTATTTCTTCTGCATCATTCTCTCTTTTGTAATGGTTATTTGACCTCCACAATCAATATAAACTGATATTTTTGCCTCTCATCATTCTGGCACTGTGTCTACTTTTGGGATTAGTGTGAGTTATGTATTGTGGACAAAGTGGTCCCTTTCATATCTCCATTGTTTTTGCTCTGACCTCTGTTAGAATTTGTATGAGTTTGTGTGAGTTCTTCTCAGTTTTGAGATTTTTGCTCTGTTGATTCAGTTGCAGTTGAACATCCCCAATCTGGTGCATCACCTTATTTTAATTTCAGCAATCCTTCTTACCTTTTTCCCCTGTAAGGATTTAGTTTAATTCTCTGAGCCTTAAGCTCATAAAGAGGAACCAACCTTCTTTGGAGGTTCGATCTCATCTACAAGGTCCCACACCTTGAGATGAAATTGAAGTGTTTGAACCAGCTTCAAATAGGGTGCACTTTCGTCATGACAACAGGTAAGCAACAAGAGAGAATAGAACCTATGAATACTTGCATAGATAGGCTGAATTTTATCAGTGAGAAGCATATGATAGATTGTAAGCAACACACAACAATTTTATTTAGCTATATAGAGAGCTATTTATACAATTAGTTGATCCTATTTCCTAGGAATCAAATCTTATTTCCTTTAGCTCAGCTCTCAACCATCTACATGAGCATTGGAACCACTCAACAAACACACTATAATAGATTTATATAATTAAACCTATAAACAACTAACAACTTGTTTACATTTCACCATTTGACTATGGCATAAAAATTATAATTTACCAACCTACGTATATTATAAATAATATACTATCTATAATATTTCCTAATACTATATGTAATAATTTCTAACCTCCCCCCCCATTATTACATATAGTTCTAATACTGTAAAAGATAAAATTGTTTGAATTGGGACATACCCTCAGTTCAACATACCTACAATCTATAGTGAGAAAGGCGGGAAAAGGCCTCACTACACCTATAAATGGAGACACACTCTGCTATTCATAACAACATGATATGTGCATATGGACAGGCTCAAATATTCACTTAGAAACAATAGTGAGATTGGGCTCCACTATGTTTCCTTAGTGGGGTTAGACCTCACTGAACTACAATTACACCAGTAGTGGAAACTGATTGTACTACATCATCAGGTGGGACTGGGCCTCACTAAAGAGTACTAATCTCATCTCGCGTGCAACAGGATTACAGTTTTTTATCACGTTCATTGGTGACCATCACCTTCGGCTTTATTGTCTTTTTAGCTCTGGATTGCCACTATGGCAATAATCCAGTTTCTGAGCTAGCAGTGAACTCAAGGTTGGTGGTTATCCTCCATCCTCCTGTGGTTCTCCAACCTCCTCTGGAATGTGGCTTGCTCAGCCAGATTGAACTTGATGGTCCTGTGGACCACATATTGCTGCATTAAGCCTTCTGACATTTTTGACATTATTTTCCCTGGTACTTGTCTCATTCATGAGAATGGGATTCCCCTCCCCCCCTCAATCAAAAATCTTGTATGGGCGTCGGTACTATTGACAATGCACCTATATAAAAAAATAAGTCTTAGGTTTGGAAAGACATATTTTGATGTGCTGTTTTATGGAAAAACAATTATATCCTACAAACCATAAAATCATTAGCGAAATACTGTTGCCAAATAGTTTATAATATAGTTTTACATATGCTGGCAAAGTTTCATCATAAACTGTCTTCTGGTTAAAAAGTTATGAATAAGCCTTAACTACACTATGAGAGTACAAACACAATTAAATGTAAAAAAATATAGGAGCTGGAGTGAATTCCTTTTGAGGAAAGGTTGTCAATGGTATTTTATATAATTTGGCAACTAAATTTCAGCACATAACACATCCTGGATCCAAAGTTACATAACTAACTTAAATCATCCCGGCAAGTTGGAAAATATTTAATTTACCGAAAGTTTCACTATATAATTTGTTTTAAATGTTTAGAAGATGTTGCCCTAAATTTTAATAATCTAATGTTTAAAAACTTAAATAAGAAAAAACTTTACTTGAGCATTTTGCCATGCCATCATTGTTACCTTAAAGTCTCTCCTCCTTTCTCATGCCACTCTTCTGTTTTAAATGTCTTTTTAATTATTATTATTGGTATTTGCTGCTGTATGGGTTTGCGTCTGTGCCCAACCTACATGCCTCCGTTCATCATTTCTCATAATGCTGCTCTTACGCTCCCATGCTTGCTCTGATCTGAATGCCCTTCAAAATATGTGCCTTCAACTCCTTTTTTCAGGAGACATCAAATGCCTTTCATGTATATAAAACACCATTTATATAAGCTCGTCTGTGTATTTATTTTTCTTTATTGGCTGATGCTTCTTGTTGGAAAGAAAAAGACAACACAGGTGCTCTTTACACTTCAAGCACTCCTCCCATGGCACAAAATATCCAATGCTTCTGCAAATATAGCTGTACAATGCTTCTGCAAATATAGCCGTACAATGGTTCTATACGGCTGTAATTTTCTTTTTCTCACTCAGGCTGAATAATTCTACCACACTAACACACAAAGCACACGGAAACTAATGGCTGCTCACTATGTACAAATTAATTTAAACTGAGCTATAATCATTTGGGGCAAACATGCAGGATCTGCTCCTTAACAATAAAAAAGCCATCCTGCACAAGATCAGAATTTGCTCTGGTACCAAATGATAGATTGTAAGCAACACACAGCAATTTTGTTTAGTCATATAGAGAGTTATTTATACAATTATTTGGTCCTAATTTTTAGGAATCAAATCATACTCCTTTGGCTCATCTCTCAACCATCTTTATGAGTGTTGGAATCACTTGACAGACACACCATAATAGATTTATATAATTAAGCCTATGACCTACTAACAACCTAGTTGCATTTCGCCACTTAACAATGGTGTAATGACTATAATTTACCAACCTATTGTATATAATATACTATATTTAATAATTTCTAACAATGTAAGCAGACATTGCAGGCTATCACTTCCTTTCTCTCTGAGAATGCCAAGAGAAGGGTTATTGTCTTATTGAAATAAAACAAGAGCAAGCAAAACCCCTACTACCCCCAAAAGAGACAAGCTCTTCGAGGTCAAATTCAATTATTGCTTCTATGCATCTTTCATGTTCCTGAAGTGTGCGGAAAGTAAACTACTCTACTTAATCTAATTAAATTCTTTAAGTTTACTAACTTTTATTTCTGGCAACTTATTGAAAAGAAATTACTTATGCTAATGAAATATCCCTAACCAAAAGTGTAACCTTCTATTGATTTTCTTCCCACAAAATTATTTTCTGATGGAGTAAACTTTGGGCTAAATATAGTGTGCCTTGACAAGCCGTGATCTTAAGATTTCAATTAGGGTTTCAAACATTGAAAATGCCATAGTGAACTGTGCCTTTAAGGAAAGTGTCGTTTTAAAGTTTCAACTCAGACAAAATCCAAAGAATGAACATAGAAAAGCTTAGGCGCAGAAATCCTCTGCCTATCTTGGAATTTGCGCCTCCATCTAGGCAAGTCACAAATCATTTAAGCAAATGGTGCCCTGCATGGGATGGATGTTTTGACCCTCAAAATGGTTTAGACTTAGAAAAATTTGTAGGAAAATGGCCTAAGAACCCAAGGCGCAAATGTGCTCCTGATCAATCACCAAACTGCGCCTAGGCTGGGTGGAAGAGAAACATCATCTAGAGACTCATTTGTGCGCCTAAGGATGAAACATGAAGTGTTTAACTTAGAAAACGTTGAGAAACACCAAGGGGAGTTAGGCATAAATTTACTCTTGTACATGTCAAGATGTGCGCCTAAGGTAAGAACTGGTGAGGCCATCATTGACAATGACAAGTTTGCGTTATTAAACTAAAGATTAGTTCTATCTAATGGTCAATATTGTAATATCGTAGACAATGTCTATCTACTCTGCTTTTTAGCTGTAGGTTCTATTTTTAGATTATGTAAAATCTATATATACAGCCTCACTGTATCTTGTATAATAGAACATTCATTTTCAATAATATTTTCATGGTATCAGAGCAGTAAGAGCGGGAAAACCTCTTTTTGAATTTTTTTTTTCAAGATGTCTTCTTCTTTACCTTCAACACCTTATTGCGTCTGCATTTTGAAGGTCGGGTTCTCTGTGTTTGTTTCGGCAATCCGGTTCTTCATCTTCTATAGAAATCGTGGGTTTCTCAGCACGATTTTTTCTTTCGTGTCTTGCTGTTGCTAAAATATTAGGTTTGGCGGGTTGTGAGTTCTCCTTCCGTACTCTCCAGATGCGATTTCTTTTCTGTATGTGTCCACTTCTTTGTGTTTTGCGTCGTGTTCTTTGTTCAACTGCGTTCTTTGCTTCGTGGGCCGCTGGTCGCCTTTGATCCACGCCACTGCGTAGACTTTCGATTTGGTGAACAAATTCACATCCTATACATTGCGGATTGATATCAAGGTTATTTTGATTGTTCAAATCTCCATTATCGATCCGGCGGCCCCACACTCGTTGAACGACCATCATAGAAATTCACGTCGGAAAGGATTCTAAACTCGTTGGTAGTTCCATTTCGGCGTTTTCCTGTTGATATTCGGGTGACAAAAATCTTCTCGGCCGCAAATCATCTGTAGGCGGTTCCTTTGGTGGCAGGTGGTTACCATCTTTTTGCGAATCTCCCTCCATTGGTATCAACGCGACCATGTCTGAACTCTACAGCACTTTCTTCTTTTCTATCTCAAAATCCTTGTTTGGATTTCTGAACCAATTTTTTTATTTCGAGATATTTGCTGTCTGCTTTTTATCCATTCTTCGATACCTTGCCTGGAAAGTCATGACGTCTTTTGTCACGCACGTTGAGCATAAGGCATCTGTAAACCACGCCTTTATGGCCAAGCGTCCTGCAAATCATATCAAATCCTCTGCCTGGTACATTGATTCAGGTGCTTCTTGACATTTTACACATCAGCGAGACTGGTTTACCGAGTATATGCCATTCAGAGACTCTCAGCTTTGGAGGAGGTGAAGAGTATATAGTTGAAGGAAAAGGCACCGTGCAGATACAGTCTAGTAGGAGAAATTTAATATTTCTCAATGTTTACTTCGTACCTGGCATTGAGCTGAATCTTCTCTCTGTCAGTCAGATCATGCGACACTCATCTCATCTAGATGTTGTCTTTAGTATGCACTCATGCAGCATAGTGGACCATGAGACATGCACCACTGTTGCTCAGGCTCTTGAGGATCATGGTCTATATAGACTCGTGGATTTTGGTGATTCCCCAGAGCAAGCTTTGGCAGCCAGGAGCACTTCCCTCAGTAAACTCTGGCATCAGCGTTATGGGCACCTCAACATGCACTATCTCTCTTAGTTAGCTCGAGAGAATCTAGTTGGTGGTCTTCCAAACATTCAAACTCAACTTCTTGGTGTTTGCGACGCATGTCAGGCTGGCAAACAGCATAGGACCCCATTTTCCAATGGTGACAAATGGTGAGCATCCAAGGTTTTGCAGCTGGTTCATGTTGATGTGTGTGGACCTATGAATACTCCTTCAGTTACTGGTTGCAGATACTTCTTACTTTTTGTTGATGATTTCAGCAGAAAGATGTGGGTATATTTCTTGAAAAAGAAATCCGATGTGCTTAGTACATTTCAGTAGTTCAAAGCCTTGGTGGAAAAAGAGTCAGGCTGTCCAATTGTCTCTCTCTAGTCGGATAATGGAGGGGAGTTTTGCTTTTCCAACTTCACTCATTTCTATGTTGCACTTGGCATCAAACGTCAGCTTACCTCACTTTACACACCTCAACAAAATGGTGTTGTTGAGTGTCGCAATCGCACTATTACAGAGACGGCACGTTCTATGTTGGAACATAGAAGTGTTCCTAGGAAGTTCTGGGCTAAAGTGGTCTACACTGCTATCTATCTTCTGAATCGGTCTCCCACATATGCCGTTAGAAAGATGACTTTTGAAGAAGCTTGGTCTTGACGTAAGCCTAGCGTTAACCATCTGAAATTTTTTAGCTCCACTGCTCATATCTAGATCTCAAATGCCAAGCGCACTAAGCTGGATTCCAAAAGCCAGAAACTCATGTTCACTGGGTATAGTGCAAATCATAAGGCTTACAGACTGATTGATGTAGACACTGATCGTCTAGTATTCAGTCATGATGTAGTTGTTGATGAGACTACTGGGCCCTTTCTTCTATCTACTTCATCTATTCATACTGAGGATCAGCCTTAGGAGGCTTCAGATTTAGGTGTTTGCATTCCTCTAGCTCCACTTGATGGGAGGGTTCCTATAGCTTTGCCCGCACCTCAACCTGGTGTTCAAGCACCCGCCCCTCCTTAGGAAATTTTGGATCCTCCTGATCTTGTTCCTACCCCTCCTAGTGATACTGATACACCTATTTCAGATGTTGGTTCCACTGCTCTTCGGCCTAAATGGTGGGCCAAAACCATTGGTGATCTTCATGATAATGAACTCATCGAGGGTAGATCTTCTCGGAAGAAGAACAAGCAACAAAATACTGTCAATTTTGCCCTTATGGCCAATTTTCACAGCATGTCAAAGCCTCAAACATACTCTGAGGCTAAAGGTGTACCTGAATGGGAAAAGGCTATGGATGCTGAGCACTAGTCTTCTGAAGAACAATACTTGGGTTTTGTCTGATCTTCCTCCTGGGAAGAAGCCCATTGGATGCAAATGGGTATACAAAGTCAAGTACAAGGCTGATGGAACTCTTGACAAATATAAGGCTCGGTTGGTCGCCAAAGGTTACTCACAAAAAGGTGTTGACTATGAGAGACTTTTGCTCCAACCAAAATGAGTACCATTCGGCTTGTTCTTGCTATGGCAGCCCAATTTGGTTGGAAAGTCCATCAAATGGACATCAAGAGTGCCTTCCTCAATGGAGAGTTGCAGGAAGAAGTTTACATGACGCAACCTCCTGGCTTCAAGGTTGCTGGGAAAGAACACCAAGTGTGCAAACTGGTGAAAGCCCTCTATGGCCTAAAACAGGCTCCACGGGCATGGTATCTCAAGATTGATCAATATTTTGTTGATTATGGTTTTCAGCGGAGTCCTTCTGATTTCAATCTATATGTCAATCAGTATGCTGATGTTGATGATTTGATAATTACTAGCAGCTTCGAATCATTGATTCACTAGATCAAACATGATCTCTGTCACACATTTGATATGACAGACTTGGGTCTCCTACATTATTGCCTCGGTATTGAGGTGTGGCAGCAATCTGACATCTTTATCTCTTAGTCGAAATATGCTCGGAATTTGTTGGACAAATTTAGGATGACAGACTGCAAACCTGCTTCTACACCAATGGAGAAAGGTCTAAAACTCTCTGCTAATTCAAATTGTCCTGTAGAGAATGAATCCGCATTCAGGCAATTAGTGGGCAGCCTCATCTATCTCACTGCCACTAGACCTGATCTTAGTTTTGCCGTCAGCTACATTTTTTGCTTCATGATGGCTCCTAAAGTTGAGCATTGGGTTGCCGCGAAACGTTTATTGAGATATGTCCACGGCACTTTAGACTTTGGCATTCAGTATGGTAGGTGCAAAGATCCTCAGCTACTCGATTATACAGATTCAGATTGGGCAAGTTCTGTTGATGACAAAAAGTCTACCTCTGGATATGTTTTTAGTTTGGGCACAGGTGTAGTCACATGGACCAGCAAGAAGCAGCAGGCAATGGCTCTCTCCTCCACATAAGTTGAATATAGGGCAGTTGTTAAAGCAGCCTGTGAGGCAGTTTGGCTTCGTAGGATGCTTTTTGACATGCGAATGTCTCTAGCAGGACCTTCACCCTTGTATTGTAACAATCAAGGGGTGCTGAAACTTGACAAAAATCCTGTCTTCCATGAACGGACAAAACATGTTGATCTTCATTGTCACTTTATTCACTAGCTTGTTGAAGATGGATCTATTGTGTTGTAGTATGTTCCTACAGAGGACCAAACTGACGATATTCTCACCAAGTCTCTGAGCCCGGATAAGTTTCTCAAATTTAGGGGGCATCTTGGTGTTGTTGACTGATTGACCATTATGGGAGGGTATTAAACTAAAGATTAGTTCTATCTAATGGTCAATATTGTAATATCGTAGATAATGTCTATCTACTCTACTTTTTAGCTATAGGTTCTATTTTTAGATTATGTAAAATCTATATATACAGCCTCGCTGTATCTTGTATAATAGAACATTCATTTTCAATAATATTTTCATGCGTTTGGAAACATCATGAAAATTCAAACTTAACCAAGGAAGATAAGGCGCCAATTTGCACCTGTAAAGTTATCAACTTGAGCCTTGGGAAGAAGATGTTAGAAGTTGTAAAGGAAATAGGCGCCTTGAAGGGTTAGACTTCCCAAAGACACCTACAATTGCTTGAGTCAAAAAATTCACTCACCTAAGCTAAAGCGCAAGTTTGCACCGGAAGAATCCAATTTTTGGCACCTTGACATGAAAGTGTCTAAACCTATGAAAAATTGCGCCTGAAGAGATATAACTTCTTTGAGTTCACAAGATTGATCAAACTTACAAAATGCATATCTTAAACTAAGGCGCATTTTCACACCCGAGCAATCATACATTTGCGCCTTGAAGCACCATTCAGTAGTGTTGTGACCAAATCACACATCGCCCCATTGCAAATGGGGACGCCCTTTTTTTTGAATTCCAGTGCTTTGCTAAGTCTAGGATGATGTCCTTTGCATGATGAAGTCAGTGGTGTTTGAGTCTTAGAGCCCCTTGATGACCTGATCCTGATGTTTGAGACCCTGAAAATGACTAAGTCTGGTATCCTGATCCTGAAGATCCTGAAAATTGGCTAAGTCTGAAATCTGGTGGATCCTCAAAAATCTAGAATCTGCATGTTAAATCTGGTGGATCTGAGACCTATCTCAAACATCTTGAAAGGTATATTGAAAAATATTTAAAGTATAAGAAATTCAATCTCTCAACTTATACTTTAAATATATTTTTCAATATACCTTACCTCAGGCACTGTCAGTTCTGGGTGCGAAATTGCTCCAGGGTCACCTCAAAACTCCGCCTAAAACTTTGGGCGCCTTTCATCATCTAGACAACCTCAAGATTGCGCCTTGGGCAAGGAGAGCTTAAAACCAAAGCACCTTGATTGAAATTGATGTTGGGAAGCTTGAAACACTGCAAATTTGACAAGAAAGAGGCATTTAGGTTTAGGCGCCCTTTGCATGTTCAAAGGATCATAAGAATTGCGCCTTAGGTTGAAGGTCACGAGTTTAGGCGCCATTTAGTGTTGCTTTTGCCATTTAGGCGCCTTGGCAATAGTGTAGATGAATAACTTCAAAATGGCCGCCTACAGTTCAAGTAGTCTCACAAGGATGTAATCAAGTGTTGAAGAGCCTTACAGATGTCAACAATGAGCAAATTCAAGTCTAGGCGCCTTCATACATTAGACTACCTCATTTTGGCGCCTTAGCATGAAGAGATGTTTAAGCTAACTCCAAGTTGCACCTTAGGAAGAAAGAGTATGAAATCCTGATGTATGTTTGAGATGATCCTGAAAATGACTAAGTCTGATAGCCTGATATCCTGAAACACTGAAAAATTGACTAAGTTTGAAATCTGGTGGATCCTCCAAATTCTATAATCTACATGTTAAATCCAGTGGATCTGAGACCTATCTCAAACATCTTGAAAGGTATATTGAAAAATATTTAAAGTACAAGAAATATATTGAAAAGACCTATCTCAACTTATACTTAAATATATTTTTCAATATACCTTACCTTGGCGACTTACATTTCTAGGTGCGAATTTGCTTTAGTATTTAGGTGCAATTTTCCCACTTGCAGAGACCCCAAAAGTGCGCCTAAAGGACAATCAACCTTCAACCTCTCCTAGATAGGCGCCTTGATTGAAAATTTCCTAAGATACCTCAAGAAGTGAAAATTTGACCAGTTAAACACATTGTGAGTTAGGCGCCAATTTCACATTCAAGTGATCATCAAAATTGCGCCTTGAGTTGACATGATTGAGTTTAGGTGCCCATTCTTTGTTCCCTTTTGCCATTTTTGGCGCCTTGAAGACTTGAGCGCCTTGAGCATCAACAATGAGCGCCTAGGGGAAATTGCATCCAAAGATCCATTTGGGCGCTTTGACATGAATAATGTGAAGTTAAAGAATCTAGGCGCCATTTCCTACCTATTCAAATCTTAAGATGCGCCTAAGAGGAAAACTAGGTTTGAATCCATCCACATTGAAAGTGTTGAGTTTGACAAGATCACAGGGGTATTTTGAAGTAAAGGGTTATATCAAAGCTAGGCGTCCATTCCCATCTCTGCCACCTCAATTGGCGCCTAAGGGAGAAAATTGTATTGAAAATACCTTTTGGATGAATCTCTTAAGGGGGATTGACTTCTTTAAAAGCATTACAATTGATTGAAATCATTAAAGTGATGAATGTGGGACTAAATTTATGTTAGGCGCCCTTTTACTCCTCTTATTACCTATATGTGCGCCTAAGCTTGAAGTAAGATTTTTGTATGTTTAGAGTGTTTCCTTTGTTATAAATTGATTGATATATTGTTTATCTTGTCTTGTAGGTACATCAAAAAGGATAGGAGTTATTTGAGGAGTCACCTTTGAGCGAGGAGCTTGGAATCACCTTCAAGGAGGAGTCATTATCTAAAGAATACTTCAAGATCATCAAGAGCGAGTACCTAGATCACTTCAAGTTGGAGCATTTCAAGGTCATCACCAAGATGCATCATTAAGAGAAGAAGGTGTCATCATGCTATTCACACTTGGAAGAATTTCAAAGATCATCTTGAAGAACTACTTCATCTTCATTATATCATCAAGCAAAGGCAATACATTCACCATTCAACTTCAAGTCCTTTCACCTTCAAGTCCAAGAGAGACTTCTACTCCGATTCATGTGCTTCATCATCTACTCTTACATGAAGGAAGTATATATCATCATCATCATCTACTCTATTACTTACTCTCTATCAAGAAGTATCAGAGTAGATCATTCCTACATCCTACAAGAAGAAGAAAGAATCATGAAGTTAATCAAGTGAAGCAACAAGTATCATACATCCAGTCTACAAGAAGAATGAACAAGGCAAGATCTACAAGATGTATTCCCAAACAAACAAGTTCAAGCAATCACATTGAATACATCACACAAAGATGATACAATTTTCAAAGTATGCTGAAGTGGCATCTATGTGGCGAGTACACATCATTTTAAATGCATTAAATGTATCATTTAATGAAAGAAGCCAAAGGGATGCCTATGTGGAGATGTTTTTAAATGATTTCGCCTTACCTTATCACATTGGAAAATGTGCCTTCATTGCCTCTCTCTTTTATGCTAAAAATAGCAAATTGTTGTAACTACCTGTGAGGTGGCACGATCTAGACCCTTGGCTATCGAATCAATCTTAGCCATTCATTGTAACCTGGGCTTCTATATAAAGGCCTTGTTGTGTCATTTGTAATTCAGTAATAGTTCATAGAAATTAGATTGTAGGCAAGTAGGAGTAGAATAGGAGACTCTCAAAATTTCTTGAGAGGACTTGAAGTTGTTGTAATATTTTCAAGATTAATGCAAAGAACATTGGAGTTCCCTTGGTGTTTAAGTGTTATCTTGTGAAATAACATGGTTTCTTGTACTTCAATAGAATGGAGAGATGTTTAAGAATAGATTAAAAGTAGATTAGAAGTTCATTGTTGTAATGTTTGTTATATTGGATATTTGATCAACTCCTAGCTCATGCTTTTAACATTCATCGCTGGTGAAGTGTTGTGTAAAGCTAGTCTGAGCTTAATTTGCTTAAGTTCGATTGTGGATGCTTGTTTGAGCTGCGCCGTTCAATGGGTGCTCATATGAGTCTTCATGATTTGAAAACCATTCGCGAACCTTAGGAGATTGCACCAACTTCATGTAGTTGTAGGCATCCTTGGTGAAGTGAAGTTAGGTTTATCGAGGAGTTTGTCTGTTCAATACACCATCATTGCTTCATTGACCTTAGATTAGTTTTTCTGAACTCTTAACCCCTTTTCATTTTCTTTATCATTGATACCTTGTATATAAATCATTCACTTTGAAAGAGGAATAAGCTAAACAAGTATGAAGAAGAATCTGTGTAAGTCCCTTTGTGATTATCAGCAAGATCACATGTAATCACTGAGTTAACCCATCATGCATCATAAAAAGGAACCTTGGAGTTACTTCACTGGATCACATAGTTCAGTCTTTGAAGAGCTTTATTCAAGAGAGAGTGGGATACTCTAGTGTTTTACTCTATTGTTGACTTGTCTAAAAACAAACATCAACAAGTAGAACAAACACTATTCAGTAAGACCTCAAAGTTAGGTGCACTTTCACCTTTCTTCCAACCAATTTTGGCGTCTCAATTGCAAAGTGCATGTAATCATGAGAGTTGGTGCCTAGGGATGAAGCAAACAAGTGTTTAAAACTATAAAATTGCAAAATTTAGACTAAGTGGTTGAAGGCGCACTTTTCCACCTCTGCAAACCTAGATTTGCGCCTCAAGAAAACACATGAATTGACATTAGGGAGTGAGCGCCTTGAGGAAGAGAAACATTCTTAGACATTTCTAACTATTTGAAATCATAGAAATGGTAAATATAAGGCTAAGTAAGCTAGGCACACTTTTGCATTTCCATAGTCATCAATGTGCGCCTCAAGTATAAAGGCATGAATCAATGATGAGAAGGCGTTACTATGTCAAAATTGAACATTTTTAAGTATCCACAAGGGTTTGAAGCTATAAATTTGCACTAGGGATTCTAGGCGCACTTTCACCTCTTTGCAAACCAAAAATCTGCGCCTAGAATAGTAATGATGTTGAACATGCTAGAAATTGCTTAGGATGATTCCTATGTGCTATGAAATTGAATGTTTATCAATGGTTTAATGGTTGCTTTCTTTGTGTTGCAGGAGCATCAATGGGGTTGAGAAGCCATCTAAGGAGCAAGGCGCCTTGAACCACCTTCAAGCAAGGAATGAAGTCAGGAGGCAGTTATTGCAAGGAAGAGATCACTTCAAGATCATCATGCCAGTACACTTCATCATCTGCATCATAGAGGACATTCATCCATCGAACTTCATGTTCTTCCTGAATTTTCAAGTCTCTGAGGGAAGTCTCTTACTCTATGATATGAAGGAAGCATCATCATCTACACTACTCTCTATGTAGAAGCATTCAAAGAAGATCAACATAGAAGAAGTATCACAGAGTTAGGCAAATGAGCAACATGTATCATACACATCCGACTTACAAAAGACAAGGCAAAATCGGCAAGGATACATTCCCAAACATTCAAGTTCATCAAAGCAAATCACATTCGAAGACATCACACAGATGATGCAATTTGGGAATATGCCCAAAAACAAATTGAATAAACTGTTGGGATTCATAAGAGTTGTTGAGGTGGCACCTATGTGGCATGCACATCATCCTTACCAATCAAATGTTGCCACATCATCCTTGTCTAAGTACATTATACCTGCATGCACAAACAAGAGGATAAGGGCGCTCCAAGGGAGAGGTCTTCCAACTCATCATCTCTGTCACCTTGGGAAGCGTGCCTTCATTCCTTCTTTTCTATGTACAAAATACTAAAAATAGGCATAATTACCTTGTTGTAATGATCTGGGCCGTTCATTCATAGATTAATCTCAGCCGTCGGTTGTATTCTGGAACTCTATATAAAGGCCTTGTTGCCTCATTTGTAAGAGTTAGTTGGTAGGAAAGTAGAGTAGGAAGGGACTCTCGAAATTCTCTGAGAGTACTTGAAAACTATTATAAATATTTCTCAAGATTAATGCAATGACATTGGAGCATTGGAGCTTGGTGCTAAGTGTTGTCTTGTGGAATAACATGGTTTCTTGTATCTTGATGAAATGGAGAGATGTTTCTAAGTAGATTAGAAGTAGAGTAGTAGTAGCTCATTGATGTAATGCATGTATGTATTGAATATTTGATCAACTCCTAGCTCATGCTCTTGACATCCATCGTTGGTGGAGTGTTGTGTAAAGCTAGTCTGAGCTTCTTCACAATTTGCTTTAGTTTGAGTGTGGATGCTTGTTTGAGTTGCGCCGTCTAATGGGTGCTTATATGAGCTTTCATGATTTTAGGAGATTGCACCTACTCCATGTAGTTGTAGGCATTCTTGGCAAAGTGGAGTTAGGTTTATTTGAGGAGTTTGTCTATTCATGCATCATCATTGCCTCATTGACCTTAGATTAGTTTCTTTAAACCCTTATCTTTTTCTTTTCTTTATTATTAAGGCATCGTGCATACTTCATCCACACTGAAAGGAGAAATAAGCTGAGTGAAGCAAGAAGTCTACGTAAGTCCCTTTGAGGAAACATTAATATCACATCATACTAACTGAGGCTATCCTATGAGCAAGTTGAGAACCAACATACTGGAGCCTTGGAGATAACCCACTGGATCACATTGTTTAGCTTTTGGGTATCTTTATTCAAGAGAGGATAGATTACTTTAGTAATTTATTTTGATTTTGCATGTGCATAAAAAGACATCAATAGGACCAAAGGCCTAGATTTGGGGATGGCAGTGGTACGGTGGTGGGTGGGAGTTTGGGGACAACACTTTTGATACCACACAAATCTTAATGGTGCACACTATTTTCACAATTTTATGCAACGCCAAGTCTATTATTTCTAACCAAATCTCCATTCCTTAGAAACTAATAATGAAGCTAAAGAATCTAACCAGTCTAAATTATGAGGGCTACATAGTTTTATGGTGTTCCATGAAGACTTGGCACTTGTTCGTCCTCTTATTGTTGCTCTCACTCTTCTTAATGCTTGCAGTCAACCAATGAAGACTTGGTTAATGCTCTCACTCTTGCTGTTACTCTCACTTTTCCTATCCTAGAACTCTCACTCTTGCAACCTTTAGGCTTTCTCATTTTTTACATTTTTTGTGACTACTTAGGGTGTGGGTGTGGCCCATAGACCATTAGGGTTAGGGTTACTGCTTGAAGACCTAAAAGAATTCTGATTAAAAGAAATGATCTTTTTTGCCTTAGTTGTCGTGAGGGATGCTTGGTTGTCTTGGGTGCGGTTTGGAGAGGTGAGGGTGTCGGGGACATCCCAAAGTCTTTGAGGTGTCTCCAAAATAGGGGGCGTCCTGGAAATGGCCCTTCTTTGAGGGATACATCCTAGAAACGTCCCCGAGTTTGTGGTGGTTGTCGCTGTCATGTCCCCTTGCACGATCATGGATTAATCCCCTTACATAGAGAATTGAAGGTAGAATAAGCAAGTAATAAAATTAGACAAAAGATTGAAGGCATTGAAAGGAGCGATTATTAAAAGACAATCGGTGTTAATTAAGGAATAATGTTATCCAACACTGATTATCTCTTGAGCGACGTTTGTTAAGGTCACTAACAAAAAGAGGTTGTCTATTACAACAAATGTATACAGTGAAGGGATGCGTCCCTCAAGCAATCGGTGGTATAAGAAGAAACACAATACATCATCAACATGCATCCAGGAGGAAAAAATAGGACTAAGGAGAAGCAAGAAAGAACATCCAAGGAAGAGACTCTGGGGATCACCATGGCTACACCAGGTATATTTCTGCCTTATCAAGTAGGATAAATTTATATACAAAGAGTGAATTGCCTTTCTGTATCGGCATTAACTAATCATTTTCTGAGCAAGCGATCTGACTGTTAAAGCAAAGACTTGGTATTTATATAACCTGCTCAAATATATTTATGATAGCTTTCTGCTTACAGTAGCGATCTGTTTATATAAACTATATATATATATATATATATATATATATATATATATATATATATATATATATATATATATATATATATATAGTTGGTCTATTTATAACAACATAACTATATGTATTGAATGATGATGATACATAGGCATTGATTATTTAAGTACATTGATTTGGGGTTTCCTTAGCATACTAACATATATATATATATATGCATTGAGTTGATAATTGATGAAGTGTCTGCATCTATTTCTGTGTGTTAATATTTGAGTGTTTGAAATCAATTGTCAACCCACCTGGGCGAAGGGGTAGGAAGAGGACGGTTTGCTCCACTTATGGTCCGCCCACTCCAAAGAGAGGGTTGAGCCATGGAGAAGTGGTAACTCCACTTATGGTCCGCTCAATCTTAAAGAAAAGAGGGGCCATGGAGGAGTGGAAGTACCGAGAACACTCGTACGCTCTGCCCATTTCCACAAGTGGGCAAAGTGTTTGCCAAGGTTGGGACATGGTTGGGGAAAGTATGTACAAGTTGCCGACAGGGAGAGTTGTATGCGACCTCTTAGGTTGGTATATGGCTTCAGGCGGACCCACCATGCTACTCCTCTTAGTTCATATTAGGTTGCATTGTTGATAATCTATAAATATGTCGCCATGGATTAGTGCTAACAAGTATAAACGTATGATTGGCAATGTTGTTCATAAGATGTATGCAAGTTTCAATCATGGACTCCACCAACAAATTATTCATTGCAAGGACAAAACCCTAACCCTATTAGGGAATTTGTAACCATTAGAAGGCTTTTAGGGCAAACCAGGATAGGGGATATTACAAGTGGTATCAAAGCATCTTTCCTGCCATCCTGTGTATTCTTTATGTATTACATGTATTGGTGTATACCTCGTGACTTATGTGTATTCAAATGTATTCAAGTATATGCTTTGTGATGTATGTGTATTCAAGTGTATACTTCATGACTATGTATTTAAGTGTATACTCCATGACTTGTATTTGTATTCGAGTGTATATTCTATGATTTGTATTTGAGTGTATACTTTGACTTTGTATTCAAGTGTATACTTCATGACTATGTATTTGAGTGTATACTCCATGACTTGTATTTGTACTTGAGTGTATATTCAATGACTTGTATTTGTATTTGAGTGCATACTCTGACTTTGTATTCAAGTGTATACTACATGACCGTGTATTTGAGGGTATACTCTATGACTTTGTATTTTTATTCGAGTGTATACTCTATGACTTTGAGTGCATACTTCATGACTATGTATTCAAGTGTATACTCCATGACTTTGTGTATTCAATTGTATACTTCATGACTTCATGTATTCGAGTGTGTACTACATGACTTATGTGTGCTCAAATGCATACTCCATAACTTATGTATGTTCAAGTGCACACTTCATGACTTACTTGTATTCATGTGTATACTTCATATTCATGTTTTACGTGTGTATACTTTGTGAACTACGTGCATGCTTCATGCTTTATGTATTACGTGCATGTATTGCATGTAAGCTTCATGCTTGTGTATTACGTGCATATACCTTGTATGCTTCATGCCTTGTGTATCAAGTGTATGCCATGAATTGCGTGTGTATACTTGTTCATGCTTCCTGCTTCGTATACTTTGTGTATTATATGTATGTTTCATACTCCATGTATTAAGCGTATAAGCTTTGGGTATGCTTCATGTATTACGTGGATTTATGCTTTGTGTTTTACTTCATATATCACATATATTTGTGTGTATATACTTCGCATATTCTGTGCTTCATACTTGTATACTTCGTGTATCGCGCATATCTAGGTGTTTGTTTACTCTATGTGTGCTTAAGATTACCTTAAGTAAAAGCCAAATCTCTCAAAGCTTTATTTGTCAAATGCTTCGAATTAACTTATGAAGAGTTGTAATTAGTGAAATGGAAAAAGTATGACTCCCTCAAAACTTAAGGTATAAAAGGAGAAGACATTTCATTAAAGAATGACATCCAAAACATCATTTGAGGAATTCAATTGAGAATAGAACTCTAAGTAATTTTATAGAAAAATTAAATTAGGTTCTCAAGAATAATAATAATGATGCGATAAAGGATGAAACCCCAAATACAAAAAGTGTGACCCTTCGAATGTAGGACTTCCTAACAATAAAACATAAAAGGAGAATCATTTCCTTGTGAAGAAACCATCAATAGGAAATAAATCTAACACTCAACTCAAAGGTAAGGTATTATTCTCGAAAAAGGCAGCCAGGAAGAGTAGTGACTCCTTCAAGAAATAGATATAAAGGATAAATCAATCACCTATCCTTCGAGACATCAAGCGATTAAAATATCCAAAAAGATTTCCAAGGAAGGAACAATCATAACAACTCAACATAGTTAAGGATAAAATCTAATGATATGACTTAACTTTCACTACTCAAATAGAAACTCGCATTGCCATCACTAGTTGTTACAAAAACTTAGGCATAACTAAAGATACAAAGATGGATTAAGATAAATTTTGAGGTGCACTGAAGTATCATCTTGACCTAGGATGGTCAACTTCTTAAAAGCCAAAACAATATTTTTAGAAAATGTAATAAAGACAATTCAATTCTTTAGGAACCTATAAATTAGACTATTGAAAGATCTTACGAGAAATATTGGGAATCTATCAAAAGATATTGTTCTATTCCTTTGGAACAATATCAAATGTACAACCATATGATCTATCCCACACGCATAGAACAACGGTAATACATGGATCAAACTTGTAGCCTACAAAATTGATCTAGTAAACTTATCTTATGAACTAAATTCATTCTCATTCTTCCAAGAATCGCCTCATAAGTTCTTTTCTTAATCAAAGTAAAGGACATCAAGGTGCCTTAGATAAATTTAATACAGATCAAGTTACGATAAAAAATGTTAAATAAGCCTATATTAAGTTATATTATGGGCCCATAACCCACAAAATCCCAAAACCAAAAAAAATGAGAGAAAATATTATGAAGGCACACCATGAAGTATCCATTACAGGGTCATCAAGACTATTATAAAATATGCAAACAAGTAGACCAAAAAGATATAAGACCATTGCAATCGGGGTCATAGATGAGTGTCATGTTTCTAATTCCCATGTTAATAAATAGAAAGCTCACGTTTTTTGCATGAACTCAAAAGGGATATCCATATGCAAGGTTGGGTCAACTTAACTGGTCCTTTAAAGATGTAGATAATACCAAAGAAGAACTTGATTTTCAGATTGAGGCTTTATACTATACTGATGAAGATGTCTTTTAATTTCTTCTCTCTGAGAATGAGAGAAAACTTGTCTTAAATCACAGACCCTACTAGTTACCAAATCTTGGTTTTGTTGTTGTTGAGGGATATTGGGAAATACAAGTACATGAATTGTCCTCATACTTCAGAGAATCTTATCAACCTTATGACCGTAAGGGGCAATGTTGGCAGTTGGATCGAGGCAAGTATACTAAGCAACGATTCTTCAATGAGGATCGATTTGGGATACTAATTATTTTGGGAGCATCCTAGTTATGATTGCTTGATGACAAACAATCTTGGGTGGGGTGGACTGTCATGTCCCCTTATGCGATCATGGATTAATCCCCTTACATAGAGAACCGAAGGGAGAATAACCAAGTAATAAAATTAGACAAAAGATCGAAGGCATTGAAAGGAGCGATTATTAAAAGACAATTGGCATTAATTAAGGAATAATGTTATCTAACACTAATTATCTCTTGAGCGATGTTAGTTAAGGTCGCTAACAAAAAGAGGTGTCTATTACAATGAATGTAGACAGTGAAGGGATGCGTCCCTCAAGCAAACGGTGGTATAAGAAGAAACACAATACAACAGCAATAGGCATCGAGGAGGAAGAAATAGGACTCAGGAGAAGCAAGAAAGAACATCCAAGGAAGAGACTCTGGGGATCACCATGGCTACACCAGGTGTATTTCTGCCTTATCAAGTAGGATAAATTTATATACAAAGAGTGAATTGTCTTTCTGTATCAGCATTAACTAATCATTTTCTGAGCAAGTGATTTGACTCTTAAAGCAGAGACCTGTTATCTATATAACCTGCTCAAATATATTTATGATAGCTTTCTGCTTAGAGTAGCCGTCTGATTATATATATATATGTATATATAGTTGGTCTATTTATAACAACATGACTATATGTATTGAATGATGATGATACATAGGCATTGATTATTTAAGTATATTGATTTGGGGTTTCCTTAATATATATATATATATATGCATTGAGTTGATAATTGATGAAGTGTCTGCATCTATTTCTGTGTGTTAATATTTGAGTGTTTGAAACTGATTGTCAACCCACCTGGAGGAAGGGGTAGGAAGAGGACGGTGTGCTCCACTTATGGTCCACCCACTCCAAAGAGAAGGTTGAGCCATGGAGGAGTGGCAACCCCACTTATGGTCCACTCAATCTTAAAGAAAGGAGGGGCCATGGAGGAGTGGAAGTACTGAGAATGCTCGTACGCTCCGCACATTTCCGCAAGTGGGCAAAGTGTTTGCCGAGGTTGGAAAATGGCTGGGGAAAGCAAGTACAAGTCGCCAAGAGGGAGAGTTGTGGTATACAACCTCTTAGGTTGGTATATGGCTTTGGGCAGACCCACCATGCCACTTTTTTTAGTTCACATTAGGCTGCATTGTTGATAATCTATAAATATGTCGCCATGGATTAGTGCTAACAAGTATATATGTATGATTGGCAATGTTGTTCATAAGGTGTATGCAGGTTTCAATCATGGACTCCATGTAATGTCCCCTTCTCATCAGTGATATCCAGGATGGATCGTTAGCCTATTCCGGAGGCCCGTAGGCTAGTTGGAGGCAATAATTAGGGTTTCTAGCTGTGTGGTGATCTCTTCTGAGCTTTTGTGGATTTGTTTTCAGTGTATGACAGTTTGATTATTGGATTCCTTCTGGGTTTGTAGAGAGCTTCGGGGTGATATGACATGCATTGGCATTTGAGGACTTTCTTGAGCTTACTATTTTTAGTAAGTACTATTTGTCAGTGTATGGCAGTTTGATTATTGGATTCTTTCTGGTTTTGTAGAGAGCTTCGGGGTGATATGACATGCATTGGCATTCGAGGACTTTCTTAAGCTTACTATTTTTTGTAAGTACTATTTGTTAGTGTATGGCAGTTTGATTACTGGATTCCTTTTGGGTTTTTAGAGAGCTTCAGGGTGATATAACATGCATTGGCATCCAAGGACTTTCTTGAGCTTACTATTTTTAGTAAGTACTATTTCTGGCAGCATGATCTATGGCAGAGTATGGCGTTGAGTTCTTTCTTGACAGTCCTTACTTGGGATGGACAAAAATAATATAATATGGGCACTTTATTATTTTATTTTTAAAACGGCAACCTTGGCATAATTAAATATTATAAAGTTAAGTTGTACCCCTATGCCTAGGAGACAACTTAAAGTTGTTTTAAAAGGGGGACTATATGAACATTTAAAAAATAAATTAATTATTTATGCCAAAAGGGAACACCTAGGGAAAGTGGGAAAAAAAAAGGAAATAAAGTGTTTTTTTCTAATCTTAGGGAAAGTTAGAAAAATTAAGGAAATAAAGTGTTTTTTTCTAATCCTAGGGAAAAGTGAAAAAAGAAAGATTAGAAAAGGATGAAAAGAAATTTTTTTTTCTAATTTGTTAAAAGAATGTTTCTTCTCGTGTGTGGTGCCCATATTGGGGAAGTTTCCCAAAGCTTTCAAGGAAGAAAATATAAAAGGATGTGAGGGCTTCTCTTTTTATTATGCTATGGATATAGCTGATATTGAAATGTTATTGGAGTACTTATTGATCTAAGGGCTTTGAGGACGAAAACCCTCATAGTTAACATTGGTTTCGGGTTTGAAAGATAACCCCTAGCTGATTGATTGTGGAGGAATCCATCTAGGGTTTCTACAGGTGCTTCATTGCAGGAGTTTGGATTGGTGCAATAGTTGATGTATTATTGCATTTTTGAATAAGGAGTTCGACTGAATGCAATAGCTGGTTTATTATTGCATTTTTTGAATAAAGGTTTGGATTGATGCAATAGCTGGTTTATTATTGCATTTTATTGGAGAAATTGCATAGTTGCAGCAACTGGTTAATTCAAAGAGGTGTCTATTCTGCTGTATGACTGTTGCAAACTTTACACTTCTCCCTGGCAACCATTTTTAGAGGGGTTCAAGGCATGTTTACATGTGAGTTCATGAATTGTAATTCCTAGATTTTTTGGGTATTGTTGTTTTAGATAATAGGGGTTATTTTATGAACTGGGTTGTCAATATATTGTGAAAGTAATGAGTATTTAAGCTGGTATAAGAATCTGAAATTTTCAGCTGTGTATTCCCAATGCAATTTCCGTTTTGAGTTAAAAATTATTATTGCAATTACACAAGGGTTTGCAAGTTGCAGTAGTTGGTTTATTGTTGCACTTGAAGGATTTGATTTAATCAACAGTCATATATATGAGTTTTGCATATTTGATCATGTATTCAGCATTGTAATAAGACTGCCAATCTAGTTTGTTCTATCAATTTGCATATGTTCGTTCATGTTTCATGCTTGGTAAAAACCTAATTGAAAGGTGCAAAGGTAAAAATCAGATTTTCAGTCCTAGGGTTTGATTTTGACATTGCAAATTCAAAAAATTTGGTACATATCCTAAAAGGGACATTACACTCCACTAACAAATTATTCATTGCAAGGACAAAACTCTAACCCTATTAGGGAATTTGTAACCATTAGAAGGCTCTTAGGGAAAACCGGAACATGGGACATTACAGTGGCAGTGGCTGGATGGTGGGGGGACGTTTCCCCAAGTCCCTACGTCTTAGAGACGTTCCCGTCTTGGAAACATCCGATTTTGGGGAGGGGATGTGTCCTCGTGGAACATTGGAAAAGTTGGTTTATTGGGTTATCAAGCTTCTCTCTGGATGGTAAATTTTAGGTGTTCTCTAAAATATTGTCTACTAGTCATGTTTACTACTCTTCTTGTTGGGTCCCTTCTAAGGCTTTCTATTCGAAAATTGAAAAATTGCTTAGGGGTTTTCTTTGGGCCTCTTTTGAAGGCAACAAAGGCTTTCACTATGTGGCTTGGGAATATTGCTGTCTCCCTCATGATACTGGGGGTTTGGGCCTTCTCTCAATCCATTGACACGGTTTAGCACTTTATGCTAAATGGATTATCAAGGCCCTAGAAGGTGAGAATGCTTGGAAAATCCTCATTCGGCATTTTATTTCACTGGTATGCCCTCTAGGCATCTAACTTGGAAAGGCCTTGGACTTAATACTCACCTCACTATGAAGGAACCCATTCAAATACAAGACATTTTTGTTATCAAAAGCATTTCAAAGGCTTGGGAGTCCATTAAGCCTTTGCTTTTGTGGGCTAGCAATGAATTCCATAGTGGCCTTTCCATCAATCAATAGTCCATTTGATGCTCTCCAGTCCTTTCTTGTCAAGATCGACCTCTTGCCAAAGCCCCTTGCGTTCAAGCTTTGAGGTTTTATAACAGAGGAATGAAAACATTGTTAGATCTTTTCAACATAGCCACCAAGAATTTTCAGACTTGGACTGAAGCTAAGTTGAAATTTTGATTGATCAACCAAGATCAGGAGACATACCAGATAAATATTGATGCCATTCTTCTCCACATGGTTCACAAAATTGGGGTTAGGTCTTTCAAGCCTTGGTGGAAGGATTGGAAATGGTATCTAGATACACCATTTCACAATTAACAAACCTTGTAAGGGATATTTATGGCTTACACCTCATCTCCCCATGGTGGCTTAGTTAAATCTTTGTTGGCATCTCCAGTGGGCACTTTTTTGTAGATTCCAGATTGTTTGGTTGGCTATTCTTGAGCTCAAGTTGGTTCATTTTGCTTTTATCAAGGTCTTCAACTGGGCATTCACCTGTCTCATCTGGGAGTTCTTAACCCTCGTCCATTTGTGGACAACTTGAGACTCTCAAGCACCTCTTTTGGTTCTGCACTATAGCCCAAGAAGCTTGGACTTGGATTCATGACTTCTTCAATCCATTCAAGCCTGTCCCATTCTCCTGGCATATGGTTTTACTGGGAGATTGGCCCTGCCTCCCTTTCAAATTTACCTAAGATTTAGCATGCTTTTATGGTGGAGATTCTTTTTGGCATTTACTTGCAACATACAACATACAACCTTTTGGTTCCTCCCAGCTTTTTGGAAAGGGAGAGGACAGCATTAAAACTCTCCACTACGATAACTGGGATGTCTGCATAGATGTATTTGAAATCCTGAATACTCCACCAGGGGAGCCTTGCTTGAACCTCAGTAGTCCAAAGGTTGGTCTAAAATTATACCTCCTAGTTTGATATCCTGTGCCTCCATTAGAGGTTGGGAGAGGTTCATTTCTATGCATATCCTAGTAATGCCATGTCTCTGTTCTATCTATGAAACCAGAAACCCCCAGGAAATTGACAATGGCATTGCCAAACATTTTTTAAATGTCCTCTCTCCAGTAACTGTATGGAGCTTAAAGAGATGGATCCAAACAGGAATTTTTGATGGACTCTCTTCGCTTGGGTCAAAGCGAGGCCTTCATGAAGGAACTTGGCTGTTTAAAGAAATACTATCATCCTTCAAGTGCCTTCATTTTGTGCCTCACACTTGTTATAAAATGGCTATAAAATACTAAATAGCTGTTAGCCACCAGAGAAATATCCAGGTTTCCCAAAAGCTGTGAGATCTTTCTACTCCAGTCTTCAACAAAGCTAAGAGTGGTAGGAATTCCCATGCACTTACATACCAAAGCATTTTCATGGAAACATACAAGATCCTTTGTGTTTCAGGGAGTACAAGTAATCAGTGTTTGGCCTGACATTTTTGCAGACATCGATTCTATTCCTTGAGCTGAACAGACCTTGGGAAAGGGCTGGTCAGATCCTTCAGGTCCTTTGTATAGTGTCTGGATGCACAGAAAATGATAAAAAAACCAGAACTGGATGGATAGGAAGCTGGCCCGGTATCTTTCACCACCTCCTTGAAAGAAGAGGAAGGGCAATTCTCCTGTCCCCAACAGTTAAGTCACAGGGTTCAAGTTCGAGTTCGAGTTCAGCAACGATAAAATTTGGATTAAGTTCGGCGAGGAAAAAATTGGAAAAAAATTGTGATTAAATTCACCTTATATAAATTTGAATTTTTTAAAAATATAAGTGATAAATCCATAAAATTGTCAAAATAGTTTAACATTGTTAAATAGATGCCACATTTATAAACCCTGATAAACTTATAAACCATCATTTCAAAGGGCAATGTTGAACACATAAACCATCATATTGTAGCTGTCAAATTGAACCTCAACCCATTGCCATAAGTTATAACCATCACGGGGATTAAATAAGATAGAATGCAGTCATATAAAACATCAATGAAGCGAGGGCGGAGAAGACAAGGAGAGATGCACACAAGAAAATGAATGGTGGATATAAATTTGACTAAATCTACGCCGTTTGAGTCTGTTTTCTAACGTGTTTACAGTGTATAAATTTAAATAAATCTGCAAAACCCTAACAAAAGCACTTTTTAAAAATATATTTTAATAAAAAAGCCTTTGTGTTTTTTCTGTATGAATTCGAAGATGGATTTTATTGATTTTTATAAGTTTTTTGGAAGTTCGCTGAATTTTGAAGTTCAAGGATAAAATTTGGGGAACCCTGTGACTTAGCCCAACAGTATTTGCCATAGATAATAACTATAAGTGACAAGGCACACACCCAGTCAGAGTCTTCAATTGGTAACTGCGATTGCAGCTGCTTATTTAGACAATATTGTTACTAAGCCTGACTTATCACTACCTACTTCATTGAATTTTACCATGGGCTTGTGGAATGACTGGTTTTGTGGATCTAGTTAATGTTTAACAGCCTTTTATGATGTATGCATTTTTTTTCTGGTAGGGATCATTGGACTGCATTAAGTAGTTAACCCTTGAAATACTGCAAGGCAAGGATCTGATTATAAATTATTTTTAATAGAACTGACAGAAAGAGATATGATAAATGGAAAAGTCTGAATGGAGACAAAATGCTTAATTTTCAAGTAGCCATGCGTACTTGGTTTTTCTTTGTAATGTTTAGCAGTTTTCTGAATTATATTATATTAAGATTTTTTTTCTTCCCATATTTATTTTAAATATTAAATTATGTTATCATTTTGCTGGTCATTGTTGTCTGCAGTTATGGCCACAATTCCTGATACAGGTTTATATCCGTTGCACCGTTGCAAAATTCTGCACCTGGTATATCTTATTTATGTGTTTATTTGTATCTTCTCTTGGAAAATTCTGCACCTAGTATGTCTTATTTATGTGTTTATTTGTATCTTTTCTTTCAAAATTCTGCAACTGCTATGTTTTATTTATTTGTTTATTCATCTTTTCTCTTTATATGAAAGAATGAACATCAAAAGGTTGATACTTATGTTTGTACACAACTGGACGTGCTCTTTTTCTTATTTGAATTTTATGTGGTCTTCTTGTACTACTAGTGGACATTATAGATCTTGCTTTTATGTATTAATATGAATTGGCTTGTTCAAAATTTATTTAGGTGAGGCATGGGCAGGGTTACCACAATGTGGAAGGAGAGAAGGATTTCAATGCATACATGTCCACCGAATTTCTTGATGCCAGTCTTACTCCTTTAGGATGGGAGCAGGTATTTGCATTCTCTTTAGTATCTTGCACGATCTCCTGAATTTCTGATGTATCATATATGATAATTAGTCTGCTAGAGTTACATAATAGCTTTAATACTTGTACAAATCTATGGATCAATCAAGCTTCCTTTTTATTATCTTGATGGTAGTCATATTAGTTACCCCTAGATGGGACTTGGTAATTTGACACAACAATATATCATCTGCTTCTTGGCCATAGCTTAGAGAAGTTCCAAGCCAAACAAGAACTATGTCTGGATTACATTACCCAATTATGGGCTTGTTTAAAATATGGCATACAAATCTGGTTCAAAATAACAATGAATTATCTAAGATATGAGCTGTTAATATTAGACATCTTCTATTTTATGACAACTAGTTTATTTTCATTAAGCATGCTCTTTTGCACGGCATAAAGCATCCTATTTTTATATCTTCTATAGGAGTAATCTTTATTGGGTACCGTATTTGCCAAAAAATTACATTAAAACAAAGTTAATGTGTCTTACAGGTTAGAAATCTGCGTAAGCATATTGGAAATAATGGAATTGCTTCTAGGATTGAGTTGGTTGTGACCTCTCCTTTGATGAGGTATTGAAATGATCGGCATATATCAATGGTAACTTATTCTCTCTCATCTTCTCCAATCAATTGGATGTTGAATGACAAGATATGGAACCAACATTTAACCAGTTTCATTCAACTGTGAAGCAAAGTTTCACAAAGATGTACAATTATGCAGGCCCCTAAGCAACAGGAGAAATGAAAAATCTTGAATCTATCCAAGAATATTGGACATCAAATTGTATTTAGCACCTAACCTAATTCAATATTTACTTGAAATCTGATGTTGAACATCACAATATGATCCCAGGACTATGCAGACAGCAGTGGGTGTTTTTGGTGGTGGGGGCTATATAGATGGGGATTCATCTCCTCCGCTAATGGTGGCTGGTGCCGGTAAGAGCAGTCAGGATGCAATTTCAAGTTCAAATTGTCCACCTTTTGTTGCTGTTGAATGGTGTCGAGAACATTTGGTGAGTGGAGGGTGACTGTTAAAAGTTTGTGTGATGCTGTTTTATTTTAGTATTATTCTGTTTTTCGGTATATGTATAACATTTTGTGATGGATGCATAAATGATTTTAATTTTGGAGCTTAAAAAAACATCACCAGGTATAAAGCAGGAACCTATTAGTAGCTTTGCAGTCTTAACACAATGAAGATCTTATGTCAGTTGAGAAAACAAACTGACTTGTCTATAATGTTACTTTCTTTGTGTGTGGAAAGCTGTGTGTTGCAGTAGATTTTCAGAAATTATTATATTTCTGTTATAGTTTACCTAGAATACGACAAGTATACTCATACTCTACTGGCTCATTATTTGTATTGAACTAAAAACCTGACCATTTTGGAGTGAATACTGGTAAAAATTAATGTTCTACACTAAAGGCTGGAAGTGTCATAGTGCCTTGTAAGATCTATTGTGGGGTGGAGATCTCATTAACTGCCCTTGTTTTTTAACCAATTGTGTGGTGACGTACTAGATGACTAATTTTCTGTGTAGATCTCTGCATGTGCAAGCTAGCATCCATTTGGCATTCTTAATTTCCACATTTTTGGTTGTTGCCTTGGTGTCACATTTAAGATGTTTTCTTTTTCTGCAAACCATTCTATTTTCTTGTTTCATACTTATTCAACAATCCCCCGCTAACTACATGTAGCAGTAGAATGCTTGTAAGTCACCTCTGGTTGTCTTTCTTTTGAGTTTCCTCTCTCTCAGTTTTTGATGCATATGAGAATCAAATAATTAGGGGGTGGTGCATTTCTACCATCATTCTTTATTCATATGCTTTTATTAATATTTTTCTATGTAGATTAAATCATATTTTGGTCTGTACCAGGGAGTACATCCATGTGATAAGAGGAAAAGCATCACTGAATATCTGCCTCTCTTCCCTGCCATTGATTTTTCTCTGGTATGTTTTTAGACAGCAGCCTTGAATTAAACTGTTGGTTTAACCAATTTTTGTTATTTCCTTAAAGGTGGCTTGAAGGCTTCTTGTTTTTCATCTCCTTGCATTGACTGCATTTTTCTGGTCTTTGGAATTAATTACAGAATGCTCCTATTTGCTATATTTTAATGTAACCTCGAGAGCTGAAATCCACAACCTTTCTTATTACTTTCTTTATGCAGGTAGAAACAGACGAAGATGTTTTATGGAAGCCAGATGTTAGAGAAAAAATAGAAGAAATTGTAGCTCGTGGAAGATCATTTTTTAACTGGTTTGTACTGTTGAAAATTTTCATCAAGTTTCTTTTCATAAATCCATAATGTTTTATTTGAGAAATTCAATAACACTACACGGAAAGCCCACTGTTATTGTAATAAGATTTTGTACTAGGTTTTTTAATAATAAAATCCAGCCTTATTGTAATGTCATGTGAATTCAGAACTTCAATAATGAATTAGGCACATGAATTATAATTATTAATGGTTGGGGAGCACTTGCTTCCAACTGTTGCGATTGTACAGGAACATGCAAAGACATTATCATCACAACATAGACTTTCTAGTTTTGACTTGGGTGATTGTGTTGGAGTTAATGTACTTATAATGCATATGTCAATTGGATTCCAATACATTCATTCTGCTTATTTGTGGCTATGTGTCTAATTGTTACAAGGTTGCATTGAACACTGACTTTTGAATTTGCCTTCATAGCCTTTTTGATAGAATTTGCGGATATGATTGGTTGCAAAGACCATGCACTGGATTCTCTTGCTTATTTTGTTGATGAAAAAGTAGACAGTCAACAAAGGTCATGGTTTTGATATGCTTTTTGAGGATATTCTTTTGGAGTTGCATCTCATCAGCACAATCTTTAAACTTGTTGTTCCAGACGGATCAAAGACCTGTGGTGCTATCTTCCTTTTGATTGGGCACACATTGAAAGGGTGGAACTCCTATGCTCCAACATATGATCTATTCTAAACAAACAGGTCCATTAGTGCATTGTCCAAGTAAAATTTACTACCCAACCTCTTTATCTTGAGAGAGTATTCAGGCTTACTATAGTCTCACAGATGCAAGTCCCTTGATGATTCAGCTTCCACTGGGGAGAGTTAATCATATTTTGTCCATTGTTCTTGAGATTAGGTTGCCCCAATGGGTCTCCTTGACAGTGGTGTTGGTATTACTAAGACTGATTTGCTTCTTCACTTATTTATATTTCCACAAACCTACTCCCACCCTTCTGGTGCTCCTCAGAAATTCAGGCTGCCAATTTCATTAAACAAATAATACTCTATAACAGTGGTTTGTAATGGACTACAAGTATTCAGATTTTTACCAAAATGTCTTAGGCACATAGGCCTCTACAAACCAATAACCTACAGGCACACAAGGTCTCTACAATCCCACAACCTACAAGCACTTAAGGCCTCTACAAAGATTGATATTATTCAGGTAAAATAACAGAAACTACAGGCCTTTTGGGGCCTCCTCCTTTATTTCTTCATTGAATCTCCAGACCTGATTGATTTTCTTTTCTTGTCTGCCACTGCTCCAATAGGCCTTAATGTTGTTGTCTTTTTTAAGTGTGCCAGTCACCCAAATTATATCTCTAGCGCCCAGCAATTAAACTGCTAGCAGCCGTCACCTAGGATCAGGGATAAATTAATTTTTTTGACAAGGAATGTCAACTCCAGGGCTAAAGATGCAGCAGTAATGATGCACAACTGTCAGCAGTAATGATGCAGCAGAAGTGAAGGTGCCAGCAGGAGGAATATGCCGAGAATAGGATGGCTGCACCGGGGAAGGTAACCGCCCAGTCAGAGGAATAAATGACTGCCGCCAACCATCCAAATAGCAAATCTTAAATATGAAAGAAACAGTCACTACAGAAACCGCCTAGCTGTTAGGAGTTTATTTATTTTTTAGACGCTACCATGTTATGACTCATCCAGGACAAAGTGAAATGCCAGCGTAGGATGGCTATTATTGCAGCGTCCAGTTTCATCATATAATTATTACCCTCCAGCACAAGGCATATAGATGGAAGACTGAAGTTTGAAGCCAGTTATGCCCAGCAGAGAGAGGCAAAACACAAAACAACAGTTACAGCAGAAAGGAAGAAGCAGACAGACCTGCAACAAACAAAAATCAGAAGACCAAAAGTTAGAAGATCATTTTGGGTGTGCAGGATTGCACGAGCCCTACAATGCTCCTGCATCAAATCCCATCTCACTTTCTTCCTATGAAGATTGATATTAAACAAACTACTCGAGAGTATAGATCTCAACAATGTATTGAGGTCAAATATATTTTCCCCTTACAATCCCTCAGCTTTGAGGAGGGGTTGTAAGATTGTGACAGTTTCAATGTCATACCTCGTGGGCCCTCTTTAGCTTGTGGTTATTATTCCAAAGATGTCCATATTTACTTGTTGTCTTATATAGTCAAATGTAGTTATCCTTTCAATTGTTGCTTTTCTTTTGAACATATTCTTGTGTCCAATCTTGTGTCTTTGAAAGATGGTTGAACAATTTTTTCCGAACTTGTTTCTCTGTTCAAGCAAAATCTATGGCATAATAAGTACTTATATGATTCAACTCATTTGAAAATGTATCTTCTTTGGAAGGCTAGGATAATGGATGTACAAATTTATTTTTGGTTACTTTAGCTAAAGGATGTTGTACTTGGTTAATTGGCTCTGAAAATACACAAGATAAACTGCTTTCTATAGAAGGCTCACCAATTATTCATATTCAGAATGTGGTGATTACATTACTTTCAAGTATGCAAACAAAGAAGCCTAATAACCACACATTTCATAACACCTGTTAGGGCAAATTTTGCGCTCTATTTGGATCTTGCTTTGTCAGGTTCCTTGATTCTAGGTTTGGAATTATTAATCCATTAGGCACCAATGTATGTGGTGGGCCTGGGGTAATGTTGTAGTAGACCCACTTTAGGTGTACCCTTTTTGTACCTTGGGTTCCACAATTATGGTCCCTACCTTAGGGTTTGATATGTTGAATCTAAGCCAGCCTCTGGATAATAGGATTTTAATAAGAAATAAAGTCACCTTAAGTTTAGGCATTCATATTGATAGAAACATATGGGAATATTGCCCTATCCATCATTCATTTCAAAGTGCTAAAATGATAATTTTTACATCGTTTATCATCCATATTGTATGTCTTTCTTTATTGTTGCATGCTAAACTATATGCTTGTGGAATGCTAATGGAGTAGATTATGTCACATCTTAATCACAATTGTCTTGAAGCAAGTTAAGTAGATCTTGAGGGTAACA
The DNA here is from genome assembly GCA_027924645.1 of Cunninghamia lanceolata. Lineage (NCBI taxonomy): Eukaryota > Viridiplantae > Streptophyta > Pinopsida > Cupressales > Cupressaceae > Cunninghamia > Cunninghamia lanceolata. Next base: position 13,601,603 of record BSBN01000584.1, on the reverse strand, counting down.
TAACCCATTCCAACATAGTATTGGAGCTATGGGGCTGATTCTTAAAGGAAGAAGAGAAGGCGCAGATACTAGAACAAAAAGTGTTATTAGGGCTCTTTATAGGGTTTCAAACAAATTGTGAAATTTGAAGTTTTGTGAAGAATATTACAGATATGTTCCAACCGCTACTATATGAGTGAAGGAGTGGTGATGTTTTGAGCTGCAACATAGTTGGTGGCAAGATAAAGATTTAAAAATAAAATAAGGTTGCTGCGAGTAGTGGCAGTGGTGCTAGGGCTGAGCAAGGGTTGCTTTGTTGGCCACAATAAAAACTCATTCCACAAGACATAGCCACTCGTGAGGCTTCACTAACAATGGAGGAGCCATTGTAGCGGTGACACTATTGTTGCAAGCAAAGCACATGAAGTAGCAAAAGGGTTATGATTGTCATGTCCCCATATCAAGGAACTGTTTAAATTAAAGATTTAGCCATAGTCCATTAATAAATATATATAATATTATATGATACTATCTATAAATATTCGAAATATAAATAACAATTATAATCATTAATATAAATATAAATATTAAAATAGCATATTATTATTATATAATAACAATATATGATAATAAATATAAATATTAATATTAATTATTATTATGATTATAATATAACAATACATGTTTATAAATATAAATATTAATAAATATTATTATAATATATATATTATTATATAAGAATAAACATCAATACAATAATATAAGTTAATTATTATAAATATTATAAAGTCTATCATGACCCGATATTTAGACATTCTTTAAATTAAAGATTTAAACAACATATAAAAGTTGGTGAAATTGCTTTGGTAAAATATATATTTAAGTAAATATATATTATTATTAATACATAATAATATTATTATTATCCTATACTATAATTATATAAAGTGAGAGAAGTAGTTCCTATGAAATAAAATCAATAATCTTATATAAGGCAATCAAATATAAATAAGCAGCTATTAAGTTGGTTGACACCAGCAATCACCTTAATAAATAATAAATAAAAAAAGAGAAACATTATTAAAGCCACAACTGTTGGAAAGGGTATATCCTTTTACCCACGGTAAACCCTTGGAAATATATAAAAGGGCATAAGGGCGTATTATGGGAAGGGATGTGGAAGTATATATTATATAATATATAAACAGCAGCAGCAATACAATAAAAATTATATTAGTCATTCCATCGAGCAAGGAAAACATTGGAAAATAGAAAGAAGACCGCAGCGATGGGTAAGGAATCCGAGGTAAAGCTACAGGTGGTAAGTAAGTATTTATATTTACTTGTTCAATTTATGATTTGTATAATATAAATGATAAGATTATTATGAAGGAACAAATATATATGTTTATGGAAATTAAATGATAAAATATATGGGTATATGTATGATTCCAACACAATAGGCATTATGACATAATGTGATGATTTTCATATGAAGTAGTTATAATGCTATTTACCATATGAATCAAGATATGTTTATTGTTGATTTGTTTGAGCATTTGAAAGACAAGTTGGTGATATGCTTGGAGCTGACTAGGACTCTCCCTTTAACCCCTCTATCACCTCTAAGGTATGACATAGTTGGAATAGTTTGTTTTAGCCTAGGTATCTCTCGACTGGACGTAAGTCCCTCGAGCCAAGTGATGAGGAACCCCGCGTGTGGGTGAAATCCTTGGGCCTAGAAGAACTTGTAAAAGTTAATTTTGCTCTACGGATGGTGACTCTCGTCTGGATGAGGTACTCCGTGTGTGAGTGAAATCCCATGAGCCAAATGGTGAGGGACTCCGTGTGAGTGAAACCGTTGGGCTTCCGTAAGAGACGGTGGAACTATTTCTTTAATGAAATCATACTTGGTGATATAGAGCTGGTTAACGCAAGAGTCTACCTTAAGTCCCTCACAAGTCATATCATGAACCAATGATTAAAAGGAATAACATATATGTGAATGTATTTATGAATTAGGAATGTTATAATGAATGATGATGAAATGAATTATATGAAATAAAATGTGAATATGATCTAAAATCTAATAGTCTTAATGATTCCATGTTGAAAGAAAAGATAAATGGATTACTAATGTTCGCTTTTACTAAGCTGAAGTTGTGTTAGATAGTGAAAATTTTTGGCTTACTAGAAGGGGACATTACAATGATGAGATGTGTGTGCTCTTAGAGCTAAAAGAAGAGTTCTATCATGGCATTGTTGTTGAGCCGCACAAGTAGAAGGGGCGCATGAAGTTGGACAAGGTGAGGTAGAGCTCATAGGGTACTAGTTTATGTCAGCATAGAGGAGTTCATAGAGAGTTTGGTGTGAACAAAGGCTGTTTGAGGCAGTGCAAAGCTCAGTGGAGCTTGCAAAGGTTTATAGGGGTGGCACAACACAAATGAAAACTAGTGGTGTCATGGTAGAGGCTACATGACATAGGCAGGTTTTGGGGATGGAATGTGGTGCTTAATGGAGAAATGGATAGGTTTAAGATAGCTTTGGGTATTTTTAAGGCAAATGGCACCCAAGAGAAAATAGATAGGATCCTTTGTGTCGGGTGGCCAAGGATAGAGCTAGCTTTTTGAAAGGTCAAAGTGGCAACTTCACATACAAGAGGCAACCATGTGAGCTTATAGGATGTAGGGATAGAAGGAAAGTGCTAGAAACATGCAGATCAAGGAAAAAAGAGAATAACAAAGGAGTATTGTAGGGAGGAGGATAAAGAACTTTTAAAGCCAAAACACAGTTGTGGCCAGCTCAGTTGTGGATTCAAATTTAACATTACTATATATTCCTCAAGTAATCTATGAGAGCCATCATCTTTAGGATTCCTTGCAGTAGCCAACTTCTAAGCCTTGGTCCTTCTACCAAGACTTTGTAGGAGCACTCTTTTTGGAAAATATTGTGGGTGCTATCGCCCGCCAATGATATGGATCTGCCGATGTATTCAAGAGTTGATGCTAGAGCTAGCTTCTAAGCCTTCAGGCTTGCAGGTGCAGCCTTGTCTTATCAGGTGTTTGAGTGCAGCTTTTTCTTATCAGGATTTGATGGAGCAATCTACCTCAAAGATGTTGCTACTTGTTAGAGCTTCTTTTGTGGCATTGAAGGTTGTAAATATGAAGCTTTAGTCAAACAATTATTAGAGGTCATGTGGAAGTCATCTGCACTTTCTTTGTGGCTGTTCCCGTGTTAACATTCAGGGACACTGTGTGGGTTTGGCCTTCCTCCAAATCAAGATTAAGTGGGGATATTATTGCTTATTTTTCCATCTATTGGAATATGACCTTGTCAGGGTCTTTGGATATAGTCTTAGATTTATTACAGATACCAATTTATGTACTGGTACTTAGGTAGTGTTATAGTGGTACTTGAGTTCTATAATTATAGGCCTTTACCTTATGGTGTGATACTTTGAATGTAGACCTATCTTTGTATAAGAGGAGGCTAACATAAAACACAGTTGGGCTAAGTTTAAATATTCATATTGCTTGAATTGTTAGGAATATTGCCTTGTCTATCATTCATAAAGTACTGAAGAGAGGATAACTAAACCTGTTCCAACAAGACTATAGAAACAAAACAATGGCATACTATTTAAGCTGAGTACTAGTTACCCTTATTTATGAACAATAAAGCAGCAGTAGAATGAAAGGATTATAACTGTCAATAACACCAGCAAGAACTCTAATAACCACTAGTACAATCGTAACATCCCACATACTGCCCAATGCCTCCAGTATATGGAGCTAAAAAACAATCACAGAAAGGTAGGCATCTAGGCGAGCTAGTTGTAAGAGATAGGAACCTAGAAGCATACTAGAAGCTACAAAGGATAATCTTAGTTGCGACAACTTTATTAGGCACACATTTTATGTATCTTGGGTTGGATTTCTCAATTTTAGGCCCTACCTTATGATGTGATACATGGAATGTGGACCTACCATTGTATGATAAGAGTTTGATATGAAATAAAGTTAGCCTATGTTTAAATGTTCATATTGAATGAATAGATGCAAATATTGCTCTTATTATTTATGATTAAATTGCTTGAGTGATAATTGCTATATTAAATGTCCCATTCATATCTTGTATATCTGTCTACTGTTGCATGTCAAAGTCTATGTCTGTGGTTTGGTAATGGATTATGATAGTACATATGACATCTGAATTACAATCGCCTTGGAAGGAGCTAAGTACATTTCAAGGATAACATAGCCTATTCAAACAAGACAGTAAAAATCAACTAGTGGCATACTTCTAAGGTGTTTACCAAGTACCAGTTATTTATTAAAAATATACTAGCAGTAGAATGAAAGGATCACAATTCTCATTCACACCAACACGAACTTTCCCAAAACACTAAGATAATCACACTAACCCATATACTACCCAATGCCTCTGATATATAGAGCTCAAAAACATTTTAAAAAGCTAGGCATCTAGGTGAGTTAGGTGTAAGAGATAAGGATTTAGAAACGTTCTCGAAGCTACTAAGGATAAACGTGGTACAGCCCTATGAATGTACATTTAAAAAATTTAGTGTGGATATGTACATGTCACTATGTACGTGCGATCAAGTTAATCTTACAGATCACTAATGCACATTAAATGAACTGTGCCTACAAACATGTGATATGTGTGCATGTCAATCACACATGTCTAGCATCTAAACACACCCTAAAACTATTTTATTGCATATCAAGCTATCAAAGAGTGCCATTCATACTAAGAAATTCATTTTGCAAGACTGGCATCTAGGTCAATTTAATGTGTCAAAAATAGAAAAAGTCAGAGTCCATTCCACAGGGAGTGACATTATTCAAACAACAGGACCATATGACCTTGCCCAATGCTTTAGCATCTATGTAATTCCAATTGAAAATGACTCACGCTCAAAGGATGCAATCTAATGGACTGTCTCTGTGTATTGTGATCTTTTTGTTTTTAATTCCACCTTGTATATTGGTTTATTTTGTTTCATACACTACTTCACTATATTGATAACATGTCCAGTTAAGATAGTTTTATACAATAAAATTAAGACTTGGAAGATTTCCTTTTGGTGTATCAACTAATTACATAACTTTTCTTTTGTGATAATTGGAAGAATACAGCAAGCAAAGAGTTGTAGAAAATGGGAAAAACCAAAATACAGGCCTCAATGCATGCTATGAACTATTTCTAATTTTAGTGTTGTGTTAGATTTATCATTTATGATGATAGTGGAATATGTCACAGTTACGACAGTCAAACCAGACTCAGATGTTTTCGAGGGACAACTACTACCAACAACATTTGGCACAGGCAGATGAACTCACAAGCAAAATGTGCCTGAACTTTTTGTGAGGAGGAATATTACATCTGCATGATTTTGTACAATCAAGAACTTATACTGCATTAGCAAAGCTTTGTAGCTGAGCACTTTTTTGTTTAGGAGGATTACTACATCTGCGTGTTTTTGTACAATCAAGAAGTTATAATTCATTACCAAAGGCTGTATCTAAGCACTGGGGTCAAATTTCTGAGTTACCAGAGTTTAAAAAGTAAAACATCAAAAACATCTGACAAGGGGTTTTTTGGTTAGTTTATTTTTCTGGCTCAATATGGCATTTGAGGAATTTGAACTCTCTTTGGATCATTATAACAAAATGATTGTTGCAAGAGTGTGATTATGCATTAAGTGACTGTTATTTGTGTCTGCAGGTTATTGACACGAAAGGAGAAGGAAATAGCAGTAGTCTCACACAGTGGATTTCTAGTACACACTTTGGCATCCTTTGGGACAGATTGCAATCCCTTGGTCAGAAGTGAGATTCACAAAGCGTAAGTAGATGAACTGTAAAGAAGCTTTTATTTGTGTGGTGGATGGAGATGTTTTACTTTTTATGTATAAATAACATGAATATGCATACATGAAAGTCTTGTCTTAAAGTATTGTGCATTCTCTTGAGTTCCAATAATTGTTTCCATCTATCGATATATTAATCTATGAGTTCTGCATAATTTTTTAAACATTGAATGGAGAAAAAGTGCTTATGTATGACTATGGACCATAGGCATGCCAGTTATTTATTCTCCTCAAAATTTACACTGAAAAAGATCAATTAGTTCCCAGAGAAGTGCAATCATAGTACCTTACAATATCTTGGAATTTGGGAGATCTATTCTTGTTTATCTGTTACAATAAAGATTTCCCTTTTTACTTTGAAATAGATACCAACGTTTTTTTGGCCTAGATATTTATGTGTCCTTCTACATGATGCTCTAAATAATTTGGTAGACTATGAAGGTTATAAGGAAGAGCTTATGGAAAATACTGTGTATTTTGTTATTCATCAATGTTTGAGATCACACTCCATTATCCATCTTCAAGATGAGAGCAAATGATGGATCATGGAGTGTGATCCGAAACATTGATGAATAACATAATACACAGATTTTTCCACAAGCTCTTCCTTACAATCTAATGGACTGTGAAAACCTCATGTACATTAAATATGAAGGTTACATGATATATGCTCATTGAAGAAAGCTTTAACAATGTTCAGACTAACTAGGGATAATATTGTGATAAAGGTATAAATCATTGGAAAGGTGTACATTGTGCCATAGCTTAAAAGTGAATCTAGATGCAACATGTATACAGAAAGAGAGATGGAAATATGAAATCCTAACCAGCTTGAGTATATATCCATTTTTTTAATTAGTGATGATGCAATTTGTTATGGAAACAAAATAAAGATTACAAAGCCATACGGAATCAATATTATAGTTCAGTCTTTTCCATACAAGAACAATGGCATAAAACTAACATAAATCAAAATACCTGCTTTGTTTCACAATAAAAAATTACAGAATGAAACCTAGGTCCAACTTCTAACCCTTCGTGCTTTGCGCTCCTCTTCTAAGATCAGCAAGAAAGATTAAACAATTGGCAGGGAAAATGAAACACCTCGACAATTGATTTTTATAAGAAAGTTAGCCATGAGCTGAAGTATTGTGTGATGTTGTCCATAGTGTTGAGATACATGTTGGCATCATGACATATCAATGCTCTAGAAACTATTTGTTGTTGGAAATATTGTCATTGATGTCAAAGGAGAAATCAGATTTGAATGAAATACTTCCCTGGCAGATCCATTTTCATAGCTACGAATTGCATCTGAGCATTTGTGCATTTTAGAGGAATCAAAACATGGTAGCTCAGACACAGAGTCGGAATACTGTTTTGACAGATGATAAAATTGAACAATCAAACCAACAGAATACAAGTATTTTTGGTTCCCTTTATTGGCAGGATTATCAGAACTTACATTCGATCCCAGGCTGGATATTAGAAAAAGTACATTGCAAGTGCTTTTTGACACACTTCACCAGCTCTTTGGGAGCATGTGTATGACTCAGTTCTCTTTCCATTATTTGATTATGTTTGGCATGCCATTGATCTGGCTGGATTCAAGGTACATGGAGATGGATCGGAACATGAACTCAAAGATATGGAAGAAGATGCTTGGCTATATGAAACGTGCACACTGGCACTGCAACTTGCTGTAGATCTTTTTGTCAAGTTTTACAACGCAGTAAATCCTATACTAAAGAAAGTATTGACACTTCTGATTAGTTTTATAAAGCAACCTCATCAAAGTTTGGCAGGAATTGGTGTTGCTGCCGTTGTTCTTTTGATGAGCAATGCTGGAGGCTTATTCTCAGATGAAAAATGGCAGGAAGTTGTATTATCGTTAAAATAAGCAGAGACAGAAACACTTCCTGACTTCGCTACAATTGTCCATAGCATGGAAGATATTGATATGGTAAATGCTGCAGATTATCCAACACCAACTTATGGAGCTTCATCTGATGCAGCAATTACTACTGAAGAAATGGAAGCACAAAGATTAAGCAAGTTAGAACTTGCAATCTCCGATACCAAATGTCGCACTGACGAACTGTTACAAAAGGAAATACTCGATAAAAAGTCATTGCTTCAAGCAAAAGTTGGAGAAATTAGCGAACTGAATACCAAAAATATTGAACTTAAGAATGAGATTGAGGTGTTGCGAAGAAGTTTGGAAGAGATCAAAGTACTGGAAGAATATTAGAGATGAACATAATCACAAATTAAAATTAAATTTTAAGTTATCAAGGGCAGTGACTTCTGGAAAGGATGTGACTCCTTCAAAGGGGCAGCAGTTGTATGAAGGGTCGTGACTCCTTAGGTAATAAGATACAAAGAGTAGAACATTCAATGAGAAGAATGAATCATGGAGTGAATAAGATATATATGGAGATCATTAAAGGAGGAAGAGTAATATTGAACATTATGGAGTGAATAAATATTATTACTTATCACAAGTAAAAATCAGCAAGGGATAAAATGTTTTATCTTTCAAATACAAGCAGATTTTTATGAAGGAGATCGAAATGACCATCATCTGTTGAAGGAGCAACATTCAGAAGGTGAAACCTTGTTTCTTTGGAGGTCGGTGCCTCCTAAAAGAAGAGATTGGTGTCTCTTGCTAAGTTGGTGCTTAGCAGTGGGGATTGGTTGTCTCCAATAGGTTGGTGCCTACAAATTTTGTAAAAGAATTTTATTTTGTGGCTGGATTTGGACAGTAGATCCAAGCAGCCTTTTTTTGTGTTTTTATTCCCAGAAAGGGTTTCCACGTAAATCTTGTGTCTCTTAATTGTTATATCTTGTGTGGATGCTGTTATTGTGGATATTAACTTTTAGTAAGTAAAAGATTATCTTATACTGATTCATCCCCCCTCTCTTAGTATAAGTGTGTGCTTAACATTTGTAATGCCCCCCTTTGATCCCTTTTTGAACTGGCAGTGTAGGAGTAGCTTGAGTGAGTGGACTGCCAGCGTAGGAATAGCTAGGTTTACTTAAATCATGAAATAAGGTGAATGAATCAGTTAGGGTCAGTTAAATAAGGAATAAGGTGGATGAGTCAGTTAGGCTCAGTTAAATAAGGATGGATTTGTCAATTAATTACCATTGATTGAGGAAGGAACTTGTTAGTTAGATTGCCATCTATTGAGGACTAGATTGCTTATTATTGAGTAAGCATAGACTATAGGCAGTGCTGGGAGGAAAAGAGTCACTTAAGAAATTTGAAAAAAAAAGTCTACTACATTCTCATGCTTGTGATACTGTCACAATAGTTGGTGGCGTTTGGAGATGGAATCTGTAAAATGTGATACTATGATCATCTTGGGGATGGAAGCCCTCAAGGACAACACAGGACTCCACACAAGCCTTTTTCACAGAGTTTGGGGCCGCACCCTCTCGATCCAGGAATCACTAGGAGACATGACACCTTTAGGAGTCAATAGTTGAGTGACATGACCCGCAATGAGATGCGAAGGAAGCAATTATGCTTTATCTACAAGGAGCCTTGGGACTCAACACTAGGTGCTTGGGAAAGGGGCAAGTGTGTCTAATTGAACTGTACTTTGATGACAAGGGAGAGCCTGAGCCGTGCATGGAGGTATAGGGTGTGGAGGAGGATGAGGTATCACTAGCAGGTCTTTCGTCACTAGAGGGAGTATGTTGACATTTTAGATCCACCCAACTTTGTCTTGCTTGAGGGAAAGCAAATTCTATGCAGGAGGATTTGCCATTTGGCCCCTTTTTGAACTGGTAGTGTAAGAGTAGCATTGAGTGAGGGGATTGGTAGTGTAGGAATAGTTAAGATCAATTAAATTATGAAATAAGGTGGATGAGTTAGTTAGGGTTAGTTAAACAAGGAAATAAGGTGGATGAGTTAGTGTCTGTGAAAAAAGGATGGATTTGTTAGTTAATTGCTAGTGCTCGAGGAAAGAACTTGTTAGTTAAACTGCCATTGATTGAGGATTGGATTGCCTATGATTGAGGAAGCATAGAGTTTAGGCAAGATTGGGAGGAAAAGAGAAAGACACTTCAAAAATTTGAAAACAAACTATTCAATTTGTAAGGGATCTTACAGTGGTATCAGAGCTTTGATCTTGCCAACCTAAATAGCTCCTGCCAAAACACACTGAGAATCCTGCTATCTTGATTGCTGACAATGGTCTTAGGAAGGCCATGGAGTCTAAACACCTCTCTGAAAAACAATTCTGCTACTTGAGGTGCCTTATACTCAAATGAAATGACAAAAATTTGCATACTTAGTCAATCTATCAATAACCACAAAGATGCAATCTCTGCCCTGGGCCTTCGGAAGACCTGTAATGAAATCCATAGATATACTCTCCCACTTTTGCTCTAGAATAGGCTGCTTTGGAATAGGCAATGGCTGAAGTAAACCTGTCGGGAAAGTATGCTCTGACTTGTTTGTTGACAAGTCAAACACTCACGAACATGTCGCAAGACATCATCCTTGAGACCCTTCCATGAGAATCTCTCACCTGCCTGTAGGTTTTGAAAAACTTTGGATGTCTTACTAATGGAGTACCATGAGCAGCCCTCAAAACCTTATCCTTCAACTTAGACTCAGGTACCAAGTAGATCCTAGCCTTATAGTAGATCACATCACCAATCACCTTATACCTGTCATCTTGAATTCTGTCATCCATGAGCTCATATGCAAAAGTATTTTTGGAATACTCAAGCAAAAGGTGAGCCTTCTAATCAGCTGATCTCCTAGATAGGCAACCACATTATTCTTCCCCTTGACATACTCAATGTCAAAATCATATGCTTGGATTGTGCTCACCCATTTCTGCTACCTCTCATTTAGGTCCTTTTGCTATAGGAAGTATCTCAAGCTATTGTGGTCAGTCCTTACCACAAACTTACTACCCACCAAGTACTGTTTGAACTTCGCTAATATATGCATGATGGTGGGCATCTCCTTATCATAGGTGGACCATGGAATACAATCTCTTTGCATCTCTCAGCTTCCTACTCTCATAGGCTATGGGATGTCCATTCTGCATGAGAACTACTCCTATCCTCTCACCTAATGCATCACACTCCAAAACAAATGGCTAAGAGAAATTAGGAAGTGCTAAAATAGGACAAGTGCTCATTACCTTTTTGAGTCTATCAAATGTTGCCTGAGCCTCATCCGACCATCTGAATGTACCTTTCTTAGTGAGATTTGTAAGAGGTGTTGCTATGTAATGTCCCCCACTTAGCTCATCACTCCAAGGGATCAGGATTAGCCTATAATTCGACTTCCGTAGGCTAATGGATGTGGTTAGGAAGTCATTCCAGGGACTTACTATTTATAGCAAGTCATGTCAGAGCCAGTTTCTATTTTTAGCAGGGCAGCACAGGAGCCAGGGCACGAGACCTGCGGGGTCGAATCCTCTAGAGCCATGTTGATTTAATATAAGTTAAATTAAAGATTTAACTTATTATATTTTGGAGGTGACTTTAAGTTATATTATAACTTAACTTTATAACATTAAGTTATAACTTAAAGTGCAATGTTATGTGCCTAGGGATGGGCGCCCACCATCATGGAGAGATAAGGGGTTGTTTGAAATTAAAAGTTAATTAAAATTTTGCTCTCATCTTGGCTGTTGGAGTTGGGGGAGATAAAAGAGCAAATTGAAGTTTCATTTCTTCATGCTTGGTTTATGATATTTTGCGCTGATATTGAGTTTTGCCTGTGCTTAGGGTTTGAGCTTGGCTCTTTGGTTCTAAGATCGATTTGCAGAGATGAAAACCTTTGCAGATTCGCTTTTCCTTGTGTTTGAAAGATTGCATCAGGAAGAGGTAGAGGAGGCTTCATCCAGGAGTCTCACCCGTGCCTTCAGGAAACACATTCTGAGGAGATTTGAGCATAGAATGAAGATATCTTTCTGAAGTTTTGGTTTGCAGCCAAGAAAGAGTTGATGATAGACAGATTTAGTGCTTTGGAGAGGAGTTTTATAGCTGTTTTGGAGCATTTAACCTGGCCGTACACCTAGTTGCAGGTCGTACCATGTGTGCAGGGCCATACCTCTTCTAATCTGCAGTTTATTTACCTTTTAGTGACTGTTATCAATCCAATAGAGGTCGATTGGGGGCAGAGAACACATTCAGTCCAAAACAGAAGGAAAAGAAGGTGATTTGTTGGAGTTTACTTGATGGCTATTACTGCTGCAGGGCCGTTCAATGTTGGTATGGGACATGGGACAGCCTAGAGGTCCTCCCCCACAATATTGCTTCATCAAACTCATCCCTTCAAGGCGTCGAGAGACTGTACCAACATTGCAGCGATTGGAAATTGTATTACCCTTGCCTTGTATGAGAATTGAAGTGAATTTTATGGTGTTGTAATGCTGCTACCATTTCCGGCAATCAAACAAGTTGAAGATTTCCAAGTGGGTATTTCATTTTAATTAGTTTCGTTGCATTTTATGATCTGGGTTGCTTTTAGTTTGTGCAAATTCATTGTATATTTTCTGGGTTTGTTTATCTACTTCATATTACACACATGCAATGCAAAAATTAAACATGCAAAACAACCCATAAACCCTAAACAACGAATAACGCAAAAAAATACCAAAAATCAATTAGAGGTAAACATATACAGAGGGGTGTATGTTACATGCTAGCTGTGAAAACCTTTTCACAAACCTCTTGTAGTAACTACAAAGTTTGAAGAAACCTCTCAAGTCTGAAATGTTCTTTGGTGGCGGCCAATCCAGAATAGCTTGTATCTTCTCCTGGTGTACCTTCACTCCACCAGCGCCAATCACATGCCCCAAGTATAGAATCTCTGTCATTCCAAACTCACATTTGAAAGCCTTAGCAAAAAGGGACTGTGCCTGCATGATACCCAATACCTCATCAATGTGTCTGAGATGATCCTACCATGTCTTACTGTATATTAGAATATCATCAAAGAACACCAATACAAACTTCCGCAATTGTTTGTTGAAGATATGAGTCATACAAGACTGAAAAGTTGCGGGAGCATTAGTAAGACCAAAGGGCATAAGTAAGAACTCATAGTGCTCGTAGTGACTTCTGAATGTTGTCTTGTGAATGTCCTCATCACGGACTCTAATCTGATGGTATCCCGAGCAAAGATCAATCTTCGAAAAGTAAGCTATGCCATGAAGCTTATCTAGAAGTTCATTGATCCCGGGTATAGGATATCGGTTCTTGATGGTCTTTTTATTCAGGGCATGATAGTCAATGCACATCCTCATTGTGTCGTCCAACTTCGCCAAGACCATTGAAGAAGCAAAGGGATTGGAACTAGGCCTGATGTGTCCCATATCCAACAACTCCTTGATTGTTTTCTCTATCTCCTCTTTGAATCTCCTAGGATGATGATAGGGAGTAGTAATGATGGGCTTGGAGCCTTTCTCCAACTCTATCACATGCTCAAAGCCGTGATCCGGAGGTCTGCAAGGAGGTACCTCTCCAAAAACTACACTGTGCTTATACAGTACTGACTGAATGTACACATCATACTGCTGGCTCCTGCTAGAAGAAGGCTTGGAAGACACAAAACACTGTGCTGCCCATGCAACATCACCATGTCTAAACAAAGTCTCCATCCTCTTCGCTACCCTTGGCGCACCATTCACCATGGCTCTCAACACTACTTTCCTCCCATCTGACATGAACTCCAACTTCATCTTCTAGAAGTCTTGTATGTATCGGCCAAGAGAATGTAGTCATTGGATTCCCAAAACCACATTTGTATCTCCAATGCCAACTATGTAGAAATCATCAGTGATTGTGTAATTGCCTATTTGGATACTCAACTGCAGAATCCTCTTCGTGCTACTCATTTGGAAACCATCCGCAACCATCACACTGAAACCTGCGAACTCCTCTGCCTGCAATCTTCTCTTCACCACCAAACCTTCATCAATGAAGTTATGAGTGGCCTCGATATCAACTAAACATGTAACCTTTTGCCCTTTTAGGACTCCTTTCACTCTAAAAGGATTTGTTGTGATGTTCACAACACGCCCCATTATGCTCCTTAGCAAAATGGGGACCCCTGCTGATGTCTTGCTTTTTGCTTCTGCTTGTGTTTTTTTTCTGCTTTCTGGCGGTTTGGTAAAAATGAAGGTCAGGTGCATCATCATCATGAAGGTTAGGATGAGGTAGGTCATCATCATGAGGTCAGTTTGTCAAAGTTCATATTTTGTTTCTATGACCTCATATTTAGAAAGAGCTTGAAATTCCATGCAGGTTTGCCTTTTACTTCACTTGAAAATTTTTCCATATGTGAAAGTTATGCACGGTCAAAGTTTTGGTCAAACCTGATATTCGCAGGAGGATCATCATATTTTTATATCCTAAGTCATGTTGACAGGATCATCATGATCTTGGTCTATCACCCGATAAAAATCATGCAGTCGCAATATCCGGACGTCAATTTTAGGTGGTAGTTTCCTTTACCCGTCAAATGGCCTTAGGCGCATCATCAGCATCATGATTTCTTTTAGGAGGGTCATATGTTATAAACTCGGTTTTGATTAGATGAAGAACATCATCATCATATTTGAACCCCCCCTGATAATATCCTGAGGTTCGAATATCATGATGACATCAACTTTAAAGTCAAGGTAAGTTCCCCGTCGGGCAGTCTTTGTATCGCGAGCATCATCATGATATCTTTGCATCGCCTAAAACTAAAATATCATGCAAATCACCCCTTAGAAAACTCATCATCGGCATATTTGCATGCGCATGTTATAATCCTATCGCAAGGTCATCATCATGATATTTGCTGAAGTTCGAAATATGATGATGACGACTTCATATCATCCTGTTCGTTCACGAGGGTCATATTCGCTGAAATTCGCTGAGTGATGGAGACATCATCATGATAAATCGAAGAGGATCATCATCTTCATATCCTCCTGATCGTTTTTTTTAGCGAAATATCATGATGATCACCCTATCTTTTGAAGAAGAAGTCGATATTGCATTCCTCAACAGCATGATCATATTTTACAATATCACCCTGGCACAAATATCATGATGACCTCAACTTATCCTTGTGCTCCGAAAACAAAGTGATCGAGACATCATCATCATATTTTTATCATGTCCTATTGTCAAGATCATCATGATCTTGTTTGTTCACCTGATATTTCGCAAAGTCCTCCTGCCGATGAAATACAACCTTTTGCAAATAACCTGATGATCCTCATCATCATCACATTTTCCCTTCGGCAGGATTTTTCCCAAACATGATCCGGTTGGCGAAATATCATGATGACGTCATGTTCTAAGTTTAACGAAGGTCCCGAATATCATGATGACGTCATCCCGATCTAATAAACGAAGAAGCAAATATCCTGATCATCATCATCATCACATTTTTTCCTTTCAACAGGATATTTTCAAGCACGATCCGTTTGCCGAAATATGATGATGACGCCTATTTCAAGTACGACAAAAGCCCCAAATATGATGATGATCATCATCATCCTAATCTTTCGAGAGGGTTACCTTGGCCGCAAGAGGATCATATTACGTTCATCATCCTGATCATGCTCCTTAGGTGACCCGATATCATTTATCCCCTGATCTTAACTGAACATGACGATGACGTCATCCTTAGCATTTCAATGAAGCCCGAATATCATGATGACGTCACCATCATCTTCCTTTCCTCGGCAGCATGATTATATTCATATCCTCCTATTCTTCTTCAGCATGATGATGATGACGATGTTGTTCTTTTCCCCGATATGCAGAAGCCGAATATCATGATGACATCATCTGGACCTTCAGAAGCGAGAGCATCATATTTCCAGAATATCATGATGATGAAGTATATCGACCAACCTGTTTTTTTTTGACGCACCGACAGCGATGATCATCCCGATAGGCGGGAAATGAGGCGGTCGAATTTTAAAGTGTTTTTTTGGCGCCTCTGGCATTTTTCGGTCAGCGATGGTTGACCCGATGAAGTTTGAGCGGTCTGAACGCATTTTTGACGCGTTTTGAGCGGATTTCTGGATCTGATTTCCGCGATCTTGCACAGTCACCATGATTTAAACGCTTATTTTAATTTCATGCTGTTTTTTGTGATAAATGTGAAACTTATTGCTTGTCTTGTCTTGCAGGCTTGCAGTTGAGGAAGCAGCTGGAAAGTCAATACAGTGACCTCATGGGGGAAGAAGATCTGATCTCAGGAGCAAGAAGATAAGGATGAAGTGATAAAAGTCAAAGCCATTCAAGTAAAGAAGAAGGTCGCAGCTGGAGGTATTTCTGCAAAAGACAAACAGAAGTTATTACCCAGCTGCTGGAACTTCTCAGAAGGGGCAATATTTCGCCCAGATTTGACCACTGCTCTGAGATATTTTTGAGAACTGGTTCACCTGCATTTATTGCTGTAACTAGAGGTTTGAACCAGGGGTTCAGTTAGGTTTTTTTGCCGTAGTGAGGACAATCAGAATGTTATATATTGTGCCTCTCTACACTGTAATACTACACAACAGGGATTTTAGGGCCTACAACAGAGATTCTAGGAAAACACAGCAAGATAGCTTAGCATAGTTTAGAGTAGAAGAAGGAGGTCGCCTGTTTGTCTGCAGTAAGGTGCGCGTGGAATGTCTGGCTGCCTTACTGTATCTGTAAAGCTTGTAAGTTCTCTGTAGTATGATCAATGAAACTAAGAGTCATTCTTACATTGTAAATCATGTATGGCTATTCGTTTCTAATGCAATAGAATCTGGAGTTCTGCATCTATCTTCTGAGTGTTCTCCTACTCTTCTTTGTGTTTTGAAATATCTTCTTTGAGAGCTTGCAATTTTAAATGTATGTTTGTGAAAATGCTCAGAACTTACATTTAGGGTTTTTACTGTGGATTTGATCAGATTACTGTAGTGTTTACATAGTGCATAACAGAAACACTTAGATCCTTCGGTAGATTAAGTGAGGTATAGAGTAGATCTTTCTAACTTTTCCCAACCCATCTGAAATATCTAGCTGAAAACGTATGAAATCCAAAGGAAATTGTCTCAAATTTGAAGAAGCATGCATAACAGAGCCATAAGTAGACAGTTTTCATAAACAGATAAAGAAGAAAGCTGCAAAAAATCCAAGAAAACCCTCTGAAACTTGCAGCCCGGTATCACTTGTATGCAAATGAACATAATACTTGTTGAAATCTATGACCTCTTTGCATATTCTTAGTCCAGTAAACCACAAAATAAACCTAAACTACGTAAGGCCCCTTGAACATTACAGCTTCACATTGACCAACTGAACTTGACCAACCGAACCATTGTAGACTTGGGATTAGTTGAATCACCAAATGATTCCTTCTTGTCTTTCAAGTATAGTTTCAGTTCATTTTATGTGAATTTTAACTTATTGTTATGATTGCATCAAAACAGTCATCAACAGGATTGTACTTGGGGACTCTTGATAGAGTAGCAATAGGTACTTGTACTGTATCCTCTGTTGTAGCATCAATCTCCAAAGGTTGCTCCTTATCATTACTCTCTAAAGTAGCCGTGTCTTGGACCTCATCATCATCTACATTGGATGTGACCTCAATGTAGTGTGCTTTGCCCTGAAACAAAGTCTCCATCCTCTTCGCTGTCACAACCCTTGGCGCACCATTCACCATGCCTCTCAACACTACTTTCCCCCCATCTGACATGAACTCCAACTTCATCTTCTAGAAGTCCTGTATGTATCGACCAAGAGAATGTAGCTATTGGATTCCCAAAACCACATTGGTATCTCCAATGCCAACTATGTAGAAATCATCAGTGATTGTGTAATCGCCTATTTGGATACTCAACTGCAGAATCCTCTTCGTGCTACTCATTTGGAAACCATCCGCAACCATCACATTGAAACCTGTGAACTCCTCTGCCTGCAATCTTCTCTTCGCCACCAAACCCTCATCAATGAAGTTATGAGTGGCCCTGATATCAACTAAACATGCAACCTTTTGCCCTTTTAGGACTCCTTTCACTCTAAAAGGATTGTACTTAGGGACCCTTGATAGAGTAGCAATAGTACCTTGTACTGTATCCTCTGTTGTAGCATCAATCTCCAAAGGTTGCTCCTTATCATTACTTTCTGAAGTAGCCGTGTCTTGGACCTCATCATCATCTACATCGGATGTGACCTCAATGTAGTGTGCTTTGCCTTGAAACTTAGGCTTAGAAGGTGTTGAAAACTTCATCCCTCTAGCCCTCTTGATGGCTTCTTTCAAAGGTGGATCTAGGGCTTTCGCCCATCCACAAAGTGGCTCCTCTAATCCTTCAATAAATAGATAAGTCAATCTATTTTCTGCCATATTCAGAACCAATATTGCAAGCCTTTGAAACTCTGAAATGTAGGTGTCCACTTAATCCTTCCGCTTGAGTAAAGCCAATTCTCTGAAGAATTGCTCTGGGTTTGTCTCATCAAACCTATCAATTAGCCTCTATGAAAATCAACATAAGTGGTGACATGGCTATGTCCTTGAGTTACCATACCATTGTGCCACCAATCGAGCGCATCTCCTTCCAAGTGAAGTGTGGCAAACTGTATAGCATCCTGCTCAAACATAGGGCTCAATGTGTAGTAGTTATCCAATTTTTGGATCCATGCCCTTGTAGTGATCTTCCCCGAACCATCAAAAGGAGCGATCAACTTCTTTTGCAAGTCATAATTGTTGTTGCCTCTTTCTTCTTTGGGTTCATCTTTATCCTTGTAATCATCAAAGGTCTTGTCCGCCTCTCGTGGTATATTTTCCGGGGTTTTTGGCTGATCCAAGATGGTAGGTATATGAGCATCGCCATCACTTCCCGAATCTTCATTAGCACCCATATTATGCCCCATGTATTGAGACATGAGTAGCATGAGATCTCTTTGACCCCTTGCAATGTCATTGAGGATATCCCTCATGCTAGGTTCTTTGTTGCTTCTATCATCCATGATAGCTTGTAGACCCTTAGGCTGGCAAGATCAAAGCTTTGATACCACTATAAGATCCCTTACAAGATCTACCCTAAATTCTGAAAATTAATTTCTGATTTCTGCCCTAGATTTCTGCACTTTAGAATTCTGCTCCAAACCCTAGAATTCTGATTTATTTTTTTGATTACAAGCACATGCGGATAGCGAACATATATGCATCCAAAATACTCAAATAATATGCCAATATTGAACCCTTATGATAATAGTATCAATCATGAACTTCATCCACAATACATGAACATCCAAATGCAAACAAGAATGGAAACAAATCTGATTTCTGATTATATCAGACTGCTGCTACAAATCAGAATATCTGGACGTGCATTTACATCAATTACATAGGCTGAAACATGCACAAATATTTCCAAGAAATCTGCCCTTACAATTCAGACCTAATAATATGTTTGTACATACCAAAAATGACGAACAATGATGTCATGAAACAAACCCTAGCTAGACGAACTACTTCAGCTAGGCAGCGCTCCCTTGAAGATGACAAATCACATGCAAAATGAGGGCAGCTAGGGCTGGAATGGATCAGCAATGCTTCAAGATGAATTGCCCACTATTGGCGCTCAACCTAGGGTGAAAACCCTAGCTCCAATGATGCATAAAGCCTTCCAAATGAAGGCGCTCCAAATCTGTTCTGAAATCTGAATTTATCTTCAATCCTCCAAATTGTATTTGGCACAAATCTCACAATTTTGGCTTTGATGCTCCGTCTTTCTTGCAATCCCCCAATGATATGCAAATATGAACTCCGTATGAGTCCACCTCCATGATGTGATTGGGTTTTCATCCAATCCACCTATCTTCCTTAGGGTTTTCGTCCTAGGAAGGTGCGGAACCAAAAGTTGCAGCCAAGAGATAAATCTCCAATAAAAAGGAATATGAATGAATGATGATGAAATGAGCTCAAAACTCTTTATTTTTATACATGATTTTATCTCCTCCTCAAGATGGCCAACCTCATGGGATAATTTCTTTCTATGTTCTTTTTATTCTTTTCTCCCTAGACCGACCTCCTTTTGGGCGCCAACATAAAGAAATGACCTTATTTTATTTTATTTAATTTTCCCAACTTGGGCGAACCTCCGTGGGAACCAATAAATGCATCCTTTGACCTCTTGTAGGTCATCCACCATCAAAAGAAATTATTTTGCATTATTTTATATTTTCTAAGGCATCACAAAATTACCCAAGGTCATTACCCATCATCAATAAGCTCGGAAAAATTAATTAGAGTATTCCCTTGCTTCTTCGACCTAGCCCACGTGAATAAAATAGGCTAGCCGACTTTGATAGGTGATCACTCGGAAAAAGGGGACATTACAAATGGGTGTAGATACAAGGTAAAAAGGGAAACAACTAAGAGCTTATTTTTAAAGTAAATATGTGGAAGAGTCATCACAGTAATTCACTTGACAAAATTCTACGTCCAATGGTGTGATAAATTGTACGCATCAGTTAAACTCATTGTACTTTTTCTTCATGGATGCACCAATTTTTGGAGGTTTCAGTTGCTTTCCAAGTTCTTTTAGAGGCAAATGAATGCACAAGAAGTGTGAAGTGTAAGTGGGAGTTTTGGTCCCAAAATAAAGATAGAATATATATTTTTAAATGGATGCTCCTAATTGCATTCATGTGCAACCTCCTTCGAGCAAAGGGGAGGGTTTAGGTGTGCTTTGGTGGATCCCTTTGACTTATCTAAAGTTTGGGGCTTAATTAAGCTCTAGTTTTGGTCAAAATGAGGGTCCTAGGCTTCCTAATGGGTCATATGAATGTCCAAAGTGACTCAACAAATTGAAGTGGGCACACTTTAAGAAGTATATATCGAACATTCTCATGTGATGTCAAGTGCTACCTGTTGATGTTTGTTTTTGGACAAGTCAACAATAGAGTGAAATACAGAGTATCTGACTCTCTCTTGAGCAAAGCCTCTCAAATGCTGAACAAAGTGATCAAACAAGATGACTCCAAGGTTCCCTTTTTATGATTTTGTAAGAGATAGCTCAGTGACTAAGCATGATTTTGCTGGTAAACACAAAGGGACTTACATCAGATCTTTCTTCTTTCATTCAGCTTATCTCTCTTTCAGTGTGGATGACATATATACAAGACCTCAATGACTAAAGAAAAGTAAAAGGGAAAGGGTTTAGAAAACTAATCTAAGGTCAATGGAGCAATGATGGTGTATTGAACAGACAAACTCCTCGATAAACCTAACTCCACTTCGCCAAGGATGCCTACAACTACATGAAGTTGGTGCAATCTCCTAAGGTTACACGGATTGTTTTCAAATCATGAAAGCTTTTACAAGCACCCATTGAACGGCGCAGCTCAAACAAGCATCCACAATCGAACTTAAGCAAATAAGGCTCAGACTAGCTTTACACAACACTTCATCAGCGATGAATGTTAAAAGCATGAGCTAGGAGTTGATCAAATATTCAGTACAAACATACATTACATCAATGAACTTCTAATCTACTTGAAACATCTCTTCATTCAATTCAAGATACTAGAAATCATGTTACTCCACAAGACAATACTTAACACCAAACAATGCTCCAATGTCTTTGCATTAATCTTGAGAAATATTTACAACAATTTCAAGTTCTCTCAGAAAATTTCTCGAGTCTCTTCTACTCTACTCCTACTTGCCTACTGACTACTCTCTAATCATATTACAAATGAGGCAACAAGGCCTTTATATAGTGCCCCAGATTACAATGAATGGCTAAGATCAATTAGATAGCCAAGGGTTCAGATCATGCCACCTCATAGGTAGTTACAACAACTTTTTATTTTTAGTACAAAAGAGAGAGGCAATGAAGGCACATTTTCCAATGTGATAAGGATAAGGTGAAATCATTTAAAAACAGCTTCCACATAAGCTTCTTTCATTAAATGATACATTTAATGCATTTAAAATGATGTGTACTCGCCACATAGATGCCACTTCAGCATACTTTGAAAATTGTATCATCAATGTGGTGATGTATTCAATGTGATTGCTTGAACTTGTATGTTTAGGAATACATCTTGTAGATCTTGCCTTGTTCATTCTTCTTGTAGACTGGATGTATGATACTTCTTGCTTCACTTGATTAACTTCATGATTCTTTCTTCTTCTTGTAGATAAGTTGATATGATGATCTTCTTTGATGATGCTCCTTCTTGAAGAGTGAGTAATAGAGTAGATGATGATGATGTATACTTCCTTCATGTAAGAGTAGATGATGATGATGTATACTTCCTTCATGTAAGAGTAGATGATGAAGCTTGCTTCATGAATCGGAGTAGAAGACTCTTCTCAAAGACTTGAAGGTTGAATGGAACTTGAAGTTGAATGAATGATGGATGTCTTTAACATGATGCCTTTTGATGAAGTACACTTGAACTTGATGTGATCCAACATGATACCATCGATGTAGAAAACTTGAGGTATGACCCTTTAGAGTGGTGCTCCCTCTACAACTTGAAAGCTACTCAGGTACTCGCCCTTGATAACTCCTTGTCACCAACGCTCCTTCCTTCTATGATGCAACTTGATGATGAATGTTGAACTGATCTCCAAAGGTGGCTAGCATGATGCTTCTTCCTTGTAGGTGACTCTGGGCACTTGCTTGAAGGTGATTCCTCGAACAACTCTTTAGCTTGATTGATGTTCCTACAAACAAGATAAACAATATATCAATATAACAAAGGAAACACTCAAAACATGCAAATAACTCTTTTTCAAGTTTAGGCGCACATATAGGAAAAAAAAAGAGCCAAAGAGCGCCTAATAAAATTTAGTCCCACATTCCTCACTTTAATGATTTCAAACAACTGCAATAGTTTAAAGGAGTCAATCTCCCTTATAGTGCTCACTTCTAACTATGAACTTGAGTGATTCTCCTCAAGGCGCCATTTAATGATTTTTAGACTTAGATTTGAGAGGTTGTTTCTAGGGCGCCAATTTAGGTGACATGGAGGCAAAATAGCACCCAACCTAGATGTGATTTATACTTGGCATTTTTATGTTCAAACAACTGTGAAGGTTGTAGAACTTCCCTCCTCTAGGCGCCAAAATAGATGAAGTTAAAGGCATAGAGCGCCCAAACCTACAACTCTTAATTACTACCTAACACTCTTAATCTCCTTCTAGGCGCCTTTGATCAACATAAGTACTTTCTAACAAGTGAAAGGTGCCTTTGATGGGAATGCTTACTTGTCGATGCCTTCAAACT
The DNA here is from genome assembly GCA_027924645.1 of Cunninghamia lanceolata. Classification (NCBI taxonomy): domain Eukaryota; kingdom Viridiplantae; phylum Streptophyta; class Pinopsida; order Cupressales; family Cupressaceae; genus Cunninghamia; species Cunninghamia lanceolata. The sequence goes on along the minus strand of BSBN01000584.1, from coordinate 13,578,467 downwards.
CCCAAGAGCCAATTGTACTTATCATGCTTGTAATCTTGCACTTGTTATTTGGGCGCCAAAGTGAGGTGCTCTGAGTAGGAAATGGCGCCTAACATACTTAGCCTATTTCCTTGAATTCTTAGTGACTTTAACACTTGTAGGACCTCCAATTTGATGTCCTCAATCTTTCTCCTTATAAAGCACCTACTTGATGACCAAAACTACTAGAAATGATGCCAATTTTAGGTGACTTCATTCTTATCTCTAGGCGCTAATGCAAGGTTGTATCAACAAGGGGTGCGTTTATCATCTTGCTTTGTGCTTCAACTAACCCTTCGCCATCCTAAGGTGCACTCCCTCAAGGCGCTTCAAGTGATTGACTCATTCCTCAACTCATCGTTCTAGTTTGTTTTAAATCCTTTGGGCGCCATTTAATGATTTTTCCACACCATGCACTCCAAGGTGCCATAAGATCATCTCTCCAACCTTCCGGATGTAGGGCGCTCAAAGGTGGTTGTTAATAACAAGAAAGTGCGCCTAAACTTATCTACTTCAACTCAAGGCGCAAGTGGATGACCATCTGAGTGTGAAATTGGCGCCTTACTCAAGTTGCCTCATTTTTGCGAAATGTTCAAATCATGAGGTCTTTTAGGAAATTTTCAATCAAGGCGCCTATCTAGGAGAGGTTGAAGGTTGATTGTCCTCTAGGCGCACTTTGGGGTCTCTGCAAGTGGGAAAATTGCGCCTAAGTACTAGAGCAAATTCGTGCCTAGAAATGTAAGTCGCCAAGGTAAGGTATATTGAAAAATATATTTAAGTATAAGAACTTATACTTTAAATATTTTTCAATATACCTTTCAGGATGTTTGAGATAGGTCTCAGATCCACCGGATTTAACATGCAGATTATAAATTTGGAGGATCCACCAGATTCCAGACTTAGTCATTTTCAGGGTCTCAAACATCAGGATCAGGACATCAGGGGACTATAGGACTCAAACACCACTAACTTCATCATGCAATAAACCAAAGACATCATCAAAACTTCATGCAAAGCATCAGAGCTCAAAAAAAAGGGGGGTCCCCGTTTGCAATGGGGCGATGTGTGATTTGGTCACAACACTACCTAGGTCTTCTAGAATCAACTTAAGATAAAATTGGTTATTAGAAGCTAACATTAGTGATGTTGGAACATGTGTGAGACTTGAGTAGGATTTGCTTTATCATTAGGCCTTTGAATGGGTCAAGTCATGATTGCATCATTGCCTCTTTGGAATCATCACAATGATCAAATATGACTAAACCCACATTTAGAACATCATTACCTCAAGGGCATTTGATTAGCTACTCTATGTTGTTGCAATCTCCCGTTTTGGCTAGGCTTCAAAGAGGGTAAAAATTTGTAGTGTTATAGTGCTATTGCATCTAATAGACTATATATTGGTCTTTTCCAAGAGTATTCTCATGGTATTGTGTTTGCTAGTCTTTTCTGAGAGTTATTACATGGCATTATATTGGCAAGATCACAAGCTAGTCTTCTTCAAGAGTGTTCCTATTGTATTGCAAATTCCCAACCATGAACTATATAACTTGCATGGCATCATGCATTTTTTGTTCAAGTCTATTTGATGAAGTAATGGACTTTCCAAGTTCTTCTAGAGAACTCATGATGACATTCATAAGCTAATAAATTTGTTTTTCAACCATTTTGGATCAATTTTACAACACTTATGCATTGTAAACATGTTGTGTGCATGAACAGTAAGATGATGTTTTCCCAAGGTTGTTTGTATGTTAAATTTCTTGGGGAAAGCCATTAAGGGCATGGTTGGGTGGTCAAGTCGCTTGGTTGAAATGGTGGCCACCAAGGTTAAAGTCCCAAAATGTTCATGCTTGGGGATGAGGTCCCCTGTGTGTGGCCTCACTGGTTCATAGCTCTGGTCAAAAGCATTAACCAAGCAAGACAAAACAAAAATTCCCTGGGGAAATTTGATTTTGAGCATGATGGTCACAAGTTTGGATTTGAAATGGAAATAAAAGACGAAAATTCCATCTAGTTAAGTTTATCTTCTAATATCAAGTATTTTGTTTGGGACATTTAGCCTTCTATCACCCTGCATTCCTAATAACCTTGCCACTGCAATTTCTTGCAAATTCTTTCATCTAGCATCTCTTCAATATATATGTAGTCCTTATCTGGAATTTTTCATTTCCAATTTTTTGGTTGTTCAACAATTCCACTTCTTGATCTCGATGATACAACTACAAGCTTACCACAATGAAATTGGTGAAATGTCTAGTCCCTTAGGCAACTTTGCTATGTAGGTAGGGCTTGTATTCAACTTATTATGGTCTTGATTGGGAATCTATCCTTCCATAGATGTGCCTAATACTCGATCTCCCATGGAAAATGATTTTACTCTCTTGATTCATTTACTTTTGAACTTATACTTTGATTACTTCTTGCAACTATTCTTGTTAGGGTAAGAGTTGTATATCTTGCAAATCCTGGGAACAATGTATTATTTAATATTTTGTAATGTGTTTAATTGTTTGCCCCTAATGGAATAGGGCATTACCCTTGAAGGAATCCATGAGATTCCTTGGAAGAAACACTATGCCACTTGGCAGTTGTATTATGATAGGTGTAAGAGAGCATGGAAATGGGTGTTAAGATAGTGGACGGGTAAAAGCATCTTGGATTGTCTATTTCAAGTGATGTTGGTGTGAACATGGATATTACCTATCCGGTCTCCCGTTGTAGTGTGAACTAGGCACATTATCTAACTAGTCATTAGTTAGACCTATTCACACATGTTCACATGTTAAGTTTATTTATGATAAGTCTAGATAATTCTAGGTTGTCATGTGATCTTATCCTACACATGTGATCTTGTCAACTAGTTGGCATCTTATCCTCTAGTTGTCTCATGTCATAGGATTAAGACACTTGTCATTTGACTACTTCATCGTACATCTCATCCTTTTCTTTATAAGCAAGACATATCATGTACATTGTAATAACAATCTTTTTGCATTCATTTGATCTCCCTTGTGCTTTCATGAAGTCTTAAATCTTGGGTGGCTACCTTCATAGCCGACTCTTACATGGTATCAGAGCACATCAATCAGCGCTTACATGGTATCAGAGCTAGGAGGAATCACTTCTTGTTAGTCAATTTTTTTAGAGATCTTGAATGCAAATCATGGTGAATCTTGAATAGTTGAGTATGCTTTTCTTGCATCGAATGATGACCTGGAGAATCAAAAAGACTCGATAGAAAAACCATATTTGGAGGGTTTCCTTCTTGTGGCCTTGTATTGCAGGTTTGTTTTGGGGCATGATGGTGCAAATCTGAACACACCATTGTGTTCAGGGTGTTTGAGATAGTCAGTTTGGCCTTTTTATTTGTTCAAATCGGACATTGGAGGGCAGATCTGCAAGTTTTTCAATTTGCGGGGTGGCTACCTGATCCAGGAGGTAGCTGCAATTTTGGAGCATTTTGGGTCAAATTTGATCTTGCCATCGCATCAAGAAGGCCCCAAAACTTACAGATCGACTATCAAATTGTCAAAATCAAACACTTTTGCCTAGGGCCATCTGGGAAAATTTTCAGCCTCCTTTGCCGTCCGTAAGGAATCTTTCTGCAGAATCCAAGTACCCTGTTTCTGAAAAAATTAAAAAATATATATATTAGTTTTTTGCCAAAAAAAATATTTGCACAAATTGTCATTGTAAATTTTTTGAAAGAATATATATATATTTATTTTGACGGTACTGACAGGTACTGCCTGCGCAGACCTGTCGGCCCTGTACGACAATTGGTGCCAGCGCTGCACAGGCAAGCTGCCTTTAAGGCTGCAACCCTTATAAAAGGGCCTGCGGACCCTTAAAGGGCACCGACCCCATAAAGGGGCTTGGCCTCTTGGCATAGGTCTGACTGGCCTTTCAAAATGGTCGTTCAGCCTATTAATTTTTTTAAAATTTTTTATCCAAAAAAAATTAATTTTTCAACTCTGCAAAAAAAATCTTAAGATCCGCCTTTTTTTCCTCCAGATCCGCAAAATGTGGTGACATATTTGGCTATTCTGCCAACTTTAGCAACATCTTCTAGATCTAGCTGAGCTTCTACATTTAGCAAAGTATCTAGATTTGGCGAAGATATAAATTTAGTTGGCAGACATCTACATTTGGAGGACCTCCAGACTAGTGTTTATTAGCTTGATTAAGTAGTAACAGCAGAAATGTACACTAAAGTTAGTGGAGCTTAACTTGTCACATGGAAACTCCAATAAGCACCTTATCCTGGCACTGACATCTTCTGGTGACTGTCTGTCTGATATGCCTATAACCTTAATTCATTTACCAATTACCGTAATTTGGAAGGGTGTCCCTGCCTTCCAACCTGTACATGCATCCCCAGGTTATTAGGTGAATAAGAGTTTTAAGTAATTGAAGATCCTCCAAAAATTAGTTGAGAACTGATGCACAAGTGTTGGAGGATAGCCTTTGGAATGAAGTGATATGTTTTATGGCACTAGTTGTCTAGATATATCATGCATTTTAATTTTGAGCTCCATTTTATTATTTTATGTGTCAATTATAATTTTATGGCTGGAAAAAGTGATCAATGGTAAAGAACATTTTATTTGAGAAATGCAATTACAATTTCAGATGATTACACGTAAATGGTGAATACCAAGAAACTCAAAGTCATACAGATGTTTTGCTTTTCATGTATTGCTTTTGATAGTTTCAAAGCATTTTTTGAAGAATCTATTCACTCTGTCTATAGTTCAAACTTGCTCCCAATTTCTCATGTTTTCTCTCTTTCCATGCAGATTTGCAAACTGTGAACTTCGATCAGTTGTTATAACAGACAGAAGGTCAATATAAGTTTTTGTTTATTGTTATTAATGATTCCTTTTATTCATTAGATAACATGCTGCACTGTTAGTAATGATTCCTTTTATTTATTAGATAACAATCTACACGATGTCTGTGCAGATGTGGATTTAAATTTTATTGTTTGTTGCTTTCTTCACAATTTTGACATTCTCATTTTTTATTTGTTTACAGTGCAATTGGGAACAATATGCCTACAAAAGACTTCCCGGGAGGCATTCCTTCTGGTTCTGATGTTCCAAGTGATTAGGAAGATATAAAGAAATAGACCAAACTTGACAGAAGATGCCATTTATATTGAATTCATTTTTTTATAAATGCAAGCAAGCTAAGGAATATCAGAGGCATGATTTTGGATATGCTGAAATGCTATGCCAATACAGCCCACTTAATATTTTTCATATTTTCATTTTTCTGTTAATCAAATTGAGGGTAAAGGTAATTTTGTAGATCACAGCAAAGTCACCACATCAATTTGGAAAATGAGGCCCCTTACGGGAACAAGGTTTATGTATTGTTTCAAATGCACTTCCTAAAATATTTTTACAGTTTTTCTTTAAAACATTACTTGCAATATCATGCAACTCTTGGGAAAAACGGTGTAATAAATATCCAAAAGTATAATGAGATTTGAGCCATTGCACCAATTAACATTGGCTTTTCCAGACCTAGTTGATGGATGGAGTGTAGAAGAAATGTGAACGGAGTTTTGCCTCCAAAAGGAATATTTTTCAAAAATTTCTTAATCTACTTGTCTTCTCGTGTTGGTGAAAGGTAAAATTTTGACTCGCAAAACTCTGGGCGATTGTGGAGAAAAATAACTTAAACATTTGAATGTTGTAAAACATCCTTTAAACTAATAGAACTTAGAATGTTAATAGAAAATAACAAATACTGGCTATATGCATTGAAACACTGTAGAACAAAAATTTGTGTATATTAAATTGAGCAATTCTTATTTTTAGTTTTAGTATTTTACAACTAAACAAAAGGGGACCAACTTCGTGACAATGGGATGTAGTAAATAACATGAGATAGTAATATTTAATTAATAATTTTTATATAATTACAAACAAGATAATGGAGACTGTGTAAAGTGGGGTTTGCAAACACAAATTTTAACATGTTTTTAAATTCTCATGCCCATAAGCTTAATACAGTCACAAATTTTGCATGACATGTTCAAGCAGATTCCTTTAGCAACAATTTTATAAGAGAGCAGTCCCATGGAGCTGCTAGAGGAACTATTTTTTGGGAGCAAAGGGTCCCATGGAACTTAAACAAGTCTGCTAGTGCTTAAATCGGAATCTTCTCCTCCAAAATAGGAGCAGCTATTGTTTAGGTGTGTGTTTTTCAGCTGGTGCAGATGGGGTGGGGCTGGAACTTTCCCCCACCAGTTTAGGGATTTAACTGACAGTCTTCTCATTCCCGCTATTTAATTTAGGGGAAATTTTGGAGGGAATTTTTCCAGTTTTTATTTTTATTTCCTTACATAACAGCTCGTCAGAATGAAGAGTAGGTCATAGGAGGCAAAGGAAAAACCAAGAACAACAGTACATGTATTTTTCTATCTTTTTTTTTTAATTTTCTTGAACCCGCGTATTTGGGTAAATACAATAGATTTGAAGAGGGAAAATTATTTCGATACTGTTTAAAGCTTCTGAATTTGCTGAAATTGCTGCCCTGTTTTTACTTACTGTTTAAAGCTTCTGAATTTGTTGAAATTGCTGCCCTGTTTTTACTTACTGTTTAAAGCTTCCTATGTGTTTCCTTTTCAAGTCGTATCCCCAATTAATAGTTCAGCCTCTCCTAAAATTATTTACCTTTATGATTTTAAGGATCGGAATCATATTTGAGTACAGCATATGTACAATGTATTTTAAGAATCAGAATCAGATAATGGAAGAAGACTAGTCAAAACTTCAACAATGGATATGCATAGCCACTTGTATCAAAAAATTGGAAAATTTGATTAAAAAAAATATCCCATCAAAGACAACTATGAACAACCATAGTAGCCAAAATCTTTCTTTGGAATAAATCAACAAACCAGAAGATAAAGATTTTTTCAGTTAGTCACAATTTAATCAGGAAAAAATCAAGGTAGGGTTTGGGTAGGGCTAGGGAAAAAATAGAAAAATCATTGTAGAAAGCAGGAAAAAAAAAACAGAACCCTAAATTTTTTGACCAAAAAATTGCATTTTTTCAGTTAATAAATCAGTTTGACCATTGACATGTAAAATAAATTATAATTGACTCATTTGTCTGTTTATCAATTTTTACATGGATATTCCCACAAAATTGTGACCTATAACTTCAGTATAGAAACTAAATGCAAAATTAAAGATATAAATAACAAAAGATTTTGTTCTTTTACAGAGAAGCAACAACATTTTATGAAGTTGCTTCATGCATGAAGCTTTTGCTTGAAAACGTTACTTAATATATCATTGCTTCTAAAACTGGTTCTATTGACTTTTAGCATGAGTGAGGTGACAGCATAAACCCCCAATGGTAGATGACAATCAGTAAATCCATAAATGTATCTAGAAGAGATTGAATTCAACTAAACGCACAATCCACTTGCAAAAGCAGAATCAGATTTATTTCACGTATCAGTGGCAACAATAACCTATAGTTGTATTTCTCATATGTGGGCAAGTACAACAGGACCATTTCATCATCAATGCGAATGGAGTTTAGCCCATGATTTCTGTTATTTCTTATATGTTCAAAATACAAATGCTGGAGATGGCAGTGGAAGAAATTTTAGAATTTAGGTAGCTGTAGCCTGTGACATTGAAATATGTCCCAAGCAGTATGACATCTCGTGCACAATTGAAATCTACTGGGAACTTGGTTGTGTGCCAAACAATTCATATTAGAGGATCCCTGTTTTATAATATTTTTTTATTGCAATAGTCTACAAATTTATCATGGGACCCCAGCTTCCTAAAAAATCTCAGCTAAATTATTTAGCATAAATAATTGTTTAAAAAACTTCATGAGACCACTGCAATAATTGTTTTAGAAATTATTTAGCCAAAAGGTCTTGAACCAAAAGGCCAGTCTAGACAGGCCAGGCTAGTGGTAGCAGACTGACCCAACAAAGTTAACACCTGAAACTCTAGGGTGCAGAGTAGCCACAGAATGAGGAAGACTTTTTTTCTTACGATGAACCACTGTCCAGGAGGGCTTAAAATCCAAATCAACAGATCGCGGGGAGAGGGGGTCCTCCCCTGATGCCACAACCACTGAGGACGCAAGACCCACAATAGTCGCCAAAGCCAAAGAGTCCACGCACAGAGAAGCCAAACCCGATGAAGGCAAAGCCGAAGTAGAAGAAACTGGAACATGAAAAGCAGTGATCCTATCCGAAGTTGGTGGAGCTGACAAGTGAACAGATGAATGATCGGGAGAATCTAGCGAACGCGAGGGAGTCAGTGCAACAGCTGTCACAACCCCCTCAGGGACAACCTTGACAGGGAGCTCACCCTCCTCAGAGCACCCATCCTCTTGAGACGAACAGTTCTCCACGGAAACACTGATGGTCAAGTGACCGGGAGAGCATCCTTACACCAAGTTGCAGCGCCTTTATGGCGCGTGAGGGGACAACTCGAAGCCAAATGACCGGTAGCAAAATATTTTCTGCATCTGAAAGGGATACCCTCATAATCCAATAGTTGTTTCCAGGGCCTATCCCCTACCATCAAAACCACATCTCCATGAAGAGGTTTGGAGATGTCAATGTCCACTAGGATGCGAGCTACTGTAGAATGCCCCATGAAAGAAATAGTAGAATCAACCTTTAGGAAACGACCAATAGCATTGCCGATGCCTTCGTAGCAAGAGTCCTCCCAAAACTGGAGAGGCAGATTGGAGAGACGGACCCAGATGGGTTTGATGTTTTAAAGGACAGAGTCCAAGGTTTGATAGAAAGGGAATGCTCACCCCATAACCAAACCTTGTTGTCGAGCACTAAGTCTCGCTGCTCTGAAGAAGTAAAAGTCACAATAAAGAATCCTCTAACACAAGGAAACAACTCAATCTTACCTTCAACTAACGGCTTCTAGGACTACATGACCCAATTGTGGAGATTGGGCAGAGAGGGCCAAAATCCATTGAATCTGCAAATTACTCCTGTATTGTGGTAGTAAACTTCATTTTCTGTGACCTCCGGGCCACACACCACAATAGGAGACTCCCGGGCACAAGGGATAGGTTGCAAACCATATTGGGGGCGAGACTGAGCACCTGTGCCGGTCACAATAGTAGAAAAGGACTTCCGACCTGCAACAAACCCACCTAAATCAACATCCTTGACAACATGGCCGCAAGTCTCTGTCTTCGTTATCATCACTTCCACTAGAAGCTTTAGCTGTAGCGGCTACAAGGACTATGCGCTTAGCTTTGGACCCACCCTACAGACCTGATCCATCAACAACAACGGCCGCAGGAACCACGCGCTCAGCCTCAGGAGTAAACCCCTTGCCGTCCACAGCACCCGCGCTCCTGACCGTTACAAACTCCTTCCCTGCAGACAAATTTGAAATCATCATCCCGCTTCTTTTTTTTGGAGAATACCTGTTGTTATTTGGCCTTCTTGTTTTTAGTGAGGTGATTAATTTAGATTATCTTACAATTTTTTGTCTTCTAGATATGATTATTTGAAGTGTAATTTCTTTCTTAAGTGTCTGTATTCTATAAAAGAAATATTGGAGTGCAACTCTTTCTTTTAAGTAGTCATGAGAAAAATAACATAGAGTTAAATGCCTAATTCAATTTTTTTTTTATCTCTATAAATTAGAAGCTCTCTATATCGATTCTTTAAGATGGTATTTAGTTATCTTAATAACTCTCACAATTTATATAGTGGAGAGATTGTTCATGTCAGATTTTAAGTTGCCATCTTCCTGTAAGCACAAATTTAAAAAAAAAAAAAAAAAAATTATGTTTAAACCATCAAGAGTAAAAGAAGATAAATAAATAAATAAAATTTGTTAAGTTATCTATTTGTGTATTTGTAGTAGTTTAAACTAATTAATCTTTATGTAAATAAATTTTTAGTTTTGTTTTTATTTAACTTTTTCAAAACTATAGAAAAAGCTCTTAGGTAAAATTATAAAGTAAAACTATTGAAATAATTTGTTTTCATAAAACTTTGGCACTATATTTATGGTTATGTATTTAAGATATGGAGTAAATAATTTATTAAAATTGTAGATAAAAGATATTTGAAATATATCTATTTAAAAACACCGAACACCAAGAGATATCTCTAGGCATCTTTTAGATAGATGTATTTAAAATATTTATACTAGTTTTAATTTGCTAATATATTGTTTTTGCTTGTGATTTAATGTCTACCAATCAAAAGTAGGATAAATATTTTTGTAAAAATACAAGTAATATGGAAGATTGTAAAACTCGTTAAAATTTAGTGTTACACGATAACCTACATGGTGTATAGATAAATAGATAAGATTTAATAATGATGAAATAGTAGGTTATAGTTTAGCTATTACCTATTACGATCAGGTATTACTCAAGGTTGTTGAGTGATTATAACACATAAGAATTGGCTAGGTGAAAATCCTAGTAATGTAGTTTAGGGGTGAGGTTGAGAGAACATAGGACTTTTGTTGTGCAGACAATAAACTACATTGTATGGATACTCTGTAATCGGGCGTTTGAATTTTTTATTATTTGGTATTAAAGCCATTTTTCTTCTATATAAGTCGTATTGGATGACGAAATTTAAAGAGGAGGATTATACTAGGAACAGGGTACCAACAACAACATGAGAAGCAATCATAGAACAATGCATAGCAGTAACTTTGAGGTGGTGAGCAATACAGTTTAAAAAAAAATTTCAAAAATAAGAAGATTCAAGTTATAGATGAAGGTTGTTTTTAAACATCATCCATTTCAACAGTCAGTGGATAATGTTTAAGTAGAGCAGTCGGTGAGAACATGCAGGTTCTTTTGGGCTGAGCTTGAATTCAATGTTTTGGCAAAGCAGTGAGGAACGAAAGAGGATTAAAGGCAACATGTGGTAGTAAAGGAGCGAGCTTTAAATTGTTGAGGCAATGCCGTGAGATGTCAAATGGGGCTGACGTTTAATGAGGGAACAAATATTCAGAACCTGTCTTAGTGCCTCACACACAAAAGTTCCTCGTGACTTGGGTCCGTCTTTTTCTACAAATTTTGGTTGAAATTCTTATTTCTCGCTTTCCTGTTTGCTTAGTTTGCATTTTTTTAAGTTCAGTTTGCTTTTTTATATAGTTGTTTTTGCAGTCGTAGTAAGTTAGGGGAGAGGAATCAGTAGTCGAGCACCCTAACTTCACACCTCTCAAAATTATGCGTGGCAATTTTAAATCACTCTAAAATTTTTACAGTAGTTTATTTGGCAAGGCTCCTGCTTATAACTAATGTTTTAGGGCCACATCATCAAATTTGATGCCACATCAACATGCTTTTTGTTGAGGTGTCAAATAGTGCCCCCCCAAAAAAGGTGGACCAATAGGTGTGCATTAATTCATATTTTGTTGGTGGGCTGATGTGACATCACATGATTGGTTGATTTTAAAATCTAAAGGGCACATTTCATTCAACTATTAGTACTTATAGTAACACTAACAACCTTAAAGTCACAACTACTAGTACAAACTTTTAAAAGTACTGAGCCTTAAATGCACAAATACTATCTCAGCCATTGGAACTATCTCACCTATTGATCTTTTCCCCTAGGTTGGATTCTCTCATTTTCATTTGCTTGGTTATTCTTCGTATTTGACGGCTAAGTAAACCAAGAGATATAAAAAATTGCATCCATAGGAGCATTGGATTTGGGGAATATTTTTGTAAGCTAACTTTCCTATATTGCATGGTTAAATGCAGCATCACATCCATATTTTTCATTTTGGTAACCTTTGCTAGGAAATTAAATGCTAATGAATATTCACATTGAATCTAGGCTTATATCAGAGATTCTCTTTCAATGTTCCTGTGGAACTTATTTGATCTTTCCCTCTCTTTATAACTTACCTGTTTTGTTTTTGAATGTTGCTAGGTTTATGTTGAATGTTTGATGTTGACATTGGATCTAGATCTTTATTAGAGGATTGTTTATATGTCTTTCGCTTTTATTTCCAACCTCCGTGTAACGAAGTTAAAGTAGCATAACAACTTCTTATGTTAACCTTCGGAGGAGTATTATATAGAAACTTTTCAAATTTGATGTAATAATTGTAGAAATAATATAGAAACACATATAAGGTAGTAATAAACAATCAACACATAGCATTAGATATACATGGGGAAAACCCTTTCATGATAAAAACCCCATACTCCAAAACTTGCTCAATATATTAACAAATCCGAAACAAGATTACAACACACTTGTAGAGAAAGTTATTACAGGAATATCACCAACAAATTAAACTTGGAAGAATTTCAATAGCATTGTGTATCAGCAAACTCTCGTACTCAAACTACTTCCTCAAGCACCAATTTTCAAAAGGTTCAATACATAAAACCACCAAATGGAAACTGAAAACCATGAGCTAAAACTACCCTCAAATGTGGTGTTCAAATTGGGTGGAAAATCTAATGCCCAAGTCATGGGTAATTTAATCCACCATAAAATTATAAATTCCTTACACCTATCATACGTTATCATAAACTTCCCAAATATAGTGCTCCATTTTTGGCTCCACAATCTCCTTAAATCATGCTTTTGATATGCATCAGTGTTGGTCAAGATTCCCAATAACTCTCTTTTATAGGCTTTTACAACTATCATAAAATTCCTACAAAATAAGAAGCATCAAATCTACTAATAATAACCATCTTATGACAACTTACAACTCATATAACAAAGTACTGACATGTGGCATATAATGCCAACTTTAAATCCCTCACCCCACTTATGCAGGAGCATAATTAAAATAATAAAATAAATCATAATATGCAAGAAAATGTTAAATAATAAATAAATAAACTCAAGAAATTTGTAAGGTTGAGATACCCTAATTCCCAACATTATCCCACTTACCGAATACCTTGCAAGAGCCAAAGGGAAATATACCATCAAGAATCTAATTGCTATGCGCTGAAAAACCCATAGACTCCAATCACCATCAGAAATTCTTTGTGCTCATGGGCTTGGTTAATGCATTTGCAACATTCATCAAAGTCCAATTTTTTTTTATTTCACTTTTCCATCTTTGTTCATATCTCTCACAAAATGATACTACACATCTATATGTTTGGTTCTCACATGAAATGTTGGGTTCTTTGTTAAATAAATTGCACTCTGACTATCACAGTAAAGAGTAATTGTACCTTGTTTCAAACCAACATCTAAACACAATCTCCTTAACCAAATGACTTATTTACAAGCATGAGTGGTTGCCATGTACTCATCCTTTCTAGTGGACAAAGCAACCATAACTCGTCTCTTACTCATCTATGTATTAGCACCACCAAATAAAGTAAACAAATAAGCATTGGTGGATCTTTTGCTATCGACATCTCCATCCCAATATAAATCCACATAACCACAAATATCAAAAGAATGCAGGTCTCCTATCAAATTGCCATGCTAACACAAGGAATATTATGAGATACCTCTCAAATATATGAAGACTCTCTTAAAAACATCCCAATGAATCCATCCAGGATTAGACGTAAATCTACCAAGATCTCCCATTGTTTGGGCAATGTCTGGTCTAGTACAAACTATAACATACATCAAACTTTCAATTGGACTTTGGTGAGGCACTCTTCTCATGTCTTCCATCTCAGAAGGAGATGTAAGACACTATAAAATAGATAACTTTATTCCCAATGTAATAGGGTTACACAATGGTCTACAATCCTTCATGTTAAACCTCTGTAAAATTGAATTGACATGCTATGACCAAGCCATAGTTTTCTATTCTCTCTCTCTCTTCTAATTTCCATCCCAAGAATGTGTTAAGACACAACTAAGTCCATTTCAAATTTAGTAGCAAGTTGAGACTCTAGTTCTGAAATCAAACCTTTCCCTTTACCAATAAAAAACATATCATCAACATATAAAGAAATAACCAAGAAACGATCACTGTTAGATTTAAAATAAACATGGTGATCATATTTAAAATGCTTAAACCCTAAACTTAACACACACACACACATATCAAACTTCTTGGTAACACATCCTAGGACTTTGCTTGAGGCCATACAAAGGTTTCTTCAATTTACAAACCAAATTTTCTTTACCATTCACCACGTAGTGCTTTAGCTGTGTCATATAGATCTCTTCCTCCAAAACACAATGAAGAAAATTAGTTTTCACATCCATTTATTCAACTTCTAACTCATAAGATGCAACAATAGAAAGCAAGAATTTAATGGATGTCATTTTTGCAATAGGAGAAAATATCTCACCGTAATCCATCCCTCAACTTAAAAGTAACCATTTGCAACCGACTGTGGCTTGTACTTCACCCACCTAACATCCAACTAGTTTGTATCCTTCTGATAAAGGTACTAAGTCCCAAGTATCATTCCTCTCTAAGGCCACCATCTCTTCATCCATGGTATTTTTCCAGAACTTTGCATCATTCACACCCAATGGCTCTTGCTTAGATCTAAGTTCATCAATGTTAGTATTCAAAGCAAAAATATAACTCCAAGTCACTAGGAGAATGCCTTTTCAATGGTTGTCTTTGCCAAGTTGACCTTTGTATAGGATGAGGTTGAGTTTCTTCTTCCTTTTCTGATGATTCCAAACTTTATGAGTGTAACATCAAAAATTGCATAACCTTGCAATTTCATGCTATATTTTGGCTTTGCTTTAATGACCATTTCCCTAGTTTGTTTGTAGGCTCATTTTAGCCCTTGCATTAACCTTTTTCCTTTCCATGGTGCTTAGGCCTTGTTTTTTGTACATTGTCTTTTTTGTCAAATCCATTGTCACTTTTGTGTTATCCTTGTGATGTTCTAGTGTCTCATTGTTTTTGAGTTCAAACTATCTAGACACTAGTGCTTCGCGTGGACGTTTGCGCAACACGCTAGCATCCCATGATAGTTTTGTGTTTGATGTCCATTTCTAAGCATTCCACCATTTGTCACTCTCACGGGTTGGTGGTAACACCTCGAGAATATTCCAAACAACTCATCAACCCCTTCTTCCCTCCTCTCATTTTTGAATCAATCTTTTCTCTCTTGCATGCTTCTTGGCTCTCTTGGAACTTTTATTCACTCTACAACTTTCTACAACTTTCAACAACATTTTCCTTCAGCTCTCTTGCTCTCTTTGGCTTCTTCATGCCCCTTCAAGGTTATATTATTCATGTTGTTTGTTATTGCAAGCATTCACTTTTGTTGTGCCCCTAAACACCTTGAGATTTTCACATCCTTTGAATCTTTCATTTAGTCATTGTTCTTATTTCTATACACACTTAGATTAAGAACACACACTTTTTCTATTTATCTATATATTGGCTACTGTGGAGGTAGAAATATTAAAGCAAGGGTTTAACTTGAAAGCAAACCCCGAAATAGCCCCGACATTTTCTCTTATTTCAACTACAGGTACTTGGGAATCATTCAACTACACAAAGGTTTGTTGGTTTCTTCCTTCCTCTTGTTATTTCATTTGATTCAATTAGTTTATCTTTAAATTGTTTTAATCTCTATTATTATCTAGTACCTTGTTGTTGTGTTCCCCTTTCTGGTTTTACAGATCTAGGCAAACTACTAAGTGGAATCTTACATTTTTTGGAAATTATATGACTTTTGGGGTTGTACGGACACCAATGCTTAGTGTGAACATCCACGCGACGTGCTGGCATCCTGGGCAGTGGCTTCTTCCTTCCAGCTCCAGGTTCTTCTCTTCATCTTCTTTTTTGCTCTATAACTCATTTCTGTAGAATATTTTTTAGTTTCTTGTAAATTAGTATTTTCCATTCTAGCACATATTTAATGTAATATAGAAGTTAGCTGTACCTTAATTTTTATATTACAAGGAGCTCTCATCAACTTCTGGTCTCAAAAGGGCTATATATTCAACTTTCTCAGGTGTAGGAGGAAGCTAAATCACATCTTTATTTTCACTTTGTTCTAACTGCAATACAATAGAATACGACTTAGTTTCTCTAAAAATCACACTTCTACTATATATTACATTTTGTGCAATAAGATCCCAAAGCTCATATCCTTTCACACTATAATTGTAACCAATGAAGATACATTTCACAGCCTTCGAATCCAACTTTGTACACTTCTCCTTCGACATGTGCATATGGCTCACAACTAAAAACTTGAATATGCCTTAATGAAGGCTTTCTATTTGACCATGCCTCCATAGGAATTTTATCAACAAGAGCTGATATAGGGGACATGTTAATCAGGTAGTAAGCAATGGCTATAGCCTCGTACCAAAACCTTTGATCTAGATTAGCTACACTAAACATACTCCTAGCCTTCACTATTAGTGTCATGTTCACCCTCTTTGCAACTCCATTTTGTTATGGAGAATACAAAGTTGTCTTTTATCTTTGAATGCTACAATCTTTATAGAATCTATCAAACTCTGCAGAACAAAATTCACTACCATTATCAGTCCTTGAACATTTAATGTTTTTCTAGTTTGTGTTTCAATTATAGCCTTAAATTCTTTAAATCGATTGAAAACTTTAGATTTACTCTTTATAAAATAAACTCATGTCCTACTATAATCATCAATGAAAGTAACATAATAAATTGATTTTACAACCAAAGGTTCAACATCAATGGGACCAAACATATTTGAATGGATAAGATCCAAAATTCTAGAAGACTTATGAGAATTTGAATAAAACTAAATGCAGTTTTATTTTTTATAGATAATATTTTTTATTAAAGGGGTTAAAACTAGGTTTTGAAGGGCTCTAGAAACTCTTTACATCAACAAAACATCAGTAAAACCACAATTGGCACACAACAAAATCCCAAACAAATAATAAAAAGCAAAATAGACCACAAAACAACACAATGAACATAACAAATCAAAGATCCTTTAGATATTAGCAACCTCAAGGTCTTTCATATCTTCATCCAGGCTTTGAGGATCCTGGGCCTTTTTGTTCCCTTCCTTGCTCTGTTTCTTAGTGCTCCTAATTCTAGTACTAGGATCTGAATCCACAACAATCTTCTTCTCCCCAACAACATTAGTACTTTGCTTCTTGATCTTCTCACTTAAATTTTTATTTGACCAGCATTAACTTTCATGTACCTGTTGAAGTTCTCTTTTAGTTTCTTGACCTCTTGTACCAAAGCCACAATTCTTTCCTCCTACTGTTCTTGGCCTTTAGACAATTCCTCCTCCATGATGGCCCAATTCTCTTTTTGGTTAGAAATATCAATTTGAGGATTATTGACATAGGAGATTGCTTCCTAGACCTGAAAATTTTTCCTCTCCTCCTCCATTAGAACCTGGATTTCATTGTTTCTCTTCTTGGTTATAATTTCCATTTTGATATTAAGCCTACTAATTTCAATATAAAAACATTTCATTATCTTATGTTGCACATCAAAAGTTTGATGTAGATTCAAGATGTTTTGGTTCATGGCACATATATCCTCTTTAACTTCTTTCATAGTTGTAGGGGTAAGGTGGGGAATATTAGATTCAATTGTGACTTGGGTCTAGGGACTTGGTGCCAAAACATAGTCTTCTCTACAAGAAGCTTGGTCTCTGTAAAAAGAGCACCCTTAGGTACCTAGAAAAAATAACCATCTGCTAAAGGAGATATCTCTCCTTCACATAACAAATCAGATGAAAACTTAGTCTTTACAAAAGTATTATTGCACTCAACTGTGCATGCATCAAGCTTGAACAATGTGCCAAATATGGCATCTTTAGCAATCACTATAGCACCTCTAACCATATTACATCTTATATTAAAAAGACAACTTGCACACCTGCATCAATCAACATACTAACATATAACAAGTTATGTGCTAATCCAGGGATATGCAACACACCGGTTTTCTTTTACTCTACCATCAGGAAATCTAATTTTAACTTTACCACTGCTAACAATTTTTAAATGAGAATCATCACCCAAGTACACCTTACCTCCATCAAATACTTCATATTCTGAAAACCAATCTCTATTAGAGGTCATATATAAAAGATGCACTTGAGTCAATTAACCATGTATTTTTATTTGCACATGTTGCCAAAGTTGTAATGAAGGCATCATCATCCACCTTTTCAGATTTAGAATTTGAGTCATATTTATTCTCTTTCTTCTTCTTTTCCTCTTTACATTCTTTTTTAAGATGACTTGGTTTGCCACAATTAGAGCATATCACTTTGGCCTTTCTGAGAGACTTTAATCTCCCCTTGGACTTGGATATAGATTTGTCATGTTGTTTCTTGTTCTTCTTGCCTCTTTATTTTGATCTTCCTTGAACATCCAGGGCCTCTTTGGAATTGATGGAAACCTTCCTCTTCATCTCTTCAGAAAGCAAAGAACTAACAACATCTTCAAATTCAAGACATCTAAAGTACTCCCAATGGCCATGACAAAAGAATCCCATGAATCGGGCAAAGAACACAACACGATCTGACATCTCTCTTCCTCATCTAACTTCATGCTGACTAAAACTAATCGAACCACCAAGGTATTGAAAGAATTCAAGTGGTTTGCAATTTGTCCACCTTCCTCCATTTTTAAGGAGTATAGCTTCTTACACAAAAATAACTTGTTCACCAAAGATTTGGCTTGATAAATTTCACGAAGTTTCTGTCATAGTTTCTTCACAGTAGGTTCTTCATGGATGTTGATTAAAATAGAATCTACAAGACATAATCTAATTAGACCCTTAGCTTTATGATCCATAGTGTCATATTGTGTAGCTGTGGTTGCATTCATAGGTCTTTGAACTTTCTCATCAATAGCACCCCACATAACTTGATCTACTAACAAATCCTCAATTTTCATTTTCTACAACTCAAAAATACTACTAGAAAATTTCTCCACTTAAATTTTCTCTGATGTGCTTGCCATATGTAATTCCTACAACAAGATCACAAAGTATACTTCTGCACAAGTTTCCACTCAAATTGCATTAGCTCAAAAAATCTAACCCAACAATTGAAACCAAAGGTGGCCAAGCTTTAATACCACTTGTAAGGAAGTTAAAGTAGCAGAACAACTTCCTATGATAACCTTGAGAGAATTGTTATATAGAAACATTTTAAATATGATACAGTAACAATTACATAAATGATACAAAAACACAAAAAATTAGTAATATACAATAACACAACACTATATATATGTGAGGAAAAACCCTTTTGGGAGAAAAACC
This sequence comes from Cunninghamia lanceolata, assembly GCA_027924645.1. NCBI lineage: Eukaryota > Viridiplantae > Streptophyta > Pinopsida > Cupressales > Cupressaceae > Cunninghamia > Cunninghamia lanceolata. Next base: position 13,559,234 of record BSBN01000584.1, on the reverse strand, counting down.
CCACACTCCCAAACCTGTTCAATGTATTAATAAATCTAAAATAGGATTACAACACACTTGTAGACAAAGTTATTACAAGAGTATCACCAAAAATTTAAAATTCGAGGAATTTCAACAACATTTTGGCAACATCGTGTACCTGCAAACTCTCATACTCAAACTACTTCCTCAAGCACCAATTTATAGAAGTTTCAATAAACAAAACCACCAAATGGAAACCCAAAATCACAAGCTAAAACCACCCTCAAATGTGATTCCCAAATTTGTAAAGCCCACAATTTCATCACAAAAGTAAGTGAAGTAAATAATCCACTTAAATACAACATCACAATATCTAAAGTAAAAAGATGTAATTAATCCACTTAATTACAATATAAAAGATAAAAAGGGTGTAATTTATTTGCTTAATTACAATATTACAAGTAAAATGAACAATCTCGTAAATATGAATCAAAATGTCATTAAATCTTACAAAATCACGTGCTCAATCCAGGTAAAAGCACTATTAATAATATACAAAATCCATGGGCATTCATGCCACAATACATCCAATTTCAAGTGACAATAATCATGTGCAACAAGAATAAATAAATCAATACACTCATCGCTCACATGAACCAAGTGGTCCTCCACCCACGAGTCGAGAGACGGGAACATGGCCCAGGTGCTTTTCCACCTAACCATGAAGTAATTACACTTCCCCAGATCCCTTCATGAAATGAAGGAAACCCAACCTTGCACGAAATGTCTAGCTACCTGGAAACAACTGACAAGAAGGAACACCAGATGCAACCCTGATGTCTGAATGTGCAATTCTAAATAATGAAAAGCTGATTGTCTAACAACAGGATGTGGTAGAGATATATATAAATAAGTTTGCTAAACAAAATAAAAATCTTTTTCAATGTTAGCTCGTTTAGATCTAATCCTTTAAAATAGTAACTTGATTCAATTCCTGAAAAGAGGAAAAACCATCTCTGATAATCCACATTTGGCATCCTAGCCCAAAAAGTAACCCAATAACATTCCTAAATAAAATCTACTTCTTTCCCCAAGAAGCAAATAAAATAAATAAAGAAAATAAAACAACCAATGATCTCATATAATTCATTCCAAAATCCCTTTCCCAAAACAATCATTTGTACAAACACACTTTCCACAAGCAAGAGGGAAAAACATCATTCATTCATTATTGCCAAAAATATATATAGTGTCTATAATCCGATTATAAACCTTAACTACAATTTGTTGTAAAAAAGGTTCAAAGATTTTATGTTTAACTTGTTCCAATACAATCTTGGTTTATGATTTATCAGTTCATAGAGTTTTATTGAAATAAAAGTTCAGAATAGGTTTCACCATTCAAATAATCATAAATGATAATCTATAATTAACTATCTCTATTTTTTAATATATTATCTGTTCTAATTATTTTAAACAAGCTACAAATACAAATTATCGAGCTACAAGAGCTTTATTCAACTATAAGCATCAACCATATGTCTGCTACAGTAACTATGCAGATCTGACAACAAATAAAATGGAAAAAGACAGCTACAACATCTATAAAGAATGGATAATAAATACATTGCTACAAGATTAATTTATACGTCTACAAGAATAACTACAAGCTTCTACATAATCTATTTCATTCAACAAGTTCATGAACAACGATCCAGCTACAGGAAAAGCCGTCAATTCTGCTAACTAAACATGCCAACTCAAGGATAATGGGTAAAGGTTGAGGCAGATTTATACAGATAAGCAAAGTCTGTCCCAAAGTAAAATTAGAGGATTAAGTGCTGGCGACAGGAATTAAATCACAACAACCACAAGTAAGGTAAGACAACTCACAAACTCAGATTTTCCAGACTAAATGCTGGCAGGTCAACAACACAAAGAGGGACATCGATTTCAAGTCTAAACTGAGGAAGATAATGTGATAAACGCCTATGTTTAAGGTTGAAACAAGCTAGTGACATAAAAAAATCAAGGCATGTTGAGCATAAAGAAGAGGCTAACTCCTACCAAACAAGCTAAAAGCTATCATTTTGATAGTCAACAAAAACGTGATTTCAATGTAATTGATTTCAGGAAGAAAAACCTGGAGATAATGCCGGTTAAAGCATGAAATTGCAGCTGTTGTCGCTGCCTCTCCTTCCTCCTGACACAGCTTGCGAATCTCTTCTCCTTTGTTGCTGTCACCCTTCCCAAACACAACAAAATCTACTTTTCTCTGCCTACTTCCTTGCTCAGATTGATGGCGGTCGTGCTTTTTACTTCTGCCCCTTATTCTTATTTAAAAACTTCCCCCAAAATGGCATTGAAAAATTAGGTTTTCTCAATTGCTTTTTGATCACTCTAGTTTGTTTTCAATTTGCATGATAATTTGGCTTCCCAAAAGCCTTCGAAATTACATAGATTAAACTTAATTTCCTTCATGTCGCTTGCATGATAGCATAACATTAATTAAATCTCTTTGATTAGTTTTCTAAATATAATAATGTTATTAATACAATTTATTTATTTTTGAAATAAAATAGTCACTTAATTTAAACAAGAAGTATTAACAATAATATTAAAATAATATAAATGTGCATATTTATTGCATTTAAATACAATTAAATTCTAGATATTGTTATTCAACAATAATATTTATAAGAATAGGAAAACACTTATATATTTTATTATTTAAAATAATTTAAATACAACATTTATTTAAATATCATAAAATAAACTATTTAAAATAAACCATTAAAAATAACCCATTTTAAATATAATCGAAAGAACTTTTAATAATTACATTTAAATTATGCATTCAAAAAAGATTTTCACTAAAAAAACATAATATTTTTCTAAGTATCTAACCATCAATCATTTTTATCATCCACACAATGAAGCATAAAATAAGCCATTCAAAATGCAACATAATACTACGTGAGTGTATGATTGCATCAGGGGTAACCATCCCATCAGTTCTTGTCAAGTGGCTAGAACACCTTTACCTCAACCATGTTCTCGTCTTTGACAAGTACCTGCATTCATTCACACTCAACTTGACGTCAATCGGTTAGTGTCTCCAAAAACATAGCCGAAGCAAATCATTATAATCACATCGATAATATTTAACATTTAAATCAATTTTCCAATTTTACTCAAATATAACTTCACGATATTTACCTTCATACATGTGGAACTTACTCAAAGTAAAACAATCATGGTAAATGTTAATTAATCTAGAATAATAATATAGTCCATAAAAATGAGAGGTGACAAAATTGGGTGGAAAAATCAAATGCCTAAGTCAAGGGGAATCAAATCCACCATAAAATAGTAAATTGCTTACACCTTTCATATGCCATCATAAAGTCCTCAAATATATTGTTCCATTTTTGGCTCCACAATCTCCTCAAATCATGCTTATGACATGCGTCATAGTGTTGGTCGAGATTCCCAATAACTCCCTCTTACAAACTCTTACAACTGTCATAAGAATCCATTATAAACTTGTCATAAAATCCCTACAAAATAGGAAGCATCAAATCTACTAATAAGAACCACCTTATGACAACTTACAACTTGTATAACAAAGTAATGACATGTGGCATATAATGCCAACTTAAAATCCCACGCCCTACTTATGTTGGAGCACATTAAAATAATAAAATAAATCATAATATGTGGGAACATGTTAAATAATAAATAAATAAACTCAAGAATTTTGCAAGGTTGAGACACCTTAGTTCCAACACTTTGATTCCATTTTTCTTTTTAAAAATTTTTAGTTGTTTTTTGTATTTTTTTATTTCTTTTACTCTTTCTTCCCTTTCTAGAATTATAAAATCTTCTAATCTTGAAGAGAAATCAAATTCTTATATTTGAACTATTTTTTCTAGCTGCTCAATTTCATTTTCTAGTTTCTTAATAATTTGGTTTTATTAATTACTAATTCCATTCATTCGTAAAGGTTTTCAAGTTCCCAATATTCATTTTGAATTGAATTAAAAGGTGAATCAATCTGCCATTAGATTTCTTCTCTAAAGGACTTTTCCAACTTCTTGTTCCTTAGTTATTTGCAATTCTATCATTTTTCTAATTCAGATTTGTGTTGGAACTTGATAAAAACCCAAACATGTTCTTTTGGATTTAGAAAGCAACGTTGATATCTCCATTTTCCATTTGTGTACCCATATCTATTTTTAATTCAATTTATGTTTTCTAGTTTGTATGTTAACTCCTTGGTGTTTCTTTATTCCAGATTTGTTTAAGGTTGGTGAAGATTTGATAAACACACTGGGTCAGTTTTCTCATTGGACCCCAAGGTGTTTGTTTTTGTAAATATTATAACTGATTTTATATCAAGCATGGCATAAAAGGGTCTAGTAGTGGGTAAAGTGCAAGATATAAATTAGTTGTAAACTGAATTTTTAAAGTGGGAAATAGAGACCTTTACATCAGACATTAAAAGTATATTCAATGGTATCACCTAAGATGGCTTCTCAGTGGAGTGGACAACTAGTGTCATTATTCCTTTTTATAAAATTGGAGATATTAATAACCCATATAATTATTACACTATTATGATGGAGGCCAATGATGATATAGTTTTGGCAGACTTGGCAAAGGAGCCTTTGAGTTCTAGCAAGGGCTTGAGTTCACCTCCTGCGCTAGGGCTGCAACAAAAGTCCCTTAAAAGAGGCCCACTAGAGAAATCTTCTAAGGCTGGTCGCAAGAAGGATCAAGAAAAAGTTAAATTAACTGGGGAAATATTGGTGGAATCGGGGTTAGTGAAGCCCATTGAGGCTCATTTCTCCCAACCTCTTCAATGATTGTCCTCTCATGGAATGTTAGGGGTTTGAATAGCATCCCTCGACAAAAGGCTATTCATGATTTGATCGTGGTTCATTCTCGGCTATTGTCTGCATTCAGGAAACTAAGTTACCAGTGGATGGGATGTTGCAATGTGCTCCTGGTATATGGAGGTTTGGTCAATGTCAGTGCATTGGGGCTTCTGGTAGCTCAGGAGGGTTAGCTTGTTTTTGGAAACCGAGGAAGATTGTTTAGTTGTGGTGGATGGCTAGTCATTCCTCTATCTCTTTGGTGGCTTCCTATTTGGATTATGGTGAAACTATTTTGATTACTAATGTTCCAATTGATCTCTCTGGTAAATCAGGTCTTTGGTCTCATATAAGGTATGTGAGGTCTCTTGTTCCTTTTCTCCCTTGGATTTTAGCTGGTGACTTTAATGCTGTGTTGAGCTTGGAGGAAAAGAGAGGGGGAATTACAAGATTGGATCCCTCTTCTGCTCTTCTTCAGAGGCATTTAAAGTTACTCAATTTATTTGATGTGAAACCATCTAATGGTATCTTTACTTGGAATAATAGAAGATGTGGCGAGGAGGCTATTTCTGAATGGCTAGATAGATTTCTTGTGTCTTGTTTTTGGGTTGGGGACATGTGGACTACTAGCTCTGAGATTCTTGATTGGAGAGGGTCGGATCATTGGCCCATTAAATTTTTAGCCACTTTATTTTCTGGTCCCAAGAATCCTTCATTTAAATTCCAACTTATGTGGCTCCGTGATCCCTCACTTCATGAATTGATAGGGCAGTGGTGGCAGCAGGGAAGTCCGGCCTATAGCACTGCTATGTATTCTTTTGTTAAGAAGTTGTAATTTGTTAAATACAAGCTCAAATAGTGGAATAGGTAGTGTTTTGGTAGTGTTGAGGCTAATAAGTGGAAAGCTCAAGCTTGTTTGGATGATATTACTTGCCGCATTAGGGAAAGTGGTTTAATTGAGGACTTACGTAGAATGGAGTCTCAAGCTGTGAAAGTTTTAGAGGAATGAGAGCTTCAGGAAGAAATCTTTTGGAAATAAAGGGCTTGAATAGATTGGCTTCAAGAGGGGGACAGGAATACAACTTTCTTTCATAACTCTATCAAAGTACGAAGGCAAGGGTGTTATATTACTTCTTTGGTTAACTCGGCTAGTATTCATCTCACTTCTCATAGGAAGATATCTTGTGAGGCTACTCAATTTTATTCAGCTTTGTTTTCTAAAGATACAGGTTATATGGGTAATGAAGAAAATCTAATTTTGGATTGTATTCCCTCCTTAGCCACTCATGCAATGAATGAGGCCCTTCTTCGGCCTATCTCTTTGTCTGAATTAGAGGAAGTGATTTTTGGGTTGCACAAAGGGAAAGCCCCTAGTCCTGATGGGTTCCCAGCAGAATTCTTCCAGGAATTTTGGGAGATTGTTAAATCTAATCTTTTGGAAGTAGTGCGAGAGTCTCAACTTAATAAGTAGATGTTGCAATCCTTGAACTCTACTTTTTTGGCCCTTATTCCAAAAAAAGGAGTTGATCAGTTGGACCTTTTTAGGCCCATTGCTCTATGTAATGTGGTTTATACAATTATTACTAAATTGATTACCGAGAGGCTTAAGTCTTGGCTTCCTTTGTTGATTTCAGAAGAACAAGGTGGCTTTGTTGCTGGTAGACAAATTCTAGATGGCGTAGTGATTGCTTCTGAAGTTATTCATTCTATGGCTAAGTCTAAGGAAAAATCTATGTTCATGAAATTGGCTATGGCCAAGGCTTATGTGAGGGTTAGATGGCAATTTTTGCGTAAGGTTATCAATACTTTTGGCTTCTGCAGTGAGTGGGCTAGTTGGTTGATGAGTTGTGTTACTTCTTCCTCATTTTTTGTCATCATCAATGGGGAGCCTTCTAAGTTATTTGGGGCTTCCAGGGGTCTTAGGCAAGGGGATCCTTTCTCTCCCTATTTGTTTATCATTATGGCTGAAGGCTTGGGAAGAATCATCAAGTCTCGAGTGTCCCAAGGTTTGATTCAAGGTTGGAGTTGGGGTAACAGCTTGTCTACTCAATCCCACTTGCAGTTTGTGGATGATACAACTTTAATGGGGGCTGCTCGAATCTAGGAGGCTAAAATTTTTAGATAGATTTTGGATATTTACTTAGCCACTTCAGGATAGAAAGTCAATGAGCACAAGTCTTCTATCTATTTCTTTAATACCCCTGATCCTATTCAGAGACGGATTGCAAATATTTTGAGATTCCAAATTGGATCTCTTCCTTTGGTTTATCTTGGAAATCCTTTGACTATTGGTAGGCAGCCTAGGGGATACTAGTAGGAGCTGTTGGATAAGTTGCGAAGAAGGATTAATCATTGGACTCATCGGTGGCTTTCCACTGCGGGTAGGGTTACTCTTCTCCAGTCTGTGATCTAGGCTCTTCCTATTTACAAGAGTTTTGTTCAGGTGGCTCCTTCGTACTTCATTAAGGCATTTGATGCCTTGTCACGACAATTCCTTTGGAGTGGTACTTTGTTGGCCTCTAAGTGGAGTTTAGTTAAGTGGGAATCTATTTGTCAACCAAAGAAAGAAGGGGGGCTTGGTCTTAGGTTAGCAGCTATGAATGGCCAAGTGTTGACTGCTAAATTATATTGGCGATGGTGTATCTATCAAGATCAACTGATGAGCGCCAAGTAGCACCCCATGAAATACATCTTTTTACCTCTCTTTTTCTCCTTTCTGATCCCATCTTTCTTAATGTTTGCACCCGAATAGGCTAGCAAGATTGTTCTAGATAATGATTAATTGAAGATAAATTACTTAAGATCACAATTTCTGATTAATGGACTAATGTGCATGGGATTGATGGAAAAATGCAGAAAAACTTCCCTTTTTGAATCAATAGGTATAGATGCTCAGAACGACAATTTTGTGCATCTCCGGAGGTAGTCTTCAATGATCTCCGGAGACAATACGAGAATACCACGACACCAGAAGTTTTGAAGTAAAGAGAAAAGCCTCTCCGGAGCTGGACGACAGTCTGGAGCATCTCCGGAGCTGAACAAGGCCACAATGGTATCTCCAGAGCTACAGCCATATCTCCGGAGCTATAGACATATCTTTGGAGCTGCAGATAGGGACAAATATCTCCAGCGCCTCTTGAGAGTAGGACATATTTCCAGCATGAGATGTCGATTAGGCACTTTCAACAGTGATCGTGATACCCCTCATTTCACTCAAATCATCACCTGAGTGGTGAAGGGTCATCTTTAGTTAACTGCTAGAGTTTTTATCTTTTTAAAGTTTTTGCATGAGTTACTGATAAAACTGATTCAATATCCATATTTTTAGGGCCTCGCTGCCCAAATGTATTAAGACTCAAACTTAGAATTCAAAGTGGACTTCTGTTCCACTCATTCTACTTTTATTGCATGGTTATTTTTCCATAGTTAAACAACTAGTATAATAAAGAGTTGGATGTCATCTCATAGAAGAACTGGTAGATAAGATAAGTGATATGTCATCATTCATTTTATATATACTTATATAAACAACATAAAATATATACAATGATTGGATTATTCTGATTCTCGGTAATCTCAGTTTCTTTGATATCAATATTTTTCATGAATGCAAAGCAAATGGAATTGGACCGAATTTAGTTGTGATCTTATTCTTTCGTGCTGATTCCCTACTGTAGCTTTCAGCCCCAAGGGTGTGGAGCAAGGGCCCACTCTCACCACCAAGGCATAAGGCTAGTACCACTATTTTGTTATTTCAGATTTTGCTGTGAAAAGTATTTACTGATTTTGATAGATAGATGCATGTTGTTGTTTTTAAAATTGCTTTAAGTAAATTTCTGTTTAATTATGTTTTCAACATTCCTTAAATCCATTCAATAAGTAGATAGATCAATCTCTTCAAATTAGTAGAAGTCGTTAAGATTAGCTAGGAAAAATTGGTAACTGTAGAATCCCTAATTACAGATAGCCGAGGACACAACCCCTAGATTTTGACATCTGAAATATGATTAAATGATGAGGTACAATGACACCTTGTCATTTTTGGCACCGTTACTGGGGATATCTTGTGTTAATTAGGGGAACTTAGCTAAAATAGTTTTTAGGATAGATCTGTATGGTTAGAGATAGAGATTGAAAAGGAAGATATATAAAACATACACCCCATCAACAAGCCACAGGGGAAAGTAGTGGGGTGGCACAAGATCTTGTTGAAGAGAGAAACCTAGAACCTACTTTGGAAGCTGCACCTCAAATCAATAATCTCTTAGATCCTCCAAATCTTCCACTCGCCGATTATATCCAAGAATTACAACAAAAGTTTCAGGTAGATCCTTTGATAGAACCTAATTTCCTAGAACCTCAGGGAGAAGAACCAGTACTAAACATGGACAATGATAATCATAAAGAAGAGGAAAATCAAGCTCCAAGAACCTTCTCATATCCTATTGTTTTGGTTGCTGGAGACAATGCTCCTATGATGAATATCTGACCAGCACACTTGCCAAAATTTAGAGGACTTTCTTCTGAGGATCCAGATCAATTTTTGTTTGAATTCAAAGTAGTCTGCCAAAATTATGATTATGGATTAGATAACCAAAAACTCAAACTGTTCCCTTCAACCCTGAAAGATTTTACGATGAGATGGTTTATGGGTTTACCCTAGAATTCTATCCATTCTTGAGATCAGATGGAAACATAATTTTTTGGAAAAATACCAGGATTACTATAGATCCAGTAATAAAAATGAAGGATTGTTTAAAATTAGGCAAGGAGAGGAACAAACCTTAGAGGACTATGTGGACATGTTTAATTTCGCCTTGAGAAGGTATGGCAACCCAGTAGATCACTCCTTGGCCAAAACCCTATTTGTAAAATGATTGGATAAAGAATCAAAACAGGCACTGGATCTAATGGGAAAAGGAAATATCAACAAAATGGATATACCTGCTATAGAAGAACTCTGCAGGAGCTATTCTAGAACCTAGGATGGAGTGAGATCGTCCAAAACTTTTAAAGGAAAAAATGAAATAGGACAGTTAATGGAAGAGATTGCAAATCTAAAAATAGATATTCTAGTCCAATTAAATACCACATTGGATGGAATTCAAGCAAAAACTAGAACAACTGATCAAAATAGAACCATAGAACCACTCTCCATCTATTGTCCTAGGTGTAGAAACAAACATCTATTGAGAGAATGCCCTTTGGACAAATAAGAGATTTGTCAGATCTGTGATAGGGAACATCCTACCAGTCAATGTAGTCAACTTCCAGCCTTGAAAAGATTAAGCAAAAAGAATGCTATAATGGAAGAAGAATTGAACTATGTGGGACAAAAACAAGCTGGAAATTTCTCTTATAATCAGTATCCAAACCAGCCTTCTTACAGGGGTCCTTCTAATTGGGGAAATAATCAATGGAATCCAACTTGGCATGGGCCTCAGAATAATCCTCCTTGGGGACGGCAGGATTGGCCAAGTCAACATTGGCAAAACCAAAATTGAAAAAATCAACACTAGGGAAATCAACAGTGGTCACCACAGTTTGGATCACAAAACATGCAACCTCAATGGGGTTCTCAACAGGGATATAATAAACAATACCAGGGACAATCTAGACGTTTCCAACCTCAACAACAAGCTTTACTAACTGGACCCTCCAACACACAAGGTCAATCACAAAATGAACTAGTTAGCCAACCACCTTTACCAGCTTAGCCTATACCAAACCCACGAAATAAACATGGAGCAACTATTTACATGACAGAACAATAAAACATGGCTGGTGTTAACGCTATATATTCAAATAATCTCCAGTTGCATTCTAGGAAAGCATTCCCAAGACCATCTCCTCCAACTATAGTTGAAGTAACCAATGATGAGGAGCCTAAAAATTTGTCCACTCAACTCCCATAGGAGATTACTAATGAAAAAGTGCTAAAAGAATCATCCTTGGATAACTCTGGAGTTTCTCCTAAAAGACCAACTCCGAAGAACATTCCTAAACACAATTCTGACAAGAGCTTCGGAGATGCTCTGAAGATGGAAAAACTAGCACCATACCTAGAATGGCTTAAATAGTACGTTCCTTAGAAAAATATCTTACAAAAACAAGTCCAAACCAACCCAGAATCAGAACTTTTACAAGAAATTAAGCAACTAAACATTGAAATTCCTCTTCTCCAAGCAATCAGAGATGTACCAGAACTAAATTAGTTCATTAAACAATATTGTATCAAAACATAGGGTAGGAAGAAAAACTTTCCTTCCACAATACAGGTGGAAGGAAAAGTAGTAGATCTGTTGATGGGAGAAATGCTCCTCCCAAAATATGGAGACCCTGGAAATCCTGTCATAACTGTTTTCATCTCAGGGGTAGAAATTTCAAATGTCCTTGTTGATTTGGGAGCAACAATTAATGTGATGACAGTTCACACAATGGACAAATTAGTTCTATTAGGTATCCAATCCACAACTACAATCCTTAAACTTGCTGACCAGTTAGTAGCTATCCCAAAAGGAGTAATAACTGATGTATCAGTTGTAATAGAATCATGGAAATTTCTAGTAGACTTCCTGATATTAGAATCGAGAAACCAGAGAAATGCTTACCCACTGATTTTAGGAAGACCATGGCTGGCTACAACAACATCTATTGATTGTTGAACTAGGGATATGGTCATTTCTAATGGGCTATATTTAAAGAAAATATATCTGTATCCTCCAGCTAAACCATCAATACAATATACAGGAAGAGTATGGGTGGATGAACCAGAGAACAATGACAACAGTACCTCAGTAGCTATGGTAACCATTAGTGAACATCTAGGAGAGTTAGAAGAAGAAATATACTATGATACAACATAAGACATTACTCACATCCTAATCAATAAGGATGTGATGGAGCTCACCCAAGATTCTAGGAGAGAACTTCTTACTTCTCATTGTACCCTCACCAACATCATTCCTTGTGGGGAAACCTTTTACATAGACTTAGCTACTTTCCACATGTTGCTTCCACATTCTTTTCCTCTCAATACCATGACTCCAATGTATAGATTAACTACATCTATGGATCAAATCAAAAAACAAGTCATGATTTTACTAGGGAAAACACTTAATATCAATACTCAGTTAACAACAAATCAGGAAGGAAAACTTATCCAACTTCTGATTTCCCATTCAACAACTTTTTCTAGGGAATACCAAGATATGAAGGGAATACCTCCTGAGATCTGTACCCATCATATATACACTGAGGATATTAAACCTGTCAGACAACCCCAAAGAAGATTGAATCTTGCTTTAAAAGACATTGTTAAAATTGAAATAGAAAAATTACTGCAAGCAAGGTTTATATATCCAATCTCAGACAGTCAATGGGCCTCACCCCTTGTCATAGTGCCTAAAAAGAATGGGAAATGGAGGGTGTGTATTGACTATAGGGAGCTCAACAAAGCTACAAAAAAGGACTACTTTCCCTTACCATTCATTGACCAAGTGCTGGACAACCTCGCTGGGAGGAAGTATTTTTCTTTTCTAGATGGATTCAGTGGGTATAACCAAATTCAAGTGGCACCTAAAGACTAGGACAAAACCGCCTTCACCTGCTCTTGGGGAACTTTTTCTTACAAAGTTCTTCCCTTTGGACTATGCAATGCCCCAGCTACATTTCAGAGAGTTGTTTTAGCTATTTTCGTTGAACTAGCTAATGAATGCATGGAGGTCTATATGGATGACTTTACTGTGTCTGGGGATAATTTTGAAGCTCTCACAAACCTTGATAAAGTACTGAAATGCAATGAGAAAAATCAATTATCCCTTAGCCATGAAAAGTGCTTCATGATGGTGGAGGTAGGAATTGTTTTGGGACACCACATTTCAGCAAAGTGGATCAAAACAAGATAGAAGTGATCACACAGTTGCCTTCACCCAAAAATCAGACAGATGTTAGAAGTTTTATGGGTCATGCAGGCTACTATAGGAGATTCATAGAAAATTTTAGCTGAATAGCTGCCCCCTGTTTACCCTGCTTAACAAAGACACAATTTCTATGGACAGAAGACTGTCAATCAACATTTGAAACCTTGAAAGAGAAGCTTATTGTCATACCAATTTTGAGAGGACCTAATTGGACTTTACCATTTCACATACAGATTGATGCTTCAAATGAGTCCATTGGGGAAGTTTTAGGACAAAAGGAGGAAGGAGAGAGTATGCATGTCATTTATTACATCAACAAAAACCTTACCTCTGCAGAAAGAAATTACATCACAACTGAAAAAGAATTCTTGGTAGTCATCTATGCTATAAATAAATTTAGGCATTACATCATTGGATATAAAATATTTGTACACACTAATCATGCAAGCATCAAGTACCTAATGAATAAGCTAGTAGTGGGTGCAAGGATCATCAGGTGGTTATTGCTATTGCAGGAATTTGATATTACTATAGTTGATAATCCAGGTAAGTTTAATTTGGTTGCTAATTTTTTGTCAAGATTGCATACAGGAGAAAAAAACCAACCAGTGGAGGACAAGTTTCCAGATGAACATCTTTTTGCTATCTCCTCTACTGTACCTTGGTTTGCTGACATAGTTAATCTTTTAGCTACAGGCTTGTATCCATCCCATTTTACCTCAAAACAAAAAAAAATGTTTAGTTAAAGAAAGTTTATCTTACAAATGGTTTACTATTTAAATGTGGTCCTAATTTTATTCTACGCAGATGTTTAAAAGCTGATGAGATTTTTGATGTATTGAGAGCATGTCATGATGAACCATCTAGTGGCCATTACTCCTCCCACTGGACAGTCCACAAGATCCTCAGAGCTGGTTACTACTGGCCCTCTCTTCATAAAGATAAAAAGAAGTATGTGCAACACTGTGACCAGTGTCAAAGGATGGGACAACCAACTTTTACCCAAGAGATGTTACTGCATCCTCAAGTCATGATGGAACCATTTGAGCAGTGGGGTTTAGACTTTGTGGGACCAATTTCTCCACCATCATCAGGCAAGGAGTACATTCTAGTATGCATAGACTATGTTACTAAATGGGTCGAGGTTCAAGCATTACAATTTGCACGAGAAGAAAAAGTTGTTGATTTTCTTTATAATAAGATTTTCTTAAGGTTTGGAGCCCCAAGATCAATAGTTTCAGACATAGGACCTTAGTTTACTTCACAGGTAATTAGACCATTCATAGATATATATCAAGTCAAGCACATAAAATCTTCACTTTACCATCCTCAAGCCAATGGGCAAGTAGAAGTAACTAATAGGGAACTTGAAAATATTCAGACAAGGACAGTAACAATGAACATAAAAGATTGGGCTAATAGATTACTTGAAGCATTTTGGGCTTACAATACCACTTGGAAGTCCACAAAAAAGTTCTCACCATATGAATTAGTTTATGGGAAAAAACTTATTTTGTCTATAGAATTTGAACTCCAGACACTTAAAATTGTATTGGATATTGGTCTACCATTGTCTATAACTCAATAGAACAAAATTCTTCAGCGCAATGAGTTGGATCAAATTCAGACATAGGCCATTCAACAAACAAAACTAGTTCAGTATCAAAGGAAGCAATGGCATGACCAACACATCAAAAGGAGGACATTTCAGCAAGGTGATTGGGTTCTTCTTTATAATTCTAAATTCAAAGAGTTCAAAAGGAAATTACAAACTCATTGGATGGGTCCTTATCAAATAAAGGAAGTTTTTGAAAATGGAACAGTATTATTGGAACCTATTGATGGAAGCACAAACACATTCTTAGTAAATGGTCACCGAATCAGACTCTATAAAAGACCATCTACTACAGAAGAGTTTCTTAATGATTTGTGTTTTGATACAGGGGATACCTCCTCTGCCATAGTGTTGGACTAAAAAAAAAGGAAGGTTGAAAACTAGCAAATGGCGGCCTTCTAAAAAAAAAAGAAAAAGGAAAAAAAAAGGAAGGTTGAAAACTAGCAAATGGCGGCCTTCTAAAAAAAAAGAGAAAGATGGAAAATCAGTAAATGGTTGTTTTTCTTGACCAAGGGAGTTGAAAACCAGCAAATGGCGGTTCCCTTCTTCAGGACAGTTGAAAACAATCGAGTTACGGAGGTGATCAGGTGCCGGGAGTTAGTCAAACGCACCTCCGGTGCTTCACAAACTAGGAGCACCTCTGGCGCTCCATCAATAAAGAGTCATTTACAACAATGGGGGAGGGGATCAACCTCTCCAGGCAATAAAGTGGAAACATCAAATGATGAGGTCATCATGACTCATCCTCTACTTTATGACAGAAATAAAATAAAATCAACACGTATTTTATTTGCAAGGGTATTTACAAAGACAACACTGACATCACCCAAGGAACATGGATTCTCGAACCACTCAGCATAAATGATTGCAGGTTGCATACCAATGAAGTAGTTGGCGTCATCTCAAGCCACCAAAAGCTGCTCATGTGCCACGTCGCGTGCAGTCTCATAAAATGCCGCAACATCTTTACCGTGTACATCGCTCCTCATCATTAAAAATGGTTCAGGTAAATCTATCTTAAATTAAGCATTAAATAGCAACTGTCTTGTCTTTCTATTTTTGGGTGCCGTCATTATGACACGTCCTCCTGCCATCATTTTCTTTTCCAAATTCACGCATGTCGCCATTTGTGCTGTACTGTCACCTTGCCTCCAGAGTGTCCTATCACTCTATTCATTTACGACCGCCTAGGTACTCTAACTAATACGTAAATCTTCCATAAGCCCAAGCTGAGAGGCATAATAATCCTCATTCGAACTTCTAAAATACCCTGAAGAATAGAGTAAATTGAACAGTCCTCCGAAGCCTACAAAGTTAAGAAGAAGGGACAAACTACAAATAGAAGAGTGAGGAATTAAGCATAGAAAGGGGAACCAATTTAGCAATGGGGGTAAAGAAGAAGCCTGAACCAAAGAGTGCTGTGGGTCTTTTACAAGATGAAGCTGCAACAAACATTCTGAGAACTGCAAGATGGTTGGACTTTCTAGAAAAAAATGAAGGGTTTCAAGAAGATATCGTGGATGAATTCCTAAGAAATCTAAGGGACAATCAGATAGCTGTCAGAGGAGTTCAAATCAATCTCTCCTCAACCACTATCAGTCATATTTCTGGGCTGCCTGAACAAGGTGAGAGGTTTTATCATCTAAAAACCTTATATATTGATTTGATTAAGAATTTCTCTATTCAAGGTGAACCTGCAATACAACTGCATTCAAATAAAAATGAAGTAAAAGGAATTCTTAGGTCCACACTTCCAAACCCTTGGCAATCTGTAGCTACCTGGATGATGAAATATTTCACTTGTGATGGTCAATTCTCTTTAGTTTTAGGACCAATAATGAAAATACTAATCTTTTTAAGGCATGGGAATGGACACCCTGAATTTAACATAAATATTCCCAATTTCCTATATTCTGCCATCAAGGCAACTGCAGAAAAATATCAGTAAAACAAGGGTCCTATGAAACATCATGGCCTCATTTTTCTAGTAGTTATACATCACTTCCTGTCTCAAGCCAATGGGGAAGAATTATGGCAAAATTTTCTTGAACAAAATCCCCAGGACAGAGAACCAGAGAGGGCACAGATAGAAGGTGAGGGTTCCTCTACCCACCAAGAAGAAGAAACAGAGCCTTCCACCTCCTCCATAGCTGTTCAAAGAGGAAAGAAGTCCTCACAGGAGGCAACTTCATCTGCAGCCCATGTTCCTGATAAAAAGAAGAAAGGAAAAGAAATTAGAAAGTCTGCTCCTGAACAAACCCCATACATGACTCGATCAGTTAGGAGAAGGATGACTCTAATTGAGGAATCTTTCCCTAAGGAATTAACAGGAGAGAGGTTAGGACAGAAAATAGAGAAAACCTGGGCTGAAGAAACATCTCATGATTCAGATGAGATCCCTCTAGTCAGGAAGAGAAGACAAAGAGAAGTTTCCCCAGCGCCATCTATCCATCTGGGGTCAAGACCAATTTCAGAACCATCACATGCTCCAGAGATAGAACACATACAAACTCTTACTATTTCCTTAGATTCTGAGGCTAAGAGACTTGCTCTGGAGGCTCCTGCCTCACCTATGCTATGGAGAAGCAAAAGGAAAAGACAACTCTCGTAGGTTGAGGAAGATACTGCTCTCCTAGCTGAGGTACTCCTGGGTTTTAGAACATATGAGGAGAAGGCTGGGCCTTCATCGGTGCCAACAGAAGTAGAGGAACCCTAAGAGGACCCTTAGGACAGGGAGTCTGCAGGAAAAGATGAAACAGGGCAAATGGATGCGGTTGACAGTGCAGGGCAGATGGCCATGGAAAACCCTGATGATCAACAAACATAAGCAGAAGCAGAAACTTTCCCTCACTCCTCTGATCAAGAGGATTTTGAGATTTCAAAAGAACGATAAATGTTAGAAGAAATTGAGAACCTAAAGAGACTACTCTGGGGGAAGAATCAGATTATTACTGACCTTAAGAAGGTCAGAATGGAGGTAGAAATGGAGCAAAAACAAGTCATTGAAAATCTACAAACAGAGCTCCAGAGCAAAAACAAGATCATCCAAGAGAAAGAAGCAGAATTGGAGGCCCAGAAAACTGAGGTAGTCAAACTGTTGGAAGAAAAAGAGATAGAAGCAGCACAGAGTGTTTCTAAGCTCACCATGGCTAGAGACAATGGCCTCATAATAATGGCAGCATTAATTGAGAAAATACATAGCCAAGATAGATAGTTGACTTGGGCCAACAACAAACTAGATGATCAGGAGGAATAAATTCAAGAGTTGGCTGGCCCAAGGGCAACCAATGAGCAGGAGATACAAACAGATCCATATGTGGGTCCAATCCCCATTGACATTCCTAAGGCCCTGTTCCATTGGGAGAAGAAATGTAGAGAATATGAGGCTTCCAAGCCTATGCTGCAATTACAAAGGGCAGTCACTGCCAAGACAAAAAGAATGGAAACTCTGGAAGAAAAAATCATTGAGATGGCCTCCCTTTCTTATGAAATTCTATCTTGCAGGCCTTCAAGTGCCAGCAATGCTATGTTCTTACAGGAAAGAGTCTTGCAGAGGAAATTCTCTTTAGTCCTGTCTGACCTGGTTGAGAATACAGAGACAGTAGAAGGATTCATGACAGTATATACAAGGAGTAATGATGAGGACAAGAATTTCTTATGTGAATTATATCTGCATGGTTTCTGTGTTAACGACATAACTTTCATTCTTAATTATTTTGTGGGGGAATGCTAACTTAAAACATTTATGTCCTTAATGAGGAATCATCAGATCTGAAATGAATGAATGGAAGATCATCTCATGAAAGATACAAAAATAGATCTCTTCATCAGGAAGGAATGTCTCAATCCCAATGCTTTTAAGACCCAATTCAGGTCCTATATCTATCACCCTCAGAGTCAAAACAAAATTTTGCCATTATACCTAAAAAGTTTGCAAGAGTGCTCCATCGATTTTGGTCTTTTCATGAACAGTTCAGCAAATCCAGTACTTGCCATAGCAAAGAAAAGATGGAATGTTTTGACCTCGGAGCAGAAATGAGAGGTGGTCACCCCTACAAGCTTAAGATTATTTATGAGAAAAGTAAAGTTAATAGCCAAAATGATGGATAAGCATAAGTAGGAATGGATAGGTGGACGGTTCGGGCCGCCTCTCATAATTGAACCACTCCCTGTCTAGGCTGAGAAGATGGAAGATGAGAAATTGCAGGACTGGTTGAAGTAGGTTGATCAATACAAAGGCAATGGTAATACCAACCGTACCACTTCGTCTACCTATGCACAAGATTATAGATTGACTGACAGGCTACTTCACCAAAATAAATCCAGATTGTGAGATGTAGGAGGACCTGCCAAACCTTAGGTATGAGGGGATGATGAGCACCAAGTAGCACCCATGAAATACATCTTTTTACCTCTCTTTTTCTCCTTCCTGATCCCATCTTTCTTAATGTCTGCACCCGAATAGGATAGAAAGATTGTTCTAGATAATGATTAATTGAAGATAAATTACTTAAGATCATAATTTCTGATTAAAGGACTACTGTGCATGGGATTGATAGAAAAATGCAGAAAAACTTCTCTTTTTGAATCAACAGGTATAGATGCTCGGAATGACAATTTTGTGCATCTCCGGAGGTAGTCTTCAATGATCTCCGGAGATAATACCAGAATACCACGACACCAAAAGTTTTGAAGTAAAGAGAAAAGCCTCTCTGGAGCTAGACGGGAGTCTAGAGCATCTTTGGAGCTGAACAAAAGGCCACAATGGTATCTTCGGAGCTATAGACATATCTCCAGAGCTACAGACATATCTCCAGAGCTGCAGACAGGGACAAATATCTTTGACGCCTCCTGAGAGTAGGGCATATTTCCAGCATGAGCTGCCAATCAGGCACTTTCAGTAGTGATCGTGATACCCCTCATTTCACTCAAATCATCACCTAAGTGGTGAAGGGTCATCTTTAGTTAATTGCTGGAGTTTTTATCTTTTTAAAGTTTTTGCATGAGTTACTAATAAAATTGATTCAATATCCATATTTTTAGGGCCTCACTGCCCAAATGTATTAAGACTCAAACTTAGAACTCAGAGTGGACTTCTGTTCCACTCATTCTACTTTTATTGCATGGTTATTTTTCCATAGTTAAACAACTAGTATAATAAAGAGATGGATATCATCTCATAGAAGAACTAGTAGATAAGATAAATGATATGTCATCACTCATTTTATATATACTTATAGAAATAACATAAAATATATACAATGATTGGATTATTCTAATTCTCGGTAATCTTAGTTTCTTTGATATCAATATTTTTTATGAATGCAAAGCGAATGGAATTGGACTGAATTTAGTTGTGATCTTATTCTTTTGTGTTGATTCCCTACTGTAGCCTTCAGCCCCAAGGGTGTGGAGCAAGGGCCCACTCTCACCAGCAAGGTAGAAGGCTAGTACCACTATTTTGTTATTTTAGATTTTGCTGTGAAAAGTATTTACTGATTTTGATAGATAGATGCATGTTGTTGTTTTTAAAATTGCTTTAAGTAACTTTCTGTTTAATTCTATTTTTAGCATTCCTTAAATTCATTCAGTAAGTAGACAGATCAATCTCTTCAAATTAGTAGAAGTCGTTAAGATTAGCTAGGAAAAATTGGTAACTGTAGAATCCCTAATTGCAGATAGCCGAGGACACAGCCCTTGGATTTTGACATCTGAAATATGATTAAATGATGAGGTACAATGACACCTTATCATCTGCTTTGGGCTAGAATTATCACAAATAAATATCTTGTAGAAGTGGATAGTAGGGATGTCCCTCGGTACTCTCTTGAGGGGAAAGGATCCTTTATTTGGCACACTTTGAAGATTGGGGCTAAGCTTATTAAGTAGGGGCTTTTTTGAATTTGTAATAAGGGCTCAGAAGCCTTGTTTTGGCTGGATGCTTGGGATGCTCACCCTCCTATCCTTTTAAGCTATCCGCATCTCCAACCCCTCAGTGATTGTTTTACTACTGTTGGTTAGAGCAAAGTGGTTGATTTTAAGACTGTTATGCGTTTAGGGGACATTGATGTTTGGAGATGGAAAGAGCCCCAGGATTAGCCACCTGGAGGGTCAGAAGGAGCTAGACAATAGTTGGCTTAGATTCTTTCTAGTAGAGAATGCAATTCTCTTGATGAGCATGATACTTTGGCTTGGGGCTGAGATTCCACCGGTAGGTATTCTGTGGCAGGGGTTATTTGGAGCTGGACAAGCATATCTTTGGTAGTGATGGTGTTCTATGGTGGAAGCAAGTGTGGTATAAATTTTCTTGGCCACAATGTAATTTTTTCTAATGGTTGTTGGTGCAAAATAAGTGCCTTACTTAGGACAATCTTTGTAAGCGGGGTTTCTAGGGCCCTTCTATTTGTATGTTGTGCTGCAATAGTGGGGAGTGTGTCTCTCATCTTTTCTTTCAATGTCCCTTTTCAAAGGAGATTTGGCATCTCTAGTGGGGTCTTTGGAATCAGGCGTGTGGGCATGTTACTTCGTTGGTGGAGTTTTGGGCTCGGTTGGGTAAGCCGCCTTTTAATACTCCTTTTCTTCAGGTGGCTTGGGCTATTGGGCCTTCTTTCATGTTATGGAATATTTGGTTGGAGAGGAATCATCAAATTTTTTAGGATGCAAAGTTGACTGTCCAACATTTGTGGAGGAAAATTATGAGTATGATCCAAGAGACGGTTTTAGCAAAGTGTGACCTTTTAGTTGCTGTGGACCCTTCAAATGCTTTTGTCTATAGCTGGTTTGATTTTAAGGGTCAGGGAGATACCTCATTGTTAGCCAGAAGAAGCAGAGGTAAACAATTTAGTAGGAAGATTAATAGGGTGGGGCGGTGGCTTCCCCCACCTCAAGGGGTTTTGAAGATCAATAATGATGGTTCCTCTAGAGGGAATCTTGGTCATGCTGGTGTGGGGGGTATTGGTCAAGATAGTTAAGGTAATGTGCAATTTCTCTTTTCCATTTATAAAGGATGGCATACAAATAATTACATGGAAGCTCTTGCCATCTTGCACGCTATGGAGAGAGGGTGTGCTTTGGGGTGGAGGATTATTTGTGAATCTGATTCTCAATTGGTGGTTAATCTGTTGAATATGCAACAGATGGATAATGTCAACTGGCATCTTGCTTTGGTTATTAGACAGATTCTTAGGTTGGGTAGGTCTTTTGATTCTGTGGTCTACTCTCATATTCCTAGAGAGTGGAATGGAGTGGCCAATTGTTTGGCCAAATGGGCTTCTGATCAGGTGTAGGATTGGAATATTTGGAATAAGGATCAGTTACCTGCGAATTACTCTCAATTGCTGGATCAGTTGTTGTTGGCTGATAGGATTATGTGACTCTTGGTTTTGTCCGAGGGCGGTTGGCCCCTTCTTGTATTGTGTTCTTTTGATTGATTAATAAATTTTTACCCCTTTTTATAATTATTACACTATTATGGTTAACCGTCTTCTAAGAAAACTTTTCAAGACCATGATAGAGTATAGAATTAGTTGTTGGGTAGAAAAAGAGGGAAACAAAGCAAAAGGGTAGGCATGTTTTAGTCCAAGACACTCCACTATTGATCATTGCATAACCCTTAGGCACCTAATTGAAGATATATGGGACACTCAAGGGGAAGAAGCTTTTTGTTGCTTTGTGTTAGTAAATAGATTTTTCATTGTGATATTTCACTAAAAATATAGTTGACTCGCTCAATGGACAACGATAAAATTTACAACCGTTGGATAAACCGTTAAGAGGTTAACAATTTTCCTTTGTGTTTGAGAGGGACAACTCCCTTGTATGATGGGTTTTAGTTTTTCTGGGGTTAATATTAATATTAATATGCTTTTAACTAGAAAGCAAGAAAGGCACAAAGAATCAAAACTAAAATAAAAGAAGGGAAACCCTAGATAGGTTGATATGAGCCCCAAAATCTAGTCTTTCTAGAAAATGAGTAGTTTTTAAAAAAAGGGGAGGAACAAACACAAAGATTTATTCCCTTAAAAGACTACTTTAAAATAAAAATATGTAACTACGGTATGAAATAAGGAATATTTTTTAACATAAGAAAGATTCATTCACTTAGGGTTTTTAGACTCAAATAAGAAAATAACTTATCTCATCCAAAATTACATAGGGTAAATGTGTAGATCAAGTAAAACTAATAGTATTTAACACAATAAAAAATATTTAAAAAAAGGTTGTAAATTTAACACAAGAAAAATATATTGCATAAAGATGTAACACACAAGCTCATAGACCAACAATGTTTCTTCTTTATTCAATTCAAAAAGAAGATCTCTATAGACTCTTTCTATTTTTATACAATGTGTGGGAATAAAAAATCATTTCTTTACAAATCAACCTTGTATATGTAGGCTTTTCCTCTTCTAACTGTTTTACAACCAACTTTTAGCTTATAACTTAACAAAACTTAAAGTAAGCTTTACTTTTTCTAACCAAGTTATAACATAAAGTTCACTTTTTAAGTCATATTAAAATGACTTAATTTACAATTTGATGAAGTAATGAAAGAAAATACAGACAAGTCTTGAGCTTTGTTGGGTTGAACTGTGTTCTTTTTAAGCTTTAGACTTTGGCAATTGGGGTTGTTTTAGAGGCAATGGCCTTAAAAATCTTGAATTGTTTGATAGTTGGTGCTACCAACTTGGTGCCTGGTATGATGTTGTTAAGTAGGTGTCATTTCCAATTTACCAGAATTTCATCTACTTCCGTTTGTTTGAGAAATATTGAAATATCTTTATGGTAGCCAATTAAGGAAGATGATATAGTATTAATTTCCTCATATTGTTGGTATTCATAGTCTCCTTTTTGAAAAATTCTTCTATGATCATATCTTTGAAACTTTTCTTGACTACATGAATATCTGCTAATTCAACCTCATCTTCTCCAAGGATATCAGCATCAAAAGATTAATAGTCAACTCGGATATCAAATTGTTTGATCGCATAACTTGGAGAGCTTCTTCACTTTTGTTATTGTTTGTTTCAAAATTAACTTCAACTCTATGCCTTTGAACCAAGAAATAGAGTCATATTCAATGGATTTGTTAATGACCTCCTCAAAGATTAATATATTGGTGTCAACTTTAGCCTTTTCTTGTAAGTTTCTTGTGACTCCTTGCCATATGATATCTTCATTCTTTTCAAGATTAATTTTAGAATCCATCATAGGCTCTACAACTTCTACATATTGAGCACTCGAGGAAGAATTAACCATCAACCTTGAAGTAGTTTGGGCCTTCGAGTAAGGAGTCATCTATAGTAGCTTTGATGTGGCATTGAACCCAGAATAAATAACTTGAGTATGCTTTCTCTTTTTGACAACCATCTCCTTTAGCCATGGTGATGGAGAAAAGTAGTGGATTTTATCTTGGGGCTAGAAGAGGAAATAATGTGAAAAAAAATGATGTGAACCTTGGCAGTTGAGTGTGGTAGTTGTCTATATGATCTAATCTTGTGCAACTATGTGCAAGTCCTCAAGATCTAAGCCTAAAGATTGTTGAATTTTCATTGACTCAAGAAGAGGAGGAAAGTATGGCTTAAGGAGTTCCATGTTGAATAGTAGATGAAGAACCAAGTACTCTAGGAGATCAAGAAAAATGTGTTCTCACTAGTTGCGTGTAGAATGGTGTATGGACCATAGCATAGAGGATTTATCTTCTAATGTGGACCCCTAATGCACTCATTTTGAAAATGCAACCAAAATTTGGTACTAACCTTGAATGATTGAGGTGTTCAATGTGCATCATGGCACTCTTATACTTCTATTGCTAGCTTGAGAGAATTTGTTGTACCTGCTAGTGAACATTATGAATGTTGTAGAAACTTCTACACTTTATTCTCTTCGAACTCCTTTGTGTGTGACTCACCATGAGGTGGTGTGTAGTAAGATATGTCCAAATGTTTTGTATATTGGAACCCAAGACATGTCTAGAGAAGACTGTGCCCTATAGAACTATGCAAAGCTATGTTGTAGGCATGCTAGATGTAGAGTAGGTTATCATCCCAAGCACATGGATACACATAGTTGTAGATGTGCAAGAGATGCAACAATGTGTAGTTGACCACTTATGTCTAGTCATTTGTCTACTGGTGAAAATTTGTGAGATGATCCAATTGTGTATTTAATCTTTCCCACAAGGATTGCCAGAATGTACTATGAAACCTTGCGTCACAATCAAACATAATGGATGTCACTACCTGAAATGAACCAAAACATAACTAAAGAAGAGGTGTGATCTCTTATTTTGTGATGTTTTTCTTGTAAGCAATCATTATGGTCGTTTTAAAAATCTATCACAACTAACACAAAATTATTATGATTCTTTATTACATGTGGTTTGCTCATGAAATCCATGCTAATAGATTCCCATGGCTATTTGTGGGCTTGGCGATGCAAAACGGAATGTAAGACTTGATATGGTGCTCAATGTTTAAATGCATGAGGCTAAAAGAAATGTTGCTATAGTAATGCCAATGTCTTGGTAATGCTATAGTCTAGTTGTCTTGGTGTAGTGTTGCTTACATGAGTCTTTGGCAAGGTGCATCCTTTAAAAAACAAAGATTTCTAAGCTTAAAGAGAAGCATGTTAGTTAGATGGAAGTCTCCAACACATTTAACTTGCACAAGCCTAGTGTAGGTCTACACAAAGTCCAAGTCCACTGCATACAATTAGAGAAGTTGTAGTTGTGCAAGTGTGGCAGTTGAGGCAATCTGTTGTTTTATTGCTTATTCCCTTCTTGTGCGTGATCACCAAATACAACTATTGCAAATATGTTGCCTACTTTATGTGATGCATATTCTCCAACTTCCTTCATGTTTGCAGAAACTAATGTGGCTTATAATAAAAATAAATAAGTGTTTTCTTACCTAGAATGTAGTGGTACCAATACTTGACAACTTGAACAATGTCATACAAATCTTTTTCATAACTAAATGTCTCCAGGTGATAGGTGACCAAATGTCTATTGTTTGAGTATTGTGCCAAGTGCACAATCAAATATATTTTTTAATCTCAAAAAGGTGTGGAATATCAAACACTGACAAAACACGTGTTTCATAAAAACATTGCTTTAGCTCCTTAAAGGCACATTTTTTTGTAGGTGTCTAACTGAATGCTACTTTGGCACAGATGATCTGGTTGAGTGTCCAAGAAATATGTGAGAATCCAAGAAAATTATGTTATAGAAATTTACAAGTATGAGAAAGCTATGCAATTCAGTAATCTTGTGTTGATTTGGTCAATCTCAA
Source organism: Cunninghamia lanceolata (assembly GCA_027924645.1). Taxonomy (NCBI): domain Eukaryota; kingdom Viridiplantae; phylum Streptophyta; class Pinopsida; order Cupressales; family Cupressaceae; genus Cunninghamia; species Cunninghamia lanceolata. The sequence continues at coordinate 13,533,568 of BSBN01000584.1, read as the reverse complement.
ATCACCTTGTTTTTCGTTGGATCTACATGAATGCATGTGCAATCAATGATATAGCTCAAATACTAGATTTATGTTATACATCAATATACTTGTTGAAGTTGGCTTGCAACTTGTGTTGGTGTAGAGCTTCCAAAACACATGAGACATGCTCCACATGTTCTTTGAATGTCTTACTAAAGATGAGGATGTCATCCAAGTAGACTATCACAAAGAAATTGGCGAAAGGGTGCAAAATGTGCATTAGGCACATGAATGTTGTTGGTGTGTTTGTTAGGCAAAAATACACAACCATCCATTTATATAGTCCATGGTTTTGAATGTTTTCCAATTATCTTTAGGATGAATCGATACCTAGTGATATTTGACTTGAGGTTGATCTTGGTGAAATATTACACACCACAAAGTTGGTCCAAAAAGTCATTGATGCACGATAGAGGATACCCAATTTTCACCATTATCTTGATGATCACACAATAGTTAATGCAGAGGTGCCATGTTTCATCTTTTTATGGTGCAAGGACCATCAAACTACGACATGGAGAAGAGATAGGTCTAATCTTGCCCTAATCAATCAGCTCTTGAATTTGGTGTTAAACTTCATCATTTCTCCCAAAAAATCTTTAATATGTAGAGCTATTTGGAAGAGGGGATTTGGGAAGGAAATCGATTTTTGCTGCATTTCACAATTTGTGGGAAGATCTTTGCGCTCCTCAAAGATGTCCTTGTACCCTTGCAGTACTTTGTTGAGTTGTTGTGATGGTGTTTGTGCAACCTTGCACATTACCAATGCACTTACTTCCCTATGTAGGGGCTTCCAGTTGAACCATAAGAGGCAAAAGCTTCTACATATGGAAAATGATCTTGCTAGAATGTTTGGAAAAGATCGAGGCTACCTTGGTATTTGACAAAGTCTCGTGAAAGTTCAAATGACGTTTGTTGATGCAAATTGTCCACAACTACAATTTTCCCTTATAAATATCATATGTTTCATATGCATATGACATCCCAAGTGTTATGTCAAACTTCTAGTGACACAATGTCACAATTGACTCTGTCATGCATGGGTTTAACTACATACTTGAAAGTGCATTGATCTTTTACTTAAATATCTTTACTTTGCTACAATGTTCCCTTATAAATATCATCTTTGTCATATACATATGGCATCCCAAGTGTTATGTCATAAACTTCTAGTGACACAATGTCACAAGTGACTGTCATGCATGGGTTTAACTACATACTTGAAAGTGCTTTGATCTTTTACTTAAATATCTTTACTTTGCTACAATGTTCCCTTATAAATATCATCTTTGTCATATACATATGGCATCCCAAGTGATATGTCATAAACTTTTAGTGACATAATGTCACAAGTGACTCTGTCATGCATGGGTTTAACTACATACTTGAAAGTGCATTGATCTTTTACTTAAATATCTTTACTTTGCTACAACCATCCCAAAGATTATGGCTTTGGATGCACATCAATGGAAAGACTTGACTGTGTCATGTGAGATGATGTTCTCCTAACTCTCACTGTTGATGATGACATGGAGGTGATATCCATTGACCGAGCACTTGTCATGGAAGAGAGACTTGTTTTCCTCTAAAGTGTCAATGGGTATGGCACTAGTTGAGACATTGTGCCTCCAAACTAGTCTCCTCAACTTGTGCAAGATGTAATGGGGCTTGTCCTACTAGAGATTGTTATGTGTGGCATTCAATGTCACTATGGGAATTGGTGCAATGACAATGGCACTATTTATCGCCTTGCTACTTCTTGCCATTCTCCTAGCTTGGCGTGGACGATGTGGATGCTTTATCATTTGACACAAATGATATTGAATTTTGTTGTTTTGCACAGAAGGCTTATTTATTGAATCTTGTGTTGACTTGTTCTTACATGAGGAAAGATTCTACTTGTGCTTTGCCTTGGCTTTCAATTTTAGATATGTTTGATGCTTGTACCAATGCCTCTGAAGTTTGGAACTCTATTTTAATGTGAATGTAAGGTTATAACCCCCTTACATATTCGATCATTGTGTGTTGCTCAGTATGCAGAGGCACAAAGTAATCATGGAACTCAATGTGGTCTTCTACGATTTGCTCCTTACACTAGTTCAATTGATAGAACTTTGCGTACACATCCTTAGTGTCTAAGGGGGTAGTGTTCCTCCTACAAAGTATATACAAAGGAGATCCAAGTCCAAATAGGATCTTGGTCCCTTTCATGTTATGTGTCATGTTTGCCACCAATGGGACACTAAAATTGCCGATAAAGATATGCCTCCAATTACCACACCTAGTTATCCTAAATTGTGGCATCAATTTTACCTTCAAATATTGGGATGTTCAAATTGACTTGCACTCTAAAAGGACTTTAATGTTACATGAGAACATATATGTCTACATAATGATGTGGTATTGGTCCAAGTTGGTACATGAGTTCATGGAATTGTTTCAAAGAGCATTGGTTATCTTTTGAATGTCTATAAACACTTTTGATGTTCATTTCTATGTCAACTAGTTTACTCTTGCTACAACATTCATCTAAATCCTTAGAAGTTCAACCAAGGGGGTAGCCTTCCTTATTTTGTTGTGCATGCATTTATATGGTCTGTGCTAAACATTGCTTCGATAATAATGATCCCAATCCCAAGTGGTCTAGGGAACAAACCAATCTTAGTGAAAGATAGGTTTATAGAAAACAAGTAACCTAACTCTATCGAAAAGAGAGCATAGGACTTTTAGCAATTATCTACTACTACTATTCAAACAAAAATGAAAAGTGTACAATTGGATGTCACAAATAGCAAGGTTTAGAATGAAAATTCCTATGAACAAAAAGACAAACACACCAAACTAGTTTGTTGAGACTTCGTAGTTATCGAACCTTCCTCCAAAGGGATTGAATGTCCGTATGTACAATATGGTTACCAAATATGTACAATAGTGGTGGGGGAAGAGATTAGATTGTAGGAAGAAGACGTGGATGAAGCAAAACAAGTGGATGGGCAAGTGGGTTATTAGCTTGCAAGATTGTCTTAATAATGAGGAAATAAAAAATTGTGTTGGATAAATTCAGGACTGCCATGTGGACAAAATAGATAGGCCGAAAAAAAGATTATTAATCAAAAGAGTTCAATCCCACGTGGGAGCATGGTGAAAAAGATTGTGAGGGCTACACTCAAGGGAAAGGCTAGGATTTTAGTTGCCCAGTTGAGGACCGAGTCCCATCATTTTAGATGTGAGACTGGTAGATGGACCATCCCCAAGGAAGATTGGGCTAAAAGATCTTGCATTTTCTACAACAAAGGGTGGTTGAAACTGAATGGCATTTCATCATTGAGTGTGTTGCCTATGCGGATATTAGAAGCCAATATGAAAACAGTTGGAGTGTGAACAACCTTAGTTATTTGAGGAGACACAGATTCACAGTATGACTGGTTTATTGATCAAGATTCTTAGTAGGAGATCTAACCTCGAAAAGAGATTGAAAATGTCTTGAGGGGTCATTTTTTGGGTCCCTTAGACTGCTTGGTCTCGTGGACATTATTAAAATCTTTCATTCATTCATTCATTCAAACATGTTGAGAAGATGAAATGGTTAATATCCTAAACCACTGGACCTTCCAACAATTGATGTTCCATTCTTTTAGCTTATGGAGTCATCGTATAAAGATATCATATGTGAAGGATTCTTAATTGTGCAATATTTGTTAGATAGCACACAAAGCTATGTTGACTTGTGCACAAAAGATCACGACAACACAATAGCTTATATACAGTACATGCATGATATTGTTGAAGCTTGTGCACTAACATTAAGTGCTACAAAATTCTTGAGGAGAAGCTAGCATGTAGTAGCATAAGTTTTAATTAGATCATTTTCTAACACAAGTTGACTAGTTCAATTTGTTAGGAAAAGTGTGTCAATTAAGATTACAAACAATGTGATTTTTGGGCTATAAAGTTGGTTTCTAGCCATGGACATCTTCAAACTCTACAATAAAATTAAAAAAAAAAAAAAAAGCCCAATCAACCTCTCGAGCTCCAAAAATTTGGCCTCTTGCAGTGAAAATGTAAAAACATCTAAAACACAAAAAAAAATTAATGGGGGAATTAAAATTGTTGACCAACTTATGATGCATGCCGTAACACATCATAAAACATCTTTGGTTGGGGATAATAGAGCCAAAATGAAACCCCTAGTTTGGTGAGTGGATAGATGGATGGAAGGAATTTGGGTGTTTGGATTTCTAATTGGGGATTTGGGCACAACTATTTTGAGTGGTTTTTAGCTCATAATTTTTTAATTACTATTGATGGTTTCATTTATTGTATCCCTTATTTATTGGGTGCTTAAAGTGAAGGTTTGATAACGAGTTTTGTAGGTATTGTTATGCTATCAAAATTCATCAAATGTTCTACAAATGTATTGTAACTGTATTGTTTACTAAATAATACATTGAACTATTTTTAACTATTTTTTCGTGTGGAGTTTTTCTTTCCCTATGTACTCTTGTATAATGATACATCATTTGTTTTATGTTTATATGTGTTTTTTCCTTTCTATAATTGTTAAAAGATTATTTGTTAAACATTCTCTTCAAAAGTTTAATGTAAAAAATATTTCCACATACCTTGCATCCTTTCACAATCGCATTTTCCTTATTTTCTCTTATCACCAATATCAAGTGTTACGTTCTATTCTCATTAATAAGTGATCAACATAACTATCTATGTTGAAAACTCATTTGATTGGCTGCCGAGTCCTAATTATTTCCCACAAAATAGTAAAGACAAAGGAAAAATTAATAGAAAATCTGAACAAGTAAGCCCTCTCACATACCCTTTGCTCTCTCACATATCCTTCTTTTTTTAATTTTGAAATTCTTTTAACAAGAAAAGGGTACACTCTCCTTTTATCTAGAAGGGTTTGTTTTGTACCATGTATACTCTAGATTTCATTGAATTGTTTGATACAAATAATCATTATTTAGTGGGATGCAAGAACAGTATTCACAGCAGATGGTTTACAACGGAAACGGTTCGTTCAATGAAGGAATGACCTTCAAAGGAAGGAGAACCTAAGGCCTACTAATCGTAAATGTTGAAGAGGAGAGCCTGCGAGTGTCCAACTCGGGCCAACCACCCACAAGGTTAGTAGGAGAACATAATGTTGTTTATTTTACATGTATTGACACAATTATTACATAAAATATGTTAATAATTGTGTCATTATGAACTACATTATATCTTAGAAACTTATCCATACATTCCAAAGGTAAATTAACATAATATTGAATAAGCTTATTGTGCAGATTTATAAAAGCTTGGAACTCTTGCTTATATAGAGAGTAGGTTTCCACAAGTAAAATAGTCTTTGGCAAAGCTTGTTTTAACAACAAAACCCCACTTCCTATAGCCTTACAGATTTCACCATATATTAGAGCCCAAGATGTCATCGAGATTTCATACTAGACTGCAATCAAACCAGATTGATCTAATGTCTGGTTACCAAAATAATCATTTGTATGACTAAGGGGGCTTAACTGTTTTTGTCATTCAAGAAAAACATTGATACCTTGTGTAGTGGTAAATGTATGATATGTAATTTCTTCTTTGCTTCCAAAATCCTGGAGAATGTTGTGGGTAAGCTTGGGTCTTAGGATTTGAATGTGCCTAGCACCTAGAGAAATCTTAGTCTAGATCTCGTTCCTTATACCCATTACCCTTTACAACTAGGATCACGATTGGCAAGAGTCTTAAGAAGCAAGAAAACATCAATGAGCAGTCATAGTTATTAGAACAGAGAACAATGGAGCCATGTGCTATGTCAATTCAACCACCTTTTGAATGCCTCCCATGAAGCTTATATAGGGTCACTGTTTCTGTGTGGCTCTATAACTTTCCTGTAAGGAAGCTACTAGAGTTTACAGGTCAGGATTGAGTTTCTTAACTGATTTTTCTCTATTTGTATCTTTTATACTAACTGTCAATAAATTCAGATAGAATCAAATAGCAAAAATTCATGCAGCACATCACAAACACAAAATTAGAGTTATATAAAAAACTCAATTCTGGAACTTGCTTATTCATGGGCATGGACACAAGTCCTTCACACTACATATGTAAACTTCTTAAATAGTCTGCATATGCTTATTAATAACACCCTTAAAGTTCTAAGTGTCTTAAATAGTCTGCATATACTTATTAATAACACCTTCAAAGTTTTATGTAACATACTAAGCAAAGGTTATGCACTCAACTCATTAGTCATGTTCTCATTAACAGTATGCTTGTAATTTAAATATTGCTAAGTCAAGCTTCTGCATCTAAATCACTCGTCATCATAAGATTTGCGATGATGGTGACCATGGTGATGATGGCGCTCCTCCTTTTCTTCATATTCACCACCCTGTCACATGGGCATTTCAAAAATAACTTACAGCCTCTTCAAAAAAAAATGCATGTATGAACGTAAAATCAATAACAAGATGTCCATTGTTTGGCTTAAAGTAAAGATGATAACTAGAAAAATACATGCTACCTTTCACTTCTTGCAGCATTCATCTTTGGGGACAATAAAGGAATTTTGACATCTCTTAAAATTATAAAGCAACCAATACTTATAACCGAGAGCCAAAAGATGTCATCAACTTATACCAGTCCATGGAGTTCTCTGATAACATCAGGGCATGAATATCTGTTTTAAGATTCGCAATGCAAACCAAGAAAAATTTGACATGTCGCTGGTATTATAGCTTCTGAACTTAATCCTATTTCAAAAGAAGCCTATAAATACGGGCTTTGAGTCAAAAAAATAAAAATAAATAAAGAATAACTCAAACAAACCATATATAAAAATAATTTTGCCAAGAATATTGCTTTCTGAAAAAATTTGTAAGCTAACAACCATGTAGGATATCTCCAAAGCAACACTGAAGCTAGAGCAGTTATACCTATAACATTTTTAAGCGATTTTCAAACTTGGGCCAAACATCCTAAAACAGATCTATAAAGCTGAGGATGAAAACCATACAATCAATTTGGTTTTAATATTCCTTAAAGCTCAACCTGCATTATTTCGTTACAAACTAATTCAATATGTAGTGGCATAAGAAAATTAGAGGTTGCCCGTGAATATGCTAGCTAAAGATCTCTGATCCATGAATATTTCAGCAGGTGTATTTTAATATAAACTATAGTGATTCTTAACCCTCTAGAAGTTGGCAGTAAGAAAAATCTTCATCAACTATTTAGTATACAAACATAACATCATTCCTTTCCTGACAAATATACTAGAATTCCGTCAAATGGTACCAAATCTAATACCAAGAAAGCTTGGTGGCAGGAGGGCTACATATGAAAATAGTTAAGGTCTAAATCCAACAACATTGCAAGAAAGCTCTGGAAAAACCGTGGAGCTGCTTAACCCAGCTCTTTCGGTTCTAAGAACTGACATAGACTAAAGGAATCTACACAAACAAAGAGGCTAGAGATTCTTCGTGAGCTATGCTTAAAAAACACCTAAATATCAGTAAGCAAAGAGGTGGCTAAAATGCCTATGCACTGCTCTCTAAGTGTTAGGAGTTGGTTGTCAAATAGGTCGTCAACATAGGATTGTTTAAAGATTAATGGGAAAGGCAATTAAGAAAGATTTGTGAAGAATGTTCTCTGCCTGGTTTTAATCTTAAAGCACTCAAGATAGCATGATGAATGCTCTTTCGGCAATTACGTGTACAAGTGGTTCAACATATTACTCACAAGCTGTAAAATGTATAATAAGAAGATGGCGGAGAAATGTTCGACACAAAGAAAAGATGCTACACTGTACACTTTTTATTCGTATGATAAGTCATCAATTAGTTTACCCCATGGAGATTATCATGATGGATTTAAACTTTCGACAGATTAATTCAAATTTAAACAGATCAGAAACTAATGGAACACATGTTGCAAACTTAAATAGAACATTTGAAAGAAATCACAAACCACCATTGCTAGTAAACCAAATTGGCAAACAACTTCTTTTGCCATGTGTGCACTGCTATAAGCTTCAGTCCATATTTACTTGGACATTACAAAACCTTGTTATGTTGCAAACAGAGTAGATTGCCTTTTGCAACCATCAAATTTTAAAGTTTCTAACCATTGTAGTAAAAATCTTTTTTTCCGAATAAGATCAACAAATTAGAAGAACTTCTAACCATCATCAATAGTCCCATATATAGCACCTTTTAGATTTTTATTGATAAAATATGCAGATTTTTCATATTGATCCATGTCTAACCTTGATCAAAACAACTTCAATGGAAACAACAGTTAAAACTAGCTCTATCCTAATGCAGGAGAATACAAAAAAACAGTTCACAAATTGTCATTTTAGTAAATCAAAAAAATTCATGTAGTTAGGAAGGGTTAAAAACATGGAAGAGTATTACATAGTTAAACAGATTATTGAAAAAGATTTACTTAAACAGTAACCAAAAAAAATTGTTCCTAACCATAACTTTAAAATGACTGACTAGAATTTTTGTAGTATAGTTTACTGAAAAGAATGTTAATGGAGATAAATTGATAATAACTGGACAGAAGTGTTAATTAAAAACAATTATATTTGAGTTTAAGTTACGCGTACCAGACCTATATGCTAATATTTTAATTTCTTGCATGTGTCTACTGTTGATTATCACTAGAAAATTCGAGTTAACTGTTGATTATCACCAGAAAATTCGAGTTAAGGGACGGAACAGTAAGACTCATATGTCTGGGGGAGTAGTTAAATATAATACAGATGTAAAATAGACGTAACCATCCTGGTCCATATTCATATGCTCGTGTAGCTTCGTTCATATACTTTGTGGCCTGATTCAAAATGGCTATCTAATCCTTTATTCGTATGCTGCACTAGCCTATTTCAAAATGGTCTCCAGGTACCTATACCCCATGTTTCCTGGTGACTAGTTCTTCTAAATTTTAAGATTGTATCAATTAGGAGGACTCTATAGACCTCAAGACCCATGACACAAATAACAGAATTACTATCTTGTGTTTTCTTTCAGTTCGTCTGACTCACTATACCAGTCTGATTCTCTGCTTCTAAATAAACTTATGGTAAATTCAACAGTAGTTAGACCTGATACAACAGGACCTGTACCCATTGAAGCCCAAATGAAGAATAGAGCTGTACCAATTAGGAAGAAGGGACCAAAAAGGTTCCTAATATCAGATACACCAAACTCGTTTGACTCAAAAGACTCCCATTAGTTCATAACCAAAAAGGTTCCTAATATCAGATACACCAAACTCAAAAGACTCTCATAACCAGAACGGTTCCTAACATCAGATACACCAAACTCAAAAGACTCCCATAACCAAAAAGGTTCCTAATATCATAGATTACAAAACTCAGCGTGTACTCAGGATTTTTTTTTTGCTCTGGCGAGATATTCCCCCAAAACTCACGAGTTTTATCAGTGAGTTTTTGACCAGTACTCTAATAGAAAACACTTTTATATTTATTTGTCATTGAATTTTGCAAAAAACTATTCATTTATGGACTCATTAGATACATTTTATCATTGAATTTTGCAAAAAAAAAACTATTCATTTATGAACTCATTAGATACATTTTGTCATTGAATTTTACAAAAAAACTATTCATTTATAGACTCATTAGATACATTTTGTCATTGAATTTTACAAATAAATTGTATTTTAAAAAAGGTTTAAATAATTTTTTAAATTGTCAGGTCCCACATTTTCACAGAATCTGAGTATGCATAGTTAATACGTATACCAGATACATCAAACTCTTTTGACTCAAAAGACTCCCATGACCATCTACAGAATCTCATCGAGGGCAAGGCTAAAGTCCCTTAGATTTTATAGGAGCAATTAAATAATATAAAATTTAGTTTAGAATTAAAAAAAAAAAAAAATCAGATGTATGTGAATAAAAAAATCATAAATTACTGATTAAAGTTTCAGCCACACTCTGTATACAACCTGGGAAAAAAAGTGGGGGCTCCACTTATTCAGGCTAAATCCTATACCACTTGTTTCCTCGGTACACCAAGGGATCACATCCTAAGCAACCAAAATAGATCTACGAAGTGATGGGCCCACCCGAGTGAAAGAAAAGTCCAAACTAGGTGGGCTTTCCTTTATAGCATAGAATCAAGATCAAAGAGATATTGCAGTTACGGAATCACAAATGTAACAAACTTATAATATTTTCAGAAAGAGACAAATGCGATTAACTCCAAATCTTTCATAGAGACAATTGCAATGAACTTACATATTTAGGACGCCCATAATTCTCTTCCTGATCTACCGCATAACCGGGTCTCTGGAATCTTGGAGGCTCCTCTTCTTGCTGGTAAGGAGGCCTCTGAGCCCTCCTGTAACGCTCTGGATCCTCCTCCTCTTCACTCTGCTGGTAATGGCTGGGCCTCTCAAACCTGGGAGGCTGCTCCTCTTCCTCCTGCCTATGATAGCTAGGCCTCCTCCATCCCTCAGGCTTCTCCTCACCATACTCCTGTGGAGGCGGCCTTGGCCTCTCCTCACCATACTCCTGAGGCGATGTCTTATTCCAGCTGGGAGGCCTCTCCTCACCATACTCCTCAGGAGTGGGCCTATTCCAACTAGGAGGCCTCTCCTCACCATACTGATGAGGATTGGGCCTATTCCAGCTGGGAGGCCTCTCCTCACCATACTCCTGAGGAGTAGGCCTATTCCAGCTGGGAGGTCTCTCCTCTGACTCACCATATTCATTTGGCTGAAAGTCATAAGCAGGCTGAGGCTTAGGCTTAGGCCTGTTGGGTTTTCCATAACCACCGTATTCATCCGATTCACCATACTGATTGGGCTCCACATCATATACAGGCTGAGGCTTAGGCTTAGTGGGTCTCTCATAACCAGATCCACCTCCATACCCAGATGATTGATGGGAAGACTGTGATCCAGATCCCCATGTGGGTCTGCTCTCATCTATGCGGGATCCTCCTTGCCCGCCATAGGGATTGGATTCAGATCCATAGGAGAAGTCATGAGAATCATCATCACCAGGAGTGGAGGGAGGATAGCAGATGTCTTCAGAAGGGTGTCTGGGTCTGCCATAGGCAACAGCTTGATCATACCCACCACTGTAGGGATGAGGATCGTAATCATCAAAGTCGTCCACTGCATCACCACGATCTTCATAGAATGAAGCCATTGTATTGATCAAAATGATCTACCTTCTTGTTAAATCTCACCTTGATATATTACCTGTACAGGGAGTGATTTTTATGTATAAAATCTAAGCTGCGCGTCCAGTGCGTGTAGTCGGTTATAAAGATGATGGGTCATATTTAAGCGCGTACAACCACCAAAAGAGGGTATTGATAACACGGCTACACCCATCCGATTGGGACAATCCCCATGGCTTTTCTCGGGGCTGAATTTAAGTAGGGGACAATTGTTATCTAAGGACAGGTTCGAGGGTTACATCAAAGCTTTATGAGTGTGAACGTGTATATAAAGACGAGTATGAGAATGATTTTGATTTAACAACTAACCTTTCATCTTATATGATCTCATATGTTATAAGCCACGTGTAGATCCAAAGCCGTTCCACATGTAGACTATAAAAGGATCCATTTTCATTTCCATTTCCATGAGTTGTGGGGTAAGATTCAAAGTTCTAATGATAATATAGATTTTAGAGGTTGTGGGGTAGGGCTTAAAGTTTAGTGACAATATAAAGGTAGGAGGGAGTTTTTTTAGAGGATAAACATTCTTGTAACAATTATACTTATAGATAAATTTAGTTTATTATTAATTAGTAAAAACATTTTAAGGTGTTATTAAATTTTATAACATCATATTTATAGTTTTATGATAATAATTTAAGAGATTTTTTATGATTTTATAAAAAAAGAAGTAATTTGAAAGTATTTTAATTTATTGATATTGATAATGATTTCCAAAGATACTAGGGATGAATAAATATTAATTTTGAGTAATTTATATATATATATATATACATTTTAAAACATATAGTTTTCTACATTAATTACGTTGAAGGCGTTCCCTCTTTGAGAGCTGGCATCTCATTGGCAATCAATAGCGAACATTACTCTACAATGATGCAAGACGATATGATTTATTGGCGTCGTCAAATTGGCATCGCATTAGCAATCAATAGCGAACGTTACTCTACAACGATGCAAGACAATAGGATTTATTGGTGTCGTCAAATCTAAAAATGTATGAAAGTCGGTCGTCACCGTTTTGTTTTTCCTGTTGATGTTTTTTCCTTGATTTCATCGGTTTCATAATCCATCCTATGTGATCAATTGCAGACTAATTAAGATTTAAAGAGACTCTTCTGCACTCATCAAATGCAGCTCCAGGGTGTTTTAAAACAAAATGATTCCAGGAATCCATAGATTTATGCTCCAGGTTTTACTGTAGCTAGCCTCCTTGTAGATATATTTTCTTGTGGAAATGATGTTGAACAAAGGTTTCTTTTATAATGACATGACTAGGATTGTTAGCATACCTTGCATACCAAAGGCTTCTTGTTTGATTGCCTCCTTGGCTGTGTGGTGGTTGGTGGAAATGTCCTTGTTGGGTATGGGCTTGACACAGTTCGACCTTTTTCCTTGATGCAAATGCTGGAATGACAACACAATTCCTTGATTTTGTTATGGCAACTTGCACCAATCTAGTTGGTGAATTTATAACAACAAAGCTAAAGGGGTATTTGGCAGGGGAATGCTTTGGCTAATAGATTGATTTTATTATGGTAGCTTGCACCCTTCTAGTTGGTGATTTTATAACAACGAAGCTAAAGGGATGTTTGGCATTAGCCCTTGTTGTCAGGGGAATACTTTGGCTGGCAATGAGAGTTGAGATCAGGAATCCATGTTATGTGATGGGTAGTCAGATTAAAAACTATAAATATTTAAATTGGGTTAGAGTTATAAGGGAAGCAACAGTGCTATGGTATGAATAAGTTGTGACAACAAAAACTCTGTTCTTAAGGTGGCATTACTTGCATAACCTTGGGATAGCATTCTACATGATCAAATTGTGGTCTCAGTACTGCTATGGGATTTGGGGTTGGATAGTAAGCAATAGATTTGCACCAGTGGACTTAATCAGGTTGATCCATAAGCACAATAAGTGCCTAGAGAGCTGAAGTGAATGATTGAAGGAATTGGGGATGAAAATGGAACGAATGCAGGTCACTCCCAAAGATGCAAGTTGGCTTGCTTGTGTTAGCCTCTTCTTGCTTCTTTGACCACAATGCATATTGACAGTCCTGGAGTGTCAGATTGAGAACATGATTTGCTGGTTAGGCTCTGCTGTGAAACACTTGTAAATTGTTTGTAATTTTCCTTGCTTTTATCCAATATAAAAAATATATATTGGAAATGTACAAACACTTTCTGCAACATACGCGTATTAAATACACATGTGTAGATCAGACTTATATTTCATGGGATTTGAATGGAAAAATGAGAAAGGTTTGCTATGTTGGAAAATAAATTAAATCTAACTGTCGGGATTCTTTCTAACATTATGATATGGATGAACATCCAAGGAGACTTATCAAAAAATAATTGTTGATGTTGACGAGTAGGTTCCATGTTGGAGCACAAAATGAAGAACAATCTAATTAACTTAAAGTCCACGTCATTCTCTATTATATTTTAGCACATGGAGCAGATCAAAAGTTTATTGATTGGATCATGTCGTGGCTAGCTTGGAAACAAATGGAAGAGAGGAGCTACAAAACAAACTCAAAAATTAAACACTTGAGTTCCAATGAAACATCATAATTTGACAAATGAGTTATTAAATTTATTTTTATATATTATATTTAATATAATTTAAATTGCTAAATATATTCTTATATAATATTTTATTATACAATGGTCTATTTATATTAAATATATTGTATATTTACTATTTATATATATTTGTTATTAAATTATAAATTTATTTTATATATAAAATTTATATTTTAATTATATTTTATATAATATACATTATGGAATATAAATAAAATATGATATATAATATAAATACAATAAATATTTTCTTTTCTTTTTATTTTATTTTATTTTTTTCAATTAGGATGAGGGGATCGATCGCTGTGCGGAGGAAAGAGGTCGAGCGACTTAGGGCAGGCGGTGACAAGAGCAAAGAGGTGAATGATGCACAACAGAAGGTAATTTCAGGAAAGGGGCGTTTAGTGGAGACGACTGATGGAGGTACCTTAGATCCCCTCATAGATGGTGATGCCATTCGGGCAATGGCGAGCGAAATGAAGAATGCAAAATATGTGCCCCCACCCCTAGTAATTTTAGCTCCCGATCTAAGGTCCTTATCAATGGAGTCTCTATCCTACAGCACATGCAAGAACGCATCTAACTGTATACACCTAAAAATGACTAAGTCAAATTAAATAAATATTTTAATATTTATTTTAATTCCCATTCTCCTATCAATTAAATAAATATTCTAATTTATTTAAATGATTCATTTCTATCCAATAATTAAATAAAATCAATTTATTTAATTAAATTCCCTAAAGTCTTCTAATATCTCACATAGTTAAATAATCCTAAATTATTTAATTAATCCTAAATTCCTTTATCCTAAGTCCTATTTCCATAAATCCACATCACCTTTTCCACCTCATTAAATAATCCTAAATTATTTAATTAATCTTAAATTCCTCTATCCTAAGTCCTATTTCCATAAATCCACCTCACCTATTCACCTCACCTTGTTGCACACATAATTAAATATTAAATATTAGCTAATATTCCCTCACCCACATGTCCTATTTCTTCTCCAGTCAAATTAGTTAACTCATCAATCAAAATTGTTAACTAATTAATCAATTGAGTTCACTGGGCAATCTATTCTGTTGACTCTCCAATCAGCCCAGTTAACTCCTCAATCTATTTTGTTAACTCCCATAACTCATGAAGAAGGCTTGGACACTTGTCCTCTTCTAATTTGTGCACATTCCCTCAAGCTTCCTCAACCGTACACTTCACAGGTAATTTCCTCCAGTCATGGATCTATTGACATTTGGATTTGGCCTCTCTTGAGCCTATAAAAGGAACCCTCATTCACCCATTTGCAATAACACTCAAGCATTCGTAATCTTACTCTGCAGGAATCATACCAGCGTGCCTTTGGCAAAATCACCTTCATTGTATTTGCATTACAAATCCATTATCATCATCATGTCTCCATTATCAATCACCCATCTCCATTATAGTTGCATTGTAGTTTAGTCTCCATTGCATATTCCATATCACAGTCGTTCTATTCTTGTCATCTTCAAATAACAAGGAAGTGCACACTTCTGAGAGCTCCATTACCATCAGGATCAAGAGGAGATAGGCGAACAATGGAAGCATAGAGGTAAAATAGTCTTCGAAGGTAAATTCTTAGTTTACTTGTGTTTACATCAATTTCCATTGAGTTATTGGATGATTAGTTGTTTATGACTATTGTTCACATTTTCCACTAACACTACCCATTTCACTGCTGTAGCGACTATTGCAAAAACCATATTTTAAAGGTTTACCTGAATTCAAATTTAGGGTTTAATGAGAAATCTGAAGTTGTGCAATCCTTTGGAATGAGCAAGGAGAACATGTCACTTACTCTTGAGCCACCTTCTCACTCACATTGTCCAGATTCATCTCCTTCTGCATTTTCACTAGGGGATACAAAGGTCACGTTGGCTTCTCAGCCTCTTGATCTACACATTTTTGACAAATGTATCAAATAAATATCTGAGAAAATAGGTTCAAGATCCATTATTTTCTAGAGTGTGGGGAAACACCCTTTTTGTTGCAAGTATGAGGTGAACCAGTGTTGTCATTGATGTCAACATACTCATATTGCATTAACAAGAAGGATTCGATGACCAGTGTGCTGAGGATATTGAGAAAATTAGCCTCAGTCAGGAACAGTGAAGAACAGTGATGAGAAGAAGACAAATGTATTGTATAGGATGTGAACCGGAGGATGCGGATTAAAGGGTTTGTAGATATGAGTCTTGAGATGCTTCAGTTAAGATTTCAGAGGTCCGCATGAAGATTGGAAGGAGTTGTGGCTGTCGGTGTAGAACAGGTTTCGGCAAGTGTTCAGAGGTGACAGAGGATCACAGAAAGGTCCGGTGAGGTCCGGAACTGTATAATCCTAATCTGCGGATTGGAAGGAGTGTTTGGGATGTCCTTGTGATGTGTCATCTCGAATTGTGTATGATTTGGAGGTCCGGAAGTACCTTTTGCATTGTGACAGTGGCGACAGACAGTGTTCTTGAAGTTCCGGATGAGAAAGAGAAGAGATTCCAGTACGTAGAGAAAGTGCGGATGTACCTGGTCATTCAGGCAGGCTTGTGAAGGTTCTTGGATCATGTTTAGGTTGTGTTGTTGGTCCGCATTGATAGTAGAGCCCGGAATTGAAGATATTCTTCCGGATGAAGTTCTTGTTCAGACTAGCCGACCGGATGAGTTGTTCATCCTGTGAATGTTCTTGTGGTGGCCGACCGGATGTGTTATTCATCTTGCGGATATTCTTATGGTTGATTGCCAACTTAGATGATTGTTCCTAAGTCGATGTCTTGTATAAATAAAGGTTTGTAAGTTCATTTGAAGTGTGGATTGTGTGGATGAGAGTGGTGTAGCGAAGAGAAGTGCGAAAGGCAGAGCAGAGGTTTTGGGCTTAAATGGAACTGATCCGGACATGGTAAAGATGTCATTCTCAGGTTCAAGACTGTGATTCTTATCACTTTGTAGACAGTGTGTCTCTTTGTAGGCAGTGGGCCTCTTTGTGAGCAGTGTGCTCGGGCAGTGAGCCCTAATTGGCAAGTGCCATTCTTTTTTCTTATTCTTTTAACAGAGAATAATCCTTGGGTTAATCACCCCGTGGTTTTTCCCTTAACCGGGTTTTCCACGTCAAAATCTTGGTGTTCATTGTGTTGATGTTTATCTGCTCTTGTGTTTGTGCGTTTTACTTTCATGGATGATTAATTGATGTGCTGTTAACTAACAAGACAAATCAAGTGTTTGAAATAGAAAGCAAGTTTGTATACAACTGATTCACCCCCCCTCTCAGTTGTATGCCCTAGATCCAACAATTGGTATCAGAGCTAAGTTCCTCTGAAAGGAGCTTAACCGCTTGAGGAGATCCAGGATGTCGTCATACAAGAAGGATAGTCCGAAATTTGATGGAACCAACTTCACTCTTTGGAAGGGTCGCATGAAATGTCACTTGGAATGTATGGGAAAAGCATACTTGGCCATGGTCTCAAAACCATATGTACCTCCACAAGGCGGTCCAACAACTTTAAATGAAATCACAGATGCTGAAAACAATCTACGGACCAAGGAAGCTCTTCTAAGCGCATTGAATGACTCAGATCTCTCAAATGTTATTGACCTACCAACTGCATATGAGATCCTGACTAAACTGGAGCTTCTGTATGAAGGAGATGAGTTTGTCAAGAGTGCAAGATTGCAAAGTCTGAAAGGGAAATTTGAAAGATTGAAGATGAGAGATGATGAAAACATCACTACTTTTATGCCAAGAGTGAATGAGCTGGTGTGTGGAATTAGAAATGCTGGTGGAACTCTGGATGAAAATGAGATTGTTTACAAAATCCTCAGATCCCTTCCTGCTGCCTACAAAATCAAGGTTGCTACAATTGATAAATTCAGAGCCCACACAACTGTCACAAGAGAACAATTGGCTGGCAAGCTACCTGCATTTGAAATGACCAAGTTTGGAGATGATCCTTCCAAGACTGAATCTGCTTTCAAAGCCAGTGCCTATGTGAAAGGCAAACAGAGATTTGATCCGGGTGAAAACTCTTCAAGGAAGATGTCATGGTATGATCAAGTAAGAAGAGACATGGAAGAAGAGGAAGCAGAAACAGCTCAACTTGAAGCCCTCATTGCAAAGAGACTGCCAAGAGGATCCGGTAAGTATGAAGGAAAACTACCCTTTAAGTGCTTTAACTGCAATAAGATTGGTCATTTTGCTTCAAGATGTCCGGAAAGATCTGCAAGGACTAATACTAACAGACAAAGGTTTCAAAAGAACTGCTATTATGTTCATGAAGAAGATGACAATGAAGGAGTAACAGATGATGAATTAGAACTAGGAAGCAAATCCGGAAATGAATGGGTGTTTATTGCCATCAAGGAAGAAGATTCAATACTCTCTGAATCTGTTAATCACAAGGTTGTGGAAAAAGCTTTGGCTGCTCAAGTGGAAGAAAATGATGATTGGGTTATTGACAGTGGATGTTCTCACCATATGACTGGTAACAAGGATAAGTTCTTGGATTTGAAAAGGTATGAAGGAGGAATGGTAAAATTTGGTGACAATTCTGCTGGCAGAATCAGAGGTAGGGGAACTATTTCCTTTGATGGAAAGAGCAAAACAGGTAATGTACTATATGTTGAAAGATTGAAGCACAATCTTCTCAGTGTTGGTCAGTTAGTAGACAAAGGCTATGATCTCCGGTTTAAGAATGGAAAATGCAGAATCTTTACAAGTTCTAGAACTAAAATTGCATCCGGTACTCAGACAAAAGGTAATATCTTTTATCTGGTTGGTTCAAATAAAAGTTGTCTGTTTGTTCAAATTGATCAGAGTTGGTTATGGCATAGAAGAATGTGTCATGTAAATTTTGATAACACCATCAAGATAAGCAATACTCAGGCTGTAAGAGATCTTCCAAAATTGATGAAACCTACAAATAGTTTGTGCAAAGAATGTCAGCTAGGTAAACAGAGCAGAGTCTCTTTCAAAAGCAAAGATCAGTCCTCTACCGGATTGTTGGAATTAGTACATACTGATCTCTGTGGTCCGACAAGAATCAAGAGTCTACAAGGTGATAGATATTTCATGTTGCTAATTGATGACCATTCTCGGATGATGTGGGTTACCTTCCTAAAGGAGAAATTAGAAGCCCTTGAGAAGTTCAAAATCTTCAAAGCTATGGTAGAGAATCAAATCGGATTGAAGTTGAAGTGTCTAAGGTCTGATAGAGGTGGTGAATTTACATCTGGTGAGTTCATTGACTTTTGTGAGAAGCAGGGTATAAGAAGACAGTTGTCTGCTCCTAGGACTCCACAGCAGAATGGAGTAGTTGAGAGAAAGAACCAGACCAACCAGGAAGCTGCCAGGACAATGATGTTGGAAGCAAATGTTCGTCAAATGTTTTGGAAAGAAGCTATCAGCACTACAGTCTACACTCTCAATCGAGTTCAAATAAAAAACAACACTAGTAAGACCCTTTATGAACTCTGGTTTGGCATCACTCCTACTGTGAAATATTTCAGAGTATTTGGTAGCAAGTGTTATATTAAAAGAGATGAAGATCTAGGAAAGTTTGATGCTAGAAGTGATGAAGGAATTTTCTTGGGTTACTCCACTCAAAGCAAAGCATACCGGTGTTACAATAAGAGATCGAGGAAGATGATAGAAAGCACTAATGTGAAAGTTGATGAAGGAATTGAGAAGCCCTCAAGGTTTTATGAGTTTGATGAGGATGACCAAGATGGTGTTCAAGTTCAAGGAGCTCAATCCTCTCCGGTAAGTCAGAATCAGCCTAATCCGGTAAATCAGGAAGAAGAGATAGGTCTGAATGAGCCTGATCAAGAAGCAGCAGTACAGAATGCTCCCAAAATTCCAAGGTATGTAATACAGAACCACTCTGAAGATCAGATCATAGGTGACAGAAACAAAGGTGTGCAAACTAGAAGGAATGTTGCTCAAAATCAGGATGAATGTTGTCTGATTTCAAAGATTGAACCCAAAACAATAAATGAAGCTTGCAATGATGAAAACTGGATCAAAGCAATGGAAGATGAATTGATGCAAATTGAGAGAAATCATACTTGGGATTTTGTTCCCAGACCTAGAGACAGGAATGTGATTGGAACCAAATGGGTTTTCCGGAACAAACTGAATGAAGCTGGTGAAGTAATCAGAAACAAAGCTAGATTGGTCTGCAAAGGCTACTCTCAAATAGAAGGAATTGATTTTGAAGAAACCTTTGCTCCGGTGGCAAGAATTGAAGCAGTTAGATTACTCCTTGCATTTGCTGCCTTCAAAGACTTCAAGGTATATCAGATGGATGTCAAGTCTGCCTTCCTAAATGGTGATATGGAAGAAGAAGTTTACATTGAACAACCGGATGGATTTCAATTGTCTGATAATGATG
The DNA here is from genome assembly GCA_027924645.1 of Cunninghamia lanceolata. Taxonomy (NCBI): domain Eukaryota; kingdom Viridiplantae; phylum Streptophyta; class Pinopsida; order Cupressales; family Cupressaceae; genus Cunninghamia; species Cunninghamia lanceolata. The sequence continues at coordinate 13,513,305 of BSBN01000584.1, read as the reverse complement.
ATATGGTCTGCAAGTTGAAGAAAACTTTGTATGGATTAAAGCAAGCCCCAAGAGCATGGTATGAAAGGTTGGATAAGCATCTTGTGCAGATTGGATTCAATAAAGGTACTGCTGACAGCAATTTATATTTCAAAATTGATCATGAAAACATTTTGATTGTTGAAGTGTTTGTGGATGATATCATTTTTGGAGGAAGAGATAGTATGTGCAAAACTTTTGCAAATCAGATAAAAAGTGAGTTTGAAATGTCTATGCTTGGTGAAATGAATTTCTTCTTGGGTCTGCAAATTACTCAAACAAAGAAAGGGATCTTTATTTCTCAAACCAAATATGTGAAAGAATTGTTGAGGAAATTTGGTATGGAAAATTCAAAGCCAATGAACACTCCCATGGCAACCGGATGTAAGTTGAGCAAAGATGATGACTCCCCAAAAGCAGATTAGACAAAGTATAGATCAATGATTGGTGGATTGTTGTATCTTACTCAGACTAGACCAGATATAATGCAGGCTGTTGGTCTTGTGGCAAGATTCCAGGCTGATCCTAGAGAATCTCATGTTATGGCAATCAAAAGAATTTTTAGGTACTTGAAAGGAACAGTTGAGTATGGTCTATGGTACCCTAGAGATCTGGATTTCTCTCTTCATGCTTACATAGATGCAGATTGGGCAGGAGATGTGGATGACCGGAAGAGCACCAGTGGTGGAGCATTCTTTCTGGGGAAGAGATTGGTTTCTTGGCTAAGCAAGAAACAAGATGCAATATCTCTGTCCACAACTGAAGCAGAATACATTGCAGCAGCAGGCAGTTGCACTCAAATCTTATGGATGAAGCAGATGCTAAGATACATTAAAGTTGAATATGAGGAGCCTATCACAATTTTCTGTGATAATTCAAGTGCAATTAATATTTCCAAGAATTCGGTATTGCACTCTAAGACTAAGCACATATCTATCAAGTTTCACTTTTTGAGAGAACAAGTGAACAAGGAAGAAGTCAGGTTGGAGTATGTTCCCTCCAAGGATCAGATTGCAGATATCTTTACTAAACCTCTTCCCAAGGACTCTTTTGAATATCTCTGGGAGAAGTTAGGGGTCATGGCCCCTCCGGTGATGAACTAGGATGCACTGATGTGCATCAGTCCGGTGGATATCACAGTCATATCTTGTGATCCGGATTGATGATGGGGAGCTGCTACTAAGGGGGAGCAACTGGTATGATTCTGATGTGTTAAGAATTGCAAGTATGAGCCCTTTGCCATTGATGTCAAAGGGGGAGAGAAGACATGTGAAAAACAAGTAGCTGATGATCAAAGGGGGAGCAGTAAATAAGGAGAAGACATGTTGCTGATAGGGGGAGCTGTGACAGAAAGGAGAAGTTCTTGTCTTGATGGTTTTTCACATCATATGTTGCCATCAATGACAAAGGGGGAGATTGTTGCAAGTATGAGGTGAACCAGTGTTGTCATTGATGTCAACATACTCATATTGCATTAACAAGAAGGATTCGATGACCAGTGTGCTGAGGATATTGAGAAAATTAGCCTCAGTCAGGAACAGTGAAGAACAGTGATGAGAAGAAGACAAATGTATTGTATAGGATGTGAACTGGAGGATGCGGATTAAAGGGTTTGTAGATATGAGTCTTGAGATGCTTCAGTTAAGATTTCAAAGGTCCGCATGAAGATCGGAAGGAGTTGTGGCTGTCGGTGTAGAACCGGTTCCGGCAAGTGTTCAGAGGTGACAGAGGATCACAGAAATGTCCGGTGAGGTCCGGAACTGTATAATCCTAATCTGCGGATTGGAAGGAGTGTTTGGGATCTCCTTGTGATGTGTCATCTCGAGTTGTGTATGATTTGGAGGTCCGGAAGTACCTTTTGCATTGTGACAGTGGCGACAGACAGTGTTCTTGAAGTTCCGGATGAGGAAGAGAAGAGATTCCAGTACGTAGAGAAAGTGCGGATGTACCTGGTCATTCAGGCAGGCTTGTGAAGGTTCTTGGATCATGTTTAGGTTGTGTTGTTGGTTCGCATTGATAGTAGAGCCCGGAATTGAAGATATTCTTCCGGATGAAGTTCTTGTTCAGACTAGCCGACCGGATGAGTTGTTCATCCTGCGAATGTTCTTGTGGTGGCCGACCGGATGTGTTATTCATCTTGCGGATATTCTTATGGTTGATTGCCGACTTAGATGATTGTTCCTAAGTCGATGTCTTGTATAAATAAAGGTTTGTGAGTTCATTTGAAGTGTGGATTGTGTGGATGAGAGTGGTGTAGCGAAGAGAAGTGCGAAAGGCAGAGCAGAGGTTTTGGGCTTAAATGGAACTGATCCGGACATGGTAAAGATGTCATTCTCAGGTTCAAGATTGTGATTCTTATCACTTTGTAGACAGTGTGTCTCCTTGTAGGCAGTGGGCCTTTTTGTGAGCAGTGTGCTCGGGCAGTGAGCCCTAATTGGCAAGTGCCATTCTTTTTTCTTATTCTTTTAACAGAGAATAATCCTTGGGTTAATCACCCCGTGGTTTTTCCCTTAACCGGGTTTTCCACGTCAAAATCTTGGTGTTCATTGTGTTGATGTTTATCTGCTCTTGTGTTTGTGCGTTTTACTTTCATGGATGATTAATTGATGTGCTGTTAACTAACAAGACAAATCAAGTGTTTGAAATAGAAAGCAAGTTTGTATACAACTGATTCACCCCCCCCCTCTCAGTTGTATGCCCTAGATCCAACACTTTTGTGGAAGACTTTTTGGTTTGGAGCAAATAAAACTGGTGTAACATGGAAACTCCCACCATGGAACTATTAGATCATGGCTTCTTCTTGGTCATCTTCTACTCCTCTGTAGACTGCATGTGTTTAGGTATTAAAAAGAGAGAATGATTAGCATGTGCAAACTAGGTCAAACCCCTCTTTTCGTACACTAACATTTAGAATATGAACCGAGCTCAACCACTATGAAAGTGTTAATCTACAGGTATCCTATTCCTTTGTTGTTGTACATGAAAAGGTGTCTCAACTAGAGTTTTGCAAACCCTAACTATCTATTGATAAGCCAAACCCTAGTCACAGGATATTCATGAACAAGCATATTCCAGGAACAGAAACCTACAGACTACTTACATAAATGCAAATGAGAGACCACAGTGACTGTGGACCTGAATTTTAAAGGCCTAGAAGACTAGGGCGCCTATGAAATAGTCCTGCAAGTTCTCCGACTACATAACTGTCTATACCAAGTGTCTAAGTCTCTATGAGGGATTCCAAATGCCGAACCTGAGGTCCTAAAAGACTTGGGCGCCGCAAAATAGTCCTGTGAGTTTTCTGAGGGCAAATTTGTAACTTTTGTGATGATTGTGACTGTAATACTTATTTCCTCTTTGCACCTTTTTGTCAAATCTTCTCAAATCTAACCTACACAAACAAAAGAAGAAGGGAGGTTGTGGCTATATAGGAGTTTGCCTCAGTCAAACCTCATCTTTGGTATTTCTACATCAACTATAGTCAATGTCAAAGTATGCAGATGTTTGTGCTCATAAACCAAAAGTGTAAGTATAAACAAATGCAAGATCTTAAATGACTCAAGCATCAAGGAATAGATCCACACAATGTTTCACTCAAGGAAACAACAACTTCACCTCAAGGAAATGATATCAATGAAGACTTGTAGAACAAGAAGGCGAGGCAACCATATCCGCGGAGGATTCCAAAACCCAAGTTTGGAGGCTTCAACCCTTCTCCCAATCGTACAAAAGGCTTCACAAACCCTAAGAAGAACAAGATAAACTCAATATCTTGATTCTTAATCTTCACAACATGTCTCTAAGATAGCAAAGATCCAATTCTTCAATGAGCTTCAACACTTTGTAGATCTTCAATATCACTTGTAGTAGAATTTCAGCGTAGTGAGCTTGCATGATAGTTGTGTGTGATAAAATGATTTTGAATTCTCTTTAAATACCTAACCTTAGAAATGAAATAAATCGAAATAAAATGCTGACATCGTGCAAGAATGAAATTTTGAATTTTGAATCCCAAAGCACATGACATAAGTTGACACTAAAATAAAATTTGGGATCTCGAGATTTAGGGAAGGACTAGGGTGTGAGCACCCAAGTCCAACCCCCATATTTTACTCCAGACCAAGCTTAAGGGTGCCCTAAATGTCTGAAATCCATAGTTTCTTTTTAGGTTTTGTTGGTAATTACTCTGAAATGCGACATTTCCTCGATAAGGTAAATGTCAATCAGGGTTTAGATAGGTCCAATGATGAAAGGGGTTAAGGGACACTAAAAGGTAGGAGCTAAACTTAGTGAAATTGTGCTAATCCAAGCAGGAGCACAATTTATGACATAACAACAGGTATGTTTTGGATAATGGTCCTTGGTTTTATGGAAATTTAGGTTTGTTTATGGCACCATGGACTCCCTTCTTTGACCCTGCTAATGAGCAAATTACTGAAGTCTCAATTTGGCTACAGCTATACAATCTTCCTTTGATCACGAGGGAGTCTGGACTTATTGAAAATATGATTAGCCAAGTAGGTAAATTTATCAAAATGGATGAGGGACCCTTCAACAAGTCAAAAGGATTCTTTAGGATTTGTGCGATGATTGACATCTTTAACCCTATTACACATATGGTTTCAGGTGCAAGCAGATTGGGCATAAAATTGTTGGCTACTCAGTGAAATCTACTTTTGGTTTCTGAGCCATCAACCTCAAAAAATGGGTTTGTAAGAAAGGTAGGCCTGATAACGACTTTGCGTGGAGAAACCATGACATTTTTATGGCTCGTCCCACACATCCATCCTTTAGTGATGTGGTTGTTGGGACTTGTCCTGCTCATGCGGGTTCCCCCTGCGGCGCGGCTCCTGGCCCTCTAGTGGTTCCCCAGGATTATGTGCAGACTTTAGATGGAATGGTTGATCACTAAGATAAGGATCAACTCTAGCAAGCTTACTATGAGGAGCTCAAATTTGACTTTAATGACACTATGGAGCTTGAAGATGGTCAGGCTCCCACTGATATCATTACCTAGACTGTGAACAAGACCTTGAAGCCAAACTTGGGTAAGCTAGGCAAGTGGCAGCGTAGGATATTTGAGGCAGAAAAATTAAGGTTGAAAGCACGAGATTCTATAGTTGAGGGTACTCAATGGACTATGGAAGCACTCCTAACTAGGAGCAAACAAAAACAGAAAAAATAAGGTCATATTGGCACTAGACTAAGTTAAGTCTGGTTGGGCGAAAAGTACAATGGTAGATTTTTCCTATGTTGTCTCCATTGGAGTTTCTCAGTGAGCTCTTACGTTTTATTTCTTTTCTATGCTCCCCGCTCTACGGGTTTAAAGCCCTTCTTTGTTCTTTATATCATTACACATGGGAGTTGGGGCCCTCATCCCACATTTTACGGATATATATATAATAAAACAATATAATATATTATAAATTAAAATAATTTATTATATTCTCATATATATAGAGAGTCATATTATTTAGCCTAATAAATTTTTAAAATATAAAAAAAATCATATAAAAAATCAATTTTATATATAAAATGTATTATTTAATTTGGCCGATAGGCCATTCTATGTGTGCACACATCTTGTAACTGCCAAAAAATTGGTAGTCCCGCTACTTTCGTCATCCACAAATTTTTTTAAAAAATTGGTAGTCCTTCATTTTTTGGTAGTCTTTCATTTTTTTTTTCTCATAAATGGAAGTGGAAGAGTCATGGTGGATGTTACAAGAAGGAGAGATAATGGAATGTTCTTTTTTATATATTTTCATGTTTAGCCTCTGGAATAGGAGGCAGATTTGGGAAGGCTTTTGTTTGGGAATACGGATTGACAAGGTAACTTGCTTTGCTTGCCCTCTTGATTACTTTCATTCGTTTCTTTGTAACTTGGCTTTGTTTCTTGGGTTTTGGTAAATTTTCTAGGCTTTTCATTTTTGTAAGAAGATTTTTTTAGGTTTTTAAATCTCTCCTTACTTTGTTATTTCATGCAGTATACAACAAGTAATCATGTCTTCTTCAAAGAACATAAATGCTTCAAGTGCAAAGGCTTTTGATTCCTAGGTAGAAGTTCCGTAGCGGTTCTTGCGCCAGAGAAAAGCAAGGGCAAGGGAAGGACCCCGAAGAAAGAACCTCCCAAGGAAAGACAATAAAAAGATTCACGCTGGAAAATTTCTAAACACGTCGGCTATTCCTATCGATGTATATCCTTGAACCTACCAATCGCTTTTGATTGAAAGTACCTAAAGTTTCAACAGATCCAATTATGTGCATATCATGCGATCATTGCATTCCATGAGATGATATTTCTGTGGCAATTTTGTTAAACAGTTCGCGTGCCTTGTCTATGCTTTCACATTTTTCATGCATGTGTACCAAAGCATTTCCAGTTATTATATCTGATTTTTATCTGCAGTATATATGCTTGTGTATGTGAGGGGACTAGCAATGAATTTAAAGATGCTAGCATTGGACCTTCAACGGAGTTTTAAAATATCCAGCCTGTTTTTCCTTTTTATCTAATACATGGCATTGGTCTGAGATGTTTCTTAAATTAGAATTGGAAGTTTTCTATAAATCTTGTTATGTTTTATCTGCGATTGGGCGCATGTCTATTCGTTATATGCTTAGTCGACTAGAAGTTGTTTAGTACTTTAAATTGAATCTTCTATCTGTATTTTATTTGTGCTCAATTATAAAGCATCAATTCTAATAAGGTTATTGCTTAAGAGGTTTTACAAAAATAGCAATCACATTCAAAACAATTATTAGTGGGTCGTTTGTTCTTTGTAAACCATCCATAGCAATCGATCCCCTTTTGGCAGTATTCTTGAAATGACTACCTTAAAGCATAATCCATTATGTTTGCGCTCCTCTTTAACTCTGGCCATTCTGTAGTTTGAACATTTCTATGGCCTTATTGGGTGTTAATGTTTCTATCCTACCCATAGTTTTGGATTGGAAAGTTTTCATTATGCATCCTTGATCTGGTGCTTTAAATTGCGACCTTGATTCATAGGTGTCGGTGGATCTCATTTATGAGGTCTTAGAAGTATTTAAGCACTTTTATGTCCACGTATGCCATAGAAACCATATTGGATTGGGTTTAATGAGGCCGCCAGATAGTCTCTGCCCTTCATCTCCGCTCTTAAAACAAGCATTATATTTTTGTGTGTTAAACCTATTTCAACTAACATTTATATGTTGCAATAGTATTCACATTAAATAAATAAAATTTTATTAACAAATTTTATTTTTTAATTATTTAATTATTTATTTGTAATGTTAAAAATTATTTGTTGAATGTATATGTTATCTCAAATAGAACATTTCAATTATTATTGGTAGGTGAGAATCTCTTTATTCTAAGAACTTTAATTTGTGTTCCGTTAAATTATTTTGATTTAGTTATATAAGGGGAATGTTTGTATGTGTCTAATTTACCCCTCTTTCTTTATCTTTAAGTTTTCTTAAGAGGATGGCTACTTCAAAGCTCACTCGTGTCAAGTAAATATTAGTTTTTATTGTGATTGGAGTTACTTAAATTTTTTCTCTTATTATGAATTTGTTTACAATTAAACTTTTTATAAGACTATTTAATAATGAAATATGTGATGAGCTAAAATTAATTAATGGTGCTAATATTTTAATAATATTAGATGTTATATTTTTTCCTAAAATTAATTATGTAATGTTAGGGATACAATTAGGGTTAGGGTTATAGTTACATTTAGGGATAGGGTCTACAAATAGGGTTTAAGTTAGGAGCAGGGTTAAAATTAGGGTATTCAAAATGTATTATGTATTCAAAATGTAATATTATTCTAAAGATCAAAATAAGGTACATAAAGTAATTATTTGAGGATGATCATAGATTCATAAGGCCTTGAAGCCACATACTTCATACTATTTTTAAAGAGGCTACTCAAAGGTCTATACTAAGGATTAGAGCTTCTAATTTTATTTTTAGTTTAACTTAGATTTAATTTCTAATTTTATAATATGATTTTAAGGTGATGCCAAAATTCAAACATATGCTTCATATAAGCAAATTGGATGGCAATACACAAACAATAAATGACTAAAGTCCAAGTGAATGTGGAAGTTAGCTCATACACATCTTACACACATAAAGTGAATGCCAAAATTCATTCACATAAACATGTGCACACACAGTGAATACCAAAGCTAACTTTCAAACCTACCCATCCACACACAATGAAAACCATAGTTAATTCACACACATACACTTGACACAAAGTGAACATCAGTGTTTTTGTACACACATAGAGTGAGTGCCAAAGCTCATTCACAGACACATGCATGCACACACAAAGTGTGACAAATTTTATTCAAATACATAGGCACACACTTGACACAAACTGAATGACAAAACTAAATAACTTTCACACACACACACATCACATGAAGTGAATGCCAAAGTTAACTTGCAAACATGCACACAATGAATGTCAAAGTTTATTCACACACACACAATAAAAGTGAAAATTTATTCAAACACATAAAGACTCACAATGAACATCATTAAAGTTTGTAGACACATTCCACAAAAAGTGAAAATCAAAGTTTATTCATACATCACACAAAATGATATCCAAAGTTCATTCGTGCACACACACAAAAAATGAATGTTAATTCTTTCAAGCATATTCCACATAAAGTGAACATCTATGTGGACATCAAAGTTCATTCATACACTCTATACAAAATGATATCCATCAAAGTTCATTCATACACTCTATACAAAATGATATCCAAGGCTCATTTGTACACACATAAAATAAAGAATTTCAAATCTTTCAATTGCATTCTACACAAAGTTTCTTAAATCTTTCATTTGTTCACTTAACCTCTTGATTACTTAGAATTTATTTAGTTCATTCACGATATACTTCATGTGCTTATTCATTTAATATCACTCAATTATTTTTATTTGCAAATAAAAAAATGAATTTCTTATTGTATTTATAGCCTTGTCTACCGACAACTATATGTAATGACTTTCCATTAAAATAAAAATATAAACTATTTAGTAATAGGCCTATAAATATTTGTACCTATTGACCATTTGATAGCACCTTTTACTAGTATATATATATTTTTAAATATTATTTGTCCGTTCCATTTCGCCTTCGTTTGTTGTTCCCATCGCGCATTTTCGTTTTCGCCGTCGCCATTCTTTTGGTTCTGTCGGGTTTTTCCTGTTTACGCGGCTTCTTTCTGGAAAAGATAGAGAAATGAAGAAAGACGTTCCTTGTTGAGGCCTTCCTCAGAAAATACAAAGGAGGGGTAAAGAAAATCCTAAGAAAAAAAGAACCGTATGAATGTGTCACGATTTATTAATTAAAGCTAGAGTCCCTGCCAGCTGCAGGGATGCAAAAGCATGCCAAGTAGCCAAAAGAGGAGGTCTTGCAATGACATAAGTTATAGTTTAAATTGCATTACAATGTGTTCGACTAATCTTGAAATCAGCAACTTGAACGATATAGTCTAAATTGCATTATAATGTGCTAGACTAATCTTGGAATCAGCAACCTGAATGTACATTTTTTTTCCAAAAGAATTGCCATGTCAATATCTTGGTCGATGTATTGATTATTCTTGTACAATTATATTGTGAACCTGTGAGCATCACTTTACTAATGTCACTAGCTAGATAACTGCCATGAATGCAGCTCAAAACATAGAGAGAGTACAGGTGGAAAGCGTTATCACAACATAGGCAAGTAGCCAATAGGGCACACAGAAATCCAAAAAGCACACAAAATATTATGTACAATATAGTTTGCAGCTAAAAGTATCAAATAAAATTTCCAGCAATGCCAATGCAATGAAGCATGATAATAGAGGTACACTTCTTAAAGCTCCCAAAAACATTTAAAAATACAAATCACAATGCTATCACCAAAATTTACAATTTCTAGACATACCAGAGAACATTATACATTCATCCCTACACAGCCCAAGGACAACAACTGAGGTTTGACAGAAAGATCCCAAGTTCAACTTTGTTGCAGGAGAAGTTGCATGCTGAGGTCTGGTAGCCTAATTCCTAAATTCAACTTTGTTGAAGGAGAAGTTGCATGCTGGGGTTTGATAGAAACGTTACAATCTGATGCCTGACAAAATGTTTCCTAACTCATATTTATAAATATAAAACCTTATGGCATCAATATGGTCTACCTACACCTTTGATGAGAAAGTTTGTTGAGTTACAAAGTCTTGAATAGATGTGTTTTGCATCATAGCAAAAATAATTTATAGTTTTTGAATTTCTAACATGCATGTATGACAAGACAATTAACATTGCCATTCAATTTAGTCCTGCCTTGTATCCTTAACAAAATGGATAAAATTTTAAATATAGAAGACCTTGCAACATACTTCCGAGTACAAGAATATGTCAAGGCTAGAAATGTAATCGTTTTCCAAAAGCCTAGAGTGACTCAATATACATATGTCAAGGCTAGAAATGTAATCATTTTTCAAAAGCCTAGAGTGACTCAATATACTAGATGCATGACCTGTAGACTAGTGTGTTTCGACCATTTGTATTTTGTGTTGAATTGAAGGTTGATGCTAAACATGCATGTTGCACTTTGCAATTAAACATGAAAACAAAAGACATACTACTTAAATACATAATCCTTAAAATACATAGGTCTTGAAACACAAGATGAAATATATGAAGGGGAATACCTACAATAAGATTTAGACCAAGAATCCATGTTTTGCACCTTATAATCAAAGCTAATTTGAACATAGCCCTTATAAAAACATGTAATTCCTTACAATACATGTAAACCATTGAAAACCATATAACATGTAAGGAATTAAGAATGAGACATTGCCTCATGCTATCTATAAATACTGTCAAACTGAAAAGTGCATTTCCATTTTCAAGAAATAAGAGCTCCTGGCGTTATTCAACATCAATGTTTCATAAAGTTCCCCGTACATGGACAAGGTAGGAGAGAGCAACAAAAATTCACACTTCAGCACAAGGGAAATGAACCTCAACACATTAAAATATCATTTTTATATAATAATAGTGTTGTGAAGACTGCTAAAAGGCTTGGAAGTACTTGCTTGTTGCTATTACAGAATTCTAAGAAAAGCTCAACTTGCAGTAGCGAGAAGAAAACTAACTTGTCAAACTAAGCTTTCAAATAGGCCATTATTGAAGAACCATTTACCAACCAAAGCATTTATACTCAAAACATATTGTTAGCTCTCTTGCTGCTGCATCTCCGATCTAATGAAAAAGGTTTTCTTTTGTTTTCGTTTATGCTTTGTGAAGCTTGTTAGATCTAGTTTTAATTCAAATCTTCTATCTTCTGAAATGGTGTGGATGTGGTTGAGAATACAACACTCTAATTTCGTAGCAAGTTCTTTTCTTGGGACTGTCAAGTATTAAATAAATAGATTTAGGCAGTAGGTCTCTTCTGTGATTTTCTTAAATTATTATCTGGTGGAACTCAAAAAGATGATGTTGATGATTATGGTTGTTGGCTGCTGAGGCTTTTGTCTCAACCATTACTTATTCTCTGTATTAGTAGAAGTATGCACTGCAAGAAAAGACATCTAGGTAGGCACCATCCGCAATAAAATCAAGTGATATTGGACAACAGTGTATACAAACATCGGAAATAGGGCTTAAACAGGGCCTGACAATTGGAATATTTTGAAGTTAGGACATGAAAATTTGAATAGTCTGCATGCATTACTTATTGAGCCTGGGGATTGTTATGTGAAGAATGGTTTAGACCCTGACAAAGAGAAAAGAGCAGAGATTATCACAAATAGCCTACCAGCTAAACTAACGCATTCTGCCGAGACTCTTTACCTTTTGGAGCTGACACTCATCTACGTCAATGATTTCCTAGGAAGATATATCCTAATTGTATGTACATGTGGAGCTACATATCCCGAAGTTTGGACAACCAGTTGATAGCATGAAATGCCAATTCAGGACAGGGGTCTAGTGTCCATTTTATGAACTCAAATACATCATATTAATATGCTAGCTGGAAGGTTGGTATTCTGGAGTTCTCTATGTTTATTTTGGATTAATGTTTCTTGCTACGGTTTATGTTTGTTGTTTATGTGCCTTTTTAATATTATTCCTTATCAACAGAGAGGAACAATTTGATCGCCACCCCTGTTATTATATCTTTGGAGATGCTTTGCTGTTAGCCCCCCTGAATATTGACAAGATTAATTGAATGCCCTAATTTTTGCCACGGCTGAACAATCTGAAAATGCATAGAAGTTACTTTTTGATGCCTGTTTCTTTAGAATGATTTATTTTATTGTCAACTAAAATTTTAGATTTCTGGAAATTTTTATTTTGTCTGTTTTGGAGTGCATTTATTTCCACTTACAGAAGATATCTATTGTTGTGACTAGTTAAATGCCCTGATTTTTTTCAGGTTGAACAATCTGAAAATGCATATGAGTTACTTTTTTATGTCCATTTCTTCAGAATGATATGTTTTATTACATCAATGTATTGGATCACATTCTATAATCCATCTTTACTCTCTTTTTAAGTTTTTTGGGTTATACCGATGAGGGATCATGGAGTGTGATCTGAAATTCCATGATCTGAAATGTTGATGTAAAAATCTGATATGCAGTTTCTCCAAATGCTATACAACTAATTATGGACTCTAAATTCCAAATCCTCCTAATTGATATATTCTATTGTCAACCAAAGTTTTAGATCCCTTGAAAGCTTGTTTTTGATGTTTTGGAACACATCCATTATTGTCAACCAAACTGGTCCCCTAGAAAATTTGTTTTTGTTGCTTTGGAGCATATCCATTTCCACTTATAGAAGCATGTTTATTTTAGCTGAAAGTTTAAATTGTTAGTGATCTCCTTGCTGGTTGCTATTACTAAGGATCTAATGAGCTCAGTCTTATAAAGTGTCAGATTTGTTGTCAGCTATTAGACTGCTAGTTCAAATATCTACTGAAAATATCTCTCACAAAATGTGTACTTTAAGAAATATTTAGTAGCACCATATAGTTGTGGATTTCAATGACTTTATTGATTTTATTCTAGGGCTTAGCTGGTTTTTGTAAATGTCGTTCTTGGTTACATATAATGTTGAGGTCAAAAACAGTTGTTTCATTTTGGCAAGGGTGCCAGGACTTTTATAGTATCTGGCGTATGGAATAATTCTTTGGATGGAGGCTCAGCTCCTTGCCCGGAAGATGACAATACCGTCTCCAAATCCCGTTTCAATGGCTCAACTAACTCTAGCACCCACAGATATTCTCATTTGCCATCCTCCAAATTTAGAAATTCAAATGATACTTTAAAACCTTCCTTCACGAGTGATAAATATCCAAGTTCAAGATATAAAGTTCCTCCTGAAGTTCCTATTTCAGGAGCTGAAAATGAAGCGGTCAAACAAGAAACTAGTAGAGCTGTAAAAGTTAAAAATGTTGCAGAACTGGACATTTCTATTCTAACAACAGTTCCTGATAATTCAATTGGTGGTGGTCTCAGGGCAGTTAAGCATCTATCTGTGTCGAGTGATTATCAGGAAGCATCATGTCCCAGCAGTAATATACAGTCAAACAGGCCTCTTGCAGACTCTGGAGCCCTTAGAAGGAAACCAAGATCACCTCACATTTCCTCCAGGTCATCTTTAACATCTTCAAGAGGAAACAAAGAGTTTCAGAAACAAAATGCACCAGAAGGATCAAGCAACTTATCACAGGCACAGAGGACATTTTCTCAGGGCTATGGCAAGCATCCATCATATTACAATTCTAGGAAAGATGCACCGCCACTAAGACAAGAGTATTTAGCTGGTGTTCAGGGACAGAAGTAACAGTGCTTCGGTCCAAACCCCTCAAAACATACACATCCCAAGGGATACTGTTCGGCATTCAATGTACAAGGCAAACCTGTTGTTTCACAACCACACCTTATCCATATTTCTGAGGACAATGAAAGGCTATGTTATGAGATTCCACTGGCTTCTAGAACAAGTTCTGCTCCTCGTCAGTATGCGGGCTATAAAATTAATCCAGAAAGTAACAGTAAATGGAGCACAAGTAATGCAACAGATAAAATTCATCCTGGAAAGTTCTCCACAGATGGGAATAATTTGGGACAACCTGAAAACCGCAGAAGAGGCAAGAATAAAGGACATGCCAGAGGAAATAAGAAGATAAATGGAAATGGTTCTCGATGGGCTTCTTTGCCTGCCAAAGAGAGCTTAGTAGAGCAAGTTTCTAGTATTTTGAGACAAATGTATTGGGGACCTGCTACTATAGAGGAATTGGCCAATTTGAACTATAGAGGAATTGGCCAATTTGAACGTGAGGTTTGAATGTTTATCAAGTAAATCAAGTTCTCAAATAGCAGCAAGAGCCTGGCTTGGCCTTGAACTTCTTCAACTGGGCAAAAGTACAGGCAGGGTTCAGGCATGGTGAACATTCTTACACAACCATGATAGGCATCCTGGGCCGTGCCAGGAGATTTGATGTTATAAATGTGTTGCTTGATGAGATGCAAAAAGATGGGTATGAACCTACTGTTGTAACATATAATTACCTTATACATTGCTATGGCCGCGCTAACGACCTAAGAGAAGCATTGGCTATCTTTTACCAAATGCAAGAAGCAGGGTGCAGACCTGATAAGGTCACCTATTGCACTCCGATTGACATCCACGCTAAAGCTGGGTTTCTTGATGTAGCCATGAAATGTATAGGAAAATGCAGCAAGCAGGTTTGTCCCCTAACACATTTACCTACAGCGTGATTGTTAACTGCCTTGGAAAATCAGGGGAATTAACTACGGCATACAAACTTTTTTGTGAGATGATTGATCGAGGTAATGTTCCCAATTTGGTTACTTATAACATCATTATGGATTTGCATGCAAAGGCCAGGAAGTACTCTACTGTGTTAAAGCTTTATAGAGATATACAGAGTGCCGGCTTCCAAGTAGATCCAGTGACTTACAACATTGAAACATTACCTAACCGCTAGGACAACAAGCAGCTAAAGCTAAAATATCTCCTTACAGAACGGAAAACTTTGTGGGTATTATTTATGTTTCTAAGATAGCCTTTATCCAGGAGGGTTATGGAATGTCTACTTTGCCTAGATAGGTTAACTGCTAAACATTTTCCTTAGCATCCAATCCGGGAGGTTGCCCAACACTTGGGCTAAGAAAGACCAGATCTGATACACCTCTCTTATATTCCCGTCAAACTTCTGTTAGAGCTAAATTAATATAAAAATGCACTAAACATAATTTGGTAATTGAGAAACAAAATGCAATACAAGGGATTAGCACACCTTTGAATTGAGGATCCCTGCATAGGGCAGCTGCCAAGGTTGTTTTGCCACTGCCCCCCATTTCGCTTACTCCCACCTTGTTAAATTTCTCCATTGGAGCCGATCAAGTTCTCAACTCCTTTCCAAGATTCTGAGTCAATTTTTTGTTAAATTTTCGTGAAGGTCTATTCAAAATATGTGTTTCCTCGCCCGAATTTGAGGAGTTCAAATAATAAATTAGTCAGGCGCCAAAATTTCTATCCCTAAAAACAGAGGAATTTTTTGAGAGCTCAAAACCCTAAGAATCTTAGACAAAAGGCCATTAATGGAGGAAATGGAGAGTGTTTACTCACTAAAATCGGCGATTACTTTCAACTGAATAAGTCTGCTTCACAGCATTTTTCTCCCATAGACAAAGACTGGGCTATACTTTCAACTCCCATTGACCTATTTTGGTCATCTGAGAACATTGACATTTTATTTAGTTTTTCCTATCAGTGGTGTTTACATCTGCAAATTGACAAACAATTCCATGCATTCAGAAGCACCACAATTAAATAGATTGATTTTGACCAAGAGAAATACATAAATAAGCCTCATGAGATCAACACTTCCTTAGAATTGATCTTTCAATTCTTGTTGTGGGGAGCAAAAGTGGATTAAAATCCATTCTTACATTTGCATTGCGGAGGGCCTTCACTTCTAGCAGTTCAGACAACATCACATATGTGAAGTGCAACGTGAGAAGCAATAGGTAATTTAAGAAATATCCCAATGAATTTAGTAGCACCAAGGTAAATAAGATAATCTACAAATCAAAATGTTTAGAGAGGCAAGTTTCCCAAAACTGGAGGTTCTTCTTGGAACTCATGTTTCATCTGCAAGAATACAATGAGCACTGCACGGATGAAACAATTCAAGAATCCCAAAACCCATTTGAGCCAAAAATAAGGAAAAAGAAGAAACAGAAAAAATAACAATCAGAAGTATATCTTACTGGACGCGGACTACCTGAGAAAAGGTATATATTGCAACCCATTGACCAAATCATCATAGAATTGATACTCTGCCTAATAATCATGAAGCTTGAGTTCAAATCCCTGATTGGTATGATAATGATGCTTTGCCTGATCACTCTTCCCAAACCGAAATATACTGACCTCACAAATCCCTAATGCCAGCATTACCTCCTGCATTCCCCAAGAGTAACGAAACATGGAACCCTCGTGTGCAGAGCTCCATTCCTCAAGGTGCTCACCAGTAGTCTCCACAAAATTCTTCAGCAAATAGTGCTTCACAAATCTAACACAGAGGTCAAACGAGGCATTTGTGATCAGCAGGGGCACCTTGTGGGAGGAAACAGGGGACTAATAATTAAATTAAGAAAAAGAAACTATCCAACTTCAAATCATAAACCCTGAAAATGTAAACAAGACCCCCCCCAAAAAAAAAAAAAAAAGTCGCCTGTAAAAACATGCGTCTGCCTCAGGGAGTTCAAACAGCTGTATGCCTGCGTGCCCTAATAGGGTTCCTCAACACAGAACATGTCAACCAGGTGATAGAACACGTGCACAATGCAACCTTGGGCAGCAGCCACATGCCTCCATCCCTGCCCACCAAGAAACCCTCGAAACAAGCTCCGACACGTCCACAGTCTACAAAACATTAGAAATCCACCATTCTTTTATGCTTGTCTGTGATTGGCCAGAAGATTTTTTCCCATTTTTTAAATCCAAAAAACCCAAAACCCCAGCAAAATTATAGCAGGCCAATGACGAAAAAGGAAAAAATCAATGAAAATTTCTTTTTTAAATCTCTGTGTTGCAAACATTAGCAAAACGAATTTTTCAGCGCTGGCACAGTTTTCAAAAATAGATCTAATTGTTTTTAGCGGACTGAAAACATTAGTCCCCGCTTTAGGCAGGGACTAATAAACGTTATTATCTTCGAAGTCATACTTTCAATATATTAAATTTGATCTCTGGTTTGGTATTAATGCAGCGACTGAAAACGTCACCTCACAATTAAAATAGGTTTATTTTCGAAGAGATGATGAAGTGGAAATATCTGGTTTCATGATTGTGTTTAATATAGGTATAATCAAATCATACTTTCAATATATTAAAAAAGTTTCAAACTATGAATTTTATAGTGATGGCAAGAAAAAATCTAAACTGTTTAATGATTAACTTGTAAGTGTGAAATGATTGATCCAAAACACATTGGTAAATATAAAATGTAAAATGATTGATCCAAAACACATTATAAGAAATTCAAGATTTTTTACTACTGTAAAAATACTTTTTATATTATTTATGTTAGTTATATATAATATTTAATAATTACATATATTTTAATATAAAGTATGAGATATTCAATATAACAGGGAATAAAAAATATTGTATATAATATTTAAATTTAATATTATATATTTAATATTTAATGTTTAATATTATAGTTAGTAATAAAATATTTATATATAATATTTAATTATATTTGTTATTAATTCATATATTTATTTTATATATAAAATCAATATTATAATTCATGTAGTTATTTACTCTAATTATGTGGAAGGTATTCCTTATGTAAAATGGACAAACTAGTTTAGTGTCAGAGTTTTAAGGTTAGACTTTTAATTGGGCAATTGAGGGTTGGATCTCATCATCTAAGGTGTGAAACTGACAAATGGATGGTCCCCAAAGAGGTTTGGGACGAGAGGTTATGCAATTTTTGTAGCCAAAGGGTAGTTGAAACTGAGTGGCACTTCATCTTTGAGTGCCCTGTGTATGAAGATATCCACACTCAATATGGGAACAACTTGAAAGGGGAAAATTTAAAGGGGCTATTCGAGGAAACTAATCTCCACATAATGCCCAGATTCTTGGTTAAGATACATAGCAAAAGAGTCAACATCTAGAAGATTGGAAAGTGTCTTAGGGTTGCTGCTCTTGATCCCTTAAGCTGCTGGCCTATGGACGTCATTAAAATTCACATTCATTCATTTCATTCATTCAAATGCATTCATTTCATTCATTCAAATGGGTACACAATGTCTTACTTAAACTACTCTTGATCCCTTAAGCTATTGGCCTTTGGACATAATTAAAATTCACATTCATTCATTTCATTCATTCAAATGGGTACACAACGTCTTACTAAAACTTTTTGAATAAACCATTTTATTTGTAGCGCTATGTTCGTATTAAACAGATGAATGCTTCATTTAAGTTGTATGACCTACCATAATATAGGTCCATTAAAGTTTAAAACCAAAAGCAACAAGCATTTAAAATAAAACAAAATCAAATCTTAACAATGTAAGGCATAATTAAAACTTCAAAGTAAAAAGATAATTCAAATAACTTAAACACAAAGTTAAAAGTCCTAGGCTATATGGGATTTTAAATAATGCATAATTAATAGATATATTTGAGTATTATATTTTAAAGTTATATATTTAGATTAATTTATTATATAATTTAATATTTATATATATTTATTATTTAGTTATAAATGTTTTATATATAAAAATAATACACTAATTATATATATTTCATAATATATTTTATATAATGTACACTATTAAATTATTATACGCAACGGAATTACTTAGCCAATCAGCCAGGCCCCCGCCCATAATAATAATATTGTAAAATTGTATATTTGATTATATATTTATTTTATATAACTATATTATAATTATATTTATTATTCTTTTTTCATATATATCTTTATGAAAACGGAGAAAAAACCTCTCAAACAAATTAAAAAAAAATCTTGTTCAAAATAAGTGGTTTTTAACTCATTTATTGAAATCGCTGGAACTTTGCTTACATTGCATAGGAAAACAAAAATTGTTCACAAAACAGTTTCTCTATGCTTTATTTCCCACATAGAACTATTGCATAAAAGTGAAGTCAATTTTATTGCACAAGAAAACAAAAATTGTTCACAAAACGGTTCCTCTATGCTTTATTCCCCACATAGAACCATTGCATAAAAGTAAAGTCAATTTTCAGATATGTCAACCATTGCATAAAAGTGAAGTCAATTTTCAGACATGTCAATTGTAATGCCCTTAGGCTTACTCTCAGCTGGGTAGGTGGAAGTGGTGACAAAAAGTGCCATGTAGTCTCTCCCAACGATGCCACCTGTCATTCTTGTCCATCTCATCCTTCTTACACTCCCCAATTCTTGTCCATCTCATCCTTCTTACACTCCCCACTTATACGCAAAACATGTCCCTCTTCCAATTGGAGTTCCACATCTTCCTTTGTCAAACCTTCAAAAGCCAAAAACAAAAAAATTGATACAAATAAATTATACACATTTTTTCATATAATTTAAATGATATTTTATGAGAATTCAATTAAATAAACTCAAATCAATCTTCATACAATTTTTAGTCAATATTTTATATGAATTAATAAATATTACTCAAAACTACAAACTTAAATCTTCATAAAACAATATACAAATTAATATAATACCATCTAAATTATCATAACCTATTAAAACCCCCCATTAACAATACCAGGCAAGTTAGCTTTGAAGATGTGGGTATGATCAGTTTCAAGCCAATTCACATGAATATGAAGCGTGACATGATTAGACACCCACATAACAGGATCCCTTGAATCAAGATCAAATGGATCAAACACTTGACCTTTTCTGCCCCCATTCCACTTTGCCATAGACATGTTGGAATACTATCATTGCAAAAACAAAACCCAAAAATATAAATAGTTGTATTTTTTAATTTTCTTTGTGGGTTTTAAAGATTTGTTTCCATTGGAAAGATACTATATAAATTTAATTTATAAGTTCCATAATCTAATTCAAATGATTTAAAAAATTTAATTATAATTTTCTAAGGGAATTAATTTCTTATAGTAAAAATCTAAAACAAAAGGTCATTAAACTAAATATTAATTTTTTTTGGCCTTTCAAAATTAAATAACCATAACCCTCATTAAACTAAGGGTAAGTACAAAAAGTTGGGGGGCCAAAAAGTGGCCAAATTATTTTAAAAAAAATTTAATGCGCTCGCATTATGGTTTGGTAACGTCAAAACCAAACCATAATGTGCAAAACAAGAGCATTTGTGCTCATTTCATTTCTTTGTTTTCCTCTATACCCGTGGCCTACAAACCCTAAGAAGCTCGCTCGCGTTTTAGAAAAGTCAATTCAACACCAAAATCTTACCGATTCGTCGCCAAAATGCCACCACAACGTTAAACACGCCAAAGGAGTGAGTTTTATTTGTTTTTTGTTTGAATTTGTTTCTAAATAGATAGGTTTGAGTTGATTTTTGATGTAAATTTCGTTAATTGTCAAGAAATGTTAATGCATCTCCTCCTCCTCCTCCTCCTCCTCAAAATCCACAAAACCCTGAGGAGGAAATACCTGCGGAACAACAACCTCCTCCATCCATTCATCGATATGCCCCTGGAACACAAGAAAATCTAATGGGGCAAATTGAAAACAATAAAAAAGAAATTGAAGATATAATTGCAAGGTTGAAAGATCCTTCCACTTCAACCTTGCATAGGTCCACACTTGCTGAATCTCTTGAATCTATGTTATCAAATGTAGATTCAATTAGTAAGCAAATATTTAGTTGGACGGATAAGAGGAGAGAGTTTAGAGAGTATTATGCAAACACGCTATCATACCAAGATGTGAAAAAATTACAAATTACAAAATTAGACTTGTGTTCGATTTTCATAAACCCACAAACAAATCAACCTCCACCCATTACATGCAAGAGGTTCCCTATCCATTGGTGCAACAACCAAGCGATAAGGGACAATTTTGGGCAGAGGTGGTGGATGGTTTTTGACCATCCTCCATGCAATAATAATGAGGTCCCACAATACTTTTTGAGGAAACCCTACTGTGAGTTTTTCCTCAATAAAGTGCCAAACTATTTTGATATGCAGGACTTCCAGGGTAGAGGTGGGGGGTCAGCACAAGATAGACCAGGGGCACGTGTTGACCCACAATGGGCAGTGAGACGAGTAATCAGCAGACCAGCTCGTGAGCATGTTTCTATCCCTTCCATTGTGAAGGAGAGTGTTGAGGTCGATACACTTCAGTCCATTAGTGCCTTGACCAAGAGCATCATAGAGCATGCCAGTCCTGTAGCACAAAGTGGGTTGGGAGATAGTGCGAGGGGTAGGGTCCCACTCCATGCTTGTCAGACTTGCAGGTTAGCCTGTGGTTATGACCCCATGGATAGTCAGGACAAGTGCACAAGCTACATCTACAGCTGAGTAGATGGTGATGATAGATACCCTCTTGAGTGAGACTTTTAGCCTTGATACTCAGGTAAATATTAGCAAGTTTATTGAATTTAATTTATTAAATTTTATTTTTGAAATGCAAGATTAACTAATTTAGTTTGATGATTTTAATAAAATTTTAGGGTCATAGCGTTGATGCAGTTTTCAGTGGTTCTCCACCTACATATTACACTAGATCATCTACAGTCAGGGTATGGAACTAGTAAACAATTATAAATATTACATGTGAATAGCATTGTTATATGAATGATATTCTAATATCTAATTTTAGATGTTAAATAGGTTAATATTGGAGATTTCACGGCAACACCTGCAAGCGGTGGTGGACTTCAAAGCTTCACGGAGGTAATAAAATAAATATTTTAATGAATGAATTGTACTTACTAGATTTTTGTATGTGACTTGTGTGCTTTATCATGTGTACTTCCATGTTTAGATGAACGTGTGTGTATGTTAGGAGCCATGATTTGTATCACTATTATAGTTTTCGTAATTAAATAATATTGTTTTATTTTTAGATGATGTAGGCTGCGGAGACACCTCTCGATGTTCATAGGGCAATGGAGCATGGTGTGACCTTTGCGATTCATAGCTCCATGCCATTGATAGGGGTATGCGGCAGATTAGTAAATTTTAATTTACATTCATTGTTATAGTTGTTTATTTTTGAAAAATTAAAAGATTATTGATTTGAAGTTTAATTTCTATCTGGATGGTTTCTATAAGACATGACATCACCACGGCCTATTCCTGCTACTGAGGCAAGTGAGGAGACAAATTATATGGTAGTGGTAAGTGATTATTTTGTTAAATGTTTCATTTTTTATAACATGTAATTTCTATATATTAATGTCTATACTTTTTATTGTAACAGCTAAAGATGCAGGAAGAACTAAATAGGAGGAGCAGCCCTTAGGTTTGTGGTAGACCACCCACATACGCGTCTCCATCCCCTAGAAGATCAAAGGCTTCCCATGATCTATTCTCTTCACCAGCCAGAGGGGAATGACTTTTTATTGTGTTCCTTTGTTGTATGCCTATATGACATTTGTGGACATATATTTTGTATTGCATATAGTTGACATTGTATGCTTATATGGCATTCTTGTAAACCTATATGGCTATTTTGTATATATGTTATACTTATATCGACAGATATTGATGTATGTCTATATGGATATTTGGTTAATACAAATCTTTTTTATTGATGGCGTCCATACTTGCATTATAAATCTACATTTGAATGGATATTTGTAGATGGCTACTTCAAATATTTAAAGGCCCATTGTATTACATAGGATGTTTGTTGATCCAATAAGTTAGCTATTGTTATTCAAGTATCACCTAAACCTCATTTTGGAACTAAAAGATAAAAGTTGTATTTAAAAAAAAAAATGAATCATCATGTTGAACAGAAAATATTAATATTCTTTATGAGTTGCTCAATTGAAAATATTCAAATGAGTATGCTGATCCATATTCTTTATGGGTTGGTCAATTGAAAATATTTCTTAATTTCTTGTTATTATTCCATATTGGGATGCAAAGAGTATGTTGTTTTGAATAAGATAGCTAAAATCATATGCTTATGAGCACCTAATGACCATTGTGGTTATTAAATGTAATTCCTTTTGCATATAAGGTGAGGTTATGAGATTACATTGAGTTTTACCTAATTTTAGTATGCAACATAACATTGGGGCTATAGGCTTTCATAAGTCATACCTCAGGGATTTTCAGTTTTAGGTGCAAATTTGCTTTAAGACCTTAAGCGCATTTCTCTACTTGCACAACCTCAAAACTCTACGTAGAACTCAAGGCGCCTTTCATCATCCAAACAACCTCAAAATTGTGCCTTGATATTGAAAGGATGTTTCAAAGTATAAAGGAGGGTGCCTTAAGGGAGACAATTCATCTTGATTATTAAAGTTGATCAAACACATCAAACTGAGCATCATACCTTTAGGTGCATTTTTGCCTCTCTCTAAACTATCCATTTTGGCGCCTTGATATAAAGTGAAGTCTAAACTTAGTGAAGATTGCGCCTAGAAAGATATCACCTTGGATATGCGCCTAGAGTCATCCTAGATCATCCATTTGCACCGAAGGGTCAATATAACATAATATAACTTAGCAAGACTTTGAAAATCGTTAAAAGAAGCTTAGGCGCCTTTTCTTGTCTCCACCATCCATTTTGGGTGCCTAGAGGAAAATGAACTTCAAATCACTTCCAACTGTAGCGCCTAGTGTTAGAACCTTCAAAATGACTAAATCTTACCAAAGGAAGTCTAGGCGCCTATTGTCATTTGGATCATCATGAATGAGCGCCTAAGTGGAAGGAGAATAAGCATCTTGTATGGAGGCGCACTTTTGTGTCTAAATAACCTCATTTTAGTGCCTTGAAGGAAGATGTTCTAAATCCTAAGATCTAGCGCCTAAGTGTAAAATGGTCTCTTAGAGGTTTGAACAAGTGATTGAAGCCATCAAATTGCCAAGAAATGAGCTAAGTATACTAAGGCACCTTTCCTTGTCTAAACTATCCATTTTGGTGCCTACGAGGAAGGAGATTTAACATCATGAATCCAGGCAACCTTTGCCATCAAAACAACCTCACATTGGTGCCTTGGAGGAAATCAACTTAAAACTACAAGTCTTGGAGTTTTTTCATGTTTTGATGATGTCTTTTGAGAACAATTATAATGATTAAAGGATGAGGTGGGTAAAAAGTCTTCGTCTAGCTCAGACTGTTTCGACATGTTTGGGTGCAAAAAATGACCATGCCTAACCTAAACGTACCCATACAGACGCATTGGAACTGTCAGTTTGGCCACATGAGGAGAAGAACAAAAGTTACACCCCTTTGCAACTTTACATTGCCTCCTTCTGATAATTTTTGGGGCAGTAGAAAATCTTTCACCATGGGCAAATGCCTCAGAGAAATAAAAAACTGAGAGAGGTTATTGTAGAGGCACTCTACATGATCATGTTGCCTCAGACATAATGTTTCTAAGTGACACAGTTTTTGAGTAACATCTCATCAAAGATTGCTGCCATTTTACACTTTGGACTCTTCAGGGATATCATCGGTACAATGTAGCTCAAACTATTTCGACATGTTTGGGTGAAAAATAAAACTATGCCTAGCGTAAATGTACCCATCCAGACGCATTGGAATAGTCAGTTTGGCCGCATCAGGAGCAGGATGAAAGTTACACCCCTTTGCAACTTTACACTGCCTCCTGATAATTTTTGGGGTAGCAAAAAACCTTTCACCACAGGCAAATGTCTCAAAGATATAAAAAATTGAGAGAGGTTATTGTAGAGGCACTCTACGTGATCCTGTTGCCTTAGATAAAATATTTCTAAGTGACACAGTTTTTGAGTAACATCTCGTTAAAATTGCTACCTTTTTGCACTTTGGACTCTTCAAGGATATCGTCGGTACAATGTAGTTTAGACTGTTTCGACATGTTTGGTGAAAAATAGGACCATGCCTAGCATAAATGTACCCATCCAGATGCATTAGAATAGTCAGTTTGGTCGCATTAGGAGTAGGACGAAAGTTACACCCCTTTGTAATTTTACACTGCCTCCTTTTGATAATTTTTGGGGTAGCAGAAAACCTTTCACCACGGGCAATTGCCTTAGAGATATAAAAATCTGAGAAAGGTTATTGTAGAGGCACTCTACATGATTGTGTTGCCTCAGATGGAATGTTTCTAAGTGACACAGTTTTCGAGTAACATCTCGTCAAAGATTGCTGCCTTTTTGCACTTTGGACTCTTCATGGATATCGTTGGTACAATGTAGTTTGGACTGTTTCGACATGTTTGGGTGAAAAATAGGACCATGCCTAGTGTAAATGTACCCATCTAGACATTTGGAATAGTCAGTTTGGTCGTATCAGGAGCAGGACGAAAGTTACACCCCTTTGCAACTTTACACTGTCTCCTTCTGACGATTTTTGGGGTAGCAGAAAACCTTTCACCACAGGGAAATGCCTCAGAGATATACAAAACTGAGAGAGGTTATTGTAGAGACACTCTACATGATCATGTTTCCTCAAATGAAATATTTCTAAGTGACACGGTTTTCAAGTAATGTCTCGTGAAAGATTGCTACCTTTTTGCACTTTAGACTCTTCAGGGATATCGTTGGTACAATGTAGCTCAGATTGTTTCGACATGTTTGGGTGAAAAATAGAACCATACCTAGCCTAAACATACCCATACAGATGTGTTGGAACTGTTAGTTTGGTCACATCGGGAGTAGGACACCAAAAATGCAAAAGTTGCTTTGTGCAACTTGGCAACATTGATGCTTTTTTGCAACAAGACTCAAAGACTCAAACTGACCCCAAATGACTCAAAGTGACTTAAAAACAAATGAAATGGTCTTAGAAGACATTATTACATACAATTGACTTAATCAAAACAAAATTTTATTTTTTGACCCCTCTTAGAGGCATGACAACCTAGGTGCCCCTGCACCATTAGTGCAACTGAAGTCGATAAAGTTTTCGTATTAAGAAAAAGTGCTTCCCTTAACTTCAAGAAATATAAATATTCTATACTGACAAGGTGAACCACATGAAGGTGGAAGCTCATGTGGACTCACCTAAGACCTAAGACCTAAGACACATGCATTTTTTGGCCATTCCACTGATTTGACTCACTTTTGATCAGTGTAATGAGTTGTAGTAGGTTTGTTCTAGTATGCTATGATGAGTTTTTGGCAGGAAATCTAAGGAGAAGAAGTTTTCTTTGAGGAAAACTAACAAAACCATGTGTTAGGTGATGTTTAGAGACATAAAGAAGGAACCATAGAGGCATTTTTGGGAACAACAGATTGTAGGAGGAAAAAACCCACAAAATTCATAGTTTTGGCATGAATACTAAGTGCTCAAGTTATTGGTTGAGTTCTGTATGTGAATTTAAGGGGGGTCTCTTTGTATTTTAGGCCTAATTGGGGCTTTAGGTTATTGAGAGGAGTTATAGGTTAGGGTATATCATCCAAAACAACCTATACCTAGTTTTGGATATGTGATAGGGAGTCCAAATGGGTATCTACTAATTATCCCAAGTTCTATGTTTGAAGATCTATATCAAAAGTTATTAGGACTGTTCTCCTTTTTTAGGGCTACAAGCCATTTCTTGGGTTTGTGAAGTAAGTGTTAGTCCCGAGTTTGGTTTGCCTTTGGCAATGATTGGAATGGGTCCCATAGCATCTAAAATCACCTTTTCCATAAAGAATTTAGAGTCTCTAACTGCTGTTCCCACTTTTGTATAATGATCATGAAATTTGGGCTTTAGAGCATAAGGAAACCTTGTCTAGTTTGCCATCCTCCAACTATCCCATTGCCTCTACATCACAATTAAAGACACCTATTATCTAGTTAGAAACCAAGACACTTAGAGACACCTATATTTTATACATTACCTAGATTTTATACATTATTCTCATAATCAACTTCATCCATCACTTAAGTCTAATCCCATGAAGCATAACATGATGATGTAAAAATGTTTATATGTGTAAAAATGCAGCAGGAAATAAAAAAAGACAAACCTTACAAATTAATGTGCATACTTACAACTCAATGTAACATGACTTTACAAAATCAATGTGAATACTTACAAATTAATCCAATGAACCATCCGTGTCTACTCTACTCTTTATTGTGTCAAGTATTGCTTCATGGTCAGACTCACGCACCTTCCACAAGATTTTGTTCAAAGGTCTATCCCGATACTGTATCAAATGAACATTGGATGCCACAACAAGGTTCGAGTAATGAAGAATCTTTTGATGCATGTAAAAGTCCTGAAACAACCCTAATCCTTATACCCTCAACACTCTACTTTAACTCTAATCCCTCGACCCTCAACCCTATCCCTAAATCCTCGACCCTCAGACCTCAACCCTTAACCCTCAACGTCAAACCCTAATCCCTCAACCCTTAACTCTAATCCCTCGACCCTCAAGCCTATCCCTCAACCCTAAAACCTCAACCCTCAACCCTCAACGTCAAATCCTAATCCCTCAACCCTTAACTCTAATCTCTCAACCCTAAACCCTAAACACTATCCCTATTCCTAAACCCTCAATGGGCTCGATACTATACTTTAAACCCTAGTCCCTTATCCCTAAACCCTCCAACCCTATCCCTAATTCATATACCTTTGACACTCTACTTTAACCCTAATCCCTCGACCCTCAACCCTCGAACCTCAACCCTCAACCCTTAATGTTAAGCCCTAATCCTTCAACCCTTAACTCGAATCCCTCGACCCTCAACCCTATCCCTAAACCTTAAACCCTATAGCCTCAAGCCTCAAGCCTCAAGCCTTCACTCTAATCCCTCAACCCTAAACCCTATCCCTAAACCCTTAACACTATACCTTAAACCCTAATCCCTCAACCCTCAACCCTAAACCTTATCCCTAAACCCTAATCCCTCAACCCTCAACCCTCAACCCTAATCCATCATCCCTCAACTCTAATCCCTTATCCCTAAACCCTAAATGCTATCCCTATTCCTAAACCCTCAACAGGCTTGATACTATACCTTAAACCCTAATCCCTTATCCCTAAACCCTCCAACCCTATCCCTAATCCTTATACCCTCAACGTCAAGCCCTAATCTGTCAACCCTTAACTCTAATCCCTCGACCCTTAACCCTTAAAACTTGAACCCTAAAACCTATCCCTACACGCTCGACACTTGACACTACATCTTAAACCCTAATCCCTAAACCCTCAACCCTAAATCCTTAAACCTTCAACCCTAAACCCTATCCCTAATCCCTCTACCCTCGACACTCTTCTTTAACCCTAATCCCTTGACCATCAACCCTATCCCTAATCCCTAAACCCTTAACCCTCAACTCTCAACATTAAACCCTAATTCATCAACCCTAAACCCTAATCCCTCAAACCTAAACCCTATCCCTAAACCATCAACCCTCAACACTATACCTTAAACCCTAATCCCTATCCCTCAACCCTTAACCCTTAAAAATTAAACCCTATCTCTGCACCCTCAACACTTGACACTATATCTTAAGCCTTAAACCGTTAT
This sequence comes from Cunninghamia lanceolata, assembly GCA_027924645.1. NCBI lineage: Eukaryota > Viridiplantae > Streptophyta > Pinopsida > Cupressales > Cupressaceae > Cunninghamia > Cunninghamia lanceolata. The sequence continues at coordinate 13,484,578 of BSBN01000584.1, read as the reverse complement.
CCCTAAAGCCTCAACTCTCAATCCTTAAACCTTCAACCCTAAACCCTATCCCTAAACCCTCAACCCTCAACACTATACCTTAAACCCTAATCTATCAACCCTAAAACCTAATCCCTCAACCCTCAACCCTAAACACTGTCAATAAACCCTCAACCCTCAACGCTATACCTTAAACCCTAATCCCTCAACCCTCAACCCTCCACCCTAATCCCTCATCCCTAAACCCTAAATGCTATCCCTATTCCTAAACCCTCAACCCTCGACACTATACCTTAAACCCTAATCCCTTATCCATAAACCCTAAACCCTATCCCTCAACCCTTAACCCTTAAAAATTAAACCCTAAAACCTATCCATAAACCCTCGATGCTCAACACTATATTTTAAATCCCAATCCCTTAACCCTCAGCCCTAAAGCCTCAACCCTCAATCGTTAAACCTTCAACCCTAAACCCTATCCCTAATCCCTCCACCCTCAACACTCTACTTTAACCCTAATCCTATGACCATCAATCCTATCCCTAAACCCTCAACCCTCAACCCTCAACTCTCAAAATTAAACCCTAATTCGTCAACTTTAAACCCTAATCCCTCAACCCTAAACCCTATTCCTAAACCCTATCCCTAAACCCTCAACCCTCAGCACTATACCTTAAACCATAATCCCTCAACCCTAAACCCTAATCCCTAAACCCTAAACCCTATCCCTAAACCCAACAAAATTGCTTTGCCTTATGTTAGGTTGTTAAACCCATCATTTTTGACACTCTTCTCTTAAAGATATCTGAGTTGCAAGAATATGTCAAAAAAATGGCTATGTACTTTTTAAATGTTAGTAATGTTATATGGCATGTTTTTCTGGCCCATCTGGGGTTCATTATGCCAATAGGTGTACACACTATGAGAAAACTTTTGCATATGGTACATCCACAGTGAGTAATTAACAATTGAAATCAGAAGGATGATCATTATGAGAAAAACTTTGCATTAGGGTACATCTATGTTTCTTGTTGTCCACCCAGCACTTAGGGGAGGTCTATTGTTATGAAACAGGCAAATAATCTCCCATTGTTTACTGGCTCTATCCACAAGAACTACTAAATTTTTTTGTCTTGGTAATTGTAGAGGACATTCACCTATTTTTGGCAACTCCATTCCCAAACCATTACAAAAACTAAGTTATTTTAACCCAATAAATAGTTGATTGCATTGATTTAATACTCTACTATATTAAAGCTTAGCATTCACACAAATGTAGAGGTTCATATTATAGAAGACTGCATTATATTAGACTATTAGAGATCCCTTAGAAAAATGTAATAACAAAACTGCTTCGCCTTATGTTAGCTTACAATTAAACCCATTATTTTTGACACTCTTGTCTTAATAAAGTAAGAGTAATAAGAATAGAAGGTAGAGAATTTGATCTTACGAGTATGCATGGTCAGTTTACATTCCGTGACTTCATTTTCATTGAATAAAAAGGTAAATATCTGATTTGAAAGGTGGGGCAGATTTCACTGTCATGTGCTTTTCTAGATGATAGGGTCCATAATGTCCAGGGTTCTTTAAAGAAAGGCTTGTAACATAATTAAGTTTTTATTATACCAATCCTCTAGGCAAAGCTACAATTCAAATGCTTGCTTTGAAAGTTGAAATAAATTAAATTAGACTTACAATTTTGATTTTCTTCCATTGCTTCAACAACATCATTGTTTTCTTCATTAGAAACCAATTCAAGATCAGAAACTTGCTGCCCATTGGTTGATTTGAATTGCATCCTCTGTTAGAAGAAGGACATTTTTTATCTGTATCAATGTTGGTATTCATAAGCTAAAGAGCATTGATATTTTTCACACACCCCATTCTTTGAAATATCTTAACCTTAAAATATGACTTAGATATGTACTTGAACACAACCAAATCTCCAATCTCCAGCCTATGATGATTCACAAAAATTTTCCAACCCTGCCTAAACTCTAGTTTATTTATGATACCCCTTAATTGTACATCCCACTCCTACCCACCTGGGCCTTGAAGAAGGAGGCACACCCATTAAACCAACTCATTCGACAACTTGTTGTCCATCAGTTGACTTGAACTGCATACTCTGTTAGAAGAAGAGCATCTTTTATCTGTATCAATGTTGGTATTTATAAGTTGAAGAGCATTGATGTTTTTCACACACGCTATTCTTTGAAATATCTTAACATTAAAATATGACTTGGATATGTACTTCAACACAATGAAATCTCCAATCTCCAGCCCATGATGATTCATAAAATTTTTCCAACCCTGCCTAAATTCCACTTTATTTATATGGTACCCCTTAATTGTACATCCCAATCCTACCCACCTGGGCCTTGAAGAAGGTGACACACCCATTAAACCAACTCATTCGACAACTTGCTGCCCATTGGTTGACTTGAACTACATACTCTGTTAGAAGAAGGGCATCTTTTATCTATATCAATGTTGGTATTCATAAGCTGAAGAGCATTGATATTTTTCACACACCCTGTTTTTTGAAATATCTTAACCTTAAAATATGACTTGGATATGTACTTGAACACAACGAAATCTCTAATCTCCAGCCCATAATGATTCACAAAATTTTCCCAACCCTGCCTAAATTCTAGTTTATTTATGGTACCCCTTAATCATACATCCCACTTCTGCCCACCTAGGCCTTGAAGAAGGAGGCATGTCCATTAAACCAACTCATTCGACAACTTGCTGCCTATTGGTTCACTTGAATTGCATACTCTGTTACAAGAAGGGCATCTTTTATCTGTATCAATGTTGGTATTCATAAGCCGAAGAGCATTGATATTTTTCACACACCCTGTTCTTTGAAATATCTTAACCTTAAATTATGACTTGGATATGTACTTGAACACAACAAAATCTCTAATCTCCAGCCCATGATGATTCACAAAATTTTCCCAACCCTTCCTAAATTCTAGTTTATTTATGGTACCCCTTAATTGTACATCCCTAAACCCTAAACCCTAATCCCTTAACCCTAAAACCTAATCCCTAGTCCCTAAACCATAAACCCTAATCCCTAATTATAATTTATGGTTCCCTAATCCCTAAACCCTAATCCATTATCTCTAAACCATAAACCCTATCCCTAAATCCTCAACCCTCAACACTTAAACCTTAAATCCTAAACCCTATCCCTAAACCCTCAACCCTCAAAACTCTACCTTAAACCCTAATGCCTCAACCCTAAACTTTCAACCCTAAACCCTATCCCTAATCCCTCTACCCTCAACACTCTACCTTAACCCTAATCCCTCGACCCTTAACCCTAAACGCTATCCCTAAAGCCTCAACCCTAAACCCTAATCACTCAAGGTCCTAAACTCTAATCCCTTATCCCTAAACTCTAAATCCTATCCCTAATCCCTCAACCCTCAACCTTGAACCTTAATCACTCAATCCTTATCCACCCCTCTCCTCCCCTATTTGGCTCACTCCCATCTCTACCCTCCTCTACCCTCGACACTAGACATACATACATATAGGCATACATAGATACATACATACATAGAGCATACATACATACATACATGATTAATAACCTTGAACATAAAAAAATTCAAGGGGAACATAATGCGAGCGCATTGTAACGCGCTCGCATTATTTCAAACATGACAAACAACACAAACTTTTGCGGAAAAGGGAAAATGCAAGCAAAAAATAACGTGAGTGCATTATAACGCGCTTGCGTTATGTTTTGCTTTGGGAATCCCAAGCCTTGGGCTTGGGATTTGCTTTGGATTTCCAACCCAAAGGCTGGGAGTGCTTTTTCAACATCTACAGACGTGTTTTTCCATATTCTTCAAGATTTCACATAATTTCATTTGTGCTAACCCTCAGTTTTGCACGTGTTTCAAGGTTGAACAAATCAAACACCTGAGTAATGTTAGGCTTTCTCTTAGCTATTTGACGATGTGATTTTTTTCACATTTTAACAATGTTAAGCCTTTCATCTTTAATTTGTTTTGTTTGTGTGTCTGTTGTTGGGCAAAAACCACTGTTTGGTCTTTTTTTCATTGTAAATTATCTATTCATTAAAATTTCAAAAAAATTACATATTTATAAACTAGACTCCATTCTACACATATTAAAAAAAGAAAAAAGTGATTTTCAATTAGTTTTCAAAATTTATAGGGGTAGGACGGCCAAAATTCTATTTTTTAGGATATGTCCACTTTGAAAATTAGTAAAAAATCAAATATTTGTCAAAAAATTATTAGAAAAATCAAGCATAAACTACATGCTATTAGCTAACTTCTCACTGAAGCGATTTTAAAAATATCAAAAAAAAGTTGACCTTTTGAGGGAGCCACGAAACATGCTATGTTATGTTTTTTTGACAGAAACAACACCAATTTCTGTGGCTCCCTCTTTTGAACCCCTTAATCTATGCCATTTTTTTAAAAAAAATAGTAGTTTAGAAAGTAGACTCGGAGCACTATGAACATTGTTTTGGTTGCATCTCCAAATTTTGAGTGTAACTATGCTCAATTTCTCATCCAAGGCCAACATGTCTTGAGTTCAGAAAAAAAGTGGCCACTTAAGACCCCTTTTTGGCCCCCCATCTTCTTGCACTTACCCCTAAAGTAATTTATCCTGCAGGTTAATTTTTTTTAGGTTTTAAAGATTTGTTTTAGTTGGAAAGATATTAAATAAATTATAATTTACAGGTTCCATAATTTAATACAAATGATATGAAAGGTCATTAAACTAAAGTACAGTAATTTAAAGGTCATCAAATTCTGTTCCTTCATTCAATTTTCTCTATTTTTATTTTGATTTGTGTTTGAGTACCACTAATATTTATACACATTATTTTATTTATGTCAGCTTTATTTATTTTTATGTTCATTGATTTAATAAGACTATGTGGGTTATATCTTTCTAATTTAAAATAATTTATAATTATTTTTAAAAAACTATATGGGCTTTATAATAACTTATAAAAACTGCAATTTAACCTACCAAAGCAAGGTGCTAAAAGCGGGGAGGTTAAGCCTCTAGAAACTTCAAGAACATTCCCAGTGAAGCATTATAGTAATGCAACCTAATCAATTTTTAATTATATTTCCACTATTCCCTATTTAAACTGGAACTCCAAAGAAGCATAAGTTATGTTTAAAAAAGATGAATCAGAATAATTTTGAGACTTGGTATTTGATATATTAACAAGTGCCACGTAGTGGTTATACCACTAACTTTAAAGTATTGTAAAAATAGTATTTGTTTGAGTTAAAAATTTAATGAAAATGTATTTTGAAATAATATAAGAATTAGGTTAAGTTGTAGTTTCATATAAATAATTTGAGGAAACATGGATAAATGAGTTGTGACAAAGTCACCCTCAATTAAAAGATTTGCTATAAAACTTAAAATTTGAACTATATAATATGATAGAGTTGTCTATACCCATTCCAAAGGCACTTGACATACATGTAAATAAAGTTATTGTAAAAAGTTGCACATGTAGTAAATGCAACTAAATGCAGATAGGTTATGGTGAGCCCTTCAATCACTACTGCGTCTTTGCAAAAAGATGTAACAACTACAAATTAACTATGATATCTCTCTCGAAGTACTTTAGATATATGTTTTAAATATAGGTATGCTAGTGGCATATGGAGCGGCAAGCCTAATTCTAACTATATTGTATAATTATAAGAATTATTACAATTATATAATATAATATTATAATATAGATTAAAAATGTTATTATAATATATTATATAATAATTAAATATAATATAATATTATATAATAATTCTAATTATATTATATATTATATTTAGGATTAGAGTTAGGGGTTAAAATTAAGTTTAGGGTTACTGTTTAGGTTAGAATTAGGGTACCTATCTTAAAGTTTAGATTCAAATTTAGAATAACCCTAACCCTAATTCTAACCCCAACCTTAATCCTTACCTAATCCATATACTAACCCTAATCCTAATTATAATTGTAACCCTAACCTAATCCTTATTCTGACTCTAACTCTAACAATAGTAACCCTAACCCTAAATGTAACATTAACCCTAAAGAAGGATGTCATAACCCCGATTATAACCCTAACCCTAAATATGACCCTAACACTAACCCTAATCCTAATTATAATTTTAACCCTAACCTAATTCTTATTCTAACCCTAACCCTAAGTAAAATTCTAACCCTTACCCTAATTATATTTGTAAACCTAATTTTAATCCTGATCATAATTGTATCCCTAAACTGAACCCTAATTGTAACTCCAACCCACTTGTAATTCAAACCCAAATTGTAACTATAACCCTAACCCTAATACTAACCTTAACCCTAATTCTAACCCTGACCTTAATCCTTACCCTTATTTTAACTCTAAGCATGATCCTGATTGAAACCCTAATAATAGTAACCCTAACCCTAATTGTAACATTAACCCTAAAAAATGATGGTGTAGCACTAATTCTATCCACAACTCTGATTTTAAGGCCAACCCTTTGATTATATATCCACCCTAATTCTAATTTTAAGCCTTATTTTAAGCCTAACCAATCATAATATTTTTTTGGTTATATATTTGCACTAATTAAAACCCTAATTATAACCAAACCCATTATCCTAATTTTAACTATAACGCAAACCCTAACTGTAATTATACTCCTAACCCTAACCTTAAACTAAACCCTAACTTAATTTTTTAAATAATCCTAACCCTAAGTAAAATTCTAACCCTTACCCTAATTATATTTGTAAACCTAATTTTAATCGTGATCGTAATTGTATCCCTAAACCAAACCCTAATTGTAACCTTACATCTAACCCTAACATTATTTCTAATCCTTACACTAATTTTAATCATAACCATAATTGTAACCCTAACCCTAATTATAACAAATCCCATAACCCTAATTCCATACCTAACTCTAACCCTAACCCTAAATATGACCCTAAAACTAACCCTAATCCTAATTATAATTGTAACCCTAACCTTTAATCCTTATTCTAACCCTAACCCTAATAATAGTAACCCTAACCCTAATTGTAACATTAACCCTAAAGAAGGATGTCATAACCCTAATTCTATCCATAACTCTAATTGTAAGGCCAACCCTTTGATTATATATCCACCCTAATTCTAATTCTAAGACTTATTTCAACCCTAAGCCTTATTATAATCATAATATTTTTTTGGTTATATATTTTCACTAATTGAAACCCTAATTATAACCAAACCCATTATCCTAATTCTAACTATAACCCTAATTCTAGCTACAACCCTAATCCTAACTATAACCCAAACCCTAACCGTAATTATACTCCTAACCCTAATTGAAACCTTAACCTAATTTTGTAAATAACCCTAACCCTAAGTGAAATTCTAACCCTTACCCTAATTATATTTGTAAACCTAATTTTAATTGTGATCGTAATTGTATCCTTAAACTGAACCCTAATTGTAACTCTAACCATAACCCTACATCTAACCGTAACACTACTTCTGTAATGCCCCTCGCTTTTTGGCTTCTGATAGATGTTATTTCCATATTCCTATGACAGTTCTGGTGTAGTTGATAGTCTTATATTGCATATTTACACTTTCAAGACATTGGGACTAGTAAGTTATGGTTTATGTTCTCCTTGATCTTGATGGACTATGTTCGATGGATATACTTAGATATGTGTTATGTGTTATGATGACATTATGATTACTTCAGTTATGATGTGTTGGATATGTTTAGTAATGGATTCTTATTTACATGTTTTAGATTCGTAGATATTTGTTTTCAAATGCTATGATTATAATCTTATCCAAGAGCAGGGACGGTGTAGCATTACTCGTTTCGAGTACCCTACTGCGTCGCGATTCCTGACTCTCTGTGTGTTGACATATACGTACTTGATTATATTTATTTAGTTGTTTGGATGCAGGCTGCAGGTATCGAACCTTGACTCCACCTGATATAGCAGGTTTGAGTAGGTTCTTTCACCAATGGATATTAGTAATGGGAGATAACACGAGGTCTGTTCCACTAGGTCGGTCGTTGTCTTCTATTGTGGTCTTGAGTCATGTTGTGTCTCTCGGTCCGTGCCATTCATGTTTGGTAATCTCATGTTGAGGTGTGTAGTTGAGTTCTGTTATTAGGTTAATGTGTGTGGTTGGAAAATACTTTAGTGAATGATTATTAATTAATAATGCTCCTAATATGATTAATGCATAATATTTGTTTGTCTTATAACTTAGATTGATACCTTAGCTAATTTTATAACAGTCTAGAATTAAATTATTTGCTTCCAGGAATATTTTTGGTCATAATTGGGTTACGGGTAGTTAGTGGATATTTGGTAGAGAATATTTTGGGGATCTGCAAAATTAATGCTGTGTGCTGTTAATTTCAAAATTGGGGAATTTGGGAATTTCTTGATATGGTAAAATTTTGAATCTCACGAGAGAGTGGGATGTTTGGGAAGAGAGAGGCATAACTTCTGCATTATTCGAGAAGTTGAATCCTTGTTTTGAGAAAGTGGGTTGTTGGGAAGAGAGGCATGCTTCCTGCATTTATTGGAAGGGTTGAATCCTTGTTTTGGGGAGGGAGGAGGACAAAGAAATTGAAAGGAAGGAGAACAAAGAACTTTGGTTGCAGAGAGTTGAAGAAAATTTGGAGGTGGGACTGGAATCTAGGTATGTGAATTATCTCTCTGTAAAAATTTGCAATGGATGCAACTTTAATTTAAAATTTATTGCTCATGTTCTATGTGTGAAACTTGCATGTTTCTGTAAATTAGAATTTATTTATCATTGTGTGCCCTATGTGGTCGGATGTTGCTCCAACCTCCGTGGATTCCTCCAAAAAGAATTCTTTTGAGCTAGCCTTCCTAATCTCTCTTGAAATCTCATGCCATCCTCTGTAACCCTGTATTTTCTTTGATTTCAACCTTGTGAAATAATGACTCCATGTAAAGTTTTCACCAATCTCTGGACCCTGTCATGCTTGCATATTGAATCTCAAATAATATCTCTTAGATTGAAGAAGATGCCAGTAAGTAGTGTTTGGTCATTGCATATAATCTCCATGCAACCTGCCAATACCTGCAATCATGTATTTGACCCTCATATTTTTTCATGTCTGTTTAGCTGGGATTCCATGTTCTACCTATGTAACCCTGATGGGAATCTTGTTTCTCCAACACAACCTCCACAAGAATGTACCCTGCAAACAAGATTGTACCCTACAAGCATGTCTAGGTATCTGACCAAATTCTGGTTGAAGTGTGGCCCTCTCCAGACAATTCCATCTACAATCAAAAGCTTTTGTTAACCTCTTACCATGGCCCCAGGAGATTAATTCGATCCTTATATAATTTCTGCAATCTAGTAAATTTCTCGAGTCTGGAGAATACGCTGTCTTTTTCTTCCCTTCCTAGCCATTTTTACCCATTTAATTTCCATTTTTAGAGCCCTTAGATGTGTTTTGATGTCAGTAATCGTGCATTGTTATCCTAATCCAGTGCAATAGATGATTCCTTGGTAAGCTTTCATCTTATTCCAATGGTCCTTGCAATTTATCTCTCATGTGTATCTTCCTGATAAAAGTAAATTGCTTAGTGAGGAATGATTCTCCAACAAATGCCTCCACAAGAGCGTACCCTGCAATCATATCTGGAAATTCTTTCAAAGCTTGTGAAGTCCTCCTCATATTTTCCTTCATATCTGCTTTAAAATTTCTTATGGCTGAAAGATATTCGTTGGTTCACCTTCTGTAATTGAGTAAAACTCAGCTAGGAGCAATAAAGAATAAATAAATAGTCAATCAAGTCTTGTTCATAGAATTTCACATTGTTTGAGCTTAGAAATGAGGAATTCTCATAGGAAACTTCCATTCCTAACTATGGCAGTCAGCAGTTTTCTATTTAGTTTTTTGTTACCTTTTTCTGCTATGTTCGACATTACACTTATTTGGGTTTAGAAACTGTTTTATTTTAAAATATAGTCTTGGCATGTCATTCGTATGTGGTGGTTCATTTCCCTTTTAGTCACCTTTTCCCACTGCAGTCGCTGGAGCTCAGAGTGTGGTCGGCTGTCATAGAGATGTTTTTGGTTAGTCACTTGTTGCGGTGTAGTCGGCATTCATGCACACGTTTGGTAGTCATGTCCCATTAAACGCTTCTGTCGTATGAAGTTCCACGTTTGGTCGGCATTTTATCAGTCGATAGGTAAGTCAAGTGGCTTAGAAAGTCGTGGGTATTGGTGGTCCATAGCAGCTTGGTTTTATGCTAATCTTAGTATGTCTTTTAACCCAGTCTGGTGACTGCCAGTTAGACCAGTGAGATCTGAGTGACGTGCCCCTTTTGATGGAATGCATCGTTATTTTGTTGATTCTTTTAGTCCTCTGCAAGTCATTTGGACAACGTTTGGTTGTCATTCTTAGCGGTGTCTGTGTTTAGAAGGGTAGTCGTAAGGCTTTTGTCACTGGCTGTGGATTTAGCCATCGAAATGATATCCTTAATGAATACTGTCACTTGTCAAGACACTGCGACCGCTATTAATCTATGTGTAGTCAGTGTTAGTCGACAGTTCTTAGAGGTTATTAGAATGTAGTTGAGGTAACATCATGGGTGACTCCTTTGAATTGTAAACAATTACAAATTGTAGATATTTACTAAGGGGTGGTCGACAGTGGTTGTCAATAGGATTTTACTCATGCTGATTGTTAGTGGTAATGGGATAGTCGGCAACCTATGCTTTAGGTGAATAATAATGTTTAACCTAGATTGCTAATTGGTCACAAGGCGTCGGAAACCCATTTCCGTAGTCCATCAGACCAACGAGTTGTAGTGGTGTTTCTCTTAGGGAATGGGTCGCTTCTTTATGGAGGTCGCTTCTAGTTAGACTCTGTAGTCGACAGTCATTATTCTTTTTAAGTAGGCCGTTGTGGCTATGTAAAGGAATCACTGATAGAAGGATTGTTGGGGAGGTTTATTCGAATGGGAGCAAAAGTAATAAGTTTTCCTTCTCTTAGATGTGTTTATTAGAATGTTTAGTCATTAGGAATTTATAGTTAGTAAAACATGCTGGGAGATACTTGTACTTGCTTTGGTGTTTGATTTGAAACTGTGTTGTTTAAATGGTAGTCGATAATTGATGCATGGTCATTTATATTATATATGTTAAGTGGTAAACGTTAGTTTGGAATCCATGCTCATAGGTCAATAGGAGTATGTTTCGTGCATCTAAAGTGTTCAAATTTATATTGCTATGGTGTTTAGATGATATTTCATGCTAGTGAGAACATGTTTTGATATCATGATGTTATTAGAAGTGATAATGGTTGATGATCAACGAAAAGTGTGTCTTTATTATAGTAAGATGTTTATGCCTATAGGAAATAATTTATTTTGATTTTACTAGAATTGGTAGTTGGGAAATGTAATGAAAGTTTTTCTATAGAGTGTATAGATTCATAAAATTATATTAAAAATTTACTGGAAGTTATGCTTACAAAAATACATGTATTTAAATATAGTGTTTGTACTAGTAAACTAGTAATTATTAGAAAATATAATAGTAAAATGATCACTAGATAGTTTATATATTTTTGTAGTTAGTGTGATATTTTGGATTATTATAATTGTCTCCTTATTGAATATTGTATTTGGTGGTATGTTAATGGTGTATGGACATGGTAGGCAAAATGGTTATATGGTTGTAGTTGTTCAAGTAGAAAGTGTAATTAGAGAATCTTAGTTAATAATTCTGGCTTAGCATATATATGCTTTGGTTTGTTCCTTTGTGAGATGAATATATTTTATATCTATAGTTGTTGACTAAATCTGTAGTTGGTTTAATGCCGATGAAAGATTATGTTAAATAATTACTTATGGATGTTTTATGGTAATATGGTAAACAATAATTTATTAAATAAGAAATTATATTTTGAGTTGTGTAAATTTGTTGATTGTTGTAGGCTTAAGTTTTTCAATTTTTTTTTAAAATTATAACTGTATATGTATTTCCATGTTTTAAGTTAAGAATTATTGAATCCCATTTACTCGTTTTCCCTCCTTGTCGTATCTTCATGTTTGTATTGGACCAATACGTTACTTTGGGTGGAGTTCATGTCTTTATGATGGATTGTTGTGAAGTAGGAATCTTGTGAGATGTCATGACCACTTGTTGTCAATGTGGAAGCATTGTTCTTGTCAGATAGTGATTACCCCTTTATTGTTTTGTACCTTACTCCAGAGGTGTAGTCCTTGGTTTTGGTTCAATTTTGGCATGTCATGGTAGTGGGTTCCCCGGATTCTCAGGTCTTGTAGTGAATGGGAAATGGCCTTTTGGATATAGTACTTGGTTCTTGATGGTTCTGCTTCATTTTGAGAGATTTTGGATTTCTTGTTGTGGCCTAGTGAATGACATATGTTATGGCTCAGATCTGATTGGTGACTCTTACCTATATGTTGTAGTATGTATGTTTGACCCGAGAATGCTAAGGGAGTGGCTTTCATGGTGGGGCCGGTGCCTAGTGAGAGGCTGCCTGGGTAACCCCATGGAAGTTGTGGCATGTGGAAAACTTAATAACTTAATCAAGAGGGTTGGGATATTAAAACACTTAACAAGATAAGTAAGATACCTCACCCATGCCTTAAGTGCTCTCACAGGCTAAGGATGGGATGAGAAGGCCTGGTTGGCAAGGTTGACCTCCTTATCTCCATGAGAGGACCTGTCGGCTCCACATGTGTCACCCTATGGGGCTGGTGCCTAGAGAGAGGCTGCCAGGGTAACCATAGATGGGGGCTGGCTTCTAGTGTTAAGATAGCCTGGGTAACCCATGCTAGGACCATGCGATGACACTCTCCTTATGCAGTTCAGTTGTTCCTTTTGTTGTGCCTCTGGAGTGGTGCCTTGACTTGTGCTATTATGTTGATATGGTCAGCTGTGTCAAGTCAGTTGTTGTTCATTTATTTTTGGGGTGTTGTCTCCTTGGCTTAGTGGAATCCTTGTCGTTATTTCCTAGCTCGGAGGGGTGGGCCTCAGGGTTCCACATGGTTGGCTGGTAAGAGCTATCTATTGGTCCTTTTTGGAGATATGGTGTGAGTCTACGTAGAGGTGTTCCAGATCTAGTTCGCTTTCCTCCTTCAGAGTTGTATGCTTTCTTATGCATTCTTTTGTAAACCGACATGATCGGTCTTATAATCATGTAATCATGTAATCTTGTACTGAGACTTTGTAATTAATCTATCCTGTTATAGTAAAAGTTAATTGTCTCTATTTTAGTAGTGTAATGGTTATTCCTTCTGTAGTTTTATTTTCTTTTATTAATGCAGTTATGTTGCCCTAGAGTTGTTAGAAGAGTAATTTCGTTTATGCTGTGTAACATGGTATGTTTGGTTACTACTTTGTACTATCTTGCTTTCAAAAAAAAAATTATTGCTGTAACTCTTGCACTTATAGTCTAGCACTCTAGGGTTACATGACGGGGCATTACAACTTCTAATCTTGTTACATTTAATCTTAGAAAATATATATAATATTTTATAGTAATATTTCAAATTCCATTTCGTAATTTTATTTTAAGTAATTGAAAACTATCTAATTAATTAATTAAAACCTTATAAGTATTGATTACAAAGCAAGGACTAGTAAAAAGAACATTTGAATTAACACCTAATCAATTTTAAATTATTTCTTCTTACTGTTTGTTCTGTTGTCATCTTTGAATTTTTTTAACTTTGTAAAAAATTGAGACCCTTCAATTTTAAATTGTAGATTGAGTTGAAAATTGTACTTTGTTTATGAATTTAGTTGCTAATTTATGAAACCTGATGTGAAATATCCCAAAGTTAAAAAGAAAATACACCGTGGGCTTCCCCATCTAAGTCTCTTATTTTATCTAAGATTTTGGAGATCAAATTAAAAAAAAATCAATAAAATTAGCACAGTTGTCAAACGAGTGCTTTCATTGACAAGTGTTTCATAGAGAATTCATTACATGTTTTTTGGCCGTGGGGCCGGGGGAGGGATTTGCTTTAAAGAAGTCGTGAGCCTAGTGATAGTGAAAATGGATTCTTATTCAATAAATCCTATCCTAGTGGGCTCCTCACTAGTATATTTATATTTTACAAACATATATCTAAAATATGTTCAAAGATATCGTTCTTGGCCTATTCCACTTGTATGTGGTAAATTGAGTAAAAAATAGGCTTCTCCAAAAGGACATCTTTCTGTATATTTTAGATATAATTTTTTAAAATATAAATATGCTAGTAACTATAGCATTGATTTTATATGTAAAATAAATATATGATTAAATAATATATATATATATATATATATATATATATATATATATATATATATATAATTAACTATAATATTAAATATTATGAAAGTGTTAATGATTACCCATACACAACCATGGATAGAATGTCTTGAACAAACTACAGTTAATGCAATTTTTAATGTAACATATTTGGTTGCATCTCAAGCTCAAAGGAATCCATCAAGCGATGAGTCATGGGCCATGGAAATCAAACAATTAGTGTCTCAACTAGAAGAAGCACACTCATAGTTTACTAGCATTCCAGTCCATTTTCATTTTTACCAAAAATATTGTATCAATAAGTAGATTATGAATATTGTAGCAATGACTAACTATGGAATTTTATAATTTCATTACTTTGTAATGGAAGGTTTAACTCTACTATTAGGAGTGCTCAATTTGATTGCAATTAAGAGAGCTTGGCTCTTATGAGATCAACTTAGTTGAATCTATTATGAGTAGAGATGAGGGATTCAAAAAAGATGTTGGCTCTTTGCAAGTAGGTTCAAGAGCAAGTATATTACCCTTTTTCTTGCCATTTTTAACATATAGCTCTTAAATGTGGTACCCATATACAACTCTTTTGTTCTTCTACATGTACTATGTGATGCATGAATTTTAAAAATTTGACAAAACGAGGAAATATAAAATGTGACATTTTCAATAAAGATGCATCTTCTCCTCAAAAGAATAACTTGGAGCTACTTTCATGACCAATACTTGCATAAGATTTCCTTTGATATCATTAATTTGTAATCTATGCAAATCATGTATATACTAAATAGATAATAATTTTTCCAATACATATCTGTCAATACACCAATGGACTAGAATTTAGCATACTAAAAAATGAACATTTATTTTATTACAAAAGAAGGGCTCATTTCTACCATTAAAAAATCATATCAATATCAAGCTCAAACGTATGGTGCAATATAGTTTAACAACAAATATACTTTGGAAAAATCAAGTCTATAGAATGCCTTGCAATATTCTATGAAGATTGGCATTTCTCTCTTACTTATTGCATGTACTTCATTCATTAATGTATGCTTCCTTTTCCCACTAATTGGATGCATTTCATCATTTAGAGTAAAAATGAGTCGATATTGTTTGCATAAATGCTTTTCCTACACGCTAAAATTACTTAGAGGCTATCAATTACATTTAAGACACTCTCAAAATAATGGAGGCAACTAGACAAATACACTAGAAATCAAGCATGGTCAACCATATAATGCAATGTGGCCTCCACCTTCCTCACACTTTTCAAAATGGTACTATTTAGAGAAGAACAACATTTCACTATACAATTAAAGTTTCAACAATGCTTTCCACTCTTTAACAAGCATATGAATCCCAATGAAATGTACAAATGCCCTCCTCTTAAACTTATAATATTGATGAGTATTGAAGAGACATTTCCTAAAACACAAAATCATTGTCCATGGGAACTACACTTAGGGAAACACATCATTTTTTTAAGAACCTAATAATTCACCTTTCAAACCTCTTCACTATACCCATTGCACACTAAAGTGTAGCTATCTCTAACAATAGCAACATCCCATCTCCAATCTTAATTGAGTCACACCTCTTCCATGTACCAAAACAATTGGAAACAATATCACTTATTCAAGTGGCTCAAAAATGGACATTTACAGCATCTCAAAAGTTTAACAAATGGAAAGAACACTTAACGCCATCTATTGTTTGACTCTCCCCTCATTTCACCGCCATCCCAACAACAAATGAGCAATATTTTCAAAAACATTCACAATGATAGTGGTTCATTAGAGAAAGATATTATACCCATTGAGAAAGAATTTCAAATAACTACGATCCATGAAATTTACAATGTACACTGATAATGAACTCCTTCTGACTAGGGACATGTAATGCATGAAGATAGTCCTGATGAATGGCAAGTCTTTTCAAGTCTATACCTAGCCATGCCATTTCAACTGGATGGGCTCAACATGCTTGGGAAATAAGATGAGTACTGGTTAACGGTACTATCACTTGCAAATAATTGACTGAAACAAATAACCTTTACTTGCATTTTACTCACTACTATTCAAAAACAACTTTACTTGCATGCATGCCACAATATTTAATTTACTCCATTTCTTTTATAATGCAGCACAACAACACATATCACCACATTCTTTCAATGTCCAAATGATGGATGGAAAACAACCATGCTCTCTTCTCAAGAAATTCCAATGTTTAATGTGCAATTATAAAGGAACCACTAATTACTTTTATCTACAAGCCATCTCAGTGTACCCATTGCACACTAACGTAAGCCATATGGAGGGATTGAAAGCATAGGGACTACGTTAAAAAACCACATGAAAGGAGTAAAATAAAATCAATGATGGTTGGGCCAACATCAAGAGCACATGTCAAGGCCTTGATGAAATGATTAATTTATATTGCATGGCTCATTATAAGAAAGCCATGGTAAAGTGAAGATGGAAATTAAAAACTTAATGTAATAACATGTTGGGCAGATCATGCATTGATAAACAATGAAAAAGTGATAGTTTTTAATTTTAGAATTCAAAGAAAAGCTTGCTAGGTTGATTCATGCAAAACGCCCAAAAGAGGGTAGTAAAAAAATCTAAAAGAGAGGGAAAAAAAAGAATCGAGGGTTCAATTCCTCCCACACACACCTAATTTGATGCAGTGGCTGCCTCGTGGGTATATCTAAGGCAATTGACCAGGGATTTTTGTTTTCCACACTATCCATGGTTGAATTAGTCGAAGAGATATCCTCACAACAATTGGGAGATATAATCATTTCTCCTATTGAAATCCATGAAGAAATTTTTTCAGATGAAAGCCTAAAAGAGGAAGACAATGTGCTATCAAAGAGCTTCAAGAATTTGAGTCCTAATGTAGTAGAGGCATCACCATCATCGTCGAGGTCATCGTCATATGTTCTTGAGAATAATTTGTCATTTGGTAAGCTAAATGTGCAAGCTCTTGAGTTTATTCCTAGAGTGCAAATGCCAAGACCTGTTCAAACAAGTATTCACACACCCAGTCTTGCGTTTGTTGACTTTACGCCATCGCCATTGCTGTCGCCACAGTTAGTTGAGCAACAGCACAAGACCAAGCCCACAGTCGCTGTAACGCCCAGCCATGACCACCTTAGAAAACAACACATCTATGCTATGCAATGCAGAATATTTTTTTTTGTATAAGATAACAAAGTAATGTTTAGCAAGTCAATACTCATCATTAACTACAACTTGTCTTCTAAGGTCCCATGGTTGCATTACTTAACAAATTAATCAACATAAGTTACATGCATTACTAACTAACATCGACAGAACATTCTAAATCTATGACACTAATGATTATCCATATACATCTCCATATCACAACATCAGATAAGTGATCATCAGGATCTAGTTCACAGTTACAATTTCTCCTCACATATGAGTACAACATTACATTGTTACATTATCACCTTTTGAGTACATACATTAAGAATCAACTGGTACACAAGACTAGTACATGAATAAAGATCACTGCCTTCATAACTGGTACAAGATCTGATGCCTGATACACAAGATATAACCCCCTCACACATGAATATCGGCAAGGGAAAGAAAACCAATGGATAAAAGCTCTTCCACCCGACTATGTGGAACCCTGAGGTCCACCCCTCGAGCTAGGAGATAACATAAGGTCCCATTACAACAGACAGTCAGGTAGACAGAGGAAAATAAAAACAAGGACAACACATGACTCCAACAACACAAGTCAATATCATAAACAACTCAACATCACTTCCAGAGGGAAACACTTAACAAATGGGGAGAGTACAACTAGGGAATGCTAGGCTGTAGTAGGGAGAGTGTCATCACATGGTCCTAACATGGGTTACCCAGGCTATCTATCACCAGAAGCCGGCCCCCATCTATGGTTACCTTGGCAGCCTCTCTCTAGGCATCGGCCCCATAGGGTGACACATGCGGAATGAACATTCCTTTCATGAGGACAAGGAAGTTGATTTTGCCAACCACGGCCTT
Source organism: Cunninghamia lanceolata (assembly GCA_027924645.1). NCBI lineage: Eukaryota > Viridiplantae > Streptophyta > Pinopsida > Cupressales > Cupressaceae > Cunninghamia > Cunninghamia lanceolata. The sequence continues at coordinate 13,466,193 of BSBN01000584.1, read as the reverse complement.
CTCATCTCATCCTTAGCCTGAACAAGCACTACAAGCATGAATGAGGCATCCAATTATCTTATTAGTGTGAAAACTACCCAACCCCTAGATTAATTATTAGGTTATCACTTGATTACCAACTCCTAATGGGTTACCCTGGCAGCCACTTTGGGCACCGGCCCCACATTGGAAGCCACTCCCCTATCTACACCTAGGAAACCCTATCCATCAAACATAACAACTATCATCATAACAGCAAACATACATAACAATGCAAGGCATCAACCATCTTGCAACCAATCACAACATAATAAATCACCAGAGCAAGGCATGGGTCCTCTTGCTCCAACATTTCAACCATAACAAGGTGTAAACCAGAGCAAGGCATGGGTCCTCTTGCTCCCAAATTTCAACCATAACAAGGTGTAATCCAGAGCAAGGCATGGGTCCTCTTGCTCCCAAAATCAATCCTTTACACATACCAACATATAATTTTAAAACAAGCTCAATACAATATGGAACCACAACCTTCAAGAAGAGCTCAACAAAATGGATTCAAGACATAACAACAGGACTAGATATACTGAGCAAGGCATTATCCCTCTTACACAATCGTTAAAATCATATAAACCATAAGCAGAGAGAAGTCAACATTACATAAAACCAAAACAAGTTCATCCTTTAACAAGATTGAAATATCATGAGGGTCAACTCACAACAACCCCTCCTAGCCTCTGGAATCAACTTCCCCTAGACACCACTGTAACACAAAAATCTCACATCGACACTCTCTCTCAAGTAGACAACATAGACTAAGATCCCTCATCGAATTTCAATAAAATTCAACAATTACATCATATAAAAATGACACACCGACCATGGGTCTTAGAGAAAGTAACATGATTCATAAGCGGCCCCTAATTCATTACCACATTCTCTACTTAAGAGACTTTGTATTTATGAAAGTATAAATACATAGCCTAAAAATTAATTAGAGGTTAGCCACAATATAATTACTTATACCAGTTTTCAAAATGATACCTCAAGATCTAAAACACTTCAAACCAAACTTCACACATATACTCAACATTAATAACTAAAAAGGATAACTTGACTTCTTCATTAACAACTTTAAACTAACAAGATTATTCCTCAAGGTACTTCACTCACATGGCATGGCCCAAAACAATAAAGAAACCCTACTTCTCCCAAGCTATCATACTTTTTCTGCAATACCATTGACTTGATTTACAAGGCAATACACACTGTTACATCTCCAATATTAGTGATTCTAGAATAGTAATACTAATTAAATCTATTACAACAACGTTTAAAGAGAATAACATGATACCAATAACATAACTTCATTTGATACCTATCTAATTCTAACACACAGGTAATTATTGAACCTATTTCCAAAATAATTATATATTAAAACACTTATAATTAGATGATGCCTTCTCAACCACTAATCCACTATAGCAGATTACACATGACATTAATAAATCTATAACTATATAATCATATCAACCTTTAATTAATCTAATTAAACAGATGCATCAAATGCAATGCAATCTATATCTACTAAACTTTACTGGTCTCAATTGACAATAGATGGGAAAAGCAAATTAAATCTGTGGTGGTTGTATGGATGTGTTTTCTTGGTGCCTGTAGATAACATATGAATATATCAACTTATGTTCATACATCTATGCATAAGTCGACAGGTGTGGTGAGGTTCAAATTTGGTAAAGAGATAAAAGAAAGATAAAGGGCTTAAAAATATCGCTGGCTGCACTTGGATTTAAGGTCATAAAATGGTACATGCTTTTGTGTAGTCGATAGATCACATCCATAGATGACAGAGATCTATGCAAAGTTAGAGAAATTGGCCTGTAAGATGAAGGCAGCAAGGTATTTTCCAGATTCAAGATATTTACTTAATACTGTGGAGAAATAGGAAAAAGAATTATTTCGCTGCCACCACGGTGGCAATCGCATTTGGTTTGTTAAACATGTCCCATGGAACAACTGCTAGAGTTGTTAAGAACCTTGAGTATGTGCTGATTGCCCCAGTACAACAAAATTTATATTCAAGATTGTCACGAGACAATGATCTTGTGGAGATTATCCGTGATGCTAAACAAAACAATCTAAAAATTGGCTTGCATTATAATAATGTGCACCGTATCAGATCTCTAGTAATAATGAAGATAGTGATACATTCACCGAAGCATAGCATGAGGGGAATTTTTTTGGTAAGATGTTGTAGTTATAAGTACCCTGGTGAACATGCATGTAGAACGTGGAATTATAAACAAGGCACGTACATGCCTAAAAAGAGATATAGAATGCCACGACTGTAGGATATGTTCAAAGCGGATTCATTGAAAGCCTTAAAAACTTTTAAGCAAGTGCAACCGGTACACATGTATTCAAAATGTAGAAGCTTGCACGAAACACATGAACTGTTTGACAAAATGCCTCAAGAAATGTAGTATCACAAAATGCAATGATCACAGTATACATAGAAAATCAACGTGTTGAAAAGGCTTTAAAAAGTTTCAAGCAAAAGTAGTTGGTAGTGTAAATCTAGACTCCACAACCTTTACCAGCATCCTCACTACTGAGCCCAAAAAAAAATGGGAGTTTTAGACAGGGCATGGACATCCATCAATACATAAAGAATAAAGAGATTTTGTCCGATGTTATAGCTACAACTATCTTAGTAAACATGTATATAAAATGTGGAAGCATAGAAAAGGTATGTGAACTGTTTTGCAAAATGCCCCAAGATCTTGCCTCAATATTCACTCCCAGCTAATTTTATGCAAAGGATACCGTTTGAAAGAGGAGTTATGACTATTTATTGCATAAATGATTATTTACTGTTTACTGCATATATGTCTATTTACTATTTACTGCATATATGATTATTTATTGTTTACAACATATATGACTATTGTACATCCTCTGCATGCTAATTCAGACTTCGATTACATTCAATTTGATCTAACATTATGTTTTTGGATGGAAGTATCCTGAAAATACTTTAAAATTCTCAATTGGCTATAGTCTATCTGAGATATACTTATCTAAGTAACTCGTTTAACCATGTAAACAAATTATCCATATTTTCTAAAGGGCTTCCTATCATGATGTCAAGCCTCTTTATGGAGGATGATTTGGAATATTGAGTCAAATATTAACAGAAAGATTTAAAATGTGCTTGATGTTGTCTTAGCTTTGTTTGCTCGGAAGAGATAATAAATGTTGTTCTCAGTCATAGAAATCTGTGCTTGGGTTGAATGGTGAACCTAAAAAAATGCTAATGTCTGAGGTTGCTTATGAGTTAAGACTTTTTGTTCATATTGAGCTACAGAGACCTTGAAAACCCCTTAAACATTATTGTGTTGATTCAATGACGCACTTAAACCCTCACTCAATAATATATTATTTTAAAGTAGCATACTTTCATTGAATATTTGCAGTTTGGTAAGTAGTGACAAATAATAGGGTGGTAAAATGTGTAGATACCTAGGTTTGTAAAGACTAAATATTTCTTGGACTGTTACATTTCTAAGGGTTGGAATCAAGTGCAAGCATAGTCATACCCAATTGAACCGAAAAGAATGTGAGTTTTGATTGCATGCCCTTGACTGCTGAAGAAATACACAAAGAGCTTATATTAATGTCTACAGATGACCAAAATAGCTCAATGAGGCTCAAAAATACAATCAATTGAAATAACCTGTGGGACTGAACATAAGCTCCAAAAACAATCATCATGTTGAAACTAACCAAAATTACAGTGACAAAAGAGCCAAACTATCAAGAGGACAATTGAATGCAATAACCACGAGAGAAATAAAACTTGTCTACAAATAAATTGAAGGCAGGGTTGATGAAGGTTGTGACTAGCAGTGAAATTTGCCACCAATTTGAATCATGCAATGAAGGACCACGCCAGCCCCAACACAATGAAGGGCCATGCCCAACCTTCACTCTCTTTCCCCATCATCAACCATTGCAAAAGAATCAATACAAGATTTGATGATGTTTATAGCAGAATGACTAGGATTAAGTAGGCCTAGTTGGGTGATCCCAGGGGCAAAAAGGATGACTCCCAAAAATTCCCCTAGCACCCATGGTCAATGGTACTTCAATAGGAGAAAGGAATTTAGTACTACATGTTTGGAGGAATTATCAAAATGTGGACAATTAGTAGTTGAACTTGTAAACCAACTAATATTAAATCCACTACATATAGAATGAGACAAGGAGGATGAAGCTGCCCTAGTAACCGCACATTTTTCTCTGAGAATATGCATATTCAATGATTTATATGCTATGAGAATGGAAATTCAGGTTGAATTTCAGTGAGAAGATAAATAATCTTCAGCATTTCTACTTACAGACAAGGTAAATGTACAGAGGGACGAGATAGAGTGAGTGAGTGAACTTACCTAACCCCGTCGAAAGTAAGACAAGCTCAGGCAGTGAATGCAGTAAAATTGACAAATCATATCAGTGACCCAGGTTCAAATTCCCAGGTGAATTGAATCAAATATCATCCATGAGGTTTCCACTCAGACGTAACAAAAAGCAGCCAATCGACCCGCACGGGAAAATGTTTTAAAAGAATTTTACTTATCAAATAATTCCAGCTTCAAGCATAACCCTAAATAACTCCAATCAATTCTTGTGAAAGAAGTTCCATACCCCAAACAATTTTAGCCAACCCACATAAACAATTTCGGAGCCCTAACCTTGAAACCCTAAATAGCTGCAAGTATTTGACTTTATTTTCCTGAGAGTTAATTAATCAGATCTGTAAACGGAAATGAAAAAGAAAATAAAAGGAGATAAAGAAAAGCATACTGGACAGTGCTGATAATAGGGCCAAGCAAGCAGAGGGCATTGAGCCAATTATCGGTGATTTTCTTCTCTACTTTGTGGGGCAAATCGCACCAAAGACGGGACATCCTCTTCTGCTCCCAAGTGATGACCTTCCTGAATGCTAAGATTTCCCCTTCCTTTATCTTTCCAAGGCTGTCTATGCATGCGTTTGAGGTAGCAGGGATGAGGCACGTGGCCTGTGTGGCAGAGAGCCTTGTAGAGGTCCCTCAATTTGACTAAGCCATGTTTTAGCAGCTGCATCATGTTTACAGTAGCTCATGTAGAAATTGTTTCAATTTTTGTGTTTAATGGTCCTATTTTATTTGCAAGGGAATCTCTCTGTCTATTTCCTGTATATCCAATTGTCAAGCTATACTTGGAAGGATAGATAAGATGTGCTGGGACGATAAAAGAAAAAGATTAATACACATACCATGCTAAGTATATTTCGCATTTTTGTCTTCTTTTTATTGGTGCTTGAATCAAGACAAGGGTAAATTTTATTTTTTTCTCTATGTTATTCTTTTGTCCATCTCTTGGGGCATATGAGATTCATCTTAAGAATACATATTAAGAAGGATCTATGCAAATGAATGTGAGCATGTGTGTGTGGATAACATACATATACAACAATTATACACTTGTCATACTACTCAATACTTTCTCATTGCAAGGGTACTTCCTATGGACCTAATCTCTTCTTAGTTATTCAATTTCTCTTAGCTGATTCAAGCCATATTAATTGTTTTAACTATTTTTATTGGTTTCAAGCATCTATCCTGCTTGAGCCTCAATCCATAGCAACCATGCCAACTCCCCACCGTGAATGATCATGCATAGAAAATGCCTCATGACAAGCCCAATAATGTCATCCGCAAAAGAAGCAAGTTGTCAAATTATACTTAATAGAGAATAAGTTAACCATGCTCTAACAATGTAACTAAACATTGAGCAAGTTGGTTTTAACCAAATAGCCATATGTCCTCAAATTATTTGTCTAGGTCATTGCCGTACACATAGTCAATGACTTGCAAAATAAATTCCACCTACACCAGGTAAGGTTAAACATTAAGCAAGTTAGGAATGATTGAGCAGCAGGTACCAATAAACAAAATAGATCCTATGAAGGGCTCACGGTGGGTAAAGTAGACATAATCAAATTTAGTTTGCTAGCCAAATCAAACATGTTCACAAGCTAGGCCAAAACATACTTAGCCAACAAGTTCCATCAAATATAAATCAATTGCAAGACCGACATACCAACAGAACTGACAGGTTGAACTAGACATGTCATGCATCCTGATCGAGGATAATGACTTGGGATGTGGGACCTTAAGTTATCTCCAACACAACATAATCCATTGGGTTCAAGGCACGCTCAGACCTGTTAATTCAGGTGGAGTCGATGCCTGGTACCTGCATCCTGCAACAGATGTCACGGTCAAGCATGTATAGATGCATATAAGCTAGCACTAGGTGGAAAAAGGAATCGCAACATCGCAGGGCACTCACAAGTGAGTGATGCGACATCGTCCCTTCCACATCATATCAATCTAGATTAGCTCAACACATAATCATAACCAAATCAAATCTATCTCTTTATCTGCACAGAACCCTACACTTAACATACAGGTGCATGAAATCATAAGTGTCAGAAGTACCATCCTAACAATTAAATCTAACGGAATCAGTCACATGAGATCCATTCTAATATATAACAATTGTAGTAAGATCGACACTTTAATCATTGGAATGCAAAACAATATCAAAACCTGCATTATCAGTGCCGCAATAGAGATTATCAATAAAACACATTAACTATCATATGAAACCACGCATGGATGACGCATCTATCTATATTGTACAACATCAATTGTTTACCTTACCTTGAATATTCCTGTTATTTTACCTTCACCTTCTTACGCCTTGACCAGTTCACCTATACATCCAAGGAGAGAACAGAGGGGCACTACAGTCACCTCTACTTTTTCTTTGAAACCCCTGATCAAAGAATTGGGGCAAAAGGTTGTCAAACAGGTAGGCAGATGCTAAAATATATGTTATTTCTTGTTTCGAGAATCAAAATTACTTTTTGTCTAGTTAAAGGCAACAACAGGACTTCCCAAGATTAATTTATAAATGCTTCTAGAAAAACCTTTTGAAGTTTTTCTGCATGGATGTTTTAGCCCACGATATGAAGAGCATGTCTTATTTTATGTCCATTTTGCTTGAAATTTTGAATTTTGATAGCTTTTCTAGAAAACATGTCTTTTTTATTTTCCCCCTATATTTGATGATTACGGTCTTCTTCCTTATACTTGCCTGGGGCTTTGCTCTGCTTCCCTAAGCTCCTTTAAAGGAAAAGGTTTAAGTTCAAGCATATTCTAGTTGAAAGTTTTAAGTGAACTGGTTTGGAAATGTATACTTACTTAGCTTATGAGAAAGGCCAAAATTAGGCACGGTCTAGGTTAAAGTTTGGAAGAAGATGATTTAATGTGAAATATGTCAAGTAGGGCATGGTAAAGTTCAAAGTTTGAAATCAAAAGATTTTGGATTTCTATGCTTCCCTTGCTTTAATTAAAGTTTTAGGGTTTGTTTAGTTTACAGTTTTAAAGTAGAAAATTCTAAAAACATATATGTTGTCCAAGCTTTTAATTGAATCAGACCTTGCATAATGATATGAAAACAGTTCAAATCGATTTTTTCCTTATCTTAGATTTAGTGCAGCTGTAGCATGAAATCATTAAATTAGTTTTTCTTTTGACCTAGTTGCACATGTAATGAGGGATATTTATACCTAGATATATATATATACACACACACATATGCATATATTTTATCATGTTCAATACTTGCATCTTTCTGTATATGACTAAAATCTCTTTATCCCTGTCACAAAACAACATGAATACGGTTAGGAAAACATGAATTTTAGATAGCATTTGCATCTTAAATAAATATCGCATGAAGTTCATGTTAGAAGTATAATATTTATAAAGAATCATCATAGATCTCGTATTTGCAAGAAAATTAATTAGAAATTCACGTTAATTTTTTGCATAAAAAGAAAAAAGGAATTATTTATTAGGCATATGCATGTTCTGCCATGGATTGTCTTTGTAAAGAAAGTAGTTTACTTTTCTATGCGTGTGGTGGGTTTACCTTCTGGGAAAGGGTGTCGAATATGGGCTAATAGAGAAGGTTGATCCTCTTTTTGGGATCCACTAGAATATTCATAAGTGCTTTGGCCAAAGCCATGTTTTCATTGAAATAGATGAATGTTTGCCTAGTAAAGTATATTGATATGTTTCTCTGTCATATCTTGATAGTAGGGCATTGCATGTTCATGTTATAAATACATGTAGATATATCAAGTTGCACCAGGTTTCCATCATGCCTATTGTTTCCAGGTTTCTAGGCATTTCATGCAGGGTCAGGTATTGATGTAAATTTTATGCATTTAAGTGAGGAATCTGTGCGATCTGATTTGTATCTACTTATCAAAATCAAATAAAATCAGATATATGCGATGGATGAAAGTCATAAGTAGAGAGAAGCTTCCAACCTCTACTCCCTTTTTCTTTCCACGTGCTTTCCTACTCGTGCATTAGTTGAATATAAATAATAAATGATTTGATGCACTATTTTGTTGTCTTTTGTCATCCCTTTTTCTTTCCACGCACTTTCCTACTCGTGCATTAGTTGAATATAAATAATAAATGATTTGATGCACTATTTTGTTGTCTTTTGTTATTTATTAATTTTTTCAAATGAATGGTTGAGATGCATTCTATAGTAGTCCTTTTAATCTGGATCATTTGCCTATGTATTTGAGGTAGTGCTACTCACTAAGGGAAGGCTTTCAGTCTAAATATAAACTATTTAGTGATAGGCCTATAAATATCTGTGGCTATCGGCCATCTGATAGCACCTTTGGTGCTTTTACTAGTATATATATTTTTTAAATATTATTTGGCCATTCCATTTCGCCTTCGTTTGTTGTTCCCATCATCATGTTTTTCTCGTTTGTGCAGCTTCTTCCTGGAAAAGATAGAGAAATGAAGAAAGACGTTCCCTGTTGAGGCCTTCCTCAGAAAATACAGAGGAGGGGTAAAGAAAATCCTAAGAAAAAAAGAAACCCTGGCTGTATGAATGTGTCACGATTTATAAATTAACAAGAGATGCATTGCATCAAGTTCCTACCAATGATGTGGCAAATCTAATGATTGTTGTTGTAATTAATAGTTGTTATGTCCTATTGTATGTGTCTATTTTCAAATTGCATTAGGACTATCATTAACTTTTTGAAATCCAGAAGTTGAATTTGAAAGATTTAGTAAGTTGAAGAAGTATCCAAATTATTTGACAATGAGATTAAATATAAACTATAGCATCGTTGCTCAAATTTTTCATTCTAGTACTTGGTTTTTGCTTGGGTTTGAATCAATATTGTCACATATATCATTAAACATTACTATGTATTGAACCATAATGGTGGGAAATGTCATATATTGTGCTTTCAAGGTAGAAATATTGACAAACAAAATTGAAATAGAGAAGAAGATAATATTGTTCAATGTGACATAATTCTTTTCAAGTGCCCATATTAGTTATCTCTATACTGTTCTCTTGTAAAATTTGTTGAAGATCAATGTCTAATTTATTAACAAAGGAACTACAACATTGGTGGTGTAAACATGCATGCCATGCTTCTCCAATTGTAGTGATTGCTATCAAGGAAGGAACTTCTAGATTACTTGATCCAACAAACATGATTCTGTATTAGCAATGTTGTTATTGTGAAAAGAAGATTGAGCAATAGAGATGCATGACTATGAACATGAAAATGAGCATTCAAGATTACAATTATAACTAGTCAATGGGTCTTCTTCCAAAGGCCTTTCAATGGCAATGTTGGTGTTGGGGTTGGTAGTACCCCTAGGAAGAGAAATGGGTACTTCCAAATTGCTTGAAGAACCTCCAAGTAATTGAGGATTCTTCTCTATCATTCTTGTTGAAGACTGCATGGAATTATTTGTGACCAAGTCACAAAAGTCATACATTTTAGCTTCTATTGCAAAATATTTCATGGTCAAATTTCCACATGTATAATTAGAGAAAGCATCTTGCAACATGTTAGTATGGTGAATATAATCTATATTTAATATGAAGAAAGACATGAAAGCACGAAAAGGAAGAACCAATTGATTGGAAATGAACTTACATGGATTTGAACCCATACAGATGAAATGTGTAATTGCTCTGATACCTCTCATCGATATGGTTGCAATATCATAAGCATAGGGAGCCTCTTCTACTGTATCAAATGTTCCAAGCCATTGACGTTTCTTGGAGTTTGGGTCCCAAATTTCTATAGCATAAGGATCCCACGGGTGTTGTCTAACACCTTTGTATTTACCTGTATTCATGGAATGTTTGGATTTGGTATCGTTGAGGTACATGTCTTTGGTTTTCCTTGAGCCTTCTGACTTTAATTGCAAGGTGTTGGTGGGTTGAACATTAACATGGTTTGATGTGGAGGAAGAATGAATAGTGCATAGGAGAACAATAGGTTGGCTGGAAAGGAACTTGCATGCCTCTAAATTGTTGTACGAGAAATTGGTCATAGCATTGATTCCTTTCATGGATATAGATGCCTTATCATAAGCATAAGCAACATCCTCTATTGTATCAAAGGTCCCTAACTATTGGCGTTGTTTTTTATAGTTGCAGTTATAGATTTCTACACCATAATGTTCATTTCCACATTTTCTAACACCTATGTATCTTCCTTCCTTTCTTGAATTTTTCAAGTTCCTAGGACTAATTCTCCAATCTAGAATTGCTGGATTATTTTTCCCATAGTCTTGATACCTTGGTTTCTCTAACAATTTCTCTATCATCTTATAATCTAATTTTCTTGTCATTGTCAATTGTAACCAATCTATGCAACTAATGTTGCATAATCAACTCATTCATTACTTTAATATCCTGCAAAAGATTTATGAACAAAATAAACATGCTTGGTACTTTTGTTGAGAGCACTTTGCTTATTATAAAAGATTGATTATTAACATGAGTAATCTCATGATTAAGATGATGCCAAGTGCTTGACATACCTTGCTCAAATCATAACTTGTTCTTTGCTTGCAATTGTTTCAATATCTTTGAATATGTGAAACTACAAAGCCCTTGTCAGTTGTTCCTTGACTTCAACAATGCTCTCTTCTCAATCTTAAGAGTGATGGAAGAAGCGAGGTAGGGGACATGATATGCAACACATATCAATGAAATGTGGAGCAATACAACAGGATGAGTAATATGCAGATGGAAAATATGACAGAACGACTAGTATTATGATTGAAATAGAGAGCTACAAGGACTATGAACAGGTCAATTATTAAAATGACAAAGCTCCATAGAAAAACATCATTGTAAAGAGGATCAACCATCATATCATCTATTGCAAGTGACAATTACAAATGAATAAGTATGATGAAGAGAATGATTGATATAACTACTCAAACTACTCTATTGACTGATTAAATCACTGAACACTACTTCTATGCAATCCAAGCACAACTACCCTTTGCAGATGCCAGCAAGCAAAGACAACCAATGGCCACTTTAACCATTAAAATTGCAAAATTGTTGGATGTATATACAAAATAGAATAATTTCATTTGTCTCCATTAAGAAATCTCTTGATAATTTACCAATTAAGCTCATCTCACTTGACTAGAATGTTAGTTAAGACATTGGCATACACCTCATAGAGAATATGGAGTTGGCTTTGGTTTTAGCCCTGTGTTTATAGATGTATTCCTTTGATGATTTCAAAATTTGACTTTTAAAGAGAAAAGCTAAACTAAGGTTTTAATCTAGAAAAATGTTAGGGATTTGCATTGAGATGGTTCATGGGCCATGGCTGACAAGGAAAAGTTTGTTGGAGTAGACAAAGCAATGTCCATTTGTTCAATTCCAACTTTCATCATGAATTTTATGGGATTTTTGTTAAGAATGATTCTAAAGGAATTTCTACATAAATTCCTGTAAGACTTTGATGCCATACATATTTAAAGTCAAAATTACAAGTATTGTAATTTTCTTCACAAACATTAGTAGCAAAAAGAACAACATGGTTCCATAAATTTACATCACAAGATAACAATCCAATTTCAAATTATATCTTATTTTGCCTTATAAAAGATTTGCAAATAGTGTGTTCATACATAGTCCTGTAACAAGTGTTTAACTGCTATTATAAAAGACTTTCAAATAGTGTATGCTCACGCATGGTCCTCTATAAAGTGTTTAATTGATAAGAGACGAGTAAAACTTACTAGCTCATATTGCAAATTCTTGAGCTTAAAAACCTTGTAGTGGAATTTAATTGCATAAATTGAGCATTTTGCTTCTTCTTCTAAGTGTTAGTGCCAAAAAGAGAATAATGGTTTGTAGATGCTTTTTAAGTAGTTTCCACTACCATAACAGTTTACTATAGCTAAGAATATTGGCCTTTCTTGAAACAAAATCTTGTATGTTTCTAGTGTAGAAGGGGAGAGAGAATTGAAAATTTGCCATACAATCAAACTACCATGACTTGAAAAGAATATAAATAGATATTTTGATGCCTATAGATTATGTCGAGCATTTATAATAGTTTAGATGCACATTTGGGACATCCCATATGATAATGAAATTTAAGTGTTTGAGCTAATACATGTCTTTCATTCAACATATAAAGAATCTAGACATGGATACTATTGTTGGCATTATGATATGATTGGGTAGGAGAATTTTGGATGGTCCATCGCAGTTAACTCTAATTAAAATCATAAACATTTTAATTTATATCTCTTAAACCTATGCTTATTATTAAGCATACCTAAATACGATTCTAAATTAGATGTTGACCTTTAAGCTATCCAAATTGTAGTCTCAATGGGAAGTAAAATGAAATGGTACATTTGGACTTCTTTGGTTGCCATCTCTAACATAAGACCATAGTTATTGTTCAAGCCCAATTATTTTCAATAAGCGGAGCTCTGCAACTCTATAAATTAAATCTTTAGTAAATCTCTCGAGCACATGTTTTATAATACTCTATTCATATAAGAACCAATAGTACTTCTATTCTTTTGATTCCCTTTAGTGGGGCAAAGATTCATATTATATTGTTAACCATTTAACCTGGGTTTATTCCACATCATGTTTCATGTCAATGATTTCTTTGCATTTAATTAACTGCCCCAAATGGAAATAATACTGCTTTTATGCATAGACTTACCCCATACTTGCTAGATGACAATTTATACAGAAATTTTGATCCATTATTTCCCATAAGAGGTGTAGTGCCCCTCCGTTCGCACCTTGGATGTATAGGTGAACTGGTCAAGGCACATGAAGGTGAAGGTAAAATAACCGAAATATTCAAGATAAGGTAAACAATTGATGTTGTACAATATAGGTAGATGCTTCATCCATGTGTGGTTTCATATGAAAGATAATGTGTTTTATTGATAACCTCTATTACAGCACTGATGATGCAGGATTTGATGTTGTTTTGCATTCCAATGATTAAGATGTCAATCTTACTAAAATTGTTATATATTAGAATGGATCTCATGTGACTGATTCTGTTAGATTTAATTGTTATGATGGTACTTCTGACACTTATGATTTCATGCACTTGTATGTTAAGTGTAGGGTTCTGTTCAGATTAAGAGATAGATTTGATTTGGTTATGATTGAGCTAGTCTAGATTGATATGACATGGAAGGGATGATGTCGCATCACTCACTTGTGAGTGCCCTGTGATGTTGCGATTCCTTTTTCCACCTAGTGCTAGCTTATATGCATCTATACATGCTTGACCGTGACATTTGTTGCAGGATGCAGGTACCAGGCATCGACTCCACCTGAATTAATAGGTCTGAGCGTGCCTTGAACCCAATGGATATGTTGTTCAGAGATAACTTAAGGTCCCACATCCCAAGTCATTATCCTCGATTAGGATGCATGACATGTCTAGTTCAACCTATCAGTTCTGTTGGTATGTCGGTCTTGCAATCGATTGATATTTGATGGAACTTGTTGGCTAAGTATGTTTTGGCCTGGCTTGTGAGCATGTTTGATTTGGTTTTTGACAGTTGTCCTGCTCAGTGGGCTAGGTTGTATGCCCAGATTTCGTTAGATAGTCATACTATTATTTGATCCACTATGATATTTAATAGGATTACATCATATTATCATTATTATTATTAATATTTGATAAGATTTAAAATGGTAACTGATAATTACCTAGTTCAAGATACTTAAAGGAAGCAAGTATGGCAGTCAAAACACTTAAAGTTCACCACTCCTGCAAAATTCAATGTTGCGGTGCACCTGGTCAACCATAGGATTGACATTAGCAGTAGCTTGCTTCTCTTGATCTTCCTTGGGATTTGTATTGGGGACTTGAAGAAGTGAAATTGCCAAATGATGAATAACTTGGTCTCCAATTACTTATGCATACTTTATTGGGAAAAGAGACTGATGCCATACTGGTCAATGTGGTGAGCTCTAAATTATTTAAGAAGTTTTAAAACGTAGTTTGGACTGGGTTTGAAATGCCCATTTCATAAAAAATGAAATGGTGGAACTAGGGTCAATTGTCATGTTACTAATCTAATGCTACTAGAGGAATGAAACTTTAGAAAAGAAGACTACATACCCTAGAGTTGAACCTAGCCCTGGTATCACATGTAAGATCCAACCTCTCCAAAACCAAAATTTATTCATTAAAATAATTAAATATTACCAAATACTATCGTTTATCCCGAAATAAACATCGTAACTAAAATAAATTTAGAACTAATCACAATGCATGTTCATGGTTTTACCAAACATGGATCGAGCGAGGTTAATCATCCAGGGACGTATCTTGGTGCAATCTATATATAGGCAGTGTTATTTTATATTAAACCAACATTGAGTATCAAGAGGAAAAGTACACAGACCACACATAAGGCTCCTCACAATAAAATGCCTATCATTAACTAAAATAATTTTTAACCACAACTTATTCCTAACTCTATAATGAAAAGTGCTCTTAAAAATATAATGGCTCGCAGGTGAAAGCAACTGGCAGGTTTAAAAAGAAATTCCTCGCCCTCAAGCGCATAAAATTTTGTCTAAACGCCTCATAAGGAGGTCGTAGGTTTGCACAAAATGGATTTGTGTGACAAATAAAGATCTTTTAGAGGCAGTGAAGAGGACAGAATAGTAGAAACTTCTGACATACAATGCAAATGCATAGGCATGAACAAAGGTTATAGAAGGATTAATTATGGGCATATCAATTAGCTCATTTAACAATAGAAAGTGTTGGCACAGGTATATAATTTCTATAAGGAAAACATAGTTTAGTCATTCATGCAAAACCAATCGGTTCTAAGGATGTAAGCGTAAACTTCAAAGGGGTTAGCAACTCTAACCATAAAATGGCATAACAAAATATTATCTTAGGTTCTAAGGAAGCAGAAAAAAAAAGTTACTGGCAGAAAATTTCCTCAAAAGGAGCAAAGACTGAGAGGGTGCCCATATTCTTGTCAGGTGCAGCAGAGTGATGGGGGGACGTGGTTATTAAGACCTTTGTTTTGTCTAAAAAGAAGATAGATTTGGATAAAGCACTTCTGCAATCGAATTCACCCCGAACCACCTGGCACTGACCATAAAAACAGCAACAAGACCACTGATAAAAGCGCTACTACTGTTGCCTTAGCCATAAAAAATTTTGGTTGGTTTCGCTGCTTGTTTTGGGGCATACAATTTAGAATTTAGTATAGATTTATATGCTCTCCAATTTGACTGCTTCTCTATTGTCTTAACTCAAACTGCTGCTTATTAGTGGAGGGGGTGCATGATGGATTGAATGGCACATCATTCTCATAGGGGGCCAGTATGCTTGTGCCCATAAAAAAAAAACTAGAGTATGATTTGGATTGTCGGGGGGTCTCTCTCTTTTCCATATCGATCAGAGCACTTTTTATCTCCGTCAGTTATTCTGTTGTGGGGATATCCCTCAGTCAATGCATTCACGGGAGGAGCGTTCTTCAAGGGGAATATTAGAAATGTTAGGCCTTGGCATCCATCTGTCTGTGGCTCTATTTAAAAGTTTCTATCATAATCCTTATGGTGGGGCACGGTCTACCATCGTGTCATATGGAGCAAATGAATAAATCCTTGCTTTCCCAGCCTCGCGAATTTTTGGGTGGTCACCATGTCGAATGGGAGAGAAGTCCAGTCATTATATGGGAATTGTTAAGACTGCAACGGAGAGACTCCAAACAAACGAGTATGACAATAAAAATATTATCAAGGTCATAGACATGAACCGCAGTGGAGCAACGATTGCATATGATTTCTTTACTGAAAAATTTCTATCAGAAAATATGGGCTTGGGAACTGTCACCAGACTCACCACACAAGAAAATTGTCAAAGAAACTCATTGCTACCAGAGACAGATATGGAAAGAGTTGGTCCTCTTTTAAATATGTAGAAGATGCAGATATCTGGAGGTGGAATCTTCCTGATAGCGAAGCCTTCAGCAGTGGATTGAAAGATATGCAATTGAGTTTAGTTTCACAAAGAACCAAAGGCTATTTGATCAGGTACTTCTTTCTCTATATTTAACAGGAAAACATTAGTTGTGATCAAGACAGCGGTGCTACTTTCAAGTCTTCTCTATAGGAAATATTTAGTTGTGATAGTAGGAAATCTGTATTTGATGCAATCTACAATTCTTCATTGTTCTCCCCAGTATGCTTTATTCTATTCTTTCTCTATGTTCACAACTGTACTTGCCTTGTTCTCCCAGCTGTACTATCTTTATTCTCTAGCTTGCTTTATTTCCCTAGCTGAACTTGCTTTATTCTTCTGGTTATAAGCTGGCAAAAGTCAGATATGTTGCACCAACTAGTAGGATCCATGGTGAGCTGCGTTGGGCTTAAACAACACACACTAAACTTTAACTTGCTATGTTTGTGCAATGCAGCACCACTATTTCACATTTTTCATCATCGACGATTTGAAAACAAAACCGCAAAGAAATTCACGTCTAGATTAGAAATCTAGACGTCTTCCCAATGAGGATCACTTAAACAAAAGCTTCAAACATCATTCCAGATGTCACCCCAATGCATCCTACAAACTGCTAATACTGTTGTATGCCAGAAAACATCTGTAGTACAATTTTACCCAACTAAGTATCCGCACAATCACATAAGAGCATTTCTAGCATTATTTTACAACCTTGAGCATTTTCATCAAGAAGATCGTTAATGAAGGTGTTTGTGAGACCTAAGAGTGGGTGTAGAAGACTGATAAGACCATATTCTTGCACTAGTACACTACGCAAACAACATTAGATATATGATCCATTGATATAACTACAGTTGGACTTCTTGGTACTCTAATTTCAGTTCTTGCTGCTCTAAAATCTATAGCTGATTTTTTAAAATTTTAGGCTGACTTAAATTTGTTATGGTATAAAGCAATTGAAGTTTATGACTTTACTATAATTATGCCGGGCAAGATGTTTATATTAGAAGACTCAACCCTAAGAGGATTGACCTAGCCGAGGTGTTATCTTGTTATAGCACGTTGAAGCAGAAAGACCAACAAATATTGACCTGGCTGAGGTAATCTCAGCTTATAAATTTTTTTTTTTTTTTTTCAAACAGGATTTACCTATTAGATGACTCAGATTCAAGAGGTCTGCCCAAAGATAATATTATAGCATGTCAAAGAGAACTGACCTGCCAAAAGACCCAAACTGAGATTTGAACTGCCTCAAATAACTCAAGAAATATCTTTCCTTATACCTTTACATTTACCTTTTCTTTTCGTTTTATTGTAATAGATCCCTCTCATTAAATCTGGAGATTTGATTTTGTGCTCATCAATATAGCGCAAGCCTATTTTTTTATGTAGCATCATCATTTGACTCCACAAGAATTTTATTCATGTTCTTCAATATTGGTATCAGTTCTTACTTTAAATCCGCCTCCCAATGCATGCTTACCATGCTAAATTGCAACTATTATTTATTTGGCCTGTATCATGTTTCCATAATGATTCTATTAGTTTTCTTTATCTTTATCTTTATGATTCCCAACCGATCCTTTTTAAGAATATGCTAAATCTGGTTTAAGAAAAAAAATCTGTATGTATAGTTGTCTCTGATCTCGAATATCTCTGAATTGCTTTTATGAAATATTTTTACTAGGTCGTATTTTGTTTTAATTTATAAACCAGAAATCTCTTCTTATAAATCTTCCACGCACCCACCATGGTTAGATTAATATCTCTTAAAGAGAGTTTATAAGTAAAAGATGAGTATATCAAAGAATAGAGTAGGAAAAAAAAGCTTTTACCCAATTATCTTTTAAAAATAGGAAGTTAAGTTAGTCTTAATTATTCCTGTAGATAAGTTTTATTAATATGTTAACTTTTCCCTACTTGGAGGAAATCATCTTTCTATTTTAACTTAAGATGGAATAAATTCTATTCCTGTAGAGAGTTATCAATAATCCTTTTTCATTATAAGGAGATTTATTTATATTTCTTTTATTTTTAAATTAATTTAAGTTAAAAATAAATAAATTTAATGATAGAATCTTTTTGTCATTATAGGCAATATTATATATATAAGTTTTGGTTTTAAGAATAGAATATTTTTGATATATTGTGCATTGATTAGATTCTAATTTTAAATATAGAACTAATCTAATTTATTATAGTTTCTAAGTTTTTTTTTGGGACTAATGTCTGTTATTACACATTCTGCAAAGCATTTTATCTAATAAATCCCCTCTTGGAGGTCTGTACCCTATTTTAATGCCCCTTTAAGGCACGTATGATAAAATTAGTTCTGTATAGATGGAATCACTAATAATTTTAGTGTTGAAATAAAATTGAATTGTTTTTTTTGGAATAGAAAGTATTATATTAGATTTGCTTTAGAATAATATGTTGGTAGAGTATTACGTCTCCTGTATGAGAACTTTAGTTATCATAAATAAGGTAGAAGGTAGGGTTTGGATCTTGAGATTCTTAGTGAGCATCACATCTTAGTTTACAAGTGATATGTTTATCATGTTATTGGATTAAGAATAGAATCAATTGTGATGTCTTTTAGATAGTTAAGTCCTAAGCGTTGCTCATCAAGTGTCTTGTCGAGTAATGGTTATTGTTAACCTTTTTCCTAGTAGTGAATTAAATGTTGGGTATAAGTGCTAACTCTTTGTTATAAGTGTTTTGGACTTTGATGAGTCGTTGTTTGCATTCATAATGAAGTCCACATTCATGGATCCCATTTGAGATAATAAGTTATGTTGTTGTTTATATCTTCTTAGTTACAAGGAATAGTAGAATAATTGAAGTGAATGTTGTATTGATTCTTGGGCATCTTATGAGTACAGTACTGTTTTGAAGACCCATGGTTAGTATGTCATACTATATATTGCACTTAGGGTATGTTAATTGGATTGGTCTATTTGAAGGAGTTGTGCTTGTATGAGTAAATGTTAAATGTGGGATTGTTGTGTTTCAGTGGTGTCTAGTGAAAGTTTATTCCAGAGGCTAGTAGGGGTAGTTGTGGGTTTGATCCTTGCATTGTGCATTCTGGTTGAAGGATGAGCATGTTTTGGTCTTATGTGATGTTGACTTCCCTCTGCTTATGGTTTATATGATTTTCATGACTGTGTAAGAGGGATAATGCCTTGCTCAACATATCTAGTCCTGTTGTTATGTCTTGAATCCATGTTGTTGAGCTCTTCTTGAAGGTTGTGGTTCCATATTGTGTTGAGCCTGTTTTAAAATTCTATGTTGATCTGTATAAAGGATTGATTTTGGGAGCAAGAGGACCCATGCCTTGCTCTGGATTACACCTTGTTATGGTTGAAATTTTGGGAGCAAGAGGACCCATGCCTTGCTCTGGATTACACCTTGTTATGATTGAAATGTTGGAGCAAGAGGACCCATGCCTTGCTCTGGTGATTTATTATGTTATGATTGGTTGCAAGATGGTTGATGCCTTGCATGGTTCCATACCCTCGTTGTTGTGATGTCTTGCTATGCTTGTTGTGTAGGGTTTCCTAGTTGTAGGTAAGGGAGTGGCTTCCAATGTGGGGGCCGGTGCCAAGTGGCTAGCCAGGGTAACCCACTGAGAGTTGGTAATTCAGTGATAACATAATAAAATACCTAGCGGTTGGGTAGTTTTCACACTAACAAGATAATAAGATGTTTTGTTCCTCACTCATGCCTGTAGTGCTAGTTTAGACTAAGGATGAGGGGAGAAGGCCGGGATTGGTAGATTTACTTCCTTGTCATCATGAACGGAAGGTGGATTCCTGCATACGTCATCCTATGGGGCTGGTGTCTAGAGAGAGACTGCCAGGGTAACCATAGATGGGGGCTAGTGTCTAGAGAGAGACTGCCTGGGTAACCTATGTTAGGACCATGCGATGACACTCTCCTTACTATAGCCTAGAATTCCCTAGTTGTACTCTCCCCCATATGTTAAGTGTTGCCTCTAGAAGTACTGTTGTGTTGTTAGTGATATTAACTTGTGCTGTTGGAAGTCATGTGTTGTCCTTGTTCTATAGTCCTCTGTCTACCTGACTATCCGTTGTTGTGGGACCTTATGTTATCTCCTAGCTCGGAGGGGTGGGCCTCAGGGTCCCACATGGTTGGGTGGTAAGAGCTATCCATTGGTCCTTTTTGGAGATACGGTTCGAGTTCCGCACAGAGGTGTTCCAGATCCAGTTCGCTTTCCTCCTTCAGAGTTGTATGCCTTCTTATGTATTCTTTTGTAAACCGGCATGATCAGTCTTATAATCTTGTAATCATGTAATCCTATTCTGAGACTCTGTAATTAATCTATCCTGTTACAGTAAAAGTTATTTGTATCTATTTTAGCAGTGTAATGGCTATTGCTTCTGTAGTTTTATTTTCTGTCATTAATGCAGTTATGTTGCCCTAGAGTTGTTAGAAGAGTAATTCCATTTATATGGTGTAATATGATATGTTTGGTTACTACTTTGCACTATCTTGCCTTAAAAAAAAAATTATTTCTATAACTTTTGCACTTTTAGTCTAGCACTTTAGGGTTGCATGATGGGGCATTACAAGAGGAGCCTCAAAGGAGACTAGACAAATTGTAAAAGGAAAATTAACACAATTACATCCAGATATATTGATCAATTTTTTTTACCTGTGGAAATATCAATTTGCTAATTCTTGGCAAATTACACAATAAGATATTACTGCTAATGGTCTTATTTATTATTACATATCTAAAATAACAATGTTGAAAACGTGAATTTTGCGATATGAGTTTCTTGTAAATGAGAATTCAAAAGGTTAATGAATTCTTATCAACCACAAGCAATATTTATAACCTACCTTATCATCTGTAATTACAACTCATGTCAATCACTAAAGTAACCCAAGGAAAAAGAGGCCCAAGATCTAAATGCACATCCAGTTACTTTTTTTTTTTAACCAGAGAAGGGGAGAGGGCACCCATAGATAAACTTAATTAAAATGTTTACAGCAGTTAAGGCCAAAGCCCAATCCATAGAAACAAAAAACAATGGTAATCTGAGAAAAACTGGCTCCAGTATCAAAACATAACCAAGAAAAAAACAAAAGATGTCACCTGAGAAAACTATGCTGAAGACATCCCCACACAAATGCCAATTGAATGGAAGCACAGCCAGCTAGCCACCCATCCACACACAGCTGCCAAGAAGAGCCCACCACCCCCGCAGCACGCCATCAAAAAGTGTAAGCCAAAAACCACCACCTTACGCTGCTATGAAAATCCGCCAAAGGATTGAAGCCACTTGTCAACTGCAAAGTATCCCTGTCAGATAGGAGCTAGCCGTTGTGCTTTCAATAAAAACCCCAATTACTCCAAACATTAATGTTAGTCCCCTCCTGTAGATGAAGCGTGAGTCGGGGCTAGATTCATAATCCCGCCTGTACACAAAAAGACTGAGAGAACAAAAACCAACTTACTTTTAGCATTCAATTTAATGATCATGGTTTGTTACCTAACTGTAAGTAGGCAAGAATGAAAGAAAAACCAAGAAGTAAATCATACATATGAAGAGGTATGGGTAAAACAACTAGGTACAAACAATTCCATCAAATATAATCACTCAATTGAAGATTGGAACATACACTTAAACGTATCTGGTAGGGATTTTATCTCAATTGAGATCATATGCTCATTGGAATTTTACAATTTTATACAAAAATGGAGGATTTATTTTATACCGAATTCAAAGTTTTATAATCCAATAACAAGAGTCGGATTTGCCATTGCAGTATTTTGTGAAGTCCAGGACTGCCATAAGGAAGCTTTATTCACAGATAAAGAAAGAAAAAATAAGACCTAAATCTACAGAAATAAAACCAGCAACGAAAAGATTAAAATAAATATAAAATTAGACATAGCTCCAAATGTAAAAACCAAGTGAACCTGATATGAGAATCATAAATTTAAAACCTAGAAAAAATAGTACATAGGAAGCATATTATAATTGTTAATATAAAGGTCATACTTATTCAATGCCCAAATGGAACAGAGTAATCAGTGTAGCCCAAGATTCTACACCTCGAGATAATGTAAAAAGACTCAGAAACCAAAGCATACTAACTATGGTAACTTGAGTTTATGGAGGGCAAAATAATCCACTTTAATTATGGAATGATAGGTAATGTTTGAATTTTAATAAGGCACGTGACAACATCAAGTAATTCACTCCTACATGCATCCCATCTGGTAGTTTGTCTCTGATCCATGGCTATGTAAATTATTAAGAACATAAGTGGTATTGGTGGCATAGTAAACATTATGACAGCCATGGCGTAGTAAATTATATTTTGTGATAATCAATTAGCCATTGCACTTTCTAAAAATCCAGTCTTTCATGGAAGAAGCAAGCACATAGACATCAAATTTCATTTCATCAGAGAGCTGGTTAAAAATAATGAAATCAAACTTTTTTATTGCAGGTCCAAAGATCAGGTTGCTGACATTTTGACAAAACCTCTGAAAGAAGAAGATTTCAATGGACTGAAGAATCTTTTAGGGATGAGAAGCTGTCCCACAAATCAGATTTTAGGGAGGATGTTAAAATAAGAAAAAAACAATTTTGTCTTTGTCTGTTGGGAATGCTTCCAAACATTTTCTGCATTACTTTTTCTATTTGGGAAAGTTTCCCATCTTAGCTTTTAGTTTACTTTTCAGTATTGTTTATGTATATATTTCAGTTTTCTTTCAATAAAGTTGTTGAAGACATTTTTGTTAGGGTTAGCCAGAAGAAGATATCAATTAAATGCAAATAAAGATTAAACAGAGGAATGGAAATACACAAAAATAATAACAGCGAGAGACAAGTTTTAACGTGGTTCACCCAAACTCGGGCTACATCCACCAAACAGAGAGTCCAATATTATTATCTAGTAAATCAAACCAATTACAATCAGCAATCCTTGCAACTCAATACCGCTATAAAATGCTACAATACAATATATCAAAACCCTAACCCTTAGCCGCTTTTTATCAAGCTTTTTGTCGGTTACAAAAATAGGGTTTTCTTATTTTGGTCAATGAAAAAATAACTCTCGGTGCTTTATAAAATAATAAAAAACCATGTGAGGTTTCGGGGGTGTTTCCCCCGAGACCCCACAGGGGCGCTGCCCCTTGACCCCGCCCTGTATCGCGATAGGGAACGCGCCAGGGGCACTGCCCCTTGACCCCGTAGGAATTTAGGGGGAAACCGCGCTGATAAAAGTGGGGAAAATTTAACCTCTAAGTCTGATTAGGCTCCATATAACAACAATTTTTGCAACAAGCATATAAATTTTTTTCTCTGTCTCTCTTTGTTTTAATTTATATATATTTTTTTGGTTTATTTGCTGTGTACTGGCATTTTTTTTAGTTTAATCTTTTCTAACATATGGTATCAGAGCTAGGTTCAAAATGACAACAAATGTTAACAGTACACAACTACAAATTCCTAAATTTAATGGGAAAAATTATGATTTTTGGAGTTTTTAGATGAAGATTTTGTTCAAGTCAGAGGAGCTATGGGATCTTGTGTAGAATAGGTATTTAGAACTAGCAGATGTAGCAGCATTAGCAGCCCTCACACAAAATGAAAGGGATTTACTACGTGATAATCAAAAAAGAAGCATGGGATCTCCTTTCACAATCATTTCAAGGTACAAAAAAAGTAAGAACAGTTCGCCTTCAAATGCTTAGAAAAGATTTCAAAATTTTACAAATGTCAGATTCAGAAAGTTTAGGAGATTTCTTTACTCGTACAATGGGTATAGTTAATCAGATGAAATCAAATGGTGAGGTTGTGACTAATCAAAAAATTGTTGAAATTTTTGTAAGAAGTTTGCCTGCAAAATATGATCCTACAGTTATAGCTATTGAAGAATCAAAAGATCTAACATCTTTAGATCTGTAGATGATCTTATGGGTTCATTGTACACACATGAGCATAGAATAAATAAATCAACAAAGGAGCCTCTTGAGAAAGCTTTAAAGAGCATGGTATCCTTGAAAGAAAAAGAAACGGTAGCAGAATCATCTTTAGCACAAAGAGGAAGAGGTAGAAATTCAGGAGGAAGAGGAGGACATTTTCAACAAAGAGGCAGAGGTCAAAGAGGCAATAGAAGTGATGAAGAAAATTGCAGTTACACTCAAGCAAGAGGTAGAGGCAGAGCAAATTTTCAGCAAAGAGGTAGAGGTTTTCAGAGGTATGATAAATCATCTATTCAATGTTATTATAGTCAAAAGTATGGATATTTTGTAGCTGAATGTAGGAAAAAGATTGTAGATGAAAGTAAACAAGAAGCCCAATATGCAAATGAAGGTGAAGGGCAGGAAGGATATGTCTTGCTAACATGCAGCACAAAGGAGGAAGTAAATGATGACAAATGGTATGTTGACAGTGGGTGCAGTAATCATATGACAGGACACACAGAGATATTTTAGAATTTGGATGAGTCCATCAAATCTGAAGTCAAGATGGGAAATAATACAATTGCACCGGTCATGGGGAAAG
Source organism: Cunninghamia lanceolata (assembly GCA_027924645.1). Classification (NCBI taxonomy): domain Eukaryota; kingdom Viridiplantae; phylum Streptophyta; class Pinopsida; order Cupressales; family Cupressaceae; genus Cunninghamia; species Cunninghamia lanceolata. Next base: position 13,441,176 of record BSBN01000584.1, on the reverse strand, counting down.
GGAGGATATTAATCACAACAAGACAAGGTGAGAAAAAATATATTGGTGATGTATTTTATGTACTAGGCTTAAAGCATAACTTGCTAAGTGTATGTCAACTTGTGCAAAAAGGCCACACTGTCAAATTTAAAAATGGTTCATGTATTATTGTTGATGGTAAAAACAAGCTGATAACCAAAATACCCATGACTGCTAATAAGCTGTTTTCCCTTAGTATCAGAAATAATATACATTTAAGTTTTAGTGCTCTTGTAAAAGACACACAGTGGTTATGGCATCTTAGGTTTGGTCATTTGAATTTTGGTGGACTAAATCTTTTGCATAAAAAGAACATGGTAAGAGGTTTACCATTTATGCAAAGACTAGATGAAGACTGTGAAGGTTGTATTGTTGGAAAGCACCATAGAGAACCCTTTCCAGTAAGGGATTCTTGGAGAGCTTCAGAGCCATTAGAGCCAGTTCACTTAGATCTATGTGGACCAATTGAAGTTGCTTCATTATCTAGTATGAGATATTTTTTGACATTTATTGATGACTATAGTAGGAAACTTTGGGTGTATCCTTTGAAAAATAAATCTGATACTTTCAAGAAATTCAGAGAATTTAAAGAATTAGTTGAGAAGCAAAGTGGTTATTTTCTCAAAATTTTAAGGACTGATAGGGGTGGAGAGTATATTTCACATGATTTTCATAATTACTGTATTGAAAAGGGTATAAAAGGGCAGCTAACAACAAGGTATACACCCAAAATTTATGCAAAATTTACCCAAAATTCTTTGGGCAGAAGCAGTTTGTTGTGTAGGTTATATTTTGAATAGCTGTCCTACGAACTCAGTTTGGGGCATGACACCAGAAGAAGAATGGGGAGGATAGAAACCCCGGGTAGATCATTTAAGAATTTTTGGTTGTATTGCTTATTCTCATGTTCTAGATGCACTTAGAAAGAAATTGGATGATAAGGCAGAAAAATGTATCTTTGTTGGATACAATGAAGAATCCAAGGCATACAGGTTGTACAATCCAGAGAATTTTTTTTTTTGGTGATAAGTAGAGATGCAAAGTTTCTTGAAGATCAGGAGTAGTGTTGGAAATTGGAAGAGAAATATCAACAAGTTAACATTGAAGATGAAGCTGCAAATCAACAACAAAATTCAGTTGTTAACACAGGAGCTAGAGCCAGTAGTTATAGCATTCAACAATCTGCATTAAGAAGAAGCTCTTCTTCATCAGAAGGCAGTCTTTCTCTACCAAATCATAGACATGATTCATCAAGTAGTTCTTCATCATCCACCTCAGAATCTCCAAAAAGGTGGCAGAAATCAAGGAGTTTGTCTGACATATATCAAGAAACAACAAAGGTAAATGAAGATATTTGGCATTTTGCATTTTTTGCTGATAGCGATCATGTTACATTTGAAGAAGCTATAAATGATGATAAATGGATTAAAGCTATGAATGAAGAAATTGCAGCCATAGAAAAGAATCAAACTTGGGAAATTACAGATCTCCTCGAGCATAAGAAGCCAATTGGAGTAAAGTGGGTGTATAAAACAAAGTACAATGAGCAAGGTAAAGTGAATAAATACAAGGCCAGGTTGGTAGTGACTACAAACAAAAATTAGGTATTGATTATAATGAAGTTTTTGCACCTGTTGCTAGAATGGATACTATTCGCATGGTTTTAGCTCTTTCAACACAAAAGGGTTGGAAAGTCTTTCATATGGATATAAAATCAGCATTCTTGAATGGTGTATTGGAGGAAGAAATTTACATTGAGCAACCACCTAGTTTTGAGATTAAAGGTCAGAGAGGTAAGGCGCTCAAACTAAAGAAAGCTTTGTATGGTTTAAAGCAAGCACCTAGAGTTTGGCATGAAAGGATTGAATCATATTTTTTAAAAAATAGTTTTGAAAAATGCCCTTATGAGCCCACCTTATGCATAAAATAAAATCAGAAAGGAGATGTTATGATAGTTTGTATTTATGTTGATGATTTGCTTTATACTAAAAATAATGAAAACATGCTTAGAGAATTTTCAGTGGGAATGAAGAGTGAATTTGAGATGCTTGATCTTGGTTTGTTGCACTATTATCTTGGTCTTGAAGTAACACAAAATAGTGATGGGATTTTCATTTCACAAGAAAAATATGCAAATGATATTTTGAAAAGGTTCAAGATGGAAAATAGCAAACCAACAATTACACCTATTGCCATGGGTGTGAAGTTGAGAAAAAATGATGAAAGCAAAAAGGTAGATTCTACATTGTATAAAAGTTTGGTTGGAAGTTTAATGTACTTAACTGCAACAAGACCATATATCATGTATGCAGTAAGCTTGATAAGTAGGTTCATGGAGGATCCACATGATACTCATCTACAAGCAGGTAAAAGAATACTAAGGTATGTGAAAGTGATTGCAAATCATCGAATTCTTTTATGAAAAGAAGGGTGTTTTGAGGTTAACTGGTTATACATTTAGTGATTGGGCTGGAAATCAAGATGATAGGAAAAATACTTTTGGGTATGCTTTAAATCTTGGGTCAGGTTTAATTTCATGGTCTTCAAAGAAAAAACCCATTATTGCATTGTCCTCAGCAGAAGCAGAATATGTGGCAGCCACTTCAGCAGGTTGTCAAGTAGTTTGGTTACGAAGGATGCTTGAAGCATTGATGCAGCCCCAAATGGAAGAAACAATTATATTTTGTGATAATCAATCATCCATTGCACTTTCTAAAAATCCAGTCTTTCATGGAAGAAGCAAGTACATAGACATCAAATTTCATTTCATTAGAGAGCTGGTTAAAAATAATGAAATCAAACTTTTTTTTATTGTAGGTCCAAAGATCAGGTTGCTGACATTTTGACAAAACCTCTGAAAGAAGAAGATTTCAATGGACTGAAGAATCTTTTAGGGATGAGAAGCTGTCCCACAAATCAGATTTTAGGGAGGATGTTAAAATAAGAAAAAATTAGTTTTGTCTTTGTCTATTGGGAATGCTTCCCAACATTTTCTGCGTTACTTTTTTTGTTTGGGAAAGTTTCCCATCTTAGCTTTTAGTTTACTTTTCAGTATGTTTTATGTATATATTTCAGTCTTCTTTCAATAAAGTTGATGAAGACATTTTTTTAGCAAGCATATCAAATTTCTTCTCTGTCTCTCTTTGTTTAAAGTTATATATTTTTTTATGGTTTATTTGCTGTGTATTGGCCTTTGTTTTTTAGTTTAATCTTTTCTAACAAGTTGGACACGCTTCTAAAATTTGATGAATTAGCTTGTCTGTGCCATCACCATTCACTTCCCTGCTGCTGTAATCACAACCATTAGAGCTATCAACACATTCCTTCGCTCCATTGCTATGGTGTCCTTGACAAATAATAAGATCAAAAGATAGATGCTAGTTTGGCAAGGATGGGTGTACTGTAGAATAGGATTTCTTTAACAAAAGAGGTGATTGGATGTAGTTTTAAACTGAGGCTTGGGTATTTAAAGAATGAGTGAATGTGTTTGACATAGGAAAACATAACAGAAAAAAAAAGTATTGAAAGGACCAGGTGTTATTGGCAATGGTGTTTGGGTTACCTAACTTGGTAGCCGTTAAATAGATTGGAGCGTAGCATTGGAAAGATTCTAGTAAGGTATGTTTCAGTGGCCTACAACAACTACTTTTATTAAATAAGTTGTTAGGCACTAATGATAATGATGTCCCAGTTCTGGGATTAAAAGTTTTGTTGCAACATGTAAAATAATATGAAATAATAGGGAGAACTTCTGCATTGATTATCATTTGGAATATGTAATTTTCCAAATTGAATAATGCTAGATAGATAATCTGTATTAGCATATTGTTATTCAATGAATGCAAGTATATCATTCTATCTACGTATGTTTTGCGTGTGAGGAAAGCTAAAATACTGTGTTCACTTTCATCTTTCCTATTTTGATAGAAATGGCCAGAAGAAATAATAATATGTATGAAGGCAGAAGCTCATTCATTAGTATTGTCATGTTTGTAATGACCCATCAAAACTAAAACTATATTTGACTTCAGCTTTGATACAAAACAAAAGAATTATTATCTAACCCTAAGCTAAACATCTACCCTATAATTATGGATGCAGAAAATTGAGTTGGCAAGATATGAATGGTTTCATAGAATGTATATTTCTTTAGCCTAAGAGGTATTAAAAGTGGGCTTTAACCTCTGGTGGTGCGCGCCTAGGAGAGGGAGGCACACACACAAAGAAGCATTAGCACTATAAAAATGGCAGCATAGTCGCCACTTGTCTTAGACTTTGCCCATCTTTAATGAAACTAAAACCACAAATGAATACAATCAATAGAAAAGAAGAAAGATTGATGCACACTTTGTTGTTGGTGAGCTTGGAAGTCTCTCAACATTCATTATACACAGTTGATGAATGCAAGTCTTATTGGCTAACTACGGAAGATTTGTTTTTTGCTGACCTCACTGCTGTGCAGTTTCTATTTTTTAGTTAGTTTTTTGTTAGTTGTTTTAGGAATTCTCTATCTATTTTTATGGCATGATAATGCATGTAAAAAACATGCTATCTTTAGTTTGTTTTTCCCATATAATTTTTCCTTTTTCCATATAGTTTTTCTTTTAAAAAAGACAATGTAATAAGTGCTGTAGCTATTTGGTTTTTTCAAACAGCAATAAAAATTTCTTCTGTGTGTTGCATATATCCTTTTTATTGTTATTTGTTTGTTCCTCTTAAGGCTACTGCCATATTGTGTTTTTTTAATAATCTTCAAGTCTGAGGCCTAAGAATTTAGGGCTGTATATGTGCATTACAAGTCTTCTCTGAAATCCTTAAGTATATAATTTTTTGAAAGAGTTTAACAACCAGGGAAGTTGTGGTTATTTATGGTTACCTATTTTTAGTTAGAATAGTTGCTAGTACTACTCTGGTTGCATATAGGTCAGTGCCACATGAATTGCAGTCTAGCGAAGGCAATCATAATCAGGAGAACTTTTTTGTTAACGGAATCATATTCAAACTGCATTGGCCACATGAAACAGAGTCTTCTGGAGCAACATCTTTCTTCTAAATCCCAAGGCTGACAAGTTGTGCACAAATTCAATCTTCAACTAGTATCTATTGTAGCTGATTGAGTTTGTTAGTTTTTGTTGAAGAATGAAGGACATAATAAATCTTCTCAAAGTCTTTTCATATGGAGTTTTCTATTTCTATTTAATTTGGGCTGAGCACATGCTGTAGTCCATGTGTGGAGAATTCCTTTTAATTCAAGATTAAGTGATGCTCTCAATGCATCTGGATTATATATATGGGTTTGCCCATGGGCAGATGATGACAATGCACCTGGTTGAAACATACTAGTAAGAAATATTAATTCTCAAAGAAGCCACACCAGGTGGGTGCCTAAACATAGGGATTAACACTTCTCATCGTCTCACTTGCAGGTTGGAAGGAGGGTGAGAGAAAGTGTGGGATCAAGATAGAGGAGCTATGATTCCTCATGGAATCCATTAAAATGCTTATTGATTTATTATTCAATTGATTTGTATTGTCTAACCCTAGATTAATCCCCTCTTTGTTTTTACCCTATTTCATATATAGTCATGGCTACGAAGGAGGGAACCAAAGAAATGCATGAGTTGTTTTCATTCTGCTATATATGGGAAGAGGGTTTATGAGTTAACCATGTAAAGGAGATGCTGAACTCTGTTATAAACCATGCATGAATACAAAACAGAGAGAGAACTACTATTATTAGTTTATATTTGCATTCAAAATGGTGTTTATTATTGTTATTCTCATTTGTATGGAACGGGATATCAATCTTTAATAATTTGTACTTAGAATAAGAGTTCTTCAAATAAACAAAGAAATCCAACCTTTTTTTCTCTATACTTCTCTGGTTGTTTTTAAAAAACACATTCTTCTGAATGAATATCTTATTCGTAAGAGTGTTATGTTGTCATACTGACAATTCATCAATAAAATAAACTAATTCATCTCTTTGAGAAGACAAGGCATGATACCTGTTTGATAGAACAACTCAAAGAGACCTGTTCTCACTCACTAGGATAGATGCAACACCTCTGCCATTAATAGTAGCATCCAAAATAGCCTTACAAAGTGCAATCCTGATGCATAAAGAAATTTTAGTAACAAGATGGTTGATGTTGTGATGGACATGGGCCTTGTGTATAGTTTTGAAATTGATTGTATGGAAAACTTGTGAATATCCAAACTTTACCTCAGGTTGAAGTTGGCTATGACAGTGCCCAGCTCAAAATACTCTTTGAACAGGTTGAAGTTGGCTATGACAATGGCCAACTCAAATGCCATTTGAACAAACATGGCGTCATACCCCTCAAATCCCTTGAGCAGAATATGCTTTTACTTCCAGCATAAATGATTTCCTACCCGCAATGTTTTGTATACATTAATTTCACTATTGATTTTTACAGCAAAAAGTGGATTTGATTTGATTGTTGTATTCATTTCATTGCCACATGTCTATTGTCCTCAGTTGTTGTCCTTGATGTCAAAGACACAATCTCTCTTGATTGGACACAATCTCTCTTGGTTGGATATGGTGATTAAATATTTGACAATGAGGCATTTGACAGTGACTTGGTGGCATTTGACGGTGACTTGGAATTTGACGGTGACTTTGGTATATGTATAGTTGCTATTCATGGTGACTTTGTGATTTTGACATACATGAGCATAACAGTTGGCATCTTGTTTCAGGTCTATGGCATCACTTTGTTTCATTTATGGTGACAAACTCATATACACATGATTTGTTGGCATATTCATGACACATTGTTTGATGGCAGTGATTGCAAACTCGATCAATGTGGTGATGTTGACTTGGCTTGGCATAAGGTTTTAACTTGAGGACTATACATGTAAAAGTATTAGTATCATGTGGCATTTTAATAGATGGCAAACCTAGTTGTGGACCCCAAATGACTATTTTTCTAAGCACTTAGCCAAGGGCACAATTGAAATATATGTTATATCATTGCAAAATGTTAAAAATCTTTCAAAGAAGCTTCTGGTAACTTGGTAAATAGGTTGAAGCGGTCAGTTTGTGTGTGTTGTTTGAGCCCTCTTTAGAGCAAACTAGCACAACCAGTAGAAACTATCAAAAAACATGAATTTGGTTTTTGAAACATATCATTTCATCCTTGTTATCTGTATCCGCCAAGGATTTGTTCAGCTATCATGAGAAAATCTATTTTCTAGCCTAGAAGATTGACTATGGGAGACGATATAACTGATTGGAAAGTGGTTGAATCATGGCCGTTGACAAATTACATCGAAATCATGTTTTTATTAGGTGTTTTCAATCCTTTTCCCTGTTTTAAATTTGAAGTCCCATTTGTTGTGGTAACATGCTATTTATTTTTTTAATACCCACAAAAATTTCTTTGTTAAGGATTTGTTAATCTCAGTTCTATGATTATTTGTTTGAGAGGTTACTTTTGTGAAAAATTGATTCCTCGTAGGGTTTTGTTGTAATGTGGGGTTTTTATTTTTCTATAGTCAAAATTAGTTTTTCAAACCTTAACTGTAGTCGTTTTATCCTTCTTGCTGAAGTGTCTATGCTGTGTATTAGTTTGGATTTTATATTTTGTTGATGAAACCCTAATGTGTTGATTGGTGGGGGTGTTTGCTATACCCGTTTGAATCTTGTAACCAACAATCTTGATTATGTTTCAATTTAAGTTTTATTAACCTTGATGGCTCGGTGTTAAACTTGGCAGTTTGATAACTGATGGTATTAACAGTGGTAAAGTTTTCTCAGTTATGATTCATCATTATCATTTGGTGGTACCCATGTAACAAGGTCAAAAAGATTATATTCTTCTGTGGTTGGCATTTTAATAATTTGTAATCATTTAATCTTTGCTAAGTGTCACAAATTATATTGAGCACTTAACTAGGATTTTATGATGCACATTCAGTAATTTGTTGCAGTAGTGATAATTTAATTACTTCTCAATGACATTGCAGTAGTGATACTTTAATTACTTCTCAATCACATGGCAGTTATGGATTTTGTGGCATTTGTATTTGGTTGGGTTAGTTCGACCCAGTAGTGATACTTTAATTACTTCTCAATCACATGGCAGTTATGGATTTTTTGGCAGTTGTATTTGGTTGGGTTAGTTCGACCCCAAACTGTGGTTTAATGTTAAGTTATTACCTGCAACAGTTTTAACTGCAATTTTCTTTCTATTTTAATGAGTACCCTATAAATAGAATAAGAGTAAATAATACACAATATCTAATCTAACCTTCTATAATAATAGCAATTGCATCACTTCATAAATTCATTTTGTAAGAAAAGAAAAAAAAAGGTTGCATAGTGATGCCCTTACCTATTAAACTTCTACTCCTTATGATTAAAATTCTGCTCCTTCATTCAATTTGCTCTATTTTTATTTTGATTTGTGTTTGAGTACCACTTATATTTATACACATTATTTTATTTATGTCAGCTTTATTTATTTTTATGTTCATTGATTTAATAAGACTATGTGGGTTATATCTTTCTAATTTAAAATAATTTATAATTATTTTTAAAAAACTACGTGGGCTTTATAATAACTTATAAAAACTACAATTTAACCTACCAAAGCAAGGTGCTAAAAGTGGGGAGGCTAAGCCTCTTTTAACCTACCAAAGCAAGGTGCTAAAAGCGGGGAGGCTAAGCCTCTAGAAATTTCAAGAACATTCTCAGTGAAGCATTATAGTAATGCAACCTAATCAATTTTTAATTATATTTCCACTATTCCCTATTTAAACTCGAACTCCAAAGAAGCATAAGTTACGTTTAAAAAAGATGAATCGGAATAATTTTGAGACTTGGTATTTGATATCTTAACAAGTGCCATGTAGTGGTTATACCACTAACTTTAAAGTATTGTAATAATAGTATTTGTTTGAGTTAAAAATTTAATGAAAATGTATTTTGAAATAATAGAATATTTAGGTTAAGTTGCAGTTTCATATAAATAATTTGAAGAAACATGGATAAATGAGTTGTGACAAAGTCACCCTCAATTAAAAGATTTGCTATAAAACTTAAAATTTGAACTATATAATATGATAGAGTTGTCCATACCCATTCAAAAGGCACTTGACATACATGTAAATAAAGTTATTGTAAAAAGTTGCACATGTAGTAAATGCAACTAAATACAGATATGTTATGGTGAGCCCTTCAATCACTACTGCGTCTTTGCAAAAAGATGTAACAACTACAAATTAACTATGATATCTCTCTCAAAGTACTTTAGATATATATTTTAAATATAGGTATGCTAGTGGCATATGGAGCGGCAAGCCTAGTTCTAACTATATTATATAATTATAATAAGTATTACAATTATATAATATAATATTATAATATAGATTAAAAATATTATTATAATATATTATATAATAATTATATATAATATAATATTATATAATAATTATAATTATAATATATAAAAATTGAAATTATATATTATATTATATAATTATTCTAATTCTAATTATATTATATATTATATTTAGGATTAGAGTTAGGGGTTAAAATTAAGTTTAGGGTTACTGTTTAGGTTAGAATTAGGGTACCTATCTTAAGGTTTAGATTCAAATTTAGAATAACCCTAACCCTAATTCTAACCCCAACCTTAATCCTTACCTAATCCGTATTCTAACCTTAATCCTAATTATAATTGTAACCCTAACCTAATCCTTATTTTGATTCTAACTCTAATAATAGCAACCCTAACCCTAAATGTAACATTAACCCTAAAGAAGGATGTCATAACCCCGATTATAACCCTAACCCTAAATACGACCCTAACACTAACACTAATCCTAATTATAATTTTAACCCTAACCTAATTCTTATTCTAACCCTAACCCTAAGTAAAATTCTAACCCTTACCCTAATTATATTTGTAAACCTAATTTTAATCCTAATCATAATTGTATCCCTAAACTGAAACCTAATTGTAACTCAAACCCACTTGTAATTCGAACCCAAATTGTAACTATAACCCTAACCCTAATATACTGACCTTAACCCTAATTCTAACCCTAACCTTAACCCTTACCCTTATTTTAACTCTAAGCATGATCCTGATTGAAACCCTAATAATAGTAACCCTAACCGTAATTGTAACATTAACCCTAAAAAAGGATGGTGTAACACTAATTCTATCCACAACTCTAATTTTAAGGCCAAACCTTTGATTATATATCCACCCTAATTCTAATTTTAAGCCTTATTTTAATCCTGACCAATCATAATATTTTTTTGGTTATATATTTGCACTAATTAAAACCCTAATTATAACCAAACCCATTATCCTAATTCTAACTATAACCCTAATACTAACTATAACCCTAATCCTAACTATAACCCAAACCCTAACCGTAATTATACTCCTAACCCTAACCTTAAACTAAACCCTAACTTAATTTTTTAAATAACCCTAACCCTAAGTAAAATTCTAACCCATACCCTAATTATATTTGTAAACCTAATTTTAATTGTGATCGTAATTGTATCCCTAAACCAAACACTAATTGTAACCTTACATCTAACCCTAACATTACTTCTAATCCTGACACTAATTTTAATCATAACCATATTTGTAACCCTAACCCTAATTATAACAAATCCCATAACCCTAATTCTGTACCTAACTCTAACCCTAACTGTAACCCTAAATATGACCCTAAAACTAACCCTAATCCTAATTATAATTGTAACCCTAACCTTTAATCCTTATTCTAACCCTAACCCTAATTGTAACATTAACCCTAAAGAAGGATGTCATAACCCTAATTCTATCCATAACTCTAATTGTAAGGCCAACCCTTTAATTATATATCCACCCTAATTCTAATTCTAAGACTTATTTCAACCCTAACCCTTATTATAATCATAATATTTTCTTGGTTATATATTTGCACTAATTGAAACCCTAATTATTGTTGATAACTGAGAGGGGGGGGTGAATCAGTTATCCTAATAATTCTTCTATCTGAACTTTCTTAGTAAAAATGCAGCATTAACACAAATAAGGAAACATAAGTATGAAAAGAAGAAAACACATGACACAATATTTTTGACGTGGAAACCCTGTTAAGGGAGAAAACCACGGGGTGATTAACCCAAGATTGTATTCTCTGTTAGAAGAATGGAAATACAAAAATGGCACTTGCCAATTAGGGCTCACTACTCGAGCACACTGCTCAAAAGAGGCACACTACCTACAAAGAGACACACTGTTTACAAAGTGATAAGAATTATAAACTTGAACTGGTTAGGAGCATCTACATATGCTAGAGTTCAGTTCCAGTTAGGCTCAGTACACTGATATGCTGCACTTCATCTCTACTCTTCTCTTATGCTGCTTTCCTCACATACCAGATCTTCCTTACTGCTTCTATTCTACTCTTCTACTCTTATTCGCACATATCCAACAACAACAACACCTCTCACAACTAAATCCATCTTGTATATATATCCGCACAAGTGATTTCGTTACCTTTCTAGTCGGCACCCGGAATAGTCAATCTTTTCACAAATTCTGATCTGTCGGCTGAATCCTTGCTTACCAAACATTGCGGATCAAGAATATACTTGTGGAAGTCATCAATCATGTCAGCCAAACATAACTTAGCCTTAAGAACTTTTTCCATCATCAGTAACACATCCAGAAAATAGTCTGAAGTTCTGTCAGTTAGTTCTTCCTCTGTTCACACTGTCACTCAGGAACCCGGTACTCAAGTATTCATATCTTTTACCTCATCTATCACCAGAGGCTAAATCCTTGGAATATAACACTCAAGGTAGTTCTCTTGACTTCCCTAAATCCATGCTTCACCAAGATACTTCTTCTGAGAGATCCAAACCTGTTTGTCGGACCTTGCCACATGCTCTGTTCTTGTTTACCGGACAACAACAATCTTCATTCTGACTTCTGATAGAGACACACCATGTCCTGAGGATGTGTGGGATGAACTTTGTTGCCATCAATGACAACAATCATGAATCCATATAGTGTCTCTTGCCAACAATCTCCCCCTTTGGCATTGATGGCAACACTTAGTGAAAAATGACTAAGTGTTTACACTATGCTCCCCCTTGGCTGATGCTCTGTCTTTATATACATTTTCCAGAGCTCCCCCTTAGTTGGATTCCTTATTTTTCACTGCTCCTTACTCTCCCTTTGACATCAAGGGCAAAGGGTAGGGTCCGCATACCAAAATTTTCAAAATTTTAACTATACTTAGCCGCATAAGTATATATATATGGAATACTTACATATACTTAAGTATGTTTGCAAAAGTGTTCTTCAACTGTACAACTTCTGTCGCCCAACTCTACTTCATCCTGTCCAAAATTGAGATGTGGCCACTCAACAGGAACGCGAAAGCTTCTGCCCTCTTGAGATCTATTGGATCATTTGTCCGGGCGGTAGTCTGAGCATCACTTATGGCCTCATGCATGGCCTCTAACTTAGGGATAATGATCCTTCTAAGTTCACTCATTCGGCTAATTATATTCTTCCTTTCCTTCTCAAAATTCTTTATTGCATTTGTGATTGCAATAGTCTGACATTCTTGATTGACTATGGAGGAAGAGAGAGGATCAAAACTTTGAGACAAACTTAGTAGTTTATCCTCTTGCTCTTTTATTTTCTTCTCAATCTCCATTGTTGCTTTGGACCAGGAAATGCAAAATTTGTATAATTCTCCGCCATCTTTAAGAGCATTTTCTAAGCTTTTTATCCCAATATTCATATTTCTCCTATCATTAATGATAAGCCCTTATACCTCTGAGAGTCTCTTATACAAAAGCTCTTTCCAGACCTTTTCTTCAGCTGACTTCTCTAGTGAATCAAAATGTGTGCTAACACTATTGACTAGAGTTTTGAGATTACCAGATGAGGAGACTGTGGGATCCTTGTGAAATGATGGTATGATCTTTTCTAGCACTCCCGAAGTAGCCTCTATGAACTCACAGTCGTCCATATGAGATTTTAGGAGTTTCTCATTGGCTTTGGCATTTGCAAATGAGGCTATCTTCATTGTTTGTACCGAAGAAAGAGAATCAAAATCAAATGGTCCTTTTAGCCATTCTGGTTCATCAATCTCCATGCTCTCTTTTGTCAAGAAGTCCTTGACAAATTCTGTAGTGTCTCTTACCGGAGACAGATGTTTCTTCTTTTCTGCACTCTTAGAATTATCATCTTCTTTTTCCTTCACCTCTGCTTCTTTCTCCTGTATACTATCATCTCCTTTAGATCCGGAGGCTGTAGGGGAAACCGGAGGAGAGATATTAGTTTGTTCATGACCCACCTCTTCCAGAGTAGAGGATTCCAGGTCCTTAGCTGTTTCTGCACCGGTATCTGTAACTTCTACTGTTGTTTTCTTAGAAGGCTCTTCTGCAACATTTACAGATGAGGGATCAGTACCCAAGTCCTCTATAATAGGAAGATTGAATCTTTTGAAGGTTTTCCAGAGAATCTCTTCAGTGTCCTTGGCTACTTTGTCAGTCTCACCAAGCATGAGCTGATTCATCCTTGCTTTGCTCCTGAACTCATCCTTACAGTCTTTGAATACCATGTTCATTGTCTTGGGATCGATTGAAGGATATAGCTGAATAGCTATCTGTTCCCGGATCTCAAGGTCTTTTGCCATGGCATTGTTCTTCCTCATTTCAAGACTCATATCTACAAACCCTTTAATCCGCATCCTCTTCTTATGCCAATTCTGGCACCACTTGATTGGCTAGGAGAACAAGGTTTTCTTTGTGTCTCCCCCTGAGCTAGAGCTCACTTTTTAATTTCCAGAAGGAATATCAGCACCAGAGTTTGGTGCAGATCCAACCTCTATATTCTCAGTAACTTTCTTCACCCAAATCTTGCTCATTTCATTTTTAACTTCATTCGCATTCACCTTTTGTTTACCCTTATCTTGATTTTGATTATGATATACTGGACCTCTTTTGTCTTGATTCTTGCTTCTACAGAATTTTGCACTATGACCGGATCTATTGCAAATTCAGCAAACAACATTTCTTTGCATATTTGACTAATATACTCTTGATCTACATTGATTAGCCATATGACCTATTCTATTGCATGCAAAGCATCTACCATTGAATGATTTGTTCATTTGCATATTTCTGCATTCATGAGATTTGTGACCATAGCTTTTGCAGTTAAAGCACTGTCTGGAGAAGGATGAATTAGTCTAACTCATTCTCTTTCTACACTGATTAGCTTTGTGACCAAAGTTATTGCAGTTGTGGCAGTATCTGTTGAAGGATGGGTATCTTTGAGCATTAGGCTGTCTTACCAGAGGTCTTCTAGGCCTATTCCTTGGATTTTCTGATCCAAAATTCTTCTAACCAAATCCGGAGCTTTCTCCTTTCTCATATCCCAAACCACACTTGTCATCTACCTTCTTTTGACTTTCAAGAAGAACTTCAAGTTGAGCAGAACTTATCTTGAATTTCTCTTTATATTCATTTGTTGTTTGAAGATCCCTTTTGAGAGAGAAAATTTGATCCTCAAGTTTTTCTTCATTATTTTTAGCATCTTCAAGATTAGATTCAAGATGTCTAATAATTCTATCCATCTAGTGGCAATCTTCTGATTTTTCCCTGGGAGATTGTCTTAGATTATCTTCAGCTGTTCTTTTCTCTTCAATTTCTTGGGTAAACTTCATAACTCCTGATTCCATTTCATGTCTTACCATAATGATTTCTTTTGATAATTTTTCACATAAATTGGTTTTCTCCTTCAGCTCTTCATTTGCATCATTTGATTCACCTTGTCTTGCCAATTGTTGAAGCAGTTCCTTTCTCTTTTTCATAGAGACTTAATTTGTCTTTTAGTTCTCTCATGAATTCATCAGCCTATTTGATTCTTTCCTTTAATTCATTGACTTCAGAGTTTGACTATTCAAAATCATCAAGGGTAGTCTTGAGTTGCTCCCTTAAACCATATGCATCCATTTGGATTCCCAGATCTTCCTCAAGCTGTTAGACTTTGTTAGGAGGAATTTAGCTCTGATACCAATTGTTGATAACTGAGAGGGGGGGTGAATCAGTTATCCTAATAATTCTTCTCTCTGAACTTTCTTAGTAAAAATGCAGCATTAACACAAATAAGCAACATAAGTATGAAAAGAAGAATACACATGACACAATATTTTTGATGTGGAAACCCTGTTAAGGGAGAAAACCATGGGGTGATTAACCCAAAATTGTATTCTCTGTTAGAAGAATGGAAATACAAAAATGGCACTTGCCAATTAGGGCTCACTGCTCGAGCACACTGCTCACAAGAGGCACACTGCCTACAAAGAGACACACTGTTTACAAAGTGATAAGAATTACAAACTTGAACTGGTTAGGAGCATCTACATATGCTAGAGTTTAGTTCTGGTTAGGCTCAGTACACTGATCTGCTGCACTTCATCTTTACTCTTCTCTTATGCTGCTTTCCTCACATATCGAACCTTCCTTACTGCTTCTGTTCTACTCTTCTGCTCTTATTCGCACATATCCAACAACAACAACACCTCTCACAACTAAATCCATCTTGTATATATATCCGCACAAGTGATTTCGTTACCTTTCTAGTCGGCACCCGGAATAGTCAATCTTTTCACAAATTCTGATCTGTCGGCTGAATCCTTGCTTACCAAACATTGCGGATCAAGAATATACTTGTGGAAGTCATCAATCATGTCAGCCAAACATAACTTAGCCTTAAGAACCTTTTCCATCATCAGTAACACATCCAGAAAATAGTCTGAAGTTCTGTCAGTTAGTTCTTCCTCTGTTCACACTGTCACTCAGGAATCTGGTACTCAAGTATTCATATCTTTTACCTCATCTATCACCAGAGGCTAAATCCTTGGAATATAACACTCAAGATAGTCCTCTTGACTTCCCCAAATCTTTACTTCACCAAGATACTTCCTCTAAGAGATCCGAACCTGTCTGTCAGACTTTGCCACATGCTCTGTTCTTGTTTACCGGACCACAACAATCTTCATTCTGACTTCTGATGGAGACACACCATGTCTTGCTGATGTGTGGGATGAACTTTGTTGCCATCAATGACAACAATCATGAATCCATATAGTGTCTCTTGCCAACAATTATAACCAAACCCATTATCCTAATTCTAACTATAACCCTAATTCTAGCTACAACCCTAATCCCAACTATAACCCAAACCCTAACCGTAATTATACTCCTAACCCTAATTGAAACCTTAACCTAATTTTTTAAATAATCCTAACCCTAAGTGAAATTCTAACCCTTAACCTAATTATATTTGTAAACCTAATTTTAATTGTGATCATAATTGTATCCCTAAACTGAACCCTAATTGTAAATCTAACCGTAACCCTACATCTAACCCTAACACTACTTCTAATCTTGTTACATTTAATCTTAGAAAATATATATAATATTTTATATTAATATTTCAAATTCCATTTCGTAATTTTATTTTAAGTAATAGAAAACTATCTAATTAATTAATTAAAACCTTATAAGTATTGATTACAAAGAAAGGACAAGTAAAAAGACCATTTGAATTAACACCTAATCAATTTTAAATTATTTCTTCTTGATGTATGTTCTTTCTGTTGTCGTCTTTGAATTTTTTTTTAACTTTGTAAAAAATTGAGACCCTTTCAAAATCTTTTTTAAGTAAAAATTCAATTTTAAATTGTAGATTGAGTTGAAAATTGTACTTTGTTTATGAATTTAGTTGCTAATTTATGAAACCTGATGTGAAATATCCCAAAGTTAAAAAGAAAATACACCGTGGGCTTCCCCATCTAAGTCTCTTATTTTATCTAAGATTTTGGAAATCAAATTTAAAAAAAATCAATAAAATTAGCACATTTGTCAAATGAGTGCTTTCATTGACAATTTTCATAGAGAATTCATTACATGTTTTTTGGCTATGGGGCCGGGGGAGGGATTTACTTTAAAGAAGCTGTGAGTCTAGTGATAGTGAAAATGGATTCTTATTCAATAAATCCTATCCTAGTGGGCTCCTCACTAGTATATTTATATTTTACAAAATATATCTAAAATATGTTCAAAGATATCGTTCTTGGCCTATTCCACTTGTATGTGGTAAATTGAGTAAAAAATAGGCTTCTCCAAAAGGATATCTTTCCGTATATTTTAGATATAATTTTTTAAAATATAAATATGCTAGTAACTATAGCATTGATTTTATATGTAAAATAAATATATGATTAAATAATGTATATATATATATTTAATTAACTATAATATTAAATATTATGAAAGTGTTAATGATTACCCATACACAGCCATGGATAGAATGTCTTGAACAAACTACAGTTAATGCAATTTTTAATGTAACATATTTGGTTGCATCTGAAGCTCCAAGGAATCCATCAAGTGATGAGTCATGGGCCATGGAAATCAAACAATTAGTGTCTCAACTAGAAGAAGCACACTCATAGTTTACTAGCATTCCAGTCCATTTTCATTTTTACCAAAAATATTGTATCAATAAGTAGATTATGAATATTGCAGCAATGACTAAATATGGAATTTTATAATTTCATTACTTTGTAATGGAAGGTTTAACTCTACTATTAGGAGTGGTCAATTTGATTGCAATTAAGAGAGTTTGGCTCTTATGAGATCAACTTAGTTGAACCTATTATGAGTAGAGATGAGGGATTCAAAAAAGATGTTGGCTCTTTGCAAGTAGGTTCAAGAGCAAGTATATTACCCTTTTTCTTGCCATTTTTAACGTATAGCTCTTAAATGTGGTACCCATATACAACTCTTTTGTTCTTCTACATGTACTATGTGATGCATGAATTTTAAGAATTTGACAAAACGAGGAAATATAAAATGTGACATTTTCAATAAAGATGCATCTTCTCCTCAAGAGAATAACTTGGAGCTACTTTCATGACCAATACTTGCATAAGATTTCCTTTGATATCGTTAATTTGTAATCTATGCAAATCATGTATATACTAAATAGATAATAATTCTTCCAATACATATCTGTCAATACACCAATGGACTAGAATTTAGCATACTAAAAACTGAACATATATTTTATTACAAAAGAAGGGCTCATTTCTACCGTGAAAAAATCATATCAATATCAAGCTCAAACGTATGGTGCAATATAGCTTAACAACAAATATACTTTGGAAAAATCAAGTCTATAGAATTCCTTGTAATAGTCTATGAAGATTGGCATTTCTCTCTTACTTATTGCATGTACTTCATTCATTAATGTATGCTTCCTTTTCCCACTAATTGGGTGCATTTCATCATTTAGAGTAAAAATGAGTCGATATTGTTTTCATAAATGCTTTTCCTACATGCTAAAATTACTTAGAGGCTATCAGTTACATTTAAGACACTCTCAAAATAATGGAGGCAACTAGACAAATACAATAGAAATCAAGCATGGTCAACCATATAATGCAATGTGGCCTCCAGCTTCCTCACACTTTTCAAAATGGTACTATTTAGAGAAGAACAATGATTTCACTATACAATTAAAGTTTCAACAATGCTTTCCACTCTTTGACAAGCATACGAATCCAAATGAAATGTACAAATGCCCTCCTCTTAAACTTATAATATTGATGAGAATTGAAGAGACATTTCCTAAAACACAAAATCATTGTCCATCATAGGATTACAAAACTAAGCTTAGTTGCATAAACATAATGGGAAGAAGTGTTCTATTGTGTGATTGACTTGGGGCTATCGTCAAGCATTCTAATAGAAAACCCTACATTAAAGATCAAGCTATGATACTTCTTAATTCATGCCAATGATCCAAACATGATATGTGTCCATTGGGAACTACACTTAGGGAAACACATCATTTGTTTAAGAACCTAATAATTCACCTTTCAAACCTCTTCACTATACCCATTGCACACTATAGACAACATCCCATCTCCAATCTTAATTGATTCACACCTCTTCCATGTACCAAAACAATTGGAAACAATATCACTTATTCAAGTGACTCAAAAATGGACATTTACAGCATCTCAAAAGTTTAATAAATGGAAAGAACACTTAACATCAGCTACTGTTTGAGTCTCCCCTCGTTTCACTGCCATCCCAACAATAGATGATCAATATTTTCAAAAACATTCACAATGATAGTGGTTCATTAGAGAAAGATATTATAGCCCATTGAGAAAGAATTTCAAATAACTACGATCCATGGAATTTACAATGTACACTGATAATGAACTCCTTCTGACTAGGGACATGTAATGCATGAAGATAGTCCTGATGAATGGCAAGTCTTTTCAAGTCTGTACCTAGCCATGCCATTTCAACTGGATGGGCTCAACATGCTTGGGAAATAAGATGAGTACTGGATAACGGTACTATCACTTGCAAATAACTAACTGAAACAAATAAACTTTACTTGCATTTTACTCACTACTATTCAAAAACAACTTTACTTGCATGCATGCCACAATATTTAATTTACTCCATTTCTTTTATAATGCAGCACAACAACACATATCACCACATTATTTCAATGTCCAAATGATGGATGGAAAACAACCATGCTCTCTTCTCAAGAAATTCTAATGTTTAATGTGCAATTATAAAGGAACCGATAATTACTTTTATCTACAAGCCATCTCAGTGTACCCATTGCACACTAAGGTAAGCCGTATGGAGGGATTGAAAGCATAGGGACTACATTAAAAAACCACATGAAAGGAGTAAAATAAAATCAATGATGGTTGGGCCAACATCAAGAGCACATGTCAAGGCCTTGATGAAATGATTAATTCATATTGCATGGCTCATTATAGGAAAGCCATTTTAAAGTGAAGTTGGAAATTAAAAACTTAATGTAATAACATGTTGGGCAGATCATGCATTGATAAATAATGAAAAAGTGATAGTTTTTAATTTTAGAATTCAAAGAAAAGCTTGCTGGGTCGATTCATTCAAAATGCCCAAAAGAGGGCAGTAAAAATATCTAAAAGAGGGCAAAAAAAGAATTGAGGGTTCAATTCCTCCGGCACACACCTAATTTCATGCAGTGGCTACCCAGTGGGCATCTCTGAGGCAACCGACCAGGGTTTTTTGTTTTCCACACTATCCATGGTTGAATTAGTCGAAGAGATATCCTCACAACAATCGGGAGATATAATCATTTCTCCTAGTGAAATCCATGGAGAAATTTTTTCAGATGAAAGCCTAAAAGAGGAAGGCAATGTGCTCTCAAAGAGCTTCAAGAATTTGAGTCCTAACGTAGTAGAGGCATCACCATCGTCGTCGCCATCATTGTCATATGTTCTTGAGAATAATTTGTCGTTTGGTAAGCTAAATGTGCAAGCTCCATAGTTTATTCCTAGAGTGCAAACACCAGGACCTGTTCAAACGAGTATCCACACACCCAGTCTTGCGTTTGTCAACTTTACACTATTGCCATTGCTGTTGCCGCAGTTGGTTGAGCAGCAGCACGAGACCAAGCCCACATTCGCCTCTACTTTTTCTCTGAAACGCCTGATCAAGGAATTGAGGCAAAAGGTTGTCAAACAGGTAGGCAGATGCTAAAATATATGTTATTTCTTGTTTCAAGAATCAAAATTACTTTTTGTCTAGTTAAAGGCAACAATAGGACTTCCCAAGATTAATTTATAAATGCTTCTAGAAAAACCTTTTGAAGTTTTTCTACATGGACGTTTTGGCCCACGATATGAAGAGCATGTCTTATTTTATGTCCATTTTGCTTGAAATTTTGAATTTTGATAGCTTTTCTAGAAAACATGTCTTTTTTATTTTCCCCCTATATTTGATGATTATGATCTTCTTCCTTATACTTGCCCGGGGCTTTGCTCTGCTTCCCTAAGCTCCTTTAAAGGAAAAGGTTTAAGTTCAGGCATATTCTAGTTGAAAGTTTTAAGTGAACTGGTTTGGAAATGTATACTTACTTAGCTTATGAGAAAGGCCAAAATTAGGCACGGTCTAGGTTAATGTTTGGAAAAAGATGATTTAATGTGAAAAATGTCAAGTAGGGCATGGTAAAGTTCAAAGTTTGAAATCAGAAGATTTTGGATTTCTATGCTTCCCTTGCTTTAATTAAAGTTTTATGGTAGGTTTAGTTTACAGTTTTAAAATAGAAAATTCTAAAAACATATATGTTGTCCAAGTTTTTAATTGAATCAGACCTTGCATAATGATATGAAAACAATTCAAATCGATTTTTTCCTTATCTCAGATTTAGTGCAACTGTAGCATGAAATCATTAAATTAGTTTTACTTTTGACCTAGTTGCACATGTAATGAGGGATATTTATACCTAGATATATATACACACACATATGCATATATTTTATCATGTTCAATACTTGCATCTTTCTGAATATGACTAAAATCTCTTTATCCTTGTCACAAAACAACATGAATACGGTTAGGAAAACATGAATTTTAGATAGCATTTGCATCTTAAATAAATATCGCATGAAGTTCATGTTAGAAGTATAATATTTATAAAGAATCATCATACATATCGTATTTGCAAGAAACTTAATTAGAAATTCACGTTAATTTATTGCATAAAAAGAAAAAAGGAATTATTTATTAGGCATATGCATGTTCTGCCATGGATTGTCTTTGTAAAGAAAGTAGTTTATTTTTCTATGCATGTGGTGGGTTTACCTTCCGGGAAAGGGTGTTGAATATGAGCTAATAGAGAAGGTTGATCCTCTTTTTGGGATCCACCAGAATACTCATAAGTGCTTTGGCCAAAGCCATGTTTTCATTGAAATAGATGAATGTTTGCCTAGTAAAGTATATTGATATGTTTCTCTATCATATCTTGATAGTAGGGCATTGCATGTTCATGTTATAAATACATGTAGATATATCAAGTTGCACAAGGTTTCCATCATGCCTATTGTTTCCAGGTTTCTAGGCATTTCATGCAGGGTCGGGTATTGATGTAAATTTTATGCATTTAAGTGAGGAATCTGTGCGATCTGATCTGTATCTACTTATCAAAATCAAATAAAATCAGATATATGGGATGGATGAAAGTCATAAGTAGAGAGAAGCTTTCAACCTCTACTCCCTTTTTCTTTCCACGCGCTTTCCTACTCGTGCATTAGTTGAATATAAATAATAAATGATTTGATGCAATATTTTGTTGTATTTTGTCATCCCTTTTTCTTTCCATGCGCTTTCCTACTCGTGCATTAGTGGAATATAAATAATAAATGATTTGATGCACTATTTTGTTGTCTTTTGTTATTTATTAATTTTTTCAAATGAATGGTTGAGATGCATTCTATAGTAGTCCTTTTAATCTGGATCATTTGCCTATGTATTTGAGGTAGTGCTACTCACTAAGGGAAGGCTTTTAGTCTAAATATAAACTATTTAGTGATAGGCCTATAAATATTTGTGGCTATAGGCCATCTGATAGCACCTTTGGTGCTTTTACTAGTATATATATTTTTTAAATATTATTTGGCCATTCCATTTTGCCTTCATTTGTTGTTCCCATCATCAGGTTTTTCTCGTTTATGCAGCTTCTTCCTGGAAAAGATAGAGAAATGAAGGAAGACGTTCCCTGTTGAGGCCTGCCTCAGAAAATACAGAGGAGGGGTAAAGAAAATCCTAAGAAAAAAAGAAACCCTGGGTGTATGAATGTGTCATGATTTATAAATTAATGAGAGATGCATTGCATCAAGTTCCTGCCGATGATGTGGCAAATCTAATGATTGTTGTTGTAATTAATAGTTGTTATGTCCTATTGTATGTGTCTATTTTCAAATTGCATTAGGACTATCATCAACTTTTTGAAATCTAGAAGTTGAATTTGAAAGATTTAGTAAGTTGAAGAAGTATCCAAATTATTTAACAATGAGATTAAATATAAACTATAGCATCGTTGCTCAAATTTTTCATTCTAGTACTTGGTTTTTGCTTGGGTTTGAATCAATATTGTCACATATATCATTAAACATTACTATGTATTGAACCATAATGGTGGGAAATGTCATATATTGTGCTTTCAAGGTAGAAATATTGACAAACAAAATTGAAATAGAGAAGAAGATAATATTGTTCAATGTGACATAATTCTTTTCAAGTGCCCATATTAGTTATCTCTATACTATTCTCTTGTAAAATTTGTTGAAGATCAATGTCTAATTTATTAACAAAGGAACTACAACATTGGTGGTGTAAACATGCATGCCATGCTTCTCCAATTGTAGTTATTGCTATCAAGGAAGGAACTTCTAGATTACTTGATCCAACAAACATGATTCTGTATTAGCAATGTTGTTATTGTGAAAAGAAGATTGAGCAATAGAGATGCATGACTATGAACATGAAAATGAGCATTCAAGATTACAATTATAACTAGTCAATGGGTCTTCTTCCAAAGGCCTTTCAATGGTAATGTTGGTGTTGGGGTTGGTAGTACCCCTAGGAAGAGAAACAGGTACTTCCAAATTGCTTGAAGAACCTCCAAGTAATTGAGGATTCTTCTCTATCATTCTTGTTGAAGACTGCATGGAATTATTTGTGACCAAGTCACAAAAGTCGTACATTTTAGCTTCTACTGAAAAATATTTCATGGTCAAATTTCCACATGTATAATTAGAGAAAGCATCTTGCAACATGTTAGTATGGTGAATATAATCTATATTTAATATGAAGAAAGACATGAAAGCATGAAAAGGAAGAACCAATTGATTGGAAATGAACTTACATGGATTTGAACCCATACAGATGAAATGTGTAATTGCTCTAATGCCTCTCATCGATATGGCTGCAATATCATGAGCATAGGGAGCCTCTTCTACTGTATCAAATGTTCCAAGCCATTGACGTTTCTTGGAGTTTGGGTACCAAATTTCTATAGCATAAGGATCCCACGGGCATTGTTTAACACCTCTGTATTTGCCTATATTCATGGAATGTTTGGATTTGGTATCGTTGAGGTACATGTCTTTGGTTTTCCTTGAGCCTTCTGAATTTAATTGCAAGGTGTTGGTGGGTTGAAGATTAACATGGTTTGATGTGGAGGAAGAATGAATAGTGCATAGGAGAACAATAGGTTGGCTGGAAAGGAACTTGCATGCCTCTAAATTGTTGTACAAGAAATTGGTCATAGCATTGATTCCTTTCATGGATATAGATGCCTTATCATAAGCATAAGCAACATCCTCTACTGTATCAAACGTCCCTAACTATTGGTGTTGTTTTTTATAGTTGCAGTCATAGATTTCTGCACCATAATGTTCATTTCCACATTTTCTAACACCTATGTATCTTCCTTCCTTTCTTGAATTTTTCAAGTTCCTAGGACTAATTCTCCAATCTAGAATTGCTGGATTATTTTTCCCATAGTCTTGATACCTTGGTTTCTCTAACAATTTCTCTATCATCTTATAATCTAATTTTCTTGTCATTGTCAATTGTAACCAATCTATGCAACTAATGTTGCATAATCAACTCATTCATTACTTTAATATCCTGCAAAAGATTTATGAACAAAATAAACATGCTTGGTACTTTTGTTGAGAGCACTTTGCTTATTATAAAAGATTTATTATTAACATGAGTAATCTCATGATTAAGACAATGCCAAGTGCTTGACGTACCTTGCTCAAATCATAACTTGTTCTTTGCTTGCAATTGTTTCAATATCTTTGAATATGTGAAACTACAAAGCTCTTGTCAGTTGTTCCTTGACTTCAACAATGATCTCTTCTTAATCTTAAGAGCGATGGAAGAAGCGAGGTAGGGGACATGATATGCAACACATATCAATGAAATGTGGAGCAATACAACAGGATGAGTAATATGCAGATAGAAAATATGACAAAACTACTAGTATTATGATTGAAATAGAGAGCTATAAGGACTATGAATAGGTCAATTATTAAAATGACAAAGCTCGATAGAAAAACATCATTGTAAAGAGGATCAACCATCATATCATCTATTGCAAGTGACAATTACAAATGAATAAGTATGATGAAGAGAATGATTGATATAACTACTCAAACTACTCTATTGACTGATTAAATCACTAAACACTACTTCTATGCAATCCAAGCACAACTACCCTTTGCAGATGCCAACAAGCAAAGACAACCAATGGCCACTTTAACCATTAAAATTGCAAAATTGTTGGATGAATATACAAAATAGAATAATTTCATTTGTCTCCATTAAGAAATCTCTTGATAATTTACCAATTAAGCTCATCTCACTTGACTAGAATGTTAGTTTAGACGTTGGCATACACCTCATAGAGAATATGGAGTTAGCTTTGGTTTTTGCCCTGTGTTTATAGATGTATTCCTTTGATGATTTCAAAATTTGACTTTTAAAGAGAAAAGCTAAACTAAGGTTTTAATCTAGAAAAATGTTAGGGATTTGCATTGAGATGGTTCATGGACCATGGTTGACAAGGATAAGTTTGTTGGAGTAGACAAAGCAATGTCCATTTGTTCAATTCCAACTTTCATCATGAATTTTATGGGATTTTTGTTAATAATGATTCTAAAGGAATTTCTACATAAATTCCTATAAGACTTGGATGCCATACATATTTAAAGTCAAAATTACAAGTATTGTAATTTTCTTCACAAACATTAGTAGCAAAAAGAACCAATACTCTATTCATATAAGAACCAATAGTACTTCTATTCTTTTGATTCCCTTTAGTGGGGCGAAGATTCATATTATATTGTTAACCATTTAACTGGGTTTATTCCACATCACGTTTCATGTCAATGATTTCTTTGCATTTAATTAACTTCCCCAAATGGAAATAATACTACTTTTATGCATAGACTTACCCCATACTTGCTAGATGACAATTTATACAGAAATTTTGATCCATTATTTCCCATAAGAGGAGCCTCAAAGGAGACTAGACAAATTGTAAAAGGAAAATTAACACAATTACATCCAGATATATTGATCAATTTTTTTTACCTGTGGAAATATCAATTTGCTAATTCTTGGCAAATTACACAATAAGATATTACTGCTAATGGTCTTATTTATTATTACATATCTAAAATAACAATGTTGAAAACGCGAATTCTGCGATATGAGTTTCTTGTAAATGAGAATTCAAAAGGTTAATGAATTCTTATCAACCACAAGAAATATTTATAACCTACCTTATCATCTGTAATTACAACTCATATCAATCACTAAGGTAACCCAAGGAAAAAGAGGCCCAAGATCTGAATGCACATCCAGTTACTTTTTTTTTTAAACTAGAGAAGGGGAGAGGGCACCCATAGATAAACTTAATTAAAATGTTTACAGCAGTTAAGGCCAAAGCCCAATCCATAGAAACAAAAAACAATAGTAATCCGAGAAAAACTGGCTCCAGTATCAAAACATAACCAAGAAAAAAACAAAAGATGTCACCCAAGAAAACTATGCTGAAGCCACCCCCACACAAACGCCAACTAAATGGAAGCACAGCCAACCAGCCACCCGTCCATGCACAGCCGCCAAGAAGACCCCACCACCCCCGCAGCACGCCATCAAAAAGTGTAAGCCAAAAACCACCACCTTATGCTGCTATGAAAATCTGCCAAAGGATTGAAGCCACTTGTCAACTGCAAAGTATCCCCGTCAGATAGGAGCTAGCTGTTGTGCTTTCAATAAAAACCCCACTTACTCTGAACATTAATGTTAGTCTTCTCCTGTAGATGAAGCATGAGTCGGGGCCGGATTCATAATCCCGCCTGTACACAAAAAGACTAAGAGAACAAAAATTGACTTACTTTTAGCTTTCAATTTAATGATCATGGTTTGTTACCTAACTGTAAGTAGGCAAGAATGAAAGAAAAACCAAGAAGTAAATCATACATATGAAGAGGTATGGGTAAAACAACTAGGTACAAACAATTCCATCAAATATAATCACTCAATTGAAGATTGGAACATACACTTAAACGTATCTGGTAGGGATTTTATCTCAATTGAGATCATACGCTCATTAGAATTTTACAGTTTTATACAAAAATGGTGGATTTATTTTATACCAAATTCAAAGTTTTATAATCCAATGACAAGAGTCAGATTTGCCATTGCAGTATTTTGTGAAGTCCAGGACTGCCATAAGGAAGCTTTATTCATAGATAAAGAAAGAATAAATAAGACCTAAATCTACAGAAATAAAACCAGCAATGAAAAGATTAAAATAAAAATAAAATTAGACATAGCTCCAAATTTAAAAACCAAGTGAACCTGATACGAGAATAATAAATTTAAAACCTAGAAAAAATAGTACATAGGAAGCATATTATAATTGTTAATATAAAGGTCATACTTATTCAATGCCCAAATGGAACAGAGTAATCGGTGTAGCCCAAGATTTTGCACCTCGAGATAATGTAAAAATAATCAGAAACCAAAGCATACTAACTATGGTAACTTGAGTTTATGGAGGGCAAAATAATCCACTTTAATTATGGAATGATAGCTAATGTTTGAATTTTAATAAGGCATGTGACAACATCAAGTAATTCACTCCTGCATGCATCCCATCTGGTAGTTTGTCTCTGATCCATGGCTATGTAAATTATTAAGAACATAAGTGGTATTGGTGGCGTAGTAAACATTATGACAGGCATGGCGTAGTAAATTATATTTTGTGATAATCAATCAGCCATTGCACTTTCTAAAAATTCAGTCTTTCATGGAAGAAGCAAGCACATAGACATTAAATTTCAGTTCATCGGAGAGCTGGTTAAAAATAATGAAATCAAACTTTTTTATTGCAGGTCCAAAGATCAGGTTGTTGACATTTTGACAAAACCTCTGAAAGAAGAAGATTTCAATGGACTGAAGAATCTTTTAGGGATGAGAAGCTGTCCCACAAATCAGATTTTAGGGAGGATGTTAAAATAAGAAAAAAACAATTTTGTCTTTGTCTATTGGGAATGCTTCCCAACATTTTCTGTATTACTTTTTCTGTTTGGGAAAGTTTCCCATCTTAGCTTTTAGTTTACTTTTCAGTATGTTTTATGTATATATTTCAGTTTTCTTTCAATAAAGTTGATGAAGACATTTTTGCAGCAAGCATATCAAATTTTTTCTCTGTCTCTCTTTGTTTTAAGTTATATATTTTTTTCTGGTTTATTTGCTGTGTACTAGCATTTTTTTTTTAGTTTAATCTTTTCTAACATATGGTATCAGAGCTAGGTTCAAAATGACAACAAATGTTAACAGTACACAACTACAAATTCCTAAATTTAATGGGAAAAATTATGATTTTTGGAGTTTTCAGATGAAGATTTTGTTCAGGTCACAGGAGCTATGGGATCTTGTGTAGAATGGGTATTCAGAACTAGTAGATGCAGCAACATTAGCATCCCTCACACAAAAAGAAAGGGATTTACTGCGTGATAATCAGAAAAGAAGCATGGGATCTCCTTCCACAATCATTTCAAGGTACAAAAAAAGTAAGAACAGTTCGCCTTCAAATGCTTAGAAAATATTTTAAAATTTTACAAATGTCAGATTCAGAAAGTTTAGGAGATTTCTTTACTCATACAATGGGTATAGTTAATCAGATGAAATCAAATGTTGAGGTTTTGACTAATCAAAAAATTGTTGAAAGTTTTGTAAGAAGTTTGCCTACAAAATATGATCCTACAGTTATAGCTATTGAAGAATCAAAAGATCTAACATCTTTAGATCTGTAGATGAGCTTATGGGTTCATTGTATACACATGAGCATAGAATAAATAAATCAACAAAGGAGCCTCTTGAGAAAGCTTTAAAGAGCAAGGTATCCTTGAAAGAAAAAGAAATGGCAGCAAAATCATCTTTAGCACAAAGAGGAAGAGGTAGAAATTCAGGAGGAAGAGGAGGACATTTTCAACAAAGAGGTAGAGGTCAAAGAGGCGATAGAAGTGATGAAGAAAATTGTAGTTCCAGTCAAGCAAGAGGTAGAGGCAGAGCAAATTTTCAGCAAAGAGGTAGAGGTTTTCAGAGGTATGATAAATCATCTATTCAATGTTATTACAGTCAAAAGTATGGATATTTTGCAGCTGAATGTAGGAAAAAGATTGTAGATGAAAGTAAACAAGAAGCCCAATATGCAAATGAAGGTGAAGGGCAGGAAGGATATGTCTTGCTAACATGCAGCACAAAGGAGGAAGTAAATGATGACAAATGGTATGTTGATAGTGGGTGTAGTAATCATATGACAGGACACACAGAGATATTTTAGAATTTGGATGAGTCCATCAAATCTGAAGTCAAGATGGGAAATAATACAATTGCACCGGTCATGGGGAAAGGGAGGATATTAATCACAACAAGACAAGGTGAGAAAAAATATATTGGTGATGTATTTTATGTACCAGGCTTAAAGCTTAACTTGTTAAGTGTATGTCAACTTGTGCAAAAAGGCCACACTATCAAATTTGAAAATGGTTCATGTATTATTGTTGATGGTAAAAACAAGCTGTTAACCAAAATACCCATGACTGCTAATAAGCTATTTTCCCTTAGTATCAGAAACAATATACATTTAAGTTTCAGTGCTCTTGTAAAAGACACACAGTGGTTATGGCATCTTAGGTTTGATCATTTGAATTTTGGTGGACTAAATATTTTGGATAAAAAGAACATGGTAACAGGTTTACCATTTATGCAAAGAGTAGATGAAGACTGTGAAGGTTGTATTGTTGGAAAGCACCATAGAGAACCCTTCCCAGTGAGGGATGCTTGGAGAGCTTCAGAGCCATTAGAGCCAGTTCACTTAGATCTATGTGGACCAATTGAGGTTGCTTCATTATCTAGTATGAGATATTTTTTGACATTTATTGATGACTATAGTAGGAAATTTTGGGTGTATCCTTTGAAAAATAAATCTGATACTTTCAAGAAATTCAGAGAATTTAAAGAATTAGTTGAGAAGCATAGTGGTTATTTTCTCAAAATTTTAAGGACTGATAGGGGTGGAGAGTATATTTCACATGATTTTCATAATTATTGTATTGAAAAGGGCATAAAAGGGTAGCTAGCAACAATGTATACACCCAAAATTTACCCAAAATTTTTTGGGCAGAAGCAGTTTGTTGTGTAGGTTATATTTTGAATAGCTGTCCTACGAACTCAGTTTGGGGCATGACACCAGAAGAAGAATGGGGAGGATAGAAACCTCGGGTAGATCATTTAAGAATTTTTGGTTGTATTGCTTATTCTCATGTTCTAGATGCACTTAGAAAGAAATTGGATGATAAGGCAGAAAAATGTATCTTTGTTGGATACAGTGAAGAATCCAAGGCATACAGGTTGTACAATCCAGAGACAAAAAAATTTGGTGATAAGTAGAGATGCAAAGTTTCTTGAAGATCAGGAGTGGTGTTAGAAATTGGAAGAGAAATATCAACAAGTTAACATTGAAGATGAAGCTACAAATCAACAACAAAATTCAGTTGTTAACACTGAAGCCAGAGCTAGTAGTTGTAGCATTCAACAATCTGCATTAAGAAGAAGCTCTTCTTCATCAGAAGGCAGTCTTTCTCCACCAAGTCATAGACATGTTTCATCAAGTAGTTCTTCATCATCCACTTTAGAATCTCCAAAAAGGTGTCAGAAATCAAGGAGTTTGTCTGACATATATCAAGAAACAACAAAGGTAAATGAAGATATTTGGCATTTTGCATTTTTTGCTGATAGTGATCCTGTTACATTTGAAGAAGCTATAAATGATGATAAATGGATTAAAGCTATGAATGAAGAAATTGCAGCCATAGAAAAGAATCAAACTTGGGAAATTGCAGATCTCCCCGAGCATAAGAAGCCAATTAGAGTAAAGTGGGTGTATAAAACAAAGTACAATGAGCAAGGTAAAGTGAATAAATACAAGGCCAGGTTGGTAGTGAAGGGCTACAAACAAAAATTAGGTATTGATTATAATGAAGTTTTTGCACCTGTTGCTAGAATGGATACTATTCGCATGCTTTTAGCTCTTTCAACACAAAAGGGTTGGAAAGTCTTTCATATGGATATAAAATCAGCATTCTTGAATGGTGTATTGGAGGAAGAAATTTACATTGAGCAACCACGTGGTTTTGAGATTAAAGGTCAGAGAGGTAAGGCGCTCAAACTAAAGAAAGCTTTGTATGGTTTAAAGCAAGCACCTAGAGTTTGGTATGAAAGGATTGAATCATATTTTTTTAAAAATGGTTTTGAAAAATGCCCTTATGAGTCCACCTTATTCATAAAATAAAATTAGAAAGGAGATGTTATGATAGTTTGTATTTATGTTGATGATTTGCTTTATACTGGAAATAATGAAAACATGCTTAGAGAATTTTCAGTGGGAATGAATAGTGAATTTGAGATGACTAATCTTGGTTTGTTGCACTATTATCTTGGTCTTGAAGTAACACAAAATAGTGATGGGATTTTCATTTCACAAGAAAAATATGCAAATGATATTTTGAAAAGGTTCAAGATGGGAAATAGCAAACCAACAATTACACCTATTGCCATGGGTGTGAAGTTGAGAAAAAATGATGAAAGCAAAAAGGTAGATTCTACATTGTATAAAAGTTTGGTTGGAAGTTTAATGTTCTTAACTGCAACAAGACCGGATATCATGTATGCAGTAAGCTTGATAGGTAGGTTCATGGAGGATCCACATGATACTCATCTACAAGCAGGTAAAAGAATACTAAGGTATGTGAAAGGGACTGCAAATCATGGAATTCTTTTATGAAAAGAAGGGTGTTTTGAGGTTAACTGGTTATACATTTAGTGATTGGGCTGGAAATCAAGATGATAGGAAAAATACTTTTGGGTATGCTTTTAATCTTGGGTCAGGTTTAATTTCATGGTCTTCAAACAAATAACCCATTATTGCATTGTCCTCAACAGAAGCAGAATATGTGGCAACCACATCAGCAGGTTGTCAAGCAGTTTGGTTACGAAGGATGCTTGAAGCATTGATGCAGCCACGAATGGAAGAAACAATTATATTTTGTGATAATCAATCTTCCATTGCACTTTCTAAAAATCCAGTCTTTCATGGAAGAAGCAGGCACATAGACATCAAATTTCAATTCATCAGTGAGCTGGTTAAAAATAATGAAATCAAACTTTTTTTTATTGCAGGTCCAAAGATCAGGTTGCTGACATTTTGACAAAACCTCTGAAAGAAGAAGATTTCAATGGACTGAAGAATCTTTTAGAGATGAGAAGCTGTCCCACAAATCGGATTTTAGGGAGGATGTTAAAATAAGAAAAAAATAGTTTTGTCTTTGTCTATTGGGAATGCTTCCCAACATTTTCTGCATTACTTTTCCTGTTTGGGAAAGTTTCCCATCTTAGCTTTTAGTTTACTTTTCAGTATGTTTTATGTATATATTTCAGTCTTCTTTCAATAAAGTTTATGAAGACATTTTTGTAGCAAGCATATCAAATTTCTTCTCTGTCTCTCTTTGTTTAAAGTTATATATTTTTTTATGGTTTATTTGCTATGTATTGGCCTTTGTCTTTTTTAGTTTAATCTTTTCTAACAAGTTGGACACGCTTCTAAAATTTGATGAATTAGCTTGTCTGTGCCATCACCATTCACTTCCCTGCTGCTGTAATCACAACCATTAGAGCTATCAATGCATTCCTTCGCTCCATTGCTATGGTGTCCTTGAGAAATAATAAGATCAAAAGATAGATGCTGGTTTTGGCAAGGATGGGTATACTGTAGAATAGGATTGATTTAACAAAAGAGGTGATTGGATGTAGTTTCAAACTGAGGCTTGGGTATTTAAAGAATGAGTGAATGTGTTTGACATAGGAAAACATAACAGAAAAAAAAGTATTGAAAGGACCAGGTGTTATTGGCAATGGTGTTTGGGTTACCTAACTTGGTAGCCGTTAAACGGATTGGAGTGTAGCATTGGAAAGATTCTAGTAAGGTATGTTTCAGTGGCCTACAACAGCTACTTTTATTAAATAAGTTATTAGGCACTAACGATAATGATGTCCCAGTTCTAGGATTAAAAGTTTTGCTGCAACATGTAAAATAATAGGAAATAATAGGGAGAACTTCTGCATTGATTATCATTTGGAATATGTAATTTTCCAAATTGAATAATGCTGGATAGATAATCTGTATTAGCATATTGTTATTCAATGAATGCAAGTATACCATTCTATCTACGTATGTTTTGCGTGTGAGGAAAGCTAAAATACTATGTTCACTTTCATCTTTCCTATTTTGACAGAAACGGCCAGAAGAAATAATCATATGTATGAAGGTAGTAGCTCATTCTTTAGTATTGTCACATTTGTCATGACCCATCAAAAACAAAACTATATTTGACTTCAGCTTTGATACAAAACAAAAGAATTATTATCTAACCCTAAGCTAAACATCTACCCTATAATTATGGATGCAGAAAATTGAGTTGGCAAGATTTGAATGATTTCATAGAATGTATATTTCTTTAGCCTAAGAGGTATTAAAAGTGGGCTTTAACCTCTGGTGGTGCACGGCTGGGAGAGGGATGCACACACACAAAGAAGCATCAGCACTGTAAAAATGGCAGCATAGTCGCCACTTGTCTTAGACTTTGCCCATCTTCAATGAAACTAAAACAACAAATGAATACAATCAATAGAAAAGAAGAAAGATTGATGCACACTTTGTTGTTGGTGAGCTTGGAACTCTCTCAACATTCATTATACACAGTTGATTAATGCAAGTCTTGTTGGATAACTACAGCAAATTTGTATTTTGCTGACCTCATTGCTGTGCAGTTTCTATTTTTTAGTTAGTTTTTTGTTAGTTGTTTTAGGAATTCTCTATCTATTTTTATGGCATGATAATGCATGTTAAAAACATGCTATCTTTAGTTTGTTTTTCCCATATAGTTTTTCCTTTTTCCATATAGTTTTTCTTTTAAAAAAGACAATGTAATAAGTACTATAGCTATTTGGTTTTTTCAAACAGCAATAAAAATTTCTTCAGTGTGTTGCATATATCCTTTTTATTGTTATTTGTTTGTTCCTCTTAAGGCTACTGCCATATTGTGGTTTTTTTATAATCTTCAAGTCTGAGGCCTAAGAATTTAGGGCTGTATATGTGCATTACAAGTCTTCTCTGAAATCCTTAAGTATATAATTTTTTGAAAGAGTTTAACAACCAGGGAAGTTGTGATTATTTATGGTTACTTATTTTTAGTTAGAATAGTTGCTAGTACTGCTCTGGTTGCATATAGGTTAGTGCCACATGAATTACAGTCTAGCGAAGGCAATCATAATCAGTAGAACTATTTTGTTAACAGAATCATATTCGATCTACATTGGCCACGTGAAACAGAGTCATCTGGAGCAACATGTTTCTTCCAAATCCCAAGGCTGACAATTGGTGCACAAATTCAATTTTCAACTAGTATCTATTGTAGATGATTGAGTTTGTTAGTTTTTGTTGAAGAATGAAGGACATAACAAATCTTCTCAAAGTCTTTTCATATGGAGTTTTCTATTTATATTTAATTTGGGCTGAGCACATGCTGTAGTCCGTGTGTGGAGAATTCCTTTTAATTCAAGATTAAGTGATGCTCTGAATGCATCTGGATTATATATAGGAGTTTGCCCATGGCCAGATGATGACAATGCACCCAGTTGAAACATACTAGTAAGAAATATTAATTCTCAAAGAAGCCACACCAGGTGGGTGCCTAAACATAGGGATTAACACTTCTCATCATCTCACTTGCAGGTTGGAAGGAGGGTGAGAGGAAGTGTGGGATCAAGATAGAGGAGCTATGATTCCTCATGCAATCCATTAAAATGCTTATTGATTTATTATTCAATTGATTTGTATTGTCTAACCCTAGATTAATCCCCTCTTTGTTTTTACCCTATTTCATATATAGTCATGGCTACGAAGGAGGGAACCAAAGAAATGCATGAGTTGTTTTCATTTAGCTATATATGGGAAGAGGGTTTATGAGTTAACCATGTAAAGGAGATGTTGAACTCTGTTATAAACCATGCATGAATACAAAACAGAGAGAGAACTACTATTATTAGTTTATATTTGCATTCAAAATGGTGTTTATTATTGTTATTCTCATTTGTATGGAACGGGATATCAATCTCTAATAATTTGTACTTAGAATAAGAGTTCTTCGAATAAACAAAGAAATCCAACCTTTTTTTCTCTATACTTCTCTGGTTGTTTTTAAAAAACACATTCTTCTGAATGAATATCTTATTCATAAGAGTGTTATGTTGTCATACTGACAATTCATCAATAAAATAAATTAATTCATCTCATTGAGAAGACAAGGCATGGTACTTGTTTGATAGAACAACTCAAAGAGACCTGTTCTCTCTCACTAGGATAGATGCAACAACTCTGCCATTAATATTAGCATCCAAAACAGCCTTACAAAGTGCAATCCTGATGCATATAGAAATTTTAGTAACAAGATGGTTGATGTTGTGATGGACATGGGCCTTGTGTATAGTTCTGAAATTGATTGTATGGAAAACTTGTGAATATCCAAACTTTACCTCAGGTTGAAGTTGGCTATGACAGTGCCCAGCTCAAAATACCATTTGAACAGGTTGAAGTTGGCTATGAAAATGGCCAACTCAAATGCCATTTGAACAAACATGGCGTCATACCCCTCAAATCCCTTGAGCAAAATATGCTTTTACTTCCAGCATAAATGATTTCCTACCCGCAATGTTTTGTCTACATTAATTTCACTATTGATTTTTACAGCAAAAAGTGGATTTGATTTGATTGTTGTATTCATTTCTTTGCCACATGTCTATTGTCCTCAGTTGTTGTCCTTGATGTCAAAGACACAATCTCTCTTGGTTGGATATGGTGATTAGATATTTGACAATGAGGCATTTGACAGTGACTTGGTGGCATTTGACGGTGACTTGGAATTTGACGGTGACTTTGGTATATGTATAGTTGCTATTCATGGTGACTTTGTGATTTTGACATACATGAGCATAACAGTTGGCATCTTGTTTCAGGTCTATGGCATCACTTTGTTTCATTTATGGTGACAAACTCATATACACATGATTTGTTGGCATATTCATGACACATTGTTTGATGGCAGTGATGTCAAACTTGGTCAATGTGGTGATGTTGACTTGGCTTGGCATAAGGTTTTAACTTGAGGACTATACATGTAAAAGTATTAATATCATGTGGCATTTTAATAGATGGCAAACCTAGTTGTGGACCCAGAATGACTATTTTTCTAAGCACTTAGCCGAGGGCACAATTGAAATATATGTTATATCATTGCAAAATGTTAAAAATCTTTCAAAGAAGCTTCCGGTAACTTGGTAAACAGGTTGAAGCAGTCAGTCTGTGTGTGTTGTTTGAGCCCTCTTTAGGGTAAACTGGCACAACTGGTAGAAACTATCAAAAAACATGAATTTGGTTTTTGAAACATATCATTTCATCCTTGTTATCTGTATCCACCAAGGAGTTGTTCAGCTATCACGAGAAAATCTATTTTTTGGGCTGGAAGATTGACTATGGGAGACGGCATAACTGATTAGAAAGTGGTTGAATCATGGCCGTTGACAAATTACATCGGAATCATGTTTTTATTAGGTGTTTTCAATCCTTTTCTGTGTTTTAAATTTGAAGTCCCATTTGTTGTGGTTACATGTCATTTATTTTTTTAATACCCACAAAAATTTCTTTTTTAAGGGTTTGTTAATCTCAGTTCTATGATTATTTATCTGAGAGGTTACTTTTGTGAAAAATTGATTCCTCGTAGGGTTTTGTTGTAATGTGGGGTTTTTATTTTTCTATATTCAAAATTAGTTTTTCAAACCTTAATTGTAGTCGTTTTATCCTTCTTGCTGAAGTGTCTATGCTGTGTATTGGTTTGGATTTTATCTTTTGTTGATGAAACCCTAATGTGTTGATTAGTGGGGGTGTTTGCTATACCCGTTTGAATCTTGTAACCAACAGTCTCGATTATGTTTCAATTTCAGTTTTATTAATCTTGATGGCTCGGTGTTAAACTTGGTAGTTTGATAACTGATGGTATTAACAGTGGTAAAGTTTTTTCAGTTATGATTCATCATTATACTTTGGTGGCACTCATGTAACAAGGTCAAAAAGATTATATTCTTTTGTGGTTGGCATTTTAATAATTTGTAATCATTTAATCTTTGCTAAGTGTCACAAATTATATTGAGCACTTAACTAGGATTTTATGATGCACATTCGGTAATTTGTTGCAGTAGTGATAATTTAATTACTTCTCAATGACATTGCAGTAGTGATACTTTAATTACTTCTCAATCACATGGCAGTTATGGATTTTGTGGCAGTTGTATTTGGTTGGGTTAGTTCGACCCAGTAGTGATACTTTAATTGCTTCTCAATCACATGGTAGTTATGGATTTTTTGGCAGTTGTATTTGGTTGGGTTAGTTCGACCCCAAACTGTGGATTAATGTTAAGTTATTACCTGCAACAGTTTTATGAAAATAGTTATCTCTTCAAATTGTTTCATGAGAAGAGGAAGTCATTATGAAATGTATAAAAAGGCTTTGAACATGAATTGTAATGTGGTTGTATATACACTTGATGTAATGTTGAGGATAGATGACCAAGTGCATTATCATTGATGTTAGATTAGAGTTGTTGTAATGGACTTAGAGAAATAGAGTGTCCCTCTGTATTTGTTTTTTTCTTCATGACTAAAAGGCCAAGTCAGTGAAACAAGAAATGACCTTTGCCAGTGAGGCAATGTTGTAGCCAGTGAGGCTTGAATTGTAGCCAGTGAGGCAATTGTAGCCAGTGAGGCTTGAATCATAGCCAGTGAGGCATGCAATCAGTGAGATTCATTTAATAAGCTAGTGAGACACTTTTATTGAGTGGTTTTCTACCCCAGAGGGTTTCCACTCCTGAAAATTTCTGTGTCATGGTGTCATCTGTTACTTGTTCTTATTGGCTATCTGCCTTATGGTGTTATTTGTCATTTATATCACATGCTCATAGAACTTGTTTACTTGTCTCTTTAATATTCTGATACATGCACCAATAAGCATTTAAGTTAGCATTTATATCTGCTATTTAAAACTTGCATTGAAAGTGTGAAAATTTGTTTTTGTTTTATGTGACACTGATTCACCCCCCGTCTCAGTGTCACCAAGTACTCCAACAATGTCAAACATAGAAATTTGAGTCACAATTTTAATATTTTTTAATGTCATTAAAAAAAAAAAAATTTTATTTATGCACTTACTGTTCATATAATAAACTAATAAGAATTCAAATAAATAGCATTTTCTAAATTATTAAATAAGAAAAATATTTATAAACTATAGTATTTTGGGGGAAAAAATTTAATACTCTACAATGATTGGCTACATGAAAAAAGAAATTGCATCTAACCCCATGCATTAGTAATACTGCCTACGACATGAACTAATAAACGTTCTTGACAATCTAGATTTATGTTTGTGTTTAATATAGGTATAATCAAATCATACTTTCAATATATTAAAAAAGTTTCAAACTATAAATTTCATAGTGACGGCAAGAAAAAATATCTAAACTGTTTAAGGATTTTTAAGGATTAACTTGTAAATGTGAAATGATTGATCCAAAACACACTAATATTCACATTCATTCATTTCATTCATTCAAATGGGTACATAACGCCTTACTAAAACTTCTCTTGATCCCTTAAGCTACTGGCCTTTGGACATCATTAAAATTCACATTCATTCATTTCATTCATTCAAACTTTTTGAATATTTTAATGAAATAAATGAAAAATGACAAAACCAAAAACTTTTTGAATATTTTAATGAAATAAATCAAAAATGACAAAACCATTTTATTGGTCAGTGCTATGACCGTATTAAACGGATGAATGCTTCATTTAAGTTGTATGACCCACCATAATATAGGTCCATTAAGGTTTAAAACCAAAAGCAACAAGCATTTAAAATAAAGCAAACTCAAATCAAAACTATGTAAGGCATAATTAAAACTTCAAAGTAGAAAGATAATTCAAATAACTTAAGCACATAGTTAAAAGTCTTAGGCTATATGAGATTTTAAATAATGCATAATTAATAGATATATTTGAGTATTATATTTTAAAGTTATATATTTAGATTAATTTATTATATAATTTAATATTTATAAATATTTATTATTTAGTTATTTATGTTTTATATATAAAAAATAGTACACTAATTATATATATTATATAATATATTTTATATAATGTACAGTATTAAATTATTATAATAATAATATTATAAAATTGTATATTTGATTATATATTTATTTTATATAATTATATTTATTATTCTTTTTTCATATATATCTTTATGAAAAAGTGGACAAAACCTCTCAAACAAATTAAAAAAAGACCTTGTTCAAAATAAGTGGTTTTTAACTCATTTATTGAAATAGCTGGAACTTTGCTTACATTGCACCGGAAAAGAAAAATTGTTCACAAAACAGTTCCTTTATGCTTTATTTCCCACATAGAACCATTACATAAAAGTGAAGTCAATTTTATTGCACCAGAAAACAAAAATTGTTCACAAAACAGTTCCTCTATGCTTTATTCCCCACATAGAACCATTGCATAAAAGTAAAGTCAATTTTCAAATATGTCAACCATTGCATAAAAGTGAAGTCAATTTTTAGACATGTCAATTGTAATGCCCTTAGGCTTACTCTCAGTTGTCTTGGGGATTGTCACAGTGAGCACCCCATTTGCCATGTTGGCCTTCACTTGATCCAACTTGACATTCTGTGGTAGGTGGAAGCGGCGACAAAAAGTGCCATGTAGTCTCTCCCGACAATGCCACTTGTCATTCTTGTCCATCTCATCCTTCTTACACTCCCCACTTATACGCAAAACATGTCCCTCTTCCACTTGGAGTTCCACATCTTCCTTTGTCAAACCTTCAAAAGCCAAAAACAAAAAAAATGATACAAATAAATTATACACATTTTTTCATATAATTTAGATGATATTTTATGAGAATTCTATTAAATAATCTCAAATCAATCTTCATACAATTTCGAGTCAATATTTTATATGATTTAATAAATATTACTCAAAACTCAAAACTTAAATCTTAAATAAAACAATATACAAATTAATATAATACCATCTAAATTATCATAACCTATTAAAACCCCCCATTAACAATACCAGGCAAGTTAGCTTTGAAGATGTGGGTAAGATCAGTTTCAAGCCAATTCACATTAATATGAAGCGTGACATGATCAGACACCCACGTAATAGGATCCCTTGAATCAAGATCGAATGGATCGAACACTCGACCTTTTCTGTCCCCATTCCATTGTGCCGTAGACATGCTGGAATACTATCACTGCAAAAACAAAACCCCAAAACATAAATAGTTGTATTTTTTAATTTTCTTTGTGGGTTTTAAAGATTTGTTTCCATTGGAAAGATACTAAATAAATTTAATTTATAAGTTCTATAATCTAATTCAAATGATATAAAAAATTTAATTATAATTTTCTAAGGGAATTAATTTCTTATAGTAAAAATCTAAAACAAAAGGTCATTAAACTAAATATTAATTTTTTTTGGCCTTTCAAGATTAAATAACCCTAACCCTAACCCTAACCTTCATTAAACTAAAGTAATTTATCCTGTAGATTAATTTTTTTTAGGTTTTAAAGATTTGTTTTAACTGGAAAGATATTAAATAAATTAGAATTTACAGGTTCCATAATTTAATACAAATGATATGAAAGGTCATTAAACTAAAGTATAGTAATTTACGCGGTTAATTTTTTTTGTGGGATAGCAAGAATTCTTAGCTCTAACAATTAATTTTTAATGGAAAGAGAGGTCATTAAACTAAATATTAATTTTCTTTGGATTAATTTACCCTGCCATTACCAATTCTTAGCTCTAATAACAATTAGTTTTAAATAGAATAATTTTCAATAATTTAATAGAATTAATTCCCATAATAAAAATCT
Organism: Cunninghamia lanceolata; assembly: GCA_027924645.1. Taxonomy (NCBI): domain Eukaryota; kingdom Viridiplantae; phylum Streptophyta; class Pinopsida; order Cupressales; family Cupressaceae; genus Cunninghamia; species Cunninghamia lanceolata. The sequence continues at coordinate 13,400,072 of BSBN01000584.1, read as the reverse complement.
AAAATAGTCATTAAACTAAATATTAATGTTCTTTGTGTCTTTTAAAGATTGAAGAACCCTAACCCTCATTAAACTAAAGTAAAATAATTTACCCTGGCATTAATTTTCTGTGTCTTTTAAAAATTTGTTTCAGCTAAAAATATATTAATTAAATTATAAGTTACTTTTAACTGCAATTTTGTTTCTATTTTAATGAGTACCCTATAAATAGACTAAGAGTAAATAATACACAATATCTAATCTAACCTTCTATAATAATAGCAATTGCATCACTTCATAAATTAATTTTGTAAGAAAAGAAAAAAAAGGTTGCATAGTGATGCCCTTACCTATTAAACTTCTACTCCTTATGATTAAAATTCTGCTTCTTCATTCAATTTGCTCTATTTTTATTTTGATTTGTGTTTGAGTACCACTTATATTTATACACATTATTTTATTTATGTTAGCTTTATTTATTTTTATGTTCATTGATTTAATAAGACTATGTGGGTTATATCTTTCTAATTTAAAATAATTTATAATTATTTTTAAAAAACTATGTGGGCTTTATAATAACTTATAAAAACTACAATTTAACCTACCAAAGCAAGGTGCTAAAAGCGGGGAGGCTAAGCCTCTTTTAACCTACCAAAGCAAGGTGCTAAAAGCGGGGAGGCTAAGCCTCTAGAAATTTCAAGAACATTCTCAGTGAAGCATTATAGTAATGCAACCTAATCAATTTTTAATTATATTTCCACTATTCCCTATTTAAAATGGAACTCCCTAGAAGCATAAGTTACGTTTAAAAAAGATGAATCGGAATAATTTTGAGACTTGGTATTTGATATCTTAACAAGTTCCATGTAGTGGTTATACCACTAATTTTAAAGTATTGTAATAATAGTATTTGTTTGAGTTAAAAATTTAATGAAAATGTATTTTGAAATAATAGAAGTGTATACGCCTAAAAATGACATGATTCATCCTAAATAAATATTCTAAATATTTATTCCATTCTTCAATCAATTAAATAAATATTCTAAATTTATTTAATCGATTCACTGCTCCATAATTAAATAAAATTTATTTATTTAATTAAAATTCTTCTAAATGTCCTACACAATTAAATAATCATAAATTATTTAATTAATCCAAATTCCTCTATCCTAAGTTCTAAATTCTAAAAATCCACCTCACCTTTCCACCTCACCTTGTCCACCTCATCAGGTTGCACATGTAATTAAATGCCTATTTTTCTCTCACCCACATGGCCTATTTCTTCTCAAATCAGAAGTTAGTTAACTAATCAATCAAATCTGTTAACTAATTAATCATTTGAGTTCATTGGTCAATCTATTATGTTGACTCCTCAATCAACCCAGTTCACTGGTCAATCAATTCAGTCAATCCCATAATCCACTCTTCTAACTGATCAATCAAGTTTGTTAACTGATCAGTCAATGGAGTTAACTCTCCAATCAATTTTGTCACATCCCCTCTTTCATGATGGAGCTGGGACACTTGTCACATTTCTACTGGTTTCACATTCCTCAACCATTCTCAGCCGTTGATCTTCATATCTCCTCTCAACCGTTGATTCTCATTCTTCTGAGTCTATAAATGAAACCTCATTCTTCCATTCTGATCATCCAGGCTTTTGACATCGTTACTCTACAGAAATATCACCAGCGCGCCTTTGGCACCCTTTTACCATCCACAAGCTTGAGATCACATACTTGCTTTGAAGCTCATCTTCATTGCATATCACCATAGCCATTTACCATCGACTTCCTACAAATAGCTAAAAGAGTGCACTCTCTGAGGGCTCACTTCATTTGCAAAAGGACGGTTGTAATAGGCAAACAACAGAAGCATCGATTTCAAGGAAGGTTTGCTTTGTGTTATTCATTGCTATTCACTTTCAATCTTTCTTGTTATCTTCTATTCTGTTGATGTTTGGGTCTTATAAAATTCATTTGATTGATCTGCATTTTACCCTTACAAGAAGAATTAGGTTAAGTTGCAGTTTCATATAAATAATTTGAGGAAACATGGATAAATGAGTTGTGACAAAGTCACCCTCAATTAAAAGATTTGCTATAAAACTTAAAATTTGAACTATATAATATGATAGAGTTGTCCATACCCATTCAAAAGGCACTTGACATACATGTAAATAAAGTTATTGTAAAAAGTTGCACATTTAGTAAATGCAACTAAATGCAGATATGTTATGGTGAGCCCTTCAATCACTACTGCGTCTTTGCAAAAAGATGTAACAACTACAAATTAACTATGATATCTCTCTCGAAGCACTTTAGATATATATTTTAAATATAGGTATGCTAGTGGCATATGGAGCCGTGAGCCTAGTTCTAATTATATTGTATAATTATAATAAGTATTACAATTATATAATATAATATTATAATATAGATTAAAAATATTATTATAATATATTATATAATAATTATATATAATATAATATTATATAATAATTATAATTATAATATATAATAATTGAAATTATATATTATATTATATAATTATTCTAATTCTAATTATATTATATATTATATTTAGGATTATAGTTAGGGGTTAAAATTAAGTTTAGGGTTACTGTTTAGGTTAGAATTAGGGTACCTATCTTAAGGTTTAGATTCAAATTTAGAATAACCCTAACCCTAATTCTAACCCCAACCTTAATCCTTACCTAATCCGTATTCTAACCTTAATCCTAATTATAATTGTAACCCTAACCTAATCCTTATTCTGATTCTAACTCTAACAATAGTAACCCTAACCCTAAATGTAACATTAACCCTAAAGAAGGATGTGATAACCCCGATTATAACCCTAACCCTAAATATGACCCTAACACTAACACTAATCCTAATTATAATTTTAACCCTAACCTAATTCTTATTCTAACCCTAACCCTAAGTAAAATTCTAACCCTTACCCTAATTATATTTGTAAACCTAATTTTAATCCTGATCATAATTGTATCCCTAAACTGAACCCTAATTGTAACTCCAACCCACTTGTAATTCGAACCCAAATTGTAACTATAACCCTAACCCTAATATACTAACCTTAACCCTAATTCTAACCCTGACCTTAACCCTTACCCTTATTTTAACTCTAAGCATGATCCTGATTGAAACCCTACTAATAGTAACCCTAACCGTAATTGTAACATTAACCCTAAAAAAGGATGGTGTAACACTAATTCTATCCACAACTCTAATTTTAAGGCCAAACCTTTGATTATATATCCACCCTAATTCTAATTTTAAGCCTTATTTTAACCCTGACCAATCATAATATTTTTTTGGTTATATATTTGCACTAATTAAAACCCTAATTAAAACCAAACCCATTATCCTAATTCTAACTATAACCCTAATACTAACTATAACCCTAATCCTAACTATAACCCGAACCCTAACCATAATTATACTCCTAACTCGAACCTTAAACTAAACCCTAACTTAATTTTTTAAATAACCCTAACCCTAAGTAAAATTCTAACCCATACCCTAATTATATTTGTAAACCTAATTTTAATTGTGATCATAATTGTATCCCTAAACCAAACACTAATTGTAACCTTACATCTAACCCTAACATTACTTCTAATCCTGACACTAATTTTAATCATAACCATATTTGTAACCCTAACCCTAATTATAACAAATCCCATAACCCTAATTCTGTACCTAACTCTAAACCTAACCCTAACCCTAAATATGACCCTAAAACTAACCCTAATCCTAATTATAATTGTAACCCTAACCTTTAATCCTTATTCTAACCCTAACCCTAATTGTAACATTAACCCTAAAGAAGGATGTCATAACCCTAATTCTATCCATAACTCTAATTGTAAGGCCAACCCTTTAATTATATATCCACCCTAATTCTAATTCTAAGACTTATTTCAACCCTAACCCTTATTATAATCATAATATTTTCTTGGTTATATATTTGCACTAATTGAAACCCTAATTATTGTTGATAACTGAGAGAGGGGGTGAATTAGTTATCCTAATAATTCTTCTTTCTAAACTTTCTTAGTAAAAATGTAGCATTAACACAAATAAGCAAACATAAATATGAAAAGAAGAATACACATGACACAATATTTTTGACGTGGAAACTCTGTTAAGGGAGAAAACCACGGGGTGATTAACCCAAGATTGTATTCTCTGTTAGAAGAATGGAAATACAAAAATGGCACTTGCCAATTAGGGCTTACTGCCCGAGCACACTGCTCACAAGAGGCACACTACCTACAAAGAGACACACTGTTTACAAAGTGATAAGAATTATAAACTTGAACTGGTTAGGAGCATCTACATATGCTAGAGTTCAGTTCCGGTTAGGCTCAGTACACTGATCTGCTGCACTTCATCTTTACTCTTCTCTTATGCTGCTTTCCTCACATACCGGACCTTCCTTCCTGCTTCTATTCTACTCTTCTAATCTTATTCGCACATATCCAACAACAACAACACCTCTCACAACTAAATCCATCTTGTATATATATCTGCACAAGTGATTTCGTTACCTTTCTAGTCGGCACCCGGAATAGTCAATCTTTTCACAAATTTTGATCTGTCGACTGAATCCTTGCTTACCAAACATTGCGGATCAAGAATATACTTGTGGAAGTCATCAATCATGTCAGCCAAACATAACTTAGCCTTAAGAACCTTTTCCATCATCAGTAACACATCTGGAAAATAGTCTGAAGTTCTGTTAGTCAGTTCTTCCTCTGTTCACACTGTCACTCAGGAACCCGGTACTCAAGTATTCATATCTTTTACCTCATCTATCACTAGAGGCTAAATCCTTGGAATATAACACTCAAGGTAGTCCTCTTAACTTCCCCAAATCTACGCTTCACCAAGATACTTCCTCTGAGAGATCCGGACCTGTCTGTCAGACCTTGCCACATGCTCTGTTCTTGTTTATTGGACCACAACAATCTTCATTCTGACTTCCGGTAGAGACACACCATGTCCTACAGATGTGTGGGATGAACTTTATTGCCATCAATGACAACAATCATGAATCCATAGAGTGTCTCTTGCCAACAATCTCCCCCTTTGGCATTGATGGCAACACTTAGTGAAAAATGACCAAGTGTTTACACTATGCTCCCCCTTGGCTGATGCTCTGTCTTTATATACATTTTCTGGAGCTCCCCCTTAGTTGGATTCCTCATTTTTCACTGCTCCTTACTCCCCCTTTGACATCAATGGAAAAGGGTAGGGGCTGCATACCAAAATTTTCAAAATTTTAACTATACTTAGCCGCATAAGTATATATATGGAATACTTACATATACTTAAGTATGTCTGTAAAAGTGTTCTTCAACTATACAACTTCTGTCACCCAACTCTGCTTCATCCTGTCCAAAATTGAGATGTGGCCACTCAACAGGAACGTAAAAGCTTTTGCCCTCTTGAGATCTGTTGGATCATTTGTCCGGGCGGTAGTCTGAGCATCACTTATGGCCTCATGCATGGCCTCTAACTTAGGGATAATGATCCTTCTAAGTTCACTCATTCGGCTAATTATATTCTTCCTTTCCTTCTCAAAATTCTTTATTGCATTTGTGATTGCAATAGTCTGATATTCTTGATTGACTATGGAGGAAGAGAGAGGATCAAAACTTTGAGACAAACTTAGTAGTTTATCCTCTTGCTCTTTTATTTTCTTCTCAATCTCCACTATTGCTTTGGACCAGGAAATGCAAAATTTGTATAATTCTCCGCCATCTTTAAGAGCATTTTCTAAGCTTTTTATCCCAATATTCATATTTCTCCTATCATTAATGATCAACCCTTGTACCTCTGAGAGTCTCTTATCCAAAAGCTCTTTCCAGACCTTTTCTTCAGCTGACTTCTCTAGTGAATCAAAATGTGTGCTAACACTATTGACTAGAGTTTTGAGATTACCAAATGAGGAGACTGTGGGATCCTTCTGAAATGATGGCATGATCTTTTCTATCACTCCCGAAGTAGCCTTTATCAACTCACAATCATCCATATGAGATTTTAGGAGTTTCTCATTGGCTTTGGCATTTACAAATGAGGCTATCTTCATTGTTTGTACCAGAGAAAGAGAATCAAAATCAAATCATCGTTTTAGCCATTCTGGTTCATCAATCTCCATGCTCTCTTTTGTCAAGAAGTCCTTGACAAATTCTAGAGTGTCTCTTGTCAGAGATAGATGTTTCTTCTTTTCTGCACTCTTAGAACTGTCATCTTCTTTTTCCTTCACCTCTGCTTCTTTCTCCTGTATACTGTCATCTCCTTTAGATCCAGAGGCTGTAGGGGAAACCGGAGGAGAGATATTAGTTTGTTCATGAGCCACCTCTTCTAGAGCAGAGGATTCTAGGTCCTTAGCTGTTTCTGCACTGGTATTCATAACTTCTACTGTTGTTTTCTCAGAAGGCTCTTCTACAACATTTGCAGATGAGGGATCAGTACCCAAGTCCTCTATAATAGGAAGATTGAATCTTTTGAAGGTTTTCTGGAGAATCTCTTCAGTGTCCTTGGCTACTTTGTCAGTCTCACCAAGCATGAGCTGATTCATCCTTGCTTTGCTCTTGAACTCATCCTTACAGTCTTTGAATACCGTGTTCATTATCTTGGGATCGATTGAAGGATATAGCTGAATAGCTATCTGTTCCCGGATCTCAAGGTCTTTTGCCATGGCATTGTTCTTCCTCATTTCAAGCCTTTGCTCTAAGCTTTTGGGAATTAGAGAGATGATTTCAATAAAGGCTTTATTGTAAATGTTCAAAAACTTGACTGTGGCTTCCTCCAGAATTTGTTTATCTGCTTCATTATATTCATCATAGAATTCTGTTAGAGGTTGCAGGTTCCCATCCACAGTGATTGCTTTTACTACATCATCCAAGGAGAGAGTGGGTTTTTCAACAAATTCCTCTTCCTTCTTTTCTTCTCCTTGACCGGTAGAGTGTTTACCAGATGATTTCTTCTTCTTCTTAAGTTTCCTTATCTCCTCATCTGATTTGGTTTCCTCATCATCCTTTAGGCTAACATATGACCTTGTTGCCTTTTTCTTTGTCCTCTTTTCTCCTTTTCTGGATGTCTGGACTTCTGGTTTTGAGTTTTTAGCAGGGACAGGTGCTGGTTTCTTTGAAGATCTGGTCCGGGTGGAAGTTTCTACCGGAGCACTTTTCTTGCTTCCCTTTTCTACCGCTTTCTTCTCTTCCTCAGCTTTTTGTCTCTTTTCTCGGTTGGCATCAGGTGCCTCCTTTGAGATGCCAAGGCCTTGGGCAATATGTTCTACTTCTTTTCTCACTTTTCTTTTCATCTCTGGTTCTCTGAGTTCCACATGAATTTTTACACTCAGCTCCTCAAAGGTTCCAAACCTCTCTGCCTTTGGATCTTTAGGCTGACTTAGCATGTGTTGAACATGCAGCTCTACAATCTGTTCATCATCTTCATATCCCATGGGCATGAACCACCCTGTCCTTGGTTCTACTACCTCCATTAGGCACTGATTAGTTTCTACCATAAAATAGACTGTGTCTTTATATTTCTCAACAAGAGACTGGGGAATCCTTTCTCTTGCTTGCATCATGTTCTGAAAGTTCTTGAAGTATCCCCATAGAGCTGTATTTTGTGCTTTGTTATCACCAAGTTCATGTAAATAATCTCTGATTTGGATGGCTACTGGCCTATCACTCTCCCATACGCAGCCACTAGATCCAGGAAGCTCATTCATAAAGTAGAAGAACAACCACAAAATTAATCCACCATACTTGAATGAATTCTTTTTATCTTTCTTGATTTTCTACAGATTCTGCAAGAGTTGGTTCAAGAGAAGCTAACAAAGATCATAGTCTGCATCCTTTCTTCGCATTTCAGAAGTGGTATAGATAGCAGTTTTAGGTACAAAATTTTCTCTGCTAGAATGATATATCTTATATCTAATGATCATAGAAGAAAACTTGATATCTAGATCAGTGATGTCATCTACTGTCATTGCTCTTTTGTCAAACTTGGATCCGGTAGCCTCACTCAGAGTTTGGTTCTTTACAGATTTAAGAACAGGAATCCCACCGGATGAGTGTAGTCCGGTAACTGCCCTGATGGCATCTTTAGTGATCTTGAATGGTCCATTTAACCACATGAAATTGTCATGTATTCTGCTCAAAATGTACCTAACCCATTCATCCTCCGTAAAACAGAGGAAATGTATTTATTATGCAAAGTGCTTGTTTCAGAGGCCCTTGTATTGGGGTTTGAGCTCAAATGAATCATCTAACATTTGTTTGTGATAGATATCTCTTAGTTTGAATTCCCCAAACTCTTCAACATTTGCATGTACATAAACCCTAATATCTTCTATGTGCAAAACACCATGCGAAACACTGGAAAATGCACCTAGGGGGTCTACCTCCAAGGATTTGTATGGATGTTTCTTAAATGTAGGGCGAGGTCTATCAGAAATCTTTACAATATTCAGAGTACCCATTATCAAGAGATTTGCAGTGAGATATTTGAAAATGGAAAAGACCTTTTGCACCTTTCAGTTTCACGGAGTTGGATGGTTTGATCTCTTGAAGTAATAACTTCTGCAAGTGATCTTCGATGAACTTGATGAATTTTGTTGCAGAGCTCCACTTTTCATTTCTTCTTGAGTGCAGAATGAGCAAGTGATTAATGAGAAGACCCTTATATTACTCCGCAAAGCTTAATATCAGATTGCAATAAATGCTCGACCTACATTATTCTGGTTTGCCTTATTCAGATGACTTGAAGAACTGAATCTGTCCTGATCTATGAACATCATGCGAATCTTCCAAACCATGAAGAAATCAAGATGACACATCACAAGGACATCGCAAACACTCTGACCAGTCCGCAGAATAGGACAATGCACTTCCGGATCTCACTAGACTTTTTTGTGGCAATCTATCACTCTGGAGCATTTTCTAGAACCGGCTCTACTTGATTGATCACAACTTCTTCATATCTTCATGTGGACCTCTGAAATCTTAACTAGATTATTTCAAGTCTTATATCTACAAACCCTTTAATCCGCATCCTCTTCTTATGCCAATTTTGGCACCACTTAACTGGCTGGGTGAACAAGGTTTTCTTTGTGTCTCCCCCTGAGCCAGAGCTCACTTTTTAATTTTTGGAAGGAATATCAGCACCAGAGTCTGGTGCAGATCCAACCTCTGTATTCTTAGTAACTTTCTTCACCCAAATCTTGCTCATTTCATTTTTAACTTCATCCGCATTCACCTTTTGTTTACCCTTATCTTGATTCTGATTATGATATACCGGACCTCTTTTGTCTTGATTCTTGCTTCTATAGAATTTTGCACTATGACCGGATCTATTGCAAATTTGAAAAACAACATTTCTTTGCATATTTGACTGATATCCTCTTGATTTGCATTGATTAGCCATATGACCTATTCTATTGCATGCAAAGCATCTACCATTGAATGATTTGTTCATTTGCATATTTCTGCATTCATGAAATTTGTGACCATACCTTTTTTAGTTAAAGCACTGTCTAGAGAAGGATGAATTAGTCTAACTCATTCTCTTTCTACACTGATTAGCTTTGTGACCAAAGTTATTGCAGTTGTGGCAGTATCCATTGAAGGATGGGTATCTTTGAGCATTAGGCTATCTTACCGGAGGTCTTCTAGGCCTGTTCCTTGGATTTTTTGATCCAAAATTCTTTTGACTGAATCCAGAGCTTTCTCCTTTCTCATATCCCAAACCACACTTGTCATCTACCTTCTTTTGACTTTCAAGAAGAACTTCAAGTTGAGCAGAACTTATCTTGAATTTCTCTTTATATTCATTTGCTGTTTGAAGATCCCTTTTGAGAGAGACAATTTGATCCTCAAGTTTTTCTTCATTATTTTTAGCATCTTCAAGATCAGATTCAAGATGTCTGATAATTCTATCTATTTGGTGGCAATCCTCTGATTTTTCCCTGAGAGATTGTCTTAGATTATCTTCTGCTTTTCTTTTCTCTTCAATTTCTTGGGTAAACTTCATAACTCCTAATTCCATTTCATGTCTTACCATAATGATTTCTTTTGATAACTTTTCACATAAATTGGTTTTCTCCTTCAGCTCTTCATTTGCATCATTTGATTCACCTTGTCTTGCCAATTGCTGAAGCAGTTCCTTTCTCTTTTCATAGAGAGACTTAATTTGTCTTTTAGTTCTCTCATGAATTCATCAGCCTGTTTGAGTCTTTCCTTTAATTCATTGACTTCAGAGTTTGACTATTCAAGATCATCAAGGGCAGTCTTGAGTTGCTCCCTTAAACCATATGCATCCATTTGGATTCCCATATCTTCCTCAAGCTATTAGACTTTTTTAGGAGGAACTTAGCTCTGATACCAATTGTTGATAACTCAGAGTGTTTGGGAACTTAGCTCAGGTAGCCAGAAATCAAAAGAAAGGTAAGAAAAGAAGTTGAGGAAGTTGCAAAAGGTTTTGGCATCTCAAAAGAGGCACTTGATGCCAATCGGGAAAAGAGGTGAAAGGCTGAGGAAGAGAAGAAAGAGGTAGAAAAGAAAAGCAAGAAAAGTACTCCGGTGGAAAGCTCAACCCAGACCAGATCATCAAAAGGATCTACACCTGTCACAACCAAAAGCTCAAAAACATCAAAACCAGAAGGTCAGACATCCGGTAAAGGAGAGAAAAGGTCTAAAATAAAAGCCACAAGGGCTTATGCAAGTCAAAAAGATTAAGAGGAAATTGAATCAGATGAGGGGGTAAAAGAGATAAAGAAACAAAAGAAGAAATCATTCGGTAAACACTCTACTGGTCAAGGAGAAGAAGAGAAGGAAGAAGAATTTGTTGAAAAACCTACTCTCTCCTTAGATGATGTAATAAAAGTAGTCACTATGGATGGCAACCTTCAACCCCTAACAGAATTCTATGATGACTACAATGAAGCAGATAAAAAGATTCTGCAGGAAGGCACAGTTAAGTTCCTGAACATTTACAATAAGGCTTTTATTGAAATCATCTCGTTAATTCCTAAGAGCTTAGAAAAGGAGTTGGAAATGAGAAAGACCAATGCCATGGCAAAAGACCTTGAGATTTGGGAACAGATAGCTATTCAGCTATATCCTTCAATTGATCCCAAGACAATGAACATGGTATTCAAAGACTGCAAGGATGAATTCAAGAGCAAAGCAAGGATGAATCAACTTATGCTTGGTGAGACTGATAAGGTAGCCAAGGACACTGAAGAGATTCTCCAGAAAACCTTCAAAAGATTTAATCTTCCTATCATAGAGGACTTGGGTATTGACCCTTTCACCACATATGTTGCAGAAGAAACTCCTGAGAAAATGTCAAAAGAGGTGGGCCCCGAACAGACAAACATTTCTCCTCCGGTTTCCCCTACAGTCTCTGGATCTAAAGGAGAAGAAAAATCACAGGAGAAAGAAGTAGAAGTGAAAGAAAAAGAAGATGATAGTGCTAAGATTGCAGAAGGAAAGAAGACTTCATCAAAGAAAACCACAACTGCTAGTGGTGGGATTGTAGGTGGAGAGAAAACTCCAAAGGAGAGCTCCAAGACTGCAGAAGAGAAGAAACATCTATCTCTGGCAAGAGACACTGCAAAAACTGTCCAAGAATTTCTGAGCAAAGAAACAATGGAGATTGATGAACCGGAGCTTCTATAAGGTCCATTCAATTTTGATTCTCTTTCTCCGGTACAGACAATGAAGATAGCTTCATTTGCAAATGCTAAGGCTAATGAAAAACTCCTAAAGTCTCATATGGAAGACTGTGAGTTGATAGAAGTTGCATCTAGAGTACTGGAAAAGATCATGCCATCTTTCCAGAAGGATCCCATAGCCTCCTCTTCCGGTAATCTCAAAACCTTAGTCAGCGGTGTTAGTACACATTTTGACTCTCTAGAAAAATTAGCTGAAGAAAAGGTCTAGAAGGAGTTTCTAGATAAGAGATTCTCAGAGGTACAAACATTAATTATTAATGATAGGAGAAACATGAATATTGGAATAAAGAGCTTAGAAAATGCTCTTAAGGATGGCGGTGAATTGTATAAATTTTGTTTATCATGGTCCAAAGCAACAATAGAAATTGAGAAGAAAATAAAAGAGGAAGAGGATAAACTACTAAGTTTGTCTCAAAGTTTTGATCCTCTCTCTTCCTCCATAGTAAGTCAAGAGTGTCAAACTATTGCAATCATAAATGCAATAAAGAATTTTGAGAAGGAAAGGAAGAACATAATTAACCGGATGGGTGAACTTAGAAGGATTATTATCCCTAAGTTAGAGGCCATGCATGAGGCCATAAGTGATGTTCAGACTACCGCCTGGACCAATGATTCGATAGATCTTAACAGGGCAGAAGCTTTTGCATTTTTTGTTGAGTGGTCACATCTCAATTTTGGATAGAATGAAGCAGAGTTGGGTGAGAGAAGTTGTACAATTGAAGACAACTTTTGCAGACATATTTAAGTATATGTAAGTATGCCATATGTATATACTTATGCGGCTAAGTTTAGTAAAATTTTTGAAAATTTTGGTGTGCAGACCCTACCCTTTGCCATTGATGTCAAAGGGGGAGTGAGGAGCAGTGAAAAATGAGGAATCCAACTAAGGGGGAGCTCCAGAAAATGTATATAAAGACAGAGCATCAGCCAAGGGGGAGCATAGTGTAAACACTTAGTCATTTTTCACTGAGTGTTGCCATCAATGCCAAAGGGGGAGATTGTTGGCAAGAGACACTATATGGATTCATGATTGTTGTCATTGATGGCAACAAAGTTCATCCCACACATCCGCAGGACATGGTGTGTCTCTACCGGAAGTCAGAGTGAAGAATGTTGTGATCTGGTAAACAAGAACAGAGCATGTGGCAAGGTCTGACAGACAGGTCCGGATCTCTCAGAGGAAGTATCTTGGTAAAGTGTGGATTTGGAGAAGTAAAGAGGACTACCTTGAGTGGTATATTCCAAGGATTTAGCCTCTGGTGATAGATGAGGTTAAAGATATGAATACTTGAGTACCGAGTTCCTGGGAAACAGTGTGAACAAAGGAAGAATTGACTGACAAAACATCAGACTACTTTCTAGATGTGTTACTAACGGTGGTAAAGGTTATGAAGGCATGAATCATGTTTGGCCGACATGATTAATGATTTCTACAAGTATATACTTGATCCACATTACTTGATGTGCAAGAATTCAACCGACAGATCAGAATTAGTGAAAAGATTGACTATTTCGGGTGCTGACTAGAAAGGTGATGAAATCACTTGTGTGGATATATATAAAAGATGGATTTAGTTATGAGAAGTGTTTTGGTGATATGTGGTATGTGAAGAAAAGCAGTGCAGAAAAGAAACAGTAAGAAAGGTTTGGTATGTGAAAGGAAAGCAGCATATGAGAAGAGGAAAGATGAAGTGCAGCAGATCAGTGTACTGAGCCTAACCGGAACTGAACTTTAGCATATGTGGATGCTTCTAATTAGTTCAAGTATTGTATAACATTCTTTTGTAGATAGTGTGTCTCCTTGTAGGCAGTGTGCCTCCTTTGTGAGCAGTGTGCTCGGGCAGTGAGGCATAATTGGCAAGTGCCATTTTGTATTTCCTTATTCTTCTAACAGAGAATAATCTTTGGGTTAATCACCCCTTGGTTTTCTCCCTTAACAGGGTTTCCACATCAAAAATACTGTGTCATGTGTTTTTCATTTCATGGTAATGTTTGCTTATTTGAATTAATGTTGCATTGATTAATAAGAAAGTTTAGAAAGAAGTAATAATTAGGATAACTGATTCACCCCCCCTCTCAGTTATCAACAAAAAGACCATTTGAATTAACACCTAATCAATTTTAAATTATTTCTTCTTACTGTTTGTTCTTTCTGTTGTCAACTTTGAATTTTTTTTTTAACTTTGTAAAAAATTGAGACCCTTTCAAAATCTTTTTTAAGTAAAAATTCAATTTTAAATTGTAGATTGAGTTGAAAATTGTACTTTGTTTATGAATTTAGTTGCTAATTTATGAAACCTGATGTGAAATATCCCAAAGTTAAAAAGAAAATACACCGTGGGCTTCCCCATCTAAGTCTCTTATTTTATCTAAGCTTTTGGAAATCAAATTTAAAAAAAAATCAATAAAATTAGCACATTTGTCAAACGAGTGCTTTCATTGACAAGTTTCATAGAGAATTCATTACATGTTTTTTGGCCGTGGGGCCGGGGGAGGGATTTGCTTTAAAGAAGCTGTGAGTCTAGTGATAGTGAAAATGGATTCTTATTCAATAATTCCTATCCTAGTGGGCTCCTCACTAGTATATTTATATTTTACAAAAATATATTTAAAATATGTTCAAAGATATCGTTCTTGGCCTATTCCACTTGTATGTGGTAAATTGAGTAAAAAATAGGCTTCTCCAAAAGGATATCTTTCCGTATATTTTAGATATAATTTTTTAAAATATAAATATGCTAGTAACTATAGCATTGATTTTATATGTAAAATAAATATATGATTAAATTATATATATATATATAAATAACTATAATATTAAATATTATGAAAGTGTTAATGATTACCCATACACAACCATCGATAGAATGTCTTGAACAAACTACAATTAATGCAATTTTTAATGTAACATATTTGGTTGCATCTCAAGCTCAAAGGAATCCATCAAGTGATGAGTCATGGGCCATGGAAATCAAAAAATTAGTGTCTCAACTAGAAGAAGCACACTCATAGTTTACTAGCATTCCAGTCCATTTTCATTTTTACCAAAAATATTGTATCCATAAGTAGATTATGAATATTGCAGCAATGACTAACTATGGAATTTTATAATTTCATTACTTTGTAATGGAAGGTTTAATTCTACTATTAGGAGTGGTCAATTTGATTGCAATTAAGAGAGTTTGGCTCTTATGAGATCAACTTAGTTGAACCTATTATGAGGAGAGATGAGGGATTCAAAAAAGATGTTGGCTCTTTGCAAGTAGGTTCAAGAGCAAGTATATTACACTTTTTCTTGCCATTTTTAATGTATAGCTCTTAAATGTGGTACCCATATACAACTCTTTTGTTCTTCTACATGTACTATGTGATGAATGAATTTTAAGAATTTGACAAAGCGAGGAAATATAAAATGTGACATTTTCAATAAAGATGCATCTTCCCCTCAAGAGAATAACTTGGAGGTAATTTCATGACCAATACTTGCATAAGATTTCCTTTGATATCATTAATTTGTAATCTATGCAAATCATGTATATACTAAATAGATAATAATTCTTCCAATACATATCTGTCAATACACCAATGGACTAGAATTTAGCATACTAAAAATTGAACATATATTTTATTACAAAAGAAGGGCTCATTTCTACCAGGAAAAAAACATATCAATATCAAGCTCAAACGTATGGTGCAATATAGCTTAACAACAAATATACTTTGGAAAAATCAAGTCTATAGAATTCCTTGTAATATTCTATGAAGATTGGCATTTCTCTCTTACTTATTGCATGTACTTCATTCATTAATGTATGCTTCCTTTTCCCACTAATTGGATGCATTTCATCATTTAGAGTAAAAATGAGTCGATATTGATTGCATAAATGCTTTTCCTACATGATAAATTACTTAGAGGCTATCAATTACATTTAATACACTCTCAAAATAATGGAGGCAACTAGACAAATACAATAGAAATCAAGCATGGTCAACCATATAATGCAATGTGGCCTCCAGCTTCCTCACACTTTTCAAAATGGTACTATTTAGAGAAGAACAATGATTTCACTATACAATTAAAGTTTCAGCAATGCTTTTCACTCTTTGAGAAGCATACGAATCCAAATGAAATGTACAAATGCCCTCCTCTTAAACTTATAATATTGATGAGAATTGAAGAGACATTTCCTAAAACACAAAATCATTGTCCATCACAGGATTACAAAACTAAGCTTAGTTGCATAAACATAATGGGAAGAAGTGTTCTATTGTGTGATTGACTTGGGGCTATCGTCAAGCATTCTAATAGAAAACCCTACATTAAAGATCAAGCTATGGTACTTCTTAATTCATGCCAATGATCCAAACATGATATGTGTCCATTGGGAACTACACTTAGGGAAACACATCATTTGTTTAAGAACCTAATAATTCACCTTTCAAACCTCTTCACTATACCCATTGCACACTATAGACAACATCCCATCTCCAATCTTAATTGATTCAAACCTCTTCCATGTACCAAAACAATTGGAAACAATATCACTTATTCAAGTGACTCAAAAATGGACATTTACAGCATCTCAAAAGTTCAACAAATGGAAAGAACACTTAACATCAGCTATTGTTTGAGTCTCCCCTCGTTTCACTGCCATCCCAACAACAGATGATCAATATTTTCAAAAACATTCACAATGATAATGGTTCATTAGAGAAAGATATTATAGCCCATTGAGAAAGAATTTCAAATAACTACAATCCATGGAATTTACAATGTACACTGATAATGAACTCCTTCTGACTAGGGACATGTAATGTAAGAAGATAGTCTTGATGAATGGCAAGTCTTTTCAAGTCTGTACCTAGCCATGCCATTTCAACTGGATGGGCTCAACATGCTTGGGAAATAAGATGAGTACTAGTTAACAGTACTATCACTTGCAAATAAATGACTGAAACAAATAAACTTTATTTGCATTTTACTCACTACTATTCAAAAACAACTTTACTTGCATGCATGCCACAATATTTAATTTACTCCATTTCTTTTATAATGCAGCACAACAACACATATCACCACATTATTTCAATGTCCAAATGATGGATGGAAAACAACCATGCTCTCTTCTCAACAAATTCCAATGTTTAATGTGCAATTATAAAGGAACTGCTAATTACTTTTATCTACAAGCCATCTCAGTGTACCCTTTGCACACTAAGGTAAGCCATATGGAGGGATTAAAAGCATAGGGACTACATTAAAAAACCACATGAAAGGAGTAAAATAAAATCAATGATGGTTGGGCCAACATCAAGAGCACATGTCAAGGCCTTGATGAAATGATTAATTCATATTGCATGGCTCATTATAGGAAAGCCATGGTAAAGTGAAGTTGGAAATTAAAAACTTAATGTAATAACATGTTGGGTGGATCATGCATTGATAAATAATGAAAAAGTGATAGTTTTTAATTTTAGAATTCAAAGAAAAGCTTACTGGGTTGATTCATGCAAAACACCCAAAAGAGGGCAGTAAAAATATCTAAAAGAGGGCAAAAAAAGAATCGAGGGTTCAATTCCTCCCGCACACACCTAATTTCACGCAGTGGCTGCCCAGTGGGCATCTCTGAGGCAACCAACCAGGGTTTTTTGTTTTCCACACTATCCATGGTTGAATTAGTCAAAGAGATATTCTGACAACAATCAGGAGATATAATCATTTCTCCTATTAAAATCCATGGAGAAATTTTTTCAGATGAAAACCTAAAAGGGGAAGGCAATGTGCTGTCAAAGAGCTTCAAGAATTTGAGTCCTAACGTAGTAGAGGCATCACCACCATTGTCGCTATCATCGTCATATGTTCTTGAGAATAATTTTTTGTTTGGTAAGCTAAATGTGCAAGCTCCTGAGTTTATTCCTAGAGTGCAAACACCAGGACTTGTTCAAACGAGTATTCACACACCCAGTCTTATGTTTGTCAACTTTACACCGTCACCATTGCTGTCACTACGTTTGGTTGAGCAGTAGCACGAGACCAAGCCCACATTTGCCTCTACTTTTTCTCTGAAACCCATGATCAAGGAATTGAGGCAAAAGGTTGTCAAACAGGTAGGCAGATGCTAAAATATATGTTATTTCTTGTTTGGAGAATCAAAATTACTTTTTGTCTAGTTAAAGGAACCTACAGGCCTTCCCAAGATTAATTTATAAATGCTTCTAGAAAAACCTTTTGAAGTTTTCTGCATGGACATTTTGGCCCACGATATGAAGAGCATGTCTTATTTTATGTCTATTTTGCTTGAAATTTTGAATTTTGATAGCTTTTCTAGAAAACATGTCTTTTTTATTTTCCCCCTATATTTGATGATTACGGTCTTCTTCCTTATACTTGCTTGGGGCTTTGCTCTGCTTCCCTAAGCTCCTTTAAAGGAAAAGGTTTAAGTTCAGGCATATTCTAGTTGAAAGTTTTAAGTGAACTAGTTTGGAAATGTATACTTACTTAGCCTATGAGAAAGGCCAAAATTAGGCACGGTCTAGGTTAATGTTTGGAAGAAGATGATTTAATGTGAAAGATGTCAAGTAGGGCATGGTAAAGTTCAAAGTTTGAAATCAGAGGATTTTGGATTTCTATGCTTCCCTTGCTTTAATTAAAGTTTTAGGGTTTGTTTAGTTTACAGTTTTAAAATAGAAAATTCTAAAAACATATATGTTGTCTAAGCTTTTAATTGAATAAGACCTTGCATAATGATATGAAAACATTTCAAGTCAATTTTTTCCTTATCTCAGATTTAGTGCAGTTGTAGCATGAAATCATTAAATTAGTTTTTCTTTTGAGCTAGTTGCACATGTAATGAGGGATATTTATACCTAGATATATATATACACACACATATGCATATATTTTATCATGTTCAATACTTGCATCTTTCTGTATATGAATTAAATCTCTTTATCCCTGTCACAAAAACAACATGAATACAGTTAGGAAAACATGAATTTTAGATAGCATTTGCATCTTAAATAAATATCGCATGAAGTTCATGTTAGAAGTATAATATTTATAAAGAATCACCATAGATCTCGTATTTGTAAAAAAATTAATTAGAAATTCACGTTAATTTTTTGCATAAAAAGAAAAAAGGAATTATTTATTGGGCATATGCATGTTCTGCCATGGATTGCCTTTGTAAAGAAAGTAGTTTATTTTTCTATGAGTGTGGTGGGTTTACCTTCCGGGAAGGGGTGTCGAATATGGGCTAATAGAGAAGGTTGATACTCTTTTTGGGATCCACCAGAATATTCATAAGTGCTTTGGCCAAAGCCATGTTTTCATTGAAATAGATGAATGTTTGCCTAGTAAAGTATATTGATATGTTTCTTTGTCATATCTTGATAGTAGGGCATTGCATGTTCATGTTATAAATACATGTAGATATATCAAGTTGCACCAGGTTTCCATGATGCCTATTGTTTCCAGGTTTCTAGGCATTTCATGCAGGGTTGGGTATTGATGTAAATTTTATGCATTTAAGTGAGGAATCTGTGCGATCTGTATCTGCTTATCAAAATCAAATAAAATCAGATATATGCAATGGATGAAAGTCATAAGTAGAGAGAAGCCTCCAACCTCTACTCCCTTTTACTTTCCATGCGCTTTCCTACTCGTGCATTAGTTGAATATAAATAATAAATGATTTGATGCAATATTTTGTTGTCTTTTGTCATCCCTTTTTCTTTCCACGCTCTTTCCTACTCGTGCATTAGTTGAATATAAAAAATAAATGATTTGATGCACTATTTTGTTGTCTTTTGTTATTTATTAATTTTTTGAAATGAATGGTTGAGAGGCATTCTATAGTAGTCCTTTTAATTTGGATCATTTGCCTATGTATTTGAGGTAGTGCTACTCACTAAGGGAAGGCTTTCAGTCTAAATATAAACTATTTAGTGATAGGCCTATAAATATTTGTGGCTATCGGCCATCTGATAGCACTTGTGGTGCTTTTACTAGTATATATATATTTTTAAATATTATTTGGCCATTCCATTTCGCCTTGGTTTGTTGTTCCCATCATCAGGTTTTTCCCATTTATGTGGCTTCTTCCTGGAAAAGATAGAGAAATGAAGAAAGACGTTCCCTGTTGAGGCGTTCCTTAGAAAATATAGAGGAGGGGTAAAGAAAATCCTAAGAAAAAAAGAAACCCTGTCTGTATGAATGTGTCACGATTTATAAATTAATGAGAGATGCATTGTGTCAGGTTCCTGCCGATGATGTGGCAAATCTAATGATTGTTGTTGTAATTAATAGTTGTTATGACCTATTGTATGTGTCTATTTTCAAATTGCATTAGGACTATCATTAACTTTTTGAAATCCAGAAGTTGAATTTGAAAGATTTAGTAAGTTGAAGAAGTATCCAAATTATTTAACAATGAGATTAAATATAAACTATAGCATCGTTGCTCAAATTTTTCATTCTAGTACTTGGTTTTTGCTTGGGTTTGGATCAATATTGTCACATATATCATTAAACATTACTATGTATTGAACTATAATGGTGGGAAATGTCATATATTGTGCTTTCAAGGTAGAAATATTGACAAACAAAATTGAAATAGAGAAGAAGATAATATTGTTCAATGTGACATAATTCTTTTCAAGTGCCCATATTAGTTATCTCTATACTATTCTCTTGTAAAATTTGTTGAAGATCAATGTCTAATTTATTAACAAATGAACTACAACATTGGTGGTGTAAACATGCATGCCATGCTTCTCCAATTGTAGTTATTCCTATCAAGGAAGGAACTTCTAGATTACTTGATCCAACAAACATGATTCTGTATTAGCAATGTTGTTATTGTGAAAAGAAGATTGAGCAATAGAGATGCATGACTATGAACATGAAAATGAGCATTCAAGATTACAATTATAACTAGTCAATGGGTCATCTTCCAAAGGCCTTTCAATGGCAATGTTGGTGTTGGGGTTGGTAGTACCCCTAGGAAGAGAAATGAGTACTTCCAAATTGCTTGAAGAACCTCCAAGTAATTGAGGATTCTTCTCTATCATTCTTGTTGAAGACTGCATGGAATTATTTGTGACCAAGTCAAAAAAGTTGTACATTTTAGCTTCTACTGCAAAATATTTCATGGTCAAATTTCCACATGTATAATTAGAGAAAGCATCTTGCAACATGTTAGTATGGTGAATATAATCTATATTTAATATGAAGAAAGACATGAAAGCACGAAAAGGAAGAACCAATTGATTGGAAATGAACTTACATGGATTTGAACCCATACAGATGAAATGTGTAATTGCTCTGATGCCTCTCATCGATATGGCTGCAATATCATAAGCATAGGGAGCCTCTTCTACTGTATCAAATGTTCCAAGCCATTGACGTGTCTTGGAGTTTGGGTCCCAGATTTCTACAGCATAAGGATCCCAGGGGCGTTGTCTAACACCTCTGTATTTACCTGTATTCATGGACTATTTGGATTTGGTATCGTTGAGGTACATGTCTTTGGTTTTCCTTGAGCCTTCTGACTTTAATTGCAAGGTGTTGGTGGGTTGAACATTAACATGGTTTGATGTGGAGGAAGAATGAATAGTGCATAGGAGAACAATAGGTTGGCTGGAAAGGAACTTGCATGCCTCTAAATTGTTGTACGAGAAATTGGTCATAGCATTGATTCCTTTCATGGATATAGATGCCTTATCATAAGCATAAGCAACATCCTCTACTGTATCAAAGGTCCCTAACTATTGGTGTTGTTTTTTATAGTTGCAGTCATAGATTTTTGCACCATAATGTTCATTTCCACATTTTCTAACACCTATGTATCTTCCTTCCTTTCTTGAATTTTTCAAGTTCCTAGGACTAATTCTCCAATCTAGAATTGCTGGATTATTTTTCCCATAGTCTTGATACCTTGGTTTCTCTAACAATTTCTCTATCATCTTATAATCTAATTTTCTTGTCATTGTCAATTGTAACCAATCTATGCAACTAATGTTGCATAATCAACTCATTCATTACTTTAATATCCTGCAAAAGATTTATGAACAAAATAAACATGCTTGGTACTTTTGTTGAGAGCACTTTGTTTATAATAAAAGATTGATTATTAACATGAGTAATCTCATGATTAAGACGATGCCAAGTGCTTGACGTACCTTGCTCAAATCATAACTTGTTCTTTGCTTGCAATTGTTTCAATATCTTTGAATATGTGAAACTACAAAGCTCTTGTCAGTTGTTCCTTGACTTCAACAATGATCTCTTCTCAATCTTAAGAGCGATGGAAGAAGCGAGGTAGGGGACATGATATGCAACACATATCAATGAAATGTTGAGCAATACAATAGGATGAGTAATATGCAGATGGAAAATATGTCAAAACGACTAGTATTATGATTGAAATAGAGAGCTACAAGGACTATGAACAGGTCAATTATTAAAATGACAAAGCTCCATAGAAAAACATCATTGTAAAGAGGATCAACCATCATATCATCTATTGCAAGTGACAATTACAAATGAATAAGTATGATGAAGAGAATGATCGATATAACTACTCAAACTACTCTATTGACTGATTAAATCACTAAACACTACTTCTATGCAATCCAAGCACAACTACCCTTTGCAGATGCCAGCAAGCAAAGACAACCAATGGCCACTTTAACCATTAAAATTGCAAAATTGTTGGATGTATATACAAAATAGAATAATTTCATTTGTCTCCATTAGGAAATCTCTTGATAATTTACCAATTAAGCTCATCTCACTTGACTAGAATGTTAGTTCAGACGTTGGCATACACGTCATAGAGAATATGGAGTTGGCTTTGGTTTTAGCCCTGTGTTTATAGATGTATTCCTTTGATGATTTCAAAATTTGACTTTTAAAGAGAAAAGCTAAACTAAGGTTTTAATCTAGAAAAATGTTAGGGATTTGCATTGAGATGGTTCATGGACCATGGCTGACAAGGATAAGTTTGTTGGAGTAGACAAAGCAATGTCCATTTGTTCAATTCCAACTTTCATCATGAATTTTATGGGATTTTTGTTAAGAATGATTCTAAAGGAATTTCTACATAAATTCCTATAAGACTTGGATGCCATACATATTTAAAGTCAAAATTACAAGTATTGTAATTTTCTTCACAAACATTAGTAGCAAAAAGAACAACATGGTTCCATAAATTTACATCACAAGATAACAATCCAATTTCAAATTATATCTTATTTTGCCTTATAAAAGATTTGCAAATAGTGTGTTCATACATAGTCCTGTAACAAGTGTTTAACTACTATTATAAA
Source organism: Cunninghamia lanceolata (assembly GCA_027924645.1). Lineage (NCBI taxonomy): Eukaryota > Viridiplantae > Streptophyta > Pinopsida > Cupressales > Cupressaceae > Cunninghamia > Cunninghamia lanceolata. Next base: position 13,376,981 of record BSBN01000584.1, on the reverse strand, counting down.
AGACTTTCAAATAGTGTATGCTCACACATGGTCCTCTATAAAGTGTTTAATTGATAACAGATGAGTAAAACTTACTAGCTCATATTGCAAATTCTTGAGCTTAAAAACCTTGTAGTGGAATTTAATTGCATAAATTCAGCATTTTGCTTCTTCTTCTAAGTGTTAGTGCCAAAAAGAGAATAATGGTTTGTAGATGCTTTTTAAGTAGTTTCCACTACCATAACAGTTTATTATAGCTAAGAATATTGGCCTTTCTTGAAACAAAATCTTGTATGTTTCTAGTGTAGAAGGGGAGAGAGAATTGAAAATTTGCCACACAATCAAACTACCATGACTTGAAAAGAATATAAATAGAGATTTTGATGCCTATAGATTATGTCAAGCATCTATAATAGTTTAGATGCACATTTGGGACATCCCATATGATAATGAAATTTAAGTGTTTAAGCTAATACATGTCTTTATCAATTTGCTAATTCTTGGCAAATTACACAATAAGATATTACTGCTAATGGTCTTATTTATTATTACATATCTAAAATAACAATGTTGAAAACACGAATTCTGTGATATGAGTTTCTTGTAAATGAGAACTCAAAAGGTTAATGAATTCTTATCAACCACAAGCAATATTTATAACCTACCTTATCATCTGTAATTACAACTCATGTCAATCACTAAAGTAACCCAAGGAAAAAGAGGCCCAAGATCTGAATGCACATCCAATTACTTTTTTTTTTAAACCAAAGAAGGGGAGAGGGCACCCATAGATAAACTTAATTAAAATGTTTACATCAGTTAAGGCCAAAGCCCAATCCATAGAAACAAAAAACAACAATAATCCGAGAAAAACCAGCTCCAGTATCAAAACATAACCACAAAAAAATAAAAGATGTCACCCGAGAAAACTATGCTGAAGCCACCCCCACACAAACGCCAACTAAACGGAAGCACAGCCAGCCAGCCACCGATCCACACACAGCCGCCAAGAAGACCCCACCATCCCCGCAGTACACCATCAAAAAGTGTAAGCCAAAAATGACCACCTTATGCTGCTATGAAAATCTGGCAAAGGATTGAAGCCACTTGTCAACTGCAAAGTATCCCCGTCAGATAGGAGCTAGCCGTTGTGCTTTCAATAAAAACCCCACTTACTCTAAACATTAATGTCAGTCCCCTCCTGTAGATGAAGCGTGAGTCAGAGATGGATTCATAATCCCCCCTGTACATAAAAAGACTGAGAGAACAAAAACTGACTTACTTTTAGCATTCAATTTAATGATCATGGTTTGTTACCTAACTGTAAGTAGGCAAGAATGAAAGAAAAACCAAGAAGTAAATCGTACATATGAAGAGGTATGGGTAAAACAACTAGGTACAAACAATTCCATCAAATATAATCACTCAATTGAAGATTGGAACATACACTTAAACGTATCTGGTAGAGATTTTATCTCAATTGAGATCATACGCTCATTGGAATTTTACAATTTTATACAAAAATGGAGGATTTATTTTATACCAAATTCAAATTTTTATAATCCAATGACAAGAGTCAGATTTGCCATTGTAGTATTTTGTGAAGTCCAAGACTGCCATAAGGAAGCTTTATTCATAGATAAAGAAAGAGAAAATAAGACCTAAATCTACAGAAATAAAACCAGCAACAAAAAGATTAAAATAAATATAAAATTAGACATAGCTCCAAATTTCAAAACCAAGTGAACCTGATACAAGAATCATAAATTTAAAACCTAGAAAAAATAGTACATAGGAAGCATATTATAATTGTTAATATAAAGGTCATACTTATTCAATGCCCAAATGGAACAGAGTATTCGGTGTAGCCCAAGATTCTGCACCTTGAGATAATGTAAAAAGAATCAGAAACCAAAGCATATTAACTATGGTAACTTGAGTTTATGGAGGGCAAAATAATCCACTTTAATTATGGAATGATAGCTAATGTTTGAATTTTAATAAGGCACATGACAACATCAAGTAATTCACTCCTGCATGCATCCCATCTGGTAGTTTGTCTCTGATCCATGGCTATGTAAATTATTAAGAACATAAGTGGTATTGGTGGCGTAGTAAACATTATGACAGCCATGGCATAGTAAATTATATTTTGTGATAATCAATCAGCCATTGCACTTTCTAAAAATCCAGTCTTTCATGTAAGAAGCAAGCACATAGACATCAAATTTCATTTCATCGGAGAGATGGTTAAAAATAATGAAATCAAACTTTTTTATTGTAGGTCCAAAGATCAGGTTGCTGACATTTTGACAAAACCTCTAAAAGAAGAAGATTTCAATGGACTGAAGAATCTTTTAGGGATGAGAAGCTGTCCCACAAATCAGATTTTAGGGAGGATGTTAAAATAAGAAAAAAACAATTTTGTCTTTGTCTGTTGGGAATGCTTCCCAACATTTTCTGCATTACTTTTTCTGTTTGGGAAAGTTTCCCATCTTAGCTTTTAGTTTACTTTTTAGTATGTTTTATGTATATATTTCAGTTTTCTTTCAATAAAGTTGATGAAGACATTTTTGCAGCAAGCATATCAAATTTTTTCTCTATCTCTCTTTGTTTTAAGTTATATATATATTTTTGGATTATTTGCTGTGTACTGGGTTTTTTTTATAGTTTAATCTTTTCTAACATATGGTATCAAAGCTAGGTTCAAAATGACAACAAATGTTAACAATACACAACTACAAATTCCTAAATTTAATGGGAAAAATTATGATTTTTGGAGTTTCAGATGAAGATTTTGTTCAGGTCACAGGAGCTATGGGATCTTGTGCAGAATGGGTATTCAGAACCAGCAGATGTAGTAGCATTAGCATCCCTCACACAAAATGAAAGGGATTTACTGCATGATAATTAGAAAAGAAGCATGGGATCTCCTTCCACAATCATTTCAAGGTACAGAAAAAGTAAGAACAATTCGCCTTCCAATGCTTAGAAAAGATTTTGAAATTTTACAAATGTCAGATTCAGAAAGTTTAGGAGATTTCTTTACTCGTACAATGGTTATAGTTAATCAGATGAAATCAAATGGTGAGGTTGTGACTAATCAAAAAATTGTTGAAATTTTTGTAAGAAGTTTGCCTGCAAAATATGATCCTACAGTTATAGCTATTGAAGAATCAAAAGATCTAACATCTTTAGATCTGTAGATGAGCTTATGGGTTCATTGTACACACATTAGCATAGAATAAATAAATCAACAGAGGAGCCTCTTGAGAAAGCTTTAAAGAGCAAGGTATCCTTGAAAGAAAAAGGAACGACAGCAGAATCATCTTCAGCACAAAGAGGAAGAGGTAGAAATTCAGGAGGAAGAGGAGGACATTTTCAACAAAGAGGCGGAGGTCAAACAGGCCATAGAAGTGATGAAGAAAATTGTAGTTACACTCAAGCAAGAGGTAGAGGCAGATCAAATTTTCAGCAAAGAGGTAGAGGTTTTCAGAGGTATGATAAATCATCTATTCAATGTTATTACAGTCAAAAGTATGGATATTTTGCAGCTGAATGTAGGAAAAAGATTGCAGATGAAAGTAAACAAGAAGCCCAATATGCAAATGAAGGTGAAAGGCAGGAAGGATATGTCTTGCTAACATGAAGCACAAAGGAGGAAGTAAATGATGACAAATGGTATGTTGATAGTGGGTGCAGTAATCATATGACAGGACACACAGAGATATTTTAAGATTTGGATGAGTCCATCAAATCTGAAGTCAAGATGGGAAATAATACAATTGCACCGGTCATGGGGAAAGGAAGGATATTAATCAGAACAAGACAAGGTGAGAAAAAATATATTGGTGATGTATTTTATGTACCAGGCTTAAAGCATAACTTGTTAAGTGTATGTCAACTTGTGCAAAAAGGCCACACTGTCAAATTTGAAAATGGTTCATGTTTTATTGTTGATGGTAAAAACAAGCTATAACCAAAATACCCATGACTGCTAATAAACTATTTTCCCTTAGTATCGGAAATAATATACATTTAAGTTTTAGTGCTCTTGTAAAAGACACACAGTGGTTATGGCATCTTAGGTTTGGTCATTTAAATTTTGGTGGACTAAATATTTTGCATAAAAAGAACATGGTAATAGGTTTACCATTTATGCAAAGACCAGATGAAGACTGTGAAGGTTGTATTGTTGGAAAGCACCATAGAGAACCCTTTCCAGTAAGGGATTCTTGGAGAGCTTCAGAGACATTAGAGCCAGTTCACTCAGATCTATGTGGACCAATTGAGGTAGCTTCATTATCTAGTATGAGATATTTTTTGACATTTATTGATGACTATAGTAGGAAACTTTGGGTGTATCCTTTGAAAAATAAATCTGATACTTTCAAGAAATTCAGAGAATTTAAAGAATTAGTTGAGAAGCAAAGCGGTTATTTTCTCAAAATTTTAAGGACTGATAGGGGTGGAGAGTATATTTCACATGATTTTCATAATTATTGTATTGAAAAGGGCATAAAAGGGTAGCTAACAACAAGGTATACACCTCAACAAAATGGTGTAGCTGAGAGAAAAAATAGAACAATTTTAGATATGGTAAGGAGTATGCTTAATGTTAAGAATTTACCCAAAATTTTTTGGGCAGAAGTAGTTTGTTGTGCAGGTTATATTTTGAATAGCTGTCCTACGAACTTAGTTTGGGGCATGACACCAGAAGAAGAATGGGGAGGATAGAAACCCCGGGTAGATCATTTAAGAATTTTTGGTTGTATTGCTTATTCTCATGTTCTAGATGCACTTAGAAAGAAATTGGATGATAAGGCAGAAAAATGTATCTTTGTTGGATACAGTGAAGAATCCAAGGCATACAGGTTGTACAATCCAGAGACAAAAAAATTTGGTGATAAGTAGAGATGCAAAGTTTCTTGAAGATCAAGAGTGGTGTTGGAAATTGGAAGAGAAATATCAAGTTAACATTGAAGATGAAGCTGCAAATCAACAACAAAATTCTGTTGTTAACACAAGAGCCAGAGCCAGTAGTTGTAGCATTCAACAATCTGCATTAAGAAGAAGATCTTCTTCATCAGAAGGCAGTCTTTCTCCACCAAGTCATAGACATGTTTCATCAATTAGTTCTTCATCATCCACCTCAGAATCTCCAAAAAGGTGGCAGAAATCAAGGAGTTTGTCTTACATATATCAAGAAACAACAAAGGTAAATGAAGATATTTGGCATTTTGCATTTTTTGCTGATAGTGATCTTGTTACATTTGAAGAAGCTATAAATGATGATAAATGGATTAAAGTTATGAATGAAGAAATTGCAGCCATAGAAAAGAATCAAACTTGGGAAATTGCAGATCTCCCCGAGCATAAGAAGCCAATTGGAGTAAAGTGGGTGTATAAAACAAAGTACAATGAGCAAGGTAAAGTGAATAAATACAAGGCTAGGTTGGTAGTGAAGGGCTACAAACAAAAATTAGGTATTGATTATAATGAAGTTTTTGCACCTGTTGCTAGAATGGATACTATTCGCATGGTTTTAGCTCTTTCAACACAAAAGGGTTGGAAAGTCTTTCATATGGATATAAAATCAGCATTCTTGAATGGTGTATTGGAGGAAGAAATTTACATTGAGCAACCACCTGGTTTTGAGATTAAAGGTCAGAGAGGTAAGGCGCTCAAACTAAAGAAAGCTTTGTATGGTTTAAAGCAAGCACCTAGAGTTTGGTATGAAAGGATTGAATCATATTGCATTGTCCTCAGCAGAAGCAGAATATGTGGCAGCCACTTCAGCAGGTTGTCAAGCAGTTTGGTTATGAAGGATGCTTGAAGCATTGATGCAGCCCCAAATGGAAGAAACAATTATATTTTGTGATAATCAATCATCCATTGCACTTTCTAAAAATCCAGTCTTTCATGGAAGAAGCAAGCACATAGACATCAAATTTCATTTCATCAGAGAGCTGGTTAAAAATAATGAAATCAAGCTTTTTTTTATTGCATGTCCAAAGATCAGGTTGCTGACATTTTGACAAAACCTCTGAAAGAAGAAGATTTCAATGGACTAAAGAATCTTTTAGGGATGAGAAGCTGTCCCACAAATCAGATTTTAGGGAGGATGTTAAAATAAGAAAAAATCACTTTTGTCTTTGTCTATTGGGAATGCTTCCCAACATTTTCTGCATTATTTTTTCTGTTTGGGAAAGTTTCCCATCTTAGCTTTTAGTTTACTTTTCAGTATGTTTTATGTATATATTTCAGTCTTCTTTCAATAAAGTTGATGAAGACATTTTTTTAGCAAGCATATCAAATTTCTTCTCTGTCTCTCTTTGTTTAAAGTTAGATATTTTTTTATGGTTTATTTGCTGTGTATTGGGCTTTGTTTTTTTTAGTTTAATCTTTTCTAACAAGTTGGACACACTTCTAAAATTTGATGAATTAGCTTGTCTGTGCCATCACCATTCACTTCCCTGTTGCTGTAATCACAACCATTAGAGCTATGAACACATTCCTTCGCTCCATTGCTATGGTGTCCTTGAGAAATAATAAGATCAAAAGATAGCTGTTGGTTTTGGCAAGGATGTGTATACTATAGAATAGGATTTCTTTAACAAAAGAGGTGATTGGATGTAGTTTCAAACTGAGGCTTGGGTATTTAAAGAATGAGTGAATGTGTTTGACATAGGAAAACATAACAGAAAAAAAAGTATTGAAAGGACCAGGTGTTATTAGCAATGGTGTATGGGTTACCTAACTTGGTAGTTGTTAAACGGATTGGAGTGTAGCATTGGAAAGATTCTAGTAAGGTATGTTTTAGTGGCCTACAATAGCTACTTTTATTAAATAAGTTGTTAGGCACTAACGATAATGATGTCCCAATTCTGGGATTAAAAGTTTTGCTGCAACATATAAAATAATAGGAAATAATAGGGAGAACTTCTGTATTGATTATCATTTGGAATATGTAATTTTCCAAATTGAATAATGCTGGATAGATAATCTGTATTAGCATATTGTTATTCAATGAATGCAAGTATACCATTCTTTATATGTATGTTTTGCGTGTGAGGAAAGCTAAAATACTGTGTTCACTTTCATCTTTCCTATTTTGACAGAAATGGCCAAAAGAAATAATAATATGTATGAAGGTAGTAGCTCATTCATTAGTATTGTCACGTTTGTAATTACCCATAAAAAATAAAACTATATTTGACTTTAGCTTTGATACAAAACAAAAGAATTATTATCTAACCCTAAGCTAAACATCTACCCTATAATTATGGATGCAGAAAATTGAGTTGCCAAGATATGAATGATTTCATAGAATGTATATTTCTTTAGCCTAAGAGGTATTAAAAGTGGGCTTTAACCTGTGGTGGTGCACGCCTGGGAGAGGGAGGCACACACACAAAGAAGCATCAGCATTGTAAAAATGGTAGCATAGTCGCCACTTGTCTTAGACTTTGCCCATCTTCAATGAAACTAAAACCACAAATGAATACAATCAATAGAAAAGAAGAAAGATTGATGCACACTTTGTTGTTGGTGAGCTTGGAAGTCTCTCAACATTCATTATACATAGTTGATGAATGCAAGTCTTGTTGGATAACTACGGTAGATTTGTTTTTCGTTGACCTCACTGCTGTGCAGTTTCTATTTTTTCGTTAGTTTTTTTTAGTTGTTTTAGGAATTCTCTATCTATTTTTATGGCATGATAATGCATGTAAAAAACATGCTATCTTTAGTTTGTTTTTCCCATATAGTTTTTCCTTTTTCCATATAGTTTTTCTTTTAAAAAAAATAATGTAATAAGTGCTGTAGCTATTTGGTTTTTTCAAACAGCAATAAAAATTTCTTTTGTGTGTTGCATATATCCTTTTTATTGTTATTTGTTTGTTCCTCTTAAAGCTACTGCCATATTGTGTTTTTTTTATAATCTTCAAGTCTAAGGCCTAAGAATTTAGGGTTGTATATGTGCATTACAAGTCTTCTCTGAAATCCTTAAGTATATAATTTTTTGAAAGAGTTTAACAACCAGGGAAGTTGTGATTATTTATGGTTACTTATTTTCAGTTAGAATAGTTGCTAGTACTACTCTGGTTGCATGTAGGTCAGTGCCACATGAATTGCAGTCTAGCGAAGGTAATCATAATCGGTAGAACTTTTTTGTTAACAGAATCATATTCAATCTGCATTGGCCACGTGAAACAGAGTCATCTGGAGCAACATCTTTCTTCCAAATCCCAAGGCTGACAAGTTGTGCACAAATTCAATCTTCAACTAGTATCTATTGTAGCTGATTGAGTTTGTTAGTTTTTGTTGAAGAATGAAGGACATAATAAATCTTCTCAAAGTCTTTTCATATGGAGTTTTCTATTTATATTTAATTTGGGCTGAGCACATGCTGTAGTCTGTGTGTGGAGAATTCCTTTTAATTTGAGATTAAGTGATGCTCTCAATGCATCTGGATTATATATATGGGTTTGCCCATGGCCAGATGATGACAATGCACCCGGTTGAAACATACTAGTAAGAAATATTAGTTCTCAAAGAAGCCACACCAGGTGGGTGCCTAAACATAGGGATTAACACTTCTCATCGTCTCACTTGCAGGTTGGAAGGAGGGTGAGAGGAAGTGTGGGATCAAGATAGAGGAGCTATGATTCCTCATGGAATCCATTAAAATGCTTATTGATTTATTATTCAATTGATTTGTATTGTCTAACCCTAGATTAATCCCCTCTTTGTTTATACAAAACAGAGAGAGAACTACTATTATTAGTTTATATTTGCATTCAAAATGGTGTTTATTATTGTTATTCTCATTTGTATGGAACGGGATATCAATCTTTAATAATTTGTACTTAGAATAAGAGTTCTTTGAATAAACAAAGAAATCCAACCTTTTTTTCTCTATACTTCTCTGGTTGTTTTTAAAAAACACATTCTTCTGAATGAATATCTTATTCGTAAGAGTGTTATGTTGTCATACTGACAATTCTTCAATAAAATACACTAATTCATCTCTTTGAGAAGACAAGGCATGATACTTGTTTGATAGAACAACTCAAAGAGACATGTTCTCACTCACTAGGATAGATGCAACACCTCTGCCATTAATAGTAGCATCCAAAACAACATTACAAAGTGCAATCTTGATGCATACAGAAATTTTAGTAACAAGATGGTTGATGCTGTGATGGACATGGGCCTTGTGTATAGTTCTGAAATTGATTGTATGGAAAACTTGTGAATATCCAAACTTTACCTCAGGTTGAAGTTGGCTATGATAGTGCCCAGCTCAAAATACCATTTGAACAGGTTGAAGTTGGCTATGACAATGGCCAACTCAAATGCCATTTGAACAAACATGGCATCATACCCCTCAAATCCCTTGAGCAGAATATGCTTTTACTTCTGGCATAAATGATTTCCTACCTGAAATGTTTTGTCTACATTAATTTCACTATTGATTTTTACAGTAAAAAGTTGATTTGATTTGATTGTTGTATTCATTTCATTGCCACATGTCTATTGTCCTCAGTTGTTGTCCTTGATGTCAAAGACACAATCTCTCTTGATTGGACACAATCTCTCTTGGTTGGATATGGTGATTAGATATTTGACAATGAGGCATTTGATAGTGACTTGGTGGCATTTGATGGTGACTTGGCATTTGACGGTGACTTTGGTATATGTATAGTTGCTATTCATGGTGACTTTGTGATTTTGACATACATGAGCATAACAGTTGGCATCTTGTTTCAGGTCTATGGCATAACTTTGTTTCATTTATGGTGACTAAGTCATATACACATGATTTGTTGGCATATTCATGACACATTGTTTGATGGCAGTGATGTCAAACTCAGTCAATGTGGTGATGTTGACTTGGCTTGGCATAAGGTTTTAACTTGAGGACTATACATGTAAAAGTATTAATATCATGTGGCATTTTAATAGATGGCAAACCTAGTTGTGGACCCCGAATGACTATTTTTCTAAGCACTTAGCCGAGGGCACAATTGAAATATATGTTATATCATTGTAAAATGTTAAAAATCTTTCAAAGAAGCTTCCGGTAACTTGGTAAATAGGTTGAAGCGGTCAGTCTGTGTGTGTTGTTTGAGCCCTCTTTAGGGCAAACTGGCACAACTAGTAGAAACTATCAAAAAACATGAATTTGGTTTTTGAAACATATCATTTCATCCTTGTTATCTGTATCCGCCAAGGATTTATTAACCTTGATGGCTCGGAGTTAAACTTGGCAGTTTGATAACTGATGGTATTAAAAGTGGTAAAGTTTTTTCAGTTATGATTCATCATTATACTTTGGTGGCACCCATGTAACAAGGTCAAAAAGATTATATTCTTCTGTGGTTGGCATTTTAATAATTTGTAATCATTTAATCTTTGCTAAGTGTCACAAATTATATTGAGCACTTAACTAGGATTTTATGATGCACATTCGGTAATTTGTTGCAGTAGTGATAATTTAATTACTTCTCAATGACATTGCAGTAGTGATACTTTAATTACTTCTCAATCACATGGCAGTTATGGATTTTGTGGCAGTTGTATTTGGTTGGGTTAGTTCAACCCAGTAGTGATACTTTAATTACTTCTCAATCACATGGCAGTTATGGATTTTTTGGCAGTTGTATTTGGTTGGGTTAGTTCGACCCCAAACTGTGGATTAATGTTAAGTTATTACCTACAATAGTTTTATGAAAATAGTTATCTCTTCAAATTGTTTCATGAGAAGAGGAAGTCATTATGAAATGTATAAAAAGGCTTTGAACATGAATTGTAATGTGGTTGTATATACACTTGATGTAATGTTGAGGATAGATGACCAAGTGCATTATCATTGATGTTAGATTAGAGTTGTTGTAATGGACTTAGAGAAATAGAGTGTCCCTCTGTATTTGTTTTTTTCTTCATGACTAAAAGGCCAAGTCAGTGAAACAAGAAATGACCTTTGCCAGTGAGGCAATGTTGTAGCCAGTGAGGCTTGAATTGTAGCCAGTGAGGCAATTGTAGCCAGTGAGGCTTGAATCATAGCCAGTGAGGCATGCAATCAGTGAGATTCATTTAATAAGCTAGTGAGACACTTTTATTGAGTGGTTTTCTACCCCAGAGGGTTTCCACCCCTGAAAATTTCTGTGTCATGGTGTCATCTGTTACTTGTTCTTATTGGCTATCTGCCTTATGGTGTTATTTGTCATTTATATCACATGCTCATAGAACTTGTTTACTTGTCTCTTTAATATTCTGATACATGCACCAATAAGCATTTAAGTCAGCATTTATATCTGCTATTTAAAACTTGCATTGAAAGTGTGAAAATTTGTTTTTGTTTTATGTGACACTGATTCACCCCCCCTCTCAGTGTCAGCAAGTACTCCAACAATGTCAAACATAGAAATTTGACTCACAATTTTAATATTTTTTAATGTCATTAAAAAAAAAATATTTTTATTTATGCACTTACTGTTCATATAATAAACTAATAAGAATTCAACTAAATAGCATTTTCTAAATTATTAAATAAGAAAAATATTTATAAACTATAGTATTTTGGGGGAAAAAATTTAATACTCTACAATGATTGGCTACATGAAAAAAGAAATTGCATCTAACCCCATGCATTAGTAATACTGCCTACGACATGAACTAATAAACGTTCTTGACAATCTAGATTCATGTTTGTGTTTAATATAGGTATAATCAAATCATACTTTCAATATATTAAAAAAGTTTCAAACTATAAATTTCATAGTGACGGCAAGAAAAAATATCTAAACTGTTTAAGGATTTTTAAGGATTAACTTGTAAATGTGAAATGATTGATCCAAAACACACTAATAAGAAATTCAAGATCAAAACAAACTAGTAAATATAAAATGATTGATCCGAAACACACTGATAAGAATTTCAAGATTTTTTACTACAGTAAAAATACTTTTTATATTATTTATGTTAGTTATATATAATATTTAATAATTACATACATTTTAATATAGAGTATGAGATATTCAATATAAGAGGTAATAAAAAATATTGCATATATAATATTTAAATTTAATATTATATATTTAATATTTAATGTTTAATATTATAGTTAGTAATAAAATATTTATATATAAAATCAATATTATAATTCATGTAGTTATTTACTATAATTCTGTGGAAGGTATTCCTTATGTAAAATGGACAAACTAGTTTCGTGTCAGAGTTTTAAAGTTAGACTTTTAATTGGGCAATTGAAGGTTGGCTCTCATAATCTAAGGTGTGAAACTGATAGATGGACGGTCCCCAAAGAGGTTTGGGACGAGAGGTTATGCAATTTCTGTAGCCAAAGGGTAGTTGAAACTGAGTGGCACTTCATCTTTGAGTGCCCTGTCTATGAAGATATCCACACTCAATATGGGAACAACTTGAAAGGGGGAAATTTACAGGGGCTATTTGAGGAAACTAATCTCCACATAATAGACACCTTCTTGGTTAAGATACATAGCAAAAGAGTCAACATCGAGAAGATTGGAAAGTGTCTTAGGGTTGCTGCTCTTGATCCCTTAAGCTGCTGGCTTATGGACGTCATTAAAATTCACATTCATTCATTTCATTCATTCAAATGGGTACATAATGCCTTACTAAAACTTCTCTTGATCCCTTAAGCTATTGGCCTTTGGACATCATTAAAATTCACATTCATTCATTTCATTCATTCAAATGGGTACACAACGTCTTACTAAAACTTTTTGAATATTTTAATGAAATAAATCAAAAACAACAAAACCATTTTTTTTTGAATATTTTAATGAAATAAATCAAAAATGACAAAACCATTTTATTGGTCAGTGCTATGTCCGTATTAAATGGATGAATGCTTCATTTAAGTTGTATGACCCACCATAATATAGGTCCATTAAGGTTTAAAACCAAAAGCAACAAGCATTTAAAATAAAGCAAACTCAAATCAAAACAATGTAAGGCATAATTAAAACTTCAAAGTAAAAAGATAATTCAAATAACTTAAGCACATAGTTAAAAGTCTTAGGCTATATGGGATTTTAAATAATGCATAATTAATAGATATATTTGAGTATTATATTTTAAAGTTATATATTTAGATTAATTTATTATATAATTTAATATTTATAAATATTTATTATTTAGTTATATATGTTTTATATATAAAAAATAGTACACTAATTATATATATTATATAATGTACAGTATTAAATTATTATAATAATAATATTATAAAATTGTATATTTGATTATATATTTATTTTATCTTCTATTCTGAAGGCTGAGATCTTACCATACTCAGGCTCCGATCACTACCCAGTCTAGGTTAGTCTATCTGAAGACTGCCAACCTAAATGATGCCCCTTCAAATTTGAACAGATGTGGGTCAAGGATAATAACCTTTTAACCTTAATTGAGCAATGGTGGAAAGAAACTAGAGTCTCAGGATCTAAGCTTTTCTGTTTAGTATCCAAATTAAAAACTATCAAATGTAAGCTTCTTAACTGGAATAAGACTAACTTTGGTAATATCTTCAAAATCAAATCTAAGTTAGAAGAGGAACTTGAAAACCTCAACAGAAGTGTGATAACTAAAGGCATGGATGCAGAATCTTATGCAAAAGAAAAACAACTGAAAATAGAATATGAAGATATTCTAGCCAAAGAGGAAATCTTCTGGCGACAAAAGTATTTTGAGGACATTCTTAACAATCAGGAAGGATCGAATTGGCTTCTTCAATAAGCCATACTGAAAGACATTCTAAGGATTATCTCAGAGGATCAAAACAAAAACCTCAATGGTAAATTTACTAAAACTGAGATTGAACTGGCGATCTCTCTAATGAAGCCAGAGAAATCTCTGGGGCTAGATGGCTTTCCAGCATTGTTTTTTCAGAGATGCTGGCACTTCATAGGAGACGAAATAGTTGATGCTTTAGAAGGAGTAAGAAATTTTGGTAGTCTTTTAAAAGAAGTAAATAATACATTTCTTTCTCTCATACCAAAAAAAGAGAAGCCAAAAAATCTAGGGGATTTGCGACCTATCTCTCTATGTAATACTATATACAAGATTCTAACTAAAACCTTAGCTAACAGAATTCAGACAGTTTTGCCAGATATTATAAGTGACGAGCAAATAGGGTTTGTACCTGGGAGATCCATATTTGATGGAATTATTATAGCCCAAGAAGCCATTCATTCTATACAGCAAAATAAAAAGCCCAGTATGCTAATCAAATTAGACATCAGTAAAGCCTATGACAAGGTCGATTGGCTTTTCCTCTGTAAAACTTTAGAAGCCTTCAATTTTTCTAAACAATGGATAAACCTCACTTACGCATGCATTTCTAACCCCAAGTTTTCAGTATTAGTCAATGGAACACTTGAAGGTTTTTTTAGTATCTCAAGAGGATTGAGACAAGGGGACCCCATCTCCCCTTTTCTCTTTATTATAATGGTAGAAGTTCTAGGGAGAATGATCACCAAGGCAAGGGTAGAAGGGAAGGTTTAGGGAATCAAAATCACCTCGGGTGTAGATCCTACAACCCATCAACAGTTTGTAGATGATACTATGCTCTTTGCTTCAGGTAGCATCGAAGAAGCTAAGGCATTCAAAGAAATTTTGGACTCTTATTGTAAGGCCTCTGGACAAGAGGTGAATCAGCAATTTATTTCTTCAATACTGAGCCAGAAATTGAAAAGGAAATATGCAAAATTTTATCTTTCAAAAAAGGGGAAATGCCATGTAAATATTTAGGTATACCTATTGGGGCAAGCAACAAGACTACTGCTCTTTGGGACCATATCACTTCCAAGATCAATAAAAAATTGGAATCTTGGAAAGGCAAGTGGCTTTCTTCAGCAAGCAAAGTCACAATGCTAAATGCGGTTCTCTCAGGTATCCCAGTTTATCAATTATCCTGTATGAATTTGCCAGTGGAAAAACGTGAAGAAATCAACAAAACTTTTAGAACTTTCCTATGGCAAGGCTCGGAGGATAAGAAGAAAATGGCACTTGTTGCGTGGGATAAAGTATGTAGACCAAAAGAGGAGGGTGGCTTGGGTTTGAAAAATCTCAAGGAGCATAATAAGGCATTAGGTGCTAAACTTATCTGGAAAATGTATCATCAGCCTAATTTAAAGTGGGTTAAAATCCTTAGACACAAATACCTTAGAGGTGAGGAACTGACCTTCCTATTTAGAATGGCCAATCCCCCTAAAGGCTCTTGCCTATGGAATTTCATGATGGAATGCAGAAAGCTCATTATGGACAAACTGACCTGGAATCTAGGTGATGGAAATCAAGCACTTTTTTGGGATGACTCTTGGGGAGGGTTTGAAACAATAAGTAGTTTGGGTAACTTAGAGAATGCTAAAAGAATCCTAGAAGCCCAATGGGGAAAGCAAGTAAAAGATTACATAGATTTCCCCAATAATGGGGAAAGCCGGGACTGGAATTGGAAATCTTTGGAAAACATGAACCTTTAGAATGATGAAAAAAAGAGATTGACAGACATCCTTAATAACAGAAAGGTTTCCTTCAAAGGAGGATCAGATAGACTGGTTTGGGACGGGGCCAAATCAGGAAACTATAAAACTAAGGATGGTTATAAACTCTTAATCAAACAATAGCTCAGACCAAAATCAGAGATCCCAATGAGACTTTGTTGGGATAAGAACTGTCTTCCAAAAGCTGGGATGTTTGCATGGCTGGCCTTACAGAAGAAAATTTTAACAGTGGATAGGTTCACAAAGATGGGTTTCGAAGGGCCTAGCAGGTGCCCCCTTTGTGAAAAGGAGCAAGAAACAACAGATCATATTCTTCTCGACTACTAATTCTCTAATAAATGCTGGTACTGGCTAAACAATAAGTTAGGATGGATTACAAATCTTCCCAATAAGATACTAAACCTATTCCAGTGTTGGCCTAATTCGCACAAACAAAGCATCTACAATATGTTATGGACAATTACCCTGTCAATTATGATATGGGAAATTTGGAAATAAAGGAATAAAAGGATATTCAAAGAAAGTAAACTATCTTATGAACAACTTATTAGTAAAATTGAAGCCGTTATCATAGAAATTGTCAATAGTAGGGTGCTTAGTAACCCTAAAAAAGATACCTCAATGTCTCATTGGGATGAAAAGATGTGTGGGAAGTGGATAGGATTAAAGTTGCCCTCTTTCGTGGGTCTAGGCAGCCTTAACACCACCAATAAGAGACAAGAATGTAAGTGGCAACCTCCTGAAGAAGGTTGGTTCAAGCTTAATTTTGACGGGGCATCTAGGGGCAACCCAGGAGCAGCAGGTATAGGTTGTATAATTCATGACTTTGAGGAGAAAACTATCGCAACCCTAGCCAAACCTCTAGGAGAAGCATCAAATAATATAGCAGAACTAACTGCTCTCATTGAAGATCTGAAAATTTGCAAAGACCTAAAAATTGAAAAAGTTGAAGTAGAAGGAGACTCAGCCATTATCATTAATGCCTTACACAAAGGGAGCATGCCCAATTGGAGACTGAATTCCCTTCTGTCTACTGCCCTAGACCTCACTACTTCTTTTAAAAGGTGCACATTTAACCATATATACAGGGAAGGTAATAGAGAAGCTGACTCCTTGGCCAATAAAGGAGATGATGGCATATGTATTACTACTAAAGGCTAACCTTACAGAAGGATTTTAAAATCCCTCTGAAACTCTATAGGAGGGCTGTACACTTGGCTATTTAATATTGCTTACAGTCTCACTAGACGGGTATACCTTTTATAACCATTTAATTCCACAAGCATTTATCTAGGTTTGCCTATCAAAGATTCATTGATTATCTGATATAACGAAGACACACATAGTAGGTTACACTTGTTAATATGCAAAGTGTATAATTTTGACAAGCTTTGCAACAATCAAGTATTTTCTCTTCTCTTCTCAAAGCAAAGATTTTAAGAACTAACAGATATTTGCAGTAGATTGAATGTTTTGATTTTGTATAGCTAACATGTGAAAATAAGTGGTAGACTTATGTGGTTTTAGGTTAGACAGGAGAAAGATAGAAGATGCCCCTTCAATATCATCCATGAAGGTCTTCCCAGGAGGCGAAGTGCCTAAAAACATTCAGAATAAGGATATCTAAAGAAAGGCCATATCTGTAGATCTTTCTTAGCAATTGTAAAAGAATTATGTTTCCTTAAAGGGCTTGACCTTGTGTATATAGACAGTATGTACTGGACTACTAAAGTCCCAAGCTAGACTGGAGGTTTTCTTCACTCTGTTCTTTCCTACCGGTGCCCGCACTAAACAGAGCTGTATTTTTTCTAAATGACTTTATATATTAATGGCTTCGGCCTCTTACCAATCAAAAAAAAAAAAAAGACTATGTGGCTTATATCTTTCTAATTTAAAATAATTTATAATTATTTTTAAAAAACTATGTGGGCTTTATAATAACTTATAAAAACTACAATTTAACCTACCAAAGCAAGGTGCTAAAAGCGGGGAGGCTAAGCCTCTAGAAATTTCAAGAACATTCTTAGTGAAGCATTATAGTAATGCAACCTAATCAATTTTTAATTATATTTCCACTATTCCCTATTTAAATTGGAACTCCAAATAAGCATAAGTTACGTTTAAAAAAGATGAATCGAAATAATTTTGAGACTTGGTATTTGATATCTTAACAAGTGCCATGTAGTGGTTATACCACTAACTTTAAAGTATTGTAATAATAGTATTTGTTTGAGTTAAAAATTTAATGAAAATGTATTTTGAAATAATAGAAGAATTAGGTTACGTTGCAGTTTTATATAAATAATTTGAGGAAACATGGATAAATGAGTTGTGACAAAGTCACCCTCGATTAAAAGATTTGCTATAAAACTTAAAATTTGAACTATATAATATGATAGAGTTGTCCATACCCATTCAAAAGGCACTTGAAATACATGTAAATAAAGTTATCGTAAAAAGTTGCACATGTAGTAAATGCAACTAAATGCAGATATGTTATGGTGAGCCCTTCAATCACTACTGCGTCTTTGCAAAAAGATGTAACAACTACAAATTAACTACGATATCTCTCTCAAAGTACCTTAGATATATATTTTAAATATAGGTATCCTACTGGCATATGGAGCGGCAAGCCTAGTTCTAACTATATTGTATAATTATAATAAGTATTACAATTATATAATATAATATTATAATATAGATTAAAAATATTATTATAATATATTATATAATAATTATATATAATATAATATTATATAATAATTATAATTATAATATATAATAATTGAAATTATATATTATATTATATAATTATTCTAATTCTAATTATATCATATATTATGTTTAGGATTAGAGTTAGGGGTTAAAATTAAGTTTAGGGTTACTATTTAGGTTAGAATTAGGGTACCTATCTTAAGGTTTAGATTCAAATTTAGAATAACCCGAACCCTAATTCTAACCCCAAACTTAATCCTTACCTAATCCGTATTCTAACCTTAATCCTAATTATAATTGTAACCCTAACCTAATCCTTATTCTGATTCTAACTCTAACAATAGTAACCCTAACCCTAAATGTAACATTAACCCTAAAGAAGGATGTCATAACCCCGATTATAACCCTAACCCTAAATATGACCCTAACACTAACACTAATCCTAATTATAATTTTAACCCTAACCTAATTCTTATTCTAACCCTAACCTAATTCTTATTCTAACCCTAACCCTAAGTAAAATTCTAACCGTTGCCCTAATAATATTTGTAAACCTAATTTTAATCCTAATCATAATTGTATCCCTAAACTGAACCCTAATTGTAACTCCAACCCACTTGTAATTTGAACCCAAATTGTAACTATAACCCTAACCCTAATATACTAACCTTAACCCTAATTCTAACTCTGACCTTAACCCTTATCCTTATTTTAACTCTAAGCATGATCCTGATTGAAACCCTAATAATAGTAACCCTAACCGTAATTGTAACATTATGTAATGCCCGCCTTGAACAGCTTAAAGAAATACACACTTATGCTATATGAAACAGAATTTTTTTTTTCAAATGATTAAGTAAGGTTAACATAACTAATTACGACATATTCTCTAAGGATTCAAGGCTGCATCACTTAACAAATCAACTAACATAATTTATCATACGTTAGTAACTGATCCAAATTCATGCTCAATTAAATAACTTATTCATATTCATTGCATATAATCAAATAACGGAATCTGCATGATTAAATACATAACTGAAATTGTAGTGCCCCTCAACTTGTCGTCTTTTGGACTGATGTTTGCTTAGTAGTACTGGACATTATGATAGTATTTTAGATTGTTTGATGATGGATTTCTAGTTATTCTGCTATTTCAGTATGAACCTAATTGTTATGATAACAGATGTTGATGTTGGATTATGTCATTTTATGCTTTACAATTTGATAAATGAACTGGATGTTTTAGATGCTTGGATGTTATTCACTATATGGGATTGGAAGTTAGTTGATCGTTTTATGTTGTAGACTAGTAATCTGATACCTTGTTCAATATAGTTGATTGTTATTCATAAACGTGAATGGAACAGTGTCGTATTACTCGTTCTCGAGTACCCTACCCCACTGCGATTTCCATTCACTATAGGACTGCATGTGATGTATATGTATATCTTGTTATGGTTAACCATGCGTTGCTGCAGGATGCAGGTACTAGGCATCAGCTCCACCTGATTACCAGGTCTGAGCGTGCCTTCGCCAATGGATTAGTTGGTTGGAGTTAACGTGAGGTCCCTAGTCAGTGTTCCTTCGTCTTCAGTGTACCCTTGTGGTTATTGGTTGTCATTTGATCATGTCTTGCTGTCAGGTAATACTGTACCTTGGAGTCTAATTAGGTTCGAAGGTGTCTAAGTATGTGTGGTAATGTTGTGCTTTAATTAGAATCATTATACGAAAGAGTATAAATGTTGTTAAATGGACATAATGTCGTTAGTTGTCGATTATCGTTATAAATAAATTATTATTTTATTAGAAGTGTTGTTGTTAAATAAAGTTGTAAGAAATTTTGTATTGTTCGATATAATATTATTTATAATAAATATTAAAATAAATAAATAGTTGTAATCATGTTGTAAATTGTGATTTACAACTTGATTAATAAAATAAATTAAAATATAGTTACAAATTATAGATTGTCGAAATAGTACAATTCTATTAATAACAATATATTGGGTCGGCTATAAAGAAATTAGATTTTTGTCAGAAATTATGTGCTTTCATTTAAAAAAAATAATAATAATAAAGTAAAATAAATAATAATTGGGGATCTTTAAATTAAATAAAATATATATATTTTTAGAGGAGAGTTGCTCGGGATCGCGTGCCAAGTCCTTGGTAGATGAGAGAGACTGTGTTATAAAAAGAGGGGTAGAGGCATTAAGGACAGCATCACAGGTGAAAGGAAATAAGCAGCTTGGAACTGCAACGATTGGAGTAGATTCATCGAGTCGATTGCGAAACCAGGTTCCGACGAATGCCTTATCTCTGAACTTTAGTTCGATTCTACAAATGCTGTTGTAGTTTATTTGATTCCAACTAGTTGATCCGAAATCAGTTTGTTTTCGGTAGAGTTCATGTCTGTAGACTGTCCTCTCTGTGTTGAAACAACATCTTCTCTTAGGGTTTTAATTTACTCCTTTCTGCTCAAGGATTCCGTTAGTAAATTATTTTCCTCCCACTGTTTGCCGAATCATTCTGTATACACTCTCAGACCGGCGTAATCTTGGTAGGGTTTGTAGTTGTAAAATGACACCTCCTTAAGATCCATTAGATCTCTATTTTTTGTCATCATTGAATCTAAAAAAAAAAAAATGTCTTTGATTTGTCATCAAACCCTAGTCTTATTCCTCGAAAGAGTGCAGGTATAAGAAGTAATAGTTTTAGGGTAGTTGTTCCTACAGTAATCCTTCGCCATGTTATTTCCTTGTCATCTGAGAACATCTCCCTTCGACCATGATAGGACACTCTCCTCTGGCCTCTTCCCACACTATTGGAGGAGGCACTTTTGGTATAGGTGTGCGAATGATATTGCTAAATGCCACGAAACCCTTCCTTATTTCCTTAGTTTGTGCGCTTTCACATATCATTTGATCTCTGATATTGCTAAATGCCACGAAACCCTTCCTTCTTCGATATTGAAGTTTCCTTGGGTTCTGGTTACATTACCTGCACTCATTCCATCGAAGTCCTAACCGTTGGGCTGAGCGCATACCTTACGGAGGTTAGTCATGAGGCTCGCACCCTGTGAATGCAAGTGTAATACAGGAATATTTAGGTGAATCCATCATTTCCCAGACGTGGGGCTAGTAAGGTGTGGTGTCAAACGTGGTTATCAGGTTACGCTGTGAGTGTAATGATAGGGCGTGGTAAGGAGGTGGTGAATTAGGTAGTTCGCTATTTTTTTACCAATCGCTTTGCATGAAAATTCTGAAGCCTTGTCA
Source organism: Cunninghamia lanceolata (assembly GCA_027924645.1). Taxonomy (NCBI): domain Eukaryota; kingdom Viridiplantae; phylum Streptophyta; class Pinopsida; order Cupressales; family Cupressaceae; genus Cunninghamia; species Cunninghamia lanceolata. Next base: position 13,355,458 of record BSBN01000584.1, on the reverse strand, counting down.
TGTCGTCTCTCATCCAGCATTGTGAGACGACCCTCTTTTTATTCTACTTTGTAGCATTTGAAATTGTTTAGTAGTGGATCGATAACATTAGGAGACGCTGCAAATTTGTTATGCCAGGGCGTGAAGGGAGGAGATGAATGAGGTAGTTCGCTGCCGTATTGTCTCACTATTTGCCCTTGTTGAAGTCTCAGAAGTCTTTTCAACATGTCCATTTTGTGGCCTCCGTCAGTCATTCGTAGTAATTGAGACTCTATTTATTTTGTTTTTGCTGTGTTTGGTATCATTTGTAGTGGATCGGTAATTATTAGGTTACGCTATAAGTTTATGCTAGAGCGTGAAACGGAGGTGGCGATTTAGGTAGTTCGCTGCCTTATTTCGTCTTGATTGAAAGTTTTGATGCCTTTTCATTCGCCATCCATCCAGATGATGCTGCCCTTGATTCGTCCATTCTATTACTGAATTGTCACTAACCTTCAATCATCTATGCAGTGTCTGAATGAATTCATTTACTATGCGTTTAGTATACTACCATGTTTTGATTACTAACCACTCTCATAGCGCATCAGGCTGAGGTTTCCTGTGTGCTGAGCATTAACATCAGAAAAGGTAGTCTATTTAATCTATAGAGCGCCCTTGCTCTGGCTGGCGCATTGCTGGAACACAGTTTGGGGTGTCCTCAGGATAGCCAGTGAGGCAAGGTGGTCAACAATGCACAAATAATAACCAACTGTAGGTGTGATGCAAAAATGGTTTCAAATGCAGTGATGTAATAACGGTTCCAAATGCAATTTGACCAGCTGTCTTCCTCTGATAGCTTACTGTCCCATATATGGACAATCCTCAACACCGGAATATTTCAGAAACTCGATAATAGACTCGGCAGCGACAGTGTGATGGAAAGATCATCGTCATAGTTCGTCTTGCAGGCAGAAAGCTTTCTCAGTAAACTAACAAATGCAGCTCACATACAAAGTTGAAATGAGATTGCTATGTTGGCAAAACCGTTGTCTTCTTTTCAGATATCACGTCATAACCATTCTCCAGTTCCCTAGTTATTCATTGATCGGGTTATTAGACGATTACATCTTTATTAGTCCTCTGTAAAGACATAGATGACAACCATAGTGTGCACCATAGAGAGTTCTTGAGTCCCTTGCAACAATTCCATTTCGTATATACCTAGCAATTAGTCTTTTACTAAGAATCGCTATTTTGCCTGGGCACACTTCTGAGAGGTTTCTTTCTGCAGTTCATACTTTCACATTAGTTAAACGGACTGCAATACAGTCCACATAACCGATACCATCTTACTGATATCTCACTGATGAAGATGGCGCTTCCTCTGAAGGACGGTGCAGCAAAAACAATCAGCGTTTTACTGAGATGTTTGTAATCTATCCATTTCTATCAGAAATTAAACCTGAGTGGAAGTAATTTCTGAACTTGTATTTATACTTTCCATGTTTGGGAGATCAGCACAACAGTTAGAAGCAAGAACAAGATGTCAGGATAACCCATGTTAGGACCGTGCGATGACACTCTCCCTACTACAACCTAGCATTCCTTGTTCGGTCTCTCCTCATTTGTTTTGTGTCGCCTCTGGAAGTTATGTTGTGTTGTATTGTTATTGCCATGTGTTGTATTGGCGTTTGGTCGTCCTTTGTTCTTGTTTGTCTTTCATCTACCTGACTGTCATTGTTTGGGACCTCATGTTAACTCCTAGCTCGGGGGGTGGACCTTAGGGTTCCACGTGGTCGGGTGGAAGAGCTATTTTATCCATTGGTTATTCTTGTCAAGATCATATGCAGAAAGGATTTGTTCCAGTTGTACTTGTTCCAATGATGATGATGTAAGTGTATAACCTTGTATCAGATTTGTGTAACAGAACATTCTTTATGTATGTAATTTTGATGTAGACTAACAATGGCAATGTAATGATGTCATGATGTACTTATATGAAAGCATTTCAGTTATGTATTTAATCATGCAGATTCTGTTATCGATGATTTGCAATGAATATGAATAAGTTATTTAATTGAGAATGGATTTGGATCAGTTGCTGATGTATGTTAAATTGTGTTAGTTGATTTGTTAATTGATGCAGCCTTGAATCCTTAGAGAATATGTCGTAATTAGTTATGTTATCGTTATTTAATCTTCTTTAAATTTTTTTTTTTTCTGTTTCATATAGCATAAGTGTGTATTCTTTAAGGTGTTCAAGGCGGGCATTACATCTAGTATCAGAGCCAAGTTTCTAACACTGGGTACTCTGGTTTTATAATTAGCCCATTAAGCTATGCTAGTTGCTTAAACTCTGAAGAACATATTCATTCATAGTCCTTGCCTAGCAACCTGAAGTTGTTCTTGGATGTGTTGTCCAGGAAGATGCCTGGGGTACGAGGCCGAGGACGTGGACGAGGTAGGGGTCGTGGGAAAGGAGTTGATATCAGCCCTCCTCCTAGTTCCCCTCATGGAAGTACACAAGAAGGTGGAAGTGAGAATCAAGAGAATCAGGATCAGCCCGAGGGTGCTCAACTACACCAGCTCCTAGAGGAGGTGCTTGCTCGTCTTGGTCCTAGGCAGGAGGTGGAACAACTAGAAGAGAGAGAAAGAGAACGATCTCCTAGAAGGAGAGAGAACACTGCTGAACAAGAAGCTATTCTTGCGGGCCACATGAGAGACCTGATGAGAGCCTGTCCTCCTACATTCGATGGCTCCAGTAGCGGTTTGGAAGCAGAGACATGGCTAATTGATTTGGAGAGATGCTTTTCTATGCATCCATATGGTAGCAACACTAAGGCAAGATGTGCCATCATGCATCTAAGAGGATTTGCCTCTACATGGTGGCGTCTTGAGGAACAAAAGTTGCATCTAGATATTGCGACAATTTCATGGGAACTATTTCTGGAAAGGTTCAGAGATCGATTTTTATCTGACCATTGGAGGCAACGACGAGCAGACGAGTTCCATGGGTTGAGACAGATGGCCATGACAGTGGAACAGTATGAGCGCAGGTTTTATGAACTCAAGCAGTATGCGGGCATTGGAAACGACGAGGCCATGTTAGTTCAGCATTTTATTAGAGGTCTGAATGCACGCATCAGTGGAGGAGTTCATGTGTTCGAGCCGAAGACTATGGAGGTAGTAGTTGAGAAGGCTCGACTGGTGGAAGAGAACTTGACCATGGCCCTAGGGGGTCATACAAGTGTATAGATTGGTAGCTCATCTCGAGTAGGTTCGGGTTTCTGAGGTCGTCAGTCTCATGTAGTAGGTAACTTGAGGAGTCAACATGTACCTTCTAAGAGTGGACAGCAGCAACAACAGTTTTCTCAGATGAAATCAAGAAACTCTCAATATCAGCAAGGTAGTAGATTTCATTCCAGAAAGGATCGAAGTTGGCAGAGAGTTAAACGTGATCGTGCCAGTCAACCAGTGCAGAGTACACAATCTGCTGCAAGTAGAGGAAGTTTTTAGCAGCCAAATGCTCCTGTAGGCGGTGGAGGTTTTGGTAGGGGAACAGGATGTTTCTCTTGCGGTCAGCAGGGCCATATTGCTAGACAGTGTCCGCATAAGAATACTTCAGGATTTGGACAGAGGCCCGCAGTTTCAGAGCCCACTGTTGGTGATGCAGGCAGGTCACATAGGGTGTTTGCAGTGGTGGATAATCGCCAAGTGGAGCACCAAGGTACTGTTGTGGAGGCTACAAGTGTCTTGCGAGGTATTACCATTTCTATTCTTTTTGACTCTGGTGCTTCAGATTCTTTTATTTCCCCTTCTATAGTGGAGTGTTGCAAATTAGTGGCAGCAAAGCAAGATGTTCAGTGGTAGGTGGAATTGGCCTCTGGGTCTAGTGTATCAGTAGATTCTCTTGTGTATGGTTGCGAGTTGAGGATAGGTCCTTTATCTACCATAGCAGATCTTTGCATTATACCATTAGGATCCTATGATATAGTGTTGGGAATGGATTGGTTGGATGCTCATCGAGCAGTGATAGACTGTCGCCACAAATTAGTAAGGTGTGTTGATGATTCGGGCAAAGAAGTAGAAGTGGTTGGGATTCAGAGACCCATCTCCTTGCGCATGATTTCTGCTATGCAATTGAAGAGATGTTTGCGTCAAGGATGCAAGTTGTTTGCTGTGATAGTTAATGACTTAGATTTTGGAGAAAATAGGGAGACATCCCTTGACAATCATCCTATTCTCAAGGAGTATGAAGATGTCTTTCCTAGCGAGATTCTGGGTATGCCACCGAAGCGTGATATTGATTTCAAGATAGACCTTGTTCCCGGAGCAGAACCTATCTCACGAGCTCCATATCGGATGACTACTCAGGAGCTTAAGGAGCTTCGCTTGCAGCTAGAGGAGTTACTAGTGAAGGGATTCATTCATCCTAGTGTCTCTCCATGGGGAGCACCTGTGATTTTTGTGAAGAAAAAGGATGGATCTCTGCGTTTGTGCATCGACTATCGACAGCTTAATAAGGTGACTGTGAAGAACAGATACCCATTGCCATGGATTGATGACCTCTTTGATCAGATCAAGGGAGCTAAGGTGTTCTCCAAGATAGACCTAAAATCTGGATATCATCAGTTGCGCATCTTTGAGGCTGACATCCACAAGACAGCTTTTCGCACTCGCTATGGGCATTATGAGTTCACTGTTGTACCTTTTGGGTTGACAAATGCGCCATCAGTATTTATGAGCTTGATGAATGGTGTGTTCCGTACCTATCTGGATAGATTTGTTCTTGTCTTCTTAGATGATATATTGATTTATTCAAGGTCTTTGGAGGAGCATGAAGAACATTTGCGACAGGTTCTGCAGTGTTTAAGAGAAAATCAGTTGTATGCAAATCTGGCTAAATGTGATTTCTTTCAAACTAAAGTGAAATATTTGGGACATGTTATTTCTGACAAGGGTATTGCAGTGGATCCTTCAAAGATTCAAGCCATCATGGATTGGCCGGCTCCTACCAACGTTTCAGAGGTTCGTAGTTTCATGGGCTTAGCAGGCTATTATCGATGATTTGTGGAAGGATTTTCAAAGATAGCTCACCCTATAACTTCTCTTCAGAGAAAAGGAAAGAAGTTCATTTGGTCAGAATAGTGTCAAGCAGCCTTTCAGAGTCTTAAGGAGCGGTTAACTAGTGCACCTATTCTAGCAGTGCCTAATCCTGCAGGGGATTTGGTGGTTTGTACTGATGCATCCTTGGAAGGTTTAGGAGCAGTTTTAATGCAGGAGGGTCGTGTGATAGCTTACGAGTCCCGTAAACTCAAAGATCATGAGTTGAACTATCCTACACATGACCTAGAGTTAGCTACAGTAGTACATGCATTGGTAAGATGGAGACACTTCTTACTGGGGCATCGGTTTGAGCTGCACAGTGATCATCGAAGTTTACAGTATATTTTTACTCAGCCAAACCTGAATGCGAGACAGAGGCGGTGGATGGAGTTTCTATGTGAGTATGATTTTGAGGTAAAATATATCCAAGGTAAGGAGAATGTGGTGGCGGATGCTCTTAGTCGTCGAAGACATGAACTTTCGTCAATCACTCTTGGAGTGGATTTGAGAGGGTAGATTCTTGCAGCACTCCCTGCAGATAGATGGTATCAGGAAGTGAAAGCTGAAGTTGAGTCTGGTAGAACCTTGGAGGGTAGATATGCTGGATATTCTATGGAGTCGGATGGTCTCTTGCGACATTTAGGTCGCATTTATGTGCCTTCTACAGAGGGTCTCCGCACCCTAATTATGACTGAGGCTCATCAGGCACCTTATTCTGCTCATCTAGGTGTCAAGAAGATGTATGCAGACCTTCGGCAGATATACTTTTGGGCTGGAATGAAGAGGGATATTGCTGATTTTGTTTCGAGATGCTTAGAATGTCAGAGGGTTAAGGCAGAACATCAGCATCTTGTAGGTCTTCTTCAGCCACATCTTATTCCGGAATGGAAATGGGACATCATTTCAATAGATTTTATAGTTGGTTTACCCATGTCCTCTCGTCGCCATGATGCAATAATTGTCACTATAGATAGGCTTACGAAAGTAGCACACTTTTCTCCAGTCCGATCTTCATATAATGCTTCATCTATGGCCAAAATTTTCATGGAGGATATCGTCAGATTGCACGGAATTCCTCGCAAGATTATCTCTGATCGTGATCCAATTTTTACTTCAGCTCTTTGGACATCCCTTCAGCATGCGTTGGGGACTCAATTAAACTTCAGTTCAGCTTATCATCCTGAGACTGATGGGCAAACTGAGAGGGTCAATCAGGTCCTTGAGGATATGCTCTGAATGTATGTTATGGATCAGCAAAACCGTTGGGAAGATTATTTGTTTTTGGTGGAGTTTGCATACAATAATGGGTACCATAGTTCCATTGGTATGTCTCCTTTTTAGGCCCTATATGGTCATCCTTGTCGTACCCCATTGAGTTGGGATCGTCTTGAGGATAGAGTTCTCCTAGGCCCACAGATGCTTCAGGAGATGGAGTAGCAGGTTGAGTGCATCAGAGAGCATCTGGTAGCAGTTCAGGATAGACAGAAGAAATATGCAGATGCTCACAGACTTGATCGTCAGTTTTCAGTTGGTGATTGGGTGTTCTTGTGGGTGCATCCACGAAAGAGTCTGATTCGTTACGGAAAAGGCTCTAAGCTCGCGCCACGCTTTGTTGGGCCATTCGAGGTTTTGGAGAGAATCGGTCCTATTGCTTACCGTCTTGCTTTACCACCTAGCTTGTCACGCGTCCATGACGTATTTCATGTTTCTGTTCTTAGACCTTATCATCCAGATACTTCTCATGTTCTTGATTGGAATGCCTTACAGGTAGAGGACAGTTAGCTAGCTTTGGAGCCCATAGGCATTTTGGAGCACAGGCGACTCGCTCTCAGGGGCAGAGTCATAGAGCAGGTAAGGGTCCAATGGGATCCTAGTGATGAGATTTCAGTGACCTGGGAAGATACATCCCGAATGCGAGAGCTATATCCATATTTGTTCGCAGGCTTCCAGGAGTAAGCCTGATCCTAGGGGGAGGATGTAGTGCCCCTTAACTTGTCGTCTTTTGGACTGATGTTTGCTTAGTAGTACTGGACATTATGATAGTATTTTACATCGTTTGATGATGGGTTTCTAGTTATTCTGCTATTTCAGTATGAACCTGATTGTTATGATAACAGATGTTGATGTTGGATTATGTCATTTTATGCTTTACAATTTGATAAATGAACTGGATGTTTTAGATGCTTGGATGTTATTCACTATATGGGATTGGAAATTAGTTGATCATTTTATGTTGTAGACTAGTAATCTGATACCTTGTTCAATATAGTTGATTGTTATTCATAAACGTGAATGGAACAGTGTCGTATTATTCGTTCTTGAGTACCCTACCCCACTGCGATTTCCATTCACTATAGGACTACATGTGATGTATATGTATATCTTGTTATGGTTAACCGTGCGTTGCTGCAGGATGCAGGTACTAGGCATCGACTCCACCTGATTACCAGGTCTGAGCGTGCCTTCGCCAATGGATTAGTTGGTTGGAGTTAACGTGAGGTCCCTAGTCAGTGTTCCTTCGTCGTCAGTGTACCCTTGTGGTTATTGGTTGTCGTTTGATCATGTCTTGCTGTCAGGTAATACTGTACCTTGGAGTCTAATTAGGTTCGAAGGTGTCTAAGTATGTGTGGTAATGTTGTGCTTTAATTAGAATCATTATACGAAAGAGTATAAATGTTGTTAAATGGACATAATGTCGTTAGTTGTCGATTATCGTTATAAATAAATTATTATTTTATTAGAAGTGTTGTTAAATAAAGTTGTAAGAAATTTTGTATTGTTCGATATAATATTATTTATAATAAATATTAAAATAAATAAATAGTTGTAATCATGTTGTAAATTGTGATTTACAACTTGATTAATAAAATAAATTAAAATATAGTTACAAATTATAGATTGTCGAAATAGTACAATTCTATTAATAACAATATATTGGGTCGGCTATAAAGAAATTAGATTTTTGTCAGAAATTATGTGCTTTCATTTAAAAAAAATAATAATAAAGTAAAATAAATAATAATTGGGGATCTTTAAATTAAATAAAATATATTTTTTTAGAGGAGAGTTGCTCGGGATCGCGTGCCAAGTCCTTGGTAGATGAGAGAGATTGTGTTATAAAAAGAGGGGTAGAGGCATTAAGGACAGCATCACAGGTGAAAGGAAATAAGCAGCTTGGAATTGCAACGATTGGAGCAGATTCGTCGAGTCAATTGCGAAACCAGGTTCTGACGAATGCCTTATCTCTGAACTTTAGTTCGATTCTGCAAATGCTGTTGTAGTTTATTTGATTCCAACTAGTTGATCTGAAATCAGTTTGTTTTCGGTAGAGTTCATGTTTGTAGACTGTCCTCTCTGTGTTGAAACAGCATCTTCTCTTAGGGTTTTAATTTACTCCTTTCTGCTCAAGGATTCCGTTAGTAAATGGTTTTCCTCCCACTATTTGCCGAATCATTCTGTATACACTCTCAGACCGGTGTAATCTTGGTAGGGTTTGTAGTTGTAAAATGACACCTCCTTAAGATCCATTAGATCTCTGTTTTCTGTCATCATTGAATCTAAAAAAAAAAAAAAAACGTCTTTGATTTATCATCAAACCCTAGTCTTATTCCTCGAAAGAGTGCAGGTATAAGAAGTAATAGTTTTAAGGCAGTTGTTCCTACAGTAATCCTTCGCCATGTTATTTCCTTGTCGTCTGAGAACGTCTCCCTTCGACCATGATAGGACACTCTCATCTGGCCTCTGCTCACACTATTGGAGGAGGTGCTTTTGGTATAGGTGTGCGAATGATATTGCTAAATGCCACGAAACCCTTCCTTATTTCCTTAGTTTGTGCGCTTTCACATATCATTTGATCTCTGATATTGCTAAATGCCACGAAACCCTTCCTTCTTCGATATTGAAGTTTCCTTGGGTTCTGGTTACATTACCTGCACTCATTCCATCGAAGTCCTAGCCATTGGGCTGAGCGCATACCTTACGGAGGTTAGTCATGAGGCTCACACCCTATGAATGCAAGTGTAATACAGGAATATTTAGGTGAATCTGTCATTTGCCAGATGTGGGGCTAGTAAGGTGTGGTGTCAAACGTGGTTATCAGGTTACGCTGTGAGTTTAATGATAGGACGTGGTAAGGAGGTGGCGAATTAGGTAGTTCGCTATTTTTTTTACCTATCGCTTTGCATGAAAATTCTGAAGCCTTGTCATGTCGTCTCTCATCTAGCATTGTGAGACGACCCTCTTTTTATTCTGCTTTGTAGCGTTTGAAATTGTTTAGTAGTGGATCGATAACATTAGGAGACGCTGCAAATTTGTTATGCCAGGGCGTGACGGGAGGAGATGAATGAGGTAGTTCGCTGCTGTATTGTCTCACTATTCACCCTTGTTGAAGTCTTAGAAGTCTTTTCAACATGTCCATTTTGTGGCCTCCGTCAGTCATTCGTAGTAATTGAGACTCTATTTATTTTGTTTTTGCTGTGTTTGGTATCATTTGTAGTGGATCGGTAATTATTAGGTTACGCTATAAGTTTATGCTAGGGCGTGAAAGGGAGGTGGCGATTTAGGTAGTTCACTGCCTTATTTCGTCTTGATTGAAAGTTCTGATGCCTTTTCATTCACCATCCATCCAGATGATGCTGCCCTTGATTCGTCCATTCTATTACTGAATTGTCACTAACCTTCAATCATCTATGCAGTGTCTGAATGAATTCATTTACTATGCATTTAGTATACTACTATGTTTTGATTACTAACCACTCTCATAGTGCATCAGGCCGAGGTTTCCTATGTGCTGAGCATTAACATCAGAAAAGGTAGTCTATTTAATCTGTAGAGCGCCCTTGCTCTAGCTGGCGCACTGCTGGAACACCGTTTGGGGTGTCCTCAGGATAGCCAGTGAGGCAAGGTGGTCAACAATGCACAAATAATAACCAACTGTAGGTGTGATGCAAAAATGGTTTCAAATGTAGTGATGTAATAACGGTTCCAAATGCAATTTGACCAGCTGTCTTCCTCTGATAGCTTACTGTCCCATATACGGACAATCCTCAACACGGGAATATTTCAGAAACTCGATAACAGACTCGGCAATGACAGTGTGATGGAAAGATCATTGTCATAGTTCGTCTTGCAGGCAGAAAGCTTTCTCAGTAAACTAACAAATGCAGCTCACATACAAAGTTGAAATGAGATTGCTGTGTTGGCAAAACCGTTGTCTTCTTTTTAGATATCACGTCATAACCATTCTCCAGTTCCCTAGTTATTCATTGATCTGGTTATTAGATGATTACATCTTTATTAGTCCTCTGTAAAGACGTAGATGACAACCATAGTGTGCACCATAGAGAGTTCTTGAGTCCCTTGCAACAATTCCATTTCGTATATACCTAGCAATCAGTCTTTTACTGAGAATCACTGTTTTGCCTAGGCACACTTCAGAGAGGTTTCTTTCTATAGTTCATACTTTCACATTAGTTAAACGGACTGCAATACAGTCCACATAACCAATACCGTCTTACTGATATCTCACTGATGAAGATGGCGCTTCCTTTGAAGGACGGTGCAGCAAAAACAATCAGCATTTTACTGAGATGTTTGTAATCTATCTATTTCTGTTAGAAATTAAACCTGAGTGGAAGTAATTTCTGAACTTGTATTTATACTTTCCATGTTTGGGAGATCAGCACAACAGTTAGAAGCATGAACAAGATGCGGGGATCTCAATGAACGTCCTTGGATCCGTAAAACTTAGCCATCAAACCTATTGCCTTCGTTATCCTTGTGATCATTGGATACCGTCAATCTTATTAGATTTACAAGTTGAGAAAGTTGTTAGATTAATCAGCTGTTATCCATTTTCGATGACAAAACCGTCAATAGCCATTTTACTCTTCATTGACAATCTATACAAGCTATTCACGTTCCATTCAAATAGGATCCATTTACGACTCCTTTACAAGACAGTAGGATTGTAATAAATAGTAACAGTAGAGAATGTAATCTAACATTGTTTTTATTACAGAAGTTGTTTACATTGAACAAAGAAGAAATTGTAGTGTTAATTCAAGAACTGTATTAAACTGTATGAGTCAAGTATTCCAGTTGTTGTAATGAGTCGAATAGAGAGTGGTCAAACTCAAACTCCACAGGCTGAGTTGTCATAGTTAAGTATTTGCAACTTGTGTATTGTTGTTTTTGTGTTTACGATGTAATAACGGGTATGAGGATCAAGCATAGTATGAAGTATATTGAGATAATGTCAAGTTGTTTATGTGTATTGAAAGTAATATTTTCTTGTGAGGATGTTAAACCACTTGTGATCTTATTGTACCGTTTTGTCGTATGGAGAGACCTGAAATCTGTAAAAGAATAAAGTATTGTAATGTTAAAAGTGTTGGATAACAATTGATGTTATGATTCTATTTTGATGCAAGAGGGTTTATGCCTTGCAGTGTACATATACGTGTTTTGTTATAAAGTCTTGCATGATGTTTAAGGTTTACTAGGTGTTAGGAAGGAGAGTGGCTTTCAACGTGGGGCCGGCGCCCAAAGTGGCAGTCAGATAACCCGTTGGAAGTAGATTAATCAAGTGTTAACTTAAAATTAACTAGGGGGTTAAGGGTAGATTTCACATTAATAAGATTATTGGATTCCTCTCCCATGACCTGTAGTGCTTGTTTAGACTAAGGATGGGTAGAGAAGGCCTGGTCGGCATGATTGACTTCCTTGTCCTCATGAAAGGAAGGTCGATTCCGCATGTGTCACCCTATGGGGCCGGCGCCTAGTGAGAGGCTGTCAGGATAACCATAGATGGGGGCCGGCGCCTAGTGAGATGCTGTCAGGATAACCCATGTTAGGACCGTGCGATGACACTCTCCCTACTACAACCTAGCATTCCTTGTTCGGTCTCTCCTCATTTGTTTTGTGTCACCTCTGGAAGTTATGTTGTGTTGTATTGTTATTGCCATGTGTTGTATTGGCGTTTGGTCATCCTTTGTTCTTGTTTGTCTTTCGTCTACCTGACTGTCATTGTTTGGGACCTCATGTTAACTCCTAGCTCGGGGGGTGGACCTTAGGGTTCCACATGGTCGGGTGGAAGAGCTATTTTATCCATTGGTTATTCTTGTCAAGATCATATGTAGAAAGGATTTGTTCCAGTTGTACTTGTTCCAATGATGATGATGTAAGTGTATAACCTTGTATCAGATTTGTGTAACAGAACATTCTTTATGTATGTAATTTTGATGTAGACTAACAATGGCAATGTAATGATGTCATGATGTACTTATATGAAAGCATTTCAGTTATGTATTTAATCATGAAGATTCTGTTATTGATGATTTGCAATGAATATGAATAAGTTATTTAATTGAGAATGGATTTGGATCAGTTGTTGATGTATGTTAAATTGTGTTAGTTGATTTGTTAATTGATGCAGCCTTGAATCCTTAGAGAATATGTCGTAATTAGTTATGTTATCGTTATTTAATCTTCTTTAAATTTTTTTTTTTTTCTGTTTCATATAGCATAAGTGTGTATTCTTTAAGGTGTTCAAGGCGGGCATTACAGAAATGCTTTCATATAAGTACATCATGACATCATTACATTGCCATTTTTAGTCTACATCAAAATTACATACATAAAGAATGTTCTGTTACACAAATCTGGTACAAGGTTATACACTTACATCATCATCATTGGAACAAGTACAACTGGAACAAATCCTTTCTGCATATGATCTTGACAAGAGTAACCAATGGATAAAATAGCTCTTCCACCCGACCATGTGGAACCCTAAGGTCCACTCCCTGAGCTAGGAGTTAACATGAGGTCCCAACAATGACAGTCAGGTAGGTGAAAGATAAACAAGAACAAAGGATGACCAAACGCCAATACAACACATGGCAATAACAATACAACACAACATAACTTCCAGAGGCGACACAAAACAAATGAGGAGAGACCGAACAAGGGATGCTAGGTTGTAGTAGGGAGAGTGTCATCGCACGGTCCTAACATGGGTTATCCTGACAGCCTCTCACTAGGTGCCGGCCCCCATCTATGGTTATCCTGACAGCCTCTCACTAGGTGCCGGCCCCATAGGGTGACACATGCGGAATCGACCTTCCTTTCATGAGGACAAGGAAGTCAATCATGCCGACCAGGCCTTCTCTACCCATCCTTAGTCTAAACAAGCACTACAGGTCATGGAGAGGAATCCATTAATCTTATTAACGTGAAATCTACCCTTAACCCCCCCTAATTTATTTTAGGTTGTCACTTGATTAATTTACTTCCAACGGGTTATCCTGACTGCCACTTTGGGCACCAGCCCCATGTTGAAAGCCACTCTCCTTCCTAACACCTAGTAACCTTAACATCATACAAGACTTTATAACAAACACGTATATGTACACTGTAAGGTATAAACCCTCTTGCATCAAAATAGAATCATAACATCAATTGTTATCCAACACTTTTAACATTACAATAGTTTATTCTTTTACAGATTTTAGGTCTCTCCATACGAAAAAATGGTACAATAAGATCACAAGTGGTTTAACATCCTCACAGGAAAATATTACTTTCAATACACATAAACAACTTGACATTATCTCAATATACTTCATACTATGTTTGATCCACATAATCGCTATTACATCGTAATTACAAAAACAACAATACACAAGTTGTAATTGCTCAACTATGACAACTTAGCCTCTGGAATTCGAGTTTAACCACTCTCAATTCGACTCTTTACAACAACAGAAATACTTAACTCATACAGTTTAATACCGTTCTAGAGTTAACACTACAATTTCCTCTCTGTTCAATGTAAACAACTTCTGTAATAAAATCAACATTAGATTACATTCTTTACTATTACTGTTTATTATAATCCTACTGTCTTGTAAAAGAATCATAAATGGATTCTACTTGAATGGAATGTGAACAGCTTGTATAGGTTGTCAATGAGGAGTAAAATGGCTAATGACTGTTTTATCATTAAAATGGATAACAGTTGATTAGTCTAACAACTTCCTCAACTAGCAAACCTAATAAGATTGACGGTATCCAATGATCACCAGAATAACGTAAGTGATAGGTTGATGGCTAAGTTTTACGGTATACAAGGACGTTCTTTGAGATTCCCGCATCTTGTTCTTGCTTCCAACTGTTGTGCAGATCTCCAAACATGAAAAGTGTAATTACAAGTTCTGAAATCACTTCCCCTCAGGTTTAATTTCTGACAGAAATAGATAGATTACAAACTCTCAGTCGTTCTCAAATCGCTGATTGCTGTATGTGTTTAGCTATCCCTTGCTGCATCAGATACTGTTCTGGTTATAAAGAATGTTGTAAACTCTGTTATACTGAAACCAAATCTGGTAAGAATGCTATGATACAGCATATGTTTCTGGTGATGATCTGATTTTAGTTTACATGCAGTGGAAGTACGAATATCAAGGTGCAGCATTGGATCATAGTTCACCAGACATTTGCTCATAAACTGAATGTATGAAGCCAAATATAATACCCCAGTTATCTGTCTACGAGAGGCTGCACACCGGTAGGCTATGATAATCAGAGAGTAATGTCTTGTTGCACTACAACTCATGGTTTGTTAATGATAAGGCATTGGATCATCTTATTATACACCCAACTAATAAAGCAGAAATCCATTAGACAGCGGCTGTCAGGCAAATCTATCCTATGAGTTATGTTCGCACTTCATATCACTAGGTTCGCTAATTAATCTACAATGAACTTGCATTATAGGATGCGACCTGTATAGAACACTCTTCCAATGCGCGACTAGCTGGGCACATCGATCCAAAAGATAGGAGTGACTGTAGGTTTAAGTCTGAAATGATCAGTAGACAAGAGAAAAGAAAACGCTAAATTGCACTAAGGGTGCGATCTTCATTAACAGTCTCTGTCAGATGTGTGTCCAGCCAAAACGGCTAGGACTTATAATGGAACAAGATAAGGACCGAAACAAAGGAATAGTTAGACGCTTAATCAAAATTACCTCTGTCCTCTTCCTAGACGCAAGGTTACGGTAAGACCACAAGGCGTTTCTTCTCTTGTTGAAAGTGATATGGCAATCCAAATTGATTGCACAGAAGTCATTAATAAGTTGCAATATGGGAAAGAACTATTGTTTGGTATATGCAAGCTGAGGGCTAAATGGAAACCACTCCTACACCCTATCCGCCAACTGCATTATCTTGACAATGCATATGACTTAACATAAAAGGGCAGGTCCGTTGAGTTCCATAACTGCCGCGTTCTATATCCTCTTATGGCTAAATCACAATTGGTTCTTTGTATCGGTTAGGAACAACACTATGTTTTGTTAAGTAAAGTTTGTTTTGTTAGATGCCACCTTTGATCCACTGTATTTAGCGGTTATCATTATCATTCCTCCGCTCATTCCACAGTTACTTAACAACCTGTCCATGTAGATATTTTCCACGCTCCTGCTGTGTCCAAACGGGGACCATTAACCTTTTGTATTTTACAATGTTTTTGGCTTTAGTGGTCTTTTAGCATTGTTATGCTTTGGTTCGGCGTGAAACACGGAGCTTGGCTTGGTGGTTAGATCACTGAGAAATCCTCAAAACTGCTGTGTGTTTTTCAATCCTTGAATGGTAAACCGCTGTGTAACTGGAGCGAGATTCAGAGTTGCCGTACGCTCTCCTATTTAATAAGACTTTACATGTATTATTTGATGTTGCCTAGGCCGTTTGGTCTAGTGCTACAGAACTCCTCATTAAAAGAAAAGGTTTCCCGTAGCCCACAAAATATTGTATTAGAATTTATTTTAAGAAGTTAACTCTTTATACTAAAAAAACATAGGGTTTGGAAGTCCGCCATTAGTTTATGATACTAAAAACAAATACATAGTTCAAGGGTTGTAATAAACATATAGACCCGATCTGAGCGTCATTAAAGACATAATTACTGATTTAAGCATTGCCGCCAATGCCAAATCGATTACAGATGAAGGGAGGTATTGGCAGAGCGGTTTCATGACTAAGAGAGAATAAGAGGGTTTACAGAAGAAAATTCTTGATCATATCTACGTATGGATTTCTAAAAATGATAAGGGGAAACTCTAGGGTGACGACTAATCTATAACCTCCAATACCTGTCTAACTATGTGCCGATCACAGAAGTAGCAGAATTTTACCCTCAATGCAATGTCTAAACTTATTTTTGATAAAATGTCTAAGCTACATTGATGTTTCCTAAGAATACACGATTATACTATGATTTCATCCTTTGAGAAGGAGTAAACACAGGAAGAATAGAAGGGTTCCGCAGGAAGCAATTCAACCACAAGAATTCCATTTACAAATAAAGAAGCAATCAACCCAGCATAAACATATGTAGAATCAGAGGAAGAAATCGAGCATTAGAGGAACCTGGATTTGATATCGAGTCGACAAGACTTGTTTCAGTTGCTGAAGTTCCAAGCTTCTTTTCCCCACCTTCTTTTCTCTTCTTCTACCTGTGCATCTCTCCTCAAAAAAATATATTTTATTTAATTTAAAGATCCCCAATTATTATTTATTTTATTTTATTATTATTATTTTTTAAATGTAAACACATAATTTCAGACAAAATCTAATTTCTTTATAGCCGACCCAATATATTGTTATTAATAAAATTGTACTATTTCGTTAATCTATAATTTTGTAACTATATTTTAATTTATTTTATTAATCAAGTTGTAAATTACAATTTACAACATGATTACAACTATTTATTTATTTAAATATTTATTATAAACATTATATCAAACAATACAAAATTTCTTACAACTTTATTTAACAACAACACTTCTAATAAAATAATAATTTATTTATAACGATAATCGACAACTAACCACATTATGCTTATTTATCAACATTTATATTCTTTCGTATAATTATTCTAATTAAAGCACAATACTACCATACACACTTAGACACCTTCGAACCTAATTAGACTCCAAGGTACAGTATTACCTGACAGCAAGACATGATCGAACGACAACCAGAAACCACAAGGGTAAACTGACGACCAAGGAACACTGACTAGGGACCTCATGTTAACTCCAACCAACTAATCCATTGGCGAAGGCATGCTCAGACCTGGTAATCAGGTGGAGTCGATGCCTAGTACCTACATCCTGCAGCAATGCACAGTTAACCATAACAAGATATACATATACATCACATGCAGTCCTATAGTGAATGGAAATCGCAGTGGGGTAGGGTACTCGAGAACGAGTAATACGACACTGTTCCATTCACGTTTATGAATAACAATCAACTATATTGAACAAGGTATTAGATTACTAGTCTACAACATAAAATGATCAACTAACTTCCAATCCCATATAGTGAATAACATCAAAGCATCTAAAACATCTAGTTCATTTATCATATTGTAAAGCATAAAATGACATAATCCAACATCAACATCTGTTATCATAACAATTAGGTTCATACTGAAATAGCAGAATAACTAGAAATCCATCATCAAACGATCTAAAATACTGTCATAATGTCTAGTACTACTAAGCAAACATCAGTCCAAAAGATGACAAGTTGAGGGGCACTACACATTAACCCTAAAAAAGGATGGTGTAACACTAATTCTATCCACAACTCTAATTTTAAGGCCAAACCTTTGATTATATATCCACCCTAATTCTAATTTTAAGCCTTATTTTAACCCTAACCAATCATAATATTTTTTTGGTTATATATTTGCACTAATTAAAACCCTAATTATAACCAAACCCATTATCCTAATTCTAACTATAACCCTAATTCTAACTATAACCATAATCCTAACTATAACCCAAACCCTAACCATAATTATACTCCTAATCCTAACCTTAAACTAAACCCTAACTTAAGTTTTTAAATAACCCTAACCCTAAGTAAAATTCTAACCCATACTCTAATTATATTTGTAAACCTAATTTTAATTATGATCGTAATTGTATCCTTAAACCAAACACTAATTGTAACCTTACATCTAACCCTAACATTACTTCTAATCCTGACACTAATTTTAATCATAACCATATTTGTAACCCTAACCCTAATTATAACAAATCCCATAACCCTAATTCTGTACCTAACTCTAACTCTAACCCTAACCCTAAATATGACCCTAAAACTAACCCTAAGCCTAATTATAAATGTAACCCTAACCTTTAATCCTTATTCTAACCCTAACCCTAATTGTAACATTAACCCTAAAGAAGGATGTCATAACCCTAATTCTATCCATAACTCTAATTGTAAGGCCAACCCTTTGATTATATATCCACCCTAATTCTAATTCTAAGACTTATTTCAACCCTAACCCTTATTATAATCATAATATTTTTTTGGTTATATATTTGCACTAATTGAAACCCTAATTATTGTTGATAACTGAGAGGGGGGGTGAATCAGTTATCTTAATAATTCTTCTTTCTAAACTTTCTTAGTAAAAATGCAGCATTAGTACAAATAAGCAAACATAAGTATGAAAAGAAGAATACACATGACACAATATTTTTGACATGGAAACCCTGTTAAGGGAGAAAACCATGGGGTGATTAACCCAAGATTGTATTCTGTATTAGAAGAATGGAAATACAAAAATGGCACTTGCCAATTAGGGCTCACTGCCTGAGCACACTGCTCACAAGAGGCACACTGCCTACAAAGAGACACTATTTACAAAGCGATAAGAATTACAAACTTGAACTGGTTAGGAGGAGCATCTACATATGCTAGAGTTCAGTTCCGGTTAGGCTCAGTACACTGATTTGCTGCACTTCATCTTTACTCTTCTCTTATGCTGCTTTCCTCACATACTGGACCTTCCTTACTACTTCTGTTCTACTCTTCTGCTCTTATTCGCATATATCCAACAACAACAACACCTCTCACAACTAAATCCATCTTGTATATATATCCGCACAAGTGATTTCGTTACCTTTCTAGTCGGCACTCGGAATAGTCAATCTTTTCACAAATTCTGATCTGTTGGCTGAATCCTTGCTTACAAAACATTGCGGATCAAGAATATACTTGTGGAAGTCATCAATCATGTCAGCCAAACATAACTTAGCCTTAAGAACCTTTTTCATCATCAGTAACACATCCAGAAAATAGTCTGAAGTTCTGTCAGTCAGTTCTTCCTCTGTTCACACTGTCACTCAGGAACCCAGTACTCAAGTATTCATATCTTTTACCTCATCTATCATCGGAGGCTAAATCCTCAGAATATAACATCAAGCTAGTCCTCTTGACTTCCCCAAATCTGCGCTTCACCAAGATACTTCCTCTGAGAGATCCGGACCTGTCTGTTGGACCTCGCCCAACTCTGCTTCATCCTGTCCAAAATTGAGATGTGGCCACTCAACAGGAACACAAAAGCTTCTGCCCTCTTGAGATCTATTGGATCATTTGTCCAAGCAATAGTCTGAGCATCACTTATGGCCTCATGCATGGCCTCTAACTTAGGGATAATGATCCTTCTAAGTTCACTCATTTGGCTAATTATATTCTTTCTTTCCTTCTCAAAATTCTTTATTGCATTTGTGATTGTAATAGTCTGACATTCTTGATTGACTATGGAGGAAGAGAGAGGATCAAAACTTTGAGACAAACTTAGTAGTTTATCTTCTTGCTCTTTTATTTTCTTCTCAATCTCCACTGTTGCTTTGGACCAGGAAATGAAAAATTTGTATAATTCTCTGCCATCTTTGAGAGCATTTTCTAAGCTTTTTATCCCAATATTCATATTTCTCCTATCATCAATGATCAACCCTTGTACCTCTAAGAGTCTCTTATCCAAAAACTCTTTCCAGACCTTTTCTTCAGCTGACTTCTCTAGTGAATCAAAATGTGTGCTAACACTATTGACTAGAGTTTTGAGATTACCAAATGAGGGGACTGTGGGATCCTTCTGAAATGATGGCATGATCTTTTCTAGCACTTTGGAAGCAGCCTCTATCAACTCACAGTCGTCCATATGAGATTTTAGGAGTTTCTCATTGGCTTTGGCATTTGCAAATGAGGCTATCTTCATTGTTTGTATCGGAGAAAGAGAATCAGAATCAAATGGTCCTTTTAGCCATTATGGTTCATCAATCTCCATGCTCTCTTTTGTTAAGAAGTCCTTGACAGATTCTGTAGTGTCTCTTGCCAGAGACAGATGTTTCTTCTTTTTTGCACTCTTAGAACTGTCATACTCTTTTTCCTTCACCTCTGCTTCTTTCTCCTGTATACTATCATCTCCTTTAGATCCAGAGGCTGTAGGGGAAACCAGAGGAGAGATATTAGTTTGTTCATGACCCACCTCTTCTGGAGTAGAGGATTCTAGGTCCTTAGCTGTTTCTGTACAGGTATTCATAACTTCTACTGTTGTTTTCTTAGAAGGCTCTTTTGCAACATTTGTGGAAGAGTGATCAGTACCCAAGTCCTCTATAATAGGAAGATTGAATCTTTTGAAGGTTTTCCAGAGAATCTCTTCAATGTCCTTGGCTACTTTGTCAGTCTCACCAAGCATGAGCTAATTCATCCTTTCTTTACTCCTGAACTCATCCTTACAGTCTTTGAATACCATGTTCATTGTCTTGGGATTGATTAAAGGATATAGCTGAATAGCTATCTGTTCCTAGATCTCAAGGTCTTTTGCCATGGCGTTGTTCTTCTCATTTCAAGCCTTTACTCTAAGCTTTTGGGAATTAGAGAGATGATTTCAATAAAGGCTTTATTGTAAATGTTCAAAAACTTGACTGTGGCTTCCTCCAGAATCTGTTTATCTGCTTCATTATATTCATCATAGAATTCTGTTAGAGGTTGCAGGTTCCCATCCACAATGGCTGCTTTTACTACATCATCCAAGGAGAGAGTGGGTTTTTCAACAAATTCCTCTTCCTTCTCTTCTTCTCCTTGACCGGTAGAGTGTTTACTAGATGATTTCTTCTTCTTCTTAAGTTTCCTTATCTCCTCATCTGATTCGGTTTCCTCATCATCCTTTAGGCTAACATATGACCTTGTTGCCTTTTTCTTTGTCCTCTTTTCTCCTTTTCCAGATGTCTGGACTTCTAGTTTTGAGCTTTTAGCAGGGACATGTGCTGGTTTCTTTGAAGATCTGGTTTGGGTGGAAGTTTCTACCGGAGCACTTTTCTTGCTTCCCTTTTTTGCCTCTTTCTTCTCTTCGTCAGCTTTTTGTCTCTTTTCCCGGTTAGCATCAAGTGCCTCCTTTGAGGTGCCAAGGCCTTGGGCAATATGTTCTACTTCTTTTCTCACTTTTCTTTTCATCTCTGGTTCTTTGAGTTCCACATGAATTTTTACACTCAGCTCCTCAGATTTTCCAAACCTCCGTACCTTTGGATCTTTAGGCTGACTTAGTATGTGTTGAACATGCAGCTCTACAATCTGTTCATGAACTTCATATCCCATGGCATGATCCAGACTGTCCTTGGTTCTACTACCTCCATTAGTCACTGATCAGTTTCTACCATAAAACAGACTGTGTCTTTGTATTTCTCAACAAGGACTAGGGAATCCTTTCTCTTGCTTGCATCATGTTCTGAAAATTCTTGAAGTATCCCCACAGAGCTATATTTTGTGCTTTGTTATCACCAAGTCCATGTAAATAATCTTTGATTTGGATGGCTACTGGCCTATCACTCTCCCATACACAGCCACTAGATCCGGGAAGCTCATTCATAAAGTAGAAGAACAAGCACAAAATTAATCCACCATACTTGAATGAATTCTTTTTATCTTTCTTTATTTTTTGCAGATTCTCCAAGAGTTGGTTCAAGAGAAGCTGACAAAGATCATAGTTTGCATCCTTTCTTAGCATTTCATAAGCAGTATAGATGGCAGTTTCAGGTACAAAATTTTCTCTGCTAGAATGATATATCTTATATCTAATGATCATAGAAGCAAACTTGACATCCAAATCAGTGATGTCATCTACTGTCATTGCTCTTTTGTCAAACTTGGATCTGGTAGTCTCACTCACAGTTTGGTTCTTTACAGATTTAAGAACAGGAATCCCATCGGATGAGTGTAGTCCGTTAACTGCCCTGATGACATCTTTAGTGATCTTGAATGGTCCATTTTACCACATGAAATTGTCATGTATTCTGCTCAAAATGTACCTAACCCATTCATCCTCCATAAAATAGGGGAAATGTATGTATTGTGCAAAGTGCTTGTTCCGGAGGCCCTTGTATTGGGGTTTGAGCTCAAATGAATCATCTAACAATTGTTTGTGATAGATATCTCTTAGTTTGAATTCCCCAAACTCTTCAATATTTGTGTGTACATAAACCCTAATATCTTTGGTGTGCAAAACACCATGCGGAACACTGGAAAATGCACCTAGAGGGTCTACCTCCAAGGATTTGTATGGATGTTTCTTAAATGTAGGGCGAGGTCTATCAGAAATCTTTACAATATTCAGAGTACCCATTATCAAGAGATTTGCAGTGAGATATTTGAAAATAGAAAATACCTTTTGTGCCTTTCAGTTTCATGGAGTTGGATGGTTTGATCTCTAGAAGCAATAACTTCTGCAAGTGAACTTCGTTGAACTTGATGAATTTTGTTGTAGAGCTCCACTTTTTGTTTCTTCTTGAGTGCAGAATGAACAAGTGATTACTGAGAAGACCCTTATATTGCTCCGCAATCCCTAATATCAGATTGTAATAAATGCTCAACCTGCATTAATTTGGTTTGCCTTATTCGAATGACTTGAAGAACCAGATCTGTCCTGATCTATGAACATCATGCGAATCTTCCAAACCATGAACAAATTGAGATGACACATGACAAGGACATCCTAAACACTCTGACTAGTCCACAGAATAGGACAATGCACTTTTGGATCTCACCAGACCTTTTTGTGGCACTCTATCACTCTGGAGCATTTTCTAGAACCGGTTCTACTTGATCGATCACAACTTCTTCATATCTTCATGTGGACCTCTAAAATCTTAACTAGATTATTTCAAGACTCATATCTACAAAGCCTTTAATCTACATCCTCTTCTTATGCCAATTCCGGCACCACTTGACTAGCTGGGGAAACAAAGTTTTCTTTGTGTCTCCCCCTGAGCCAGAGCTCACTTTTTAATTTTTGGAAGGAATATCAGCACCAGAGTCTGGTGCAGATCCAACCTCTGTATTCTTAGTAACTTTCTTCACCCAAATCTTTCTCATTTCATTTTTAACTTCATCCGCATTCACCTTTTGTTTACCCTTATCTTGATTCTGATTATGATATACCGGACCTCTTTTGTCCTGATTCTTGCTTCTACAGAATTTTGCACTATGACCAGATTTATTGCAGATTCGGCAAACAACATTTCTTTGCATATTTGACTGATATCCTCTTGATCTGCATTGATTAGCCATATGTCCTATTCTATTGCATGCAAAGCATCTACCATTGAATGATTTGTTCATTTGCATATTTTGGCATTCATGAGATTTGTGACCATACCTTTTGTAGTTAAAGCACTGTCCAGAGAAGGATGAATTAGTCTGACTCATTCTTTTTCTACACTGATTAGCTTTGTGACCAAAGTTATTGCAGTTGTGGCAGTATCCGTTGAAGGATGGGTATCTTTGAGCATTAGGCTGTCTTACCGGAGGTCTTCTAGACCTGTTCCTTGGATTTTCTGATCCAAAATTCTTCTGACCGAATCCGGAGCTTTCTCCTTTCTCATATCCCAAACCACACTTGTCATCTACCTTCTTTTGACTTTCAAGAAGAACTTCAAGTTGAGCAGAACTTATCTTGAATTTCTCTTTATATTCATTTGTTGTTTGAAGATCCCTTTTGAGAGAGACAAATTTGATCCTCAAGTTTTTCTTCATTATTTTTAGCATCTTCAAGATCAGATTCAAGATGTCTGATAATTCTATCCATCTGGTGGCAATCTTCTGATTTTTCCTTGAGAGATTGTCTTAGATTATCTTCAGCTTTTCTTTTCTCTTCAGTTTCTTGGGTAAACTTCATAACTCCTGATTCCATTTCATGTCTTACCATAATGATTTCTTTTGATAACTTTTCACATAAATTGGTTTTCTCCTTTAGCTCTTCATTTGCATCATTTGTTTCACCTTGTCTTGCCAATTGCTGAAGCAGTTCCTTTCTCTTTTTCATAGAGAGACTTAATTTGTCTTTTAGTTCTCTCATGAATTCATCAGCCTATTTGAGTCTTTCCTTTAATTCATTGACTTTAGAGTTTGACTGTTCAAGATCATCAAGGGCAGTCTTGAGTTGCTCCCTTAAACCATATGCATCCATTTGGATTCCCAGATCTTCCTCAAGCTATTAGACTTTGTTAGGAGGAACTTAGCTCTGATACCAATTGCTGATAACTGAGAGGGGGTGAATCAGTTATCCTAATAATTCTTCTTTCTAAACTTTCTTAGTAAAAATGCAGCATTAACACAAATAAGCAAACATAAGTATGAAAAGAAGAATACACATGACACAATATTTTTGATGTGTAAACCCTATTAAGGGAGAAAACCACGGGGTGATTAACCCAAGATTGTATTCTCTGTTAGAAGAATGGAAATACAAAAATGGCACTTGCCAATTAGGGCTTATTGCCTGAGCACACTGCTCACAAGAGGCACACTGCCTACAAAGAGACACACTGTTTACAAAGTTATAAGAATTACAAACTTGAACTAGTTAGGAGCATCTACATATGCTAGAGTTCAGTTCCGGTTAGGCTCAGTACACTGATCTACTGCACTTCATCTTTACTCTTCTCTTATGCTGCTTTCCTCACATACCGGACCTTCCTTACTACTTCTGTTCTACTCTTCTGCTCTTATTCTGACATATCCAACAACAACAACACCTCTCACAACTAAATCCATCTTGTATATATATCTGCACAAGTGAATTCTTTACCTTTCTAGTCGGCACCCAGAATAGTCAATCTTTTCACAAATTATGATCTGTCAGCTGAATCCTTGCTTACCAAACATTGCGGATCAAGAATATACTTGTGGAAGTCATCAATCATGTCAGCCAAACATAACTTAGCCTTAAGAACCTTTTCCATCATCAGTAACACATTTGGAAAATAGTCTAAAGTTCTGTCAGTCAGTTCTTCCTTTGTTCACACTGTCACTCAAGAACCTGGTACTCAAGTATTCATATCTTTTACCTCATCTATCACTAGAGGCTAATTCCTTGGAATATAACACTCAAGGTAGTCCTCTTGACTTTCCCAAATCTGTGCTTCACCAAGATACTTCGTCTGAGAGATCTGGACCCATCTGTCGGACCTTGCCACATGCTCTGTTCTTGTTTACCAGACCACAACAATCTTCATTCTGACTTTCGGTAGAGACACACCACGTCCTGCGGATGTGTGGGATGAACTTTGTTGCCATTAATGACAACAATCATGAATCCATATAGTGTCTCTTGCCAACAATTATAACCGAACCCATTATCCTAATTCTAACTATAATGCTAATTCTAGCTACAACCCTAATCCTAACTATAACCCAAACCCTAACCATAATTATACTCCTAACACTAATTGAAACCTTAACCTAATTTTTTAAATAACCCTAACCCTAAGTGAAATTCTAATCCTTACCCTAATTATATTTGTAAACCTAATTTTAATTGTGATCGTAATTGTATCCCTAAACTGAACCCTAATTATAAATCTAACCATAACCCTACATCTAACCCTAACACTAGTTCTAATCTTGTTACATTTAATCTTAGAAAATATATATAATATTTTATATTAATATTTCAAA
The DNA here is from genome assembly GCA_027924645.1 of Cunninghamia lanceolata. Taxonomy (NCBI): domain Eukaryota; kingdom Viridiplantae; phylum Streptophyta; class Pinopsida; order Cupressales; family Cupressaceae; genus Cunninghamia; species Cunninghamia lanceolata. The sequence goes on along the minus strand of BSBN01000584.1, from coordinate 13,329,572 downwards.
TTCCATTTTGTAATTTTATTTTAAGTAATTTAAAACTATCTAATTAATTAATTAAAACCTTATAAGTATTGATTACAAAGAAAGGACTAGTTAAAAGTGTTGGCAAGAGACACTATATGGATTCATGATTGTTGTCATTGATGGCAACAAAGTTCATCCCACACATCCGCAGGACATGGTGTGTCTCTACCGGAAGTCAGAGTGAAGAATGTTGTGATCTGGTAAACAAGAACAGAGCATGTGGCAAGGTCTGACAGACAGGTCCGGATCTCTCAGAGGAAGTATCTTGGTAAAGTGTGGATTTGGAGAAGTCAAAAGAACTACCTTGAGTGGTATATTCCAAGGATTTAGCCTCTGGTGATAGATGAGGTAAAAGATATGAATACTTGAGTACCGGGTTCCTGAGAAACAGTGTGAACAGAGGAAGAACTGACTGACAAAACATCAGACTACTTTTTGGATGTGTTACTGATGATGGTAAAGGTTATGAAGGCATGAATCATGTTTGGCTGACATGATTAATGATTTCTACAAGTATATACTTGATCCGTATTACTTGATGTGCAAGGATTCAGCCGATAGATCAAAATTAGTGAAAAGATTGACTATTCCAGGTGCCGACTAGAAAGGTAATGAAATCACTTGTACGGATATATATACAAGATGGATTTAGTTATGAGAAGTGTTGTGGTGATATGTGGTATGTGAAGAAAAGCAATGCAGAGCAGAAACAGTAAGAAAGGTTCGGTATGTGAAAGGAAAGCAGCATATGAGAAGAGGAAAGATGAAGTGCAGCAGATCAGTGTACTGAGCCTAACTAGAACTAAACTCTAGCATATGTGGATGCTTCCAATCAGTTCAAGTATTGTATAACATTCTTTTGTAGATAGTGTGTCTCCTTGTAGGCAGTGTGCCTCCTTTGTGAACAGTGTGCTCGGGCAGTGAGCCCTAATTGGCAAGTGCCATTTTGTATTTCCTTATTCTTCTAATAGAGAATAATCTTTGGGTTAATCACCCCATGGTTTTCTCCCTTAACAGGGTTTCCACGTCAAAAATACTGTGTCATGTGTTTTTCATTTCATGGTAATGTTTGCTTATTTGAATTAATGTTGCATTAATTAATAACAAAGTTCAGAAAGAAGAAATAATTAGGATAACTGATTCACCCCCCCTCTCAGTTATCAACAATTGGTATCAGAGCCATGTTCCTCCTAACAGAGTCTAATAGCTCGAGGAAGATCTGGGAGTTCAAATTGATGCATATGGTTTAAGAGAGCAACTCAAGACTACCCTTGATGATCTTGAACAGTCAAACTTTGAAGTTAATGAATTGAAGGAAAGACTCAAGCACGCTGATAAATTCATGAGAGAACTAAAAGACAAATTAAGTCTCTCTATGAAAAAGAGAAAGGAGCTACTTCAGCAATTGGCAAGACAAAGTGAAGCAAATGATGCAAATGAAGAGCTGAATGAGAAAACCGAGTTATGTGAAAAATTATCAAAAGAAATCATTATGGTAAGACATGAAATAGAATCAGGAGTTATGAAGTTTACCCAAGAAATTGAAGAGAAAAGAAAAACTGAAGATATTCTAAGACAATCTCTCAAGGAGAAATCAGAAGATTGCCACCAGATGGACAGAATTATCAGACATCTTGAATCTGATCTTGAAGATGCTAAAAATAATGAAGAAAAACTTGAGGATCAAATTGTCTCTCTCAAAAGGGATCTTCAAACAGCAAATGAATATAAAGAGAAATTCAAGATAAGTTCTGCTCAACTTGAAATTCTTCTTGACAGTCAAAAGAAAGCAGATGACAGGTGTGGTTTGGGATATGAGAAAGGAGAAAGTTCCAGATTCAGTCTGAGGAATTTTGGATTAGAAAATCCAAGGGACAGGCCTAAAAGACCTCCGGTTAGATAGCCTAATGCTCGAAGATATCCATATTTCAATGGATACTGCCACAACTGTAATAACTTTGGTCACAAAGCTAATCAGTGCAGAAAGAGAATGAGTCAGACTAACTCATCCTTCTCTGGACAGTGCTTTAACTACAAAAGGTATGGTCACAAATCTCATGAATGCAGAAATATGTAAATGAACAAATCATTCAATGGTAGATACTTTGCATGCAATAGAATAGGTCATATGGCTAATCAATGTAGATCAAAAGGATATCAGTCAAATATGCAAAGAAATGTTGTTTGCCAAATCTGTAATAGATTCGGTCATCGTGCAAAATTCTGGAAAAACAAGAATCAGGACAAAAAGGTCCGGTGAGATTTGAAAGTGCATTGTCCTATTTTGGGGACTGGTCAGAGTGTTTGGGATGTCCTTGTGATGTGTCATCTCGATTTGTTCATGGTTGGAAGATCCACATGATATTCATAGATCAGGACTGATCCAGTTCTTCAAGTTGTAAATAAGGCAAACTGGAATAATATAGGTCAAGCATTTATTGCAATCAGATATTAGGGTTTGCAGAGCAATATAAGGGATTTCTCATTAATCATTTGTTCATTCTGCACTCAAGAAGAAACGAAAAGTGGAGCTCTGCAACAAAATTCATCAAGTTCATCGAAGATCACTTGCAGAAGTCATTACATATAGAAATCAATCCAACCAACTCCGTGTAACTGAAGGTGCATAAGGTATTTTCCATTTTCAATATCTCACTGTAAATCTTTTGAAAAATGGCTACTCTGAATATAGTTAAGATCTCTGATAGACCCCGACCTGTATTTAAGAAACACCCATACAAATCATTAGAGGTAGATCCCTTAGGAGCATTCTCTAGTGTTCCACATGGTGTTTTACACACAGAGGACATTAGGGTTTATATACATGCAAATATTGAGGAGTTTGGGGAATTCAAATTAAGAGATATCTATCATAAACAACTGATAGACGATGCTTTTGAGCTTAAACCTGAGTACAATGGTATCCAGAAGAAACATTTTGGTCAATTCATTCATTTCCCCTGCTTTGAAGAAGATGAATGGGTTTGGTATGTATTGAGTAGGGTGCATGACAACTTCCTATGGCTAGATAGACCCTGCAAGATCACAAAAGAGGCAATTAGGGCAGTAACTGGTCATGTGTTTTTCATTTCATGGTAATGTTTGTTTATTTGAATTAATGTTGCATTGATTAATAAGAAAGTTCAGAAAGAAGAAATAATTAGGATAATTGATTCACCCCCCTCTCAGTTATCAACAAAAAGACCATTTGAATTAACACCTAATCAATTTTAAATTATTTCTTCTTACTGTTTGTTCTTTCTATTGTCGTCTTTGAATTTTTTTTTTAACTTTGTAAAAAAATGAGACCCTTTCAAAATCTTTTTTAAGTAAAAATTCAATTTTAAATTGTAGATTGAGTTGAAAATTGTACTTTGTTTATGAATTTAGTTGCTAATTTATGAAACCTGATGTGAAAGATCCCAAAGTTAAAAAGAAAATACACTATGGGCTTCCCCATCTAAGTCTCTTATTTTATCTAAGATTTTGGAAATCAAATTTAAAAAAAAAATCAATAAAATTAGCACATTTGTCAAATGAGTGCTTTCATTGACAAGTTTCATAGAGAATTCATTACATGTTTTTTGGCCATGGGGCTAGGGGAGGGATTTGCTTTAAAGAAGGCGTGAGTCTAGTGATAGTGAAAATGGATTCTTATTCAATAAATCCTATCCTAGTGGGCTCCTCACTAGTATATTTATATTTTACAAAAATATATCTAAAATATGTTCAAAGATATCATTCTTGGCCTATTCCACTTGTATGTGGTAAATTGAGTAAAAAATAGGCTTCTCCAAAAGGACATCTTTCCGTATATTTTAGATATAATTTTTTAAAATATAAATATGCTAGTAACTATAGCATTGATTTTATATGTAAAATAAATATATGATTAAATTATATATATATATATATATTTAATTAACTATAATATTAAATATTATGAAAGTGTTAATGATTACCCATACACAACCATGGATAGAATGTCTTGAACAAACTACAGTTAATGCAATTTTTAATGTAACATATTTGGTTGCATCTCAAGCTCAAAGGAATCCATCAAGTGATGAGTCATGGGCCATGGAAATCAAACAATTAGTGTCTCAACTAGAAGAAGCACACTCATAGTTTACTAGCATTCCAGTCCATTTTCATTTTTACCAAAAATATTGTATCAATAAGTAGATTATGAATATTGCAGCAATGACTATGGAATTTTATAATTTCATTACTTTGTAATGGAAGGTTTAACTCTACTATTAGGAGTGGTCAATTTGATTGCAATTAAGAGAGTTTGGCTCTTATGAGATCAACTTAGTTAAACCTATTATGAGTAGAGATGAGGAATTCAAAAAAGATGTTGGCTCTTTGCAAGTAAGTTCAAGAGCAAGTATATTACCCTTTTTCTTGCCATTTTTAATGTATAGCTCTTAAATGTGGTACCCATATACAACTCTTTTGTTCTTCTACATGTACTATGTGATGCATGAATTTTAAGAATTTGACAAAATGAGGAAATATAAAATGTGACATTTTCAATAAAGATGCATCTTCTCCTCAAGAGAATAACTTGGAGCTACTTTCATGACCAATACTTGCATAAGATTTCCTTTGATATCATTAATTTGTAATCTATGCAAATCATGTATATACTAAATAGATAATAATTCTTCCAATACATATCTGTCAATACACCAATGGACTAGAATTTAGCATACTAAAAACTGAACATATATTTTATTACAAAAGAAGGGCTCATTTCTACCATGAAAAAATCATATCAATATCAAGCTCAAACGTATGGTGCAATATAGCTTAACAACAAATATACTTTGGAAAAATCAAGTCTATAGAATTCCTTGTAATATTCTATGAAGATTGGCATTTCTCTCTTACTTATTGCATGTACTTCATTCATTAATGTATGCTTCCTTTTCCCACTAATTGGATGCATTTCATCATTTAGAGTAAAAATGAGTCGATATTGTTTGCATAAATGCTTTTCCTACATGCTAAAATTACTTAGAGGCTATCAATTACATTTAAGACACTCTCAAAATAATGGAGGCAACTAGAGAAATACAATAGAAATCAAGCATGGTCAACCATATAATGCAATGTGGCCTCCAGCTTCCTCACACTTTTCAAAATGGTACTATTTAGAGAAGAACAATGATTTCACTATACAATTAAAGTTTCAACAATGCTTTTCACTCTTTGACAAGCATACGAATCCAAATGAAATGTACAAATGCCCTCCTCTTAAACTTATAATATTAATGAGAATTGAAGAGACATTTCCTAAAACACAAAATCATTGTCCATCATGGGATTACAAAACTAAGCTTAGTTGCATAAACATAATGGGAAGAAGTGTTCTATTGTGTGATTGACTTGGGGCTATCGTCAAGCATTCTAATAGAAAACCCTACATTAAAGATCAAGCTATGGTACTTCTTAATTCATGCCAATGATCCAAACATGATATGTGTCCATTGGGAACTACACTTAGGGAAACACATCATTTGTTTAAGAACCTAATAATTCACCTTTCAAACCTCTTCACTATACCCATTGCACACTATAGATAATATCCCATCTCCAATCTTAATTGATTCACACCTCTTCGATGTACCAAAACAATTGGAAACAATATCACTTATTCAAGTGACTCAAAAATGGACATTTATAGCATCTCAAAAGTTCAACAAATGGAAAGAACACTTAACGTCAGCTATTATTTGAGTCTCCCCTCATTTCAATGCCATCCCAACAACAGATGATCAATATTTTCAAAAACATTCACAACGATAGTGGTTCATTAGAGAAAGATATTATAGCTCATTGAGAAAGAATTTCAAATAACTACGATCCATGGAATTTACAATGTACACTGATAATGAACTCCTTCTGACTAGGGACATGTAATGCATGAAGATAGTCCTGATGAATGACAAGTCTTTTCAAGTCTGTACCTAGCCATGCCATTTCAACTGGATGGGCTCAACATGCTTGGGAAATAAGATGAGTACTGGTTAACGGTACTATCACTTGCAAATAACTGACTGAAACAAATAAACTTTACTTGCATTTTACTCACTACTATCCAAAAACAACTTTACTTGCATGCATGCCACAATATTTAATTTACTCCATTTCTTTTATAATGTAGCACAACAACACATATCACCACATTATTTCAATGTCCAAATGATGTATGGAAAACAACCATGCTCTCTTCTCAAGAAATTCCAATGTTTAATGTGCAATTATAAAGGAACCGCTAATTACTTTTATCTACAAGCCATCTCAGTGTACCCATTGCACACTAAGGTAAGCCGTATGGAGGGATTAAAAGCATAGGGACTACATTAAAAAACCACATGAAAGGAGTAAAATAAAATCAATGATGGTTGGGCCAACATCAAGAGCACATGTCAAGGCCTTGATGAAATGATTAATTCATATTGCATGGCTCATTATAGGAAAGCCATGGTAAAGTGAAGTTGGAAATTAAAAACTTAATGTAATAACATGTTGGGTGGATCATACATTGATAAATAATGAAAAAGTGATAGTTTTTAATTTTAGAATTCAAAGAAAAGCTTGTTGGGTCGATTCATGCAAAACGCCCCAAAGAGGGCAGTAAAAATATCTAAAAGAGAGGGCAAAAAAAGAATCAAGGGTTTAATTCCTCCCACACACACCTAATTTCATGCAGTGTGTAGTGCCCCTCCGTTCTCACCTTAGATGTATAGGTGAACTGATCAAGGCGCATGAATATGAAGGTAAAATAACAGGAATAATTAAGGTAAGGCTTTGACATTGTTTTGTATTCCAATAATTAAGATGTCAATCTTACTACAATTATTATATGTTAGAATGGATCTCATGGAAGGATTATGTTAGATTTATTTGTTATGATAGTACTTCTGAGACTTCTTCAATTTCATGCACCTACATATTCGGTGTATGGTTCTGTTCAGATAATGAGGTAGATTCGATTTGGTGTTATCTAATCTAGATTGATATGATGTAGAAAGGACGATGTTGCATCACTCGCTTGCGAGTGCCCTCCGATGTTGTGATTCCTTTTTCACCTAGTGTCAACTTATATGCATCTATACATGCTTGACTATGTCATTTGTTGTAGGATGTAGGTATCTGGCATCGACTCCACCTGAATTAATAGGTTTGAGTGTGCCCTGAACCCAATGGATAAGTGGTTCCGAAGATAACTTAAGGTCCCACATCCCAAGTCATCATCCTCGATCAGGATGCATGACATGTCTAGTTCAACCTGTCAATTCTGTCAGTATGTTAGGTCTTGCAACTGATTGATATTTGATGGAGCCTGTTGGTTAAGTGCATGTTTTGGCCCTTTCAGGGCACGCTCAGACCTGTTAATTCAGGTGGAGTCGATGCCAGATACCTGCATCCTGCAACAAATGACACAGTCAAGCATGTATAGATGCATATAAGCTGGCACTAGGTGAAAAAGGAATCACAACATCAGAGGGCATTCGCAAGCGAGTGATGCGACATTGTCCTTTCTACATCATATCAATCTAGATTAGATAACACCAAATCGAATCTACCTCATTATCTGAACAGAACCATACACTGAACATGTAGGTGCATGAAATTGAATAAGTCTTAGAAGTACCATCATAACAATTAAATCTAACATAATCGGTCCATGAGATCCATTCTAACATATAACAATTGTAGTAAGATCAACATATTAATCATTGGAATGCAAAACAATGTCAAAGCCTTACCTTAATTATTCCTGTTATTTTACCTTCATATTCATGTGCCTTGATCAGTTCACCTATACATCCAAGGTGAGAATGGAGGGGCACTACACAGTGGCTGCCAAGTGGGCATCTCTGAGGCAACCGACCAGGGTTTTTTGTTTTCCACACTATCCATGGTTGAATTAGTCGAAGAGATATCCTCACAACAATCGGGAGATATAATTATTTCTCCTATTGAAATCCATGGAGAAATCTTTTTAGATGAAAGCCTAAAAGAGGAAGGCAATGTGCTGTCAAAGAGCTTCAAGAATTTGAGTCTTAACGTAGTAGAGGCATCACCATCATCATCGCCGTCATCGTCATATGTTCTTGAGAATAATTTATCATTTGGTAAGCTAAATGTGCAAGCTCCTGAGTTTATTCCTAGAGTGCAAACACCAGGACCTGTTCAAACGAGTATTCACACACCCAGTCTTGTGTTTGTCAACTTTACACCATCACCATTGCTATCGCCGCAGTTGGTTGAGCAGTAGCATGAGACCAAGCCCACATTCGCCTCTACTTTTTCTTTGAAACTCGTGATCAAGGAATTGAGGCAAAAGGTTGTCAAACAGGTAGGCAGATGCTAAAATATACGTTATTTCTTGTTTCGAGAATCAAAATTACTTTTTGTCTAGTTAAAGGCAACAACAGGACTTCCCAAGATTAATTTATAAATGCTTCTAGAAAAACCTTTTGATGTTTTTCTACATGGACGTTTTGGCCCACGATATGAAGAGCATGTCTTATTTTATGTCCATTTTGCTTGAAATTTTGAATTTTGATAGCTTTTCTAGAAAACATGTCTTTTTTATTTTCCCCCTATATTTGATGATTACGGTCTTCTTCCTTATACTTGCCTAGGGCTTTGCTCTGCTTCCCTAAGCTCCTTTAAAGGAAAAGGTTTAAGTTCAAGCATATTCTAGTTGAAAGTTTTAAGTGAACTGGTTTGGAAATGTATACTTACTTATCTTATGAGAAAGGCCAAAATTAGGCACGGTCTAGGTTAATGTTTGGAAGAAGATGATTTAATGTGAAAGATGTCAAGTAGGGCATGGTAAAGTTCAAAGTTTGAAATCAGAAGATTTTGGATTTCTATGCTTCCCTTGCTTTAATTAAAGTTTTAGGGTTTGTTTAGTTTACAGTTTTAAAATAGAAAATTCTAAAAGCATATATGTTGTCCAAGCTTTTAATTGAATCAGACCTTGCATAATGATATGAAAATAGTTCAAATCAATTTTTTCCTTATCTCAGATTTAGTGCAGCTGTAGCATGAAATCATTAAATTAGTTTTTCTTTTGACCTAGTTGCACATGTAATGAGGGATATTTATACCTAGATATATATACACACACACACACATGCATATATTTTATGATGTTCAATACTTGCATCTTTCTGTATATGACTAAAATCTCTTTATCCCTGTCACAAAAACAACATGAATATGGTTAGGAAAACATGAATTTTAGATAGCATTTGCATCTTAAATAAATATCACATGAAGTTCATGTTAGAAGTATAATATTTATAAAGAATCATCATAGATCTCGTATTTGCAAGAAAATTAATTAGAAATTCACGTTAATTTTTTGCATAAAAAGAAAAAAGGAATTATTTATTGGGCATATGCATGTTTTGCCATGGATTGTCTTTGTAAAGAAAGTAGTTTATTTTTCTATGCGTGTGGTGCGTTTACCTTCTGGGAAAGGGTGTCAAATATGGGCTAATAGAGAAGGTTGATCCTCTTTTTGGGATCCACCAGAATATTCATAAGTGCTTTGGCCAAAGCCATGTTTTCATTGAAATAGATGAATGTTTGCCTAGTAAAGTATATTGATATGTTTCTCTGTCATATCTTGATAGTAGGGCATTGCATGTTCATGTTATAAATACATGTAGATATATCAAGTTGCACTAGGTTTGCATCATGCCTATTGTTTCCAGGTTTCTAGGCATTTCATGCAGGGTCGGGTATTGATGTAAATTTTATGCATTTAAGTGAGGAATCTGTGCGATCTGATCTGTATCTGCTTATCAAAATCAAATAAAATCAGATATATGCGATGGATGAATGTCATAAGTAGAGAGAAGCTTCCAACCTCTACTCCCTTTTTCTTTCCATGCGCTTTCCTACTTGTGCATTAGTTGAATATAAATAATAAATGATTTGATGCACTATTTTGTTGTCTTTTGTCATCCCTTTTTCTTTCCACTTGCTTTCCTACTTGTGCATTAGTTGAATATAAATAATAAATGATTTGATGCACTATTTTGTTGTCTTTTGTTATTTATTAATTTTTTCAAATGAATGGTTGAGATGCATTCTATAGTAGTCCTTTTAATTTGGATCATTTGCCTATGTATTTGAGGTAGTGCTACTCACTAAGGGAAGGCTTTCAGTCTAAATATAAACTATTTAGTGATAGGCCTATAAATATTTGTGGCTATCGGCCATCTGATAGCACTTGTGGTGCTTTTACTAGTATATATATATTTTAAATATTATTTGGCCATTCCATTTCGCCTTCGTTTGTTGTTCCCATCATCAGGTTTTTCTCGTTTATGCGGCTTCTTCCTGGAAAAGATAGAGAAATGAAGAAAGACATTCCCTGTTGAGGCATTCCTTAGAAAATACAGAGGAGGGGTAAAGAAAATCCTAAGAAAAAAAGAAACCCTGGCTGTATGAATGTGTCACGATTTATAAATTAATGAGAGATACATTGCGTCAGGTTCTTGCCGATGATGTGGCAAATCTAATGATTGTTGTTGTAATTAATAGTTGTTATGTCCTATTGTATGTGTCTATTTTGAAATTGCATTAGGACTATCATTAACTTTTTGAAATCTAGAAGTTGAATTTGAAAGATTTAGTAAGTTGAAGAAGTATCCAAATTATTTGACAATGAGATTAAATATAAACTATAGCATTGTTGCTCAAATTTTTCATTCTAGTACTTGGTTTTTGCTTGGGTTTGAATCAATATTGTCACATATATCATTAAACATTACTATGTATTGAACCATAATGGTGGGAAATTTCATATATTGTGCTTTCAAGGTAGAAATATTGACAAACAAAATTGAAATAGAGAAGAAGATAATATTGTTCAATGTGACATAATTCTTTTCAAGTGCCCATATTAGTTATCTCTATACTGTTCTCTTGTAAAATTTGTTGAAGATCAATGTCTAATTTATTAACAAAGGAACTACAACATTGGTGGTGTAAACATGCATGCCATGCTTCTCCAATTGTAGTTATTGCTATCAAGGAAGGAACTTCTAGATTACTTGATCCAACAAACAAGATTTTGTATTAGCAATGTTGTTATTGTGAAAAGAAGATTGAGCAATAGAGATGCATGACTATGAACATGAAAATGAGTATTCAAGATTTCAATTATAACTAGTCAATGGGTCTTCTTCCAAAGGCCTTTCAATGGCAATGTTGGTGTTGGGGTTGGTAGTACCCCTAGGAAGAGAAACAGGTACTTCCAAATTGCTTGAAGAACCTCCAAGTAATTGAGGATTCTTCTCTATCATTCTTGTTGAAGACTGCATGGAATTATTTGTGACCAAGTCACAAAAGTCGTACATTTTAGCTTCTACTGCAAAGTATTTCATGGTCAAATTTCCACATGTATAATTAGAGAAAGCATCTTGCAACATGTTAGTATGGTGAATATAATCTATATTTAATATGAAGAAAGACATGGAAGCACAAAAAGGAAGAACCAATTGATTGGAAATGAACTTACATGGATTTGAACCCATACAGATGAAATGTGCAATTGCTCTGATGCCTCTCATCGATATGGCTGCAATATCATAAGCATAGGGACCCTCTTCTACTGTATCAAATATTCCAAGCCATTGATGTTTCTTGGAGTTTGGGTCCCAAATTTCTACAGCATAAGGATCCCATGGGCGTTGTCTAACACCTTTGTATTTTGCCTGTATTCATTGAATGTTTGGATTTGGTGTCATTGAGGTACATGTCTTTGGTTTTCCTTGAGCCTTCTGACTTTAATTGCAAGGTGTTGGTGGGTTGAACATTAACATGGTTTGATGTGGAGGAAGAATGAATAGTGCATAGGAGAATAATAGGTTGGCTGGAAAGGAACTTGCATGCCTCTAAATTGTTGTACGAGAAATTGGCCATAGCATTGATTCCTTTCATGGATATAGATGCCTTATCATAAGCATAAGCAACATCCTCTACTGTATCAAAGGTCCCTAACTATTGGTGTTGTTTTTTATAGTTGCAGTCATAGATTTCTGCACCATAATGTTCATTTCCACATTTTCTAACACGTATGTATCTTCCTTCCTTTCTTGAATTTTTCAAGTTCCTAGGACTAATTCTCCAATCTAGAATTGCTGGATTATTTTTCCCATAGTCTTGATACCTTGGTTTCTCTAACAATTTCTCTATCATCTTATAATCTAATTTTCTTGTCATTGTCAATTGTAACCAATCTATGCAACTAATGTCGCATAATCAACTCATTCATTACTTTAATATCCTGCAAAAGATTTATGAACAAAATAAACATGCTTGGTACTTTTTTTGAGAGCACTTTGCTTATTATAAAAGATTGATTATTAACATGAGTAATCTCATGATTAAGATGATGCCAAGTGCTTGACGTACCTTGCTCAAATCATAACTTGTTCTTTGCTTGCAATTGTTTCAATATCCTTGAATATGTGAAACTACAAAGCTCTTGTCAGTTGTTCCTTGACTTCAACAATGATCTCTTCTCAATCTTAAGAGCAATGGAAGAAGCGAGGTAGGGGACATGATATGCAACACATATCAATGAAATGTGGAGCAATACAACAGTATGAATAATATGCAGATGGAAAATATGACAAAACGACTAGTATTATGATTGAAATAGTGAGCTACAAGGACTATGAACAGGTCAATTATTAAAATGACAAAGCTCCATAGAAAAACATCATTGTAAAGAGGATCAACCATCATATCATCTATTGCAAGTGACAATTACAAATGAATAAGTATGATGAAGAGAATGATCGATATAACTACTCAAACTACTCTATTGACTGATTAAATCACTAAACACTACTTCTATGCAATCCAAGCACAACTACCCTTTGCAGATGCCAGCAAGCAAAGACAACCAATGGCCACTTTAACCATTAAAATTGCAAAATTGTTGGATGTATATACAAAATAGAATAATTTCATTTGTCTCCATTAAGAAATCTCTTGATAATTTACCAATTAAACTCATCTCACTTGACTAGAATGTTAGTTCAGACATTGGCATACACCTCATAGAGAATATGGAGTTGGCTTTGGTTTTATCCCTGTGTTTATAGATGTATTCCTTTGATGACTTCAAAATTTGACTTTTAAAGAGAAAAGCTAAACTAAGGTTTTAATCTAGAAAAATGTTAGCGATTTGCATTGAGATGGTTCATGGACCATGGTTGACAAGGAAAAGTTTGTTGGAGTAGACAAAGCAATGTCCATTTGTTCAATTCCAACTTTCATCATGAATTTTATGGGATTTTTGTTAATAATGATTCTAAAGGAATTTCTGCATAAATTCCTGTAAGACTTGGATGCCATACATATTTAAAGTCAAAATTACAAGTATTGTAATTTTCTTCACAAACATTAGTAGCAAAAAGAACAACATGGTTCCATAAATTTACATCACAAGATAACAATCCAATTTTAAATTATATCTTATTTTGCCTTATAAAAGATTTACAAATAGTGTGTTCATACATAGTCCTGTAACAAGTGTTTAATTGCTATTATAAAAGACTTTCAAATAGTGTATGCTCACACATGGTCCTCTATAAAGTGTTTAATTGATAACAGACGAGTAAAACTTACTAGCTCATATTGCAAATTCTTGAGCTTAAAAACCTTGTAGTGGAATTTAATTGCATAAATTGAGCATTTTGCTTCGTCTTCTAAGTGTTAGTGCCAAAAAGAGAATAATGGTTTGTAGATGCTTTTTAAGTAGTTTCCACTACCATAATAGTTTATTATAGCTAAGAATATTGGCCTTTCTTGAAACAAAATCTTGTATGTTTCTAGTGTAGAAGGGGAGAGAGAATTGAAAATTTGCCACACAATCAAACTACCATGACTTGAAAAGAATATAAATAGAGATTTTGATGCCTATAGATTATGTCGAGCATTTATAATAGTTTAGATGTACATTTGGGACATCCCATATGATAATGAAATTTAAGTGTTTAAGCTAATACATGTGTTTCATTCAACATATAAAGAATCTAGACATGGATACTATTGTTGGCATTGTGATATGATTGGGTAGGAGAATGTTGGATGGTCCATCGTAGTTAACTCTAATTAAAATCATAAACATTTATTTTATATCTCTTAAACCTATGCTTATTATTAAGCATACCTAAATATGATTCTAAACCACTTTTGATTTAAATTAGATGTTGACCTTTAAGCTATCCAAATTGTAGTCTTAGTGGGAAGTAAAATGAAATGGTACATTTGGACTTCTTTGGTTGCCATCTCTAACATAAGACCATAGTTATTGTTCAAGCCCAATTATTTTCAATAAGCGGAGCTCTGCAACTCTATAAATTAAATCTTTAGTAAATCTCTCGAGCACATGTTTTATAATACTCTATTCATATAAGAACCAATAGTACTTCTATTCTTTTGATTCCCTTTAGTGGGGCAAAGATTCATATTATATTGTTAACCATTTAACCTGGGTTTATTCCACATCACGTTTCATGTCAATGATTTCTTTGCATTTAATTAACTACCCCAAATGGAAATAATACTGCTTTTATGCATAGACTTACCCCATACTTGCTAGATGACAATTTATATAGAAATTTTGATCCATTATTTCCCATAAGAGGAGCCTCAAAGGAGACTAGACAAATTGTAAAAGGAAAATTAACACAATTACATCCAGATATATTGATCAATTTTTTTTACCTATGGAAATATCAATTTGCTAATTCTGGGCAAATTACACAATAAGATATTACTTCTAATGGTCTTATTTATTATTACATATCTAAAATAACAATGTTGAAAATGCGAATTCTGTGATATGAGTTTCTTGTAAATGAGAATTCAAAAGGTTAATGAATTCTTATCAACCACAAGCAATATTTATAACCTACCTTATCATCTGTAATTACAACTCATGTCAATCACTAAAGTAACCCAAGGAAAAAGAGGCCCAAGATCTGAATGCACATCCAGTTACTTTTTTTTTTTTAACCAGAGAAGGGGAGAGGGCACCCATAGATAAACTTAATTAAAATGTTTACAGCAGTTAAGGCCAAAGCCCAATCCATAGAAACAAAAAACAACAGTAATCTGAGAAAAATAACAGTAATCTACAGAAATAAAACCAGCAACGAAAAGATTAAAATAAATATAAAATTAGCCATAGCTCCAAATTTAAAAACCAAGTGAACCTGATATGAGAATCATAAATTTAAAACCTAGAAAAAATAGTACATAGGAAGCATATTATAATTGTTAATATAAAGGTCATACTTATTCAATGCCCAAATGGAACAGAGTAATCGGTGTAGCCCAAGATTCTGCACCTCGAGATAATGTAAAAAGAATCAAAAACCAAAGCATACTAACTATGGTAACTTGAGTTTATGGAGGGCAAAATAATCCACTTTAATTATGGAATGATAGCTAATGTTTGAATTTTAATAAGGCACGTGACAACATCAAGTAATTCACTCCTGCATGCATCCCATCTGGTAATTTGTCTCTGATCCATGGCTATGTAAATTATTAAGAACATAAGTGGTATTGGTGGTGTAGTAAACATTATGACAACCATGGCATAATAAATTATATTTTGTGATAATCAATCAGCCATTGCACTTTCTAAAAATCCAGTCTTTCATGGAAGAAGCAAGCACATAGACATCAAATTTCATTTCATTGGAGAGCTGGTTAAAAATAATGAAATCAGACTTTTTTATTGCAGGTCCAAAGATTAGGTTGCTGACATTTTGACAAAACCTCTGAAAGAAGAAGATTTCAATGGACTGAAGAATCTTTTAGGGATGAGAAGCTGTCCCACAAATCCGATTTTAGGGAGGATGTTAAAATAAGAAAAAATCAATTTTGTCTTTGTCTGTTGGGAATGCTTCCCAACATTTTCTGCATTACTTTTTCTATTTGGGAAAGTTTCCCATCTTAGCTTTTAGTTTACTTTTTAGTATTGTTTATGTATATATTTCTATTTTCTTTCAATAAAGTTGATGAAGACCTTTTTGCAGCAAGCATATCAAATTTTTTCTCTGTCTCTCTTTGTTTTAAGTTATATATTTTTTTCTAGTTTATTTACTATGTACTGGCATTTTTTTTTAGTTTAATCTTTTCTAACATATGGTATCAGAGCTAGGTTCAAAATGACAACAAATGTTAACAGTACACAACTACAAATTCCTAAATTTAATGGGAAAAATTATGATTTTTGAAGTATTCAGATGAAGATTTTGTACAGGTCAGAGGAGCTATGGGATCTTGTGCAGAATGGGTATTTAGGACCAGAAGATGCAGCAGGATTAGCAGCCCTCACACAAAATGAAAGGGATTTACTGCATGATAATCAGAAAAGAAGCATGGGATCTCCTTCCACAATCATTTCAAGGTACAAAAAAAGTAAGAACAGTTCGCCTTCAAATGCTTAGAAGAGATTTCAAAATTTTACAAATCTCAGATTCAGAAAGTTTAGGAGATTTCTTTACTCATACAATGGGTATAGTTAATCAGATGAAATCAAATGGTGAGGTTGTGACTAATCAAAAAATTGTTGAAATTTTTGTAAGAAGTTTGCCTGCAAAATATGATCCTATAGTTATAACTATTGAAGAATCAAAAGATCTAACATCTTTAGATTTTTAGATAAGCTTATGGGTTCATTGTACACACATGAGCATAGAATAAATAAATCAACAAAGGAGCCTCTTGAGAAAGCTTTAAAGAGCAAGGTATCCTTGAAAGAAAAAGAAACGGCAGTAGAATCATCTTCAGCACAAAGAGGAAGAGGTAGAAATTCAGGAGGAAGAGGAGGACATTTTCAACAAAGAGGAAAAGGTCAAAGAGGCAATAGAAGTGATGAAGAAAATTGTAGTTACACTCAAGCAAGAGGTAGAGGCAGAGCAAATTTTCAGCAAAGAGGTAGAGGTTTTCAGAGGTATGATAAATCATCTATTCAATGTTATTACAGTCAAAAGTATGGATATTTTGGAGTTGAATGTAGGAAAAAGATTGCAGATGAAAGTAAACAAGAAGCCCAATATGCAAATGAAGGTGAAGGGCAGGAAGGATATGTCTTGCTAACATGCAGCACAAAGGAGGAAGTAAATGATGACAAATGGTATGTTGACAGTGGGTGCAGTAATCATATGACAGGACACACAGAGATATTTCAGAATTTGGATGAGTCCATCAAATCTGAAGTCAAGATGGGAAATAATACAATTGCACCAGTCATGGGGAAAGGGAGGATATTAATCACACCAAGACAAGGTGAGAAAAAATATATTGGTGATGTATTTTATGTACCAGGCTTAAAGCATAACTTGTTAAGTGTATGTCAACTTGTGCAAAAAGGCCACACTGTCAAATTTGAAAATGGTTCATGTATTATTGTTGCTGGTAAAAACAAGTTGATAACCAAAATACCAATGACTGCTAATAAGCTATTTTCCCTTAGTATCGGAAACAATATACATTTAAGTTTCAGTGCTCTTGTAAAAGACACACAGTGGTTATGGCATCTTAGGTTTGGTCATTTGAATTTTGCTGGACTAAATCTTTTGCATAAAAAGAACATGGTAACAGGTTTACCATTTATGCAAAGACCAGATGAAGACTGTGAAGGTTGTATTGTTGGAAAGCACCATAGAGAACCCTTTCTAGTAAGGGATTCTTGGAGAGCTTCAGAGCCATTAGAGCCAGTTCACTCAGATCTATGTCGACCAATTGAGGTTGCTTCATTATCTAGTATGAGATATTTTTTGACATTTATTGATGACTATAGTAGGAAACTTTGGGTGTATCCTTTGAAAAATAAATATGATACTTTCAAGAAATTCAGAGAATTTAAAGAATTAGTTGAGAAGCAAAGTAGTTATTTTCTCAAAATTTTAAGGACTGATAGGGGTGGAGAGTATATTTCACAAGATTTTCATAATTATTGTATTGAAAAGGGCATAAAAGGGCAGCTAACAACAAGGTATACACCTCAGCAAAATGGTGTAGCTGTGAGAAAAAATAGAACAATTTTAAATATGGTAAGGAGTATGCTTAATGTTAAGAATTTACCCAAAATTTTTTGGGCAGAAGCAGTTTGTTGTGCAGGTTATATTTTGAATAGCTATCCTACGAACTTAGTTTGGGGCATGACACCAGAAGAAGAATGGGGAGGATAGAAACCCCAGGTAGATCATTTAAGAATTTTTGGTTGTATTGCTTATTCTCATGTTCCAGATGCACTTAGAAAGAAATTGGATGATAAGGTAGAAAATGGTATCTTTGTTGGATACTGTGAAGAATCCAAGGCATATAGGTTGTACAATCTAGAGACAAAAAAAATTGGTGATAAGTAGAGATGCAAAGTTTCTTGAAGATCAGGAGTGGTGTTGGAAATTGGAAGAGAAATATCAACAAGTTAACATTGAAGATGAAGCTACAAATCAACAACAAAATTTAGTTGTTAACACAGGAGCCAGAGCCAGTAGTTGTAGCATTCAACAATCTACATTAAGAAGAAGCTCTTCTTCATTAGAAGGTAGTCTTTCTCCACCAAGTCATAGACATGTTTCATCAAGTAGTTCTTCATCATCCACCTCAGAATCTCCAAAAAGGTGGTAGAAATCAAGGAGTTTGTCTGACATATATCAAGAAACAACAAAGGTAAATGAAGATATTTGGCATTTTGCATTTTTTGCTGATAGTGATCCTGTTACATTTGAAGAAGCTATAAATGAAGATAAATGGATTAAAGCTATGAATGAAGAAATTGCAGCCATAGAAAAGAATCAAACTTGGGAAATTGCAGATCTCCCCGAGCATAAGAAGCCAATTGGAGTAAAGTGGGTGTATAAAACAAAGTACAATGAGCAAGGTAAAGTGAATAAATACAAGGCTAGGTTGGTAGTGAAGGGCTACAAAAAGAAATTAGGTATTGATTATAATGAAGTTTTTGCCCCTGTTGCTAGAATGGATACTATTCGCATGGTTTTAGCTCTTTCAACACAAAAGGGTTGGAAAGTCTTTCATATGGATATAAAATCAGCATTCTTGAATGGTGTATTGGAGGAAGAAATTTACATTGAGCAACCACCTGGTTTTGAGATTAAAGGTCAGAGAGGTAAGGCTCTCAAACTAAAGAAAGCTTTGTATGGTTTAAAGCAAGCACCTAGAGTTTGGTATGAAAGGATTGAATCATATTTTTTAAAAAATGGTTTTGAAAAATGCCCTTATGAGCCCACCTTATTCATAAAACAAAATCAGAAAGGAGATGTTATTATAGTTTGTATTTATGTTGATGATTTGCTTTATACTGGAAATAATGAAAACATGCTTAGAGAATTTTCAGCGGGAATGAAGAGTGAATTGAGATGACTGATCTTGGTTTGTTGCACTATTATCTTGGTCTTGAAGTAACACAAAATAGTGATGGGATTTTCATTTCACAAGAAAAATATGCAAATGATATTTTGAAAAGGTTCAAGATGGAAAATAGCAAACCAACAATTACACCTATTGCCATGGGTGTGAAGTTGAGAAAAAATGATGAAAGCAAAAAGGTAGATTCTACATTGTATAAAAGTTTGGTTAGAAGTTTAAAGTACTTAACTGCAACAAGACCAGATATCATGTATGCAGTAAGCTTGATAAGTAGGTTCATGGAGGATCCACATGATACTCATCTACAAGCAGGTAAAAGAATACTAAGGTATGTGAAAGGGACTGCAAATCATGGAATTTTTTTATGAAAAGAAGGGTGTTTTGAAGTTAACTAGTTATACATTTAGTGATTGGGCTAGAAATCAAGATGATAGGAAAAATACTTTTGGGTATGCTTTTAATCTTGGGTCAGGTTTAATTTCATGGTATTTAAAGAAACAACCCATTATTGCATTGTCCTCAGCAGAAGCAGAATATGTGGCAGCCACTTCAGCAGGTTGTCAAGCAGTTTGGTTACAAAGGATGCTTGAAGCATTGATGTAGCCCAAAATGGAAGAAACAATTATATTTTGTGATAATCAATCATCCATTGCATTTTCTAAAAATCTAGTCTTTCATGGAAGAAGCAAGCACATAGACATCAAATTTCATTTCATCAGAGAGCTAGTTAAAAATAATGAAATCAAACTTTTTCTTATCGTAGTTCCAAAGATCAGGTTGTTGACATTTTGACAAAACCTCTGAAAGAAGAAGATTTCAATGGACTGAAGAATTTTTTAGGGATGAGAAGCTGTCCCACAAATTGAATAATGTTGGATAGATAATCTGTATTAGCATATTGTTATTCAATGAATGCAAGTATACCATTCTATCTACATATGTTTTGCGTGTGAGGAAAGCTAAAATACTGTGTTCACTTTCATCTTTCCTATTTTGACAGAAATGGCCAGAAGAAATAATAATATGTATGAAGGCAGTAGCTCATTCATTAGTATTGTCACATTTGTAATGACCCATCAAAACTAAAACTATATTTGACTTCAGCTTTGATACAAAACAAAAGAATTATTATCTAACCCCAAGCTAAACATCTACCCTATAATTATGGATGCAGAAAATTGAGTTGGCAAGATATGAATGATTTCATAGAATGTATATTTCTTTAGCCTAAGAGGTATTAAAAGTGGGCTTTAACCTCTGGTGGTGCGCGCTTGGGAGAGGGAGGCACACACACAAAGAAGCATCAGCATTGTAAAAATGGCAGCATAGTCGCCACTTGTGTTAGACTTTTCCCATCTTCAATGAAACTAAAACCATAAATGAAAACAATCAATAGAAAAGAAGAAAGATTGATGCACACTTTGTTGTTGGTGAGCTTGGAACTCTCTCAACAGTCATTATACATAGTTGATGAATGCAAGTCTTGTTGGATAACTACGGCAGATTTATTTTTTGCTGACCTCACTATTGCACAGTTTCTATTTTTTAGTTAGTTTTTTGTTAGTTGTTTTAGGAATTCTCTATCTATTTTTATGGCATGATAATGCATGTAAAAAACATGCTATCTTTAGTTTATTTTTCCCATATAGTTTTTCTTTTTTCCATATAGTTTTTCTTTTAAAAAAGATAATGTAATAAGTGCTGTAGCTATTTGGTTTTTTCAAATAGCGATAAAAATCTCTTCTCTGTGTTGCATATATCCTTTTTATTGCTATTTGTTTGTTCCTCTTAAGGCTACTGCCATATTGTGTTTTTTTATTATCTTCAATTCTGAGGCCTAAGACTTTAGGGCTATATATGTGCATTACAAGTCTTCTCTGAAATCCTTAAATATATAATTTTTTGAAAGAGTTTAACAACCAGGGAAGTTGTGATTATTTATGGTTACTTATTTTCAGTTAGAATAGTTGCTAGTACTGCTCTGGTTGCATATAGGTCAGTGCCACATGAATTGCAGTCTAGCGAAGGTAATCATAATCAGTAGTACTGTTTTGTTAATAGAATCATATTCAATCTGCATTGGCCACGTGAAACAGAGTCATTTGGAGCAACATCTTTCTTCCAAATCCCAAGGCTGACAAGTTGTGCACAAATTCAATCTTCAACTAGTATCTATTGTAGCTGATTGAGTTTGTTAGTTTTTGTTGAAGAATGAAGGACATAATAAATCTTCTCAAAGTCTTTTCATATGGAATTTTCTATTGATATTTAATTTGGGCTGAGCACATGCTGTAGTCCATGTGTGGAGAATTCCTTTTAATTTGAGATTAAGTGATGCTCTCAATGCATCTGGATTATATATATGGGTTTGCCCATGGCCAGATGATGACAATGCACCTGGTTGAAACATACTAGTAAGAAATATTAATTCTCAAAGAAGCCACACCAGGTGGGTGCCTAAACATAGGGATTAACACTTCTCATCGTCTCACTTGTAGGTTGGAAGGAGGGTGAGAGGAAGTGTGGGATCAAGATAGAGGAGCTATGATTCCTCATGGAATCCATTAAAATGCTTATTGATTTTATTATTCAATTGATTTGTATTGTCTAACCCTAGATTAATCCCCTCTTTGTTTTTACCCTATTTCAGATATAGTCATGGCTACGAAGGAGGGAACCAAAGAAATGTATGAGTTGTTTTCATTTTGCTATATATGGGAAGAGGGTTTATGAGTTAACCATGTAAAGGAGATGATGAACTCTGTTATAAACCATGCATGAATACAAAACAGAGAGAGAACTACTGTTATTAGTTTATATTTGCATTCAAAATGGTGTTTATTATTGTTATTCTCATTTGTATGGAACGGGATATCAAGCTTTAATAATTTGTACTCAGAATAAGAGTTCTTTGAATAAACAAAGAAATCCAACCTTTTTTTCTCTATACTTCTCTTGTTGTTTTAAAAAAACACATTCTTCTAAATGAATATCTTGTTCATAAGAGTGTTATGTTGTCATACTGACAATTCGTCAATAAAATAAACTAATTCATCTCTTTGAGAAGACAAGGCATGATACCTGTTTGATAGAACAACTCAAAGAGACCTGTTCTCGCCCACTAGGATAGATGCAACACCTCTACTGTTAATAGTAGCATCCAAAATAGCCTTACAAAGTGCAATCCTGATGCATACAGAAATTTTAGTAACAAGATGGTTGATGTTGTGATGGACATGGGCCTTGTGTATAGTTTTGAAATTGATTGTATGGAAAACTTGTGAATATCCAAACTTTACCTCAGGTTGAAGTTAGCTATGACAGTGCCCAACTCAAAATACCATTTGAACAGGTTGAAGTTGGCTATGACAATGGCCAACTCATATTCCATTTGAACAAACACGGCGTCATACCCCTCAAATCCCTTGAGTAGAATATGCTTTTACTTCTAGTATAAATGATTTCCTACCCGAAATGTTTTGTCTACATTAATTTCACTATAGATTTTTACAGCAAAAAATGGATTTGATTTGATTGTTGTATTTATTTCATTGCCACATGTCTATTGTCCTCAGTTGTTGTCCTTGATGTCAAAGACACAATCTCTCTTGATTGGACACAATCTCTCTTGGTTGGATATGGTGATTAGATATTTGACAATGAGGCATTTGATAGTGACTTGGTGGCATTTGACGGTGACTTGGCATTTGATGGTGACTTTGGTATATGTATAGTTGCTATTCATGGTGACTTTGTGATTTTGACATATATGAGCATAACAGTTGGCATCTTGTTTCAGGTCTATGGCATCACTTTATTTCATTTATGGTGACAAACTCATATACACATGATTTGTTGGCATATTCATGACACATTGTTTGATGGCAGTGATGTCAAACTCGGTCAATGTGGTGATGTTGACTTGGCTTGGCATAAGGTTTTAACTTGAGGACTATACATGTAAAAGTATTAATATCATGTGGCATTTTAATAGATGGCAAACCTAGTTGTGGACCCCGAATGACTATTTTTCTAAGCACTTAGCCGAGGGTACAATTGAAATATATGTTATATCATTGCAAAATGTTAAAAATCTTTCAAAGAAGCTTCCGGTAACTTGGTAAATAGGTTGAAGCGGTCAGTCTATGTGTGTTGTTTGAGCCCTCTTTAGGGCAAACTGGCACAACCGGTAGAAACTATCAAAAAACATGAATTTGGTTTTTGAAACATATCATTTCATCCTTGTTATCTGTATCCACCAAGGATTTATTAACCTTGATGGCTCGGTGTTAAACTTGGCAGTTTGATAACTGATGGTATTAATAGTGGTAAAGTTTTTTCAGTTATGATTCATCATTATACTTTGGTGGCACCCATGTAACAAGGTCAACAAGATTATATTCTTCTGTGGTTGGCATTTTAATAATTTGTAATCATTTAATCTTTGCTAAGTGTCACAAATTATATTGAGCACTTAACTAGGATTTTATGATGCACATTCGGTAATTTGTTGTAGTAGTGATAATTTAATTACTTCTTAATGACATTACAGTAGTGATACTTTAATTACTTCTCAATCACATGGTAGTTATGGATTTTGTGGAAGTTGTATTTGGTTGGGTTAGTTCGACCCAGTAGTGATACTTTAACTACTTCTCAATCACATGGCATTTATGGATTTTTTGGTAGTTGTATTTGGTTGGGTTAGTTCGACCCCAAACTGTGGATTAATGTTAAGTTATTACCTGCAACATTTTTATGAAAATAGTTATCTCTTCAAATTGTTTCATCAGAAGAGGAAGTCATTATGAAATGTATAAAAAGGGTTTGAACATGAATTGTAATGTGGTTGTATATACACCTGATGTAATGTTGAGGATAGATGACCAAGTGCATTATCATTGATGTTAGATCAGAGTTGTTGTAATGGACTTAGAGAAATAGAGTGTCCCTTTGTATTTGTTTTTTTCTTCATGACTGAAAGGCCAAGTCAGTGAGACAAGAAATGACCTTTGCCAGTGAGGCAATGTTGTAGCCAGTGAGGCTTGAATTGTAGCTAGTGAGGCAATTGTAGCTAGTGAGGCTTGAATCATAGCCAGTGAGGCTTGAATTGTAGCTAGTGAGGCAATTGTAGCTAGTGAGGCTTGAATCATAGCTAGTGAGGCATGTAATTAGTTAGATTCATTTAATAAGCTAGTGAGACACTTTTACTGAGTGGTTTTCTACCCGAGAGGGTTTCCACTCCTAAAAATTTCTGTGTCATGGTGTCATCTGTTACTTGTTCTTATTGGCTATCTGCCTTATGGTGTTATTTGTCATTTATATCACATGCTCATAGAACTTGTTTACTTGTCTCTTTAATATTCTGATACATGCACCAATAAGCATTCAAGTCAGTATTTATATCTGTTATTTAAAACTTGCATTGAAAGTGTGAAAATTTGTTTTTGTTTTATGTGACATTGATTCACCCCCCCTCTCAGTGTCACCAAGTACTCCAACAATGTCAAACATAGAAATTTGAGTCACAATTTTAATATTTTTTAATGTGATTAAAAAAAACAACAATATTTTTATTTATGCACTTACTATTCATATAATAAACTAATAAGAATTCAAATAAATAGCATTTTCTAAATTATTAAATAAGAAAAATATTTATAAACTATAGTATTTTGGGGGAAAAAAATTAATACTCTACAATGATTGGCTACATGAAAAAAGAAATTGCATCTAACCCCATGCATTAGTAATTCTGCCTACGACATGAACTAATAAATGTTCTTGACGATCTAGATTCATGTTTGTGTTTAATATAGGTATAATCAAATCATACTTTCAATATATTAAAAAAGTTTCAAACTATAAATTTCATAGTGACGGCAAGAAAAATTATCTAAACTATTTAAGGATTTTTAAGGATTAACTTGTAAATGTGAAATGATTGATCCAAAACACACTAATAAGAAATTCAAGATCAAAACAAACTAGTAAATATAAAATGATTGATCCAAAACACACTGATAAGAATTTCAAGATTTTTTACTACAGTAAAAATACTTTTTATATTATTTATGTTAGTTATATATAATATTTAATGATTACATACATTTTAATATAGAGTATGAGATATTCAATATAAGAGGTAATAAAAAATATTGCATATATAATATTTAAATTTAATATTATATATTTAATATTTAATGTTTAATATTATAGTTAGTAATAAAATATTTATATATAAAATCAATATTATAATTCATGTAGTTATTTACTATAATTATGTGGAAGGTATTCCTTATGTAAAATGGACAAACTAGTTTTGTGTCAGAGTTTTAAAGTTAGACTTTTAATTGGGCAATTGAAGGTTGGCTCTCATAATCTAAGGTGTAAAACTGATAGATGGACGGTCCCCAAAAAGGTTTGGGATGAGAGGTTATGCAATTTCTGTAGCCAAAGGGTAGTTGAAACTGAGTGGCACTTCATCTTTGAGTGCCCTGTCTATGAAGATATCCACACTCAATATGGGAACAACTTGAAAGGGGGAAATTTAAAGGGGCTATTCGAGGAAACTAATCTCCACATAATAGACACCTTCTTGGTTAAGATACATAGCAAAAGAGTCAACATCGAGAAGATTGGAAAGTGTCTTAGGGTTGCTGCTGTTGATCCCTTAAGCTGCTGGCCAATGGATGTCATTAAAATTCACATTCATTCATTTCATTCATTCAAATGGGTACATAACGCCTTACTAAAACTTCTCTTGATCCCTTAAGCTATTGGCCTTTGGACATCATTAAAATTCACATTCATTCATTCAAATGGGTACACAATGTCTTACTAAAACTTTTTGAATATTTTAATGAAATAAATCAAAAATGACAAAACCATTTTATCGGTCAGCCCTATGTCTATATTAAACGGATGAATGCTTCATTTAAGTTGTATGACCCACCATAATATAGGTCCATTAAGGTTTAAAACCAAAAGCAACAAGCATTTAAAATAAAGCAAACTCAAATCAAAACAATGTAAGGCATAATTAAAACTTCAAAGTAAAAAGATAATTCAAATAACTTAAGCACATAGTTAAAAGTCTTAGGCTATATGGGATTTTAAATAATGCATAATTAATAGATATATTTGAGTATTATATTTTAAAGTTATATATTTAGATTAATTTATTATATAATTTAATATTTATAAATATTTATTATTTAGTTATATATGTTTTATATATAAAAAATAGTACACTAATTATATATAATTTATAATATATTTTATATAATGTACAGTATTAAATTATTATAATAATAATATTATAAAATTGTATATTTGATTATATATTTATTTTATATAATTATATTTATTATTCTTTTTTCATATATATGTTTATGAAAAAGTGGACAAAACCTCTCAAACAAATTAAAAAAAAAGACCTTGTTCAAAATAAATGGTTTTTTAACTCATTTATTGAAATACCTGGAACTTTGCTTACATTGCACCGGAAAAGAAAAACTATTCACAAAACAGTTCCTCTATGCTTTATTTCCCACATAGAACCATTGCATAAAAGTGAAGTCAATTTTATTGCACCAGAAAACAAAAATTGTTCACAAAACAGTTCCTCTATGCTTTATTCCCCACATAGAACCATTGCATAAAAGTAAAGTCAATTTTCGAATATGTCAACCATTGCATAAAAGTGAAGTCAATTTTCAGACATGTCAATTGTAATGCCCTTAGGCTTACTCTCAGTTGTCTTGGGGATTGTCACAGTGAGCACCCCATTTGCCATGTTGGCCTTCACTTGATCCAACTTGACATTCTGTGGTAGGCGGAAGCGGTGACAAAAAGTGCCATGTAGTCTCTCCTGACAATGCCACTTGTCATTCTTGTCCATCTCATCCTTCTTACACTTCCCACTTATACGCAAAACATGTCCCTCTTCCACTTGGAGTTCCACATCTTCCTTTGTCAAACCTTCAAAAGCCAAAAACAAAAAAAATGATACAAATAAATTATACACATTTTTTCATATAATTTAAATGATATTTTATGAGAATTCAATTAAACAATCTAAAATCAATCTTCATACAATTTGGAGTCAATATTTTATATGATTTAATAAATATTACTCAAAACTCAAAACTTAAATCTTCATAAAACAATATAAAAATTAATATAATACCATCTAAATTATCATAACCTATTAAAACCCCCCATTAACAATACCAGGCAAGTTAGCTTTGAAGATGTGGGTATGATCAGTTTCAAGCCAATTCACATGAATATGGAGCGTGACATGATCAGACACCCACGTAATAGGATCCCTTGAATCAAGATCAAATGGATCGAACACCTGACCTTTTTTGTCCCCATTCCATTGTGCTATAGACATGTTGGAATACTATCACTGCAAAAACAAAACTCCAAAACATAAATTAGTTGTATTTTTTAATTTTCTTTGTGGGTTTTAAAGATTTGTTTCCACTGGAAAGATACTAAATAAATTTAATTTATAAGTTCCATAATCTAATTCAAATGATATAAAAAATTTAATTATAATTTTCTAAGGGAATTAATTTCTTATAGTAAAAATCTAAAACAAAAGGTCATTAAACTAAATATTAATTTTTTTTGGCCTTTCAAGATTAAATAACCTAACCCTAACCCTAACCCTCATTAAACTAAAGTAATTTATCCTGCAAGTTAATTTTTTTTAGGTTTTAAAGATTTGTTTTAACTGGAAAGATATTAAATAAATTAGAATTTACAGGTTCCATAATTTAATACAAATGATATGAAAGGTCATTAAACTAAAGTATAGTAATTTACTCGGTTAATTTTTTTTGTGGGATAGCAAGAATTCTTAGCTCTAACAATTAATTTTTAATGGAAAGAGAGGTCATTAAACTAAATATTAATTTTCTTTGGATTAATTTACCCTGCCATTACCAATTCTTAGCTCTAATAACAATTAGTTTTAAATAGAATAATTTTCAATAATTTAATAGAATTAATTCCAATAATAAAAATCTAAAACAACCATTAAACTAAATATTAATGTCCTTTGTGGCTTTTAAAGATCGAAGAACCCTAACCCTCATTAAACCAAAGTAAAGTAAGTTACCCTGGCATTAATTTTCTTTGTGTCTTTTAAAAATTTGTTTCGACTAAAAATATATTAATTAAATTATAAGTTACTTTTAACAGCAATTTTCTTTCTATTTTAATGAGTACCCTGTAAATAGAATAAGAGTAAATAATACACAATATCTAATCTAACCTTCTATAATAATAGCAATTGCATCACTTCATAAATTCATTTTGTACGAAAAGAAAAAAAAAGGTTGCATAGTGATGCCCTTACCTATTAAACTTCTACTCCTTATGATTAAAATTCTGCTCCATTCAATTTGCTCTATTTTTATTTTGATTTGTGTTTGAGTACCACTTATATTTATACACATTATTTTATTTATGTCAGCTTTATTTATTTTTATGTTCATTGATTTAATAAGACTATGTGGGTTATATCTTTCTAATTTAAAATAATTTATAATTATTTTTAAAAAACTATGTGGGCTTTATAATAACTTATAAAAACTACAATTTAACCTACCAAAGCAAGGTGCTAAAAGCCGGGAGGCTAAGCTTCTTGAAATTTCAAGAACATTCTTAGTGAAGCATTATAGTAATGCAACCTAATCAATTTTTAATTATATTTCCACTATTCCCTATTTAAACTGGAACTCCAAAGAAGCATAAGTTACGTTTAAAAAAGATGAATCGGAATAATTTTGAGACTTGGTATTTGATATCTTAACAAGTGCCATGTAGTGGTTATACCACTAACTTTAAAGTATTGTAATAATAGTATTTGTTTTAGTTAAAAATTTAATGAAAATGTATTTTGAAATAATAGAAGAATTAGGTTAAGTTGCAGTTTCATATAAATAATTTGAGGAAACATGGATAAATGAGTTGTGACAAAGTCACCCTCAATTAAAAGATTTGCTATAAAACTTAAAATTTGAACTATATAATATGATAGAGTTGTCCATACCCATTCAAAAGGCACTTGACATACATGTAAATAAAGTTATTGTAAAAAGTTGCACATGTAGTAAATGCAACTAAATGTAGATATGTTATGGTGAGCCCTTCAATCACTACTACGTCTTTGTAAAAAGATGTAACAAGTACAAATTAACTATGATATCTCTCTTGAAGTACTTTAGATATATATTTTAAATATAGGTATGCTAGTGGCATATGGAGTGGCAAGCCTAGTTCTAACTATATTTTATAATTATAACAAGTATTACAATTATATAATATAATATTATAATATAGATTAAAAATATTATTATAATATATTATATAATAATTATAATTATAATATATTATATAATAATTATAATTATAATATATAATAATTGAAATTATATATTATATTATATAATTATTCTAATTCTAATTATATTATATATTATATTTAGGATTAGAGTTAGGGGTTAAAATTAAGTTTAGGGTTACTATTTACGTTAGAATTAGGGTACCTATCGTAAGGTTTAGATTCAAATTTAGAATAACCCTAACCCTAATTCTAACCCCAACCTTAATCCTTACCTAATCCGTATTCTAACCTTAATCCTAATTATAATTGTAACCCTAACCTAATCCTTATTCTGATTCTAACTCTAACAATAGTAACCCTAACACTAAATGTAACATTAACCCTAAAGAAGGATGTCATAACCCTGATTATAACCCTAACCCTAAATATGACCCTAACACTAACACTAATCCTAATTATAATTTTAACCCTAACCTAATTCTTATTCTAACCCTAATCCTAAGTAAATTTCTAACCCTTAGCCTAATTATATTTATAAACCTAATTTTAATCCTGATCATAATTGTATCCCTAAACTAAACCCTAATTGTAACTCCAACCCACTTGTAATTCAAACCCAAATTGTAACTATAACCCTAACCCTAATATACTAACCTTAACCCTAATTCTAACCCTGACCTTAACCCTTGCCCTTATTTTAACTCTAAGCATGATCCTGATTGAAACCCTAATAATAGTAACCCTAACTGTAATTGTAACATTAACCCTAAAAAAGGATGGTGTAACACTAATTCTGTCCACAACTCTGATTTTAAGGCCAAACCTTTGATTATATATCCACCCTAATTCTAATTTTAAGCCTTATTTTAACCCTAACCAATCATAATATTTTTTTGGTTATATATTTGCACTAATTAAAACCCTAATTATAATCAAACCCATTATCCTAATTCTAACTATAACCCTAATTCTAACTATAACCCTAATCCTAACTATAACCCAAATCCTAACCGTAATTATACTCCTAAGCCTAACCTTAAACTAAACGCTAACTTAATTTTTTAAATAACCCTAACCCTAAGTAAAATTCTAACCCATACCCTAATTATATTTGTAAACCTAATTTTAATTGTGATCATAATTGTATCCCTAAACCAAACACTAATTGTAACCTTACATCTAACCCTAACATTACTTCTAATCCTGACACTAATTTTAATCATAACCATATTTATAACCCTAACCCTAATTATAACAAATCCCATAACCCTAATTCTGTACCTAACTCTAACCCTAACCCTAACCCTAAATATGACCCTAAAACTAACCCTAATCCTAATTATAATTGTAACCCTAACCTTTAATCCTTATTCTAACCCTAACCCTAATTGTAACATTAACCCTAAAGAAGGATGTCATAACCCTAATTCTATCCATAACTCTGATTGTAAGGCCAACCCTTTGATTATATATCCACCCTAATTCTAATTCTAAGACTTATTTCAACCCTAACCCTTATTATAATCATAATATTTTTTTGGTTATATATTTGCACTAATTGAAACCCTAATTATTGTTGATAACTGAGAAGGGGGTGAATTAGTTATCCTAATAATTCTTCTTTTTGAACTTTCTTAGTAAAAATGTAGCATTAACACAAATAAGCAAACATAAGTATGAAAAGAAGAATACACATGACACAATATTTTTGATGTGGAAACCCTATTAAGGGAGAAAACCACTGGGTGATTAACCCAAGATTGTATTCTCTGTTAGAAGAATGGAAAAACAAAAATGACACTTGCCAATTAGGGCTCACTGCCCGAGCACATTGCTCACAAGAGGCACACTGCCTACAAAGAGACACACTGTTTACAAAGTGATAAGAATTACAAACTTGAACTGGTTAGGAGCATCTACATATGCTAGAGTTCAGTTCTGGTTAGGGTCAGTACATTGATCTGCTGCACTTCATCTTTACTCTTCTCTTATGCTATTTTCCTCACATACCGGACCTTCCTTACTGCTTCTGTTCTACTCTTCTACTCTTATTCACACATATCCAACAACAACAACACCTCTCACAACTAAATCCATCTTGTATATATATCCGCACAAGTGATTCGTTACCTTTCTAGTTGGCACTCGGAATAGTCAATCTTTTCACAAATTCTGATCTGTCGGCTGAATCCTTGCTTACCAAACATTACAGATCAAGAATATACTTGTGGAAGTCATCAATCATGTTAGCCAAACATAACTTAGCCTTAAGAACCTTTTCCATCATTAGTAACATGCACAAAATAGTCTGAAGTTCTGTCAGTCAGTTCTTCCTCTATTCACAGTCACTCAGGAACCCGGTACTCAAGAATTCATATCTTTTACCTCATCTATCACCAGAGGCTAAATCCTTGGAATATAACACTCAAGGTGGTCCTCTTGATTTCCCCAAATCCGCACTTCACCAAGATACTTCCTCTGAGAGATTCGAACCTATCTGTCGGATCTTGCCACATGCTCTTTTCTTGTTTACCGGACCACAACAATCTTCATTCTGACTTCCGGTAGAGGCACACCATGTCTTGCGGATGTGTGGGATGAACTTTGTTGGCATCAATGACAACAATCATGAATCCATATAGTGTCTCTTGCCAACAATTTCCCCCTTTGGCATTGATGGCAACACTTAGTGAAAAATGACTAAGTGTTTACACTATGCTCCCCCTTGGCTGATGCTCTACCTTTATATACATTTTTCGGAGCTCCCCCTTAGTTGGATTCTTGATTTTTCACTGCTCCTTACTCCCCCTTTGACATCAATGGCAAAGGGTAGGGTTTGCATACCAAAATTTTCAAAATTTTAACTATACTTAGCCGCATAAGTATATATATATGGAATACTTACATATACTTAAGTATGTCTGCAAAAGTGTTCTTCAACTGTACAACTTCTGTCGCCCAACTCTATTTCATCCTGTCCAAAATTGAGATGTGACCACTCAACAGGAACGTAAAAGCTTCTGCCCTCTTGAGATCTGTTGGATCATTTGTCCGGGTGATAGTCTGAGCATCACTTATGGCCTCATGCATGTCCTCTAACTTAGGGATAATGATCCTTCTAAGTTCACTCATTCGGCTAATTATATTCTTCCTTTCCTTCTCAAAATTATTTATTGCATTTGTGATTGCAATAGTCTGACATTCTTGATTGACTATGGAGGAAGAGAGAGGATCAAAACTTTGAGACAAACTTAGTAGTTTATCCTCTTGCTCTTTTATTTTCTTCTCAATCTCCATTGTTGGTTTGGACCAGGAAATGCAAAATTTGTATAATTCTCTACCATCTTTAAGAGCATTTTCTATGATTTTTATCCCAATATTCATATTTCTCCTATCATTAATGATCAACCCTTGTACCTCTGAGAGTCTCTTATCCAAAAACTCTTTCTGGACCTTTTCTTCTGCTGACTTCTCTAGTGAATCAAAATGTGTGCTAACACTATTGACTAGAGTTTTGAGATTACCAGATGAGGAGACTGTGGGATCCTTCTGAAATGATGGCATGATCTTTTCTAGCACTCCGGAAGTAGCCTCTATCAACTCACAATCATCCATATGAGATTTTAGGAGTTTCTCATTGGCTTTGGAATTTGGAAATGAGGCTATCTTCATTGTTTGTACCAGAGAAAGAGAATCAAAATCAAATGGTCCTTTTAGCCATTCTGGTTCATCAATCTCCATGCTCTCTTTTGTCAAGAAGTCCTTGACAGATTTTGTAGTATCTCCTGTCGGAGACAGATGTTTCTTCTTTTCTGCACTCTTAGAATTGTCATCTTCTTCTTCCTTCACCTCTGCTTCTTTCTCCTATATACTATCATCTCCTTTAGATCCAGAGGCTCTAGGGGAAACCAGAGGAGAGATATTAGTTTGTTCATGAGCCACCTCTTCTAGAGTAGAGGATTCCAGGTCCTTAGCTATTTCTGCACCGGTATCCATAACTTCTACTATTGTTTTCTCATAAGGCTCTTCTGCAACATTTGTGGAAGAGGGATCAGTACCCAAGTCCTCTATAATAGGAAGATTGAATCTTTTGAAGGTTTTTCAGAGAATCTCTTCAGTGTCCTTGGCTACTTTATCAGTCTCACCAAGCATGAGCTGATTCATCCTTGCTTTACTCCTGAACTCATCCTTACAGTCTTTGAATACCATGTTCATTGTCTTGGGATCGATTGAAGGATATAGCTGAATAGCTATCTATTCCCAGATCTCAAGGTCTTTTGCCATGGCGTTGTTCTTCCTCATTTCAAGCCTTTGCTCTAAGCTTTTGGGAATTAGAGAGATGATTTTGATAAAGGCTTTATTGTAAATGTTCAAAAAATTGACTGTGGCTTCCTCCAGAATCTGTTTATCTGCTTCATTATATTCATCATAGAATTCTATTAGAGGTTGCAGGTTCCCATCCACAGTGACTGCTTTTACTACATCATCCAAGGAGAGAGTGGGTTTTTCAACAAATTCCTCTTCCTTCTCTTCTTCTCCTTGACTGGTAGAGTGTTTACTAGATGATTTCTTCTTCTTCTTAAGTTTCCTTATCTCCTCATCTGATTCAGTTTCCTCATCATCCTTTAGGCTAACATATGACCTTGTTGCCTTTTCTTTGTCCTCTTTTCTCCTTTTCTGGATGTCTGGACTTCTGGTTTTGAGCTTTTAGTAGGGACAGGTGCTGGTTTCTTTGAAGATCTAGTCCGGGTGGAAGTTTCTATCGGAGAACTTTTCTTGCTTCCCTTTTCTGCCTCTTTCTTGTCTTTGTCAGCTTTTTGTCTCTTTTCCCGGTTGGCATCAAGTGCCTCCTTTGAGATGCCAAGGCCTTGGGCAATATGTTCTACTTCTTTTCTCACTTTTCTTTTCATCTTTGGTTCTTTGAGTTCCACATGAATTTTTACACTTAGCTCCTCAAAGGTTCCAAACCTCTCTGCCTTTGGATCTTTAGGATGACTTAGCATGTGTTGAACATGCAGCTCTACAATTTGTTCATCAACTTCATATCCCATGGGCATGATCCAGACTGTCCTTGGTTCTACTGCCTCCATTAGGCACTGATCAGTTTCTACCATAAAACAGATTGTGTCTTTGTATTTCTCAACAAGAGACTGGGGAATCCTTTCTCTTGCTTGCATCATGTTCTAAAAGTTCTTGAAGTATCCCCACAGAGCTGTATTTTGTGCTTTGTTATCACCAAGTCCATGTAAATAATCTCTGATATGGATGGCTATTGGCCTATCACTCTCCCATACCTAGCCACTAGATCCGAGAAGCTCATTCATAAAGTAGAAGAACAAGCACAAAATTAATCCACCATACTTGTAATGCCCCTCGCTTTTGCTTGTGATAGATGTTATTTTCATGTTTCCTATGATAGTTTTGGTAGAGAGGATAGTCTTATAGTGCATGTTACAGTTTCAAGATATTTTGATTTCTATGTTATGGTTTATGTTCTCCTTGATTTTGATGGACACTTGGTTATCATGCGAACTAATTATGGATGTATGTTAGGATGATGCTTGATCACTTGTACATTGTGCCTTCACAGTTTGATGGACATGATTATAGATTAGTGTTATTTTATGTTTAATGTGTTGTTCAATCATGATTATGATGTATGACTGGTATTGGATGTAGTTATTTAATGATGTTTTACTTGAACAAAATAGTGTTGCATTACTTGTGTCTGAGTACCCTGCCACATTGCGACTTCCGTTCATTATGTTTGTGATTACATGGTTATATATGTATATATGCACAACCTTGTTGTTCATTGCAGGATGCAGGTACCGGGCATCGACTCCACCTGAATCACTAGGTCTCAGCATGCCCTAGCCAATGGAATCATGGATTGGAGTTGACACGAGGTTCCCCTAATTATTCAACATCCTCAAGGAGGATGAGCTGTCAGTGTTGTACCCTGTCGTCATCGTCAGTGGGACTATTGTTGTCATTTGTCGTTATGTCCTGTGGCTTCTCTTGGGTCAGGTATCACCTTGTAAATTAGGGTATATCCAATTATAGTGTCAATTTTTGCATGGTTGGTATTTCATTAGTAAGGTGAAAATTAAGCTAATGCGAAATAAATAGGTGCTATGGGAATTATGTGTTGTGATTTGTAAAAATGATTTAATTGTGTGGTAATTGGTAAATTTTACCAAAATTGGTAAATAAATAAATTAAACTAGATAAGTGATTTAATGAAATATTAAATTGCAATTTGTAGCGGATTACATTAAACAGAAAATAAAATGCATATGTGAAAGGGAATAAACATTGATAACGTTGATAAAATAAATCCAAGCTAAAGTAATTGTGTGGTAAATTTGGGTTATGGATATTTTAATGGTAAAATGAAATTGTTAAGGGAAAAATGACCATATGTTGGAGGGAGAGATCCGACCAAATCTATCAAATTTATATCAGATCATGACGATGAGATTATTTAGTTCTTTATTGAATAGATATTTGTTATATAAAAAGAAATTAATTTAGGTCAAGAATTAATAAATTGCTTCTCTATGGATAAAAATAATTATTATCCAATGACCTATGGGTTTGCTATTGCCATCTCTAACACTATTATTATCACTATGATTATTTAGGTGCATTATTAAACATAATTAGTTTCCGATAAATAACGATAACATTTTTTTTAGGTTTAAAAATTAGGGTTGTCATATTTGGGGATATGCAAATTTATATCAAGTGCCATCATTTGTTAAATTAAGGAATTGGGAGTCTCGAAGATAATTAATTTTGCACCCCATGAGAGAGTGGGTTGTGGGGGAAAGGAAGGAATGTCTCTGCATTTACCCGAGGAGTCCATTCCGGATTTTGAGAAAGTGGGATGTCAGGATGTCCCCTGCATTTATCCGGGAGTTGAAGACTGGTCTAGGGGGGGATTTTGGTAGGAGGCTGAAGCGGGAGTATTGGAGGTGGAAGCAGCATTGAATCATCTATCTGTCAAGAGTAAAATCAGGTTCCTTTAAAATTTCTGAGTTTAACTCTATGTTCCTTGAGTTCTTTCAATTAATTTTTCAATGCAGCCTCTTCAGTTTCCTTGTATTTTTCTTTTAATGAAAGAGTGGACCTATATCTCAACAATGTGCTGATAAATAAACCAATATATATATATCTGACATATTACCTGTTGTTGAAAATTTGCTTGGCATGAGTTTGAGTTTGCCAAATAGGTTAGGTATAGGATTTGATAAAGTTAGATCACTGAAATACATCTAGTATTATCTTCCCAGCCCATTCGTATTGCCCATAGCTTCCAGATTGCATGATTTGAGGTGAGCCAAAAGGAGCACCATTAAATATCTAAAGATTCACCTCTAGATGAAGTTTCTAAATTTCTTTTTTTTATAGTTCAGTAGCACACAGCTGGAATCATTGTTGCAGGGTTCAAACAAATCCATTTGTAAATATCCTATAATCAGTACATAATATGGACGGCATCCCCCTAGAGTCTAAAATAACCTTATCTATAGGCTAGCCTTTATGTGTAGCGGTCTCTTTCGGTGATAGCAATTATACACTTGCATATATATAGAATGGGATTTCGCATAAACTAGAGAGAGAAATGAATATTTGTTAAAGAAGTGCCATCATATATTTATACATATACATCTGCCGCCACCACTAAGATCATGTAAGATTTGTGTTGCACAATCATTTAACCAACCTGTTGTAATTGTTGTCAAATATGCTCTCACCTATAGCCCTTTATCTGATATTTGTTCTAGTGACTAATACCTATCAGCCTCAATGTTAATAGTTGTAGTCGAAATGCTTATAATAGAAGTAGTATAAGCTGTTTTAAACAATTTTATTTGAGAACTTACCAAAATGCCTACCCTATAATTTGTTTGGTTGATGAATGATGACATGTACAACTTAAGAAAATTGAATATACTGTGGCATGCATGGCCAAGTTGACAGTAAAGAGGGATTGGCTCGGTTAGTAGTTTCAAGGTTTTAATCAGATCATTTTGTGCATATCCGCAATCATTACAATCCATGGATGAATTCTTTTTCTGAAGGCGCTCTATCATACAGTTCATGTATACACCTAGCTGGGTCGGTGCAACCACAATATCTGACAGATACCTTTATTCTTTATGCTTTGATGGTTGCCATACCAATACCACACCTTATCCAGTCACTGACAGGGCGTCCAAATTAAGGTTGTCATTATATGATTAAATGTTACCTTCAATACACTAGTTATTTAAAGAAAAAAAAAATCTCACATGCCTTTTAACTATCAGCTTAACGAATAGGTAGCAGACTATAACCTTTTTACCTTTACTGAATCATGAAATCTGCAGCATAGAAGGCAAGTCTATTTATATAAAATAATGTAATTGCAGCATTTGTAGTTAATAGTTTTTGGGTTAGATGTATATATACTTTCTCACCAGTTCAGTGTTCAAATGGGAACAAATTTATAATAGGTGTTGGAAGTGTTTGTAAATATAAATGTATTTAATTATATCTGTCGTAAAATCTTATTTAGTGAATACCAGAATGTCTAGTATTTTATGAGTTCTGACATTGTAAAGGAGTTACTGTTAATTTATCTTTAAAACATGAAATGATGGCCCAATATTGTCTATACCACATTTTCTGATCCGGTCTCAAACACATCATTTTCATATAATCACTGGATAATACAATGAAGTCTAAGGTGAAAGGGTGTTGCCTTCTTCTTACCTGATGTATTGTTCAGATATTGTAGTCTTAGGTTTTCGCCTTATGACCTTAGATATTATTTAAGTTTTGTACTCCTAAGTTATTATCTCTGGCAGAAGATTTATGTAGAAATAGTAAAGCCCGCATATACTTTATTATTATTATTATTAATATCATCTTTTATTCTCAATTTGTTGGAGAAGGTATGGGTAAATCTAACTGAAAATTACACAATTATATGTGTGTTAGTTTAACAAGTGCCATTATATAATGTTTGTGGGGGATTACTAAATCAAATATAAGGTTTAACGTTTAGTTAATTTATTAATTACAACCATTCAATTGTTATGATTGTTGATCTTATATTCTTAGGAAGATTTGTTAATTGAAATTTGATGGAATAGGCTCGTTATTAGGTCATTAACATTGTATTGAGTTAGGAGTTATGGGTAAAGCATTTGGAAAATTGGTTTGTTGCGAGTGTTAATCGATTTAATCTGGAAGTGAATTTCATTATATTGTCCTTGTAAATCAACTAAACAATTGTTTTAACAATATTTTTCATATAGTTATTTTAATGCAATTGTAGTTTTAATGTGATTGTAGATTTATTTCTTAACAAAAATTCAATCAATGGTTCACTATGTTTTTTTTTCTTTTTTTTTTTCTCTACAAATTTAGAATAATGTTATTATCCACTTTAGGGTTGTGATTCAATTGCAAGTAGATATTTCTCAATTTACATTTTCATAGCTATACATTTCGATAGGTAACCATATTTTTCTTAAAACCTAAGTCCATATTAAGGGGGCCTCGAGCCCGATAACGAAGCTTATGCCAGTAAAATTTAAAATTCTTTTTCAATAAAAAAAGTACATTTACATTGTGTTATGGCCAATAATCTTATGTATTCTGTAGACTTATTCCAAATTAAAACGAATTACAAGTTATGTTGAATTTCATAATGTTAAATTATGTAATTGACATTATCATTTGAGGACTTAACACAGTCAACTAGTGTTTAAAATAAACCTAAATTATTGTTTTAAATGGCTTCTTGTTGAGCACATTTTGCTTACATAGTAGGGTTGTGAAACTTGAATTATGGGAAGTGAATTTGATAGGTCATCAGGGTCCCTAAGTCATTACCTTCACCTAAGTGGTTAGTTCCAGAGGCATATGTTATAACAGTTGTTTACACGTACATGGTTGTTGGGAAAAGCATCATGGTGTGATAATGAAGTCCTTCCTGGATGTTGCAATTATCTATGGGTTTTGAGTATGTCATACGATATTGTGTTGGTTAGGACAATGGGGACACTTGTCATCTATATAGAAGAAATCCCTCATGTGTTACTCCATCTAGAAACCATGAATAATGTATTGGGAATTTGCCTTGTGATTATGCCACAGTTTGCAAGAGAGTTAATGCCTTTTAATGTGTATGTCGAGTTTATTGTTATGATGATTTGTGCATAATGGATGGGGTCTCCTAGGTGCAAATAGGGGAGTGGCTTCCAATGTGGGGCCGATGCCCAAAGTGGCCGCTAGGGTAACCCATTGGAAGTTGGTAATCAAGTGATAACCTAATAAATAATCTAGGGGGTTGGGTAGTTTTCACACTAACAAGATAATTGGATGCCTCACTCATGCCTGTAGTGCTTTTTCAAGCTAAGGATGAGATGAGAAGGCCGTGGTTGGCAAATCAACTTCCTTGTCCTCATGAAAGGAATGTTGATTCC
Organism: Cunninghamia lanceolata; assembly: GCA_027924645.1. Taxonomy (NCBI): domain Eukaryota; kingdom Viridiplantae; phylum Streptophyta; class Pinopsida; order Cupressales; family Cupressaceae; genus Cunninghamia; species Cunninghamia lanceolata. The sequence continues at coordinate 13,289,240 of BSBN01000584.1, read as the reverse complement.
ACATGCGTCACCCTATGGGGCCGGTGCCTAGAGAGGCTGCCAGGGTAACCATAGATGGGGGCCAGCTTCTGGTGATAGATAGCCTGGGTAACCCATGCTAGGGCCATGTGATGACATTCTCCTTATTGTAGTCTAGCAGTCCCTAGTTGTACTCTCCCCTGTTGTTAAGTGTTGCCTCTGGAAGTTCTGTTGTGGCGTTGGTGATATTGTCTTGTGATGTTGGAGTCATGTGCTGTCTTTAGTTTACTGTCTACCTGTCTGTATGTTGTAGTGGGGACCTTATGTTAACTCCTAGCTTGGGGGGTTGATCTCAGGGTTCCACATGGTCAGGTGGAAGAGCTTATTCCATTGGTTTTTTTCCCTTTCTGTTGTTTGTAAGCGAAGGGAAACGTTCCTCGTGCTTCAGACATCAGATCTTGTACCTGTTTGTGAAGACCCTTATTATGCTCATGTTCTTGCTGGTGTATTAGTTGATTCAGATTGTATGTATTCAAATGTAATCAGAATAGTGATGATGTAAATTACACAATGATGTACTCATATGTACGGACTTGAATAGGTGCATGTAATCTTGATCAAAGTTGATTATGTAATTGATGTCACGAAATGGAGATGTATATGTATAATCAATAATGTAATAGAGTTAGAATGATTTGTCGATGTTAGTTAGCAATGCATGTAAATGATGTTGATTATTTGTCTAGTAATGCAACCATGGCACCTTGGGAGACAAGTTGTTACTTAATGATGTGTATTGATCTGCTAAACCTCACTTGTTATCTTATTCAAAAAAAAATTTATTCCGCTTTGCTTGCATAGATGTGTTGTCTTTCAAGGTGTTCGTGGTTGGGCATTACATTTGGTATCAGAGCCATGTTTAAACACTGGATACCTTGGTTATATTTGAGCCCATTATGTAACCTAGTGCTTAAACTCTGTAGAATGATGTAACTCTTGTGCGACCCTTTTTCTTAATCTAAGAATTTGAGCTTTTGTGTCCAGGATAGATGCCTAGATGTAGGGGCCGAGGTCAGGGCAGAGTTAGGGGTCATGGTAGAGGTGGAGGTGGAATTCCTCCTCCCAGTTCTCTTCATGAGAGTGGCCATGAAGGCGGGGGTCAGAACATGGAGGGTCAGGGTCAGCCTGATGGAGCCCAGTTGAGACAGATTCTTGAGGAGGCCCTTGCCCATTTAGGCCCTAGATAGGAGGGTGAGCAGCCCAGAGGTGGTCAGGAGGTAGACCAGTCAGGTCTGAGATAGAGAGAGAGGTCTCCCAGGCATAGGGAGTTGACAACTGAGCAAGAGGACACATTAGACAGCCATATGAGGGATTTACTAAGAGCACGCCCTCCCACCTTTGACGGAGCTGGTAGAGGAGTCGAGGTATAGACTTGGTTATTGGACTTAGGCAGGTGTTTCGCCATGCATCCATATGGAAGCAATACAAAAGCCAGATGTGCCATTTTGTATCTCTGAGGGTTTTTCTTTGACTTGGTGGGGGCTAGAGGAGTAGAAGCTACATTTGGACATTAACACTATGTCTTGGGAGTTGTTTGTAGAGAGATTCAGAAGCCACTTTCTTTCTAACCATTGGAGGCAGCATCGTGCAGATGAGTTTCATGCGCTAAGGCAGTTGGCCATGACAGTTGAGCAATATGAGCATAGGTTTTATGAGCTCAAATAGTATGTAGGTATCAGAGATGACAAGTCCATGTTGGTGCGGCATTTTATCAGAGGCTTGAATGCCTAGATTAGTGGAGGGGTTCGTGTATACAAACCTAAGACTATGGAGGTTGCCATGGAGAAAGCCCGGCTTGTAGAGGAGAATTTGGTTATGGGCCTCAGTGGACATACAGGTGTGCACATGGTAGTGCACCTTTGTCAGGATATGGTTCTCGAGGTGGTCACACTCAAGCGTCAGGTTCTCATGCACCCTCAAAGGGTGGTCAGCAGCAGTAGTATTCGCAGTCCAAATCGAAGAAACCTCAGCTTCAGCAAGGTAGTAGGGTTCAAAATAAGAAAGACCAGACTTGGCAGCGCAATAAGCGCAATCAATTTGATCAGCCAGCCCAGAGTGCGCAGTCTTTAGTGAGCAGGGGTAGTTTCTAGCAGTCTAGTACTTTCCAGGGAAATAGTGGTTTTGGTAGAGGCATCGGATGCTTCTCTTGCGGCCAATAGGGCCATATAGCCAGACAGTGCCTGCAGAAGGGTGCATCAGGATTTGGACATCGACCGGTGGCATCTGAGCCAATGGTTGGTGATGCAGGTAGGTCACACTGAGTCTTTGCAGCGGTGGATGACCGACAGGTAGAGCATCAGGGCACCATGGTGGAGACTTCTAGTCGCATGTGAGGTATTGATTTTTCTGTTCTATTTGATTCCGGTGCATCTGATTCATTTATATCTCCTTCTCTTGTGGAGTGTTGTGGCTTAGTGGCAACAAAGAAAGATGATAGGTGGCAGGTTGAGTTAGCTTCTGGGGCTAAGATTGCAGTTGAGTCTCTAGTTTTAGGGTGTGACTTGATGATTGGCTCTCTATCTACTTCTGTGGACCTTCGCATTTTACCCCTGGGTTCATATGACATAGTTTTGGGGATGGATTGGTTGGAGACCCATCAGGCAATGATAGATTGTTGGCATAAGTTTGTTAGATGTGTTGACGATTCTAGTGTTGAGGTTGAGGTTGTAGGAGTTCAGAGACCTATTTCCCTACATATGATCTCTGCTATGCAACTCAAGAGATGCATGCATCAGGGGTGTCAGCTTTTTACAGTGACTGTTAGTGATTTGGAGATGGAGGAGAGTCAAGAGGCATCTCTTGATGATCACTCACTCTTGAGGGAGTATGCGGATGTTTTTCCTTCTGAAATTCCAGGGATGCCACCTAAGCATGACATCAATTTCAGGATTGATCTAATTCCTGGTGCAGAGCCTATCTCACGAGCTCCATATAGGATGACCACTCAGGAGCTCAAGGAGCTTCGACTGCAATTGGAGGAGTTATTGGCCAAGGGGTTCATTCGACCTAGTGTTTCTCCTTGGGGAGCACCCATGATCTTTGTGAAAAAGAAGGATGGATCTCTACGACTTTGTATCGACTATAGGCACCTCAATAAGGTAACAGTGAGAAATAGGTATCCCTTGCCTCGGATCGATGATTTGTTTGATTAGATCAAAGGAGCTAAGGTATTCTCTAAAATAGACCTTAAGTCAGGATATCACTAGTTGCAGATTTTTGAAGTAGACATTCACAAAATAGCATTTCGCACCTGTTATGGACATCATGAGTTCACAGTGGTACCATTCGGGTTGACAAATGCACCTTTGGTCTTCATGAGCTTAATGAATGGTGTGTTTCACACTTATCTCGACCGATTTGTCCTCGTATTTCTTGATGATATATTAATCTATTCGAGGACTATGGAGGAACAAGAGGAACAATTGTGTCAGGTGTTGCAGTGCCTGAGAAAAAATTAGCTTTATGCTAATTTGTCAAAATGTGAGTTCTTCTAGACAGATGTTAGATATTTGGGTCATGTCATCTCTGGAGAGGGTATTACGGTGGATCCCTCAAAGATCCAAGCTATTATGGACTGGCCTACACCCACTAATGTTTCCGAGGTCCGTAGTTTTATGGGGTTGGCAGGTTACTATTGTCACTTCGTCATGGGGTTTTTGAGAATTGCTCACCCCATTACCTCTGTCTAGAGGAAAGGGAAGAAGTTTGTTTGGTCAGAGTGGTGTCAGGAAGCCTTTCAGACTCTTAAGGAATAGCTGAACAGTACACCTATATTAGCAGTTCTGAATCCTGATAGGGACTTTGTTGTTTGTACTGAAGCTTCCTTGGAAGGTTTGGGAGTAGTTCTGATGCAGGATGGTCGCGTGATTGCCTATGAGTCTCGCAAACTCAAGGATCACGAGTTGAACTATCCCACTCATGACCTAGAGTCGGCAGTAGTTGTGCATGCCTTGGTGAGATGGAGGCATTTTCTATTAGGGCATCGATTTGAGCTGCACAGTGATCATCGTAGTTTGCAATATATTTTCACACAACCCAACTTGAATGCCAGGCAAAGATGTTGGATGGAGTTCTTGTGCGAGTATGACTTCAAGGTCAGATATATTTAGGGCAAGGAGAATGTGGTAGCAGATGCTCTTAGTCATTGAAGGCATGAGATCTCAGTAGTCTCACTTACAGTTGATTTGAGAGGACAGATTCTTGCTGCTCTTCCTTCTAATAGTTGGTGCCAGGAGGTGAGGACCGAGATTGAGTCAGGTAGACCTTTAGAAGGTAGATTCTCTGGTTACTCTTTTGAGTCAGATGGCCTTTTGCAACATTTGGGTCGCATTTATGTTCCTAATTCTGAGGGTCTTCGCACCCTAGTTTTGTCAGAGGCACATCGGGCACCCTATTCTGCTCATCAGGGTGTCAAGAAGATGCATGTAGATCTGCATCAACTGTACTTTTGGAGTGGCATAAAAAGGGATATTGCTGATTTTGTGTCGAGATGTCTTGAGTGTCAGAGGGTGAAGGCAGAGCACCAGCACCCTGCAGGTCTTTTACAGCCTCATTTGATTCTAGAGTGGAAGTGGGATATCATTTCAATAGACTTCATTGTTGGTTTGTCGATGCCCCCTTGACGACACAATACTATTATGGTCACTGTAGATAGGTTGACGAAAGTAGCTCACTTTTCTCCTGTCTGTGCCTCTTACAATGCCTCTACGGTGGCTAGAGTGTTCATGGAGGACATTGTCAGACTTCACGGGATTCCTCGTAGGATCATCTTTGATAGGGATCTAGTATTCACTTTTGCCCTATGGACTTCCTTACAGCATGCCTTGGGGACACAGCTGAGCTTTAGTTCAACTTATCATCCTGAGACTGATGGTTAGACTGAGAGGGTTAACCAGGTTCTCAAGGATATGTTGAGGATGTATGTTTTGGATCAGTAGAGCCATTGGGAGGACTACCTTTACCTAGTGGAGTTTGCCTATAATAATGGTTATCATAGTTCTATTGGCATGTCTCCCTTTCAGGCTTTGTATGGTCATCCTTGTAGGACCCCTTTGAGTTGGGATCGTTTGGAGGATAGAGTTCTTTTGGGTCTAGATATGCTTAGAGATATGGAGCAGTAGGTTGAGAGGATTAGAGAGCATTTGGTGGCAGCTCAGGATAGGCAGAAAAAGTATGTAGATGCTCATAGGATTGATCATCATTTTTCTGTTGGAGATCGGGTGTTCTTGCATGTGCAACCGTGAAAGAGTCCAATCTGCTATGGGAAGGGCTCTAAGCTAGCACTGTGCTTTGTCAGACCTTTTGAGGTGTTGGAGAGGATTGGTCCAGTTGCTTATCGTCTTGCTTTGCCGCCTAGCCTTTCACGCATCCATGATGTGTTTCATGTTTTGGTACTTAGACCCTACTATCCAGATATTGCTCATATTCTTGATTGGATTACTCTACAGGTAGAGGACAGGTAGCTAGCTTTGGAGCCCATAGGCATTCTTCAGCACAGGAGACTCACTCTCAAGGGCAGAGACATGGAGCAGGTCAGGAGCTAATGGGATCCTAATGATGAGACCTCCGCTACCTGGGAGGATGCTACCAGAATGAGGGAGTTATATCCTCACTTATTTGCAGGCTTCCAGGAGTAAGCCTAGTTCTTGGGGGGGAGGATGTAATGCCCCTTGCTTTTGTTGTGATAGATGTTATTTTCATGTTTCCTATGATAGTTTTGGTAGAGAGGATAGTCTTATAGTGCATGTTATAGTTTTGAGATATTTTGATTTCTATGTTATGGTTTATGTTCTCCTTGATCTTGATGGACACTTTGTTATCATGTGAACTAATTATGGATCTATGTTAGGATGATGCTTGATTACTTGTACTTTGTGCCTTCATAATTCGATGGACACGATTATAGATTAGTGTTATTTTATGTTTAATGTGTTGTTCGATCATGATTATGATGTATGACTGGTATTGGATGTAGTTATTTAATGATGTGTTACTTGAACGGAACAGTGTTGCATTACTCATGTTTGAGTACCCTGCCACGCTGTGACTTCCGTTCATTACGTTTGTGATTACATGGTTATATATGTATATATGCACAACCTTGTTGTTCGTTGTAGGATGCAGCTATCAGGCATCGACTCCACTTGAATCACTAGGTCTAAGCGTGCCCTAGCCAATGGAATCGTGGATTGGAGTTGACATGAGGTTCCCCTAATTAGTCAACATCCTCAAGGAGGATGAGCTGTCAGTGTTGTACCTTGTAGTCACCGTCAGTAGGACTATTGTCGTCATTTGTCGTTAGGTCCTATGGTTTCTCTTGGGTCAGGTATCACCTTTTAAATTAGGGTATATCCAATTCTAGTGTCAATTTATGCATGGTTGGTATTTCATTAATAAGGTGAAAATTAAGCTAACATGAAATAAACAGGTGCTATGGGAATTATGTGTTGTGATTTGTAAAAATAATTTAATTGTGTGGTAATTGGTAAATTTTACCGAAATTGGTAAATAAATAAATTAAACTAGATAAATGATTTAATGAAATATTAAATTGCAATTTGTAGCGGATTAAATTAAACAAAAAATAAAATGCATATGTGAAAGGGAATAAACATCGATAATGTTGATAAAATAAATCCAAGCTAAAGTAATTGTGCGGTAAATTTGGGTTACGGATATTTTAATGGTAAAATGAAATTGTTAAGGGAAAAATGACCATATGTTGGAGGGAGAGATCCGACCAAATCTATGAAATTTATATCAGATCATGACAATGAGATTATTTAGTTCTTTATTGAATAGATATTTGTTATATAAACAGAAATTAATTTAGGTCAAGAAATAATAAATTGCTTCTCTATGGATAAAAATAATTATTATCCAACGACCTATGGGTTTGCTATTGCCATCTCTAACACTATTATTATCACTATGATTATTTAGGTGCATTATTAAACATAATCAGTTTCTGATAAATAACGATAACATTTTTTTTAGGTTTAAAAATTAGGGCTGTCATATTTGGGGATATGTAAATTTATATCAAGTGTCGTCATTTTTTAAATTGTGGAATTGGGAGTCTCAAAGATAATTAATTTTGCAACCCATGAGAGAGTGGGTTGTGGGGGAAAGGAAGGAATGTCTCTGCATTTACCCGAGGAGTCCATTTCGGATTTTGAGAAAGTGGGATATCAGGATGTCCCATGCATTTATTCGGGAGTTGAAGCCTGGTCTAGGGGGATTTTGGTAGGAGGCTGAAGTGGGAGGATTGGAGGTGGGAGCAGCATTGAATCATCAATCTGTCAAGAGTAAAATCAGGTTCCTTTAAAATTTCTGAGTTTAACTCTATGTTCCTTGAGTTCTTTCAATTAATTTTTCAATGCAGCCTCTTCGGTTTCCTTGTATTTTGCTTTTAATGAAAGAGTGGACCTGTATCTCAACAATGTGCTGATAAATAAACCAATACATATATATATCTGACATATTACCTGTTGTTGAAAATTTGCTTGGCATGAGTTCGAGTTTGCCTCACGGGTTAGGTATAGGATTTGATAAAGTTAGATCACTAAAATACATCTAGTATTATCTTCCCAGCCCATTCGTACTGCCCGTAGCTTCCAGATTGCATGATTTGAGGTGAGCCAAAAGGAGCGCCATTAAATATCTAAAGATTCACCTCTAGATGAAGTTTCTAAAGTTTTTTTTTTATAGTTCAGTAGCACACAGCTGGAATCATTATTGCAGGGTTTGAACAAATCCATTCGTAAATATCCTATAATCAGTACATAATATGGACGGCATCCCCCTAGAGTCTAAAATAACCTTATCTGTAGGTTGGCCTTTATGTGCAATGGTCTCTTTCGGTGATAGCAATTATACACTTACATATATATATAGAATGGGATTTTGCATAAACTAGAGAGAGAAATGAATATTTGTTAAAGAAGTGCCATCATATATATATACATATACATCTGCCGCCACCACTAAGATCATGTAAGGTTTGTGTTGCACAATCATTTAACCAACCTATTGTAATTGTTGTCCAATGTGCTCTCACCCGTAGCCCTTTATCTGATATTTGTTCTAGTGACTAATACCTATCAGCCTCAATGTTAATAGTTGTAGTAGAAACGCTTATAATAGAAGTAGTATAATCTATTTTAAACAATTTTATTTGAGAACTTACCAAAACGCCTACCCTATAATTTGTTTGGTTGATGAATGATGACATGTACAACCTAAGAAAATTGAATATACTATGGCGTGCATGGCCAAGTTGATAGTAAAGAGGGATTGGCTCGGTTAGTAGTTTCAAGGTTTTAATCAGATCATTTTGTGCATATCCACAGTCATTACAATCCATGGATGAATTCTTTTTCTAAAGGTGCTCTATCATATAGTTCATGTATACACCTAGATGGGTCGTTGCAACCACAATATCTAACAGATACCTTTATTCTTTATGCTTTGATGGTTGCCATACCAATACCACACCTTATCCAGTCACCGACAGGGCATCCAAATTAAGGTTGTCATTATATGATTAAATGTTACCTTCAATACACTAGTTATTTAAAGAAAAAAAAAATCTCACATGCCTTTCAACTGTTAGCTTAACGAATAGGTAGTAGACTATAACCTTTTTACCTTTGCTGAATCATGAAATCTGTAGCATAGAAGGCACTAAGTCTATTTATATAAAATAATGTAACTGTGGCATTTGTAGTTAACAATTTTTGGGTTAGATGTATATATACTTTCTCACCAGTTCAGTGTTCAAATGGGAACAAATTTATAATAGGTCTTGGAAGTGTTTGTAAATATAAATGTATTTAATTGTATCTGTCGTAAAATCTTATTTAGTGAATACCAGAATGTCTAGTATTTTACAAGTTCTGACATTGTAAAGGAGTTACTATTAATTTATCTTCAAAACATGAAATGATGGCCCAATATTGTCTATACCACATTTTTTGATCCGGTCTCAAACACATCATTTTCATATAATCACTAGATAATACAGTGAAGTCTAAGGTGAAAGGGTGTTGCCTTCTTCTTACCTGATGTATTGTTCAGATATTGTAGTCTTAGGTTTTCGCCTTATGACCTTAGATATTATTTAAGTTTTGTACTCCTAAGTTATTATCTCTGGTAGAAGATTTATGTAGAAATAGTAAATCCCACATATACTTTATTATTATTATTATTAATATCATCTTTTATTCTCAATTTTTTGGAGAAGGTATGGGTAAATCTAACCAAAAATTGCACAATTATATGTGTGTTAGTTTAACAAGTGCCATTATATAATGTTTGTGGGGGATTACTAAATCAAATATAAGGTTTAACATTTAGTTAATTTATTAATTACAACCATTCAATTGTTATGATTGTTGATCTTATATTCTTAGGAAGATTTGTTAATTAAAATTTGATGGAATAGGCTCGTTATTGGGTCATTAACATTGTATTGAGTTAGGAGTTATGAGTAAAGCATTTGGAAAATTGGTTTGTTGCGAGTGTTAATCAATTTAATCTGGAAGTGAATTTCATTATATTGTCCTTGTAAATCAACTAAACAATTATTTTAACAATATTTTTCATATAGTTATTTTAATGCAATTGTAGTTTTAATGTGATTGTAGATTTATTTCTTAACAAAAATTCAATCAATGGTTCACTATGTTTTTTTTTCTTTTTTCTTTTTTCTCTGCAAATTTAGAATAATGTTATTATCCACTTTAGGGTTGGGATTCAATTGCAAGTAGATATTTCCCAATTTACATTTTCATAGCTATACATTTTGATAGGTAACCATATTTTTCTTAAAACCTAATTCCATATTAAGGGGACCTCGAGCCCGATAACGAAGCTTATGCCAGTAAAATTTAAAATTCTTTTTCAATAAAAAAAGTACATGTACATTGTGTTATGGCCAATAATCTTATGTATTCTATATACATATTCCAAATTAAAATGAATTACAAGTTATGTTAAATTTCATAATGTTAAATTATGTAATTGACATTATCATTTGAGGACTTAACATAGTCAACTAGTGTTTAAAATAAGCCTAAATTATTGTTTTAAATGGCTTCTTGTTGAGCACATTTTGCTTACATAGTAGGGTTGTGAAACTTGAATTATGGGAAGTGAATTTGATAGGTCATTAGGGTCCCTAAGTCATTACCTTCACCTAAGTGGTTAGTTCCAGAGGCATATGTTATAACGGTTGTTTACACGTACATGGTTTGTTGGGAAAAGCATCATGGTGTGATAATGAAGTCCTTCCTGGATGTTGCAATTATCTATGGGTTTTGAGTATGTCATACAATATTGTGTTGGTTAGGACAATGGGGACACTTGTCATCTATATAGAAGAAATCTCTCATGTGTTACTCTGTCTAGAAACCATGAATAATGTATTGGGAATTTGCCTTGTGATTATGCCACAGTTTGCAAGAGAGTTAATGCCTTGCAATGTGTATGTCTAGTTTATTGTTATGGTGATTTGTGCATAATGGATGGGGTCTCCTAGGTGCAGAAAGGGGAGTGGCTTCCAATGTGGGGCCGGTGCCCAAAGTGGCCACCAGGGTAACCCATTGGAAGTTGGTAATCAAGTTATAACCTAATAATTAATCTAGGGGGTTGGGTAGTTTTCACACTAACAAGATAATTGGATGCCTCACTCATGCCTGTAGTGCTCGTTCAAGCTAAGGATGAGATGAGAAGGCCGTGGTTGGAAAATCAACTTCCTTGTCCTCATGAAAGGAATGTTGATTCCATATGCATCACCCTATGGGGCCGGTGCCTAGAGAGGCTGCCAGGGTAACCATAGATGGGGGCCGACTTCTGGTGATAGATAGCCTAGGCAACCCATTCCAGAGCCATGTGATGACACTCTCCTTACTGTAGTCTAGCAATCCCTAGTTGTACTCTCCCCTGTTGTTAAGTGTTGCCTCTGGAAGTTCTGTTGTGGCATTGGTGATATTGCCTTGTGATGTTGGAGTCATGTGTTGTCTTTAGTTTACTGTCTACCTATCTGTATGTTGTAGTGGGGATCTTATGTTAACTCCTAGCTCAGGGGGTGGACCTCAGGGTTCCACATGGTCAGGTGGAAGAGCTTATTCCATTGGTTTTTTTCCCTTGCCGTTGTTTGTAAGCGAAGGGAAACGTTCCTCGTGCTTCAAACATCAGATCTTGTACCTATTTATGAAGACCCTTATTATGCTCATGTTCTTGCTGGTGTATTAGTTGATTCAGATTGTATGTATTCAAATGTAATCAGAATAGTGATGATGTAAATTACACAATGATGTACTCATATGTATGGACTTGAATAGGTGCATGTAATCTTGATCAAAGTTGATTATGTAATTGATGTCACGAAATGGAGATGTATATGTATAATCAATAATGTAATAGAGTTAGAATGATTTGTCGATGTTAGTTAGCAATGCATGTAAATGATGTTGATTATTTGTCGAGTAATGCAACCATGGCACCTTGGGAGACAAGTTGTTACTTAATGATGTGTATTGATCTGCTAAACCTCACTTGTTATCTTATTGAAAAAAAAATTTATTCCGCTTTGTTTGCATAGATGTGTTGTCTTTCAAGGTGTTCATGGTCAGGCATTACAATACTTGAATGAATTCTTTTTATCTTTCTTGATTTTCTACAGATTCTCCAAGAGTTGGTTCAAGAGAAGTTGACAAAGATCATAGTCTGCATCCTTTCTTAGCATTTCGTAAGTGATATAGATGGCAGTTCCAGGTACAGAATTTTCTCTATTAGAATGATATATCTTATATCCAATGATCATAGAAGCAAACTTGACATCCAAATCAGTGATGTCATCTACTGTCATTGCTCTTTTGTCAAACTTGGATCCAGTAGCCTCACTCATAGTTTGGTTCTTTACGGATTTAAGAACAGGAATCCCACCGGATGAGTGTAGTCCGGTAACTACCCTGATGACATCTTTAGTGATCTTGAATGGTCCATTTAAGCACATGAAATTGTCATGTATTCTGCTCAAAATGTACCTAACCCATTCATCTTCTGTAAAATAGGGGAAATGTATGTATTGTGCAAAGTGCTTGTTCCGAAGGCCCTTGTATTGGGTTTTGAGCTCAAATGAATCATCTAACAGTTGTTTGATAGATATCTCTTAGTTTGAATTCCCCAAACTCTTCAACATTTGCGTGTACGTAAACCCTAATATCTTCAGTGTGCAAAACACCATGTGGAACATTGGAAAATGCACCTAGGGGGTCTACCTCCAAGGATTTGTATGGATGTTTCTTAAATGTAGGGTGAGGTCTATCAGAAATCTTTACAATATTCGGAGTACCCATTATCAAGAGATTTGTAGTGAGATATTTGAAAATAGAAAATACCTTTTGTGCCTTTCAGTTTCACAGAGTTGGATGGTTTGATCTCTGGAAGTAATAACTTCTGCAAGTGATCTTCGATGAACTTGATGAATTTTGTTGCAGAGCTCCACTTTTTGTTTCTTCTTGAGTGTAGAATGAACAAGTGATTAATGAGAAGACCCTTATATTACTCCACAAACCCTAATATCAGATTGCAATAAATGCTTGACCTACATTATTCTGGTTTGCCTTATTCGGATGACTTGAAGAACCGAATCTGTCCTAATCTATGAACATCATGCGAATCTTCCAAACCATGAATAAATTGAGATGACACATCACAAGGACATCCCAAACACTCTGACCAGTTTGCAGAATAGGACAATGCACTTCCGGATCTAACCGGACCTTTTTGTGGCATTCTGTCACTCCAGAGCATTTTCTGGAACTGGTTCTACTTGATCGATCACAACTTCTTCATATCTTCATGCGGACCTCTAAAATCTTAACTAGATTATTTCAAGACTCATATCTACAAACCCTTTAATCCACATCCTCTTCTTATGCCAATTCTAGCACCACTTGACTGGCTGGGGGAACAAGGTTTTCTTTGTGTCTCCCCCTAAGCCAGAGCTCACTTTTTAATTTTTGGAAGGAATATCAGCACCAGAGTCTGGTGCAGATCCAACCTCTATATTCTTAGTAACTTTCTTCACCCAAATCTTGCTCATTTCATTTTTAACTTCATCTGCATTCACCTTTTGTTTACCCTTTTCTTGATTCTGATTATGACATACCGGACCTCTTTTGTCCTGATTCTTGCTTCTATAGAATTTTGCACTATGACCGGATCTATTGCAGATTTGACAAACAACATTTCTTTGCATATTTGACTGATATCCTCTTGATCTACATTGATTAGCCATATGACCTATTCTATTGCATGCAAAGCATCTACCAGTGACTGATTTGTTCATTTGCATATTTCTGCATTCATGAGATTTGTGACCATACCTTTTGCAGTTAAAGCAATTTCTAGAGAAGGATGAATTAGTCTAACTCATTCTCTTTCTGCACTGATTAGCTTTGTGACCAAAGTTATTGCAGTTGTTGTAGTATCCATTGAAGGATGGGTATATTTGAGTATTAGGTTGTCTTACCGGAGGTCTTCTAGGCCTATTCCTTGGATTTTCTTATCCAAAATTCTTCTGACTGAATCCGGAGCTTTCTCCTTTCTCATATCCCAAACCACACTTGTCATCTACCTTCTTTTGATTTTCAAGAAGAACTTCAAGTTGAGCAGAACTTTTCTTGAATTTCTCTTTATATTCATTTGTTGTTTGAAGATCCCTTTTGAGAGAGACAATTTGATCCTCAAGTTTTTCTTCATTATTTTCAGCATCTTCAAGATCAGATTCAAGATGTCTGATAATTCTATCCATTTGGTGGCAATCTTCTGATTTTTCCCTGAGAGATTGTCTTAGATTATCTTCAGCTTTTCTTTTCTCTTCAATTTCTTGGGTCAACTTCATAACTCCTGATTCCATTTCATGTCTTACCATAATGATTTCTTTTGATAACTTTTCACATAAATTGGTTTTCTCCTTCAACACTTCATTTGCATCATTTGTTTCACCTTGTCTTGCCAATTGCTGAAGCAGTTCCTTTCTCTTTTTCATAGAGAGACTTAATTTGTCTTTTAGTTCTCTCATGAATTCATCAACCTATTTGAGTCTTTCCTTTAATTCATTGACTTCAGAGTTTGACTGTTCAAGATCATCAAGGGCAGTCTTGAGTTTCTCCCTTAAACCATATGGATCCATTTGGATTCCTAGATCTTCCTCAAGCTGTTAGACTTTGTTAGGAGGAACTTAGCTCTAATACCAATTGTTGATAACTGAGAGGGGGGTTGAATCAGTTATCCTAATAATTCTTCTTTCTAAACTTTCTTAGTAAAAATGCAGCATTAACACAAATAAGCAAACATAAGTATGAAAAGAAGAATACACATGACACAATATTTTTGACATGGAAACCCTGTTAAGGGAGAAAACCACAGGGTGATTAACCCAAGATTGTATTCTTTGTTAGAAGAATGGAAATACAAAAATGGCACTTGCCAATTAGGGCTCACTGCCCGAGCACACTGCTCACAAGAGGCACACTGCCTACAAAGAGACACACTGTTTACAAAGTGATAAGAATTACAAAGTTGAACTGGTTAGGAGCATCTACATATGCTAGAGTTCAGTTTCAGTTAGGCTCAGTACACTAATCTACTGCACTTCATCTTTACTCTTCTCTTATGCTGCTTTCCTCACATACCGGACCTTCCTTACTACTTCTGTTCTACTCTTCTGCTCTTATTCGCACATATCCAACAACAACAACACCTCTCACAACTAAATCCATCTTGTATATATATCCGCACAAGTGATTTCGTTACCTTTCTAGTCGGCACTCGGAATAGTCAATATTTTCACAAATTCTGATCTGTCAGCTGAATCCTTGCTTACCAAACATTGTGGATCAAGAATATACTTGTGGAAATCATCAATCATGTCAGCCAAACATAACTTAGCCTTAAGAACCTTTTCCATCATCAATAACACATCCAGAAAATAGTCTGAAGTTCTATCAGTCAGTTCTTCCTCTATTCACACTGTCACTCAGGAAATCGGTACTCAAGTATTCATATCTTTTACCTCATCTATCACCGGAGGCTAAATCCTTGGAATATAACACTCAAGGTAGTCCTCTTGACTTCCCCAAATTTGTGCTTCACCAAGATACTTCCTCTGAGAGATCCGGACCTGTCTATCGGACCTTGCCACATGCTCTATTCTTATTTACCGGACCACAACAATCTTCATTCTGACTTCCGGTAGAGACACACCATGTCCTGCGGATGTGTGGGATGAACTTTGTTGCCATCAATGACAACAATCATGAATCCATATAGTGTCTCTTGCCAACAATTATAACCAAACCCATTATCCTAATTCTAACTATAACCCTAATTCTAGCTACAACCCTCATCCTAACTATAACCCAAACCCTAACCGTAATTATACTCCTAACCCTAATTTAAACCTTAACCTAATTTTTTAAATAACCCTAACCCTAAGTGAAATTCTAACCCTTACCCTAATTATATTTGTAAACCTAATTTTAATTGTGATTGTAATTGTATCCCTAAACTGAACCCTAATTGTAAATCTAACCGTAACCCTACATCTAACCCTAACACTACTTCTAATCTTGTTACATTTAATCTTAGAAAATATATATAATATTTTACATTAATATTTCAAATTCCATTTCATAATTTTATTTTAAGTAATTGAAAACTATCTAATTAATTAATTAAAACCTTATAAGTATTGATTACAAAGAAAGGACTAGTAAAAAGACCATTTGAATTAACACCTAATCAATTTTAAATTATTTCTTCTTACTGTTTGTTCTTTCTGTTGTCGTCTTTGAATTTTTTTTTAACTTTGTTAAAAATTGAGACCCTTTCAAAATCTTTTTAAAGTAAAAATTCAATTTTAAATTGTAGATTGAGTTGAAAATTGTACTTTGTTTATGAATTTAGTTGCTAATTTATGAAACCTAATGTGAAATATCCCAAAGTTAAAAAGAAAATACATCGTGGGCTTCCCCATCTAAGTCTCTTATTTTATCTAAGATTTTGGAAATCAAATTTAAAAAAAAATCAATAAAATTAGCACATTTGTCAAACGAGTGCTTTCATTGACAAGTTTCATAGAGAATTCATTACATTTTTTTTGGCCGTTGGGCCGGGGGAGGGATTTGCTTTAAAGAAGCTGTGAGTCTAGTGATAGTGAAAATGGATTCTTATTCAATAAATCCTATCCTAGTGGGCTCCTCACTAGTATATTTATATTTTACAAAAATATATCTAAAATATGTTCAAAGATATCGTTCTTGGCCTATTCCACTTGTATGTGGTAAATTGAGTAAAAAATAGGCTTCTCCAAAAGGACATCTTTCCGTATATTTTAGATATAATATTTTAAAATATAAATATGCTAGTAACTATAGCATTGATTTTATATGTAAAATAAATATATGATTAAATTATATATATATATATATATATATATATATATATATATTTAATTAACTATAATATTAAATATTATGAAAGTGTTAATGATTACCCATACACAACCATGGATAGAATGTCTTGAACAAACTACAGGTAATGATTAGTATCTCAACTAGAAGAAGCACACTCATAGTTTACTAGCATTCCAGTCCATTTTAATTTTTACCAAAAATATTGTATCAATAAGTAGATTATGAATATTGCAGCAATGACTAACTATGGAATTTTATAATTTCATTACTTTGTAATGGAAGGTTTAACTCTACTATTAGGAGTGGTCAATTTGATTGCAATTAAGAGAGTTTGGCTCTTATGAGATCAACTTAGTTGAACCTATTATGAGTAGAGATGAGGGATTCAAAAAAGATGTTGGCTCTTTGCAAGTAGGTTCAAGAGCAAGTATATTACCCTTTTTCTTGCCATTTTTAACATATAGCTCTTAAATGTGGTACCCATATACAACTCGTTTGTTCTTCTACATGTACTATGTGATGCATGAATTTTAAGAATTTGACAAAATGAGGAAATATAAAATGTGACATTTTCAATAAAGATGCATCTTCTCCTCAAGAGAATAACTTGGAGCTACTTTCATGACCAATACTTGCATAAGATTTCCTTTGATATCATTAATTTGTAATCTATGCAAATCATGTATATACTAAATAGATAATAATTCTTCCAATACATATCTGTCAATACACCAATGGACTAGAATTTAGCATACTAAAAACTGAACATATATTTTATTACAAAAGAAGGGCTCATTTCTACCATGAAAAAATCATATCAATATCAAGCTCAAACATATGGTGCAATATAGCTTAACAACAAATATACTTTGGAAAAATCAAGTCTATAGAATTCCTTGTAATATTCTATGAAGATTGGCATTTCTCTCTTACTTATTGCATGTACTTCATTCATTAATGTATGCTTCCTTTTCCCACTAATTGGATGCATTTCATCATTTAGAGTAAAAATGAGTTGATATTGTTTGCATAAATACTTTTCCTACATGCTAAAATTACTTAGAGGCTATCAATTACATTTAAGACACTCTCAAAATAATGGAGGCAACTAGACAAATACAATAGAAATCAACCATATAATGCAATGTGGCCTCCAGCTTCCTCACACTTTTCAAAATGGTACTATTTAGAGAAGAACAATGATTTCACTATACAATTAAATTTTCAACAATGCTTTCTACTCTTTGACAAGCATACGAATCCAAATGAAATGTACAAATGCCCTCCTCTTAAACTTATAATATTGATGAGAATTGAAGAGACATTTCCTAAAACAAAAAATCATTGTCCATTACGGGATTACAAAACTAAGCTTAGTTGCATAAACATAATGGGAAAAAGTATTCTATTGTGTGATTGACTTGGGGCTATCGTCAAGCATTCTAATAGAAAACCCTACATTAAAGATCAAGCTATGGTACTTCTTAATTCATGCCAATGATCCAAACATGATATGTGTCCATTGGGAACTACACTTAGGGAAACACATCATTTGTTTAAGAACCTAATAATTCACCTTTCAAACCTCTTCACTATACCCATTGCACACTAAAGTGTAGCTATCTCTAACAATAGCAACATCCCATCTCTAATCTTAATTGATTCACACCTCTTCCATGTACCAAAACAATTGGAAACAATATCACTTATTCAAGTGACTCAAAAATGGACATTTACAGCATCTCAAAAGTTCAACGAATGGAAAGAACACTTAACGTCAGCTATTGTTTGAGTCTCCCCTCGTTTCACTGCCATCCCAACAACAGATGATCAATATTTTCAAAAACATCCACAACGATAGTGGTTCATTAGAGAAAGATATTATAGCCCATTGAGAAAGAATTTCAAATAACTACGATCCATGGAATTTACAATGTACACTAATAATGAACTCCTTCTGACTAGGGACATGTAATGCATGAAGATAGTCCTGATGAATGGCAAGTCTTTTCAAGTCTGTACCCAGCCATGCCATTTCAACTGGATGGGCTCAACATGCTTGGGAAATAAGATGAGTACTGGTTAATGGTACTATCACTTGCAAATAACTGACCGAAACAAATAAACTTTACTTGCATTTTACTCACTACTATTCAAAAACAACTTTACTTGCATGCATGCCACAATATTTAATTTACTCCATTTCTTTTTGTTGTGATGTTCACAACACGCCCCATTATGCTCCTTAGCAAAATGGGGACCCCTGCTGATGTTTTGCTTTTTGCTTCTGCTTGTGTTTTTCTGCTTTCTGGCGGTCTGGTAAAAATGAAGGTCAGGTGCATCATCATCATGATATATGATAAGATAGGTCATCATCATGAGGTCTGTTTGTCAAAGTTCATATTTTGTTTCTGTGACCTCATATTTTAAAAGAGCTTGAAATTCCATGCAGGTTTGCCTTTTACTTCACTTGAAAATTCGTCCATATGTGGAAGGTATGCACGGTCAAAGTCTTGGTCAAACTTGATATTCGCAGGAGGATCATCATTTTATTTTTATTCTAAGTCATGTTGATAGGATCATCATGATCTTCGCATTATGCAGCATCATGATTTTCTTAGGAGCGTCATATTTTATAAACTTGGTTTTGGTTATATGATGATGATCATCATCATCATATTTGAACGCCCACCCGATAATATCCTGAGGTTCGAATATCATGATGACATCGGCTTTCAGTCAAGGTAAGTTACCCCATCGAGCGGTCTTTGTATCGCGAACATCATCATGATATCTTTGCATCGCCTGATCTTAAAATATCATGCTGATGGTATAAGATCACCCTGACTTAACAAATCCGCCTTCGGCATATTTGCATGCGCGTGCTATAAACCTATCGCAAGGTCATCATCATGATATTTGCTGAACTTCACGAAGATGATGATGACGACTTCATATCACCCTGGTCTTTCAAGAGGGTCATTCGCCGAAATTCGCTAAGTGCTGGAATCATCATCATGATAATTTGAGATAGAGGATCATCATCTTCATATCCTCCTGATCTCCGGTTAGCGAATATCATGATGATCACCCTATCTATTCAGAAGTGATCGATATTGCATTTCTGAACAGCATCATCATATTTTGCAATATCACCCTGGCGCGAATATCATGATGACCTTAACTCATCCTTGTGCTCCAAAAATGAAATATGATGATGACGTCATCATCATTTTTTATCCTGGCATATCGTCAAGATCATCATGATCTTGTTTGTTCGCCTGATATTTCGCAAAGTCCTCCTGCCGATGAAATACAACCTTTTGCACATATCCTGATGATCATCATCATCACATTTTCCCTTCGGCAGGATTTTTCCCAAACATGATCCAGTTGGCGAAATATCATGATGACGTCATGTTCAAGTTTAACGAAGGCTCCGAATATCATGATGACGTCATCCCGATCTGATAAACGAAGAAGCTAATATCCTGATCATCATCATCATCATTTTTTCCCTTCAACAGGATATTTTCCGAAGCACGATCCGTTTCCCGAACATGATGATGACGTTTTATTCCAAGTTTGACAAAAGCAAATATGATGATGATCTTCATCATGCTGATTTTTTCTCGAGAGGGTTACCTTGGCCGCGAAGAGGATCATATTCACTTCATCATCCTGATCATGCTCCTCAGGTAACCTGATATCACAGTTATCCCCCTGATCTTAACCGGACATGATGATGACATCATCCTTAGCATTTCAATGAAGCCCGAATATCATGATGACGTCACCATCATTTTCCTCTCCTCGACAGCATGATCATATTCGCATCCTCCTATTCTTCTTCAACAATATGATGATGATGATGTTGTTCTTTTCCCCGATATGTAGAAGCGAAACATCATGATGACATTCATCTGGACCTTCAGGAGGGAATGCTATTTCCAGAATATCATGATGATGAGGTATATCGACTAACCTATTTTTTGACGCACCGACAGGGATGATCATGCCGATGGGCGGGAAATGAGGCGGTGGACATTTTAAAGTGTTTTTTTTGGCGCCTCTAGCATTTTTCGGTCAGCGATGGTTGACCCGTGTAGTTTAAGCAGTCTGAACACGTTTTGACGCGTTTTTGAGCGATTTTCTGATCCGATTTCCATGATTTTGCACAGTCACCATGATTTGAACGCTTATTTTAATTTCCTGCTGTTTTTATGTGATAAATGTGAAACTTATTGCTTGTCTTGTCTTGCAGGGTTGCAGTTGAGGAAGCAGCTGGAAAGTCAATACAGTGACCTCATGGAGGCAGAAGATCTGATCTTAGGAGCAAGAAGATAGAGATGAAATGCAAAAGGTCAAAGCCATTCAAGTGAAGAAGAAGGTCGCAGCTGAAGATATTATTGCAAAAGACAAACAAAAGTTATTACCCAGCTGCCAGAACTTCTCAGAAGGGGCAATATTTCGCCCAGATTTGACCACAGCTCAGAGATATTTTTGAGAACTGGTTCACCTGCATTTATTGCTGTAACTAGAGGTTTGAACCAGGGGTTCAGTTAGGTTTTTGCTGTAGTGAGGACAATCAGAATGTCTTTATATTGTGCCTCTCTACACTGTAATACTTTACAACAGGGATTTTTAGGGCCTACAACAGAGATTCTAAGAAAACACAGCAAGATAGCTTAGCATAGTTTAGAGTAGAAGAAGGAGGTCGCCTGTTTGTCTGCAGTAAGGTGCGCGTGGAATGTCTGGCTGCCTTACTGTATCTGTAAAGCTTGTAAGTTCTCTGTAGTATGATCAATGAAACTAAGAGTCATTCTTACATTGTAAATCATGTATGGCTGTTCGTTTCTAATACAATAGAATCTGGAGTTCTGCATCTATCTTCTGAGTGTTCTCCTGCTCTTCTTTGTGTTTTGAAATATCTTCTTTGAGAGCTTGCAATTTTAAATGTATGTTTGTGAAAATGCTCAGAACTTACATTTAGGGTTTTTACTGTGGATTTGATCAAACTACTGTGGTATTTACATAGTGCATAACAGAAACACTTAGATCCTTTTGTAGATTAAGTGAGGTATAGTTTAGATTTTTCTAACTTTTCCCAACCCATCTGAAATATTTAGCTGAAAACGTAGAAATCCAAAGGAAATTGTCTCAAATTTGAAGAAGCATGATAACAGAGCTATAAGTAGACAGTTTTCATAAACAGATAAAGAAGAAAGCTGCAAAAATCCAAGAAAACCCTCTAAAACTTGCAGCCTGGTATCACTTGTATGCAAATGAACAGAATACTTGTTGAAATCTATGACCTCTTTGCATATTCTTAGTCCAGTAAACCACAAAACAAACCTAAACTACGTAAGGCCCCTTAAACATTACAGCTTCACATTGACCAACTGAACTTGACCAACCGAACCATTGTAGACTTGGGATTAGTTGAAACACCAGATGATTCCTTCTTGTCTTTCAAGTATAGTTTCAGTTCATTTTATGTGAATTTTAACTTATTGTTATGATTGCATCAAAACAATCATCAACAGTTTTCTGGCGCTAGAAGGAGGGCTAGAAGGCTGTATATTGTAATCATCAACAGTTTTCTGGCGCTAGAAGGAGGGCTAGAAGGCTGTATATTGTAATCATCAACACTTTTATAATGCAGCACAACAACACATATCACCACATTATTTCAATGTCCAAATGATGGATGGAAAACAACCTTGCTCTCTTCTCAAGAAATTCGAATGTTTAATGCGCAATTATAAAGGAACCGCTAATTACTTTTATCTAAAAGCCATCTCAGTGTACCCATTGCACACTGAGGTAAGCTGTATGGAGGGATTGAAAGCATAGGGACTACATTAAAAAACCACATGAAAGGAGTAAAATAAAATCAATGACGGTTGTGCAAACATCAAGAGCACATGCCAAGGCCTTGATGAAATGATTAATTCATATTGCATGGCTCATTATAGGAAAGCCATGGTGAAGTGAAGTTAGAAATTTAAAACTTAATGTAATAACATGTTGGGCATATCATGCATTGATAAACATTGAAAAAGTGATAGTTTTTAATTTTAGAATTCAAAGAAAAGCTTGCTAGGTCAATTCATGCAAAACGCCCGAAAGAGGGTAGTAAAAATATCTAAAAGAGAGGGCAAAAAAAGAATCAAGGGTTCAATTCCTCCCGCACACAGCTAATTTCATGCAGTGGCTACCCAGTGGGCATCTCTGAGGCAACCGACCAGGGTTTTTTGTTTTCCACACTATCCATGGTTGAATTAGTCGAAGAGATATCCTCACAACAATCGGGAGATATAATAATTTCTCCTATTGAAATCCATGGAGAAATTTTTTTAGATGAAAGCCTAAAAGAGGAAGGCAATGTGCTATCAAAGAGCTTCAAGAATTTGAGTCCCAACATAGTAGAGGCATCACCATCGTCGTCGCCATCATCGTCATATGTTCTTGAGAATAATTTGTCGTTTGGTAAGCTAAATGTACAAGCTCCTGAGTTTATTCCTAGAGTGCAAACACCAGGACCTGTTCAAACGAGTATTCACACACCCAGTCTTGCATTTGTCGACTTTACACCGTTGCCATTATTGTCACCGTAGTTGGTTGAGCAGCAGCACGAGACCAAGCCCACATTTGCCTCTATTTTTTCTCTGAAACCCCTGATCAAGGAATTGAGGCAAAAGGTTGTCAAATAGGTAGGCAGATGCTAAAATATATGTTATTTCTTGTTTCGAGAATCAAAATTACTTTTTGTCTAGTTAAAGACAACAACAGGACTTCCCAAGATTAATTTATAAATGCTTCTAGAAAAATCTTTTGAAGTTTTTCTGCATGGACGTTTTGGCCCATGATATGAAGAGCATGTCTTATTCTATGTCCATTTTGCTTGAAATTTTGAATTTTGATAGCTTTTCTAGAAAACATGTCTTTTTTATTTTCCCCCTATATTTGATGATTACGGTCTTCTTCCTTATACTTTCCTAGGGCTTTGCTCTGCTTCCCTAATCTCCTTAAAGGAAAAGGTTTAAGTTCAAGCATATTCTAGTTGAAAGTTTTAAGTGAACTGGTTTGGAAATGTATACTTAGCTTATGAGAAAGGCCAAAATTAGGCACAGTCTAGGTTAAAGTTTGGAAGAAGATGATTTAATGTGAAAGATGTCAAGTAGGGCATGGTAAAGTTCAAAGTTTGAAATCAGAAGATTTTGGATTTCTATGCTTCCCCTGCTTTAATTAAAGTTTTAGGGTTTGTTTAGTTTACAGTTTTAAAATAGAAAATTCTAAGAACATATATGTTGTCCAAGCTTTTAATTGAATCAGACCTTGCATAATGATATGAAAACAGTTCAAATCAATTTTTTCCTTATCTCAGATTTAGTGCAGCTGTAACATGAAATCATTAAATTAGTTTTTCTTTTGAGCTAGTTGCACATGTAATGAGGGATATTTATACCTAGATATATATATATACACACACATATGCATATATTTTATCATGTTCAATTCTTGCATCTTTCTGTATATGACTAAAATCTCTTTATCCCTATCACAAAAACAACATGAATACGGTTAGGAAAACATGAATTTTAAATAGCATTTGCATCTTAAATAAATATCGCATGAAGTTCATGTTAGAAGTATAATATTTATAAAGAATCATCATAGATCTCATATTTGCAAGAAAATTAATTAGAAATTCACGTTAATTTTTTGCATAAAAAGAAAAAAGGAGATATATATTGGGCATATGCATGTTTTGCCATGGATTGTCTTTGTAAAGAAAGTAGTTTATTTTTCGATGCGTGTGGTGGGTTTACTTTCTGGGAAAGGGTGTCGAATATGGGCTAATAGAGAAGGTTGATCATCTTTTTGGGATCCACTAGAATATTCATAAGTGCTTTGGCCAAAGCCATGTTTTCATTGAAATAGATGAATGTTTGCTTAGTAAAGTATATTGATATGTTTCTCTGTCATATCTTGATAGTAGGGCATTGCATGTTCATGTTATAAATACATGTAGATATATCAAGTTGCACCAGGTTTCTAGGTATTTCATGTAGGGTCGAGTATTGATGTAAATTTTATGCATTTAAGTGAGGAATCTGTGCGATCCGATCTGTGTTTGCTTATCAAAATCAAATAAAATCAGATATATGCGATGGATGAAAGTCATAAGTAGAGAGAAGCTTCCAACCTCTACTCCTTTTTTCTTTCCACATGCTTTCCTACTCGTGCATTAGTTGAATATAAATAATAAATGATTTGATGTACTATTTTGTTGTCTTTTGTCATCCCTTTTTCTTTCCATGCGCTTTCCTACTCATGCATTAGTTGAATATAAATACTAAATGATTTGATGCACTATTTTGTTGTCTTTTGTTATTTATTAATTTTTTCAAATGAATGGTTGAGATGCATTCTATAGTAGTCCTTTTAATCTAGATCATTTGCCTATGTATTGGAGGTAGTGCTACTCACTAAGGGAAGGCTTTCAGTCTAAATATAAACTATTTAGTGATAGGCCTATAAATATTTGTGGCTATCAGCCATCTGATAGCACCTTTGGTGCTTTTACTAGTATATATATATTTTAAATATTATTTGGCCATTCCATTTCGCCTTCGTTTATTGTTCCCATCATCAGGTTTTTCCCATTTATGCGGCTTCTTCCTGGAAAAGATAGAGAAATGAAGAAAGACATTCCCTGTTGAGGCCTTCCTTAGAAAATACAGAGGAGGGGTAAAGAAAATCCTAAGAAAAAAAGAAACCTTGGCTGTATGAATGTGTCACGATTTATAAATTAACGAGAGATGCATTGCGTCAGGTTCCTGCTGATGATGTGGCAAATCTAATGATTGTTGTTGTAATTAATAGTTGTTATGTCCTATTGTATGTGTCTATTTTGAAATTGCATTAGGACTATCATTAACATTTTGAAATTCAGAAGTTGAATTTGAAAGATTTAGTAAGTTGAAGAAGTATCCAAATTATTTGACAATGAGATTAAATATAAACTATAGCATCGTTGCTCAAATTTTTCATTCTAGTACTTGGTTTTTGCTTCGGTTTGAATCAATATTGTTACATATATCATTAAACATTACTATGTATTGAACCATAATGGTGGGAAATGTCATATATTGTGCTTTCAAGGTAGAAATATTGACAAACAAAATTGAAATAGAGAAGAAGATAATATTGTTGAATGTGACACAATTCTTTTCAAGTGCCCATATTAGTTATCTCTATAATGTTCTCTTGTAAAATTTGTTGAAGATCAATGTCTAATTTATTAACAAAGGAACTACAACATTGGTGGTGTAAACATGCATGCCATGCTTCTCCAATTGTAGTTATTGCTATCAAGGAAGGAACTTCTAGATTACTTGATCCAACAAACATGATTCTATATTAGCAATGTTGTTGTTGTGAAAAGAAGATTGAGCAATAGAGATGCATGACTATGAACATGAAAATGAGCATTCAAGATTACAATTATAACTAGTCAACGGGTCTTCTTCCAAAGGCCTTTCAATGGCAATGTTGGTGTTGGGGTTGGTAGTACCCATAGGAAGAGAAACGGGTACTTCCAAATTGCTTGAAGAACCTCCAAGTAATTGATGATTCTTCTCTATCATTCTTGTTGAAGACTGCATGGAATTATTTGTGACCAAGTCACAAAAGTCGTACATTTTAGCTTCTACTGCAAAATATTTCATGTTCAAATTTCCACGTGTATAATTAGAGAAAGCATCTTGCAACATGTTAGTATGGTGAATATAATCTATATTCAATATGAAGAAAGACAAGAAAGCACAAAAAGGAAGAACCAATTGATTGGAAATGAACTTACATGGATTTGAACCCATACAGATGAAATGTGTAATTGCTCTGATGCCTTTGATAGATATGGCTTCAATATCATAAGCATAGGTAGCCTCTTCTACTGTATCAAATGTTCCAAGCCATTGACATTTCTTGGAGTTTGGGTCCCAGATTTCTACAACATAAGGATCCCATGGGCGTTGTCTAACACCTTTGTATTTACCTGTATTCATGGAATGTTTGGATTTGGTATCATTGAGGTACATGTCTTTGGTTTTCCTTGAGCCTTCTGACTTTAATTGCAAGGTGTTGGTGAGTTGAACATTAACATGGTTTGATGTGGAGGAAGAATGAATAGTGCATAGGAGAACAATAGGTTGGCTGGAAAGGAAATTGCATGCCTCTAAATTGTTTTACGAGAAATTTGTCATAGCATTGATTCCTTTCATGGATATAGATACCTTATCATAAGCATAAGCAACATCCTCTACTGTATCAAAGGTCCCTAACTATTGGCATTGTTTTTTATAGTTGCAGTCATAGATTTCTGCACCATAATGTTCATTTCCACATTTTCTAACACCTATGTATCTTCCTTCCTTTCTTGAATTTTTCAAGTTCCTAGGACTAATTATCCAATCTAGAATTGCTGGATTATTTTTCCCATAGTCTTGATACCTTGGTTTCTCTAACAATTTCTCTATCATCTTATAATCTAATTTTCTTGTCATTGTCAATTGTAACCAATCTATGCAACTAATGTTGCATAATCAACTCATTAATTACTTTTAAAAACATTTATGAACAACATAAACATGCTTGGTACTTTTGTTGAGAGCACTTTTCTTATTATAAAAGATTGATTATTAACATGAGTAATCTCATGATCAAGACGATGCCAAGTGCTTGACGTACCTTGCTCAAATCATAACTTGTTCTTTGCTAGCAATTGTTTCAATATCTTTGAATATGTGAAACTACAAAGCTCTTGTCAGTTGTTCCTTGACTTCAACAATGATCTCTTCTCAATCTTAAGAGCAATGGAAGAAGCAAGGTAGGGGACATGATATGCAACACATATCAATGAAATGTGGACCAATACAATAGGATGAGTAATATGCAGATGGAAAATATGACAAAACGACTAGTATTATGATTGAAATAGAAAGCTACAAGGACTATGAATAGGTCAATTATTAAAATGACAAAGATCCATAGAAAAACATCATTGTAAAGAGGATCAACCATCATATCATCTATTGCAAGTGACAATTACAAATGAATAAGTATGATGAAGAGAATGATCGATATAACTACTCAAACTACTCTATTGACTGATTAAATCACTAAACACTACTTCTATGCAATCCAAGCACAACTACCCTTTGCAGATGCCAACAAGCAAAGACAACCAATGGCCACTTTAACCATTAAAATTGCAAAATTGTTGGATGTATATACAAAATAGAATAATTTCATTTGTCTCCATTAAGAAATCTCTTGATAATTTACCAATTAAGCTCATCTCACTTGACTAGAATGTTAGTTCAGACGTTGGCATACACCTCATAGAGAATATGGAGTTGGCTTTGGTTTTAGATAGATGTATTCCTTTGATGATTTCAAAATTTGACTTTTAAAGAGAAAAGCTAAACTAAGGTTTTTATCTAGAAAAATGTTAGGGATTTGCATTGAGATGGCTCATGGACCATGGCTAACAAGGATAAGTTTGTTGGAGTAGACAAAGCAATGTCCATTTGTTCAATTCCAACTTTCATCATGAATTTTATGGGATTTTTTGTTAACAATGATTCTAAAGGAATTTCTATATAAATTCCTATAAGACTTGGATGCCATACATATTTAAAGTCAAAATTACAAGTATTGTAATTTTCTTCACAAACATTCGTAGCAAAAAGAACAACATGGTTCCATAAATTTACATCACAAGATAACAATCCAATTTCAAATTATATCTTATTTTGTCTTATAAAAGATTTGCAAATAGTGTGTTCATACATAGTCCTATAACAAGTGTTTAACTGCTATTATAAAAGACTTTCAAATAGTGTATGCTCACACATGGTCCTCTATAAAGTGTTTAATTGATAACAGACGAGTAAAACTTACTAGCTCATATTGCAAATTCTTGAGCTTAAAAACCTTGTAGTGGAATTTAATTGCATAAATTGAGCATTTTGCTTCTTCTTCTACGTGTTAGTGCCAAAAAGAGAATAATGGTTTGTAGATGCTTTTTAAGTAGTTTCCACTACCATAACAGTTTATTATAGCTAAGAATATTGGCCTTTCTTGAAACAAAATCTTGTATGTTTCTAGTGTAGAAGGGGAGAGAGAATTGAAAATTTGCCACACAATCAAACTACCATGACTTGAAAAGAATATAAATAGAGATTTTGACGCCGATAGATTATGTCGAGCATTTATAATAGTTTAGATGCACATTTGGGACATCCCATATGATAATGAAATTTAAGTGTTTAAGCTAATACATGTGTTTCATTCAACATATAAAGAATCCAGACATGGATACTATTGTTGGCATTGTGATATGATTGGGTAGGAGAATGTTGGATGGTCCATCGCAGTTAACTCTAATTAAAATCATAAACATTTATTTTATATCTCTTAAACCTATGCTTATTATTAAGCATACCTAAATATGATTCTAAACCACTTTTGATTTAAATTAGATGTTGACCTTTAATCTATCCAAATTGTAGTCTCAGTGGGAAGTAAAATGAAATGGTACATTTGGACTTCTTTGGTTGCCATCTCTAACATAACACCATAGTTATTGTTCAAGCCCAATTATTTTCAATAAGCGGAGCTCTGCAACTCTATAAATTAAATCTTTAGTAAATCTCTCGAGCACATGTTTTATAATACTCTATTCTTATAAGAACCAATAGTACTTCTATTCTTTTGATTCCCTTTAGTGGGGTGAAGATTCATATTATATTGTTAACCATTTAACCTGGGTTTATTCCACATCATGTTTCATGTCAATGATTTCTTTGCATTTAATTAACTACCCCAAATGGAAATAATACTACTTTTATGCATAGACTTACCCCATACTTGCTAGATGACAATTTATACAGAAATTTTGATCCATTATTTCCCATAAGAGGAGCCTCAAAGGAGACTAGACAAATTGTAAAAGGAAAATTAACACAATTACATCCAGATATATTGATCAATTTTTTTTACCTATGGAAATATCAATTTGCTAATTCTTGGCAAATTACACAATAAGATATTACTGCTAATGGTGCTATTTATTATTATATATCTAAAATAACAATGTTGAAAATGCGAATTTTGCGATATGAGTTTCTTGTATATGAGAATTTAAAAGGTTAATGAATTCTTATCAACCACAAGCAATATTTATAACCTACCTTATTATCTGTAATTACAACTCATGTCAATCACTAAAGTAACCCAAGGAAAAAGAGGCCCAAGATTTGAATGCACATCCAGTTACCTTTTTTTTTTAACAAGAGAAGGGGAGAGGGCACCCATAAATAAACTTAATTAAAATGTTTACAGCAGTTAAGGCCAAAGCCCAATCCATAGAAACAAAAAACAATAGTAATCCAAGAAAAAATGGCTCCAGTATCAAAACATAACCAAGGAAAAAAACAAAAGATGTCACCCGAGAAAACTATGCTGAAGCCACCCCCACACAAACGCCAACTAAACGGAAGCACAGCTGGCTAGCCACCCATCCACACACAACCGCCAAGAAGACCCCACCACCCCCGCAGCACACCATCAAAAAGTGTAAGCCAAAAACCACCACCTTACGCTGCTATGAAAATCTGCCAAAGGATTGAAGCCACTTGTCAACTGCAAAGTATCCCCGTCAGATAGGAGCTAGCAATTGTGCTTTCAATAAAAACCCCACTTACTCCTAACATTAATGTTAGTCCCCTCCTATAGATGAAGCATGAGTCGGGGCCGGATTCATAATCCTGCCTGTACACAAAAAGACTGAGAGAGCAAAAACTGACTTACTTTTAGCATTCAATTTAATGATCATGGTTTGTTACCTAATTGTAAGTAGGCAAGAATGAAAGAAAAACCAAGAAGTAAATCGTACATATGAAGAGGTATGGGTAAAAGAACTAGGTACAAATAATTCCATAAAAAATAATCACTCAATTGAAGATTGGAACATACACTTAAACGTATCTGGTAGGGATTTTATCTCAATGGAGATCATACGCTCATTGGAATTTTACAATTTTATACAAAAATGGAGGATTTATTTTATACTGAATTCAAAGTTTTATAATCCAATGACAAGAGTCAGATTTGCCATTGCAGTATTTTGTGAAGTCCAGGACTGCCATAAGGAAGCTTTGTTCACAGATAAAAAAAGAGAAAATAAGACCTAAATCTACAGAAATAAAACCAGCAATGAAAAGATTAAAATAAATATAAAATTAGACATAGCTCCAAATTTAAAAACCAAGTGAACCTAATACGAGAATCATAAATTTAAAACCTAGAAAAAATAGTACATAGGAAGCATATTATAATTGTTAATATAAAGGTCATACTTATTCAATGCCCAAATGGAACAGAGTAATCGGTGTAGCCCAAGATTCTACACCTCGAGATAATGTAAAAAGAATCAAAAACCAAAGCATATTAGCTATGGTAACTTGAGTTTATGGAGGGCAAAATAATCCACTTTAATTATGGAATGATAGCTAATGTTTGAATTTTAATAAGGCATGTGACAACATCAAGTAATTCACTCCTACATGCATCCCATCTCGTAGTTTGTCTCTGATCCATGGCTATGTAAATTATTAAGAACATAAGTGGTATTGGTGGCGTAGTAAACATTTTGACAACCATGGCATAGTAAATTATATTTTTCGATAATCAATCAGCCATTGCACTTTCTAAAAATCTAGTCTTTCATGGAAGAAGCAAGCACATAGACATCAAATTTCATTTCATCGGAGCGCTGGTTAAAAATAATGAAATCAAACTTTTTTATTGCAGGTCCAAAGATCAGGTTGCTGACATTTTGACAAAACCTCTGAAAGAAGAAGATTTCAATGGACTGAAGAATCTTTTAGGGATGAGAAGCTGTACCACAAATCAGATTTTAGGGAGGATGTTAAAATAAGAAAAAAACAATTTTGTCTTTGTCTGTTGAGACTACTTCCCAACATTTTTTGCATTACTTTTTCTATTTGGGAAAGTTTCCCATCTTAGCTTTTAGTTTACTTTTTAGTATTGTTTATGTATATATTTCTATTTTCTTTCAATAAAGTTGATGAAGACATTTTTGCAGCAAGCATATCAAATTTTTTCTCTGTCTCTCTTTGTTTTAAGTTATATATTTTTTTCTGGTTTATTTACTGTGTACTGGCATTTTTTTTTTAGTTTAATCTTTTTTAACATATGGTATCAGAGCTAGGTTCAAAATGACAACAAATGTTAACAGTACACAACTACAAATTCCTAAATTTAATGGGAAAAATTATGATTTTTGGAGTTTTCGGATGAAGATTTTGTTCAGGTCACAGGAGCTATGGGATCTTGTACAGAATGGGTATTCAAAACTAGTAGATGCAGCAGCATTAGCAGCCCTCACAAAAAATGAAAGGGATTTACTGCATGATAATCAGAAAAGAAGCATGGGATCTCCTTCCACAATCATTTCAAGGTACATAAAAAGTAAGAACAGTTCGCCTTCAAATGCTTAGAAAAGATTTTGAAATTTTACAAATGTTAGATTCAAAAAGTTTAGGAGATTTCTTTACTCGTACAATGGGTATAGTTAATCAGATGAAATCAAATGGTGAGGTTGTGACTAATCAAAAATTGTTGAAATTTTTGTAAGAAGTTTGCCTACAAAATATGATCCTACAGTTATAGCTATTAAAGAATCACAAGATCTAACATCTTTAGATCTGTAGATGAGCTTATGGGTTCATTGTACACACATGAGCATAGAATAAATAAATCAACAAAGGAGCCTCTTGAGAAAGCTTTAAAGAGCAAGGTATCCTTGAAAGAAAAAGAAACGGTAGTAGAATCATCTTCAGCACAAAGAGGAAGAGGTAGAAATTCAAGAGGAAGAGGAGGACATTTTCAACAAAGAGGCAGAGGTCAAAGAGGCAATAGAAGTGATGAAGAAAATTGTAGTTACACTCAAGCAAGAGGTAGAGGCAGAGCAAATTTTCAGCAAAGAGGTAGAGGTTTCCAGAGGTATGATAAATCATCTATTCAATGTTATTATAGTCAAAAGTATGGATATTTTGCAGCTGAATGTAGGAAAAAGATTGCAGATGAAAGTAAACAAGAAGCCCAATATGCAAATGAAGGTGAAGGGCATGAAGGATATGTCTTGCTAACATGCAGCACAAAGGAGGAAGTAAATGATGACAAATGGTATGTTGACAGTGGGTGCAGTAATCATATGACAGGACACAAAGAGATATTTCAGAATTTGGATGAGTCCATCAAATTTGAAGTCAAGATGGGAAATAATACAATTGCATTGGTCATGGGGAAAGGGAGGATATTAATCACAACAAGACAAGGTGAGAAAAAATATATTCCCATGACTGCTAATAGCTTAGTATCCGAAACAATATACATTTAAGTTTCAGTGCTCTTGTAAAAGACACACAGTGGTTATGGCATCTTAGGTTTGGTCATTTGAATTTTGGTGCCCTAAATCTTTTGCATAAAAAAAACATGCTAACAGGTTTACCATTTATGCAAAGACCAGATGAAGACCGTGAAGGTTGTGTTTTCGGAAAGCACCATAGAGAACTCTTTCCAGTAAGAGAATCTTGGAGAGCTTCAGAGCCATTAGAGCCAGTTCACTCAGATCTATGTGGACCAATTGAGGTTGCTTCGTTATCTAGTATGAGATATTTTTTGACATTTATTGATGACTATAGTAGGAAACTTTGGGTGTATCCTTTGAAAAATAAATCTAATACTTTCAAGAAATTCAGAGAATTTAAAGAATTAGTTGAGAAGCAAAGTGGTTATTTTCTCAAAATTTTAAGGACCGATAGGGGTGGAGAGTATATTTCACATGATTTTCATAATTATTGTATTGAAAAGGGCATAACAGGGCAGCTAACAACAAGGTATACACCTCAGCAAAATGGTGTAGCTGAGAGAAAAAATAGAACAATTTTAGATATGGTAAGGAGTATGCTTAATGTTAAGAATTTACCCAAAATTTTTTGGGCAGAAGCAGTTTGTTGTGCAGGTTATATTTTGAATAGCTGTCCTATGAACTCAGTTTGGGGCATGACACTAGAAGAAGAATGGGGAGGATACAAACCCCGGGTAGATCATTTAAGAATTTTTGGTTGTATTGCTTATTCTCATGTTCCAGATGCACTTAGAAAGAAATTGGATGATAAGGTAGAAAAATGTATCTTTGTTGGATACAGTGAAGAATCCAAGGCATACAGGTTGTACAATCCAGAGACAAAAAAATCTGGTGATAAGTAGAGATGCAAAGTTTCTTGAAGATCAGGAGTGGTGTTGGAAATTGGAAGAGAAATATCAACAAGTTAACATTGAAGATGAAGCTGCAAATCAACAACAAAATTTAGTTGTTAACACAAGAGCCAGAGCCAGTAGTTGTAGCATTCAACAATCTACATTAAGAAGAAGTTCTTCTTCATTAGAAGGCAGTCTTTCTCCACCAAGTCATAGACATGTTTCATCAAGTAGTTCTTCATCATCCACCTCAAAATCTCCAAAAAGGTGGTAGAAATCAAGGAGTTTGTCTGAAATATATCAAGAAACAACAAAGGTAAATGAAGATATTTGGCATTTTGCATTTTTTGCTGATAGTGATCCTGTTACATTTGAAGAATCTATAAATGATGATAAATGGATTAAAGCTATGAATGAAGAAATTGCAGCCATAGAAAAGAACCAAACTTGGGAAATTGCAGATCTCCTCGAGCATAAGAAACCAATTGGAGTAAAGTGGGTGTATAAAACAAAGTACAATGAGCAAGGTAAAGTGAATAAATACAAGGCCAAGTAGGTAGTGAAGGGCTACAAACAAAAATTAGGTATTGATTATAATGAAGTTTTTGCACCTATTGCTAGAATAGATACTATTCACATGGTTTTAGCTCTTTCAACACAAAAGTGTTGGAAAGTCTTTCATATGGATATAAAATCTACATTCTTGAGTGGTGTATTGGAGGAAGAAATTTACATTGAGCAACCACCTGGTTTTGATATTAAAGGTTAGAAAGGTAAGGCGCTCAAACTAAAGAAAGCTTTGTATGGTTTAAACCAAGCACCTAGAGTTTGGTATGAGAGGATTGAATCATATTTTTTTTTAAATAGTTTTGAAAAATGCCCTTATGAGCCCACCTTATTCATAAAACAAAATCAGAAAGGAGATGTTATGGTAGTTTGTATTTATGTTGATGATTTGCTTTATACTGGAAATAATGAAAACATGCTTAGAAAATTTTTAGTGGGAATGAAGAGTGAATTTGAGATGACTAATCTTGGTTTGTTGCACTATTATCTTGGTCTTGAAGTAACACAAAATAGTGATGGGATTTTCTGTAATGCCCCTTGCTTTTTGCCTGCGACAGCTGTTATTTTCGTGTTTCCTATGACAGTTCTGGTTTAGATAATAGTCTTGTAGCGCATGTTTACAGTTTCGAGATGTTTGGACTTTTACGTTATGGTCTATGATCTCCTTGAGCTTGATGGACTATTAGATATTATGCTAGCTGATTATGGATCTATGTTAGGATGATGCTTGATTACTTGTACTTTGTGCTTTCACAGTTGATGGACATGATTATGGATTAATGTTACTTTTAGTTTAATATGTTATTCGATCATGATTATGATGTATAACTGGTAATGGAAATAGCTAATTGATGATGTGTTTACGTGAATGGAACAGTGTTGCATTACTCGTATTCGAGTACCCTGCCACGCTGTGATTTCTATTCATTGTGTCTATGATTACATGATTATATATGGATATATGCACAACCTTGTTGTTTGTTGCAGGATGCAGGTACTAGGCATCGACTCCACCTGAATTACCAGGTCTATGCATACCCTAGCCAATGGAATTATGGATTTGAGTTGACATGAGGTTCCCCTAATTAGTCAAAATCCTCAAGGAGGATGAGCTTTCAGTGTTGTACCCTGTCGTCACCATCAATGGGACTGTTGTCGTCATTGGTCGTTATGTCCTATGGCTTCACTTGGGTCAGGTATCACCTTGTAAATTAGGGTATATCCAATTTGAGTTTTAATTCATGCATGATTAATATTTCATTTAAAAAGGTTAAATTAAAGCTTAAATTAAATAAACATTGCTAGGGATTATGTGTGTGGTTTATTAATTATAAATAATTTAATTATTGATAATTGGTAAAACTAATATGAAAATAGTAATTAAATAAATAAACTGGATAAATAATTAAATGAGTAAAATGAAGTAATAGTCCTAAGTTGTAAGAGGATTAATTAAAAGAAAGTAAGATTCACATGTAAGATGATTAAACAACTACCATTTTGATTAAATGAATTGACGGTAGTAAAAGTAATGTTCTAAAGATTAAATAATAGGAAGTAATGTTCTAAAGATTAAATAATAGGGTTGTCGCCTGGTTTTGTGAGTCCAATATTTGGAGATGAGTAAAATTAATGTCTTTTGCCGTCAATTGCAAGTTTGAGGAATGGAATTCCTTGGTAAGTGAAATTGAAGAATCTCACAACAATGTGGGATGTTGGAAGAAGAGAGGCATGGCTCTTGCAATCACCTGAGGAATAGAGCCATGTTTTGAGACAGTGGGTTATCGAAAGGAGAGGCAGGCCTTATGCATTTATCCAAGGAGATAGAGTCTGGGTTGAAGGGGGAGTAAAAAGAATTGGGGAAGAGAAGAGAAGGGGATTGGATTCAGAAAGAGAAGAGGACTCTTGCAGAGCTTATAATTTTAGGTATGCACTGCAAATATGTTTATTTCTTGTGAAATTGTATAGAACTAGGATTACTGTGCTTTCCTCCATCGATGAGAGTTATTCAGTAACTGGTATTCAAATTCTTTCTATCTGTAGTTTGAGACCTATCACAAATCCCCCATGTGCTTGTGAATGTTTCGAATCTGACTTGTCCATTTACCCTGTTAATGGATTTAGGCAGTCTCATTATAGTAACAACTTACTATCATCAATTTTGTCATCTCTGTACTCTTTTATATTTTGTCTATGAATAGAAAATTGTGCTCTTCCAGTTGTTAGCAATCTAGCTCTGGATGCATACCAATCTAGGCAATTACTTACATTGACAAATGCCTCTATTCCTCAGGCGTTGATGAATGTCTGAGGGCATTTCAAATTTACTATTTGGTGTAGAATGTTGTTACATAGCCAGAATACAATGGTGTCAAAATTTAGAGGAATAGAGTCTCCTCGTTGTACCCACTTTGTTCATATCCTTCAATCATTACACTCTAGGATACTACATTTGGATCAGACACTCTTTTAAGCAGGAACCATGCCAGATCTATCCTACCATCCTGTAAATACCTTGAAAACATTGCATCCCATGATATCAACCTGATGAGACTTTTTTTTAAGAGATTCGCTCTGCATCGCCTGCACTGCCAGAAATAGCATATCTTTTCACAATAGAATTACAAGATGACAATACGTACTGTGTCAAATGGATATAATAGCAGAGTCTTGTATTCTAGGCACTGCCTTCTTTCTAGGGGCGCACCTTTCTTTCATCCTAGGCTTGCATTTTACCTACATACAGCTTGTGCCATGCCTTATTGCCGTGGCTTTGTTATGTAGATGTTCCTTAGTTTGCAAAGCCAACGCTATCCTTAGAATATGGATGACCGCCTTATTTTTTTGATATGGCTGGTTGCACCTTGAAAAGAGGCCGTAACACTTTGGAATGAGGCCACACCACCTTCATCTTTCATGGCCGATGTTGAGCTTGTAATGGCTGAGTCGCATTTGCAATGGTAGCGCCATACTTGAAAAGTGGTGCCTTTATCTCCTCTGCTGGTAAATATACACCCAAGTTCATAGTGTGCACCAATCTTATAATGCAATATCACACACTCCTGCCGAAACTGTCTATTTATTGTTGTTTTCAACACCTATCATGTTTAATTTAGAAAGCCATCATGGTGTCCTCCAGTGATAAGACAGGTCACCCATTTCATCCAGTCGATAGTTGTAATGCCAAAGTATACCAAGTTATCTCTGAGAGCATTCAAGAGGTTGCTATATCCATCACAATAATCACAGCCTTTTTTCCTCCTAATTCGAGGGTCTTTGTCACCCATAAAATGGGAAAGTTTATGAGTATATGTGTTCGAAGAATACTGGCAATGGCTGCTTGTATTTAGGTTCCTTTCTCATATTAAAACGTGGTGAGATTTGAAAGGGGGTAATTGTTATGAGTTAGGAGTGGGTCAATGTGATGGCTGTCGCAGATTAGGGAGAACATGATTTTCTACCTAAGGTAATATGGATAGCTGCATGCAATGAAGAATTTTAGAGTGGACATTTTGTGGTACTCGTGCCTACACCTTCCTCCTTCCAAATCTTCTCCCTCGCCAAATTTTATTAGTTACATGTTTCTATACAATATATGTACCCCTGCCATTGATAACGTGTATTCTCTGTTACATTTAGATCTTGGGTTTTTTTTTAGTGTGTTATTCCCTGTTGCCTCACAGTGGGACCCATGACAAATGTAACCAATAAGGATTGCTATATGGAAGCCCTTCTCGTTTAATGATGCCTTCAACATAAGTATAAATTTTCCCAAAGAGATGAGTATATTTTCTTCCTTTGACTAATTATTATTTTGATAAGGTATTTTTACGTGATTAAATTATTAGGTTATTGAATTTCCATGAAGTGTAGTGAATATAAGTTGTAATGCAATGATATGTTTTTATAATTGTTATACGGTGATTAATTATACATAGTAGATTGTTAATGAGGTATAACGTTATTTATTTAATGACTTGGATGGAAAATATATTAGTTAACAAACGATTTGCCAAATTTTAATATTGTGATTATTGCTATTATCATCATCATTATTATTATTATATTTACTATTATTATTTTTATTACTATTATTTTCATTATTATTAATATTATTATTATTGGATCACGTGATTTATTTAAATCAAGCCATCAAGATTGATATGACCAATTATCAGGATTATTAAATGATAAATTTAAATGGATGACAATAAGGAAAGTCTGTACATTAGATTTGGAATAAATGAATAGTCATTATGTTGATTCATAGAATGGATAAATGTAATTAACGTAGTAGTTAAATCTATCACCTTCTCTTTATTAATGACTTGTTGAACTAGATTTCGTTCGTTGTAAATATACTTTGATATTCTCATGAATGTTGTGATAGATAGACAAATGATATGTGATCTATAGGTAGTTGCAATCGTTAATAGCGTAGAATTGATTGACATTGTTCCTCTTTTGGTTATAAATTAAATCGGAATCCTCAAACTTATCCGTATGAAATGAATTTAAACTTTCCTTATAAACATTTAATCAATTTGATTTATAATACTGACAATAGAAGTTTACTTTAGTTACATCAATGATAATGGTATCATGTAGATTAATTAAATGATTATTTTAATACATATTTAAACATAATTCGCTTTAATATAAGTCATAGATTTATCCCTTGTAAGAATACAATCAAACGACAAAGCTTTATCTTGATGATTGATATACCAATGTAACAACTTAGTCAAGTGCAAATTGCTATAGTGGAATTAGTTGTAAGAAGGCATAATTTGATCATAAGTATAATTGATTCTCATAATATGTTAATTCAATCTATGGGTCATAAAACTATTCTTATAGTCTTTGATTGTGTATCTTCCCGTGTGGCTAGAGTTCCAAAGGCTTAGCTTGGGATGTCTTGAATTCATGTGTTGTGTTGTTAGATGTCTTGAGATCATGATGTTATAAGAAGCCTTGTTGTCTCTAGTTATGTATGGACTAAATGACAAATGTATGATAAATGCACTTCTTGTTGTTGTATTGTTATCCAACTGGTTGTACTAGTCTTGTATCCAGTTGTGGAAGAATATGGAACAGGGTGACATGGAAATCTTAGAGTTGCAATGAATATGTGTTATTATGGGCAATGGTCTAGGAGTCCTGCCCCTTATAATTGTGTTATGGAGGGTTAATGCTTTGTATTGTTATATAAGGATAGTTGTTATGAAAGATGATCAATGCCTTGAATGGTTCTGTACCCTCGTTGTTGTGTTGTCTGGCTATGCTTGTTGTGTAGGGTTTCCTAGTTGTAGGTAAGGGAGTGGCTTCCAATGTGGGGGCCGGTGCCAAGTGGCTAGCTAGGGTAGCCCACTGGGAGATGGTAATTCAGTGATAACATAATAAAATACCTAGGGGTTGGGTAGTTTTCACACTAAAAAGATAATAAGATGTTTTGTTCCTCACTCATGCCTGTAGTGCTAGTTCAGACTAAGGATGAGGGGAGAAGGCCGAGATTGGCAGATCTACTTCCTTGTCATCACAAAATAAGGTTGATTCTACATGCGTCATCCTATGGGCCCAGTGTCTAGAGAGAGACTACCAGGGTAACCATAGATGGGGGCCGGTGTCTAGAGAGAGACTGCCTGGGTAACCCATGTTAGGACCATGCGATGACACTCTCCTTACTACAGCCTAGTAGTCCCTAGTTGTACTCTCCCCTTTTTGCTAAGTGTTGCCTCTGGAAGTACTGTTGTGTTGTTTTGTGTTGGTGACTTGTGATGATGGAGTCAGGGGTTGTCTCATAGCCTATTGTCTACCTGGCCATATGTTGTAGTGGGAACCTTATGTTAACTCCTAGCTCGGGGGGTGGACCTTAGGGTTCCACATGGTTGGGTGGAAGAACTTTATCCATTGGTTTTCCCTTGCCATTGATTGTGAGCGTGGTGGATATGCCTTGTGCACTAGACTTCAGATCTTGTACTTGATTATGAAGATAGCTATTGTGCTCATTTTCTAGCCGGTGTATCATTTGATTCAGATTGTATGTATTCAAATGTAATCAGAATAGTGATGATGTAAATTACATATGGAGATGTATATGTATAATCAATAATGTAATAGAGTTAGAATGATTTGTCGGTGTTAGTTAGTTATGCATGTAAATAATGTTGATTATTTGTCAAGTAATGCAACCATGGCACCTTGGGGCACAAGTTGATAGTTAATGATGTGTATTGAATTGCTAAACCTTACTTGTTATCTTATTCAAAAAAAAATTATTCCGCTTTGCTTGCATAGATGTGTTGTCTTCCAAGGTGTTCATGGCGGGGCACTACACTTTGGTATTAGAGCCAAGTTAAAACACTGGGTACCTTGGTTAAATTTGAGCCCATTATGTAACCTAGTGCTTAACTCTGTAGTATGATTTAACTCATGTTGCGACCCTTTTCTTAATATAATATTTGCCTTTTTCTATCTAGGGAAGATGCCTAGACGTAGGGGCCGAGGTCGGGGCAGAGGAAGGGGTCGTGGGAGAGGTGGTGGAGGTATTCCTCCTCCCAATTCTCCTCATGGGAGTGGCCATGAGGGCGGGGGTCAGATCATGGAAGGTCAGGGATAGCCTGATGGAGCCCAATTGAGACAGATTCTCGAGAAGGCACTCGCCCATTTAGGTCCCCGACAGGTGGGTGAGCAGCCCAAAGGTGGTCAGGAGGTAGACCAGTCAGGTCCTAGAGAGAGAGAAAGGTCTCCCAGGCGTAGGGAATTGACAGCTGAGCAGGAGGCCACCCAAGCCAACCATATGAGGGATTTATTGAGAGCACGTCCTCCCATCTTTGATGGAACTGGTAGAGGACTTGATTCAGAGACTTGGTTGTTGGACCTAGGCAGATGTTTCGCCATGCATCCGTATGGCAGCAATATGAAAGCCAGATGTGCTATTCTACACCTTCGAGGGTTTGCTTCGACTTAGTGGAGGCTAGAGGAGCAGAAGTTGCATTTGGACATTAGTACAGTGTCTTGGGAGTTGTTTGAAGATAGATTCAGATCTCGTTTCCTTTCTAACCATTGGAGGCAGCATCGAGCAGATGAGTTTCATGAGCTAAGGTAGTTGACCATGACAGTTGAACAGTATGAGCATAGATTTTATGAGTTGAAACAGTACGCAGGTATCGGGGATGACGAGCCCATGTTGGTACAACATTTTATCAGGGGCTTGAATGCCCAGATTAGTGGAGGGGTTCGTGTATTCAAACCTAAGACCATGGAAGTTGCTGTGGAGAAAGCTCAGCTAGTGGAAGAAAACTTGGCTATGGGCCTTGGTGGGCATACAGGTGTGTGCATTGGTAGTGCACCTTCGTCAGGACATGGTTCTCGAGGTGGTCACACTCAGGCATCAGGATCTCATGCACCCTCAAAGGGTGGTCAGCAGCAGCAGTATTTCTAGTCCAAACTGAAGAATTCTCAGCATCAGCATGGGAATAGGTTTCAAAATAAGAAAGACCGGTCTTAGCAACGCAATAAGCGCAACCGTTATGATTAGTCAGCCCAGAGTGTGCAGTGTACAGTAAGTAGGGGCAATTTGCAACAATCTAGTTCTTTCCGGGGTAACGGTGGATTTTGTAGAGGCATCGGGCCCTTCTCATGCGGCCAATAGGGCCATATTGCCAGACAGTGCCCACATAAGGGTGCATCAGGATTTGGACATCGACCGGTGGCATCTGAGCCAACTGTTGGTGATGCAGGTAGGTCGCATCGAGTCTTTGCAGCAGTAGATGACTGACAGGCAGAATATTAGGGCACCGTGGTGGAGGCTTCTGGTCACATGCGAGGTATTGATTTTTCTGTTCTATTTGATTTCGGTGCATCTGATTCATTTATATCTCCTTCCCTTGTGGAGCGTTGTGGCTTAGTGGCAGCAAAGAAAGATGATAGGTGGTAGGTTGAGTTAGCTTCCGGGGCTAAGATAGTAGTTGAGTCTCTAATTTCTGAGTGTAAATTAAAGATTGGCTCTCTATCTACTTCTATGGACCTTCACATTCTACCCCTGGGTTCATATGACATAGTTTTGGGGATGGATTGGCTAGAGGCCCACCGATTAGTGATAGATTGTTGGCATGAAATGGTTAGATGCGTGGATGATTTTGGTGTTGAGGCTGAGGTCGTAGGAGTTCAGAGACCTATTTCCCTATGTATGGTCTCTGCTATGCAACTCAAGAGATGTATGCATCGGGGATGTTAGCTCTTTGCGGTGACTGTTAGTGATTTGGAGATGGAGGAGAGTCAAGAGGCAACTCTTGATGATCACCCACTCTTGAGAGAGTATGCAGATGTTTTTCCTTCTGATGTTCCAGGGATGCCACCTAAGTGTGACATCGATTTCAGGATCGATCTAGTTCTTGGTGTAGAGCCTATCTCACG
Organism: Cunninghamia lanceolata; assembly: GCA_027924645.1. Lineage (NCBI taxonomy): Eukaryota > Viridiplantae > Streptophyta > Pinopsida > Cupressales > Cupressaceae > Cunninghamia > Cunninghamia lanceolata. The sequence goes on along the minus strand of BSBN01000584.1, from coordinate 13,246,389 downwards.
GGCTCCATACAGAATGACCACTCAGGAGCTCAAGGAGCTTTTGCTGTAGTTGGAGGAGCTATTAGCCAAAGGGTTCATATGACCTAGTGTTTCCCCTTAGGGAGCAATTGTGATCTTTTTTTAGAAGAATGATGGATCTCTACGGCTATGTATCGGCTATAGGCAACTCAATAAGGTAACAATGAGAAATAGGTATCCCTTGCCACGGATCAATGATTTGTTTGACCAGATTAAGGGAGTGAAGGTATTCTCTAAGATTGACCTTAAGTCAGGATATCACCAGTTGCAGATTTTTGAGGCAGATATTCACAAAACAGCTTTTCGCACCCGTTATGGACATTATGATTTCATAGTGGTACCATTCAGGTTGACCAATGCACCTTCGGTTTCATGAGCTTAATGAATGGTGTGTTTCACACTTATTTGGACCGATCTATTCTCATATTTCTTGATGATATCTTGATCTATTCAAGGACTATGGAGGAACACGAGCAGTATTTGCATCAGGTGTTGCAGTGTCTGAAATAAAATCAGCTTTATGTGAATTTGTCAAAAATGTGCATTCTTCCAAACAGAGGTTAAGTATTTGGGTCATGTTATCCCTGGAGAGGGTATTGCGGTAGATCCCTCGAAGATCCAAGCTATTATGGATTGGCTTGCACCCACCAATGTTTCTGAGGTCCGTAGCTTTATGGGGTTGGCAGGTTACTAACGTCGCTTCATCATGGGGTTTTCGAGAATTGCTCATCCCATTACTTCTCTTCAGAGGAAAGGGAAAAAGTTTGTTTGGTCAGAGAAGTGTCAGGAGGCCTTTCAGACCCTTAAGGAATAGCTAACCAGTGCACCTATACTCGCAGTTCCTGATCCTGATAGGGACTTTGTTGTTTGTATCGATGCTTCCTTGGAGGGATTGGGAGCAGTTCTAATGCATGATGGTCGCGTGATTGCCTATGAGTCTCGCAAACTCAAGGATCATGAGTTGAACTATCCCACTCATGACCTAGAGTTGGTAGCAGTTGTGCATGCCTTGGTGAGATGGAGGGATTTTCTATTAGGGCATTGGTTTGAGCTGCACAGTGATCATTGTAGTTTGTAATATATTTTCATGCAGCCCAACTTGAATGCCAGGCAAAGACATTGGATGGAGTTCTTGTGCGAGTATGACTTCAAGGTCAGATATATTCAGGGCAAGGAGAATGTGGTAGCAGATGCTCTTAGTCATTGAAGGCATGAGATCTCAGCAGTCTCATTTATAGTTGATTTGAGAGGACAAATTCTTGCTGCTCTTGCTTTTGACAGTTGGTGCCAGGAGGTGAGGACCGAGATTGAGTCAGGTAGACCTTTAGAAGGTAGATTCTTTAGTTACTCTTTTGAGTCAGATGGTCTTTTGTGACATTTGGGTTGCATCTATGTTCCTAATTCTGAGGGTCTTTGCACCCTAGTTTTGTCAGAGGCACATTGGGCACCCTATTCCCTCATCCAGGTGTCAAGAAGATGCATGCAAATCTATGTCAACTGTACTTTTGGAGTGGCATGAAGCGGGATATTGCTGATTTTGTGTCGAGATGTCTTGAGTGTCAAAGGGTGAAGGCAGAGCACCAGCACCTTGCAGGTCTTTTGCAGCCTCATTTGATTCCAGAGTGGAAGTGTGATATCATTTTGATAGACTTCATAGTTGGTTTGCCGATGTCCTCTCAGCGACATGATGCTATTATGGTCTCTGTGGATAGGTTGACGAAGGTAGCTTACTTTTCTCCTGTCCGTGCTTCTTACAATGCTTCTACAGTGGCTAGAGTGTTTATGGAGGACATTGTCAGACTTCATGGGATTCAACATAGGATCATCTCTAACAGGGATCCAGTATTCACTTCCGCCTTGTGGACTTCCTTACAGCGTGCCTTGGGGACACAGCTGAACTTTAGTTTAGCTTATCATCCTGAGACTGATGGTCAGACTAAGAGGGTTAATCAGATTCTTGAGGATATGTTGAGAATGTATGTTATGGATCATCAGAGCCGTTGGGAGAATTACCTCTACCTAGTAGAGTTTGCCTATAATAATGGTTATCATAGTTCTATTGGCATGTCTCCCTTTCAGGCCTTGTATGGTCATCCTTGTAGGACCCCTTTGAGCTGGGATCATTTGGAGGATAGATTTCTCCTAGGTCCAGATATGCTTAGAGATATGGAGCAGCAGGTTGAGAGGATTAGAGAGCATTTGGTGGCAGCTCAGGATAGGCAGAAAAAGTATGCAGATGCTCATAGGATCGATCGTCAGTTTTCTGTTGGAGATCAGGTGTTCTTGCATGTGCGACCGCGGAAGAGTCCAATCCGCTATGGGAAGGGCTCTAAGCTAGCACTGCACTTTGTTGGACCTTTTGAGGTGTTGGAGAGGATCGGTCCAGTTGCTTATCGTCTTGCTTTGCCACCTAGCCTTTCTTGCGTCAATGATGTGTTTCATGTTTCAGTGCTTAGACCTTACTATCCAAATATTGCTCATGTACTTGATTGGACTGCTCTACAGGTAGAGGACGGGTAGCTGGCATTGGAGCCCGTAGGCATTCTTCAGCACAGGAGAATCGCTCTCAGGGGCAGAGACGTGGAATAGGTCAGGATCTAGTGGGACCCTAATGATGAGATCTCTGCTACCTGGGAGGATGCTACAAGAATGAGGGAGTTATATCCTCACTTATTTGCAGGCTTCTAGGAGTAAGCCTAGTTCTAGGGGGGAGGATGTAATGCCCCTCACTTTTTGCCTGTGACAGATGTTATTTTCATGTTTCCTATGACAGTTCTGGTTTAGATGATAGTCATGTAGTGCATGTTTACAGTTTTGAGATGTTTGGACTTTTACGTTATGGTTTATGATCTCCTTCAGCTTGATGGATTCTTCAATATTATGCTAGCTGATTATGGATCTATGTTAGGATGATGCTTGATTACTTGTACTTTGTGCATTCACAGTTGATGGACACGATTATGGATTAATGTTACTTTTAGTTTAATATGTTATTCGATCATGATTATGATGTATAACTGGTAATGGAAATAGCTAATTGATGATGTGTTTATGTGAATGGAACAGTGTTGCATTACTCGTATTCGAGTACCCTGCCACGCTGCAATTTTCATTCATTGTGTCTATGATTACATGATTATATATGGATATATGCACAACCTTGTTGTTTGTTGCAGGATGTAGGTACCGGGCATCGACTCCACCTGAATTACCAGGTCTCAGCGTGCCCTAGCCAGTGGAATTGTGGATTTGAGTTGACATGAGGTTCCCCTAATTAGTCAACATCCTCAAGGAGGATGAGCTTTCAGTGTTGTACCCTATTGTCACTGTCAGTGGGACTGTTGTCGTCATTGGTCGTTATGTCCTATGGCTTCACTTAGGTCAGGTATCACCTTGTAAATTAGGGTATATCCTATTTGAGTATCAATTCATGCATGATTAATATTTCATTTAAAAAGGTTAAATTAAAGCTTAAATTAAATAAACATTGCTAGGGATTATGTGTGTGGTTTATTAATTATAAATAATTTAATTATTGTTAATTGGGAAAACTAATACGAAAAAAGTAATTAAATAAATAAACTGGATAAATAATTAAATGAGTAAAATGAAGTAATAGTCCTAAGTTGTAAGAGGATTAATTAAAAGAAAGTAAGATTCACATGTAAGATTATTAAACAATTACCATTTTGGTTGAATGTATTGATGGTAGTAAAAGTAATGTTCTAAAGATTAAATAATAGGAAGTAATGTTCTAAAGATTAAATAATTGGGTTGTCGCCTGGTTTTGTGAGTCCAATATTTGGAGATGAGTAAAATTAATGTCTTTTGCCGTCAACTGCAAGTTTGAGGAATGGAATTCCTTGGTAAGTGAAATTGAAGAATCTCACAAGAATGTGGGATGTTGGAAGAAGAGAGGCATGGCTCTTGCAATCACCTGAGGAATAGACCCATGTTTTGAGACAGTGTGTTGTCAGAAGGAGAGGCAGGCCTTATGCATTTATCCAAGGAGATAGAGTCTGGGTTCAAGGGGGGAGGAAAAAGAATTGGGGAAGAGAAGAGAAGGGGATTAGATTTAGAAAGAGAAGAGGACTCTTGTAGAGCTTATAATTTTAGGTATGCACTGCAAATATGTTTATTTCTTGTGAAATTGTATAGAACTAGGATTACTGTGCTTTCCTCCATCGATGAGAGTTATTCAGTAACTCGTATTTGAATTCTTTCTATCTGTAGTTTGAGGCCTGTCACAAATCCCCCATGTGCTTCTGAATGTCTCGAATCTAACTTGTCCATTTACCCTGTTAATGGATTTAGGTAGTCTCATTATAGTAACAACTTATTGTCATCAATTTTGTCATCTCTGTACTCTTTTATATTTTGTCTATGAATACAAAATTGTGCTCTTCTAGTTGTTAGCAATCTAGCTCTTGATGCATACCAATCTGGGCAATTACTTACATTGACAAATGCCTCTATTCCTCAGGCATTGATGGATGTCTGAGGACATTTCAAATTTACTATTTGGTGTAGAATGTTGTTACATAGCCATAATACCATGGTGCCACAATTTAGAGCAATAGAGTCTCCTCATTGTACCCATTCTGTTCATATCCTTCAATCATTACACTCCAGGATACTACATTTGGATCAGACACTCTCTTAAGTAGGAACCATGCCAAATCTGTCCTACCATCCTGTAAATACCCTGAAAACATTGCATCCCATGATATCAACCTGATAGGACTTTTTTTTAAGAGATTCGCTCTGCATCGCCTGCACTACCAGAAATAGCATATCTTTTCACAATAGAATTACAAGATGATAGTAGGTACTGTATTAAATGGATATAATGGCAGAGTCTTGTATTCTGGGCACTGCCTTCTTTCTAGGGACGCACGTTTCTTTCATCCTAGGCTTGTATTTTACCTGCATAGGGCTTGTGCCATGCCTTATTGCCGTGGCTTTGTTATGTAGATGTTCCTTAGTCTGCAAAGCCAATGCTATCTTTAGTATATGGATGACCGCCTTATTTTTTTTGATATGACTGGTCACACCTTGAAAAGAGGCCGCAGCCGCACCACCTTCATCTTTCATGGCTGATGTTGAGCTTGTAACCGCTGAGTCGCATTTGCAATGGTAGTGCCATACTTGAAAAGTGGTGCCTTTATCTCCTCTGCTTGTAAATATACGCCCAAGTTCATAGTGTGCAGCAATCTTATAATGCAATATCACACAATCCTGCCGAAACTGTCTATCTATTCCTATTTTCAACACTTGTCATGTTTAATTCACAAAGCCATCGTGGTGTCCTCTAGTGATAAGACAGGTCACCCATTTCACCCAGTCGACAGTTGTAATGCCAAAGTATACCAAGTTATTTCTGAGAGCATTCAAGAGGTTGCCGTATCCATCAGAATAATCATAGCCTTTTTTCCTCCTAATTCGAGGGTCTTTGTCACCCATAAAATGGGAAAGTTTATGAGTATATGTGTTCGCAAAATACTGGCAATGGCTACTTATTTTTAGGTTCCTTTCTCATATTAAAACGTGGTGAGATTTGAAAGGGGGTAATTGTTATGAGTTAGGAATGGATTGATGTGATGGTTGTCGCAGATTAGGGAGAACATGATAGTCTACCTAAGGTAATATGGATAGCTGCATGCAATGAATAATTTTAGAGTGGACATTTGTGGCACTTGTGCCTACACCTTCCTCCTTCCAAATCTTCTCCCTCGCCAAATTTTATTACTTACATGTTTTTATACAATATACGTACCCCTGCCATTGATAACGTGTATTCTCTGTTACACTTAGATCTTGGTTTTTTCTTTGGTGTGTTATTCCCTATTGCTTCATAGTGTGACCTATTACAAACGTAACCAGTAAGGACTGCTATATGGAAGCCCTTCTCATTTAATGACGCCTTCAACATAAGTATAAATTTCCCAAAGAGATGAGTATATTTTCTTCCTTTGACTAATTATTATTTTGATAAGGTATTTTTACGTGATTAAATTATTAGGTTATTGAATTTCCATGAAGTGTAGTGAATATAAGTCATAATGCAATGATATGGTTTTATAATTGTTATATGGTGATTAATTATACATAGTAGATTGTTAATGAGGTATAACGTTATTTGTTTAATGACTTGGATGAAAAATATATTAGTTAACAAACGATTTGCCAAATTTTAATATTGTGATTATTGCTTTTATTATTATTATTATATTTACTATTATTATTTTTATTACTATTATTTTCATTATTATTAATATTATTATTATTGGATCACGTGATTTATTTAAATCAAGCCATCAAGATTGATATGACCAATTATCGGGATTATTAAATGATAAATTTAAATGGATCACGATAAGGAAAGTCTGTACATTAGATTTGGAATAAATGAATAGTCATTATGTTGATTCGTAGAATGGATAAATGTATTTAACGTAGTAGTTAAATCTATCACCTTCTCTTTATTAATGACTTGTTGAACTAGATTTCGTTCATTGTAAATATACTTTGATATTCTCGTGAATGTTGTGATAGATAGACAAATGATATGTGATCTATAGGTTGTTGCAATCGTTAATTACATAGAAGTGATTTACATTGTTCCTCTTTTGGTTATAAGTTAAATCAGAATCCTCAAACTTATCCTATGAAATGAATTTAAACTTTCCTTATAAACATTTAATCAATTTGATTTATAATACTGACAATAGAAGTTTACTTTAGTTACGTCAATGGATTTATCCCTTGTAAGAATACAATCAAATGACAAGCTTTATCTTGATGATTGATATACCAATGTAACAACTTAGTCAAGTGCAAATTTCTATAGTGGAATTAGTTGTAAGAAGGCATAATTTGATCATAAGTATAATTTATTCTCATAATATGTTAATTCAATCTATGGGTCATAAAACCGTTCTTATAGTCTTTGATTGTGTATCTTCCCATGTGGCTAGAGTTCCAGAGGCTTAGCTTGGGATGTCTTGAATTCATGTGTTGTGTTGTTAGATGTCTTGAGATCATGATGTTATAAGAAGCCTTGTCGTTTCTAGTTATGTATGGACTAAATGACAAATGTATGATAAATGCACTTCTTGTGGTTGTATTGTTATCCAACTGGTTGTACTAGTCTTGTATCTAGTTGTGGAAGAATATGGAACAGGGTGACATGGAAATCTTAGAGTTGCAATGAATATGTGTTATTATGGGAAATGGTCTAGGAGTCCTTCCCCTTATAATTGTGTTATGGAGGGTTAATGCTTTGTATTGTTATATAAGGATAGTTGTTATGCAAGATGATCAATGCCTTGCATGGTTCCATATCCTCATTGTTGTGTTGTCTGGCTATGCTTGTTGTGTAGGGTTTCCTAGTTGTAGGTAAGGGAGTGGCTTCCAATGTGGGGGCTGGTGCCAAGTGGCTAGCCAAGGTAACCCACTGGGAGTTGGTAATTCAGTGATAACATAATAAAATACCTAGGGGTTGGGTAGTTTTCACACTAACAAGATAATAAGATGTTTTGTTCCTCACTCATGCCTGTAGTGCTAGTTTAGACTAAGGATGAGGGGAGAAGGCCGGGATTGGTAGATCTACTTCCTTGTCATCACGAAAGGAATGTTGATTCCGCATGCATCATCCTATGGGGCCAGTGTCTAGAGAGAGACTGCCAGGGTAACCATAGATGGGGGCCGATGTCTAGAGAGAGACTGCCTAGGTAACCCATGTTAGGACCATGTGATGACACTCTCCTTACTACAGCCTAGCAGTCCCTAGTTGTACTCTCCCCTTTTTGCTAAGTGTTGCCTCTGGAAGTACTGTTGTGTTGTTTTGTGTTGGTGACTTGTGATGATGGAGTCGGGTGTTGTCTCATAGCCTATTGTCTCCCTGGCCGCATTTGTAGTGGGAACCTTATGTTAACTCCTAGCTCGGGGGGTGGACCTCAGGGTTCCACATGGTTGGGTGGAAGAGCTTTATCCATTGGTTTTCCCTTGCCATTGATTGCGAGCATGGTGGATATGCCTTGTGCACTAGACTTCAGATCTTGTACTTGATTATGAAGATAGTTATTGTGCTCATGTTTTAGCCAGTGTATCAGTTGATTCAGATTGTATGTATTCAAATGTAATTAGAATAGTGATGATGTAAATTACATATGGAGATGTATATGTATAATCAATAATGTAATAGAGTTAGAATGATTTGTCGGTGTTAGTTAGTTATGCATGCAAATAATGGTGATTATTTGTCAAGTAATTCAACCATGGCACCTTGGGGGACAAGTTTATAGTTAATGATGTGTATTGAATTGCTAAACCTTACTTGTTATCTTATTCAAAAAAAAAAAATTTCTGCTTTGCTTGCATAGATGTGTTGTCTTCCAAGGTGTTCATGGTGGGGCACTACACTTTGGTATCAAAGCCAAGTTAAAACACTGGGTACCTTGGTTAAATTTGAGCCCATTATGTAACATAGTGCTTAACTTTGTAGTATAATTTAACTCATGTTGCAACCCTTTTCTTAATATAATATTTGCCCTTTTCTTTGTAGGGAGGATGCCTAGATGTAGAGGCCGAGGTCGGGGCAGAGGAAGGGGTCGTGGGAGAGGTGGTGGAGGTATTCCTCCTCCCAGTTCTCCTCATGGGAGTGGCCATGAAGGTAGGGGTCAGAACATGGAAGGTCAGGGTCAGCCTGATGGAGCCCAGTTGAGACAGATTCTTGAGGAGGCCCTCACCTGTTTAGGTCCCCGACAGGTGGGTGAGCAGCCCAGAGGTGGTCAGGAGGTAGACCAGTCAGGTCCTAGAGAGAGAGAAAGGTCTCCCAGGGGTAGGGAATTGATAGCTGAGAAGGAGGCCACCCAAGCCAACCATATGAGGGATTTACTGAGAGCACGTCCTCCCATCTTTGATGGAATTGGTAGAGGACTTGAGGTAGAGACTTGGTTGTCGGACCTAGGCAGATGTTTCGCCATGCATCTGTATGGCAGCAATACGAAAGCCAGATGTGCTATTCTACAGCTCTGAGGGTTTGCTTCGACTTGGTGGAGGCTAGAGGAGCAGAAGCTACATTTGGACATTAGTATGGTGTCTTGGGAGTTGTTTGAAGATAGATTCAGAGCTCATTTCCTTTCTGACCATTGGAGGTAGTGTCAAGCAGATGAGTTTCATGAGCTGAGGCAGTTGACCATGACAGTTGAGCAGTATGAGCGTAGATTTTATGAGCTCAAATAGTACGCAGGTATCAGGGATGATGAGCCCATTTTGGTACAGCATTTTATCAGGGGCTTGAATACTTGGATTAGTGGAGGGGTTTGTGTATTCAAACCTAAGACCATGGAGGTTGCTGTGGAGAAAGCCCAGCTAGTGGAAGAGAACTTGGCTATGGGCCTCGGTGGGCATACAGGTGTGCGCGTTGGTAGTGCACCTTCGTCAAGACATGGTTCTCGAGGTGGTCACACTCAGGCATCAGGTTCTCATGCACCCTCAAAGGGTGGTTCGCAACAGCAGTATTCACAGTCCAAACTGAAGAATTCTCAGCATCAGCATAGGAATAGGTTTCAAAATAAGAAGGACCGGTCTTGGTAGCGTAATAAACGCAACCGTTATGATCAGTCAACCCAGAGTGTGTAGTCTACAGTAAGTAGGGGCAGATTCCAATAGTCTAGTTCTTTCCAGGGTAATGGTGGATTTGGTAGAGGCACCGGGTGCTTCTCATGCAGTCAACAGGGCCATATTACTAGACAGTGCCCACAGAAGGGTGCATCAGGATTTGGACATCGACCGACGGCATCTGAGCCAACCGTTGTGATGCAGGTAGGTCGCATTGAGTCTTTGCAGCGGTAGATGATTGGCAGGTAGAATATCAGGGCACTGTGGTGGAGGCTTCTGGTCGCATGTGAGGTATTGATTTTTCTGTTCTATTTGATTCCAGTGCATCTGATTCATTTATATCTCCTTCCCTTGTGGAGCATTGTGGCTTAGTGGCAGCAAAGCAAGATGATAAGTGGTAGGTTGAGTTAGCTTTCGGGGATAAGATAGTAGTTGAGTCTCTAATTTCTGAGTGTAAATTGAAGATTGGCTCTCTATCTACTTCTGTGGACCTTCGCATTCTACCCCTGGGTTCATACGACATAGTTTTGAGGATGGATTGGCTAGAGGCCCACCGGGCAGTGATAGATTGTTGGCATAAAATAGTTAGATGCATGGATGATTCTAGTGTTGAGGCTGAGGTCGTAGGAGTTCAGAGACCTATTTCCCTATGTATGGTCTCTGCTATGCAACTCAAGAGATGTATGCATCAGGGATGTCAGCTCTTTGCGGTGACTGTTAGTGATTTGGAGATGGAGGAGAGTCGAGAGGCAACTCTTGATGATCACCCACTCTTGAGAGAGTATGCAGATGTTTTTCCTTCTGATGTTCTAGGGATGCCACCTAAGCGTGACATCGATTTCAGGATCGATCTAGTTCCTGGTGCAGAGCCTATCTCACGGGCTCCATACAGAATGACCACTTAGGATCTCAAGGAGCTTCAGCTGCAGTTAGAGGAGCTATTAGCCAAAGGGTTCATACGACCTAGTGTTACCCCTTGGGGAGCACTTGTGATCTTTGTGAAGAAGAAAGATGGATCTCTACAGCTATGTATCGACTATAGGCAGCTCGATAAGGTAATAGTGAGAAATAGGTATCCCTTGCCGCGGATCTATGATTTGTTTGACTAGATTAAGGGAGCAAAGGTATTCTCTAAGATTGACCTTAAGTCAGGATATCACCAGTTGTAGATTTTTGAGGCAGATATTCACAAAACAGCTTTTCACACCTGTTATGGACATTATGAGTTTAAAGTGGTACCATTCAGGTTGACCAATGCACCTTCGGTTTTCATGAGCTTAATGAATGGTGTGTTTTGCACTTATCTGGACCGATTTGTTCTCGTATTTCTTGATGATATCTTGATCTATTCAAGGACTATGGAGGAACACGAGCAGCATTTGCGTCAGGTGTTGTAGTGTTTGAGAGAAAATCAGCTTTATGCGAATTTGTCAAAATGTGCATTCTTCCAGATAGAGGTTAAGTATTTGGGTCATGTTATCTTTGGAGAGGGTATTGCGGTAGATCTCTTGAAGATCCAAGCTATTATGGACTGGCCTGCACCCACCAATGTTTTCGAGGTCTGTAGCTTTATGGGGTTGGCAGGTTACTATCGTTGCTTCGTCATGGGGTTTTCAAGAATTACTCATCCCATTACTTCTCTTCAGAGGAAAGGGAAAAAGTTTGTTTGGTCAGAGAAGTGTCAGGAGGCCTTTCAGACTCTTAAGGAATAGCTAACCAGTGCACCTATACTTGCAGTCCCTGATCCTGATAGGGACTTTGTTGTTTGTACTAATGCTTCCTTGGAGGGATTAGGAGCAGTTCTAATGCAGGATGGTCGCGTGATTGCCTATGAGCCTCACAAACTCAAGGATCATGAGTTGAACTATCCCACTCATGACCTGGAGTTGGCAACAGTTGTGCATGCCTTGGTGAGATGGAGGCATTTTCTATTAGGGCATCAGTTTGAGCTACATAGTGATCATCGTAGTTTGCAATATATTTTCGCGCAGCCCAACTTGAATGATAGGCAAAGACATTGGATGGAGTTCTTGTGGGAGTATGACTTCGAGGTCAGATATATTCAGGGCAAGGAGAATGTGGTAGTAGATGCTCTTAGTCATCGAAGGCATGAGATCTCAGCAGTCTCGCTTACAGTTGATTTGAGAGGACAGATTCTTGTTGCTCTTCCTTCTAACAGTTGGTGCTAGGAGGTGAGGACTGAGATTGAGTCAGGTAGACCTTTGGAAGGTAGATTTTCTAGTTACTCTTTTGAGTCAGATGGTCTTTTGCGACATTTGGGTTACATCTATGTTCCTAATTTTGAGGGTCTTCGCACCCTAGTTTTGTCAAAGGCACATCGGGCACCCTATTCTGTTCATCCAGGTGTCAAGAAGATGCATGTAGATCTGCGTCATCTATACTTTTGGAGTTGCATGAAGCTGGATATTGCTGATTTTGTGTCGAGATGTCTTGAGTGTCAGAGGGTGAAGGCAGAGCACCAGTACCCTACAGGTCTTTTGTAGCCTCATTTGATTCCAGAGTGGAAGTGGGATATCATTTTGATAGACTTCATAATTGGTTTGCCGATGTCCTCTTGGCGACACGATGCTATTATGGTCACTGTGGATAGGTTGATGAAGGTAGCTCACTTTTCTCCTATTCGTGCCTCTTACAATGCCTCTATGGTGGCTAGAGTGTTTATGGAGGACATCGTCAGACTTCATGGGATTCCTCGTAGGATCATCTCTGACAGGGATCTAGTATTCACTTCCACCTTGTGGACTTCCTTACAGCGTGCCTTAGGGACACAGCTAAACTTTAGTTCAGCTTATCATCCTGAGACTGATGGTCAGACTGAGAGGGTTAATCAAGTTCTCGAGGATATGTTGAGAATGTATGTTATGGATTAGTAGAGCCGTTGGGAGGATTACCTCTACCTAGTAGAGTTTGCCTATAATAATGGTTATCATAGTTCTATTGGCATGTCTCCCTTTCAGGCCTTGTATGGTCGTCCTTGTAGGACCCCTTTGAGCTGGGATCATTTGGAGGATAGAGTTCTCCTAGGCCTGGCTATGCTTAGAGATATGGAGCAGCAGGTTGAGAGGATTAGAGAGCATTTGGTGGCAACTCAGGATAGGCAGAAAAAGTATGCAGATGCTCATAGGATCGATCATCAGTTTTTTGTTGGAGATCGGGTGTTCTTGTACGTGTGACCATGAAAGAGTCCAATCTACTATGGGAAGGGCTCTAAGATAGCACCGCACTTTGTTGGACCTTTTGAGGTGTTGGAGAGGATCGGTCCAGTTGCTTATCATCTTGCTTTGCTACCTAGCCTTTCTTGCGTCCATGATGTGTTTCCTATTTCAGTGCTTAGACCTTACTATCCAGATATTACTCATGTACTTGATTGGACTGCTCTACAGGTAGAGGATGGGCAGCTGGCTTTGGAGCCCATAGGCATTCTTCAGCACAGGAGACTCGCTCTCAGCGGCAAAGACGTGGAATAGGTCAGGATCTAGTGGGATCCTAATACCTAGGAAGATGCTACCAGAATGAGGGAGTTATTTCCTCACTTATTTACAGGCTTCCAGGAGTAAGCCTAGTTCTAGGGGGGATGTAATGCCCCTCACTCTTTGCCTGTGACAGATGTTATTTTCATGTTTCCTATGACAGTTCTGGTTTAGATGATAGTCTTGTAGCGCATGTTTACAGTTGCGAGATGTTTGGACTTTTACGTTATGGTTTATGATCTCCTTGAGCTTGATGGACTCTTTGATATTATGCTAGTTGATTATGGATCTATGTTAGGATGATGCTTGATTACTTGTACTTTGTTCTTTCACAGTTGATGGACATGATTATGGATTAATGTTACTTTTAGTTTAATATGATATTCGATCATGATTATGATGTATAACTGGTAATGGAAATAGCTAATTAATGATGTGTTTACGTGAACAGAATAGTGTCGCATTACTCATATTCGAGTACCCTGCCACGCTGCGATTTCCTTTCATTGTGTCTATGATTACATGATTATATATGGATATATGCAAACCCTTGTTGTTTGTTGTAGGATGCAGGTACCGGGCATCGACTCCACCTGAATTACCAGGTCTGAGCGTGCCCTAGCCACTGGAATTGTGGATTTGAGTTCACATGAGGTTCCCCTAATTAGTTAACATCCTCAAGGAGGATGAGCTTTTAGTGTTGTACCCTGTCGTCACCATCAGTGGGACTGTTGTCATCATTGGTCATTATGTCCTGTGGCTTCACTTGGGTCAGGTATCACCTTGTAAATTAGGGTATATCCAATTTGAGTGTCAATTCATGCATGATTAATATTTCATTTAAAAAGGTTAAATTAAAGCTTAAATTAAATAAACATTGCTAGGGATTATGTGTGTGGTTTATTAATTATAAATAATTTAATTATTGATAATTGGTAAAACTAATATGAAAATAGTAATTAAATAAATAAACTGGATAAATAATTAAATGAGTAAAATGAAGTAATAGTCCTAAGTTGTAAGAGGATTAATTAAAAGAAAGTAAGATTCACATGGAATTCTCTGGTAAGTGAAATTGAAAAATCTCACAAGAATGTGGGATGTTGGAAGAAGAGAGGCATGGCTCTTGCAATCACCCGAGGAATAGACCCATGTTTTGAGATAGTGGGTTGTCGAAAGGAGAGGCAGGCCTTATGCATTTATCCAAGGAGATAGAGTCTGGGTTGAAGGGGGAAGCAAAAAGAATTGGGGAAGAGAAGAGAAGGGGATTGGATTCAGAAAGAGAAGAGGACTCTTGTAGAGCTTATAATTTCAGGTATGCACTACAAATATGTTTATTTCTTGTGAAATTGTATAGAACTAGGATTACTGTGCTTTCCTCCATCAATGAGAGTTATTTAGTAACTGGTATTTAAATTCTTTCTATCTGTAGTTTGAGGCCTGTCACAAATCCCCCATGTGCTTCTGAATGTCTCGAATCTAACTTGTCCATTTACCCTGTTAATGGATTTAGGCAGTCTCATTATAGTAACAACTTACTGTCATCAATTTTGTCATCTCTGTACTCTTTTATATTTTGTCTATGAATGCAAAATTGTGCTCTTCCAGTTGTTAGCAATCGAGCTCTGGATGCATACCAATCTAGGTAATTACTTACATTGACAAATGCCTCTATTCCTCAGGCATTGACAGATGTCTGAGGGCATTTCAAATTTACTATTTGGTGTAGAATGTTGTTACACAGCCAGAATACCATGGTGTCACAATTTAGAGCAATAGAGTCTCCTCGTTGTACCCATTCTGTTCATATCCTTCAATCATTACACTCCAGGATACTACATCTGGATCAGACACTCTCTTAAGCAGGAACCATGCCAGATCTGTCCTACCATCCTGTAAATACCCTAAAAACATTGCATCCCATGATATCAACCTAACAGGACTTTTTTTTAAGAGATTCTCTTTGCATCGTCTGCACTGCCAGAAACAACATATCTTTTCACAATAGAATTACAAGATGATAATAGGTACTGTGTCAAATGGATATAATGGCAGAGTCTTGTATTCTGGGCACTCCCTTCTTTCTAGGGACGCACCTTTCTTTCATCCTAGGCTTGCATTTTACCTGCATACGGCTTGTGCCATGCCTTATTTCCATGGCTTTGTTATGTAGATGTTCCTTAGTTTGCAAAGCCAATGCTACCCTTAGAATATGGATGACCACCTTATTTTTTTTGATATGGCTGGTCGCACCTTGTAAAGAGGCCGCAACACTTTGGAATGAGGCTGCACCACCTTCATCTTTCATGGCCGATGTTGAGCTTGTAATGGCTGAGTCACATTTGCAATGGTAGCGCCATACTTGAAAAGTGGTGCCTTTATCTCCTCTGCTGGTAAATATACGCCCAAGTTCATAGTGTGCACCAATCTTATAATGCAATATCACACACTCCTACCAAAACTATCTATCTATTGCTGTTTTCAACACCTGTCATGTTTAATTCAGAAAGCCATCGTGGTGTCCTCCAGTGATAAGATAGGTCACCCATTTCACCCAGTCGACAGTTGTAATGCCAAAGTATACCAAGTAATCTCTGAGAGCATTCAAGAGGTTGCTATATCCATCACAATAATCACAACCTTTTTTCCTCCTAATTAGAGGATCTTTGTCACCCATAACATGGGAAAGTTTAGGAGTATATGTGTTCACAGAATACTGGCAATGGCTACTTATATTTAGGTTCCTTTCTCATATTAAAACATGGTGAGATTTGAAAGGGGGTAATTGTTATGAGTTAGGAATGGGTCGATGTGATGGCTGTCGTAGATTAGGGAGAACGTGATAGTCTACCTAAGGTAATATGGATAGTTGCATGCAATGAAGAATTTCAGAGTGGACATTTGTGGCACTCGTGCCTACACCTTCCTCCTTCCAAATCTTCTCCCTCACCAAATTTTATTACTTACATGTTTCTATACAATATACGTACAATATACAAGATGATCAATGCCTTGCATGGTTCCGTATCCTCGTTGTTGTGTTGTCTGGCTATGCTTGTTGTGTAGGGTTTCCTAGTTGTAGGTAAGGGAGTGGCTTCCAATGTGGGGGCTGGTGCGAAGTGGCTAGCCAGGGTAACCCACTGGGAGTTGGTAATTCAGTGATAACATAATAAAATACCTAGGGGTTGGGTAGTTTTTACACTAACAAGATAATAAGATGTTTTGTTCCTCACTCATGCCTATAGTGCTAGTTCAGAATTAGGATGAGGGGAGCAGGCCGGGATTGGCAGATCTACTTCCTTGTCATCACGAAAGGAATGTTGATTCCATATGCATCATCCTATGGGGCCGGTGTCTAGAGAGAGACTGCGAGGGTAACCATAGATGGGGGCCGGTGTCTAGAGAGAGACTGCCTGGGTAACCCATGTTAGGACCATGCGATGACACTCTCCTTACTATAGCCTAGCAGTCCCTAGTTGTACTCTCCCCTTTTTGCTAAGTGTTGCCTCTGGAAGTACTGTTGTGTTGTTTTGTGTTGGTGACTTGTGATGATGGAGTCAGGTGTTGTCTCATAGCCTATTATCTACCTGGCCACATGTTGTAGTGGGAACCTTAAGTTAACTCCTAGCTTGGGGGGTGGACCTCAGGGTTCCACATGGTTGGGTGGAAGAGCTTTATCCATTGGTTTTCCCTTGCCGTTGATTGCGAGCGTGGTGGATATGCCTTGTGCACCAAACTTCAAATCTTGTACTTGATTATGAAGATAGCTATTGTGCTCATGTTCTAGCTGGTGTATCAGTTGATTCAGATTGTATGTATTCAAATGTAATTAGAATAGTGATGATGTAAATTACATATGGACATGTATATGTATAATCAATAATGTAATAGAGTTAGAATGATTTGTCAGTGTTAGTTAGTTATGCATGTAAATAATGTTGATTATTTGTCAAGTAATGCAACCATGGCACCTTGGGGGACAAGTTGATAGTTAATGATGTGTATTGAATTGCTAAACCTTACTTGTTATCTTATTCAAAAAAAAAAAAATATTTCACTTTGCTTGCATAGATGTGTTGTCTTCCAAGGTGTTCATGGCGGGGCACTACACTATTTAAACTGGAACTCCAAAGAAGCATAAGTTATGTTTAAAAAAGATGAATCAGAATAATTTTGAGACTTGGTATTTGATATCTTAACAAGTGCCATGTAGTGGTTATACCACTAACTTTAAAGTATTGTAATAATAGTATTTGTTTGAGTTAAAAATTTAATGAAAATGTATTTTGAAATAATAGAAGAGTTAGGTTAAGTTGCAGTTTCATATAAATAATTTGAGGAAACATGGATAAATGAGTTGTGACAAAGTCACCCTCGATTAAAAGATTTGCTATAAAACTTAAAATTTGAACTATATAATATGATAGAGTTGTCCATACCCATTCAAAAGGCACTTGATATACATGTAAATAAAGTTATTGCAAAAAGTTGGACATGTAGTAAATGCAACTAAATGCAGATATGTTATGGTGAGCCCTTCAATCACTACTGCGTCTTTGCAAAAAGATGTAACAACTACAAATTAACTATGATATCTCTCTCGAAGTACTTTAGATATATATTTTAAATATAGGTATGCTAGTGGCATATGGAGCGGCAAGCCTAGTTCTAACTATATTGTATAATTATAATAAGTATTACAATTATATAATATAATATTATAATATAGATTAAAAATATTATTATAATATATTATATAATAATTATATATAATATAATATTATATAATAATTATAATTATAATATATAATAATTGAAATTATATATTATATTATATAATTATTCTAATTCTAATTATATTATATATTATATTTAGGATTAGAGTTAGGGGTTAAAATTAAGTTTAGGGTTACTGTTTAGGTTAGAATTAGGGTACCTATCTTAAGGTTTAGATTCAAAATTAGAATAACCCTAACCCTAATTCTAACCCCAACCTTAATCCTTACCTAATCCCTATTCTAACCTTAAACCTAATTATAATTGTAACCCTAACCTAATCCTTATTCTGATTCTAACTCTAACAATAGTAACCCTAACCCTAAATGTAACATTAAACCTAAAGAAGGATGTCATAACCCTGATTATAACCCTAACCCTAAATATGACCCTAACACTAACAATAATCCTAATTATAATTTTAACCCTAACCTAATTCTTATTCTAACTGTAACCCTAAGTAAAATTCTAACCCTTACCCTAATTATATTTGTAAACCTAATTTTAATCCTGATCATAATTGTATCCCTAAACTGAACCCTAATTGTAACTCCAACCCACTTGTAATTCGAACCCAAATTGTAACTATAACCCTAACCGTAATATACTAACCTTAACCCTAATTCTAACCCTGACCTTAACCCTTACCCTTATTTTAACTCTAAGCATGATCCTGATTGAAACCCTAATAATAGTAACCCTAACCGTAATTGTAACATTAACCCTTAAAAAGGATGGTGTAACACTAATTCTATCCACAACTCTGATTTTAAGGCCAAACCTTTGATTATATATCCACCCTAATTCTAATTTTAAGCCTTATTTTAACCCTAACCAATCATAATATTTTTTTGGTTATATATTTGCACTAATTAAAACCCTAATTATAACCAAACCCATTATCCTAATTCTAACTATAACCCTAATTCTAACTATAACCCTAATCCTAACTATAACTTGAACCCTAACCGTAATTATACTCCTAACCCTAACCTTAAACTAAACCCTAACTTAATTTTTTAAATAACCCTAACCCTAAGTAAAATTCTAACCCATACCCTAATTATATTTGTAAACCTAATTTTAATTGTGATCGTAATTGTATCCCTAAACCAAACACTAATTGTAACCTTACATCTAACCCTAACATTACTTCTAATCCTGACACTAATTTTAATCATAACCATATTTGTAACCCTAACCCTAATTATAACAAATCCCATAACCCTATTTCCGTACCTAACTCTAACCCTAACCCTAACCCTAAATATGACCCTAAAACTAACCCTAATCCTAATTGTAACATTAACCCTAAAGAAGGATGCCATAACCCTAATTCTATCCATAACTCTAATTGTAAGGCCAACCCTTTGATTATATATCCACCCTAATTCTAATTCTAAGACTTATTTCAACCTTAACCCTTATTATAATCATAATATTTTTTTGGTTATATATTTGCACTAATTGAAACCCTAATTATAACCAAACCCATTACCCTAATTCTAACTATAACCCTAATTCTAGCTACAACTCTAATTCTAGCTATAACCCAAACCCTAACCGTAATTATACTCCTAACCCTAATTCAAACCTTAACCTAATTTTTTAAATAACCCTAACCCTAAGTGAAATTCTAACCCTTACACTAGTTATATTTGTAAACCTAATTTTAATTGTGATCATAATTGTATCCCTAAACTGAACCCTAATTGTATGTGGTAAACTGAGTAAAAAATAGGCTTCTCCAAAAGGACATCTTTCCATATATTTTAGATATAATTTTTTAAAATATAAATATGCTAGTAACTATAGTATTGATTTTATATGTAAAATAAATATATGATTAAATAATATATATATATATATATATTTAATTAACTATAATATTAAATATTATGAAAGTGTTAATGGTTACCCATACACAACCATGGATAGAATGTCTTGAACAAACTACAGTTAATGCAATTTTTAATGTAACATATTTGGTTGCATCTCAAGCTCAAAGGAATCCATCAAGTGATGAGTCATGGGCTATGGAAATTAAACAATTAGTGTCTCAACTAGAAGAAGCACACTCATAGTTTACTAGCATTCCAGTCCATTTTCATTTTTACCAAAAATATTATATCAATAAGTAGATTATGAATATTGCAGCAATGACTAACTATGAAATTTTATAATTTCATTACTTTGTAATGGAAGGTTTAACTCTACTATTAGGAGTGGTCAATTTGATTGCAATTAAGAGAGTTTGGCTCTCATGAGATCAACTTAGTTGAACCTATTATGAGGAGAGATGAGGGATTCAAAAAAGATGTTGGCTCTTTGCAAGTAGGTTCAAGAGCAAGTATATTACCCTTTTTCTTGCCATTTTTAACATATAGCTCTTAAATGTGGTACCCATATACAACTCTTTTGTTCTTCTACATGTACTATGTGATGCATGAATTTTAAGAATTTGACAAAATGAGGAAATATAAAATGTGACATTTTCAATAAAGATGCATCTTCTCTTCAAGAGAATAACTTGGAGCTACTTTCATGACCAATACTTGCATAAGATTTCCTTTGATATCATTAATTTGTAATCTATGCAAATCATGTATATACTAAATAGATAATAATTCTTCCAATACATATCTGTCAATACACCAATGGACTAGAATTTAGCATACTAAAAACTGAACATATATTTTATTACAAAAGAAGGGCTCATTTCTACCATCAAAAAATCATATCAATATCAAGCTCAAATGTATGGTGCAATATAGCTTAACAACAAATATACTTTGGAAAAATCAAGTCTATAGAATTCCTTGTAATATTCTATGAAGATTGGCATTTCTCTCTTACTTATTGCATGTACTTCATTCATTGGATGCATCCTTTTCCCACTAATTGGATGCATTTCATCATTTAGAGTAAAAATGAGTCGATATTGTTTGCATAAATGCTTTTCCTACATGCTAAAATTACTTAGAGGCTATCAATTACATTTAAGACACTCTCAAAATAATGGAGGCAACTAGACAAATACAATAGAAATCAAGCATGGTCAACCATATAATGCAATGTTGCCTCCAGCTTCCTCACACTTTTCAAAATGGTACCATTTAGAGAAGAATAATGATTTGACTATACATTTAAAGTTTCAACAATGCTTTCCACTCTTTGACGAGCATACGAATCCAAATGAAATGTACAAATGCCCTCCTCTTAAACTTATAATATTGATGAGAATTGAAGAGACATTTCCTAAAACACAAAATCATTGTCCATCATGGGATTACAAAACTAAGCTTAGTTGCATAAACATAATGGGAAAAAGTGTTCTATTGTGTGATTGACTTGGGGCTATCATCAAGCATTCTAATAGAAAACCCTACATTAAAGATCAAGCTATGGTAATTCTTAATTCATGCCAATGATCCAAACATGATATGTGTCCATTGGGAACTACACTTAGGGAAACACATCATTTGTTTAAGAACCTAATAATTCACCTTTCAAACCTCTTCACTATACCCATTGCACACTTAAGTGTAGCTATCTCTAACAATAGCAACATCCCATCTCCAATCTTAATTGATTCACACCTCTTCCATGTACCAAAACAATTGGAAACAATATCACTTATTCAAGTGACTCAAATATGGACATTTATAGCATCTCAAAAGTTCAACAAATGGAAAGAACACTTAACATCAGCTATTGTTTGAGTCTCCCCTCGTTTCACTGCCATCCCAACAACAGATGATCAATATTTTCAAAAACATTCACAATGATAGTGGTTCATTAGAGAAAGATATTATAGCCCATTGAGAAAGAATTTCAAATAACTATGATCCATGGAATTTACAATGTACACTAATAATGAACTCCTTCTGACTAGGGACATGTAATGCATGAAGATAGTCCTGATGAATGGCATGTCTTTTCTAGTCTGTGCCTAGCTGTGCCATTTCAACAGGATGGGCTCAACATGCTTGGGAAATAAGATGAGTACTGGTTAACGGTACTATCACTTGCATATAACTGACTGAAACAAATAAACTTTACTTGCATTTTACTCACTACTATTCAAAAACAACTTTACTTGCATGCATGCCACAATATTTAATTTACTCCATTTCTTTTATAATGCAGCACAACAACACATATCACCACATTATTTCAATGTCCAAATGATGGATGGAAAACAACCATGCTCTCTTGTCAAGAAATTCCAATTTTTAATGTGCAATTATAAAGGAACCGCTAATTACTTTTATCTACAAGCCATCTCAGTGTACCCATTGCACACTAAGGTAAGCCATATGGAGGGATTGAAAGCATAGGGAATACATTAAAAAACCACGTGGAAGGAGTAAAATAAAATCAATGATGGTTGGGCCAACATCAAGAGCACATGTCAAGGCCTTGATGAAATGATTAATTCATATTGCATGGCTCATTATAGGAAAGCCATGGTAAAGTGAAGTTGGAAATTAAAAACTTAATGTAATAACATGTTGGGCGGATCATGCATTGATAAACAATGAAAAAGTGATAGTTTTTAATTTTAGAATTCAAAGAAAAGCTTGCTGGGTTGATTCATGCAAAATGCCCAAAAGAGGGCAGTAAAAATATCTAAAAGAGAGGGCAAAAAAAGAATCGAGGGTTCAATTCCTCTCGCACACACCTAATTTCATGCAGTGGCTACCCAGTGGGCATCTATGAGGCAACCGACCAGGGTTTTTTGTTTTCCACACTATCCATGGTTGAAATAGTCGAAGAGATATCCTCACAACAATCGGGAGATATAATCATTTCTCCTATTGAAATCCATGGAGAAATTTTTTTAGATGAAAGCCTAAAAGAGGAAGGCAATGTGATGTCAAAGAGCTTCAAGAATTTGAGTCCTAACGTAGTAGAGGCATCACCATCGTCGTCGCCATCATCGTCATATGTTCTTGAGAATAATTTGTCGCTTGGTAAGCTAAATGTGCAAGCTCCTGAGTTTATTCCTAGAGTACAAACACTAGGACCTGTTCAAACAAGTATTCACACACCCAGTCTTGCGTTTGTTGACTTTACACCATCACCATTACTATCATCACAGTTGGTGGAGCAGTAGCACGAGACCAAGCGCACATTTGCCTCTACTTTTTCTTTGAATCCCCTGATCAAGCAATTGAGGCAAAAGGTTGTCAAAGAGGTAGGCAGATGCTAAAATATATGTTATTTCTTGTTTCGAGAATCAAAATTACTTTTTGTCTAGTTAAAGGCAACAACAGGACTTCCCAAGATTAACTTATAAATGCTTCTAGAAAAACCTTTTGAAGTTTTTCTGCATGGACGTTTTGGCCCACGATATGAAGAGCATGTCTTATTTTATGTCCATTTTGCTTGAAATTTTGAATTTTGATAGCTTTTCTAGAAAACATGTCTTTTCTATTTTCCCCCTATATTTGATGATTACAGTCTTCTTCCTTATACTTGCCTGGGGCTTTGCTCTGCTTCCCTAAGCTCCTTTAAAGGAAAAGGTTTAAGTTCACGCATATTCTAGTTGGAAGTTTTAAGTGAACTAGTTTGGAAATGTATACTTACTTAGCTTATGAGAAAGGCCAAAATTAGGCACGGTCTAGGTTAAAGTTTGGAAGAAGATGATTTAATGTGAAAGATGTCAACTAGGGCATGGTAAAGTTCAAAGTTTGAAATCAGAAGATTTTGGATTTCTATGCTTCCCTTTCTTTAATTAAAGTTTTAGGGTTTGTTTAGTTTATAGTTTTAAAATAGAAAATTCGAAAAACATATATGTTGTCCAAGCTTTTAATTGAATCAGACCTTGCATAATGATATGAAAATAGTTCAAATCAATTTTTTCCTTATCTTAGATTTAGTGCAGTTGTAGCATGAAATCATTAAATTAGTTTTTCTTTTGAGCTAGTTGCACATGTAATGAGGGATATTTATACCTAGATATATAGACACACACACACATATGCATATATTTTATCATGTTCAATTCTTGCATCTTTCTATATATGACTAAAATCTCTTTATCCCTGTCACAAAAACAACATGAATACGGTTAGGAAAACATGAATTTTAGATAGCATTTGCATCTTAAATAAATATCACATGAAGTTCATGTTAGAAGTATAATATTTATAAAGAAGCATCATAGATCTCGTATTTGTAAGAAAATTAATTAGAAATTCACGTTAATTTTTTGCATAAAAGGAAAAAAGGAGATATATATTGGGCATATGCATGTTCTGCCATGGATTGTCTTTGTAAAGAAAGTAGTTTATTTTTCTATGCGTGTGGTGGGTTTACCTTTTGGGAAAGGGTGTCAAATATGGGCTAATAGAGAAGGTTGATCCTCTTTTTGGGATCCACTAGAATACTCATAAGTGCTTTGGCCAAAGCCATGTTTTCATTGAAATAGATGAATGTTTGCCTAGTAAAGTATATTGATATGTTTCTCTGTCATATCTTGATAGTAGGGCATTGCATGTTCATGTTATAATTACATGTAGATATATCAAGTTGCACTAGGTTTCCATCATGCCTATTGTTTCCAGGTTTCTAGGCATTTTATGCATTTAAGTGAGGAATCTGTGTGATCTGATCTGTATCTGCTTATCAAAATCAAATAAAATTAGTTATATGCGATGGATGAAAGTCATAAGTAGAGAGAAGCTTCCAACCTCTACTCCCTTTTTCTTTCCACGCACTTTCCTACTCGTGCATTAGTTGAATATAAATAATAAATGATTTGATGCACTATTTTGTTGTCTTTTGTTATTTATTAATTTTTTCAAATGAATGGTTGAGATGCATTCTATAGTAGTCCTTTTAATCTAGATCATTTGCCTACGTATTTGAGGTAGTGCTACTCACTAAGGGAAGGCTTTCAGTCTAAATATAAACTATTTAGTGATAGGCCTATAAATATTTGTGGCTATCAACCATCTAATAGCACCTTTGGTGCTTTTACTAGTATATATTTTTTTAAAATATTATTTGGCTATTCCATTTTGCCTTCATTTGTTGTTCGCATCATCAAGTTTTTCCCATTTATGCGGCTTCTTCCTAGAAAAGATAGAGAAATGAAGAAAGACGTTCCCTGTGGAGGCCTTCCTCAGAAAATATAGAGGAGGGGTAAAGAAAATCCTAAGAAAAAAAGAAACCTTGGCTATATGAATGTGTCACGATTTATAAATTAACAAGAGATGCATTGCGTCAAGTTCTTGCCGATGATGTGGCAAATCTAATGATTGTTGTTGTAATTAATAGTTGTTATGTCCTATTGTATGTGTCTATTTTGAAATTGCATTAGGACTATCATTAACATTTTGAAATCTAGAAGTTGAATTTGAAAGATTTAGTAAGTTGAAGAAGTATCCAAATTATTTGACAATGAGATTAAATATAAACTATAGCATCGTTGCTCAAATTTTTCATTCTAGTGCTTGGTTTTTGCTTGGGTTTGAATCAATATTGTCACATATATCATTAAACATTACTATGTATTGAACCATAATGGTGGGAAATGTCATATATTGTGCTTTCAAGGTAGAAATATTGTCAAAAAAAATTGAAATAGAGAAGAAGATAATATTGTTCAATGTGACATAATTCTTTTCAAGTGCCCATATTAGTTATCTCTATACTGTTCTCTTGTAAAATTTGTTGAAGATCAATGTGTAATTTATTAACAAAGAAACTACAACATTGGTGGTGTAAACATGCATGCCATGCTTCTCCAATTGTAGTTATTGCTATCAAGGAAGGAACTTCTAGATTACTTGATCCAACAAACATGATTCTGTATTAGCAATGTTGTTATTGTGAAAAGAAGATTGAGCAATAGAGATGCATGACTATGAACGTGAAAATGAGCATTCAAGATTACAATTATAACTAGTCAATAGGTCTTCTTCCAAAGGCCTTTCAATGGCAATGTTGGTGTTGGGGTTGGTAGTACCCCTAGGAAGAGAAACAGGTACTCCCAAATTGCTTGAAGAACCTCCAAGTAATTGATGATTCTTCTCTATCATTCTTGTTGAAGACTGCATGGAATTATTTGTGACCAAGTCACAAAAGTCGTACATTTTAGCTTCTACTACAAAATATTTCATGGTCAAATTTCCACATGTATAATTAGAGAAAGCATCTTGCAACATGTTAGTATGGTGAATATAATCTATATTCAATATGAAGAAAGACATGAAAGCATGAAAAGGAAGAACCAATTGATTCGAAATGAACTTACATGGATTTGAACCCATACAGATGAAATGTGTAATTGCTCTGATGCCTTTGATCGATATGGCTGCAATATCATAAGCATAGGCATCCTCTTCTACTGTATCAAATGTTCCAAGCCATTAACATTTCTTGGAGTTTGGGTCCCAGATTTCTATAGCATAAGGATCCCATGGGCGTTGTCTAACACCTCTGTATTTACCTATATTCATGGAATGTTTGGATTTGGTATCATTGAGGTACATGTCTTTGGTTTTCCTTGAGCCTTCTGACTTTAATTGTAAGGTGTTGGTGGGTTGAACATTAACATGGTTTGATGTGGAGGAAGAATGAATAGTGCCTAGGAGAATAATAGGTTGGCTGGAAAGGAAATTGCATGCCTCTAAATTGTTGTACGAGAAATTGGTCATAGCATTGATTCCTTTCATGGATATAGATGGCTTATCATAAGCATAAGCAACATCCTCTACTGTATCAAAGGTCCCTAACTATTGGCATTGTTTTTTATAGTTGCAGTCATAGATTTCTGCACCATAATGTTCATTTCCACATTTTCTAACACCTATGTATCTTCCTTCCTTTCTTGAATTTTTCAAGTTCCTAGGACTAATTCTCCAATCTAGAATTGCTGGATTATTTTTCCCATAGTCTTGATACCTTGGTTTCTCTAACAATTTCTCTATCATCTTATAATCTAATTTTCTTGTCATTGTCAATTGTAACCAATCTATGCAACTAATGTTGCATAATCAACTCATTCATTACTTTAATATCCTGCAAAAGATTTATGAACAACATAAACATGCTTGGTACTTTTGTTGAGAGCACTTTGCTTATTATAAAAGATTGATTATTAACATGAGTAGTCTCATGATTAAGACGATGCCAAGTGCTTGACATAGCTTGCTCAAATCATAACTTGTTCTTTGCTTGCAATTGTTTCAATATCTTTGAATATGTGAAACTACAAAGCTCTTGTCAGTTGTTCCTTGACTTCAACAATGATCTCTTCTCAATCTTAAGAGCGATGGAAGAAGCGAGGTAGGGGACATGATATGCAACACATATCAATGAAATGTGGAGTAATACAACAGGATGAGTAATATGCAGATGGAAAATATGACAAAATGACTAGTATTATGATTGAAATAGAGAGCTACAAGGACTATGAACAGGTCAATTATTAAAATGACAAAGCTCCATAGAAAAACATCATTGTAAAGAGGATCAACCATCATATCATCTATTGCAAGTGACAATTACAAATGAATAAGTGTGATGAAGAGAATGATCGATATAACTACTCAAACTACTCTATTGATAGATTAAATCACTAAACACTACTTCTATGCAATCCAAGCACAACTACCCTTTGCAGATGCCAGCAAGCAAAGACAACCAATGGCCACTTTAACCATTAAAATTGCAAAATTGTTGGATGTATATACAAAATAGAATAATTTCATTTGTCTCCATTAAGAAATCTCTTGATAATTTACCAATTAAGCTCATCTCACTTGACTAGAATGTTAGTTCAGACGTTGGCATACACCTCATAGAGAATATGGAGTTGGCTTTGGTTTTAGCCCTGTGTTTATAGATGTATACCTTTGATGATTTCAAAATTTAACTTTTAAAGAGAAAAGCTAAACTAAGGTTTTTATCTAGAAAAATGTTAGGGATTTGCATTGAGAGGGTTCATGGACCATGGCTGACAAGGATAAGTTTGTTGGAGTAGACAAAGCAATGTCCATTTGTTCAATTCCAACTTTCATCATGAATTTTATGGGATTTTTGTTAACAATGATTCTAAAAGAATTTCTACATAAATTCCTGTAAGACTTGGATGCCATACATATTTAAAGTCAAAATTACAAGTATTGTAATTTTCTTCACAAACATTAGTAGCAAAAAGAACAACATGGTTCCATAAATTTACATCACAAGATAACAATCCAATTTCAAATTATATCTTATTTTGCCTTATAAAAGATTTACAAATAGTGTGTTCATACATAGTCCTGTAACAAGTGTTTAACTACTATTATAAAAGACTTTCAAATAGTGTATGCTCACACATGGTCCTTTATAAAGTGTTTAAATGATAACAGACGAGTAAAACTTACTAGCTCATATTGCAAATTCTTGAGCTTAAAAACCTTGTAGTGGAATTTAATTGCATAAATTGAGCATTTTGCTTCTTCTTCTATGTGTTAGTGCCAAAAAGAGAATAATGGTTTGTAGATGCTTTTTAAGTAGTTTCCACTACCATAACAGTTTATTATAGCTAAGAATATTGGCCTTTCTTGAAACAAAATCTTGTATGTTTCTAGTGTAGAAGGGGAGAGAGAATTGAAAATTTGCCACACAATCAAACTACCATGACTTGAAAAGAATATAAATTGAGATTTTGATGCATATAGATTATGTCGAGCATTTTTAATAGTTTAGATGCACATTTGGGACATCCCATATGATAATGAAATTTAAGTGTTTAAGCTAATACATGTGTTTCATTCAACATATAAAGAATCCAGACATGGATACTATTGTTGGCATTATGATATGATTGGGTAGGAGAATGTTGGATGGTCCATCACAGTTAACTCTAATTAAAATCATAAACATTTTAATTTATATCTCTTAAACCTAGGCTTATTATTAAGCATACCTAAATATGATTCTAAACCACTTTTGATTTAAATTAGATGTTGACCTTTAAGCTATCCAAATTGTAGTCTCAATGGGAAGTAAAATGAAATGGTACATTTGGACTTCTTTGGTTGCCATCTCTAACATAAGACCATAGTTATTGTTCAAGCCCAATTATTTTCAATAAGCGGAGCTCTGCAACTCTATAAATTAAATCTTTAGTAAATCTCTCGAGCACATGTTTTACAATACTCTATTCATATAAGAACCAATAGTACTTCTATTCTTTTGATTCCCTTTAGTGGGGTGAAGATTCATATTATATTGTTAACCATTTAACCTGGGTTTATTCCACATCACGTTTCATGTCAATGATTTCTTTGCATTCAATTAACTATCCCAAAGGAAAATAATACTGCTTTTATGCATAGACTTACCCCATACTTGCTAGATGACAATTTATACAGAAATTTTGATCCATTATTTCCCATAACAGGAGCCTCAAAAGAGACTAGACAAATTGTAAAAGGAAAATTAACACAATTACATCTAGATATATTGATCAATTTTTTTTACCTGTGGAAATATCAATTTGCTAATTCTTGGCAAATTACACAATAAGATATTACTGCTAATGGTCTTATTGATTATTACATATCTAAAATAACAATGTTGAAAACGCGAATTCTATGATATGAGTTTCTTGTAAATGAGAATTCAAAAGGTTAATGAATTCTTATCAACCACAAGCAATATTTCTAACCTACCTTATCATTTGTAATTACAACTCATGTCAATGACTAAAGTAACCCAAGGAAAAAGAGGCCCAAGATCTGAATGCACATCCAGTTACTTTTTTTTTTTTAACCAGAGAAGGAGAGAGGGCACCCATAGATAAACTTAATTAAAATGTTTACAGTAGTTAAGGCCAAAGCCCAATCCATAGAAACAAAAAACAACAGTAATTTGAGAAAAATCAGCTCCAGTATCAAAACATAACCAAGAAAAAAACAAAAGATGTCACCTGAGAAAACTATGCTGAAGCCACCCCCACACAAACGCCAACTGAATGGAAGCACAGCCAGCTAGCCACCCGTCCACACACAGCCCCCAAGAAGACCCCACCACCCTCGCAGCATGCCATCAAAAAGTGTAAGCCAAAAACCACCACCTTACGCTGCTATGAAAATCTGCCAAAGGATTGAAGCCACTTGTCAACTGCAAAGTATCCCTGTCAGATAGGAGCTAGCTGTTGTGCTTTCAATAAAAACCTCACTTACTCCAAACATTAATGTTAGTCCCCTCCTGTAGATGAAGCGTGAGTCAGGGCCAGATTCATAATCCCGCCTATACACAAAAAGACTGAGAGAACAAAAACTGACTTACTTTTAGCATTCTATTTAATGATCATGGTTTGTTACCTAACTGTAAGTAGGCAAGAATGAAAGAAAAACCAAGAAGTAAATCATACATATGAAGAGGTATGGGTAAAACAACTAGGTACAAACAATTCCATCAAATATAATCACTCAATTGAAGATTGGTACATACACTTAAACGTATATGGTAGGGATTTTATCTGAATTGAGATCATACGCTCATTGGAATTTTACAATTTTCTACAAAAATGGAGGATTTATTTTATACCGAATTCAAAGTTTTATAATCCAATGACAAGAGTCGGATTTGTCATTGCAGTATTTTGTGAAGTCTAGAACTGCCATAAGGAAGCTTTATTCACAGATAAAGAAAGAAAAAATAAGACCTAAATCTACAGAAATAAAACCAGCAACGAAAAGATTAAAATAAATATAAAATTAGACATAGCTCCAAATTTAAAAACCAAGTGAACCCGATACGAGAATCATAAATTTAAAACCTAGAAAAAATAGTACATAGGAAGCATATTATAATTGTTAATATAAAGGTCATACTTATTCAATGCCCAAATGGAACAGAGTAATCGGTGTAGCCCAAGATTCTGCACCTCGAGATAATGTAAAAAGAATCAGAAACCAAAGCATATTAACTATGGTAACTTGAGTTTATGGAGGGCAAAATAATCCACTTTAATTATGGAATGATAGCTAATGTTTGATTTTAATAAGGCATGTGACAAAATCAAGTAATTCACTCCTACATGCATCCCATCTGGTAGTTTGTCTCTGATCCATGGCTATGTAAATTATTAAGAACATAAGTGGTATTGGTGGCGTAGTAAACATTATGACAGCCATGGCGTAGTAAATTATATTTTGTGATAATCAATTAGCCATTGCACTTTCTAAAAATCTAGTCTTTCATGGAAGAAGCAAGCACATAGACATCAAATTTCATTTCATCGGAGAGCTGGTTAAAAATAATGAAATCAAACTTTTTTATTGCAGGTCCAAAGATCAGGTTC
Source organism: Cunninghamia lanceolata (assembly GCA_027924645.1). Classification (NCBI taxonomy): domain Eukaryota; kingdom Viridiplantae; phylum Streptophyta; class Pinopsida; order Cupressales; family Cupressaceae; genus Cunninghamia; species Cunninghamia lanceolata. The sequence continues at coordinate 13,215,165 of BSBN01000584.1, read as the reverse complement.
AAACTTTTTTATTGCAGGTCCAAAGATCAGGTTGTTGACATTTTGACAAAACCTCTGAAAGAAGAAGATTTCAATGGACTGAAGAATCTTTTAGGGATGAGAAGTTGTCCCACAAATCCGATTTTAGGGAGGATGTTAAAATAAGAAAAAAATAGTTTTGTCTTTGTCTGTTGGGAATGCTTCCCAACATTTTCTGCATTACTTTTTCTGTTTGGGAAAGTTTCCCATCTTAACTTTTAGTTTACTTTTCAGTATGTTTTATGTATATATTTCAGTTTTCTTTCAATAAAGTTGATGAAGACATTTTTGCAGCAAGCATATCAAATTTTTTCTCTGTCTCTCTTTGTTTTAAGTTATATATTTTTTTCTGATTTATTTGTTGTGTACTGGCATTTTTTTTTAGTTTAATCTTTTCTAACATATGGTATCAGAGCTAGGTTCAAAATGACAACAAATGTTAACAGTACACAACTACAAATTCCTAAATTTAATGGGAAAAATTATGATTTTTGGAGTTTTCAGATGAAGATTTTGTTCAGGTCACAGGAGCTATGGGATCTTGTGCGGAATGGGTATTCAGAACTAGCAGATACAGCAGCATTAGCAGCCCTCACACAAAATGAAAGGGATTTACTGCATGATAATCAGAAAAGAAGCAGGGGATCTCCTTCCACAATCATTTCAAGGTATAAAAAAAGTAAGAACAGTTCGCCTTAAAATGCTTAGAAAAGATTTTGAAATTTTACAAATGTCAGATTCAAAAAGTTTAGGAGATTTCTTTACTCGTACAATGGGTATAGTTAATCAGATGAAAACAAATGGTGAGGTTGTGACTAATCAAAAAATTGTTGAAATTTTTGTAAGAAGTTTGCTTGCAAAATATGATCCTACAGTTATAGCTATTGAAGAATCAAAAGATCTAACATCTTTAGATCTGTAGATGAGCTTATGGGTTCATTGTACACACATGAGCATAGAATAAATAAATCAACAAAGGAGCCTCTTGAGAAAGCTTTAAAGAGCAAGGTATCCTTGAAAGAAAAGGAAACAGTAGCAGAATCGTCTTCAGCACAAAGAGGAAGAGGTAGAAATTCAAGAGGAAGAGGAGGACATTTTCAACAAAGAGGCAGAGGTCAAAGAGGCAATAGAAGTGATGAATAAAATTGTAGTTACACTCAAGCAAGAGGTAGAGGCAGAGCAAATTTTCAGCAAAGAGGTAGATGTTTTCAGAGGTATGATAAATCATCTATTCAATGTTATTACAGTCAAAAGTATGGATATTTTGCAGCTGAATGTAGGAAAAAGATTGTAGATGAAAGTAAACAAGAAGCCCAATATGCAAATGAAGGTGAAGGGTAGGAAGGATATGTCTTGCTAACATGCAGCACAAAGGAGGAAGTAAATGATGACAAATGGTATGTTGACAGTGGGTGCAGTAATCATATGACAGGACACAAAGAGATATTTCAGAATTTGGATGAGTCCATCAAATCTGAAGTCAAGATGGGAAATAATACAATTGCACCGGTCATGGGGAAAGGGAGGATATTAATCACAACAAGACAAGGTGAGAAAAAATATATTGGTGATGTATTTTATGTACCAGGCTTAAAGCATAACTTGTTAAGTGTAGGTCAACTTGTGCAAAAAGGCCACACTGTCAAATTTGAAAATGGTTCATGTATTATTGTTGATGGTAAAAACAAGTTGATAACCAAAATACCCATGACTGCTAATAAGTTGTTTTCCCTTAGTATCAGAAACAATATACATTCAAGTTTTAGTGCTCTTGTAAAAGACACACAATGGTTATGGCATCTTAGGTTTGGTCATTTGAATTTTGGTGGACTAAATCTTTTGCATAAAAAGAACATGGTAACAAGTTTACCATTTATGCAAAGACCAGATGAAGACTGTGAAGGTTGTATTGTTGGAAAGCACCATAGAGAACCCTTTCTAGTAAGGGATTCTTGGAGAGCTTCAGAGCCATTAGAGCCTGTTCATTCAGATCTATGTGGACCAATTGAGGTTGCTTCATTATCTAGTATGAGATATTTTTTGACATTTATTGATGACTATAGTAGGAAACTTTGGGTGTATCCTTTGAAAAATAAATCTGATACTTTCAAGAAATTCAGAGAATTTAAAGAATTAGTTGAGAAGCAAAGTGGTTATTTTCTCAAAATTTTAAGGACTGATAGGGGTGGAGAGTATATTTCACATGATTTTCATAATTATTGTATTGAAAAGGGCATAAAAGGGCTGCTAACTACAAGGTGTACACCTCAGCTAAATGGTGTAGCTAAGAGAAAAAATAGAACAATTTTAGATATGGTATGGAGTATGCTTAATGTTAAGAATTTACCCAAAACTTTTTGGGCAGAAGCAGTTTGTTGTGCAGGTTATATTTTGAATAGCTATCCTATGAACTCAGTTTGGGGCATGACACCAGAAGAAGAATGGGGAGGATACAAACCCCGGGTAGATCATTTAAGAATTTTTGGTTGTATTGCTTATTCTCATGTTCCAGATGCACTTAGAAAAAAATTGGATGATAAGGCAGAAAAATGTATCTTTGTTGGATACAATGAAGAATCCAAGGCATACAGGTTATACAATCCAGAGACAAAAAAATTTGGTGATAAGTAGAGATGCAAAGTTTCTTGAAGATCAGGAGTGGTGTTGGAAATTGGAAGAGAAATATCAACAAGTTAACATTGAAGATGAAGCTGCAAATCAACAATAAAATTTAGTTGTTAACACAGGAGCCAGAGCTAGTAGTTGTAGCATTCCACAATCTACATTAAGAAGAAGCTCTTCTTCATCAGAAGGTAGTCTTTCTCCACCAAGTCATAGACATGTTTCATCAAGTAGTTCTTCATCATCCACCTCAGAATCTCTAAAAAGGTTGCAGAAATCAAGGAGTTTGTCTGACATATATCAAGAAACAACAAAGGTAAATGAAGATATTTGGCATTTTGCATTTTTTGCTGATAGTGATCCTGTTACATTTGAAGAAGCTATAAATGATGATAAGTGGATTAAAGCTATGAATGAAGAAATTGCAGCCATAGAAAAGAATCAAACTTGGGAAATTGCAGATCTCCCCGAGGAGAAGAAGCCAATTGGAGTAAAGTGGGTGTATAAAACAAAGTACAATGAGCAAGGTAAAGTGAATAAATATAAGGCCAGGTTGGTAGTGAAGCGCTACAAACAAAAATTAGGTATTGATTATAATGAAGTTTTTGCACCTGTTGCTAGAATGGATACTATTCGCATGGTTTTAGCTCTTTCAACACAGAAGGGTTAGAAAGTCTTTCATATGGATATAAAATCAGCATTCTTGAATGGTGTATTGGAGGAAGAAATTTACATTGAGCAACCACTTGGTTTTGAGATTAAAGGTCAGAGAGGTAAGGCGCTCAAACTAAAGAAAGCTTTGTATGGTTTAAAACAAGCACCTAGAGTTTGGTATGAAAGGATTGAATCATATTTTTTAAAAAATGGTTTTGAAAAATGCCCTTATGAGCCCACTTTATTCATAAAACAAAATCAGAAAGGAGATGTTATGATAGTTTGTATTTATGTTGATGATTTGCTTTTTACTAGAAATAATGAAAACATGCTTAGAGAATTTTCGGTGGGAATGAAGAGTGAATTTGAGATGACTGATCTTGGTTTGTTGCACTATTATCTTGGTCTTGAAGTAACACAAAATAGTGATGGGATTTTCATTTCACAAGAAAAATATGCAAATAATATTTTGAAAAGGTTTAAGATGGAAAATAGAAAACCAACAATTACACCTATTGCCATAGGTGTGAAGTTGAGAAAAAATGATGAAAGCAAAAAGGTAGATTCTACATTGTATAAAAGTTTGGTTGGAAGTTTAATATACTTAACTGCAACAAGAACGGATATCATGTATGCAGTAAGCTTGATAAGTAGGTTCATGGAGGATCCACATGATACTCATCTACAAGCAGGTAAAAGAATACTAAGGTATGTGAAAGGGACTACAAATCATGGAATTCTTTTATGGAAAGAAGGGTGTTTTGAGGTTAACTAGTTATACATTTAGTGATTGGGCTAGAAATCAAGATGATAGGAAAAATACTTTTGGGTATGCTTTTAATCTTGGGTTAGGTTTAATTTCATGGTCTCCAAAGAAACAACCCATTTTGCATTGTCCTCAGCAGAAGCAAAATATGTGGAAGCCACTTCAGCAGGTTGTCAAGTAGTTTGGTTACGAAGGATGCTTGAAGCATTGATGCAGCCCCAAATGGAAGAAATAATTATATTTTGTGATAATCAATCATCCATTGCACTTTCTAAAAATCCAGTCTTTCATGGAAGAAGCAAGCACATAGACATCAAATTTCATTTCATCAGAGAGCTGGTTAAAAATAATGAAATCAAACTTTTTTTTATTGCAGGTTCAAAGATCAAGTTGCTGACATTTTGACAAAACCTCTGAAAGAAGAAGATTTCAATGGACTAAAAAATCTTTTAGGGATGAGAAGCTGTCCCACAAATTAGATTTTAGGGAGGATGTTAAAATAAGAAAAAATTAGTTTTGTCTTTGTCTATTGGGAATGCTTCCCAACATTTTCTGCATTACTTTTTCTATTTGGGAAAGTTTCCCATCTTAGCTTTTAGTTTACTTTTCAGTATGTTTTATGTATATATTTTAGTCTTCTTTCAATAAAGTTGATGAAGACATTTTTGTAGCAAGCATATCAAATTTCTTCTCTGTCTCTCTTTGTTTAAAGTTATATATTTTTTATGGTTTATTTACTGTGTATTGACCTTTGTTTTTTTAGTTTAATCTTTTCTAACAAGTTGGACACGCTTCTAAAATTTGATGAATTAGATTGTCTGTGCCATCACCATTCACTTCCCTACTACTGTAATCACAACCATTAGAGCTATCAATGCATTCCTTCGCTCCATTTCTATGGTGTCCTTGAGAAATAATAAGATCAAAAGATAGATACTGGTTTTGGCAAGGATGGGTATACTGTAGAATAGGATTTCTTTAACAAAAGAGGTGATTGGATGTAGTTTCAAACTGAGGCTTGGGTATTTAAAGAATGAGTGAATGTGTTTGACATAGGAAAACATAACAGAAAAAAAAAGTATTGAAAGGACCAGGTGTTATTGTCAATGGTGTTTGGGTTACCTAACTTGGTAGCCGTTAAATGGCTTGGAGTGTAGCATTGGAAAGCTTCTAGTAAGGTATGTTTCAGTGGCCTACAACAGCTACTTTTATTAAATAAGTTGTTAGGCACTAACGATAATGATGTCCCAGTTCTGGGATTAAAAGTTTTGCTACAACATGTAAAATAATAGGAAATAATAGGGAGAACTTCTACATTGATTATCATTTGGAATATGTAATTTTCCAAATTGAATAATGCTGGATAGATAATCTGTATTAGCATATTGTTATTCAATGAATACAAGTATACCATTCTATCTACGTATGTTTTGCGTGTGAGAAAAGCTAAAATACTGTGTTCACTTTCATCTTTCCTATTTTGATAGAAATGAAGAAATAATAATATGTAAGAAGGCAGTAGCTAATGCAATAGTCTTTCATTCATTAGTATTGTCACATTTGTAATGACCCATCAAAACTAAAACTATATTTGACTTCAGCTTTCATACAAAACAAAAGAATTATTATCTAACCCTAAGCTAAACATCTACCCTATAATTATGGATGCAAAAAATTGAGTTTGCAAGATATGAATGATTTCATAGAATGTATATTTCTTTAGCCTAAGAGGTATTAAAAGTGGGCTTTAACCTCTGGTGGTGCGCGCCTGGGAGAGTGGTGCAGGAGCACCTTCTCTGTAGTGCTGGGCCATATTTTCTTTTACTATTTCATAAGGCTCTTAAGCCATTTCATGTTGTAATAAGGGTCAATTTGGTCCCATTGATGTAATTAGGCAAGGAAAACATGTGGTTTTGCTTGTTTGAGGAGTAAGACCAATAGCTAACTGATTTGAATATTAGTTTGCACAGTTGGAGGGAAATAACTATTGTCTCTACATCTTATCTAGAGGCAAGCTATATGCCACATGGGGGAAGAAGTGTGTGTTACAGTAGAGATTTTGATGAATGAATAAGAAGAGTTTCTGGGTGTGATACATGTTGGGTTTCTTGTGTATTCTTTGTATTTGGTATCTTTGTTAAGTTAGTGTGCATCCATGCCCTAATCTAGATGTTATCTGGTAGTTCTTAGTGTTCCCATAGTGTGCAGACGGTGTACTACTAACATTTCCACAGAGGCTGGTTTGTAACCTAGGGGTTAGGTTTTTGATTCATAAATGGAGACCCTTTCCTCTGTCCACTGAAGTCCTGTGCAGTATCAGTGTGATGGGTGAAAGATATGTAGGTTTGTTGTTTTCTACATCCTCACCCAGGAATCTAGAGAACTTAGTCAAGTTCAACTAGACATCTCCATGTGGCTAGTCAGAAAGTCGATGTGAAGTGAATGGTATTGATTTGGGACCAGATTGATATAAGTGGTCGAGGGTTTGGTACAGGGTTCGGTCAAATCCTTTGTTCTATCAAAGGGTTTTTGGTATCAGGTCATCACAGAGTACCTTAGAGTCCATCAGCGTAACACAGAGCATTAGGAGAGTTTTTTGAAGACCTTCCGATAGACGACTTCTACCCGATGAGTAGGCATCGGTGACGAATGACATGCATCTTGCCGAAGACTGGTAAGGTGTCAGAGACACATATAGTTGCATGTTCAGAAAGCCTATTGAGACGGTGGACCCCACGCATTGCATAGTGAAATGTATGCATTAGCGTGACTAGAGGCATCGGGCTGAGGAAATTACATTGGGCCGACAGTAGAAGGTTTCACCGATCGGGGTGACTATTGCGAAGTATCATCGATGAAGAGTATTGGCATAAGGAACATCATCAAGAGAAGACTTGGAAGTCTCAACAAAAGGTAGGGTCACACCGATGGACAACCTATCGAAGAGAAGTTTGAGAGTCCCACCGATGGAGGAGAGATAGTTGATCAGCGTGAGTTGTGGCTTCGACGAACGAGAAGAAAGCTACACCGATAAGAAATGTCTGGCCGACGGTCCATATTCATCGAAGTGAGGTGAGTTGTCAGAAGACAAGATCAGGGTCTTAGCGAAGAGGGAAGTCTCCCTGACGAAGGTGATTAACCATGGAGGTTAAGTCATTGAAGCTGCAATCATCAGGAAGAGTAAGGTGATCGGCAGGAAAAAAAGAAGAGAGATCCGATAGTGTTATGTTTGGCCAATAGAGGAGACATCACCAAGACATAAATTGGGTCTGGCCGATCACTGTTGTTGACCCTTTTGCTGCACACTCTGCATCAAAGAGGAAGGCACACACACAAAGAAGCATCAACACTGTAAAAATGGTAGCATAGTCGCCACTTGTCTTAGACTTTGCCCATCTTCAATGAAACTAAAACCACAAATGAATACAATTAATAGAAAAGAAGAAAGATTGATGCACACTTTGTTGTTGGTGAGCCTGGAACTCTCTCACCATTCATTATACACAGTTGATGAATGCAAGTCTTGTTGGATAACTACGACAGATTTGTTTTTTGCTGACATCACTGCTGTGCAGTTTCTATTTTTTAGTTAGTTTTTTGTTAGTTGTTTTAGGAATTCTCTATCTATTTTTATGGCATGATAATGCATGTAAAAAACATGCTATCTTTAGTTTGTTTTTCCCATATAGTTTTTCTTTAAAAAAAGACAATGTAATAAGTGTTGTAGCTATTTGGTTTTTTCAAACAACAATAAAAATTTCTTTTGTGTGCTGCATATATGCTTTTTATGGTTATTTGTTTGTTCCTCTTAAGGCTACTGCCATATTGTGTTTTTTTTATAATCTTCAAGTCTGAGGCCTAAGACTTTAGGGCTATATATGTGCATTACAAGTCTTCTCTGAAATCCTTAAGTATATAATTTTTTGAAAGAGTTTAACAACCAGGGAAGTTGTGATTATTTATGGTTACTTATTTTTAGTTAGAATAGTTGCTAGTACTACTCTAGTTGCATATAGGTCAGCGCCACATGAATTGCAGTCTAGTGAAGTCAATCATAATCAGTAGAACTGTTTTGTTAATGGAATCATATTCAATCTGCATTGGCCACGTGAAACAGAGTCATCTGGAGCAACATCTTTCTTCCAAATCCCAAGCTTGACAAGTTGTGCACAAATTCAATCTTCAACTAGTATCTATTGTAGCTGATTGAGTTTGTTAGTTTTTGTTGAAGAATGAAGGACATAATAAATCTTCTCAAAGTATTTTCATATGGAGTTTTCTATTTATATTTAATTTGGGCTGAGCACATGTTGTAGTCCGTGTGTGGAGAATTCCTTTTAATTCAAGATTAAGTGATGCTCTCAATGCATCTGGATTATATATATGGGTTTGCCCATGGCTAGATGATGACAATGCACCCGGTTGAAACATACTAGTAAGAAATATTAATTCTCAAAGAAGCCACACCAGGTGGGTGCCTAAACATAGGGATTAACACTTCTCATCGTCTCACTTGCAGGTTGGAAGGAGGGCGAGAGGAAGTGTGGGATCAAGATAGAGGAGCTATCATTCCTCATGGAATCCATTAAAATGCTTATTGATTTTATTATTCAATTGATTTGTATTGTCTAACCCTAGATTAATCACCTCTTTGTTTATACCCTATTTTAGATATAGTCATGACTATGAAGGAGGGAACCAAAGAAATACATGAGTTGTTTTCATTCTGCTATATATGGGAAGAGGGTTTATGAGTTAACCATGTAAAGGAGATGCTGAACTCTGTTATAAACCATGCATGAATACAAAACAGAGAGAGAACTACTGTTATTAGTTTATATTTGCATTCAAAATGGTGTTTATTATTGTATTCTCATTTGTATGGAACAAGATATTAATCTTTAATAATTTGTACTCAGAATAAGAGTTCTTTGAATAAAGAAAGAAATCCAACCTTTTTTTCTCTATACTTTCTTTAGTTGTTTTTAGAAAACACATTCTTCTAAATGAATATCTTATTCGTAAGAGTGTTATGTTGTCATACTGACAATTCATCAATAAAATAAACTAATTCATCTCTTTGAGAAGACAAGGCATGATACCTGTTTGATAGAACAACTCAAAGAGACCTATTCTCACTCGCTAGGATAGATGCAACACCTTTGTCGTTAATAGTAGCATCCAAAACAGCCTTACAAAGTGCAATCCTGATGCATACGGAAACTTTAGTAACAAGATGGTTGATGTTGTGATGGACATGGGCCTTGTGTATAGTTCTGAAATTGATTGTATGGAAAACTTGTGAATATCCAAACTTTACCTTAGGTTGAAGTTGGCTATGACAGTGCCCAGCTCAAAATACCATTTGAACAGGTTGAAGTTGGCTATGACAATGGCCAACTCAAATGCCATTTGAACAAACATGGCATCATACCCCTCAAATCCCTTGAGCAGAATATGCTTTTACTTCCAGCATAAATGATTTCCTACCTGAAATGTTTTTTCTACATTAATTTCACTATTGATTTTTACAGCAAAAAGTGGATTTGATTTGATTGTTGTATTCATTTCATTGCCACATGTCTATTGTCCTCAGTTGTTGTCCTTGATGTCAAAGACACAATCTCTCTTGGTTGGATATGGTGATTAGATATTTGACAATGAGGCATTTGATAGTGACTTGGTGGCATTTGACAGTGACTTGGCATTTGACGGTGACTTTGGTATATGTATAGTTGCTATTCATGGTGACTTCGTGATTTTGACATACATGAGCATAACAGTTGACATCTTGTTTCTGGCATCATTTTGTTTCATTTATGGTGACAAACTCATATACACATGATTTGTTGGCATATTCATGACACATTGTTTGATGGTAGTGATGTCAAACTCGGTTAATATGGTGATGTTGACTTGGCTTGGCATAAGGTTTTAACTTGAGGACTATACATGTAAAAGTATTAATATCATGTGGCATTTTAATAGATGGCAAACCTAGTTGTGGACCCCAAATGAATATTTTTCTAAGCACTTAGCCGAGGGCACAATTGAAATATATGGTATATCATTGCAAAATGTTAAAAATCTTTCAAAGAAGCTTCTAGTAACTTGGTAAACAGGTTGAAGCAGTCAGTCTGTGTGTGTTGTTTGGGCCCTCTTTAGGGCAAACTGGCACAACTGGTAGAAACTATCAAAAAACGTGAATTTGGGTTTTGAAACATATCATTTCATCCTTTTTATCTATATCTACCAAGGATTTGTTTAGCTATCACGAGAAAATCTATTTTTTGGATTGGAAGGTTGACTATGGGAGATGCCATAACTGATTGGAAAGTGGTTGAATCATGGCTGTTGACAAATTACATCAGAATCATGTTTTTATTAGGTGTTTTCAATCCTTTTCCCTGTTTTAAATTTGAAGTCCCATTTGTTGTGGTTACATGTCGTTTATTTTTTTAATACCCACAAAAATTTCTTTGTTAAGGGTTTGTTAATCTCAGTTCTATGATGATTTGTCTGAGAGGTTACTTTTGTGAAAAATTGATTCCTCATAGGGTTTTGTTGTAATGTGGGGTTTTTATTTTTCTATAGTCAAAATTAGTTTTTCAAACCTTAACTGTAGTCATTTTATCCTTCTTGCTCAAGTGTCTATGCTGTGTATTAGTTTGGATTTTCTCTTTCATTGATTAAACCCTAATGTGTTGATTGGTGGGGGTGTTTGCTATACCCGTTTGAATCTTGTAACCAACAGTCTCGGTTATGTTTCAAGTTCAGTTTTATTAACCTTGATGGCTTGGTGTTACACTTGGCAGTTTGATAATTGATGGTATTAACAATGGTAAAGTTTTTTCAGTTATGATTCATCATTATACTTTGGTGGCACCCATGTAACAAGGTCAAAAAGATTATATTCTTCTGTGGTTGGCATTTTAATAATTTGTAATCATTTAATCTTTGCTAAGTGTCACAAATTATATTGAGCACTTAACTAGGATTTTATGATGCACATTCGGTAATTTGTTGTAGCAGTGATAATTTAATTACTTATCAATCACATTGCAATAGTGATAGTTTAATTACTTCACAATCACATGGCAATTATGGATTTTATGGCAGTTGCATTTGGTTGGGTTAGTTTTTCCCAGTATTGATACTTTAATTACTTCTCAATCACATGGCAGTTATGGATTTTGTGGCAGTTGTATTTGGTTGGGTTAGTTCGACCCCAAACTGTGGTTTAATGTTAAGTTATTACCTGCAATAGTTTTATGAAAATAGTTATCTCTTCAAACTGTTTCATGAGAAGAGGAAGTCATTATGAAATGTATAAAAAGGCTTTGAACATGAATTGTAATGTGGTTGTATATACACCTGATGTAATGTTGAGGATAGATGACCAATTGCATTATCATTGATGTTAGATCAGAGTTGTTGTAATGGACTTAGAGAAATAGAGTGTCCCTCTGTATTTGTTTTTTTCTTCATGATTGAAAGGTCAAGTCAGTGAGACAAGAAATGACCTTTGCCAGTGAGGCAATGTTGTAGCCAGTGAAGCTTGAATTGTAGCTAGTGAGGCAATTGTAGCCAGTGAGGCATGTAATCAGTGAGATTCATTTAATAAGCTAGTGAGACACTTTTACTGAGTGGTTTTCTACCCCAGAGGGTTTCCACTCCTGAAAATTTTTGTGTCATGGTGTCATCTGTTACTTGTTCTTATTGGCTATCTACCTTATGGTGTTATTTGTTATTTATATCACATGCTCATAGAACTTGTTTACTTGTCTCTTTAATATTCTAATACATGCACCAATTAGTATTTAAGTCAGCATTTATATCTGCTATTTAAAACTTGCATTGAAAGTGTGAAAATTTGTTTTTGTTTTATGTGACACTGATTCACCCCCCCTCTCAATGTCACCAAGTACTCCAACAATGTCAAACATAGAAATTTGAGTCAAAATTTTAATATTTTTTAATGTCATTAAAAAAAAACAATAATATTTTTATTTATGCACTTACTGTTCATATAATAAACTAATAAGAATTCAAATAAATAGCATTTTCTAAATTATTAAATAAGAAAAATATTTATAAACTATAGTATTTCGGGGGAAAAAGTTTAATACTCTACAATGATTGGCTACATGAAAAAAGAAATTGCATCTAACCCCATGCATTAGTAATACTGCCTACGGTAGGAACTAATAAACATTCTTGATGATCTATCTCGATTCATGATTGTGTTTAATATAGGTATAACCAAATCATACTTTCAATATATTAAAAAAGTTTCAAACTATAAATTTCATAGTGACGGCAAGAAAAATATCTAAACTGTTTAAGGATTTTTAAGGATTAACTTGTAAATGTGAAATGATTGATCCAAAACACACTAATAAGAAATTCAAGATCAAAACAAACTAGTAAATATAAAATGATTAATCCAAAACACACTAATAAGATGTCATGTCCCAACATTAAGACATTATTTGTCATCATCAAATTGGATGATAATTATGTATATAATAATATTTAATAAACATATATAATATTATTAAATAATATTATAATATATTTATTGTACTTATATATAATATGTAGTGCCCCTCACCTTGCTTCTGTTAGACTGATAGTGTTTCTAGTACGATTAGATATCATGACATGGATTCTTTGTTATTACGTTGAGTTGTTTCTATGATGACGATTGATGATATTGGATTATTGATATATTATGTTTCATAGTTTGATGGACATGTTTGAGATAATGGATTAATGTTATTTCTGAGTTTAATGTGATATTTAATCAAGGTTATGATACTTTAACAAGAATTGTTATACTAGATCGTATTGTTATTATTTTCTTGTAGACAACTGAATACTTAATTGTGGATGTATTTATGTGAACAGAACAGTGTCGCATTACTCGTGTCGAGTACCCTGCCACGCTGCGATTTCTGTTTACTGTATGTATGACTTCATGTTGTATATATATGTTTAACCTTGAGGTTTGCTGCAGGATGCAGGTACCGGGCATCGACTCCACCTGAACTAGCAGGTCTGAGCATGCCCTAGCCAATGGAATTATTGATGGGAGTTAGCATAAGGTTCCCTAGTTATCCGTCATCCTTGTAGAGGATAAGTCTTCAGTTTTGCGTCTAGTCGTTGTTCTCAGTTTCATTTGTCTCTATGAGTTGTCGTCTTGCTTTCTTTGCATGCTTGATGGTTGAGTAATTACATGATTATGATTGGTTAATTGTGGTATATAAATAGATAAATTTGATTAATGATTATTAAATAGATTCATAAATAATTATTGGTTGTTATATAACAAATATATATTAAATATTAAATAAATAATAAAGGAGATAAATTAGTTATAAAGTGGCATTATAAGTTGTGGAATTGTTTTATAATTAATAAAATAAACATGAAGGTATATGTGGCCAAGTAAATAAATGATTAAATAAAGTAATATATATATTTATGAGTTGTTATATATTAAATATCTATATAAAATACTAAATTAAATAAAGTAAAAATTATAAGTTGTAATATATTAAATGTATGTTATCCTTGAGTAAATAAAAGTATAGGGAGTTATATGGTAATGTTATTAAAAAATTAAAAGAAAGTAAGCTGTATTTTCGGTTTGCATTGGATCGTGTGTTTACTCCCTAATGGTGGAGTACAAACAATTAGGGTAGGGAATTGTATAAAATAAGCAGGGAGAAGGAGAGAAGGGAGAAAAAATAGGAATTGGAGATCTGGGAAGGAAGACGGAGCTGCGAAGAACAAAGAGAGGTCTTTGCAGTGTAAACAGGTTCTTTAATTTGTGTGAATGTTATTTTCTCATCTTGCATTATATCTAGGGTTCCTTAATGAAATTCTTAATGTGCACATTCCTCTACCAGAGCATTGTTTTGTTCTTGATCCTTTTCAATGCCTACTCATTCAAATCATTTTTAAAGTATATTCTGTGGTCATTATACTTTGAATTCCGTAAGATCTAACTCATTCCTGCCAAGTGCATTTGCTTTAAAATTTGTAAGGCCAGTGTAACAATCATGTTGTTCTCCGATTATGTTTGATGGATGTTTATTTCTGTTCTAAAGCTCCCATTTCAGGGTGATTTAAGGGATGCTGGCAAAGGTAGTTTCCATCTAGATTTATACATATCGATTTCATTGCTAAAAAAATGTTTTCGAAGCCTTTTCTTTGAATCCATTTTCCGCAGATCCTGCAATCATTACTTAATGTTTCTGTCAAAATGTATTATTATTTCTACTGATCCCATTGTAAGGAAGGCCTCCGATGGGCTTTGCAGTGCCACCACCGCGTGCAATTATTCCAGGTAAGAATGTGGCCTCACTGCCAACAAGGACGGTGAAAACAAAGGGACTAATAATTTTGCCAAAATTCAGATTGGCTCACGAATAGTAGCGCTGATTCACAAGGCAGGGAAGGCTCAACAATTTAAGGCTTGTTCCAGATGTCTTCTGAATCTATACTTCTATGAAATGCTATTGGACCAGGCTTTAGATTGTAGCTTCACACCGTGGCATGTCCAACTGGTTTTACTAATAAATTAAATTCAACAGCATTTCCAGATTATTTTGGAGACGCATGCCAATCCAAGTGAATGAACAATAGTTAATGTTGCATTATCAGACAGACTTATCACCTACCTTCTCCCATATGATTGAAACAATATTCCTAAGCTCTTAATGTGTTGAGAAAAATTGACTGCAAAACAATCCAAAATAAATAGGTGTGATTAGGGAAAATACTTGCACGATTGATTTTAAGGATAAATCCGATTTGCTGAAGTTCGTCTTGCCGTAAACCTAAGCTCTTGCAGTGGAAAATAATTCTGTAGAAAAGTAAAGAAAAGCCTCTCGGCAGAAACCATTTTTTTTGGCATCAATTTTCTGGCGTTAATTACCATACTGGCAGGAGAAAGCACGGCGTGAGGCAGTTTATGCTTGCATATAAAAGCCTATCACCTAATTAACACATTCCATCTCTTAGGATTTATATTGGGAAAAACATTTGATGCTATAATTTGTGTCTGGCAGCTCTCGTGGCTTTGGTCACTTTCATCATTGTTGAATCTCTCTTTTGTCTTATCCTTTCTCATTGCTCTACCTGCTTTGCTGGCTATATGGCTGCTCCATTCGCTTTATCTGCACTCCAAATGCAGCAAACACAGGCAATTCCTCTATCTTTCATCGATTCTCCTTACCTTGAAACTCGCCACATTAGCCCACTTCTGCATCGATGTTTGGAAAAAGAACATAAGTTGTGCAGTCCAAAGTAGTGTTGCTGTAAATACTCGTAGGCTGATATTCATATGTGATCTGCAGGAACCAAGAGAACGCCCTACAGGTTTAACAGTTATCACAATGATAAAGTTTATGTTGTCTTTAGGATAGCCGCACGGGCAAGAAGGTCAACCCAGTACACATAATGAATCGACTACAGGCATGATGAGATTCTGATTGCCCTTTTATTAATTCAAAATTTACCTTGCCTTTTGTTGTTCTTTAGGTCTTATTCCAATCGCTGTCTCAGACCGTTTGATGTCTAAAAATACTAATCATCACCTTTTTATTCCTCCATATGCCTACATTGGAAAATTAATGAGAATGGCTTATTTTATATTTTGATTAGTATATATTATACGAGTCACTCATATTATATGTATCACTGCCTATATGAATCTGATTTACATTTATTTATATGGTAGTGCATATGAGCATTATAGTGCTTGGTAATATCTCATGCCCTAAACATTTAAGCCAGAAAATGCTCAGCATTTGTCTCTCACTGAATAACCTTTACGCTAGAAATCTCTCAACTCGTCAGTTGTTCCTATCAATGGATTCCTCAAACCCGCCAGTCGCATTTGCTGGAAAGTGTCTAAGCTTATCAGATAGTTTTGTGTGCCCTATCTATGCATTCCCATTTTGTATAAATGTTCACCAGTATTTATGCTATGTGTCTGTCATAATCTGTACTTTCAACACATCGTATGGCGTAATGAGGATTGTATTTCCATTTATGCGTTTTATCTCGGGATAGTCAAGAACATTAACACCTTAAGAAATTAGATATTTCCTATGCTCAGTTGACAATAAAATTTAAACTCTAGTGATATTAAATTAACATGCCATGGGAGTAGGGACGCACTTAGCCAGAAATAATCCACCTTATTATTCTTGTAGAAGTATGAGTGTAAAGTAAATCTCTACGGCTATCTTTCACTTTCAATAAAAGAAAACAAAACCGGATTCGTTGATATTTTAGCTGTAAAATTGAGACTTTTTTTTTAGGACAATCTTATTAAGTTGACAGATAGTGATCTGCAGTGCTTTCTCACCTGGACTGTAATAGAGGATTGTATCATATGAAAGATGAGATTTTAAAATAGCTGTCAGAATTTACATAGGGTTAGGATGATATGTAAATTTAGTTTTTATAATTTACTTATACTAACTAGGCCATAGCATTGTAAAGGCATTATTAAATAGATAACTACTTTAATTAGAAATTATTTGACAGTCTAGGTTGTTTGTCAAATCTAAGCCCTAATGCCAATAAAATAGCATACTTACTTATCATTGGATGAAAATTATTGCCATTCAATGATCTATGGTAATTATTATTATTATAAGTAATAATAATATTATTAATAATATGATTATGATTCTTTTTACCATATAGTTGAGTAAATAAATGTTACCGATAAATTCTTTAGGAAGTTAATATGTATTTTGTGTTGAATTAGGGTTTAAAAATAGGAATGGTAATTGTTCAGACCGTTGAGATATTTATATTTCAAAGAGTAATTAAATTAGATAATTAGTTGATATATTATTATTATTATTATTATTTTTATTATTTCAAAAGTATAGTTGATTGTTTATAAGCCAAATAAAATTGGAAATTTATAATAATGTTGTCATTGTTAAATTGATAAACATTGTGACTATACATAAATGGCTAATGAAATTTAATTTAAATTGTCGTAGTTCTTAATATGTTTTCTTCATTTTGATAAGGTAAAATAGAATAATGGGTTAAGGATTAGGTATACAAATAATGTATTGGGATTTTGATTTGAAGGTATTGCACAATTAGTTTAGTGTGAATTGGAATTGTTTGATGTAAGTGGAATGTATATGAATGGTCAAGTGTTAGTTGTCAAGGGTTTATTCCAGAGGCCAAGGTGGTTTGACGTCATGTAACATGTCGATAATTGTCTTGAGTCATTGAAGCTATGTCACCTTTTGTTTTGTATAAGGAAATTGGTTCTAGTGTTGTGAAAGAATGTAAAGATTCTGAATGTATCATGATGTGTAGAAAGGTTCTTCATGGATGTTATGATTTATTTATTTGTTTGAGATGTTGTGTTGGGTTAGTCAATGGGAGACATCGAGTACAGTAATGGAGTAATGTTTATGTAATGCTATGGACAATGTTTTGTTAGTTGTCCTTGTGATTAAGATGACATGCAAGATGGTTAATTCCTTGCATTGTTATATACACATGTTGATATGAGGATAATTGTGTGCAAGATGGTTGATTCCTTGCATGGTTCATGTATCTTCATTGTCCTGATGATGTTTTCTGTGCTTGTTGAGTGGGGTTTTCTAGTTGCAGGTAGGGGAGTGGCTCTCAATGGGGGCCGGAGCCCAAAGAGGCATCCAGGACAACCCATGTGGGAGTTTGATAACTCAGTGATAACCTAAATAATGAATTAGGGGGTTGGGTAGTTAATCACACATAAATAAAGATAAGTGGATGCCTCACTCATGGCTCAAGTGCTCGTTTAGGCTTGAGATGAGATGAGAAGGCCTGGAATGGCAAGATCAACTACCTTGTCCTCATAAAAGGTATGTTGATTCTGCATGAGCATTGTATGGGGGCCGGGAGTTGGGAGAGGCTACCAGGACAACCCAAGATGGGGGCCGGGGCCTAGGAAGGCTTACTAGGACAACCCATGACAAGCCATGTGATGACACTCCTCCCTACTATAGCCTAGCATTCCCTAGTTGTACTCTCCCCATTCGTTATGTGCTTGTCTCTGGAAGTGTTGTTAAGTTGTTTGTGATATTGACTTGTGTTGTTGGAGTTGTGTATTGTCTTGTTCTTATAGTCTACTATCTACCTGACTATATGTTGTAGTGGGGACCTTATGTTAACTCCTAGCTCGGGGGGTGGACCTCAGGGTTCCACATGGTCAGGTGGAAGAGCTTTTATCCATTGGTTTTTCCCTTTGCTATTGTTCATGTGCGAGGATGTTGTATCTTGTGTATCAGCCGTCAGATCTTCTACCAGATATGAAGTAAGTCACTTGTATTCATGTACTTGTCTGTGTATCCATTGATTTGTAATGTATGTGTTCAGAAGGTGTTAAGTAACTATGTACTAGATCCTAATGATTATTTATCTGATGTTATGGAGATATAAATGTTTAGTGATTTAATGCAATAGGTTTAGAACGATCTACTGATGTTAATTCATGATGTGTGTTAGATTATGTTAATTGTTTTGTCAAGTAATGCAACCATGAAATCTTAGAGTAACAAGTTGATAGTTAATGATGTGTAGTGATGTGTTATTTTATTCGTTTAAAAAAAAAAAAAATCATTTTGTATAGCGTAGATGTGTTGTTCTCTAAGGTGTTCATGCGGGGCATTACATAATAAATATAAAGACAATTATAATATTATATATATATAATATAAATATAAATAAGTATATTAATATTAATATAAATATAAATAAATGTTATTATAATATAATTATCATATAATATATATAAGACAAATGTCTTATAATATATAAATATAAATAAGAAATATTATTATAATCATTTATTATTATAATATAATAAATATTAATATTAATATTAATATTATTATTATATAATAATGATAATTATCAATGTAAATATTAAATCAAATATTAGTATAAAGTATGATCATTATACATATAATATTATAAATATATATAAAATTAATATTAACTAATATCCTTGGAAGATATCAATAAACAGCAGCAAATAAAGATAGACCAAGTTTATTAAAAGACAAAGTTTATTAAAACAATGATAAATGTACGATTATGTTAGAGGAAGCTAGTTAGATTATTAGTAAATAAAAGAGGTGCATATTAATTAAAGGTCATTTTCAATAAGACACATCCCTTCATTAGAAAAGAAATATATTAAAAGGGAATAATTCTCTTTATGAAGTGTTGCCTCTCTTGGCAATAGTTGCAGCCATACACCATTGAAGATATAAAAAGGAAGTGTGAAGTAAAAAAGATCATATAGTAATATAAATCAGCAAACAACATATTGGTTTTCCATCAAATATAAGTATTAGATCAGCACAAGGTATTATATCAGCAAGCATTACAAAGAGCAATCGATCATACAAGATGTAAAATTGTGTGCAAGGTTAATAAATTTTGTTCTTCCTAAAAGGGGACATTACATAAGAAATTCAAGATTTTTTACTACAATAAAAATACTTTTTATATTATTTATGTTAGTTATATATAATATTTAATAATTACATACATTTTAATATAGAGTATGAGATATTCAATATAAGAGGTAATAAAAAATATTGCATATATAATATTTAAATTTAATATTATATATTTAATATTTAATGTTTAATATTATAGTTAGTAATAAAATATTTATATATAAAATCAATATTATAATTCATGTAGTTATTTACTATAATTATGTGGAAGGTATTCCTTATGTAAAATGGACAAACTAGTTTCATGTCAGAGTTTTAAGGTTAGACTTTTAATTGGGCAATTGAAGGTTGGCTCTCATCATCTAAGGTGTGAAACTGATAGATGGATGGTCCCCAAAGAGTTTTGGGACGAGAGGTTATGCAATTTCTATAGCCAAAGGGTAGTTGAAACTGAGTGGCACTTCATCTTTGAGTGCCCTGTCTATGAAGATATCCACACTCAATATGTGTAGTGCCCCTCAACTTGTCATCTTTTGGACTGATGTTTGCTTAGTAGTACTGGACATTATGACAGTATTTTAGATCGTTTGATGATGGATTTCTAGTTATTTTGCTATTTCAGTATGAACCTAATTGTTATGATAACAGATGTTGATGTTGGATTATGTCATTTCATGCTTTACAATTTGATAAATGAACTGGATGTTTTAGATGCTTTGATGTTATTCACTATATGGGATTGCAAGTTAGTCGATCATTTTATGTTGTAGACTAGTAATCTGATACATTGTTCAATATAGTTGATTGTTATTCATAAACGTGAATGGAACAGTGTCGTATTACTCGTTCTCGAGTACCCTACCCCACTGCGATTTCCATTCACTATAGGACTGCATGTGATGTTTATGTATATCTTGTTATGGTTAACCGTGCGTTGCTGCAAGATGCAGGTGCTAGGCATCAACTCCACCTGATTACCAGGTCTGAGCGTGCCTTCGCCAATGGATTAGTTGGTTGGAGATAACGTGAGGTCCCTAGTCAATGTTCCTTGGTCGTCAGTTTACCCTTGTGGTTATTGGTTGTCGTTCGATCATGTCTTGCTGTCAGGTAATACTATACCTTGGAGTCTAATTAAGTTCGAAGGTGTCTAAGTATGTGTGGTAATGTTGTGCTTTAATTAGAATCATTATACGAAAGAGTATAAATGTTGTTAAATGGGCATAATGTCGTTAGTTGTCGATTATTGTTATAAATAAATTATTACTTTTTTTGAAGTGTTGTTGTTAAATAAAGTTGTAAGAAATTTTGCATTGTTCGATATAATATTATTTATAATAAATATTTAAATAAATAAATAGATGTAATCATGTTGTAAATTGTGATTTACAACTTGATTAATAAAATAAATTAAAATATAGTTGCAAATTATAGATTGTCGAAATAGTACTATTCTATTAATAACAATATATTGGGTCGGCTATAAAGAAATTAGATTTTCTCTGAAATTATGTGTTTACATTTAATTAAAAATAATAATAAAATAAAATAAATAATATTTGGGGATCATTAAATTAAATAAATTATATATATATTTTTAAAGGAGAGATGCACGGGATCGCGTGCCAAGCCCTTAGTAGATGAGAGAGACTGTGTTATAAAAGAGCGGTAGAGGCATTAAGGACAGCATTACAGGTACACGAAGGGAGAAGAAGGCTGGAATAAGTAGCTTGGATCTGCGACAATTAAAGCAGACTCGTTGACCGACATCGTAGCCAGGTTCCTTGGAATACTTGCCTTCTTTCGCTGTTTCTTTTCTCTGAATCTGAGCATGTTGATTGTTTGCTTCTTTGTCTGCAAATGAAATGGTTTTGGTTAAATGGTTTCTGCTGGGACTTTCTGTCATTTCTGCAAATGTGTATTCTCTGTGGATGGTTTCAGATGTAAACCATTGGGTCTGTAATGAATGGAATTGCCTTACAATTCTCCCACCGTCCTCCAACAGCTTAGTAACTATTTTCCCAGGTTACATTCAAAGGAGATCGCCTTTATGAGGGTTCCAATTCGTAGATGCCATGATGTGTTTTCTGTAGCTCACCTTCTCTCTCAGTCATTAGATGACCACGGTTTCTTCTCCACACTGAAATCTCCTAAAACCTCAGGGCAAGCGATTTGATTGTGTGGAAACAATTCTGTTCTTTCTTTTCCTTACGGTCTTTGAACCCTAGTCTTGAAAGAGGACAATAACAGGCAGTGGATCGGGTATATACAGATTGTATTGTTTCCATCATAGTTTTAAAAAAAAAAAAAATAGCAGTGAATCGACCATTCTAACAAATGCGGCCCCTTTCCTTGAGATCCATTCCGTGTGTCCATTGATCATTGATCAGTGCCTCTGATATAGCGGACAAAACAAACAAACCGGTAGGTTAATCGTTAGCTTTGGGGTTCTTGTTTATCTGTTGCCACATAGAATTTAGAAACGTCTGCCTTATGAATGAGCGATTCAACCAGTTTGGATCATAGTCCATACAATTAATTCAGTTTTTTTTTTTACTTATCTTCTGCAACCATGGATCGCCTTGAGCATCAGCTAGTCGCACTAGGAAATGTTCCTTTTACCAGGTCAGCGAACATACCATACTATACCTTGACTCATCCGTTATATTTAAAAGCTCTGTTTATATATTGTTTTTTTTGTTGTGTTGGTTTTATTCTTTTGTGGACCGATGGTTTAGGTAGGCCACTGCCTTGCTTTCATTTGTTTCGAATGAAAGTCCTGAATCCCTTTTATCCGCCATTTACTTAGTATTATGCTATGTTCCGTTGTCTAAGCTTACTCCATAGCTGGAGTTATCGAACCCTCTCATTATCGATTATGGAAGTTCTTCCGTTTAGACACCAACTCTGCACTCGTCCATTGTATTACTAAGCCGTTTGGGCTAGGCGCATACCTGCCAGAAGGAGGGAGGTCTGCAGGCTGTTGGTTTGCCATTTCTAAGGTCGAGAGGATGAAGTATTAATCTCTTGGTCAGTATAAACCCTAAACCGCTCTCCATTACGGAGGAATATATTAGAGTTATATAATGGGTGTCTATCCATGGCCTTCCCCATTGCCAAATGAAGATTGTTATGCCCCAGGGAGGCCGCAGTCTGGGCTGACAGTTGGAGTTATTTCTAATAGGGTTTGCAGGGGGTTGTTATGGTGTAATGCGAACATAATACATAGAATAGGGAGTTGTCAGCCACTGTCTGTAGGTTTTCTGATTTATGAGTTGGATGTATAGTAAAGTGTTCTAATCTTATCATTCTTGAACCCTGAGTTGTAGTGCAATTGCTTTCTGTTAACTATAGCCTACCAATGTGTAAACCCCCGTAGATAGTCGACTGGTGTATTATAATTGGTTCTATCTATATATTCAGTTTATGAGACATTCACCCTTGTACTGATAGCAATGTATCTGGTGAACAAGAATCCATCGCTGCACCTGGAAATTCGTACTTATATGGTGTAAACTGCAATAAGATCCTCTCTAGAAACCATTACTGTAACGTAGCGTTCTTCCAGATTTGAGTTCAGTAGAACAGGGCTTGAAACATTCAGTACCGTATCCAGTGCAATAAGGAGATCAGCTCAGCAAAACAGTGATAAATGGTTAGCATTCTATGATAATAGCTGCAAGTAAGATTAAACCATGTAACCTTCTGTCAAACCATTAAAATAAAGGGCACCTCTATAGTATTTGAAATGTTAATCATACCTTTATGTTTGGAAATCTGCACAACTGTAGAAAGAATCATTTTGGCTTGGAAATAAGAAGAATACTATTAGAAGTCGTAAGTAGTCTTTGCAACAACTCCAGTTTGTCTTTTCTAGATTTTCACCGTCTTTTGTGATTATTGCTATTCGTTAGAAAATGAGAAAACTGTTTACGTGGATACTGTCAACGCAGTAAATTTGCAAGTTTAGTGAACATAGCCAGAAGTCGTCAGACTGGATACATATCATTCACGTCAGTGGTAAAACAGTCAATAGTGATTTTACATCTCAGTAGTAAAATATCCCAAGCTGTTCGCACAGGGTGCATTTACGATCATTCTCCTTGAGAAATTAAATCACCATGGATAAGATCAATTTCAGAGACATCCTCAAATCATCATAAAAGAATTCATTTGGTTGAGCTCACTAGAAAGTCTGAAAGACTGTATGAAGGATACCAAACATTTCGTGATTGAATTTTCCTCGTGTAATTGCCGTTCAGTCGTGAGACATCTCTCCTAGCGTTATTATTCATTTCATCCTTGATAGAGTAAAGATAATTGGACAAGTTTGAAGGAAAGATTATAAAGATCGTATCGTTATGGAAGTGTCGAATGGTAAATAGGAATTAAGTGGTTCTTTTATCAATTATTGTAATGATTTAGTTAACCAATTAAATTATCTTTTGAAGCAAAATAAAGATTAGTTAGATATTTAGTTGCAAGGTGTTAATTTAATTGTTGTAATTTAACGTTCTTTTATTACGGGAGTTGTTTACATTAAGTCGAGAATGAATTGTAGTATTTCATCTCCTGAATCTGAATTGAATTGATTGAGTGTTGTAATGAGTCGAATTGAGGTTGTTCAAACTTGAATTCCAGAGGCTAAGTTGTCATTGTTGAGTATTTGCAACTTGTGTATTGTTGTTTTTGTAATTACGATGTAATAGCGTTTATGTGTATCAAACATAGTATGAAGTATAATGAGGTACTGTCAAGGTTGAATGTTGTGTCTTGTAAAGTAATAATCTCAAGATGAGATATCAAACCACTTGTGATCTTATTGTACCATTTTGTCATATGGAGAGACCTGAAATCTGTAAAAGAATAAAGTATTGCAATGTTAAAAGTGTTGGATAACAATTGATGTTATGATTCTATTTTGATGCAAGAGGGTTTATGCCTTGCAGTGTACATATACGTGTATTGTTATAAGTCTTGTATGATGTTAAGGTTACTAGGTGTTAGGAAGGAGAGTGGCTTTCAACGTGGGGCCGGCGCCCAAAGTGGTAGTCAGGATAACCCGTTGGAAGTAGATTAATCAAGTGATAACCTAAAATAAACTAGGGGGTTAAGGATAGTCTTCACATTAATAAGATTATTGGATTCCTCTCCCATGACCTGTAGTGCTTGTTTAGACTAAGGATGGGTAGAGAAGGCCTGGTCGGCATGATTGACTTCCTTGTCCTCATGAAAGGAAGGTCGATTCTGCATGTGTCACCCTATGGGGCCGGCGCCTAGTGAGAGACTGTCAGGATAACCATAGATGGGGGCCGGCGCCTAGTGAGAGGCTGTCAGGATAACCCATGTTAGGACCGTGTGATGACACTCTCCCTACTACAACCTAGCATCCCTTGTTCGGTCTATCCTCATTTGTTTTGTGTCGCCTCTGGAAGTTAAGTTGTGTTGTATTGTTATTGCCATGTGTTGTATTGGCATTTGGTCGTCCTTTGTTCTTGTTTGTCTTTCATCTACCTGACTGTCGTTGTTTGGGACCTCATGTTAACTCCTAGCTCGGGGGGTGGACCTTACGGTTCCACATGGTCGGGTGGAAGAGCTAGTTTATCCATTGGTTATTCTTGTCAAGATCATATGTAGAAAAGGATTTGTTCCAGTTGTACTTGTTCCAATGATGATGATGTAAGTGCATAACCTTGTACTAGATTTGTGTAATAGAACATTCTCTATGTATGTAACTTTGATGTAGACTAAAAATGGCAATGTAATGATGTCATGATGTACTTATATGAAAGGATTTCAGTTATGTATTTAATCATGTAGATTCTGTTATTTGATGATTTGCAATGAATATGAATAAGTAATTTAATTGAGCATGAATTTGGATCAGCTACTGATGTATGATTAATTATGTTAGTTGATTTGTTAAGTGATGTAGCCTTGTATCCTTAGAGAATATGCCATAATTAGTTATGTTATCGTTATTTAATCTTTAAAAAAAAAAAAATTATAGCATAAGTGTGTATTCTTTAAGGTGTTCAAGGCGGGCGTTACAATATGGGAACAACTTGAAAGGGGGAAATTTAAAGGGGCTATTCGAGGAAACTAATCTCCACATAACAGACACCTTCTTGGTTAAGATACATAGCAAAAGAGTCAACATTGAGAAGATTGGAAAGTGTCTTAGGGTTGCTGCTCTTGATCCCTTAAGCTACTGGCCTATGGACATCATTAAAATTCACATTCATTCATTTCATTCATTCAAATGGGTACACAATGTCTTACTAAAACTTCTCTTGATCCCTTAAGCTACTGGCCTTTGGACATCATTAAAATTCACATTCATTCATTTCATTCATTCAAATGGGTACACAACGTCTTACTAAAACTTTTTGAATATTTTAATGAAATAAATCAGAAACGACAAAACCATTTTATCGGTCAGCGCTATGTCCATATTAAACGGATGAATGCTTCATTTAAGTTGTATGACCCACCATAATATAGGTCCATTAAGGTTTAAAACCAAAAGCAACAAACATTTAAAATAAAGCAAACTCAAATCAAAACAATGTAAGGCATAATTAAAACTTCAAAGTAAAAAGATAATTCAAATAACTTAAGCACATAGTTAAAAGTCTTAGGCTATATGGGATTTTAAATAATGCATAATTAATAGATATATTTGAGTATTATATTTTAAAGTTATATATTTAGATTGATTTATTATATAATTTAATATTTATAAATATTTATCATTTAGTTATATATGTTTTATATATAAAAAATAGTACACTAATTATATATATTATATAATATATTTTATATAATGTACAGTATTAAATTATTATAATAATAATATTATAAAATTGTATATTTGATTATATATTTATTTTATATAATTATATTATAATTATATTTATTATTCTTTTTTAATATATATCTTTATGAAAAAGTGGACAAAACCTCTCAAACAAATTAAAAAAAAGACCTTGTTCAAAATAAGTGGTTTTAACTCATTTATTGAAATAGCTAGAACTTTACTTGCATTGGAAAAGAAAAATTGTTCACAAAACAGCTCCTCTATGCTTTATTTCCCACATAGAACCATTGCATAAAAGTGAAGTCAATTTTATTGCACCAGAAAACAAAAATTGTTCACAAAACAGTTCCCCTATGCTTTATTCCCCACATAGAACCATTGCATAAAAGTAAAGTCAATTTTCAAATATGTCAACCATTGCATAAAAGTGAAGTCAATCTTCAGACATGTCAATTGTAATGCCCTTAGGCTTACTCTCAGTTGTCTTGGGGATTGTCATAGTGAGCACCCCATTTGCCATGTTAGCCTTCACTTGATCCAACTTGACATTCTGTGGTAGGTGGAAGCGGCGACAAAAAGTGCCATGTAGTCTCTCCCAAAAATGCCACTTGTCATTCTTGTCCATCTCATCCTTCTTACACTCCCCACTTATACCCAAGACATGTCCCTCTTCCACTTGGAGTTCCACATCTTCCTTTGTCAAACCTTCAAAAGCCAAAAACAAAAAAAATGATACAAATAAATTATACACATTTTTTCATATAATTTAAATGATATTTTATGAGAATTCAATTAAATAATCTCAAATCAATCTTCATACAATTTTGAGTCAATATTTTATATGATTTAATAAATATTACTCAACTCAAAACTTAAATCTTCATAAAATAATATACAAATTAATATAATACCATCTAAATTATCATAACCTATTAAAACCCCCCATTAACAATACCTGGCAAGTTAGCTTTGAAGATGTGGGTATGATCAGTTTCAAGCCAATTCACATGAATATGAAGCATGACATGATTAGACACCCACGTAACAGGATCCCTTGAATCAAGATCAAATGGATCGAACACCTGACCTTTTCTGTCCCCATTCCATTGTGTTGTAGACATGCTGGAATACTATCACTGCAAAAACAAAACCCCAAAACATAAATAGTTGTATTTTTTGATTTTCTTTGTGGGTTTTAAAGATTTGTTTCCACTAGAAAGATACTAAATAAATTTAATTTATAAGTTCCATAATCTAATTCAAATGATATAAAAAATTTAATTATAATTTTCTAAGGGAATTAATTTCTTATAGTAAAAATCTAAAACAAAAGGTCATTAAACTAAATATTAATTTTTTTTGGCCTTTCAAGATTAAATAACCCTAACCCTAACCCTAACCCTCATTAAACTAAAGTAATTTATCCTGCAGATTAATTTTTTTTAGGTTTTAAAGATTTGTTTTAGTTGGAAAGATATTAAATAAATTAGAAATTACAGGTTCCATAATTTAATACAAATGATATGAAAGGTCATTAAACTAAAGTATAGTAATTTACACGGTTAATTTTTTTTGTGGGATAGCAAGAATTCTTATCTCTAACAATTAATTTTTAATGGAAAGAGAGGTCATTAAACTAAATATTAATTTTCTTTGTATTAATTTACCCTGCCATTACCAATTCTTAGCTCTAATAACAATTAGTTTTAAATAGAATAATTTTCAATAATTTAATAGAATTAATTCCCATAATAAAAATCTAAAACAGTCATTAAACTAAATATTAATGTTCTTTGTGGCTTTTAAAGATTGAAGAACACTAACCCTCATTAAACTAAAGTAAAGTAATCTACCCTGGCATTAATTTTCTTTGTGTCTTTTAAAAATTTGTTTCGACTAAAAAGATATTAATTAAATTATAAGTTACTTTTAACTGCAATTTTCTTTCTATTTTAGTGAGTACCCTGTAAATAGAATAAGAGTAAATAATACACAATATCTAATCTAACCTTCTATAATAATAGCAATTGTATCACTTCATAAATTAATTTTGTAAGAAAAGAAAAAAAAAGGTTGCATAGTGATGCCCTTACCTATTAAACTTCTACTCCTTATAATTAAAATTCGGCTCCTTCATTCAATTTGCTCTATTTTTATTTTTATTTGTGTTTGAGTACCACTTATATTTATACACATTATTTTATTTATGTCAGCTTTATTTATTTTTATGTTCATTGATTTAATAAGACTATGTGGGTTATATCTTTCTAATTTAAAATAATTTATAATTATTTTTAAAAAACTATGTGGGCTTTATAATAACTTATAAAAACTACAATTTAACCTACCAAAGCAAGGTGCTAAAAGCGGGGGGCTAAGCCTCTAGAAACTTCAAGAACATTCTCAGTGAAGCATTATAGTAATGCAACCTAATCAATTTTTAATTATATTTCCACTATTCCCTATTTAAACTGGAACTCCAAAGAAGCAAAAGTTACGTTTAAAAAAGATGAATCAGAATAATTTTGAGACTTGGTATTTGATATCTTAACAAGTGCCATGTAGTGGTTATACCACCAACTTTAAAGTATTGTAATAATAGTATTTGTTTGAGTTAAAAATTTAATGAAAATGTATTTTGAAATAATAGAAGAATTAGGTTAAGTTGCAGTTTTATATAAATAATTTGAGGAAACATGGATAAATGAGTTGTGACAAAGTCACCCTCAATTAAAAGATTTGCTATAAAACTTAAAATTTGAACTATATAATATTATAGAGTTGTCCATACCCATTCAAAAGGCACTTGACATACATGTAAATAATGTTATTGTAAAAAGTTGCACATGTAGTAAATGCAACTAGATGCATATATGTTATGGTGAGCCCTTCAATCACTACTGCATCTTTGCAAAAAGATGTAACAACTACAAATTAACTATGATATCTCTCTCGAAGTACTTTAGATATATATTTTAAATATAGGTATGCTAGTGGCATATGGAGCGGCAAGCCTAGTTCTAACTATATTGTTTAATTATAATAAGTATTATAATTATATAATATAATATTATAATATAGATTAAAAATATTATTATAATATATTATATAATAATTATATATAATATAATATTATATAATAATTATAATTATAATATATAATAATTGAAATTATATATTATATTATATAATTATTCTAATTCTAATTATATTATATATTATATTTAGGATTAGAGTTAGGGGTTAAAAGATGCGATAGAGAGGATGGCGTTCACGTACTTTGCAAGCCGAGCTAGGGCAACCGTGCCCTAGCTCATTCTCTGTGTGTCACTCGCTTCTGCGTTGTGGGGGGGGTTTCTTGAAGCTATCGGGGTTGTGGTGGTGGGGTTTTTTCTTTTCTGGAGGCCTTCTTGATGTCGTTTGGGTGGCTTGTGGGTGGAAGGGTTTTGATCCTTCCCTTGGGATCTTTTCTTTTTTCCATTTCTTGCAAAAGTGTCTTGGGGGTTTGCATGCCTGTTGGGGATCTTGTTTTTTGCTATGCAGGGTGGGGAAACATCTAGGGCTAGCCCCAAATTGGATTTCTGATTAGCATTTGGTTCGAAGCCTTTGGCGCATGGAGTGAATGTTTTTGATAATACGCTATTTTCTTCTGAGATGGAGATGAATGATCTAGGATTAGTTAGTGGTTCTTGAATAATGAAGATTAATGGGTGTTTGGAAAGATGCAAAGAGCGACTGAAGTTGATTATCCCGATGGAAATGCTTGCAAATGATATTGAATACTATTCAAGGCACTCTTTTTATTGCAAGTTCATGGGTTTGAGAGTCTCGCTACAATTTTTGGAATCTTGGGCTTAGCAAACTTAGATGCCGGAGGGGGAGATGGAGATTAGGCTCCTTGCGAACAACTTTTTTATGGTCTCTTTTGATTGCATGGCAGATTGAAATAAGGTCTTCAAGGGTGGCCTGTATTTTTATAACCAGGTGGGTTTGTTTATCCAGCCATGGCATGCTAGCTTCAACCCAACTGAAGCAATACCAAGTTGGATCCCAGTTTGGGTTCGGTTGTCGTGGTTTCCAGTTGAGTGTTGGTGGGATGACGTGTTGCATTTGGTGGCTTCAATGCTCGGTAAACCTGTTGGGTCTTCACAACAAAAGCAGTATAAAAAGGTAATGACTTTTGCTCATATCTGTGTAGAAATTGATTTAAGCAAGCCACTGCCAGATTCTGTTCAAGTGAGTGCAAGATCATATACTTGGGTGCAACAGCTAGATTACGAAACCCTACCTTTTTGGTGTCGTCTTTGTCATGTATATGGTCACTTGCAGCGTAGGTGCCCTAGGGCTAAGCTTGTGGTGCCCCAACCTTCTTAGCTTTCTCGTAATCCACCTAGGGCTGATAATGGTAAGGAGTCTATTCCAGGTTATGGTAATGGAGATGATGGTTATGTCCCTGTCAAGGCTCACAATAGGAATCGGGGCTAGAAGCAGACCTTGAGGGAGAGGCAGGATGATGAAACTTTTCATAGGTTTGAGGTGCTAGATGATCTCAGCCAGGAGGAAGTGAATCCGGGGTTGCTGAACTTGGATTAGGGAACTTTGGTACAAGACAGGATGGGCCACCATTGGAGGCCATGCAGGTTGTGCAAGAGATTGGGGTTCAGTAGATGGATACGGATCAACAATTGATTGTCCAGACTGAACAAGAATCTTCTATTGGAGCTTCGAAGAGTGGTGGAGGTGGTTCCCCATTGCCCCCGAAAGGAGGCAAGGATGTGGGGAAGAGCTCTTTGGCCTCCTCTCATTTAGGTATTTAGCAAAATGAATTGAAGAAACGGGTTGGTGACAGGACTTCCAAGCTGGGAGGAAAAAGGATATGGAGAAGATTAAATTAACTGGGGAAACTTTGATGGAGTCAAGGTCAATCAAGACTCTAGATTCACATTTTTCATGCCCCCAGAAATGATTGTTCTCTCATGGAATGTAAGGGGCTTGAACAGTGGCCCTCGACAAAAAGTTGTTCATGATTTGGTTAGGAATCATTCTCCAGATGTTCTTTTTCTTCAGGAGACTAAATTATCTATAGATAATATGTTGGCCATGGCTCCTAAGTTGTGGAAATATGGTGAATGCTAGTGTATGGGGGCTCTTGGTGCTTCCAGAGGGGTGGCTTGCTTTTGGAACCCTCGGAAGATTCTCCCTCTCTGGTGGATGTCCTCTAGATCCTCTATATCCCTAGTCACCTCTTGGTATGAGACTGGTGAGTGTATTCTCCTCTCTAATGTGTATGCTCCTATTGAGTTTCTGGGTAAACAACTTATATGGTCCCATCTTTGTTTTGTTCATAGCTTAGCTTCTTACCATCCGTGGGTTATGGCTGGCGATTTTAATGCTATTGTGGAGTTGTCTGAGAAAAGAGGTAGTATTCCTAGGTTAGAGCCTTCTACTCTGTTATTCAGAGATAGCATTTCTAAATTAAATCTTATTGATGTTCTGCCACGTAATGGTCGCTTCACGTGGAATAATAGGAGAATTGGTGAGAGTTGTGTTACTGAGAGGCTAGATCGATTCTTGGTTTCCTGTTATTGGGTTGGAGACTTATGGTCCACTCGATTTAAAATTCTTGATTGGAGAGGTTCTGATCATTGGCCTATTAAGCTTAGTATTATCTCTGCTCGGGGGCCTCGTTCTCCCTCATTCAAGTTCTAGCTTATGTGGTTATGGGATCCTACTCTTTAGGAACATGTGGCTGAGTGGTGGCAGATTGGTAGACCAACTTTTGGTACAGCAATGTACACATTCTCCAAGCTTCTTCAGTTTGTCAAATATCATCTTAAAAGGTGGAATTGGTGATGTTTTGGTAATATCTTTCATGCTAAGGTTGCTGCCCAGGAGGAGTTGAATAATACTACGCGGTTGATTCATGAGAATGGGGCCTCTGAGGATCTTCTAAGGCAAGAGGCTAAGACTTTGAAAGTGGTTGAGGAATTTGAATTGCGGGAAGAAATCTATTGGAAGCAAAAGGCCCGGGTTGAATGGTTACAGGAAGGTGATAAAAACACTGCCTTCTTCTTCAATTCTATGAAGGACAGGAGGCATGGTAATTCCATTCCTATTCTGGTGAATGATAGGGGTGAATGTATTGCCTCGTTTCAGGAAATCTCTGCTGAGGCATCTCAGTATTTTGCTACTTTATTTAGGGAGGATTCACGAGGGGGCTCTGTTGAGGAAGCACAGGTTCTTTCTTCTATTCCTCAGTTGGTCTCTAGGGAGACGAATGAGTATCTGATGAAAGATATCTCTCTTGATGAGTTGGAGGGGATTGTGTTTTAGATGAAGAAGGGTAAAGCTCCTGGTCCCGATGGTTTCCTGATTAAATTTTTCAAGAATACTAGGATATCATAAAGTTGGATCTTCTCGTGATTGTCCTTGAATCCTAGAGGAATAAATAGATGCTTCGTGCTCTGAATTCCACCTTCCTTGCTCTCATACCTAAGTGTGAAGGGGCTGATAAGTTATCTCAGTTCTAGCCTATCTCTCTTTGCAATGTGGCTTATAAAATCATTTCTAAGTTATTGGCTAAGAGATTGAAGAAGTGGCTTAAAGTGCTGATTTCAGAGGAACAGAGTGGATTTGTGGTGGGTCGACAGATTCTTGACAGGGTTGTCATTGCTACGGAGACCATCCACTCCATGGACAACTCCCATGAGAAGGCTATGTTCATTAAGCTAGATATGGCTAAGGCTTATGATAGGGTTAGATGGTCTTTTTTGTAGAAGATCCTTATTTCTTTTGGTTTTGGTGAGGAGTGGATCCAATGGGTCATGAGCTATGTCACATCTGTTTCCTTCTTAGTTTTGATAAATGGAGATCATTCTAAACTTTTTGGTGCCTCAAGAGGTTTGCGCCAAGGGGATCCTCTTTCTCCGTATCTTTTTTGCTTCTTATGGAAGGCCTTGGATGTTTGTTGAAAAGAAGGGTGGAACTTGGCATCAGTCAGGGTTGGCGATGGGGTGGAGACTTGCATCTGCAATCTCATTTGCAGTTTGTTGATGATACTGCCCTGATGGGGATGGCTACTGTTAGGGAAGCTACTAACTTGAGGTAGGTGTTGGACATATATCTTGTTGTTTCAGGACAATTGATTAATGAGGAGAAGTCTTCCATATTCTTCTTCAATATGCTGACCCCCATTCAGAGAAGAATTGCTAATATCGTGAGGTTTCAGATAGGGGTTCTCCCTTTGACGTATCTAGACTTCCCAATTTCTGTTCGCCATCTTCCCAAGGGTTCTTGGTAGAATATTATTGATAAGCTCCATGCAAAAGTTAATCATTGGACCCACAGATGGTTGTC
Source organism: Cunninghamia lanceolata (assembly GCA_027924645.1). Classification (NCBI taxonomy): domain Eukaryota; kingdom Viridiplantae; phylum Streptophyta; class Pinopsida; order Cupressales; family Cupressaceae; genus Cunninghamia; species Cunninghamia lanceolata. The sequence goes on along the minus strand of BSBN01000584.1, from coordinate 13,181,429 downwards.
TTTTGCGCGGCGGGTTCAGTTTCTCAAGTCGGTGGTATAGCCTCTCCCTACCTATAGATGTATGCTTCAGGTGGCTCTGATGGGTTTTCTAAGGGAGTTGGATTCTCTTGAAAGGCAATTCTTATGGGCGAGAAGTTTGTCATCCTCCAAGTGGAGCCTGGTTAGGTGGGATGTTGTGTGCAGCCCAAAGCAATTTGGTGGTCTTGGTCTTCGACAGTCTGCGTTATCTGAAGTGGCTGTGGCTGCTAAGCTATTTTGGAGATGGTGTGTGGAACAGGATCAGCCGTGGGCCAGGATATTATCTCATAAGTATTTCTCAGGGATTCCACGGCAGGATCTCCCTTGTTACCCTCTTGAGGGGAAAGGTTTAGTGATTTGGAATACTCTTCAGAAGGGTGCAAAGCTTATCAAGGAAGGTTTATTTTGGATTTGTAGATGGGGAACTGAAGCTCTCTTATGGTTGGATTCTTGGGATGGATTCCCTCCACTTACTTCTTAGTTCCCCAACCTACTTCCTTTGTGCCAAAGATTTCTCAAGGCTGGCTAGGCTAGGTTGAGTGAATTCAAGTTTGTTGCTTCTTTTGGTCAATTGGAGGTAGCTCATTGGAAGGATCCCGCAGTGTGGCCAGATTTGGGACTTGCGGAAGAAAGTGCTGAGCTTCACAAGATTCTTCATAGTAGGAGTTGTAGTTCTCTTCTAGAAGAGGATATTCTTGCTTGGACCCATAATCCAAAGGGGGTTTACTCTGTTGCTTCTAGTTATCAGGTGTTATTGGTTCAGAAGCTAACTGGGGTTGAGGTTCATTGGTGGAAAAGGGTGTGGAATAAACTCTCATGGCCTAAATACAACTGCTTTGTTTGGACTTTGGCTTGGAATAGGTGCTTGACCTGGGATAACATTTGTAAATAGGGATTTCAAGGACCTTCAATCTATGTTTTGTGTGGGGGAGCGGAAGAGGATTCTTCGCATTTGTTCTTCCGGTGCCCCTTTGTTGTGCAGCTTTGGCATTGGTGGTGGGAGGTGTGGAAGCTTCCTTGTATTCATGCGTGCTCTTTGGTTGAATTCTGGGATAGTATGGGAAGACCTCCTTCTATGGCTTCCTTTTTGTAGGAAGTTTGGTTCGTGGGCCCTACCTTTCTGCTTTGGCAGATTTGGCTGGAGCGGAACCACCAAATTTTTCGTGATCAGAAGTTGGTGGGTCAGCAAGTTTGGATGTGTATGCTTGGAATGGTGTAGGAGTTAGTTTTAGCTAAATGTGATGTGGTTTTCCCCTTGGAGAGAGGTGATGCTGAGTTGGTGGCCAGACTGGGTCTTCAAGAAATACATTCTTCCTTTGTCAGTTCCAAGAACTGTAGGCATGGGAAAAAGAGGGTTCAACAGGTTGGAAGGTGGTTACCTCCTCCCAATAGATTTTTAAAGATCAATACTGATGGTTCTTCTAGGGGAAATTCTGGGCCTGCTGGAATTGGTGGGGTTGGCAGGGACTCAGCTGGGTCGGTGATTTTTCTGTTCTCTATACATGAGGGGCTGAAGACTGTTAACTTCATGGAGGGTTTAGCAATTCTTCATTATATTGAGAGGACCCTTTCTTTGGGATGGAGAAAGGTTATATGTGAAGCTGATTCACAGATTTTGATTAATCTCTTGAATGAGTGAAAGATATCTAATATAAATTGGTAGTTGGCTTCGGTGGTTCAGTGGATTCTTCAGGTTAGTTCTCGGATGGAGGAAGCATCCTTTGTTCACATCCCGAGGGAGTGGAATCATGCTACCGACTGCTTGGCCAAATGGGCCTCTGAGCATGATAGTGGTTGGAAGGTTAAGGATTGGGATCAGGTTAACCCTAAGCTACATCTGGATTTAGACTCGTTCTTGGAGGAGGATAGGAGGATACATGGGGATACTTGATGTTGTTTTATGCTGTGGGGTTTTTGCCTTGTTTTTTAGGGCTGGGTCCCTTGGTTATTATTGTAATGCTCTTTTCTGATTTCTAATAAAGTTTTTACTCCTTTGTTTAAAAAAAAAAGAGTTAGGGGTTAAAATTGAGTTTAGGGTTACTGTTTAGGTTAGAATTAGGGTACCTATCTTAAGGTTTAGATTCAAATTTAGAATAACCATAACCCTAATTCTAACCCCAACCTTAATCCTTACCTAATCCATATTCTAATCTTAATCCTAATTATAATTGTAACCCTAACCTAATCCTTATTATGATTCTAACTCTAACAATAGTAACCCTAACCCTAAATGTAACATTAACCCTAAAGAAGGATGTCATAACCCTGATTATAACCCTAACCCTACATATGACCCTAACACTAACACTAATCCTAATTATAATTTTAACCCTAACCTAATTCTTATTCTAAACCTAACCCTAAGTAAAATTCTAACCCTTACCCTAATTATATTTGTAAACCTAATTTTAATCCTGATCATAATTGTATCCCTAAACTGAACCCTAATTATAACTCCAACCCACTTGTAATTTGAACCCAAATTGTAACTATAAGCTTAACCCTAATACTAACCTTAACCCTAATTCTAACACTGACCTTAACCCTTACCCTTATTTTAACTCTAAGCATGATCCTGATTGAAACCCTAATAATAGTAACCCTAACCGTAATTGTAATGTTAACCCTAAAAAAGGATGGTGTAACACTAATTCTATCCATAACTCTGATTTTAAGGCCAACCCTTTGATTATATATCCACCCTAATTCTAATTTTAAGCCTTATTTTAACCCTAACCAATCATAATATTTTTTTGGTTATATATTTGTACTAATTAAAACCCTAATTATAACCAAACCCATTATCCTAATTCTAACTATAACCCTAATCCTAACTATAACTCGAACCCTAACCGTAATTATACTCCTAACCCTAACCTTAAACTAAACCCTAACTTAATTTTTTAAATAACCCTAACCCTAAGTAAAATTCTAACCCATACCCTAATTATATTTGTAAACCTAATTTTAATTGTGATCGTAATTGTATCCCTAAACCAAACACTAATTGTAACCTTACATCTAACCCTAACATTACTTCTAATCCTGACACTAATTTTAATAATAACCATATTTGTAACCCTAACCCTAATTATAACAAATCCCATAACCCTAATTCTGTACCTAACCCTAACCCTAACCCTAACCCTAAATATGACTCCAAAACTAACCCTAATCCTAATTATAATTGTAACCCTAACCTTTAATCCTTATTCTAACCCTAACCCTAATAATAGTAACCCTAACCCTAATTGTAACATTAACCCTAAAGAAGGATGTCATAACCCTAATTCTATCCATAACTCTAATTCTAAGGCCAACCCTTTGATTATATATCCACTCTAATTCTAATTCTAAGACTTATTTCAACCCTAACCCTTATTATAATCATAATATTTTTTTGGTTATATATTTGCACTAATTGAAACCCTAATTATAACCAAACCCATTATCCTAATTCTAACTATAACCCTAATTCTAGCTACAACCCTAATCCTAACTATAACCCAAACCCTAACCGTAATTATACTCCTAACCCTAATTGAAACCTTAACCTAATTTTTAAAATAACCCTAACCCTAAGTGAAATTCTAACCCTTACCCAAATTATATTTGTAAACCTAATTTTAATTGTGATCATAATTGTATCCCTAAATTGAACCCTAATTGTAAATCTAACCGTAACACTACTTCTAATCTTGTTACATTTAATCTTAGAAAATATATATAATATTTTATATTAATATTTCAAATTCCATTTCGTAATTTTATTTTAAGTAATTGAAACTATCTAATTATTTAATTAAAACCTTATAAGTATTGATTACAAAGAAGGGACTAGTAAAAAGACCATTTGAATTAACACCTAATCAATTTTAAATTATTTCTTCTTACTATTTGTTCTGTTGTTGTCTTTGAATTTTTTTTTAACTTTGTAAAAAATTGAGACCCTTTCCAAATCTTTTTTAATTAAAAATTCAATTTTAAATAGTAGATTGAGTTGAAAATTGTATTTTGTTTATGAATTTAGTTGCTAATTTATGAAACCTAATGTGAAATATCCCAAAGTTAAAAAGAAAATACACCGTGGGCTTCCCCATCTAAGTCTCTTATTTTATCTAAGATTTTGGAAATCAAATTTAAAAAAAAATCAATAAAATTAGCACATTTGTTAAACGAGTGCTTTCATTGACAAGTTTCATAGAGAATTCATTACATGTTTTTTGGCCGTGGGGCCGGGGGAGGGATTTGCATTAAAGAAGCCGTGAGTCTAGTGATAGTGAAAGTGGATTCTTATTCAATAAATCCTATCCTAGTGGGCTCCTCACTAGTATATTTATATTTTACAAAAATATATCTAAAATATGTTCAAAGATATCATTCTTGGCCTATTCCACTTGTATGTGGTAAATTGAGCAAAAAATAGGCTTCTCCAAAAGGACATCTTTCAGTATATTTTAGATATAATTTTTTAAAATATAAATATGCTAATAACTATAGCATTGATTTTATATGTAAAATAAATATATGATTAAATAATATATATATATACATATATATATAATTAACTATAATATTAAATATTATGAAAGTGTTAATGATTACCCATACACAACCATGGATAGAATGTCTTGAACAAACTACAGTTAATGCAATTTTTAATGTAACATATTTGGTTGCATCTCAAGCTCAAAGGAATCCATCAAGTGATGAGTCATGGGCCATGGAAATCAAACAATTAGTGTCTCAATTAGAAGAAGCACACTCATAGTTTACTAGCATTCCAATCCATTTTCATTTTTACCAAAAATATTGTATCAATAAGTAGATTATGAATATTGCAGAAATGACTAACTATGGAATTTTATAATTTCATTATTTTGTAATGGAAGGTTTAACTCTACTATTAGGAGTGGTCAATTTGATTGCAATTAAGAGAGTTTGGCTCTTATGAGATCAACTTAGTTGAACCTATTATGAGTAGAGATGAAGGATTCAAAAAAGATGTTGGCTCTTTGCAAGTAGGTTCAAGAGCAAGTATATTACCCTTTTTCTTGCCATTTTTAACATATAGCTCTTAAATGTGGTACCCATATACAAATCTTTTGTTCTTCTACATGTACTATGTGATGCATGAATTTTAAGAATTTGACAAAATGAGGAAATATAAAATGTGACATTTTCAATAAAGATGCATCTTCTCCTCAAGAGAATAACTTGGAGCTACTTTCATGACCAATACTTGCATAAGATTTCCTTTGATATCATTAATTTGTAATCTATGCAAATCATGTATATACTAAATAGATAATAATTCTTCCAATACATATCTATCAATACACCAATGGACTAGAATTTAGCATACTAAAAACTGAACATTTATTTAATTACAAAAGAAGGGCTCATTTCTACCATCAAAAAATCATATCAATATCAAGCTCAAATGTATGGTGCAATATAGCTTAACAACAAATATACTATGGAAAAATCAAATCTATAGAATTCCTTGCAATATTCTATGAAGATTGGCCTTTCTCTCTTACTTATTGGATGTACTTCATTCATTAATGTATGCTTCCTTTTCCCACTAATTGGATGCATTTCATCATTTAGAGTAAAAATGAGTCGATATTGTTTGCATAAATGCTTTTCCTACATGCTAAAATTACTTAGAGGCTATCAATTACATTTAAGACACTCTCAAAATAATGGAGGCAACTAGACAAATACACTAGAAATCAAGCATGGTCAACTATATAATGCAATGTGGCCTCCAGCTTCCTCACACTTTTCAAAATGGTACGATTTAGAGAAGAACAATGATTTCACTATACAATTAAAGTTTCAATAATTCTTTCCACTCTTTGACAAGTATATGAATCCAAATGAAATGTACAAATGCCATCCTCTTAAACTTATAATATTGATGAGAATTGAAGAGACATTTCCTAAAACACAAAATCATTGTCCATCACGGGATTACTAAACTAAGCTTAGTTGCATAAACATAATGGGAAAAAGTGTTCTATTGTGTGATTGAGTTGGGGCTATTGTCAAGCATTCTAATAGAAAACCCTACATTAAAGATCAAGTTATGGTACTTCTTAATTCATGCCAATGATCCAAACATGATATGTGTCCATTGGGAACTACACTTAGGGAAACACATCATTTGTTTAAGAACCTAATAATTCACCTTTCAAACCTCTTCACTATACCCATTGCACACTAAAGTGTAGTTATGTCTAACAATAGCAACATCCCATCTCTAATCTTAATTGATTCAAACCTCTTCCATGTACCAAAACAATTGGAAACAATATCACTTATTCAAGTGACTCAAAAATGGACATTTACAGCATCTCAAAAGTTCAACAAATGGAAAGAACACTTAACGTCAACTATTATTTGAGTCTCCCCTCGTTTCACTACCATCCCAACAATAGATGATCAATATTTTCAAAAACATTCACAACGATAGTGGTTCATTAGAGAAAGATATTATAGCCCATTGAGAAAGAATTTCAAATAACTACAATCGATAGAATTTACAATGTACACTGATAATGAACTCCTTCTGATAGGGACATGTAATGCATGAAGATAGTCCTGATGAATGGCAAGTCTTTTTAAGTCTGTACCTAGCCATGCCATTTCAACTGGATGGGCTCAACATGCTTGGGAAATAAGATGAGTACTGGTTAACGGTACTATCACTTGCAAATAATTGACTGAAACAAATAAACTTTACTTGCATTTTACTCACTACTATTCAAAAACAACTTTACTTGCATGCATGCCACAATATTTAATTTACTCCATTTCTTTTATAATGAAACACAACAACACATATCACCACATTCTTTCAAGGTCCAAATGATGGATGGAAAACAACCATGCTTTCTTCTCAAGAAATTCCAATGTTTAATGTGCAATTATAAAGGAACTGCTAATTATTTTTATCTACAAGCCATCTCAGTGTACCCATTGCACACTAAGGTAAGCCATATGGAGGGATTGAAAGCATAGAGACTACATTAAAAAACCACATGAAAGGAGTAAAATAAAATCAATGATGGTTGGGCCAACATCAAGAGCACATGTCAAGGCCTTGATGAAATGATTAATTCATATTGCATGGCTCATTATAGGAAAGCCATGGTAAAGTGAAGTTGGAAATTAAAAACTTAATGTAATAACATGTTGGGCAGATCATGCATTGATGAACAAGGAAAAAGTGATAGTTTTTAATTTTAGAATTCAAAGAAAAGCTTGTTGGGTCGATTCATGCAAAACGCCCAAAAGAGGGCAGTAAAAATATCTAAAAGGGAGGGCAAAAAAAGAATCGAGGGTTCAATTCCTCCCGCACACACCTAATTTCATGCAGTGGCTGCCCAGTGGGCATCTCTGAGGCAACCGACGAGAGATTTTTTTTTTCCACACTATCCATGGTTGAATTAGTTGAAGAGATATCCTCACAACAATCGGGAGATATAATCATTTCTCCTATTGAAGTCCATGGAGAAATTTTTTCAGATGAAAGCCTAAAAGAGGAAGATAATGTGCTGTCAAAGAGCTTCAAGAATTTGAGACCTAATTTAGTAGAGGCATTACCATCATCGTCGCCATCATCGTCATATGTTCTTGAGAATAATTTGTCGTTTGGTAAGCTAAATGTGCAAGCTCCTGAGTTTATTCCTAGAGTACAAACACTAGGACCTGTTCAAACAAGTATTCACACACCCAGTCTTGCCTTTATCGACTTTATGCCATCGCCATTGCTGTCACCGCAGTTGGTTGAGCAATAGCACGAGACCAAGCCCACAGTCGCCTCTACTTTTTCTTTGAAACCTCTGATCAAGGAATTGAGGCAAAAGGTTGTCAAACAGGTAGGCAGATGCTAAAATATATGTTATTTCTTGTTTCGAGAATCAAAATTACTTTTTATCTAGTTAAAGGCAACAACAGGACTTCCCAAGATTAATTTATAAATGCTTCTAGAAAAACCTTTTGAAGTTTTTCTGCATGGACATTTTGTCCCACGATATGAAGAGCATGTCTTATTTTATGCCCATTTTGCTTGAAATTTTAAATTTTGATAGCTTTTCTAGAAAACATGTCTTTTTTATTTTCCCCCTATATTTGATGATTATGGTCTTCTTCCTTATACTTGCCTGGGGCTTTTCTCTGCTTCCCTAAGCTCCTTTAAGGGAAAATGTTTTAGTTCAAGCATATTCTAGTTGAAAGTTTTAAGTGAACTGTTTTGGAAATGTATACTTACTTAGCTTATGAGAAAGGCCAAAATTAGGCACAGTCTAGGTTAAAGTTTGGAAGAAGATGATTTAATGTGAAAGATGTCAAGTAGGGCATGGTAAAGTTCAAAGTTTGAAATCAGAAGATTTTGGATTTCTATGCTTCCCTTGCTTTAATTAAAGTTTTAGGGTCTGTTTAGTTTACAGTTTTAAAGTATAAAATTTTGGAAACATATATGTTGTCCAAGCTTTTAATTGAATCAAACCTTGCATAATGATATGAAAATAGTTCAAATCAATTTTTTCCTTATCTCAGATTTAGTGCAGTTGTAGCATGAAATCATTAAATTAGTTTTTCTTTTGAGCTAGTTACACATGTAATGAGGGATATTTATACCTAGATATATATATACACACAAACACACATATGCATATATTTTATCATGTTCAATACTTGCATCTTTCTATATATGACTAAAATCTCTTTATCCCTGTCATAAAAAAACAACATGAATACAGTTAGGAAAACATGAATTTTAGATAGTATTTGCATCTTAAATAAATATCGCATGAAGTTCATGTTAGAAGTATAATATGCATAAAGAATCATCATAGATCTCGTATTTGCAAGAAAATTAATTAGAAATTCACGTTAATTTTTTGCATAAAAAGAAAAAAGGAATTATTTATTGGGCATATGCATGTTCTGCCATGGATTGTCTTTGTAAAGAAAGTAGTTTATTTTTCTATGCGTGTGGTGGGTTTACCTTTCGGGAAAGGGTGTTGAATATGGGCTAATAGAGAAGGTTGATCCTCTTTTTGGGATCCACCAGAATATTCATAAGTGCTTTGGCCAAAGCCATGTTTTCATTGAAAGAGATGAATGTTTGCCTAGTAAAGTATATTGATATGTTTCTCTATCATATCTTGATAGTCGGGCATTGCATGTTCATGTTATAAATACATGTAGATATATCAAGTTGCACCAGGTTTCCATCATGCCTATTCTTTCCAGGTTTCTAGGTATTTCATGCAGGGTCAGGTATTGATGTAAATTTTATGCATTCAAGTGAGGAATCTGTGCGATCTGATCTGTATCTGCTTATCAAAATCAAATAAAATTAGATATATGCGATGGATGAAAGTCATAAGTAGAGAGAAGCTTCCAACCTCTACTCCCTTTTTCTTTCCACGTGCTTTCCTACTCATGCATTAGTTGAATATAAATAATAAATGATTTGATGCACTATTTGTTGTCTTTTGTCATCCCTTTTTCTTTCCACGCGCTTTCCTACTCATGCATTAGTTGAATATAAATAATAAATGATTTGATGCACTATTTTGTTGTCTTTTGTTATTTATTAATTTTTTCAAATGAATGGTTGAGATGCATTCTATAGTAGTCCTTTTAATCTGGATCATTTGCCTATGTATTTGAGGTAGTGCTACTCACTAAGGGAAGGCTTTCAGCCTAAATATAAACTATTTAGTGATAGGCCTATAAATATTTGTAGCTATCAGCCATTTGATAGCACCTTTGGTGCTTTTACTAGTATATATATTTTTTAAATATTATTTGACCATTCCATTTCGCCTTTGTTTGGTGTTCCCATCATCAGGTTTTTCCAGTTTATGCGGCTTCTTCCTAGAATAGATAGAGAAATGAAGAAAGACATTCCCTGTTGAGGCCTTCCTCAGAAAATATAGAGGAGTGGTAAAGAAAATCCTAAGAAAAAAAGAAACCTTGGCTGTATGAATGTGTCATGATTTATAAATTAACGAGAGATGCATTGCGTTAGGTTCCTGCCGATGATGTGGTAAATCTAATGATTGTTGTTGTAATTAATAGTTGTTATGTCCTATTGTATGTGTCTATTTTGAAATTGCATTAGGACTATCATTAACTTTTTGAAATCCAGAAGTTGAATTTGAAAGATTTAGTAAGTTGAAGAAGTATCCAAATTATTTGACAATGAGATTAAATATAAACTATAGCATCGTTGCTCAAATTTTTCATTCTAGTACTTGGTTTTTGCTTGGGTTTGAATCAATATTGTCACATATATCATTAAACATTACTATGTATTAAACCATAATGGTGGGAAATGTCATATATTCTGCTTTCAAGGTAGAAATATTGACAAACAAAATTGAAGTAGAGAAGAAGATAATATTGTTCAATGTGACATAATTCTTTTCAAGTGCCCATATTAGTTATCTCTATACTATTCTCTTGTAAAATTTGTTGAAGATCAATGTCTAATTTATTAACAAAGGAACTACAACATTGGTGGTGTAAACATGCATGCCATGCTTGTCCAATTGTAGTTATTGCTATCAAGGAAGGAACTTCTAGATTACTTGATCCAACAAACATGATTCTATACAAGCAATGTTGTTATTGTGAAAAGAAGATTGAGCAATAGAGATGCATGACTATGAACATGAAAATGAGCATTCAAGATTACAATTATAACTAGTCAACGGGTCTTCTTCCAAAGGCCTTTCAATGGCAATGTCAGTGTTGGATTTGGTAGTACCCCTAAGAAGAGAAACGGGTACTTCCAAATTGCTTGAAGAACCTCCAAGTAATTGATGATTCTTCTCTATCATTCTTGTTGAAGACTGCATGGAATTATTTGTGACCAAGTCACAAAAGTCGTACATTTTAGCTTCTATTGCAAAATATTTCATGGTCAAATTTCCACATGTATAATTAGAGAAAGCATCTTGCAACATGTTAGTATGGTGAATATAATCTATATTCAATATGAAGAAAGACATGAAAGCACGAAAAGGAAGAACCAATTGATTGGAAATGAACTTAGATGGATTTGAACCCATGCAGATGAAATGTGTAATTGCTCTGATGCCTCTCATCGATATGGCTGCAATATCATAAGCATATGCAACCTCTTCTACTGTATCAAATGTTCCAAACCATTGACATTTCTTGGAGTTTGGGTCCCAGATTTCTACAGCATAAGGATCCCATGGGCATTGTCTAACACCTCTGTATTTACCTGTATTCATGGAATGTTTGGATTTAGTATCGTTGAGGTACATGTCTTTGGTTTTCCTTGAGCCTTTTGACTTTAATTGCAAGGTATTGGTGGGTTGAACATTAACATGGTTTGATGTGGAGGAAGAATGAATAGTGCATAGGATTCTAGTCCATTTTCATTTTTACCAAAAAAATTGTATCAATAAGTAGATTATGAATATTGCAGCAATGACTAACTAATGAATTTTATAATTTCATTACTCTGGAATGGAAGGTTTAACTCTACTATTAGGAGTGGTCAATTTGATTGCAATTAAGAGAGCTTGGCTCTTATGAGATCAACCTAGTTGAACCTATTATGAGTAGAGATGAGGGATTCAAAATAGATGTCGGCTCTTTGCAAGTAGGTTCAAGACCAAGTATATTACCCTTTTTTTTGCCATTTGTAACATATAGCTCTTAAATGTGGTACCCATATACATCTATTTTGTTCTTCTACATGTACTGTGTGATGCATGAATTTTAAGAATTTGACAACACGAGGAAATATAAAATGTTACATTTTCAATAAAGATGCATTTTCTCCTCAAAAGAATAACTTGGAGCTACTTTCATGACCAATACTTGCATAAGAATTGCTTTGATATCATTAATTTTTAATCTATGCAAATAGATAATAATTATTCCAATACATATCTGTCAATACACCAATGGACTAAAATTTAGCATACTAAAAACTAAACATTTATTTTATTACAAAAGAAGGGCTCATTTCTACCATCAAAAAATTATATCAATATCAAGCTCAAACATATGGTGCAATATAGCTTAGGAACAAATATACTTTGGAAAAATCAAGTCTACAGAATGCCTTGCAATATTCTATGGAGATTGGCATTTCTCTCTTACTTATTGCATGTACTTCATTCATTAATGTATGCTTCCTTTTCCCACTAATTGGATGCATTTCATCATTTAGAATAAAAATGATTTGATATTGTTTGCATAAATGCTTTTCCTACATATTAAAATTACTTAGAGGCTATTAATTACATTTAAGACACTCTCAAAATAATGGAGGCAACTAGACAAATACAATAGAAATCAAGCATGGTTAGCCATATAATGCAATGTGGCCTCCACCTTCCTAACACTTTTCAAAATGGTACCATGTAGAGAAGAACAATGATTTCAATGTATAATGAAAGTTTCAACAATGCTTTCCACTCTTTGACAAGCATACGAATCCAAATGAAATGTACAAATGCCCTCCTCTTAAATGTGAAATGATTGATCCAAAACACATTGGTAAATCTAAAATGATTGATCCAAAACACACTGATAAGAAATTCAAGATTAAGAATTTTTAAGGATTAACTTGTAAATGTGAAATGATTGATCCAAAACACACTGATAAGAAATTCAAGATTTTTTACTACAGTAAAAATACTTGTTATATTATTTGTGTTAGTTATATATAATATTTAATAATTACATACATTTTAATATAGAGAATGATATATTTAATATAATAGCTAATAAAAAAATATTGTATATATAATATTTAAATTTAATATTATATATTTAATATTTAATGTTTAATATTATAGTTAGTAATAAAATATTTATGAATAATATTTAATTATATTTGTGATTAATTCATATATTTATTTTATATATAAAATAAATATTATAATTCATGCAGTTATTTACTATAATTACGTGGAAGGTATTCCTTATGTAAAATGGACAAACTAGTTTCATGCTAGATTTTTAAGGTTAGACTTTTAATTGCCCAATTGGCTCTCATCATCTAAGGTGTGAAATTGGTAAATGGACGGTCCCCAAGCAGGTTTGGGACGAAAGGTTATACAATTTCTGTAGCCAAAGGGTAGTTGAAACTAAGTGGCACTTCATCTTTGAGTGCCTTGTCTATGAAGATATCCACACTCAATAAGGGAAAAACTTGAAAGGGGGAAATTTAAAGGGGCTATTCGAGGAAACTAATCCCCACATAATGTCAGTTTCTTGGTTAAGATACATAGCAAAAGAGTCAACATCGAGAAGATTGGAAAGTGTCTTAGGGCTATGGCTCTTGTTCCCTTAAGTTGCTGGCCTCTGGATGTCATTAAAATTTGTATTCATTCATTCAAATGGGTACATAACGTCTTACTAAAACTTCTCTTAATCCCTTAAGCTGCTAGCCTCTGGACGTCATTAAATTTCACATTCATTCATTTCATTCATTCAAATGGGTACACAACGTCTTACTAAAACTTCTCTTGATCCCTTAAGCTGCTAGCCTCTGGATGTCATTAAATTTCACATTCATTCATTTCATTCATTCAAATGGGTACACAACGTCTTACTAAAACTTTTTGAATATTTTAATGAAATAAATCGACAAAACCATTTTATCGGTCAGTGCTATGTCCATATTAAACAGATGAATGATTCATTTAAGTTGTATGACCCACCACAATATAGGTCCATTAAGGATTAAAACCAAAAGCAACAAGCATTGTAAATAAAACAAACTCAAATCAAAACAATGTAAGGCATAATTAAAAATTCAAAGTAAAAAGATAATTAAAATAACTTAAACACAGTTAAAAGTCCTAGGCTATATGGGATTTTAAATAATGAATAATTAATAACTATATTTGAATATTATATTTTAAAGTTATATATTTAGATTAATATATTGTATAATTTAATATTTATTATTTAGTTATATATGTTTTATATATAAAAAATAATACACTACTTATATATATTATATAATATATTTTATATAATGTACACTATTAAATTATTATAATAATAATATTATAAAATTGGATATTTGATTATATATTTATTTTATATAACTATATTATAATTATATTTATTATTATTTTTAATATATATCTTTATGAAAAAGTGGACAAAACCTCTCAAATAAATAAAAAATTAAAAAAAACCTTGTTCAAAATAAGTGGTTTTTAACTCATTTATTGAAATAGCTAGAACTTTGCTTACATTGTATCAGAAAATAAAAATTGTTCACAAAACAATTCCTCTATGCTTTATTCCCCACATAGAACCATTACATAAAAGTGAAGTCAATTTTATTGCAACAGAAAACAAAAATTGTTCACAAAATAGTTCCTCTATGCTTTATTCCCCACATAGAACCACTGCATAAAAGTGAAGTCAGTTTTCAGATATGTCAATTGTAATGCCCTTAGGCTTACTCTCACCTATCTTGGGAATTGTCACAATGAGCATCTCGTTTGCCATCTTGGCCTTCACTTGATCCAACTTGGCATTCTGTGGTAGGTGGAGGTGGTGATAGAAAGTACTCTCCCAACAATGCCACTTGTCATTCTTGTACACCTCATCCTTCTTACACTCCCCACTTATACGCAAAATATGTCCCTCTTCCAGTTGGACTTCCACATCTTCCTTTGTCAAACCTTCCAAAACCAAAAACAAAAAAGTTAATACAAATCAATTATACACATTTTTTTCCAAAAACTTTTACTTTCAAAAAGAATATTATCATATAATTTAAATGATATTTTATGAGAATTCAATTAAATAATCTAAAATCAATCTTCATACAATTTTGAGTCAATATTTTTTATGAATTAATAAATATTACTCAAAACTACAAACTTAAATCTTCATAAAACAATATACAAATTAATATACTAAAAAAAATACCATCTAAATTGTCATAACCTATTAAAACCCCCCATAAACTATACCAGGCAAGTTAGCTTTAAAGATGTGGGTATGATCAGTTTCAAGCCAATTCACATGAATATGAAGCCTAATAGGGTCGGACACCCGCATAGCGGGATCCCTCGAATCAAAATTGAACAATTAATTTTTAATGGAAAGAGAGGTCATTAAACTAAATATTAATTTTCTTTGTATTAATTTACCCTGCCATTACCAATTCTTAGCTCTAATAACAATTAGTTTTAAATAGAATAATTTTCAATAATTTAATGGAATTAATTCCCATGAAAAAAATCTAAAGCAGTCATTAAACTAAGTATTAATGTTCTTTGTGGCTTTTCAAGATTGAAGAACGCTAACCCTCATTAAACCAAAGTAAAGTAATTTACCATGGCGTTAATTTTCTTTGTGTCTTTTAAAAATTTGTTTTGACTAAAAAGATATTAATTAAATTATAAGTTACTTTTAACTGCAATTTTCTTTCTATTTTAATGAGTACCCTGTAAATAGAATAAGAGTAAATAATACACAATATCTAATCTAACCTTCTATAATAATAGCAATTCCATCACTTCATAAATTCATTTTGCAAGAAAAGAAAAAAAAAAGTTGCATAGTGATGCCCTTACCTATTAAACTTCTACTCCTTATTATTAAAATTCTGCTCCTTCATTCAATTTGCTCTATTTTTATTTTGATTTGTGTTTGAGTACCACTTATATTTATACACATTATTTTATTTATGTAGGCTTTATTTTTATGTTCATTGATTTAATAAGACTATGTGGGTTATATATATTTAATTTAAAATAATTTATTATTATTTTTTAAAAACTATGTGGGCTTTATAATAACTTACAAAAACTACAATTTAACCTACCAATTTAACCTACCAAAGCAAGGTGCTAAAAGTGGGAAGGCTAAGCCTCTAGAAACTTCAAGAACATTCCCAGTGAAGCATTATAGTAATGCAACCTAATCAATTTTTAATTATATTTCAACAATTCCCTATTTAAACTAGAACTCCAAAGAAGCATAAGTTATGTTTAACAAAGATGAATCAGAAGAACTTTGAGACTTGGTATTTGATATCTTAACAAGTGCCATGTAGTGGTCATACCACTAACTTTAAAGTATTGTAATAAGAGTATTTGTTTGAGTTAAAAATTTAATGAAAATGTATTTTGAAATAATATAAGAATTAGGTTAAGTTGCAGTTTCATATAAATAATTTGAGGAAACATGGATAAATGAGTTGTCACAAAGTCACCCTCAATTAAAAAAATTTGTATAAAACTTAAAATTTGAACTATATAATATGATAGAGTTATCTATACCCCATTCCAAAGGCAATTGACATACATTGGCATACATGTAAATAAAGTTGTTGTGAAAGTTGCACATGTAGTAAATGCAACTAAATGCAGATAGGTTATGGTGAGCCCTTCAATCACTATTGCATCTTTGCAAAAACTATGTAACAACTACAAATTAACTATAGTATCTCTCTAGAAGTACTTTTGATATATATTTTAAATATAGTTATGCTAGTAGCATATAGAGCGGCAAGCCTAATTCTAACTATATTGTATAATTTTAAGAATTATTACAATTATATAATATAATTTTATAATATATTATGTAATAATTATATATAATATAATATATATAATAATTATAATTATGTTATATATTATATTTAGGATTAGAGTTACGGGTTAAAATTAAATTTAGGGTTAGTGTTTTGGTTAGAATTAGGGTACCTATCTTAAAGTTTAGATTCAAATTTAGAATAACCCTAACCCTAATTCTAACCCTAACCTTAACCCTTACCTAATCCTTATTCTAACCCTAACTCTAATAATAGTAACCCTAACCCTAAATGTAACATTAACCCTAAAGAAGGATGTCATAACCCTAATTATAACCCTAACCCTAAATATGATCCTAACACTAACCCTGATCCTAATTATAACTTTAACCCTAACCTAATTCTTATTCTAACCCTAACCTTAAGTTAAATTCTAACCCTTATCGTAATTATATTTGTAAACCTAATTTTAATCCTGATCATAATTATATCCCTAAATTAAACCCTAATTGTAACTCCAACCCTACTTGTAATTTGAACCCAAATTGTAACTATAACCCTAAAGCTAACCTTAATCTTAACAATAATCTTAACCCTAATCCTAACTATAACCCTAACCCTAATACTAACCCTAACCCTAATTCTAACCCTGACCTTAACCCTTACCCTTATTTTAACTCTAAGCATGATCCTGATTGAAACCCTAATAATAGTAACCCTAACCCTAATTCTAACCCTGACCTTAACCCTTACCCTTATTTTAACTCTAAGCATGATCCTGATTGAAACCCTAATAATAGTAACCCTAACCCTAATTATAACATTAACCCTAAAAAAGGATGGTGTAACACTAATTCTATCCACAACTGTAATTTTAAGGCAAACCCTTTGATTATATATCCACCCTAATTCTAGTTCTAAGCCTTATTTTAACCCTAACCAATCATAATACTTTTTTGGTTATATATTTGCACTAATTAAAACCCTAATTATAACCAAACCCATTATCCTAATTCTAACTATAACCCTAATCCTAACTATAACCCAAACCCTAACCGTAATTATACTCCTAACCCTAACCTTAAACTAAACCCTAATTGAAACATTAACCTAATTTTTAAAATAACCCTAACCCTAAGTAAAATTCTAACCCTTACCCTAATTATATTTGTAAACCTAATTTTAATCGTGACTATAATTGTATCCCTATACCAAACCCTAATTGTAACTCTAACTATAACCCTACATCTAACCCTAACATTACTTCTAATCCTGACACTAATATTAATCATAACCATAATTGTAACCCTAATTATGTACCTAACTCTAACCCTAACCCTAAATATGACCCTTACACTAACCCTAATCCTAATTATAATTGTAACCCTAACCTTTAATCCTTATTCTAACCCTAACCCTAATAATAGTAACCCTAACCCTAATTGTAACATTAACCCTAAAGAAGGATGTCATAACCCTAATTCTATCCAGAACTCTAATTGTAAGGCCAACCCTTTGATTATATTTCTACGCTAATTCTAATTCTAAGCCTTATTTTGACCCTAACCCTTGTTATAATCATAATATTTTTTTGGTTATATATTTACACTAATTGAAACCCTAATTATAACTAACCATAATTATACTTCTAACGCTAATTGAAACCTTAACCTAATTTTTTAAATAACCCTAACCCTAAGTGAAATTCTAACCCTTACCCTAATTATATTTGTAAACCTAATTTTAATTGTGATCTTAATTGTATCCCTAAACTAAACCCTAATTGTAACTCTAATTGTAACCCTACATCTAACCCTAACACTACTTCTAATCTTGTTACAATTAATCTTAGAAATTATATATAATTTTTTATATTAATATTTCAAATTCCATTTCCTAATTTTGTTTCAAGTAATTGAAAACTATCTAATTAATTAATTAAAACCTTATAAGTATTGATTACAAAGCAACGACTAGTAAAAAGAACATTTGAATTAACACCTTATCAATTTTAAATTATTTATGTCTTACAACTATTTGTTCTGTTGTCGTCTTTCAATTTTTTTTAACTCTGTAAAAAATTGAGACCTTTTCAAAATCTTTCTTAATTAAAAATTCAATTTTAAATTGTAGATTGAGTTGGAAATTGTATTTTGTTTATGAATTTAGTTGTTAATTTATGAAACCTGATGTGAAATATGCCAAAGTTAAAAAGAAAATACAGGGAACTTTTAACATTGTTTTTTAGGGTGGTTATGCTAAGATACATATGAACTGGTGTTAATCGTGGGCTTTCCCATCTAAGTCTCTTATTTTATCTAAGATTTTGGAGATCAGATTTTTTTTAAAAAATTAATAAAATTAGCACATTTGTCAAACGAGTTCTTTCATTGACAAGTGTTTCATAGAGAATTCATTACATGTTTTTTGGCCGTGGGGCGGGGGGGAGGGATTTGCTTTAAAGAAGCTGTGATTCTAGTGATAGTGAAAATGGATTCTTATTCAATAAATCTTATCCTAGGGGGCTCCTCACTAGTATATTTATATTTTACAAAAATATATCTTAAATATGTTCAAAGATATCATTCTTGGCCTATTCCATTTGTATGTGGTAAATTGAGTAAAAAATACGCTTCTTCAAAAGGATATCTCTCCGTATATTTTAGATATAATTTTTTAAAATATAAATATGCTAGTAACTATAGAAATGATTTTATATGTAAAATAAATATATGATTAAATAACAAATCTATATATATATATATATATATATATATATATATATATATATATATATATATAATTAACTATAATATTAAATATTATGAAAGTGTTAATGATTACCTATACACAACCACGGATAGAATGTCTTGAACAAACTATAGTTAATGCAATTTTTAATGTAACATATTTGGTTGCATCTCAAGCTCAAAGGAATCCATCAAGCAATGAGGCATGGGCCATGGAAATAAAAAAATTAGTGTCTCAACTCAAAGAAGCACACCCATAGTTTACTAGCATTCTAGTCCATTTTCATTTTTACCAAAAAAAATTGTATCACTAAGTAGATTATGAATATTGCAGCAATGACTAACTATTGAATTTTATAATTTCATTACTTTGTAATGGAAGGTTTAACTCTACTATTAGGAGTGATCAATTTGATTGCAATTAAGAGAGCTTGGCTCTTATGAGATCAACTTAGTTGAACCTATTATGAGTAGAGATGAGGGATTCAAAAAAGGTGTTGGCTCTTTGCAAGTAGGTTCAAGAGAAAGTATATTACCATTTTTCTTGCCATTTTTAACATATAGCTCTTAAATGTGGTACCCATATACAACTCTTTTGTTCTTCTACATGTACTATGTGATGCATGATTTTAAGAATTTGACAACACGAGGAAATATAAAATGTGACATTTTCAATAAAGATGCATATTCTCCTCAAAAGAATAACTTGGAGCTACTTTCATGACCAATACTTGCATAAGATTTCCTTTGATATCATTAATTTGTAATCTATGCAAATCATGTATATACTAAATAGATAATAATTCTTCCAATACATATCTGTCAATACACCAATGGACTAAAATTTAGCATACTAAAAATTGAACATTTATTTTATTACAAAAGAAGGGCTCATTTCTACCATCAAAAAATTATATCAATATCAAGCTCAAACGTATGGTGCAATATAGCTTAACAACAAATATACTTTGGAAAAATTAAGTCTACAGAATGCCTTGCAATATTCTATGAAGATTGGCATTTCTCTCTTACTTATTGCATGTATTTCATTCATTAATGTATGCTTCCTTTTCCCACTAATTAGATGCATTTCATCATTTAGAGTAAAAATGAGTCGATATTGTTTGTATAAATGCTTTTCCTACATGCTAAAACTACTTAGAGGCTATCAATTACATTTAAGACACTCTCAAAATAATGGAGGCAACTAGACAAATAAACTAGAAATCAAGCATGGTCAACCATATAATGCAATGTGGCATCTACCTTCCTAACACTTTTCAAAATAGTACCATTTAGAGAAGAACAATGATTTCAATATACAATTAAAGTTTCAACAATGCTTTCCACTCTTTGACATGCATACGAATCCAAATGAAATGTACAAATGCCCTCCTTTTAAATGTGAAATGATTGATCCAAAAAACATTGGTAAATGTAAAATGATTGATCCAAAACACACTGATAAGAAATTCAAGATTAAGGATTTTTAAGGATTAACTTGTAAATGTGAAATGATTGATCCAAAACACATTGGTAAATGTAAAATGATTGATCCAAAACACACTGATAAGAAATTCAAGATTTTTTACTATAATAAAAATACTTTTTATATTGGGTAGGGAACCTGGCTTGATTGGCATGAGGTCACAAGGTCCAGTCTCCCTCGTGCCCACCTGATATTGTAAGTCCAGTTTATAGCTCCTGTCAAAAGCATTTATCCATGTTGAATAAAAAAAATACTTTTTATATTATTTATGTTAGTTATATATAATATTTAATAATTACGTACATTTTAATATAGAGTCTGATATATTTAATATAATAGCTAATAAAAAAATATTATATATATAATATTTAAATTTAATATTATATATTTAATATTTAATGTTTAATATTATAGTTAGTAATAAAATATTTATGTATAATATTTAATTATATTTGTTATTAATTCATATATTTATTTTATATATAAAATCAATATTATAATTCATGTAGTTATTTAGTATAATTACGTGGAAGGTATTCCTTATGTAAAATGGACAAACTAGTTTCATGCCAGAGTTTTAAGGTTAGACTTTTAATTGCCCAATTGAGGGTTGGCTCTCATCATCTAAGGTGCAAAACTGGCCAAGCAGGTTTGGGATGAGAGGTTATACAATTTATATATCCAAAGGGTAGTTGAAACTGAGTGGCACTCCATCTTTGAGTGCCTTGTCTATGAAGATATCCACACTCAATATGGGAAAAACTTGAAAGGTGCTTTTTGAGGAAACTAATCTCCACATAATGGCTGGCTTCTTGGTTAAGATACATAGCAAAAGAGTCAACATTGAGAAGATTGGAAAGTGTCTTAGGGCTGCGGCTCTTGATCCCTTAAGTTGCTAGCCTTTGGACGTCATTAAAATTTGCATTCATTCATTTCATTCATTCAAATGGGTACACAATGTCTTACTAAAACTTCTCTTGATCCCTTAAGTTGCTAGCCTCTGGACTTCATTAAAATTCACATTCATTCATTTAAATGGGTACACAATGTCTTACTAAAACGTTTTGAATATTTTAATGAAATAAATTGACAAAACCATTTTATCGATCAGCCCTATGTCCGTATTAAATGGATGAATGCTTCATTTAAGTTGTATGACCCACCATAATATAGGTCCATTAAGGTTTAAAACCAAAAGCAACAAGCATTTTAAATAAAGCAAACTCAAATCAAAACAATGTAAGGCATAATTAAAAGTTCAAAGTAAAAAGATAATTCAAATAACTTAAACACATAGTTTAAAGTCCTAGGCTATATGGGATTTTAAATAATGAATAATTAATAGCTATATTTGAATATTATATTTTAAAGTTATATATTTAGATTGATGTATTATATAATTTAATATTTATAAATATTTATTATTTAGCTATATATGTTTTATATATATAAAATAATACACTAATTATATATATTATATAATATATTTTATATAATGTACACTATTAAATAATAATAATAATAATAATATTATAAAATTGTATATTTGATTATATATTTATTTTATATAACTATATTATAATTATATTTATTATTCTTTTTTCATATATATCTTTATGAAAAGGTGGACAAAACCTCTCAAACAAATAAAAAATTAAAAAAAAGACCCTGTTCAAAATAAGTGGTTTTTAACTCATTTATTGAAATAGCTGGAACTTTGCTTACATTGCACCAGAAAATAAAAATTGTTCACAAAACAATTCCTCTATGCTTTATTCCCCACATAGAACCATTGCATAAAAGTGAAGTCAATTTTATTGCAACAGAAAACAAAAATTGTTCACAAAATAGTTCCTCTATGCTTTATTCCCCACATAGAACCATTGCATAAAAGTGAAGTCAATTATAATTCCCTTAGGCTTACTCTTAGCTATCTTGGGAATTGTGATAATGAGCACCCCGTTTGCCATGTTGGCCTTCACTTGATCAAACTTGACATTCTGTGGTAGGTGGAAGCGGTGACAGAAAGTGCCATGTAGTCTCTCCCAATGATTGCACTTGTGATTCTTGTCCACCTTATCCTTCTTACACTCCCCACTTATACGCAAAACATGTCCCTTTTCCAGTTGGACTTCAACATCTTCCTTTGTCAAACCTTCCAAAACAAAAAACAAAAAAATTGATACAAATCAATTATAGACATTGTTTTCCAAAAACTTTTACTTTCAAAAAGAATATTATCATATAATTTAAATGATATTTTATGAGAATTCAATTAAATAATCTGAAATCAATCTTCATACAATTTTGAGTCAATATTTTATATGAATTAATAAATATTACTCAAAACTACAAACTTAAATCTTCTTAAAACAATATACAAATTAATATACTCAAAATAATACCATCTAAATTGTCATAACCTATTAAAATCCCCCATAAACTATACCAGACAAGTTAGCTCTGAAGATGTGGGTATGATCAGTTTCAAGCCAATTCACATCAATTTCCCAAAAGTCAATAGCTATCTATAATACTCATCCAGTTATCCATAAAACCATATAGTCTCACCTCCTAGGGAAAACCAATATCATTGATATCTTAGTGCCAAGTAATTGAGAAAGAAAAATGGTTTTTAGGGCCCTCTCAAGGACCCCTCCTCATGTTTCCGAATACCTTGCTTGTGTTTATTTAAGGTGTTATCCTCCAAGAGGAAGGTATCCAAGAAACACACACATAGATCTAGAGGGATTGATGGATTATGACTGTCCCATACTAGTCCCATTCGCAACCCCTATCCACACAATAGAATCCCCCAAGACACCTACTCCCCCATACAACCTGCCAGGGCCCCATATATATATGGAAGTTTACAAAAGCCACATTACTCCACACATACTAGCAGTTGTAAAAACAAAATTGCCTCAAATCAAGAAGGATTAAATAAAACAAGTCCATAAGTTAAATCCTCAATCAGAATATATTAAAATAAAACAAGCTAAGAAGAAGTGAAGATCAAAGATAGCAACTATTGTAATATCCCAGGTTTAATAAACAACAAGTCCTTGAGGCAAAGGGACCATCTCAAAATTAAAACAAAGAAATAAAACACTGCTAGCTTAACACTTAAGTACAATCTTTAACACAAGAATAAATAATGCAACAATCTCATAAAATTTGCACATTACAATCACCATGTAGCCTTACAACAAGACCACCTAAGGGGAGTAGGGAAACTGGGTGGACTTCTATCACTCAAATAGCTAAATCATAGAGTGGTCTCAACCCACATAGAGAATAATGATAGATCGCCATGTCACATTAAGCATTCCCCACACAACTTAAAACAACCCTATCATATATCTGTATCAAAAATCCACACAAATAGTCACATGCCCCCATACAACCCAGGGCATGCCATTCTAAAAAGATCCATTACAATATGCCATGAAAGGAATTAGCTATGGAATTAGATATTCACTTCACAAGTCTTATGGTTGTCATGCACCCAACTACTGTTGTCTCATTACACATACCATTACTGACATCAAGCTATCCACTTCACCGTCTAGGGAGGGTTTATTTACAACCTTATCATTTCCTTTTCTTTTCATGTTTCTATCCATGTTTATCAATAATTGAATGATCATTAGATTGCAAGAGGGGGAATACTATTAGCCTTATGTCTTTATTCTTACCATGCTTTAGGTTAGTGGACCTTTAGGCCTAGTGTTCGAACCAAAAGCTCCGATACCACATGTAAGGACCTGACTCCTTATTAACAAAATATTACTAACTCTGAATTAAAAAAATACTGAGTAATTAAAAATTTTAATCTAATAGATGTAGGAAATGCAAATTCATGAAATTTAACTATTAATTCTAAGAAGTGTCCAATAAATGTTATAGACGATAGACAACTGGAATTTAGTTTTCTAAAATTATCAAGTCTTGAAGAGTTCACAATTCTTAATTTAGTGAAGAAGGAAAGTACATTTCACAAAATAACATATAAGAACAACTGATCAATACATACCCTAAGTCCTTCATTAAATCATGCATTCAATTCTAACAATTTTCTTTTCTCTAGTGACCTGTAATCCTTGTCATCTGCACAAAACTAACTAGACAATCTCTTGTTAACATGACTCAAATATCACTACACAGCAACTATAAAAGAATACCCTACATCGAGGGGACCTGATTACTGGGGGCATCCTTCACCGTCTAGACTGCCTACATACCCTATGTCCATGGGATCAAGGTCCCCTCCTTCGGATGTGACTAATGTGGGGAATGTGAATATGTAGTTCTATTTTGCACTATGTTTGGTGTAACTGTGAGTGGGTACCTAGCCCTTTCTAGGGTTATTCCCTGCCCCAGATAGTTCTTCATTAGCTGCCACCCACTCAGTGAAATAGGGATGGAAGTTAGTCCACTACCAGAAACACCTAAAGGGGTGTTTGTAAGTTAGTCCTAGTGTGGAGGAATCCCTATCAGGTGTCTACCCGAGACATCAAGTTTACCTAAGGCAAGTCTATCTCCAAATACATATACTATTTTACATCAAGGGTTTCCTAATAAATTTATTCATGATATCCCTAACTTATTTGGAAAATTGCTTGCAAGATCAAACTGTAATTGTATACCCTAACATCACATTTAGAATCTAAGCACATAGTGAATACTCTTATGATTATGAGCTTCGACCTCAAGGGTTAAGAAATATATCAATTTCGAAAGAGAAGAAAAATGACTGTCTTTAAATTTGAATGATTATAACATAGCTATGTATATAATTCCATTTAGTCAACCTGGGGAGATAAAGGTCTCCAAGGTTACTATTATCACCTAACTAGACTCTAGGTTATAGACGTATATTTCCTCAAAGAGAAAACATATGTTGTATTAGTTCTAACACAATGATCTATTCATATAAAAGTACATAAAAACTTTATTAAGTTACACCAAGGGTGCTAATTCTCATTGCAAACATAATTCCCTAAATCTGGTGATACAATGGACAAAAGGCCTCACTACCTCCTCTCAATGTAGTTGGGATCAAATTATAGTTTTACCACATATTTATAAATCTACACACTCAAGAAATGGAAATCAATGTCTCAAGCAATATGGAGAAACATTTATTGAAGCAACAACTATTGTCCTTGTCACATAATAATATCATGATGATTTAATAGGAAGAAAAATACATCATGAAACACAAAGCCCATCTGCATAATATTGATGACAACATCTTCCAATTCTTATATAACCTTCTAGATTGTCTCGATAGAGAATGTCACCCTATCACTTTGATGACATCAAATCCACATAGGTATTTACCTAAGAATTTCATAATATAAAATCTTTACTTATCCATTAAAAAGTCTTGATTTCAAGGGTACTTACACATTCTATGTCAAAAGCTGACATTGATTCTAAATAAGATCTAATACAAAGGAAGAGAAAGTAAAGTAAAATTATTCAACAACTTAAGTTACAAAGCCAACCAATTACAACTTATGTATAAAAGGGTTTTCAATAACTTATACAATTCTCTCAATACTAAAAGAATATTTTAACTATAAACTCACAATATGTATGAGCCATTTATTTGATCTGAAAACATAATTGGGAAAATATGGTGATATTGTTGTGGCAATGGATATAGGAATATGGCAATGTTTATAATACAACATACCTTTGTGTACCTAATTGACATTAATACTATATCTTTATTTTCTTCCCAATATTGGTTGTTTACTGCTTTAACTACTGTGGAGGCTTGGCAATACATAAATTTATAGTTGATGCTTAGGTAATGTGTTCATGCTGACTTGAATGTATCACATTACAGTTATATCATAGTGATATTTTGTCTGATGCAATATATAATAGATGGATGACTAATGAATTTGGCTAGAATTTACATTTAGAGAGGCAAGAATCCATTATTGATGCATAGGTGACATGTTTGTTCAAAATTACATGGGAAAACTTTCAAAGGCCATAACTTTTGCATACAAGTTTTAGTTTTCATCTTTTTACACGAGTTGGAAATATATTGAAGAGATCTAACATTTGACAGAAGTTGCATCAAGTTTTGATCAAAATTTCAAGTCCCAAAAACACCAAACATTGATCGAGTGTAACCTAAATTATGGCATGTGAAGAATCAACTAAGTGTGCTTCTGGTTATACACCCCATATGACTTGATTTAACTGACCAGTTAGAGACCAATTTGGCCTCAATGGCATTATAATTCATCTAATCTCAATCAATGGAAAATGTATTAAACTGAACCTCTAACAAATAGATAAGTCTTAAAGACCGATTTAGCCTAAATGGTATTAAAGTCTTCCCATGAGAGTTCAAATGTCATCTCATCTCAATCAACGCCAAAATTTCATTAAAAAAAACATCACAAGTAGATAAGTCCTACATACTAGTGTGACCCAAATTGCCTTATTAAATTATAATCAACTCGTCTCTACTAATAGAAAAATCATTGCAAAATTATAGATCAAAATACATAAAGTTGTATACACAATTTTGGCCAAAATGCATTGAAATCCATCTCATCTCAATCACTATGATAGAAACATTACAAAAAAATAGACGTAGATCAATTTGGCCTTGGTGCCATTCAAAATTCATCCTATCTCAATCAAAATTTATCCTATCTCAGCCAATTTATTTATTTTTAAAATCGTGTATCAAATCAAAACAAACTGAATAATTTGTCCCAATAAGTTCTACAGAATAATTTGTCCCGAGCAACCTTCAAGTTCATCTCATCTTACTACAATGTCATATTTTTATTAAGTGAGCCTAAAAAAAATCATGAAAGCATATGCATATTACCAATAGATGCCTGACAGATTATTTAGGCCTAAATGGCATTGAAATCATCTTTGTCCACCAATAAAACAGTAAATCAAAACAAACATATGATCACTTTGGTGAAATGGTATGGGAAATCCCTTATCTCAATGAATAGAACGAATCATCAAAACAATTGAAATCCTTACAGACAAGTTGGCCTAACTGGGATGAAAATTTTATCTCATCTCAATCATTTGAAATATATATAATATAATTGTGGATCAAAAGGAGACAAGCAGACTCACCAAGAAGTCTAACAATTCGGCCTAACTAGCATGAAAAATCCATTCCTGAGAATCCTCTGCACGAAAAGGATTTTAAATTTTTACTAATCTCAGAGATTCCCCATTCTGGAATCATAAATGACAACTAACTGCCTTTTAAATTTTCCCCAGAATGAATCAATACATAACTATACAAAAAAATGAGTAAAAATAATGCTTTTGACCCACATATAAATTTCACAAACATTAGAATAGTTAACTAAATCTGCAATAAAATTTACTTAAGTAGTATCCACCAAGAGTATTCCAATTTTATGACTAAGTAAAAGTATTATAATGTTTGACAATAATACATCATAATAATATTGATCCATTATACATACTAGAATACACAAAGGCTGACCAAACAAGGACTTGACAATAAACCTACAAACCACAAGATGACCATCAAACTGAAAATTGAATTGACCTAGGGGATAAACCTCATGTTATCTCCATCAACGTTATCCATTGGTGTAAGTGCCCACTTAGACCTACTAAGCTAGGTGGAGTCGAGGCCTGGTACCTGCAACCTATATAAGAACAATAGGTTGTATACGATCAACTGCATATATATATCAAACACACACAGAGTCAGAGAATCACAGCGTAGTAGGGTGCTTTAAATGAGTAGTACTACATCGTCTCTGCTCTAACAGAAGACTATAAACATTTTTTATTTAAAATCAGATATCAACAAACCGGATAACACATGATAATATTAAACCATTACTAATCATGTCAATCTCATCACGACTGGAATAATAATAATGTCATAATAAACTCATAACACATGTCAAAACTATATTAGTCAAACATAGTCTATCATGATCATAATAAGCATAAACCATAAGCCTAATAACTCAATGTCTCAGAACTGTCTAAATGCAATGGAAGAACTAACAACTGTCTCAGAATTGACCAAGAGTAATGTGAAACTAGCAACTATCACAATCCAAAAACGAGAGGACATTACAAAGTCACTTGAGGTGTTTTAACCAATTCTTAACATTAAGACTTTATCATCGAGTTAAGATGCTGTGTTTTGTCGACAGATCGTGATGAGGAGCGTAGCTCAACCCAATCATGTTATCCGTAATTCTTGTTTTAGTATTGTCCTCTTATTGATTAAATCATAAAATCAAATAGAGATAATGATATGAAAAAAATATTTGATTTAATTATATATATATGAGTCAAATGAGGTAATACCTCATGATATATTATTATGGTTTTTAGTTGAGCAACCTTAGGCATCTATTGAGGAGTGCCTCTAACGCCCGCCTTGAACACCTTAAAGAAATACACATTTATGCTACATGAAACAGGAACATTTTTTTTTTAAATGTTTAAGATAACAAATAATGTTAACATAACTAACTACGACATATTCTCTAAGGATTCAAGGCTGCATTACTTAACAATTCAACTAACATAATTTAACATTCATCAGTAATTGATCTAAATCCAATGCATAATTGAATAACTGATTCATGTTCATTACATATCGTCAAATAATATAATCTACATGATCAAAAACATAACTGAAATGCTTTTATATAAGTACATCATGACATCATTACATTGCCCTTGTAGACTACATCAAAATTACATAGATAATGAATGTTCTGTTACACAAATCTGGTACAAGATTATACACATGCATTTTCACCAACTGGGACAAGTACAATTGTCTGGAATAAATCTTTTCTACACACGAACTTGACGAAGAATAACCAATGGATAATAAAGTTGTTCCACCCAACCATGTGGAATCCTAAGGTCCACCCCTCGAGCTAGGAGTTAACATGAGGTCCCAAACAATAACAGTCAGGTAGACAAGACTAAACATGAACAAAGGATGACCAAACGCCAATACTACACATGGCAATAACAACACAACACAACTTAACTGAACTTCCAGAGGCAAAAAATAATGTAAGTGGAGAGACCAAACAAGGAATGCTAGGTTGTAGTAGGGAGAGTGTCATCGCATGGTCCTAACATGGGTTATCCTGACAGCCTATCACTAGGCACCGGCCCCCATCTATGGTTATCCTGACAGCCTCTCACTAGGCGCCGGCCCCATAGGGTGACACATGCAGAATTGACCTTCCTTGCATGAGGACAAGGAAGTCAATCGTGCCAACCAGGCCTTCTCTACCCATCCTTAGTCTATACAAGCACTACAGGCCATGCGAGAGGAATCCATTAATCTTGTTTAATGTGAAAACTACCCTTAACCCCCTAGTTCATTTTAGGTTATCACTTGATTACTCTACTTTCAACGGGTTACCTTGACTGCCACTTTGGGCGCTGGCCCCACGTTGAAAGCCACTCTCCTTCCTAACACCTAGTAAACCCTAACCACCATACAAGGCATTATAGCAATACACATACATGATCATTGCAAGACATAAACCCTCTTGCATTACAAACAGAATCATAACACCACTTGTTATCCATCGCCTATAGCATTACAACATTTTACACTTTTACAGATACCAGGTCTCTCCAACAACAATTATGACAAAACGGATACAAGATAGTCACAACTGGTTAAATATCTCATCCAGAGAATATTATATCCACAAAATACATTAACAACTTTCGACAATTCTTCATTGTGATAGATTGTACTTCATACTCAGTTAGAATCACATGTTTAAGACAACACAACACTAGAACACCTATCAACATGTTGGTTGTACTCAGACACAACATACTATGCCTCCGGAATTTTGACCACTAGCAATTTATCATATTACGACAACAAGAATTCTTAATTTCATACAGTTTAAATTTAATTTCCAAAGTTAAAACACTAAAACTCCTTCTTAGTACAATGTGAACGACTTGTAAATTCAACATTAGATTTCATCATCTCTTTAATCAAATTGATTGATTTAAATTAATTGCAACAAACATATTAATACATTACAACTAATTTATCTAAATGTACTACATTTTGTTTCAAAAGATAAATTACTAAATAACTTACAACATTTCATTTGTAAAAGAATCACTTAGTACCCTTATACTATTTAATTCCTACTTATCATCCTACTTATCATTACACACTCTCATTATCCATACGATCTTTATCATTTATCTTTCAAACTTGCCCAATTAACTTTACTCTTTCAAGTAATAAAATAAATAAGAATGCTAAGGCAAGTACAACTAAACGACAATTACAACGAGGAAAAATCATCAACAATGAACATTATTGTTTTATTTTCCTCAAGACTCTGCCTTCATACGGTCATTCCAGATTTTTGGTCAACCTCAACCAGATAAGATGCTTGTACGTCTTCATCGTGACGAAGTCTCGAAAAGATTTTACTGAGAGTAATTAATTCTGTCGAAGAAAAGTGTCGTAAATGCGCCCAACAGAATGGAACATGAACAGTTTGGTATGAATTGCTGATGTGGTGTAAAATTGTTATTGACTGCTTTACCATTGAAATGGATGATATTAGTTTAGTCTAACAACTTCTGGCAGCGTCCATCTAACACCTTGCAATTGATATAATTGGTGGTAACACTTCAACAGTTTTCTCTCTATCACAATATTTTTCACGAAAGTCAATGGTCACAGAAAATGAAGGCAAAAGGTTTGAGGATTAATGTTTCGTAGGTTCCAAGGATGTTCTTTGAGATCTCGACATCTTACTAATGCTTCCAAGTAATATCAAAACCACAACTCCTAAACAGAGAACAACTCCTAAATGGGATCACATGGAAATATGAAATTACGGATTAACTAATTGCTTGTTGATGTTGTGGACAGCTGAATGCACAACAATAGCCTATATGTCGAGTGACAATGAGAGTAGAGGATTATGTCTTGATATGTATAGTGGTTTCCAAGGTTTCCTTATAAATGGCACCCCAATGCAAAAGATAAAGTTAAATCTCAAGAATATGGAGATAGCTATTCGTTGGTGAGCATAGTAGACCTCCTTGCTACGTTGGCCTTCAGAGAAAACATTAACTTTATCATTGATGTACCTGATGAGTCTGTGCTGATGGAGTTGCATTTATTCTAAAAGCTTGAAACTTAAACACTGGTGCGATTGACAGGGTGGATCACCCCATTAAAAGACATCTCTGCGCACTCTAAAACTCACTACAAGATCTGGGATTGGACAAACTTGCCTCAGATGTATTCAGTCGCCATTTCTTGTGGAATGTTACAGCAGTAGCAAGCGCTCCTGATGATCTCTTGACTGTGTTACAGCAGCGTTGGTTTATTGTTCACCAGATGTTGGCTGTTAGTAAAAGAAAGGATGTCTCATAAAATTGAATGTATAATCCATTAAGGTGTGCGCTCAGGTTAAATAGTGCTCTGATGGAGATGATTGCAGGGTATAACCAACGTGGTTGCAATGAATAAAACCTCCAAATTTATGATTTAAATTTCACCTACTTGTTTGTTTGTGTGGACTGTTGTGGTCACATGGTAAAAAAATCCAATGCACATGGACTGATAATTGGTCGGTGGGAGCAGGTGAGAAGCTTCTATCATAAATGACCGATTGAAGTTTGCTGAGTCAGTGGGAGAAATCAATAATACCAACAGTGGCAATGATGATTAACAGTGACTATGATGAAGTGCCAATATTTTTTTTATACTAGAGAGAAACAAAATTTGCAGGAATCTGAGGGTGTCTATGTTATTAATGTTCGCCGAGGAGAAGACCTTGATTGCCCAAAACGAGATTGATAAAAGACTTTAGCCACACAGAGGATAATTTTCAAAAGGAAATTGGAAGTCAAAGTGGAATTATTCCTAGATCAATAGAGAGCCCCTTATACAGCGCACTTTGGGTTGCTCAGGGACTCCTACATAAGGTATCCACCAGGGATGTGGATAAATGCATACTGTTATTCACAAATAATGATGATCCATAGGGAAATGCTGATCTTGGGGTCAAAGCAGACATGACAAGGACAACAATTTGGGTATTTCAATTGAGCTTTTCCTTTTGAGTAGATCCAATGAAGAATTCAATGTTTCCATTGTTTGATATGCCTTTACAAGATATAGAGAATCGAGATTCGTTTGATGGCAAAACAGCAAGCTTGTATATTAGAAGAGCTGTTTACTATGACCCGAAGACTGGGAGACTGTTAGAGGATCCATCCAAGAAAAGGCGTTTGCAACGATAATCTCTGTGATAGTAAACTAGGAGATAAGGTCCATCTGATAAAGTGATGCTGCTACTCGAAGATGACCCCAGTGCAACATATATAATAATAGCCACTAGTATACAGAAAATGGCGTTTAGCTGGAAATAGCGATCCAGCTGGAGAAGGCACGATTTGCATGTTAAACCACTATGGACACAAGCTAATTGACAAATAAGATAGCGCTGTCCAAATAATGATTATTGAAAATATATTAAGGTGAACTATCATTCACATAATCGGATCAGAGATTGCGGAATAAGACTGACGGCTTGCATAATTTGATATAAATCGATTGTCCAACTCAAGATGCCATTCACTACCTACTAAAGAGCCACTATAGCTAATAAATCATACTTTACTAAACCTTACCCTAGCACCAATTATGACAGCTTATAATCTTCACATTTCTACCAGTCATAGCTATCTTTACAATGACGCGGTTCATGATTAAATCTTAATTGTGTTTCAGACTTTGGTTCTTTTCCAACTCCTACACAAAAATGGCGTAAATGGTGAAATTCTAACCGCCAGAGATCTAATAAATGACAGAGGAAATAAAACGATCCCTGGGTGCGGATGAATTTACGGCCATACCAATGTCTTTGCTACGCTTTCATGGAGAGGAAATCCGTTAAAAGAGGAATGGATTCAAAGACAACAAAGGCTGGACGGGGATGTAAGGCCAAAAAATTTAGACAATAAGAACTCCAGAATCCACTCACAAGGTATGTGAGGTAATAATGCACGATGGACAGACATTGTCAATTTGTGTCTAGGGAAGAATGGTTGTATGTAGACACCGCAACATCTCACCTAAACCATTTATAAATTTTGTGCAAGCCCTTGATATATAAACTAAGAATTGGAAATAAAGATAATTGGCACGCGGTTAAAACATCAGAGGGACGCAGAAAATAGCTTAATTGCAAATTGAAATACCTCTTGAAGCATAAATTCAACCAAGACAATCCATTTAGAATCAAGGAGACAATCAACACCCACAGATTCAAAATTCAGAGAAAAGGAATTATGCATTTAAAAGAACCTGGCATGCGGTGTCAAATCGAGGAAGCTGTTCCCACTGCTGCAGACCAAGCTTCTCTCCAGTCTTCTTCTCTCTACTTCTACCTGCAATGCTCCCCCCCTTAGCCTCTACCAACTTTTCTTTTATAACACAGTCCCTTTCCTCTTCCAAGGAACTCGGCACGCGATCCCGTGCATTTCCCTTCTAAAAATATATATTTATTTAATTTAATGATCCCAAGAGGTTACTCTTTTTTAAATATTAACACACAATTCTAACAACATTTAATTACTTTATAGCCGACCAACCATATTGTATTTAATAAAGTTATAACATTACAACAATCTATAATTGTACAACTATATATTAATTTATTTTATTAATTTAGTTGTAAATCACTAATTACAACATAACTTACAACTATTTTATTTATTTAAATATTTATTGTAAATAATATTATATTAAATAATACAAATTTCTTACAATCTTTATTTAACAACTATACTTCTAATAAAATAATAATTTATTTATAACGATAATTAGCAACTAACAACATTATGCTCAATTATCAACATTTATATTCTTTCGTATAATGATTCTAGTTAAAGCAAAACTCTACCATACACACTTAGACACCTTCGAACCTAATTAGACTCCAAGGTATAGTATTACCTGATAGCAAGACATGATCGAATGACAACCAATAACCACAAGGGTAAACTGACGACCAGACTACACTAACTAGGGACCTCACGTTAACTCCAAACAACTAATCCATTGGCAAAGGCACGCTCAGACTTGGTAATCAGGTGGAGTTGGTGCCTAGTACCTGCATCCTGCAGCAACGCACAGTTAAACATACAAGATATATATCCACATGCAGTCCTATAGTGAATGGAAATCACAGTGATGTAGGGTATTCGAGAGCGAGTAATACAACACCGTTCCATTCACGTTTATGAATACACGATTAACTATGTTGAACAAGATATCTGATATTAATCAACAACATAAAACATTCAATCCTCTTACAATCCAATATCGCAATTAACATCAAAACATCTGTAACATCTAGTTCATTTATCAAATTCTAAAGCATAAAATAACATAATCCAACATCAACATCTGTTATCATAACAATTAGGTCCATAATGAATTAGCAAAATAACAAGAGATCCATCATCTACGGTGTAAGATACTGTCATAAAGTCTAATACTACTAAACAAACATCAGTCTGATAGACGACAAGTTGAGGGGCACTACATCCTCCCCCCCTAGGATCAGGCTTACTCCTGGAAGCCTACAACAAGTATGGGTATAATTCTCACATACGGGATGTATCTTCCCAGGTAGCTGAAGTCTCCTCATTACTCGATGGGCATCCAACCAATCCATCCCCAACACTATGTCATAGGATCCTAGTGGTATAATGTGAAGATCCGCCATAGTAGATAAGGGACCTATCCTCAACTCGCAACCATACACAAGATAGTCTACTGTCACCCTAGATCCAGAGGCTAATTCCACTTGCCACTTAACATTTTTAGGTTGCTAAGCAAGGACTACGAATGAATATGTTCTTCAGAGTTTAAACAACTAGTATAGCTTGATGGGCTAATATAAATCCCAGAGTACCCAGTGTTAGAAACTTGGCTCTGATACCAGATGTAACGCCTACCTTGAACACCTTAAAGAAATACACATTTATGCTACATGAAACAGGAACATTTTTTTTTTTCTAAATGTTTAAGATAACAACTAATGTTAACATAACTAACTACGACATATTCTCTAAGGATTGAAGGATGCATTACTTAACAATTCAACTAACATAATTTAACATTCATCAGTAATTGATCTAAATCCAATGCATAATTGAATAACTAATTCATGTTCATTACATATCATCAAATAATACAATCTACATGATCAAAAACATAACTGAAATGCTTTTATATAAGTACATCATGACATCATTACATTGCCCTTGTAGACTACATCAAAATTACATAGATAATGAATGTTCTGTTACACAAATCTGGTACAAGATTATACACATGCATTTTCACCAACTGGGACAAGTACAATTGTCTGGAATAAATCTTTTCTGCACACGAACTTGATGAAGAATAACCAATGGATAATAAAGCTCTTCCACCCGACCATGTGGAACCCTAAGGTCCACCCCCCGAGCTAGGAGTTAACATGAGGTCCCAAACAATAACAGTCAGGTAGACAAGACCAAACATGAACAAAGGACGACCAAACGCCAATACTACACATGGCAATAACAACACAACACAACTTAACTGAACTTCCAGAGGCGAAAAATAACGTAAGTGGAGAGACCAAACAAGGAATGCTAGGTTGTAGTAGGGAGAGTGTCATCGCATGGTCCTAACATGGGTTATCCTGACAGCCTCTCACTAGGCGCCGGCCCCATAGGGTGACACATGCGGAATCAACCTTCCTTTCACGAGGACAAGGAAGTCAATCATGCCAACCAGGCCTTCTCTACCCATCCTTAGTCTATACAAGCACTACAGGCCATGGGAGAGGAATCCATTAATCTTGTTTAATGTGAAAACTACCCTTAACCCTCTAGTTCATTTTAGGTTATCACTTGATTACTCTACTTTCAACGGGTTATCCTGACTGCCACTTTGGGCACCGGCCCCACGTTGAAAGCCACTCTCCTTCCTAACACCTAATAAACCCTAACCACCATACAAGGCATTATAGCAATACACATACATGATCATTGCAAGGCATAAACCCTCTTGCATTACAAACAAAATCATAACACCAATTGTTATCCATCGCCTATAGCATTACGACATTTTACACTTTTACAGATACTAGGTCTCTCCAACAACAATTATGACAAAACGGATACAAGATAGTCACAACTGGTTAAATATCTCATCCAGAGAATATTATATCCACAAAATACATTAACAACTTTCGACAATTCTTCATTGTGATAGATTGTACTTCATACTCAATTAGAATCACATGTTTAAGACAACACAACACTAGAACACCATCCACATGTTGGTTGTACTCAGACACAACATACTATGCCTCTGGAATTTTGACCACTAGCAATTTATCATATTACGACAATTCTTAATTTCATACAGTTTAAATTTAATTTCCAGAGTTAAAACACTAAAACTCCTTCTTAGTACAATGTGAACGAGTTGTAAATTCAACATTAGATTTCATCATCTCTTTAATCAAACTGATTGATTTAAATTAATTGCAACAAACATATTAATACATTACAACTAATTTATCTAAATGTACTACATTTTGTTTCAAAAGATAAATTACTAAATAACTTACAACATTTCATTTGTAAAAGAATCACTTAGTACCCTTATACTATTTAATTCCTACTTATCATCCTACTTATCATTACACACTCTCATTATCCATACGATCTTTATCATTTATCTTTCAAACTTGCCCAATTAACTTTACTCTTTCAAGTAATAAAATAAATAAGAATACTAAGTCAAGTACAACTAAACGACAATTACAATGAGGAAAAATCATCAACAATGAACATTATTGTTTTATTTTCCTCAAGACTCTGCCTTCATACGGTCATTCCAGATTTTCAGTCAACCTCAACCAGATAAGATGCTTGCACGTCTTCATCGTGACGAAGTCTGGGAAAGATTTTACTGAGAGTAATTAATTCTGTCGAAGAAAAGTGTCGTAAATGCGCCCAACAGAATGGAACATGAACAGTTTGGTATGAATTGCTGATGCGGTGTAAAATTGTTATTGACTGCTTTACCATTGAAATGGACGATATTAGTTTAGTCTAACAACTTCTGGCAGCGTCCATCTAACGCCTTGCAATTGATATAATTGGCGGTAACACTTCAACAGTTTTCTCTCTATCACAATATTTTTCACGAAAGTCAATGGTCACAGAAAACGAAGGCAAAAGGTTTGAGGATTAATGTTTCATAGGTTCCAAGGATGTTCTTTGAGATCCCGACATCTTACTAATGCTTCCAAGTAATATCAAAACCACAACTCCTAAACAGAGAACAACTCCTAAATGGGATCACATGGAAATACGAAATTAGGGATTAACTAATTGCTTGTTGATGTTGTGGACAGCTGAATGCACAACAATAGCCTATATGTCGAGTGACAATGAGAGTAGAGGATTATGTCTTGATATGTATAGTGGTTTCCAAGGTTTCCTTATAAATGGCACCCCAATGCAAAAGATAAAGTTAAATCTCAAGAATATGGAGATAGCTATTCGTTGGTGAGCATAGTAGACCTCCTTGCTACGTTGGCCTTCAGATAAAACATTAACTT
Organism: Cunninghamia lanceolata; assembly: GCA_027924645.1. NCBI lineage: Eukaryota > Viridiplantae > Streptophyta > Pinopsida > Cupressales > Cupressaceae > Cunninghamia > Cunninghamia lanceolata. The sequence goes on along the minus strand of BSBN01000584.1, from coordinate 13,142,876 downwards.
TATCATTGATGTACCTGATGAGTCTGTGCTGATGGAGTTGCATTTATTCTAAAAGCTTGAAACTTAAACACTAGTGTGATTGACAGGGTGGATCGCCCCATTAAAAGACATCTTTGCACACTCTAAAACTCACTACAAGATCTGGGATTGGACAAACTTGCCTCAGATGTATTCAATCGCCATTTCCTGTGGAATGTTACAGTAGTAGCAAGTGCTCCTGATGATCTCTTGACTGTGTTATAGCAGCGTTGGTTTATTGTTCACTAGATGTTGGCTGTTAGTAAAAGAAAGGACGTCTCATAAAATTGAATGTATAATCCATTAAGGTGTGCGCTCAGGTTAAACAGTGCTCTGATGGAGATGATTGCAGGGTATAACCAACGTGGTTGCAATGAATAAAACCTCCAAATTTATGATTTAAATTTCACCTACCTGTTTGTTTGTGTGGACTGTTGTGGTCACATGGTAAAAAAATCCAATGCACATGGACTGATAATTGGTCGGTGGGAGCATGTGAGAAGCTTCTATCATAAATGACCGATTGAAGTTTGCTGAGTCAGTGGGAGAAATCAATAATACCAACAGTGGCAATGATGATTAACGGCGACTATGATGAAGTGGCAATATTTTTTTTATACTAGAGAGAAACAAAATTTGCAGGAATCTGAGGGTGTCTATGTTATTAATGTTCACCGAGGAGAAGACCTTGATTGCCCAAAACGAGATTGATAAAAGACTTTAGCCACACAGAGGATAATTTTCAAAAGGAAATTGGAAGTCAAAGTGGAATTATTCCTAGATCAAGAGAGAGCCCCTTATACAGCGCACTTTGGGTTGCTCAGGGACTCCTACATAAGGTATCCACCAGGAATGTGGATAAATGCATACTGTTATTCACAAATAATGATGATCCATAGGGAAATGTTGATCTTGGGGTCAAAGCAGACATGACAAGGACAACAATTTGGGTATTTCAATTGAGCTTTTCCTTTTGAGTAGATCCGATGAAGAATTTAATGTTTCCATTGTTTGATATGCCTTTACAAGATATAGAGAATTGAGATTCGTTTGATGGCAAAACAGCAAGCTTGTATGTTAGAAGAGCTGTTTACTATGACCCGGAGACTGGGAGACTGTTAGAGGATCCATCCAAGAAAAGGCGTTTGCAACGATAATCTCTGTGATAGTAAACTAGGAGATAAGGTCCATCTAATAAAGTGATGCTACTACCCAAAGATGACCCTAGTGCAATAGATATAATAATAGCCACTAGTATACAAAAAATGGCATTTAGCTGGAAACAGTGATCCAGCTGGAGAAGGCACTATTTGCAGGTTAAACCACTATGGACACAAGCTAATTGACAAATAAGATAGCATTGTCCAAATAATGATTATTGAAAATATATTAAGGTGAACTATCATTCACATAATCGGATCAGAGACTGCGGAATAAGACTGACGGCTTGCATAATTAGATATAAATCGATTGTCCAACTGAGGATGCCATTCACTACCTACTAAAGAGCCACTATAGCTAGTAAATCATACTTTACTAAACCTAACTCTAGCACCAATTATGACAGCTTATAATCTTCACATTTCTACCAGTCATAGCTATCTTTACAACGACGTGGTTCATGATTAAATCTTAATTGTGTTTCAAACTTCGGTTCTTTTCCAACTCCTACACAGAAATGGTGTAAATGGTGAAATTCTAACCACCAGAGATCTAATAAATGACAGAGGAAATAAAATGATCCCAGGGTGCAGATGAATTTACGGCCATACCAATGTCTTTGCTACGCTTTCATGGAGAGGAAATCCGTTAAAAGAGGAACGGATTCAAAGATAGCAAAGGCTGGACGGGGATGTAAGGCCAGAAAATTTAGACAATAAGAACTCCAGAATCCACTCACAAGGTATGTGAGGTAATAATGCATGATGGACAAACATTGTCAATTTGTGTCCAGGGAAGAATGGTTGTATGTAGACACCGCGACATCTCACCTAAACCATTTATAAATTTTGTGCAAGCCCTTGATATATACACTAAGAATTGGAAATAAAGACAATTGGCACTCGGTTAAAACATCGGAGGGACGCAGAAAATAGCTTAATTGCAAATTGAAATACCTCTTGAAGCATAAATTCGACCAAGACAATCCATTTAGAATCAAGGAAACAATCAACACCCACAGATTCAAAATTTAGAGAAAAGGAATTATGCATTTAAAGGACCTGGCATGCGGTGTCAAATCGAGGAAGCTGTTCCCACTGCTGCAGACCAAGCTTCTCTCCAGTCTTCTTCTCTCTGCTTCTACCTGCAATGCTCCCCCCTTAGCCTCTACCAACTTTTCTTTTATAACACAGTCCCTTTCCTCTTCCAAGGAACTCGGCACGCGATCCCGTGCATTTCCCTTCTAAAAATATATATTTATTTAATTTATTGATCCCAAGAGGTTACTCTTTTTTAAATATTAACACACAATTCTGACAACATTTAATTACTTTATAGCCGACCAACCATATTGTATTTAATAAAGTTATAACATTACAACAATCTATAATTGTACAGCTATATATTAATTTATTTTATTAATTTAGTTGTAAATCACTAATTACAACATAACTTACAACTATTTTATTTATTTAAATATTTATTGTAAATAATATTATATTAAATAATACAAATCTCTTACAATCTTTATTTAACAACTATACTTCTAATAAAATAATAATTTATTTATAACGATAATTAGCAACTAACGACATTATGCTCAATTATCAACATTTATATTCTTTCGTATAATGATTCTAGTTAAAGCGCAACTCTACCATACACACTTAGATACCTTCGAACCTAATTAGACTCCAAGGTACAGTATTACCTGACAGCAAGACATGATCGAATGACAACCAATAACCACAAGGTTAAACTGACGACCAGACAACACTGACTAGGGACCTCACGTTAACTCCAAACAACTAATCCATTGGCAAAGGCACGCTCAAACCTGGTAATCAGGTGGAGTCGGTGCCTAGTACCTGCATCCTGCAGCAACGCACAGTTAAACATACAAGATATATATCCACATGCAGTCCTATAGTGAATGGAAATCGCAGTGATGTAGGGTACTTGAGAGTGAGTAATACAACACTGTTCCATTCACGTTTATGTATACATGATTAACTATGTTGAACAAGATATCTGATATTAATCAACAACATAAAACATTCAATCCTCTTACAATCCAATATCGCAATTAACATCAAAACATCTGTAACATCTAGTTCATTTATCAAATTCTAAAGCATAAAATAACATAATCCAACATCAACATCTGTTATCATAACAATTAGGTCCATAATGAATTAGCAAAATAACAAGAGATCCATCATCTACGGTGTAAGATACTGTCATAAAGTCTAATACTACTAAACAAACATCAGTCTGACAGACGACAAGTTGAGGGGCACTACAGTGCCTTAAATGATTAAAACATGATGGATCAAATTTACTTATTAAGAGTAACTGATTGCTCAAAGTTAGTTAAATGAGTTGGCAGCCTCTTAAAAGAGGAGTGGCGGATAACTCAGCTGCCATCGATGATCTCCTCAAATGATGTTTTCATCATCAACATTTGTTGATGTTTGCATATTTATAGATGTGTTTAGAGTCGAACCATAAAACAAGTACCGTTGAAATTAATTGAGTTTTAAACTGCTTACACTAGGAGTGAACAAAGAGGACAACTCATTATGAGTCTATTTGAGCTCTTAAAGCCATGACTTGGCTAGTCGATGGCGCATCTTTTGGGTGCATATGTTTTGTTTGTTGAGTCTAGATAATCAGTAGAAGGGAACTTGCGGTGGGTAGTAAGGAAGGAGGTAAAGGTAAAGTGAAGAAGGTGGTCATCTGGGATAAACACAGAAGCTTACTACCTGCCCATATACCTCTATAAACTGTCGTTGTCAGGTAAATACTCCTGCAAGTTATGTTTCATAAGACAAAGATAATTTGAATGAATGCTTGTCTTGGATAATCATTTTAATTGAGTTTGGTTATCCTTTCAGTATTTTGTATAAAATATGCAAAGTGATAAGCTGACTATGTCAACTTGAATACTATCGATATAACTTGTTTGTCTAAGTCAGTGGTGTATGTGTATGTTTTAGTATAACCAGAGAAGCGTCGACTAGCCTGAAAAGGCCGATGCAAGATTTTGCAATGATATTAGTTTTGAATTATCATTTTGGGTTGATATTACATCTATCTTAAAATCAATAAGTAGACCCTTTTATTGTTTAGGAAATACACGAACTTTCTTTAAATGGAAATTGTTATAGTTTTTTAGAGTTTAGAGAACTAGTCGCTCTATTGAATGAGCAATCATTTTGAAATAAGTCAATTACTTTATCATAGGATAGATATGTATTAGATCTCATTGAGATTAGTGTATTTATGGTATTCATTATAGAAAACTTACCAAACAAGAGTAATCCAGGATAAAATATTTAGTGGTGTCAATATTATTTTGAAACCAATCTTGATTTCATTCCTATATATTGTCTAAACGATATCTTATCTATAGAACCTAGATTCTTGGTGGTCTATGGTAACTATGGTGTAACCTATTGAATGGTAGAAGAACTAGGGATAGTTAGATGAACAGGATAAAATGTCTAAAGATCTTCTCATGTCTATAATAGAAATCTTCATGAGTTTAGTCTATAGTAAACCATTGTGTAGTAATAGACTATGTCTATGTAGAAATAACTTTGTGTAGAATCATATATGAGTTTACATATGTAGTGATGATCAATGGCATCATGAAGAGTTTAATTGATTAGGTATTCATATTCTTTTTGAATAGAAGTTAATACCTTAACAAGATTTATTGTATACCTAACTATGGTTGAGTTAAACCAAAGGTCAATTATGAACCTTAGCTTACAGAAATGAGATATGATAAATATAGAAATATTGTATCAATCAAGGGTTGTTTTGAAACCCTAGAGTCGAATATGAACCAAATGAAGGTTTATGTCATTTAGACTTATCTAAGTCTAGGAAAACTATTATCATGACAAGATTATTAAACCATTTACGTAAATATAGTCAGGTGAATAACTGCAAGAATATGATAGTATCCAAGTCAAGTAGGGGTGGGTGAACAAAATGACTATGTTCATTATGAACGATATTGATATTAAAAACTTTGGCCAAAGTAATGCATTTGTTTTCTGCATGCATTGTCGGTTCACTATATTCAGATTGCTCATCCTATCAGAATTCATACTTAGCTAGAGGGTATCTGGGGTTGTATGGTTGAAAGAGTTGAGTAGAATACAACACTATGTACTCAGGAAAGAAAAACTACCACCAGTCACCGAAGGTCTATATTCGTCATGAAGGGTAGGGCCACTTCCTATGTAGAAGATGTGTGGGAGACCACCAGTCTATGGATGGAGGTAAATCACTCAAAAGATGCTCTCTCTCCAAGCAAGAAACATGCCAGGACTTGTGATAAAGATGTCAGATATTCAGAAGTAGTATTTATTCCCAATTTGTATATGTAATGGATTTACATTTGTAAACATTGTAAATGAGAAAGACAATATGGTTTATTGTATTTTGTAAAAAGAAATCTTTTAATTGTAGTTACGTGATTATTTGTTGAATAAAAGAAAATTTTCCTCTATCTCATTTTTACCTTGTTGAGTTACTCTATGGTAAATTTCTTGTTTTACTATGTTTTTAGAACGTGGATGTTACATATGGTATCAGAGCTACCAGGTTCAGCACTAGGGCTTATGAGACCACTATGCTTGCCTGTAGTCAACATTATGTGGTTAGCTAATGTTTGAAAATTTATGTGCCAGGATGGTATGTTTTAAAAAGACAGCAAGAAAGTCTGTTAATTCGAGTCAACATTTCCTTAAACCAAAAAGACAACGTGAGGCTATTATCAAAACCTTTGAGGGAACCAATGATGAGAGTGACATTTGGTTAAGTGATACGGAAAATCTAGTGACTGCCTTAACTTGAATTAATAGAGTGAGAAAGGAGTACTTGGAAAGGGTTAAAGATGAGGAAATAACTATGGTTAGGTGAGATCCCCACATAACCTCAACTGTTGAGATCATAGAAGTTAGGTCCAATAGTGAGTCAGAAGGTTAATACCTCAAAATTATGTATCAGAAAATGAGTCTGAGGGATATACTCCTCTTGATCATGACTTTTGAAGTCATTTCTTATATAAAGAAGGAAACTCTTTACTTTTGAAAAGAAATAAATAAATAAATAAGAGTTGTTTTTGTGCCAAACTATTGTTTAAATTGAGTATTATGTTTAGATTTAATGGGTTACTTATAATCTTGAACTAATGGACAACTCAATATTCTCAGGTTTGAGAAATCAATAAACATGGTGCAGACAAGAACTAAACAAGGAGAAAGTGAAGAGGAAAACCATGCGCCAAATAATAAGCTGGACCAAATCATAACCATGCTTGAGGAAACCAAGAAAAGATTGGGTGATTTGGAAAAGAAGGTGGATGATAAAGGGAATACTGAGGGAGGAGGTGAAAACTCTCATGGTGAAAGTGGAGAAAATCATGAAGATCAAAGTAAGAGTACCAAACCTCATAAAGAGGCAAGGGATAGATTAACCTTGGAGCTCTCAAAGGATATGAAGAAGGTTGTTCCACAAAAATTTGATGGGACAGAAACTGGAGTTGATGCAGAAGCTTGGTTAACAGAGATGGAAAAGTACTTCAAGATAAGAAATTACTCAGAGGTGACCAAGGTAGTATGGAGAGCATTCCAACTGGCAGGAGAAGCATCCACTTGGTGGATGAATAAAAAGATGGAATTGAATTTGAGCTATATATGGGTAACCTGGGATGAGTTAATGGAACTCTTCTGCAAAAGATGGTTACCACAACTCTATTTTGATTAGAAACTAGCTGATTTTTAAAATCTTCGACAAGGAGATATGACAGTGGTAGAATATGGAGAAAAATTCACTCGAGTCCTAAAATACGTTCCATAGTATCAAAAGGATGAGAGATTCAGGATCAAAAAATTCATCACAGCCCTAAATGCTCAAATTGGTGGTGAAGTGGATGTACATGGTCCCACAACAATGGATCAAGTGTATGAGAAGGCGATCAAGCAAGAGCAAAAGCTGAAATCCATCTCGACTTATCGTGATAGAAACCATAAGAGGTTTAATGGAACTCCTGACAATCAACTCTACAACAAAAGATATGAAAAGAGCTATGATAACAAGAGAAAAGATAAAGGACCTCAAAAGAACAAAGGTGGATCTGGTAATGAGAAGAAGAATGGCAACTACAAAAGAAATGAGGATAACAATGGTAAGACTTTAGATAAGAAAGGACCCATTGGAGGATGATTTACTTGTGAGAGTGACCATTATGCAAATCGTTGCCCTAACAAGAATCAAAATGGTCAACAAAGAGGTACTACACTACCTACTTAGCAAAAAGCATTCTAGCAAAGGATTCATGCATCTCTCAACAACCATCATGCAGAGTATCAAATCACACCCATTGAGATGATAGGTACTTTGTTTGAAGTCCCTATATCTATTTTGATTGATACAAGAGCCATAGAAAACTTTGTTTCTCCTAGAATTTTGAATAAATTTTCTAGAAAAGCTAGTTATATGTCCAAACCCTGGTCAGAAGGATATGCTAACCAATCTAAGGCTCAGGTAGACCAATGTTTGTTTGAAGCCAAAGTTGACCTTACTAGTTTCTTAACTAAAGTAATTTGTATGTAGCTCCCTTAGGTTCCTATGATGTTATCCTAGGAATGAGTTGGCTATGGAAACATAGAGCTAAGGTTGACTATTTTTCAAAAATAGTGGAAACTTAGATGACTTGGGAAATCTGACCTGATTCCAAGGGATTCAAAGAGAAGTTAAAATCAAAACTATCTCTGCCAAGCAATTAAAAAAGGCTAGAAGGAAAGGTTGTTAGTTGTTTGCAGTCAAAATGGAACAAGTGGAGGAAGGGGTAGAAAACCCTAGTTTATCTTTTGGGGAAAAGTATCCTTTTCATTGGGAATTTCACAATGTGTTTCTAGAAGAACTTTCAGGATTGCCTCCCAAAAGGGTTTTTGATTTTTCTATTGACATTAAACTAGGATCCAAGCCTATATCAAAAGAACCTTATCATATGACAACAACGTAGTTAATGGAATTGAAAGCACAATTACAAGAATTGTTGGCAAAAGGTTTAATCAAACCCAATGTTTCACCTTGGGGTGCTCCAGTTATTTTTGTTAAGAAGAAGGATGGAACCCTTCAATTGTGTATAGATTATTGTATTCTTAATAAAGCAACGGTAAAGAACAAATATCCTTTGCCACGTATTGATGATCTTTTTTATTAGATGCATGAAGTTGCTTTATTTTCAAAGATTGACTTGCGATCAGGATATCATTAGTTAAGACTAAAGGATGAAGATATTCATAAGATAGCTTTTAGAACTAGATATGGACACACAAATTCACAGTGTTGCCATTTGGTTTGACAAATGTACCTGCTGCATTCATGAATCTCATAGTATATTCAGAGATTGTTTAGATAAGTTTGTTTTAGTCTTTCTAGATGATATACTCATTTATTCTAAGAATGAGGAAGAACATCAATGGTACCTGCAAATTGTTCTGTAAAGATTAAGAGAACATAAGTTATATGGGAAACTATCTAAGTACACATTCTTCTAGAAGGAGATTCAATACCTAGGTCATATTATATCAGCTATTGGAATATCTGTTGATCCTGCAAAAATCACAGCTATTATGGATTGGTCGGTACCAACAAATGTGCATGAGGTGTGTAGTTTCATGGGCCTAGCAGGCTATTATAGAAAATTTGTTCTAAATTTCTCCAGTATTGCTAGTCCAATCACTTCCTTGCAGAGGAAAGGAAAGAGATTTAAATGGATAGACAAATGTTAGGAAGCATTTGATCTTTTAAAAGAAAAGTTAACTATAGCTCCAATCTTGAAAGTTCCTGACCTCGAAGGACAATTTGAGGTAATCATAGATGCCTTGGGAGAAGGATTAGGAGGAGTTCTTATGCAAGAAGGAAGAGTCATAGCATATGAGTCAAGGAAATTGAAATCCTATCTGAAAAATTATGCACCACATGATCTAGAATTAGAAGCAGTAACTCATGCCTTACAGATGTGGAGACATTATTTGGTGGGAAAGACTTTTGTAGTTAAATTAGACCATCAAAGTCTTAAATATATTTTCTCACAACCGCATTTGAATGCTCGACAAAGGAGATGGTTGGAATTGATATATGACTATGACTTTGAGATAAACTACATCAAAGGAAAAGAGAATAGAGTAGTTGATGCTTTGATTCATAGAAGACATATAGCCTCTATTATTTCTAATCATGGAAATTTTAAGGATTTGGTATTGCAAAATTTGTCTGGTGATGAGTTTTATGAGTAGGTTAAGTAGGCTCTGAAAGATAATCCTAAAGATCTAAGGTATGATGGTTTTCTTTTTGAGTCAGATGGACTATTGAGGTATAAATATAGATTTTATGTTCTTGATTCAATTGGATTAAGGGATCTAGTATGGAAAGAAGTTCATACTGCACCATATTCAGGACATCCAGGAGTGACCAAACTTCTAGTGGATGTTAAACCTCTTTATCTCTGGAAAGGAATGAAGAATGATGCTGCAAGATTTGTAGCAAGCTGTTTAGAATGTCAAAGGGTTAAAGTAGAGCATCATCATCCTGCAGGATTGTTGTACCCACATGATGTGCCAGAGTGGAAATGACAAGTTATTAGCATGGACTTTGTTCAAGGTCTTCCTATGTCAAGGAATCAACATGATGCCATTTTAGTGGTAGTTGATAAACTCACAAAGGTAGCACATTTCATACCAGGGAATTTGACTGATGGAGCACCTATGTTAGCTCACAAATTTGTGCAAGAGGTGTTTAGATTGCATGGCTTCCCTAAAAAGATTATCTCGGATAGAGATGCATGAGTGACATCAAGGTTTTGGCAAACTTTGTTTTCTACACTAGGGACTAAACTGAATGTGAGTACAACTTACCATCCTGAAACTGATGGGCAAACTAAGTGAGTTAACCAAGTCTTGGACTACTTGTTGTGAATGTATTGCATGGATCAGCAATATAAGTGGGAAGAATACTTACCACTTGTTGAATTTGCTTACAACAATTCCTATCATTCCACTATTAAGATGGTGCCATTCGAAGCATTATATGGAAGAAGATGTCAAACTCCTATAAGCTGGTATAAGCTAGAGTATAAGATTAGCATCAGACTAGAAATGCTAGCTAAAATTGAAGAGAAAGTTAAGCTATTCAGAAAAAGATTGGCAGAAGCCAATGATAGGCAAAAGAGGTATACAGATGCAAAACATGTTCCAAGGCAATTCTCTGTTGGAGAAAAAGTACTTTTGAGGGTTAAACCTCAAAAAAGTCCTATTAAGTTTGGGAAGTCTTCTAAGCTGGCCCCTCATTATGTGGGACCCTTTGAAGTGCTTGAACTAGTCAATCCGGTTGCCTATAGAGTTGCTCTACCACTAGCCTTATCTAGAATGCACAATATTTTTCATGTGTCTTATTTGAAGAAATATATTGTAGGTAATAATCATATTTTGACTTGAAATTCTTTACAGATGCAAGACCTAGGAGTGGTCACGATCGAGCCACTCAAGGTGTTTGAAACACGCAAGCTCCACTTGCATAACAGAGAGGTCTTGCAATGCAAGGTCCAATGGGACCAATATGCTGAGGAAAATGCTACATTGGAGGATTACCATGAATTTTATCAAAAATTTCCTCATTTATTTAATAATGTTACCAGTTGAAAACAATGAACTTGCTTTTTAGTCACTTTTTAATACTTTATATCATCGAGGATGATGAATCTTTAGGGGAAGGATATGTTACATCCCCAATTTTTGTCTTTCTATACTTTTACTTTTTTACTTGGACATAAGTAAATTTATTATGATGTTTAGATTAATCACAAGGAAAAATATGGATTATATTGAATGTCATTTATTGAAATTATAGGAATGATTATGTTGTTATCAATTTATTATTTGTATTATGAGATTTGATTTATTATTTGTATTAATTGAATAATGATGCATTGATCACATACTGTTTGGTAACAAGTTGAAATAGGATTACAGGTTATCAGATGACTCTCAGAGAAAAGAGAGAGAGTATCTTTCTAGGAGAGAGATATAGACTTCCGGTTATGAGTTGTTTATTTCCCAAACCAAGTTATAAGTGTTTAACGAAAATATAAACCAATGTGTCATAAGAGGTAAGCCTTGTCTTGTCAATTTACTTTTAAACCTAATCGACAGGTAATTGATATTGTTTTCAAATCTTTTAAAGTCATATTAAATCGTCTTAGTTGTTAATAATGTTAATGACATCGTTTGAGTTTGATTTATGACTATTTATGTTTAACATAAATATTACGACGTTATTGTCATAAAATGGTTGTCATATTATTACTAAGTCACTTGAGGTGTTTTAACCAATTCTTAACGTTAAGACTTTATCGTTGAGTTAAGATGATGTGTTTTGTCAACAGATCGTGATGAGGGGACTAGCTCAACCCAATCATGTTATCCATAACTCTTGTTTTAGTATTATCCTCTTATTGATTAAATCATAAAATCAAATAGATACAATGATATGAAAATAATATTTGATTTAATCAAATATATACATATATATGAGTGGTTTTTAGTTGAGCCACCTTGGGCATCTATTCAGTGCCTTAAATGATTAAAACATGATGGATCAAATTCACTCGTTAAGAGTAACCGATTGCTCAAAGTTAGTTAAATGAGTTGGCGACCTCTTATAAGAGGAGTGACGGATAACTCAACTACCATCACTAATCTCCTCAAATGATGTTTTCATCATCAACATTTGTCAATGTTTGCATATTTATAGCTATGTTTGGAGTCAAACCATAAAGCGAATACCATTGGAATTAATTGAGTTTTGAACTACTTAGAATTGGAGTGAACAGAGAGGATAACTCATTATGAGTCAGTTTGAGCTCTTAAAGCCGCAACTTGGCTAGTCGATGGCTTATCTTTTGGGTGCATATGTTTTGTTTGCTTAGTCCAGATAATCGATAGAAGGGAACTCGCTGTGGGCAGTAAGTAAGGAGGTAAAGGTAAAGTTAAGAAGGTGGGTGTCTAGGATAAACACAGAAGCTTACTACCTACCCATATACCTCTATAAACCGTCGTTGTTAGGTGAATACTCCTGCAAGTTATGTTTCATAAGACAAAGATAATTTGAATGAATGTTTGTCTTGGACAATTATTTTAACTGAGTTTGGTTATCCTTTTAGTATTTTGTATAAACTATGCACTATGATAAGCCAACTATGTCAACTTGAATACTATCGATATAACTTGTTTGTTTGAGTTGGTGGTGTATGTGTATGTTTTCATATAACCAAAGAAGCGTCTACTAGCCTGAAAAGGTCAATGCAAGCTTTTGCAATGATATCAGTTTTGAATTATCATTTTGGGTCGATATTACATATATCTTAAAATTGATAAGTAGACCATTTTATTGTTCAAGAAATACACGAACTTTCTTTAAATGGAAATTGTTATAGTTTTCTAGAGTTTAGAAAACCAGTCGCTCTATTGAATGAGCAATCATTTTGAAATAAGTTGATTACTTTATCATAGGATAGATATGTATTAACTCTCATTGAGATTAGTGTAAATGGTATTTGTTTTAGAAAACTTACCAACCAGGAGTAATATGGGATAAAATATTTAATGGTGTCAATATTATTTTGAAACCAATCTTGATTTCGTTCCTATATATTGTCTAAACGATATCTTATCCAAAGAACCTAGATTCTTGGTGGTCTATGGTGACTATGGTGTAACCTACTAAATGGTAGAAGAACTAGGAATAGTTAGATGAATGGGATAAAATGCCTATAGATCTTCACATGTCTATACTAGAAAGCTTGATGAGTTCAATCTATAGTAAACCATTGTGTAGTAATAGACTATGTCTATATAGAAATAACTTTGCGTAGAATCATATATGAGTTTATATATGTAGTGATGATCAATGGCATCACAAAGAGTTTAATTGATTAGGTATTCATATTCTTTTTTAATAGAAGTTAATACCTTAACAAGATTTATTGTATACCTAACTATGGTTGAGTTAAAACAAATTTCAATTATGAACCTTAGCTTATAGAAATGAGATATGATAAATATAGAAATATTTTATTAATCAAAGGTTGTTTTGAAACCCTAGAGTTGAATATGAACCAAATGAAGGTTTATGTCATTTAGACTTATCTAAGTCTAAGAAAACTACTATCATGACAAGATGATTAAACCATTTATGTAAATATAGTCAGGGTGAATAACTGCAAGAATATGATAGTATCCAAGTCAAGTAGGGGTGGGTGAACACAATGACTACGTTCATTATGAATGATATTGATATTAAAAACTTTGGCCAAAGTAATGCATTTATTTTCTACATGCATTGTCGGTTCACTGTATTTGGATTGCTCATCCTATCAGAAATCATACTTAGCTAGAGGGTATCTTGGGTTGTATGGTTGATAGAGTTGAGTAGAATACAACACTATGTACTTGGGAAAGACAAATTACCACCAATCACCTAAGGTCTATATTCCTCATGAAGGGTAGGGCCACTTCCTATGTGGAAGATGTGTGGGAGACTGCCAGTCTGTGTATGGAGGCAAATCACTTGAAAGATGCTCTCTCTCCAAGCAGGAAACATGCCAGGACTTGTGATAAAGATGTCAGATATTCAGAAGCAGTATTTATTCCCAATTTGTATATGTAATGGATTTACATTTGTAAACATTGTAAATGAGAAAGATAATATGGTTTATTGTATTTTGTAAAAAGAAATCTTGTAATTGTAGTTACTTGATTATTTGTTGAATAAAAGAAAAATTTTCTCTATCTCATTTTTACCTTGTTGAGTTACTCTATGGTAAATTTCTTGTTTTACTATGTTTTTAAAATGTGGATGTTACAAATATTTTAAAAAACATTCACAATGATATTGGTTCATTAGATAAAGATATTATAGCCCACTGAGAAACAATTTCAAACAACTACGATCCATGGAATTTACACCGTACACTGATAATGAACTCCTTTTGACTAGGGACATGTAATGCATGAAGATAGTCTTGATGAATGGCAAGTCTTTTCAAGTCTATACCTAGCCATGCCATTTCAACTAAATGGGCTGAACATGCTTGGGAAAAAAGATGAGGACTAGTTAAGGGTACTATCACTTGCAAATAATTGACTGAAACATATAAAATTTACTTGCATTTTACTCACTACTATTCAAAAACAACTTGCATGCATGTCAAAATATTTAATTTACTCCATTTCTTTTATAATGCAGCACAACAACACATATCACTACATTCTTTCAATGTCCAAATGATGGATAGAAAACAACCATGCTTTTTTCTCAAGAAATTCCAATGTTTAATGTGCAATTATAAAGGAACCACTAATTAATTTTATCTACAAGCCATCTAAGTGTACCCATTGCACACTAAGGTAAGCCATATGGAGGGATTGAATGCATAGGGACTGCATTAAAAAAATCACATGAAAGGAGTAAAAGAAAATCAATGATGGTAGGGCCAACATCAAGAGCACATATCAAGGCCTTGATGAAATGATTAATTCAATTGGATGGTAGGCCTTTTTTTGACTAACAATTTTTTGCCAAATCAAGATTGAACACAATGGGCTCCCATGACATAGAATGTATAGTATTTTTGAGGTCTCGAGATCATTCCCATATAATCTACAAACTCAAAAAATCAAGAGTTTTTCCCTTCAAATTAAATATTTTTAGACAATTACAAATTCTCAATCTAAAATTATACCATGTCTAAAGTTAATTTTAATCTATTTGAGCTCCAAATTATGCTTCATTTAACCTAATCAAGGGCTAGGACCAAGGGCATTCAATGCAACATTCACCTAAATGAGTAAAATATTAACAACTAGAATTTTGCTATGCTTTGAGATGCTTCCAAATGCAATTGGTCACACACACAAAGCCAACAAAACTTTTATTATTTTATTACCATGGATTGATTAAGTACAATAATTATTTAAAATTGACCCTATTAAACTTACAATCATAAGCTAATATTGTTTATCCATGCAACGTAATGGAGCCATATCTTTTACCCAAAATTATAACTATGATTAAATATGCATAAGCAGGGTAGGGGAAATTGTGATATTTTTCTTAACACTAGAAGGTTAACTCTAGACATAACACAAATTGTGAAAACCTAAGCTATAAACTAAACTTATTTTATTTTCCATAACATATATATAAATATGTGTCTACATACACATATTTTAATTGGTATATAAAAAACAATATAATACATTAAAGGTATATTGACTTTCTAATGAATATCTATTTTAAAAGAAATTCAAGAAGGTATATTACATGTCCAACCAATTAAAAACATGTTTTGCTTTGGCACTTACCACTATTTTCACTATTTTTATGTAACAACAAAGAAATTTCATTTGAAAAAATCTATTCTTAGGCCATAAAATGTGCCATGTTCAATATCAAAAAACACATCTTACAAGCAAAACTTACAAAACCTACGGATTTATCCAGAAGTTTGTTAAATATCCATCACATAATGTGAGGTCATTTATGAATAACTTCACTATTAACTACCCTCCACTGGTAGCCAACGAGCTCTCCTTGCCACCTCTATACGGGCAACTCCAAAAAGGAATGTTGTCTTCGCCACCTTGGTATAGAAATCTCATCAAAGATTGTCTTTGGAAAATTCTCACCCATCTACCAACACATGCGATTCTATAAAGTTCTTCTCTCCATCATTGATACTTTCATAGGAACTAAGAATTTATCAGAAAGACAAGAAGAGTTCAACAGAAAGAGGTTGAAATCCAACTCATTCAAGATAAATAAATTCAACTCTAGCCCTAAAATATAAAGTTAACCAGCCAAAGCAAGCATTTGGAATATCAAGCATCTACAAATAGAAATCATCATCACACAACATATAATTGTTCCATCGTATCTTATCACCTCATCGACACCATTAAACAAGTTCGTGGGCTATCTATGATAGAAGATCGAAAGTAATCCTTGGAAGATTTATATCAGCAATTAATATCCAAAAGGAAGAGAACAGTGATAAAAAATTACTAGTTGTAACCGTGGTATGAGCATCCATGATAACATCAATCATCAAACATTGAAACATTGCATCATACCATTGACTGTTCAAGGGATAGATAGCAGCAGTCATCAATGTTATCAGCGATTACCACATTGAAGGTAGAATCCATTACAAACAATAATCACTGTGTTTATACATCAGCAACCCCTCGACCAAGCCAAAGGTATGATATTTCATTTAATATCTAGTATGCAATAATTCAAGTGATTTATCTTGTAAACAATTATGTATAATGATATGTGATTTGCTAAACTCATATAAGAGGTGAAAGGAAAAGTACCAAGAGGCCACATGGGTAATATTAAGGCCTTTGTCACATGAGGTATAAGGTACCCATGATGCAAAGGATGCTTATCACATAGAGGCCTTCTCACATGAGGTATAAGGTACCCATAGTGGAAGGATAGTGATGTATAGGCCTTGGTTACTTGATGTAAGGCATCATAAGAGTACAAAGGAATCTCATAGAGGCCTTGACTCTAAGGTATTAAGGATACCGTATTAAGTCTAAGGATAGAGACACTGAAGCCCCATAGTGGATAACAGTAACTCTCCTCAATATCCCATAGGTTGTTAACAAACAACATATTAATAGATCAATAAATTGCAATGTATATTGATGAAAATCATAGATCATGTGAAATGTCATGATAAGAATATGCAAGGCATATTGATGATGATTATGAAAGTAACATGTAAAATATTAATGATATGCAAGGCATATGAATAGTGATCATAAGATTAACTTGTGAAATGTGAATGAAAGATAATGGGCATTGAAAGCAATCATAAAATTAGCAATAATGATATGCATTGAAAGTAGTTATATGCATAGAAAATAATCATAGATGAATAATAGTGATTTTACATAGTAATGTGTATTGATAGAAATTGATGATGAACTAAGTCATGAATTTTCAATTAATCATAGAAATGATAAAGCAATGTTCTATGTGTAAATTATATATGTTGACTTTAAATGAAAATATACTAATGTTCTCACATCAAATACATAGACAAATTATCCAAATTAAAAGGACTACTATAGAATGCATCTCAACCATTCCTTTGAAAAAATTAATAAATGACAAAAGACAACAAAATAGTGCATCAAATCATTTATTATTTATATTCAACTAATGCACGAGTAGGAAAGCATGTGGAAAGAAAAAGGGATGACAAAAGACAACAAAATAGTGCATCAAATAATTTATTATTTATATTCAACTAATGCATGAGTAGGAAAGTGTGTGGAAAGAAAAAGGGAGTAGAGGCTGGAAGCTTCTCTCTACTTATGACTTTCATCCATCGCATATATATGATTTTATTTGATTTTGATAAGCAGATATAGATCAAATCACATAGATTCCTCACTTAAATGCATAAAATTTACATCAATACCTGACCCTGCATGAAATGCCTAGAAACCTAGAAACAATAGGCATGATGGAAACCTGGTGCAACTTGATATATCTACATATATTTTATAAATTCTTTCTAGATAGTTTTTTAGAAGGTCTTGCTTATGTAGGGACTACATAAATATTGTTTTCCATGAATGCGTATCTTTTTCAATGAGAATGCAAGGGATACTCATAGATTTGACAATCTTCAAACTCTTAACAATGTTGTTAAGGTAAATTATCCTTTATGATAAATGTGGTGGTTTCAATATGTTCAACTTGGTTTGTTGAATGGTTATAATAGATTAATGCAATAACATTTTCCATCAAGGAGGGGGCAATTATATTGCCAACCCAATGGTATTGTCAAAGCTTCGGTGTCCAAGCATGTCTAGGTTCTCAACAACAACATCATTCATTGGTGGAGGCATGATAGGAGCTGCCACTCATTTGTATCATGGTTTTACCTCTTTTCTAATCCATCATACATATATTCATCATCATTTTTAGTTGATTTTGGAGGTGTTTGATCAACATGTCATGCATGGTAGGTGCCAACCATGTCTTCCCAATGGGTGACAATTCAAATGCCTACATGACCCAATTTCTTCTAAAATGTTACAAAAAGGAAAGTATAATATCTAAACTCACTGTAACGAAAGGACTCAAATATTTTAGTGTCTTTAGAAGGAATAGTTGTGAAACATGGCAAGACACAATGTTAAAATTTCTTTTTATATTCATTTGTAGACTACACAAGACTTGTAACAATTCTAGTTTTTCTTTGCTTCAATCAATAACAATGATTTCAATGTTACAAATCAATCTATATATCGTTCAATGAAACTTGAAGTAGTTACTATACATTCTTGAGCTTAAAGTATATGACACAAGATTTTCCTAATCACTTTCAAAACATAAAGAACAATTATAAAATTTCAATGGTAATTCTAACAAGAGGTGGCAAGACTCTTGTACACTAATATCGTCTAATATCGTGATTAACTATACTCTCACTTGTAAACATACAAAATACAGTAGTTGACTTTTCTAGGTCAACATTTCCTAAAATACTTTTCATACTTTTCAAAAATTAGTAATATTTCAGCTTGACAGGCACCTTAAAAACTAAATAATAGCTTTCAGCTTGACACTTAGGCATCTTAAAAACTTTATTAATTGTAGGTGGTGCAGAACAAATAATTTATATTTACTTTAAAATATTAAAATGCAAGCTTACATTTTATATTTATAAATTCATACTTTTCTTTTAGTAAAAAGATTGGAAAAACATGGTTGACAGGCCACATTGAAAACTCCAGAGTCTTTGCAAACCACAGATCAAAGCTGCCGATTTTTTTGCCATGATGCTCCCAATATGTCACTCTACATGTCTCCAATTTGTCCATAATCTGATCAATAGAAATTGGCTCTCTCTCCTTACTCTTCCCTCCATCATCTGAAAAGCAAGAGACATTAAGCTTGAAGCATAAATGATGTCAAAGCTTCAGGTTCCACTTGCAAATAATAAGTATGTGTTAACTCTAAAAACATATCCCAATTCTCTATAACAATGCATATAGATCCCATTTGAGACGAAGTGTTTAAGCTCGTTACTTACCCATATGCAGAAGAGAATATAAATATCACCTTGAAGTGTTATTACTTCATCATGTGATTTTCTTCAAGAAGAAAGCTAATAGATTTTTAGCTTTCCTCTCAGATTTGATCATGTATTGTGGCCAGTCGTATCCACCCAGCTCTACATCATTCACCCACATTATAAGCGGTTCCAGAACAAACCCATCCATTGGATGCATGTATAACAATCAACAGACAGTTCTTTCTGTTTTACATATGCTCAACATTGTATGATTCTAACTCAAAACCTAGGTTTTGAGAACCAGTAAGGCACTTCACCACATCAAGACACTTCCACTTGTCCATACCCCTGTAACACGAAACAGAGTCCATTTTGAATGGGTGTTACTAGGGCCTTCTTTTACAGATGTCGGTGATTTCATCTGCTTCTCTATGGTGGAAACTGAATCCGATATGTTATAGTGGTGATATATTTTGGTTCAGAGCATTTGAAACCTCCATAGCTACCAAGTTACAAACAGTGGCTCTTGTTCTCGTTTATAAGCTTTTTTTTCCGTTCCATTGGATTCTAAATATTCAAAAAATTCTAGAGCGTACAGACAAAAATTGTTGGGGAAATAAGATGGCGAATATTTTCCTCATGCATGACATAAAAGGATAGTTTAGATATATTAAATAATGAGTTGCTCTGGCATATCCAAAGCACGCACTGTCTATTTCAAATTCGTTACCTACTTCCATTTGTAAGGGAATCGCTTCCCTTAAGTTGTCTCCTGGCAATTCATCCACCATACCAATCGCCTCAGAGGTTAAGGATATGCTGGATTCTCCATACAAAGGGAACGCTATACAGAAATCTCCCAAAGCTTAATTATGTGGCTTCCCCGTGAATCTCTACCGGAGAGAGGGATTCAGATAAGCAGGATCTGCTCTGAAGGAAACTCTGCAAATATTATCCAAGGTGAATCTCTGTAAAACATCTTGCAAGTCTATCTAGACTCATTCATTGCAGGCGTTAGAGAGGACAGGTATGCGGTGCTCTTGAATATCTGATTACACTGTCTCCATTACAACATTTCTGAACGACTTAGTGTTGAATTCATAGCTAGTAACCTTCCTCTGCATCTTCGACAGCTCGCCATTGGCATTGAAAAATCCTTTGCCCAAAAAGTCATGAAGAATAATGTTGAAGCTTTGTCTTTTTTTATAATTTTTGCTTTCGAGAGATTAACTTCTTACACCGCCTCAGCCTCTCTATGACAAAGTCCCAAATCAAATCTAATTTTATTCTCAACAAATTTGGAATTTCAGATATTTTAACATATATGATTGTAAATTGTATGGTCAACCATCAAATAAATCTTGACCTTACATTTTTAATCAATTTTTTAAATAATTATAAAAAATTGCATTTATTACTCACATCAAAATTTATTTTTTGATCTTTTCTATAGAATTTAGTATGAATGCAGTGTGATGTGGCAGCTTTCTTTTAAGCTGTCGGTGGCCAAAATTGTGGACTGGGTCGTCTCTATCTAAGATGAATTGGGAAAATTTAATACTGCAGCGTTGATTTAAAAAAACTAATTTATAATCCAATTTGGGGCCTGTATGTGTTCGTCACCCAATTCGCAGATATATTGAACATTTCATATGCAGCGATTTCTCCATTCTATACAGGTCTAGTGTAAATAAGTTTAATTAAGTTTAAATTATTAAAATATTTCTATAGCTCAGAGTATTTAAAAAACATATATAAATATAAAAAAAGCAATATTCAACATGATTTATAATCAAATTTCTTTACATAAATGAGAAACATATTGTTTGCTTGATCTAATATAACATATATTAATTAAAATTGAGACAATATATTGGATTAATCAATTTTAAGACATGATTATGTTAAAAATAATATTATAGTATTATTATAGTATGAATAATAATATGATATTAATAATATAATATTAAAAAACCATAATATATGATATAGTTAGTTAAGGTAGTATTGTTGATTATATTATGAATGAGAGTTCCATTCAATTAATCTACAGTGGCAATATGTTGAAAGTATTTCTCTAATTTTATTTAATGTGATAGATATTATAAAATTTCATATATCAAATATATACTTATATCAATATGAGTGGATGTATTATGAGTATGTATTTAATAGAAAAATATAATCATGCCTTATGTGCACATATAAGTATATTTATGTTTAAGTTTTACCAGGTGTTGCATTACGCGCTGCTCCCACCCTTCGTAACGATACAGCGATCCCTCAGCGACATCTCTCAGGGCTCTGTATCTCTGACCCCATTCGAGCAGCTTCTTTGGCTTTCCAAATATCATTTTGTCCATGTTGTGTAGGTACAACGCCCCCGCCACCAGCCCTGGCAGGTCCAACACATTGGCCGACTCCAACTACAATTGCTGTTGCATCCTCTGCAAAATCTGAGTACTAAAAACACCGCCTCTCTCATTTATAAAATTTGGTAAACAATATGATATAGATCACAAATCACAATCTGATTCGAATTCTAATTGCAGATGTGTAAGTGTAGATTCAGTCGATGAGTTTGGATTAGTTGGACAGAGCTTATCCACGCATTTAAAGGCATTGACACGACTGACGAATACAGTGACAATATATTTATGGCTTCGCAGTTGAAGAGACAGTAACTCATGATGGTGAAATTCAAACGAATTTAATAGGTTTTTTTATTGTTTTTCTTTTCTTTTCAGGTGTTGCCTACTTATAAATTATAATATCAAAAGCATGTTGGTCTAACTATGCTCAGCTGTCTATTCATAAATATTTTTTTAGGCTGAAAGCCTTCCTTTAGTGAGGAGCACTACTAAATATTTATGAATAGACAGCTGAGCATAGTTAGTTTGAAAACTTCCTTTAGTGAGGAGGACTACTAAATATTTATGAATAGACAACTGAGCATAGTTAATTTTTTCAAATGAATGGTTGAGATGCATTCTATACTAGTCCTTTTAATGTGGATTTGAAAAAACTAATAAATGACAAAAATAACAAAATTGAATAAATGAAAAAATATTTATAAATAGGCTTAGCATAGTCAACCAAAAAAATATTTATAAATAGACAGCTTAGCATAGTCAACCAACATACTTTTGATATTATAATTTATAGGTAACACCCCAAAATCTTGTTTAGGTGAAAAGTGAATGCTAATCAATGCTGCAACTATTGATGATTATCACCCCATCAATGCTGCAACTATTGATGATTATCACCCAGCAGTAATATCTAACCCTAAAGAAGGATGTCATAACCCTAATTGTAAGGCCAACCCTTAAAAAGGATATATGTAGCACACAAAAGAAATTTTTATTGTTGTTTGAAAAAACCAAATAGCTACAGCACTTATTACATTGTATTTTTGAAAAGAAAAACTATATGGAAAAAAGAAAAACTATATGAGAAAAACAAACTAAAAATAGCATGTTTTTTACATGCATTATCATGCCATAAAAATAGATAGAGAATTCCTAAAACAACTAACAAAAAACTAACTAAAAAATAGAAACTGCACAGCAGTGAGGTCAGCAAAAAAAAAATCTGTTGTAGTTATCCAACAAGACTTCCATTCATGAACAGTGTATAATGAATGGTGAGAGAGTTCCAAGCTCACCAACAACAAAGTGTGCATCAATCTTTCTTCTTTTCTATTGATTGTATTCATTTGTTGTTTTAATTTCATTGAAGATGGGCAAAGTCTAAGACAAGTGGCAACTATATTGCCATTTTTACAGTGCTGATGCTTCTATGTGTGTGTGCCTCCCTCTCCCAGGCGCGCACCACCAGAGTTTAAAGCCCACTTTTAATACCTCTTAGGCTAAACAAATATACATTCTATGAAATCATTCATAGCTTGCAAACTCAATTTTCTGCATCCATAATTATAGGGTAGATATTTAGCTTAGGGTTAGATAATAATTCTTTTTTTTGTATCAAAGCTGAAGTCAAATATAGTTTTAGTTTTGATGGGTCATTACAAACGTGACAATACTAATGAATGAAAGACTACTGCATTAGCTACTGCCTTCATACATATTATTATTTCTTCTGGCCATTTCTATCAAAGTAGGAAAGATGAAAGTGAACATACGTAGATGGAATGGTATACTTGCATTCATTGATAATACAGATTATCTATCCAGCATTATTCAATTTGAAAAATTACATATTCCAAATGATAATCAATGTAGAAGTTCTTCCTATTATTTTACATGTTGCAACAAAACTTTTAATCCCAGAACTGGGACATCGTTATCATTAGTGCCTAACAACTTATTTAATAAAAGTAGCTACTGTAGGCCACTGAAACACACCTTACTAGAAGCTTTCCAATGCTACACTCCAAGCCGTTTAATAGCTACCAAGTTAGGTAACCCAAACACCATTGCCAATAACACCTGGTCCTTTCAATACTTTTTTTTTTGTTATGTTTTCCTATGTCAAACACATTCACTCATTCTTTAAATACCCAAGCCTCAGTTTGAAACTACATCCAATCACCTCTTTTGTTAAAGAAATCCTATTCTACAGTATTCCCATCCTTGCCAAAACTAGCATCTATCTTTTGATCTTATTATTTCTCAAGGACACCATAGCAATGGAGTGAAGGAATGCATTGATAGCTCTAATGGTTGTGATTACAGCAGCAGGGAAGTGAATGGTGATGGCACAGACAAGCTAATTCATCAAATTTTGGAAGCGTGTCCAACTCTGGTCAGTCTTTAGCTCACGCTCTCAGAACGTTTACTACGCCACTAATACCACTTATTTTTTTAATAATTTACATAGCCATGGATCAGAGACAGACTACTAGATGGGATGCATGCAGGAGTGAATTACTTAATGTTGTCACGTGTCTTATTAAAATTCAAACATTAGCTATCATTCCATAATTAAAGTGGATTATTTTGCCCTCCATAAACCCAAGTTACCATAGTTAATATGCTTTGGTTTCTGATTCTTTTTACATTATCTCGAGGTGCAGAATTTTGGGCTACACCGATTACTGTGTTCCATTTGGGCATTGAATAAGTATGACCTTTATATTAACAATTATAATATGCTTCCTATGTACTATTTTTTCTAGGTTTTAAATTTATGATTCTCTTATCAGGTTCACTTGGTTTTTAATATGTCTAATTTTATATTTATTTTAATCTTTTTGTTGCTGGTTTTATTTCTGTAGATTTAGGTCTTATTTTTTCTTTCTTTTATCTGTGAATAAAGCTTCTTTATGGCAGTCCTAGACTTCACAAAATACCGCAATAGCAAATCTGACTCTCGTCATTGGATTATAAAACTTTGAATTTGGTATAAAATAAATCCTCCATTTTTGTATAAAATTGTAAAATTTCAATGAGCGTATGATCTCAATTGAGATAAAATCCCTACCATATTTGATGGAATTGTTTGTACCTAGTTGTTTTACCCACACCTCTTCATATGTACGATTTACTTCTTGGTTTTTCTTTCATTCTTGCCTACTTATAGTTAGGTAACAAACCATGATCATTAAATTGAAAGCTAAAAGTAACTGGATGTGCATTCAGATCTTGGGCCTCTTTTTCGTTGGGTTACTTTAGTGATTGACATGAGTTGTAATTATAGATGATAAGGTAGGTTATAAATATTGCTCGTGGTTGATAAGAATTCATTAACCTTTTGACTATCATATCACAGAATCAACATTTTCAACATTGTTATTTTAGATATGTAATAATAAATAAGACCATTAGCAATAATATCTAACCCTAGTTATTGTGTAATTTGCCAAGAATTAGCAAATTGATATTTCCACAGGTAAAAAAAATTGATCAATAAATAAGACCATTAGCAGTAATATCTAACCCTAAAGAAGGATGTCATAAACCTAATTCTATCCATAACTCTAATTGTAAGGCCAACCCTTTGATTATATATCCACCCTAATTCTAATTCTAAGCCTTATTTTAACCCTAACCCTTATTATAATCATAATATTTTTTTGGTTATATATTTGCACTAATTCAAACCCTAATTATAACCAAACCCATTATCCTAATTCTAACTATAACCCTAATTCTAGCTACAACCCTAATCCTATGTATAACCCAAACCCTAACCATGATTATACTCCTAACCCTAATTGAAACCTTAACCTAATTTTTTAAATAACCCTAAGTAAAATTCTAACCTTTACCCTAATTATATTTGTAAACCTAATTTTAATTGTGATCATAATTGTATTTAACCCTACATCTAACCCTAACACTACTTCTAATCTTATTACATTTAATCTTAGAAATTATATATAATTTTTTTATATTAATATTTCAAATTCCATTTTGTAACTGAAAACTATATAATTAATTAATTAAAACCTTATAAGTATTGATTACAAAGCAAGGACTTGTAAAAAGTGTAGACACCCAAAAATGTCCACTTGTCCCAATGTCACATCATCTAGGCATCTAATAGCATTTTTGCCCTAAACTACCCCTTCACCATCCTAACTAGCATTTTCCTCTATTAAATTAAATAAATATAACGTTTATTTAATTTAATCCTATCCTTCACCATTATTAAATAAATAAATTTTTATTTATTTATTTAATCCACTTTCTTCTTAAGTTAAATAAAATGAATATTTAATTTAATTTAATTTATCACTCCTCACATTTCCTCATAATTTAAATAATATTAAATTATTTAAATTATTTAATCCACCTTCCATCTTTGTCTCTCGAGATGACTCTAATTGCCTCTTGAGTTATCTCTTCCACCTTCCAATTTCTTCTCCACTCATCACTCCACTCATTTCACTCACCTTCTAAATTATGTCTTGAGTGAACTCATCTACTTTCCATCTCCTTTTTCAAGTTGCACAAAGCAACTTTCCATTTCACCATCACTTGCAAATTGGAAGGTTTATCCTTCTTTTTTCTCAAAAAATCTATAAATTCACCCATTTCCAAGCCATTTGGCATAGATGAATCTCTAAAAGTATTGTTACTCTGTCGAATTTCCTCTAGCCCTATCATCCATCAAATCTTTCATCTATCTAATCTCCATCTATCTCCTTCAATCGAATCCTCATGCTGCAGAACATGAAGCAATCAACAATGAAAACTAAAGAATCACATCATCTGGGTGGTTTGTGTTTAATTTTCATGTCTTTTTTATCACTTAGATTAGATTTCTTGAAGGTTTTTAGGTTTTGTTGTTTGAATTTACAAATGATGTAAAATTTCCTACAACATAAAATGGCATGCCCGGTAGGACCTGAATCAGTAGTTTTTGCAAGTATTTTGTTATAAAAAATTTGTTTCTTTCTAACTCTCATTTGTGAGTTTTTGCAAGAATTTTCTACAGGTTATCTCTAGGGAAAAAATTAACATCGACATTGTGCTCAGGATGTCATTTCTATAGAAATTGACTATAAATTTGCATGTGTTGCATCACTGTGAAATTTTAAAAAAAAATTAAAATTCTTTTTAACTTGGCAGCCTTACTGTACGGATCTGTACAGATCTGTACAATAGGGATCTGCCATTTGGGGTCTGAATTACATATTTCAGTGTTTATCTTGATGTGGGTTTGGTGTTCTTTGCAAAATAATCTTTGTTTGTAGGTGGAAATTACAAAACCCTAAGCTCAATTTCTGTCACTTTTCTTTGCCTACTGACGAGGGTCATTGTAGTCCTCATCATTTAATTTTAATAAATATCAATCCAAGGTGGTGTCCATGGCTGTATGCAAAAGGGAGAAGAAATGACTTGCATGGCAATCTTTTCTACAAAAGGAAATTTGATAACAATTGCATGAAACAGACTAGGGTTTAACTCTACTGAAAAAGACAATTTAATCTAAGGAAAGCAATAACTTGAGCAGCTGATCTAATTCTAGAATGAAGCAAGAACAACAAAGTAATTCTAAATAAAGAAACTATAAAACAACAAAACAACTAATGAAACTAAGCAATGTAGTTTCTACCCTTCGGTTGGAGTGGGCCCTTGCTCCTTCCTCCAGAGAGACACTAATCAATTCCAACAATTAGCAAATAGGTAGAACTACTTTCTTTATTCAAAAACTTCAAGATCCAAGAGTGCATGCTGCTGTTAAAAAATAGAGTTCATCTTTCCTTCAATTAATTCTTTTACAACTTCCTTCTTATTCTACACCATAGTTCTCTATATATAACTATGGTTATTAAATTCTAATTGAGAGTCTATCTAGAGTAGAGAACTTATTCATGTAGCTAACTAAACTTATTTATCTAGTTAACTCAACTTATTCATCTAGTTAACTAATTATACAATTGTTGATTACAAGGAAGACATGCAATATCTTTTAGAAAGACATGCAACACTAAATGTGTATTCTTTGCATGGAATAATTACTCTTTAGTTAGGTCCATTAATTTAGGAGTAATTATAGTCAATCTATCCTTCAAAAAATCTTGGAGTGTGTGTTGGTAGATTGGAAGAATCCGTAGCAACTTCATAAAGTAATTCCGGAACATCTCTAAAGTTGTTAAAACAGCCAACTTCTGTCATAAACTGCTCATTTGTTTTACTAAATCTTCTCAAATGCTTTCGGAGTTTTGTTTCCCTAACTTTCACCTTTCTAGCTCATTTTACATTTCTGAATTTCATTAAGAAATGAGAGAGATATTGTAGTTTAATTGAAACTAGTTTTCTTGACTTTTTCCGTTCTGCATCTCCAGCACTCTATAATAGTCAACTTCTGACCATTTATTCATTTTAATGAATCTCTTCAAAATGCCTTCATGGATGTGTTCCTCTCTCTTTAATCTTTTTGGATCATTTTGAAATTATAATTTTCATTAAGAAATAAGTGAGATATTGCAGTTTTACTAAAACTGGTTTTTTTACTTTTGCATCTCTGGCGCTCTATGCATCTCTGGCACTGCAACTCTAAAACTCTGCAACTTGACATAAAATAGACTTTCTCTTCACTTTATTGATAAAATAATTGTTGATCTCGAGGTGAACATGTAATATCAAGATAAACTCATGCATGGCATTGATTGTTGCATTTAGACAAGTTTATTTGATATTTAGCTAAAAATCTTCAAACCCATACTCAAGTCCACTTCAAAACTAATTTAATGAAGAGAAAATATATGATTTTATTTGACTAAAGATGAGACACTTTATGGTCTCATCATCTCCCCCACACTTAAGAGCTTGCAGGTCCGCCTGCACTTCATAATCATCTTTTTGAGCTAACCTCTTTGCTTTTATTGCAGTTGCTTCGGAGATGCCTTATAGTTGCTATTCTAGTGTTCTCTGGAGCAGTTGTTCTAATGATCTTTGGAGTTGCCATTCTGATGATCTTTGAAGCTGATACCCTATTGTCCATCTCCAGAGCTATTGTTCTGTTGATCTTCGGAGCTGCAGTTTTGAGAGCTCCGAAGATGCTCTTCTAAGAAGAGCGCCGGAGATGCTCTAGAGTTGCTGTTCTAAGAAGAGTGCTAGAGATGCTATTCTGCTGATATCTGGAGCTGATGCCTCAATGTTGATCTATGGAGTTGATGTTCTCTTGATCTCTGAAGCTGCTGTTCTAAGAGCTTTGGAGATGTTGTTCTAAGAGGAGTGTCAGAGATGCTTCGGAGTTGCTATTCTAAGAAGAGCGCCGTAGATGCTCCAGATTTGTTGTTCTAGGAAGAGCACCGAAGATGATGTTCTATTGATCTCCATAGCTAGTGTTCAGCTAATCTCTAGAGTGAATACTCTACTAATCTCTGGAGCTAATACCCTATTGTCCATCTCCAGAGATGATGTTCTGTTGATCTCCAAAGTTGTTGTTCTGAGTGCTCTGGAGATGCTATCTTGAGAGCTCTGAAGTTGTTGTTCTGATAGCTCTAGAGTTGCTGTTTTAATTTCTGGAGTTGTTTTTAGCTGAGTCCATCTTAGTTTTCCATGTGACTATCATGCACCAGTTTGTTCTCCATCTTGTAGCCCATGTTTTGCATGATGCATGCAAAGAGGTCTTCAACTTTTGAGAGTTGTAACATGATCCAAGTTATGCTGAATAACAACTGTATCAACCTTGTTTTACTAAAATTTTGAAAACATTCCCTAAAAACTAGTGCTTCTCAAAAACATTAGAACATAACATAATTTTAGAGAAAAACAACTGCAAAAGAATAAACCAAGCATCATCCTACATTCTGCTTTCAATTAAGTTACAAATCCTTAAATTACATAAAATCCACTTTAAGGCTAATGAATGAAGAGGGGGAAAAGGGTGTTACTTTTAGGTTTCATGAGAAAAATAATTGCCTCGTAATCTCCCCCACACTTAAGTTCTTGCATAACCTTTTACAAGCTACTTTTTTTTCTCCATCTAAGATTTTTACATAGGGTTGAGAATTTAAAACACTTATATCTCCTTTATCATTGCTGCTGTGTAAAAAAAGAGAGAGGTTTTTCATCATATGGTCAAGAAGAACAAAAAATTCTTTCAGAATTTGATTTGGAGCATTTTGAAAATTTGGTCAAATTTTTAGGCTTTATGCTGCTGAAAATTTTAAATGGGAGTATCTTTTTAATGACTGCTGCTGTGTAAAAATGGAGAGAGGTTTTTCATCATATGATTAAGAGGAACAAAAACCTCTCTCAGATTTTCATTTGAAGTTCTGTAGCTTCCTCTAGAGCTAATTTGGCCACTTCTTAGTGTGAATGATTGGAAGATATAGATTGGTGCTATTTTAGGGATTTTGGTCAAAAGTGGATTTTTGTAACTTAACATTTATAACTGAATTAAAAATAGAAGAATAGGATAAATACATCATGTTGCTTCTTTATTGTCATTGCTTCCATTTTATTGAAGTTCTATTGTTGGAACTAGAGCCCAAATTTGCAACAACTAATCATCCAGGATGCCTTCAAATGCCAAAAATATCTGCAAGAGTTCTTGGAAGCAGCAACTTTGTATAGAAAAAAAAGTGCAAAGCACTTATTTGTAGAAAATAAATCCCACCCTAACCTACTCTACTTAGTGATGTAGAGATAGGTTACACAAAACCATTGACTAGTTGTGGAAAATAACTTCCTTTCCTTAAAATATGGATCCATACATTTAACTTTCTAAAAGAAAAGGAAAACCATGAGAAAGATGACTAAAAATTTGAACTTTGATGCTTCACCTTCCTTTGAAATAACAACCTCCTCCATAATTTCTGACTTTAGTACATGCATGGGCTGATTGGAGAGATCTTGCAACCCTTCCTTACATTTTGGTGAATGCATGATTAGAGGCAGCTCCTTGCTATTCATGGGCTGATTGGAGAGATCTTGAAACCCTTCCTCATATTCTGGTACATGTATGATTAAAGGCAACTCCTTGTTGTTATTCAAATATTTGATTGGGCAGCCCTCCTTGGACTTTGAAGGCATCTAAATAATACTCGGCCATACAAGCTCCTCTAGTGGAGACAAGATTTCTTCATTATACTCATTACCTATTGCAAGTAATAAGGCATCAATGTCTCCTTAGAAAATGCATTTTTCCTTACTGGACATTGAAGTCATGGTCATCCAGTTGATTAGGTTGCACAAGAACTAAAATTATAGAACAAAAAGGTTTTTCACCTTCTTTGCATGCAAGAACCTTAACATTTGGATATGTTGTTTGGGTGATTTTTGGCATATAAACCTCTCTTGGGGAACTTCTTTTACCTACCTATGCTAAAAACCAAACTTCAAAATAATAAACCTAAAAAGACTACCAAACTAATTTTCCCCTCTTTTTAACCTGCTGTCACCGGATCAATAGCAACTCCCTAATGACACCTATCCCCAGCAACGACGCCAAAAATGATGAG
Organism: Cunninghamia lanceolata; assembly: GCA_027924645.1. Taxonomy (NCBI): domain Eukaryota; kingdom Viridiplantae; phylum Streptophyta; class Pinopsida; order Cupressales; family Cupressaceae; genus Cunninghamia; species Cunninghamia lanceolata. Next base: position 13,111,626 of record BSBN01000584.1, on the reverse strand, counting down.
GGTCATTGTAGTCCTCATCATTTAATTTTAATAAATATCAATCCAAGGTGATGTCCATGGCTGTATGCAAAAAGGAGAAGGAATAACTTGCATGGCAATCCTTTCTACAAAAGGAAATTGATAACAATTGCATGAAATAGACTAGGGTTTAACTTTGCTGAAAAAGACAATTTAATCTAAGGAAAGCAATAACTTGAGTAGCTGATCTAATTCTGGAATAAAGCAGGAACAACAAAAGTAATTTTGAATAAAGAAACTGTAGAACAATAAAACAACTAATGAAACTAAGCAATGTAGTCTTTGCCCTTCGGTTGGAGTGGGCCCTTTCTCCTTCCTCCAGAGAGACACTAATTAATTCTAGCAATTAGCAAATAGGTAGAACAACTTTCTTTATTCAAAAACCTTCAAGATCAAAGAGTACATGCTGCTGTAAAAAAATAGAGTTCTTCTTTCCTTCAATTAATTCTTTTACAACTTCCTTCTTATTCTACATCGTAGTTCTCTATATATAACTATGGTTATTAAATTTTAATTGAGAGTCTCTCTAGAGTAGAGAACTTATTCATGCAGCTATCTAAACTTATTTATTTAGTTAACTAAACTTATTCATTTAGTTAACTGATTATACAATTGCTGATTACAAGGAAGACATGCAATATCTTTTAGAAAGACATGCAACACTAAATGTGTATTCCTTGCATGGAATAATTACTCTTTAGTTAGATCTATTGATTTAGGAGTATCTATAGTCAATCTATCCTTCAGAAAATCTTAGAGTGTGTGTTGGTAGATTGGAAGAATCTGCAGCAACTTCATAAAGTATTTCTACAACATCTCTGAAGTTGTTAAAATAGTCAACTTCTATCATAAGCTGCTCATTTGTTTTACTAGATCTCCTCAAATACTTTCTAGGTTTTGTTCCCCTAACTTTCATATTTCCAGATCATTTTGAATTTCTAAATTTCATTAAGAAATGGGAGAGATATTATAGTTTTACTGAAACTGGTTTTCTTGACTTTTTCTGTTCTGCATCTTTGACGCTCTGTAACAGTCAACTTCTGTCATTAACTATTTATTCATTTTAATTAATCTCTTCAAAATGCCTTTAGGGATTTGTTTCTCTCTCTTTAATCTTTCTTGATCATTTTGAAATTATGATTTTCATTAAGAAATGAGTGAGATATTGCAGTTTTACTGAAACTGCATTTTTGACTTCTACATCTTTGGTGCTATGCAACTCTAAAACTCTGCAACTTGACATAAAATAAACTTTCTCTTCACTTTATTGATAAAATAATTTCTGATCTCGAGGTGAGCATGTAATATCAAGATAAACTCATGCATAGCATTGATTGTTGCATTTAGACAAGTTTATTTGATATTTAGCTAAAACTCTTCAAACACATACTCAAGTCCACTTCAAAACTGATTTAATGAAGAGAAAATATATGCTTTTATTTGACTAAAGCTGAGACACTTTATGGGATCATCACCTACCCTCCATTTTGGTCAATGATCTTGTCGGCCTTTATAGCATTCTAACCATATTTGTCAATATGATGTTGTTAACATTGTGGCTGCTCTGTTGTATCTAGTCGACTTGACTCACCTCCCGGTCACTTCCCTCTTACTACCTGTCGATGACATTACCTCCTCAAATCACCACTTTCTAAAACACTATCTCCACTCATATGAGTTGACCTCCACTTGATATATATACCTTCTTCTAGATTGTCAACTATATCTCCTACGCTCTTGACTATACCCTTTGAATCCAGGGTTGTTTGCTGCCAAAAGTCTTGTAGCTTGTCGACCACCCCAACCACTTCTATATCTGTCGACTGTCTCTTCTCCAAGCCCCGTCGCCTTCAAAGTTCATTGTCACACCCTTTAGATCTTTGTTTTCTCTATTTAATCTATGATCTCCATCGATCTATATTTCTTTTGTTTACATTTTCAAACCTTGACTGCCCTCCATCACATTACCATTGCTATCTATTGGGTTTTGGTTACCACTTCTGTATGATTTCACCCAATCCATGGTGGTATTCGAGTCACAGGCTTAGTCAATGGTCTTAGGCGTCAGTTTTAATTCCCTCAGCAGTCTTATTTCAATAGTCTATTTGGCGTTTTAGTTTTAGGTCGACACCAAAAACTTGTGGTCAAAACCTGCGGCATTCGGCATAACATTAAGCATCCTACCATAAGCCTCAAATGTGATGATCTACCTAAAATATCAACCATGAACCTTCAACCAACCTCCTCTTGAAACCATGGCCATAGGTCTTTCAACTTAACACTTGTCAATCTAGGTTTTACCTTTAGGTTTTGACTTTGACATTTAGAGTTTAATATTTGTCCATTTAACATTTGGAGTCAAAATTTAGGTTTTGGCATTTACTTATGGTTTAGGCTAAATTGCTAGGATAAAAGCTCAACCAAAAAACTTAACCTCTAGGACATACTATGTACATGTGACCAAAACCACTAAAATGTTAGTAGCCAAAGTCAACAACCAACCTCCAAATAGTCAACACTTTCAACTTTCAACAATTCAACAGTCAAACTTGCCTTTTATCCTATGGGCCATAAGGGGGTGGTAGGTTTTCATTTGAATTAACAATCTAAAAATGTGATCACCAAACACCAACAACACGTGAAGAAAAAACTTGCCAAACTGCCAAAAAAGTCAAAAAGTCAAAAAACATATAAACAAAAGTCAACCTGGTCAAACACATTCCTTCAAGCTTGCCTAAGGGGGAGTATTTTTTCTTTTTTCCATAATAGGAGCATGCGACATCCAAATCACACAAATAAACACTCATCGGAAAGGTAAGAAGATGAACTTTACAGTTGTGAAGGTTTCAATAGGTAATTTCATCATTTTAGGTAGGTAATTTCTCAGTCAAACATCATCTCTTTTTCAAACTTCAAATGCACATAACTTGAGCAAAACACATCGAAATTTAATGAATTATTTTTTTAAATTGCATGGAATTGTCTAAATTTTCTGTTTATGTACTTTGTTTTTCCATTTCAGATCATTTATTCTAGATTTTTAACAAATTTGCTTTTTCTAGAAACTAATAATTTATCTGTGCAGCTTGTCCTAATCGTTTGTTGAAGAAAGGCGGATTAAAACTACTAATCTATCTTATGTAGATATGAATGGTCAAAGAATTTGTTTATCACTAAAAATAGGCACATTTGGTTTTGGGCATTAAAATTAACTTTGTCTTCATTGTGCCTGCTTTTCATTATCTTTGCTTACTTGCTGAGTCTGATTGTCACGCAAGGTAGCAATACAAGTATCCTCTCCCCCTTCCTAACCAACGGATCTGGGGTGTAAGAGAACGTGTTGCTAACTTTTAAGTGGGCTTGCCTTCCCATTGTGAGAAGGGTATGACCCAAGCGGAAACGGGCTAAAGCCAAGCTATTCCAATCCACTATATAAATAATGCATTTGTGACGAAAGTCACAAATGACAGGTGTTGTTTCGCTATACCGACAACCAACCTCCCCCAAAACCATCCAAGGCACAAATTGAAGGTTGGGAGACTCCATAATGGAGAGTAGTGCTGCCATATGTATAGCCACCTGAATGGAAATCCTTACTAGAAACCTCTGTGTAGAAGCCAAAAACCCCTATCTGTTGGTACAAGAGGAAACTCTGATAGCCATCCCACATTTTCATGGCTTATGGCAAAGATAGCAAAGTATCTTAAGGTTTGCAAGCCTTGTGGACTTGGAACTTTGTGTGCCTGAGAAGAGAGTGCACTGTAAGGGGGAGCCGTGCCCCAAGTTCCTGGAGCTATACACCATAAGTAGGTGTGGCTAGGTAAAACCAAGTGGGAACCCAACATATATTGTCCTTGCCTAGCCTAGGGTGTACACATTGATCATTGTGTTTTGTATGCATGCATGTGTATGTGAGATCTTGTGTTTGATATTGCCCAATCATCCTCAATCTTACTTGTCATAACACACTTTTCCCAATCATTACACTTCATCCAATCACATCATCCCATCACCTTGGTCATCTAATCAACCCCATCTTGATCAATCCAAGTCGTCTATCCCCATCATTACACATTCATCCTCTTTCTAATCCAATCTACACCATCTTACACCATGCCAACCTTAGAGGACATGGCACAAGAGATTGTTGACATACTTCACAAAGTTCAAACAAGCTGATCACCCTTAAGCCAGCAAATGATTCAACGTATCCATAACATAATCCAAGGACTTCAAGAAAGCCAATCCCCGCAAATCCCGCACCTCATAGCACAAATCTACCACCTCATAGCTACTTGGCAATTATAGAGCCAACAAGTACATCATCATCCCTTATCTAATCAGCACCAACCAATTCGACTTCATTCCTATGTGGCATCCCATTCCGTTTCACACCAATCTAGTCTACCCACATATCATAACAATTCCACATCACCTTATCTTATTTCTTATTAACCTAATCCATCCACATTTCAAATCACTTCCACATCACCTTATCCTACATCTTTCCATAATAACTCCACACCACCTAATCCTATACCTTCTCATAACAATGCCACATGACCATACCCTACTTCTTCCAACATCTACCTTTATCCAGAACAACCCGTATCCCAATATCTTTCACCTACACTTTCTACCATTTCATCTCTTCATAAAACACATTCACAACACTATTAGTGGCCCCCACAACATGAACATGCAAATTCGAGTGGCTCTTTGTATATAAATCAAGTATCTCTAAGCTCACCTTTGCAGCAAAACTTAATAACCGTTTACGAGGGGGACACCAACCTAGAGCAAGCATCTTATGAACATCCTCCATCACCGTCCAATAACATGCCAACACATGAGCCTACTAGTCCCATCTTGACACCATCAGGTGATCTCATTTCTAGTCTATTGACCCACCAATCATCTGATCCATCTAGTCGTATCTTGGCACCTCCATCCAACCCTAGCATTCCTCCATCCAATTTTAATCCATCTAGCCTCACTATCCCTCCATCCAATTCAAATCCTACTTCTAAGCCTATAACACCATCCACTATCATCATCCATCCCCTCTATTATCCATCCACCCATACACTTGCATAGGATGTGATCCATTGTCTATTAGCGAGGAATAAATCATTGCCATGTCATCAAAATCCCATTCATGAGCCTATCACAGATTCTCCCAATGCCTTGCTTATTCCTCCAACTCCACCGTGTGGTCCTAAAATCATTGAGCTTATTGAAGAGACTTCTCCCATGAGCCCACATCAAGACCTATCATACCCTCATGTTATTGAACAAAATCCTATCCAAGAGTCATCCTCTCCCATCCAAGTAATCTATGAGCTATGTCAAGATTATAATCCAATGCATGTGGAAACACCAAGCCTTCATCTGAATCAAGATCAAAGCACCTCTAAGTTCAAACTATCCATGACCTATACATTTTATGTGATCAAGATATTAGCTATGATCATAACCCTATTCATGAGCAAAGCGATCCCATTCATAGCCAAATTAATCTTTTTTATGCTCACCATTATGGTCAAGATTCTATATGTGATCATAAAAACCATGATGAGCCTCTTAGCCAAACTTTATGCAACTCATGATAAAGAGGTTATCACTCCTCCTATCCTTCCTTCCATACCCATCCATGAGCAAGATATCCAAATTTGTCCTATCCATCCTCCATCTAGCCCTACCCATGATCCCCAAACATCTACTTGTCATAATGAGAAACATGTCCCCCACATAAGCATAGAAGATCAAACAACTACCTTGGATCATAATGAACACAAGCAAGATCCTAATGATCCTCCATCACTCACTATCAACCACATTTCAAATCCACCATCATATCCTCTAGGCCTATCCACCTTTACCCATGAGTGTTCTTCCTTAGTAACACAACAACCTTTATCCGCCATCTCACCTTCTCCATCCAATAAGGAACTTGTGTCTAATGTTCCACCTACACCTAGTCCTATTGTCAATCGTATCCTCCAAAACATGAACTATCAAGGTAAAGGCTTAGGCCTTCTTGAACAAGGTATTTTGGAGCCAATCCATGTCAATGTCCCTCAATGCTCATTTGGCCTTGGATACACACCCCAAGGACAACAATCTAATGATGGTGGTAATTCCTCATCCATCCAAAGTCTATCACTTTCCATCGCACATCCTATCACATACCCAAAACATATGTCACTATTCCACCCCCATCCTCTTATAAATGTCAAAAGCATGTGACCATACACCTCTCGCCATCCAATTTGACTCTGCTTCTTCCAACTCCTAACATCCCTCCATCGAATCTACCTCCATTACTCCAAACACCTTATCCATCTGTCCATAAATCTTTTAAAAATCCCAATCATGACCAACAAATGCACACATTGTCTAAGCATGAAGCTTCCTTTCCTTCCACTCACCCCATGGGATTCAAAAATAAAAATTTGGATGCCTACGCACATAAAGCCAAAATCCTAAAAATTCTAATGCCTTAGGGCACAAATGCAAAAATTCAAAGAAAAATCCATCCAAAAAGAAATCCAAACCCATACCTTCACAAGCAAAGTCAAAAATTCAAATGGTATGGGTCCCCAAGCAACAAGCAACTACTTCAAATCCATCTCTAAAGCTACATACATCCACCCACCCAAAAGAAAATCTGAAAAATGTGTGGGTCCCTAAGAAAAAATCCATCAAATCAAATGAGGCATCCAACTCTCGTGAATCCCAAACATCTCCTTTCATCCATTCCATCCAAAAGCAACAAAATCCTCTATCCCACATGAAAAACAAAAATCATGAAAATGCCAAGTCCATGTGGGTCCCTAAATGCCTAAATCGACCATCTCCTAAGCAAACATCTCCATTGCTTGCTACCCCACCATCCCATCAAAAGCTTCAACGTTTATCATGGTGTGTATAACCATTGGTCATGATTCTTTTCCATCCTACAACACTTCCATTGACCTCCATCTCCCCATCCTTCAACTATTATCCTACATATCTCACCCATCAATTTCCTATGGTCTATGCTTTTGCATAAGCCTTCCATCCATAAGTCCTACATAATCCACATCATAATCTACTATCGTACCTTCCATAATCCACTATCTACCTACTCCATCTCACTTTCATGCAATCCCTTACCAACATCTGATGAGCATACTTTGACATAGACCATTGCGATGACATCCATCTAGCGGGACTACTATGGAACCAGACACTAGAGTCCTCCTATCCATAATCCACCTTCTTCTATCCCAGTCAAAAAAAGATAAAAAAAAAATTAAAACAAAATCGAAAAAAAAGTAAAGAGAAATCCCTTCATCCAATGGTGAAAACCTGGCAAATAGGTGCCTTGGATAAGTACCATGATGAAAACCTGGCAAACATGTGTCATGCGTAAGTTGATCTTCTATGTCACCTACACTTGGGGGCACACTGTCTCATCCAACCTATCATTTCCCATCCTATCATATCTTATCATACCACCATCCTATTATCCTTATCCATTACACTTGCATATACCTATCATATTGTATCTGTCCATTCTCTATCCTCCTCTTGATCTTGATAAAGATTGGGGGCAAAATGTTGAAACATGCTTGGAAAAAACTCTTGATGTACCTTATCCCTTCCAATCCATCTTGTCATCCTATCATAATCGCATTGTCATCAGCCCAATCCTATCACTATCCTATCGTCCTGAGATTTTGTCATGAAAAATCCTAAGCATTGCACCTAGAATGAGGCATGTTATTCCTATGCGACATAGTCGTTGAGATCACATCCTTTCTCTTTTATTCATACATCCAATGTCACCTATCCTCTTATCCAATCATTTATCATGAGTCTTCCTTTCCATCCCTTACCGCCCATCCTTTTATCCATTCATCCTAATCCATCCTATATCCTTTCTTGCACCTAGACTTGGTTTTCTCCCTTGTCATTGGCATTTCGCATAAAGGTTGTACAAATTGTAAATCCATTGACATCCCAAAACATTTAAAAATTTTAAAAAATCACAAAATGAAAAAATCCCCAAAAATCATAAAACGTCCTAAAAAAATCCAAAAAAAATACAAAACATCTTGAAAAACTCCCCAAAAATCACAAAATGTCATGAAAAAATCCCAAAAAATCATAAAATGTCTTGAAAAAATCCCAAAAAATCATATAAAATCCTGAAAAAAATTCGAAAAAAAATCATAAAACGTCTTGAAAAAATCCAAAAAATCATAAAATGTCCTGAAAAAATCCAAAAAATTCGTAAAAATCCATGAAAAAATCCAAAAAATTATAAATGCCCTAAAAAAATACATAAAATTTAAATATTCCCAAAAATACAAAAAAATCATAAAATCCAACAAAAATCCAAACCACATCAATCAAATCATCAAAATCAATCAAATCATCCAAATCAAATCGACTAAAGTCAATCTATCAATTCACCAAATCAATTCATCACTTTCAATCATCAAATCAATCATCAAACTCTGATCAAATCAAATCACTTCCTCCAATCTACAATCATATCAAATCAGCAATCAAATCATCTAATCACCACATTCAATCATCAAAATCAAATCATCAAATCAAGCCAATCTCTCAAACAATCAAAATCACATCAACATCATATATCAATCAATCTATAACCAAATCTCTCAATCTATCAACTTTCATCCCACCATCATCATAAAAACATTGTCAGAACTACATCCCATCTCTATCGTTACATGCCTTGATCTCGTGGACACGGGTATGTAGGCAGTCTAGAGTATGAAGGAAGTGCCCAGATTCAAGCACAGGCGATATTCCTCTTTCTTCTCTCATCATCTTCTTCTATCATTTATCTTGATCAATTCATCAATCTTTCAAAACAATTCTTCCAATCAATTCTTCAATCACTTCTTCAATCTCATCCATCCAATAAACTCAAATGCAAATGAATCCTTAAAACCATACCAACCAAGTTAATCAAGCTTGTCAAATTATCCAATTGCAATCAACAATCTTGATCCTAATCTTGTTGTAAACCCAATCAATTATTCAATCAATCAATCATCAATCATCCTTGTGTTGATCTAGGGATACATCGTTCCCCACCATGACAACACTATCATCAATCAAGCAATCAAACAATCAATCATTGGTTTACAGCTTGACAGGGGCAATACCCTGTTTGTTTTCATATCATTTGTGGATGCTTGCTTGCTTTTTTTTTGTGTTATCCTTTTTGCATTTGTATCTGTATCTTCCCAGCTAATATTCATATCTTGTATCTAGACAAGGTTGTATTACGCTGGGGCATGAGACACATCATCACCTTGGTCCTTATACCCTAGTGCATAATGTCTCGTGCTATAGAAAACATATGGTTGTTCACTTTCATTGCAGCATAATGCATCATTCCTTTCTTCTATCCCTTCCCTAATCTTTTTCAGCCAATCCATTTCATTTTGAGAGCCTGCCCGTGTTTATCCAACCCACCTATCCTCTTGAGGGGGCATTATCATCCTATCATTCCATCATCATCCTATCTTTCCTTAGCTTCTTCATCTTTTTCCTCTATCCATATCTTAGCTTCTTTGAAATGATGTTAATCGACACAAATTTCATTATCTCGAACATCATCTCAAAGAGGGGTAAAATGTAGACACCCAAAAATGTCCACTTGTCACAATGTCACATCATCTAGGCATCTGATAGCATTTTTGCCTTAAACTATCCCTTCGCCATCCTAACTAGCATTTTCCTCTATTAAATTAAATAAATATAACATTTATTTAATTTAATCCTATCCTTCACCATTATTAAATAAATAAATTTTTATTTATTTATTTAATCTACTTTCTTCTTAAGTTAAATAAAATGAATATTTTATTTTATTTTATTTATCACTCCTCACATTTCCTCATAATTTAAATAATATTAAATTATTTAAATTATTGAGTCCACCTTCCATATTTGTCTCTCGAGATGACTCTAATTACCTCTTGAGTTATCTCTTCCACCTTCCAATTTCTTCTCCACTCATCACTCCACTCATTTCACTCACCTTCTAAACTATCTCTTGAGTGAACTCACCTACTTTCCATTTCCTTTTTCAAGTTGCACAAAGCAACTTTCCATTTCACCATCACTTGCAAATTGGAAGATTTATCCTTCTTTTTTCTCAAAAAATCTATAAATTCACTCATTTCCAAGCCATTTGGCATGGATGAATCTCTAAAAGCACTGTTACTCTGCCGAATTTCCTCTAGCCCTATCATCCATCAAATCTTTCATCTATCTAATCTCCATCTATCTCCTTCGATCCAATCATCATGTTGCAGAACGTGAAGCAATCAACAATGAAAACCAAGGAATCACATCATCTGGGTGGTTTGTGTTTAATTTGCATGTCTTTTTGATCACTTAGATTAGATTTCTTGAAAGTTTGTAGGTTTCGTTGTTTGAATTTGCAAATGATGTAAAATTTCCTGCAGCAAAAAGAACATTTAAATTAACACCTAATCAATTTTCAATTATTTCTATCTTACAGCTATTTGTTCTGTTGTTGTCTTTGAATTTTTTTTAACTTTGTAAAAAATTGAGACCCTTTCAAAATCTTTCTTAATTAAAAATTCAATTTTAAATTGTAGATTGAGTTGGAAATTGTATTTTGTTTATGAATTTAGTTGTTAATCTATGAAACCTGATGTGAAATATCCCAAAGTTAAAAAGAAAATACACGGAACTTTTAACATTGTTTTTTAGGGTGGTTGTGCTAAGATACATATGAACTAGTATTAATCATGGGCTTCCCCATCTAAGTCTCTTATTTTATCTAAGATTTTGGAGATCAGATTTTTTAAAAAATCAATAAAATTAGCACATTTGTCAAATGAGTACTTTCATTGACAAGTGTTTCATAGAGAATTCATTACATGTTTTTTGGCCGTGTGGCGGGGGGGAGGGATTTGCTTTAAAGAAGTCGTGAGTCTAGTGATAGTGAAAATGGATTCTTATTCAATAAATCCTATCCTAGTGGGCTCCTCACTAGTATATTTATATTTTACAAAAATATATCTAAAATATGTTCAAAGATATCATTCTTGGCCTATTCCATTTGTATGTGGTAAATTGAGTAAAAAATACGCTTCTACAAAAGGATATCTCTCCGTATATTTTAGATTTAATTTTTTAAAATATAAATATGCTAGTAACTATAGCATTGATTTTTTATGAAAAATAAATATATGATTAAATAACAAATATATATATATATATATATATATATATATATATAATTAACTATAATATTAAATATTATGAAAGTGTTAATGATTACCTATACACAACCATGGATAGAATGTCTCGAACAAACTATAGTTAATGCAATTTTTAATGTAACATATTTGGTTGCAGCCCAGGCTCAAAGGAATCCATCAAGCAATGAGTCATGGGCGATGGAAATCAAACAATTAGTGTCTCGACACAAACTCGAAGAAGCACACTCATAGTTTACTAGCATTCCAGTCCATTTTCATTTTTACAAAAAAAATTGTATCAATAAGTAGACTATGAATATTGCAGCAATGACTAACTATGGAATTTTTTAATTCATTACTTTGTAATGGAAGGTTTAACTCTACTATTAGGAGTGGTCAATTTGATTGCAATTAAGAGAGCTTGACTCTTATGAGATCAACTTAGTTGAACCTATTATGAGTAGAGATGAGGGATTCAAAAAATATGTTGGCTCTTTGCAAGTAGGTTCAAGAGCAAGTATATTACCTTTTTTCTTGCCATTTTTAACATATAGCTCTTAAATGTGGTACCCATATACAACTCTTTTGTTCTTCTACATGTACTATGTGATGCATGAATTTTAAGAATTTGACAAAACGAGGAAAAATAAAATGTGACATTTTCAATAAAGATGCATCTTCTCCTCAAAATAATAACTTGGAGTTCCTTTCATGATTAATACTTGCATAAGATTTCCTTTGATATCATTAATTTGTAATCTATGCAAATCATGTATATACTAAATAGATAATAATTCTTCCAATACATATCTATCAATACACCAATGGACTAGAATTTAGCATACTAAAAACTGAACATTTATTTTATTACAAAAGAAGGGCTCATTTCTACCGTCAAAAGATCATATCAATATCAAGCTCAAATGTATGGTGCAATATAGCTTAACAACAAATATACTTTGGAAAAATCAAGTCTATAGAATGCCTTGCAATATTCTATGAATATTGGCATTTCTCTCTTACTTATTGCATGTACTTCATTGATTAATGCATGCTTCCTTTTCCCACTAATTGGATGCATTTCATCATTTAGAGTAGAAATGAGTTGATATTGTTTGCATAAATGCTTTTCCTACATGCTAAAATTACTTAGAGGCTATCAATTACATTTAAGACACTCTCAAAAAAATGGAGGCAACTAGACAAATACACTAGAAATCAAGCATGGTTAACCATATAATGCAATGTGTCCTCCACCTTCCTCACACTTTTCAAAATGGTACTATTTAGAGAAGAACAATGATTTCACTATACAATTAAAGTTTCAACAATGCTTTCCACTCTTTGACAAGCATATGAATCCAAATGAAATGTATAAATGCCTTCCTCTTAAACTTATAATATTGATGAGAATTGAAGAGATATTTCCTAAAACACAAAATCATTGTCCATCATGGGATTACAAAACTAAGCTTAGTTGCATAAATATAATGGGAAAAAGTGTTCTATTGTGTGATTGACTTGGGGCTATCATCAAGCATTCTAATAGAAAACCCTAAATTAAAGATCAAGCTATGGTACTTCTTAATTCATGCCAATGATCCAAACAATTTATGTGTCCATTGGGAACTATACTTAGGGAAACATGTCATTTGTTTAAGAACCTAATAATTCACCTTTCAAACCTCTTCACTATACCCATTGCACACTAAAGTGTAGCTATCTCTAACAATAGCAACATCCCATCTCCAAGCTTCATTGATTCACACCTCTTCCATGTACCAAAACAATTGGAAACAATATCACTTATTCAAGTGGCTCAAAAATGGACATTTACAGCATCTCAAAAGTTCAACAAATGGAAAGAACACTTAACGTCAGCTATTGTTTGAGTCTCCGCTCTTTTCACTGCCATCCCAACAATAGATGATCAATATTGTTACATCCCCAATTTTTGTCTTGTTATACTTTTACTTTTTTACTTGGACATAAGTAAATTTATTATGATGTTTAGATTAATGACAAGGAGGAATATGGATTATATTGAATGTCATTTATTGAAATTATAGGAATGATTATGTTGTTATCGATTTAATATTTGTATTATGAGATTTGATTTATTATTTGAATTATTTGAATAATGATGCACTGATCACATATTGTTTGGTAACAAGTTGAAATAGGATTAAAGTTATCAGATGACTCTTGGAGAAAAGAGAGAGAGTATCTTTCGAGGAGAGAGATATAGACCTCGGGTTACGAGTGGTTTATTTGCCAAACTGAGTTATAAGTGTTTAACAAAAATGTGAACCAATGTGTCGTAAGAGGTAAGCCTTGTCTTGTTAATTTACTTTTAAACCTGATCGAGAGGTAGTCGATATTGTTTTCAAATCTTTTAAAGTCATATTAAGTCGTCTTAGTTGTTAATAACGTTAACGACATCATTTGAGTTTGATTTATGACTATTTACATTTAACGTAAATATTACAACATTATTGTCATAAAATGGTTGTCATATTATTACTAAGTCACTTGAGGTGTTTTAACCAATTCTTAATGTTAATACTTTATCGTCGAGTTAAGATGATGTGTTTTGTTGACGGATCGTGATGAGGAGACTAGCTCAACCCAATCATGTTATCCGTAATTCTTGTTTTAGTATTATCCTCTTATTGATTAAATCATAAAATCAAATAGAGATAATGATATGAAAATAATATTTGATTTAATCAAATATATATATATATATATGAGTCGAATGAGGTAATACCTCATGATATATTATTATGGTTTTTAGTTGAGCAACCTTATGCATCTATTGAGGAGTGCCTTAAATGATTAAAACATGATGGATCAAATTTACTCATTAAGAGTAACCGATTGCTCAAAGTTAGTTAAATGAGTTGGCGGCCTCTTATAAGAGGAGTGGCGGATAACTTAGCTGCCATCGCTGATCTCCTCAAATGATGTTTTCATCATCAACATTTGTCAATGTTTGCATATTTATAGCTGTGTTTGTAGTTGAACCATAAAGCAAATACCATTGGAATTAATTGAGTTTTGAACTGCTTAGAGTGGGAGCAAACAGAGAGGATGACTCATTATGAGTCTATTTGAGCTCTTAAAGCCACGACTTGGCTAGTCGATGGTGCATCTTTTGGTTGCATATGTTTTGTTTGCTAAGTCTGGATAATTGGTAGAAGGGAACTCGCAGTGGGCAGTAAGGAAGGAGGTTAAGGTAAAGTGAAGAAGGTGGTCATTTGGGACGAACACAGAAGCTTACTTCCTACCCATATACCTCTGTAAACTGTCGTTGTTAGGTAAATACTCCTGCAAGTTATGTTTCATAAGACAAAGATAATTTGAATGAATGCTTGTCTTGGACAATTATTTTAACTAAATTTGGTTATCCTTTTAGTATTTTGTATAAACTATGCAATGTGATAAGCTGATTGTGTCAACTTGAATACTATCGATATAACTTGTTTGTCTGAGTTAGTGGTGTATGTGTATGTTTTAGTATAACCAGAGAAGCGTCAACTAGCATGAAAAGGCCGATGCAAGATTTTGCAATGATATCAGTTTTGAATTATCATTTTGGGTTGATATTACATCTCTCTTAAAATCTATAAGTAGACCCTTTTATTGTTTAGGAAATACGCAAACTTTCTTTAAATGGAAATTGTTATAGTTTTCTAGAGTTTAGAAAACCAGTCACTCTATTGAATGAGCAATCATTTTGAAATAAGTCGATTACTTTATCATAGGATAGATATGTATTAACTCTCATTGAGATTAGTGTAAATGGTATTCATTTTAGAAAACTTACCAACCAACAGTAATATGAGATAAAATATTTAGCGGTGTCAATATTATTTTGAAACCAATCTTGCTTTTGTTCCTATATATTGTCTAAACAATATCTTATCCAAAGAACCTAGATTCTTGGTGGTCTATGGTGACTATGGTGTAACCTATTGAATGGTAGAAAAACTAGGGATAGTTAGATGAATGGGATAGAATGTCTAAAGACCTTCTCATGTCTATACTAAATCTTGATGAGTTCAGTCTATAGTAAACCATTGTGTAGTAATAGACTATGTCTATATAGAAATAACTTTGCGTAGAATCATATATGAGTTTATATATGTAGTGATGATCAATGGCATCATGAAGAGTTTAATTGATTAGGTATTCATATTCTTTTTGAATAGAACTTAATGCCTTAACAAGAATT
Source organism: Cunninghamia lanceolata (assembly GCA_027924645.1). Classification (NCBI taxonomy): domain Eukaryota; kingdom Viridiplantae; phylum Streptophyta; class Pinopsida; order Cupressales; family Cupressaceae; genus Cunninghamia; species Cunninghamia lanceolata. The sequence continues at coordinate 13,096,107 of BSBN01000584.1, read as the reverse complement.
ATTGTATACCTAACTATGGTTGAGTTAAACCAAAGGTCAATTATGAACCTTAGCTTACAGAAATGAGATATGATAAATATAGAAATATTGTATTAATCAAGGGTTCTTTTGAAACCCTAGAGTCGAATATGAACCAAATGAAGGTTTATGTCATTTAAACTTATCTAAGTCTAAGAAAACTATTATCATGACAAGATGATTAAACCATTTACGTAAATATAGTCAGGGTGAATAACTGCAATAATATGACAGTATCCAAGTCAAGTAGGGGTGGGTGAACACAACGACTACGTTCATTATGAACGATATTGATATTAAAAACTTTGGCCAAAGTAATAAATTTGTTTTCGGCATGCATTGTCGGTTCACTATATTCGGATTGCTCATCCTATAAGAAATCATACTTAGCTAGAGGGTATCTAGGGTTGTATGGTTGATAGAGTTGAGTAGAATACAACACTATGTACTTGGGAAAGACAAATTGCCACCAGGCCACTTCCTATGTTGAAGATGTGTGGGAGACCGCCAGTCTGTGGATGGAGGTAAGTCACTGGGAAGATGTTCTCTCTCCAAGCAGGAAACATGCCAGGACTTGTGATAAAGATGTCAAATATTCAAAAGCAGTATTTATTCTCAATTTGTTTATGTAATAGATTTACATTTGTAAACATTGTAAATGAGAAAGACAATATGGTTTATTGTATTTTGTAAAAAGAAATCTTGTAATTGTAGTTACTTGATTATTTGTTGAATAAAAGAAAAATTTTCTCTATCTCATTTTTACCTTGTTGAGTTACTCTATGGTAAATTTATGGTTTTACTATGTTTTTAGAATGTGGATGTTACAAATATTTTCAAAAGAAATCACAATGATATTGGTTCATTAGATAAAGATATTATAGCCCACTGAGAAAGAATTTCAAACAACTACGATCCATGGAATTTACACCGTACACTGATAATGAACTCCTTCTAACTAGGGACATGTAATGCATGAAGATAGTCATGATGAATGGCAAGTATTTTCAAGTCTATACCTAGCCATGCCATTTCAATTGGATGGGCTCAACATGCTTGGGAAATAAGATGAGGACTGGTTAATGGTACTATCACTTGCAAATAATTGACTGAAACAAATAAACTTTACTTGCATTTTACTCACTACTATTCAAAAACAACTTGCATGCATGTCAAAATATTTAATTTACTCCATTTCTTTTATAATGTAGCACAACAACACATATCACTACATTCTTTCAATGTCCAAATGATGGATGGAAAACAACCATGCTCTCTTCTCAAGAAATTCCAATGTTTAATGTGCAATTATAAACTAACCACTAATTAATTTTATCTACAAGCCATCTAAGTGTACCCATTGCACACTAAGGTAAGCCATATGGGGGGATTGAATGCATAGGGACTGCATTAAAAAACCACATGAAAGGAGTAAAAGAAAATCAATGATGGCAGGGGAAACATCAAGAGCACATGTCAAGGCCTTGAAGAAATGATTAATTCAATTAGATGGTAGGCCTCTTTTTTACTAACAATTTTTTGCCAAATCAAGATTGAACACAATGGGCTCACATGACATAAAATGTATATCAGTTTTGAAGTCTCGAGATGATTCCCATATAATCTACAAATTCAAAAAATCAAAAGTTTTTCCCTTCAAATTAAATATTTTTAGACAATTACAAATTCTCCATCAAAAATTATACCATGTCTAAATTTAATTTTAACCTATTTGAGCTCCAAATTATGGAAATTTGTTAAATTATAAAATCAATGACAATTACTAAGTTTGATCAATCTTTGTATCCTATGCCACCCCATGAGAGGATGCATGATGGTAGGCTAGATGACAAATAAACATGAAGTACCTAGTGACCATGCTTATATTTGCAAGAGAATATTTATTCAATGTAGGTGTCAACATGTGAAATATGAGGCTTGTGATAAACAAACATACATGCTTCAAAAAATATGCATAGGTGTCAACTAATGGAATGCAAGTGAAACCAAGTGTAATGCATGAACAAGAATCTAGAAAGAAGACGCATGCAAATGGAGACTAGACACCAAACATGGAAGCTCACACATTTGAAGTAGATACTAAGCAAAACAAAAGGATCTTCAAATCCATTAAGATTATGCAAATTAATTCACAACACTTGAGAAAAAAAAAATCATGTGCCATAGGGATACAAGACAATCATCATTCACTTAATGACATAACAATTTAACTTCTAAAACTCTTCGGTGTACCCATTGCACACCAAGGTACGATTGCTAGTATATATTTAACACTTTATATATATCTAGAGAGAGATTGATAGAAATTAATCAAGAATCAAGAATCGAGAGAGAGAGAGAGAGAGAGAGAGAGAGAGAGAGAGAGAGAGAGAGAGAGAGAGAGAGAGAGAGAGAGAGAGAGAGATGGACATATATTCATTCTAACCATGGTTTCATTTTGCAAGGATTAAATAGAGAGAAAGAGAGAGTAAAGTTAATATATTATATTAGAGATATATTTACTCTTATTTTATGTGTCATGAATAATTCTAAAATATATAGATATATAAATATAATTTAAATACTCAATTTTATAATAAATATTATACTAAAGTATTTAAATCTAATATATTCTATATTGTTTTAGAAATATATTTATTCCTATATATAAACAAGGCAACAACATGATAAAGGACAATAAGCTCGATTTAACGTGATCAAGGGCTAGGATCAAGGACATTCGATGCAACATTTACCTGAATGAGTAGAATATTAACAACTAGAATTTTGCTATGCTTTGAGAAGCTTCCAAATGCAATTGATCACTCACACAAAGCCAAAAAAAAACTTTTATTATTTTATTACCATGGATTGATTAAGTACAATAATTATTTAAAACTGAGTCTATTAAACATACAATCGTAAGCTAATATTGTTTAACCATGCAACGTAATGGAGCCATGTCTTTTACCCAAAATTATAACTAGGATTAAATATACATAATGGGGGTAGGGGAAATTGTGACATTTTTCTTAACACTCGAAGGTTAACTCTAGACATAGCACAAATTGTGAAAACCTAAGCTATAAACTAAACTTTTTTAATTTTCCATAACATATATATAAATATGTGTGTACATACACATATTTTAATTGGTATATAAAAAACAATACATTAAAGGTATATTGACTTTCTAATGAATATCTATTTTAAAAGAAATTCAAGAAGGTATATTACATGTCCAGCCAATTAAAAACATGTTTTGCTTTGACACTTATCAGTATTTTCTCCATTTTTTATGTAACAGCAAAAAAATTTCATTTGAAAAAATGTATTCTTAGGCCATAAAATGTGCTATGTTCAATATCAAAAAACACATCTTACAAGCAAAATTTACAAAGCCTATGGATCAAGCCAAAAGTTTGTTAAATATCCATCACATAATGCATGAATAACTGCACTATTAACTACCCTCCACTGGTAGTCAGCAAGCTCTCCTTGCCACCTCTATACGGGCAACTCCAAACAAGAATGTTGTCTTCACCACCTTGGTATAGAAATCTCATCAAAGATTGTCTTTGGAAAATTCCAGGCCTTCTACCAACATAGGCGATTCTATAAATTTCTTCTCTCCATCATTTATACTTTCATAGGAACTAAGAATTTATCAGAAAGACAAGAAGAGTTCAACAAAAAGAGGTTGAATTCCAACTCATTCAAGCTAAATACAAATTGTATTAGACTCACAACTTCGCCAAATCAAAGGATTTATCATACACAATCTATGCTATTTTCCATCATACACAATCTTTAAGCCACGAGCAAAATGATAAGATGTCACATCTTGATTTTTGTTTGCATTTATAATTCAATATATTTGATGAGACTATTGGACATTACCTTATGATTTTTGATTCTTGAATAATTACATGTGCGTGAATGGTAATTGTTGTTATTTCTAAAAATGCATAAAGTTGAAATTGAAATGATGATGAATTATTATTTTTATGATTGTGATTTTATATCATGCTCGTGCTTTGGCTATAGTTTTATGGGCTAACCTATTAATGAAAATCTGAGTGCAAATAGTTGGCATGACAAAAAACCTGATGCACACACACACACACACACACTCATTTAGTTGCATACATATTGCATTATGAATGGTTTCATTGTGCATTTGCGTTAACATGGATACGTAGTTTTAATCATGTATCATACTTTGAATATTGTTTATGGTTAAGATGGTTTAAATGATTGGTTACATATATGCAATTTTTCTTTTTATGTACATTCTTATATATATATATATATATATATATATATATATATATATATATATATATATATATATATATATATATATATATATATATATATATATATATATATTGCATGGCTCATTATAGGAAACCCATGGTAAAGTGAAGTTGGAAATTAAAAACTTAATGTAATAACATGTTGGGCAAATCATGCATTGATAAACAATGAAAAAGTGATAGTTTTTAATTTTAGAACTGAAAGAAAAGCTTGCTGGATTGATTCATTCAAAACGCCCAATAGAGGGCAGTAAAAATACCTAAAAGAGAGGGTGAAAAAAGAATCGAGGGTTCAATTCCTCTCGCACATGCCTAATTTCATGTAGTGGCTGCCCAGTGGGCATCTCTGAGGCAACCGACCAGGGTTTTTTGTTTTCCACACTATCCATGGTCGAATTAGTTGAAGAGATATCGTCAAAACAATTAGGATATATAATCATTGCTCCTATTGAAATCCATGGAGAAAATCTTTCAGATGAAAGCCTAAAAGAGTAAGATGATGTGCTGTCAAAGAGTTTCAAGAATTTGAGTCCTAACGTAGTAGAGGCACCATCATCATCGTCGTCGTCATCAGATGTTCTTAAGAATAATTTGTCATTTTGTAAGCTAAATGCACAAGCTCCTAAGTTTATTCCTAGAGTGCAAACACTAGGACCTATTCAAACGAGTATTCGCACACCTAGGCCTGTGTTTGTCAACTTTACACTGTCACTATCGCTGTAGTTGGTTGAGCAGCAACACGAGACCAAGCCCACAGTTGCCTCTACTTCTTCTCTGAAACCCTTGATCAACAAATTGAGGCAAAAGGTTTTCAAACAAGTAGGCAGACGCTAAAATCTATGTTATTTCTTTTTTTGAGAATCAAAATTACTTTTTGTCTAGTTAAAGGCAGCAACAGGACTTCCCAAGATCAATTTATAAATGCTTCTAGAAAAACCTTTTGAAGTTTTTCTGCATGGACGTTTTGGCCCACGATATGAAGAGCATGTCTTATTTTGTGTTCATTTTGCTTGAAATTTTGAATTTTGATATCTTTACTAGAAAACATGTCTTTTTTTATTTTCCCCCTAAATTTGATGATTACAGTCTTCTTCCTTATACTTGCCTGGGGCTTTGCTCTACTTCCCTAAGCTCCTTTAAAGGAAAAGGTTTAAGTTCGGGCATATTCTAGTTGAAAGTTTTAAGTGAATTGGTTTGGAAATGCATACTTACTTAGCTTATGAGAAAGGCCAAAATTAGGCACGGTCTACGTTAAAGTTTGGAAGAAGATTATTTAATGTGAAAGATGTCAAGTAGGGTATGGTAAAGTTCAAAGTTTGAAATAAAAAGATTTTGGATTTCTATGCTTCCCTTGCTTTAATTAAAGATTTAGGGTTTGTCTAGTTTACAGTTTTAAAGTAGAAAATTCTAAAAAACATATACGTTGCCCGAGCTTTTAATTGAATTAGACCTTGCATAATGATATGAAAATAGTTCAAATCAATTTTTTCCTTATCTTAGAATTATTGCAGCTGTAGCATGAAATCATATTTTACTTGTGACCATGAAATCATTAAATTAGTTTTTCTTTTGAGCTAGTTGCACATGTAATGAGGGATATTTATACCTAGATAGATATATATATATACATAGACACATATGCATATATTTTATCATGTTCAATACTTGCATCTTTCTGTATACGACTAAAATCTCTTTATCCCTGTCACAAAAACAACATGAATATGGTTAGGAAAACATGAATTTTAGATAGTATTTGCATCTTAAATAAATACAGCATGAAGTTCATGTTAGAAGTATAATATGCATAAAGAATAATCATAGATCTCATATTTGTAAGAAAATTAATTAGCAATTCACGTTAAATTTTTGCATGAAAAGAAAAAAGAATTATTTATTGGGCATATGCATGTTCTGCCATGGATTGTCTTTGTAAAGAAAGTACTTTATTTTTCTATGCGTGTGGTGGGTTTACCTTCTGGGAAAGGGTGTCGAATATGGGCTAATAGAGAAGGTTGATCCTCTTTTGAGGAAAGGGTGTCGAATATGGGCTAATAGAGAAGGTTGATCCTCTTTTGAGGATCTACAGAATATTCATAAGTGCTTTGGCTAAAGCCATGTTTTCATTGAAATAGATGAATGTTTGCCTAGTACAGTATATTGATATGTTTCTTTGCCATATCTTGATAGTAGAGCATTGCATGTTCATGTTAGAAATACATGTAGATATATCAAGTTGTGCCAGGTTTCCATCATGTCTATTGTTTCCAGGTTTCTAGGCATTTCATGCAGGGTTAGGTATTGATGTAAATTTTATACATTTAAGCGAGGAATCTGTGTGATCTGATTTGTATCTGCTTATCAAAATCAAATAAAATCAAATATATGCGATGGATGAAAGTCATAAGTACATTAGTTGAATATAAATAATAAATGATATGATGCACTATTTTATTGTCTTTTGTCATTTATTTTTTTTTCAAATGAATGGTTGAGATGCATTCTATAGTAATCCTTTTAATCTGGATCATTTGTCTATGTATTTGAGGTAGTGTTGCTCACTAAGGGAAGGCTTTCAGCATAAATATAAACTATTTTGTAATAGGCCTATAAATATTTGTGGCTATCAGCCATTTAATAGCACCTTTGGTGCTTTTACTAGTATATATTTTTTAAATATTATTTTGCCGTTCCATTTCACCTTTGTTTGCTTGTTCCCATTGCCAATTTTCATTTTCGCCATCGCCGTTCTTTTGGTTTTGTCAGGTTTTTCCCATTTACGTGCGGCTTCTTCCTGGAAAAAATAGAGAAATGAAGAAAGACGTTCCCTGTTGAGGCCTTCCTCATAAAATACAGAGGAGGGGTAAAGAAAATCCTAAGAAAAAAAGAAACCCAGGCCATATGAATGTGTCACGATTTATAAATTAATAAACGTTCTTGTATTCGAAGTCATACTTTCAATATATTAAATTTGATCTTTGGTCTGGTATTAATGCAGCGACGGAAAACGTCACCTCACAATTGAAATAGGTTTATTTTCAAAGAGATGATAAAAGTGGAAATATCTCGATTCATGATTGTGTTTAATATAGGTATAATCAAATAATAATTTCATTATATTAAAAAAATTTCAAACTATAAATTTCATAGTGACCGCAAGAAAAAATATCTAAACTGTTTAAAGATTTTTAAGGATTAACTTTTCAATGTGAAATGATTAATCCAAAACACATTGGTAAATGTAAAATGATTGATCCAAAACACACTGATAAGAAATTCAAGATTTTTTACTACAATAAAAATAATTTTTATATTATTTATGTTAGTTATATATAATATTTAATAATTACATACATTTTAATATAGAGTATGAGATATTTAATATAATAGGTAATAAAAAAATATTGTATATATAATATTTAAATTTAATAATATATATTTAATGTTTAATATTATAGTTAGTAATAATATATATATATATATATTTGTTATTAATTCATATATTTATTTTATATATAAAATCAATATTATAATTCATGCAGTTATTTATTATAATTATGTGGAATTATGTGAAAGGTATTTCTTATGTAAAATGGACAAATTAGTTTCGTGCCAGAGTTTTAAGGTTAGACTTTTAATTGCGCAGTTGAGGGTTGGCTCTCATCATCTAAGGTATGAAACTAGCAAATGGACGGTCCCCAAGGAGGTTTGGGACGAGAGGTTATACAATTTCTGTAGCCAAAGGGTAGTTGAAACTAAGTGACACTTCATCTTTGAGTGCCCTGTCTATGAAGATATCCACACTCAATATGGGAACAACTTGAAAGGGGGAAATTTAAAGGGGCTATTCAAGGAAACTAATCTCCACATAATGGTCGGCTTCTTGGTTAAGATACATAGCAAAAAGGTCAACATTGAGAAGATTGGAAAGTGTCTTAGGGCTGTGGCTCTTGATCCCTTAAGCTGTCCTCTAGACGTCATTAAAATTCACATTCATTCATTTCATTCATTCAAATGGGTACACAACATCTTACTAAAACTTCTCTTGATCCCGTAAGCTGCTAGCCTCTAGACGTCATTAAAATTCACATTCATTCAAATGGGTACATAACGTCTTACTAAAACTTTTTGAATATTTTAATGAAATAAATTGAAAATGACAAAACCATTTTATTGGTCAGTGCTATGTATGAATGCTTCATTTAAGTTGTATGACCCACCATAATATAGGTCCATTAAGGTTTAAAACCAAAAACAACAAGCATTTTAAATAAAGCAAACTCAAATCAAAACAATGTAAGGCATAATTAAAACTTCAAAGTAAAAAGATAATTCAAATAACTTAAACACATAGTTAAAAGTCCTAGGCTATATGGGATTTTAAACAATGCATAATTAATAGATATATTTGAATATTATATTTTAAAGTTATATATTTAGATTAATAAATTATATAATTTAATATTAATAAATATTTATTATTCAGTTATATATGTTTTATATATAAAAAATAATACAATAATTATATATATTATATAATATATTTTATATAATGTACACTATTAAATTATTATAATAATAATATTATAAAATTGTATATTTGATTATATATTTATTTTATATAACTATGTTATAATTATATTTATTATTCTTTTTTCATATATATCTTTATGAAAAAGTGGACAAAACCTCTCAAACAAATAAAAAATAAAAAAAGACCCTGTTCAAAATAAGTGGTTTTTAATTCATTTATTGAAATAGTTGGAGCTTTTCTTACCTTGTACCAGAAAACAAAAATTGTTCACAAAACAGTTCCTCTATGCTTTATTCCCCACATAGAACCATTGCATAAAAGTGAAGTCAATTTTATTGCACCAAAAAACAAAAATTGTTCACAAAATAGTTCCTCTATGCTTTATTCCCCACATAGAACCATTGCATCAAAGTGAAGTCAATTTTTAGATATATCAATTGTAGTTGTCTTGGGAATTATCACAGTGAGCACCCTATTTGCCATGTTGGCCTTCACTTGATCCAACTTGACATTCGGTGGTAGGTGGAAGTAGCAACAGAAAGTGCCATGTAGTCTCTCCTGACGATGCCACTTGTCATTCTTGTCCACCTCATCCTTCTTACACTCCCCACTTATATGCAAAACATGTCCCTCTTCCACTTGGACTTCCGCATCTTCCTTTATCAAACCTTCCAAAGCCAAAAACAAAAAAATTGATACAAATCAATTATACACATTTTTTTCCAAAAACTTTTACTTTCAAAAAGAATATTATCATATAATTTAAATGATATTTTATGAGAATTCAATTAAATAATCTCAAATCAATCTTCATACAATTTTGAGTCAATATTTTATATGAATTAATAAATATTACTCAAAACTACAAACTTAAATCTTCATAAAACAATATACAACTTAATATACTAAAAAAATACCATCTAAATTATCATAACCTATTAAAACCCCCCATAAACAATACCAGGCAAGTTAGCTTTGAAGATGTGGGTATGATCAGTTTCAACATAATTCACATGAATATGAAGCATGACAAGATCAGACACCCACGTAACAGGATCCCTCGAATCAAGATAACCAGTTGCATTTTTTAATTTTCTTTATGGGTTTTAAAGATTTGTTTGTATTGGAAAGATATTAAATAAATTTAATTTACATGTTCCACAATTTAATTCAAATGATATCAAAATTTAATTATAATTTTCTAAGGAAATTAATTTCTTATAGTAAAAATCTAAAACAAAAGGTCATTAAACTAAATATTAATTTTTTTGGTCTTTCAAGATTAAATAACCCTAACCCTAACCCTCATTAAACTAAAGTAATTTATCCCCAGGTTAATTTTTTTTAGGTTTTAAAGATTTGTTTTAGTTAGAAAGATATTAAATAAATTATAATTTACTTTTAACTGCAATTTTCTTTCTATTTTAATGAGTACCTTGTAAATAGAATACGAGTAAATAATACACAATATCTAATCTAACGTTCTATAATAATAGCAATTGCACCACTTCATAAATTCATTTCGCAAGAAAAGAAAAAAAACTGGTTGCATAGTGATGCCCTTACCTATTTAAAACTTCTACTCCTTACGATTAAAATTTTGCTCCTTCATTTAATTTGCTCGATTTTTATTTTGATTTGTGTTTGACTACTACTTATATTTATACACAATATTTTATCTATGTCGGCTTTATTTTTATGGTCATTGATTTAATAAGAGTATGTCGGCTATATCTTTCTAATTTAAAATAATTTATAATTATTTTTAAAAAACTATGTGGAATTTATAATAACTTACAAAAACTACAATTTAACCTACCAAAGAAAGGTACTAAAAGCAGGGAAGCTAAGCCTCTAGAAACTTCAAGAACATTCCTAGTGAAGCATTATAGTAATGCTAGGTGTAGGAAAAAAACAATCAACCTAATCAATTTTTAATTATATTTCCACTATTCCCTATTTAAACTGGAACTCCAAAGAAGCATAAGTTATGTTTAACAAAGATGAATCGGAATAACTTAGAGGCTTGGTATTTGATATCTTAACAAGTGCCACGTAGTGGTCATACCACTAACTTTAAAGTATTGTAATAATAGTATTTGTTTGAGTTGAAAATTTAATGAAAATGTATTTTAAAATAATATAAGAATTAGGTTAAGTTGCAGTTTCATATAAATAATTTGAGGAAACATGGATAAATGAGTTGTGACAAAGTCACCCTCAATTAAAAAATTTGCTATAAAACTTAAAATTTGTACTATTTAATATAGAGTTGTCCATACCCTATTCCAAAGGCACTTGACATACATTGACATACATGTAAATAAAGTTATTGTAAAAAGTTACACATGTAAATGCAACTAAATGTAGATAGGTTATGGTGAGCCCTTCAATCACTACTATAACAACTACAAATTAACTATCATACCTCTCTTGACGTACTTCAGATATATAATTTTAAATATAGGTATGCTAGTGACATCTAGAATGGCAAGCCTAATTCTAACTATATTGTATAATTATAAGAATTATTACAATTATATAATATAATATTATAATATAGATTAGACATATTATTATAATATATTATATAATAATTATATATAATATTTAATATTATATAATATATATAATAATTATAATTAAAAGGGGAGACCCTGTGGTGAAATGGTGGGGCTTCTTGCCTATAGTACTAACAACCCAGGTTCAAACCTCGCGGGGTTGCCCTCTACCATGTGAACAATTAAGGGACCTTACCTCCAATTTTACAGTCTCCTGGCTTCAACAGATTGTGCGTCCTTGATTGCTTCCTTGTTTTTGCCTCACTGCATCTGCCATGGTCTGAGGAAGTTTGCAAGGTCTTCATTCAGCACGAGGATGTCTTGTTCCCCTTATGGTGGATCTAGTCTAAGGAAGTTTGCAAAGTCTTCATTCAGCACAAGGATGTCTTGTTCCCCTTATGGTGGACTCTGGACTCTTTGGATATGATGTATCGATCTTCAGTCCCCCCTCTCAAGCATGATCACAATGGCATATCACTTCGGGTTGGAGTGTTGGTGTAGCATGGGGATCGGAGCAAGACATGTAGAGGAGACTAAAGAAGAGAAAATTGCTTGTTTGGTATTGATTGAGAAAATGTTGTAATGTGGCTCATGTATGTGGCTAGGCCCCACTCCTCGACTCTCTGAAGTGATTTTTGATGTAATCTCTTTTTTCAGTTTTAATTGAGGGAGCTACCCCACACTCATAATACTTACCAAAAAAAATTATAATTATAATATATAATAATTGAAATTATATATTTTATTATATAATAATTCTAATTCTAATTATATTATATATTATATTTAGGATTAGAGTTAGGGGTTAAAATTAAGTTTAGGGTTAGTGTTGAGGTTAGAATTAGGGTACCTATCTTAAAGGTTAAATATTCAAATTTAGAATAACCCTAACCCTAATAATAGTAACCCTAACCCTAAATGTAACATTAACCCTAAAGAAGGATGTCATAAACCCGATTATAACCCTAACCCTAAATATGACCCTAACACTAACACTAACTTTAACCCTAACCTAATTATTATTCTAACCCTAACCCTAAGTAAATTCTAACCCTCACCCTAATTATATTTGTAAACCTAATTTTAATCATGATTGTAATTGTATCCCTAAAATGAACCCTAATTGTAACTCCAACCCTACTTGTAATTCAAACCCAAATTGTAACTATAACCCTAACCTTAACTAACAATAATCTTAACCCTAACCCTAACTATAGCCCTAACCGTAACTATAACCCTGACCCTAATTCTAACCCTTATTTTAACTCTAAGCATGATCCTAATTGAAACCCTAATAATAGTAACCCTAACCCTAATTGTAACATTAACCCTAAAAAGGGATGGTGTAACACTAATTCTATCCACAACTCTAATTGTAAGGCTAACCCTTTGATTATATATCCACCCTAATTCTAATTCTAAGCCTTATTTTAACCCTAACCAATCATAATATTTTTTTGTTATATATTTACACTAATTGAAACCCTAATTATAACCAAAGGTCCATTATCCTAATTCTAACTATAACCCTAATCCTAACTATAACCCAAACCCTAACCGTAATTATACTTCTAACCCTAACCTTAAACTAAACCCTAATGGAAACCCTAACCTAATTTTTTAAATAACCCTAACCCTAAGTAAAATTCTCACCCTTACCCTAATTATATTTGTACACCTAATTTTAATTGTGATCATAATTGTATCCCTAAACCAAACCCTAATTGTAACTCTAACTGTAACCCTACATCTAACCCTAACACTACTTCTAATCCTGACACTAATTTTAATCACAACCATAATTGTAACCCTAACCCTAATTATAACAAATCCCATAACCCTGATTCTATACATAACACTAACCCTAACCCTAAATATGACCCTAACACTAACCCTAATCCTAATTATAATTGTAACCCTAACCTTTAATCCTTATTCTAACCCTAACCCTAATAATAGTAACCCTAACCCTAATTGTAACATTAACCCTAAAGAAGGATGTCATAACCCTAAGTCTATCCATAACTCTAATTGTAAGGCCAACCCTTTGATTATATATCCACCCTAATTCTAATTCTAAGCCTTATTTTAACCCTAACCCTTATTGTAATCATAATATATTTTTTTGGTTATATATTTGCACTAATTGAAACCCTAATTCTAAACAAACCCAATATCCTAATTCTAACTATAACCCTAATTCTAGCTACAACCCTAATCCTAACTATAACCCAAACCCTAACCGTAATTATATTCCTAACCCTAATTGAAACCCTAATATAATTTTTTAAATAACCCTAACCCTAAGTAAAATTCTAACCCTTACCTAATTATATTTGTAAACCTAATTTTAATTGTGATTGTAATTGTATCCCTAAACTGAAACTTAATTGTAACTCTAACTGTAACCCTACATCTAACCCTAACACTACTTCTTATCTTGTTACATTTAATCTTAGAAATTATATATAATTTTTTATATTAATATTTCAAATTCCATTTCGTAATTTTATTTTAAGTAATTGAAAACTATCTAATTAATTAATTAAAACCTTACAAGTATTGATTACAAAGCAATGACTAATAAAAAGTACATTTGAATTAACACCTAATCAATTTTAAATTATTTATGTCTTACAGCTGTTTATTCTGTTATCGTCTTTGAATTTTTCTAACTTTGTAAAAAATTGAGACCCTTTCAAAATCTTTCTTAATTAAAAATTCAATTTTAAATTTTAGACTGAGTTGGAAATTGTATTTTGTTTATGAATTTAGTTGTTAATTTATGAAACCTGATGTGAAATATCACAAAGTTAAAAAGAAAATACACAGAACTTTTAACATTGTTTTTTTAGGGTGGTTATGCTAAGATACATATGAACTGGTCTTAATTGCGGGCTTCCCCATCTAAGTCTCTTATTTTATCTAAGATTTTGGAGATCAAATTTTAAGAAAATCAATAAAATTAGCACATTTGTCAAATGAGTGCTTTCATTGACAAGTGTTTCATAGAGAATTCATTACATGTTTTTTGGCCGTGGGACGGGGGGAGGGATTTGCTTTAAAGAAGCCATGAGTCTAGTGATAGTGAAAATGGATTCTTATTCAATAAATCCTATCCTAGTGGGCTCCTCACTAGTATATTTATATTTTAAAAAAATATATCTAAAATATGTCCAAAGATATTGTTCTTGGCCTATTCCACTTGTATGTGGTAAATTGAGTAAAAAATATGCTTATGCAAAAGGATATCTCTCCATATATTTTAGATATATTTTTTTAAAATATAAATATACTAGTAACTATAGCATTGATTTTTTATATAAAATAAATATATGATTAAATAACAAATATATATAGATTATATTTAATGAAAGTGTTAATGATTACTAATAGCACACTCCTCAGGCATGCTCAAGGCTTCCTCTTCTCAACTATTGACTGAATACTTGGTCTCCCCACATTAAACTGGCTTCTACATACCTCTTGTCAGAATAGTGACAGGAACCAGGACAATAACATACACAACTCTGTAATAGAGTATTTCAGATTATAAACTAGTGACAGAAACCCCAATAGAACCAACACAGAGACAAGAATAACCACGCAAATCAGACAACAAATCAAAATATTATTTATTCATTGATCCAACAAAACAGATTACAAAATAGTCGATTCTCAAAGGAATCCCTTTTCTTGCTTGGCCTCCTTCATATTCACCTATCCTCGCCTTCTATTCTCCTCCTTCAATCAACAAACTATTGGCCTATTTTCCTTTCAGCCCTCTAGCGTATCGACCTCTTCCTTCTTACAATACTATCAGCCTCTTTTTACATCACTTCGGCTTCCTCTCTTAATAGGTCGGCCTCCTTCTATGGCTCATTGGCCTCCTTCTACTGCTCATTGGCCTCTCTCTTCTCATCAGCCTTCTATTTTCTTCTACTCTCTATTGAATTGGCCTCCAATGGTCCTACTCAAACTGCTCTCAGTTTTGGCCTTTAAACATCTACTGATTTCTTTTTGTCAACCTCTCACCGATCTCCCTCTTTCTAACAGTCCTTGATACTTTGGCCTTCAGCCCTCTTCGATTGGCCTCACAAATCCCCCCATATGCATTCGACCTCCTCCAGATATATCATCGACTCATCATCTTCTAGCATTTTTGGCCTATATGTACTTACCCCTGGCCATAACAGTTGCTCCCAATCTATTCGCCACATCTCTTCCTCCATTCCTCTCCCCTCAATAACAGTCATACTTTCTTTGCATCTATCACTTCTATGACATTGACCTTATTCAAACATCTGCCACTTCCTCTATTGACCTTTCTCATCTAATTGTCATCATTCCTCCACGTATCTCTTATTCCCTCTTTGTTGCTACCTTCCTGCCATTCTGGTAGTTCCAAACTTCCCCACCTGCCTATGTCCAAATTGCAGATACCTCTTCAACCGTTTCATCTTCCTCATCGAACCAGCTCCACCCTTGCTAATAGTTTTCTAGAAGAATATGCAACTGACTATAGTAACCGTTTATTTCACTACAACAAAACATGCACTTAGCACCTAAAATAGTGCTAGAATTTAGTGCATTTGAATTCATGAATTGGGCACTTCTGCCGGTGCAAAAATTGGTGCCAAACTGCATGTTCACTTTGACGCTGGGTTTAGCACTAGATTTAGTGCCGGATTTAGCGTTAGGTTGACATCAAGTTTAGTGCCGTATTGAGCGCTAGATTTTGTTGCTTCCAGTTTGGCTTCCAGTTTTGCTTCTAGTTTTGCTTCTTGTGTTGCTTCCAGGTTTGCTTCCAAGTTTGCTTCCAGTTTTGCTTACAGGTTTGCTTCTGATTTTGCTTCCAATTTTGCTTCCAATACTGCTTCTGGTTTTACTTCCAATTTTGATTCCAATTTCGCTTCCAATTTTGCTTCCAGGTTTGCTTCCAGTTTTGCTTCCAATTTTGCTTCTAGTTTTGCTTCCACTTTTGCTTCCAATTTTGCTTCTAATTTTGCTTCTAGGTTTGCTTCCAGTTTTGCATCCAATTTTGTTTCCACTTTTGCTTCCACTTTTGCTTCCAATTTTGCTTCTGGTTTTGCTTCTAGGTTTGCTTCCAGTTTTGTTTCTAATTTTGCTTCTAGTTTTGCTTTCAATTTTGCTTTTGGTTTTGCTTCCAATTTTACTTCCATTTTTGCTTCCAATTTTGCTTCCAGTTTTTCTTTCGATTTTGCTTCCAATTTTGCTTCCACTTTTGCTTGCAATTTTGCTTCTGGTTTTGCTTCCGGTTTTGCTTCCAATTTTGCTTCTGATATAACGTCACTTGTTGCTTCCAATTTTGCTTCAATTTTTGCATATTTTGTTGCTTCTAATATGACTTCTATTATTGCATCTTTTGTTGCTTCTAAAATTGCTTCCATTGTTACTTCTTTGTTTTCTACCTGAATTGCTTCTATTTTTGCTTCCTAGATAACATCAAGTTTTGCTTCCAAGATTGCTTCTTGTTTGCTTCTAGTTTGGCTTCCATTGTTGCTTCCTTTTTGCTTCTAAAAATGCTTCTTGTTTTGCTTACATTTATTAATTTAATACTTTTTATTTCAATTTAATTAGTTAAATATATCATGCCTCTTAAATAATTCATATGATTATAGAGTAAGTAATTTAATTATTTAACTCATATGATTAAATAACAAGATAATTATTATAACATGATCATCATATATAATTAAAACAATTGAGTCAAATATCTATAATTTAATTAAATTTGACAACATCCATCCTGAGCAGTAAATTAAAATCATCATATGTAATAAATATCCATTCAAAAATCATTGACCAATTTCAATATATATAAATTGACAAGTCAATACTGATAAGATCATTATCATATATAACTAAAACAAGTGAAAGTCAAATATGCCAGTAGATCAATAACATATCAAAATGATACATGTCCAACAGTCAACATAAGTCACAATGAAACATGTACAAATGATATAAGTAAAAATGATAAATTATGTAACTCAAAATGATACAAGTCAAGATGATACATGTCCAAATGATATAAGTCAAAATGATACATATATTTATGATACAACTCATTAATATGGTACTGCAGGCTGTGAAAATGATACATATGATAGTAACCATGAAAAGAGGCATCATAACGATATATCAACAATGATCCATTGTAATGCCCACCATGCAACCCTAGAGATAAGTTCAACTAAAGCAATACAAAGGCAGAATTTTTTAAAAAAAATAGAAGTAATGATCAGAAGACATAACATAGTCTAATTGCATCAAATTAAACTAACATCTCTAGGGATTACATAGTTACATTATTGAGATCATGCAAAATCAACAACATACATAGCTTATTCAAATAAATTAAAAGAGTCAACTAACAACTTCTATTACATCATCAGATAGATACATCATCCTTTCAATAATAATTACAAGTACAAATAGTATATCCTACAAGAGGAATTACAAAATTTCAATGATATATAAGCTCTTTCCTGAATACATCAATTTACAAAATGATCTCCACTAATACACAAATCCAGATGCAAGTAGTACAAATGTTTGTCTTCAGATATAGGTGCAAAACTAGAATCATACGAGATACATCTACTTACACACAAACCATGATGCCATAAAACCAATGGAATAAAGCACAACCATCTGACCATGTGGAACCCTAAGGCCCAACCCTATGCTAGGAGATAACAATGAGGTCCCATGACATAAACATACATGAAACAATGGACTAACTGATCAAGACTATCCCAAAGAAAACACAACTTAGTCATGACAGACATCACACCAAAACATCTAGAGGTGAACAAAAACAAGAGAATAATGACACAAAGGTGGGAAAGCTAGATTGTAGAAGGATGGAGTGTCATC
The DNA here is from genome assembly GCA_027924645.1 of Cunninghamia lanceolata. Taxonomy (NCBI): domain Eukaryota; kingdom Viridiplantae; phylum Streptophyta; class Pinopsida; order Cupressales; family Cupressaceae; genus Cunninghamia; species Cunninghamia lanceolata. Next base: position 13,077,772 of record BSBN01000584.1, on the reverse strand, counting down.
GCATGGTCCTACATGGGTTACCTTGATAGTCTCTCACTAGACGTCGGCCCCATAGGGTGACACATGCGAAATCAATCTTCCTTTTGTGAAGACAAGGAAGTTGTTTTTGCCAACCAGGCCTTCTATCCCATCCTTAATCTAGACTAGCACCATAGGCATGAGTGAGGGATCTAATTATCTTGATTACTGTGAATGACTACCCACCCCCTAGGTTCATTATTAGGTTATCACTTGTTAAATACTTCCAATGGGTTACCCTGACAGCCACTTTGGGCGCCAGCCCCACATTGAAAGCCATGTTAGGGTTAGCCGGTAGAAGATATCAATTAAATGCAAATAAAGATTAAACAGAGAAATGAAAATATACAGAATTAATAACAACGAGAGACAAGTTTTAACGTGGTTCACCCAAACTCGGGCTTAATCCACCAAACAGAGAGTCCAATATTATTATCCAGTAAATCAAACCGATTACAATTAGCAATCCCTGCAACTCAATACCGCTGCAAAATGCTACAATACAATATCTCAAAACCCTAACCTTTAGCCGCTTTTTATCAAGCCTTTTTGTCAGTTACAAAAATAGGGTTTTCTTATGTCGGTCAATGAAAAATAACTCCTGGTGCCTTTATAAAATAATAAAAAACCATGTGAGGTTTCGAGGGCACTACCCCTCGACCCCGCCTTGTATCGCGACAGGGAACGCGCTAGGGGCGCTGCCCCTAGACTCCGTAGGAATTTGGGGGGAAACCGTGTCGATAAAAGTGGGGAAAATGTAACCTCCGAGTTTGATTAGGCTCCATATAACAACAATCTCCCACTTGGAGACTGATCAGACTCCACACCATATCATCTCCCACTTGGAGACTGATCATAACACCACTGACCCTGTAGCTCCCACTGGAAATAAGCACCATGGACTTTGTTGTTCTATTTTTGTTGTTTTCAGTCGAGAAGACCAACTGAAGTTGAAGAGGAGCTCAGCTTCTCCCTTGTCACTGCCTTTGTAAACATATCCACTGGATTATCATCTATATGTATCTTTTCCAACTATAATTGTCCATCATCCAACACTGACTGAACGAAGTGATACCTCAACTGTATGTGTTTGGTCTTTGAATGCAAGGCAGAATTCTTTGCAAGATGTATGGCACTCTGGCTATCTGTATACAAATAATAATTAACCTGTTGTTTGCCCAATTCTTCCATGAAAGATTGCAGCCATATCAGCTCCTTGCTTGCCTCTATTGCAGCTACATATTCTACCTCTGTGGTGGATAAAGCAACCACTATTTGCAACATGGAAATCCAACTCACCGCTGTTCCACCTACAGTAAAGACATAACCTATAGTACTCTGCCTGGTATCAATATCTCTTGCCAAATCTAAGTCTACATAACTTGCTAAATCAACATTAGAGCCCCCAAAACATAAATGTTTATTGGATGTACCTCTCAAATATCTGAGAATCCATTTTACCGCATTCTAATGCTCCAATCTGGGATGACTCATATACTTGCTGATGACTCGTACAGCATGTGCAATATCTGGTCTCGTGCATACCATGGCATACATTAAACTTCCTACAGTTGAAGCATATGGTACCTTGGACATTTTCTCTTCCTCCTCTTGTGTCTTAGGACACATCTCCTTAGTCAATTTCAAATGACTAGGCAAAGGTGTGCTGACAGCTTTTGCATTCTCCATATGGAATCTCTGCAACACCTTTTCAATATAAGCAGTCGGAGATAGAGTCAATTTTCTGTTCTTCCTATCTCTACAAATTTTCATACCAAGGATTTATTTTGCTACCCCCAAATCCTTCATATCAAATGACTGTGCTAACTACTATTTTAACTCTCTTATGTGATCCATGTTAGACCTAGCTACAAGCATGCCATCAACATATAAATATAAAATAATGTAGCTGTCATTATCCAACCTCTTAAAATAAACACAAAGGTTAGAATTACACCTGTTGTAGCCTTGCTCAGCCATAAAACTATCAAATTTCAAATACCATTGTCGAGGTGCTTGTTTCAGGCCATACAAACTCTTCTTCAATCTGCACACTTATTTCTCCTTACCTTTGACCTCAAATCTGTGGGGCTGTTCCATGTATATCTCCTCCTCCAAATCACCATGGAGAAAGGTAGTTTTCACATCTAGTTGTTCCAAATGTAAATCTTCAGCAGCAACAATACTTAAAACAGTACGAATAGAAGTCATCTTGACAACCAGAGAAAATATCTCATCAAAATCAATGCCCTTTTTCTATGCAAATCCTTTTACAACTAACCTGGCCTTAAATCTTTTCTTACCTCCATCTTCCTCTTTCAGCCGGTAAACCCATTTGTCTGGTAAAATTTTTTTACCTGTAGGTAACTTACATAATTCCCAAGTCTAATTTTTTAGCAAGGAGTCCATTTCTTCTTTCATTGCAAGCTCCCATTGAACCTATGTATCCACCTGCATAGCTTCATCATACCCTTCTAGTTCACTAGTAGCTATTAACAAAATAGAATACAAAGAGGGAGAAAACCTTTCAGGAGGTCTACTTAGCCTTGTTGACTATCTAACATTCACTAGAGTTTGTGGTATTTCTGGTTGCTATTGTGGAGCATGAGGAACCATTGGAACATCACTATTTGTAGTATCATCCAACACAACATAATCCTTTCCTTTCTTCTCATACTGCTGCAACTGATCTTTGTACAACACCTTCTCATTGAATATAACATCCCTACTTCTCACAATTTTTTGATTTTCAAAATCTCAAAGCCTATAACCAAATTCATCAATGCCATATCTAACAAAGGTACACTTTTTTGATTTTGCATCCATCTTGGTTCTATTTTTAGAATCTACATGTGCAAATGCTTCACATCTGAAGGTTTTGAGAAAAGAATAACTCACCTTCTTACCTATCCATGCTTCCTCTGGAATACCACAGCTCAAAGGAACTGAAGGACCTCTATTAATTAAATATATAGCAGTGTTGACAGCCTCTGCCCACATGTTTAAAGGCAGCCCAACATGCAATCTCATGGTCCTTGCATGCTCCATTATTGTCCTATTCATGCGTTCAGCCACTCCATTTTCCTGTGGAGTCCCTGGAACCATTTTCTGTCTATGAATTCCATTAAAGGAACAATAATCTTCAAATTCTTTGCTGCAATACTCACTACCATTATCAGATCTGAGAAATTTTAATCTTTTACCTATCTCATTTTCAACCAAGCTTCTCCATTTCTTAAATGTTTCAAATATATCAGATTTCTGTCTAAGGAAATAAATCCAGACCTTCCTAGTTGCATCATCTATGAATGTAACATAATACCAAGAGCCACTGAGAGAAGATACCTGAGCTGGTCCCCATACATCTGTATGCACAAGCTCCAACTTTTCATTTTTCTTTTGCTTCCCATCTCTGAGAAAACTGACTCTCTTTTGTTTTCCATACACACAACTTTCACAGAAATCCATATTAATACATTTCAGACCTGGTAAAACTTTCTTAGAATGAAGTACCTTCATACCTTTTTCACTCATATGCCCAAGTCTGTTATGCCACAGCATTGTCTTAGAACCTGCAACAACTATTTCATTCTCTTCTTGCGAACCTGCAGCAACTATTCCTGAACCTATTTATTTTTTCTCTGCAACAGCTAAAGTAGAAGGAATAGTATGACCTGTACAAAGATATAAGGTGCCTACTTTCACACCTTTTGCTACTACTAAGGCACCTTTTGAAACCTTCTAATTTTTATCAATAAATGTAGCAATGCAACCTTGTTCAGCTAGCTGTCCTGCTGAAATTAAATTCCTACTGAGCCTTGGAACGTGCCTTACCTCTTGTAGTAGCCAATGATTCCCATTCTACAACTTAAGCTTGATTCTTCCCTTTCCAACAATCTGATAGGGTTCGTTATCTCCCAAATAAACCAGCCCAAAATCCCCTTGGACATAATCAAGAAAATAACTTCTATGGGGCGTAGCATGAAATGAGGCCCCTGAATCTAAAACCCATGAATCATCAGCATTATCTAAGAAAAGAATCAAAGCGTCATCTTCAGATTTATTACTTACCACATTTACTTCCTTATTGCCTTCTTGTTTGTCTCCTTCTTTATTTTTCCAAGACTAGCAATATTTTTTCAGATGACCTGGTTTCCCATAGTGCCTGCAATCGTTCTATCCTCTAGTTTGGGATCTTTTGTTCTTTGATTTTCCTTGTGACTTCCCATGACCTCCAGAACCTTTTCCTCTCTCCTTTGATCTGCCCCTGCTTTCTGCATTCAAAACACTGCCTGATGTGGATCCACCTGAGCTTTTCTTACGAATTTTCTCACTCAGAATAACACCAACAACATCATCAAATTTCAAGGTATTTGAACCAGAAACAGAGTTACTAACCGCCATTACCAAACTATCCTAGCTTTCAGGCAATGAACATAATATCAAGAGAGCTCTAACTTCTTCATCAAATTTTACATTTACAGAAGTCAATTGACTGACAATCATATTAAATTCATTTAAATGACTTGTTACAGATCCACCTTCAACCATTTTCAAATTAAACAAACGCTTCATGATAAATACCTTATTTGAGGCTGAGGGTTTTTCATACAATTTAGCCAAATCTTTCATCAAAACATCTGTTGTCTTCACTTCCGTTATATTGAATGCCACCGACGGTGCCAGGCACAACCGAATGGTTCCCAGAGCCTTTCTGTAAGAAGATTCCAATCCTCATCAGACATTGTTGCCAGTTTCTTGGCTACTCCTTCCAACGGCCTCCATAAATCCTTTTGATAGAGGTAATCCTCCATCTGTATCTTCCATAACTGATAGTTCTACCCATTGAATTTATCAACCTTCAATTTACCCTCGTCCACGATTGCTCCCACTCAACCGTGAGACTCCCACTCAACCGTGAGACCTTCCTGTAGATGATAATCGAACACAACCCGCTCTGATACCACTTGTTAGGGTTAGCCGGCAGAAGATATCAATTAAATGCAAATAAAGATTAAATAGAGAAATAAAAATACACAGAATTAATAATAGCGAGAGACAAGTTTTAACGTGGTTCACCCAAACTTGGGCTACATCCACCAAACAGAGAGTCTAATATTATTATCCAGTAAATCAAACCGATTACAGTCAGCAATCCCTGCAACTCAATACTGCTGCAAAATGCTACAATACAATATCTCAAAACCCTAACCCTTAGCCGCTTTTTATCAAACCTTTTTGTCAGTTACAAAAATAGGGTTTTCTTATGTCAGTCAATGAAAAATAACTCTCGGTGCCTTTATAAAATAACAAAAAACCATGTGAGGTTTCAGGGGCACTGCCCCTCGACCCCGCCCTGTATCGCGACAGGGAACGCTCCAGGGGCGCTGCCCCTGGACCCTGTAGGAATTTGGGGGGAAACCGCACCAATAAAAGTGGGGAAAATGTAACCTCTGAGTCTGATTAGGCTCCATATAACAACAAGCCACTCCCCTACCTGCATCTAAGTAACCCTACCATCCTGACAAGAATCATCCATTTTACAAGTATGCAATGACAATGAAAGGTATCTTTCCTCTTGCATACCGATATCATTACAAAATTCACTCTCAAATATCAATGTTTAAATCAACAATCTTCCTCATTCAAACACAAAGACCTCTTACAAACAGAAGGCAACATAAACTCATTATTTAACATAGAACGTTACATAAGATCCAATACCCTAGGCCTCTAGAGCAAACATCTAAAAGAGTAATAACTAGAGCAAGAATATGACTCATTTCTAAGTTAATCCTACTCATATCTATAAGTTATATTTTTGTCAATATGCACTTGCAAGGAGAAATTATTGCTTGAAAAGAAACTTAAATTTTAACGATCCAGATATGACATTTAAACTAGGTACATTATGAATGATGCTATACCTTAATAAAATAATGAATGAAACTATTTTTCTTAAACAACATAAGATCTATATCATAACACATTACATTAAATTGACTGTGGAAACTAAATTTAAGTAGCTATATCATCCCTTATCCTACTTTCCTAATAATCAAACTACTAATCTTAAAATAACTAAATTGCAAAATTAGCTTAAGTAGCTATATCATCCCTTATCCTACTTTCCTAATAATCAAACTACTAATCTTAAAATAACTAAATTGCAAAATTAGCTTAAGATTCGATTTGACAGTTATACTATTACATAATACAAATAGAGGAATATATTCTAATAATAGATTTAAAATCATATCTAAATAAATTGATCAAATAGAAATAATATTTGAATTTCCTAAGATTAATTTAACTCTCACTAGCACTAGAATCATATAATTTTAGATAAACAAGTTCTATGAAAGATTATTTATTACACTCTAATATCTAGAATATAGTGATTAATATATTTATATTTTCTAATTACCATTTTTGAAGCATGCTTAAATAAAATCTATTAGTTATAAATATATATTATAGAAACTTCCTAATTGTGAGCCTGAGTTACTAGAATCTTCTAATGATATAAACACAGAAATTTACCATAACCATTACTTGAAACTCTATCAATTATTCAAGCTCTAATTAATTGAACAAATGATAAATTTTCAGCCAACAAAGATCATGGAAAGAAGGTTAAAGAGACAACTTGAGCATGCGCTCAGGATTGTCGTGCCATCAAAGGGCCATATGGTGGATTATTGAAGAATTTCTTGTTGAATTTCATAAATAAATACTCAGCAGGAGGACCGAATTCTCTACATCAGGTGAAAAAATGATTCAAGAGTTTGATAATATTAGTAGTGCGGTTTGATAAAATTGAAATGCTTGACAAAATGCCTCAGATGAGGCCGTATGACATTAAAAGTATTAACTGCAAGAGAATCACAAATTAATTTTGTTGATAGCAGGGCGATAGGGTAATCGGCCTATCAATTCAATTATATGTGTTTGAAAATTTGCAATAAGATTGTAGAGGGAGAATAACTTAGGGAAGTATATCAAATTATGAATTCATTTCAAGCAAATAACTCAGGCGAGTATGTCGCAAGATTTGAGGAGAGAAACGGTTTAAGGGATAAATCTTTAATCTGTTATTCACATTATACTTATTCATTCCTTTGTGCCATTAAATATATGCAGAGATAGCAATAAAGAAATGAAGCGTCCAATACGCACGAAAAAAAAATTCAGATTTGGCACCAAACTATAATGATGAGCATGGACTAGGTTAAGGAAAGTTTATAATTTTATGGGCACTTAGAAGCTATAAAGGAACTACAAGTATGATATTGAATTGCTAAAGAGACACAAAGAATAGTGCATTGGCATATCGTAGATATATATAATAGAGTATTAATGCACGTACAAGCACCTCAGGAATAATTTGTTTACGCCCTTCTGGCGATAAGGTGAAGTTCACATGGTGAAATGATTATTGAATATATAAGAAATAAAAGAAAATCCCTAGACACAGATGGATTTAGGACCACAAAAAGGCATGTAAAATATAGATCACCTCTATGCAGATGAAGGCAGCAACGTATTTCCTAGATCCAAGACATTTGCTTAATGTTTAAAGTATAGCTGGTTAGAAGGAAGAGAGTAACAGGTCATTCAAAAACCAAAGCAAATCAGGTTCAAGAATCTTATTTAAAATTCAATGAAATGTTATAGATGCCCTAAAATTCATAGAAGTGCCAAAATCAAGGAATTATACGAAAACCTCAGATTCATATGGTGACAAGAGGCATAAACATCTCAGGCTATCAATTATACTGGCATGATTTTTAGACAGGCAAAACTACATGAGAGAGAGATTCATACAGAGACTTAAATTATCTCAAATAAAATTTATTCTATTATACTACTAGACATACCCAGATTTTATTATCCCCAAGCTATAGAGTCCCCTCATTGAATTCCTTGCTTCTTCCTCTAATTCCTCTCCTATAGAACCTCTTCCCAAAATCTTTTCTATCTCCCAAATCTTTCTGTGTCTCCTCAAATATTTCCCACCATCACAAAATAGTCAAAACCAATTAATTCCCACTCAATCATTTCCATTATAGACAACCCCACATTCACAAAAATTAAAATACATTAATTTCCACCTACAGGAAGATTCCACTAACCTAGAAAAATTATTATTTTACCCCACTCATGGCAACTCACTTCATTCAGATAAATTAATGGATAATATAAAATAATATCTTTCAAACTAAACAAAATAAATATTTATTCATCTAATATAATATTAAATACTTATAATTTATTTATTTATTATTATTATTAACTATTAAAATTATTAATTTAATTCCTATTAAAATCAATTATTTAATATTCTTCAAATTTCACATTATTTATTTAACAAAATAGATTAATAGTTCTATTTAACGATACAATAGACAACTCAAGCTACATACCGAACATATTTCGATGGCAACATACTGGAGAGTGATAGAGACTTACAACCATGCACTAAACTGACGAGACCCAAGACTGAGAGACCATCCTCATCGAGGATGTTGACAAACTAAGGAACCTCATGTCATCTCCCTTCCACAACATCCATTGGTATGAAGGTACGCTTAGACCTGCTAATTCAGGTGGAGTCGATGTCTGATACCTGCAACCTGCAGCAAATGAAAGTGTCGAATACAACACATATATAATCATCTAATAGGCACACTATGACAGGGAGTCGTAGTGTAGTAGGGTACTCATCATGAGTAATACTACACTATTCCTTCACAAAACACATCACAAATATCCACAATAAACAAGTTCATCATTAACTAATCAACTAAATAACACATCGTCAGATAGTCACATAAATCACATAGTAAACTAATCTACATAATCAATTAACTCATAACTGATCACATTATATGCATAATGTACTAATCATGAAGTATCAACAGTGTCATTATAGTAAACATAAATGGTTGTCATCAACTACATCAACATAGCAAATCCATCATCAGTAATATGTCATAATGTCTAGCTATAAAACAATAACTACTAGTCTATCAGAAAGCCAAAATGAGGGGCACTACATCCATGATGCAGTCTATATGATCATGAATGTCACTAGCTACTACCAGCAACTGCCTCATCATCATCATCACCATCATGATGATCATCATCATGATCACCATTATCATCATCATCATCATTGGCCTCAGTGTCTTCTATATCTACGTCATCATCATCCTCTGCCATGTGATCTATACCAGAACCAACATAATCTAAATCTATATCATGAGGATTGTCTTGATCTTCTGGAAGACCCATCTTCTGCAAAAAAATATTTAAAATGAAAAGTTATTATTTATTTCATGCAATAATTTACTTTTCTGTTATATATCTAATATTACAACATATGAAACAAAACCATAATTATATTACATCATATCAAAGTGCACATACCATAATAAAATTTCAATAAAGTTATAGCTAATATGTCATTCCAATGATGTAAAATATGCAACAATTCTAATAAATGTTAGTAAAGATCATAAATAATTATGTTATACAATTTAACTATCAACTGTAAATTCTATTACATAACCTTAAGTGCCACAAATTGCTTGGTCCATGTATGTTCTTTTTCACTATTAATCTAATAACCTGCATTAGACAGAAATATTAAAGAGTTTTTAAGTAGCAGTTGATTAAATTCTCTTACATGTCATTAACGAATGCACGGTTTTTTTTCAATAATTATTTATCTTAAGGTTCATGAGTAACCTTAAGATAAAGGTCTATTTTGTTTGAAAAAAATGAAGTTAGCAATATGTTATCTGGCTGATTTTAGAAAGAAAAAATGTCAGCCCTATTCCCGCTAATAGGTCTTCAATGTTTATGGGAATAGGGTAAATTTGGGGATTTGGAAAGAAAGATAAAGTTTAGGGTGTCTTCAAGATAGCCAGCATGGGCAAGGAGGTCAACCATGCACACATAATGATCAACTATAGGTGTAATGCAATAAAGGTTACAAATGTGATTGAAGTATGTACAACTATCATCCACTAAACCTACATGGCTGCATGCACCTAGAATACAAGCAAAGCTTACCATGTTAGGATATGTTCCAAAGTGCTTAATTAATTCAAATATTTTGAGAGCGTCCTTGCAAAATCCATTTTGTACATATCCTGAAATCATTGCATTCCATGAGATGACATCTCTTTGAGGAATTCTGTCAAACAATTCACATTTTTTTGTCTATGATTCCATATTTTGTGCATATCCTACAATCATTGCAGTCCATGAGACCACATTTCTTTGAGGCATTCTGTCAAACAGTTCACGTGCCTTGTCTATGCTTCCACATTTTGCATACATGTCTAATAGGGCAGTTGCAACTACAACATCTGACAAAATTCCTCTATCCTTTATGTATTGATGGATGTCCATAGCCTATTCCAAATCTCCCATTTTGACACAGGCATGGAGGATGCTAGCAAAGGTTGTGGAATTTGGCTTTACACCAGCCAATTGCATTTGCTTTAAAATTTCTAAAGCCTTTTCAACAAATCCATTTTGTGCATATCCTATAGTCATTGCAGTCCATGAGACCACATTTCTTTGAGGCATTCTATCAAACAGTTCACGTGCCTTGTCTATGCTTCCACATTTTGCATACATGTCTAATAGGGCAGTTGCAACTACAACATCTGACAAAGGAGGACTTAAGCATTCAGAAACCTGACCATGCCACCTTGTGTGGATTTGATGAATGGCTTGTAGCCATCAAATCTAATGAACTCTTAAATCATGTCTTCCTTAATCTGGACCAACAATGTAGAGACAATCATCTAAAATAGAAGAATATAAAGTGGTCTTATTTTGTGTCTGCATTTGTATCATCATTACTGTCTCCTTTGGGACATTATTTTTTACCATCGAGGGATGGATGATTGAGACTAGTCAACACAGACCTTATGGTTACCATCAATTCCATCTCTTTGGTATTGAAAACTATAGTTTCATTAATTCTATGATGGCAATGAGAGGATACAATGACTGCCCTAGATTTTTTGTAATGACAACAATCCTATTTAACACTAAATTATGATTCATTCCCATAGTGGGATCTTCTTAGAGGAGTTCCAAACAACTTATACTCATAGAGTCATGGTTTTAGGTTACATATGTTATGGTAACAAGGGATTCCAACTATGGTTACAATAGCTAAGACTTCCCTCATTTGTGACTGTAACAAGGTTCTTGGACAAGACTATCTTGCTCTTCACACTAGGTACTATATAGGCCAAGATTGGATTAAAGAAATCACTTTATGGTTACCTATATAGTGATACCACACCCTAATACCCCCATGCATTCTAAATGGCTTGATATTTATACAATACTCAACCAAGATGAAATTGTATCACTGTACCAAACTTAACTATGGCAGTCCCTTCTTGACAACAATTTGTAATCTTTAGACTATTGGGATCCTTGCCACAAATAAATATTAGGTCAATGACACAAGGATTTTAAACAAAAATGATAATCCCAACTCTATATCCATCCCCTTGGTAGTTTTAAGGGCCATCTTGAGACAAAAAATGCTAATGTACTATTATGACAGTTATGATTGTCCTCTATCATTTCATTGTGCATTTGAAACTTGAGATAAGGATTGGGGAGGTCTCCATTTGTATTTTGTCATAGACAATTTGGGAATAGCAGACCCCTATCTTATCACTAAGGAAGATTATATAAATCTTGAATAAAACAAGAGAAACCTCATGATTATCTTGCATGTTAACAAATTGACTATGACAGTAGTAAGGTTAGTCAATATGTGATGCCCCGTCATGCAACCCTAGAGTGTTAGACCATAAGAGACAAAAATACAATTTTTTTTGAAGCTAAAATTATGCATTAAACATTGAAACAACAACATTAATACAACATTAAAGTAATATACAGCTAACAACTCTAGGGCACAAAACTGCATCAGTTAGGAAAAATAACCATACAAGTGCTATGCAACACCATGAAACATAAGAATAATACTTATACAATTGCAGAGATAAATGATAACAAGAATTCCATACAAGGTTACAAGATTACAAGGCCGATTACATTAGTTACAAATGATAAAATTGTGAATGATTACAACAACTCAGAAAGTGTAAACAAATCTAGAGTTGGAACTTTTCTACACTGGACTTGAATTGATTCTCCAAGAAAACCAATGGATAGCTCTGCCTCCCAACCATGTGGAACCCTAAGGTCCACCCCATAGAGCTTGGAGATAACATCGAGGCTCCATTAGGTTGAAGTTACAACAATGAGAACAACAACAAGATACAGACTCCATAAAGGCACACATTATAACATGGCTGCATAGACAGGACAATACTCACCAAAACAAGACAAATCATTAAGACAAGATAGACTCAACCATCAAGACAAATCTGTACTCCAGAGGTAACAATAAAAGATACAACAGAAAGTAACTACACTACAGTAGGGAGAGTATCATCGCATGGTTCTATCATGGGTTTTCTAGGCTATCTCTCACTAGAAGCCAGCCCCCATCTATGGTTTTCCGGGCAACTTCTCTATAGGCACCGGCCCCATAGGGTGACACATGTGGAGTCAACACTTCCTCTTATGGAGACGAGGATGTCAACCTTGCCAACCAGGCCTTCTCATCCCATCCTTATCTTGTGAAAGCACTCAAGGCATGGGAGAGGCATCATACTTATCTTGTTATATGGATTACTACCCAACACACCTAGATCAATTATTAGTTATCACTTGCTTACCACTTCCATGGGGTTTTCCAGGCAGCCACTTTGGGCACTGGCCCCACCATGGAAGCCACTCCCCCTCATACAACTAGCACCCCTAATCAGTATCCAAAACAACATACAAGAGCAAGGGAATTGATAACATCTATTTTTTACAATTCAACGCTTCCAATTCTCATTTCTTTAATAAAACTTTTCCCTTATCCATACAACCACTTAAATCAAAAATCATTTGAACTGAAAAACCACAAAATAGATTGCAGACCTAACCTTTGGAATTAGCACATTGCCACTAAATTACATATAAGTCCCTCATCCAAAATGGAAACAAAGGTTTAGCAACTTGACACATGATTAGCAACCTGTGACTCTGAGCTAAGGAATGTAATAGACCAATTTCATCATTCTTCCATGTATATGCTACCAGGGTCCTCATACATAAACAAGATACATAATATAACACATAAACTAAATTAAAACCATAATCATCATAGGCCTTGGAAATACAAACTTAACCACTTGCCCAAATCTCATTATGACAAAATATCAACTTACACAAGGATATTCCAAATAGCAAAACTCTAAATCTCTAGGAATTAATAAGGCAAAAAAGGTGGACCATGATCCAGACATCTCGACTTAAACAAAATCAAAGAAAGACCATAAAATAATTCTGTTACTAAAACAATCCCAAGATAAAAACACTTTAATTCCACTTAATATAATCAAAACACAATTCATTGCTTTATTTAAATACAAGTATCTAAATTTATATGTTTTAATTTAAACTTACTAGATCACATTTTGATCTAATGCACAATTATAAGAAAACCTAGTTCTATATTCTAATAACTATCAATTTAATAAAAAACAACTATAACTATAACCCTATATCCTCGATAAGCATATACCTCTATATTACCATCCACAAATTCTAATAAAACATCTAAAGCATCTATGATTCGAACTATAAGCAAAAGTCACTAATTAACATTTAACAATTTCTATCAACCTACTATAAACCTATATAATTTTCTAACATAATACCACTTTCAAGTTTCAAATCAATACACAGGTAATTCCCTAAGAGCATGGATTCCTATCTACCATGCTACCATTTAAAATTTCTAACAAACATACTTATAAGAATTTTTTTTTTCCTATTTGACTAAGCCACTTCGACTTACATATCTACTACTATGAATGCCGACTAACATTGTACCTTCTACGCCTGTAGTGCTAGATAAAAGTGACTAAAATAGATATGAATAATATTCCCTAAAACCACGCCATACTACACAGCTCACTGGTCCTTTGACTGGCACAAGAAAAGGTTCTAAATGTAACACACCCCATTCGACATTTCAAGTTTACCATTACATAAGTCTGCTATGGACCACCACTACCCAGATTACAAATTAAACCCATGATTTCAAAGCATATACTATGTTCAACACCGACCTATCTGAAAGTAACAGTGAAAGGATTAGAAATATGTTGACTATCTATTTGATAGGAATGGAAATTTCCTAAAACAGTTTCAATTCCCTGAACCTTTATAAAAAAAAAAGTATTACAATCTGTTCTAGACTTATTTATTTTTCTGTTTGCTTCAAACTGAGTTTTACTCTTACACAATGATGAATAGAGCGAATATCTTTCAGCCATTAAGGAACTTTTATTGCAGCTATGAAGAAATGGTTAAAGAAACTTCACACAATCTAAATTTCCAAGACATGATTGCAAGGTAATTTCTCCAGTGGAGGTAGTGTTGGAGGGAAATAAATCCAGACAATGCAATGCTGGAGGCACATGATCTTCAATAGGGATACATTGAAAAGAAAAAAAGCAAGGTTATTGTATTCTACACAATGTGACATGGAAAATATATGTAAAGGCTTTCTGTGGAATGGTGGAGCATTTAAAATAGCCTCATATGCATTCAATTCATTCCAGCTACCACTGAATATAGGCAGTAGCAATTTGTTAGTAGAGAGAAGCATATTGATGTGCATATTGGATACTCTTTCTTACTGGACATTTCACTTCTATCTGTGAGATAAATATGCAAGAATGAATGGGACAAGAGATTGGTAATAGATTAGAAATGGGTCATCTATTTCTTATGATTGAGAGCAATTGAAGGGTTATAGATGATTGGGCTCATGATTTCAAGAAGGATTAGAACACAGGCTAACCAGAAGAATAACATCTTTAAAGAATCTACAGAGGTTGGAGCAACATTCAACCACACAGGGCACAAGACGATACAAGCCACAAAGACATTTAAATTCCAAGTTACAGGACATGCAAATTTCACACACAGAATAAGCTACATTAAGTTTTTAAATTACAAGCTACATAATTGCAAACTTTCATAGAGAGAAACAAAACCACATACCTAAATTTTAGTCCCACTTCCAATTTTCTCCAATTCCTGCAATGAAATTCTTTGTTTTTTCTCCCCAATTTCTGAATTCTCTTTCCAACTCACTCTCAAAACAAAATCCCCCCAATAAAAAATGGTTCAGCTCATAAATTAATGCAGACATGCATCTATTATCCAGCATCCCACACCTTCGAGAATTCAAAATCTTTCTATAAAAAGAGATCCCAAATCTTACAATTTCAAAATTGACAACTCATGACAATAAATACTCTTAGATAATAGATAATTAATTCTAGTTTATTTTAAAATTTTACTAAGGTGTCATTCCAAGTTCTAGGCTAAACCAAATATTATCCAATAAACATAATAGAAGCATTATTATTTTAATAAGAAATCATTAAAGTATTAGCCAACTACACATGAGCATTATTAACACAACTCGATGATATTCCACAACACAAGATTACCAAACATAAAAGGCAAGGACCAAGTGTCACAACATGACTCGAGACCACAACAGAAGACAAGGACTGACATAGTGGAATAGACCTTGTGTTATCTCCCATCACTAATACCCATTGGTGCAAGAGCCTGCTCAAACCTGCTATATCAGTTGGAGTCGAGGCTCGGTACCTGTAGCCTGCATCTGAACAATTGGTTGTATATGATAAAACACATATATGTCTACTCACAGAAAGTTAGAGAATCGTGGCGTAGTAGGCTACTTGAAGCGAGTAATACTACACCATCCCTTCTCTTGAACAAGATTATAACCACTGCATTTGAAAATAGAGATCAACGGATCTAATAAAACATGCAAATATTAATCCATTACTAATCATGTCCAACACATCATAACTGAAGTAATAATAATGTCATCATAAACTCATAACACATGTCTAACTATATCAATCGAACATTGTCCATCAAGATAAAAATAAACATAAACCATCACCTACTAATCAAATGTCTTAGAACTGTATCAATGCAATGAAGTACTAGCAACTATCACAAGCCAAAATGTGAGGGGCATTACATTCTCCCCCCTAGAATAAGGCTTACTCCTGGAAGCTTGCAAAAATTAAGGGTATGATTCTCTCACCCTAGAAGCATCCTCCCAGGGAAGGAGCCTCACCACTAGGGTCCCACTGGACCTTGACCTACACCACGACTCTACCCCTGAGAGTTTACTCTCGATATTGAAGCTCACACACGATCTCCAAAGAAGGTTGCCTAACCTCTACCTATGGTCTCCAAGGCTTTCTCCTGATGCTCAAACACTACGAACACCCTATGAGACCTCCCTGTGTCATCTACGGTTAGCTCTGAAGTTGCTGGTAATCTACGCTCATACTGCTCAACTGACATGGCCATCTACCTCAGGTTGTGAAACTCATCTGCGCAGCACTACCTCCAATGATTAGATAGGAACCAAGCTCTGAATCTCTCTAAGAACAACTCCAAAGAGACAATGCTAATGTCCAAATGCAGCTGCTCCTCTAACCATCACCAAGTCGAAGCAAACCCTCAGAGGTGCAAAATAGCACATCTAGATTTGGTGTTGCTGCCATACAGATGCATGGTGAAACACCTACCTATATCCAATAACCAAGTATCCACCTCTAGACCACTACCAGCTCCATCAAAGGTGGGAGGGCGTGCCCTCAGAAGATCTCTCATATGGCTGGCTAGTGTGGCCTCCTGCTCAGCTGTCAACTCTCTCTGCCTAGGACATCTCTCTCTCTCTAGGACCTGGCTGATCTACTTCCTAACCCCCTATAGGCCTAAACGGGAAAGGGCCTCCTCAAGTAACTGCCTCAACTAGGCTCCCTTAGGCTGACCCTGGCCTTCCATATTCTGACCCTGCCTTCATGGGTACTCTCATGAGGAGAGCTGGGAGGAGGTGTACCGCCACCACCTCTCCCACGACCCCTACCTCTACCATGACCTCGACCCCTACCTCTAGGCATCTACCTACAACACTCAAAAGATGATTTATTACACATAGAGAGGAAACAATAGGAGTGAAGTTAATCTATAGAGTTTAAGTACTAGGTCACTTAATGGGCTCAATTGTAACCAGAGTACCCAGTGTTTAAACCTGGTTCTGGTACCAAATGTGATGCCCTGTCATGCAACCCTAGAGTGTTAGACCACAAGAGACAAAAACATAGAAATCTTTTTTTTAAAATCTAAAATTATGCATTAAACATTGAAACAACAACATTAATACAACATTAAAGTAATATACAGCTAACAGCTCTAGGGCACAAAATTGCATCAGTTAGGAAAAATAACCATACAAGTGCTATGCAACACCATGAAACATAAGAATAATACTTATACAATTGCAGAGATAAATGATAACAAGAATTCCATACAAGGTTACAAGATTACAAGGCCGATTACATTAGTTACAAATGATACAATTGTGAATGATTACAACAACTCAGAAAGTGTAAATAAATCTAGAGCTAGAACTTTTCTGTACTGGACTCTAATCGATTCTCTAAGAAGACCAATGGATAGCTCTACCTCCCAACCATGTGGAACCCTGAGGTCCACCCCACCGAGCTAGGAGATAACATCAAGGCTCCACTAGGTCGAAGTTACAACAATGAGAACAAAAACAAGATACAGACTCCATATAGGCACACATGATAACATGGCTGCATAGACAGGACAATACTCGCCAAAATAAGACAAATCATTAAGACAAGATAGACTCAACCATCAAGACAAATCTGAACTCCAGAGGTAACAACAAAAGATACAACAGGAAGTAACTACGCTGCAACAGGGAGAGTGTCATCACATGGTCCTATCATGGCTTTTCTAGGCTATCTCTCACTAGAAGCTGGCCCCCATCTATGGTTTTCATGGTGACCTGTCTATAGGCACCGACCCCATAGGGTGACACATGCGGAGTCAACACTTCCTCTCATTAAGACGAGGAGGTCAACCTTGCCAACCAGGCCTTCTCATCCCATCCTTAGCCTGTGAAAGCACTCAAGGCATGGGAGAGGCATCATACTTATCTTGTTATTTGGATTACTACCCAACCCACCTAGATCAATTATTAGTTATCACTTGCTTACCACTTCCATGGGGTTTTCCAGGCAGCCACTTTGGGCATCGACCCCACCATGAAAGCCACTCCCCCTCATACAACTAGAACCCCTAATTAGTATCCAAAACAACATACAAGAGCAAGGGAACTGATAACATCTAATTTTTACAATTCAACGCTTTTAATTCTCATTTCTGTAATAAAACTTTTCCCTTATACATACAACCACTTAAATCAAAAATCATTTGAACCAAAAAACCACAAAATAGATTGCAAACCTAACCTCTGGAGTCGGGACATTGCCACTAAATCACATATAAGTCCCTCATCGAAAATGGAAACAAAGGTTTAGCAACTTGACACATGATTAGCAACCTGTGACTCTGAGCTAAGGAATGTAATAGACCAATTTCATCCTTCTTCCATGTATATGCTACAACGGTCCTCATACATAAACAAGAGACATAATATAACACATAAACTAAATTAAAACCATAGTTATCATAGGCGTTGGAAATACAAACTTGACCACTTGCCCAAATCTCATTACAACAAAATATTGATTCACACAAGGATATTCCTAATAGAAAAACTCTAATCTCTAGGAATTAATAAGGCAAAGAAGGTGGACCATGATCCGGACATCCCGACTTAAACAAAATCAAAGAAAGACCATAAAATAATTCTATTACTAAAACAATCCCAAGATAAAAACACTTTAATTCCACTTAATATAATCAAAACACAATTCCTTGCTTTATTTAAATACAAGTATCTAAATTTATATGTTTTAATTTAAACTTACTAGATCACATTTTGATCTAATGCACAATTATAAGAAAACCTAGTTCTATATTCTAATAACTATCAATTTAATAAAAAACAACTATAACTATAACCCTATATCCTCAATAAGCATATACCTCTATATTACCATCCACAAATTCTAATAAAACATCTAAAGCATCTATGATTCAAACTATAAGAAAAAGTCACTAATTAACATTTAATAATTTCTATCAACCTACTATAAACCTATATAATTTTCTAACATAATACCACTTTCACGTTTCAAATCAATACACATGTAATTCTCTAAGAGCACGGAGTCCTATCTACCATGCTACCATTTAAAATTTCTAACATACATACTTATAAGAATTTTTTTTTTTCCTATTCGATTAAGTCTCCCATCGAACCCAGTATCTAAGATACCATACTAAGCCACTTCGACCTACATATCTACTATTATGAATGCCGACTAATACTGTACCTTCTACATCTATAGTGCTAGATAAAAGCGACTGAAATAGATATGAATAACATTCCTTAAAACCATGCCATACTACACAGCTTGCTGGTCCTTTGACTGGCACAAGAAAAGGTTCTAAACATAACAATCCCCATTCAACATTTGAGGTTTACCATTACACAAGTCTACCATGGACCACCACTATCCAGATTACAAACTAAACCCATGATTTCAAAGTATATACTATGTTCAACACCGACCTATCTGAAAGTAACAGCGAAAGGATTAGAAATATGCTGACTGTTTATTTGATAGGAATGGAAATTTCCTAAAAGAGTTTCAATTCCCTAAACCTTTATAAAAAAAATGTATTACAATCTGTTCTAGACTTATTTATTTTTCTATTTGATTCAAACTGAGTTTTACTCTTACACAATGATGAATAGAACAAATATCTTTCAGCCATTAAGGAACTTTTATTGTAGATATGAAGAAATGGTAAAAGAAACTTCACACAATCTAAATTTCCAAGACATGATTGCAAGGTAAATTCTCCAGTGGAGGTAGTGTTGGAGGGAAATAAATCTAGACAATGTAATGTTGGAGGCACATGATCTTCAACAGGGATACACTGAAAAGAAAAAAAAACAAGGTTACTGTATTCTAAGCAATGTGACATGGAAAATATATGTAAAGGCCTTCTATGGAATGGTGGACCATTTAAAATAGCCTCATATGTATTCAATTCATTCCAGTTGCCACTAAATAAAGGCAGTAGCAATTTGTTAGTAGAGAGAGGTACATTGATGTGCATATTGGATACTCTTTCTTACTGGACATTTCACTTCTGTCTGTGAGATAAATATGCAAGAATGAATGGGACAAGAGATTGGTAATAGATTAAAAATGGGTCATCTATTTCTTATGATTGAGATCACTTGAAGGGTTACAAATTATTGGGCTCATGATTTCAAGAAGGATTATGACATAGGCTAACCAGAAGAATAACATCTTGAAAGAATCTACAGAGGTTGGAGCAACATTCGACCACACAGGGCACAAGACAATACAAGCCACAAAGACATTTAAATTCCAAGTTACAGGACATGCAAATTTCACACACAGAACAAGTTGCATTAAGTTTTTAAATTACAAGCTACATAATTGCAAACTTTCACAGAGAGAAACAAAACCACATACCCGAATTTCAGTCCCACTTCCAATTTTCTCCAATTCCTGCAACGAAATTCTTTGTTTTTTCTCCCCAATTTATGAATTCTCTTTCCAACTCCCTTTCAGAACAAAATCCCCCCAATAAAAAAATGGTTCAGATCATAAATTAATGCAGACATGCATCCTTTACCCAGCATCCCACACCTCCGAGAATTCAAAATCTTGCTATAAAAAGAGATCCCAAATCTTACAATTTCAAAATTGACAACTCATGACAATAAATACTCTCGGATAATAGATAATTAATTCTAGTCTATTTTAAAATTTTACTAAGGTGTCATTTCAAGTTCTAGGCTAAACCAAATATTATCCAATAAAAATAATAGAAGTATTATTATTTTAATAAGAAATCATTAAAGTATTATCCAACTACACATTAGCATTATTAACACAACTCGACGATACTCCACAACACAAGATTACCAAACATAAAAGGCAAGGACCAAGTGTCACAACATGACTTGATACCACAACAAAGGACAAGGATCGACCTAGTGGAATAGACCTCGCGTTATCTCCCATCACTGATACCCATTGGTACAAGAGCCCGCTCAAACCTACTATATCAAGTGGAGTCGAGCCTCGATACCTGCAGCCTGCATCCAAACAATTGGTTGTATATGATCAAATACATATATATCTACTCACAGAGAGTCAGAGAATCATGGTGTAGTAGGGTACTCGAAGCGAGTAATACTACACCGTCCCTACTCTTGAACAAGATTATAACCACTAGATTTGAAAACAGATATCAACGGATCTAATAAAACATGCAAATATTAATCCATTACTAATCAGGTCCAACACATCATAACTAAAGTAATAATAATGTCATCATAAACTCATAACACATGTCTAACTATATCAATCGAATGTAGTCCATCAAGATAAAAATAAAAATAAACCATCACCTATGAATCAAATGTCTCAGCACTATATCAATGCAATGAAGTACTAGCAACTGTCACAAGCCAAAATGTGAGGGGCATTACACAATAATTTCCACACCTTTATATTCAATCTTCGGATCATTAGGGGGTAAAAGCATGGAAAATACTCATGGCAAGATATTTAAAATAGGCATATTCAACTTTAGGCATTTCTGCAGACCCTAGGAAGGTGGATGTAAACTTAGTGACTATAATTACCACCACAAAGACTATCCCCTTTGTGACTATGACAAGGTAACATTGTCATGCTCTTTAAGACAATCCATTCTCCAATGGGTGATGGCCTAATAAAATTTATCTCCTTTGTGATTTCAATGCATCTCTAATGCACTATCATAGGAGTCTTGACAGTCCTTATGTATCAATGAAGAAAGCTTCCAACAAATCCAAAAGGAGGGCTTAAGATTACATACAAAGTCCTAGTCTTCATACCCTAGTCACATATCACCCCTCTAAGAAGACCTCAAGACTTTATGGGTTCCAAACATAACACAAACCTAGTACTATATGACTGTTACTACCCTAGGTTCCTCAAAATTCTTATATCAACCTTCCCTTGGCTGGCAAGGGTCTTGAAACTCTATTTTCCGTGCTAGTTTGAACTTGGAATGGTCAATATAATGATTCTTCTACAATGCATAGTTAGGGCCACACTAAGGAAGTCCTACCTACCCTAAGGAAGTCCTACCCACACCTAAACTATGATGTATCCATGATCTTATCAATCATGATCTTATGATAGTGTTTGGATTGAACTTGTATAGTTTTAGGGCATTCACACATCTTAGTTACAGTGTGGTGTGTGAGGAATTATTACTAAATGGTTGCTACCATGCACATAAACTATACACATATCTGAAGACTATAATATGACATTATTGTGATGGAATCCTAGGTTGGAATGAAAGCTAGGCCTCAGACCATTTTAAATTAATTCCTTGTAAAAAAATCTGATATGAGAGCCATTGTGTCCTTGAATACCATTCCACCAACCTGTGGACCTAGTGCAAGGTGTGTAACAAGTCTAAGAAGCAACAACATCCTTCTTTTTGTCATACTGAGAACCACAAAATAATGGATTTAAATCATGGAACATATATAATTGATACCTTTAATGCATCTTCCATGCAAGTGAGTTTAAAACTGAAGATTTGGATGTAGGAAAGGGCTTCTAAATAAATGTTCATTAGAAAAGAAAGAAAACAAATAGTTTTGAAATGGAAAAAACAAAAATCACAAAATCTAAAGGTTTCCATATTCCAATAAGCCCTTCTTTATCCACACATCTACTCCGAGTGCAACTTTGATCTTCCTTCAAATCACCCTAACTTCATAAGGAATCCAAAATGAGATTAGTCATAAGAAGGAGGCAGGCAAACAAGGGTTTGTTGTTCATTATTAGCTTGTCAAACTTAAGCATATGAGATAGCATGGCACACACAAAATGTTGTGGATAATGACCACAAGATTAGGTTAATTGCAACCACTTTTTGTAAGCAAGCACAAGACTAGTATACTCATTATGATCCCAATGGCACCAAGAATAATCTTGGTAAACTACTAAGAGATTTCCTTCCCAATTTCAATTGCCCTAAGATGGTGCATCATAATATTGTTGCATTAAAGGAAATAAGGCAACAATCGGGAAAGATTGTGTGTAGGTATGATCAACACTCTAAGGAATTGGTGTTAAAGATTGACCCAACCATAAAATGTTGAAATTTAGAAGAAATGATTTATTGGTAGGCTAATTGCACATAACCAACATGAACTAGTTTAGCTCACTCTCCCTAATTAAAAAGTTGCCTTAAAAGTTGTGTTGAGATTATAGGAATTAGGGGAGCCCCCAACATATGATTATACTACATGCCTAAAAGAACAAATGGGAAAATAGTCATGCAAATATCACAACTTGCAAGTGAAACTCTTAATCAATGTGGTTTATGATGAACAAAGTGCCACACTAAGGGGCATACAACTACAAACTATCTAGTGGTGGGAGCTCAAGATATTAATGCCACATAGTTCCCTCTTGCTCAGCACATACCTAATTGCACCATATGTGATGAGACTCATGAAATTGTCCACTACTGCAAAAGTGAAAGGATGTTCCTATCAATTACTAGTTCAAGGTCACATCCACCCATGACACTACCACCTACAAAGTAGTACAAGTCCTCCACAAGGCAAGAGGAAAAAAAAATTAAACACAACCACACAACCCCAGTCACAACCACAATAGATGGTGTTGTGCTATTAGGAGCCATAATATATGGAGCATGGAGGAAATCAAGGAGGCCATGGTAGAGTATGTAATAGAGGAATCTATTGCTACTAGTGTGGAGAACCTGGGCATACCTTGTGTAGTTTCACAAATTTTCCAATGTATACTTATTATGATGTTGATCACAAGATAGAGGATTGCCCTACATTGTTACAACTATTGGAATATTCAATGATGTGCCTTTGATAAAGATATCAATGATGTACCTTTGATAAGGGATTCATCATTTTCATAAGTTCTATCACCACCTAATGATTCAATAAAGGATCTAATGTCTATACATTAATTCAATATAAACAAATGTGTGGATGATTTAGTGGCATGTTCACATAACTCACGTTTGTATATAAGTGATCGCCCTTACAGTTGTCGAGCTTTGTGGATTAAAATTATTGTGAAAAATGTCCAAGGATTGTTCTGTAAAGGTAAAAAGGTGCATTCATAATGAGAGTGACTGAAGTTCAAATCTCAACATTACAATAAGATAACTAGGAGGACATGTGCACATGTCCAGGACTTCAAATAATGGGAAAATTGAGTGGGATCTAGGGCCAATAGAGAAGCACTTTAGAAGTCATCCTACGCATCAATAGACAACTCAACACAAGAAATGCAAATTGACATATTAACATAACAATATCCAACTAAGTTATTGAAAGTCAACTATTGATACCTCGTTCTCCATCTAGATTACAAAATCGGTCCACTTTCTTCTTTGTAACATTTCCTTTTCAAATTGGCTTGGATGCCGGCCATATTTCTCCTCCTGTCAAAACATGGCACATGGACTAGTTAAACTAATTAATATGCAATCATTTACTTTTTCCTAGGAAATAAAAAAATATCATTTAACTTATTAAATATACTTACAAATGTATAGATCAAGGCCTGTAAACCTTTCTGGCCACTGTGATGCATGGCACGAAGTTTGTCAAGCCTAGCCTTGGAGGCCTTGTCCTGAAACATATACTAATTCAATTTAACTATGCACAAATAAAATTTAAAAATCGTTTAATAAATTTGATATAATCTAATGAGAAAAATCAAATACATGTGTACTCTCCTAACCAGACTTCCTTCATGCATCGAACTTCTCATATGATTTTACAAGCTCTTTCCATACTTTACATCAATTGGCCTTTTTTTGAGCCTTAGCTTAGGAGGGAGTTTTTTTATCTTCTTTGTTTGGTTGTACCGAAATCTCTTGCAGTTTTGAGACATTCGTAGCTTTATCTTCTTTACAGACCAACCTATGCCAAATTTAGTTTCCATGTCATGGATAATTGCTTTTTGTAGGTGCATGGGTATCTTTGAGAACGACAAATGTAGATGGTCTTTGAACCGTTGAAGGCATGATTCCT
Source organism: Cunninghamia lanceolata (assembly GCA_027924645.1). Classification (NCBI taxonomy): domain Eukaryota; kingdom Viridiplantae; phylum Streptophyta; class Pinopsida; order Cupressales; family Cupressaceae; genus Cunninghamia; species Cunninghamia lanceolata. Next base: position 13,052,439 of record BSBN01000584.1, on the reverse strand, counting down.
TCAACCTATTCACAAACACTTTTTTAGCATCTATTATTCAAAGTTCCCCTAAAACCACATCGTATTCTATCTCAGTATCATAGGTACCAATGCAAGATGCAAAACATGGTGTGGTGGTTGAAGAAGTCTGTGTCCCAGGAGTGGCTGGGACATTGGAAGACTCTACTCCCTATTCCACATTATTAGAGGTTCCTGTTATTGATTTCCTCCTAGATCTTTTGCCCGATCCATGACTGGTTGGGGAATCAATTGATTCCCTTTGACACTGTTGATTTGGTTGCAATGTTTTAGGGGCTTTACTAGATTGGTTTTCTATGTATCTGGCAAGCATTGTCAAGTCCACACCATCCAATTTGTTCACTGCCTCTACCCCCAATATGGAAGCCAATGCCTCTTTATCTTTGTCAGTCTCATGTCCCTATATAAATATATATAAAATAAATTTCTTCTTTTAAATTTAGAAATAAAAAACTAAAAACTAAAAATCAAAGAAACAATGGAAACATTTGTACAAATCTATAAATTGACAATGAATCACCTCATTGTGGCCAGAGTTTGCTCCCTTTGCTCTCTTCCCTCTATTGCTTGACATTTTAAGGTGACCTAGGGCAAATTATTTTCATCCAGTCTGTGGAGGCAAACAAAGTACACACTGCCAGGTATGAAAGTTTTCATCTAGTTTTTCTATATTCCACAAGGTTTTTGACCTTTACTTTGTAGAGCAAATCATGAAGTTGTTTTCCTATGTAAGTTTGCTACAAGAAAGTAAGCTTATACATCAATTGAAATAAAGCACACATTTATAATATTATGGAATGTGGAAATTTGTCATCTATTATGAAAAACCTTGCTCATAATTATCTTCAACATATGCCCTATGAATATTACAAGACCTGCATTTGTCCAAACGAATCTGACATTTGACAGGAAAAAAAGAATAGTTGAAATAGAGGTGATGCCCTTACCTGGCATGAATAGAAGAAGAGCAGTATGAATTGAAAGGTTGAGATATCTGGAAGCAAAGGCTATCATGGCTCAAACCTGGGACTATTGAGATGTAAGAAAGTGAGTATGCGCTTTAGGAATGGAAAGGAAATTGGGGTTGGAATACAGGTCTCGCCATTGCCAAGGATCTGCCCAAAATAAGGGCGAACACAAAAAACCCAAATGCTCGATCTCTACACGCCAAACGCTCGATCTCCAAACACAAAATGAACACCAAAAATCAATAAAGTTTTTTTTTGTTTTTTTGTTTTGGGGTATGTGCAGGCGGGAATTTTTTAATTTTTTTTAATTCATTAGTCGGTGCTATAGTCGGCGCCATTATCGCCTACTTTAGTACCAAATTTTAGGCCTAAATGTAATATTTTTGGGGTGCAAAGTGTGCCCAGTTTAGTGCCTATCAATGCAAAATGATGTATTTTGCTTGGAGGTTGATATCACTATCTAATGGAATGCCAAATTTTGTTTCTTGTAGCAACCTCACCAAATTTGGATTGTCCTTATAATAAGTAACTATATCTTGTTTCCATGATAGCATTTTGACTTCATGCTTCTCTTATGATTAGCTCAATAATGACTCACTCTTTCATGACCTTACACAGAGGATTGATGACAACCCTTATGCAAGTGATATGGATTTGGAAAAACTAAACATCTCTTCTCTTACTATCATGACATGATATTGGGACTATATTGACAGCTTATGGCAATGCTTATATTATTGTGATTTTCATTTCTATGTTCTCATTAACCTATTTTACGTTGAAGCATGGTAACCAACCCACTAGCTATGATGAAAGTCATAAAATGACTAGACAATCCTCTCCACTTTGACTATGACAATCCTATGCATGGTGTTTTCTTCATGACAGTCCCCAATAATGTGAATTATTGATAGTAGCTAGTTGAAATGCAGTTTTGGATGGTGTAGTAAGTTGTCCCTATGGCTCATGATAGTGCATTCCTTGGTTATGTCCTTGTGACATTACTCTCTAGATATCTCCTCTTTATAGTGACAAGGTTTCAAGAACATGACAACTTGGGTAAGGTATCAATTTGTCTCTTTAACCTCTAGATTGTCATTTTTCAAGAACCAATCTCATTGAAATGCAAAGACAACATTCTGATTGATGACTAACTACATTGTTACTATGATAGTGACATAACCTGGTCACAAGATTAATGAGACAATTTTACAGTAATAACTCTATGGATGCATACCTTTCTATCCTAGGTGTACTATGACAATAATTTAATGTTGCTAGTGTTGCTTTTAAACCTCCTATGGTTGTTACCTATGCCTCATGGTATGAAATCCTCTACAATGTTAATTATGATATTCATATGATGGTGAATATTGAAGCAATGGTTTGGATGACCTAATAACATTTGTGATAGTCCTTTGGGGTTGTGAAAGACCATTTGGGTTGTAACAATACTTAGGACGATTGCCCATTAGCTATAACAAGGCTTAATGATGGTCCTTGATATCAACCCCCTATAATGATAGCAATCCACCATATACCAACAATTATATAAGTTATAACAATCCTAATGGTTGAAAGATGATCTTTGATACCCCTATTAATAGTCAAGGCAAAATTTAAGGTGGTTTCTATAATATCATTTTTTAATAATAAATGATTACCTAACTTATAATGTTAGCAATGCCTTTGCTTATTTTTGTCAGTCACAGTCCTATATCATATGGTGGTTGCCCTTTATTCCCATATAAGTCCATTGACTTGCTAATAAAGATTCTAAATAATTGTTAGTACAACATTAGGTGGTATTTGGATGATAGAAATGATATGACAACCTTTGAATCCTCAAGATCCCACTAAAATAATAGATCAACACTATGATGGTCCCCTGACTTATCATTTTGCCACCAATTATTTTAGTTGGAGCCATGACCTTCCATCTAACATTTCAGAGTTGGAGTTGGGATTAAGGACAACCTTATGATATGTGATAGGAGATTGAAAACATTTTAGCTAAGTCATGACAATATTTGTTTATATTATGTGACTTCACTATAATATTGAGGCCCTGTTTAAGAGGCCATGAACTATCTCCTTCACTATCTGACAACCTTCCACTTCCTCACATACCTGTGATAGTCCTATTTATACATCTAATTATTCCTTCGATCTTGTCAATCCTTAAGGCATGATGACAACATCCCTAAATACCCCAACTACATCTCAGTCATATCAAAATTTCAATGTAATTTCACTTTCCTACCATGATTGCATACTCCTCCTTCATCCTTTGTGACATAGATCACATGTTTGTTACATCAATGTCAAGGGCTCAGAATTTTATCACCTAAGAAAGCATGTTACCAAGATTTGATGGATTGCCCATTAGGCAATCAAATCTTGGTACTCAAAGGATCTTACGCCATGCCCTTTATCTTCTTAATTGTTACAAACCCTACAAGAAAAGAAAGGATCATTAAGTCTTTCAATATATCTATACATAAATTATAACATCAAACCCTCTACTAAAACTCCAAAATATCAAACCCTAGGTGACAAAACTCTCACATTTGTGGGAAAAAAAACTAGAATAAATGTTGGATTTCATGGTAACTCAAAACTTCCCTCTCTCAAACTAATGATTTATTGCATATATGGTTTGAAAGAAAAGAAACTAGTCATATATTAGATGAAAATATCAAGGAGATGCATGTTATAGAGTATAAAACTCAAAAATCAAAGGTCTTTTTGGGCCTTTTTCCAACAATGTGAGAAAAAATCAAACTTTAAACATGTAGCACAGGTACCATATGACTCATTCGCATACATCACACATGTGGGACCACTAATAAGAAGGGAGGTAGGTACTTAATATGAGCAATGTCAATTGCACATAATGTTTAAGTTTACTTCAACAGATGGTTGGGGTTATGATAGCTAATGGAGGGTTTCCTTTTCAAAGGAAACCATTAATTTTGGAGTGAAAGGTAATGGTGAAAAATAATATAAAGTCCATATAATTAAAGAATATCCAATGGCTATGATTAACCTAACAAATATATAACGATGTTGTGGGCAGGTAAAAAATCCTATTACAGTCCTAAACAATGAATTTGAGACCCTACCTATGCAATGGAAGGCTTAAGCAACCTAAAATGCAAGCATGGATGCCTAGAAACCCTAGTTTACCTAATGCATTTCCTCCATTTCTCTATTCTAACTTAGCTATGGCTGTGTACTCAGAATTGTAGAGCTGCAAATGAAAATGGAAGCTATTTGACAAAGGCACAAGTCAAAATGCTCATGAGATGGTTGAAAATGGGGAGGTAAAAGGGTTTTTATAGAGAGTGAAAAGTGAATGGAGGGCTGAGATTAGAAGTTGACATGGAGGGAAGATCAATGGCTCACAATGATTAGGGTTTTCCTCCCACAAGAGGACAAATTGATTTCTAAAATGGTGGAAAATGAGGTGAAAGTCAATGTTTTAAAATTAAATAAATTGTGGAATTTATTTAATTTTAGTGAGAGGAGTGAGATTGTGATGGGATAAGATTAAATAAGTGAACCTATTTAACCTTGGACCATGGTAATAATTTAAATAAATGAGTATTTATTTAAATTAAAGGGAATATTGGCGTGTGATGAGTGAATAATTAAATAATAATTAAATTATTTAATTATAGAAGGATTTAGAAGAAAGAGGCCTTAATAATTAAATAAGTGAAGCTTATTTAATTAAGAAGTGCCAAAGATGATGAATTAATTAAATAATGAAGAATTATTTAATTAATAGCAAAATGTGGGATTTTAAGTGAAATGTGTGTGAAAATATTGTTCGCAGGCTTGGGACATTTTTAAGTGTCTACATTTTGCCCCTCTTTGATATAATGTCAAATCTAGCATTATATCAAAGAAAGTTTGAGAAATGTGCTCTAATCGCGCCCTAGTGTTTTTAGGCAAAGTGGGATGGTCCTATGCCCCCTCGGAAAATTTTCAAATTTTCTAGGGAAATTTTAAAAAAGTTTGAATTTTTTTTGAAAAGAGTGTGTGAGATGGTCAGGTTGAGCCGGGCATGCAAAAGTAGTTATAAAAGGCATTCGGGTTGTCAAAAGGGGCACTCACTGATCAAAATGTTGAAAAGTAGGGTCTCATAGGTCAAAAGAGCTCTATAAATACCTCCTAGGGGGCCCATATTCCTCATTTGTGCATTTGAACCCTTGAAATTCTAGAGAGGAGAGAGTGAGCTTGTGGAGAGTGTGTACTCTAAAAGAAGAAGTTCCTCTTGAAAAACAAGAATCTACTCTCTTGGGCTTGCTGGTGGAGAACTATGAAATTCTGATGATGAACTTGCAAATAATAGATTCTCGTGAGAAGTAAACTCTGGATGTGTACTTGGCAGATTTGAAACAACTGTTGAATCTGTTGATTTGATTACTTTATCTGCTTTTATTCTCCTTTTTGGTGGAGATAACTAATTATTCCTCTTCTTAGAATTTTTACTTGACCTTGTTTGATATTTTTTCATAAGCTACAAGATCTGATCTATAAAACCAAAGTATTAGAGTCACCAGGTACTTGAAAATGAACCTCTAAAAGGTTGAAAATTCTATTGTTCATAGGAAAACAGCAGAAAGAATAAGCTCTATTGAACTGAGAATCAGTTCAAAAGTCCCACCAAGCGTACCAAAAACTATTGTCGATGAGGATGTACCCTTATGCAAAGCTGTGACACTCTACAATCCTTTGAACCATGGGGACAAACTCAGGCTATGGGTGACCTATAATGAGTTTGAACCTCCAGATTATGGGCTGGTTCCCTTAAATATTCTATTGGAATGTATGATTTTCTATTTTAGAAAAGGGTAAGAAGGAAACTATAAGGAAATGAAACTGTAAAATTTGGTGATGCACCTAATATGGATAGAAAATATACAATCTGGTTCACAATATAACTAAGAAATTTGACTTACACAATCCAATCTTGGCACAAATATCACAAAAGTATTTCTATGGAAGGCTTGAAAATAAGCCTTTTATGAAGGAAAAAGATTTCTCACAACACAAAAAGGATTATTTTCATTAACACAACCTAAGACCTATAATAACATTATGCTTAATGCTTCAAGTAATAGTGAGACAATAATTTTAAAGGTTTTGATTATTAAACACAGTAAAATTTCATCAAATCACTTCATACAATTTGCATTAAATGGAAAGGCAACTACTTGATTTCAAAGAACAAAGGAAAAGTTGCATGAAAACAAAGAAATTAAACCTGTAACCTACTGTGATCTCTCTATAAAACTATCAAATAATGAGCTACAAAACCTCTTTTTCTCTCAAAGTGTATAAAACCAAAAAGGCAAGAACTAGCAAAAAATAAGTTTTGCTTTACAATATATAGCTTGCTCTCACTAAGAGGCATGCAAAAAAGAACTATAGCTAACTGCCTCTTAAAATAAGTCCTCTAATGTGATCCATGAGAAAACTCAAAAATCCTTAAAAATAAAGGCTCAAACTGCCACAAATCGAGCAAAAATAGCTCCAATTGGGTCCTCTCCATATGTTTGACCAAAAAGTTGACCAAACACTCTAAAAATGGCCCAAAAACCATGCAAAAAGCCTCCAAAGCCTCAGTTATCTTCTCCTCTCAGTTTTGCATGTTCTTTTAGGAATGTGGAAAAAATTATAAAGTAATTTATAATGGTGTTACTTTATTATTAGTCTTACATCTATACTTTGCATAATCATGCAAAAAAAAGAGAAAAAGATAAAAATACCTCCTTATGACTCCCTTGCATGAATATGACATTCTAAACATATATTATTTGCATGTTACTTTCCTTATATCTCCAAACACATCTTATGCACCACCTCATGCCTCATGCATACATATTTGTCATTTTGGCAATTAAATTCCATCCTTATGTCTCCCTTTACATTATATATGCATATATACATAGCATTTAAATCATATATTTGATCTCACCTTATACCTCCATAATGCATTAGTTTCCACATGCATTATATATGCATACCTTATGTCTCCCTTACATACTCTTCATAATACTTATTTCATGAAAAAAGAAATAATCATATCAAAGGAGGCACGAGCCTTCACTTTGAATGATTTTAAGTTTTGACTTAGCAGAAAATAAGAAATAAACACATGGCCTCACGGGCCCTAGGTATCATCACTAGGAATCAGACTTTGAACTTTCACCAATTTTGCATGCTATTTCTGAGGGTTTTTTACAAGGTTTGAGTTGAAAAATGAAGGTAAGCTGTTATTTCTCCTGTCTGAGGTATTTTCTTCAACTTTCTTGCATAAAACTCGGCTTACAGGCTGCAACTTCATGGCATTCCTTTACATATTTTGATGTATCTTTTGGTTTCTGGCTATGCATTCTTCTTTTTTGTGTCTCTTGAGCCTTAAGGCTAAGGCTTTTAAACACTTTCAGGAAAGCTTTTGAAGGCAACTTTGTAGTACGGCAACCTGTAGTTTCTCCTTCTGCAAATATATAAGGTAATGTTCACTTTCATTTTACTTGTTCTCCTTCTCTTTTGTTGTAGCTTCTTTAGTTGAGGGTTTTTAAGAATATACACTAGGTTTTCTTTGAAAATCTTAAAGAAATAGGCCTTCAAGGCTGCGACCGTAGCTATTATACCTTCATTTACCTTTCTCTATTGTTCTTGCTTTGTAGCTTTGAAATATCTATAGATTTGAATAAAATAGAGATGGGTCTTTGATATTCTTGAGGCAAAATAGCCCATCTAGTCACGGCTATAACATTGTCTCTCCTTTTATTTGATCTTATCACTTTCTTTACATTTTCTTGAAACTATAATGGGTTTTTCAAAAAGAAAGTAAGGGTTTCATTGTATTTTGTGAGGAAAGGAGCCTTTGAAGGTTCGGACTGTAGCTTACTTTCATCTATAAGAACACGATATAAAGTTTTCCTCTCATTGCACACCTATTGTCTTCTTTACTGTATATCTCATTTTGGTATGAGGGTTAAAATATCCATCAGGATTTTTTGGTTTCTTTGAAGTAAAAGGAGCCTTTGAGGCTTGACCTGCATGACTATATCTTTGTAAGAATATGAGATAAACTCTTGTTTGTTCACTTCTTCATACCTACTGTTCCTCTTGTTCATTGTGGCTCTGATGTTTCCTTTGAAAAGGTCTCTAAAAACTATTACATGAACACTGTGTCTTTTCCATTCTTAAGCTCTCTAGCTATTTCTTCTGTCAAAATTTGGACAGTCATGATGGTATTGCTCTTTGGCTGCTCTTCACTCTATATTTGATTCCTAGAAAGATTTTGAGTAAACCTTGGATGATCACCTTATCCTTCTCCATTCTACTCTATAAGGCATTCTTCAAGTCCTTTGTGATGTTTGGAATATATGATAAAGTGCTTCAGTCTTACCTCTTTTCCTTGAGATTGTAGAAAAGATAAGGAAGAAATTGTATGTTATGATCTTACTGATTGATCACTACTTGACTCCTCTTGTTGTTCTACTTATTCATCATAAAGAGCTACTTCTCTTTGGCTTGCTCTGCAAAATTGACCTTCTCTATCTGATAGTTACATTTAAATAGCAATTTTACATTTCATTCACAACAAGATTGGTAAATGCTTGATCTATTTGTGTCCCATTTTTTGTATACTGTCCTTTGCATCACACCTTTGTTAGATGAATGTATAGCCTACCTAAAGAGGTGAAAGCTATATAACTGCATATTCATTTATCATTCATTTAGATGGTCAACCATATATTTGTGACTTGACACTTCATTTGCAACAAAGAGTTATAATATATGCTTAAATACAGTCTTCAGGACTACTCTCTGTTGCTTCTGGAATGGCTTCTCCATCATTATTACTCCATCTAGTATGACTGTCCTCTACATAGTGTGATTTCTCCATATTGATTTGTCTTTCTTTGAATGATTCTCCCACCTGTTGTTGACTTAGCATACCTGTCACCTCACTGTGATCGATGTTGGACTCCTTATTAGCTAGTAAATGCTATTGTACTACTACTCCATCTTTGGTGAGACTGTACCTTTTCCTTAATGTTGTTCTTCTGCATCTTTTTGTACTTAATAATGGCATCTTTATGGGATGTACCTTGGTATAGCTTCTCCTTGATCATTTGATCCCTGTATCTGCATAATGATATCTCTTGCATGGATACATTGTTCATTTAATCATATGTAAGAGATGAAGTAAAGCAAAGTTGTTTGATTCTGACAGCCTTCAACTGTGATGAGGCATAGTTTTTTGGAGCAACTGCTCCTTTTTATTTCGATTATAATTCCCTCTCTTTTACTGCTATGTTAAATGCTTATATGCATGGTATATTCTGCTTATGCAATTTGATGTCCTTCTTGAATGGATAAGAAGGGAGCATACTGGGCTCAACCCTTGTGGAAGCCACATTTTATCCACATGCTTTAATGTCTTCAAATTAGCAACATTACTTTTCCTATACCTGCATAGTGAACAAACAAGTTAGCATAAAAACGTACCTGATGATATTGATTGATCTCCTCGATAATATTCTGATTTATAGCACATGTCTGATTTGATCCTTCATATGAAGTGCATGATGTGACAAGTTGATATATCTACTTGATAAAAGCATATGATAACTTTAAACATCTAGAGCTCTAACAGGACTTTCCCCAATTTTTTACAGGTTCAATTGATGATAGGAGCTGAAGATGAAGACTGAAGATCAACATCGACAAAACAACCTTCTTGATTAGCCAATGATGGATGTTTACCTTTATCATATGTTCTTGTTATTTCTTTTATCATTCAGATGTATAGCTTGCGTGCCTACAATTGCTCAATCTAGTTACTCCAACGGCTTGTGTGGGACACATTTGAACACTTCTTTTAAACATGATCAGTTAATTTATCTTATGCAATTTTGATGTATGTATGTTTCTTTTTCAATCAATGCATAGGATAAAGTAACAGATACTGAAGTTGTATGTTCCAAACATGAAATGAAATAATAGTTTAAACAAATATCTTTCTTTCTTCCTTTCAAATCTGATTAACTGAATAATTAATCTATCGTATTAACTCCTGAAAGATAACACTATGTCAGATCAACTATATTTCTTGAATGATTGATACCTTGACAACTTGATTCTCTTGTCATGATGATTCATCAGTCTTGATTAGACTGATGGGTTATCCTGTCAATTGAAATCCATCTCTTCTTTGTCAAGACATCAATTTTTCATTAAATGCATAACTTCAAAGTTTTCTTTTATTCATTTTGAACAACTGCACTTAGGTCTAACTAATTTTAGTGTGAACAAAAATTAGTAACATTTCTGGCGACCTCTTAGGGGTGTTTTCCTGCTAAACAACTTAGAACCAGTAGCCTCTGCAATTCCATTGGGAATAGAGTCTTTTCTGCCCTGAACCATAAAAAGTTCTGTAACTCAAAACTGACTGAAACACAATAGCAACAACAAAAACTAAAAACTAAACTAAAGTGACTTTCTTAAAACAAAGCCAGTAACATGTGCATAGGCACTTCTTAGAAATGAAAACAATAATTGTACTAAAATGTGCAAAGGCACTTATTTGCAGCATAAGGCTACCTCTCTAATAGCATAACTTGAGGTGAATCCCATTAACTAGGATTGGCAACACCTCACCATCTAACTTAGCAAGCTAGAATGTATTGTGTTGCTTGCATCCTGTTATTATGTATTGTCCATCCCACATTGTATCAAACTTTGTATGCTAACCTGGTTTGCCCTTCAACTCATTCCACTTGAAAACTAGATCTCCCTCTTTATAAATTCTTGGGACTACCCTTTTATCAAATGTTCTCTTCATTTGGGCCTGGTGTATTTCTAATGTTTTCAAGGCCTCTTTTCTGACTTCTTCAAGTTCTATCAGCTATGGAAGCCTGACTTCCATTGGCTGCTCTTCAAGTAACTCTAGTTCTTTTATGTAACTAAGAGTTGGCAACTCCACTGTTATTGGTAACATGGCCTCTTTTCCATATGTAAGCACATAGGGTGAATTACCTATTGATCTTTTAGGTGTAATCCTATTAGCCCATAATGCTAACTTTAACTTATCATTCAAGACCTCTGATTTTCATCAACTATTTTCTTTATGATTTTAATCAGATTTTTGTTAGTTGATTCAGCCTGTCCATTACCTTGAGGGTAATAATTTGATGAAGTATTCAAAAATATGTTATTTTTGACAGACCAATCAAATACTCTTAATCCAATAAATGCTAAGGCATTATCTAAAATAATAGAGTCAGGAGTTCCAACCTTGGACACTAGATCTTGATAAAAATTTAGGACTGATGTTTCATTAGCATCCTTCAAAGAAACTTCTTCAGTCCATTTAGTGAAATAATTAGTAGCAGTCAAAATCCACTTGTGTCCCTAGCTTGAAGGTGGATTAATAGGACCAATGAAGTCCAATCCCCACTTGCCAAATGGCTGCTCCACTTGAATTGGATGTAAGGGCATTGCTGCAAGTCTTTGTTTACCTACAAAACCTAAACACTTTAAAGATTTCTTTACCCATTCATGAGCATCTTGAAACATGTCGGGCCAATAGTAACCAGCTCTCATAATTTTCAGAGCTGTTGTTCTAGCTGAAAAATGACCTCTAGAAGGTCCATCATGAAATTCTTCTAGAATCTTTTGAGTATGATCTAGTTGTACACACCTCAACAAAACATTATTAAAGTCTCTTTTATATAGAATCCTATCAATTACAGCATAGGGAATTGCCTACAATCTGTAATATCTTCTTTTAGATATGTCCAGGGCTTGAGGACAATCACCAGTGTGTAGATAATGGATCATATCATGCACCCACCTTGTAGGAGGATCTGGGACAACAATTGTTTCATCATTTTGAAGCATTGTCTCAGCTTCTCTTTCAAGTTCCTAGCTGTATTTTTTATTTTATGCAAGCTACACACAGTCCTTTGCCTCAGACTAGCTTGGTAACCTTAATTTGTATGCCATACTCCATAACCTTTGTTATCCACCCTTCTCTCTTATCACTTAAATCTTTACTAATCAAGAATTCTTTCACTGTAGGATGGGAAACCATTAACTGAATTCTGTTATTTGAAAGCATATGTTTGAACTTCTTCAAGCTTTTGATAACAGCCAATACATGCTTTTCAACAAAAGAATACCTTACCTTACAATCATGCAGAACGTGGATGAAAAATGCCACAGGCTGTTCTAATCCTTCATCGTTTTGCTGACAAAGCATAGCTGATATAGTATCCACACTGCCAAATGCATATAAAATGAAGTCTTTATCAAAATTTGGATATATCAATGTTGGAGTGGCAACAAGTGCCTCCTTTATCTCTTAAAGCTCTACTTTCCTTCTTTGGTCCAGCTAAAAGGAATATTCTTTTTTAGCATTGCTGTAAGAGGTTGTAAAAGTGCTACTATGTTAGGAATGAACCTTCATACAAAGTTAATTCTTCCTAGAAAGCTTTATAAGCCTTTCTTATGTGTAGGAAGAGGTAATGCCAATATTGCAGTGATTCTTTTAGGATCAATTGATATCCCATCTTTAGACACTATGTGTCCTAACAGTTTACCTTCATGAATATAAAAAATACTCTTCTTTGGGTTAAGCGATACCCCAAATTCTCTACATCTTTCAAAAATCAATCTCAAATGATGAAAGTGCTCTTCATCTTTTTTAGAAAAAATAGTCACATCATCTAAGTGTACAAGCCCAAATTTATTAATCAGACCATGAAAGGCCATATCCATGGCTCTCTGGAATGTTGCTCCTGCATTTGATAAACCAAATGGCATCTTTGTGTAAGCCATTGTTCCCCATTTAGTAGTAAAAGTTGTCTTGTACTGATCTTCTTCTTTTACTAGAATTTGATTGTAACTTGAATAACCATCTAGCTAAGAGAATCTTTCTGATCCTGAAACAACCTGCAAGATTTGCTCCATGGATGGTAAAAGATAGTGATCTTTTAAAGATGCTCTATTTAAATCATGGAAATCAACACATAATTTGATTTCTCCGTTCTTTTTTTTGACAGGAACCAAGTTAGAAACCCATGAAGTATGCTTGATAGGAAAAACGATATTACCTTCAGTGAGTTTATTGAGTTCAATCTTCATAAGCACTTCTGTCTTTGGGTTTAGTGGCCTTTGTTTTTGTTTGACAGGTTTTGCCTTGGGATCAAGCTCAATTGTATGCTGAGCCAACTCTGGGTTGAAACCTTTTAGATCTCCATTTTCCCATGCAAATATATCACTAAACTCTTGACAAAGCTAGATGAATGCTTGTTGTTCTTCCTTTGTACATATCTTTCCAAGCTTGAGTAACTTCCCTTTAAAGATTTCAATAAGTTCTTAGTGTTCTTGTTTCACTAACAAGCTGGCCTTGTCTCTTCTTACCTGATCATCAATGTTAAAGATTGACTCTAAAGTTACCAAACCCTTAGGTAATTTATTTGATCTTAACTATAGGATTTGATCATCATATTGCTGCAAAAATTTCTGTTGATTACCTGCAAAAAATTCAGCCTCTTCCATTAAGAAATTTACAATCTGTTCATCACTGTCAAATACTTGCCAACTGATATTATTATTTGGAACTGATGGTCTTACAACAATCTTAACATATAAAGGAGTATGAACATTCTTCATTTCTTTAGGAATATCATATTAAGCTCCTATAGCATCTAGTTTGTCAGCTTGCTTATTATCAGTTCTAGGTACAGATATCAGATTAAATGCATCGAATTCTTCTATCATGTCCCAAACTCTATGTTTATATAATTTCAACAAATCATTTTTAGTAGTAGCAAGGTTTCTGACTTGTTTGACAACTAATTCATTGTCTCTAAAGACCTTTAAACATTTGATTTTTCTTTTCCTTGCCCATTCTAGTCCACGAGCTAAAGCTTCATACTCAGTTGAGTTATTAGAACAGCTAAAAGCAAATCTGAAAGATGAATAGTATTTCTCACCTGTGGGAGAAACTAAGACAGCCCCTCCTCCAGCACCAACCTTACTTCTAGAACCATCAAAATAAAGTTCCCAAACATCATTTTCTGCTTCAATAGCTTGTTGTTTTTCTCGTTTAATTAGATTTGGAATGACTGTATTTTTCTCCTGAATCATATATACACCTAAACCTACTTCATCCATCTACTCAAAAGGATTTGTTTCATGGTTCTCTGCTGCCCACTGATCTAAAACAATATCATGAATTCCCTCTAAAAGTGTACTTAGGTCTTGAACATGAACCAAATCTTCTTGATCAAAGATAGAAAGGTTGGCATTTATTGGATTAAGCGTATAGGGTTCAAGGTGATCTTTGGCTAATGGCTCAGATTTGATTGTAACTTTTGTTCCATATCTAGTTCTAAAAAATAAATGTGTCCAATCAAATGATAAATATCCTCCTAACCTTACTGTAAAATTTATGGATAAGCAAATTGCAAAGGTAGGTGGTAGATCAATAACATAAATATCCCAATATATGATAAAGTTTGGAAAAGCATGTAAAGTAAGACCAAGATTTTTGAACATTCCAACTATACTGACTTCAGTTCCATCCATTTGTACAACACCTCTAACAATAGGTTCATATTTCAAGCCTAACTTATCAGCTAGCTGTTTTGGCATGACTGAACTACTAGCTCCTGAATCTATCATGCAATTATGAACTAAATGGTGACCTACAATCATAGTGACATAGAATGGTGGAGGTTTTCATACTGGCTTAGGCTATTCTATTCTTTTTTGCCTTATTTGTATGTATTACTCGAGGCTGATCTATTTTTTGTACTTCATTTGACAAGGACAACTAAGATAATGCATCTTGTAATAAATCTTTTTGTCTTGAAATATGTAAAGCATCTAAAATAGACATGCTTACTGTAGCTTTTTTCATGTGATCCAAAATATTGAAAACAGGACCACTAACCTTTTGCTGTACTTTTGGGACAGCAACCTCTGGTTGGTCTTTAGCTGGCTGTTTATTTTCTGAAATTGGTTGTCTTGACAAAATATGTAGATATTTTGATGTAGAAGCTTGATTCTATTCATTTTGGCTTGTAGAAATTGTATTTTTACCTTTTTCAGCTTGCTGTTGTACATTTCCAGCCTGTTGTTTACTAGTATCAGCTTGCTGATTTGCAATTCCAACTTGCTGTTGCAAATCAACAGCTCTCTTTTTTGATCTCGTGTTTGCTGTAATATTATTAAAAGACTATTTTTGACCTGGTAACTGATTTACACCACAAAATTTATTAGCCTACTCATTCATCAAAGCTACATCAAGATTAACATACTAAGTCTGAGTATCCAGTTGGTTATTCACATCACCTGCTGAATTTTCAGCAGCAGCATAGTTATTCTATACCATTAAAGCTTGACCTACTATACCATTGGGGCAAGTGTCTTGGTTATGAGGCTGATTACACAGGTAACACCATGCATAACCTTGAACCATGTTATTTTGTATAGGCACTATCTCTTTTGATGTACTAACAACATTTGGATTATATTTTTTGATTTGGCCTATTATTGTAATTTCTCTTTTGACCTTGATAATCTGACTGATAACCAGGTCTATTTACTTGGTATGGGGCTTGGTAAGGCCTGTTATTCTTAGTTTCTTGAATTTTTAGACTTATTAAATCATTGCTTACAGTCTGCAATATTTTTTCTATACTTTGCTGGTTTTCTTTCAACTCTTGAAACTCAGAATGAATGGGGTCTGCACTACTTTTTTCATTTGTTTGATAGCCAAAAGATGGTATTTGTGAAATATGTGCGGTTGAAATTGGAATTAAAGGTTGTATATCTATGAAATATTGACATTGGTGGTCTAGGTACTATCTTACCACCCTGTATTAAACTATTTTTTGCTCTTATTGCAATATCAAAAGTAGCTGATAAGGTTACCCCACCCATAGATTGTATCATAATAGCAATATCAAAATTTAATGCCCTTAAATAATACAAAAGGGCATGTTTTGGTGAGGGTTTCACTGTTTTAGGAATCCTATTCCATGTTTTCTGAAATTTAAAATTAAAATCTGTCATTTGCTCTTGTGGAGCTCTCTTAATAGTAGTGATTTGTTCAACTAACGATAAATGATCAGATTTATCCTGAAATTGTCTATTCAAAGTAGCACCTAATTCATCCCAAGATCTAATTGAATTAACTCTTAAGCCTCTAAACCATTGAAGAGCCTTACCTTTGAGTGATGTTTCCAATAACCTAATTTCTATATTCTCCTTGGTAATGTGATGAATAGAACACAAAGAAGCTACATCTCTGATATGCTCAATAGGTGTAGTCCCATCTTCTCCTGTGAAACTTGGTAAACTCTTCAATGCAACCATCAGTATGTCATCATGTTGATTTAGATTCAAAGGGCTGCCTCCATTAAATGTAACAAAAGGTTGATTTCGAGGTGGTGGTGGATTTCTTCCACCTCCTCCACCTCCTACTCCACCAGGAGGTTGTACTCCTCCTACTCCACCTCCTCTAGATGGAATAGGCCCTCCACCTCCTCCTCCTCTGATTAGAGACATTGGAGTAGATGGTATTTGTGCTGGTACTTGGACTGAAACTACTTGAAGTATTTCTTGTAACATAGGTTCTTCCTCTACAAACTTTAAAAGAAGAAGTTCGGCTTGAAAAATAGGAATCTGCTCTCTTGGGCTTACTGGTGGAGAACTATGAAATTCTGATGATGAACTTGCAAATAATGGATTCTGGTGAGAAGTAAACTCTAGATGTGTACTTGGCAAATCTGAAACAACTGTTGAATCTACTATTTTGATTACTTTATTTGCTTTTATTCTCCTTTTTGGTGGAGATAACTGGTTATGCCTCTTCTCAGAATCTTTACTTGACCTTGTTTGATAATTTTTTCATAAGCTACAAGATCTGATCTATAAAACCAAAGTATTAGAGTCACCAGGTACTTGAAAATGAACCTCTAAAAGGCTAAAAATTCTATTGTTCACACCAAAACAGCAGAAAGAATAAGTTCTATTGAACTGAGAATCAATTCAAAGGACCTACCGAGCATGCCAAAAATTGTTGTCGATGAGGATTGCACCCTTATCCAAAGCTATGACACTCTGTAGTCCTTCAAAATATGGGGACAAACTCAGGTTGTGGATGACCTATAATGAGTTTGAACCTCTAGATTATGGGCTGGTTCCCTTAAAATATTCTATTGCAATGTATGATTTTCTGTTTTGGAAAAGGGTAAGAAGGAAACTATAAAGAAATGAAACTGTAAAATTTGGTGGTGCACCTAATATGGATAGAAAATATGCAATCTGGTTCACAATATAACTTAGAAATCTGACTTACACAATCCAATCTTGGCACAAATATCATAAAAGTATTTCTAAGGAAGGCTTGAAAATAGGCCTTTTATGAAGGAAAAGGATTTCTTACAACACAAAAAGGATTATTTTCATTAACACAACCTAAGACCTGTAATAACACTATGCTTAATGCTTCAAGTAATAGTGAGACAATAATTTTAAAGGTTTTGATTGTTAAACACAGTAAAATTTCATCAAATCTCTTCATACAATTTGCATTAAATGGAAAGGAAACTACTTGATTTCAAAGAACAAAGGAAAAGTTGCATGAAAACAAAGAAATTGAACCTGTAACCTACTATGATCTCTCAATAAAACTGTCAAATAATCAGCTACAAAACCTCTTTTTCTCTCAAAGTGTATAATAGCAAAAAGGCAAGAACTTGCAAAAAATAAGTTTTGATTTACAATATATAGCTTGTTCTCACTAAAAGGCATGCAAAAAAGAACTGTAGCTAACTGCCTCTAAAAATAAGTCCTCCAATGTGATCCACAAGAAAACTCAAAAATCCCTAAAAATAAGGGCTCAAACTGCCACAAATCAAGCAAAAATAGTTCCAATTTGGTCCTCTCCATATGTTTGACCAAAAAGTTGACCAAACACTCAAAAAATGGCCCAAAAACCATGTAAAAAGCCTCCAAAGCCTCAGTTATCTTCTCCTCTCAGTTTTGCATGTTTTTTTAGGAATGTGGAAAAAATTATAAAGTAATTTATAATGGTGTTACTTTATTATTAGTCTTACATCTATAGTTTGCATAATCATGAAAAAAAAAAGAGAAAAAGATAAAAAATACCTCCTTATGGCTCCCTTGCATGAATATGACATTCTAAACATATATTATTTGCATGTTACTTTCCTTATATCTCCAAACACATCTTATGCACCACCTCATGCCTCATGCATACATTTTTGTCATTTTTGCACTTAAATGCCATCCTTATGTCTCCCTTTACATTACATATGCATATATGCATAACATGTAAATCATATATTTGATCTTACCTTATACCTCCATAATGCATCAGTTTCCACATGCTTTATATATTCATACCTCATGTCTCCCTTACATACTCTTCATATTACTTATTTCATGCAAAAAGAAATAATCATATCAAAGGAGGCATGAGCCTTCACTTTGAATGATTTTATGTTTTGACTTAGTAGAAAATAAGAAATAAACACATGGCCTCATGGGCCCCGGGCATCATCACTAGGAATTAGACTTTGAAAGGTCTTGACCTCGGCATGGATAAGGAAGGTAATGATTTTGTTTTTGTTGAAGTCAAAAATGGGAAAAAAAACTCATCAAGCCTTTGACAAAACAAGGGTTTTCAAACCATAAAGCATCATTTTGCATTGCTCTTCATTTGGCCTACTGTGTGGCCACCATGCTGCTCCTCTAGGGTTTCAACTCTTCACTAGTTTTTCATGCTATTTCTGAGGGTTTTTTACAAGGTTTGAGCTGACAAATGAAGGTAAGCCATTATTTCTCCTGTCTGAGGTATTTTCTACAACTTTCTTGCATAAAACTCAGCCTACAGGTTGCATCTTCATGGCATTCCTCTGCATATTTTGATGTATCTTTTGGTTTATGACTGTGCACTCTTCTTTTTTGTGTCTCTTAAGCCTTGAGGCCGAGGCTTTTAAACACTTTCAAAAAATATTTTGAAGGCAACTTTGTAGCAGGGCAACCTATAGTTTCTCCTTCTACAAATATATAAGGTAATGTTCACTTTCATTTTACCTATCCTCCTTCTCTTTTGTTGTAGCTTCTTTAGTTGAGCGTTTTGAAGAATATACACCTGATTTTCTTTGAAAATCTTAAAGAAATAGGCATTCAAGGTTGCGGCCATAGCTATTATACCTTCATTTACCTTTCTCTATTGTTCTTCCTTTGTAGCTTTGAAATATCTATAGATTTGAATAAAATAGAGATGGGTCTTTGATATTCTTGAGGCAAAACAGCCCATCTGGTCATGGTTGTAACATTGTCTCTCCTTTCATTTGATCTTATCACTTTCTTTACATTTTCTTTAAACTATAATGGGTTTTTCAAAAGAAAGTAAGGGTTTCATTTTATTTTGTGAGGAAAGGAGCCTTTGAAGTTTCAAACTATAGCTTACTTTCATCTATAAGAACACAATATCAAGCTTCCTTCTCATTGCACACATGTTGTCTTCTTTACTATATATTTCATTCTGGTATGAGGGTTAAAATATACATTAGGGTTTTTTAGTTTCTTTGAAGCAAAAATAGCCTTTGAGGCTCAGCCTGCATGACTGTATCTTTGTAAGAATATGAGATAAACTCTTGTTTGTTCACTTCTTCATACCTACTATTCCTCTTGTTCATTGTGGCTTTGATATTTCCTTTGAAAAGGTCTCTAAAAACTATTGCATGAACACTGTGTCTTTTCCATTCTTGAGCTCTTTAGCTATTTCTTCTATCAAAACTAGGACAGTCATGATGGTATTGCTCTTTTGCTGCTCTTGACTCTATATTTGATTCCTAGAAAGATTTTGAGTAAACCTTGCATGATCACTTTATCCTTCTCCATTCTACTGTATAAGGCATTCTTCAAGTCCTTTGTGATGTTTGGAATATATGATAAAGTGCTTCAGTCTTACCTCTTTTCCTTGAGACTGTAGAAAAGATAAGGAAGAAACTATATGTTATGATCTTGATGATTGATCACTCCTTGACTCCTCTTGTTGTTCTACTGATTCATACTGGGACAGTCATAAAGAGATACTTCTCTTTGGCTTGCTCTGTAAAATTGACCTTCTCTATCTGAGAGTTACATTTAAATAGCAATTTTACATTTCATTCACAACAAGATTAGTAAATGCTTGATCTATTTGTATCCCTATTTTTGTATACTGGCCACTGCATCACACCTTTGTTAGATGACTGTATAGCCTACCTAAAGAGGTGAAATTTATATAACTAGATATTTATTTATCATTCATTTCGATGGTCAAACATATATTTGTGACTTGACACTTCATTTGCAACAAAGAGTTATAATATATGCTTAAATGCAGTCTTCAGGACTGCTCTCTGTTGCTTGTGGAATGGCTTCTCCATCATTATTACACCATCTAGTATGACTATCCTGTACATAGTTTGACTACTCCATATTGATTTGACTTTCTTTGAATGACTGACCCACCTATTTTTGACTTGGCATACCTGTCACCTCACTGTGCTCAATGTTGGAAACTTTATTAGCTGGTAAATGCTATTTTACTATTGTTCCATCTTTGGTGAGACTGTAACTTCTCCTTAATGTTGTTCTTCTACATCTTTTTGTACTTCATAATGGTAGCTTTATGGGATGTACCTTGGTATAGTTGCTCCTTGATCATTTGATTCTTGTATCTGCATAATGATATCTCTTGCATGGATACATTGTTCATTCCATCATATGTAAGTGATGAAGTAAAGCAAAGTTGTTTGATTCTGACAGCCTTCAACTGTGATGAGGCATAGTTTTTTGGAGCAACTGTTCCTCTTTATTTCGATTATGATTCCCTCTCTTTGACTGCTATGTTGACTGCTTCTATGCATGGTATATTCTACTTATGCAATCTGATGTCCTTCTTGAATGGATAAGAAGGGAGCATGTTGGGCTCAATCCTTGTGGGAGCAACATTTTCTCCACATGCTTTAATGTCTTCAAATCAACAACATTACTTTTCCTATACCTACACAGTGAACAAACAAGTTAGCATAAAAACATACCTGATGATATTGATTGATCTCCTTCATGATATTCTAATTTATAGCACATGTTTGATTTGATCCTTCATATGAAATGCATGATGTGACAAGTTGATTTATCTACTTGATAAAAGAATATGATAACTTTAAACATCTAGAGCTCTAATAGGACTTTCCCCAATTTTTTGCAGGTTCAACGAATGATAGGAGCTGAAGATGAAGACTGAAGATCAACATCGACAAAACAATCTTCTTTCTTAGGCAATGATGGATGTTTACTTTTATCATATGTTCTTGTTATTTCTTTTATAATTCAAATGTATAGCTTGCGTGTCTGCAATTGCTCAATCTAGTTACTCCCACGGCTTGTGTGGGACACATTTGAACACTTCTTTTAAACATGATCAGTTAATTTATCTTAAATGCACTTGATGTATGCATGTTTCTTTTTCAATCAATGCATAGGATAAATTAACAAATACTGAAGTTGTATGTTCCAAACATGAAATGAAATAATAGTTTAAACAAATATCTTTCTTTCTTGCTTTCAAATCTGATTAACTGAATAATCAAGTTGTCTTATAACTCTTGAAAGATAACACTATGTTAGATCAATTGTATTTCTTGAATGATTGATACCTTGACAACTTGATTCTCGTGTCATGATGATTCATCAATCTTGATTAGACTGATGGGTTATCCTATCAATTGAAATCCACTCTACTTTTTCAAGACATCAACTATTCATTAAATGCATAACTTCAAAGTTTTCTTTTATTCCTTTTGAACAACTACACTTAGGTCTAACTAATTTTAGTGCAAACAAAAACTAGTAACATTTCCAGCGACCTCTTAGGGGTGTTTTCCTGCTTAACAACTTAGAACCAGTAGGCTCTGCAATTCCATTGGGCATAGATTCTTTTCTACCCTAAACCTTGAAAAGTTCTACAACTCAAAACTAACTAAAACACAACAGCAGCAACAAAAACTAAAAACTAAACTAAACTGACTTGCTTAAAACAAAGCCAGTAACATGTGCATAGGCACTTCTTGGAAATGAAAACAATAATTGAACTAAAATGTGCAACAACACTTATTTGCAGCATAAGGCTGCCTCTCTAATAGCATAACTTGAGGTGAATCCCATTAATTGGGATTGGCAACACCTCACCATCTAACTTAGCAAGCTGGAACGCATTGTGTTGCTTGCATTATGTTATTATGTATGGTCCATCCCGCATTGCATCAAACTTTGTATGCTAACCTGGTCTTCTCTTCAACTCATTCCACTTGAAAACTAGATCTCCCTCTTTATAAATTCTTGGGACTGCCCTTTTATGAAATGTTCTCTTCATTTGGGCCTGGTGTATTTCTAATGTTTTCAAGGCCTCTTTTCTGACTTCTTCAAGTTCTATCAGCTGTGCAAGCCTGACTTCCATTGGTTGCTCTTCAAGTAACTCTACTTCTTTTATGTAACTTAGAGTTGGCAACTCCACTGATATTGGTAACTTGGCCTCTTTTCCATATGTAAGCACATAGGGTGAAGTACTTGTTGATCTTTTAGGTGTAATCCTATCAGCCCATAATGCTAACTTTAACTTATCATGCCAAGACCTCTGATTTTCATCAACTGTTTTCTTTATGATTTTAATCAGAATTTTGTTAGTTGATTCAGCCCGTCCATTACCTTGAGGGTAATAATTTGAGGAAGTATTCAAAAATATGTTATTTTTGACAGACTAATCAGATACTCTTAATCCAATAAATGCTAAAGCATTATCTGAAATAATAGAGTTAGGAGTTCCAAAGCTAGACACTAGATCTTGATAAAAATTTAGGACTGATGTTTCATTGACATCCTTCAAAGCAATTGCTTCAGTCCATTTAGTGAAATAATCAGTAGCTGTCAAAATCCAATTGTGTCCCTAGCTTGAAGGTGGATTAATAGGACCAATGACGTCTAATACCCACTTGCCAACTGGTTGCTCCACTTGAATTAGATGTAAAGGCATTGCTGCAAGTCTTTGTTTACCTATAAAAACTGAACACGTTAAACATTTCTTTACCCATTCATTAACATCTTTAAACATGTCAGGCCAATAGTAACCAGCTCTCGTAATTTTCAAAGCTGTTGTTCTAGCTACAAAATGACCTCCAAAAGGTTCATCCTAAAATTCTTCTAGAATCTTTTGAGTCCGATCTGGCTGTACACACCTCAACAAAACATTATTAAAGTCTCTTTTATGCAAAATCCCATCAATTACAGCAGAGGCAATTGTCTGCAATCTATAATATCTTCTTTTAGATATGTCCAGGCCTTGAGGACAATCACCATGTGTAGATAATGGATCATATCAAGCACCCAACTTGTAGGAGGATCTGGGACAACAGTTGTTTCATCATTTTGAAGCACTATCTCAACTTCTCCTTCAAGTTCCTTGCTGTATTTTTCATTTTCTGCAAGCTGTTCACACAGTCCTTTGCCTTGGACCAACTTGGTAACCTTAATTCGTATGTCATACTCTATAACCTTTGTTATCCACCCTACTCTCTTATCACTTAAATCTTTACTAAGCAAGAATTCTTTCACTATAGGATGGGCAACCATTAACTAAATTCTACTATTTGAAAGCATATGTTTAAACTTCTTCAGGCTTCTGATAACAGCCAATACATGTTTTTAAACAATAGAATACCTTACCTCATAATCATGCAAAACTTGGCTGAAAAATGCCACAGGCTATTCCAATCTTTCATCGTTCCATTGACAAAGCATAGCTGATATAGTATCCACACTGCCAAATGCATATAAAATGGACTCTTTATCAAAATTTGGATTTACCAATGTTGGAGTAGCAGCAAGTGCCTCCTTTATCTCTTCAAAGCTCTGCGTTCCTGCTTTGGTCCAGCTGAAAGGAATATTCTTTTTTAGCATTGTTGTAAGAGGTTGTAAAAGTGTTGCTATGTTAGGAATGAACCTTCTTACAAAGTTAATTCTTCCTAGAAAGCTCTGTAAGCCTTTCTTATGTGCAGGAAGAGGTAACGCCAATATTGCAATGATTCTTTCAGGATCAATTGATATCCCATCTTTAGACACTAAGTGTCCTAATAGTTTACCTTTATGAATAGAAAAAATACTCTTCTTTGGGTTAAGTGATACCCCAAATTGTCTACATCTTTCAAAAATTAGTCTCAAATGATGAAAGTGCTCTTCAGCCTTTTTAGAAAAAATATTCACATCATATAAGTATACAAGTACAAATGTATTAATTAGACCATGAAATGCCATACCCATGGCTCTCTGGAATGTTGCTCCTGCATTTGATAAACCAAATGGTATCTTTCTATAAGCCATTGTTTCCCATTTAGTAGTAAAAGTTGTCTTGTACTGATCTTCTTCTTTTACTAGAATTTGATTGTAACCTGAATAACCATCTAGCAAAGAGAATCTTTCTGATTGTGAAACAACCTACAAGATTTGCTCCATGGATGGTAAAGGATAGTGATCTTTTAAAGATGCTCTGTTTAAATCATGAAAATCAACACATAATCTGATTACTCCATTCTTTTTTCTACCAGGAACCAAGTTAGAAACTCATGAAGTATGCTTGATAGGAAAAATGATATTACCTTCAATGATTTTATTGAGTTTAGTCTTCATAAGCACTTCCAGCTTTGGGTTTAGTGGCCTTTGTTTCTATCTGATAGGTTTTGCCTTGGGTTCAAGCTCAATTGTATGTTGAGCCAACTCTGGGTTGAAACCTTTTAGATCTCCATATTCCCATGCAAATATATCACTAAACTCTTGACTGTCCCACCTATTTTTTACTTGGCATACCTGTCACCTCACTGTGCTTGATGCTGGACTCTTTATTATCTAGCAAATGTTATTGTACTACTGCTCCATCTTTGGTGAGACTATACCTTCTCCTTA
This sequence comes from Cunninghamia lanceolata, assembly GCA_027924645.1. Lineage (NCBI taxonomy): Eukaryota > Viridiplantae > Streptophyta > Pinopsida > Cupressales > Cupressaceae > Cunninghamia > Cunninghamia lanceolata. The sequence goes on along the minus strand of BSBN01000584.1, from coordinate 13,027,372 downwards.
ATATTGTTCTTCTGCATCTTTCTATACTTCATAATGGCAGCTTTATGGGATGTAGCTTGGTATAGCTACTCCTTGATATTTGATTCTTGTATCTACATAATGATATCTTTTGCATGGATACATTGTTCATTCCATCATATGTAAGTGATGAAGTAAAGCAAAGTTGTTTGATTCTGACAGCCTTCAACTGTGATGAGGCATAGTTTTTAGGAGCAACTTCTCCTCTTTATTTCAATTATGATTCCCTCTCTTTGACTGCTATGTTGACTACTTCTATGCATGGTATATTTTGCTTATGCAATCTGATGTCCTTGAATGGATAAGAAGGGAACATGCTGGGCTCAACCCTTTTGGGAGCCACATTTTCTCCACATACTTTAATGTCTTCAAATCAGCAACATTACTTTTCCTATACATGCACAGTGAACAAACAAGTTAGCATAAAAACATACTTGATGATATTGATTGATCTCCTTCATGATATTCTGATTTATAGCACAAGTCTGATTTGATCCTTCATCTGAAATGCATGATGTGACAAGTTGATATATCTACTTGATAAAAGCATATGATAACTTTAAACATCCGGAGCTCTAACAAGACTTTCCCCAATTTTTTGCAGGTTCATCTAATGATAGGAGCTGAAGATGAAGACTGAAGATCAACATCAACAAAACAATCTTCTTGCTCGTGCAATGATGGATGTTTACCTTTATCATATGTTTTTATTATTTCTTTTATCATTCAAATGTATAGCTTGCATGTCTGTAATTGCTCGATCTAGTTACTCCCACGGCTTGTGTGGGACACATTTGAACACTTCTTTTAAACATGATCAGTTAATTTATCTTATGCACCTGATGTATGTATGTTTCTTTTTCAATCAATGCATATGATAAAGTAACAGATACTAAATTTGTATGTTCCAAACATGACATGATATAATAGTTTAAACAAATATCTTTCTTTCTTCCTTTCAAATCTGATTAACTGAATAATCAATTTGTCTTATAACTCCTAAAAGATAACACTATGTTAGATCAACTATATTTCTTGAATGATTGATACCTTGACAAGTTGATTCTCTTGTCATGATGATTCATTAGTCTTGATTAGACTCATGGGATATCCTGTCAACTGAAATCCATCTTTGCTTTGTCAAGACATCAACTGTTCATTAAATGCATAACTTCAAAGTTTTCTTGTATTCCTTTTGAACAAGTACACTTAGGTCTAACTAATTTTAGTGTGAACAAAAATTAGTAACAATGCCAGGATTAGAGTTTGTCCTGATGATGCATTGTCTTGGCTATTGTGGATGCAGACGAGGTTGCCACCCATTTATATTCGTGATAGTCAGCCCACTGGGTACTAGTTGTGGGATTCTCTGTCGACGGAGGAGAAAGACACTCTAGCCATGCTAGGATTGTATGGTGTTGCCTTATGCTCGAGATTTAGGCTCACTGAGGGCTGCTGATGGCAATTGTAGAGAGGTATCATTCAGAGACTAGCTCATTTCATTTTCTGATAAGAGAGGCAACTGTGACCTTGCTGGATGTGTGGCAGATTCTGCGGCTTCACATTCATGGGGAGTGGGTAGTCTATAGTCTGGAGACCAGGTTTCCAGCACTAAATTGATTATTTGAGTCGGTGGATGATGCAGCACTGGGTGTTGAGGGTCATGAGATCCCATGGGACACTTTAACAAATCACTATGATTGATTGATTGTGGTGATATGTGCTTGCATTGTTGGTCTGGTATGCCTTGATCGACATGGCCATAGATTTCTAGTGGGGTGGGGTGAGATGTTGGAGTGGATGATGGTTGATGCTACCTCATATGTGTGGGGACCTTGTCTATTAGCTCAGTTGTATCATCAGTTGCATGGTGTTGTCTATCGAGGAGAGTAGTCTATCAGTTGCGGGGTGACCTTGCTCATGATATGGGCATGGGAGCATATTTTAGTGTGCAGGCTGCGAGTGGAGAAAAACATTTTGGAGGAGCTTCCCTATGTCTTTTTCTATACTGGAGCAGTGCCACAAGTGTGGATGGGTGATGTGGGATATTGGCGGCATGCGATCGACCATATCGATTCATTTATTTGGATGCCTTATAGAGATTGCTTCAAATGGTCATAGGATGATGATCAACTTCCTTATTGTAGGCACACATGGTATCTAATTGGTCAAACAGTACAGGCTCAACATGTTATAGAGAGACATTTTCCAGCTCGAGTGCTCTGACAGTTTGGAGAGCGGAAGGATGAGCCCACTGGGATTACAGAGTTTGCCTGGGTTATGCGAGAGATTCGAGTGTGGGGTCCTATGATTCCTGTGTAGACAACCCTTGATGAGATTACAGGATTACAACTAGTGAATTGGACCCCTCCGTATGATGCATAGTGGACCACTCATAGGTTAGTTCTATATTTGGATCCTGATGTACCAGCGCCAGTAGAGCGGTTGGGCCAAGGGCCGAGAGGCCAATTCTGAGGCCGAGGTAGGGGGAGGGGAGGTAGAGATGGTGGAGATGACGGTAGAGTAGGTGGGGGTGGTGGAGGCAGGTGCCATGGAGGTTGGGATGGGCAGGGCAGAGGTGGACAGGGCCGGGGTGGAGGACTTGCTCCTATACAGGAGGAGGGAGAGGGTGTAGGGGGCACGGTCCAGAGGAGGATGTGGCCATGGAGGACATCGGTGAGGAGGAGGAGATGGAGGAGATGGATGAGGAGGAGGAGGATGACGAGGAGAGGATCAAAGATGCAGCCCTTCAAGATATTCCTATGGAAGAGGCAAGTGGTGATGAGGGAGAGAGGGTTGTTTGAGGTCACGGTGGGAATGTGGACAGATGTTTGGTAGATTTACAAGCCTAGTTGGATACCACGTGATAGCGTGTGCAGGAGTTAGAGGGACAACTTCTATAGAGGACTGTTGAGAGAGACATGGCTATTATCTGGGCACAAAGGGCGGAGTAGCAGAGCATTGAGCTTGCTGCGACATTGAGTGGGCCTTCAACAAATTTTGCATAGGCTCTAGTCAAGTTAGCACAAGAGACCCAGTACTACAGGCACCTCTATGAGGGTTCAGTGTTGGCAGAGTAGAGGGCTCCAAGTTTTCAGAGCACAGGGGTCCTCCCATAGGGCTATTTTGTTATTTTGTTTATGTAGTTATGTTTGATCGAACCTGCGTGCTCTTGCTTATGATTGAGCCTGTGAGCTCCATTTTTGACACACATTCACGGATGAGATTGTACTATGACACACATTTTGAGATATATATATATATATATATGATGGACTGATTATATTTGATGTTACTATTTATGATGGATGACATGTTACTATGCATTATGATTCATGGTTTATGATGATCTATGATTAGATGATGTGATATTTATGATGTGCCTAATGTGATGTGTACATAATTGTTTTTGATGATGCGATGTATGATATTATCTTAGATGTATATGCTAATGTGATGGATGGGATTTGATTTCTATATGATGTGCGCATATGGATACATATGAGAAAGTAATGAAAACATGAGTGGCAAATATATAATCTTATGATGCTTTACGTGATTTATTGTAGTGCTTATGTTTATGATGATGCTAATAGATTATGGCAATGGTAATTTATTATGATGCTGATGATGATTATATGGAATTTTTTTTATGATTATGATGATAATGATGATATGTGATGGACTAAAATGTACTAATGTGTATGCAGGTGGCATGCCCTAATGTTGTTGTTGTTGTTTTCTTGGTGTGTGTCATAGTAGGATGAAAGAAAGGTGGAAGAAATGGCAATGAATAAAGAGAGAGTTGGATGGGTGATGAAGAACTAGAATGGGATTAGACTTGTGCCATAATAGGCATTGACCTTCCTAAGTGCAGTTACTGTGTATCATCATAGTACTTATTATGCCAAAGGACAACGAATGCCATGGTATATTGCGACCAAGGCACAAAGTGCGATCCTTTGGGAAACACACACAAAAAAAAAATAATAGACAAGGATTGCCAAGCTCATCCTGGGTCACTAAGGCACCTTTTGGGGTCCTATGGTGAGAACAACTCTAGGTGTAGAGGTCCTGATACATGGAAGTGTCTAGCCTTTCCCACGTATAGGATGCATTTGATTCACCTAGTAGTGTCCCAATGACATACAAGGAACTTAATTGCCCCAGTCATGTTGCTTAGACAAACTACAGATAGCAATCAAAGAAAATTGATCTTGCCCCGTCCTTGCCTCTCTTCACCTCTTAGGGACTACCTCAAGAAGCTTAGGAACAAGATCGCAGAAAAACCAACCAAATGTGAAATGTGAGACAGAGCCAACAGCCATCAGGTCATGTACTAAGTGTAGATGTGCTTGCCTCAACGATTGCACGATAGGTTAAGCAATGCCTGGTTTTAGGGTAGGAATATGTCGTCTAAGACAAGGAGTCTGGTTTCAACCATGCATCCTCTTGTATAAGGCAGATCAAAGTTTGCAAGGCATCCTGTGTAAGACAAGGTTTGGTCACAAGTGTGTCGTGAGTTTGCAGGATAGTTGATTTGTGATGATCGATAGTGTCCAAGAGATGGGTGTTATCGTCTAAGGCGTGGAGCCTAGTTTTGGTTGTTTCCCATGCTTGTTGTCGAACATGCAGTTGAGAATGTTGGTTGGTTATAGTGATGTTTGGTTATCACTATGGGTATGATAAGTGGTAATGATCTGATCGTGCTATTGATCTATCTTGTTTAAGCATTTTGGATGTTTTGTTGTTTGCTATTTGTTGGTGGTGTCTTTCCCATGAAAGGATGACTTATTGTGATGACGTGATAGGACGGGCCCTAAGGGGCTGACCTAGTGCCTCGGGGGTGCATCAATGATGGCCTTGCCTATGTGAAAGCTCAGAGGCAACATAGTTCGACAAGGGTGGAGTTGGTTTGACCTAGGACCTAAGGGGAATGCCTCGGGGGTACATCAATGATGGTCTTGCCTACGTGAAAGATCAGAGGCAACGTAGTTCAGTTTATTGGTTTGATGCGGTGTGACTATGTTTGGTATTTTAGTTATTTTTTTATTTTTTTGGATTTTGATGTTTTTTGGTTTTTTTGGATTTTGTGATGAGTGTCCCCCAACAATGACCTTAGGATCAAGAACTGCCCCCAGTCAAGTGCATTAGTGTGTTGTGGCAAAAGCGACGTGAGGGGAATGTGACGACCACAAAATGTTAACTTGTTTCTAGGACATGGGAGAGATAGTATGATACGTTACAACGTGGTGGTGGATGATGCATTATGATGGGGGAGGGATGATAGACCCAAGTGATGGTAGACAATGGAGCAGAGACTCATTACGCATGGTGCCTATTTGCCAAGTGTTCACCATAGTACTTGTCCAAAGCGCCACCAAGGTGTTTTTCACTATTGGACAATTTTTATTTTTATTTTTTTATGTATAATACCGCCTTAGGTGCATGCTGTTGATGGGTTCTAGCAATGGTTTTTCTTCAGGGGTGGCTAATTGATATGCACCGGACCCATATGCTAATGTGATGACGTAAGGCCCTAACTAGTTTGGCTCAAATTTTCCCGGCTTCTCTCATTCCATCTAATTTTTGGGGTTCTCTTTTAAAACAAGGTCTCCAATGTTGAAGTGGCAGACTCGCACTCTCTTGTTATAACTGCATCAGAGATGATTTTGATAAGCCTATAGATGAGTGATTGCATTTTGTCTCCTTTTGTCAAGCAATTCAAGTTCATGTAACCGCGATGTTCGGTAGTCTTCATTCTCAACCATCTGCTGCAGGGATACTCTTAAAGAGGGTAACTCAACCTCAATGGGTAGGATAGCTTCAGAACCATAGATAAGGGAATATGGGGTGGCTCTGGTGGGCATGTGGATGCTGATATGGTAAGCCCATAGGGCGGGGTTGAGTTGGATGTGCCATTCACAACCAGCATCATTGACAGTCTGTTTTAGGATTTTTATGATGGTTTTATTTGATGCCTCAGCTTGGTCATTCCCTTGTGGATAGTATGGAGTGGTGAAGTGGTGTTAGATGTGGAATTTTTCACAAAGTTCACAGACATCCTAGTTTTTGAATGGATGACCATTGTCCATTACGATGGATTGTGGGACACCATACCAACATACGATATAATTAAGGATAAACTTGGCGATCTGCTTGCCAGTGATGTATGTCATAGGAATAACTTCAATCCATTTTGTGAAATATTCGGTGGTTGTGAGGATGAATTTATGGCCATTTGCGGAGGTGGGATGGATTTTCCCCATGAGGTTGAGTCCCCATTGAGAAAATGGCCATGGATACATGAGCAGTTGCAAGTCCTGAGCTGGTGCATGCACAAGATCACTGTGTATCTAGCATTGTCAGCACTTCTTTGCAAAATGGTATGCATCATTTTCCATTGTTGGCCAGTAATAACCTGCCTGGATGATTTTCTTAGCAAGGGTTGAGCCACTCGAGTGGGCTCCGCATATACCTTCATGTACCTCTCATAGGGTTGTTTGTGCTTCTTCGGCATTGAGACATCTTAGGAGGGTACTATCAAGTCCATGACGGTATAGAGTGTCACCGATGATGACACACTTAGCGGCTTGGATGAAGGACTTGCATTGGTTTGATGATAGGTCGGCGGGTAAGGTTTGGTCATGTAGGTAGGTGTATATGTCATGTTACTATGGTGACATGGGACTAACAATTTTACAGACTAACTCAGATTCGGGGACATTGAAGGATGGGACCAATAGTTGTTCCACCAAGAACTTGAACTAAATGAGGTTACTTAGGATATCAAGGAGAGATCCAATGGTTTCCATTGTGTCTGCTCCCCAATTCTGAACTCTTGGAATTTGGTCAAAGAGCACTGTGTCGAAGTATAGCCTGAAACTATCCACCATCCTTTTATAAGGTATGAGCTTTTCATCTTTAGTGTCATACTCATTGTTGACCTATTTGATGACTAACTGGGAATCGCCAAATACTTGCAATTATTTAATTTTCAAGTTGATTGCCATTCAAAGTCCTGTGAGTAATGCCTCATATTCTGCTACATTATTTGCGCAAGGAAAAGAAATTCTAAATGCCTTGGGAATGGCGTCACCTTGAGGCATAATAAACAAGATACCTGCACCTGAATCGTGATTGGTACATGACCCATCAAAGAATATTGTCCATATTTTGGGTATGTCAATTGTGAATATTGATTCATCAGGGAAATCGAAAACCATTGGATGATCTACTAGTGTAGGTGCGTCTGCAAGCTGATTTGTGATTACTTGTCCTTTGATGGCTTTGCGGTCAACATATTCTATACCAAATTTGCTCAATACCATAACCCATTTGGCCAGTCGTCCTGTTAGGGCTGCTTTATTTAGTAAGTACTTTAGTGGGTCAATCTTAGCAACCAACTTTGTCTTGTGGTTCAACATGTAATGTCACAATTTTTGGGTAGCAAAAAATACGATGAGACAGGTGCATTCAATAGGACTATAGTTTAGCTTGTATCCCACTAAGGTCCTACTAATGTAATTGATTGCCCTTTCTTTTCCTTCCTCATCATTTTGTGCCAATAATGCCCCCAATGCTGAATTAGTTGTTGATATGTACAATAAAAGGGGCTTGCCTGGGATCGGTGGCCTGAGGACCAGAGGTGATAGTAAATAATCTTTGATCTTTTGAAAGGCTTCTTGACACTGATTTGTCCACACAAACGGTACCCCTTTGCGGAGTAAGTGTTGGAAAGGTTAACATTTGTCAGCAAGTTGTGCAATGAAGCTCTGAATAGATTGTAACTTTCCCTATAGGCTGCATAGCTACTTTAGGGTAGTAAGCGAAGGCATGTCCATTATTGCTTTGACCTTAGTGGGGTCAACCTCTATCCCTCTATGTGAAACAATGTAACCCAACAATTTTCCTTATGTAATGCCGAATACGCATTTCTTAGGGTTTAGTCTGACTTTGAATTCTTCCAAGCACTTGAAGATTTTATCCAACACCTCTAGATGAGAGCTTCTAGTGATTGATTTTGCTAGCAGGTCATCAACATAATCTTCCATACATGTGTGCATATAGTCATGAAATATGGTTGTCATTACCCTTTGGTATGTAGCACCTGCATTTTTGAGACCAAAGGGCATGACAATCCAGCAGTATGTACCCCAAGGACATGTAAAATTTGTTTTATGTTGATCTTCCAGTGCTATATGTATCTGATTATTTCCAGAGAAGTCATCCATTAATGAGAGCATTTCAAATCTGGCTATCAAGTCCACTATGATGTCTATGTTTGGTAATGGGAAATTATCTTTCAGACATGCCTTGTTCAAGTCACAGAAGTCCTCGCATATTCTGATCTAGCCATTGGGCTTCATGATAGGTACAAGTTTAGATACCCACTCTGGATAATCCATTGGCCTGATGAAGCCAACATCAAGAAGTTTCTTCAATTCTGCCTATACTAGCAAGATGATCTATGGATGCATCTTTCAGAGTTTTTGCTTAACAGGTTTGGCATTTGGCAGTAGTGGCAGGTGATGTAGGACAAACTGTGGATCAAGCCCAGGCATATCAGCATATGACCATGCAAAGTTGATTTTTCATCTTGAGAAGAAGTCTCAGAATTTAGGCTTTTCTTGTTCTGTAAGTGACTGGACGAAGTGGATAATCTTGGGTGCTTCTTCGGTGTTGAGGTTAGCTTCAACAGTTGTTTCTACTAGCAGTGGTGATTTTTCTTCTATGATGGGCAACACTTCCAACCCTCCATCCTCAAGCGCCTCAAGGAGGTTTTCACCTTTGAATACATCCTTAATTTTTATTTTTGCATGATCTAAGGGTGTCTTTCAGTTTTCACCCAGAGACCTATTTTTTTCCTTTTTATTTTCACTTTTAAGACTAGAGGGTGGAGTGGATTCTTTGAAGTAAGCAGAACTATCCAAGTCCATGATGTACCCAACTTTATGGTCTCCAAGAGGTAAACCTTCTCAGAGTCCCATGAACTCAGCTATCTCTTTGTCGTTCTCGAATAAGTCTAAGTTAGGTGGATCTCGTTGGTCCCAGACGATTAGCTCAAGATGGACTAAGGGTAAGCCATCATCGGTGTTTAGGTAACTCATGGTTATAGGAGTCAGGGTGCAAATAAAGGTATTATCAGGGTCCCAAAAGATATTGATCCATGTTGCCCCTTCAGGGGGATTTGGTGAGGCGGATAGGGATGATTCAGGCTCAAGTTCAGGTGGATCCCTTGATGTCTCAACTTCTTTGGAAGCACTTGTCTCCCCTCAGATAAGTAACTTAGTATGTGGACCCCTGTCTCTTTGTGTGGCCACCTTGTTGGTTGAAGAGGTTTGGTTCATCCATTTCCATTTGGTCCCAGTCCACTATGCCCATCATATCCTTGCTTCTTGACAAACTCATATCCTTTACCATATTATTCCACAGGTAATTTGATGTGTTCGGCCTCTTCTTCTTCTTATTTATAGAGCCAGCTAGATATGTCTTCATTGACATCTTCTTTATTGAGTTCTCCCCACTTTGTGAATGTGTTGGGACCAGCTGAGAGGGTTTGCTTTAGCGGAATAAGGTTGGGCTTTCCTTCTGACTTGGGTGATACCGGCAATTTTTTGATTCAATAGGACCTTTCTATCTTGTATTCACCGCATCCTATGTCTTGGATTTTAACCTGGGAGTTGAGTGGCAGAATGAAAGTGGAGGTGGATTTGGATAATGTGGATGGGTCAACATAGTTGGAGGAGGTGAATGGTGAAATTCCCTGATTTATAGGCACCTGATGTTGGGGTACTTCTCTTAGGTGGTTGCAGTATTGAAAGGCATTGGGATCACCTGGAACAGTGAATTCCAAGCTATTATAGGGAAACTTGATGCATTGATGGTAGGTGGAAGGGATGACCTTCATGGAATGGATCCATGGTCAGCCTAGTATGAGGTTATACGGTAATTCAGTGTCCAAGACATGGAATACGATATCTTGAATGGCCAGCCCAACTCTCACAGGTAAAATGATAACTCCTTTGGAGGAGCATTCAACATCATCATAGGCCTTGGTAACAATCCTCTTGGTAGGATCAATGCAAGCCTCAGAGTATCCCAGTATTAACACCAATTTCAAAGGACATATGTTTAATCCTACTCCACCATCTACTAGGACTCGTTAGATTTTATGTTTATTGATGTAGACTTCGAGGTGTAAAGGATCATTATGATTGGTGGGGTGTGGATGTACATCTTGTTCCGTGAAAGTGACACTGTTGACAATGGCTAAGTGTCCCACCATGGCCTGGAATTAGATAACATTTAGATCAATAGGAACGGAAGAATCTAGGAGCGTCTTATCGAGAATGGCTTATGTTCAGGTGAAAGACAAAGTAGCTCAAAGATGGATATCTGTGCTAGGGTCTTTTTTAGGTTATCTGAAAGGTTATATTGACCCTTGGCTTGCAAAGTGGATGTATTGGAAGTGTGGGTGGGTGCACCTTGCAATTTAACTTCAGCTTTTCAAGTGGTGATAGTGCATTCGGGATGGGCTTTTATGGTGATCATGGAGATATTGTTGTTAGACACCCGGATGCTATTAATGGTGTAATCATAGGCAATGCTATTATAGCTGACATTGTTGTGTGGCTTGGTTCTTGATGAAGAGGGCTGTCCTGATCCATGATTTTGTAGTGGGTCAATGAAGATAGTATGGTTAGTGTTGGAGGAACTAGCTGTTTGCTCTACTCCTATGATAACCCTATCACTGAAGTCTTGAATGATATTTATTAGTTTAAAACAATTTGATGTCTTATGTCCTTTAATTTGATGGTACTCACAGAAGTTGTTGTCATTCCATGAGGGGGGTTTGAAGGCTGGATCATATTGTCGCATCTCTGACAGTTGAATGAGGTTGTTTTGTAATAACTTCTGCAGGATTACTTCAGTTGGTTTCGTCAAAGGGGTATAGTTGTGTCTAGGGGCATTATTGTTGTTGAGGTTGTGTCTATTGTTGTAGTTGTAGTTGTTGTTGTGGTTGTTGTTGGACGTACAGATGATTATTTATTTTAGGGGGTGCTTTAAGTGTGAGGGCAGGTCCAGCCCTAAATTCTTTAGCATCTACCACCTCGTCATTGGTAACATTCTTGTTTCGTGCCCAAGTCTTGTTCTTGTCGTAGGGCCTGTTTTGGGTGTTTTGATTCTTGTTGAAGATTTTTATTGTTCCTTTAGTGATGAGAGCCTTTTCGATGGCTACCCCCTTCTCAACTACTTCATTGAAGGAGGTACAATAATGGATTTGCAACTGATGCATAAGCTCTTTGTTTAATTTTTCCATGAAGATGGGCACTAGCTGATTCTTGGGAATATAACAAGGGCATTTGCTTGCTAGGCCTCGCTACCTTTGAAAGAAAGAGATAAATTTCTCTCTGTCTTCTTGTCTTATTTGGCACAAGGTGGCTATGTTCACATTTGTCTCTATGTTATAGGAGAAGTACGAAATGAACTTGTCTGCGAGTTCTATCCATGTATGTATCCCTGTGGGGAGATGTGCAAACCATTCAAAAGCTTGGCCCACGAGGCTCCTAGGGAAGAGTCTCATTAAGTAGGTGTGATCATAGGCAAGCTCGAGGCAAGCAGTATGGAACTCATGTACATGTTCAATGGGACTCCCCTTTCCCCTATATTTGTTAAAGTTTGGCGGGGTCAAATTCAGGGGAAATGGAGGCATGTAAATGCTTTTGTCAAATGGATACGAGCATAGGTCCTCCATGGAATATGATTTCTTGGTCCCCGAGACTTGTAAGTTTGTGAATTATTGCTTTAGCTTATCCAACTCTTGGGTGAGGGTCTCGACGGGTGTGTTGGTAGTCTTTGTGACCATGTCTAAGTAAGAATTCGTCATGTTATAGGTTCCCATGTTACCAACAAGTGGGATGATGTTGGTGTTTATCTCGTAATGAGTGTGTAATGGTTTCGTGTTTTGGTTTTGATTGTTGGTCATGAAGGATATGTTAGGGTTAATGTATTAATAATGGTATGGCATAGTTGTGGTGTTTTGAAATGAAACATGAGGATTCATTTGTTGGTTGGGATCAATGTATGAGGCGTTAGTCATATTGTTGTTATTGGCTCCAAATGGATTTATGGGGTTTGAGTTGACGTAGGATATACCCAAGCCTTGGCTAATGGCATTGTTATGTTGGCTGATGGGGTTGGTGTTGAGGTTACCCATGTTGGTATTGGAGTTGGATCTCAAGTTCATGTTTGTGTTTGTCATGGTATTAACTCCTTGGGTTTGGTTTTGCGAGGTCACAATCTGTATCCTCCGTGTTCTCTTAACGTGACCTTGAGGATTTGCCGAGAAAACAAAAGGATTTGATGAGTGAGTTGTGACATTTGCATTGTTTTCCTCAAAAGGAGGAGGTATGTTTACCATGACGGATTCATGTGAGGTTTGCCCTAGAGGTATATTGGCATGTTCTTGCATTTGATTAGCATGGTAATTAGAGGATGAGGCATAGCTTTGGCTTGTCATGGCAGTATTAGAGGACCTTGGTATGAGGGTGGTTATGTCTACGCCTTCGGGAAGTTTAGTTCCATTTTGTATGAGGTGCAAAAGGTAGCTTTGTGGGTCCGTAGAAATCATTTCATCTAGGATTCTCAATACCCTAGGGTCTTGTCCCGCGGCTTCAAGGACTTCGGGTGTAACCCCGGGTTCATCGTCTTTCAAGAATAGATTGTCCAAGGGGTTCCCCATATTTTGGTTAGGTTGTTTGTTGGGGTTGGTTCCAAATCTCATGGTTTCGATGTGAGAGTCTTGGGGATCCTCTAAGTTCTCTTCTCCCTTTCTTTTCTTTTGCAACCGTGTTTCAACCATAAAAGACCTAGATGGAAGGCAAGAGGATGACAATGCAAAGTTTCTAAGGTATTGAATGGGGGTAGTTTTCTAAAGGTACTTAAAAGGTTCCTAAAGATGGACATTCTAAATGGAAATGACCTAAGTGTCTTATGCAAATGGGGATGTATGTCTTTGGTTTTTCTCTTCTTTCTAAAGTTTTGTTTATGGGATGCAACTAATGGAATGCGCCTAAGACCAAAGTGCAGGAATAATGATTTTAACCTTTGCAAAGTCTAGCTCCAATAGGATACTATTGTCTACTAATGACTTTCAAAGTGCAAATCAGGTTTGTCGCGACCTTGGGTTTTTGGTGTGAGAGGGGTGATTGTAGGAATTTTTTAGAAAGTGGACCTTATACTTAGCTGAATGAGTATGAGGCCCGCATTGGAATGGATCGAGCAAGAATAATGCCAAGGTCTCTTAGTCCAATTTTACACTTATGAGGTAGTCACACTTCGATAGTTTCTCCTTATGTTTTGACTTAGGAAGATTAATGTTTTGGATTCCTATTGATGTCTAAGGATCAAATCCTAAGGTTCTAAGATTTTCTATGGTAAATGTGAGACCTAAAACCTAGCGCAATGAAGGTAGTATGAAAGTGAATCCTAAGGGATGAGACCTATAGGTTTCTTAACATGATTGTAATTGAGTCAAATTGGGAGGAAAAAAATTTAGAAGTTTCCCTATGGCTCAAAAGTTTTTCTCAGGTGTATGCATTTGACTGCTCAATTTATGTATTTCAGGATCATGCAGATGTGTTTCACTATTTCTTATGCATTTCACTATCAAGCTTATGCAGTTTACTATTGAGCGTATGTGGTTTACTATTTGGCAGATGCGTTGCAATTTTTCTTATGTGTTGCAGAATGTCACTTATGTGGTTTACTATTCAGCGTATACATTGCAGGTTTAGAAGGCTTCTAAAAGTAGTTTTCTCCTAGGCCTGTTTGATGGTTTTGTGAAAAAATTAGAAAGCACATCAGTGGCAAAAACACTCAGCAAATAGTTTTGTGGTTGTCTCTTGTTTGTTTGACTTTTTTTGTGACAGTTTTTTTTTTTATGAAAAACACTTAGAAGACAAGCACGATCCTAGGGCTAGGCAAGGACTATATTTGTTGAATCCCCTAGCTGTGCTTATTCAAAGAGGATAGCTCTAAGATCTTGGTAGCACTGGCTCCCCTCCACAGCACTCAGTTCTCATGCATACCAAGTTCTGGGTTTCCCAAGGCTCGCAAACCTTAGGATTGTCCCTGCTATCTCTACTAAGAACCATAAGAATCAGGGTGGCTTCAAAGGTTCCACTTCTGCATCAACAAATAGAGGGTTTTTGGCCACTAAACAAAAGGGTTCTAGTGAGTATCTAGGGGACTGGCACCCCATGAGCATCCAACAAGCCACTTAAGTCTCTAACTAACCCTACTAGGAGTTTAATATACACAAAGGTACGCCTCCTTTCGAGCTAGCACTGTATGGTGAGCGCTCATACCGGTTAGACTTGGCTTTTGCCTTATCCTCAATTTATATAGCGGGCCAGATGAAAGTCGCGCTTGGGGTCACAAGTGAGTTCTCCTTTCGGATGTGTCTCAAGAGAAGACCCACTCTAAGGCTTAACAAAAGTGAAACAAACTAACATGTTTTTGATCCCCAGGCTTGCACTAAGTCGCAAGAGGAGAGAATACACATGTGAGCTTGCTTCACACTCGCATGGGAGTTCTTTTGATTTTATCTTTTCTTAGGTGTGGTGTGATTTTATGTAAGTGAAGTGGAGGGTATATACCTTTCCACTACTCTAACACAAATCACCAAACATATCAAACAAGATGCAATCCTTTATATCTTTTTAAATGAGTGAGGATGCAGGTTAGTTTTAAGTCCCAATGAGTGTGAAAATGCAAAAATTGTAGTTTGTTTTTAACCCAATGCATTATAATGCAAAGTTGTGTTCTTTTTACCTCATGAGTGAAAAATGCAATGGTTGTTTTGTTCTTTTTAAACAATATGAGTGAAGTTCATTTTAATCCCAAAATGAGTGTGTTGGTTGCAAACAAAATTGTATTGTTCTTTTTAACCCAAATAGTAAAATGTGTTTCTAGATTAAACCACACACACAAAAGTAACAAAATGTATTTTGCAAATGGAAATATTTCTCCAGCCACAAGCTACAAACCCAAAAGTCAGTAACAGAAAACTCTATTTCTACTGTCAAAAACATAAATAAACCCGAATGGAGAAATTTTGAATTTTCTGATTTATACTAGTCGTATGCGTTGCAGAGAAGGTGGAAGCGGTGCACTGTCAAATGTATGCGGTTCAGAAAGTAGTGAATGTGGTTCACTGACGTGCGTATGTGAGTCACCTAAACGCATGCGGTGCACTAAGCAATGTATGTGTTGCGAAAACCTGCACAAGCATCAGAAAACCCTAACTAGCAAACCAAAATGTTTTTTTTTGTACGACCTGATAAAACCACCTGAGGTTGTAAGGTGAGTCCCAGAATGCCAAAGAGATGGGAAACTCTCAAGTACTAACTCGGCATACCCAAAATTGCAAAAGAAATGACTAAGTGTATACCCTAGACAAAGAACCTAGTATCATTCAATAAAACCCTAATGCTTTTAAAAGAAACCCTAGTAACTAATAAAACCAGAGAATACTTCTAGCAAATAGAGCCTGCAAAAATGAGTTAGAACCTTGCAAAACAATGAAAGAGCCCTACAAAACCAAGCTGGGGTTAGCTTAAAATAAAATTTTCACCCTAAATAGAAGCGTATACGGTGCAGAAACCCTCTTAAGTATTGCAGAAAACTCGCAGATGTGATGTCGTAGAGCTGAGGTGTCACACGAAGGAGAGAATACGTCGTACTGCTCAGCGGATGCGTCCCACAAAACCTACAAATTAAAAATCCCTAAATTCACGGCATGTATGGATGGTTCATGTCAGGTTCACCAATGTGGGCAGGTAAAAAATCCTGTTACAGTCCTAAATAGTAAATTTGAGACCCTACCTATGCAATGGAAACCTTAAGCAACCTAAAATGCAAGCATGGATGCCTAGAAACCCTAGATTACCTAATGCATTTCCTCCATTACTCTATTCTAACTTAGTTATGGTTGTGTACTCAGACTTGCAGAGCTGCAAATGAAAATGGAAGCTAGTTGACAAAGGCACAAGTCAAAATACTCATGAGATGGTTGAAAATGGGGAGGTAAAAGGGTTTTTATAGACAGTGAAAAGTGTACAGAGGGATGAGATTGGAAGTTGACTTGGAGGGAAGATCAATGGCTCACAATGATTAGGGTTTTCCTCCCACAAGAGGACAAATTGATTTTTAAAATGATGGAAAATGGGGTGAAAATCAATGTTTTAAAATTAAATAAATTATGGAATTTATTTAATTTTTGTGAGAGGAGTGAGATTATGATGGGATAAGATTAAATAAGTGAACCTATTTAACCTTGGGCCATGGTAATAATTTAAATAAATGAGTATTTATTTAAATTAAAAGGAATATTGGTTTCTGATGAGTGAATAATTAAATAATAATTAAATTATTTAATTATAGAAGAATTTAGAAGAAAGATGCCTAATAATTAAATAAGTGAAGCTTATTTAATTAAGAAGTGCTAAAGACGATGAATTAATTAAATAATGAAGAATTATTTAATTAATAGCAGAATGTGGGATTTTAAGTAAAATGTGTGTGAAAATATTGTTCATAGGCTCAGGACATTTTTAAGTGTCATGATTTCAAAATTAACATCCAAATCATCCTTCCCTCCATCAAGAATTTAAAATTTTGGTGCCAAAGACTCTTTGAGACTATTTTGAGGGTTCTATGATAGTTTTGAGGCTTTTATGGCCACTTGGAGAGATATAGATAGCCTTAAAATGACCCATAAAAGAAAAAGGAGAGTCAAATATGAAATAAATATCTTTTTGATGTGATTTGTAGTCATCTTCTAATCATAAGATTTGAGCTCTAGTTGTCAAGATTCTACATGTAAACTTTTTGTGAAGAGCAAAATGTTGCAATGTCCTATTTTATTTTTCATAGTGCGTCTTAATGAAAAGCAAGTGTATTAACAACATAATTCCAACAATATTCTCTTGGTACACAACTATTATGTAACTATTGTTATTGTTGTCTATTACAGGATCTAGAGGAAGCCATGGAGAGAGGACGTGGATGGTGTAGAACTACTAAATCACAGAGAGGAAAGCGGGTGGAAATAGATAGGACAACGGAATCTACATATACAATAGAGGTAAGAAGAGAAAGCAACCTCAACCAAAGGAGGAAGGTTTTTATGAATTCACAAATGCTACAACATAGAGGAGATAAAGTCATTTTTCTTTCCATGAGGCCTCTGAGGTCAAACTTATTGGTTGAAAATGCACAGGAATGGTGATTAAATGTGATTCTATGATCAAGGGAAAATTTTGAAAATTAGGATGGTAAAACATGATATCAATATGTCAAATATATGACTAAAGTGAGGTTTTGTGTTGGATAATATATTCGTTGAAATGATATAATTGGTGTACTAAACCTTATTTACTATGTTGTGTATTATAGGGGCCAGACAAGGCCATGACAACAAACCGTGCCATATCAAATGAGGACACAACGGATGAAGCGGGACATCAGGTACTCAAATTTTGACTTAACTTAGGAAAAAATGATCTGATGGCATTTTATGATACGTCCATCTTTTTTCACAGTATTATTGAAATTTATAATGTATTATCCAATCTTGACATAAATTAATGCCTATTGTTGATTATTTTAGATGGAGATTGGAGCAAATGCAGAGCTTGGGCATTCAACTAGCAAAAGAAAAAGATATGTACGTGGACGTGGACCTAAAACTATTAAATCATGTAGAGGATAGTGGGTGGAAGAAGATATGACAATGGATCCTGCAAACACAACAAATGATTGCACTGAACAAGAGGTTGGCCAGGACTATAGTACATGGGATGAATACTTTGAGAAAATTGTTGTTTGTGGATGTTCCATATGTCATGGAAGGAAACAATTCAAATGAGCGATTGTACAAAGATATTACATATATGATGAGCTTATAGTCGGTAGTATGCCTCCTATAATTGATTCAAATCCAATAGGAATTGTGGTAAGGAATTTTCCAATTTGATATAAATAACATGTATACTTCGTTTAAACATTGTTTTATATTATTTAAATAATTATTTTTTCTCTTAATGGATACTTGTAGGATAAAGTTCTTGGTTTAAAGTTTCCTAGATCACTGACTTCCAGCCTAGAGGGCAATGATCATTTATTAGATGATACATCTAACAAAAATATGTGCCAATATACTAGCTCGGAAGATGAGGAATTGATGAAAACAAGCAACAGAACAAGAACTGATTTAAAGATGCATAATTTGCTTAAAGACAAGGGGAAGGTGGACTACATACCCTATGAGAATGAATGTGATGGAGATGATGACTTTCCCCTGAGTTTGAGATCAATTTACAAAGAGACATTTGATCATCGACTATATTGCGCCTGGCCTAGTGATCAGCAACTACCTAGAGTGTACGAGGTGTTTCAATTTTGGGGATATGACTACATGATATGACCCTCCAATATTCATGGAGTGAATCTAGGCCTCTTTATTGTCCAAAATGTACATGTGGGATCTAAACATAGAAACAATTCAAAACAAACCACTAGGAGATTAATGCCATATTATGGTCCATCATATTACAGTGGTGAATGGAGAAGGCTAGCAAAATATAAGCCTAGCATGTCAGCATATGGTCTAAATTTGAATATGTATACACATTGTCTCCAATTGGAAAGTGGAAAATAAATGAATATAGGTCATCTTATGTCTATAGATGGACGTGCATACACACACAAAAATATTGCAGGACTTATAAATAGTAGTAAGGGAAGGGACCCTACTGTAAGATTGAATTATCAATTTGTTGAGGTTATAAATGATAAAGATGGAGACATGGAAAGAGAGGCTGATAGATGGAAAGAGAGGTTGATAGATTGATAATGGTTGAGGCTATTATGGACCTTACCATTAGGGATGAGTTATTGATTAATTACCCCTTCTTAAAACTCACTCCTGCGCGAAAGAAGAGGGAAGAACAAGGTCTCCCTAAGGATGTTCTCAAGGGAAGAAAACCAAAGAATAATAAATGTGTGGACTGATGTTTTATAAACTATGTTGTCAAAATTATGTTTTATTTAAATTATTGTATAAAAAGGGTAGTCTATAAAATAATCTTCCATTATTCAATTGATGTATATATGTTCATACAATTTTTATTTTTATTTTTTAATCCATATTTGATTATATTTCTTTGAAATTGATACATTTATGATTTATCCAATTGTTGCCAAACATTAAATAATGCTTGCGTTTGTTGATAGGTAGAATATGTTTATGGAACATATAGTAATACCCAAGATCCAACTGGGTTATTAAGATTTGGACGAGATGATCCAACTCATCCTTTAAACAATACCAGGGTGAAAAGAGTAACATTGAAGAGAATACTACCAGCTGAGAAATTTGAAGAGCTGATGAGATCCACATACACTGATGACATGCCACTTAGCCTTAATGATGATGATCATGATAGTGAAAATGCAGTGCATGAAGAAGGATTGAATGAAATGCTTACAGATTTCTTTGGGGATGGAAACAATGATGACAAAAATGATCATATGGTTGACAATAACGATGATAGCAGGGGTAATTACCACCAACATAATGTTGATGTAACAAACTGAAAGACTCCATCAAGCAAGCAGCGAAGACATCCATGTTCAAATTGGGTGCAAGAAGAACCTCAAAACTGGCATGCACATTAATATTATTAGAAATCAAGTCACTATTTGGTTGGTTAGATAAAGGATTCACTACCCTACTGAAGTGAGTTGAAATCTATTTCTTACTTTGTATTGTCAATTGGTGTACATAATTCATAAATATTCATCAACTTCGTTTATATTTCTTTAAGGGGATTTTAAAACCATATATTGTATATATACAGTCCTAGTATAGATTGACATAGCAAACATGTTCATCATAAGTCAAACATTCAATTGATTTAATCTCTGGCAATCTTACAGGGCACTAAAAACTAAAATATTCCCTAAAGAGAATATGTTGCCATCAACTTGCAGAGAGGCACGTCTGTTGTTGGTTGAGTTGGAGATTGAATATAAGCAAATTCATTCATATAAAAATGATTGCATTTTATATAGAGATGAATATCAAAACAAGGTAGAATTCCCTGTATGCAAAGAGAAGAGATATCGTACAAATGTACAAGGTCCTACAGTTCCAAAGAAGGTTTTACGTCACATGCCAATTATACATAGACTTCAACAAATGTTTTGTTGCAAGTCACTTGCACAATTGATGGACTGGCATGCAAAGAACATGACTAAAGATGGATTCATGTGAATTCTGACCAACTCCAAACCAATGAAACACATAGAGGAAAAATGGCCAAGAAAATTCAAAGATGAACCCCGTAGTATCAGGTTTGGTCTTGCAATTGATGAAGTGTGCCCATTCTCTTTCGTGAGCTCAAATTATAGTGTTTCGCCAGTTGGATTGATAGTATACAATATTCCCCCATGGATGAGTGTTAGAAAGGAGTACCTTATGTTGACTCTCATTGTTCCAAGCAAACATCAAGTTAAAAACATGGATGTTTATCTTACACCTTTTATTGATGAGAAGCAACTGCTATGGAAAGGCATAAGAATGTATGACATATCACGTCCCCCATCAAATAGGTCCTTCATGTTGTATGGTGTGCTATGTTGGACTATTCATGATTTCCTAGGACTTGGTGTTTGTTCTGGTAAGATAAAATATTTATGTATTTACACTCATAATTTATTTTTGTGATGCCCCATCATGCAACCCCAGAGTGTTAGACAACAAGAGACAAAAATACAGAATTTTTTTTTAAGCTAACATAAACATTATACATTTAAATTACAACATTTATGCAACATTAATTGCTATGCACAACTAACACCTCTAGGGCACAAAACTGCATTAGTTAGAAGTATAACCATACAAGTGTTATGCAACACCATGCAATAAAAAAAAATACCTTATACATTTGCAGAGATAATTGATTACAAGATCCATACAAGGTTACAAGGTTGATTTCATCGGTTACAAAGATACAGTTGTGAATGATTACAACAACTCAGAAAGTGTAAAGAAAATCTGGAACTGGAACTCTTCTACACTGGACTCGAACTGATTTTCTAAGAAGACCAATGGATAGCTCTGCCTCCCAACCATGTGGAACCCTGAGGTCCACCCCACCGAGCTAGGAGATAACATCGAGGCTCCACTAGGTCGAAGTTACAACAATGAATACAACAACAAGATATAGACTCCATGCAGGCAAATAGTATAACAAAGCTGCACAGACAAGACAGTACTCGCCAACACAAGAAAATCAAATCATCAAGATAGGATCAACCAACACAACAAATCTGCACTCCAGAGGTCACAACAAAAGATAAAATAGGAAGTAGCTATGTTGCAGCAAGGAGAGTGTCATCACATGGTCCTATCATGGGTTTTCCAGGCTATCTCTCACTAGAAGCCAGCCCCATCTATGGCTTTTTTGGTGACCTCTCTATAGGCACCGGCCCCATAGGGTGACACATGCGGAGTCAACACATCATCTCATGGAGACAAAGAGGTCGACCTTGCCAACTAGGCCTTCTCATCCCATCCTTAGCCTGTGAGAGCACTCAAGGCATGGGTGAGGCATCATACTTATCTTGTTATGTGGATCACTACCCAACCCACCTAAATCAATTATTTTAGTTATCACTTGCTTACCACTTCCATGGGGTTTTCTGGGCAGCCACTTTGGGCACCAGCCCCACCATGGAAGCCACTTCCCCACATACAACTAGCACTCCTAAACAGTATCCAAGGCAAGAACATACAAGGGCAAGGGAAACTGATAACATCTGACTTTTACAATCCTACACTTCCAATTCCTATTCAGTAATAAAACTTTTCCTTTCTTACAAAATCCACTCAATTCAAGAAACTTTTGAACAATATGATGATAGTAAGGAATGAAGACCCAAAAGCCCTAACCTCTGGAGTTGGTAATAGTACACAAGCCACTTACATAAATCCATCTCACAACAAAGAACGATGTTAAAGATGATTTATGACAAGACTTAACAATATGACTTGAAATCTAGAATAACATAAAAACTCAATTGCAACAACACAAAAACCAGCACTATCAATTAAAATAAGGGATTACGACCATACAACAATGGATGGTATCACAATGTGTTTCATTCCCTTTTAAAATGAAGGATGTAAAATAACATATACTATGGTATCACTCATTTGTGTGATACGGGGTAACAAGCATAACTAACAAATTTTAAAAAAATAACTAGGTAATCAATACTTAATTTTCACACTAATATTACCCTATGAAACTAAAAAATAATAATTCATATCACTCTAAAACCTCTATCTAAATATTTATCTACTACAATAATGTATCATGGAAATAACTACCCAATGACATCATTACTCCCAACAATGAATTTTCCAACAAAACCATATTTGAAAACAACTTGACATAACTCTAAATGGATGAAATAAACCATCGATCTAAACAAAGCTTTTACTATCATTGAAAAGAAATGATTTAACATATACTATATTATTTGCATGGACTTCACCTTAGAAATCTAGTATTGTAACTCGAACATACAAAAACTCTAACTTAAGATATAATTACTAAAATTAATGTTTCCTAGGATAGTATGAACAAATTTGTATTTAATGAGTATACTAATTAATTCATATAACCAACTTGCATCTTCTAAAACAACATTAGGCATCTATAATTCTTCCTATAAACATAAGTCACTAGCTAACATAACAATTTAAATCAAACTACTATAAACCTATATAATTTTCTAACATCTTACCACTTTCCATTTTCAAAACAATACAAAGGATTTCCAACTATCATGTTACTCTTAGAATTACTAATAAGCAAATTTTAAAAGAAGGTATATTTGTTTTCAATTCGAAAGAGACTTCCCTACGAACCCACTACCTTCAATTCTATGACAAGGCCATGTCGACTTACAAATCTACTGCTAAGAACACCGACAAAACACTACACTTCCTACGACTATTGTGACCAACCAAAAGTGACTATCTTACACTGCTATGGACACCGACCATTCACTGTTCTTACAATGACTACTAAGCCTAACAAAAGCGACTATCTTAGCACTGCTATGGATGCCGACCATTACCTAAATACACATCGTAACTACACAGCTCGATGGCAGCATTTACTATCCATAAACATTCTAAGTTCACTATTCCCTAAGTCGACTATGAGCCACAGTTTTCCTAAACTCATGATTTCCAAGCATATACTATGCTCAAAACAAATCTATCTAAAAGTGGCAGCGAGGTGAAAAGTGTCTGCTAGCTGTCTAAAAGATAGAAATGGAAATTTCTATAAAGAGCTCAAATTCCAAAGCCTAAACGAAGCGACCTCCAAAGTGATCAAAACATATATATCTTTCTATATGCTTCTAGCTGAGTTTTATCTCATGCACAAATGATGAAAGGATGAATGCCTTGCAGCCATTGAGAAATTTTTTATTGTAGATATGAAGAAATTGTAAAAGAACTTCACATGATCTAGTCGAAGTCCTAGAAATGAATGCAGGGTAACTTTCCAGTGGAGGTAGAGTTGGAGGAAATCAAATTCAGACAATGTAATGTTGGAGGCACAAGATCTTCATCAGGGGTTACACAGATAAAAGCAAAGTTAAAGATGAATGCAATGCTCATATAGTAGAAGATGTCAATGAAAATAAGGAGACCTAAATTTCATTCACTGGAAAGGAATATACAGCATCCTCCACTAGATTGACTAAGGTAAATTTGAAATAACATTGAATTTTGGTTGCCAATCGATTTTAGATTCAAAACAAAAAGGGCTTTGACACAAATTACCTGAAAGTAATATATTGTACTTTGCAAAATCAGTGTTTACAAGGGACACCCAACTTCTATACAAGGTATTGTATTCTACACAAGGTGGCATGGAAAATATATGTAAGGGCCTTCTAAAGAATGGTGAAGCATTTAAAATAGCCTTAGATGCATTCACTCATTCAAGTTACCACTAAATAAGGGCAGTAGCAAATTTGTTAGTAGAGAGAGGCACATTGATGTCCATAAAGGATACTCTTTCTTACTAGACATTTCACTGTTGTTTGAGATAAATATACAAGAACGAATGGGACAAGAGATTGGTATGTGATAAAAATTGAGTCATCTACATCTTATGATTGAGATCACTTGAAGGGTTACAGATGATTGGGCTCATGATGATTTCAAGATGGATTACGGCATAGGCTAAACTAGAAGAATAACATCTTGAAAGAATCTACAGAGGTTGGAGCAACATTCGACCACACAGGACACAAGAGGATACAAGCCACAAGATATTTAAATTCCAAGTTACAGGACATGCAAATTTCACACAATGAACAAGATGCATTAAGTTTTTAAATTACAAGCTACATAATAGCATTCTTTCACAGGGAGAAACAAACCATATACCCGAATATCAGTCCCACTTCCAATTTTCTCCAATTCCTGTAATGAAATTCTTTGTTTTTTTGCTCCCCAATTTCTAAATTCTCTTTCCAACCCCCCACTCTCCGAACAAAATCCCCCAAAATAAAAATGGTTTAGCTCATAAATTATCATGGACATGCATCTGTTACCCCACATCTCACTACTCAGACAAAATTTAAATTCTTACTTTTTATATTCCCAAATCTATAATCATATCTGACAACCAACAACCATTAATACATAACCAAAATTATTCTTTAATTAGCTAGATACTAATATCCTGAAACCACAACTTATGACACAAATACACTAGGATAAATAGACAATTAATTCTAGTCTATTTAAAATCTTACAAAGGTGCCATTCCAAGATCTAGGCTAAACCAAATATTATCCAAACAAAATTGAAGCATTATTATTTTAATAAGAAATCATTAAAGTATTATCCAACTACACAAGAGCATTATTAACACAACTCGACGATACTCCACAACACAAGATTACCAAACATAAAAGGCAATGACCAAGTGTCATAACATGACTCAAGACCACAACTGAAGACAAGGACTGACCTAGTGGAATAGACCTCATGTTATCTCCCATCATTGATACCCATTGGTGCAAGAGCCCACTCAAACTTGCTATATTAGGTGGAGTCGAGGCTCAGTACTTGCAGCCTGCATCCGAACAATTGGTTGTATACGAACAAATATATATATATATATATATATATATATATATATATATATATATATATATATATATATATATATATATATATATATATATATATATATATATATATATATATATATATATATATATATATATGTCTACACATAGAGAGTTAGAGAATTGCAGCGTAGTAGGGTGCTCGAAACGAGTAGTACTACACCGTCCCTACTCTTGAATAGGATTATAACCACTACATTTGAAAACATATATCAACACATAGAATAAAACATGATATTATTAAACCATTACTACTCAAACTCATCATAACTAGAATAATACTAATGTCATCATGTCTAAGCTATATCAGTCGAACATAGTCCATCATGATCAAAACAACTATAAACTATACACCTACTAATCCAAGTGTCTCAGAACTGTCAACAAGCAATGGAAGAACTAACAACTGTCTTAGATCAACAAAGAGCAAAGCAAGACTACCAACTACCACAAGCCAAAAATGAGTGGGCATTACAATTTTCATCCCAACTTTCATACTTAGTTGTATACTATTTTTTTGATGTTATTAACATTACATATTGAATTGCAG
The DNA here is from genome assembly GCA_027924645.1 of Cunninghamia lanceolata. Lineage (NCBI taxonomy): Eukaryota > Viridiplantae > Streptophyta > Pinopsida > Cupressales > Cupressaceae > Cunninghamia > Cunninghamia lanceolata. Next base: position 13,001,508 of record BSBN01000584.1, on the reverse strand, counting down.
GGCTTCAAGCAAAGGGGATATTTGCATGTCCAAGATGTGCGGAACAATTTCAAGGGTGGTATTCTAAAGATCTACATAAATTTATTTACGCAAACAACAGGGTTTTTCTACCACTAGATCATAAGTTTAGAAATCGCCTGAAGAATCAATTTGATGGAAAAGTTGAAAATAGAGGCCCTCCCATGATTATGGGTCCAGTTGATTGGCTTAATAAGTATGAAGATACTAAATTGAAAGCTTGGGAGGATTTTTTTGATCGGGGTGATTCAATTGAAGAACTAGAACAAGTTGTAGTTTATATGCCAGAAGGAATGAAAAGGAAATCCATATTTTATGAGCTCCCTTACTGGATGGATCTATTAATATCTCACCTATTAGATCCTATGTACATCTTAAATAATGTCCCAGATTCTATATTTCAACATATATCAAGCAAAGAGAAGGATACCTTGTCTTCGAGGAGAGATATTGCTCTTTCACATACCAAAATTGATAGAAAACATTTGTGGCCAAATAGGGAAAATGAAACATATGCAGAAGCTCCATGGATTTTGAAAAAAAAAAGAGCTAGACCAACTAAAAAATGTCATCCATTCAATAAGGACACCTACTAGCTATGGGTCATCTTTGGCTAAAGCTTTTTTAGTTGATGGACATATCACAGGATTTAAAACACATGATTTTCATAATTTTATGAAGGTATTATATATCATCATTTAACATTTACTGGTAAAATTGATTAAGTACTAAATATATTTTGATATTTTGTTGTGTGAGAAAAAATTACGAATGACCTTTTCATAAATGTGTTTGATAGCATATTATACCATTGGCAATTAGGGGGGATTCCTGTCTTACAATTGACTTAAGGAATGCCATAAGTCGATTGTCAGCATTTACAAGGTATGTTGTTATATGAAATGTTCATGTGTGAGAGACATAGAGATATTATATTGCATTTTAATTTTTGACTAAAGGTTCATACTAATTTACTATTCTTATATTAGGTGGGTGACCTCCAAGGAGATCCACGAATTTGAAGTGCCAAAATGGAAGAAGGAAATTGCAGAAATTGTATGTGTATTTGAGAAGGAACTCCCTACAAGTTTCATGGACTTACAAGTCCATGTACTTATACACCTAGTCTATGACATTGAATTGGTGAGTGTCGTATCAATGAGGTGGATGTTTTTCTTTGAGAGGTATATGAAAATTCTAAAAAGATATGTCCGACAAAAGGCACATTCAAAGGGTTGCATGGCTGAAGGGTATGTATTGAATGAAGCATTTTTCTTCCTGTGTGAATTCCTTGGTAAGGATTTTGAAGATAGGCCACACTTCTGGGATGAAGAAAGAGCATCAGATATTATTGATGGAGAAAAACTACAATCTAATGGTGTTCAAATAGGAATTAATAAGTAAATTCATGATCAATGTGGTTGTTTTTCTTGCAATCATTAATTTACTCTGTAATTTATTTGTCAAATTAACAGCATGACATTTGGAGTTTGAAATAAACATGTTGACATGTAATAGGTGTAGATGAAAGTGCTATACTCAACAAGTTCATTCTGTATCACATGGACTTTATGAACAAATGGATTGATTTGTATGATAGAAAGAGAGAAGTGTTAGAAGAAAGGAGACAGTTTAAGAGATCTAATCCAAGGAATACTCCACTTCCCACTGATCTGCTTGGGGAATGGGGCAAAGATTGCACACTAGAATGGGTTACTAAACAAATTTAAAATCAAATAGAAGATGTAGGTATAGATTCAAACATAACAGAAGATGAAATCAACATGTCTAGAGGATGTGAAAGAAAGGTACAGTTAGAATTTTACAAAATGTTGTTTCCTTACAGTTTTGAAACTATTAACTATTTTAATATTCCTCATTATATTTATTTTCACTAAAATAAATGGTCTTTCACAGGTGAGGAAATATCCAACAATGTGGGCATATGGTCGACATTATCATGTAGAAAGTGTAGATGTAAAGAGACAATCCTTCGATTGTGGCATCATGGTTGACTTCAAGCAATCCAATTGATCAAGCTCAAAAGATAAGAATATAATTGAAGGGAATCTACAATATGTTGGGAAAATACAAGAAATTATTGAGTTAGATTATTGCTCTTTTAAATGTTGTATTTTTAAGTGTAGATGGTATGAAGCATTTGAGAGGACACAAAGACATGATACCCATAGTGGATTATTTTCTATAGATTCATCATGTTTCCTACTGGAGGATAAGGAGCCTTATGTTCTACCAATTCCTTGTGAGCAGGTATTTCTTTAACTCAAACAAGAAGCGGTAGTGATCATTATTCTATTAATTCATAGTTTATTGTGAATATATGCATGTGTTTATTAACCAATAAAATTGTTATACCATACGTCTAATATATGTATGTCGTTCATGTGCAGGTATTTTTCTATGAAGATATTTTGGACCCAAAATGGATATTTGTCATAGATTATGATCCAAGATTAAGGCATGTATTTGACGATGCATTAGTGGATACTGAGCAAAACAATGATGGCTAACAAAATGAGAGAGGGATTAGAGAACATCGAAGAAATTAACATCCATGATGATGTTGAAGATGGTTATGTTCAGGCACAAGAAGACAACAATCTAGAGTTAGATGATGTTATGGAAGACAATAATATGGATGGTATATAAAATGATGATCCAAATACATCTAGTAACAATATAGATGGTCTATAGTCAAATTTCAATGATGATGAAGATGATGCAGTTCAAGATGAGGATGATAATAATATTAAATGCTTGAAAGAACATATGAACATTGACAATGATACATGGGATGACATTGTAGCAGACAATAATGTTAATGACCAAGACTTCTAAATTTTTAGAATTATTTGCAATCCATGTTTAAAAAGGATGATTCTTATGCTTACCTATTGCAATATCCATAAATTGTTCAATATTTGGTATGAATTGTTGGCAGAAAAAATTAGGATTACTTGGATGCAATTTCCTTTTCATTGCTTTATATTTTTGCTTGAATGTCAAGGTCTCAACCTAATCCTCATTTTGCACTAAGAAGAAACCCGAGGCTTAACTCTACTATGGCCTCAATTCATTGCAAGGAAGTTATGATTGATGATTTGATGACTACTACATATTTTAATGGGGAAGATGTTTTTCATCATGATGCACATGTTGCACATATGGATAGGCAACACATGAATCTTACTACATAAATACTTATATCAAACCTTTACGAATTTGAGCAATAATGTTAATTATTCAAATTTGATTGATGTTCTTCATAACTTGTTAATGGACAATCCTTATGTGATGGAAGTATTAAGTGATATAGGTCAAAGGATAGGCTCATCAAGTTCCTTAAATAGTGTGTCTCCTCCCCTTCCTTCACAAGCCTCTTCATCTAGTGTGCTTCCTTCCACATCTTCTCCTGCATTAACTATGCCACATATTTCTTCTCTTCTTTGTATTGCTTATCAATTTTTCATAGCTCCTATCATTGATCTTCTCATTGTACCTACTTCTCATATTGTACCTTCCACTCATCCCCTGATTGTGTTTACTTCTCACCCACTACTCATGTTCCCACTTCTGCTATCATTCTAACTTCATTCTTTATCCCCCAATCAACATACACTCCATGTATTAGCTCATGTTGCCACTTCCACTCCCATTTTAATCATAACTCCTAATGTTCATCCTTCCAACATAGATGTCATCCTTAAAAGAATTTATTAGATGTAAAGTAAAGTTGATGCATTACCCCTAGTAATCAAAGGATATCATAGGAGAAATCAAGCATAATCCACTTTCATTTGCGTTATTTCTTATCAATTTCTAGTTTGTTCGGTGGCCCCTAGTTTTGTAATGTATAGTAGTAAAGGGGACCTTATGACACAATTGGGAGTTTTTTTTTATTATGTTTATGATGATAAACTTTTTACAAATCTCTTCCCTAGAAACTAAAAGGATTATGCAATTGAATGGCTTTATTCTCTTCCTCATAGTTCTATTCATTCCTTCAATGATTTGGCCAATGCTTTTGTTCATCACTTTAATGTCAATATTGGTTTTGTTGGTACTCAAATTTGCAAATTATAAAACCCTAAAGATATGCCAAATCTTATGATTATGTTTTATATGTGAATTTGGCCAACTAACAGAATTGATCAGATTAATCAAAATTATTTGCACTTTCGGTTCTGTTCAATCCTAGGTGGGTGTTACCTTGTTTCACCAATGACAATTTACTTTCAAGTTTGCTGGTGACTTCATAACAGATTAAGGAGCTTATGTAATTTTGTCAATTAAATCATCCACTTCACTTAACCCAATCTGACATATGATTTGCATTAATGTTTTCTATAAATCTTTAAACCCTACTCCTATAACAGAAAAACAAAATTGGATTTTGAAAATATATACAAGGGAATGATTTTCAAAAGAGAATGACTGGTGCCTGCCTTTGGGTTACGAAGTTTTAACTGTAAGAAGAATATGTGCTTCCCTTTTAGCCAAAACTTGATTTGCTTGGCAATTCTAGGTTTATGACTTGCATAGACATGCAAATATGTAAGTTATCAGGTTCTTTAACAATCCAATTTAACTTTCCAAAGTTACTATGATTCGCCTATAGGATTTTAATCCTTGCATGAAGGAGCCTAATAAACAAACCACACAAGAAACATCAAATGTGTTCTAACAAATCAACAATATACTTGATAGGTTGATTTGAATAACAAAGAAAAAGTAAATTGGAGACAAGCAGATAAATTATTAGCAATCCAATTCAACAAACAAATGAGAGCCAAAAGTTGAGCACTAGAGAATAGCAACTTTTATATTGATTTGCTTCAAAGTATAGGCAGTACAATGTCTCTTTCAAAAAATCAAAATCCTAGATAGATCCCAAGCCATAAGGTCTTGCTTTGAGAGGAACCTCCTGCAACAATATAATGAAAAATGCACGAAATAAAAGAAATAGCAGAACACAAAAGGAATTTATTGATCGCAGGCCACTTCGAGGGGGCAACCTCCTTTGAGCAAACTCAATACAATAAACTCATGGATGCCTTCATTGGCCTCAACACGTACTTATATACTAAGTATAATCTAAACAACTATTACTCCCCATGAATGTGGGATAATACAATATACTCACGGGACGACTTACAAAGTATATGCATCCAACAACAATATACTAACAAAGCAAAGAGAAAGATTAAACAAGGGTTCCTAACATCCCCTCCCTCTTATAAAAGCTTTGTCCTCAAATTTTAAGATGTGGAAATTGTTCCTGAATTTGAAGGAGTGGTGCCCATGTAGCATGTAATTCCCTGCCATGCAACCCTAGAGATAAGTCATAGAACGCAGAATTTTTTTTATTTTATTTTTTTAAATAGAAGAAATGTTACAAAATATAACATAGTCTCTTACAACAAGTTAACTAACATCTCTATGGTTAACATGACTACATTGTTGAAATTAAGCAATATTCAACCATATACAAAACTCATTCAATTATGTATGACTACACTACTAATTACTAACATGGTCTAGCTAACAGCCATTATTTGTTCTAATCCAAATGCATCAACTGAATACACCCACACTTTTAATAGAAATAACAATAGTGAAATTAACAAGGTGATAGAGAATAATTTACAAAATTAACTTAGTAGATTACAGATTACAAATCAGAGTACATCAACATTCATCATAAATGAAATGTAAGATACAAACATTTTAGATTAATTTAGACACATGTTTACACGTTTACCATAGTGCTAGATAAAAATCCATACACCAAGTGGAAAGGTACCTCCTCAGCTTCAGAATCCTACATGGCTTAGAGATCTCAACTAATGAAACATTAGTCCTGCGTGGTTAATAAATTTACATAAATAAATATCAACTACTTAAAGGGACAAGCCTAAGGCCCTAAAGGCCAACCTAATGTCTCGGGGGCTCATGATAGCCTTGCCTATGTACGAGCAGTGTAGAGACTTCGTAATTTGGGAAAGACTAACCTTACAACCATAAGGTCGTCTATATACTTAACTCACAAGGGATTCATCAAAATATTTGCAAAGTCAGTATACCACTTAATAATCACACCCTTGAAATTCTCAAATCATATCATTCGATATGCAATAATTAAATTTTGTAAATAAATCAATCTTCTTTCTCTTGCATAAATTTCCACAGGTAAAGATTATGAAAGTCTATCGATCATTTTGAACTTATCATCCTGTATTCAAGTTCTAAGAAATAATTTATCACACTATACGCAAATATACATTTTTATCCATATAACAATTACATAAGTCCTTGTTGACACCACACTAATGCATGAAATATCTACTCTCTTAAAATAATGAATAACATCCTTTACACATATTTAAATAAAGATGACTAATTTAATAATATATATTACTCCTCATCCCAAACATCATAATGACAAACAACTAGAACTTAATGCTAAAGAACTTGTCTAACGAATAAGACTTATCCATCATGAATACCACAACTGGCACCAAACAATACAACAATTCCTAAGTACATACCTTCGTTTGACTAAATAAACCTCGAAGTAAAGAAACATTAGACAGATGAATTTTTCATATATTTAATTTCCTTAAGATTATCACAAGATCAATCCAATCATAGAACAATCTCTTTTTTCAAGGACAAGGTAGATTCTGTACAATTTCAAGAACTAATAGTGTTTGAACTGCACATACAAGCATAGGTAAGCAAACATTTTGCATTCGACTTTACCAAGCAAATGGAGGTATTCAACCCCTAGCAAGATCGATACATTTACACACAAGTATCCCAACCATTTTACAACCCCAACTATGGCCAAGACATAAATAATATAGATAACATGTTAGACTGCTACCCATACAAGAAAAATAGTCCCTTAGTTAAGCATCTCCTAACAGTGGATACATTAGAGTCATTGTGGATACAATAAAGGTCGCAATGGCTATAACAAGTCTTAATATATAAAGATATCTCTAGACATCCTCAAAGAACCATCTTTCCATAGCACATTTATCGAACCTGCTTCATTTTCAATCAGTATTTCCCTCCTAAGCAACCTTCCCTTGATCAAATTCGATACATTTATTAACATTCTGATTTTGTCAATCAACAAAGCAAGTTATTTAAGGAGAATACTCGTTCTGGGTTTTGATCATTTCATGATAAATAAGGTACTTGAGGATATTAGCAGTGATACTATATTTAGAAATTCTAGAATATAGGCATGAGTTAAGTGCATGCTGTTGATAAAATGAAGTAGAATTAAAAGTAGGCTTGCTATACAGAATGGATACATTGGATATGCAAGTGCTCAGATAACCATGCATGCAAACGAATTGCTTTTGCAAAACTCCTAAAAGCAACATCATATACAGGAGTGCTAAGATAGTAAGATATGCGCAAAAAAAGATAAAATAAGATTATAATGTTTTGCCAAAAAAATTGATATGAAAAGGAAAGTGGAGTATGCCTAGACAAGATATGTGAACTATTTGACAGATTACCACAATGAGATGTCATTATATGAAAAAGGAGAATGGCAGAAAGATCTGGTGAAGCAATTGTAATCGGTAGGTGTGGATACAAACTCCACAACCTTTGCTAGCATATAACACTGCGTGCTCAAACGGAAGCTAAGAATAGTGTATGGTCATCCATTGCGTCATCATGAAAAGTAGGCATTAGAATAGGAATAGCTTTGGTATTGTCCACATAGAAATAACTTATTCAAGGTAACAATCATATCATAAAGAGATCAAAAGCTGGGAAAGGAGCAAGTATGAAATAAGTAGATTGAATATGAAGGTCAGATTTTCAAAAAAAACATGTGTGCTGGATTGAATGTGGCTTAAAGTACAGTAATGATCTCAGTTTTTTAATGAAGGCACCATATGGAGTTTAAGCATAAAACACCTTCGCATTACAGATATCCATCTCTTCTAGAACTATGTTACAAAGGGAGAAGCAATCAACACCTGAAAGGAGACAAAAAAAAATACTATTGAGTATTGTATCAACATTAGAAGGTAATGTGTATTATAGTAGATGAACAAACTATCCATAAAGATTATCAAGACGACACGAGTAAATCTATAGGTTGTTTAAGAAATTTCAGGCTATTGCAAATGAACTATACAGAGTGACCACAACAAGGCTAATCTAATTGATCAGATTGTTCCAAATCAATATGCTGGACAAAGAGATTCCTCAGGAAGATAGATATTCATACCAAAAGAATGGAGATCATAGGTTGAAGTAAGGCATGCATGTTCGACCGATCACCCATTTCCCAATGAATAGAGCTTCTACCTTGTTTTCTTATGACTGTTCCATTTCTCCTTTACCGTTTTGGCATTTTTCCCCAACTCCCTTCTCCGCAGGCGACAGATCAACTTCCACGATCAAAACTGTCTCCATTTCTTCACAATCACTTGCTTCATCCACCCATAATTGCCTTCTGAAAAACCCCCTGCCCATTCAAAATCCCTGCTTACAAATAGGAGTCCCCCCCTTATATGCCCCCGCACAGACCAAAATAGACCCCCCACGATAATTGCCAAGAAGCACTATATTTAGACTTCAACTTAAAAAAAACATGACAACAGACAAGGAGTAAAGAAAAAGGCCAGAACCATTATCGACTATCACGTGTTGGGCTGCACATAACAGATACGTTACACCAACAGTTTATACGCCACTAATCTAGGAAAGATTTTGATATGGGTTTCTAAATCGGCCTCTAAATTTGTGGATAAAGGTAATTGTGGATCAAAGACTAGACTCGGTCACAATATATCTTCTCAAGAGAATCTCAGTTGTTGGTTAACTATGAAAGCGTTACATAGTTACAAATTTTGTTATATAAAAACATTTAAAGCATCATCCAGGAACATGTAGTAAATAATAATTTCAATCCATGAGATTACAACTCATATTCGATGCTATAGGCTAGGCGCACGTATGGTTTGTAATGCCAACAAGAATGTGTTCTAAGGAAAATGGAATGATCACTGAATATGCAAAAATATAAAATAAGTGATTTCAATTGATAGGTGCCAAGCCAAATATCACTTATTTTCTAGGACACAAATAGTTTGACCGACTGTCCCAAGTGCGCCATCAAATGGATTGCAAATCATGGAATAACGGACCAAACATGTGAATTGTGACATAAAGCTTTGAAGAGATGTTGTGGAATAATGTGCACAGTATCAAATGTGGAATTATAACGAAAAACCTTCAAACTAGATCGGATAGCAAAAAATTGCCAGATGTCCATTTGCAAGTGTCCTGGTTGACATGCAAACTAGAAATTTGATACTTAATGGTTGAGGGAAATCCACACTAAATGGAAACAGCAAGGACAAGAGTAGATCTACAAATCAAATACTTCACCATACAATCACCCTCAAGCATGACAAGGAACATCAATGTGTAAGACAAGACTTAAATATTCTTTTGTTAAACAAATACCCATTCAAACATTCCTAGTACCAGAGATTACCTGTCCTCGTGGTGAAACAAGAATACTGGAAAAGAAGAATAAAATGAATCACATACCCGTATAAAATATGCCTCTCTCACATACATGCAGAATTGTCTTCTGATTGTCATGGGGATATTTCTTGTAGATGAATAGAGCTGCCCTCTAGAAGAAAGTGCCCTCCCTTCCCCGTTCTTTTTTATTCTCCTCTTTCTATCAGCCATCTCTTCTCCAGAATTGTAATACATTCAAAACTCTACTTTTCCACTAACTCTTCCTATTTTCCAAAATTAGTCTCCCTTACTTAGAAACTAGATGATACTCTCTCTCTCTCCATGAAGAGATTGACCTTGCACATCCACGATGAAAATGGAGGGGCACTACATCCTCCCCCCCTAAAACTTGACTTACTCTTGGAAGTCACAAACTAAGGTGGAAACATAATAGATTAGTACTGCAATTTCTATCAAAGCTGATTCATTACATCAAAATAGTATACGCTAGTTTTGCCTTTGAAAATAATTCTTCTCACAAGGATATATACTTATATAGTCTATTTCAAACATGACCTGTCCTTTTAGTTTTCAATGTCACAATATTAACACAATCAAGACTTGTAAGTCAAAATGATTCCATAGTACATAACCACTCAAATTCCTTATATATTAGCATTAACACCCATCAATTTCTTTCTGAACAAAGAAAACATTGCACCCTTTTAGTCCTAACTAGCCCCTTTTAATCCTAATTAGTAGAATTTCTCATGACAGAACATATAAAGATATTCAATTTTCAAATGCATTACCATTTGATTTTCTTTACCCTTAAATTACAATTCCTCTTCCAATACACTCTTTAAGCAGTCAATACTTCAGAATGCTACATTTTCATAACTCACAATATAATTATACACACAAAGCACACAAAATATCCATCATTTACAAACAAGACATTCCACTTTATTCATTTTACGACACTAAATCTCATGACATATTCAACCAAAGATCATGATTTTGCACCTTTCTGAAGTATGGACACACAATTCATCATTTTATAAGTACTATATTCACTATCTTCACATACACACAAATTTACATCACCAGGAACCACATCACAAGGCTACACAAGGGTCCATCTAGATACCGAAAAGTAGCATACTAATCCATGATACATAATCCATGAGCCAAGAGCCAAAATCCATCTCACATAATCCATACCTCACACTTAGTGGCTTGTTGGTGTTAGGCCACACTCACAGGGTGAGACCATCCAAACAAGCCATAATGACCTCTCTCTTGTTGTATAAAGTGGTTAGCCTCCAAGAGATAGTTGTCACACATAGGTGAGTAGTGGGTCCTAGCTGTATAATAGCCTCACATACCCCCATCCTCAAGGTTCCCTGCATCTACTTCCTTGTATACACTCACCAAGTTCGTCTCATACGTCCTTGGAGAGGAATTCACAATACAACACATGGACAACATCAAAAACAATAAGGATAAGCTAGTTTAGCCACCAAGGTCATAAAGAAAGTTTAAAATAAATATTCAATTTCAACAATAAAGAAAGCAATGTGTGCAATATCGACACTAAATCAAATGTACCCACTAGGGTTACTTGCAAATAGATCACAAAGTGTGGCTAAACCATCACAACCAAATAAAAACAAAGTGTCGGCCTTCACAGTCAATAAGAAAAATTATCAATAACCATAAAGAGAGTTCACAATCTTCAAAATAACACTGTACAACACTATGTGACTAGATACTAGCCACCAAACGAGGAAGGAGGGAGCATCGTCAGGCTATAGTAGTAGCCCTCATGTGGTGTGGAGTGAGTACGCCATCCACATGGCTCAGAGTGTACTTCTCGGCTACACCCTGCATCACATCGTCACGCGACATGGACTAGCCATGTGGCCCACGCACTCCTTGGCTTCCTGCATGGAATGTGCACCTCGACCACATCTCGTATCTCGTCTCAGCGTGGCGTGGTCATACACCAGCCGGAGAAGGCACGTACTGGTCATATACCGCTTGGCAGTGTGTCTGTGGATCCGCGGAAGTAGGCACATGCAGAACACACCCCACATAGCAACACCTCATGGAAAAGGCACATGCAGGTACTCGCTGTAGCTAGAGGTATACATGGCTAGGACATACCCATATGCTAACCGAACCAAACACTATCGAAAGCAAACATGAGTATCCCTCTACAAGTGTGTGAGGCCCCATTACGCTCATCACACAAGTAGACTATAACATAATCTCATAGTGCACGTTCACGTGTCTATGCATGTGGCATCGTGTCCTCGAGCCCAGCTTGCTACCATTAGCAACACGACATCATCACCAACACTGTGTTAGAACATTAGTGGGGTGTGGCATCGTACCTATTGCATCATGTTGGAACATGTACAAATACGGAATCTATCTCAACATGGGTAACAAATCTCCCTCCACATGCTAGAACTCAAATATACATGGGGCACCTGGTCTCACTTGGGTTATCCATGCAGATCCTAGACCCCGGCCCCCAAGTGACAACTCATGTCATCACATAGTTCCAATTGGGTTGTCCATGCAGGTCCTAGACCGCGGCCCCCAACTGACAACTTATGTGGCATATCATACCTTTCGTGAAGATAAGGTAAATGATTCTCCAAGAAATACCATCCAGATGCTTAGAAACTGTGGGGATTTAGGCTAACACATGTGGATCAAGTACCCTGATCCATCATAAGAGGAAGTAGTGGGTACATTTCCTCAAGTTTGGTTGAGCGAGGGACCGCTCTGCGCCATCATAAGCGTATGCTGCACACTCCGCCCAAGGAACTTTGTAGCTACTATACCCCTTCACAGATTGAGGGACTAGAGAACCAAAAGAAAAGAATCTATGAATCTAACTTTTGGTTACTCTTATATATATATTTTCAACCACACAAGGGTTGGCCCTCAATCAGGTAACAAACATACAAACACACATAATGGTATGGTTAATCCCACACCTAAAATACACATATTCCCCATAGATGGGTACCCAGTATCTCCATCCTAGGGCACACAAAGCAAGTACAGGGTATTCACAACACTCAACCAATACACATTTACTAGTTTCTCATATTTACAGGGGAGGATTACATGTACATACATAAATCCCTCTCTACCATAAGTGCATTTATTTCCATAACCAATGTGATTCCCTTTGCAAAATCATAACATTACTTGCTATCCCCTTCCCTTTTCCAGTTTTCTTCCACTCTACTTTTCTACATTTCACACGATGCTGAAAATCAATATCATGATCAGCTTTCCAATACATCAAACTGGGTGTTTAGATCAAAGAATGGTATCCTACACAAGAGTTCCTACCACATGCATAAGAAGTATTACTATGACTAAACATGGGCGACAGCATTAACCAAAGATCCCAGTGTTGCAACCTAGCTCTAATACCAAATGTAATGCCCCGCCATGCAACCCTAGAGATGAGTCATAGAAGGTGGAATTTTTTTTTTAAATAGAAGAAATGGTACAATATATAACATAGTCTCTTACAACAAGTTAACTAACATCTCTAGGGTTAACATGACTGCATTGTTGAAATTAAGCAATATTCAACCATATACAAAACTCATTCAATTATGTATGACTACACTACTAATTACTAACATGGTCTAGCTAACAACCATTATTTGTTCTAATCCAAATGCATCAACTGAATACACCCACACTTTTAATAGAAATAACAATAGTGAAATTAACAAGGTGATAGAGAATAATTTACAAAATTAACTTAGTAGATTACAGATTACAAATCAGAGTACATCAACATTCATCATAAATGAAATGTAAGATACAAACATTTTAGATTAATTTAGACACCTGTTTACACGTTTACCATAGTGCTAGATAAAAATCCATACACCAAGTGGAAAGGTACCTCCTCAGCTTCAGAATCCTGCATGGCTTAGAGATCTCAAACTGCACATCTAATGAAACATTAGTCCTGCGTGGTTAATAAATTTACATAAATAAATATCAACTACTTAAAGGGACAAGCCTAAGGCCCTAAAGGCCAACCTAATGTCTCAGGGGCTCATGATAGCCTTGCCTATGTACGAGCAGTGCAGAGACTTCGTAGTTTGGGAAAGACTAACCTTACAACCATAAGGTCGTCTATATACTTAACTCACAAGGGATTCATCAAAATATTTGCAAAGTCAGTATACCACTTAATAATCACACCCTTGAAATTCTCAAATCATATCATTCGATATGCAATAATTAAATTTGTAAATAAATCAATCTTCTTTCTCTTGCATAAATTTCCACAGGTAAAGATTATGAAAGTCTATCGATCATTTTGAACTTATCATCCTGTATTCAAGTTCCAAGAAATAATTTATCACACTATACGCAAATATACATTTTTATCCATATAACAATTACATAAGTCCTTGTTGACACCACACTAATGCATGAAATATCTACTCTCTTAAAATAATGAATAACATCCTTTACACGTATTTAAATAAAGATGACTAATTTAATAATATATATTACTCCTCATCCCAAACATCATAATGACAAACAACCAGAACTTAATGCTAAAGAACTTGTCTAACGAATAAGACTTATCCATCATGAATACCACAACTGGCACCGAACAATACAACAATTCCTAAGTACATACCTTCGTTTGACTAAATAAACCTCGAAGTAAAGAAACATTAGACAGATGAATTTTTCATATATTTAATTTCCTTAAGATTATCACAAGATCAATCCAATCATAGAACAATCTCTTTTTTCAAGGACAAGGTAGATTCTGTACAATTTCAAGAACTAATAGTGTTTGAACTGCACATACAAGCATAGGTAAGCAAACATTTCGCACTCGACTTTACCAAGCAAATGGAGGTATTCAACCCCTAGCAAGATCGATACATTTACACACAAGTATCCCAACCATTTTACAACCCCAACTATGGCCAAGACACAAATAATATAGATAACATGTTAGACTGCTACCCATACAAGAAAAATAGTCCCTTAGTTAAGCATCTCCTAACAGTGGATACATTAGAGTCATTGTGGATACAATAAAGGTCGCAATGGCTATAACAAGTCTTAATATATAAAGATATCTCTAGACATCCTCAAAGAACCATCTTTCCATAGCACATTTATCGAACCTGCTTCATTTTCAATCAGTATTTCCCTCCTAAGCAACCTTCCCTTGATCAAATTCGATACATTTATTAACATTCTGATTTTGTCAATCAACAAAGCAAGTTATTTAAGGAGAATACTCGTTCTGGGTTTTGATCATTTCATGATAAATAAGGTACTCCATTAGGACTGATGATCTTATAGAGGGGATTATTATCTCAGGTGCCAAACTGCAATAGATCCACCGAAATCTCTAATATACAGTTTCCTGTGAGTGAATGGATGGCATAAAAAGGACGTCTTATACGACTCCAGGCATAATCATATACTAGCTTTTATTTGGTCATGGGCAGATTCTAGAAAATTGAAAGGAATATAATTCTACCGGTAATAAAGAAAAATGTTACTTGAGGATATGAGCGGTGATACTATATTTAGAAATTCTACAATATAGGCATGAGTTAAGTGCATGCTGTTGATAAAATTAAGCAGAATTAAAAGTAGGCTTGCTATATGGAATGGATACATTGGATATGCAAGTGCTTAGATAACTATGCATGCAAATGAATTGCTTTTGCAAAACTCCTAAAAGCAACGCCATATATAGGAGTGCTAAGATAGTAAGATATGTGCAAAAAAAGATAAAATAAGATTATAATGTTTTGCCAAAAAAAAATGATGTGAAAAGGAAAGTGGAGTATGTGTAGACAAGATACGTGAACTGTTTGACAGATTACCACAATGAGATGTCATTATATGAAAAAGGAGAATCGCAGCAAGATTTGGCGATAAAAGATTTAAAGACATCCAAGCAATTGCAATCGGTAGGTGTGGATCCAAACTCCGCAACCTTTGCCAGCATATAACACTGCGTGCTCAAATGGAAGCTAAGAACAGTGTATGGTCATCCATTGCATCATCATGAAAAGCAGGCATTAGAATAGGAATAGCTTTGGTATTGTCCACATAGAAATAACTTATTCAAGGTAACAATTATATCAGAAAGAGATCAAAAGCTGGGGAAGGAGCAAGTATGAAATAAGTAGATTGAATATGAAGGTCAGTTTTTCAAAAAAAACATGTGTGCTGGATTGAATGTGGCTTAAAGTACAGTAATGATCTCAGTTTTTTAATGAAGGCACCATATGGAGTTTAAGCGTAAAACACCTTCGCATTACAGATATCTATCTCTTCTAGAACTATGTTACAAAGGGAGAAGCAATCAACACCTTAAAGGAGACAAAAACAAATACTATTGAGTATTGTATCAACATTAGAAGGTAATGCCTATTATAGTAGATGAACAAACTATCCATAAAGATTATCAAGACGACACGAGTAAATCTATAGGTTGTTTAAGAAATTTTAGGCTATTGCAAATGAACTATACAGAGTGACCACAACAAGGCTAATCTAATTAATCAGATTGTTCCAAATCAATATGCTAGACAAAGAGATTCCTCAGGAAGATAGATATTCATACCAAAAGAATGGAGATCATAGGTTGAAGTAATGCATGCAAGCTCGACCGATCACCCATTTCCCAATGAATAGAGCTTCTACCTTGTTTTCTTACGACTGTTCCATTTCTCCTTTACCATTTTGGCATTTTTCCCCAACTCCCTTCTCTGCAGGCGACAGATCAACTTCCCCTATCAAAACTATCTCCATTTCTTCATAATCACTTGCTTCATCCACCCATAATTGCCTTCTGAAAAACCCCCTGCCCATTCAAAGTCCCTGCTTACAAATAGGAGTCCCCCCTTTAGATGCCCTCGTACAGACCAAAATAGACCCCCTACGATAACCGCCAAGAAGCACTATATTTAGACTCAAACTTAAAAAAAAAGCATGACAGGAGACATGGAGTAAAGAAAAAGGCTAGAACCATTATCGACTATCACGGATTGGGCTGCACATAACAGATACGTTACACCAACAGTTTATACGCCACTAATCTAGGAAAGATTTTGATATGGGGTTTCTAAATCGGCCTTTAAATTTGCGGATAAAGGCAATTGTGGATCAAAGACTAGACTCAGTCACAATATATCTTCTCAAGAGAATCTCAGTTGTTGGTTAACTATGAAAGCGTTACATAGTTACAAATTTTGTGACATAAAAACATTTAAAGCATCATCCAGGAACATGTAGTAAATAATAATTTCAATCCATGAGATTACAACTCATATTCGATGCTATAGGCTAGGCGCACGTATGGTTTGTAACGCCAACAAGAATGTATTCTAAGGAAAACGGAATGATCACTGAATATGCAAAAATATAGAATAAGTGATTTCAATTGATAGGTGCCAAGCCAAATATCACTAGTTTTCTAGGACACAAATAGTTTGACCGACTGTCCCAAGTGCGCCATTAAATGGATTACAAATCATGGAATAACGGACCAAACATGTGAATTGTGACATAAAACTGAGAAGAGATGTCGTGGAATAATGTGCACAGTATCAAATGTCGAATTATGATGAAAAACCTTCAAACTAGATCGGATAGCAAAAATTGCCAGATGTCCATTTGCAAGTGCCCTGGTTGACATGTGAACTAGAAATTTGATACTTACTGGTTGAGGGAAATCCACACTATATGGAAACAGCAAGGACAAGAGTAGATCTACAAATCAAATACTTCACCATACAATCACCCTCAAGCATGACAAGGAACATCAATGTGTAAGACAAGACTTAAACATTATTTTGTCAAACAAATACCCATTCAAACATTCCTAGTACCAGAGATTACCTGTCCTCGTGGTGAAACAAGAATACTGGAAAAGAATAATAAAATGAATCACATACCCGTATAAAATATGCCTCTCTCACATACATGCAGAATTGTCTTCTGATTGTCATGGGGATATTTCTTGTAGATGAACAGGGCTGTCCTCCAGAAGAAAGTGCCCTCCCTTCCCCGTTCTCTTTTATTCTCCTCTTTCTATTGGCCATCTCTTCTCCAAAATTGCAATACATTCAAAACTCTGCTTTTCCACTAACTCTCCCTATTTTCCAAAATTAGTCTCCCTTACTTAGAAACTAGATGATACTGGCTCTCTCTCTCCATGAAGAGATTGTCCCTGCACATCCATGATGAGAATGGAGGAGCACTACATAGCATCCTCTGGTTGCATTCCATGCCACTGAATTAATACCTTTGTGATGGATCGAGAGCGAAGCTGATGAGTACGTCTGTTGAAGATTGCCTCTGGCTCAAAAATGATGGATCCTTCATTATCCAGTTCTAGTAAAATAGTTTGTGCTCTGATGTTGGTGCCAAGAACTTTCTTTAGACAAGAGACATGATTTACTAGATGAACGCAGGAAGAAGGAGGAAGCTCCAATTTATAAGCAATTGACCCAATCTTCTGAAGAACCTTATATGGCCCATAGAACTTTGGAGCTAGCTTATGACACCATTTGAGTTTCAGGGGGGATTGCTTGTATGGCTGTAGATGAAGAAAAACCATATCACCTACTTGAAAAGTGCGCTCAGAACGGTGCTGATCAGCTTGTTGTTTCATTCAATTTCTTGCCATGTGAAGATTGTCCTACAAAATGTGAAGAATCTGATCTCAAGTTCAGAGAACCGTGTCAATTGCCTGAACTCGTGAACTATTGGGGGTGTATGGAAGGAGCACTGGCGGTGCCTAACCATAGACTGCTTCATATGGAGTCATTTTAGATGCAGTGTGGTAGGAGGTATTGTACCACCATTCAGCGAGAGGGAGCCACTTTGCCCACTAATGCTGTTGTTCTGAGGTGAAGCAACGAAGATAAGTTTCAAAACATTTGTTGATAACTTCAGTCTGACCATTTGTTTATGGGTGATACCATGAACTCATCTTCAGTTTGGTGCCAGTGTGGCAAAATAGTTCTGTCTAAAAATGACTGGTGAAAGTTGCATCACAATCTGAGACAATGGAAGAAGGGATTCCATGAAGACGGAATATCTGGTCCATGAAAATCTATACGACTGAGGAGGCCGTATAGGGATGGCTAAGGGCACAAAAATGACTATATTTGGAGAGGTGATCAATGACAACCAAGATCACTGTCTTCCCTCTAGATTGAGGGAGCCCTTCAATGAAATCCATAGAAATATCTGTCCAAATCCATGTAGGGATGGGAAAAGGTTTGAGCAATCCAGGAAGGAGTGTCGTTTCACCCTATTGTGCTGGCAGGTATTACATTCAGCCACTATCTATTGAATTGCCCTTTTCATTCCCTTCCAAAAGAAGTTACGCCATGCTCGCTCATAAGTTTTGAGGAACCTAGAGTGACCTACCAATGGAGAAGCATGGAGTTCATAGAAGACAGCCTGTTGAAGATCTATGCTCTAGGGAAGCACCAGACGACCCTTGTATCTCAGAGAAGCACCATCCCAAGAGTAATGTGGTACAGCAGAAGGGTTATTAGCCAACTGTTGGATGATTTGAGATAATGAAGAGTCATTGACATAGCCCTGCTAGACAGATTCCAACCAATTTG
The DNA here is from genome assembly GCA_027924645.1 of Cunninghamia lanceolata. NCBI lineage: Eukaryota > Viridiplantae > Streptophyta > Pinopsida > Cupressales > Cupressaceae > Cunninghamia > Cunninghamia lanceolata. The sequence goes on along the minus strand of BSBN01000584.1, from coordinate 12,982,279 downwards.
GAACAGGCATAGAAATAGCTAAAAGAGAAGCTTGGTCATCAAATGTGCGAGAAAGAGCATCTACCACAATATTGTCCTTACCCTTCTTGTAAGTGATCTCATAGTCATAACCCATGAGTTTGCTAACCCATTTCTGTTGTGCTGGGGAGGAGACCCATTGTTCCAGGAAATATTTCAGACTCTGGGGATCAGTCTTGATGCAGAAATGATTCCCTATTAGGTATGGCCGCCACTTTTGTACTGCAAGAAAAATAGTCATCACTTCCTTCTCATATGTAGAAAGTACTAAATTCTTCCCTGAAAGGGCTTTGCTGGTGAATGCAATGGGATGTTAATCTTGAAGGAGAATAGCACCAAGTCCATTGCCGCAAGCATCACTCTCAATAGTGAAGGTCTTGAAAAAATCTGGCATAGCTAGAACAGGTGTAGTACACAGCTTGTTTCAGTTTTCAAATGCACACTCAGCAACATGTGTCCATATAAAAGCATCCTTTTTCAATAGAGTTGTTAATGGAGCTGCAATCTTCCTGTAATCCTTGACAAACTTGTGGTAGTAGCCAGTCAGTCCCAAAAAACCACAGAGGCTCTTGACTGTCTGAGGATGTGGCCAATTTTTCATGGCATCTATTTTGGCAGGATCCACTCGAACCCCTTGGGCTAAAACAATACACCTGCGATACTCCACTTCCTCCTACCCAAAAACACATTTAGACTATTTTGCACAGAGATGATGATCAGAGAGAAGTTGCAGTACAAGATTTAGATGCTAGAGATGCTCAGCCCATGTTTTACTATAGATGAGGATATCATCAAAGAAGACCAAAATGAATTTCCGCAAGTAGGGTCGGAATATTTTATTCATCAATGCCTAGAATGTGGAAGGAGCATTAGTGGGCATGACCAAAAACTCATAGTGGCCATCATGCTTGTGGAAAGCCATTTTAGGGATATCATCCTCATGAACCCGAATTTGATGATACCCAGAATGAAGATCCAACTTGGAGAAAAAATGAGTGCCATGAAGCTCATCAACAACAGGAATCAGAAACTTATCCTTGATTGTGATGTGTTTAAGTGCTCAGAAGTCAATGCAGAGGTGCCATGACCTATCTTTTTTCCAGACAAGAAGAACTGGTGAAGAAAAGGAACTGGTACTAGGGCGAATAATACCTTGCTTTAGTAAGTCCCAAATGAGCATCTCAATCTCTGTCTTTTTGTGAAATGGGTAGCGGTAGGGCCTGATGTTAGGGGGAACACTTCTAGGAAGGAGATGAATATGATGGTCCTCTGGTCATGAAGGTGGCAATCCCACTAGTTCAGCAAAGACACATGCATATCTATCCAGAATTTACTGTAGATCCGAAGGAGTAGTGGAGACCGTTGATGGTTGCATCTGAATGGAATGGAGCTGAGCAATGACACCATGTGAATTCTTCTTGAGGAGCTTTTCCATGCAATGTGAACTAATGATGCTGAGAGACCCTGGTTGTAAGCCCTTCAATGTGTGTTTTTTCCCATTGTCTGAAAACTACATCCAAAGTTCAGCAAAATCCCATAAGATGGGTCCAAGTGTGCGTAACCATTGAGCGCCCAAAACCATATCACATCTGCCTAAGGGCAAGGAAAACATGTTAGAGTGGAAGTTATAATCTCCAATACAGATACGCACATTGTGACACTTCCTTTGCAAGGTAATGTGCCTCCATTGGGAATCATGACTTCAAAGCTGGAGCAAGGATGGACAAAATAATCAGTTTGTTTGGTGATCTGAGAGTCAATGAAGTTATGAGTGCTACCAGAATCAATGAGTATTGTAAGAGGGAGCTTCTTGAAGTAACCCTTGACCTGAATGGTATGTGGGGTGGTGACTCCTGCTAAAGCATGGAGAGAGATCTCTAGGTGGTCATCTTGAGAAGGAGGGTCAACAAGCAGCTGTTGAATGTCGACCTGATCATCTACTGTATCCTGAGCATCTTCATAAACTTCAGTTGCAGGCGGAGAATCCACATCCAAGAGATAGAGGTTTTTCTCAACACATCTATGTCTCTGAGTGAATTTCTCATCACAATTATAACAAAGCCCTTTTTCTCTACGTGCCCACATCTTTGCTTTAGACAAATGCTTGATAGGAGTTATTCTAGGAGCTAGCGTGATTGGAGGTCTTTGGGAAACCATATTTCTGAATGGAACAAAAATGGATTTGGAGCACTGTTGAGTTGTGATCTTGTCCTCTACCAACTTAGCCAACCCTAAGGCTTCCATCATTGTACTAGGACAGAACATTTTAACCTCAGATCGGATTGAATCCTTCAGACCACTGACAAAACAACTCCTAAAGAATTCATCAAACAATCCCTCTGTATGATTGGTCAGTTTCTCAAATTCTATCTGATATTCTCTCACAGTGCCAGTTTGGCAAAGTTTAGTGAGTGCTCCTGTGAAGTCATCAAAAGCGCTAGGTCCAAATAGTTGCAAAATGAGTTTATAGAAATCTGTCCATTTTGGCTCTTCATGAGCCTTGATGTACCAACAGAACCATTGAAGGGCTTCATGTTCCAAATGAAAAGATACAAGTGGGACTTTGTTGACATCAAAAGTATTATGCAGACTGAAATATTGTTATGCCCGGTATATCCATCCAGTCAGATCATCACCATTGAAGTGAGGAAAATCAAGCTTCGGCCCACAAAAATTGCTGGAAGAAGAGAACCCAATGTCTGCAAAAGACTGGCTACTATCTATTGTTCATGGCTAAATGCTAAAGATTAAGGCTGAGAATTTTTTCATCTAGATCTTGAAGTTTGGTTTTGAGGGCTGCAAGTTCATCCTCCATGTTTTTTGCTCCAGCGCAGGTGAACCATAACTAGGGGTTTTTTTGTTTTTTTTGGGGGGGAATGGGTAGAAAAACAAAAACAGAGACTTTTTTAGTAAAGGAAAATTTGGATTTGGGAAAAACCTTGATGGGTAATTGGGGTTTGACTAGGTTTTGGACACTTTCTGAGGCACAGGGAAGCAGAAAATGGGGATTTCAGAAGTGGGGTAAAGAATGGGAAAATTTGTCCAAGAGGGACAAAGGAGCATAAATAGGAAATGAACACTGTGGCAAAATTTGAAGGCGATTGGGTGAGAATCGAAGAAGTTATGGCAAACCCTAAAAATAGACAAATGTGGGATTTCTGGCTATAAGTGGAATTTGGGATAGGGTCCTCAAGGAAGGAAAAATGTAGAATGGAATTTTAGTGGTTCCAATAAATTTTCAGAGGAAATGGAGCCAAAGCAAGGAAGATATGGCAAAACAGTAGGGGTCATTGCCCTTTTCGCTAGCAGGTCCTCTTAATGGGCCAGCTACTTTGGGGTTCCTCTGGTACTCCTCACAATGATTTTTAGGGCTATGCCCAGGCACTTCCCACAATTAAGTGGATAGGGATTATTCCCTGATCTGAACCTGCAATTGAAATGAACAATACAGATGCAAAGAAAAAATAACTACTGTAATAATCACAGTGCCTGGAGGCCACTGTGAAAAAAAATTTAGCAGAAATTCCACCCAGCGAGCCTAAGAAAGCGCTCTGATACCAGATGAGAGGAACCTCCTACAACAATATAATGAAAAATGCACAAAATAACAAAAATAGCAGAATACAGAAGAAATTTATTGATCATAGGCCACTTCGAGGGGGCAACCTCCTTTGAGCAAGCTCAATACAATAAAGTTGTGGATGCCTTCATTGGCCTCAACACGTACTTATATACTAAGTCTAATCTAAACAACTATTACTCCCCATGAATGTGGGATAATACAATATACTCACGGGACGACTTACAAAGCATATGCGTCCAACAACAATATACTAACAAAGTAAAGAGAAGGGTTAAACACGGGTTCCTAACATGGTTTCCTTTTATAAAGGAAGCAACAAGCTTCAGACCTTTCACATTCAAAATGGCTCTTTGTATTCCTAACCCTTGATATTACAATAATTACATTTTATAAGTCCAATTTAGATTTTCAAATATATTTGAATACATTTCGAAAACATGAAGAAAACATAAAAGAGACAAAAAGAGAGCGTTCAAGATGTGGTAGTGCTATTTAATGCCAACATATGGCTCATTGCTCCTCTACACCTGAACCTGTGCTATTGATGATTCATCTCTACGATATTTCTCCTCCCATTTATATATTATAAAATCACCAAGCCATTGGTAAGCATCAATCTGAAGCAAGTTCTCCTAGTGATCTTTCTATCTTTTATCAAGCAAAGCTCTGACATCCATCACAAATTTTCCATACCCAGCATCCAAGACAATTACTCAGTCCAATATCATGTTGAAACTGAGAATGCTGACATCTCCATCCTTCCTCAAAAAATCCATGACTTCGAATACTGTTTGGTAGAATTCCATCTTCCATGTGTCAAGACTTTTCATTTTCTCTTCTTCTATCAGTATGAAAGGAATAAATTTATGCTTGAAAGTAGTAAAGAATTCAACCTTTGCTTGCATCTTCTGGCTTTCCTGATTCACATACTAGTATTCATCAATGATCATTTTGACCATTTGCTCAGTGGGCTTAAAATATTTACCTAGGCATCATGATTCATTTGCACTACTAAGCACATCATAACCAAAGTGTGATGATGGGGTTACTATTTTTTATACAACAAATCCAAAATAGAAAAGTTTATCTTCAATTGCTCAATGGCCTGAGATAAAGAAGAGTAGCAATCATGCACACTCCCAAGCTTATCCACAACCAATTTTACTCTATGCTCCAAAATTTTCTCAAAACTTTCAAAAACTTTCATCTTTGCCTCATTCTCTATCATTTCATTTTGTTTATTCAAACTTTTAATTTCCTTTTCAAATTTCAATCTTGTTGCATTAAATTCTTCAGTAGACACTATGACATCATTGAATGTTTGTGGCACAGGGGGCTAATAGGGTATAATGGCTTGACCTTGAGAAGAATTCATAGTGTGCAATTGTTTCTTTAATTTCACATTTTCAAAATACAATTTGTTTACTTCATCATTCATTACTTTATGAGTTTTCTCATAATCTATTAGCCTTTGTTCTAACTTCTTCACAACAACATGCGTAAACATAGTAGTATGAAAATTGAGAGTAGTTGCTTCTGTTGCTAATGTATCTTGAAAATTCTTTACCATAGTTGTACCCCTCATTTCTTGAACAATATCAAGCAATCTTGGTTTGGTTGTATTCTTCTGAGTAGTCTAGATTGCAAGGGTCTCTATCTTCAGATTAAAACCACATCCACTTATGTCATCTTCATAATCAAATTCTAAAACAAGTTGTGGATCATCCTAACTTCTAACTTGGTCAAGCAAAAATACCTTTTTCAATTCAAGGCCAGGGATGATGAGCATATTACTTTTCAAGACCATTTGTCTTGCCTCCTCTGGACTCACATCAATTTCATCTACTTTCAAATCTTTGAAAGTTTGTGCAATGATTTGATCATGTTGTGCTTCATCAGCACCCATTTTATTTATTGCCACTTTTTCAGTAAATATTCTTTCATTTTCATTTTCAGACAAAAATCCTTAAACTCTAGAGTTTTAATGAAGTCGTCATCTTCTATGAACCTCATGGATGCTATAATCCTTTCATCCTCCAACTTTGGTTCAGCTTGGGTTTGCTCACCCTTCCTAGCCTTAGGATTATGTGCATCAATGGGTTGGCCAACCAATGGCTAATCAACCTCTTGCTCATCTCCCATGTGCCTCAAGATGTTAGGCACCTCATTAGTATACCCCACCTATTCAACCATTTCATAGGGGACAAGTGGAGATACCTCTTCTATCCACTGCTTCTTTGTTGGTGGTGATTCTGCAACCTATGGATCTTGCACTGACAAAACATCAGGAGTAGACATATGAATCTCAATCCTTGTAGACCTTTTCACTGGAAGTTTAGCAGCCTTAGGAGGCTGCTTCTCATATTTACCATAAATACTTTCAAAATTATCAATGATTGCATCAATTCTCTTTAGAGGGTCTTTTTCTTCAATAAAGAATCCAAGAAATAGGGGATTCTACTTTTTCTTTTCATCTTCAATCTTTTTCAGGATATCCCATTTTCTCTTCCTACTTATACCTCATCAAAAGTGACAAGATTTCTTATCACATCCTCATCAAATAGGACCTAATGGGATACAACCATTTTAGTCAGAATTGATTGTCTCACAAGATTCATATGACCCTTAAGGTCACAATTCCTCTTGATGTCCAATTTCAAAGAATATTTCGCCTTTAAAAAGGTTTGCAAATTTTCAAGAGTGTCAGAGCCAATAGACCAATCACCAAAAATTGTAGCATCAGGTAGAAATATACCTTTCTTTTGTCTTTTCATTACCTCATTTTCCATCCACATCATTTGCCACATAAACTTCATGAATACAATTCTGTCTTATACAAATTTTGGCAATATGTGAGGTGGCTGGGGGAAACCATACACTCTAATTATAGTATGATCTGATATAAAAAAAAACAATTAGTAAAATTACAATTGTGGCCTTGCTCTAGTTTGTGTGCAACCGGCCTCAACATTACCCTGACTTCCTTAGTCAACTTAGGAAACCAAATACCAAGAGAATTCAATATCTTGACAACAAACAAATGATGAAATATAATGTAGTCACTATTCTGGCAACAAGAATCCCACTTATAACACCAATACTGAGTTGGCAATCTTTGTCCTTTCTCATCAACCATACTCAGATCCATTTTTCTTGACCATCTCCCTCTGTTCTGATACATAATCAAGTGACACAAGAAAGAATAGAATTTGAAATCTAAGGGTTGCTTGTTTTCCTTCACACACAAGAATCCTTCATGCAGTTTTTTCTCAATATGAGATGCAAACTCGTATTCACTGTTCACCTCTGGATGTTGTATTTTCATAGCCATCATCATTAAGCTAGTTGGCATTCTTCCTTGTGCATCAATTCCCAAGACTTGGCATAGTGCAAAATAGGTTCTCTTGAAATATACAGCAAATTCTTCCACAGTGAAAGGCTTAATAGCATTTGATGGAATCTCAATTTTTCTATTGTTGGCCCCCCTTCTCATATATATTGGCAATTCATCTCTCCTAAGTGTTTTCCTCAGGCTTGTGTAAACTCGTTCACTTCTCTGCAAATCCACTTGAGTGAGAGCTTTCTTGTTCAACATAAAATAGTCAACAATTGCATTCATGTCTACTATCACCAATGGAAATACATTTCACATTCTAAATATTTTAGTGGTAGGATGGTAATATTGTGCTATTGACCTAATCAATTCTGCATCCACAAATACAACAAGCACCACCAACTTTGCCAAATCCAATTTCCATGGATTTCCCACTGGTCCCTTGCCATCCTTTTTTGCATAAAAATACCAAAACAAATCCCACCCGGAGATAGGAATTATAGCATCTCAACACCCTTCTGTTGCATCTTTGAACATCTTCTTTTGACCCTTATCTATTGACTAAGGCAATACTTCTAGCAAAGATTGTTGAATTGGTCTTTTCTTGGGAACTACAGGCTCATTACCTTTACTGGTAGACTTAGACCTCTTGGGTGCCATGTTTAATGACTTGAACAGGCTAGGGTTTTTCAAAATTCAACTTACTGTAACAGCAACTAAAAAACAAAGCGAAATATATGCCAACTTATAATCAGAGAGTGCAAGAATGAACTTACCTGGTCAATTGTAGTTTGCAGGAAACACACTAAGTTGAGTTGCACCTTCTCCAAGTTACATCTCAATTCTCTGAAATGATCAAATGCTAAGAAATCTTCAAATCTTATTTAGCCAAGGAGTTCATCATACCACCGTTACTCTGGTTTGTGCCATGAGATCATGAAATCTCAGCATTCAATTCCTTTCAAATATTGGCCATTGATTTGATTTGATCTGATGACTGGGTATGCATATCAAGATTTGACAGCAATTCTCTATAACCATGACCCCATATTGAATGTGCTTGCTATTTATTTCTTTTACCATGTCATCATAAGGCTCACCCAGACCAACTGCAGGATAGCCTCTTGCCACTCTACCGTGGGCCTCAATTGAACCCTTGCAAGGACATGGTAAGTGATACCTCCTGATGTTATTACTACAATGCCGCTGGTTACTTTTCAAACCTCCGCAGGACCGCGGGAAGAGTCTATCTACACCTGAACACCGCCAAGCCGCAAGCGTGAGATGATTTATCGACGAGGTAGCAGTAGCTTCTTCATATCAACTGCTTCCTACCACCAAGCCGCAACCTGTTCTTTTATGCTCTGTGGGAATGCAATATGTACCATATTTCATTCATCTTGTTCCCGCATAACTGCAAAAGATATTCAATTAACCTGCGGGACAACGATAATAAACAAAAACACTCATATAGTCAAAAATAGTCAAGATTGTTTCACAATGGCCATGATATATATTCTAGAGATTGGATGTTAGAGCATTTTGGCAAAAGTATGTGTTCCAAGATAGATTGAAGGAAAAGGAGAGCATCAAACCGAATAGGATCAAGCAAATTCAAGGAGGTCCTAACAGGTTTAAAGGTTACAATTTTAGATTTAGTAGGATGTAAACAAGGATCAAATGAGTGCAATCATGATTATGTTATTGGATTTCAAACTTTGTCAACAATGATACACTATCAAATTCCTAATGATGAATTGCAAAGAATATTTGTTAAAGACTTGTTACCTACTATCCAAGATAAGACAATGTACCTAAACAACTATTATTCTTCCATGGATTTGTGTACAAATGTAAGAAACATTGAATTGAAACTTCTTAAGTCTAATGCACTTAAGTATGGATCTCATCTTTCAAAATTTCAATAGGAAAATTTAATTTTCAAAAGGGTGAAAATAAGCAAGAAAATCAACAAAATGCTCACCATGTTAATTTACAGTCAACTTTAGATGTTATTTAATCTAATTCCCAAGGTGAACTAAGGGGTAATCCTATATTATCTATTAATGTAATAAGATCATAGAATACATAAAGGAAAATAGATATGTAAACCAAAACACATTCGAATATAAAAGGGTTCTAACATATATGTCACTTCTATTCAAAATAAACAAAGGAAATATATAGAGAGGTACAAGATGAAAATTTGTTATACCTCTTTTACTCTACAAAATGTACAAAGTAGGCATTTGTTCAAGAATACCATCAGTTATGCTCCATGTAAATGTTGACAAGTATCCAACATGTATGGTGCATTTCTTATATGGATGGGATGAGAACAAATGTACTCAAACTTGTATATATGGTGCCAACTAGATCATTATGGCATGTGGTGTACGTGGACATCACCATGTGTCAGATGCATACAGTGCCAATTATATGATCATGTTTTGCAGTACAAATGTCATTAGGTGGCACACGTGTATGGAAGCATAACATGTGGTTGTTGATGTTCCATGTGTCTAACTAGCCACCAACATGTGTAGCAATGTGTATAGCCACACTATCTAGATCCAGCTTGAAGATCTGTAAACCCTGAATAATGCCCCTAAACCCTAAACCCTAACCCCTAGCCCATAAAACATATATAAACCCTAAATAATGCCCCTAAGCCCTAACCCATAAACCCTAAACCTGAGAAACCCTAAACCCCTAAATCCTAAACTGCAAACCCCTAAACCCTAAACACTAAACCCAAGCAACCCTAAACCTCTATCTCCCTATCTCTATCATTCCTCTACCTCTCAATATCTCTCCCTATGTCTCTAGCCATGTCCCTCACTCTCTATATCTCCCTATTGGTCCTCTCTCTCTCAAAACTAAACTCTAAACCTATAAACCTTAACCCCTAAACTATAAACCCTAAACCCTAAATAATGCCCCTAAACCTTAACCCTAAACCCGAGCAACCCTAAACCTCTCTCTCTCTCTCTCTGTGAACATGAGCAACCCTAAACCCCAAACCCCTAAACTCTAAATCCAATCAACTCTAAACCTCTATCTCCATATCTCTCCCATATCTCCCTATCTCTATTGTCCCTCTACCTCTCAATCCTTCTCCCTATTTCTTTGGACATCTCACTCACTCTCTATATATCTCCCTATCTCTCTCCTCTCTCTCTCTAGATATCTCTGAACCTGAGCAACCTTAAACCCCTAAACTCTAAATCCAATCAACTCTAAACCTCTATCTCCATATCTCTCCCCTATCTCCCTATCTCTATCATCCCTCTACCTCTCAATCTCTCTCCCTATGTCCCTGGCCATGTGCTAAAACCTAAATTTGAGCAATGCTAAACTCATAAACACTAAATAATGCCCCTAAACCCTGACCCCTAACCCCAAGCAACTCTCTCTCTCTCTCTACCTCCTAGTTAAATCATTTTCCTAGCTTTCCTAGTTTTCCTTTTCCTTTCCAATTTCCCTTTAGATCCCACCAATTTTTCCCTATTTTACTATTTTCCACCTCTCCTCTCATCATTCTTCCCATCCAATGAACTTTAGTTTTATCTTTTTTCCATTTCATCCTGCCAATTTATATACTCATCCCTCTTTTTTTATCCTAGTTTTCTTGTTTCCATTTGCTAATTTTTTGATAAGGGGGAGAGAGAGAGAGAGAGAGAGAGAGAGTCCTAGTTTTCTTGTTCATTTCCTTCATCATTAAGGGAGAGGGGGAGATTTGAAGATATAGGAATGATAGGGGGAGAGAGGCAAGAGACAGAGAGATAGGGAGAAACTGTAAACCCTAAATAATGCTCCTAAATCTTAACCCCTAAACCCTAAACCCTATCCCCCTTTCTCTATCATCCCTCTACCTCTCAATCTATCTCCCTATGTCCTTGGCCATGTGCCTCACTCTCTATCTCCCTATCTCTCTTCACAGTCTCCTCTATATCTCCTATCATTCCTCTCTCTCTACAAATGCTAAACCCTAAACCTCTAAACCTGAACCCCTAACCCCTAAACAATAAACCCTAAACCTTAAATAATGCCCCTAACCCCTAACTGCTAAACTCGAGAAACCCTAAACCCCAAACCCCTAAACCCTAAACCCAAGTAACCCTAAACCTCTATCTCCTTATCTCTCCCCTCTCTACCTATCACCTTTGTCCCTCTACCTCTCAATCTCTCTCCCTATGTCTCTGGCCATGTCCCTCACTCTCTATCTCCCTATCTCTCCCCTCAGTCTCCTCTATATCTCCCTATTGGTCCTCTATCTCTCTAAACCTTAACCCCTAACCCCAAAACCATAAACCCTAAACCCTCAATAATACTCCTAAACCCAAGTAACCATAAATTAGGTGCTAAATTAGGTACTAAATCAAGTGCTAAATCAGGCGTTAAATCAAGTGCTAAATTGGGCACTAAATCAGATGCTAAATGAGGTGCTAAATGAGCAGTAAAGTAGGTGTTAAAGTTGGTGCTAAATTAGGCACTAATTTGCACCTAATTTAGCACCTACTTGTCCTGATCGGTGCAAAAAATGCCAAAAATAGCACCATCCTAATAAATAGCGCTGACTTTTTCAAAAAAATGGAGAAAAATACATTAAAACAGTGGGTGGAAACAAAAAATGGAGCAAAAAAGGAGCTAATCACAGGGATTTGCTATAGTGTTTACCCAATCTTGTCCACTTCCTACAACTGTTACAATTTCCTCAACCCATTCAGGTCTCTTGAAAGTTGATAATTAACTATTAGTGTTCCTGTCACTATGGCAACAGGAAATTCCTTCGGCCTAAAACCTGTCATCTGACCTAGCACAATGAACCCAAAAATCAACTGCTAACACAAATTTTGAAAATTAAGAAGATGCCCCTGCATCAAAACTCCCCAGGGGACAAAAATCATGTGCTCCTACACATGGAGTCATCGATCAAACTTATTCCTCACTATTCATTTTCTTCCGCTTCTTCCACAATCTCTTTGGATTACTGGCCACATTCCTCCAATATTATTGTACAACACTGTGGGCTGCCCTCATGAGACTATCTTCATCAATTACTTCCCACTTCCAATCTCTAATTCTCCTTTCATCCACCTTCAACATATCATAACTTAATGGAAAGATTTCCATTCCTTCAACATCACCCACTGCTTCATCAATACTCACCATTTCAACATGTTCATCCAACTTTATTTCCAGCCACTCTTCCTCTATGGCCATTTGCTGCAACATCAAATCATCTTTTGTTTCATTCATCTCAGAATTTGTCATGACTACAACATCTTCAATCTTCATTCCTACAACAACTTTTGTATCATCATCTTCAACCTCCCTCAAGGTGTTCTTGGTTGTCCCACACATTCTCAAACCTTCAACCTTTTCATTCCACTGAGCTCAACCACTATGAGAGTGTTAATCTATAGGTATCCTATTCCTTGTTGGGAATTAACATGTCTCAACCTTTGCAAATTCCTATCATTATTTATTTAATTGTATATTTATTTATTGCCTAATATTGTATTTACTTGCACATTCAGTTTGGTCACTTATTTGAGGTGGCACAATGACATGTCATCTTACCTAGAATGTGATGTGAATGGTCAAGTCAAACCTACATGGATTTGGGCATCCCATTTGAGGTGGCACTATTATGCCATGTGTTGGCATCTTGTGGTATGTGGAAGAGGATATTCCATATGACATAATCTATGACACGTAAGAGACAAGTTTGGAGATTCCTATGATAAGTGGTGACAAGTGTCAGTGAGTATCTTTACATGAGGGAAAGGCATCTTTAGGCGCCCAAGATGGGCTATGACATGTTGTAAGAGGAATATGCTATATTTAGCATTGTATGACAGATTCTCTTACAACATTTAAGGTTGTTATGTTGGGAAAATCTATGACAGCTATAAGATGCGTAAGAGCATCTGTCATAGTCTATTTTTAGACTTGGAGTGCTCCATGTTGGGAAAGTTAAATCTTATATGTATGACAGATGTAAGGGATGTATTTGTAGAAAGGACAAGTGTCCTTTGATGTGGGATAATGGCCATGTGGCAAAGGTGGACGTCTATCCCAAGATGCTTCCAGAATATGCCTTGTAATCTCTATATATTACATAGTTTGGAGTTGTAGTTGCATAGTGTTTTCTTTCAGGTATTGTTATGTTGCTAGAATAACTCCAGATTTGATATTTGAAGACTCTTGGAAGAACTTGCATTACAAGTGTATTGTAAACTGTAACTATTTCAGATAATACATTGTGTAGGTTTTTCACCTGAAAAGGTTTTCTCCACGATACATCTTGTGTCTACTTCTCTCTGTCTACATTCTTGTATTGTGTTTGCTACTATAATATCTCTTATATAAGTTTAATAATGCTACAATTGTAAGGGTTAAAATGAATTTGCATACCTCTCCCCTCATTAGATTAGTTTAGAAAGCAATTTCTGCACACCTAGCTTCCTTTCATTCCTTTGTTGTTGTACATGAAAAGGTGTCTCGACTAGAGTTTTGCAAACCCTAACTAGCTATTGATAAGCCAAACCCTAGTCATAGGATATGCATGAACGGGCAGATTCCAAGAGCAGAAACCTACAAACTAATTACAGAAATGTAGATGAGAGACCACAGTGACTGTGCGCCTAAATTTTAAAGGCCTGGAAGACTAGGGCGCCCATAAAATAGTCCTACAAGTTCTCTGACTATAGAACTATCTGTACTAGGTGTCTAAGTCTCTGTGAAGGATTCCAGATCCCAAACTTGAGGTCCTAAAAGACTTGGGCACTGAGAAATAGTCTTGTGAGTTTTTTGAGGGAAAATTTGTAACTTTCGTGATGATTGTGACTATAATACTTATTTCCTCTTCACACCTTTTCGTCAGATCTTCTTGAATCTAACCTACACAAACAAAAGAATAAGAAAGGTTGTGGCTATATAGGAGTTTGCTTAAGTCAAACCTCATCTTTGGTATTTCTACCTCAACGATAGTCAATGTCAAAGTATGAAGATGTGTGTGCTCATAAACCACAAGTGTAAATATAAACAAATACAAGAGCTTAATGACTCAAGCATCAAGGAATAGATCCACACAATGTTTCACTCAAGGAAACAACAACTTCACCTTAAGGAAATGATATCAATGAAGACTTGTAAAACAAGAAGGCGAGGTAGCCATATCCGCGGAGGATTTTAAAACTCAATTTTGGAGGCTTCAACCCTTCTCCCAATCATACAAAAGGCTTCACAAACCCTGGGAAGAGAAAGATAGACTTAATATCTTGATTCCTAATCTTCACAACATGTCTCCAAGATAGCAAAGATCCAATTCTTCAATGAGCTTCAACACTTTACAAACCTTCAATAGCACTTGTAGCAGAATTTTGACATAGTAAGCTTGCATGATAGTTGTGTGTGATAAAATGATTTTGAATTCTCTTTAAATACCTAACCTTAGAAATGAAGTAAATTGAAATAAAATGCCGACATCGTGCAGGAATGAAATTTTGAATTCAGAATCCTGAAGCACATGACATAAGCTGACACTGAAATAAAATTTAGAATCCTAAGATTTAGGGCAAGACTAGGGCATGAGTGCCCAAGTCTAATCCCCAAATTTTACTCCAGATCAAGCTTAAGGGTGCCCTAAATGTCTAGAATCTATAGTTTATTTCTAGGTTTTGTCAATAATTACTCTGAAATGCGACATTTCCTCTATAAGGTAAACATCAATTAGGGTTTAGATAGGTCCAAAGATGAAAAGGGTTAAGGGACATTAAAAGCTAGGAGCTAAACTTATTGAAATTGTGTGAATCCAAGCTGGAGCACAATTTACGACATAACAATAGGTATGTTTTGGATAATGGTCCTTGGTTTTACAAAAATTTAGGTTTGTTTATGGTACCATGGACTCCCTTCTTTGACCCTGCTAATGAGCAAATTACTAATTTCTCGATCCGGCTATGGCTATACAATCTTCCTCTAATCACGAGGGAGTCTGGACTTATTAAAAATATGATTAGCCAAGTAGGCAAATTTATCAAAATGGATGAGGGACCCTTCAACAAGTGAAAAGGATTCTTTAGGATTTGTGTGATGATCAACATCTTTAACCCTATTACACATATGGTTTCAAGTGCAAGCAGCTTGGGCATAAAATTGTTGGTTGCTCAGTGAAATCTACTTTTGGTTTCTGAGCCATCAACCTCAAAAAATGGGTTTGTAAGAAAGGCAGGCCTGATAATGACTTTCCGTGGAGAAACCATGACATTTTATTGCTCGTCCCACACATCCCTCCTTTAGTGATGTGGTTGCTAGGACTTGTCCTGCTCATGCAAGTTCCCCCTATGGCACAACTCCTGGCCCTCTGGTGGTTCCCCAGGATTATGTGCAGACTTCAGATGGAATGGTTGATCACTAAGATAAGGATCACCTCTAGCAAGCTTACTCTGAGGAGCTAGAATTTGACTTTAATGACACTATGGAGCTCGAAGATGGTCAGGCTCCCACTGATATCATTACCCAGACTATGAACAAGACCTTGAAGTCAAACTTGGGTAAGCTAGCCAAGTGGCAGGATAGGATATCTAAGGCAAAAAAATTAAGGTCGAAAGCACAAGATTCTATAGTTGAGGGTACTCAATGGACTATGGAAGAACTCCTAACTAGGAGCAAACAGAAATAGAAAAAATAAGGTCATTTTGGCACCAGAGTGAGTTAAGTCTGGCTGGGCAAAAAGTACAATGGTAGATTTTTCCTATGTTGTCTCCATTGGAGTTTCTATTTCTTAATGAGCTCTTTCATTTTATTTCTTTTCTATGCTCCCTGCTCTACAAGTCTAAAGCCCTTCTTTGTTATTTATATCATTACACATGGGAGTGGGCCCTCATCCCACATTTTACGGATATATACATATACATATACATATACATATACATATACATATATATAAAATTAATTTTATATATAAAATATATTATTTGGTCGATAGGCCATTCTATATGTACACACATTTTGTAATTGCCAAAAAAATTTGGTAGTCCTAATAAAAAAAAAAAAAATTGGGTAGTCCTCCTGTTTTTTTGTGGTTCAAAAATTTGTGTGGAGATTAAATGCATGGCTATTTTGAGTAGCCACAATTTGTGTGGAAAGTTAAATGCATCCCTATAACACTTAACTTTGCAGATTATAAGTATGGCTTTCACTCCATATTTCAGAAGGGGCATGAGCTGGTCAGTAATTGACCGTCAAGAGATCCTGTTGATTGCAGATGGCGATTGAAGCAAAACTGCTGCACGGCTAAATCTGAAATCCTGTGGCCTTGGTCTATATAGGCATAGGAGCATTTGCCTGGCTTCAGGTAGTTGTAAGATCAAAGGACGTGCCCTTGTCCTTGTAAATTTTGTATAAAACTGCGGCCTTAGTGTTGTTTTCCACAATTTTTTTAAGAAATCATTGTTCAGTTGCAATGAACATTGTAATAACACATAGATGTGGTAAGGATGTTTCCATTGAACTTAAATAAAGCTTTGAAGATTTCGAAACCTAAAAGATTAGTATTACATGCTATTATAGTGGGCGAAAGGCCCACTGTATGTAGTAAGAAATCAATGTTATTCTATATCTTATTTACGGAATAAGCAAGAACATTAGGGTGCCTCTTTAGCATCTGGCCGATCTCCTCCTCGGAAAAACCAAAATGTGCTATGTGCTTTACTTTCTTTTCCAAATTTTCAAAACTATTGCAAGTGCTTTGGCCAAGGCCATAACAAATGCCATAGATCCTTCTGAAATGCCCATGTTCTTTACATATTCTACTCTAGGTTTAACCAATCTCTCCACATCAGAGCCCATAAGATCAGGTACTTGTTTGATTGCCTTTCCCAGATTGGCTTTTGACCCCCCTAGCCTTTCCAAATATTGGAGTCTAGGAATTAATTTCTTATGTAAACTTAGATTGAGTATCGTAGGCCTCCGGGATATGACATATACCATGTCATGGTGAGTAAGGCCTAGAGTGTTTATTAACTTGAGCTTGGGCTTCAACAACCCATCGGCTTTGAGTTGAAGAATAGCTGGGTTTCTAATAATGGTTTGCTTGAGCTTATTTTCAGTGAATCCCAAGTCTCTCAACAGCTGCACGGCCTCTTGAGTAGTGTGGGCGTACCTGGTCCTCATCAGTTCAGCTTTTCTTCCCATGACTTGTGTGACTTCAAATGGGCAGAACCCACATTCATTTAGCAAAAATTCTGTGATAACACTCAGTTGGGGTTGGGTGTTTTGGGTAGCAGTGATATCATTCTAATCACATGTGGATTTTGTATTGGATGATGAGAAAAGTGAGATTCTTCCAAAATCTATTTGAAATGTAAAAGAAGGTGGTAGTCTTGATTTTGAAAGAAGATATCTGAGTATGGAAATCAGCATTGCCATTGTTATATTTGTAGGTAGATTCTTGTCTGCCCTTCCACAACTCACATGGGATTAAAATGTAAAATTGAAGAACAGAGTGATGGACAGCATAAACATAAACAGTACGAACGAATTTGATGGCTTAAATGTTAAGCCTTAAAATTAGGGCTTAAGCTTTAGGCGGCGAAAGCCTGCAACTCCAATGGGGTTAAGCCGCTGTCTCTCTTAGAAAATTTAAATATAACACTTAGTTTTGTAGATTATAAGTATGGCTTTCACTCCATATTTTGGAAGGGGCATGAGCACATTCTATTTAGTGCCTGTGCAGATGAAACCACACAGAAACAACAGCACCATTTCCTCCTTCAGCACCACATTTGTTTTCTCCATGCATCAAATTCAAGAGATGGAAATATAAGCAAACAAACACTGGTATCCTTGATTCATTCTTTATTTCCATGGAAGACGTGAATGTAATAAGTTCCAGGGTTTTGCTCCACAGGTTTTTCAAAGAGTGCCCGCATGGGAGAAGAGAATGCCGGCGGCCATGGCATCGCCTTTCTCATGACACCCTCGCCCCCACTCTCTGGTGCTCACTCTACCGAGTACATCGGTCTCCTTCCTCAACTTTAACAGCAACGGCCAAGACTCACCAGTAGCAACTTGGAATTTCAGACCAGCATGAGCGTCATTTTCCATGGCTGAAATAATATTATTTATGAGTTTTAAAGTTTTAAATCGTTTAATATGAAATACTAAGTATTATGTAATGATTTTTTAAATTTTTTTGCATGGATGAAATGAGATTTGATTTTATTCTTTTAAACTTCCAACTTAGAAATTAAAAACTTAGAGATTTATTAGAATAGAAATTAAATCCATTTCCCTTTAAAACAGTATCTTTCTTTTTTAGAATTTTATTTGGGCGATAGGCCATTCTATATGTGCACACATCTTGTAACTACCAAAAAAATTTGGTAGTCCTAATAAAAAAATAATTAATTCACAACCGCGTGAATTAATTCACAATTGCTAAATAAGGTATAATTTTTATTTTAATTGCCGTCACCAGTTTGTAAAGGCCACCATGGTGAATGTCCACGTTATTTTTAGTATATCGTTATTTTTAGTGTGGCGTTTCAGTAATGCATTGTCTGTCATTTCACTAGATTTATGTGTGAATTATCGTAGAGAACTGTGATTTTGGTTCACCCAATAGATGGGACAACGAAAATTGCTCAGATGCAATAGGTGAAGTTTTGGATCAATTGGACAAGATAGACATGTATAGTCTCTACACTCCTAAATGCATTCACACAAACACATCAACAAATGCAAAACGGGGGAACCAGTTCAAATATTCAACTAATAACAAGGTACACTTCTATTTCTCAATGCTGAGCATATTATTTTTTCCATTGTGATCCAATCTCATAATGAGTGAAGCAAACTAAAACTCACATTCTGAAATCTCACTTATTTTTTACACATGACTGCTATTGTTACGCATTTTTCAGTTCTTTAGGATGCTCGGTGGGTATGATCCTTGTCTTGATGACTATGCCCAAGTGTATTGCAATAGATATGATGTTCAGAAAGCTCTTCATGTCATCAATGGCTCACAACTTAGAAATTGGAGTATATGCAAGCAAGATTTTCTCTCTAACAGTGGCAATCACATATGTACCCTAACCTCAAAAACAGCGATAAATTTTTCTTTTAACATCACGGCATTACCTCTTTTATGGTTGAAATCATTATCTAGTGAGCTTTAATTAAAATAAATAGATTTTCACAAAATGCAGCCATGATATCTTCAATGCGTGGAACTGGTCAGACAAGCTTATTAAGGCGGGTCTCCGAATATGGGTTTACAGGTATTTCTATTGATATACGTCAAGTCTCTCCCTCCATCCCTCTGAAGCGATGTTAATGGCAATTTCAAACTTCATCCATGTTCATAAGTGATAAATAGTATTTTTATTGCCAAAAACTTACCTGTGACTATTAAACTCTTTAATATTTAAAAATAGCTATAATAATGATGCTAAATCTTTTATAATTAATGTATTTAACAGTGGAGACACAGATGGGCGGATTCCAGTGCTATCAACAAGATACAATCTAAATGCTCTGTAACTTCCAAAAGGTCCTTGGCGGCCATGGTATTATCAGGGGTAGGTGAGAAATTAATTCAATTACCATACATAACTGAAAAGTTCAATTGAATCCATTTAAAGAGATACAGACTTACACCAATGGATAATACAGGTAGGTGGGTGGGCTCGAGAATATGAGGGCTTGACATTTGCCACGTTTAGAGGTGGCGGCCATGCAGTGCCAATTTTTAACGGAGGCCAAGCTTTGGCTTTCTTGAGCTCATTTCTTTCAGGGACAGCTCTGCCCAATGGAGGACAATGACAGTCCTTTGAATTAATATATTATTTTTTCCCACAAACATATTTCATGCCTAAAATAGAAGGGCTATTCCTAAACATCATCCATTTAAACAATCAAAAGTTAATTTTAGTCAATAAAAATAAAATAAATATTTACTGCTTTCATATGTGAATGAAGTGTAAAATTTCAATAAAAATAGGATAAATATTTACCACTTTTAGATGTGGATGAAGCTGGGGTTTTCTTCATCTGTACATCTATGCAGTGTGTAAATATTGATTTTTAACCAATGGAGAAGCTCTGGAGTCAGAGCCATAACAATAAAATACTTTTTTTAAAAAAAATTTAGGGAAACTCTTTGTATAGAGAACAATTGGTGATCGGTAGTGTACGTATAGCAGGCTCCCCCGCCCCCATATCACTTAACTGGGTCTTGTCAAGAAAAGATTTCCTAGATCAATTTGGGTTTCTCATATCATTTTTTAACTAATTGAATATATTTGTCTCCTTTTGATAGGAGCTTCGATTTTTATCCAGTGGCAATGATGGGAATGTTGAATGTGTTTTTTCCTTTTTGACTGGAGCTTCAATGTTTTTTAGTACCAATAATGGTGATATTGTAAAACAATTTGGCATGCACTGCATGATGATAATTTGTAGTGTCAATCAGTCCATGTTTAATTTGATTTGCAGTCTAAATAACAATTATTTATCTATAAACATCTTAATCAAATTATTACACTACAAATTTCCATTTCCATGGTCATTAAGTTTTCGGAGGGAAAAAACAAATGAATGCAGATTACTCATAATCTCTTTACCAACATCCTTCAACTATGGTCTTATGTAAACACTTTTTCAAATTCTAAATTAGATAGGATCAGCCATGACACTATAAAGATGAAATTTAGATATACTCGATATACTCCAGCATTCCAACTTTGGAGGTGAACTACATTTAATTATTATGCCTGTGTTTAGGCACTCACATTTTGTAGGAAAGAGGGGCTGTGGAAAAACATTTATTTCATGCTTCCTATAAGGAGAAATATAATTAAGAATATTTAGGAGAAATAGAAGATTGTGAATGTGATAGCCATCATAATTTCCTGCTCTTGTATAAATCAAATCCTTCATCGGGTTGTTACAACACTTACACTTCAAAGCCAAGAAAGTATCAGTTGTCTAAAATGGTTGGTTATTATCCTTCACTTTCCTTCTTTCATTTCATTGATTAACTATTTGCTTTTGGTAATTCCTCTCCATTTCATTAAAATTAAAATTATTTGTATCTTTAATTTTATTGCGATTACTACAATCCTTCTCAATTTATCAATTTATCACTATCACTACAATCCTTCTCATTTTATCAATTTATTGCAAAGGTATAATGTTAACATCACCAAAGTTCTAGAGAAAACATTCAAAATATCCTCTACTTACTTTTGACCCTTCCTCTATTTGAGAAGTGAAAGATATAAAACACACAATTAAAAATTATGCTTGTGGTTAATGGTTGTGAGACTGCAATAGATGCTTGGTAATCCCTCTCCCTTTGACTTTCTATGTGAATCATTCTTAAATGCCTAAATTAAATTTCACACACACACAATTTACATTAACAATAAGTAAATATGGTAATGTTCAAACATAATTCATTCACACAAATTTAGTACAAACATGCTTCATGCACAAAGTTAGTTCTATCACACACAAAGTATTAGTACAAACATGCTTCAAAATCTGAATGCCAAAGTTAGTATACTCTGAAAGTTTACACACACACACAAACACACACAATCAAATTTAACTTAAAGTAAAGGTAAAATTGAAATACACTTTATACAAAGTGAATATTCAAAGTTTTTAATTAAAAGGGGTAAACACTCAATATGCTAAATTCAAACACACGCAAAGTGAATGCCAAAGTTAAAGAACACTCTTCACACAAATTTAGTTCAATCACTCCACACATAGTTTATTCAAACTTAAAAGTTATTTTGTGCGATGCTTCGCTAATAGAGTTATTTAACAATATGGCTATAAATATAATAACTTTGACAACAAATAAAAAACACACTATTTAACAATATGACTATAAATGTGTGTCTATCAAGAGAGAAATTAGTAACATGGATTTTATATTATCCTACATTATTTAGGCACTACATGATTGACCTAATGTCTTGATTGCTTATAAATTATTTAGTGGATAACTTTGCGACACTAGTAAATATGCCACTTCTTCTTCATTGAATGGGAGGCCATATACTATTTAGAGATAGGCGTATATTGCTTGCTCTTACAAATTGTCTAATGTATTCATTCATCTTGTCTTAAGCAAAACAATTATTTTTCTATGGTAATGAATTGACAAATAAACATTAAAAAGACTAAAACCTTTGTCTAATGTATTCATTCATCTTGTCTTAAGCAAAACAATTATTTTTCTATGGTAATGAATTGACAAATAAACATCCAGTAAAGTTGACAAATAAACTAGCAATTGGACCTATAGGTTCAATGGGCAGATTGAAAACTTTATGAAATATTTTTTTTATCTATTAATTTATAAGTTATTTAATCCACTAAATTATTTTATCAATCCTTATTGAAATTTCATCACATTAACTATTGTCTTTCTTTCACTTTTATTAGTAATTTTTTTTTTACATTGCATATTGAGATGAACAAACATAGTTGGGTAAAATTATTATCATTCAATTCCAGGTAAATATTTATTGAATCTCTTATTAATTTTTATATAAGAAGCCATAGAAACAAATGCATATTTAATCATATACGTATATCTAATATTATGCACATAAGGCATAACTATATTTTTCTATTAAATACATACTAAGATGGCTCATAATCATTTTTACTAGATTTTATGTGTTTGTTTTACTCAAAATAATATTTCCCAAAAAATTTCTCATGTAAACATAGTAAAAATTAAAATTTGTTCAACATGACTAGATAAAAAAAACTCATTCAATAATACTAAGTTACTAATACATTTGAATAATAATAAGAATTATACATTAGTTATTACTATATATTACCTCTTAATACCATTTACAATTCCCTTTTAACATAAACTACATATCTAATACCATTTGAATAATAACAACACTTATTATTGTATGTTTAGTTTTTATTTTGAAATCACTAATATAATATTATATTAAAATATTATTTAATATATCTTTTTAACTTAATGTATCTTTTTATTTTGAATCACTAATATAATATTATAATTGATATATATTATATACATTAATATAAAATACATTCTATAATTTTTATATTATAATATATTATATATCATTATAATTGTACAATATTTATAAATACATATTATATGCATTAATATAAAATACATCTTATACTTTTTATATTATGCTATATTATATAATTGTATAATATTCATAAGTATAATTTATATATTATATAGTAGTTTTTATAAATATATATTATATTAGATATAATATTGTATTATATTTATACAAAGTTTATATATTGAAAAGCTTTCTCATATTGAGAATTGTTTTTAGAGTGAAAGCAGGTAATAAGTTTAAAGTTCGGTATTAAACTGTCATGTTTTAATTTCAGTTTGGCCTGAGTGTAAAGAAAGAAAAATAGCACGATTTACCACAGTTTTATGCTGCTTAGATGATTTCAATCGTATGTCCTGCTTCTGCGTGGATTATGAAGGCAAGCATTAAAGTGACAGTTAAATACATGGGATGTGTAAAGTTAAAAGGAAGTGGTGCTTAGATATATGTCATGGTATGGGTTTTAATTTTTTTTTTTGTTTTTTTATCATTTTTTTTTTTCAACAAATCAATGGTCCAAATTAATTTTAAAGTAGTTCTTTTAATCTGGACCATTCATGTATGTATGTCAAAGTGATAAAAGGTAAACGGAATTTTTTGTTTTTATCATTTATGATATTTTGAAAAACAATCAACGAACAAGATTGATTTCATGATAGTCATTTTAATCTATGCCCTTCATCTATATAATTCATCATGTGCTGCTCACATAGGGAAGGCTTTCAGCCTAATTTATAAACGTTCTTGTTTTCTAAATTGTTTAAGGATTAACTTGTAAATGTGAAATGATTGATCCAAAACACACTGGTAAATGTAAAATGATTGATTCAAAACACATTGATAAGAAATTCAAGATTTTTTACTACAGTAAAAATACTTTTTATATTATTATTTTTTTTATATTGAATAAATGCAAATACAAAAAGAAAGCAATCAAAAGATTGCAGGAGAACAACAGTAAACTACTGAC
The DNA here is from genome assembly GCA_027924645.1 of Cunninghamia lanceolata. Lineage (NCBI taxonomy): Eukaryota > Viridiplantae > Streptophyta > Pinopsida > Cupressales > Cupressaceae > Cunninghamia > Cunninghamia lanceolata. The sequence continues at coordinate 12,958,217 of BSBN01000584.1, read as the reverse complement.
AACAATGGCCAAATAGCCACAGAACTAGCAATCTCAAGCTCAAATGAAAACACACTAAAACTGTTTTAGAGTACATCCCAACTGAACCAAGCACTAAACAACTGAAACAAAATCATGCCAAGTGCCCAAAGTGCTGTTGTTATATTATTTATGTTAGTTATATATAATATTTAATAATTACATACATTTTAATATAGAATATCAGATATTTAATAATATATAGTTAATAAAAAATATTTTATATATAATATTTAAATTTAATATTATATATTTAATATTTAATGTTTAATATTATAGTTAGTAATAAAATATTTATATATAATATTTAACTATATTTGTTATTAATTCATATATTTATTTTATATATAAAATCAATATTATAATTCATGTAACTATTTAGTATAATTATGTAGAAGGTATTCCTTATGTAAAATGGACAAACTAGTTTTGTGCCAGAGTTTTAAGGTTAGACTTTTAATTGCGGAGTTAAGGTTTGGCTCTCATCATCTAAGGTGTGAAACCCCTAGATGTACGGTCCTCAAGGAGGTTTCATCTTTGAGTGCACTACCTATGAAGATATCTGCACTCAATATGGGAATATGCTTGAAAGGGGGAAATTTAAAGGAGTTATTCGAGGAAACTAATCTCCACATAACAATCGGCTTCTTGGTCAAGATACATAACAGAAGAGGTGAACAACTTGAAAGGGCAAAATCTTAAGGGGCTACTCTAGGAAACTAATCTCCACATAAGACTAGCTTCTTGGTCAAGATACATAACAGAAGAGTTGACATCAAGAAAATTCAAAAGTGTCTTAGGGTTGCGGCTCTTGGTCCCTTAGGCTGCTGGCCTCATGGGCGTCATTAAAATTCATTCATTCAAATGGGTATACAACGTCTTACTAAAACTTTTTAAATATTTTAATGAATACTTAAATATGACCCACCATAATATAGGTCCATTAACATTTAAAACCAAAAGCAACAAGCATTTAAAATAAAGTAAACTCAAATCAAAACAATGTAAGGCATAATTAAAACTTCAAAGCAAAAAGATAATTCAAATAACTTAAGCGCATAGTTAAAAGTCTTAGGCTATATGAGATTTTAAATAATGCATTATATATATATATATATATATATATATATATATATATATATATATATATATATATATATATATATATATATATATATATTTGAGTATTATATTTTAAAGTTATATATTTAGATTAATATATTATATAATTTAATATTTATAAATATTTATTATTTAGTTATATATGTTTTATATATAAAAATAATACACTAATTATAAATATTATATAATATATTTTATATAATGTACACAATTAAATTATTATAATAATATTATAAAATTGTATATTTGATTATATATTTATTTTATATAACTATATTATAATTATATTTATTATTTTTTTTCATATATATCTTTATGAAAAAGTGGAAGTCAAAACCTCTCAAACAAATAAAAATTAAAAAAAGACCTTGTTCAAAATAAGTGGTTTTTAACTCATTTATTGAAATAGCTAGAACTTTGCTTACATTGCACCAGAAAACAAAAATTGTTCACAAAACAGTTCCTCTATGCTTTATTCCCCACATAGAACCATTGCATAAAAGTGAAGTCAATTTTATTGCACACTCTTAGCTGTCTTGGGAATTGTCACAGTGAGCACCCCGGTTGCCATCTTGGCCTTCACTTGATCCAACTTGACATTCTATGGTAGGTAGAAGCGGCGACAAAAAGTGCCATGTAGTCTTTCCCAACGATGCCACTTGTCATTCTTGTCCACCTCATCCTTCTTACACTCCCCACTTATACGCAAAACATGTCCCTCTTCCACTTGGACTTCCACATCTTCCTTTGTCAAACCTTCCAAAGCCAAAAACAAATAAATTATACACATTTTTTTCCAAAAACTTTTACTTTCAAAAAGAATATTATCATATAATTTAAATAATATTTTATAAGAATTCAATTTAATAATCTCAAATCAATCTTCATACAATTTTGAGTCGATATTTTATATGAATTAATAAATATTACTCAAAACTACAAACTTAAATCTTCATAAAACAATATACAAATTAATATACTGAAAAAAATACCATCTAAATTATCATAACCTATTAAAACCCCCCATTAACAATACCAGGCAAGTTAGCTTTGAAGATGTGGGTATGATCAGTTTCAAGCCAATTCACATGAATATGAAGTGTGACAGGATTAGACACCCACGTAATAGGATCCCTCGAATCATCGAACACCCCCGACCTTTTCTGCCCCCATTCCACTGTGCCATAGACATGCTGGGATACTATCACTGCAAAAACAAAACCCAAAAACATAAGCAGTTGTATTTTTTAATTTTCTTTGTGGGTTTTAAAGATTTGTTTCCCCTGGAAAGATATTAAATAAATTTAATTTACAAGTTCCATAATTTAATTTAAATGATATAAAAATTTTAATTATAATTTTCTAAGGGAATTAATTTCTTATAGTGCAAATCTAAAACAAAAGGTCATTAAACTAAATATTAAATTTTTTTGGCCTTTCAAGATTAAATAACCCTAACCCTAACCCTCATTAAACTAAAGTAATTTATCCTACGGGTTAATTGTTTTTAGGTTTTAAAGATTTGTTTTAGCTGGAAAGATATTAAATAAATTATAATTTACAGGTTCCATAATTTAATGCAAATGATATGAAAGGTCATTAAACTAAAGTACAGTAATTTATGCGGTTAATTTTCTTTGTAGGATAGCAACAATTCTTAGCTCTAACAATTAATTTTTAATGGAAAGAGAGGTCACTAAACTAAATATTAATTTTCTTTGTATTAATTTACCCTGCCATTACCAATTCTTAGCTCTAATAACAATTAGTTTTAAATAGAATAATTTTCAATAATTTAATGTAATTAATTTCCATAATAGAAATCTAAAACAGTCATTAAACTAAACATTAATTTTCTTTGTGGCTTTTAAAAATTTGTTTCGACTAAAAATATATTAATTAAATTATGAGTACCCTATAAATAGAATAAGAGTAATAATACTCAATATCTAATCTAAACTTCTATAATAATAGCAATTGCATCACTTCATAAATTCATTTTGCAAGAAAAGAAAAACAAAAAGGTTGCATAGTGATGCCCTTACCTATTAAACTTCTACTCCTTATGATTAAAATTCTACTCCTTCATTCAATTTGCTCCATTTTTATTTTTATTTGTGTTTGAGTACCACTTATATTTATACACATTATTTTATTTATGTCGGCTTTATTTATTTTTATGTTCATTGATTTAATAAGACTATGTCGGTTATATCTTTCTAGTTTAAAATAATTTATAATTATTTTTAAAAAACTATGTGGGCTTTACAATAACTTACAAAAACTACAATTTATCCTACCAAAGCAAGGTGCTAAAAGCAGGGAAGCTAAGCCTCTAAAAACTTCAAGAACATTCCTAGTGAAGCATTATAGTAATGCCAGGTGTAGGAAAAAAATGATCAACCTAATCAATTTTTAATTATATTTCCACTATACCTTATTTAAACTGGAATTCCAAAGAAGCATAAGTTACATTTAACAAAGATGAATTAGAATAACTTTGATATCTTAACAAGTACCACGTAGTGGTCATACCACTAACTTTAAAGTATTGTAATAGTAGTATTTGTTTGAGTTAAAAATTTAATGAAAATGTATTTTGAAATAATATAAGAATTAGGTTAAGTTGCAGTTTCATATAAATAATTTGAGGAAACATGGATAAATGAGTTGTGAGAAAGTCACCCTCAATTAAAAAAAATTTCTATAAAACTTAAAATTTGAACTATATAATATGATAGGGTTGTCCATACGCCATTCCAAAGGCACTTGACATACATGTAAACAAGTGCCACGTAGTGGCCAGTACCTGCCTTGCCTTGTAGTGTTGTTATTATAGTATTTATTTAGTTGTAATTTTTTTGTTGATTAGGTATTGGTTGTGTAGACAAATTACATTCCAATAATTAAAAAATTAATTTTTGAAGAGTGTTGAAATGTCTTGGGTAAATAAAATTGAAATGTCAAAAATAATCTAGGACTAAAATATTTCCTTAACTATAAAACTAAACTTTACAAAGCCTATTAAATAACACAAATATTTCTTTAAAATGTAATAATATTAATACTTTTATAATTTAAAATGCATTAAATGTATTAAAATATTGTAAATTTGAAGAATAAAATAAAAAATGTAATAACATGGCGAAATATTTTTCCTAATACTAGATTATTAACTTTTGACTAAATAAAATTGAAATCCTATTTTTACCTCTTGAGTAAATAAAATTGAAATCCCCAAAATAGTATAATTTCATAAAATAAAATGTGTAGAACTCTAACGGTGTGGAGGGATTTGAAATGCCTGCCTAACATATTAAAATGTAAAAATATTGAATACTATTACAATTTAAAATGTATTAAAATATTGTAAGTTTGAAGAATAATTACACAATATAATAACAATAACATATTCATAATTAGATCACTACACTTAGTCACTTGGTTTTTTGGTTAAGTAATAATAATAAGTACTTTTAAAGAACATGATTTTAATTATTTTAATTAATCTAATATTGTGGTTTAATAATTTTTTCTAAAATAAAATATTGTTTATCATTTCAAATTTGTAACTATTATATTTCTAGAACTAAATTTATAAGGAAAAATTTATGTGAACTCATTTTGAAATGTCTTGTGTAAATAAAATTGAAATCTCAAAAATAATTTAATTTGGTAAAAATAAAATAACATTAAAATATTTACTTAGCTATAAAACTAAACTTTACAAAGCCTATTAAATAACACAAATATTTCCTTAACTATAAAACTAAGCTTTGTATTATGCAGAGATTTGAAATGCCTACTTAAGATATTATAATGTAATAATATTAATACTATGATAATTTAAAATGCATTAAAATATTGTATTTTTGAAGAATAAAATAAAAAATGTAATAAATATTTTTCATAATACTGTAGATTTTTAACTTTTTAGTAAATAAAATTGAAATACTAGATTTTTAACTCTTGAGTAAATAAAATTGAAATCCCAAAAATAATCTAATTTCATAAAATAAAATGTGTAGGAACCTATATTTTTAATATTATTATTAATATTATAACTTTGTCCCTTTACAAAAAGTAATTTTTATGTTTAGTTCAAAAATCAAAAAATCAAATTCATAAAAATTGATGATTCTTACCTCTCATAATTATCGTCATCCATTTAGGCATGACTTAACTAGTGGGAGACAAAATTTGTGTTCATAATTTGTTTACTTGCCACATCCTCCCCTCAACCAAAATTCTCTCCACATTTATAGTTTATTTTTTGCGCTATCCGACAATCCGACAATCCGCAAAGAAGAGGTCATTTTTTTTCAGCCAATGACAATACAGATAAATCATTTTTTAATAATTTTTTGTTAAAAATTTATCATGTTGACATAGGAAAAGTACAAATTTAAATCAAATTTCTCTGACAAGAAAAATAATCCTATCTTTTGATTGGTTTGCAATTAATAGATTAATAACTAGATAAGTGTGAACTCATTGCAATAGTAGCAGCCGAAGGCAGGTACTAATAAAGTTATTGTAAAAAGTTGCACATGTAGTAAATGCAACTAAATGCAGAAGGTTATGGTGAGCCCTTCAATTGCTACTGTGTCTTTGCAAAAAGATGTAACAACTACAAATTAACTATCATATCTCTCTCGACATACTTTAGATATATATTTTAAATATAGGTATGCTAGTTGCAGATGGAGCGGCAAGTCTAATTCTAACTATATTGTATAATTATAAGAATTATTACAATTATATAATATAATATTATAATATAGATTAGACATATTATTATAATATATTATATAATAATTATATATAATATAATATATATAATAATTATAATTATAATATATAATAATTGAAATTATATATTATATTATATAATTATTCAAATTATAATTATATTATATATTATATTTAGGATTAGAGTTAGGGGTTAAAATTAAGTTTAGGGTTAGTGTTTAGGTTAGAATTAGGGTACCTATCTTAAAGGTTAGATTTAAATTTAGAATAACCCTAACCCTAATTCTAACCCTAACCTTAACCCTTACCTAATCCTTATTCTAACCCTAATCCTAATTATAATTGTAACCCTAACCTAATCCTTATTCTGACCCTAACTCTAATAATAGTAACCCTAACCCTAAATGTAACATTAACCCTAAAGAAGGATGTTATAACCCCAATTATAACCCTAACCCTAAATATGACCCTAACACTAGCCCTAATCCTAATTATAACTTTAACCCTAACCTAATTCTTATTCTAACCCTTACCCTAATTATAATTATAAACCTAATTTTAATCCTAATCATAATTGTATCCCTAAACTGAACCCTAATTGTAACTCCAACCCTAGACTTGTAATTCTAACCCAAATTGTAACTATAACCCTAACCCTAACCTTAATCCTAACAATAATCTTAACCCTAATCCTAACTATAACCCTAACCCTAATACTAACCCTAACCCTAATTCTAACCCTGACCTTAACCCTTACCCTTATTTTAACTCTAAGCATGATCCTTATTGAAACCCTAATAATAGTAACCCTAACCCTAATTGTAACATTAACCCTAAAAAAGGATGGTGTAACACTAATTCTATCCACAACTCTAATTTTAAGGCCAACCCTTTGATTATATATCCACCCTAATTCTAATTCTAAGCCTTATTTTAACCCTAGCCAATCATAATATTTTTTTCGTTATATATTTGCACTAATTAAAACCCTAATTATAACCAAACCCATTATCCTAATTCTAACTATAACCCTAATTCTAACATAACCCTAATCCTAACTATAACCCAAACCCTAACCATAATTATACTCTTAACCCTAACCTTAAACTAAACCCTAATTGAAACCCTAACCTAATTTTTTAAATAACCCTAACCCTAAGTAAAATTCTACCCCTTACCCTAATTATATTTTTAAACCTAATTTTAATCGTGATTGTAATTGTATCCCTAAACCAAACCCTAATTGTAACTCTAACTATAACCCTACATCAAACTCTAACACTACTTCTAATCCTGGCACTAATTTTAATCATAACCATAATTGTAACCCTAACCCTAATTATAACAAATCCCATAACCCTAATTTCATACCTAACTCTAACCCTAACCCTAAATATGACCCTAACACTAACCCTAATCCTAATTATAATTGTAACCCTAAGCTTTAATCATTTTTCTAACCCTAATCCTAATTATAATTGTAACCCTAAGCTTTAATTGTTATTCTAACCCTAATCCTAATTGTAACATTAACCCTAAAGAAGGACATGTAATAACCCTAATTCTATCCATAACTCTAATTGTAAGGCCAACCCTTTGATTATATGTCCACCCTAATTCTAATTCTAAGCCTTATTTTAACCCTAACCCTTATTGTAATCGTATTATTTTTTTGGTTATATATTTGCACTAATTGAAAACCTAATTATAACCAAACCCATTATCCTAATTCTAACTATAACCCTAATTATAGCTACAACCCTAATCCTAACTATAACCCAAACCCTAACTGTAATTATACTCCTAAACCTAATTGAAACCCTAACCTAATTTTTTAAATAATCCTAACCCTAAGTAAAATTCTAACCCTTACCCTAATTATATTTGAAACCTAATTTTAATTGTGATCGTAATTTTATCCCTAAACTAAACCCTAATTGTAACTCTAACTATAACCCTAATCTAACCCTAACACTACTTCTAATCTTGTTACATTTAATCTTAGAAATTATATATAATTTTTTATATTAATATTTCAAATTCCATTTCGTAATTTTATTTTAAGTAATTGAAAACTATCTAATTAATTAATTAAAACCTTATAAGTATTGATTACAAAGCAAGGACTAATAAAAGAACATTTGAATTAACACTTATCAATTTTAAATTATTTTTCTTACAGCTGTTTGTTTTGTTATGCTAAGATACATATGAACTGGTTTTAATCATGGGCTTCCCCATCTAAGTCTCTTATTTTATCTAAGATTTTAGAGATCAGATTTTTAAAAAATCAATAAAATTAGCACATTAGTCAAACAAGTGCTTTCATTGACAAGTGTTTCATAGAGAATTCATTACATGTTTTTTGGTCATGAGGCGGGGGGAGGGATTTGCTTTAAAGAAGCCGTGAGTCTCTAAGTGATAGTGAAAATGGATTCTTATTCAATAAATCCTATCCTAGTGGGTTCCTCACTAGTATATTTATATTTTACAAAAATATATCTAAAATAGGTCCAAAGATATCGTTCTTGGCCTATTCCACTTGTATGTGGTAAATTGAGTAAAAAATATGCTTCTCCAAAAGATATCTCTCTGTATATTTTAGATAGAATTTTTTAAAATATAAATATGCAAGTAACTATAGCATTGATTTTTTATGTAAAATAAATATATGATTAAATAACAAATATATATAATATAATATATATATATATATATATATATATTATATTTAATTAACTATAATACTAAATATTATGAAAGTGTTAATGATTACATATACACAACCATGGATAGAATTTCTCGAACAAACTATAGTTAATGAAATTTTTAATGTAACATATTTGGTTGCAGCTCAAGCTCAAAGGAATCCATCAAGTGATGAGTCATGGGCAATGGAAATCAAACAATTAGTGTCTCTACACACAAACTCAAAGAAGCACACTCATAGTATACTAGCATTCTAGTCCATTTTCATTTTTACCAAAAAATGTGTATCAATAAGTAGATTATGAACATTGCAACAATGACTAACTATGGAATTTTATAATTTCATTACTTTGTAATGGAAGGTTTAACTCTACTATTAGGGGTGGTCAATTTGATTGCAATTAAGAGAGCTTGACTCTTATGAGATCAACTTAGTTGAACCTATTATGAGTAGAGATGAGGGATTCAAAAAAGATGTTGTCTCTTTGCAAGTAGGTTCAAGAGCAAGTATATTACCCTTTTTCTTGTCATTTTAACATATAGCTCTTAAATGCGGTACCCATATACAACTCTTTTGTTCTTCTACATGTACTATATGATGCATGAATTTTAAGAATGACAGAACGAGGAAAAATAAAATGTGACATTTTCAATAAAGATGCATCTTCTCCTCAAAAGGATAACTTGGAGCTACTTTCATGACCAATACTTACATAAGATTTCCTTTGATATCATTAATGTGTAATCTATACAAATCATGTATATATTAAATAGATAATAATTCCTCCAATACATATCTGTCAATACACCAATGGACTAGAATTTAGCATACTAAAAACTGAACATTTATTTTATTACAAAAGAAGGGCTCATTTCTACCATCAAAAAATCATAACAATATATAGCTCAAACATATGATGCAATATAGCTTAACAACAAATATACTTTGGAAAAATCAAGTCTACAGAATGCCTTGCAATATTCTATGAAGATTGGCATTTCTCTCTTACTTATTGCATGTATTTCATTCATTAATGTATGCTTCCTTTTCCCACTAATTGGATGCATTTCATCATTTAGAGTAAAAATGAGTCGATATTGTTTGCATAAATGCTTTTCCTACACGCTAAAATTACTTAGAGGCCATCAATTAAAGACACTCTCAAAATAATGGAGGCAACTAGACAAATATACTAGAAATCAAGCATGGTCAACCATATAATGCAATGTGGCCTCTACCTTCCTCACACTTTTCAAAATGGTACTATTTGGAGAAGAACAATGATTTCACTATACAATTAAAGTTTCAACAATGCTTTCCACTCTTTGACAAGCATACGAATCCAAAGGAAATGTACAAATGCCCTCCTCTTAAACTTATAATATTGATGAGAATTGAAGAGACATTTCCTAAAACACAAAATCATTGTCAATCTGTTGATAACTGAGAGGGGGGGTGAATCAGTTATCCTAATTATTTCTTCTTTTGAACTTTCTTATTAATCAATGCAGCATTGAAGTAAACAAACAAACATTACCATGAAATGAGAAACACATGACACAGTATTTTTGACGTGGAAACCCTGTTAAGGGAGAAAACCACGGGGTGATTAACCCAAAGATTATTCTCTGTTAGAAGAATAAGGAATTACAAAATGGCACTTGCCAATTAGGGCTCACTGCCCGAGCACACTGCTCACAAAGAGGTACACTGCCTACAAGGAGACACACTGTCTACAAAAGAATGTTATATAATACTTGAACTAATTGGAAGCATCCACATATGCTGGAGGTCAGTTTCGGTTAGGCTCAGTACACTGATCTGCTACACTTCATCTTTCCTCTTCTCTTTATTCTGCTTTCCTTTCACATGCTGAATCTCTCTCTAGCTGTTTTTGCTCTACTCTGCACTTATTTACACAACAACATCATACAACTACACTTTTCACAACTAAATCCATCGTGCATATATATCTGCACAAGTAATTTCATCACCTTTCTAGTCGACATCCAGAACAGTCTATTTTCTCACAACCTCTGTTTTGTCGGCTGAATCCTTGCTCATCAAGTAATGCGGATCAAGCATATACTTGTAGATATCATTAATCATGTCGGCCAAACATAATCCATGTCTTCATAAGCTTTACCACTGTCAGAAACACATCCGGAAAGCAATCTGATGTTTTGTCAGTTAGTTCTTCCTCTGTTCACACTGTTACTCAGGAATCTGGTATTCAACTGTTCATATCTTTTTCCTTGTCCATCACCGGAGGCTAAATCCTTGGAATCTATTACTCAAGGTAGTCCTCTTGACTTCCCCAAATCCATACTGCATCAAGATACTTCTTCTGAGAGATTCGGACCAAACTGTCGGACCTTGCCACATGCTCTGTTCTTGTTCCCCGGACCACAACAATCTTCATTCTGACTTCCGGTGGAGCCACACCATGACTTGCGGATATGTGGGATGACCTTTGTTGCCATCAATGACAACAACCATGAATCCATATAGTGTCTCTTGCCAACAATCTCCCCCTTTGGCATTGATGGCAACACTTAGTGAAAAATGACTAAGTGTTTACACTATGCTCCCCCTTGGCTGATGCTCTATCTTTATATACAATTTATGAAACTCCCCCTTAGTTGGATTCCTCATTTTTCACTGCTCCTCACTCTCCCTTTGACATCAATGGCAAAGGGTAGGGTCCGCACACCAAAATTTTCAAAAATTTTACTATACTTAGCCGCATATTACATACTCACATAAACTGAAGAATGTCTGCAAAGGATGTCTTCAATTGGACTAGTTCTGTAGCCCAACTTTGTTTCATTCTGTCCAAAATTGAAATGTGGCCACTCAACAAAAATGCAAAAGCTTCTACCCTCTTGAGATCTATCAGATCATTGGTTTGGGCGGTAGTCTAAGCATCACTTATGGCCTCATGCATAGTTTCTAACTTAGGGATAATAATCCTTCTAAGTTCTCCCATCTGGTTAATTATATTCTTCCTTTCCTTCTCAAAGTTCTTTATTGCATTTGTGATAGCAATAGTTTGACATTCTTAAGTTACTATGGAGGAAGAGAGAGGATCAAAACTTTGAGACAAACTCAATAGTTTGTCCTGTTCCTCTTTTATTTTCTTCTCAATTTCTACTGTTGCTTTTGACCAGGAGATACAAAATTTGTAAATGTCACCGCCATCCTTAAGAGCATTTTCTAAGCTCTTTATTCCAATACTCATATTTCTCCTATCATTAGAGATTAATCCTAGTACTTCTGAAAATCTTTTATCCAAAAATTCCTTCCGGACCTTTTCTTCAGCTGATTTTTCTAGAGAATCAAAATGTGTATCAACACTGCTGACTAAGGTTTTGAGATTACCGGAAGAGCAGGCTGTTAGATCTATCTGGACTGATGGCATAATCTTTTCAAGCACTCCAGAAGCAGCCTCTATCAACTCATAGTCTTCCATATGAGACTTTAGGAGTTTTTCATTTGCCTTAGCATTAGCAAATGAAGCTATCTTCATTGTCTGCACCGGAGAGAGGGAATCAAAGTTGAATGGGCCTTGTAGCAGCTCCGGTTCATCAATCTCTATTGCTTCTTTGCTTAGAAATCTTTGGACAGTTTGTGCAGTGTCTCTTGCCAGAGACAGATGTTTCTTCTCTTCTGCAGTCTTGGAGCTGTCCATTGGAATTTTCTCTTTCTCCACATTCTTACCACTATCAGTTGTGGTTTTCTCTGTTGGAGTCTTCTCTTTCTCTGCACCCTTGGTACTGTCAGCTTCTTTTTCTTTTATCGCTGCTTCTTCCTCCAGTAGTTTCTCTTCTTCTTTAGATCTGGAGACTGTAGGGGAAACCGGAGGAGAAATGTTGGTTTGTTCAGGGCCCATCTCTTCTGTTGCTTTCTCAGAAGTTTCTTCTGCAACACTTGTGGATGAGGGATCAGTACCCAAGTCCTCTACAATAAGAAGATTAAACCTTTTGAAGGCTTTCCGGAGGATCTCTTCTGTCTCTAAGGCCACCTTGTCAGTCTCACCAAGCATGAGTTGATTCATCCTTGCTTTACTCCTGAACTCATCTTTGCAATCTTTGAATATTATGTTCATTGTCTTGGGATCAATTTGAGGATATAGCTGAATAGCTATCTGCTCCCGGATCTCAAGATCTTTTGCCTGGGCATTGTTCTTTCTTATTTCTAATTCCTTTTCTAGGCTTTTAGGAATTAGAGATATAATCTCAATGAAAGCCTTATTGTATATGTTCAGATATTTGATTGTGGCTTCCTGCAGAATCTTTTGGTCAGCCTCATTGTAGTCATCATAGAATTCAGTCATTGGTTGAAGGTTTCCATCCACCGTGACTGACTTGATTACACTTTCTAGAGACAGGGTGGGCTTTTCAACAAATACCTCTGCCATTTCTTCCTTGTCTTGGCCTGTGGAGGGTTTACCAGATCCTTTCTTCTTCTGCTTCTTTATTTCTTTTACTCCCTCATCTGATTTCATTTCCTCTTCATCTTTCTGACTTGTATAAGCCCTTGTGGCTTTTATTTTAGACCTTTTCTCTCCTTTATCGGATGTCTAACCTTCCAGTTTAGATATTTTTGAGCTTTTGGTTTTGACAGGTGTAGATCCTTTTGATGATCTGGTCCGGGTTGAGGTTTCCACCGGAGCACTTTTCTTGCTTTTCTTTTCTGCCTCTTTCTTTTCTTCCTTAGCCTTTCTCCTCTTTTCCCGGTTGGCATCAAGTGCCTCCTTTGGGATGCCTAGGCCTTGGGCAATATGTTCAACTTCTTTTCTTACTTTCCTTTTTATCTCAGGTTCTCTGAGTTCCACATGGATCTTCACACTCAGCTCCTCAAAGGTTCCAAACCTTTCTACTTTTGGATCTTTAGGTTGACTAAGCATGTGTTGAACATGCAGTTCCACAATCTGTTCATCAACCTCATACCCCATGGGCATGATCTAGACTATCCTTGGCTCAACTACCTCCATTAGGCACTGATCAGTATCAACCATAAAGCAGACTGAGTCTTTGTATTTTTCAACAAGAGACTGGGGAATTCTTTCTCTTGCTTGCATCATACTCTGGAAGTTTTTGAAGTATCCCCACAGAGCTGTATTTCTTGCTTTGGCATCCCCAAGTCCATGTAAGTAATCTCTAATCTGGACTGCTACAGGTTTGTCATTCTTCCATACCCATCCACTTGATCCGGGCAGCTCATTCATGAAATAGAAAAATAAAAATAATATAAGAGTACCATACTTAAAAGAATTCTTTTGTCCTTTTTGATCTTCTGTATATTTTCCATTAATTGGCTTAAAAGAAGTTCACAGAGATCATAATCTACATTCTTCCTCAGCATCTCATAGGCAGTGTATACTGTAGTTCCGGATACAGAATTCTCCCTACTGGAGTGATAAATCTTGTATCCTATTACCATGGATGCATACTTGATATCTGGATCAGAAATATCTTCAATGGTCATTGCCCTCTTATCAAATTTTGATCCGGTGGCCTCAGTTACAATGTTATTTTTGACAGATTTGAGGATAGGTATCCCTTCAGAAGAGTATAGACCAGTCACTGCCCTAATTGCCTCTTTTGTGATCTTGCAGGGTCTATCCAGCCATAGGAAGTTGTCATGCATCCTACTCAATACATACCGGACCCATTCATCTTCTTCAAAGCAGGGGAAATGATTGAATTGATCAAACTGTTTCTTCTAGATACCCTTATACTCTGGTTTAAGCTCAAAAGCATTGTCTATCAGTTGTTTGTGATAGAAGTCTCTCAATTTGAATTCCCCGAATTCCTTAATACTTGCATGTATGTAAACCCTAATGTCTTCTGTGTGTAAAACACCATGAGGAACACTAGAGAATGCTCCTAAGGGATCTACCTCCAATGACTTGTATGGGTGTTTCTTAAATTCAGGTCGGGGCCTATCTGAGATCTTTACTATATTCAGAGTAGCCATTTCTCAAAAGATTTGTAGTAAGATATCAAAAATGGAAAATACCTTATGCGCCTTCGGTTTCACGGAGTGGTTGGATTGATTTCTGTATGTAATGACTTCGGCAGGAGATCTTTGGTGAACTTGATGAATCTTGTTGCAGAACTCCACTTTTCGCTTCTTCTTGAGTGCAGAATGAGCAAGTGATTTATGAGAAATCCCTTATATTGCTTTGCAAACCCTAATATCTGATGGCAATAAATGCTCGACCTACATTATTCCGGTTTACCTTATTCGGATAACTTGAAGAACCGGATCAGTCCTGATCTATGAACATCATGCGGATCTTCCAACCATGAACAACTCAAGATGATACATCACAAGGACATCCCAAACACTTTGTCCAATCCGTAGAATAAGACAATGCGCTTTTGGATCTCTCCGGACCTTTTTGTATCTTCTGTCATTCCGGAGCATCTCCCGGAATAGGTCTTACTTGATCAATCACAACTTCTTGACATCTTCATGCGGACCTCTGAAATCTTATCTGGATCATTGCAAGACTTATATCTATAGACCCTTTACTCCGCATCTTGTGCCACATCCGGCATCACTTGATTGGCTGGGGGAACAGGATTTTCTTTGAGTCTCCCCCTAAGCCAGAGCTCACCTTTAATTTCTGGAAGGAATATCAGCACCAGAGTCTGGTGCGGATCCAACCTCTACATTCTCTAAACTTTTCTTCACCCAAATCTTGTTCATTTGATTCCTAACTTCATCTGCATTCATCTTTTGTTTACCCTTGTCTTGATTCTGATTATACACCGGACCTCTTTTGTCCTGATTCTTGCTTCTGCAGACTTTTGCATTATGACCGGACCTATTATAGATTTGGCAAATAATATTTCCTTGCATATTTGACTGATAACCTCTTGATCTACATTGATTAGCCATATGACCTACCCTATTGCATGCTAAGCATCTACCTTTGAATGATTTGTTTATTTGCATATTTTTGCATTCATGAGACTTGTGTCCATACCTTTTGTAGTTAAAGCACTGTCCGGAGAAGGATGAATTAGTCTGATTCATTCTCTTTCTGCACTGATTAGCTTTGTGACCAAAGTGATTGCAGCTGTGGCAGTATCCATTGAAGGATGGTTATCTTTGAGCATTGGGCTGTCTTACCGGAGGTCTTCTAGGCCTATTCCTTGGATTTTCTAATCCAAAATTCTTTTGACCGGATTTGGAGCTTTCTCCTTTCTCATATCCCAAACCATACTTGTCATCTGCCCTCTTTTGACTTCCAAGAAGAACTTCAAGTTGAGCAGAACTTATCTTGAATTTCTCTTTATATTCATTTACTGTTTGAAGATCTCTTTTGAGAGAGACAATTTGATCCTCAAGTTTTTCTTCATTATCTTTGGCATCTTCAAGATCAGATTCAAGATGTCTGATAATCCTGTCCATCTGGAGGCAATCTTCTGATTTCTCTTTAATAGATTGTCTTAGATTGTCTTCAACTTTTCTTTTCTCTTCAATTTCTTGAGTAAACTTTATAACTCTTGATTCCATTTCATGTCTTATCATACTTCTTTTGATAACTTTTCACATAAATTGGTTTTCTCAGTCAATTCTTCATTTGTATTACTTTCTTCACTTTGTCTTGCCAATTGTTGGAGCAGCTCTTTTCTCTTTTTCATAGAGAGACTTAATTTGTCCTTTAGTTCTCTCATGAATTCATCAGCCTGTTTGAGTCTTTCCTTTAATTCATTGACTTCAAAGTTTGACTGTTCAAGATCCTCAAGGGCAGTCTTGAGTTGCTCCCTTAAACCATATGCATCCATTTGAACTCCCAGATCTTCCTCAAGCTGTTAGGCTCTATTAGGAGGAACTTAGCTCTGATACCAATTGTTGATAACTAAGAGGGGGGTGAATCAGTTATCCTAATTATTTCTTCTTTTGAACTTTCTTATTAATCAATGCAGCATTGAAGTAAACAAACAAACATTACCATGAAATGAGAAACACATGACATAGTATTTTTGACGTGGAAACCCTGTTAAGGGAGAAAACCACGGGGTGATTAACCCAAAGATTATTCTCTGTTAGAAGAATAAGGAATTACAAAATGGCACTTGCCAATTAGGGCTCACTGCCCGAGCACACTACTCACAAAGAGGCACACTGCCTACAAGGAGACACACTATCTACAAAAGAATGTTATATAATACTTGAACTGATTGGAAGCATCCACATATGCTGGAGGTCAGTTCCGATTAGGCTCAGTACACTGATCTGTTGCACTTCATCTTTCCTCTTCTCTTTATTATGCTTTCCTTTCACATGCCAGATCTCTCTCTGGCTGTTTCTGCTCTACTCTGCACTTATTCACACAACAACATCATACAACTACACTTTTCACAACTAAATCCATCGTGCATATATATCTGCACAAGTAATTTCATCACCTTTCTAGTCGGCATCCGGAACAGTCTATTTTCTCACAACCTCTGTTCTATCGGCTGAATCCTTGCTCATCAAGTAATGCGGATCAAGCATATACTTGTAGATATCATTAATCATGTCAGCCAAACATAATCCATGTCTTCATAACCTTTACCACTGTCAGAAACACATCCGGAAAGCAATCTGATGTTCTGTCAGTCAGTTCTTCCTCTGTTCACACTGTTACTTAGGAATCCGGTATTCAACTGTTCATATCTTTTTCCTTGTCCATCACCGGAGGCTAAATCCTTGGAATCTATTACTCAAGATAGTCCTCTTGACTTCCTCAAATCCGCACTGCATCAAGATACTTCTTTTGAGAGATTCGAACCAAACTGTTGGACCTTGCCACATGCTCTGTTCTTGTTCCCCAGACCACAACAATCTTCATTCTGACTTCCGGTGGAGCCACACCATGACTTGCGGATATGTGGGATGACCTTTGTTGCCATCAATGACAACAACCATGAATCCATATAGTGTCTCTTGCCAACACAATCATGGGATTACAAAACTAAGCTTAGTTGCATAAACATAATGGGAAAAAGTGTTCTATTGTGTGATTGACTTGGGGCTATGGTCAAGCATTCTATTAGAAAACACTACATTAAAGATCAAGCTATGGTACTTCTTAATTCATGCCAATGATCCAAACATGATATGTGTCCATTGGGAACTACACTTAGGGAAACATGTCATTTGTTGAAGAACCTAATAATTCACCTTTCAAACCTCTTCACTATACCCATTGCACACTAAAGTGTAGCTATCTCTAACAATAGAAACATCCTATCTCCAAGCTTCATTGATTCACACCTTTTCTATGTACCAAAACATATGGAAACAATATCACTTATTCAAGTGGCTCAAAAATGGACATTTATAGCATCTCAAAAGTTCAACAAATGGAAAGAACACTTAATGTCAGCTATTGTTTGAGTCTCCCCTCGTTTCACCACCATCCCAACAATAGATGATCAATATTTTCAAAAACATTCACAATGATATTGGTTCATTAGAGAAAGATATTATAGCCCACTGAGAAAGAATTTCAAAAAAACTACGATCCATGGAATTTACACCGTACACTGATAATGAACTCCTTCTGACTAGGGACATGTAATGCATGAAGATAGTCCTAATGAATGGCAAGTATTTTCAAGTATGTACCTAGCCATGCCTTTTCAACTAGATGGGCTCAACATGCTTGGGAAATAAGATGAGGACTAGTTAACGGTACTATCACTTGCAAATAATTGACTGAAACAAATAAACTTTACTTGCATTTTACTCACTACTATTCAAAAACAACTTTACTTGTGTGCATGTCAAAATATTTAATTTACTCCATTTCTTTTATAATGCAGCACAACAACACATATCACTACATTCTTTCAATATCCAAATGATGGATGGAAAACAACCATGCTCTCTTCTCAAGAAATTCCAATGTTTAATGTGCAATTATAAAGGAACCTCTAATTACTTTTATCTACAAGCCATCTCAGTGTACCCATTGCACACTAAGGTAAGCCATATGGAGGGATTGAATGCATAGAGACTACATTAAAAGACCACTTGAAAGGAGTAAAAGAAAATCAATGATGGTTGGGCCAACATCAAGAGCACATGTCAAGGCCTTAATGAAATGATTAATTCAATTGGATGGTAGGCATCTTTTTTACTAACATTTTTTTTGCCAAATCAAGATTGAACACAATGGGCTCCCATGACATAAAATGTATACCATTTTTGAGGTCTCAAGATCATTCCCATATAATTTGCAAATTCAAAAAATCAAAAGTTTTTCCCTTCAAATTAAATATTTTTATACAATTACAAATTCTCAATCTAAAATTATACCATGTCTAAATTTAATTTTAATCTATTTCAGCTCCAAATTATGCAAATTTGTTAAATTATAAAATCAATGATCACTAAGTTTGATCAATCTTTGTATCCTATGCCACCCCATGAGAGGATGCATGATGCTAGGCTAGATGACCAATAAACATGAAGTAGCTAGTGACCATGCTTATATTTTCAAGAGAATATCTATTCAATGTAGGTGTCAAGATGTGAAATATGAGGTTTGTGATAAACAGACATACATGCTTCAAAAAATATGCATAGGTGTCGACTAATGGAATGCAAGTGAACCCAAGTGTAATGCATGAACAAGAATCTAGAAAGGAGATGCATGAAAATGGAGACTAGACACCAAACATGGAAGCTCACACATTTGAAGTAGATACTAAGCAAAACAAAAGGATCTTGAAATCCATTAAGATTATGCAAATTAATTCACAACACTTGAGAAAACAAAAAAATACACGTGCCATAGGGATACAAGACAATCATCTTTCACTTAATGACATAGCAATTAAACTTCTAAAACTCTTCGGTGTACCCATTGCACACCAAGGTGAGATTGCTAGTATATATTTAACACTTTATATATATCTAGAGAGAGATTGATAGAAATTAATCAAGAGAGAGAGAGAGAAGGGATTGAATAGAGAGATAGAGAAATGGACATATATTCATTCTAACCATAGTTTCATTTTGCAAGGATTAAATAGAGAGAAAGAGAGAGTAAAGTTAATATATTATATTAGAGATATATTTACTCCTATTTTATGTGTCATGAATAATTCTTAAATATATAGATATATAAATATAATTTAAATACTCAATTTTATAATAAATATTATACTAAAGTATTTAAATCTAATATATTCTATATTGTTTTAGAAATATATTTATTTTTATATATAAACAAGGCAACAACATGATAAAGGACAACAAGCTCGATTTAACGTGATCAAGGGCTAGGACCAAGGACATTCGATGCAACATTCACCCAAATGAGTAGAATATTAACAACTAGAATTTTTCTATGCTTTGAAAAGCTTCCAAATGCAATTGGTCACTCACACAAAGCCAACAAAACTTTTATTATTTTATTACCATGGATTGATTAAGTACAATAATTATTTAAAACTGGCCCTATTAAACTTACAATCGTAACCTAATATTGTTTAACCATGTAACGTAATGGAGCCATATCTTTTACCCAAAATTAAAACTACGATTAAATATACATAAGGGGGGTAGGGGAAATTGTGACATTTTTCTTAACACTAGAAGGTTAACTCTAGACATAACATGTAAATTGTGAAAACCTAAGCTATAAACTAAACTTATTTTATTTTCCATAACATATATATTTAAATATGTGTGTACATTCACATATTTTAATTGGTATATAAAAAATAATATAATACATTAAAGGTATATTGACTTTCTAATGAATATCTATTTTAAAAGAAATTCAAGAAGGTATATTACATGTCCAACCAATTAAAAACATGTTTTGCTTTGGCACTTACCACTATTTTCTCCATTTTTTATGTAACAACAAAGAAATTTCATTTGAAAAAATATATTCTTAGGCCATAAAATGTGCCATGTTCAATATCAAAAAACACATCTTACAAGCAAACCTTACAAAACCTACGAATCTAGCCAGAAGTTTGTTAAATATCCATCACATAATGTGAGGTCATTTATGAATAAAGTTTCACTATTAACTACCCTCCACCAGTAGCCAGCGACCTCTCCTTGCCACCTCTATACGGGCAACTCCAAATAGGAATGTTGTCTTCACCACCTTGGTATAGAAATCTCGTCAAAGATTGTCTTTGGAAAATTCTCGCCCATCTACCAACACAGGTAATTCTATAAAGTTCTTCTCTCCATCATTTATACTTTCATAGGAACTAAGAATTTATCGGAAAGACAAGAGTTCAATAGAAATAGGTTGAATTCCAACTCATTCAAGCTTTACAAATTGTATTAGACTCGCAACTTCGCCAAATCAAAGGAGTTATCCATCTCTGCAAAATTATCAATCTTGTAATAATCTCTCCTATTTTCCACCATACACAATCTTTAAGCCACGAGCAAAACAATAAGATGTCACATCTTGATTTTTGTTTGCATTTATAATTCAATATATTTGATGAGACTATTAAACATTACCTTATGATTGTTTGATTATTGAATAATTACATGTGCGTGAATGGTAATTGTTGTTATTTCTAAAAATGCATAGAATTGAAATTGAAATGATGATGAATTATTATTTTTATGATTATGATTTTATATCATGCTCATGCTTCGGCTATAGTTTTATGGGCTAACCTATTAATGAGAATCTGAGTGCAAATGAGTGTAGGAACATGTTGAAAATGAGAACATGGTTGAGGTAGAAGTGTCCTAGCCGCCTAACAAGAGTTGGCATGACAGAAAACCTGATGTACACACACACACACTCACGTAGTTGCATACATACTGCATTATGAATGGTTTTCTTATGCATTTGTGTTAACATGGATACGTAGTTTTAATCATGCATCATACTTTGAATATTGTTTATGGTTAAGATGGTTTAAACGATTAGTTACATTTATGCAATTTGTCTTATTATGTATGTTCTTATTATAGCAATTGATTTCGGTATTTATATTATATATATTTATATATACATATTGCATGGCTAATTATAGGAAAGCCATGGTAAAGTGAAGTTGGAAATTAAAAACTTAATGTAATAACATGTTGGTCGGATTATGCATTGATAAATAATGAAAAAGTGATAGTTTTTAATTTTAGAACTGAAAGAAAAGCTTGTTGGGTCAATTCATGCAAAATGACCAAAAGAGGACAGTAAAAATATCTAAAAGAGAGGGCAAAAAAAGAATTGGGGGTTCAATTCCTCCTGCACACGCCTAATTTCATGCAGTGGCTGCCCAGTGGGCATCTCTGAAACAACCGACCAGGGTTTCTTGTTTTCCACACTATCCATGGTTGAATTAGTCGAAGAGATATCATCACAACAATTAGGCGATATAATCATTGCTCCAATTGAAATCCATAGAGAAAATCTTTTAGACGAAAGCCTAAAAGAGGAAGACAATGTGCTATCAAAGAGCTTCAAGAATTTGAGTCCTAACGTAGTAGAGGCCTCACCATCATCGTTGTCATCATCATCAGATGTTCTTAAGAATAATTTATCATTTGGAAATCTAAATGTGTAAGCTCCTGAGTTTATTCCTAGAGTGCAGACATCAGGACTTGTTCAAACAACTATTCACACACCCAAGCCTGCGTTTGTCAACTTTACGCCATCGCCATCGCCGCAATTGGTTGAGTCGCAGCATGAGACCGAGCCCACGATCGCCTCTACTTCTTCTCTGAAACCTCTAATCAACGAATTGAGGCAAAAGGTTGTCAAACAGGTAGGCAGACGCTAAAATCTATGTTATTTCTTATTTCGAGAAGAAAAATTACTTTTTGTCTAGTTAAAGGCAACAACAGGACTTCCCAAGATTAATTTATAAATGCTTCTAGAAAAACCTTTTGAAGTTTTTCTGCATGGATGTTTTGGCCCACGATATGAAGAGCATGTCTTATTTTATGCCCATTTTGCTTGAAATTTTGAATTTTGATAGCCTTTCTAGAAAACGTGTCTTTTTTATTTTCCCCTATATTTGATGATTACAGTCTTCTTCCTTATACTTGCGGTCTTTGTTCTACTTCCTTAAGCTCCTTTAAAGGAAAAGGTTTAAGTTCGGGCATATTCTAGTTGAAAGTTTTAAGTGAATTGGTTTGGAAATGTATACTTTTTTTTTTTGGTGAGTACTACCTTTTTCTAGGGGTAGCTCCCTTCAAAATATATATAGAAGCAAAAATAAAATAAAAGGTACTAGCATATTGCCTTATTCTTTCATGAATCAAACCAGGCTAGGTGTTTAAGTACTACATCCATCCTAGATTACTACAAACACTTAATACACCGAGCTTAAAACACAGAGTGCATCGACCTTAGGATTTGCAATCCATTTCCTCTTCTATCTCTATTCATACTAGAAGGACCGGTCAAGACTAAAAGCCAACCCCTTCACATGGATTCAAGCATCTAGAACATTCTAATTCTGGGTTGGATCCTTATCTTTAGGATTGAGACAATGATGTTGACTGGCCAAAGCTTGTGCTTCCTCATGTCTAGTTAGACTCCTTGGAATGCCTGAGCTGACCGCTTCCTCTGTTGTGGCTAAGGCGCTTGTTTCTCCCTGACTACCAAGTCCTTAATTCTGGGATCCAAATTTGGGAGATCAGATATCTTGCTAGGCTCCAACTAGCTGGACCTGAGGTTAGCTAACACATCCGCGACCTGATTTCCTTCTCTGAACACGTGTGAGACTAAGAAAAAATCTAGTTTATCCACTTTCCCTAAAATTTTCTCAAGCCACCCTCTCAACTTCCAGTTGATAACCTTCTTGGATTTGATCGCATTAATACATATTTGGGAATCACCCTCGATTTCCAATTGTTTAATTTTTAGCTTTTCACAAAAAGCCAGGCCATTGAAGCATGCTTCAAATTCAGCTTCATTATTTGTGGCTATCCCAAAATTATAGGAGATAGCCCTAACACACTCTCCAAATTCATTCCTGATGATTTCACCCCCTCCAGCCATCCCTGGGTTCCCTTTTGTTGAACCATCAAAGTTTAATTTGTGTCTTGCCAACTGTGGACTGTGCCACATGCAATTAGTTCTTACTTCTGTGCTACTATTTGCTTAGCTTTTTGGTAAACTTAACTCTGGCCATTTCTTTCTTAGCTTGGCGTCCCACTAAGTGAACACCTTGTCTTTCCTTATCGAGGCTTTTACATTGAGAATTTTGCATATACCTTTCTTGATTTTTATAATGACCCCCTCAATGCTAAGTTTCTTATCATTGAAAATTCTTTGGTTACGTTCTTTCCAGATCATCCAACAGAGCATGGACGGAGCCACTTTCCATACCTCTTCCCAGGTGGATTTGGAACCCAAATCAGGCCAGCTTGTAAGGAAGTCTCTCAAGTCATTTTGTCTGGCTGAACGCCATTCTAGTGACTCCTGCAACCAGTCCCAACACTCTACCGCACCCAAACAATTAAGAAGCAGATGATTCGACGACTCTTCTACTTTTTTGCATATTGGGCATCTACTAGGGCCCTCAATTTTAATGACTTGAAGGCGATCACTGGTAAGGATTTTCTTGTGTAACGCCATCCATAGAAAGGCACCTACTTTAGGCAAAAGTGATTTATCCCAACAAATCTTTTTTGGCCAATTAGAATTGGCATGGCTAATAGTCTGAATTTGGTATCCCAACTTAACAGAGTAATTCCCTGATTTCAAACTGTTCCAAATGATTTCATCTGGCTAGAGGGAAAGGAATATTTTCCTTTCCTTAAGTGTATTCCACAAAGCTTCCTTTTTAGCTGAGGGAATCGTAATTGAATCCAAGCGCTTCCATTCATACGTCGTACCCAATTCACCCCAACCTCTCTCTACATAGGCAGCCAGTACTGAACCAAACTCTTGCTCAACCTCATTTATCCAACTCGGGTCACCCAAAACTTTGTCCAGGGGCTCCTCCCCATTCCACGAATCGTGCCAGAAGTTAGCTTTCAGACCATTCCCAATTTTCCAAGTTAGATGATACGTAATGACGCTTCGTGATTCCCATAAGAATTTCCAAACTGGAGATCCGCCCTACGTATTGGCTATAGTTAGGATTTGACTCGGGTCCTCACTATCTAGATATTTGTTTTGAAGGATCTTGCACCATAACTTCTCTAGATTTCTGTATAGATTCCAAACCAATTTGGCCCCTAGGGCAAGGTTTTGTGGTAGCATTTTCCTAATTCCTGTCCCTCCATGCGCCTTGGGTAGGCAAAGTGTGTCCCAATTAACCAATGGGATTCATTTTCCTTCTTTTGCACCTTCCCAGATGAATCTTTTCATATGACCTTCCAGGTCTATTAGCACTTTGTTTGTCATTCTAAAACATGACATAGCGTAAACCGACATGGCAGATAATACAGATTGTATCATTTGTATCCTGCCTACTAAGGATAACCATCTGTTCGTCCATGCTTCTGTCTTGGAATTGCACTTATTGAGGACGTCTTCCCAAAGGGCAGATCTACACGCTCCAGTAAATAATGGAGCTCCCAGGAACTTCGAAGGAAGTTGCCCAATAGAAAACCCCAAGATGCTTGTAATTCTTTTTTGAATTGCCTTTTTGGTATTGAAGAAAATAATTTCTGATTTGTTTAGGTTGAATACTTGACCAGAGTTATTCGAGTATCTATATAGTGTTGCTTTTATAACAGTCACTTCTTCTACTGTGGCCACCCCAAACAAGGTTGTGTCGTCTACAAATTGGCTATGGCTGATCAGCTCCAGTTCCTCAAAAATAGAAATCCCTTTCCAGATCTTTATCTTCCTTAAATGTTTGATTTACCTACTCATTGCCTCCGCCATTATAACAAATAGAAATGGTGAAATGGGGTCTCCTTGGCGGAGGCCATTCGTGGCTTCGAAAAAACCACACAGCGAGCAATTAACTGCAATTGAATATTTGGGAGTTGA
Source organism: Cunninghamia lanceolata (assembly GCA_027924645.1). Classification (NCBI taxonomy): domain Eukaryota; kingdom Viridiplantae; phylum Streptophyta; class Pinopsida; order Cupressales; family Cupressaceae; genus Cunninghamia; species Cunninghamia lanceolata. Next base: position 12,932,658 of record BSBN01000584.1, on the reverse strand, counting down.
GATACAAGTGGAGATGATTTCTATCCAATCAGGATCAAATCTGAATCTTTTGAGCACCTTAGTTAAAAAACTCCATCTAACTCGATCGTATGCTTTGGACACATCTAATTTTAGAATCATTCCCCTGTTTTTGTTTGAATTCATCGAGTGGATGTCTTCAAAAGTGACAATAATGCCTTCCAGTATTTCTCTTCCAGGGACAAATCCGTTCTGCTCTTCTGATATAATATTTTCCAATATGGGTTTGAGTCTATTAGCTAAGGCCTTGGAGATTACCTTGTAAATTACATTACATAGTGCTATCAGTCTATAGTCTGAGAAGGATTTGCACTTAGGCTTCTTTGGAATCAATGTAACAACCATATTGTTAATATCTCTTACAAATCTTTTTTTCTTCCTAAAGTCTTCCACCACTTCCCAAATGTCATCCCCCATGAATTTCCAACACTTTTGGTAAAACTTAGCAGTGAACCCATCTGGTCCTGATACCTTTTCAGGCCCCAATTGGAAAGTCGCCTGGCGCACCTCTTCCATGGAGAACGGCTCAAGAAGTTTTTTGTTATCTTGCTCTCTGAGAAAAGGCGGAATACAATTAAGAAATTCTGTGTCATTTATATCGTTGATCTGCCCACCTCCCAAAATGTTTTTGAAGAACATAACTGCTTCCGCTTCTATTGAATCCCTGTCACATATGACCGTTCCATCAATTTTTTCAATTCTAGAGATCCGGTTCCAAACCCTTCTACCCCTAGCCGAGGCATGGAAGAATTTGGTGTTATTATCACCTTCCTTTAACCATATATTCCTTGCCTTGTCTTTCCAAAAAAGCTCTTCGCTGGCCTAAACTTCTCCCAATTCATCTTTAAGGAGTTTCTCTTTTTCAAAATCATCCACGAACATCCCATACTTTATTACCTTTTCATTGAGGGATACTAACTCAGATTCTAATCTTTCCTTCTCTACAAAAATGTTCTTAAAGCTCAAAATGTTCCAATTTTTTAACTTGTTTTTCAACAGGCTCAGTCTTTTCAAGAACTGGAAGCTCACTATTCCTTTTATGCCTATACTTTCTTTCCACCATCCCTCTATGAGTACCGGGAGGTGTGGGTCTCTCCACCACATATTTTCAAACTTAAAGTAACCCTTGGGAGGTCTTTCATTTAGGTTAATATCTAATTCAACAAGGAAGTGATCTGAGCCCATTAGAGGAAGAAGCAAAGAGTTGCACATAATTTTGTCTGCCATCTAATCTGAGCCAATGAAGAAACTGTTCAATCTTTCTGCAATGTTAGTGAATCCCACCCTTCTATTTGTCCATGTGTAAGAACCATTTTTAGGGATGCAATCTATCAACCCAACCTTGAAAATAAAATTCCTGAAATCCACCATGTTCCTGTTTACTATTTTTGAGCCTCCACTTTTTTCTTTGAGCTCTAGTATAGCATTGAAATTGCCTCCCATGATTACCCTTCTAAAGTCCAACTTGATACTAAGGTTAGATATTTCTTCCCACATAGCCTTCTTATCTTCCATTTTGATTGGGTCGTAAACATTAAGCAGAAAGAAGTTTGAATCCGCCATCAGATTTGAGACTTCGCACAGCATCCAATTCTATTTTGACTCAATTTCCTTTACTACCAGTTTATTGGCTTTCCATAGGATACCCAAACCTCCCGCAGCTCCAACTGAGCCTTGCAAACATCCTGCCCATGTTCTACAAAATCTGGAAAACCCCATGCCTTCTTCTTCGCTAAGCTTAGTTTCTTACAATAGCACTATGTCATTATCAATTTTATCTAGATGATGCTTGATTAAGCATCTCTTGTCAGGGGCCTTGAGACCCCTAACATTCCAAGTAGAAATCTTCATTGTCCTCCAAGGGAGGCCTTGGCTCCCTTGGATTTAATAAAGAAATCTTTTATGTTTTTCAGCCCCATCTCATTGGCATCCCTTTCCCTTCTTTCTCTGTTAGATTTCCTTCCTCTCTCCTTCTGAGGCTTTCTAATGAAGTTAGTACAGATTGACTGATATTCCTAATTCCAGTTTCCCCTAACTCATCTGCTTCCAAAAATTCCTCATCTGAAGCCTCCTCTACTGACAAGGTTATGTAGGTTGCTTCGCAATCTGGACATGAATTGTCTATCCTTTGATTTTCAGCAAGAGATTTTTGATCATCTACCAATATTCTAGATTCCTCACCTCCCTGCGAACCATCAGCTGGTGGATCAAAAGTCTTGTCTTCTGTGACCTTGATTTGTGCAATTCCTTGCTCGGGCAGAGATTGTATCGGAGCCTGAATGGGACTTGGAAACTCATCCAAACCTTTGGGGCTTGGAACCATCCTCTGTGATTTTATAACCCATTTTTTAACTAATTTAGGGCTGCGACGGAAAGAATTCTCTAAATGGTTTCTAAGTCCGCAACGCAAAAAATAGAACTTCGTATCTTCCACTTCAACCTCCTGGTGCCACACTCTTTCATTCAAACTTAGCAATAAAAACTTAGGCATAGCCCTAATCGCTACAATTTTCATTCTGGCATAAATATACGAATCTCCATCAATTATATCTTCGTCCATCTCCAATAAAGTTTCTAACAATCTTCCTATTTTTTCCAAACACTCATCCAACCAGTATTCTATAGGCAAGTTGTAAAGCCTTATCCAAATTGGATGTTCATATGGTCGAGCTTCAACCGGATCAAAATTAGGCTGCCACTTCTGTAGGTATAGCGGGACGCTATCCGGTGTCTATATATCTCCACATAATATTGTCTCTCTTTCCTCTTGAGATTCAAATAAATGAACAAAGAAGCCTTTTGATAAGAATTTAATTACCTTCTGAGAGGGCCACGATTCTGCTATCCATGTCTTGATCCGATTTCTGGAGAATTTCATACCACAAAACCTTCCTATGATTGCTAGGTCTTCCATCATCTCTCGATCCACCTCATTTTCCTTTGTTACATTAATCATTGATGAATCTAAACCCTTGCCTTCTTTGCTACAGTAATAATCCTCCCTTGATTCTACTTTTCCAAGGTTGCTTGCTCCCGGAATATCGCCCTACTCTTTTGCACTCTTTTTTCGCTCCATTATTGCATTGCCTTATAGGTGAGTCAAAAAGAATCTTATTAGAAAGGCCAAAATTAGGCATGTTCTAGGTTAAAGTTTGGAAGGAGATGATTTAATGTGAAAGATGTCAAGTAGGGCATGGTAAAGTTCAAAGTTTGAAATCAGAAGATTTTGGATTTCTATGCTTGCCTTACTTCAATTAAAGATTTAGGGTTTGTCTAGTTTACAGTTTTAAAGCAGAAAATTCTAAAAACATATATGTTGCACGAGCTTTTAATTGAATCAGACCTTGCATAATAATATGGAAACGGTTCAAATCAATTTTTTCCTTATCTTAGAATTATTGCAATTGTAGCATGAAATCATATTTTACTTGTGAGCATGAAATCATTAAATTAGTTTTTCTTTTGAGCTAGTTGCACATGTAATGAGGGATATTTATACCTAGATACACACACACACACACATATGTATATATTTTATCATGTTCAATACTTGCATCTTTCTATATATGACTGAAATCTCTTTATCCCTATCACAAAAACAACATGAATATGGTTAGGAAAACATGAATTTTAGATAGTATTTGCATTCTAAATAAAATCACATGAATTTCATGTTAGAAGTATAATATGCATAAAGAATCATCATAGATCTCGTATCTCTAAGAAAATTAATTAGCAATTCACGTTAAATTTTTGCATGAAAAGAAAAAGGAATTATTTATTGGGCATATGCATGTTCTACCATGGATTGTCTTTGTAAAGAAATTAGTTTATTTTTCTATGCATGTAGTGGGTTTACCTTCTAGGAAAGGGTGTCGAATATGGGCTAACAAAGAAGCTTGATCCTCTTTTCAGGATCTACCAGAATATTCATAAGTGCTTTGACCAAAGCCATGTTTTCATTGAAATAGATGAATGTTTGCTTAGTAAAGTATATTGATATGTTTCTCTGCCATATCTTGATAGTAAGGCATTGCATGTTCATGTTAGAAATACATGTAGATATATCAAGTTGCACCAGGTTTCCATCATGCCTATTGTTCCCAGGTTTCTAGGCATTTCATGCAAGGGCGGGTATTCTTTCGAAGTAGGAAGAATTTTGGGGAATCATAAGCTTTGTAGTTGGGTGGAAAAGTACCTAAGCCATGTTCTCATCTCTCGGCCTTGCAGATGACCGCATGGGTTAGTGGCATATGATGACAATGACTAAATTCATATATCATTACTTGTATAATTCTTGTATTTGTACATCTTTATTTGTATAGTGTTGACTATATGGCATGAAAGCCAAAGTAGTACCATTTTGTATATCATATTTCTTGTGCTAACACCTGGTTTATACACTTGTACATGTGAGATGTAATAAGACATTTTTTCATATATTGAAGATGTATCATTTCAATTTTATATTAATGAGCATTTGAGTGTTTATTTATTTCCGTGATTTAGTTTACGGGTTGCGTACCTTACATTTGGTATCAGAGCACATGTTATAGCATTGGGAGCTCTAGGGTATTTTTTTGCTCGGTTTATTTGCGCATGTGTGGGTCCTTGTGTGTTTGTGTGTTGTGAGTAGCATGTGCCTTTTTTTGTTATGTCTTCCTTGCATGTGTGTGGTGAGGAATACATTGTTGTGGGGTTAGATAGACCCTAGTGGTTGCCGAAAAGTTCCTTATGTGTGTTTTCTTTCTTGATGTCTTGAATGCTTGGCATGAACCCTTGTAGTGTGTGTGAGTGTTTGAGTGACTTTTGTAGGGTCATGTTCGTGCTTGTGTGACCACATTTGATAGTGGAGTTATGGGAACCTTTGTGTGAAAGGAAATACCATGTTCTTGAGTGTGATTGAACTTGGTTTACTCTTTTAAGAGTTATGCATTGTATGTGAAAGAGATAATGTTTTGATCATATGCTTGATATGTGAAGAGTATTGTTGTGGTAATGCAAGTTTAAATGAACCTTGCATTGTGCACCTTGTTGTGTGTATGTTGTTGCAAGAGTAGCATATCCTCGTAATGCTTGTCATATTTGTTTATTAATTGCCTTTATATGGTGATTGGAAATGCTTTCTTGAAATGCATATTGCATTGTCTTCTTGAGAGCATGTCTCTGTGTGTGGATTAATTATGTAGTTGTAAGAAAGATAGTGTTGCATTGCATTGCCAGAATAGATCATTTGGGTAGTGACTTATGTCCTCATATTGCATTCTTCTGTAGGATTCATGTGGGAACCTAGGTGTAATTATTGCATTGCATTATTTGAAGAGTTAAAGAGATAAGGGGTTGTGAAAAGGGTCATTTGCATAGTCCTTGTGATGTTTGAGGTGTTAGAATCATGAGTGAATTAGCAAACCCTGCATCTTGTGACTTTGAGTTGTGATTTTCCCCATTGCTTAGTGTGCATTTAGTATGCTTGTCATCATGTTATGAAGAAATTTGGCCTCATGTGAATGTTGCATTAATGATTTTTCCATATGATTGGTGAATCCCTATATGGCGAGAAATGTTAACCATTTCTTGTTGGAGAGATTGATGTGTTTAGACATCTTGGTTGTTAACCTGATTTTGTCCTAGCTTAATCTTGGTTGCTGGATGTTTTCTAGTGTATGATTGTGTGTGTCTTTGCATGGTGATTGTGATTCCCTTGAATGGGATGCAACTTTTGGTTGCTTTGCATCTTGAGTGATGTTTGTGTGGTTAAGTATAAATGACCTCAGGTTATAGATGTGATTGGAGTCTTAGAAGACTCGTTTGTTTGGTGTGATTGAGTGTGTTCTCGTTTTCATTTCATATTTTGGAATCTAGGTGTAGTAGCATTGTACTCCCTCTCTAGTGGCTAGAATTAGCCACGTAGTTCATGTAATGTGGAACTCTTGAACTTTGATACTTTATTTATTTGACTTTGGTGAATTCACTAAACATTGTAAGGGCCAACATTGAATGTTATTCTTGTTTATGAATGAGTATAGCCAGCAAACTTTGAAATTTATTTATCTTATGATCTTTATGGTCATACTTGATTTACTATTGAATTGAACTCATTTTATGCCTTATTGTTGGAATTGACTTTTCTTCCACTTTGGTATTTTATTTATTTATTATTGGTGGCTATGCTTGAATGTTTTAATTGCTGGTCATATATCGTGTTATGTTCTCTATCATGTCCATGATGGGACTCTGATAGATTGTATAAGGGAGTAGAATTCGGAGAATATACTAGTTCTTGGTGTGTGTGTTACTAGAACTATGGTAGATTGAATTCCTTGCTTTGTTGTTAGATGCAAGTGAATATTGTGTGAAGTGTTGAGGAAGTTTTGAAATGGTTTTGTGTTTCTATGGATGACTTGATGTGGATTACATTGTTGATTGGTGTGTTTTCCATGCTTGGATAGTAGTGAATGATGTAAAAATGTGTCCTTGTATGTGCTTAAATTCCAATTCTTGACTATGTCTATGTGAATGAGTTATGTAGAGAACTTGTTTTGGACTAAATCTTTCTTTTAGTAGATTTCTTTTGGTTGGGTATTGACTTAGCCCACTGACTATGGTTGTTCTTGCTTGTCTCATTCCTATTAGTCTAGGACGTGATGCCATGCTCCTAGTGTTTCAGCATTAGTAGAGTGTATGATGTTGTGTCCTTTTGATGTGAGTTCCATAACTACACTTATGTTTTGGCATAGTGTAGGGGATGATGGAGCCTTAGTGCATGAGCACGTAATATTTATATATTTATGGTATTATAGATGTCTTCTTTCTCTTGTTGAGTTGCCAACCTTGGGAATTTGGCTGCTTCAGGAGTTTCTCCTTAGTGTTTTGGAGGTTTCCTAGCTTGATGCTAGAAGGGATGCAACTCTTGTATGAAGAGGTTGCTATCCTTTGTATTCCATTTTATGGACACTTGGTGGTTAGGCCACGAGGAATCCTTGTGTTGCTTATTCAATCATGAATTTGTGATCGTGTTGTGTTGTTTGACCTTTTTGGCCTAGCTTAGTTAAGAGTTGAAGTGGTGTTGCGAGTAGTCTTGCACCTTGTTGCTGTGTTGTGGTTGCCTTAGATGTGCTCCTAGTGAGTAATAGGTTGCTAAGCCTTGCTTGATGGAAGTGCTTATGTTGTTAGAGGATGTAGTTTAGATTCTTCCCTCTGAGAACATGTTTGGTTGGTCCTAGTTTTGGTAGTGTAGAGCTAGAGTGTTAAAGAAACCCTCTCTTTTAGGAGTGGAACATGAGGAAGTACCTCATGTAGGGAAGCCATTTCTAGAGTTGAGGCATGCTTTTGGTCAAGATGAAGGTGCGGTAGTGGTGCTTATAACCTTTTTGAGTTAGCTTTCCCTGATCCTTGAGTTCTTTTGTTGCAGGTAGTGCCTAAGGATGGACTGTTGAGAGAGTAATCTTTTGTTTGCAATTCTCCTTGAGAGTGGTTATGGAAGCGTTTTGAGTTTACTTAGACTTAGTTGAGAGCTTGACAGGTTATCCCAACATAGTTGTGGTCCTAAGTTTTATGGACTTGACTCTCTTGTAGTCTGTTGCACCTTTTGGTTAGAGCCTCTTCTCATTGTAGTGGCAGTTGGAGGATGGAGTGGTGTGGTCTTAGAGGAGTTGTATGCATGATGGTTGGTTTTGACCTAGTTGGTGCACCCTTGGAGATTCATTTTGTTGTTTTGAGACCTCAACCTAGTGTTGGTTAGGAGGACGGATCTTTTGAGAATATGTTGTGTTTTTGTCAAAATTGTGATGCTTGATTCATGATTGTATGTCTATGATGGACTATGTTTTATGCCTTGTTTGGCGTGCATTGAAGGTGTGATTATTTCCCTTATGCTTGAATGTTGTGATGTCATTCTATTATGCTTTGGCAAGTGTGTCATATATGTTACTTGAATGCAATTAGATGGTAGTTGTACCATGTGTTGATTATATGCATTGCATTGGCAGTTGTGTTGGATGTGTGTTGTGTGCATTGATTGGCATGCTTTATAGGTATAGGATCCAAGAGTGGTGCTGGTGGAGCCCACTTGAATTCTTGATAAATACAATTTTAAGTTGTGTAATAGAGATATAGTCCAATATAAGGTCCAATGGGACCAATATTCTGTGGATAGTGCCACATGGGAGAATGCAGAGGATATAGATCGTTCTTTTTCCTCATTTGAGGACTTAATTCGTGATACTTTTATTTGCATTAGTGTGAAACTCTTATTTGTTTTAGTGTGTGTTTAATAAGACATTAGGATGATGTCTCTTCCTAGTGGGGAAGGATGTCACATTTCGATTTGTGTTTGCATTTATAATTCAGTATATTTGATGAGACTATTGGACATTGCCTTATGACTGTTTGATTATTGGATAATTACATGTGCGTGAATGGTAATTGTTGTTATTTATAAAAATACATAAAATCAAAGTTAAAATGATGATGAATTATTGTTTTTATGATTATGATTTTAAATATCATGCTCGTGCTTCAACTATGGTTTTATGGGCTAACCTATTGACGAGAATATGAGTGTGAATGAGTGTAGGAACATGTTAAATATGAGAACATGGTTGAGGTAGAAGTGTCCTAACCATCTGGCAAGAGTTTGCATGACAAAAAACCTAATGCACACACACTCACGTAGTTGCATACATACTGCATTATGAATGGTTTTGTTATGCATTTGTGTTAATGTGGATACATAGTTTTAATTGTGCGTTATACTTTGAATATTTTTTATGGCTAAGATGGTTTAAACGATTAGTTACATATATGCAATTTTTCTTATTATGTGCATTCTTATTATAATGATTGATTTTAATATTTATATTAAATATATAAGTCTATATATATATAGACTTATATATTTAATATAAATATTAAAATCAATCATTATAATAAGAATGCATATATATATATAAATTATATATATATATATATATAATATTTATATATATATATATATAAATATATACATATATATAATTTATATATATATAAAAATATATACATACATATATATAAATATACATATTGCATGGCTAATTATAGGAAAGTCATGGTAACTTGGAGTTGGAAATTAAAAACTTAATGTAATAACATGTTGGGTGGATCATGCATCGATAAACAATGAAAAAGTGATAGTTTTTAATTTTAAAACTAAAAGAAAAGCTTGTTGGGTTGATTCATGCAAAATGCCCAAAAGAGAGCAATAAAAATATCTAAAAGAGAGGGCAAAAAAAGAATTGGGGGTTAAATTCCTCCTGCACATGCCTAATTTCATGCAACAACTGCCTAGTGGGTATCTCTAAGGCAACTGACTAGGGTTTGTTGTTTTCCACACTATCCATGGTCGAATCAGTTGAAGAGATATCGACACAACAATTGGGCGATATAATCATTGCTCCTATTGAAATCCATAAGGAAAATATTTCAGACAAAACCCTTAAAGAGGAAGATGATGTGCTGTCAAAGAACTTCAAGAATTTGAGTCCTAACGAGTAGAAGCATCAGCATCATCATCGTCATCATCATTAGATGTTCTTGAGAAAAACTTGTCATTCAGTAAGCTCAATGTGTGAGCTCCTGAGTTTATTCCTAGAGTCTAGACACCAGGACCTATTCAAACGAGTATTCAAATGCCCAGGCCTACATTTGTCAACTTTATGTGGTTGTCACTGCCATAGTTGGTTGAGCAACAACACAAGACCAAGCCCATAGTCACCTCTACTTCTTCTCTGAAACTCCTGACTGATGAATTGAGGCAAAAGGTTATCAAATAGGTAGGCAGATGCTAAAATCTATGTTATTTCTTGTTTCGAGAAGCGAAATTACTTTTTGTCTAGTTAAAGGTAACAAAAGTCCCAAGATTAATTTATGAATGCTTCAGGAGAAACCTTTTGAAGTTTTGTTGCATGGACGTTTCAGCCCATGATATGAAGAGCATGTCTTATTTTATGTCCATTTTGCTTGAAATTTTGAATTCTGATAGCTTTCCTAGAAAACATATATCTTTTTATTTTCCCCCTATATTTGATGATTACAGTCTTCTTCCTTATACTTTCCTAGGGCTTTGCTTTGCTTCCCTAAGCTCCTTTAAAGGAAAAGGTTTAAGTTAGGGTGTATTCTAGTTGAAAGTTTTAAGCGGATGGGTTTGGAAATGTATGATTACCTAGCTTATGAGAAAGGCCAAAATTAGGCATGGTCTAAGTTAAAGTTTGGAAGAAGATGATTTAATGTGAAAGATGTCAAGTAGGGCATGGTAAAGTTCAAAGTTTGTGTAAAGTACTGGAAAAAAAAATCCAACATTCATACATTTATAGAAGTAAAACATAATTACTGCAGTAAGCCAAGGTACAATAAATTAACTTATATTAATCATTCAAAAGAAAGATATTAAGATATTTCCAAGAGTTCAAGCAATTTTTGTATTCATAAGTTTAAAGTACAACCATAATTACAATGCATTTGTATACATCTAAAGTCATTTACAGATTATGTAAAAAAATAATATTACAAGTATCAAATATTGGCATCAAGCCTTAAAATCATTTTGAATACAAGAAGTACAACTGTCATCAATGTCAAATAAATCTATCAAGGAGTCCTCAACCACCATCAACCAACCAGCCATCTACTACGTCAAAGGAAAAGAACATGGTTCAGGTACTTTTTCTGCCCAACCACGAAGCTTGCGCTTTCCCGGTATCCTTCAAACTAAAGGATGCCCGACCCTACTCGAAGAGCCTATCAATCTGTAAGCATATGCAAGGTGGAATCTGGTATGTGCCTATCAATCTACATGCATTACTAATATTAATGCAGCATCTCATCAATAGGATATGGTAGGGAATTATACAATGTATAGCTAGGAAAAATGACCATCTATTCCAATGGTGCATGTCTATTTCAACATTCTATTCACTTTGGCCAAAGCATTTATTCGTTGTAATGGCATGCAAGTTTTGAAAAGGAAAACTCACTTCCCTAATAACCCACATTTGATACCCGTCCCAGAAGGCAATCTTTCCAATACATAAATCTTTTAAGAAAGCAAAAAAATCACTCAAGCTATTCTTATTTATGCATAGTTTACAAGGTGATGGATAGAAAAGAAAAGGAATAAACTCATATTACATGTTCACAAGGCAGAGAATTCAATTGTTTAAGCTATCTTCCTTCGTTAAGTCAATTTAGTTGTTTAATCTCATAGGAGGATTTAGAGAAATTATATCATCTTGAATAGTTTGAGTTTAAAAAGTTGTCAATTTTGCAACAGTTTGAGTACTGGTAAGTCATTTACTTATAAACAATGTTAAGAGATGTATATCTATACATGTTCCTTCTATTGATCAAACTTTAATCCTAACTTAAAAATCTCGTAAATAAATTGCTTCATAAAAGGGTTTCATTTACTTTCTCTTGTGAAGAGTAATTTATACTTTTCTAAAAAAATGAACCCTTGTATAACAATGCTAGGTATGATAAGGCTTGTTTCTATAATTAGTTTAAGTTCCATCATTCCTATTAAGTGATTGGGTTACTAAAATAAATCACTATTAATTTTCAACAAGATATTAAAAATCACTACTCACTAAGGAAATAGACCGACAATGAGAGAGAGACCTTAGTGCTTGTAAAATAAAAGGGAATCTTGTCCTTAAAGGCCGATTTAAGTATTAAGGAAGAATCTATTATTCAATAATGAGGAGATTTTTTTTTAGAACATGGTAATGTTCAACTAACTCCAGTGAATATACTCGAACAACCTTATGGTTAAAACTATTAAAAAAAATAAGTTTTTCTAATATAATCCTCAGCTTAGGCCAATCCCATGTCATAAATATAGATGGAAGAAAAGAAAAAAAAACATGAAACCACATAAATAAAATGACAATGTTTAACCACTGGGTCTTTTGAGAACATATGCAGTTTAACTGATGCTACACCGATGCTGACAGTTCTTTCATTCTCATAGGCCGATTTAATGTGACCAAGATAGTCATGAGAATGGATACCTATAGGAAATACCAACATAGGCTAACAAAATAATAACCGCACTCAGAAGAGGGTCGATCGGGATTAAGGAAGAAATAATAAAACAAGAGATCGTTGCTTGGGCTCTTTACACTTAGTTTAGCATGCAGATTATCAACAGACATCTTTTCTTTTCTAAAAGATTTCCATGGGAACAAAATTTATTATAATTTATAAGTAAGTTCATGATACAAATCTTGTAGTCCCCAAGATGTAAATGGAATCGCCCAGGAGAGATCGACCGATCCTCTACAATAACGCACAAAAACTGATGTGCTGAAAGATCGATTCAATAGATTCTTGAATTCTCTCTTTCATTCTGGAGTAGTAGATGTATTAAACCAATGTACTATCAGGAACTCTCGTGGAGCAAAAACTTAGATGGATTTGGTATAAACCACTCATGTGATCTAGATCTAAAACCTCTGTGGAAATTTTGGTTCACTCTGTGGTTTTTTTACAAATGTTGTTCAACTTAGGAGATCTAGAATTAAACAGAAGATTACTCACACTACTATTTATCTCCTCAGTACTATAATCCTGAGGTCATCACATCCATTATTTATACAATATACTATTTTTTTCTTAACAGAGATAGTCTGAAATCTAAACAAATAGATGAATACCTGTAAATGATGAGGCCGACTTGCAAGACATATTTATTTCTTATTGGATATCTTTTATCCTTCCACTTCTGTATAGTTGCTCACTTCCTTCTCTTTTGATCGCCTTCCTCTCTCTGTGAATTTTTTTCTTGATCTCTCTTTTCTATTTTATAAGGCTTTTGTTTTTTTTTTTTTCCTAATTCGTTTTCCTCCTTCCGTAACTTAGATCCCTCCCTTCTTTCCTAAGTTTTCTTTTTTTAATATATCTCATTTCCCCAATACCTAATTCTCCTCTTCCCCATGCAATTATAATAAGAGATTTCTCCCATTGCATGCCACGCATGCCTCTTGTTTTCTCCTCCACCGTAATTCATTCGATGGCCTTTGCATAAATTTTTCTAAGTTTAAAAATTATAGATATCTTTCTTTTTCTATGCATGCCCCGCATGCTCCTTTTACTCCTTTTACTCCTCTATATCTCTAAAAAAAAGCCAAGAGTATATGTTTGTCTAATACAACTAAGTATAATTATCCTTTATAAAATAAAGATTTTTCTTTAAGATTACGTATTTTCTTTTATATTCCCTATTCATATCTAAGAGCTTATTTATACCTTTTTACTTTCTTTTTTTTTTATCTTTCTTTTATTTTATTTTTAAAATAAAAAGAAAGTTATATAAGCTATAACATTAACTATAAAATAAGAATATTGCAATAGGTTTAAATTTTTCCACCCAATACAATTTTTATAATTTCATTATTATTTAATTTTATATTCAATACAAAAATGGCACATTTATCAGTAACCCATTAATATTTATTTACATAGGCAATTTTTTTTCTATGAAGTAACATTTTAATACTATATACCTATTTATTTCAAATAACAATACTAATTTATTTTTATTTTTTTTCTATGATAAATAGGCATTGAAATAGGTATAGAAGTAAAGCATGATGAAGATAATTTCACACAAGGAGAATTTGGCAAACATCAATTGAATCAACATGCAATACAACTTCCATCGAATCCAAACATGCAATGCAACTACGTGAGTGTGTGTGAAAGAACACCAGATTAAACCCAACATATGTTGTCATGAAGCTAGGACTCCCCTACCTGAACCATGCTCTTGTCATCGACAAGACTACAAAAACTCAAACTCATAAAACCATCAATAAGTTAGTCTCCATATAGCTGAAGCAATCGAAATAGCTGAAGCAATCAATTTAACCAATCAATGTAATTATTGCATTTTAACCATTCAATCAAGTATGAAAAGTATGAGACGTGACATCCTTCCCCAATTGGAAGAGACATCATCTCAATGTCTTATTACATCACAAAAACAATATAGTATCAAAAAATAACGTATCATCATTTGAGTATCAAAGTATCTAAATATGCATATAAATAAAACATCTAATCTAATTTCCCAAATGTGGAAAAGATCTATCAATATCAGATGCATCCTCCCAAGTGGCACTGTCCACTGAATACTGGTCCCACTAGACCTTATACTGCACTATGTCTCAATTACTCAACTTAACGTTGCACTTCTCCAAGACTCGAATGGGCTCCACTAGCACCACTCCTAGATCTTGTACCTACAGAGCACGCCAATCAAGAATATGTAAAACATCAGGATGATAAGGTTTGAGCAATGACACATGAAAAACATTATGGATCTTGGCGAGAGCTGGTGGCAGTGCAAGTCTATATGCAACTAGATTGATCACTTCAAGAACATTGAAAGGTCCTACGAATCTTGGAGCTAGTTTGGATGCCTTGCCAAATGAAATCAAACTCTTATGTGGCTTGACCTTTAAAAACACTTTGTCCCCCACTAAGAATTGCCTAAAAGTCCTATTCTTATCTACATAGCTTTTCTATCTATCCGAGGCTTGCTTCAATTTTTCTTTGATTAGCCTCATCTGATCTTCCATTTCCTTCAACATATTAGGTCCAACTACTATTTGATCTTCAATCCTGTCCCAACTGATTGGAGTTCTACACCTGTGACCATAAAGAGCCTCAAAAGGTGTCATTCGTAAAGATGCATGGTAGGAATTATTATAAGAAAACTCTACCAAGGGTAGATATTCCTCCCATTTGTACTACTGGTCCATACAGTACATCCTCAGAAGATCCTCTACTACTGGGTTGACTCTCTCTATCTAACCATCTGTTTCAGGGTGATAAGCTGTACTAAAGTTCAACTTAGTTCCCAATGCTGCATTAAGTGTGATCCAGAACCTGGAGGTCATGCGAGTGTCATGATCTGAAATGATCATCTCTGGCACTCCATGTAGTTGAAAGATCTCTTGGATAAACTTCTTTGCTAACGTCAATGACCCATCCGTGAGATTTCCTAGAATGAAATGAGCCACTTTCGTTAGTTTTTCAACCACCACTAAAATGACATCATGATGATTCTTTGACATGGGCAATCCCTGAATAAAGTCCATGCTAATCACCTGCCACTTATATTCAGGTATGCTATGTGGATAAAGCAATCTTGTAGGATGGACATGTTCTGCCTTAACACATTGACACTCTAAACATCGAGCTACAAACTCTGTCACATCCTTCTTAAGCTTAGGCCAAAAGTATAATGGCCTCAATCCTTCCATTGTCTTGGTCACACCAGGGTGTCCAGGATATGGAGCACTATGAATCTCCTCAAAAACTAACTTCCTCTATTCACCTGAATCTAGGATATACATTCTCCCCTGATATCTCAGAAGCTCATCTAATTCTATCGCATACCCATCAAATAGATGATCTGTAGGGTCTACTTCTAATGCTTGCTTAACCCTTTCATAGTGCTCATCTCCTTGCAAGTTCTGGATTACCTACTGTCGCAAATTAGATCTGGAAGTCACCATGGCTAACAGATGTCATCTTCTACTAAGAGCATCTACAACCCTGTTCTCTTTACCTTTTATGTACTCGATTCCAAAATCATATTCGCTAAGGAATTCAAACCATCTTCTCTATTGAGCATTGAGATTAGGTTGGGTGAAGATATATTTGAGCCCTAAATGATCTATCTTAAGCTCAAAAGGCTTACCCAAGAGATAGTGCCTCCACATTTGAAGTGCATGAACAATGGCAAACAACTCGAGATCATGAGGTGCATAATTTAACTCATGTTGTTTCAGTTTCCTTGATTCATATGCCACTACTTTTCCTTTCTACATCAACACTCCTCCCACACCTTCACTAGAAGCATCTGTAATCACTATGAAATGACCATTAGGATTAGGTATGGTCAGAATAGGTGCTGATGTGAGTCTTTCTTTTAACAACTAAAAAGCTTGTTCACATTTATCCATCCATTTGAACTTCTTACCTTTCTTCTACAATGAGGTTATGGGTGTTGCAACTATCGAGAATTCTTCTACAAATTTCCTATAATATCCTGCCAACCCCATAAAGCTTCTAACCTCAGTTACAATCTGTGGTGTAGGCCATTCCATTATTGTCTTGACCTTTTCAGGATCTACTGCTATCCCATCTACTAAAATTACATGGCCAAGATAGTGCACCTTACTCTGGTAGAATGTGCACTTAGATAACTTGCCAAAAAGTTTTCTTTCCCTCAAACACTACAAGACTATTCTCAAGTGTCTTTCATGCTCCACTAATGATTTAGAATAAATCAGAATGTCATCTAGAAAGACCAGGACAAGCTTATCAAGATAATCTCTGAATACACTGTTCATCAAGTTCATGAATGTTGCTAGTGCATTAGTTAACCTGAATGGTACTACAGTGAATTCATAGTGACCATATCATGTTCTGAATGTTGTTTTAGAAATATCCTCGTCCTTAATCCGTAACTGATGATAACCAGATCTAAGGTCTATTTTAGAGAATACCTTTGCACTTTTCATTTGGTCGAACAATTCATCAATCCTTGGAAGTAGATATTTGTTCTTAATAGTTGCCTTGTTGAGCATTCTATAATCAATGCACAACCGCAATGTTCCATCCTTCTTCTTTACGAAGATGACTAGTACACCCCAAGGTGACACACTAGGTCTGATAAACCCCTATTTTAACAATTCCTCTAGTTTTGCCTTAAGTTCATATAGTTCTATTGTCGTCATCCTGTAAGGTGCTTTAGACTGTGGTTCAGTTCCTGGCATTAGATCTATAGAGAAATCAAATTCTCTTTTAGGCAGTAGTTCAGTCAACTCACAGGAAAGACATATTTAAATTCTCTAAGGATAGGATACTGATCAAAAGATGGTACCTGATTATCTAGATCTCTTATCTTCACTGCATAGATAGAACAACCCTTTCTCTTAGCCTTTTTCAATTGCATGGCAGATATATGTCTTAGCTTAAGGGGTGTTCTTGATCCATGAATTTCTACTCGGTTCCCAAAGTCATCAAGGCATTTCACTACTTTCCCTTCGCAATCTACTAAAGACTTATGTTCTGACAACCAATTGATTCCTAGAATCACATCATAAGATCCTAGAGGTGCAACATAAAGATTGACTTGAGTTTGGAAAGTAGGAAGATCTATTTCACTCCATACAAGACATGAATCTACTATTCTCTTTGCATTGTTACCATACTACACCATCCACAAATTTTCCATGTGTCCAAGTTTAGCAGTTAACTTAGCTACAACTTTTGGATCAACAAAACATTATCTAGCTCCTGTATCAATTAAAATAGAAATTGGAAGGCCAAAGAGCTTACTGGACATCTAAATGGGTGTAGCTTGGAAATCCACTTGACGATGATCTACAGCTACATGAATCTGGTGTTGAGGAGCTCTCTGTCGATTTCCATCTCTCTGATTCTCTGTTTGACGAGGACATGCACTAGCATAGTGCTCTCCTCCACAAGTGTAACATCCATCTTTGGGTCCTCTATGTCTAGCTGGATTGTCTCTTTGATTATTGTTACCATTGTTGCCATAACTACCTCTCTTATTGTTATTTCCACCTTGGTTTCCATTGTTCTTTTCCTGGTAGTTATTGCCTTTCTTAAGATTCCTTATCTGGCGCTTACTATTTCCTTGGTTGCTACTATCATTCTGATACCTTTTATTCCCAGTCTTCATATCCTGACATTTACGGCAATTTGAGATCTGTTGCAGTTTCTGTTCCTGTTTGGTAGCCTTTTCGAACACTTCATCCATGGTTAATAGATTATGCATGTCAACATCTAATCCAATCTGTGGCCTTAAGCTCAAGATGAATTTGTGAATCCTAAACCTTTCATCAAGCTGATAATATGGTACATATTTCAATAAGTGAGAATTTCTCCCAATACTGAGTTACGGTCATACCTCCCTGAGTGAGATTTTGAAATTCTGTCATTTTCTTGTCAAAATAGAGTTGTGGTAACCACCTCTTCCTAAAGAGCTCAAGAAAACGATCCCATATGACTTCTCTTGGAAGTAGTTTCTTTTCATCTTTCTCATTGTCCCACCAAGTAGCTGCTTTCCCAGTAAGCTGATAAGATCCCCAAATAGCTTTAGTTTTGGCAGACAAATCACGGAGATCAAAGTATTTTTCCATGTCAATATTCTATGCTTCTACTCCATCACCTATAGTCTTACCATCAAATTTAGGAGGTGTAACCTTTTTAAGATCTTTTCCCAATTCTTCAACAATCTTATTTCTGTTGTTTCCATTCACTTCACCCTCAAGACCTTGAGCTTCTTCTCTCCTTTCCTCATTCCTATTTCCCCTTATGCCTCTGATTTCCTCTTCCATGGTGTTCATTCTATTTCCCTGTTGAGTTAGGAGAGCTAGGATTTGAGTCAATTGATTATTCTATCCTTCACTATTCTATCCAGCATTGTTATTATTATTTCCCTCATTGTTTCTAGCATTAGCCCCTCCTGTATCAGTGCCAGCATTGTTTCCAACATTGGCTTCTTCATTATTTCCTTTATCAGGGTTATTGCCAGATCCTAGGGTTGCTCCCCTACGTCCAAAGTTTCTAGTGTTCATGATGATCTATCTGCAAAGAGTTTACAACCTTTAGTGTAACAGTTCTATAAACCTAGAGTAGAACCATCACTCTGATACCAAAAATAAAGTATTGAAAAAAAAATCCAACATTCATACATTTATAGAAGTAAAACATAATTACTACAATAAGCCAAGGTAAAATAAATTAACTTATATTAATCATTCAAAAGAAAGATATTAAGATATTTCCAAGAGTTCAAGCAATTTTTGTATTCATAAGTTTAAAGTACAACCATAATTACAATGCATTTGTATACATCTGAAGTTATTTACAGAGTATGTAAAAAAACAATATTACAAGTGTCAAATATTGGCATCAAGCCTTGCAATCATTTTGAATACAAGAAGAAGTACAATTGTCATCAATGTCAAATAAATCTATCAAGGAGTCCTCGACCACCATCGACCAACCAGCCATCTGCTGGGTCGAAGGACAAGAACATGGTTCAGGCACTTTTTCTGCCCAACCAGGAAGCTTGCGCTTCCTCAGTATCCTTCAAACTAAAGGATGCCCAACCCTGTTTGAAGAGCCTATCAATTTGTAAACATATGCAGGGTGGAATCTGGTATGTGCCTATCAATCTACATGCATTACTAATATGAATGCAGCATCTCATCAATAGGATATGGTAAGGAATTATACAATATATAGCTAGGAAAAATGACCATCTATTCCAATGGTGCATGTCTACTTCAACATTCTATTCACTTTGGCCAAAGCATTTATCTGTTGTAATGGCATGCAAGTTTTGAAAAAGAAAACTCACTTCCCTAATAACCCACATTCGATACCCATCACGGAAGGCAATCTTTCCAATACATAAATCTTTTAAGAGAGCAAAAAGATCACTCAAGCTATTCTTATTTATGCATAGTTTACAAGGTGATGGATAGAAAACAAAAGTAATAAAGTCATATTATGTGTTCACAAGGCAGAGAATTCAATTGTTTAACCTATCTTCCTTCGTTAAGTCAATTTAGTTGTTTGATCTCATAGGAGGATTTAGAGCAATTATATCATCTTGAATAGTTTGAGCTTAAAAAGTTCTCAATTTTGCAACAATTTGAGTATTGGTAAGTCATTTACTTATAAACAAGGTTAAGAGATGTATATCTATACATGTTCCTTCTATTGATCAAACTTTAATCCTAACTTAGAAATCTCGTAAATAAATTGCTTCATAAAAGGGTTTCATTTACTTTCTCTTGTGAAGAGTAATTTATACTTTTCTAAAAAAAGAACCCTTGTATAACAATGCTAGGTATGATAAGGCTTGTTTCTATAATTAGTTTAAGTTCCATCATTCCTATTAAGCGATTGGGTTACTAAAATAAATCACTATTAATTTTCCACAAGATATTAAAAATCACTACTCACTAAGGAAATAGACCGATAATGAGAGAGAGACCTTAGTGCTAGTAAAATAAAAGGGAATCTTGTCCTTAAAGGCTGATGTAAGTATTAAGGAAGAATCTATTATTCAATATTGAGGAGATTTGTTTTTAGAACATGGTAATGTTCAACTAACTCCAGTGAATATACTCTAACAACCTTATGGTTAAAACTATTAAAAAAATAAGTTTTTCTAATCTAATCCTCAGCTTAGGCCAATCCCATGTCATAAATATAGACGGAAGAAAAGAAAAACAAAACATGAAACCGCATAAATAAATGACGATGTTTAACCACCGAGTCTTTTGAGAATGTATGCAGTTTAACCGATGCTACACCGATGCTGACAGTTCTTTCATTCTCATAGGCCTATTTAATGTGACCAAGATAGTCATGAGAATGGATACCTATAGGAAAGACTGACACAGGCTAACAAAATAATAACCGCACCCAGAAGAGGGTCAATCAGGCTTAAGGAAGAAACAATAAACAAGAGATCATTGCTTGGGCTCTTTACACTTAGTTTAGCATGTAGATTATCAACATACATCTTTTCTTTTCTAAAAGATTTGCATGGGAACAAAATTTATTATAATTTATAAGTAAGTTCGTGATACAAATCTTATAGTCCTCAAGATGTAAATGGAATCGCCCAGGAGAGATCAACCAATCCTCTATAGCAACACACAAAAATTGATGTGCTGAAAGATCGATTCAATAGATTCTTGAATGCTCTCTTTCATTCTAGAGTAGTAGATGTATTAAACCAATGTACTATCTAGAACTCTCATGGAGTAAAAACTCAGATGGATTTGGTATAAACCATTAATGTGATCCAGATCTAAAACCTCTATGGAAATTTTGGTTCACTCTGTGGTTTTTTTTACAAATGTTGTTCAACTTAGGAGATCTAGAATTAAATAGAAATTTACTCACACTAATGTTTATCTTCTCACTACTGTAATCCTAGGTCACCACGTCCATTACTTATACAATATACTAGTTTTTTTTCTTAATAGAGATAGTCTAAAATCTAAACAAATAGATGAATACCTGTAAATGATGAGGTTGATCTGCAAGACAAATTTGTTTCTTATTGCATATCTTTTATCCTTCCACTTCCGTATAGTTGCTCGCTTCATTCTCTTTTGATCGCCTTCCTCTCTCTGTGAATTTTTTTCTTAATCTCTCTTTTCTATTTTATAAGGCTTTTGTTTTTTTTTTACCCTCATTCATTTTCCTCCTTCCATAACTCAGATCCCTTCCTTCTTTCCTAAGCTTTCTTTTTTTAATATATCTCATTTCCCCAATACCTAATTCTCCTCTTCCCCATGCAATTATAATAAGAGATCTCTCCCATTGCATGCCATGCATGCCTCTTGTTTTCTCCTCCACCATAATTCATTCGATGGCCTTTGCATAAATTTTTGTAAGAAAAATTATAGATTTCTTTCTTTTTCTATGCATGCTCCTTTTACTCCTTTTACTCCTCTATATCTCTAAAAAAAAACCAAGAGTATGTTTTTCTCTAATACAACTAAGTATAATTATCCTTTATAAAATAAAGATTTTTCTTTAAGATTACGTATTTTCTTTTATATTCCCTATTTATATCTAAGAGCTTATTTCTACCTTTAGCTTATTTCTACCTTTTTACTTTCTTTTTTTTTATCTTTCTTTTATTTTATTTTTAAAATAAAAAGAAAGTTATATAAGCTATAACATTAAATATAAAATAAGAATATTGCAATAGGTTTAAATTTTTCCACCCAATACAATTTTTATAATTTCATTATTATTTAATTTTATATTCAATACAAAAATGGCACATTTATTAGTAACCCATTAATATTTATTTACATAGGCAATTTTTTTTTCTATGAAGTAACATTTTAATACTATATACCTATTTATTTCAAATAGCAATACTAATTTATTTTTATTTATTTTTCTATGATAAACAGGCATCGAAACAGGTATAGAAGTAAAGCACAATGAAGACAATTTCACACAAGGAGAATTTGGCAAACATCAATTGAATCAACATGCAATACAACTTCCATTGAATCCAAACATGCAATGCAACTGCATGAGTGTGTGTGAAAGAACACCAGATTAAACCCAACATATGTTGTCATGAATCTAGGACTCCCCTACCTGAACCATGCTCTTGTCGTCGACAAGACTGCAAAAACTCAAACTCATAAAACCATCAATAAGTTAGTCCCCATATAGCCAAAGCAATCGAAATAGCCGAAGCGATCAATTTAACCAATCAATGTAATTATTGTATTTTAACCATTCAATCAAGTATGAAAAGTATGAGACATGACGGTTTGAAATTAGAAGATTTTGGATTTCTATGCTTCCCTTGCTTTAATTAAAGATTTAGGGTTTGTCTAGATTGCAATTTTAAAGCAAAAAATTCTTGAAACATATATGTTGCCTGAGCTTTTAATTGAATCAGACCTTGCATAATTATATGAAAATAGTTCAAATCAATTTTTTCCTTATCTTAGAATTATTGCAGTTGTAGCATGAAATCAGATTTTACTTGTGAGCATGAAATCATTAAATTAGTCTTTCTTTTGAGCTAGTTGCATATGTAATGAGGGATATTTATACCCAGAGATACATACATATATACATATATATATACACATATGTATATATTTTATCATGTTCAATACTTGCATCCTTATGTATATGACTGAAATCTCTTTATCCCTATTACAAAAACAACATGAATATGGTCAGGAAAACATGAATTTTAGATAGTATTTGCATCTTAAATAAATATCGCATGAAGTTCATGTTAGAAGTATAATATGCATAAAGAATCATTGTAGATCTCGTATTTGCAAGAAAATTAATTACCAATTCATGTTAAATTTTTGCATGAAAAGAAAAAGGAATTATTTATTGGGCATATGCATGTTCTGCAATGGATTGTCTTTGTAAAGAAAGTAGTTTATTTTTCTATGCATGTGATGGGTTTACCTTCTGGGAAAGGGTGCCAAATATGGGCTAACAGAGAAGGTTGATCCTCTTTTCGGGATCTACCAAAATATTCATAAGTGCTTTGGCCAAAGCCATGTTTTCATTGAAATAGATGAATGTTTGCCTAGTAAATTATATTTATATGTTTCTCTTCCATATCCTGATAGTAGGGCATCGCATGTTCATGTTAGAAATGCATGTAGATATATCAGGTTGCACCACCAATTTTCCATTGTGCTTATTGTTTCTAGGTTTCTAGGCATTCCGTGCAGGGTCAGATATTCTTTTAAGTAGGAAGAATTCTAGGGAAGCGTAATGGTGCAGGAGTACCAGGAGCAATCAAGGATTTTTATAGACATGTGATCAATTTTGAGTTTCTAGGTTTGGTTTAGGTGGTTTTGGGTCAAATAAGGTCAACTTGGACCATTTTAAGTCATTTTGTGAAGTTTGGTGTCCATAGGTGGAAAATGGCAAAAGTCATTTTTGCTCAAAAGTTGTCATTTTGCACAAAAATTGAAAACATGATTTAGTTAGTCGTTGGAGTCAGTTGGGGCAGGTGTGTTGGGTATAAATATGCTCCAAAAACTCATTTTAGACATTGGTTGAAGAGTTTTTTAAGAAATCAATGATCAAAGCCTCTGTTTTCTGCACTTTTCCACAATTTTCAGCACTTCTATCAACCTGTATGGACTGTATGGTTCATAGAGTAGCCTGGAACTAGTTGGAATTTGTTGGGCACTGAATCTACTTTATTTTCCTTTTTGTTGCATAGATTTTCATTCATTTTTGAGAAAGTTATAAGCATTTTTTTCAATAACAGTCCAAAACCCTAGTTGGGTTTCCAAATGGACTAAAATCAGGCATTTCTCCCCATTCCCACAGTAAAAAATCACCACAATTGGTGGAATGATCTATGATTGTATATATTTTTATGTTTCAAACTTGTAGGATCCAGGGTTTTGGTTTGCACGTGTTTTAATGATGCCCTAGGTCTGATATCTCTATGTATCAGACTATTAAGAGAATAAAAAGAATAGTTTGAATGCATAAATGAGAAGATTGATGCTTGGGGGGGGAATAAAGAAGGATTGCACATTAGTAACAGCCGAATGGACAAGGTTATAGTGTTTGGAGATTGTTAATAGGAGTTTGGAGTGTCTCCTAAGGAATGTCCTAATTGGACTGTCTAAGACAGCGTTTGGAAAGACATTGAACAGTCAAGTTGATGCCTCTTGTATTGAATAGGTGTTGAAGTTCCCCTCCAAACACTTTGATTGTGTGTCATGAATGTTCCTAAATACACATTGGAGATTGGAGAATCCTTAACCTTTGTTGTCATAGTTGCTCAAGGGTGGAACCCATAGTTTCATCAAGTCAAAACAGTGAAGACTTAAATGCTTGGGGTTTGGTATTGTATGCCACCATTTGTGTATGTCACATTGTTCCTTAAGCCATATGACAAGTCTTGTTCCAGCCCTCACACTATCTTAAGCCAAGTTTGAAGGATGTGTAAATCTATAGGTCCCAAGTATGCCTCTAAAGTAGACCTAGCATGATAAGTTGTGTAACTACTGTCCTTGAATATTGAATGAGCATTGTTCAAACCCCTATCTCTGCATCATGTAAGCATCATGGTTGAGCGGAAAAGTGCCTAAGCCATGTTTTCATCTCTTGGCATTGCAGGTGACTGCGTGGGTTAGTGGTAGCTGGTGACAATGACTATATTCATATATCATTACTTGTATAATTCTTGTATTTGTATATCTTTATTTGTATAGTATTGAATATATGGCATGAGAGCCAGAGTTGTACCATTTTGTATATCATATTTCTTGTGCTAACACTTGGTTTAGGCACTTGTACATGTGAGATGTAATATGACATTTTTTTCATATATTAAAGATGTATCATTTCAATTTTATATTAATGAGCATTTGAACATTTATTTATTTTTGTGATTTAGTTTATGGGTTGCATACCTTATATAGGAAAAGCATTTTTTGGCAGGTTATAACATTTCAGATAACAATTGTTGTTGCAGACATTGAAAATTGTTGAACAACATTATTATGTAAACAAGAAATCCTTACATTTGTTTTATGTATTAAGACATATTTAGCACTGATTGTTTTTTAATTCTCTTGGAGATTATTATTATTGTTCTAAGTATTATTGTCTAAATGTATTCTTTATACCCTATCATATGTTGCTTGCCATTAAGACAATGCCTTTGCTTGTTAGACGAGTGTGGCACTATAGTTACTTTATTCAATTCTACCAATTTACAAGTAAGTATTGATTGGACGAGTTTATTCACTTTGCATTTTATAATTCTTGTCACTTTCTCCCATCTTTCCTCGAGAAAACCATCATTAGTTTTTGCTATTACAAGTTTAACGTTTTATCTTTATATTATCGTAAGATGTGCCTTTTGGTGATGTTGGTTAATTTTATTTTTGTCTATTCATCGGTGATTTTGGTAAAGTAAAACTGCAACATATGATCATGTCTCAATCTTTGACAAACATCTAACAATAATATTAACAACTCGGGCACTGATGAATGACTCTCATGACCACACCAACACATGTTGAGATTTCATGTCCCTTCACAATTAATTAGCTGATAGGTTTCTAGTCATTTGTGTTCAGAATTAATATTCAAGAAATATTTTTGATGTTTTTTTTTTCAGGTTTTTAGATTATGTTGATTGACAATTTCATAAATGAATAGATCTTGATAATGGATGTATATTTTAGGATAGGCGTAAACAATTTCATTCAAGCTTTTGACAGCTTCATTTTTCCTTTTTCAATGTTTGATACAAGTGTTTGGGTGAATCAGAAAGCCTTTAATAGATTATGAATCTTTTGGAAGATGACCATGAATGGTATTAAAACTCTCTACACCTCAAGATTGGTAATTGAGAACTCTTATGAATATGTCTCGAATTTAATAGCCATATTGCCAGAAAATAAGATTCCTTTCATCACACAAATCCATTACAGAAGCTTGGAGTCAATCCATCAGATAACACTAGTTTGTAAATGATTGTGCATGCTGATGCATCAAATGTAGACGCAGAGATTCCCACTAAAAAGTTGGTTGTAGATTGTAGGACATTTTTTTGTTGCTATAATTGATAATTAGCCTATTTGATTGATGGAGAGCCATCCTTTATAGGCTCGTGCATGTTTTATATGTACATAAATTTGTACTAGTTGTCTATGCATCAACCTTCTTAATAAATGTAGGATTGTTTACCATCTATACCAATCTAATCTCATTAATGATGACTTGAAAGAAATAGAAAGAAAAATATTGGGAGGCTAAGAGAGGGTGGAAAGCTTTCAAGGAGAGAATGATGACTTTGAAAGAAATAGAGAAAAAATATTGGAGGCTTGTAGTGCATCTTTGAAAGCTTTTAGGGGGCGACTTCCTATAAACCTAAAACCTGAAATTGATGTTTTTGACTAGCTAAAGCTTGAGCCTACAAGGCTGATAGAAATTACAATGAGCACATTTGTTTAAATGGAGGTCAACAACATAAAAACTAAGATCATCAAGCCAAAAAATGAACAACAATCAAACATCATCATAACCTTTGTTGCCTCTTGTCTATGCATCACATGACATTTATCCAACTATGAATGGTATTTTGTAGTTTTAATTTTGTTGATAGGTGTTTTATAGTGGTGGTAGTAAGACACGAAGTATTTTGGAGCATTTTTATGAGCTTTTAGAAGATATATGTTTTTTAAAGTTTTACAAAGTATAGTGGTGCAATTAAATATGAGTTGTGGTGTTTTATGATTTGGTGTTACAATTTATTTTGTATTTTTAAAAATATTTTTTAGATCAACTTAAATAATTTATTGATCAGAAAATAAACAGCAAATCAAAATTAAAAATAGGAGTGGTTGTCTATTCTTATGGTTGATTTGTAAATATGGATTTTTGTGACCATGCAAAAAACATTGAATAAATTCTACATTTACATAAGTTTAAATAATTTAACTATTACTAAAAACACTATCTTTCTTAGGTGATTCAATTTTATTGTGAATTTTATGACATCGAATGTCTTATGTGGTAAATCATGTCATTATAGATTTGTATTATGATATTAAATTATTAACTATTATTTAATCCTAGATTTCAAAATTCTCTTTTGTTTTCTTGCCAACATTATTTATATTGTTTGGCATTCATTTAATAGCTTCTAAACATTTAGTTCCAATTAACAAAAACAATAGTGTTACACCTACAATGATTTTTCCTTGTTTACCACCTATACATTTTTTTTAATTTACTCCTCTTAGGATATGGTTGAACATACACATGCCAGTGATGTCATTCAAATCTCTAGCATAGATGCAAGCAAAAGTTAGTGAACCCCTTTGCACCGTTGGATGGCCCAAGCATGCCAGTCAAATCATGTTCATCTATAAATAAACTAGAAGACTTTGAAAGTGATGTCCAGCATCTCACTTCAACTATGTTGAGCAGTTGCCATGAGATTCTTCAGAAATTCAAACTTTTGTGTCAAACAACACCTGTTGCCAAAACATTGGATATCAAAAAACTACAAGAGA
The DNA here is from genome assembly GCA_027924645.1 of Cunninghamia lanceolata. Lineage (NCBI taxonomy): Eukaryota > Viridiplantae > Streptophyta > Pinopsida > Cupressales > Cupressaceae > Cunninghamia > Cunninghamia lanceolata. The sequence goes on along the minus strand of BSBN01000584.1, from coordinate 12,904,975 downwards.
CATTATCAACATTCCACAATAGTTGTGCTACACTAGAAGGCCTCTACACTTTCCTTAAAGAGCTATACTACGATCGCTGCTATGGAGATGATGCACCCCCCCTATCATCCATCCATTTGAGATGTACTTACAAAATGAAACCCTGAAAAATCATGCAAGGCAAACAAAAATCAAGATAAAACAATATAAAAATACCTTCAAACCTTGTATAAAATTAGACTTTGGATAGGACAGAATGAAGTGCACCCAAGATCTATTGATTTTTCTTGTGGATGTATTGTGGGATACTCACACAACCAGCATAACCAAAAAATGATATGAGATATGAACGTGCGTACAAAATTTGATGAGAGAGTGTGAGGGTTTCAATTGAAAATGAAAGTTTAATTTATAGATAGAGAGGGAATCAAATGGATGACCAAGATTAGAAGGGTGAGGGATGAGGTGGATGGTTAGGATTGAAAGCCAATTTTAGTGCTCATGACGAACCATAAATGAGGATGACAGGTGACTAAAATAAGGATGGGAGTGGGAATAAATAGGATTTTTAATTGATTTGGAGAAGTGCTTATGATGCACATTTAAGAAGGTTAAAATAGGGATGTGAGTGGGAATAAATAATTTAAATAATAAAATTATTTAAATTATGAGAGACATGTGGGATTTAAATAAATATTAAATTTATTTAAATTGGATGATGGAGGAAAATGGGATTAAATAAATAAGATTTATTTAATTTGGTGTAAGAGGAGGATAAATGGATAAGAGGGATTAGTTAAATAAATGTAATTTATTTAACTAATGGGAATGATGGAAGGGATCATGAAAGGGGCCTAGAACCAAATGTGTCTCAAGGTGATGCAAGGAGACGTAAGGTAATGTCGTAAGGCATGGTCAATTTTAGGTGTCTATATTTTGCCCCTATTTGAGATGATGTTGTGACTAAGAGAAGTAACATCATTTCAAAGAAGAAAAGGTATGGATGAAGAGAAAAGCATGCCCCAACCACTTGAAGGAGTGACAAGGAGGAGTAATGTAAGGATGGGATGCCCCCTCGAGAAAATAGGCAGGTTAGGAGAATACAGGTATGTTCTCGATATGGATGAAAGGAAGTTGGATGGAAAAGGCTAAGGGTTAGGAATGGATAGTTAGGATAGATTGTTAAGGTAAAAGAAATAGGTGAAATAGATAGTTAAGAGAGATAGATTGAGAGGTGAAGAATGCTCTAGAATAGGATTTGGAAATGGATAATTTATAGTCATAATGGATATAGTGGATAGAGAGGAGATGGTTATGCTGGTATAGTATGTAGAGAAGTCCTTATTTGATATAGCAAGAGAATATTATGCTCCAAGGTATAAGGAACTAGGGTGACTTTGTATCCTTTGCGTGGACTTGACACTGCAAACAAAAGGAGTATCCTTATACACAATATAATACAACCTTGTATAGACACAAGATATGAATATTAGCTGTAGTGATAAGAATATCCAATAGACACGCAAAACACTATGCCCCATTCTTTGCTAATTGTAATGCACCAAGATATAATGGATCTAGGTGGCTATGATAAAACAAAAGGAGATAGAAAAGATAAAATTAAAAATAAAAGACCAAATGACGACACAAGTTACACAACCATTGTATCTCTTGCCAAAGAGTTTAAGTGATGTTTGGGCAGGCACCTAATGACGGGAACGATATATCCTTAGATGAGGTTGGATGATGATTGTTTGAGATTGAAAGATGTGGCAATTGATAAAGTGACTAGAAAGGTGATTTTGGTTAATGTACATTGTGTTGTATGAATGTTTCTTCTTGATTCAAAAACAAACAAGGTATTGCCCATGTCAAGTTGTAAACCAATAATTGATTGATTGATTGAGATAGTGTTGTCATTGTGAGGAATGATATATCCCTAGATCAACACAAGGATGTGGGAACAATATATCCCATTGATGATGATGATGATGACTGAGTGATTGGGTTGACAACAAGATTAGGATCAAGATCAAGGATGTGATTGGATGATTTCGCTAGATTACTTTGAGTAGATTGGTATGGATTAAGGGTGACTTGCATTTGGATTTATTGCTTAGATTTTTGGATATTTGATTTTTTGGAGTTTTTGGACATATTTTGATTTTTTTTGGATTTTTTGAAAATGTTTGGACTTTTTTGGATTTTTTGAAAATGTTTTGATTTTTTTGAATTTTTGGAAATGTTTTATTTTTTGAATTTTGAGAATGTTTTGATTTTTTGGATTTTTGGAAATGTTTTGATTTTTTTTTAATTTTTGGATATGTTTTGATTTTTTTGAGTTTTTGAAAGTGTTATGGGATGACATTGGATTGCAGTTTGGATAGCCTAGATACTAGATACCAATGACAAGGGAAAATCATGAATAGGTAGATGGATAGGCGATAGTGAATGGGAGGGATGGGAAGTGTAAAATGGATAGATAGGTAGGAGGATGGGTAATAGTGGATAATATATGGGAAATGCATAAAGGATAGATGGACAAAAAATTCAAGATAGGAAGGATAGAGGATACATAGTGGATGGAGGAAGGGGGTTTAGGATGTGATCTCCAAGGATTGTGTCGCATAAGAATAACATGCCCCATTCTAGGTGTAATGCTTAGGATTTTACATGACAAAACTTATCATGATAAGATGATAGGATTGGTTGGGAAAAGATTGGATATATCAAGGGATGTCCAAAGCATTTTTTAACATTTTGCTCCTATCTTTATCAAGATCAAAAGGAGGAACGGGTTCAATGGGAAGATGGGTGAGTGGATAGGATAGATGACGATAGGTGAAATGGCATAGGTAGGTATGAGGATATGATGGATGAAGATGGTAGGATAGAAGGAAAATAATAGGATGGGATAGATGAGACAACATGCCCCCAAGTGTAAGACACATAGACAAGGAATCTACACATGACGCCTGCTTGCCAAGTTTTCATCATGGTACTTATCCAAGGTGCCACTGAGGTGGTTTTCACCATTGGAAGAAGGGATTTCTCTTTAGTATTTTATTTTATTTTTTATTTTTTTGCTTTTTCTCTTTTTTTTCTTTTTTTCTTTTTTACTTTTTTGTTTTGTTTTTTACTTTTAAAAAAAAAAATTAGATGGGATAGGGGAATATGGATAGGAGGACCTAGAAGAGGATGGGGACTCAACCATCTAGTTCCATGAAAGGTGATAATGTCCCATTATAGAGGGATGTCGCACATGGACCATGCCAAGTTTCATTTCACGCATGGATGTTGCTAGAGGATTGCATGAGAGGGAGATGGAGGTGGATTAGGATGTGGATTATGCAAGGAAGGATAGTGGATTGTGATGTGGATTATGCCAAAGCATGGACCGTAGGGATATGATAGGGGAAATATGTGGGATAGTAGGTAGAAGATGGAGAGATTGGGGTGTGTGGGAATGTTGTGGAATGGAAAGGAACCAAGACCAACGGTTGCATACACTGAATTGGATTTTGAAGCTTTTGATTGGAAGGAGGAGTTGAGAGTAACGAAGATGTTTTCTTAAGGGATGGTCAATTTAGTAATTTTGGGACCCAAATGATCTTAGGAATTGTAGGATTTTGTGATAGGGAATGGGATTTTTGGTATTTTTGAATTGTGGATACTTTATTTAGATTAAGTGCTTTTTGCTTGGGGACCCACACCATATTTGTTTTTGCTTTTACTTTTTGAGGTGTGAGATTTGTTGATGATTATTTTGAGACAGTCATAACAATTAGTTAAAATTCACATAAAATGAACCAAAACTAACTTGAAAGATATGAAGGAATCGGTTAAGGTTCACTTAATCCCAAGTTTAATATGGTCAGGTCTTGATCTGTTGGGCAAATTTAGTTGGTTGATGTGAAGCTGTAATGTTCAAGGGGACTTACGTAGTTTAGGGTTTCCTGTTGTTTAACTGGACTCAAACTTATGCAAAGAGATTATAAATATCAGAGTGTTGTTCATCCCTTTTTTACATAAAAGTATTACTATGCTGCAAAGCTTTAAATATTTTTTTTTTCTTGAATTATTGCAGCTTTCTCCTCTTAAATATTTATGAAAACTATCTACTTTTAACTCTGTTATGCATTGCTTTTTCAAATATGAGACAAATTTCCTTCAAATTTCTACGTTTTAAGCTAAGTATTTCAGATGGGTTGGAAAAAGTTAGAAAGATCTAATCTAAACATCATTTTCTCTACCAAAGGATCTAATTGTTCTGTTATGCACTTTGTAAGCCATACAGTAATTTGATAAAATCCACGGACTAAACCCTAGGTGTAGATTCTGAGCATTTTCACAAACATACACCTAAAATTGCAAGCTCTAAGAGAAAATGCTTCAAACACAATGAAGAGCAAGAAAACACTTAGAAGATATATGTAGAATTCCAGATTCAATTGTATTAGAAACAAACAGTCATCTATGATTTACAATGTCTGAATGACTCTTAGCTTCATTGATCCAATTACAAAAAACTTACAAGCTTTACAGATACAACAAGGAGGTAGGATGTTCCACATGCTCCTTATTGCAGACACAGGTGACCTCCTTCTTCTATTCCTAAAATAAAGGTCCCTCTATTCTAAAATGCTATGTTTTACAAATCTCTGCTACTACAAATCTCTATGTAGCCCCTGTGTAAAGTTTTATAGTGTATAGAGGCACAATATATAGACCTTTTGATTGTCCTCAATACGGATGAAAACCCTAGTTAAGCATTGGTTCAAACCTCTGGTTACAGAAATAAATGCTGGAGAACAAGTCTCCCAAAATATCTCTAAGCATACATCAAATCTGGGTGAAATATGCCTTTCTGGAAACCCTAGCAGCTTAATATTAACTTCTGTGGTATGATGCAATAATGTCTTCAACTGCATTTTATCTTCATCATTGAAGACCTTTGACTTCCTCGCCCTTCATCCTTATCTTCCTCTACTCCTGAGATCGGATCTCCTTTCCATGACATCATCGTCATCAAGCTTCAGCTCCTTCTTCAACTACAAACCTGCAAAAAATAGACCAGCAATAAGTATCATCTCACCTAATAAACAGTGAGAAATTAAAACATTAGTTGAATCAAAGTGTGACTGTGTGAATGCAGAAATTGGGCCCTAAATTCATGGAAATCGCGCGTCCAAAAGCACATTCAACGCTAAAACTAGTTAGGTGAACCATCGTTGACCAAAAATATGCATTCGGGCTTCAAAATGCCTCAAGAACCTATCGCTCTACCTCTTTCCCGCCTATCGGCGTGACACAGTGCCATCGGCGCGGCTTAAATTTCATCTACCGATCGCCCTTGTTATATCGACTCCAAGATACACACAAACTCCCCTTGCATGTTAGTAGTGTATGTCGAATACATACAAGCATTAAAATATACAATGAATTTTCTACTTTGGACCTTCATTTCAAATCCTGCTTGTATCTTCAACCTTGTACATTGGCTTGTATATCGCTTTGGACTTCAATTGTTCTATAAACTGCAGCTTACTTTCCCTTCAAATCCGCATTGCATTCAATGCAATGTATCTCTTTGATATACATTTAGTAATGATACATCGTATTAATCAGATTTAAATCTGCTTTTGGATTCTAGCCTGTATGTTTACTGCAATGTATGCTTTGAAAGATACATACAAGTGCTGAATATACAACAACTTAACTCCATTATATAACCTTTTAAGTTTGTGGCTTGCATGTAGCGCTTGTATATTTGCTTGTATGTTTACCAAACATACAAACCTGTAGACATACAACAAATTAACCCTATTTTATAACATTTGAATTCCACGTGATGTATACTTTGATGCATATTGTGCTTGTATCATTCGATATACATTCGGATGTGATACAAGCATTTAATCAGATTTCAATCCTTTTCAATTCCGCGTTGTATGTACTAAAATGCATGTAATAATATATAAGGTACGAAATATACAAGGACTTTTCATTATTTCATATCCATTTCAGGTCCGCCCCTTGTATATTTCATTTGTATGTATCCTCAAGCCCCTTTTCAAATCCGTGGATATATAACGAATTCTCTCTGGTTTATAACTTTTTGGGTTTCGTGTAATGTATAAAATGTTTGTATATTTTACCTTGTATCTTTGACCTGTCAAACGTACAAGGTGAGATATATGCAACAGAACTCAAATACCAATTCATTTCAACTCTGAGTTATTTCAGGCTCATCTTGTATATATATTTCAAAACTTTTTCCCAGTGCATACAAGGCTAAAAAATATACAATCGGCTTTGTATATGAAAGCGATATACAAAGGGGATTGTATGTGCAATATGCAAGCGACCCATTATGCATTTAACCTTGTATATTAACCTGACTACAAATGTGACTAAGTATAAAATGACTTTGCACATACAAAGGACTTTGTATATGCAAACAACAAACCCTTCCCTTGTACATTTTATCAAAATGATCATAACTTGCAAAATATGGTGAGTTTTAAGATGGTTCAAAAAGCAACCCTAGCTCATTTTTCACAAGGAATCCAACCATACCATGCCCTAGTACTAAAAATGTATTTTTTCTCTATTTTTAACAAAGTTTTGCAATTTTCACTCTCTTTTCCCTTTACCACCAAACAAAACAACACACACAAAAGCAAAAGCAACAACCACAGCAGAGGTCCTCATTTTGCTAAGGAGTAAAATGGGGCGTGTTGTGAACATCACAACAACTAGCAACCAAACAAAATAATTAAATTCAAAGCCTTCAAGAAAACTAAATGAAATAAATCCATAACTTCCAACTATCTTTCCTGCAAATTATTATCCAACTTGAGACCTAAGGTATTCAATAAGGGTGCATGAATTCTCATTTTTAGTTTAAGTGTGTGCACATGATTAATTATCCTCATCTTGAAGATCGGTTGAACAAACCAGTGACTGACATTCGCCTACGTAGTTGAGGATATTCCCTCATAGCCAACCAGATAGAGCCTTCCTGCCAACGAGCATCCATAGCCCCGACAAGGTTATCATTACAATTCTCCTAAGTAGAGCCCCACTGCCAGCGAGCGTCCATAGCCCCAATAGAGTTACTTAGATGGCTTAATCTAGATTTTCATTATAATCCACTTTATTATATTTTTTTTTATATTTTATTGATTTTGATTTTTTGATAGAAATTTCACAAGGTATAGCAATTTGTAACTTTATGATGCAAGGAATGAAGACTTGCTGAAATTAAGCTAAGAATTGTAATGGTAGCAAGGGTGACCTCAGATTTTTCACCTAATATCTACACTGGTAGGTTCAACAAACCCAAGGATTTTAGGTGTGTCGTCGTGAGAAACTTCCCTTGAATTCTCAATCACTATTATTGAATACTAAATTTTAGAAGCTAAACAACTCTCTACATTCATGACAGTCACAACAAGTTATGATTAAATTGCAAATGGTTAACCTGAATATTATAAATTTCCTACTGTTTTCAACGGTTGTTAGCTTGCTCCTTAATACTCTAAAGAAAAAACAAAGATCCCTATTGAGGAGGCAACAGCAAACCAACAAACGGGCAAACTGTACAAAAAAAACAAAAATAAAGCAAAAGAAGACTGTACAAACAATGAACAGAAAGAAACAAAAACAAAACAAAAATAGAAAATGAAAACTGTACAAACAAGCAAAACCACAATAGCAAACAACAATAGAAAACTATACACTACTTACACTATTTTACACAAAAAATGGACTGCCCTTTTACCTCAAGCCTAGAAGTAGTGTTTTAAATGTTGGCCATTAACTGGCAATGGTACATCTTGCCCTGTTAAGGTCTTAAGTCTAAATGTGTTGTCTCCTATTATTTCTGAGACTTGCAATGGACCTAACCATAGTTTGTCAAATTTTCCATGACTCCCCTTCTTTTCATGTGCTTTATCCCAGCACAATACTAAGTCTGGTATCCTAAATGTTTTGACTCTTGCCCTTTTATCAAACCACCTCTTAACTACTACTTGGTGCTTGGCAAATTTCTCGATGGCTTGACCTCTTTTCTCATCTAGTTGTAGCATTTGTACTAGCCTGGCTTCCCTATGGTTATCAAAGCCCAAATACTCATTGGCAAACTTCCAAATTGGTATTCTCAGATTTACTAGAAGTATGGGATCAGTCCCATAAACTAAATGATAAGGTGTGCTGCCTAAAGTTGTTTTGAACTTGGTCCTATCTACCCATAATGCATATTTTAACAAGGTATTCCACTCTCTAGGACTCTTTGCAATCAGCTTCTTGATTATATCTAATAAAATTTTGTTCATAGACTCAGCTAATCCATTACCTTAAGGGTAGTAATTTGAAGAAAACTTTAAAACAATCCCGTATTCAAATGCCCATTTAGGAAACTTCAAAGCAGAGAAAGCAGGGCCATTGTCACATACCAATGAATAGGGAGTTCCAAACCTAGTTATGATGTTCTCTTCAAAGAACTTGATAACTACCTCAGTTGTGGTGAACTTATAGCATGTGGCCTCAATCCACCTTGTACAGTAGTCCGTCACCATCAGTATGACCTTGTGTCCTGCAGAAGATGGAGGATTGATGACTCCAATGAAATCCAGGCCCCATTGTGCAAATGGTCTTGATTCAATCACAGGTTGTAGTGGATTGGCCTGATTTCTTCCCTTATGTGCTGCAGTCTAATAGGTGTGGCAACTTTTAATGTGACTCTCTGTATCTTTGAACATCATGGGCCAATAATAGCCAGCCCTAAATATTTTGTGTGTTGTAGCTAGATGGGAACCATGACCTGTTCCGTACTTGTCATGCAGTTCTGTTAACACCTTATCCACCTTAGTTCTGTTTAGACATCTCAAATAAATTCCATCATGGTTCTTCCTGAATAGAAGACCTCCTTGCACCATATATTTTTGTGCTTTAATCTTCAAAGCTCTCCTCTGAGAGGCTTTCATCTTACTTGGATACTTTCCAGCTATTAGAAAAGTGTTTAAATCACCATACCAATCTGATGCGTCCTGGGAATTCAGTACATACTATTGTTTTATCAAATATGGGTCTATGTTTGCTATTGTTTGCACCAACACCTACCCTTTGACTAGCTTCATGGGAATGATTTCCATGTCAAACTCCTACAGTGTGGTGATCCATTTGGCCCTCTTTTCCCCAGGCTTATTCTGCATCAGCAGCATCTTTACTGCTACGTCCGGCACTATGGCCTTGACCTGGCTGCGCAAAATGTAGTGCCTAAACTTCTTCACTATCTTTATTAGTGCAAATGCTTGTCTTTTAGTGTTTGGATATCTCAGTTGTGCATCCCTCAGAGCTACGCTCATAAATGCAATGGGTTTTTCTTCATTGTCTTCACCCTTCTGTGTCAAGGTAGCCGCGACTGAATGGGAGGATGCAAAGGAGCATATACAAAATGGCTTTGTGTAGTCTGGCCTCACCAGCACTGGGGTGTCAGAAATGGCCCGCTTGATATCTTCGAATGCAGCCCAAGCCACAGGCATCCACTCCATCTACGCATCTTTCTTCAACATGGCATTTAACGGCTGCACAATTTCTGCAAAACCCGTGATAAAATTCTGAACAAAGTTAATTTTACCAAAGAATGATTTCAACTCTTTCCTACTGTTTGGTATTTGCAAATTTTTTTTTTATTCTATTCTATCTGGGTCAATGGATATTCCATCTTCAAAAATGACATGCCCTAGTAATTTACCTTCAGTTACTCCAAATGAACATTTTTTAGGGTTAAGGGAAATTCCATACCTCTCACATCGCTTAAGTATTTTTTTGAGATCTTCGGCGTGAGTGGATGCATCCTTGGAATACACAGTCAGATTGTCCATATACACAACAATGCACTTACCTGATAACCCACGGAACGTAATGTCCATGCTCTCTGAAAAGTGGCACCTGCATTGATCAGACCAAAAGGCATTCTCCTATATGCATAATTCCCCCATTTACAAATGAAGGTGGTTTTCAATCTGTCATCTCTATCAATTAAAACCTAGTTATAGCCTGAGAAACCATCTAAAAAAGACATCATCTTTGCCCCATTCATTGCTTGTAGCACTTCATCTATTGGAGGCAGAGGATAATTATCCTTTTCGGATGCTTTATTCAAATTTCTAAAATCTACGCACAACCTGATGTCTCCATTTTTCTTCCTTACTAGTACTAAGTTAGCTACCCAAACTGAATGTCTAACTGGGAAAATTATTCCAGCAGACAGCAATTTTTTAACTTCCTCAAAGATTAAAGGCTCCAAAATGGCATTCACAGGCCTTTGTTTTTGCCTAAATGGCTTACCCTCTGATCTCAAAGGTATTACATGAGTTATGATGGACGTATCATAGGTTTTCAAGTCTTCATATGTCCATGCTATTACGTGTTTGTAATCTTTCAGAGCATCGATAATTTCTTTTCTTATTTTCTCAAAGCAAGCCTTCCCGATCGACACATTTTGTGGATTTTGCTCTGTCCCTAAATTGTGTAAATCACACTTACCCCCTTCTGTTTTGGGCAAGTCCTTCTGTCTTATTACTCCATTGAAGTCAAAAATATGTTCTAATTCAATTACCCCTTTGGGTAAGAAGTTTCTCTTCAAGTTGATTATAGCCTCTTTGTCCCATGTTGTCTTAGGCCTTTCTTGTTCATCAATGATTTGAGACTCAAATACCTCATTACAAGTCAGAAAATCAATAATTTGTTGATCCCCTTCAAATACCTGAAAATGTATAACATTGTCTGGGATACTGGGAATATTAACTAATTCAACAGCAAATCATCTCAGACTTGACAGTGTCAAGGGTTCTAATGTGCTAGCAGCAACTGCTAGTGCATCCGGCCTGTGGTTCAACTCTCTGGGGATATACTCTATGTTAAAAGCATCGAATGAATCTATTAAACCCCATACTCTATGTCTGTAACTAATCATTTTCTTCTAATTGCAGGCATATAGTTTCCTTATTTGTCTAACTACTAGTTCAGAGTCTGAAAATACCTTAATCATTTTTACCTTTTTCTTGATGGCCATGACAAGTCCCAAACTTAAGGCTTCATATTCAGCAATATTATTAGTACAGGAAAACTGCAGCCTATATGCTGCTAGGTATGATTTACCCTGAGGATCTATGAGTTCAACACCTGCACCTGCGCCTTGTTTTGATTTGGACCTGTCACATTTTAATGTCCACATGCCATCTTTACTTTTCTGACCCTTTACCTTGGCATGTTTTATCTCTTCTATTACTTGTGAGGTGTTGGTTTGTTTATTCATGGGTATTTCTGTTTGGTCAACTCGCATGTGTGCATTTTCAGCTTGCAAATCAAAAAGACAACTACCCTTGTCTTTTACTCTTTCTCCAAAATCTGTACTCAAAGCATCTACATTACTCTAAAGGTACCTCTGTGGTTGATCAGGGTTTGCATTTCCCCCTTGCAACCCTACACTCTTCGTGCATTTTTTTTATTCATATTCAATGATGTCTTTGCACATTCCACAACTCTCCTCAAAATGTGCCCTATCGTGAACTCCACATCTGTCCTTATTCAGTTTACATTGGATTGGCAAATTTTGTTTAATGCACTCTTCCACCTCTTGTCTAATGGTATGACCAAATTTGTCTATTGCACTATTTTCTTCATCTAAAGAATTTCCATCAGACTCAATGAATAATGTTGTCTCCCTGCTGACATATTTTTTTCTAAAGTTTAACATCATGATCTCTTCAATTGTACCCCATTATTAGTAATCCTATAAACACTAGTTTCAACAGCAGCATATAATATTTCATTCGTTTGATTATACTTTGTTATCATATGTTTCATCCTGGGTTATGCCTCTATTCTAATCTGGTTTGGGACACCTCTCCAAGGTAGCCACATATGTGAAAAATCAGTGGCCATATATCTGTTTAATGTCTTGGACCAATCCCTACTTAGCAACATTCCATAATTTGCAGGTATATCCACTATTTGAATGTCAATGAATTGGCTTACCCTAGGGTCTGAAGCTAATTGCATCCGAATGTTCATTATTTCTCCTATCACACTAACCTCAGTTTTATCTAACTGTGTGACAACCTTGGCAGATCTGGTGGGAGTCAGCCCAAGGGTTTTACATATCCCTAGGGGCATTACGTTGGCTGATGCACCAGAGTCCACCATGCAATTGTGTATGTTCTTCCCACACAATCTAATAGTTAACAAGAAAGGAGGAGCATCCTTCTTATCAGCATACATTACTACATTTGTATTGGAAGGCTGCTCAACTTTCTTACTTTTATCTTTAGGCGGTGAATCTCTATTAGGAACAGCCATATCAACAGCAACCTCATCTATATCCAAGGACTTTATAAAAGCATTTCTGATCCCTGGGGTTTTCAATAATTCATTCAGAGGTATACTGACCTTAATTTTCTTTATTTCCTCTAACAAGTAGCTCATTAATCTTGTTGTCTCTACTGTTTCAGTTTTACTTGTTTGGGTCTTTTGTACTATTGTTCCACTATTTATGTGATGATTAGCTTTAAGTATGGTGGGATTGTTGCTAGCATTCTGATCTGGGGGTGTATTGAAGTTGTTAGGAGGAGTGGAAGTGGTGAAAGGTCCTCCTGGCCTAGTATTGTTTCTTAAATTGTAGGTGTGGTTTTTATTCGTTTGTTGAAAAGCCTGTACCTCTTCTATTTCAGTCAATACTTCATTTTCTATTTCAAAAGGAAACTGAAAAGTATTTAACACAAAGGCTGATTCAGGATAAAGATTTTCACAAAAGTATGGTTCATCCTCTAACAATTCATCTTCTTTCTCTTCTGTAGTTGCAAAGGTAAAGGTTTCTAAAACTAAAGCTGTATCATACCCTAAGGGTACTACCTCATTACCTTTGGGAATGAGAAATTCAGAGGTAGGAGGCTGCACATCTACATTAAAAATGTTGGCTGCTAAATGGAACTGTGGACAGTCAAGCTCAGCATGGGCATTGGTATTGTGAATTTTACACCAATTTTTAAATGATGTATTGGCCATTTGGATGCCAGCTATTTGTTTTGCATCATGATTATCTATATTCTTAAAAGGAGAAGCTAGAGTACCATTGTTTGGCCCAGTGTTCCATGTTTTAGGTGGCCTAGGCTGATTCTAATTTCTGTTATTGTTACCCCAGGCCCTATTATCTACCACTGGCCCTCTATTTTGCATTAGTTGCCCTTGGTTATGACTTTGATGCTGATTATGGTTTTGGCTCTGATTTGAACATTGGCCTTGGCTGTTATTTTGGGTATGGCTTTGATTATAGTTCTGATTGTAATGTTGATTTTGAATTGAACTATAGTTTTGATTTTGGCCTTGGTTATAATTTTGATTTTGATTGTATCCTTGGTTGCCTCTTCCGTAAAGATTCTCATTTCTTAGTTGTGTCACTTTGGTGGTCAATCTTTTCAAATGTGCAGTGATTTCTTTAATTTCTTCCCTTTCCTCTTGTGCTTTTGCCACAGTTGTATCTCTAGGAGGTTAGAAGAAAGGCTAATTGCTATTCTGACTATTATTAGTAGTGTTACCCGTGTAAGGAGTTATGGCTTGGATTGGGGTAGGACTATACACAGGTGTGTAAGAAGGAACCGGATTTAATAATGGAGTGTGATGCATAGGGACTCCATTCCAAGGTTGTCCCTGAGTTTGCATCCCAAAATTTCCTCCATTAACAAATGGACTATAAGTTGTATGCCTCATCTCTTGGTTTACTGAAGCTGCCTCTTTATAGGCTTTGGATATTGAATCTATGTCAAGTTTTCTTTTGACAAACATGGCAGTTAAAGGATCTAAGGCCGCATAGTACATGGCTAACAAGGTATCATCATCCACGGTGTAAGGGGCTACCAACCTAGAGTAGGCCTTTTGAAATCTGTCATTGAAATTATCAATCAACTCTCCCTCACCTCGTTTTATGGTAGCCAACTTATGATACAAGATGCAAGGATCAATGGGTCCTCTAAATCTTGACAGAAATGCTTCTTCCATAAGTGACCAGGAAGAAATGTAGCCATCGAGTAAGTTTACATACCAGTTAGATGCTTGTTCATTAAAGGTGTAGGGAAACAGTCTACACACAATGTCCTTGTGTTCTAATCTGGCCCTAAAGCATGCTTCCTTAAATATTCTAATGTGGTCTTCCAGATCATGGTGTAACTAGTATTTGGGACACATCTTTTCTAGATTTTTGGGCATCTCATTATAATCATTGAACTATATAAGAGAATGGACGTTGAAATAAGCCATTGTAGGTATCTGTGCTTGACCTGAACCTATAGGAATACCTAGATTTCCTGGGGGATTAGGATCTTTAGGAGGACTAGGACCTCTAGGAGTACCTGAACCAAGATTTAAAGATCTAAATAAAGATCTGTCAGGACTCACAAAGTTATGGATAGTATAAGGTGATCCAGGGGGTGTGTTAGATGAACTCCCTGGGTGTGTTATTTTAGGGTTCCAAATTAGAGGACTCCTACTTCATCTTATATCAGGTAATTGTACAAATATATCCCCTGAACTGGATCAAGATCTAGTCACTCTATCACTGTTATGAGCCAGTTCTACTTAAAACAAAACCCTAACTCAAGTCAGGCTCTCCTTCTCGCGCCAGAAAACTATTGATGATTATTTTGAGAATCCCAAGTTTAATATGGTCAGGTCTTGACCTGTTGGGAAAATTCAATTGGTCGATGTGAAGCTGTAATGTTTAAGGGGCCTTATGTAGTTTAGGGTTTCATGTTGGTTAACTGGACTCAAACTTATGCAAAGAGATTATAAATATCAGAGTGTTGTTCATCCCCTTTTTGCATAAAAGTGTTACTATGCTGCAAAGCTTTAAATGTTTTTTTTTCTTGAATTATTGCAGCTTTCTCCTCTTAAATATTTATGAAAACTGTCTACTTTTAACTGTGTTATGCATTGCTTTTTCAAATATGAGACAAATTTCCTTCAAATTTCTACGTTTTAAGCTAAGTATTTCAGATGGGTTGGGAAAAGTTAGAAAGATCTAATCTAAACATCATTTGCTCTACCAAAGGATCTAATTGTTTTGTTATGCACTTTGTAAGCCATACAGTAATTCGATAAAATCCACAGACTAAACCCTAGGTGTAGATTCTGAGAATTTTCACAAACATACACCTAAAATTGCAAGCTCTAAAAGAAAATGTTTCAAACACAATGAAGAGCAAGAAAACACTCAGAACATAGATGCAGAATTCCAGATTCAATTGTATTAGAAACAAATAGTCATATATGATTTATAATGTCTGAATGACTCTTAGCTTTATTCATCCAATTACAGAAAACTTGCAAGCTTTACAGATACAACAAGGAGGCAGGATGTTCTACACGCTCCTTGTTGCAGACACGGGTGACCTCCTTCTTATATTCCTAAACTAAAGGTCCCTCTATTCTAAAATGCTATGTTTTACAAATCTCTACTACTACAAATCTCTATGTAGCCCCTGTGTAAAGTTTTACAGTGTATAGAGGCACAATATATAGACCTTTTGATTGTCCTCAATATGGCTGAAAACCCTAGTTAAGCACTGGTTCAAACCTCTAGTTATGGCAATAAATGCTGGAGAACAAGTCTCCCAAAATATCTCTAAGCATACATCAAATCTGAGCGAAATATGCCTTTCTAGAAACCTTAGCAGCTTAATATTAACTTCTGTGGTCTACTACAATAATGTCTTCAACTACATTTTGTCTTCATCATTGAAGACCTTTGACTTCCTCGCCCTTCATCCTTATCTTCCTCTACTCCTGAGATCGGATCCCCTTTCCATGACGTCATCGCCATCAAGCTTCAGCTCCTTCTTCAACTGCAAACCTACAAAAAATAGACCAGCAATAAGTATCATCTCACCTAATAAACAGTGAGAAATTAAAACATTAGTTAAATCAAAGTGTGACTGTGTGAATGCAGAAATCGGGCCCTAAATTCGTGGAAATCGCGCGTCCAAAAGCACATTCAACGCTAAAACCAGTCAGGTCAACCATCGTTGACCAGAAATATGCATTCGAGCTTCAAAATGCCTCAAGAACCTATCACTTTGCCTCTTTCCCACCTATCGGTGTGATACAGTGCCATCGGCGTGGCTCAAATTTCATCTACCGATCGCCCTTGTTATACCGACGCCAAGATACACACAAACTCCCCTTGCATGTTAGTAGTGTATGTCGAATACATACAAGCATTAAAATATACAATGAATTTTCTACTTTGGACCTTCATTTCGAATCCAGCTTGTATCTTCAACCTTGTACATTGGCTTGTATATCCCATTGGACTTCAATTGTTCTATAAACTGCAGCTTACTTGCCCTTCGAATCCACATTGCATTCAACACAATGTATCTCTTTGATATACATTTAGTAATGATTCATCATATTAATCAGATTTAAATCTACTTTTGGATTCCGGCCTATATGTTTACCGCAATGTATGCTTTGAAACATACATACAAGCACCGAATATACGACTTAACTCTATTTTATAACCTTTTAAGTCAATGGCTTGCATGTAGCACTTGTATATTTGCTTGTATGTTTACCAAACATACAAACCCGCGGACATATAACTAATTAACCCTGTTTTATAACATTTGAATTCCACGCGATGTATACTTTGATGCATATTGTGCTTGTCTCATTCGATATACATTCGGACGTGATACAAGCATTTAATCAGATTTCAATCCTTTTCGATTCCGCATTGTATGTACTAAAATGCATGTAATAATATATAAGGTGCGAAATATACAAGGACCTTTCGTTATTTCATAGCCATTTCAGGTTCACCCCTTGTATATTTCATTTGTATGTATCCTCAAGCCCCTTTTCAAATCCGCTGATATACAACGAATTCTCTCTGGTTTATAACTTTTTGGGTTCCGCTCAATGTATAAAATGTTTGTATATTTTACCTTGCATCTTTGACCTGTCAAACATACAAGGTGAGATATATGCAACGGAACTCAAATACCAATTCATTTCAACTCTGAGTTATTTCAGGCTCATCTTGTATATATATTTCAAAACTTTTTCCCAGTGCATACAAGGCTAAAAGATATACAATCGGCTTTGTATATGAAAGCGATATACAAAGGGGATTGTATGTGCAATATGCAAGCGACCCATTATGCGTTTAACCTTGTATATTAACCCGACTGCAAATGCGACTAAGTATAAAACGACTTTGTACATACAAAGGACTTTGTATATGCAAACAGCAAACCATTCCCTTGTACATTTTACCAAAATGATCATAACTTACAAAATATGGCAAATTTTAAGATGGTTCAAAAAGCAACCCTAGCTCATTTTTCACAAGGAATCCAACCATACCATGCCCTGGTACTGAAAATGCATTTTTTCTCTATTTTTAACAAAGTTTTGCAATTTTCACTCTCTTTTCCCTTTACCACCAAACAAAACAACACACACAAAAGCAAAAGCAATAGCCACAACAGGGGTCCTCATTTTGCTAAGAAGTAAAATGGGGCGTGTTGTGAACATCACAACAAGATTTTGCTTGGATGTTAGAGATTGATGCCTTGTGGCATGATCATTCTTAGGCTTTAGTGGAGTTTTTTTTTTTATATGGGGAGGCATCCAAATTTCTATTTTTGAATCCCATGGGGGTTGTGATAGCTTTATGTTTGGTCAATGTGTGCATTCGTTGATCATGATTAGGCATTTTGGGGAATTTAGGGTATCGATATGTGTGGATGGAGGGATTAGCGGACTTGTGGATACAAGGATAAGGGGATGTGATGATGGGGATATTAGGAGTTGGGAGAAGTGGAGGTAAAGTTGATGGAGGAAGATGTATGGTCACATGATTTGGTGATTTGTGTGATGATGGAGGAGGGATAGAAACATATGTTTTGGCGGTATGATAGGATGCATGGGGCTTAGGATGGAAAGAAGTGGATTTGGAAGACATGGAGGTGGTACCAACATCTTGGGATTATTTTCCTTGGGGTATATAGCCAAGGCCATGTGATCGTGAAGGAACTTTGACATGGATGGGCTCCAAAATACCTTGTTCATGAAGGCCTAAGCCTTTGCCATGATAATTCATGTTTTGGAGCATGTGATGTGTAATGGGATGTTTATTATTTAGGACACAAACGTGAGTCCATTATTAGATGAGGAGGGTGGAGTAGTGGATAGAAGTTGTTTATCTCCTACAAGAGAGCCACCATGAATGAAGGTGTTGGATCCAAGAGGATAAGATGATGGATTTGGAATGGGATCAATAGAGGATGGTGAAGTACCACGAGGATCTTGATCAACATTATGCTTGATAAGAAGTTGATTGTCTATATTTTCTTGGGGACCAAGTGTCTCATCAAGGGAAGTGGATGTTGTTGGATTATGGATAGGACTAGTTGGAGGATGGATAGGAGTGGAACTAGTGGATTTGGGATTAAGTGTACTATGGATGGGATCAATTTGTTCATGAATAGGCTCATGATCATAGATAATATCTTGATCATAGAAAAGATATAGGTTATGGATAGGTTGATCATATGATGGAATGGAATCGAGAATGGAATTTGATAGGGTGTTTAGATCTTGATTAGGATGAGGGGTTGGTTTTTCCACATGCTTTAGAATAAGCTCATGACATAGTTCTTGTGTTTGGATGGAAGTAGGAGACTCTTGGATAGGCTTGATAGGCTTTAGATGATCAACAACATGGCTACATGATAGATCTTGACTTGAACTTGTGATAAGGGGATCTTCAAGAGGCTTGATGGGTTGTGGACTATAAGATGGATTTGGAGAAATAGGCATATTTCTTGAAGGTTCTTGGATAGGTGCAATGATAGGTGTTTTATGACATGGAGATGGTTGATTCATTGCTAATAGCCACTGGATCACATCCTTCATAAGTGTATGGGTGGATGGACAATATAATGGGTGAACAATAATGGTGGATGTTATAGGCTTATGATTAGGATTAGGTGGAGGGATAATGGGATTGGATGGATTAGGATTAGGATTGGGATTATCTATCACAATCTTACCACAATATATGAGGTTCTTGATCAATCTCCTAAGTGTGGGACAATCAAATGTCTTATGGCCCCTAACCCTATGGTATGCACAATAATTGTTTTCATTATACCAATAAGGTTTAATGTGGTTTTCTCCAAAGGGTTTTATTAGTGGTAGCTCATCAAATTTGCTTGGACCAATTCTTCTAAAAGTATCTCAGCCTCATCTTTTGGTGGAGGATTCGAGGAACATGATGGTGAAGGAAATGAAGGAGTTGATGGATTAGAAGGTTGATGCACCAAATGGTTGGGATTACATGGTGGTGTTGGGATAGGACTAGTAGGCTCTTGGATATCATTTGATTGGATGGTGGTGGAGGATACCCATAGGATGCATAAGCTAGAGTGGCATTCCCCTTGTCAAAGGTAGCATGAGTACTCAAGTACACTTGCTCTTGGTGCAAAGGGTAACTTGGACTTGCTGTTCTTGTTGTGAAGGAACTTGAGGTGAATGTTGTTGCATATAAATAGTGGGACAATCTTGGGGTATGGAATGATATGTATATTGGTTGATATTAGGAGAAGTGGGATAGGTTGAGGTAGGATTAGCTTGATATGTGGTTGGACTAGGTTGGTATGAAGTTGATGAGGATGACATATGGGATAAAGGTTGTGGTTGTGTTTGTTTTTCTTGGGCTATGAGTTGTTGAAGAAGGGCTTGCTGTTATTGTTAAAGGATGAGTTGTTGGAGTTACGAGATAGTGGGATTTGGTATGTGTGAAGATGAAGCATGGTTAGGAATTTGGACTTGTGAGGTTTGGGGTAAGGTGGATTTTGGATAAGTTTGGTGTATCGATATGTTGGATTGGTTGTTGATAGGAGGTAGGGATGATGATGTAGGAGTGACTAGATACTTTCCATATAATCTTTTGTGTTTGTCAAACCATTTGTGGAAGCCATAAGGATCTTCAAGTGCCATATGGATTATTAGGGTAAAATGGATTGGATTGGATGAAAGAGATGATTGGGATAAGATAATTAGATGGGTTTGAATGGTTAGGATGGATGCTAGATTTGGTTGGAAGATTGATTATTTTGGATTTTTGAAGATGTTTTGTTTTTTTTGGATTTTGAGTTTTTTTGGTTTTTTTAGATTTTTGGATTTTGGCAAGAAAAAAAAAGACAATGCTGACTTGACTTAAAAAGGAAATTGGTGCAAATTGCTTCCTGGATAAAGTGGCTTTTACTGGTATTGCACAAGGAAAACACGCCAAGCACATGAACAAACCTAAAATTATTCAAGTAGGAGTGTCATATCTCATGGACTCACTTAGGTGCAACTTCAATCTCCACTATTAGATAATGGTGATTTCCATCCCCTTGATACCATTTACCATTGTTTGGATAGATAGGGAATGCAAGATCATGTACCACCTTACACCCCTTACCTTGGAGACTAAAGTCTTTCCCAAAGTTTATTCCATCTCAAACAACAGAGGTAATAGCATGAGCTCTTCTCCCCCTGCTGCAGTGATGCACCGTAGGATATGATAGTCGAAGGGTCTTACCTAGGCTTTACAAGATTCTAGGGTAGTCCACTCAAATACACAAGGTACAATGAGGCCCCAATCTATGAACACTTGCCCATTGAAGGGATGTGGCATAAGCAATTAAGCAAACACCACTTCACCTTGTATCTAGAATCACCCAGGGCCCCAAGGCTGTCCCAATGACTACATAGCTAGATTGAGGTATAGCTTTTGCTCTCCTCCTTTTGATATACCCCGCCAGAACATGTGGTTGAGGTCATCCCTAGGGGTGATGAAATCCCCTAGAAGGCCTCCTAAAGGGAAGAAACACTATTCATTTTTGATCCCTAGGCTCGCACGAAGCATAAGGGGAGAGCATACATGAGATAATGCCCCTGGGATTGAACAAGTAAACAAAGGGATAATGAAGGGGTTTTTGATCTCCAAGATCACCAAAAGGTGCGAGGAGGGATCATACACCCTTTTCTAAATTGAAAGACAAAGGAAATAATGTTTAATTACTATCCCCCTAGATTAGACTAAGTGCCTAGATTAGTGATAAAATGATTTCTTTGGCATGTGAATCTGCAGCAACTTGTTAGAAATTTCAATGATTTGATCTTTGGCAAGCAAAGGATACAAAATAAGTGTGTTAGATTGAAAAAGATAATCTTGGACAATTTTTTTCTACAAGAAAATGTATTAGAATGATAGTGAATCCCCTACAAAATCAGAAAATAATATTATAATGCAGTGATAAAAAGATATGCTCATCACAGGATTGCAATTTTAGATACAATATTTTTTTTACATAGTTGACATAAATTTGATTATTTTGAAATTTTTTTGACCTAAAAAATAAAAATACAAAGAATAGACCCCTACTAATTTTCTGAGACCATTCCAGAAATATAAAAAATATCCAAAAAATCCCTGATTTATGCCCAAAAATGTAGATTTATGAAAAAACCTACAGTCGATAAAGATCTAAATATTTTGTACCTTATTTGACCTCAAAATTAAAACTGTCAAGAATAGACCCTAATTATAATTTTAAGAGCTTTCCAGAAATGTAAAAATTTCTAAAAAATTCATTGATTTACATATAGAAATGGAGATTTATGAAAAAACATAAAACCATTATAACTCATGCAAAAATGATGATAAAAATGTGATTTTTCTGCTGTAGCTTCCTTAGATGATGTATAAACCTTTTTTTAAATATTGTAGAAAAATTTGTAGCCATTTGGAAGATATGATAAAACTTTTAGAAACTAGAGTTTTGTCCAAAAATGGCATAAACCTGCAAAAAGAAAGGTAGATCAAGGGAAGTGAGTCAATAACAAATAACCGAGCGTGCTAAAATGAAATCTTGAAAATCATGCAAGGCAAACAAACATCAAGATAAAACAATATAAAAATACCTTCAAACCTTGCATAAAATTAGACTTCGGATAGGACAGAATGAAGTGCACCCAAGCTCCATTGATTTGTCTTGGATGTATTATGGGCTGCTCACACAACCAACACAACCAAAATATGATATGAGATATGAACATGTGTATGAAATTTGATGAGAGAGTGTAAGGGTTTGAAATGAAAATGAAAGTTTAATTTATAGATAGAGAGGGAATCAAATGGATGGCCAAGATTAGAAGGGTGAGGGATGAGGTGGATGGCTAGGATTGAAAGCAAATTTTAGTGCTCATGATGCACCATAAATGAGGATGACAGGTGACTAAAATAAGGATGGGAGTAAGATATTTAATTAATTTTGGAGAAGAAGTGCTTATGATGCATATTTAAGAAGGTTAAAAATAGGGATGTGAGTGGGAATAAATAATTTAAATAATAAAATTATTTAAATTATGAGAGACATGTGGGATTTAAATAATTATTTAATTTATTTAAATTGGATGATGGAGGAAATTGGGATTAATTAAAAAATATTTATTTAATTTGGTGTAAGAGGGGGATAAATGGATAAGAGGGATTAGTTAAATAAATGTAATTTATTTAACTAATGGGAATGATGGAAGGGGTCATGAAAGGGGCCTAGAACCAAATGTGTCTCAAGGTGATGCAAGGAGACGTAAAGTAATGTCGTAAGACATGGTCAATTTTAGGTGTTTACACAAAACATGTGAACAACTATTATATCTTCTTGCAATGTAACCTACACATATGTAACTATGTAAATGATCTCTAAACTAAATAAAGAGGCCTCTAAGTTGCTACGATGTAACTTGCCTATACTCTTCTATATAAATGACCTTTCAAATAAATAAAGAGACTTATTTTAAAAGGAATTATTGTATGTTTGCCTATTATTTATTTTTGTTCATGGTATTGTCATAAGTCAAACACATAAAACTAATATATTTTAACTTTTTTGGAATTAATTCACTTAAAGACATAGCAATTGAACTTCCACAATTCAATTAATTCAATTGAAGGTTTTCACCTAAATATAAGTGTTACTAATTTTATGTTCACACTTAAAATTAGTTGGACCTAAGTGTAATTGTTTAGACAGGATAAAAGAAAACTTCAAAGTTATTGCATTCATTGAATAGTTGATGCCTTGATAGAGCAGAGAATGATATCCAGTTGTCAGGATAACCCATCAGTCTAATCAAGGCTGATGAGTTATCATGACAAGAGAATAAGTTGTCAAGAAATCAAAGGTTCAAGAAATACAATTTTCCTACACAGTTTGATCTTTCAGGAGTTATAAGTTAGATTGATTATTTAGTTAATCAGTTTTGAATAAAAGAAAGAAAGATATTTGTATTGTACTGTAATTTCATGTCATGTTTTGAACATACATTCAAGTATATGTTAATTTATCTCATGCATTGATTGAAAAGGAAATACATATACATCATATGCATAAGAGAAATTAACTGATCATGTTTAAAAGAAGTGTTCAAATGTGTCCCACACAAGCCATGGGAGTAACTAGACTAAGCAATTGCAGACATCCAAGCTATGCATCTATTTGATAAAAGGAAAAGAAATGAACACATGATAAATTTAAACATCCATCATTGCC
The DNA here is from genome assembly GCA_027924645.1 of Cunninghamia lanceolata. NCBI lineage: Eukaryota > Viridiplantae > Streptophyta > Pinopsida > Cupressales > Cupressaceae > Cunninghamia > Cunninghamia lanceolata. Next base: position 12,881,321 of record BSBN01000584.1, on the reverse strand, counting down.
TGATGATGGAGATTGCTACTAATATCAACCTTCCATTCTTCAGTTGTTAGTCTTCACTTCAAGTCTTAAGCTTTCAAATTTCAAGATGAAACAGCCATCATCACTTGAACCAACAAAATTTTGGGGATAGCCCTATTAGTGCTCAGGATGTTTAAAGTTATCACATGCTTTTATCAAATAGAAACACCTACTTATCATATCATGCATTCAGATAAGAGATCACATCAGATAATGACACAAATCAGGAAAAACCATGAAGAAGATCAATCAATACTATCAGGTACATTTTTTATGCTAACTTGTTTGTTCACTATGCAGGTATAGGACAAGTTTTGTTGCTAATTTGAAGACAAATAAACATGTGGATTAAATGTGTCTCCCACAAGGGTTTGAGCCCAGCATGTTTCTTTTCATTTTTGAAAAGAGTATCAGAAAAGACATGATGCATCATTCTAAGCTATATCATGCATCATCTAATCAACTTACAGAAAAGATATGTCATCATGACATTATTACAGTTGATTAGAGAAAATTAGATTAACATGACTGAGTCAAGATTGACAAAAACAAAATGCAAAAATCAAATTACAGTCATCCAGGCTATAGGAGCCATCTGAAGTACAGTATCATTGTGAATGCATATATTTATTTCATCACAACTAATAAGAGCAACTGACATAATGCATTCATAAGTACAAGGATATGATACATGTTTTTAGATTAATGTGCCTGATAAAGAGGAGAGAAACAGAATAAAGCTTCCAAGATGCAAGATCTTGTGTATCATTTGAACAAGTTACAGAATAAATCATGTGAAGGTATTATCTCATTATGACACAAGAGAAAGAAATAAAACATCATAATACAGGTAATCAAAGTGATTAGCCAGCTAAGAGATACAAGTTATGCCTTTTGAAAGACAAAATCAAAACAGAAAGGCATCAATAACTCTAGTTGATATGCCATAATAAGAAGCAGGATGATCAAGAAGATGAAATAGTTCAAGTGGAACAGCTAGGTCTTAGCATTCAAGATGAAATAGCCAAGTCTAAAATTCATATCATCAGAGTATCAAAGAGAGCCTATATTATCAGGTGACTGCCACAGTCCAAATATAATCAAATGTTCAACATTTAAACATTCAACTGAAGCATGGAGGTCATAGCATATTCCCAATCTCATCACTATTTTGATCAAACAAGCCTTATCTCATATGCCTTGGAGATACAGTGATATCATGATATAGTAGTCAACAAATGCCAGAAAGAGAGATACATTGTAAGAACAAAGACAAGTACAGTCACATTCACTGTGAATAGTCATGATAGAATGATCAATGAAGTGGCTTATACAAGCAAAATACAGTCAGAATAGATCATAGTTTCCATATCCACCTACAAGAGTAGATCAATGATGAAGGAGAAATAGTAGAAGAAGAACAAGACATATGCCAAATTCTACAATGATGGTGATTAACAAGAGCATGAAATTCACAAGGTAGGTAGTTTTTATTCTTATATGCCATTGTTCTGAATGATATAGTCATAGTGAACAGTTGCCATGATAAAAAAAACTAAAGAGAAAAGCTTGATATATATGCTACTATAACATCCAAATCTTCAGATAAATAGTGAGTATGCACAAGGAAAGCTACAGGAGTATCTAAAGAATGCTACAAACAACTAAGGAGAAATCAGAGCATGATATGTCTAGGAGAATCCAAATGCAATAAAGATAATTACACATTTCAGGAAATGATCCCACAATCAAATAGTCAATCATCTTACAGTTAGCAGGCAAAGAAGATACATGATATGAAATGCAAACAGGCTAAAAGAGCCATTTGAAACTTCAGGAGAACCTTCATTACACAAAGGTGTCAAAGTACAGTTACAAGATGGAGATAAATCAATAATAGTCATACTTTTTGCATATCAAAATCTTGTTGTCATATGATACCTTAGAGCTACAGTGGAAGATAGATAAGGTAAAGTGTATCATTAATAGCTACAATAGTCACAAGTTCTAAAGGAGGAGAAAGTTCTATGTAGGAGAAAAGAGAAATTTCATTTATTAATACTTTCAAACCCTAGTGTCTTTGCCTACAGATAAATTTTTTCACCCACAGTCAAGAAGGTTGCTATACAGAGAAGGAGATGTCGTAGTCATGAGCTAGAAGAGCACATTTTTATGATAAAATGTATACCCATCTGCAAACAGAGGAAGGCCTTGATAGAGAAATTCAAACCCTAGTGCCATTTTGCACTTATAGCAAAAGAGAGTGATAAAGTATATATATTGCCATAGCCAAGCCAGAAGAAGACAATTTCATGCAAAAGATTGAATACCCATCTGGAAACCATGAAAACCCCTTGTTTCTTTTTGTACTTACAGTCAAAAAGAGAACAACAGTGAATATTACAGGAGAATAGCCCTGATAGTGAAGAAGTTTTTTGTGCAAAGAAGGTTGAAACCCTAGTTTCAAACTTAGAAACCCTCAACAGTCTACCACATTTTTGGTGTCTACATACAGATGAAGCATAGCCATGGCAAAATGGAAGCCTTGAATGTGCAAAAAGAACAAACTCTCATCAGAAAGTTTCAAACCCTCAAGATATTTGCACCTACAGTCAAGTCAAGAATGAAAAGCAGCTATATACAGGCATAGCTGATAGGGATATATCATTTTATTTTATTTTGTTAAAAAAATGCAATACCCATTCCAACTATAGGCCCTTGTCATTTTACAGCTGTAAAAAGACAAATGAAGCTATAGAAGAGGAAAAAAGGCAAGTGCTTACCTTGTTTTGCTGATAGGAGGAGACATTTATCCATAGCCTCACAATAGCATCAAGCTTTCAAATGCAGGTTATAGTTGCAAGAAGAAAGATGTAGAGACAACAAGGATTGTGTTAAAGAATGCACAATGCATGGAGATAGCTATGAAAGAAGGAGGAGGCCGCAGCTAATGAAGGAAAAGAAGCTACAGATATCAATAAAAGTCCCTCATATGAAACTCAAAAATAGTGCTACCTTCTTCCTTATGAGGCAGAGTTCTAGAGTTTTGACCAAGAGAAAGCCATAAAGGGAGTGAAAACTAGAGATATATGCTTCAAATTTTCAAACCCTAATTGAATGCAGTTGCAGAACAAATGAAGAAATATGCCAAATGAAGAATAAACAAATTTTAGGGTTATCCTTTTTCTTTTGTTCCAAGGTTCTTCTCTCAAAGTGAGTTTTTTGACTTCACAAAAGACAAATAATTACCTTATCCAAAATGCCCATGGTCAAGATTTTGGTCTTGAAGATCCCTAAGCTATCATAGCATGGAGTGGCCAACCAACGTTGTTGGGACTTGATCTTTATTAAGTCAAGAAGGGTCAATATGATGAGAAGGCAAGGCTTCATGCCTTAAGTATTATTTACCTCCCTTATGGTCGACAAGATAGCATAGTCAAAGATGCTGTATATGATGTTCATGCTCAAAGATTCCTTGTATTTTTACAAACATTCAAAGGTAAAAATCCTTCCTCATTATGCATGGTGGCCAACAAGGTCAAAGGAGTATGGTTTTTAGACATGGCATGCATGAGGATAGAGCATGGAATATACAAGGTGGCAAACAAGGTAAGCAAATATAATGGTGTAGTGTTGATGCATGGAGATGGAGTCATGGAGTTAGGGTTGTTATTGATATTGAAATTGCATATGGAGATATAAGGTGACTTCAAAATATAAAGACAAATGTATGCACTAAGGCATCAAAGGGAGTCATAAGGCTTTAATGTATTTTGTTTTATGCATGGAGATACATTATGATGTGTAAGATTACTTATGGATTTTTCTTACAGAAAGAGGATAATGTTTTCTCCTTCATGCATGGAGTGATAAGGGTAAAAGAATTTGCCTTAATGTGTAAATCATGCAAACTAGGGGTTTTTTCTCACATGGAGGTTTAAGGGGTTTTTCATTTTCTTCTAAGTCCTATTTGTGCTCATATCATGCAAATTAGGCAAGTGTAATTGGAGTGATAAGGAGTGATTTTTTTCTTCTAAATCATGCATGATTTTACAAAGTTATTAATTGTAAATAAATAATAAAGTAATATTTTCCAAATTACTTTATTTTTTCCACAAAATGTAAAGTCAAAATTAGAACAAATTGTAACCAATAATAAAGTGATTATTTTTATTACTTTATTACTTACTCACAATCAATTTTGCTCATGCAAAAATCATGCAAATTGATTAGTTGAGTTAACTGGGCCACCTTGGAGGTTTTGCATGATTTTTAGGAGTAGTTTTAGGGTTCTTGGTCAACTTTTTGGTCAAGCATATGGAGAGGCCCAAATTGGAGCTATTTTTGCTCAATTTGTGGCAGTTTTAGACCCTAATTTTGAGGATTTTGGAAGTTGCTCAAGAGTGATTATTTTTAGAGGAAGTTATCTGTAGGTTCATATTTTGCATGCCTTTTTGAGAGAGAAAACCTATATATTGTAAAGAAAAAGTTTGCTTTTGCTAGTTCTTGATTATCATTCTAATTCAGACAAATTGGAGAATTCTTGTACCTCATTTTTATAGTTTTATTGAGAGATCGGCAGGTTACAGGTTATATTTTTTTCTTCTTTACAGAGTTTTCCTTTTTTTCTTTGAGATTGGTTAAATTACCTTTCCTTTTAGTGCTGATTATTGAAGTGATTTTGATGAAATTTTGTTGTGTTTTATCATTAAACCTTTAAAATTATTGTCTCACTTCCTTGCTTGTAGCATTAAGCATATAATCATAATAGGTCTTAGGTTGTGTTAACCAAAAATAGTCTTTTTGTGCTATGAAAAAATATTTTCCTTCATAGAAACCCTATTTTCAAACCTTCCTTAGAATCAGCTTTGTGATATTTATGCCAAGTTTGGATTGTGTAAAAGTTAGATTTTTGAGTAAACATTGTGGATCAGATTGCATATTTTTATCCAAATCAGGTGCATCACCAATGTTTACCTTTTGTATTCACTTATTTTCTCTCTTACCTTTTCCAAAATAGTAAAATCATACATCTCAATAGAATATTTGAAGGGAACCAACCCATAATCTGGAGGTTTAATTTCATTATAGGGCACCCACAACCTAAAGTTAGTCCCATGTTACACGGAATTGCAGTGCTTTTATAGCCTTGCATACGGGTGCAATTCCCAGTGATAACAGTTTTTGGTGCACCCAGTGGGACTTTGAACTAATTTTCAGTTCAAAATAACTTATCATTGCTGCTATTTTTTGGTATGATCAGCAGTTAATTTAGTCTTTTTTAGAGGTTTATTTACAAATACCTGGCGACTCTATCATTCTGGTTGATAGATCAGACTCTTGAATGAATAAACATGTCTACCTTTCATGGAAACATGTCATATCATCCATCATATCATAAAAATATTGCCAATCCTTTATATTATCAGCCATACTGCTGATTTCATTCCTAATCCTTTCATTTGCAAAGAAATCAGCATGGTCAACATGTTTGCCTTCCACCCACTCCTACTCATCCTTCATATCAGCATTTACATGTCCAAAATCATTCCCAAGAGGTTACAGATATGAAGTATAGCATGAGTGATATCAATAATACATTGTTAAAAATCACGATGCAGCTAGAAGAGTCAAAGAGGCTACAAGAGTATTAGCAGCAGTAAGAGGAGATGGATTATCAAGCCTATCTCCATGAGCAGGAATTAGAGGTGCAAAGGATACAATTCCAAGAAGATCTTGCAAGATAGATTGTAGAAAAAGAGGCACAAATGAAGTATTTGCTTGCACAGATACAAAAGTAGAACATCTGAATAGTTACATTCATTCTGGATCACCCTTCTCAAAATGAGGTTAGTAGATATCAAGTTTCAAGTTTTAGGAATTCTGATTGTAATCAAGAACCTATTTACATTCAAGATCATTCTATTAGTCCTTAGTTTCTGTTGTATCAAGTACCTGAATCAAATCATCAGGCTTTTGAACAAGTATGGCAGCCTTCCTGTACCAAGTACCATGATTATAGAATACCAAGTTTTATCAAAGCTACCTCTTCCATACCAATACAAAATCAGGAAAGGGAAGAAGTAGTGATAAAACTTGAACCAATCAAAATTTTAGGTTTTAACCAAGAAAAATTAGCAATGGTGCGCTAAGATGTTTCTGCTATTTTTACTATACCTCTAGCTGAAAATAAGCTTAAAGCATATGAAAAGAATGATAGTTCAAGTTTGATACCAAATCCTTTGCATTTTGATTTATTTGAGAACTTTTCTAATGTTGTTTACAAGAGAAATGAAATCAGGTCACAAATATTAGAAGGGCAAAATTCCCAGTTGCAGAGACAAACTGCCCAAGTTCCAAGTGAGAATAAATTAGACAAAGAAGAGAACTCAGTCTTTTTATTTAATCAGCTGCCTTCTTTTATTGAGCCCAATGAAGAGCTCATAACACAGATAGAAGCAGCTGGACAGCTAAAAGATGCAAGTAATTGTGTCAATCTACTGATTTACCAAGAGTAGAATGAAGACAGTCATGAGAACACTAAGAGTTTGAAGCTACAATCAGATATTCTATCACTTATTCCCAGTAGCTTTCAAGAGCCTGATCACTTTAAGGAGTTATTAGTTGTTCTAACAGAAGAGGGTGATTTATTAACCATGGAGGAGTTGATATGGCAGCACATCATGCAGGATGAAAGTTTTGAACAGCAGAGTGAAGAAGCTAAGATAGTTTCAATATAGCAATATCAATTGGCTGAGAGTGTGTTTTCTAAGATTATAGAGAATTTTTGTTCTAACATAGATAATGATCTGATGCTATGTGAGTTAGCAATATGTGATCAACCTATTCAGATCAAGGAGGTAATCATTACTTCATCTCAGCTAACTTTTTCAAATCAGATTGACATTACAAGGGAAAACAGGAAAGCGGATTTGAATCAGGACATTAGAATCATTAGCCAAAATTTTATCATTGCTGGAGGTTGTCCAATCAGGGATCTGGCAGACATAGAGCTTAAAAGGAAGATACAAATTGCTAATGTGCCCACAGAGCAAAATTTAGCCTCAAAGCAGCAAAATCATATCATCTTTCTACCCCATGACAAAGGTTTACATGATCATGTTCAGTCGGTGAGTGAATTTATCTATATTTTTCATGAAGCATTGCAACAATTCATTAAGTACTTTCTTGTACTTCATCAAATTTTAGCTGCTCATAAGCATGTGAGTCAATTTTCCCTATTGAGAAAGGGAAGTTATTTCAACCAAATAGTTAATGGATTTGTTTGACCAGCACCTTTGGTTGGTTGGAGTAGGGTAGGTAGAATTTTAGTTCAGTTGTTGTTTTGTTTCCAAGAAGTGCTTTTGCACATGTTTCTGGCTTTGTTTTAAGAAAGTTAGTTTACTTTCAATTTTCAATTTTGTTGCTGATGTTGTGTTCAATTAGTGTGAGTTGCAGAATTTCTCTAAGTTCAGGGCAGAAATGACTCTATGCCTAATGGAAAGGCTAGGCTATTAGTTCTAAACTATTTAGCAGGAAAACACCCTTGAGAGGTTGCCAGAAATGTTATTAATTTTATGTTCACACTTAAAATTAGTTGGACCTAAGTGTAATTGTTTAGACGGGATAAAAGAAAACTTCAAAGTTATTGCATTCATTGAATAGTTGATGCCTTGACAGAGCAGAGAATGATATCCAGTTGTCAGGATAACCCATCAGTCTAATCAAGGCTGATGAGTTATCATGACAAGAGAATAAGTTGTCAAGAAATCAAAGGTTCAAGAAATACAGTTGTCCTACACAGTTTGATCTTTAAGGAGTTATAAGTTAGATTGATTATTTAGTTAATCAGTTTTGAATAAAAGAAAGAAAGATATTTATATTGCACTATTATTTCATGTCATGTTTTGAACATACATTCAAGTATCTGTTACTTTATCTCATGCATTGATTGAAAAAGAAATACATAATCATATGCATAAGAGAAATTAATTGATCATGTTTAAAAGAAGTGTTCAAATGTGTCCCACACAAGCCGTGGGAGTAACTAGACTGAGCAATTGCAGACATGCAAGCTATGCATCTGTTTGATAAAAGGAAAAGAAATGAACACATGATAAATTTAAACATCCATCATTGCCTGATGATGGAGATTGTTGCTGATGTCAGCCTTCCATTCTTCAGCTGTTAGTCTTCAGTTGAAGTCTTTAGCTTTAAGCTTTCAAGATGAAACAACCATCATCATTTGAACCTGCAAAATTTTGGGGATAGCCCTGTTAGTGCTCCGAATGTTTAAAGTTATCACATGCTTTTATCAAACAGAAACATCTACTTATATATCATGCATTCAGATAAGAGATCACGTTAGATAATGACACAAATCAGGAAGAACCATGAAGAAGATCAATCAATACTATCAAGTACATTTTTTATTCTAACTTGTTTGTTCACTGTGCAGGTATAGGACAAGTTTTGTTGCTGATTTGAAGACAAATAAACATGTGGATTAAATGTGTCTCCCACAAGGATTTGAGCCCAGCATGTTTCTTTTCATTTTTGAAAAGAGTATCAGAAAAGACAGGATGCATCATTCTAAGCTATATCATGCATCATCTAATCAACTTACAGAAAAGATATGTCATCATTACATTATTACAGTTGATTGGAGCAAATCAGATTAACATGACTGAGTCAAGATTGACAAAAACAAAATGCAGAAATTAGATTACAATCATCCAGGCTACAAGAGCCATATAAAGGATAGTATCATTGTGAATGCATATATTTATTTCATCACAGCTAATAAGAGCAATCGACAAAATGCATTCATAAGTACAAGGATATGATACATGTTTTTAGATTAATGTACCTGATAAAGAGGAGAGAAATAGAATAAAGCTTCCAAGATGCAAGAACTTGTGTATCATTTGAAAAAGTTATAGGATAAATCATGTGAAGGTATTATCTCATTATGACAAAAGAGCAAGAATTAAAACATCATGATACAGGTACTCAAAGTGATCAGCTAGTTGAGAGATACAAGTTATGCCTTTTGAAAGACAATCAAAACAGCAAGGCATCAATAACTCTAGCTGATATGCCATAATAAGTAGGATGATCAAGAAGATGAAATAGTTCAAGTGGAACAGCTAGGTCTCATCTTTCAAGATGAAACAGCCAAGTCTAAAATTCATATCATCAGAGTATCAAAGAGAGCCTATATTATCAGGTGACTGCCACAGTCCAAATATAATCAAATGTCCAACATTTAAACATTCAAGTTAAGCATGGAGGTCATAGCATATTCCCAATCTCATCACTATTGTGATCAAACAAGCCTTATCTCATATGCCTTGGAGCTACAGTGATATCCTAATATAGTAGTCAACAAATGCCAGAAAGAGAGATACATTGCAAGAACAAAGACAAGTATAGTCACATTCCCTGTGAATAGTCATGATAGAATGATCAATGAAGTGGCTTATACAAGCAAAATACAGTCAGAATAGATCATAGTTTCCATATCCACCTACAGGAGTAGATCAATGATGAAGGAGAAATAGCAGAAGAAGAACAAGACATAAGACAAATTTTATAGTGATGATGATTAACAAGAGCATGAAATTCACAAGGTAGGCAATTTTTATTCTGATATGCCATTGTTCTGAATGATACAGTCATAGTGAACAGTTGCCATGCTCAAAAACTAAAGAGAAAAGCTTGATATATATGCTACTATAACATCCAAATCTTGAGATAAACAATGAGTATGCACAAGGACAACTACAGGAGTATCAAAAGAATGCCACAAATAGCCAAGGAGAAATCAGAGCATGATATGTATAGTAGAATCCAAATGCAACAAAGATAGTTACACATTTCAGGAAATGATCCCACAGTCAAACAGTCAATCATCTTACAGTTAGCAGGCAAAGAAGATACATGATATGAAATGCAAACAGGCTAAAAGAGTCATTTGAAACTTCAGGAGAACCTTCATTACACAAAGGTGTCAAAGTACAGTTACAAGATGGAGATAAATCAATAACAGTCATACTTTTTGCATATCAAAATCTTGTCATATGATACCTTAGAGCTACAGTGGAAGACAGACAAGGTAAAGTGTATCATTAATAGCTATGACAGTCATAAGTTCTAAAGGAGGAGAAAGCTCTGTGTAGGAGAAAAGAGAAATTTCATTTATTAATACTTTCAAACCCTAGTGTCTTTGCCTACAAACAAATTTTTGCACCCATAGTCAAGAAGGTTGCTATACAGAGAAGGAGATGTCGTAGTCATGAGCCAGAAGAGCACATTTTCATGATAAGATGTATACCCATCTGCAAAAAGAGGAAGGCCTTAACAGAGAAATTCAAACCCTAGTGCCATTTTGCACTTATACCAAAAGAGAGTGATAAAGTATATATACTGCCATAGCCAAGCCAAAAGAAGACAATTTCATGCAAAAGATTGAATACCCATCTGGAAACCATGAAAAACCCTTGTTCTTTTTGCACTTACAATCAAAAAGAGAACAACAGTGAATATTATAGGAGAATGGCCGTGACAGTGAAGAAGTTTTTTGTGCAAAGAAGGTTGAAACCCTAGTTTCAAACTTAGAAACCCTCAATAGTCTACCACATTTTTGGTGTCTACATATAGATGAAGCATAGCCGTGGCAAAATGGAAGCCTTGAATGTGCAAAAAGAACAAACCCTCATCATAAAGTTTCAAACCCTCAAGATATTTGCACCTACAGTCAAGTCAAGAATGAAAAGGAGATATATACAAGCATAGCTGACAGGGATATATCATTTTATTTTATTTTGTTAAAAAATGCAATACCCATTCCAACTACAAGCCCTTGTCATTTTTCAGCTGTAAAAATACAAATGAAGCTACAGAAGAGGAAAAAAGGCAAGTGTTTACCTTGTTTTGCGGATAGGAGGAAACATCTATCCACGGCCTCACAATGGCATCAAGCTTTCAAATGCAAGTTACAGTTGCAAGAAGAAAGATGCAGAGACAAGGAGTGTGTTAAAGAATGCACAATGTATGGAGATAGCTATGAAAGGAGGAGGCCACAGCCAATGAAGGAAAAGAAGCTACAGATATCAATAAAAGTCCCTCATATGAAACTCAAAAATAGTGTTACCTTCTTCCTTATGAGGTAGAGTTCCAGAGTTTCAACCAAGAGAAAGCCATAAAGGGAGTGAAAACCAGAGATATATGCTTCAAACTTTCAAACCCTAATTGAATGCAATTGCAGAGCACATGAAGAAATATGCCAAATGATGAATAAGCAACTTTTAGGGTTATCATTTTGCTTTTGTTCGAAGGTTATTCTCTCAAAGTGAGTTTTTCGACTTCACAAAAGACAAATAATTACCTTATCCAAAATGCCTATGGTCAAGACTTTGGTCTTGAAGATCCCTAAGCTATCATAACATGGAGTGGTCGACCAACATTGTTGGGACTTGATCTTTATTAAGTCAAGAAGGGTCAATATGATGAGAAGGCAAGGCTTCATGCCTTAAGAATTATTTAACTCCCTTATGGTCGACAAGATAGCATAGTCAAAGATGCTATATATGATGTTCATGCTCGAAGATTCCTTGTATTTTTGCAAACATTCAAAGGTAAAAATCCTTCCTCATTATGCATGGTGGCCAACAAGGTCAAAGGAGTATGGTTTTTAGACATGGCATGCATGAGGACAAAGCATGGAATATACAAGGTGGCAGACAAGGTAAGCAAATATAATGGTGCAGTGTTGATGCATGGAGATGGAGTCATGGAGTTAGGGTTGTTATTGATATTGAAATTGCATATGGAGATATAAGGTGACTTCAAAATATAAAGACAAATGTATGCGCTAAGGCATCAAAGGGAGTCATAAGGCTTTAATGTATTTTGTTTTATGCATGGAGATACATTATGATGCATAAGATTACTTATGGATTTTTCTTGCAGAGAGAGGATAATGTTTTCTCCTTGGTGCATGGAGTGATAAGGGTAAAAAATTTTGCCTTAATGTGTAAATCATGCAAACTATGGGTTTTTTCTCACATGGAGGTATAAGGGGTTTTTCATTTTCTTCTAAGTCCTATTTGTGCTCATATCATGCAAATTAGGGAAGTGTAATTGGAGTGATAAGGAGTGATATTTTTTCTTCTAAATCATGCATGATTTTACAAAGTTATTAATTGTAAATAAATAATAAAGTAATATTTTCCAAATTACTTTATTATTTTCCACAAAATGTAAAGTCAAAATTAGAACAACTTATAACCAATAATAAAGTGATTTTTTTTATTACTTTATTATTTACTCACAATCAATTTTGCTCATGCAAAAATCATGCAAATTGATTAGTTGAGTTATTTGGGCCACCTAGGAGATTTTGCATGATTTTTAGGAGTATTTTTAGGGTTCTTGGTCAACTTTTTGGTCAAGCATATGGAGAGGACCAAATTGGAGCTAATTTTGCTTAATTTGTGGCAGTTTTAGACCCTAATTTTGAGGATTTTGGAGGTTTCTCAGGAGTGATTATATTTAGAGGCAGTTATTTGGAGGTTCATATTTTGCATGCCTCTTTGAGAGAGAAAACTTATATATTGTAAACCAAAAGTTTGTTTTTTCTAGTTCTTAATTCTCATTCTGATTCAGACAGATTGGAGAATTCTTGTAGCTCATTTTTACAATTTTATTGAGAGATCGGCAGGTTACAGGTTATATTTTTGTCTTCTTTACAAAGTTTTCCTTTGTTTCTTTGAGATCAGTTAAATTACCTTTCCTTTTAGTGTTGATTATTGAAGTGATTTTGATGAAATTTTGTTGTGTTTTATCATTAAACCTTTAAAATTATTGTCTCACTTCCTTGCTTGTAGCATTAAGCATATAATCATCACAGGTTTTTGGTTGCGTCAACCGGAAATAGTCTTTTTGTGTTGTGAAAAAATCTTTTCCTTCATAGAAACCCTATTTTCAAACCTTCCTTAGAATCACTTTTGTGATATTTATGCCAAGTCTGGATTGTGTAAAAGTTAGATTTCTAAGTAAACATTGTGGATTAGATTGCATATTTTTATCCAAATCATGTGCATCACCAATTTTTACCTTTTGTATTCACTTATTTTCTCTCTTCCCTTTTCCAAAATAGTAAAATCATACATCTAAATAGAACATCTGAAGGGAACCAGCCCATAATCTGGAGGTCTAATTTCATTATAGGGCACCCACAACCTGAAGTTAGTCCCATGTTACATAGAATTGCAGTGCTTTTTCAGCCTTGCATATGGGTGCAATTCCCAGTGATAACAATAAGTGGAATAGATTCTCTAATATATACATTGATAGCCCATTAAAATTGAATGCATCGAGTTATTACCTCCATGTTGGAATAGTCCATTTTAACTTTGTAGGGACCTCATTTTTTACCATTCATGAAAGCCAAGCATACCACCGATGATGATTTCTAAGGAGAGTAAGCACAAGTTTTTGTGGAAAACTACAATTACTTAGAAGAAAAGGACACACCAGGGTCAAAATGTACAGAGTAGGTAACTCAATTATTTACAGATGTATAGGGTTCAAATTCATTCCAAGGCATTTGGACTGCACTCTAGAGAGCTTAGAATACATTCCAATACAAAAGAACTGACACAAATTAGAGGCATGCTATAGTCGGTGATACTATGCACTTTTTAAGTGAAATATTTATGCAAAGTAGATCCAATGGTGCTTAGCATTCACATGAAACTAGCTCTACCATTCACCTTCTCTCTTTCCTAACGACAGTGATAATCATTTAATCATCTTGCATCCCTTCTCCTTAGTTTTCAACCATTAATTTGTAAAAGCAAGTCTCACTCCCACATAGGATAAATTTTGATGCAAGTACTATTACTTTAGTGAATAAAGTTAAAATGTTCCTATTGGATTTTACTCAATATTCTTGGATTTTAAATAATAGTCAAACTGTAATTAATGCTCAAATGAATGTCTTTAAATACTAACATAATGAATTGTTGCAAAAATGTGTACCAAGTCAACCCCAATGGCCCTGTGAGGAAAGGGCGGAGTCAATATTTCTAGTTTAAAAATATTGAATTTTTAAGTTAGCTTTATATTGTATGGGATCATTGTCATTCATCACAAAAAGGACCCTCAACAAGGGAAGTGAGGTCTTGAGATTAGAAATGTATATGTGGAAGTATGGACTAATAAACAAGGGAATGGGTGAAAATAAGTGCCAATGAGCTATGGATACAATGGGATGTATGGAAATATGTCAAGATTATCATAAAAGGGGATGGATAGGGATCAAGGAAGGAGAAAAATTGAGCACAAAAGTGTGCCACATGTCACTATGTAATTTATTAAGCCATTCCATCAAAATTGACCCAAAATTAAATGGGAATTTGCATGGGTATAAAAACTCCACCTTTATGTTTTGCCCCAACTTTGAGGTGCATGTAAATCCCAAATGAACATGTATATCAAAGTAAATGAGCACTCGTAAACATGTATGTAAAGTAAATATTCACACATAAAAAGATATTCACATCTATGTAAAGCAATGGACCCAATTGGATATCTTTGTGTGTTCCTCCATCCTTTTTAGATTGTGCACTCCATGCAAACCTAAAAACTAGATACAAAATGTGAAAAATGAGTAGTTTTTATATCACAAACAAAATAGGTGCAAATTACCTTGCTTTGACTATATAAGAAAAAAAGAAAGTGGGAGTAGGGTTAGGAATATAAGATCCATCTTATCATATTGATGAGTCTCTATGTAGCATAAGTAGATTTTTATGGAGATTGGCATATCTTTCTTATATCTTGTTAATCTCATTTCATCCATCACAATCTACTTAATTTTCCAACTAATTGGATGTATTTCATCATTGATCAACATTAAAATTATAAAAATTGGTCTTCAATGTCAAACATAACATCACTACAACAAAACAGGCAATTAGCACCTAAAATATCACCAAAATTTAGTGCATTTGAGTTCATGAATTGGACACTTCTACCGGCGTAAAACTATGCGTCAAACTGCATGTTCTTTCGAGCACTAGATTTTGTGCCAGATTTTGCGCTGGATTTTGCGGCAGAAAAGTAGTGCAAGCAATAGTGCCTCCTTTAGTGCCTAGAATAGTACTAGGAATGGTGCTAGGAATAGCACCGGGAATGGTACCAGGAATAGTGCCTGGAATAGCGGCAGGAATTAGCGCCCAATTTGGCTTCCAGTTTTGCTTCCATGTCTGCTCCCATTTTTGCTTCTAGTTTTGCTCCCAGTCATGCTTCCTGTTTTACTTCTAGTATGGCATCAAAAATAGCTTCTTTTTTGGCTTCCTAATTGACACCAAGTTTTGCTTCCATTATGATATCCTTTGTTGCTTCTAGTTTTGCTTCCATTATGATGTCCTTTGTTGCTTCCAGTTTGGCTTTCGATTTTGCTTCTAGTTTTACTTCTTATGTTGCTTCCAAGTTTGCTTCCAAGTTTGCTTCTAGTTTTGCTTCCAATTTTCCTTCCAATTTTTCTTCCATTTTGCTTCCAGTTTTGCTTTCGATTTTGCTTCCAGATTTGCTTCCAATTTTGCTTCCGATATAATGTCGCTTATTGCATCTAGCTTTGCTTCCATTTTTACATCTTTGTTCCAAAAAAGGTAAGTGGGCCAATCTTGCTTTCTAACTACCCCATCTTTCACCTTATAGCCTATCTTAACTTGATACTCCCCAATTTTTGAGCAGCTCCATCTTATTCTATCCTCTTTGCGAGACAAGCTCACAGACCTGTTTGACAGAATACTCTCTAACTCACTGATCTCCACTCCATCCACCTAAAGATCCCTGAAGCATTTGAAATATTTTATAGGATAACATTTATAAAGAATTTTTAGGGAAATGGACATCCATACAAATTAACATCATTATACTTATTAAATCTACATCAAAATAAAATCTACAACAATATCCAGTATATATAAAATAACAAGATAATTATTATAACATGATCATCATCTATAATTAAAATAAGTGAGTCAAATATCTATAATTTAATTGAATTTGACAACATCCATCCTGAGCAGTAAATTAAAATCATCATACGTAATAAATATCCATCCAAAAATCATCGACCACTTTCAATATATATAAATTGACAAGTCAATACTAATAAGATCATCATCATATATAACTAAAACAAGTGAAAGTCAAATATGTCAGTAGATTAATAACATGTCAAAATGATACATGTCCAACAGTCGACATAAGTCAAAATGATACATGTACAAATGATATAGGTAAAAATGATAAATTATGCAACTCAAAATGATACAAGTCAAGATGATACACGTCCAAATGATATAAGTCAAAATGATACATGTAAAAATGATACAACTCAATAATATGGTACTGCAGGCCGTGAAAATGATACATATGATAGTAACCATGAAAAGAGCCATCATAATGATATATCAACAATGATCCATGATGCAGTCTATATGATCATGAATGTCACTAGCTACTACTAGCAACTGTCTCATCATCATCACCATTGTGATCATCATCATCATCGTCGTCGTCGTCGTCGTCATCATCGTCATCGGCCTCAGTGTCTTCTATATCTATGTCATCATCATCCTCTACCATGTGATATGTACCAGAACCAACATATTCTGGATCTATATCATGAGGATCATCTTGATCTTCTGGAAGACTTGTGTTCTACAAAAAAAAACATTTAAAATGAAAAGTTATTATTTATTTCATGCAATAATTTATTTTTCTGTTATATATCTAATATTACAACATATGAAATGAAACCATAATCATATTACATCATATCAAAGTTCACATACCATAATAAAATTTCAAAAAAGTTACAGCTAATATGTCATTCCAATGATGTAAAACATGCAACAATTCTAATAAACGTAAGTAAAGATCATAAAAAAAATTGTTATACAGAAATATTAAAGAGTTTTTAAGTGGCAATTGATTAAATTCTCATACATGTCATTAAGGAATGCACAGTTTTTTTCAATAATTATTTATCTTAAGGTTCATGAGTAACCTTAAGATAAAGGTCTATTTTGTTTGAAAAAAAAAATGAAATTCGCAATATGGCTTTATCCGGCCGATTTTAGAAAGAAAAAATGTTAGCCCTATTCCCGCTCACAAGTCTTCAATGTGAGCGGGAATAGGGAAAATTTGGGGATTTAGAAAGAAAGATAAAGTTTAGGGTGTCTTCAAGATAGCCAGCATGGGCAAGGAGGTCAACCATGCACACATAATGATCAACTATAGGTGTAATGCAATAAGGGTTACAAATGTGATTGAAGTATGTATAGCTCTCATCCACTAAACCTCATGGTTGCATGCACCTAGAATACAAGAAAATCTTACAATGTTAGGATATGTTCCAGAGTGCTTAATTAATTCAAAAATTTTGAGAGTATCCTTGCAAATCCATTTTGTGTATATCCTACAATCATTGCATTTCATAAGATGACATCTCTTTGAGGAATTATGTCAAACAATTTACGTTTTCTGTCTATGATTCCATATTTTGCATACATGTCTATGAGAGCATTTCAAACTATAATATCTCACAAGAATCCCCTACCATTATGCTTTGAAGGATGTCCATACCCTATCCAAATCTCTCATTTGGGCACAGGCAGGGAAGATGCTGGCAAAGGTTGAGGAATTTGGATTTACAGCTAACAGTTGCATTTGCTTGAAAGTTTCTAAAGCCTATTCAACAAATCCATTTTGTCCAATCCTGTAATCATTGCATTCCATGAGATGACATCTCTTTGAGGCATTCTGTCAAACAATTTGTGTGCCTTGTCTATGCTTCCACATTTTTTGTATATGTCTATCAAAGCATTTCCTACTATAATATCTAACAAAAATCTGCCTTCTATTATGCCTTGATGGATATCCATACCCTACTCCAAAGCTTACCATTTTGATACAAGCATAGAGGATGCTAGCAAAGGTTGTGGAATCTGGCTTTACACCTGCCAATTTCATTTGCATGAAAGTTTCTAAAGCCTTTTCAACAAATCCATTTTGTGCATTTCATGCAATCATTGCAATCTATTAGACCACATTTCTTTCAGGGATTTTGTTAAACAATTCACATGCCTTGTCTATGCTTCCACATACATCTCTCTCTTTGTATATGTATATTCAATTGCATTTGCTTGAAATTTTTTAATGCCTTATCAACAAATCCATTTTGTGCATATCGTGCAATCGTTGTAGTCCATGAGACCACATTTATTTGAGGGATGTAATCTATTTTATGTAGACAACTAAGCATAAATTAACCTAGATTGGTGGTATTTCAGAACCCCTTGAGAGGATTGTTGTTATGTTGCTAGGAGACATGTTATCATAGGTTAACCCATGGAAAACTTGTGTAAAGGATTTAAAACAACAGGCTTCAACTGTGCAAATGCATCTAAGATGAATGTGTAGATCTAGATTCCTTTTAATTAATAGCATAGGAAACTACAATGAATGCCAATTCTTATCCACACATTATAATCTACAAAGAAATTGATTACAATTTGAAATCATTCACGAGAGAATTTGTGCATAAATTCTATTCTTCTTTATTAAATTTTGTGCATAAGTCTTTGTGAAGGCTTTCATGATCAGAAGTGGCACTTGCAAATAAACATCTGACAAAAATCCACTTCCAATTATGCTTTGATGGATGTCCATATCCTCATCCAAAGCTTCAATTTGTGCATGGGCAAGGATGATGCTGGCAAAGGTTGAGGAGTTGGGCTTTACACCCACCAGTTGGAAATCTGACACAGTGCACATTATTATAGTGTAAGCCTATTTTTCAGATTGGTTCATTTAGCATCATCAATAATCTCCACAAGAACATTGTCCCTGTTTAAAATGATGGAAAGGGTTCGCATCTCACAACAATTTCTCTTGTGACAATCTTAGAGATAAACTTTGTTGCAGTGTGGCAATTAGCACATACTCGAAGGTTCTTAACAACTCTAATAGTTGTTCCATGGGGCATGTTTAACAAACCAAATGCAATTGCCAACTTTTCACCATGGTGGCAGAGAAATAATTATTTTTCCCATCCTTCCACGGCATTAAGTAAATTCTTGAATCTAGAAAATACCTTGCCACCTTCATCTTCCAAGCCAATTTCTCCAACTTTGCATAGGTCTCCTTTGTCTATGGATGTGATCTGTCTCCTACACAAAAAGCATGTAGCATTTTATGCCCTTCAATCCAACTGCATCTGGGGATTTTTTTAATCCCTCTATCTTTCATCAATCTCCTTACCTCACCACACCTGTCCACTTTTGGATAGATATTTGAGAGAATAGCATAAGTTGTGCAACATTTTTAGGATCCAAATCAAAAAGTAGTGTTGCTATAAATACTCCTAAGCCTATATTCATATGTGATCTACAGGCACCAAGAAAACACATCCATACAACTAGCACAAATTTAACAGGTATCTCAATGATAAAGTTTAGGGTGTCTTCAAGATAGCCAACATAGGCAAGGAGGTCAACCATGCACACATAATGGTCAACTATAGGTGTAATGCAATAAGGGTTACAAATGTGATTGAAGTATGTACAACTCTCATCCACTAAACCTGCATGGCTGCATGCACCTAGAATAGAAGAAAAGCTTACAATGTTAGGATATGTTCTAGAGTGCTTAATTAATTCAAATATTTTGAGAGCATCCTTGCAAAATCCATTTTTTGCATATCTTGAAATCATTGCATTCCATGAGATGACATCTCTTTGAGGAATTATGTCAAACAGCTCACATTTTTTTGTCTATGATTCCATATTTTGTATACATGTCTATGAGAGCATTTCAAACTATAATATCTCACAAGAATTCCCCTACCATGATGCCACCAGTTAAAATAAGAAAGACTTTGCATTTATTTTATTTCATGTTTCCATCTTTACACCAACCAATTGCATTTGCTTTAAAATTTCTAAATATTTTTCAAGAAATCCATTTTGTGCATATCCTGCAATTATTGCAGTCCATGAGACCACATTTCTTTGAGGCATTCTGTCAAACAGTTCACCTGCCTTGTCTATGCTTCCACACTTTGCATAAATGTCTAACATGGCAGTTGCAACTACAACATCTAACAAAATTCCTCTATCCTTTATATTTTGATGGATGTCCATACCCTATTCCAAAGCTCCCATTTGACACAGGCAAGGAGGATGCTGGCAAAGGTTGTGGAACTTGGCTTTACACCAACCAATTGCATTTGCTTTAAAATTTATAAATCCTTTTCAACAAATCCATTTTGTACATATCCTACAATCATTACAGTCCATGAGACTACATTTCTTTGAGGCATTATGTCAAACAATTCACGTGCCTTGTCTATGCTTCCACATTTTGCATACATGTCTAACAGGGCAGTTGCAACTACAACATCTGACAAAATTCATCTATCCTTT
This sequence comes from Cunninghamia lanceolata, assembly GCA_027924645.1. Taxonomy (NCBI): domain Eukaryota; kingdom Viridiplantae; phylum Streptophyta; class Pinopsida; order Cupressales; family Cupressaceae; genus Cunninghamia; species Cunninghamia lanceolata. The sequence goes on along the minus strand of BSBN01000584.1, from coordinate 12,860,796 downwards.
ATGTATTGATGGATGTCCATACCCTATTCTAAAGCTCCCATTTTGACATAGGTAGGGAGGATACTAGAAAAGGTTGTAGAATTTGGCTTTACACCAACCAATTGCATTTGCTTTAAAATTTCTAAAGCCTTTTCAACAAATTCATTTTGTGCATATCCCGCAGTCATTGCAGTCCATGAGACCACATTTCTTTAAGGCATTCTATCAAACAATTCACGTGCCTTGTCTATGCTTCCACATTTTGCATACATGTCTAATAGGGCAGTTGCAACTACAACATCTGACAAAATTCCTCTATTCTTTATGTTTTGATGGATGTCCATACCCTATTCCAAAGCTCCCATTTTGACACAGGTAGGTAGGATGCTGGCAAAGGTTGTGGAATTTGGCTTTACACTAGCCAATTACATTTTCTTTAAAATTTCTAAAGCCTTTTCAACAAACCCATTTTGTGCATATCTTGCAATCATTGCAGTCCATGAGACCACATTTCTTTGAGGCATTATGTCAAACAGTTCACGTGCCTTGTCTATGCTTCCACATTTTGCATACATGTCTAACAAGGCAGTTGCAACTACAAAATCTGACAAAATTCCTCTATCCTTTATGTATTGATGGATGTCCATACCCTATTCCAAAGCTCCCATTTTGACACAGGCAGGGAGGATGCTAGCAAAGGTTGTGGAATTTGGCTTTACACCAGCCAATTGCATTTTCTTTAAAATTTCTAAAGCCTTTTCAACAAATCCATTTTGTGCATATCCTATAGTCATTGTAGTCCATGAGACCACATTTCTTTGAGGCATTATGTCAAACAGTTCACGTGCCTTGTCTATGCTTCCACATTTTTCATACATGTCTAATAGGGCAGTTGCAACTACAACATCTGACAAAATTCCTCTATTATTTATGTTTTGATGGATGTCCATACCCTATTCCAAAGCTCCCATTTTGACACAAGCAGGGAGGATACTGGCAAAGGTTGTGGAATTTGGCTTTACACTAGCCAATTGCATTTGCTTTAAAATTTCTAAAGCCTTTTCAACAAATCCATTTTGTGCATATCATGCAATCATTGCAGTCTATTAGACCACATTTCTTTTAGTGATTTTGTCAAACAATTCACATGCCTTTTCAACATATTTAACAAGTATCTCAATGATAAAGTCTAGGGTGTCTTCAAGATAGCCAGCATGTGCAAGGAGGTCAACCATGCACACATAATGGTCAACTGTAGGTGTAATGCAATAAGGGTTACAAATGTGATTGAAGTATGTACAACTCTCATCCACTAAACCTGCATGGTTGCATGCACCTAGAATACAAGAAAAGCTTACAATGTTAGGATATGTTCAAAAGTGCTTAATTAATTCAAAGATTTTGAGAGCATCCTTGTAGTGCCTTTTCAACAAATCTGTTTTGTGTATATCATGCAATCATTGCAGTCTATCAGACCACATTTCTTTCAGGGATTTTGTCAAACAATTCACATGCCTTTTCAACAATCTTAACAGGTATCTCAATGATAAATTTTAGGGTGTCTTCAAGATAGCCAGCATGAGAAAAGAGGTCAACCATGCACACATAATGATCAACTATAGGTGTAATACAATAAGGGTTACAAATGTGACTAAAGTATGTACAACTCTCATCCACTAATCTACTAATGCTTTCTTTGGTTCTTCTGGGCATTGCCAGCTCCCATGCTATTGTTATTATATTATCTCAGTTGTTGCTTGTGGTATTCATGTTCAGAAATACATGCAAAACAATCTTTGAGCCATTGTGTTTGTATTTATCATTCATCCATTTGATGTTGGGTGATCAGTGTGTTGTTGATGGAGTTTAGGTAAAACTCACCATTAACTCCTTGAAGAAGCTTGGAATATTTTACTAATTTTCACAAATGACTAAAAGGGGTGAATGGGTAATAAAAATACATCTAGTTATAGTAGATAATAGGAGTGTTGATTCAACAATGAACTATAAAAGAAAAAGTAGAAAAGTAGAAAATATTTCACCCATGACATAGAGAATACAACCAATGGATGTTCTACTACTCTCAACCATCTATCAGATGAAGGATATCCCAAAAATAGTTTAAAAATGTCATTTAAAAAATGCCCTGGGCTAAAGGGAGCTAGTGAAATTATCCTTGGCTTTCTTCTATAAAGGGGGCTTAGATATGAAGATAGAGCTTAAACACATTGGCTTATTTCTATAAAGGGGGCTTAGATATGAAGATATAGCTTAAACAACCACTTTTATTTTTATTTTTTAAATTCATCTTATTTCACTTGAACAAACATATTGTATCAGCTAATCAGTGTAAGTTTTCAATTCTACACCATACGACTAATTGGTGTTTGAATAGTACAGATGGTTGTAGAAGAAATGAACATCTTCACAACAGTTATGTGCAAATTTGGTGATGCCCTAGTCCATTTAACCTCATGTATTTGGCATAGAAGTGCATAGGAGTTAGGATTTGAAGTAGAAGTGTGTTGTTCAAATACTTCAATCTAGGAACAAAACAATGTTCAAAAACAAGTCTGCCAAAGAAATACCTTAACCAGAGAGCGGGCAATGAATGGTGTGTGAACCAGAAACCACCAAATCTTGAATGGTGCAAACAATGAACAATGATCTTCGAAAACATTGGCTTTGTTGTGTATGGCATGAGCTACGACCTCGACAGTGGCAAGAAATAGGACACCACCTTCTGGAAGCTTTGAATGACTATCAAATGCAATGGGATTTAAATGTGTGACTAGTGCTAATGAACCAGAGATTGGAGATGCTTGAAGCCATGCCTGGTGAACCTCAAAAATTCTGTGGAAGCAATGTGAAGAACTACTTCTTAAACAAAATAGTGACCAGGCTACATTAAGGATTTGCCCAAAATAAAGGTGAACACAAAAACCCCTCGTTGAAATGAAGATGAGATTTCTGCATGCCAAATGCTTGATCTCCAACAAACACAAAATGACACCAATAACTATGAAAGTATTGTTTTGTGTTTTTTTGTTGTGTGGTATGTTTTAATGCAGGGGGGAATTTTTAATTTTTTATTTTTGATTCATTAGTCGGCGCTATAGTCGGTGCAGTTAACGTTGACTTTAGTGCTGACTTTTAACCCTAAATGTAATCTCTTTGGGGCAGCAAAGGCAGCTCAAAGTGCACCTAATTTAATGCCTATCTGTGTTAGATAAATGTCACATGGTGGAGGATGGTGCCAGAATGAATGATGATTGTTGTGGCAATGTTATGGTCAAATGTGTTATGAAAATGAGGTTTCATGTGTAGTGGGCTATCAATGTTGGGAAAGGGTTAGGGAGGATGTAATGGAAGAAGGGATGTGTGTCATGGTATGATGTCTTAAGGAATGGGAAGAAAGGATGGTGATTCATAAGATAATATGAAGAATGATGGTAGAGTGAATTGGCATTGTGGTAACTGTAGCATGTCATGGAGTGAATCATGCGTTAATACAGATTGTGGAGTGAGAAAGAGGTGGTATGGGTATGGTTGAATGGAGTAATGAGGTGATTTAATTGGTGATGATCTAGGTGAAGTGATGGGTAAGGTGTCTTATGTGGGATTTCTAGAAAGTGTGATTGGTAATGGTGGGGATAGCTAAATGTCATCTTCTAAGGGTTCAAAGGTGAGGAAATTATAAGATGGGGATATGGGATAATCCATGGTTTAATGATTATTCAAGGGAGACTCCTTAAAATTATTATCAATGATAGTGTCCATAGGGGGAATGGAGTCTATGAACGTAGGTGTGGGAATGTGAGCTATGACATTGGGATTGTATTGGATGAATAATGGAAAGTAGGGGCACATGTCTAGTGATGGAAGGAGCCACATGATCAAATGATGTTTGGGGAAGGGCTTTTCTTAGGAAAGTAAGGATTTGGGTGAGGGTCTAGGGTTTGGTGGAGAAGAATTTATGGAAAATTTGGCTCGGTCATTAAAATTGACATGAATAGAAGAAGTACAAGACATGATAAATGGTAGGCTCAAAATAGGATAACTAGGACTATGATGATGAAGATGGAAAGAAAAGTCAACAACAATAGTATGATATAGGGATAAGATTAGAAAATAAGAGTACTACAACTAGCAAGAGGAAAGTGAGGACATAATGCAAAGTTAACATGGCATGAACTCTCTTGGAAGGCTGAGCATGGACTATAAGAAGATTAAACTAGTTGGATCTGTTAGGCTCACCAAATGAAAGAACCTTAAAGGTTAACCTTAATTAGGTAAGGTTATTTTTGAGTGTGGTTGTTTGTGCAACAATGTGTAAATTAATGTTACCTAAGGATAAATCTAACTATACTAACATTTTAATAACCATGAGAGCTAGGACTAACAATTAGACTAAAAAGTTGACAAACAATACAACTTGGACACATGTAGGACTTGAAAAATGGAAAATAATTAGTATTAAATGTGGAAAAAAATGAAAAAGTGGTATTAGTTGCACATATGTAGAGAAGTGGTCTTTATGAAAAATGCTTAGAATTATGCTCTATGTCTATTTGTGAAGTTTGGAGGTGATTGGACCTAAAGGATATGACCACCATATGCAAAATAGCCTACCTAATGGGTATGTGCATGGAGATATATATATGGAGAGAGAGAGAGAGAGACAAAGACAGAGAGATATAAAGAGAGATAGAGATTGGGAGGGGGATATTGAGAGATATAGATAGAAAGAGAAGATAGAGAGAGATTGGAAGATAGATAGACAGAGAGAGAGGGAGAGAGGTAGAGATAGAGATAGAGATAGAGATAGAGATGGAGATGGAGATGGAGATGGAGATGGAGATGGAGATGGAGATGGAGATGGAGATAGAGATAGAGATAGAGATAGAGATAGAGAGATGGAGAGATATACATATAGAGGGGTAGAGATAGAAAGAGAGGATTGAGAGAGAGAATCCTAGTTTTCTTGTTTTCATTTCCTTCATCGATAAGGGAGAGGGAGAGATAGAGGGGAGAGACAGGGAGAGATAGGAATGATAGGGGGAGATAGGTAAGAGAGAGAGAGAGATAGGGAGAGATAGCTAGGTAGAGAGAGATAGAGAGGAGACAGATAGGGAGAGATAGAGGAGACAAAGGGGAGAGATAGGGAGATAGAGAGTAAGTTAGATGTCCAGAGAGATAGAGAGATAGAGGAATGATAGGAAGAGAGAGAGAGGGGGGGAGATAAGGGAGAGATACCTGGAGATAGAGGTTTAGGGTTGCTCAGGTTTGGGTTAGGGATTAGGGACATTATTTAGGCTTGATGGATTTAGAGAGAGAGAGACTTCTTTTGACATGCAACCGTAAACCCTGAATAATGCCCCTAAACCCTAAACCCTAACCCCTAACCCCTTAACCATAAACCCTAAATAATGCCCCTAACCCCTAACCCATAAACCCTAAACCTGAGAAACCCTAAACCCCTAAATCCTAAACCTCAAACCCCTAAACCCTAAACACTAAACCCAAGCAACCCTAAACCTCCATCTCCCTATCTCTATCATTCCTCTACCTCTCAATATCTCTCCCTATGTCTCTGGCCATGTCCCTTACTCTCTATATCTCCCTATTGGTCCTATCTCTAAACACTAAACCCTAAACCTCTAAACCTTAACTCCTAAACCATAAACCCTAAACCCTAAATAATGCCCCTAAACCTTAACCCCTAAACCCTAAACCAATATCTCCATATCTCTCCCTTATCTCCCTATATCGTCCCTCTACCTCTCAATCCTTCTCCCTATTTCTTTGGACATCTCACTCACTCTCTATCTCCCTATCTCTCCCCTCTATCTCCTCTATCTCTTGATCTGTCTCCTCTCTCTCTCTCTCTAGCTATCTCTGAACCTGAGCAACCCTAAACCCCTAAACTCTAAATCCAATCAACTCTAAACCTCTATCTCCATATCTCTCCCCTATCTCCCTATCTCTATCATCCCTCTACCTCTCAATCTCTCTCCCTATGTCCCTATCCATGTGCCTCACTCTCTATCTCCCTATCTCTCTCCTCAGTCTCCTCTATATCTCCCTATCTTTCATCTCTCTCTATAAACCCTAAACCTCTAAACTTGAACCCCTAACCACTAAACAATAAACCCTAAACCCTAACCCCTAAACCTGAGAAACCCTAAACCCCTAAACCCTTAACCCCAAACCACTAAACCCTAAACCCAAGTAACCCTAAACCTCTATCTCTGTATCTCTCCCCTATCTCCCTATCACCTTTGTCCCTCTACCTCTCAATCTCTCTCCCTATGTCTCTAGCCATGTCCCTCACTCTCTATCTCCCTATCTCTCCCCTCAGTCTCCTCTATATCTCCCTATTGGTCCTTTATCTCTCTCTAAACCCTAAACCCTAAACCTTAACTCCTAACCCCAAAACTATAAACCCTAAACCCTAAATAATGCCCCTAAACCCAAGCAACCCCAAACCGCTATCTCTATATCTCTCCCTATCTCCCTATCTATATCATCCCTTTACCTCTCAATCTCTCTCTATGTCTCTGGACATGTCTCTCACTATCTATCTCCCCGTCTATCCCCTTTGTCTCATCTATCTCTCCCAATCTCTATCAGTCCCCTCTCTCTATCTCTCTTTAAACCCTAAACCCCAAACCCCTAAACCCTAAACCCGAGCAACCCTAAACCCTAACCCCTAAACTCTAAACCCTAAACTGGAACAATGTTAAACTCATAAATGCTAAATAATGCCCCTAAACCCTAACCTCAAGCAACTCTCTCTCTCTCTCTGACCTATCTACCTACTAGTTAAATCCTTTTCCTAGCTTTCCTAGTTTTCCTTTTCCTTTCCAATTCCCCTTTAGATCCCACCAATTTTTCCCTATTTTACTATTTTCCACCTCTCCTCTCATCATTCTTCCCATCCAATGAACTTTAGTTTTATCTTGTTTCTGTTTCATCCTTCCAATTTATATCCTCATCCCTCTTTTCATGTCCTAGTTTTCTTGTTTCCATTTTCTTTGTTGATAAGGGAGACAGATAGGGACAAAGAGGGAGGGAGAGAGAGAGAGTCCTAGTTTTCTTGTTCATTTCCTTCATCGATAACGGAGAGGGAGAAATAGAAGGGAGATATAGGAAGATATAGGAATGATAGGGGGAGAGAGGCAAGAGATAGAGAGATAGGGAGAGATAGCTAAGTAGAGAGAGATAGAGAGGAGACAGATAGGGAGATAGAGAGTGATAGAGATGTCTAGAGAGATAGGGAGATAGAGGAATGATAGGGGAGAGAGAGGTAAGAGATAGGGAGAGATAGATAGGTAGAGAGAGAGGAGATAGATTGGGAGAGATAGAGGAGACAGAGGGAGAGATAGGGAGATAGAGAGTGAGTGAGATGTCTAGAGAGATAGGGCGAGAGATTGAGAGGTAGAGAGATGATAGAGAGAGGGAGATAAGGGAGAGATAGGGAGATAGAGGTTTAGTGTTGCTCAGGTTTAGGGTTTAGGGGTTATGGGTTAGGGGTTAGGGGTTAGGGATTAGGGATTAGGGGCATTATTTAGGGTTGAGGGATTTAGAGAGAGAGAGACTTCTTTTAACATGCAACCGTAAACCCTGAATAATGCCCCTAAACCCTAAACCTGAGAAACCCTAAACTTTTAAACCTTAAATAATGCCCCTAAGCCCTAAACCCTAAACCCTAACCCTTAAAACATAAACCCTCAATAATGCCCCTAAGCCTTGAGCCCTAACCCCTAAACCCTAAACCTGAGAAACCCTAAACCCCTAAATCCTAAACCCCAAACCCCTAAATCTTAAACCCCAAACCTCAAACCCTAAACACTAAACCCAAGCAAACCTAAACCTCTATTTCCCTATCTCCCTATCTCTATCGTTCATCTACCTCTCAATCTCTCTCCCTATGTCTCTGACCATGTCCCTCAGTCTCCATATCCCTATCTCTTCCTATGTCTCTAGCCATGTATCTCACTCTCTATATCTCCCTATTGGTCCTCTCTCTAAACACTAAACCCTAAACTGTAAACCCTAAATAATGCTCCTAAACCTTAACCCCTAAACCCTAAACCTAAGAAACCCTAAACCCCTATCTCCCTATCTCTATCATCCCTCTACCTCTCAATCCTTCTCCCTATCTCTCTAGATATCTCACTCACTCTCTATCTCCCTATCTCTCCTCTCTATCTCCTCTATCTCTCCCTATCTGTCTCCTCTCTCTCTATCTAGCTATCTGCAAACCTGATCAACCCTAAGCCCCAAACTCCTAAACCCTAAATCCAAGCAACTCTAAACCTATATCTCCCTATCTCTCCCCTATCTCCCTATCTCTATCATCCCTCTACCTCTCAATCTCTCTCCCTATGTCCCTAGCCATGTGCCTCACTCTCTATCTCCCTATCTCTCTCCACAGTCTCCTCTATATCTCCCTATCATTCCTCTCTCTCTATAAATCATAAACCCTAAACCTCTAAACCTAAACCCCTAACCCCTAAACAATAAACACTATACCCTAAATAATGCCCCTAAACCCTAAACCCTAACCCCTAAACCTGAGAAACCCTAAACCCCTAAACCCAAGTAACCCTAAACCTCTATCTCTCTATCTCTCCCCTCTCTCCCTATCACCTTTGTCCCTCTACCTCTTAATCTCTCTCCCTATGTCTCTAGCCATGTCCCTCACTCTCTATCTCCCTATCTCTCCCCTTGATCTCCTCTATATCTCCCTATTGGTCCTCTATCTCTCTCTAAACCTTAAACCCTAAACCCTAAATAATACCCCTAAACCCAAGTAACCCTAATTAGCACTAAATTAGGTGCTAAAGCAGGCTGTAAAGTAGGTACTAAATTAGGTGTTAAATTAGGCGCTAATTTGGGTGCTAATTTAGGTGCTAATTTACGCCTAATTTAGCATCTACTTGTTCTAATTGACGCAAAAAATGCCAAAATAGCGCCATCTCGATAAATAGCGCCGACTTTTTCAAAAAATTGGAGAAAAATACATTAAAATAGTGGGTGGAAGCAAAAAAGGGAGCTAATCACAAGGATTTGTTGTAGTGCATTAACAATAGCCTTAATATCAAAAAACTATTACACATATGGTTCTTAAGGTTGTCATTGATGTCAACATTGTCACAAGGTTGTTATTGATGTCAACACTATCTTGGATGTGTGATGGTGTTCATGGTTGGATGTCATGTCCTATCCAGCAGAGAAGATACAATTCATGGTTGGATGTCATGCCTTGATCAATGCAGAGTTGAGTATGAAGTTATACTAAGATGGGAATTAGAAGCATCAAGAAGACATAGTAAAATGGGAAGTAGAAGCATAAAGAAGACATATTAAGATGGGAATTAGAAGCATCAAGAAGATACATTAATATGGGAATTAGAAGCACTAAGATGATCAAATCACCAGAAGGATGTTTTGCAGTTGATAGTTTGAAGACAGTGTTGGTTCTAAAGAAGACATCTTCTATATAATAATGGATTGCTCCGCATTCCTCCACATTTTTATTTATGGCTATGCAGTTCTAGAACTGTGTTTAGGGTGTAGTAAAGGTGATAATTCCAAAGTTTCAGATCATCTGTCCTACCACTGTAAAAGTTATGAATGATAGAGTACCGACATGTGTTCTGGAAGAGTAAGGTTGTATTGAAGGCCCGTTGGAATGCTCTACATTCCTCCGGATGTGAATTTTTGCCTTCGCAGTTTTGTGGACATGTTTATGAATGTGCATTACATGCTTCCTTGCAGTTTCAAGTTTCTTGGTGGTCCACAAGCTCATATTTTCAATGGCAATATGTTGCAGTGTGTTTTAGATGACTTGTTTTCAGAGTTCATGGTTGAAGATGTGCGGAATAAAATCTTTGATGTGCAAAAGGTAAAGGAGTGTTTGGAGATGTTGTATGAGTCCTATAGAGTCATATGTAAGAGTTTCATGAAGACCTTTCTTGTTTCCAGTATCGCACAAGGTTTTCAAGTTGTGGCCGTTATGCTTCAAGTTTCATATGTCTTTGCTTAAGGTTGTCCTATTTTCAAATGAGCAGAGTGTCTGGATGTAATTCCTTGTTGTTTGATGTTGTGAAGGATTTTTTGGACCTGGTTAGGCAAGTGTTGGTGTCCACAAGGCATGGGTCTTCTATTGGTGTAGCGTGTGGTCTTGTTTAGGACTTGTCCTTTACATGTTTCATGTCGTGTGTTGTCTGGCTAACTTGTAATTGTATTTTTCATGTTGTCTCTAACCAACAAGCAATGTAATCAATGTAATATCATCTATAAATTGTAAATCAAATTGAGTTAGGTGATGTGTGATTGCAAAGTGATTGATAAGGTTCACAAGCAATAAAAGGAGCAGAATGACTATATTATGATGTGCAACTAAAGGAGAAAGAGCAGATGTGTTAGAAGTTGTTTTGATTCATCTTGAAGACATTTATGTGATAGCAAGGAAGTGAAGGGTGTGCTGAATTGATCCAATTATCAGAAGAAGCAGAATTGCAATCATCAAAGGTGTGAACTTCAATGTCAGTTTTTAGGTAGTAGGAGTGTCATACTTGTTAGAAATGAAGGTGCAAACCACACAACAGAAATTTGATTCAAACCTTATTATCCTCTAAACAATGTAAAATCAATGGAGATTGCAACAGAAATCAAAACCCATTACACAAAAATAACATGCACTAAGAACTAAACACATAACACAGTATGTAACGTGGAGAAAACCCTTTTGGGTAAAAAAACTCCACCAAGGAAAGAGGCTCCAAGTTGTATTATCTTCAAATATGAGATTACAATACATGCACTTCCTCTCTCCTTCAATCTTCAATCTAGTGCTGCCTGTTACTCTCTAGTCTGATAAAAACATAGTACAAATATCCTTATAAAATGGGCTTGCCTTCTAGGGCAAGATAATCGACATAATATCGATCGTCAAATATGTGATCTAATTATGAATGGTCCAGATTCACAATGATAAAATATAAATAAAACCCCCCTACGACTCCCCGTCGAGGATGAATTAGCGTCAAGGACCGGATATAAACATGTAGCTGAAACAAGACCACTACTGGTGAAACCTTTCATCCCTTATGGATGATTTACAAACAATATTAGGATTAATTAATTACATAGGATTTACAAGGTTGATGGCACCTTAATCCTAACAATATTGTAATCTTTTCTAAGTTTATTCTCAAATTAGGCAGTAGTTGCTTCCTTGGGTTGTAGCCCTAAAACAAAGTCTACAGGGAGTTGTAGCTTCCTTGGGAGTGACCCTAAAGCAAGGTTTTCAAGGAGTAGTAGCTTCCTTGGTTTGTATCCCTAAAACAAAGTTAGCAGGGAGTAGTAGCTTCCTTGGGTTGTAGCCCTAAAACAAAGTTATAATTTTGAGCTTCATATATTGTGAGTTAATCATCACCGTGGTTTTTCCCTTCTTGGGTTTTCCACATATATCTGGTGTTATATGTTGATGTGCATTGTGTTAATCTTTCATGCTTATGTTAATGCTGTAATGCTTATGTTTTAATATGCTCTTGAGAAGTTGAAGTTTGTTTAGATACTGATTCATCCCCCCTCAGTATCCTGGTGTGTTCAACAAAAACAACTAAAACTACCTCTCAACCTAAACCATTATTTGCAGGAGTAATGTTGTCTACTCTGCACTATAAGGTATTGTTTAAATATTTTTGCCCCAGTTATGGTCATTGTCCTTTAAATATTAACATTGTCATTGTCCAATTCAAACTTGGTCTCTGTGGGTCTTTATTGTGCCTATTATTGAGTTTTGCTGCAAGTCAAAAGTCTTCTTTTTCCCTTTATCGACAAACTTGAACTTTTCTGAACCTTATCGTTGGATTTGTTGTTTCGCGAACCTTATGTTTTAGCAATGAAGAATTTGTCTAAGTGTTCTTTATTATCATTTTTTTGTGTTTTGAGAACCAATCTTCTTGCCTTCATTATCAACAAAGCTCTAAGTTTATGAACTTTATCAGGAAAATCCTCGGTTTGTGAACTACCCAATTTCTCAATATGTATGCTTGTATTCCTTTGTAAATTTGTTTTCCCTATCAGTGTTTGTTGTCTTGTGCAAATTTAACTTATGTTTCATTATTTGTCGCTCATTTTTCAAGTTTGTAATTTTCTTGATTAAGCGATGCTTTACTTGTGTTAAGTTTGTTTTGTGAAACTATCTTTTTTCCAATAAAGGGAAAATCAAAGTGATCAAGTGTCGCTCAGATGGCGAGTTCATGAAATTGAAAGTTTATTAATACATGTAATTGTCGACAGAAGATTACGTATAAAGGAAATTGAAGGAAAGGTTGGTTCACGAACTTATTAGTTCACCGATAAAGGATATTTGTCAGTATGATTTAGAAAAATGGTTTGGTTTGCAAAATCAAAAAATTTGCCAATAAGAAAGTTTGGCGATGGTTACTTTTTCTGATAAAGAGATACTTGGAAGTGTTGTTGGTTTGCGAAATGATGAAATAGTTGATAAAGGGAGTTAGTGGCTATAATGTGTGGTTGCAAAACATTTATTTCAAAGGCATTTAATGAAACCTTTTTATCCTAATTGGTTTACTTTATATAAGAAGTGAATTTTTTTAAACACATTATCTATGTTACGGTTTGAAGCAGTTTGTGGTTGCTTTCGCCCACAGTTATCTAGCCTCCAGCCTCGAGCTTTGTGGTTCAAAGTGAGTGCACTGTCATGATACTCATTTTAGTTTGAATATTGCTTCATTGGTGGAATGGTTTGTATTGTGGTTGTCAACTTTCATGACTAGTGAAACCCTCTTTCTTTCAACTGTCATCTATAAACCTTTCCCATCGATTATAAACCGCTTGCTCATAGTAACAGTTAATAGTTCAATTGAGTGATTATTGAGATTTGCCAAGATGAAATATAAATACCAAGGCCTCAATATTTCCTTCATAATAGACAATAAATTATCAAGTGTGAAAGACACAGACCTAGGTCATATTGACTTGAAGGAATTTTGGGAAAGAATGAACACAAACCCAAGGGAACCCATAGCTCAAAAGACTCTTGAAAGCAGGTTAGCTCATGCAAGAGGCTTTCCCTTGGTTGTGTAATGCCAAGATTTGATAATGGCTTGCATTCACAACTATCACGTTGAATCGCAACAAATCAAAACTATTAGCAGTGAAGTAATAATACAATTGGATGCTGAGACCATTAGTAACAAACTTAAATTTCTAGTTTGGGGAGAGTATGCTAATATTTCACAAGAAACTAGGTGGAATTTTTTATATCGATGGCAAGAAAATGTGTACAATATCCATTGCAACATCATGGCTAAAGAAAGAGAAGAAGGGAGGTTCTCAACTTCCCAAAAACATGATTAGAGATCTGTTTAAAGATGACATCTCAAACATAATAACATTGTTGCACAGAGTAGTAGGGAGTAAAGACTCAAATGAATTTTTAGATTGGATGTGCCAGTTTATACTAGTCATATGTACATGTAAATACATAGACTGGGCTAAACTCATTGATGAACATTTACATGATCAACTAATGAATTTTCAAAAGAGGAGAAGGAAATTCCATATGTGTTCTTACCTGGTGTATCTTCTAGCTGGTACTCAGAGGGTTTTGAATACCACTGGCACATTAGATAAAGATACTCAAGTATATGACCACTTCCCCCAGTTGCAGGAAGAATTTGGCAATAAAGATTACATGAGGTTTAATGATGTTTTTCTGATGTTTATGGTAAGGAAGATATGTGAGAATCCCGAGTTGAGGATCTTGACAAAGGCTACAAATTTGGTAATGCAATTTGGTAGATATTTCATACAATTTGATAGATTTACATATTTCAGGATTGGTGGTTTTGAATTTTCTCCTTTGAAATTGCCTAGATATGCATCAGACTATCGTGTGTTTCTAGAGTTATGCAAACAAGAGGGTAAAATTTTAAACCCATGTCACACATTCAGCCAACTAAATAGTTTCTATGGAAACAGTTTCACCCAGAATAGTTCCGCCCGGAACCACGTAGCACCTAGGTGGCATAAAGAGTTTCATCCAGAACCTTTTCGCCCAAATTTTTTAAATCTATAAAATAGGATTTCATCTTTGAAAATAGTATTCATTTGCATAGGAAGGTTTTGAGCAAGAGAGTTTCACCCATAACTCTTCTGGGTGATACTGTCTCACCTGAAATTGTCTATGTGGCATCCAATGTGGTAGCCAAGCCCCCATTTTCAAAAATTTAAATAAAACTTCATGTTCAACTCTAAATTTCTCCTATCAAAATATATTTATACAAAAAATGATCGAATACACATTGTAGTGCTCAGAGTGTAGATTCTAGATATATTTTTTTGTCAAATTTTGATTATTTTATCATATTTATTTGTAAATTTATTGTAAGTAGGTTATTATAATCAAACATCAAGCAAATTAGAAATTAAAAATAAATTGGTAAAATTTGTTATAGAATTTTGAAAAATATATGGTGCACTATAGGAGAGAGTTTTCTCCAAGAGGGTATTTTTTGTTTTCAAAAAAAATTTAAAAAAAATGTACAAAAGTTGACATCCCATGAAAACTATATGGTTTTGATTAAATTTGACTTTAAAAAATTATAAAAAAATAAATTTTCATTGAAAATTAAAATTTTTTCCATGCACTAGATATTTGAGTTGTCTAATTAGGAAAAATAAATGAATTAAAAAAATTAATTTTGCTATATTTTTCTTGGCGTCCCATCAACATCACTTTATAGAAAAAAAACAACAATTAAAATTCATCAATTAAATTCTTGAAAAAAATATCTAATTAATTATAAACAAATTTAAAAATTATAAACATAAACTACACTAAAATTTATACATTTCATTAGTTTATGTCATTTTAAAATTCTAAACTTTAATTTGACTTTTTTGTCGTTTAAGTTGGAAAATTATATTTGTGTTGGCCATTTCCTTTATAAAAGTGTGACACAGTACTGAACTTTTACCCAAGCATCTATTGCCAACAAGAGATACCATGACAACAAGAAGAAAGGGTATCCCTTCCCTTTGAAACTGACTCACTACAGTTGTAATAAACCTAAGAATGTTAAACATGTTGATAGACAGCTCTCTAAGTTGAGTTTGCCTTCTTATGAGTCCAAAAGTTTCTTTGACAACAAAGATTTTGTGAAGAAGAATTTGTACTTTCCTATGCAACAAGAACATCAGCCTCATTTAGAAGATTTTTGGGCAGATTGTGTGGATTTGCATGAAGTAAGGAGAAGAGACTGGTCAAGATTGACCTTAGATCAAATAAGAGCCTTCAAGTTCGGATGAGATCTCCCTAACTTGGTTGATGATTATTCGGATATGATTGACCAAGCCTCTTATGTTGAAAGTGCTAAACCATTGCCCAAATTGAGATGGCCTGAAAGAAAAATATCAAATATTATTGTTATATCTTCTTTTGTGTTGGATAAGAGTCAAAGGTGGCTGAAATTTAAGATCAATGGTCATGATGTAGGTTCTCCTTCACACAAGGAGCATACCATGGGAGATCAACAAACCTTTGTAGGGACCTCTACCCAAGGCACACCTAGATTCATCCTACAAGATCACAGTCTCCTACTAAAAATGGAAATGATGGAGGTGAAAACCCAAAGAAGAATGTTGGGCTAAAGGGGCAATGTGAGGGGGACAAACAACCACATAGGAGTCCTGAAATTGGAAATTAAAAGGCCTTTGAACCCCTATGTAGATAAAGTGTCAGGACAAGAGCAGATGCAACAGGATCAAGCAAATAAAGTATCTCCTCCATCATATAAGGATACAGTTCCTCCTTCTTTCATGCAGACTCCTCCACCTGTTTCTAATGATGGGATATCTTCTCCATCTTCATCGTCCCAGTAGCATAAGATTGTGCCTAGTACACCCATATCTGATTCTGTGCTAAATGTGATCATTGATAGTTTTCCTATCTTGCTAACCCCTACATGGTTGCGAGAAGAAGTTGGTAATAAAAGGAAGTATAAGCAAATCATTGATACTAAATTTGATGTTGTTGCTAGGCTATTAAGATTGGAAACTACTCCCAAGAAGGCAAAGATGATGTCAAGGCTCATGGTGGACCCTATGACAAAACATTAGTATGTGGAGATGGAAAAACTTATGGTAGAAAATGATGAAAAAGACCTTTCAGTTGATGATTTTCACATTAGCAAGGTCGACTTGGGCCCCCCTTCAATACAGGGTGATATCCATAATGCCAAACTATCTATGGAAATTCTTGCCACAAGGTTAGAGGAGAGGGAGAGAGAAAATGAGCTATTAGAAGAACAAGGGAGTATTCTCACTTCATACATTTGATCTATTATGGACACCACTTCCCAGCCTCTAGATGCCACCATAGACACCCCTGTGAAAGTTCCTCCAAAGGGTGTGAGTTGTTGGTGCCTGAATTGACTGTCAGTTTCTGAGCAAATTTTCATGCAGGCACCATCCCAAAATATCCAAAAGGTTCTAAGTTTTGGCACCCCTCAGTATTTTTCAGCATCTGCATCTCATTTCTTGAGGAGGGGTCTTCGTCTTTTCTCCATCGGCATGGGTTCGTTTTTGTGTCTTCGACATTTCGGTTTGTACTTGAACCCTTTTTTCTCTAAGTTCAATGGTTCAGCGGTTCTGGGTTCAATTTTCTTCTAACGGGTCGCATTATGCATTTGCCTTGCGCAAATATTGCATCGTTGAACCTCCCGCTTGAACCTTTTTGTTTTGGTTCAAGGTTCAATGGTTCGAAGCTTTGTTGCCTATGGGATTATTTTTGATGTTTGAACCTCGGTGTTGAACCATCAAGTTGAACCAGTTCATCGGTTCAATGGGTTCGCGGGGTTGCTTTTGTGTTGCCGACAGATTTGGAATTGGCGTTGAACTTCTCGGTTGAACCTCTCTTTTGAACCATCGGCTTGAACCAGTTCGTGGTTCAACAGTTCAATAGTTCAGCGCTTTATGTTTTTGGTCTTATCGGAGTGATCGGCTTCATCAGCGAAAGACTTTTTGGCTGCTCCGATTGTTTTGGTCTGGCCGATGGATGTCCATCGGCGTGTGTTTGGCTATCGGCGAAGCGAATTTTTGGGCCCCCGATGTAAGGTGTTTGGCCGATGGGGTGTCATTGGCGTGGGCCTGGCCAATGGAGGAGCAGTGTGTAGCTGGCAAAGTAGGCATCGGCGTAACATTTGAGATCGGCAAGGGAGATTTTGGTTGCTCCGACGGTGTAGGTCACACCGACGGAGGTGGTAATCGGTATGACAGTGTGTGTCGGCAGGAGGATTTTCAGTTGGGCCGATGGTGGTCGTCTTGCCAAAGGCGGTGTATTTTGCTTGGCCATCGGAGAGACTTGGTAGATCGGCGAGGGTCTGGAGAGTTGGCCCGATGGTTCATCTCTGGCCGATACAGGGAAGTGTAGTGTAGCGGTCGGCGGGAGATTTTTGGGGCGGGCCGATGGTGTTAGTTTTGGCGATGGGCTTTTGGAGAAGGCTTGTACGTCGAGTGCGGCAAAAGCGCTCGACACCTTTTATGCTCGCGGCCATGTTTTTAAAGTATTGAAGGAGTCTCCGCGGCACCAATGTGGGATTAATTTCCCTACACATTTGAAACTTCATTAAAGTGCATTTTGGCAGGAACTTCTGTTTGAACGCAGCGACGGTTTCCAGGTAGGCCGCGGGTGGTTGAGGCCTTTAATGGCGACAATGCAGAGATATGGGCAATAGTACAAGCTATCAGGTTGCCTGATTTTTGAGTGAAGACTCCCAGATGGCGGCGCAGGGCTCAAGGCTTCTCTTGTCTGTTGCTGCAATAACTTCTGAGCACCATTCTTCCTGTGTGATCTGTATTTGGCAGATTTTTGAAAGCCATGTAATTAATTACTGTGGTACACTTTCTGGCTATTATAAGCAGACTGTGTTACCATTTTTCAGGTTGTTGAAAGTTGAACATTTTGGCTCTGTAACACAATACAGTTCGTTTTGGTTGCTCTGTACAGCTAAACTTGTGAGTTTATGTATCTCCTGTTGTACGATTTGGCATGAATCCACTAATTTCATGGTTAATCTTATATGAATAATGCTATGTTTGCATGTGTTATGCTGATTCTGTCTCCAGTTTTGCATGTATCTTTCTTACTGCAATAGGGATGTCATAAGTATAGACAGCTTAACACTCTGTATTGGGAGATATCTGTAAGGCAGATATCATGTGTATCCCCCTGAAATCCAGTTTTAGCTATTCATGCTAATCATTCACAGGTGTATGTCTACCGACTCCAAGCCCTGGATAGGCACCAATCTAGCCCTATGTTGAGGTTATACACCATGTCCAGCTTTGCATCCAAAATTCAAATCAAACCCTCTCTTCCTTCCATCTGTTAGTTGTAGGATTAGGAGTAGGAAACCCTTGCATGCTCTCATACCTAACCAGACATCATGTCCAAGAATGTTGCCAACCTTGTGATTTGTTACACAAATCTTGGTCCATACATGAGAGTATTCTGCCTGTTGATGTCAAGTTAAATCCTTCTGTCATTGAGCTAGTCAAGGTTATACTTTTATCAAGTAGGGAAACCCCCCTTGGTGCGGCAGAACCAGAAGTGAAGGGGAGGAGCTCACGCAACCTCCTATATTCAGTTGGCTGAATCTGCCTGTGCATTGGAAGTGGCAAATCCTAATGCTGATTCAGAAGAAAAACCAACATGAGTGATGAAGTTGTTGATCAAATCAACAAATATAAGTTCTTGGGAAAAGCAACAAAAGAATGGGTTGAGAAACTCACAGTGGACGGTTTGTTATATATTCATGATGTTATTCATTTGTATACTAAAATAACTAATAAACAAGATGAGGTCCTAGATGACTTGAAAGTAATTAGGAAGGAGGATGTAATGCTAAATGTGGCCAAGAATGGGCTCTAAGACATGGTTAAAGTTGATTCTAGTGTGTTGGTCTCAAAACATATCCTTGATAAGCCAGAAGAGAATGAATCAGTAAAGTGGTTGAATGCTATTGACTAGAAGATGGTAATGACAAAGCAGTGCCTTATAGACCTAAAGAATATTGCCAAAAATAACAAGTCATATTTATTGGATCTCATAAGTTCTTGTGTTTCCTTGGGTGTTGATATTTTTGATGAAACTGAGACAAATTTATTGGATGTTTCTGTGGCTAAGAAAGCTTTCAAGGATTTGTTGGCAGAAGAATTAAAAACTAAAGAGGATCCAGATGGCAATCCTATAGAATAACTATGTAATGTGGTAGCGTACCTTCTGAATTTTAAGAAGGATATTGTGGAAGTGCATAAGAAACATGAAGATACCAGTAATGCCTTACAGATGTGGAGGATTGGGTTAACCATGACTAGCATACCCAATGGGAAAGATGTCATCACAATCTTGAATAGGTTTAAAATCCTTAAAGAAAAATTTGATGCTTCTCAGGTATCTGAAGACCAGGTGGCTAAAGATGATCAAGGCGAACAGGTGCATAAGGATGAATGAATGCATCAGGACACTGGAGAAGAAGATGGAAAAGGGACTTCTCCATAATGTTTTATTACTTCATTTTCATAAACTTTAGAGAACTTTATGTTATGTTATGTTTTATTGGACACTACTTCTTTTATTATTATTAAAGGAAGCATTATTGTACTTTAATGTTGGTTGCAAAGATAGTTATATGGGAAAAGTTAGTTCCCATCACTTTTACTATAAAATGAATGAGTGAAAGTGATATCAGATCTTTTGGTGAAAATTTGCTTTTCATGACTAGATCGTCAATCTTTTGTTGGTTCTAATTTTGGGGAAAAGGGGGACATTTTATACAAAGTATGTAGTATTTTTGGGGGATGAGTATTGTGCTCTATTCTTGGCTCATTAATACAGGAGGAAGTTGATATTGAGTCATATTCTTTTGCGTTGTCTATTTATTCTTCTTATGTTGAATAACTAGATCTTGAGTTCTAAAATTTATAGTTCTTTTGTATGGGATATTGATAACCTGCCTCTTACATTCATATCATCTACATGTCTTCATTCCTAAGTCTAAATATGATACAAGGGTGGTAGTTTAGCAAGTTGATAATCATTTACTAGATTTTTTTCCATTCCTATGTTTGGACAAGACCTGGAAACTTTATAATTGTGAGTTGTATTTCATTTGCATATAGTGCATTAGGCATTGAGGGTTTGTCATTTCTATAATAGTAAAAATTCACCTTCCCAATTTTAGGTCAAAAGTGTACCCCAAAACAAATCAATTTTATCATACAAAGGGAATTGCCCCTTTTTTTAAATGCAGAAAACAATTACAAACCTCCATTTGTATTATGTTCAACTATTAGTACGTTTGTCACCTTATAGTTGAGCAAATAAATATAAAAAGAGTTAGGTGACAAAATTTGTTCACTATAATATTTTTGGTGACTCTACTAGGGAAAAGGACAATGAAGATTTTATATTGTTGAAGTTGCCTTGTTTGCCATCTCATGAAATGTCTCATTATGGTACTGTAATCTAATCTAACTCATGTTCTTCAACCTGGCAGAACCTAACTTGGTGTAAATTAGGAAGATATCATAACCAATTTCAGAGTGGTTGCATGGAGGAGTAGGCAATCTAGAGATCATTATCAAGAAATCAAGCAAGTTATTAATCAAGAAGAGCTGTTGGGACGTGAGATTCAAGAAGGATTGCAAGCGTTGATTGAAAACCTCATTATAAGAGAAATATAAATACTTGTAGAACAATTATCCCACCTGAAATACATATGGTTCTACAAAGAAGGTTTGGCACAATTCTATAGCCAAATCTTAATTGGCTTGACATTGAACAAGAAGACATCCTAACAGACCTCCGGAACCTAGCTTAGAGACGACGAAGAGATAATCAGGAGTTTCACTGGGTAAACCAAATTCTAGATTTTGAAAAGGATTTGGGACTAGATTTGATTCAATAGGCAAGACAATTTGGTGTCAAACAAGCTGGTTGATAAAAGGTACACAAGAGCTCATTGTAGAAGAGGAGTCATTGATCTTGATTTTGAGGCTCTAAAGAAAGCCAATTTCACCGTAGACTTTTCTTCCACCAGGAAGTTATCAAAAAAAATTAGTAGGCCATCTTCCCCTACTAAAGCATTAGAAAATTCATTTTTTTCCAAGACTTGGTCCTAAACAGTATATTCCTTCCCTTGACTGTAAATTTTCAAAATATCATGGCACAACAATAGGGCACACAACCATAGGTACCTATTCCTTGGGGGGTCGCCATTGACCCATTGTCCTTGGGTAATTGATTACATGACCTTCCTCATGAATATCAAAAAATCATTCATAAGTTTAAAGGAGATGGCAAAGTCTCCACGGATGAATGTATCCATGCCTTCTTTGCAACATGTTTTGTTTTGGGCATTCAACATGAAGACATTTTAGTCAAGTTGTTTGTTGAGTCCCTTACTAATGCTACTACTGTCTGGTTTTATCATTTACCGTCAACATCTATTGATTCTTAGGCCAGCATGATTTAGAAATTTGAAGACATATTTAAAAGCCCATAAGATGAACATTCTCTAATAGTAGAACTGACTCGCATGAAAAAGGGCATCAAAGAGCTAATGAGAGAATTCATTGTTAGATTTAACAAACTAGTGAACCAGATACCAATAGCTAAGAGACCTTCCAATGAAATGAATAAAGGTTTTTCATCAATGCACAACCACTAGATGTCATCTACCAACTGAAGATAGACAGGGTAGCCACCCTAGAGGTAGCACAAGCCTATGCTATCAAACTTGAAGATGATTTACGTGCAGCAATTGAAGACACTAGAATTACCTCTAGCAATGCAATGGTTGGCTATAGAAGGGCCCTCCGTAAGCAACAAGGGAAACATGATGTGCAACTTCCATTTGACATCAAATCACAATGGTGCTTTATGTCCTGAAATGAACAAATTCATACAGATGTTTGTAATGTGATAATTCACAGTTGAGGATACTTCTGAAGATGAGGGACATGTTACCTCTGGTGACTCTACCTTATACTATCTAGAATACAAATCTAACTTCAATAGAGGAGAAGATGAATTAGATGGACAAGCCTTCTCTATTCATATGAGAAGCCAGCCAAATTAGTCTCCTAAAGGGATGCATAAGAGCAAAACATAGCCAAAGGATGATGGTACTCCCACACCTAAATACATTATGTCACAGAATGCAGCCTCAAGACAGGCTTCTGCAACATCTACAAAAGTTGCTGCCTCTACCATAGTAATTTCCTCTATTGATAAAACTTGTAATTCCTTTCATGTTGTAGAATTTTGTAAAAATACAAAGATTCAAATATCCCAAGTTGAGTACTTGAAATTAAATCCTACAGAATTAGAACACCTTGTGAATTATGTAAAATTAGAAAATGTGTTACCCCATTTAAATTCTTAGTCCTCGAAATCTCATGTTGAAATCTCATCTTGTAATGCCTCCTCAAAGAAAACCAAAGATCCTGTTCCTTTAATGGCCCATGAGAAACCAAACCCCTTCTATGTGTCCTTGTATATAGTTGGGTGTAGGCTTAGCAACTGTATTATTGATTATGGAGCATCAGATAACATCATGCCAGCTAAAGTAGCTAAAGCCCTGGGAATCAAAACAAGTCCCATTGGTTGGATAGATTAAGGATGCACAAGTGGCTTTAGCAGCCTACCTCAACAAGAGGATGAAGCTAACTATACAATTGGATGATGTCCCTGCAAGTTATGGAATGATTTTGAGTCATAGTTTATGTAGGGATCTTGGGGGTGAAATATAATTAGATTGGTCTCACGCTCTCATGCCAATTAAAGGAAAGAAAGTCAAGTTAGAGCCAGAGCATAAGGTGAAATTTACAGTACTAAAATTAGATGACCCAAAGTCCCAAATTTTATATGAAGAAACTGACTTTGGGACTTATATGTTATCCTCTATACCTAGAAGTGAGACACCTAATCTAGTTGAAAATAGTGTTGCATCTAGGTTGTAGGTTCTAGAATTTGATGGCAATTGTTC
Organism: Cunninghamia lanceolata; assembly: GCA_027924645.1. Taxonomy (NCBI): domain Eukaryota; kingdom Viridiplantae; phylum Streptophyta; class Pinopsida; order Cupressales; family Cupressaceae; genus Cunninghamia; species Cunninghamia lanceolata. The sequence goes on along the minus strand of BSBN01000584.1, from coordinate 12,837,721 downwards.
CTATTAGAGTGAATAATTTATCTATTCACTATAGCTTAAGTGTACTTAGGTTGATGAGGTTAGACAACATCTTGTCTAACTGAATGTGCAACCTTTTAGAGGTTAGAGGTTACCTAGTTGTTTGGTAAACCTCATGTGCATACCTTTTGAGGGGGAAAACCTCATAATTTTAGGGGGGTCAACACTAGCATTTGATCATGTATGTTGTTTTGGATACTCCATATCCTAACTACAAATGCACCTACTGTGGAAACCAACATGCTGACACAATGTGTCCTTATTTCTCGCATCTTTCTTTCCAACTCCTCTGTCAGATTACAAAACTCCAAACACATGTTGCTACATTTGAATCCCGATTTGATATCTCCATGGCTTCTTGTTATTCATTGAACCAGGACATTGATCTCGTCTTTCCAGATCCACCACATTGGGATGCAGATTTGGGAGACATCATTGAGGACATTCATCTTCTTTTCGATGACAGCTTTGGTGAAGTTGCATCTACCTTGTCTTCTTTAGATATGATTGCTCTTCCTTCGCCTACATCTGATTCTATAGTGACAGTATCAGATTCTTATGGTTCTAGTTATCACCATACATCTATGGTCCATGTTACTGACTCTTCTATGATACTTGATTCATTCCATCAGCATTCATCACATGTCAGCATTGGCTAAGAGATTATTGAGCATTCTTCGAAGACAATATGGGCATCGTCTGAGTCTTTAAATCATGTACATAATTCAGAGGCATTCCTACTTCTTCTTGTATGTTCCTATCCAGAATGGGAAAAATCTTTGCACACTACTATAGTTTGATTTCTTCCTAAGGGGAGAAATGTGGTTTAGCATTCATGGATTCTCTTAATCATACTTCATCGAGCATCTATGTGCACTGTAGCATATCTTATGGGGGGCTTCCAAGTCTCTCTTTGTATCTCCTATTTTGGGGAAATATATTGTACACATGTGATAGAAGTTGTCCTAGGGGGTATTGATATAAGTCCTCCTTTTTCACTTGTTCTCTTTTTCATGCATTGTGTTTCTCTTTTTGGAGAGGATTTTTGTTCCACGGGGTTTTCTCCTTTACTCCACTTTATGAGAAACTTTGTATATGGGTACCTAACATGGCCTAGTAGCTAGGACCCAGATTTATGTATCTCTTGTACTTTTGTGATCTCCCCAAATATCACTTAAGGGGGGGTGTTAGAGTGAATAATTTATCTATTCACTATAGCTTAAGTGTACTTAGGTTGACAAGGTTAGACAACATCTTCTCTAACTGAATGTGCAACCTTTTAGAGGTTAGAGGTTACCTAGTTGTTTGGTAAACCTCATGTGTATACCTTTTGAGGTTGGAAGACTGTCCATCTCACCTCAAAAGGCACTTTGTAGTCATCCAACACTTGTCACACAAGGTTGTTGGTTTGCACATTCCAAGTGATCCAAAGGTTGACACCTTATAGGACACTTGTCTACTTGTTTGTGCCACATCATAGGGCACTTGTCAATCCACGTGCAAGGTGGATTGCCTCTTCCATGCCTATATAATGAGGCATTCTCATGTAAATTTGTAAGTGAGATCAATATAAGTTTATGCTCAATTAGGTTCATCAATATCATCGATTTCTTATCTCGTATTATCAATTTCCATATTGTGAGAGTGATTCAAGTGTTGCAGAATATCCTTGGCCAATTCCAATAGTTCCAACTCAGGTTTTGGGGTAGGAGTTGTTCTAACCTCACCCATTGGAGATAAATTCCTTTTTCCTAAAAAATTGAGTTTGAAAACACCAAAACACTACAGAGTATGAAGCTTTGTTGTTGGGACTTGAGGCGGCCAAAGAGAAGGGAATTAAGGAGTTGAGAGCAATAGGAGATGTAGTATTAATTGTTAAGGTGAGAAAAGTTTTCACTATTAAGAATGATAGTTTAAAACATTATAGAAACTAGGTCTGGGATAGCATTGAATACTTTGATGCCTTTAATATTGAATTTGTTCCACGAGAGCAGAATTTAAGAGCTGACTCACTGGCAGTATCAACCTCCTTATTGCTACCACATCCTGACTTCAAGGATAAAGCATATAAGGTAAAAATTATATACCATCCTAGTGTGCTAGATAATGCCAATCATTGGCAAGTGTTTGAGGATGATAAATAGATCATCAGCTTCCTTGAAAAAGAAGATAAATTTGTTGATCTTTATTTTGAAGATAGTTCCTCTGAGTGTAAAGAGAAGTTCCCAAATACTGAAGAGATCACAGAAGATGGAATTATTCAACTTAAAGGTATTATTATCCCTAAAGATCTGGTCCCTTTGGAGGATATTTTTGATAGACATGATAGGTTTGTAAAAAATAAAACCTAGCATGCTAAAAACAACTCTACAGAGTATGATAAAGTGAATATAGGAACTATAGAAGACCCAAGGGTAGTTTGTATTGGAAAGTATTGTATGCTATAAGAGAGAGAAGTTAATTAAACTTCTGATCAAGTATAAGGATGTGTTTTCCTGGTGCTACGAAGATTTGAAAAAATTTATGAATGGAAAATTTCAGCATCATATTCCATTAAAACCTAGGTGTCACCTGTTAGATAGAAACAAAGGCCCTATAACCCAAAAGTAGTAGAAGCTATTTTTAAGGAGATTGGCAAGATGTTGAAGGCTAAAATTATATGCCCAATACATCACTCCACTTGGGTTGCAAATTTAGTACTTGTGCAGAAGAAGAATGGTGAGATCAGAATTTGTGTGGATTTTGGGAACTTAAATCAATCTTCTCTCATGGATAATTATCCACTCCTAGTAATAGACCATATACTTCAAGCAATGTCAAGATCATAAATGATGTTCATGTTGGATGGATTCTCTGGTTATAATCAGGTTAGCATGGATAAGGAAGATCCTGGCATAAAACAACATTCACCACTCCCATAGGTACATTTTGCTTATAACCATATGCCTTTAAGTTTAATCAATGTTGGAGCTACTTTCCAGAGGGCAATGGACTTATCCTTTGGTGATTTAAGGAACAAGATCATTGTCATGTACTTAGATGATCTTACTGTCTTCTCAAAGAAAAGGGAGCTGCCCCTTTTTCAAACGTAGAGAACAGTTGCAAACCTCCATTTGTATTTTATTCAACTGTTACTATGTTTGTCACCTTGTAGTTGGGCAAATAAATATAAAAAGATTTAGTGAAAAAATCTATTCACTAATGAATATACCCTCTTTGCCCATGGATTAGGACCTACCAACTATACTAATAGAGTATGTTGTAATTTATCAGCTTGTTCTTGTTGTAAACATGTTTTCTAAAGATTGGCATATCTTTCTTACATCTTGTTGAACCTATTTCATCCATTATATTAGCTCCAATAGTCTTTATGTGATCTCCAATGGTCTCATTAAAGTGGTCAACACAAAATATAGTAGCTCCACAAATCCTTTTGAAATATTCCTCCACAATTCATCTACAATAACTCCTTCCACATGCATAGACTATGCCATACCCATACACAATTTCCATATCAAGAGCATAGATTCACTTAGAAACTCAATGCCTATTAATTTCCCTTTGGATGTCATTTCTATACTTCTATCTATCTCCCCTACATCAACCATACATAAAAGAGATGGAACCAAAACAAAAAAGTGTAGCGCTATAATAATGGACATGTCAAGTTGTAGCATTGATATAACACTATGGGGTTGTCATTGTCAGATTGACGAGAAACAAATCTCTGATATGTCTTTACAACCTAACCACCCTATTTTTTTGTTCAAATCTGGCTGTATAACCTCTTGACATGGAAAAACAATTGATACTTTTTTTTCACAACAATTCTAATCAATCCAAATCTGTTGGAGGCCTCAATGCTACAAATATGGTATGCCGCTAAAGGCCTTGTCCAGCCTTTCATTTCCTTGTCAAAGAACCAACTTTCCCCCCACAAGTTTACAAATCCAATGGATATTTCATCTATCACAAATACAAGGTTTACTGAGAAAAATATTGTCTGTGTAAAGGCCACTATCTCAAAACTACACCTTGACAGCCTTTATTACCTTTCTTGCCCTTTGTTGGTGGACAATAAAAAATGTAAGAAAAAAGTTGTACAGAGTTCCTCTATACTTTTTTATGCCCAAAGTTTTATGTTGATCTCTTTGGATGTGATTTTAGCTACATGCTTAAAATGGACTTGCAAGGTGGCATGGGTGAACTTCTTAAAGTTACTACATTTGACGGACCAACAAATGCCTTGTTGGGTGTTGGCGAAGAAGATTTTTAACTTCTACTAGCAAAGCCTAATGCTGCCAAACACATTCTAGAGAATGTTGTTGGTTGCCAATTCCTACTTAATATCACCATCAAAATGATTCCATTTGGTGAGCAGGAAAGACAAAGCATTGTTATTACATCCATTCAAATCATTTAACATATGCATTTACCTCTCACTATGTAGACTCATATATCCTTTTGTATACCTCTACTTATGTTATGTACTTCAAATGACCATATATGTAAAGATGGTTAACCTCAAATAAACATATATATAAAGATATGTTGTGTTTTTTGGTATGTTCCAAATTTTATTTTCACACCATGTTGTCTCCTTGGACTCACTATAATGGTCAATCATGTCATTTAAAATATGTTTGCACATTTGTGACAATTAATGCCGTAAAATATTATTTGTAAATAGTTAAATATCTTCATTTTTCATGCTTCAAATTGTTAATTAGTTAAATAAATTAGTTAAATTAGTTAATTCCTTCATCCAATTAGTTAAATAAATTATGTTTATTTAACTAATACCTTTTATCCATTTATCCTCCTTTTAGACCAAATTAAATAAATCTTATTTATTTAATCCCATTTTCCTCCATCATCCAATTTAAATAAATTAAATATTTATTTAAATCCCACATGTCTCGCATAAATTAAATAGTTTTATTATTTAAATTATTTATCCCACTCACATCCCTATTTTTAACTTCATTAATTGTGCATCATAAGCACTTCCTCTCAAAAAATTAATTTAATAATCCCATTTCTCCTACTCCCATCCTTATTTTAGCCACCTATCATCCTCATTGAATGTCTGTCATAAGCACTAATTTTAACATTTCATCCTATCCATCCACCTTATTACCCTAAATTTAAGTTTAGTGTCATGTCAAATTTTAGCACTCTTTCAAGTCCTATGTTCATAACTTAGCCATAGAAATTTGAATTTCCTTAGTCGCCTTTGATTTGTCTTTGTAAAGTCGAGGGTTTCTAAGTCTTTGTAACTAAGTCATGGGTTTCTAAGTTTTCTTAACCGAAGTCGCCGAGTTCTAAAGTTTCTTAACCTCCCGACTTCATCTTCCCTTTGTTAAGTCATCCCGCTCACTTTGTAATCTCAAAACTTCTTAACCTTCAACTTGTGGTTCTAAAGTTCAAGTTTTTAGCGACTTAGCGACATTGAAGCTTTTTTTCACTTTTTGAGGCTTTCTCTTCTCATTCAAAGAATTGTATGACATGTCAGACGAATGTCTTTTCAGAATTTTTGAACAGTGTGTGAAGTTGCGGTGTCATCCTCTCAAGGCAAAAATTTAATGCTACATTTATTGAACATCAAGGCACATCGTGTCTAAATAACAACATTGGTATATTTGTTTGGGTTGGCAATATTTTCTCTAAGTTATTCTATTGAACTAACTTCTACTCCTCATCGTAATTCATTGAAAGCATATTAAATTCTTCTCTGTGTTTATAATCCTATGATTGGGAATGAAATACAAATACTAGGGAGCCCCTCATTCTTCGGTCATTTAGAGCAACTGGTTTAATTTGAAAGATACCGATCTCAGACATATTGACTTAGCAGATTTTTGGGCTCGTCTACAAAAAACTGATAAATCACCTTTTGCAGAAAAGATTTTGTTGAGTGGTCTAGCACATGCTGGAGGTTTCCTAACTGCCATGCAAAGTACTGATTTGGTGGTTCCATACACTTGAAGGTACATCCCAGAGACTCAAGAAATAAAGGCAAAGGATGGTTCAATAATATTGAAGGTTAATTCCATAGTTATCTCTTGTGCATTGAGGATTCCTAGGAAAGAAAACTTTGAACAAATGTCAGTTGCAGAAGGATTGAGGTTTTACAAAGCAAACGAAGACTGGTGCATGAATTCAATTGTGAGGAGCTAGATGAAGTCTAAAAGGAGAGGTAAGTCTAAAAGGAGAGGTAAGTCCCAATTGCCTCCTAAATTGAAAAGGTCTCATTTCAAAGATGAAATTTCTTACATTATTACTTTATTGCATCGCATGGTTGGGAACGCAACTACAGACTCCTTTGAGTATTGGATGTGTCAGTTTATCTTGTTGATATGTAGTGAGAACCAATTCATTAACTGGGCTGAGATTATTAGTTTCCATCTAAATGAACAATTGGCTAAATTTCAACAAACTACCTCCTTTCATATGTGTTCATACTTGGTGTATATTCTAGCCAATCAAGAGGTAGTTTAGGCAAGGTTGAGACCTCAAGGGTCATTAACACCAAACACACCTGTGTATAGCTATTTTGCTTAGCGTACTAAAGAAGTGGGTATTAAGGATTTCCACCATATAAATGATGCTTTTCTGATGTTTATTGTGAGGAGGTTAGAAGGAAACCCTAAACTCAGAATTTCTCCTAAAATTGCTACCTTGGTTATAGAGTTTGGAAGTTTTTACATACAATTTGATAGATTCACCTATCTACAGATAGGGGGTTATGAAAAGGCCCCAACAAAATTGCCTCACTATGCAAGTGATTATCTTGGTTTTTCTGGAAATTTGTAGACAAATGTATGTTGTGAATGTCAAATACCAAAGCATGAGGAAGAAAGGATATGCTTTCCCATTAATGCTATCCTCTTACACTTGCAAAAATAATGATGTTGCCAAAGGGGTAGAGCATGCTTTGAGTGAATTTAATTTTCATGTTTTATCTTTGAGAACACACTTTGATAGTAAGAACTATGTGCAATAGAATTTTCATGGTTCTAGTTCTTATGAGCATCGCTCTCATTTGGAAGAATTTTGGGAGGACTGTGCTGATGACAAAGAGGTTTAGAGAAGAGATTGCATGAGACTCACATTGAGTCAAATTCAAGCCTTAGGTCTCCCATTCCAAATCTCGGATGGTATTGAAGACAATTCAGAAGTTATTGATACTGAATATCAAACTTTGGTTTCAAAACCCCTTCCCAGAATAAATTGGTCAGAGAAAGAGGTTGTGGATTTCAAGTTTTGTTCTACCATGGTGTTAAAAAGAATAGAGGATTGGTTACTAGGGAAATGGTGCGGGCATACAGGCTCTCCTTATGAGAAAAGAGGATCTAAAAGTAAAGAACAGGGGACTGCACAAAGTTCTAGTGTTTGTGCTACCCCTGAGAATCATGATGTGACACAGTCTAAAGCTAATTCACAGTCTGGAGGAGATGGTGAAGGACCAGATGAATCTACAAAGTTGAAGTCAACTTGTGAACAAGACAATTTTCCTCTGTCTGCCTAGAGAAGAAAATCTAATCAGACAAAATTGATGGTGGTAGATTTTGATTCTATCTTTCAGAAAATTGAAGATGATGGTTCTTTTCCCCAACTATTTGAAGTGGCCTCCTCTCCTATGGATGAAGATGTTTCTATTTCTATTCCTTTAGTTAACAAGATAAAATAGTTGTAAGCAATAAAGACACAAGTGTGGAGACGTCCTCTCCTAGATGGTTAAAGAAAGCAATAGAAAAGAAAAGAAAGAATGTTCTGATAGTGACGATGGAAGTTGACATAGTAGCCAAGCTACTACAAAGTACCTCAAAGCCCAAAAAGGCCAAGAGGATGTCGAGAATGGTGACTAACTCTGCTTTTGGTCATCAAATGTTGGATATTGCAGACCCGGTTAAGGATTTGAATGAAAGTGAAATAACTGAGGCTGATTATAAGATAAGTCATATTGACATTGGCCCCTCTACTCTCAAAGGAGACGTGTATCATGTGAATTATCATATCAGTGCTTTGATTAAGAGAGTGAAAGAGGAAAGGAAAGAAAATTTGAAATTGCAGTCTCAAGTTCTCTCCTTGATTAACTTTATACAGTCCATTGTGACTCCTACCTCTCATGAAGCCCCCAGTTCTAATGTTGAAGGAGTTGATTCTAATACAATACAACAAATAAGGAGGAATTTCAATTTTGCTAAGGCTATCAACAAATGGATGGAAAAACTTTCTTGTGAAGCTTTATTTTATCTTGGAAAATCTGTACATTTCTTTGCTAAAGTATCTAAGAAGAGGAAAGAACTTGTTACTGAGCTCCGTTAGGTAAGAAAAGAACAAGGTAGCATGTATGTACTTTCAATGGAAGTATCAGAATTGGTAGCCATGGATTCTCTGTTGCTAATTAGTGAAAGGATAATCAATGATCCAAAGGATATAGATCCATCTTGGGCTAATACACTAGAATAGAAATTATCAATATATGATGGATTTATTATAGAGATCAACAAGGTGTTGAATCAACATCTTGAAATCATAATTGAAATTAAAAAGAACTGTGATCTCCTAAGGGTGGACCTTACAGATGAGTTTGGGGAAAACCTATTAGATATTAAGGATATTTCTCTGAAATTCAAAGAAGTATTCAATGAAGAGATAGCTAATCCCAAAATTGTCAATGGGGAATCTCTGAGAAAGTTGGGTCACATGTAGGTTTACCTCAATTCATTCAAAACTGAGACTGATGATGATCACCAAAATTTGGTAGAAGCAGAGAAATTACTGGCTAAGTGGAGAACCGAAATGCAGATCACCGCTACACTAGGCAATAAGAATATTACTTCCATTATCATTAGGTACCGAGAATACAAGGTGAGGATAAAGGCATGGGAAAACTCAACCAACACAGAAGAATAAGATGGCAAGAGCATTGAGGATCCCAAAGATGGTAAAACTATGGTGGCATGATCACTTTCTTTATGTTATGTTATTTCTTTTAATTTGGCTCTGGGAACTTATTTTCAAGACTTTTATTATTATATTTTAAAAGTGGTTGTCTCGAAGAAACTGTTCTCTTGAAAGATAGTTATTATATGAAAACTATATATATGGGTGCTAAGGCACGAAGTTGGGATCTTTTTAGGCAACTTTGATTCCTCATTAAGATAAATTTTATTGTGCTCTTTCTATTCAATTACTTTAATATAGAAGATACATGTGGAGAAGTTCAGGCAAGCATAAACTTTGTGTTATGAATGTGAGGATGTTATTCTTCTTATGTTGAATATATTGTCAGTGGTTATTCTATTATCTATATTGGAGTATTGGATATCTGCTTTGTTTCATTGCTATGAAATGTTTATCTTTTGGTGAATATTTTATGGTGGTGGTTATATTATAGCTGAGAAATTCTTTACTGTTTCGTTGAAGTGTTGTTTGAAGTCTTTGAACTTCTTATTGAATTTAGTTATTGTGGAAATATATATTTGCCTTTTCAAGCTTTCTGGTCAAAAGCGTCACCTTTTCTTGCTCTCTGGTTAAAAGCAACATAGATTTAAATTCATTGCATATTATTCGAAGGTAGTTGCGCCTTGTAAAATAAGCAGAGAATCGATTATAAATATAATTGTAATTGATTCAACTATTGATACACTTGTCACTTCCTGGGTGAAAGAATATAGAGTTAGGTGACAAATCTGTATACCAACAGATTTTTGGTGACTCTACTGGGGATACTGCTTGACTATATATGTATTGTGAATTTCTTTGCCATTAATTTACATGGTTCTTCAAAGGCGTAATGCTCCAATCCTTCAACCTAACGTAGATTGGCTTATTGGTGATCAAGAGGATATTGTTACTGGCCTTTGGTTACTAGCCTAGCAACAAAGAAGAACCAATGTGCAGTATAACCAAGTTAATGAAGTACTAGAAGAAGAAGAACTTGGTGAAATCATAAGGGATAATGCTAGGCATTTTGGCGAAGCTCAAGAAATTGTCTTTGTAGAAAATGTGGTACCTGTTCCTCGAAGAGAAAGAGTCTTCCCTGTGCAAGCTCTTCCCAACAATCAACCAAGAAACCAAGCTACCAACCAAAGGATCCAGTTGATCAATAGACAAAATCTTCCATGAAATAATCAGTAAGTGAAGTTGGCGACTCTATAACTTATTATTGTTCAAAACTGGCTTTTAAGAGATATACTAGGGGAGATAGAAAGAAAGGAATTTGGGATAAAGATTTTGAGTTATTAGAAGTTGTTAATTTCTCTTCCTTTTCACTTAACCAAAAGGTTAAGTCTATTAGCAGACCGTCATCCCCTCCTCCTAAACAAAGTGCTACCAGTGCTCCCAGTGCATCCTGTCAAGCCCTTCTTTTGCACAGAATTGTCCTTCCTTTGCAAGTTAATTTGCCTGTTGTCATGGCTCAGCCTCCACATGTCCCATGGGGAGCTACTATAGGTTCTCTCAACCTAGGAGCTCAATTGCATGACTTACCAAAAGGTTCAGGAAAAATCATACCTAAATTCAAAGGGGATGGGAAATCACTCCTGAAGAACACATGCAAACCTTTTTTGCATCTTCCTCTAATCTGGTTGTACAATATGAAGATGTCTCCATAAGACTCTTTGTAGAATCTTTAACCGATGTTGTTGCTGACGAGTTCTATCACCTTCCAAATGGTTCTATTACTAATTGGGCTACCTTGAGGTTGAAGTTTGAAAATAGATTTAAGTCTGTAGAAAATGAGCAAGTTCTTGTCTCTCAATTGGCCTCTATGAAAAAGGAAGTACACCAGCCTATGAGAGAATTTGTGGCCAAATTTAACAAACTGATCAATAGAATTCCCAAAGGCATGAGGCATGGGGATGTTATGTTAAAGTGATTCTTTATCAATACCCTCCCACCAGATGTTAGTTTCACTATCAAAAGGGAAGGTGCAGTTGATTTAGATGCAGCCCAAGAGAGGGCCACATCCATAGAAGATGATTTGATTATTTTTCAGAAATGGAAAAAAGAACTTCAAACTGGTAAATCCTCAACAGTAAACTCCACTGATCCTGCTATATTAAGGCTGGCTAATGATATTATTACTTTGAAGAGACAAATGCCTAAAGGTTCCCCTCGGCCACTTTATCAGGATACACCAAGGAAAGACTATGGTTCTCAAGGAAACTATAATAGAACATTGACATTAATTGGTCCAATTCAAAGACTGGCTATTGAAGGTGGGCCTTCTACCAGTAAGAACAATCACATGATGTGCAATTTTCATTTGACCTCTGACCATGATGGAACTTCCTAGCCAGAAATGGTTAGGTTCATGCAAATGCTTTCAACTAATGAACATTTTAAGGAACCCTATGTGGAGGAGCATGGATAGTCTCATGATACTAGTATAAACTTCTTTGAATATGAATCTGATGGAGAGGCAGGAGAAGACGTATACACCGAGATTGACAATCCTAATTGTGCAGTCTTTACAAGGGGTCAACAAGCTTAGAAGGGGCAAGAACAGAAAAGTGAAGCTGGAAGTTCATCCTCTACTCTGAAATATATATTTTCAAGACAAGCCACTCCTAATTCCAAGAAGCCAGAGAATGTCATGTCAAAAAATGCATCAATTGAGGTACCATCCACTCCTTCTAAAACACTTGTTTCTAGTTCATTTGACATAATTGAGTCTTGTAAAAATACAAAAATTCAGATCTCATAGGCTGAATACCTTAGACTCAACCCCTCAGAGCTAGATAGGTTAGTCAGATATGTTAAACAAGAGCCTTCACCTTCCCATCATCATGCACAAGTGTCAAATGAAAATGAAGTCCACATAGAAAAATAGAATTGTTCAAATTCCAATGATAAAAACCCAAGCCAACAAAATCCTTTTATGAAACCTGAACCCTTCTATGTGTCATTATATATTGCTAGTTTTAGGCTGAGCAATTATGTCATTGATTCTAGAGCCTCTGATAATGTAATGCCTACCCAAGTAGCTAAGGCTCTAGGTTTATCATTCACATCCTCACATGGTATATATTTTTCTATGGATGGTTAACTAGTCCCCATAATAGGACAAATTAAGGATGCTCAAGTTGCCCTAGCAACTTTTCCAAAGAAAAGGTTGAAGTTAACCATCCTAGTTGTTGACATTCCCGCTAGTTATGGGATGCTCCTAAGCAAAAGTTTTTGTAGAGACCTGGGGGAGAAATAAGATGGATCGGTCTCATGCCTTAATACCATTAGAGGGGAAGAAGATGCGTCTTAATCCTAAACCCAAGGCCAAATTCACTATATTGAAATAAGGCGACCCAAGGGCAGATTTCTTGTTTGTAGAGACTGGGCCAAGCACATATATGTGTACTTCAATGAAGGAGGAATGCTCAATTTTGGTTAGTCCTAACTTGGCTAATGAATTGTGGACTTTAGAATTTGATGGGACTTGTTCTAGTGTTAGGTCTGATGTGGGAGTAGTTTTGATTTCACTAGATAGTTATAAGTTCCCTTTTGCTTATAAACTTGAGTTTGATAATACCAACAATACAACAGAGTATGAAGCTTTGTTACTTGGTTTAACCTTGGCCAAAGAAAGGGGTGTAAAACAGTTGAGAGTTGTAGGTGATGTTGAATTGATTGTCAAACAAGTCGGGAAGGTATACACTGTAAAAAATGGTAGACTCAGACATTATAGAAACAAAGTCTGGGATTGCATTGAAGACTTTGATGCTTTTTCTATAGAAGCAGTACCTAGAGATCAGAACGCTAGGGTTGATTCATTAGTTGTTTCTACATCCCTACTCTTACCACATCTAGATTTTAAGGATAAGTCCTACAAAGTGGAAATTGTATACCGACCTAGTGTTCCTGATAATGTGAATCACTAGCAGGTTTTCAATAATGATCAGCAGATAATTACATTTTTAGAAAAAGCTGAATCTTTTACAAATATCTTTTTTAAAGGAAGTAGTGATGATAGTAATGATGTTTTAGAAGGTAATGTTAGTTCTCCTGATAGTAAGGGATCTAAAGTCATTTAGTTAAAGGGTAACATGATTCCCAAGGGATTAGTCTCTTTGGAGTATTTGTTTAATAGACATGATCATTATTTGAAACAAAAAAGCAAGGTCTCTGTCGAATCATGTGTCAATTTTGATCGTGTCAACATAGGCACAAAAGAAGATCCCAAAATTTTGTGCATTGGAAAGTGTTGTTCTCCTCAAGAGAGGGAACATTTAATCTCTTTGCTAATTCGTTACAAAGATGTTTTTTCTTGGTGCTACGCAGATTTGAAAAGATTTAGAAATGGAGAGTTGCAACACTGTATTCCATAGAAACCTGGTGCTACACCTTATATACAAAAATAGAGAACCTACAATCCCAAGGTGGCAGAAGCTATTTTCAATGAGATAGACAAAATGCTAAAAGAAAAAATTATTTATCCCATCCATCACTCAACATGGGTAGCCAATATCATTCCTGTTAGGAAAAAGAATGGAGAAATAAGGATTTATGTTGATTTTAGAAATCTGAATCAAGCTTCCTTAAAGGATAATTATCCACTACCTGCGATGGACCATATATTACAGATAGTTTCTAGATCTGAGATGATGTCTATGCTCGATGGTTTTCAAGTTATAACCAAGTTGAGGTAGCTCCGGAAGATCCACATAAAACTGCATTCACTACTCCCATTAGCATCTTTACTTATAACAAAATGTCATTCGGTCTCATAGATGCAGGGGCCACCTTCCAAAGGGCAATGGATTTGTCATTTGGTGATTTGAAAAATAAGATCATTCTTGTTTATTTGGATGATTTGAGAGTTTTCTCTAGAAAAAGGGCTAATCATTTACATGATCTGGAAGTAGTGTTGCAGCATTGCAGAGAACAAGGAATTTCCTTAAACCTAAAGAAATCAATCTTTGCTATGACTAATGGTAAACTCTTGGGCCACATTGTTTCAAAAGATGGAATTAAGGTCAATCTTGAAAGGTTGAAAGCCATTATGCAATTGAGTTTACCTGCAACTAAAGATAGCACCAGATCCTTCTTCGGCGAAGTGAATTTTCTAAGAAGATTCATGCCAGAATTTGCTGAGTTAACCAGGCCTATTGTTGATGTGATGAAAAATCATCTTGTCTTCAAATAGAACAATGAAGGAAAGCAAGCCTTTGAGGACATAAAAACAACTATTTCCAATGCACCAACACTAGTGCACCCTAATTTTAGGAAGAATTCCATTATATACTGCTATGCATCAAAACATACCTTATCGGCTATCTTATTGCAAAAAAATGATCAAGGTATTGAAGCCCCTATCTCTTTTATGAGTACACCTCTCAAAAAGCATGAATTGAATTACTCTTCACTTGAGAAACATGCATATGCAGTAGTTAAAGCCCTAAAGAGTTTTAGATTCTATATTTTACATTCTCATACCATTGTTTTTGTCCCAGAGTCTACTGTGAAAAGTATCCTCACTCAACAAGAAATCAGATGCAATAAAAGGGGATCTTGGATAGCTAAAGTACAAGAGTATGATGTTGATATAAAACCCACAAATTTAATTAGGGGACAGGGTATGTGCCAAAGGATTGCAGAAAACAAGATTACTGAAGAAGAACAGTTGCCCTTAGTTCTTTTCACCAGTACAAGAGATGAGTGGTTCTCTAATATTTCTTATTTTCTAACATATGGTAATTGCCCATCCCACCTTTCTACCAAAGAAAAGAGGAATTTTAAGCTCAAAGCCAATAAATACATCATCTGGGAAGGAAATCTGTATAAAAAAGGTGTGGATGGAACATTCCTGGGGTGTGTAGACAAAGAACAATAGAAGAAATTATTAGTGTTTCCATAATGAAGCATGTGGTGGGCATTTTTCAGCTTCAATAACAGCCTTCAAAATCTTACGACAATGCTTCTATTGGCTAGGTATGTTCATGGATGCCTATGAATGGGTGTCCAAGTGTGAGAAGTGCTTGAAGTTTACTGGTATATCTCACCTAGTAGCATTACCTTTGAAGCCTGTATTGGTTGATGAGCCTTTCCAATAATGGTTTGGATTTTATTAGCCCTATTAACCCTAGTTCCAGTGTCGAGCATACACATATCTTAACTACCACTGACTACTTTACAAAGTGGGTGGAAGTTGTACTAGTTAAACAGACTACTTCAAAGGTTGTATGCACTTTCTTGAAAGAGAACATTTTAGTAAGGTTTGGTGTCCCAAAGAAAATTGTCACTAATAATGCTAGCTCTTTTTCATCTTCTGAAATCACTCTCTTTTGTTATGATTATGGCATTAGTCTGGCACACTCATCCAATTATTATCCCTAAGGCAATGGGTAGGCAAAGTCCAGTAATAAGAATCTAATCTCTATTGTCAAGATGTTAGTAGAGGAAAATCAACGGGGATGGCATAAGAAGCTATATGATGCTTTGTGGGTAGATAGAATAACATACAAAAGGGCCATTGGTATGTTACCTTTTTAGTTGGTGTATGGAATTGACAGTGCAATACTTGTTCCTTTGGAATTGTCAGAACTAAACCTACAAAGGGCAATTGAGAATGAACAATTTCAATCAGCATTGGAGAAGAGGATCTTGTACCTGAATAAACCAGAAGAGCAAAGGGAGATTGTTGTTGATAAAATTGCCAAGCACCAGTAGATGGTAAAGAAGGTTTTTAACAAAAGAGCAAAGCAGAGGAACTTTGTAGTTGGGGATTCTGTACTTCTCTGGGATAAAAGAAGAGCACCTAAAGGAGCACATGGGAAATTTAACTCTTTGTGGAAAGGACCATTTCATATTAAGAAGATCATTGGAGATAACACTTTAATGCTGACATATCTAGATGGTACATTCTTGCCTCTTGCCTACAATGGGCAAGACCTCAAGTTGTTCAATTGGTGATGTTCTTAAGCTTTCCTTGTACCATCGTTTCCTTTGTTTCTATTTTGTTTTGCTTGTTTTATGTTTTGCCTCTGTTGCCCAATGAATAAGGCTTTGTGGCATGGTCGATCTAGATTCTCTGTGTCCTATTAGTCCTTGTCCCCATTCAAATCCAGTTGTTACCCTAAATTTAAGTTTAGTGTCATGTCAAATTTTAGCACTCTTTCGAGTCCTATGTTCATAACTTAGCCATTGAAATTTGAATTTCCTTAGTCACCTTTATTTGTCCTTGTAAAGTTGTGGGTTTCTAAGTCTTTGTAACTAAGTCATGGGTTTCTAAGTTTTCTTAGCTAAAGTCACCGAGTTCCAAAGTTTCTTAACCTCCCAACCTTTCGACTTCATCTTCCCTTTGTTAAGTCATCCCGCTCGCTTTGTAATTTCTGTATTGTTGGAAATTCAGGGGTTTTCAAAACTTTTTAACCTCTGACTTGTGGTTCTAAAGTTTGATTTTTTAGTGATTTAGTGACATTGAAGCTTTTTTTCACTTTTTGAGGCTTTCTTTTCTCATTTAATGAGCTACACGACACATTAGACGAATGTCTTTTCAGAATTTTTGAATAGTGTGTGAAGTCGCGATGACATCCTCTCAAAGCGGGAATTTAATGCTATATTTATTGAACATTAAGGCACGTCATGTCTAAATAATGGCATTGGTATATTTGTTCAGGTTGGCAATAATTTCTTTAAGTTGTTCTACTGTATGACCTTTTGCTCCTCGCCGTAATTCATTGAAAGCATATTGAATTCTTCTTTGTGTTTATAATCTTGTGATTGGGGATGAATTACAAATACCAGGGAGCCCCTCATTCTTCGGGCATTGAGAGCAGCTAGGTTAATTTGAAAGATACTGAGCTCAGACATATTGACTTAGCAGATTTTTGGGCTTGTCTGCAACAACTGATAAATCACCTTTCAAAGAAAAGATTTTGTTGAGTGGTCTGGCACATGCTAGAGGTTTCCCAACCGCCGTTCAAAGTACTAATTTGGTGGTTTCATGCGCTCAAAGGTACATCCCAGAGACTCAAGAAATTAAGGAAAAGGATGGTTCAGTAATATTGAAGGTTAATTCCACAGTTATCTCTCATGTATTGAGGATTCCTGGGAAAGAAAACTTTGAAGAGCTATCGATTGTAGAAGGATTGAGGTTTTACAAAGCAAACAATGACTGGTGCATGAGTTCAATTGAGAGGAGCTAGTTTAAGTTTGAAAGGAGAAGTAAGTCCCAATTGCCTCCTAAA
Source organism: Cunninghamia lanceolata (assembly GCA_027924645.1). Taxonomy (NCBI): domain Eukaryota; kingdom Viridiplantae; phylum Streptophyta; class Pinopsida; order Cupressales; family Cupressaceae; genus Cunninghamia; species Cunninghamia lanceolata. The sequence continues at coordinate 12,820,508 of BSBN01000584.1, read as the reverse complement.
TTGAAAAGGTCTCATTTCAAAGATGAAACTTTTGACATTATTATTTTATTCCATCGCGTGGTTGGGAATGCAACTATAGACTCCTTTGAGTATTGGATGTGTCAGTTTATCTTGTTGATATGTAGTGAGAACCAATTCATTAACTGGGCTGAGATTATTAGTTTCCATCTAAATGAACAATTGGCTAAATTTCAACAAACTACCTCCTTTCATATGTGTTCATACTTGGTGTATATTCTAGCTAGTCAATAGGTTGTTTGGGTAGGGTTGAGACCTCAAGGGTCATTAACACTAGACACGCCTATGTATAGCTATTTTCCTCAGCTTACTAAAGAAGTGGGTATGATGGATTTCCACTGTATAAATGATGTTTTTCTGATGTTTATTGTGAGGAGGTTAGAAGGAAACCTTGAACTCAAAATTTCTCCTGAAGGCACTGCCTTGGTTATGGAGTTTGGATTTTTTTACATACAATTTGATAGACTCACCTATCTGTAGATAGGGGGTTATGAAAAGGCCCCAACAAAATTGCCTCTCTATGCAAGTGATTATCTTGTATTTCTAGAAATTTGTAGACAAATGTCTATTGTGAATGTCAAATACCAAAGCATGAGGAAGAAAGGATATGCTTTCTCATTAACGCTATCCTCTTACACTTGCAAAAATGATGATTTTGCCAAAGGGGCAGAGCATGCTTTGAGTGAATTTAATTTTCATGTTTTATCTTTGAGAACACATATTGATAGTAAGAACTATGTGCAACAAAATTTTCATGGTTCTGGTTCTTATGAGCATCGCTCTCATTTGGAAGATTTTTGAGAGGACTGTGCTAATGATAGAGAGGTTCAAAGAATAGGTTGCATGAGACTCACATTGAGTCAAATTCAAGCCTTTGGTCTCCCATTCCAAATCCTAGATGGTGTTGAAGACAATTCAAAAGTTATTTATAATGAATATCAAACTTTGGTTTCAAAACCCCTTCCCAAAATTAATTGGTCAAACAAGGAGGTTGTGGAATTGAAGTTTCATTCTGCGATGGTGTTAAAATGAACAGAGAATTGGTTACTAGGGAAATGGTGCATGCATGCAGGCTCTTCTTATGAGCAAAGAGGATCTAAAAGTAAAGAACAGGGGACTGCACAAAGTTTTGGTGTTCATGCTAGTCCTGGGAATCATGAGCCAACATAGCCTAAAGCTAATTCACAATCTAGAGGAGATGGTGAAGGACCAGATGAAGTTACAAAGTTGAAGTCAACTTGTGAACAAGACAATTTTCCTCTATCTACCCTGAGAAGAAAATTTGATTAGACAAAATTGATGTTGGCAAATTCTGATTCTATCTTTTAGCAAATTGCAGATGATGGTTCTTTTCCCCCACTATTTGAAGTGCCCTCCTCTCCTATGGATGAAGATGTTTCTATTTTTGTTCCTTTAGTTAACCAAGATAAAAGATTTCTAAGCAATAAAGACACAAGTGTGGAGACGTCCTCTCCTGGATGATTAAAGAAAATAGTAGAAAAGAAAAGAAAGAATGTTTCGACAGTGACAATGGAAGTTGACACAATAGCCAAGCTACTACAAAGTACCTCGAAGCCCAAAAAGGCCAAGAGGATGCTGAGAATGGTGACTAACTCTGCTTCTGGTCATCAAATGTTGGAGATTGCAGACCCGGTTAAGGATTTGAATGAAAGTGAAATAACTGAGGCCGGTTATAAGATAAGTCATATTGACATGGGCCCCTCTACTCTCGAAGGAGACGTGTATCATGTGAATTATTCTGTCAGTGCTTTGATTAAGAGAGTGAAAGAGGAAAGGAAAGAAAGTTTGAAATTGTAGTCTCAAGTTCTCTCCTTGAGTAACTTTATACAGTCCATTGTGACTCCTACCTCTCATGAAGCCTCCAGTTCTAATGTCAAAGGAGTTGATTCTAATACAATGCAGCAAATAAGGAGGAATTTAAATTTTGCTAAGGTTGTCAACGAATGGATGGAAAAACTTTCTTGTGAAGCTTTATTTTATCTTGGAAAATCTATACATTTCTTTGTTGAAGTATCTAAGAAGAGGAAAGAACATGTTACTGAGCTCCATTAGGTAAGAAAAGAACAAGGTAGCATTTATGTACTTTCAAGGGAAGTCTCAGAACTGGTAGCCATGGATTCTCTGTTGTTGATTAGTGAAAGGATAATCAATGATCCAAAGGATACAAATCCATCTTGGGCTAATACACTAGAATGGAAATTATCAATATATGATGGATTTATTGTAGAGATCAACAAGGTGTTGAATCAACATCTTGAAATCCTAATTGAAATTAAAAAGAACTATGATCTCCTGAGGGTGGACCTTACAGATGAGTTTGGGGAAAACCTATTAGATATTAAGGATATATCTCTGAAATTCAAAGAAGTATTCAATGAAGAGATAGCTAATCCCGAAATTGTCAATGGGGAATCTCTGAGAAAGTTGGGTCACATGCAGCTTTACCTCAATTCATTCAAAACTGAGACTGATGATGATCACCAAAAGTTGGCAGAAGTAGAGAAATTACTGGCTAAGTGGAGAACCAGAATGTAGATCACCGCTACACTGGGTAGTAAGAATATTACTTCCATTATCACCAGGTACCAAGAATACAAGGCGAAGATAAAGGCACGGGGAAACTCAACCGACATAGGAGAATAAGATGGCAGGAGCATTGAGGATCCCAAAGATGGCAAAATTGTGGTGGCATGATCACTTTCTTTATGTTATGTTATTTCTTTTAATTTGGCTCTGGGAACTTATTTTCAAGACTTTTATTATTTTATTTTAAAAGCGGTTGTATCCAAGAAACCGTTCTCTTAAAAGATAATTATTATATGAAAACTATAAATATGGGTGCTAAGGCATGAAGTTGGTATCTTTTTGGGCAACTTTGATTTCTCATTAAGATAAATTTTGTTGTGCTCTTTCTGTTCAGTTACTTTAATATAGAAGATACATATGGTGAATTTCAGGCAGGCATAAACTTTGTGTTATGAATGTTTGGATGTTATTCTTCTTATGTTGAATATATTGCCAGTGGTTATTTTGTTATCTATATTGGAGTATTAGATATCTGCTTCATTTCATTGCTATGAAATGTTTATCTTTTGGTGAATATTTTATGGTGGTGGTTATATTATAACTGAGAAATTCTTTACTGTTTCATTGAAGTGTTGTTTGAAGTCTTTGAACTTCTTATTGAATTCAGTTATTATGGAAATATATATTTGCCTTTTCAAGTTTTATGGTCAAAAGCATCACCTTTTCTTGCTTTCTAGTTAAAAGAAACATAGATTTAAATTCATTGTATATTATTCCAAGGTAGTTGTGCCTTGTAAAATAAGCAGAGAATCGTATAATTGTAATTGATTCAACTGTTGATGCACTTGTCACTTCTTAGGTGAAAGAATAGAGAGTTAGGTGACAAATCTGTATACCAACACACCTCACACCTCACCCTTCCAATCTTAGCCATTCATTTTATTCCCTCTCCATCTATAAATTAAACTCCTCATTTTAAATCAAACCCCTAACAAATCTTAATATGCATGCATATCGATTATTTTCTCTCTATTATTATGGCTATTTCATATCTAGGTTATGTTGGTTTTGTGAGCAATCTACAATGCATTATCCATAGAACAAAGCTAGTCGAGTTTGGGTGCACTCTACCCTATTCTCTTAGAAGTCTAAATTTGTGTAAGGCTTTAGGGTATTATTGTTATTTGCTATTATCTTTCATGTTATTTGCCTTACATGATTTTCATGTCTTCATTTTTTGCAGTGTGTTTAGTTATTTGTTATTGACTCACACCCCTTGATCTAGCTTGTTTTGTGCAAGTTTATTTTACTTTTTGTTTTAGGTTTATGTCATTTTTGGACAAAACCCTATTTTTAAAGATTTCATCATGTCCTCTAAATGACTACGAATTTTTCTACAAGATTTTAACTAAAGTTTGTAGATCATCTAAGGAAGTACAACAGAAAAATCAAGTTTTTATCATCATTTTTGCATTAGTTATAATGATTTTATGATTTTCCATAAATCTAGATTTTTGGGTGCAAGTCAATGATTTTTTAGAAATTTTTACATTTCTTGAAATATCTTGAAATTCTAATAGGGGTATGTTCTTTATAGTTTTATTTTTGAGGTCAAATAAGTTACAAAATAATCAGATCTTTGTTGACTATGGGTTTTCATAAATCTATATCGCTAGGCACAAATTAGGGAATTTTTTGGACATTTTTATATTTTTGAAAAGCTCTTAGAAAAATAGTAGGGGTCTCTTCTTTGTATTTTTATTTTTCGAGTCAAAAAAGTTTCAAAATAATCAGATCTATGTTGACTATGTAAAAAAATATCTGAAATTGCAATCTTGTGATGATCATATCTTTTTGTGGCTGCATTATAACATTATTTTCTGATTTTGCAAGGGTTTTATTATCATTTCTAATACATTTTATTTCAGAAAAATCATTTGTCCAAGATTATCTTTTTCAATCTAGCATACTTGTTTTGTAGCTTTCACTTGCCAAAGATCAAATCATTGAAACTACTAGTTAACAAGTTGTTGCATATTCTCATGTCAAAGAAATCATTTTATCACTAATCTAAGCACTTAGTTTAATCTAGGGGGACAATAAGTGAACATTGTTTTCTTTGTCTTTGGATTTTGAAAAGGGTGTATGCTCTCTCCTTGCACCTTTTGGTGACCTTGGAGATCAAAAACCCCTTCATTGTCCTTGTGTTTATTTGTTCAATCCTAGGAACATTATATCACGTATGCTCTACCCTTGCACTTCGTGTGAGCTTGGGGATCAAAAGTGAATAATGTTTCTTCCTTTTAGGAGGTTTTCTATGGGATTTCATCACCCCTAGGGATGACCTCAACCGCGTGTTTTGACAGGGTATATCAAAGGGGGGAAGCAAAAGCTATACCTCAATCCAGTCATGTAGTCATTGGGACAACATTAGGGCCCCGGGTGATTCTGGATACAAAGTGAAGTGGTGTTTGCTTAATCGCTTATGCCACATCCCTTCAATGGGCTAGTGTTCACAGATTTGGGCCTCATCGTACCTTGTGTATTTGGAGGACTCCCCTAGAAGCTTGTAAAGCCTAGTTAAGGTTCTTTGGTCGTCATATCCTATGGTGCATTGTTGCAGTAGGGGGAGAAGAACTCATGCTATTACCTCTGTTGTTTGAGATGGAATAAACTTTGGGAAAGACTTTAGTCTCCAAGGTAAGGTGTGTAAGGTGGTACATGACCTTGCACTCCCTATTTATCTAAGCAATGGTAAATGGTATCAAGGGGATGGAAATCACCATTATCTAATAGTGGAGATTGAAGTCGCACTTGAGTGAGTCCATGGGATATGACACTCCTACTTGAATAATTCTAGGTTTGTTCATGTGCTTGGCATGTTTTCCTTGTACAAAATCAGTATAAGCCACTTTAGTCATGAAGCAATTCGCACTAGTCAGCCATTGCGTTTTTGTATTTGTCAAAAAATCCAAAAAAAATTAATCTTCTAACCAAATCTAGCATCCGTCCTAATCATTCTCTTGTATCATAATGGCCCATCTAATTATCTTATCCCAATAAATTTTACCCTAATCATCCATATGGCACTTGAAGATCCTTATGGCATCCAAAGAATGTTTGACAAACTCAAAAGATTATATAGAAAGTACCCAGTCACTCCCACATCATCATCCCTACCTCCCATCAACAACCAATCCAACTTATCCATACCCCAAACGTATCCAACATCCACCTTACCCCACAATTCACAAGTCCAAATTCTTAACCATGTTTCATCTTCACACATACCAAATCTGACTATCTCACAACAACAACAAGTCACCACCCAACAACTCCAATAACTCATCCAACAACAACAACTCCTAGACCAACAACAACAAGCCCTCATCCAACAACAACACTTCCTTATTCAACAACTCCTAGCCCAACAAACACAAACACAACCACACCCTCTATCCATTCAACAATCACAATCACAACCCTCATCTAACACATCATCCACTACACCTTTATCCATGCAACCTCAACAACTTCCATGTAATCCCAACCCTAATCCATTGTTCCATCTAATCCTCCACCAAAGGATCCCACTAAGATATTGTTACAAAGATTGATCCAAGAAAAATTGATTGAGCTTCTCAAGATACAACCATATGATCCAAATGTTGTTAAACCCTATTGGTACAATGATAGTGAATATTGTGATTACCATAGGATCAAAGGTCATAAGATATCCGATTGCACCACATTTATCCTAATCATCCACAAGCTTTTCAATTATAGAAAGGTTAAGCTTTCCAAATCATCTCAATCCCATGTGTCACCCCCATCATCATTCCAACCCAATCCATCCACATCAATCTATCCAATGAATATTCCTCAAGATCCTCTACAACATGCACACAGTAGTACTAGCCATCCCATGCATCAAAATCAAGAGTCCTTAAGTCCTCCTCATTCTTCCTTTGACAAGGGAAATATCGCTCCAAGCATTGAATCCTATACCAATTTACATATACTAATTCCCCTCATCCATCCATCCCTATAGATCCTCCATCACAAAATCTTTCCAACTTTCCAAGTCTTAATCCATTAAGCTAATCCATAACCCACTTAAATCCCAACACATCAAACCTTCCATCTAATCCCAAGCCTATTACCTCCATTCCCATTACCTCTCTAGCTGATCCTAATCCTAAGCCTATTACATCCAATCCCATTATCCCTCCACCTAATCCTAATCCTAATCCAACACCTTCCACCCTTATTATCCATCCATTATATTATCTATCTACCCATACACTTGTGAAGGATGTGATCCAATAGCTATTAGCTAGGAATCAACCATCTCCATGTCATCAAATGTCTATCCTTGAACCTATCAAAGAGCCTTCGAACACCATGCCTATTCCTCCAAAACCATCATGTAGCCCATAACCCATCAAGGCTCTTAAAGATCCCCTTACCATAAGTACAAGTCAAGATATCTCATGTAGCCATTTTAAGAACCATCAAGAGTCTATTACTCCTATCCAAGAGTCTCCCACTCCCATCCAAGAGAACCAAGACCTATATCAAGAATCTAATCTAAAGCATGTGGAAACATTAACCCCTCATCCAAATCAAGATCAAAGCAATTCCATTCATCCTCTCCATAATCCTGATAGCATGCTTCTGACACATGCTCTGATACCCCTATACAATCTATTAACTAATTACCTGTTCTCTCAACCTCAAACTCTTTTCTATAGACTTTATGTCACAACAATGATAGGAACCACACAGGAACTATAAGGATTACACATTAATAGTCATAGTAAGCAGTTCATAATCAATCTCAGTTATGTGACAGGAACTTGCAATTAACACAAGCAACGTGTATACAAGGCAACAGGAACTAAAATGCTATACTCATCATAAGGGACTGTATCAACAAAGACAATAGTAGTCATCATTTGTATATCACAAATCAATAACAAGACACCATTCTATATTATGAAGAACATATAACACAAAACTTGATTTCATACATTGCCCAGATGGATTGAGCCAATAGTGGATTACCAGTCACCTTCTACAATGCACACACTGACTCTTCTACATACCAATCCTCCCTATCATTGGTTTCCTTCACCTTATACTCGGTTCGGCATTCTTTGTTCTCCCCCTAGATATTATTCATTCTCAGCGTCCCATTATCTTTCCTTTACGGCCTCTATTTTCTCTATTCAGACTCCTTTAGTCGGCCTCCATCCGCCTACCCACAAACATTTTGACTATTCTTTGGCCTGTGGCCTCTTTTCTCTCCTTTCATCCTTAATGCCTCCTTGATTCATGGCCTCTCTATTGTTTTATTCACGGCCTCCTCCATTTCCTTCTATCAGCCTCTTTCTCTTCCTAACCAGATAATTCTATCTGTCCTTCTATGGATTCCTTCCTCTATTTCGCTCTCTCCTCTGTTGCTTCCAGATAACTACTCTCCCACCTTCTACGGATTCCTTTTCTTTTCAAACTATTGAAAACTGTAGAATCAAACCAAATCATCTAGTAATAGTTTGACAATTACAAAGGCCCTTTGAATTGGAATTCTTGTCGCTCTCTCCTTCTCTGTTTTTCCACCGTCAATCTTCCTCCTCTCTCAAAGGTTCTACTATTCATCCTTTCTCTCTATCTTCTACCCGACTCTTCACATTCTCCCTTTCTTCACAGAGATGATTCTTTCACTGTTACCAACTATCTTTCAACCGTCATCTCTCATGACCTTTCAACTTCTCTTAACTACCTAATCAATCCATCTGTCCGTTTTGGAGAACAACTGTTGACAGTTTTAAATTCCCTTCTGGAGTTAGTTTCTATCATTTGGGCGACAGGAGACTTCTTAGTTAAACTAGGATTTACATACTGCACAAAGGCTAGCGACAGGAACTCATTTATAGTGACAAGAGTTTACGCAGAGTAATCATAAGGTATCACCGCTTATTTCCAAAAGAACTCTAACAAAACTAAATCAGCAAAAGAAAATAAATCAAAATTGTTAGGAGCATGATGCCCCTGCATCAAACTCCCCAGGAACAAAAAGATCATGTGCTCCTACACATGTGGTGATTTATCCAAAGTAGATCGTCAATACTCTTCTTCCGCTTCTTCCACAATCTTTCTAGCCCATATGACATATTCACCCCGCATAGTTGTTCACTATTCCTCTCTACTCTTATGAATATATCTCTAATTTTTCCCAACCTGAAAATATCATAAGTGAATGGATAGAAATTAAAGATTTCCATGTTCCAAAATCACTCAACCCATGCATTACATTTTCAACAGCATTTACTACAATTGCTCTTATCATTTTGTCATCATACTCAACCTTACTACCCACACAGAAATTAAAACTATCAAATTGATGGAAACTACCTAGTTCCCCAATCTCTTTTACCTCGCCAATGTCATTAACACCTGTGACAACTACATATAAATCTGCACTTCCCATCTTGTTTCCCCATCCTACAGCATCAACCAACAACCTTTCCAACCACTCTTCCTTAACAGTCAACTATTGCAACAAAAGATCATTTTCAGTTTCCTCATCCATTTCATAACCTTCAATAACATTTCCAACATTTGTCTTCATGGCTGCAGTTACTTCTTCAACGCCATCTACAAGCCTTCTTTCTGCATTCTGTGTTGTCTCGTTGGTCTGCATACCCTTAATCTTTGTTATCCATTCTTGCTCTATTGCTGCAAATTGTGTCCATAAATCCTCATTATCATTACTGGATGCCTCTTCCTTCAAATTTGTATTTTTACTTTCCTCTTCTTTTCTAGACCCCTTGTCAATTACAAGATTTCCACCATTCCTCACTTCCTTAACCTTTGTGATGGTTGTAATCTCACTCTTTACCTCTTCACGGTTCTCATTCTTCCATGCTTCTATTGTTACCCTGTTTTGCTTTGCATCACTCTTAACCCACTTGAGCTTTCCCTTGTTTCTTACTATATTTTCTTCTCCTCATGTCTTTCTCATCTACAAGACTCCAAAACTCCATCTCATCTTCATAAATGCCATCTTCACTATTCATTTCCACATTCTTTGCATTTTCTTCCATCAAACTTTTATCTTCAACTATTTCATCTATGAATTTAAAATCTTCACTATTTAATTCAGCAAAAGCAATTTGCTTACCTTTTATCTTGCATGTATCATCTCCTTTCTGCTATTCTGATTTCCTTGCACCATCATTTTCCTTCCTAGCTTCATGGCATAATGATGTTCCTTTACTTTTTTTGAACCCCTCTTTACAAGTTTCAGCTTGTTGCGTCTGACCATCCTGCTTCAACCTTAACTCTTTTGTCTTAAGCTCCCTCTTGTCTTCATATCTTCTATTCTCTAGAGAGGTTTTCTTCTCCCCATATTCTATTGCACCAACTCCATTGGTTGTTGTCCTAGCTTTCATCATCCACACTTTATTTCATGTAGCTCTAAGCTGCTGGCCTTTTATTACTGCACTCATCCTCTATGGTCTATGGTCTGATTGTTGCCTTAAGACCTCTGCAGTACACTTCATTTCTTGCCAACTTGTCCCCTCTTATTGTCTCCTCTTGCATTCAATCATGCCCTTCATGCTTGGCATTTGTTTTCTATTACAAACCACATCATAATCATCTTCTAATTTGCACTTTCCATGCTGCCCCTTAAGCCAACGCGGTACTATATAACCATGTTCTTCTTTCTTTTCTCTATCAACTTGCATAACCACATTCTTAATTTCACTTTTATGACCAAAATCAACATTGGTACTCACATGTACCTCTTCTTTGTTCTATTGTCCAGATTTGCTATCATCCTTGTCTTCATTGTTGGACAACTCATCTTCTTTATAGGCTTCCTCCCTTTCGTCTACAACATCCTCTAGGGCATCTTGAAATTCATAATCATCCTCAACATCTACATTATCATTTGAAATCAATATCATTGTTACTAAATTATGTTCACACCTAATTTAGCAAGGCCTAAACATCAGTTGTTTAGAGGGGGTACAAAGAATTTTTTTGCTTATGCAAGATCATCTAGTCAATGCCTAATGTCTTGATAGAAGACAAGCGCAAAATCACTTATCAAGATCAGGTAACAGCTCAAGCTAAGTTGTTACATCATCTAGGTGGTAAGGGAAGTCATCTACAGGCAAGAAAAAAGACATTTAAAGAATGAAGAGAATTGATGGATTTCATGTTTCAATTGTTGATTATTCATTATGTTTCAGTGCGAGTAAAAGAGGTATTTATAAACTATCAAATTATACATCATGTTTTATACATATGTTTCAAAGAAAGATTAGTTATTTTATGCTATGTATTTGATTCAGAAAGTGAAATATACATAAGTCATTGCATAGAATAAAATAGCTGATTATATTTAAAAGAATCTATAAAAGTGTCCCATACAAGCCGTGGGAGTAACTGAAGTATGCGACATAAAAGTAGATTTTACTTTTGAAGAACAAGAAATGCATAGGAAAAGAGGAGGGACCCGTCATTTCCTTTGAATGACGAATCCTAAGATTGAGTTGGTCTCTAGCTCCCTCCATCTATCAAGCTCTAGAACACCTACAAAAAAGTTTTGTTAGAAGTTCTAGGTACCAAATCTTTCTTACACAATCAGAACTTCAATAAGTACAACACACTTTTATGTAGCATCAATAATCAGTAATCATATCAGCATAAGAGAAGTCATAATGAGCAGACACAAGTGCCATATCAAAAAGAGATAAATCCATGCAAGTGCCCCCACATCATGAACTTTCAAAGGTATGTTTTATATGCTAACTTGTTTGTTTCCTGTGTAGGTACAGAAGAAGTTATGTTGCTGGTTTGAAGACATTTCAGCATGTGGTGCAAAGTGGGCTCTCACAAGGGTTGAGCCCAACATGTTGCCCCTTGATCTTAAGGGGAAGATAGATAAGCAAATAAACTTCCATATAAATAAATAAAACATATTCAATTGAAGGAGTACTACATCAAGTCAGTCATGAGCTTCAAGCTCATTGCTCATCCATGATTGTCAGTCCAGGATATTATGAAATGAGAACCATACATGAGCATTGAGCTCTTTTCAAGACTGTTCAATGATATGAGCAAGATGCATTGTCAGATCATGGATTTATTCATTGTTTATCTCATTTTCATTTATCGTGCATTCAAGGTATTCAAGAATATTTCAATCTTATCATGCAGGCTTTTAGATGAGGAAATATTTCAAATAAAGGTCGTGATAGAAGACAGCCTTCATTAATTGCTTGCATGTTCAGGACAGCACTCTTGTGCTAACCAAAGAGTAATCAATGCATCAATGTATCATATGAAGTATAATCATAGGAGAAAGAGTTGGAGCAGAGCCAACTATGTTACCATAAGATGCTAAAAGGAAAAGTGACTGCCATATGCCTAGTAATCAAATATCTCATTCAAGTCCTCTTCAAAGGAAATAATTGGACAACAATCATTACCTTTCTCATCAGTTACAATATAGTATGAGTACCATGATAACATATAGGTGTAAAAGGGAGTCATAAGTTACAAATTGCTGCTATAGGAGGTAGCACATGAATATTTGCCCAAGAAACATGTTTCTTTAGCCATGTAGGTGTCATTTTATGCACGAATGTTTCAAACTAAGGAATAGTATAGTTGTATCTATACACAAAATATCCATACTATACCGAGGATGATGGAGCCATTGCAAATGGAGTATGCAGAAGTATGGAATAGACTACAATAGAAATGGTAAGTTCTCATAGCATTTATAGATGTATTCTATCTTTACAAGGGCAAGAAAGTTGAGTTAATGCATCTAAGGAATGATGTTCACATGTTGGCATTAAGATAAAAGTGACAGTTTATGTTATTCAGAACAAGTATTTGGAAAATACAAATAATAAGCCATGTCACAGAATCAATGCAGAAATGTGCCAAGTGTATGCACGATGAGTGGATAAACTATCACAGTCATCAAAATGAAAACATTCTTATGTTTGTATTAGATTTAATAGAGCAAAGGAAGATAGCTACAGGAGGTGCACAATAAGGGATAGTAAGAACAATATGTGTAATTTCATCTATACATACAAGCTGCTACAGTGCAAATATGAAGGTTTCATGATCCAAACAATAACTACAGAAAGGCCATGATCTTTGTTGAAGCAGAATCAAGCCTCTTCACTTAGAAAGATGATAAAATGCAGGATACATTAAGAAAAGCAAGTTACAAAGTATAAGAAAGGTGTTTCGAGCATGTGAAGGTTAAAGGAAACAAAATCATAAGAAGGCAGTAGGTATGCCAGTAATAGTTCATTTCCCCATGCAAATCCATACAAGTGAATGAATATTCTCAGGTCTCCTTCATTCTCAGGTCTCCTTCTCTCTTCATTGGTTTTATACCATACTTCATGACCATATGATCATCCAAACAGTGAAAAGATGTCACAGCAAGACAAAAGACTAGTAATACTTTATACCCCTCAATGGTGAAGGGTTTGATGCAAAAAATAGACTTTGAATAGAAGGTGTGCACAGAGTATGATGATGCAGAGATATGGACAAAATGTTGGAGAATGCCAAATGAAAGATAAAATTGTACCTATAGTGCAAACAGGACTATCACCAAGTGAACAAAGTTGTCATGAAAGGTAGAGAACAGTCACAGCCTTCTTAGGACAGAGTTAGCTTTACAAAAAAGAATAGTCACCAAGATAAATAAACTACCATATGATAGATATAGTCATAGGAAAAGCCTTCCGAGAGGAGCTCTATAGCTTCAAATAAACTTGGATAGAGATACACCATATAACAAAGAGATGCAGAGGCCTTCAAATAGAACAAAATACTTACCACTTTTTGTTGTGGTTAAGGAGAAATTGCATGTTATTTGTTCACATTGCTACAGAGGATATACCAGGAAGCAGTCATCAATGAAAAGGAACAGCCATACAAGACTGAATGGAGAGTTCTAAAAGGATTATGAGATGAATAACAGTCCAATATATGAAAGCACAGCTAGCAAGGAACAGAACCAGCCAAACAAAGTATATTCCCTACTGTTCTTGCTCATCATAGAAGAAAATACAAAACATTATCTTCTCAAAGGAACAATATGAAACTATAAAAGAGTTACACTGTTATGAGTAAGGGAAATGCAAATAGAGTAAGATTTTTCATGACAGAGAAGTTACAGCATGGCAGAGGAATAGATTTCTTTTTCATTATTTTCTCCTCAAGAGAATGTAGATATCAAAAGAGGAAGGACAAATATAGATTATTTGAAACCTAGTGGATTTTCATCACAACACATCATAGAACCAAGCCATAATGATGAAACCTTACTAAGGTTTATTCGAATAATGGAAACAAACTATCAACCACCTGTTCTTTGTCACTATGCCTTTTCAACTGACAGTAAAATAAGAAAGTTTCTTCACAAATATAACAAGTTCAGGCTAGTGTCCATCATTTCATAATAGACATTGAATAAAAAGATGGAGGAGCAGCTTACAAAATGGTAAAAGTTACTAAGGTCTTTCCACTTTTTTCTCATAAAAATAATAAACACGGTGAAAGCCCTTGTTCTTCATTGTATTAAAACACAGAGCAGCTTCAAGGGGAATGATATTATATTGAGATACATCAGAAATGCACATATGGCCGCAGCCAAAAAACCAAAAAATAGTGTTCAAACACATAAAAAATGGTTCAGTATTGGCAGAGAAGGTTTCACCTTTTTCTTATCTACAAAAAACCTGCAAGAAAATTGCTTTGAAATAGCAGAGAACCGAGAGTTTTGCCTCAAACACTAACCTCCATGGCGGTGTAGGCAGAGCTCCATCAAAAAGACAAGTGCAAATGATATTTTTTAGGGTTGTTTCTCCCTTTTGGTCGAATGACCTAGTTTGAGATAATTGTGTTTTGACTCCTTTTTGTATAATCATTGTTATCCATTGCAATGCCCGTGGTTAACACTTAGAATCATCAAACCTAATGATGCTACAGGGGCCCGTGAGGGTTTTTCTTTTCCTTTTGATTTTCACAAGTCAACATAAACAATGATGAGAAGGTAAGACTTAATTTCTTAATCTGCATGGAGTTATAAGGTGTTTTATATGTTGAAAGGTGTGATGCATGTGTGTTTATATGTTGAAAGGTAAGACTCAATTTCTTTTCCTTTTGATTTTCCTCTCATACTCTTACCTTCTCTTCTTAAGGCATTCATCCTTTGCCTTTTTCTTCTTCCCATAATCATCTTCACATGCCACTTTACTTTCTTTTCCATTGGCCATACCCAAAAATATTCATGGCTTTCTTCTTCCAACCTTTGTTGCCTTGCAATCATGTATTGTTTTAAGTCTCTTCTCAATTCTTCCAACTCTCTTTCAAAATTTGTATTTTGCTTCTTCATGTTTTCTTTCCTCTTGTCTCTCTTTGTGAGACTCTCTTTCCCAATTTGATTCTGCATCTTACTTTCTTCTTTCATCTTCTGGACACCTCACCTAGGGCTTCTTTCTTTTTCACTCTGCCCAGTCTTTCAGTGACCAAGTCCTCCACAACCTATCAATCTGCAACAAACCTGCAACACTCAACTTTCAACAAAGATCAATAACACATTCAATATTTATGGCCCAGATCTTTTGGGCTCTAATACCAATCTGATAGCACGCTCCTGACACATGCTCTGATACCCCTATATAATCTATTAACTAATTACCTATTCTCTCAACCTCAAATAGCTTTCTACAAACTTTCTGTCACAACAGTGACAGGAACCACTAGGCAGGAACTATAAGGATTACACATTAATAGTCATAGTAAGTAGTTCATAATCAATCTTAGTTATGTGACATGAACTTGCAATTAACACATGCAACTTGTCTACAAAGCGACAGGAACTAAAATGCTATACTCATCATAAGGGATTGTATCAACAAAGACAATAGTAGTCATCATTTGTATATCACAGATCAATAACAAGACACCATTCTATATTATGAAGAACAGATAACACAAAACTTGATTTCATACATTGTCTAGATGGATTGGGCCAATAGTGGATTACCAGTCACCTTCTACAATGTACGCATTGACTCTTCTACATACCAATCCTCCCTGTCATTGATTCCTTCACCTCATACTTAGTTTTGCATTCTTTGTTCTCCCCCTCGATATTATTCATTCTTAGCGATCCATTGTCTTTCCTTTACAGCCTCTATTTTCTCTATTCGAACTCCTCCTTTAGTCGACCTCCATCCACCTGCCCACAAACACTTTGATTGTTCTTTGGCCTGTGGCCTCTTCTCTCTCTTTTCAACCTTAATGCCTCCTTGATTCATGGCCTCTCTGTTATTTTAATCACAGCCTCCTCCATTTCCTTCTATCGGCCTCTTTCTCCTCCTACCAGACAATTTTGTCTATCCTTCTGTGGATTCCTTCCTCTATTCTGTTCTCTCCTCTGTTGGTTCCAGACAACTACTCTCCCAACTTCTATGGATTCCTTTTCTTTTCAAATTGTTGAAAACTGTAGAATCAAACCAAATCGTCCAGTAATTGTTTGACAGTTACAAAGGCCCTTTGATATGGAATTCTTGTCACTCTCTCCTTCTCTATTCTACCACCATTGGTCTTCCTCCTCTCTTGAAGACTATTAAGTCCTTTCTCTCTGTCTTCTGCCTGACTCTTCACATTCTCCCTTTCTTCATAGAGATGATTCTCTCATTGTTACCAACTATCTTTCAACCATCCTCTCTCATGACCTTTCAACTTCTCTTAATTGCCTAAGCAATCCATCTGTCATTTGGGCAATAGGAGACTTCTTAGCTAAACTATGATTTACATACTGTACAAAGGCTGGCGACATGAACTCGTTTATAGTGATAGGAGTTTACACAGAGCAATCATAAGGTATGACCACTTATTCCCAAAATAAAGCTAACAAAAACCAAATCAGCAAAAGAAAATAAATCAAAATTGTTAGGAGCACGATGCCCCTACATCAAATCCTCTCTATGTTCAAGATATTATCTATGACCAAGTTCCTACCCATGAGCAAGCAACCCGAGTTTATTCTATGCAAGTCCAATATCACATTATCCATGTTAATCCTCTGTATGATCAAGATCTTATTCATGATAAGGATCTAAATTCCCAAGCCACCACCATCCATGATCAAGATACCCAAATTACTCCTATCCATCATCCCACTAGTCCTATCCATGATGGAACAACATCCACTTCTCTTGATGAGACACTTGGTCCCCAAGTAAACATAGATGATCAAACAAATATCTTGGATCTTAATGAGCATAATGGTAATCAAGATCCTATCATCAAATCCCTTTAGTCTAACTACCTTCATCCATGAATGTTCTCTCCTAGGAAAGGAACAACCACTATCTACCACCCCGCCTTCCCCATCAAATAATGAGCTCACGTCTTATGTCTGTTGGGAATTAAGGTGTCTCAACCTTGGTAATTCCTTGTATTATTTTCATTGTATTTATTTATTCATTTCCTATGATGTAAATTAATTGTAAATTTCATATTGTCATCTTGTGGGATGTGGCATGGTGATGTTTCATCCTACATGGAAGATGACAACTTGTAATTTTGTCCTCACATGAGGAGATAGGCGTCCCACTTAGTGGTAGGAATATTTTGCCATGTGTCGGCATCTTGGATGTTGTGTAAGGGAATATTGACCAAAACGGTCATGACAGATTCTTATGATAGTTTTATGACATGTAAGAGTCATAAATAGGAGATTCTATGATAGGTATAGACAAGTGTCGAAGAGCATCTTTGGGGAAGGCATCTTTGGGTGCCCCAAGGTGGTTTATGACATGTTGTAAGAGAATATGCTATTTATAGCATGTGTATGATAGATTCTCTTACAGCTATAAGTCATTATACTATGACAGATTCTATGACGGTCATAAGAGTCATAGAAGCATCTGTCATTACCCATTTTGGGAATAGGCGACCTCTTTGGGATGGGGTGACCTAACAAGTGTCAGGAACATTCTACAAGGTTGGACAAGTGTCCATAGGCATGGGTTTTGGTCTATGAGGCCATGTTGGATGCCCATTCCAAGATAGAGCCAAAATTGCCTTGTAAACTCTATATAAACAGGTGCTTTGAGGAGGTGATGTATTACAGGGTTTGACAGGTACTGTTATGCTATCGATTTGTCTCCAGATATGAGTATCAAAGACTCCTAAGATCTTGCATTGCAAGTGTATTGTAAACCATTTCAGTTTTGTTAATACATTGTACAGGTTTTGGAGTGTGGGGTTTTTCACCCGATAAGGGTTTTCCCCACGTATATCTTGTGTCTCTCTTCTTCTGTCTCACTTTCTTGTTTATGTGTTTGCTGCAATATCTCTATTATCTCTATTAGTGGGTTTAACATTATTGTAATAGTTAGGATAAAATTGAATTTTCACTCTCCTCCCCTCATTAGATTAGTGTAGGAAGCGATTTCTGCACACCTAGCTTCCTTTTAGTTGGTATCAGAGCCTGGCCAGTTTTGGTCTTAGCTGTTGGGTAGGGGTTTTTTGAGCTAATCTTAGGTTGACTGGGAGTGTTGTGTAGAGTATTATATGTATCTTGTTGCAGCAAGGAGATGGCAGCCATATCCGAAAGGTTAGAGGTTGAGAAATTCAATGGCACTAATTTCAAGTTGTGGAAACTCAAGATGGAGGACCTACTTGTTGATCGTGACCTATGGGAAACAGTATCCGGTGTGAAACCTACAGCAATGTCACAAGTTGATTGGGACCTCAAAGATCGGAAGGCTAAGGGTCTCATAAGATTATGTTTAGCTGACTCTGTCATGTTGAATGCCCATGAGCAGAAGAGCATGAAAGATCTTTGGAAGAAGTTGGGTGATGTTTATCAGGCCAAGTCCTTGGTAAACAAACTTTTTTTCTAAAAAAGAAGTTGTTCACTTTGAAGATGGAAAATGGAGGATCTGTTGCGGACCACATGAATGCTTTCAACATGATCATTGCACAATTGACATCTGTGGGTGTGAAAATGGAGGAGGAGGATCGATGTATGACCCTGCTTTGTTCTTTGCCAAATTCGTGGGATCATCTTGTCATGGCTATTAGCAGCACTACTACCACCTTCAAGATGGAAGATTTGGTGTCCTCATTGTTATCTAAAGAGATGTAGAGAAAGTCTTCTGAGGCAGCCAAAGAGGCTCTAGCAATTCGTGGAAGACCCAAAGAGAAAGGGAAGAAGAAGGACAAGAAAGGTGATAAGGGTAGATCCAAATCTCGTGGGAGATCCAAGTCTCCTGGAAAGTCCAAGGCTCTTTGTTGGAACTATGGTAAAACTGCGCATTTCTGAAAGGAATGCAAAGAGGAGAAGAAAAAGAAGAAGAAAGCTCCTAATTCAAATTTCAACAAAGATGATGGTGATGCCTTCATTGCAGTCCTGGCCACCCATGCATCTAATGATGTGTGGTTGATTGATTCTGGTGCATCATTCCACATGACCTCACGTCAAGACTGGTTTACTAAGTATGAAGAGTTCGATGGTGGAAGGGTGTACCTTGGTGATGACTCTCATCTGAAGATTGGTGGTCGTAGAAGAGTCTCAATCTGATTCCCTTATGGACGAGTGAAGGGGATCACTAGATTTATGCACATTCTAGGCCTTGCATGGAACCTGCTTTCTGTAAGTATGTTGAATGATGTAGGTGTGCAGGTTGTCTTTTCAAAGGATGGATGCAAGATGACAAGAGGATCTATGGTGCTTGCAAAGGTACTCAGAGGGGTACTCTATTTCAGCTGGAAACATGCACTTCATAGTGCAATAGTTCTTCTGACTCAAGGAAACGAGTTGATGTCACTTCATCCCCACCATCTAAACATGTAGTGAAGAAATCTATTGTAACCGGTTCCAATGGTAGTGTACATGCCATGGAAGCCAAGCTTCCTGCTAAAAAGACTATGTTATGGCATTTGAGTTATGGCCACATTGGTGAGAAGGGTCTATGTACCCTGAAAAATAAAAACCTCGTTGAGGGGTTAAATGATTGTAATCTCAAGTTCAACTTTTTTGAACATTGCATTTATGGAAAATAAAACCATGTTCAATTTTACTCTAATTCTCACAAGTCTTCTAGTGTATTGGATCTAATTCATTCTAATGTGTTTGGTCCTGTGAATGTTCCTTCGATTTCAAAATCTATATATTTTGTATCTTTCATAGATGATTACAGTAGAAGGACATGGTTTTATTTTATAAGAAGCAAGACTGAAGTCTTTAGTCAGTTTAAGGAGTTTAAAGCCTTTGCTAAAAATTAGACTTGTAAAAAGATTAAGTGTTTGATAACTGACAACGGTGGTGAGTTTTGTTCGGTAGAATTCGATAAGTTCTACAAAGAGCAAGGGATTGAAAGGCATAAGACAACTCCATACACCCCACAACAAAATGGAGTTGCAAAGAGGATGAATAGGACACTGATGGAGAAGGCTAGGAGTATGCTTAGTGGAGCAAGCCTCGAACAAAAGTTTTGGGCTGAAGCTATTGCCACTACTTGCTATCTGGTAAACAGATCTCCTACATCAGCTCTTGTTGGCAAAACACCTATGGAGGTGTGGTCTGGTAAGAAGCCTTCAGTAAGGCATCTTCATGTTTTGGTTGTGAGGCATATGCACATGTGCCTAGGGAGAAATGGTCTAAGTTGGAGAACAAGGTTGTGAAATGTATTTTCAGTGGCTATGGTGTCGATGTGAAAGGATACAAACTTTGGGATACCATGACTGAGAAAGTGTTGTAGAGAAAAAGTGTTATCTTTAGAGAGCTAACACCTGCTTCTGTTGTTCTACAACCAAAATAGTTAGAAAAGAAAGAAGATGCAGTTTAGTTTTTTTCTACCCCTGAGAAGACTGAACCAACAGACCCTGTGAGGCCTGATGATGAGGAGAGCTCTAGCAGCTCTAGAAGCAAAGAAGAAGAAGAAGAAGAACCTCAACCTTAGCCATTGAGAAGGTCTACACGAACAAGAAAGCAACCTAATAGGTTTGGTTATTCATTTCTTGATTCTAGTTGTTCTTTTGCTTTAGTTACTAACATTGATGAGCCTAGAACTGTGAAAGAGGCTATGGGCATGAAATATGTAGGTTCCTAGAAGGAGGCCATGGAGGATGAGATGGCTTCTTTGGAAAAGAACAAAACATGGGACTTGGTGCCTTTGCCTGATGGACAAAAATCCGTTGGATGTAAATGGGTGTTCAAGAAGAAATTCAGTGCAGATGGCAATATTGAAAAGTACAAGGCTAGATTGGTTGTGAAGGGGTACTCACAAGTGGTGGGAATTGATTATGGTGAAATTTTCTCTCCCGTTGCAAAGCTGACATCCATTAGATTTTTGTTATCCCTTGCAGCTGCTTATGATTTAAAGGTAGAACAGATGGATGTGAAGACAGCTTTCCTTTATGGAGATTTGGAGGAAGAAATCTACATGTCACAGCCAGAGCATTACATAGTGAAAGGTAAAAAAAATTTGGTTTGCAAGCTTAAGAAGTCTTTGTATGGTTTGAAGTAGTCTCCTAGGATGTGGTACTTGAAGTTTGATGCCTTTGTGTTGTTAATTGGTTATCTGAGATCAAAATCAGATCATTGTGTGTATTACAAGTTTGACCATGATCACATTCTCATTATTGCATTATATGTTGATGATATGTTGTTGATTTGGAATGGTAAGAATATGATTTCTGATTTGAAGTCTAAGTTGTCAGCACAGTTTGAGATGAAAAATCTCAAGGGAACTAGGTACATTATGGGAATGGAGATCAGAAGTGACAAAGAAAACAGAAAACTTTGGTTAAGCCAGAGTAAGTATGTGCAGACCATGTTGAATAGGTTCAGCATGGCAGATTGTAGACCAGTGAGTGTTCCTATTTCATTGGGAACGAAGTTATCTATTAGTGATTGTCCAAAATCTCCTAGTGAGGTGGAGGACATGAGCAAAGTACCTTATGTTAGTGCTATTGGCAGTTTGATGTATGCTATGGTCTACACAAGACCAGACATTGCCCAAGCAGTGGGATTCCTTAGTCGGTTTATGGCTAATCCTAGATGGGTACATTGGGATGCAGTTAAGTGAGTGTTCAGATATTTGAGGGGTACTTCTGAGTATTCCATTTTCTATCAAGGGAATGCTACAAGACCTCTACATTCAGTTTGTATTCATGGATTTGTGGATTCTGATTGGGCAGGTGACATTGACAGCAGGAGATCCACCAGTGCATATGTGTTCACAATGTTTGGTGGTGCAATTAGTTGGATGAGTAAGCGACAACCTGTGGTTGCTTTGTCCACTACAGAAGCTGAGTAAATGGATGCAACTCATGCTTGTAAGGAAGCCATTTGGATTAAGAGATTGTGTTTAGATATTGGTGTTGATGTAGGTCAAATTAGGATCAGTTGTGACAGTCAGAGTGTAATTTGCCTTGTGAAGAATCCAACTTTCTATGCCAAAACAAAGCATATTGATGTATAGTTTCACTTCATGTGAGACATGGTAGAGGATGGGAAGGTAAGTTTGGAGAAGGTAGATACTTTGAAGAATGTTGCAGATGCATTAACGAAGCCAGTGGGCACAAAGAAGTTTAGATGGTGTTCGGAGTCTATGGGCCTCTCGGCCTATAGCAGTTAAATCCTGTTAATTCTATTGGCTCTTACAAGGTGTTCGACAAGTGGGAGAATGTTGGGAATTCAAGTGTCTCAACCTTGGTAATTCCTTGTATTATTTTCATTGTATTTATTTAGTCATTGCCTATGATGTAAATTAATTGTAAATTTCATATTGTCATCTTGTGGGATGTGGCACGGTGATGTGTCATCCTACATGGAAGATGACAACTTGTAATTTTGTCCTCACATGGGGAGATAGGAATCCCACTTAGTGGTAGGAATATTTTTCCATGTGTCAGCATCTTGGATGTTGTGTAAGGGAATATTGACCAAAATGGTCATGACAGATTCCTATGACAGTTTTATGACATGTAATAGTCATAAATAGGAGATTATATGACAGGTACAAACAAGTGTCGAAGAGCATCTTTGGGGAAGGAATCTTTGGGCACCCCAAGGTGGGTTATGACATGTTGTAAGAGAATATGCTATTTATAGCATGTGTATGATAGATTCTCTTACAGTTGTAAGTCATTATGCTATGACAGATTCTATGATGGTCCTAAGAGTCGTAGAAGCATCTGTCATTACCCATTTTGGGAATAGGTGACCTCTTTGGTATGGGGTGACTTGAAAAGTGTTAGGAACATTCTACAAGGTTGGACAAGTGTCCATAGACGTGGGTTTTGGGCCATGAGGCCATGTTGGATGCCCATTCCAAGATAGAGCCAAAACTGCCTTGTAAACTCTATATAAACAGGTGCTTTGACGAGGTGATGTATTACAGGGTTTGACAGGTACTGTTATGTTGCCAGTTTGTCTCTAGATATGAGTGTCAAAGACTCCTGAGATCTTGCATTGCAAATGTATTGTAAACCATTTCAGTTTTGTTAATACATTGTGTAGGTTTTGGAGTGTGGGGTTTTTCACCTGATAAGGGTTTTCCCCACGTATATCTTGTGTCTCTCTTCTACTGTCTCACTTTCTTGTTTATGTGTTTGCTGCAATATCTTTTTTATCTCTGATAGTGGGTTTAACATTGCTGTAATAGTTAGGATAAAATTGAATTTACACTCTCCTCGCCTCATTAGATTAGTGTAGGAAGCGATTTCCGCACACCTAGCTTCCTTTCAATGTCCAAAACACCCATAATCCCATTGTACATCATATACTCCAAAACACAAACTATCAAGGCAAAGGCTTAGGCCTTCATGAACAAGGTATCTTGGAGCCCATCCATGTCAAAGTCCCTCCACGATCGTCTGGCCTTGGTTATGTACCCCAAGGAAAATAATCTAAAGATGTTGGTACCACCTCCATGCCCCCTAAATCCACTTCCTTCCATCATAAATCTTATCATACCCCCAAAACATAGGTTGCCATCCCTCCTCCATAATCATATAAATCCCAAAAGCATGTGACCATACACCTTCCTCCATCCACTCTTCGTCCACTCCTCCCAACGCCTAATATCCCCATCCTCACATCCCCTTATCCTTTTATCCACAAGTCCACTAATCCCTCCACCCACACATCTCGCTCCCTTAAATCCCCTAACATTCATACTCATGATCAACGAATACACACATCAACCAAACATGAAGCTATCACAACTCCCATGGGATTCAAAAATAAAAATTTGGATGCCTCCTTACATAAATCAAAGAATCCTAAAAATGTCATAGGGCACCAATGGAAAGAATCAAAGCAAAATTCATCCAAAAGGACAACCAAGCCCATGCCTCCAAAAGAAAAGTCCAAAACTAAAATGGTTTGGGTCCCCAAGCAAAAAAACACTTAATCCAAATGAGGCATCCACAATCCAACAATCCCAAAAATCCCATTCCCTATCACAAAATCCTACAATTTCTAAGACCATTTGGGTCCCAATATTACTAAATCGACCATCCCCTAAGCAAACATCTCCATTACTCCCAACTCCTCCTTCCATTCAAAAGCTTCAAAATCTAATTCAGTGTGTGCGACCATTGGTCTTGGTTCCTTTCCACTCCACAACATTCCCACATACCTCCATCTCCCCATCTTCTATCTACTATCCCACATATTTCTCCCATCATATCCCTATAGTCCATGCTTTTGCATAATCCACTATCCTTCCTTGCATAATCCACTATCTACCTACTCCATCTCCCTCTCATGCAATCCTCTACCAACATCCATGTGCAAAATGACACTTGACATGATTCATGTGCAACATCCCTTTATAACGAGACATTATCACATTTCATGTAACTAGATGCTTGAGTCCCCATCCTCGTCCAAATTCCTCTAAGTCATATTCCCCCATCCCATCCAAAAATCAAAAAAATCAAAATAGTAAAGATAAATCCCTTCGTCCAATGGTGAAAACCACCTCAATGGCACCTTGGATAAGTACCATGATGAAAACCTGGCAAACAGGCGTCACGTGTATATTCCTTGTCTATGTGTCTTAAACTTGGGGGCATGTTGTCTCATCTATCCCATCCTATCATTCTCCTCCTATCCTACCATCATATCCTCATACCTACCTATGTCATTTACCTATCCACATACCCACCTTCCCTTCCTTCTTTTGATCTTGATAAAGACAAGGGGCAAAATGTTGAAAAATGCTTTGGACATCCCTTGATATATCCAATCTTTTCCCAACTAATCATCATAAGCTTTGTCATGTAAAATCCTAAGCATTGTAACTAGAATGGGGCATGTTATTCCTATGTGACATAGTCCTTGGAGATCACATCCCAAACCTCCTTCCTCCATTCTTCCTAACTTCCATCCATAATCGTCTTATCCATCTATCTGATTCTTCTTTCAACCTTGATTTGGTTTTCCCTTGTCATTGGTATCTAGCATCTAGGCTATCCAAATTGTAGTCCAATGTCATCCCACAACATTTTCCAAAAATCAAAAAAATCAAAACATTGCAAAAAAATCCAGAAAATCATAACATTACCGAAAATCCAAAAAAATCATAACATTCCAAAAAACCAAAAAAAATTACATTTCCAAAAAACCAATTTTTTTTTGCAACATTCCCAAAAACTCCAAAAAAATCCAAGCAATAAAATCCAAATGCAAGTCATCTTTAATCTATACCAATCTAGTCAAAGTAATCTAGCCAAATCGTCCAATCACATCCTTGGTTTTGTTCCAATCTTGTTGTCAACCCAATCAATCAATCATCATCATCAATGGGATATATTGTTCCTACATCCTTCTGTTGATCTAGGGATATATCATTCCCCACAATGACAGCACTATCTTAATCATTGGTCAAGTCAATCATTAGTTTACAGCTTGACAGGGGCATTACCTTGTCTATTTTTTAATCATTTGTGCATGCTTGCTTGCTTTCTTATGTGTGCTATCATTTTATCTTGCATTTATATCAAGTTCTTACTACAACTAATATTCATATCTTGTGTCTAGACAAGGTTGTATTATGTTGTGCAAAGGATACAAAGTCACCCTGGTTCCTTATACCTTGGTGTATAATATCCTCTTGCTATATCAAACTATGGAGTTGCTCTACATACTATACTAGCATAACTATCCCCTCTCTATCCACTATATCTATTACGACTATAACTTATTTGTTTCCAATCTTCTTCTAGCAAATTCTTCACCTCTCAATCTATCTGTATCCACTATCTATTTCACCTATTTCTTTCACCTTAACAATCTATCCATTCCTAACCCTTAGCTTTTTCCATCCTTTCTCTTATATTCATTTCCTTATCCATTCCCTTTCATCCATTTCAAGAGCATACTCATGTTCTTCTAACCCGTCTATCCTCTCGAGGGGGCATCCCATCCTTACACCATTCCTCCTAGTCACTCTTTCAAGTGGCTGGGGTATCCTTTTCCTTCATCCATACCTTTTCTTCTTTGAAATGATGTTACTTCTCTTAGTCGCAACATCATCGAGCAAAGAGGGGCAAAATGTAGACACCTAAAATTGACCATGTCTTACGACATTACCTTGCATCACCTTACATCACCTTGGGACATATTTTCTTCTAGGCCCCTTTCATGACCCCTTCCTTCGTCTAGTTAGTTAAATAAATTAAGTTTATTTAACTAATACCTTTTGTCCATTTATCCTCCTTTTAGACCAAATTAAATAAATCTTATTTATTTAATCTCATTTTCCTTCATCGTCCAATTTAAATAACTTAAATATTTATTCAAATCCCACATGTCTCTCATAATTTAAATAATTTTATTATTTAAATTATTTATCCCACTCACATCCCTATTTTTAACCTCATTAGTTGTGTCATAAGCACTTCCTCTCTAAAAATCAATTTAATAATCCCATTTCCCCCTCTCTCATCCTTATTTTAGCCACCTGTCATCCTCATTAAATGTGCATCATAAGCACTAATTTTAACTTTTCATCCTGTCTGTCCACCTCACACCTCACTCTTCTAATTTTAACCATCCATTTTATTCCCTCTTCATCTATAAATTAAACCTCTCATTTCAAATCAAACCCCCAACAAATCTTCATACACACGCATATCTAGTATTTTCTATCTCTGTTATCATGGCTATTTCATATCCAGGTTATGCTATTTTTTGTGAGCAGTCCACAATGCATTATCCATAAAACAAAGTTGGTGGAGTTTGAGTGCACTCTACCTTGTTCTATCAAAAGTCTGAATGTGTGTAAGGTTTTAGGGTATTATTGTTATTTGCTATTATCTTTCATGTTATTTGGCTTGCATATTTTTTAGGTCTTCACATCCATATCCTATCTTCTTTGAAATGATGTTACTTTTCTTAGTTGCAACATCATCTCAAAGAGGGGCAAAATGTAGACACTAAAAATTAACCATGCCTTCACCATCATTTTCATTGCCTTAACATCACCTTTCATCCTAACATGTCTCCTTTACCATTATTTAAATTAATTAAATAAATTATATTTATTTAATTCCATTTTCCTATCACCCAAGTTAATTAAATAATTTTTATTTATTTAATTAATCATTTTCCTCCATTTAAATTAATTAAATAAATTACACTTATTTAATTAATTTATCCATTATTTCACACAGCCATGATTAATTAAATAAATCTTATTTATTTAATTAGTTTTATCCCCACATGACCCTCTCTCCAAAAATTAATTAAATAATCCTATTATTTAATTAATTTCCTATTTTGTCCTCATCCTCATCCCAAAAGTCAAACTAACTATTAATCTCCACCCTTCATTTCAAAATCCACATATTAATCTTCACCATTCACATAAAACAATGACCTAGGAGCCCTAATCCTCCACCTCTTAATCTCAACCCTCCATCCCTAATATCAAAAATCTATAAATGAACCCTCAACCAAGCCATTTGAATATATCTTTTGCTATTAGCCTTATGCTATCAATTTGCTTTCATATTTGCCTCCATTATACCTAGGTTGTGTTGGTTTTGAGAGAAACCCACATAGCATCATCAAGAGCGAAGTTAAGTAGTACTTGGGTGCATGCTACTTCTACTCTATCAAGGAGAAGGAATAGTTTGAGGTAAAAGGTATTATTTTCATTACTTTATCTTTATGTTATTTCCTTGTTCTGTTTTTTTTTTCTTCAACACTATTTGTTTTCCTTGGGATATTTCTGTAATTGCAACCTACTTGCCCAGGTGTATAGATAAATTAGATATCATAATAGTAAACAAGGAAAACATTGAACATAAAAAATATAGCTTATACATTAGTAGAGGCTATGTTCATGACACATTGAAATATAAGATCCATTGTGATCCATACTACAAAGATGTACAATTAAATGAGCCTACATTATCATGTTCACCCATGCCTCCACCGATATATCAGACCTTCTATATCCAACAACTTCAAATCCTAGCCACATAGATCTAGGCTTGATGCAAACAGATATTACAGAGGATGAAATAATGTATGGGAATATGCAAACCACAACTTCATTTGTGGCAAATCTCCCACTTGCACATAGAGAAATGGAAGAAGTCTGATCTTTGCTACAACTAGGGAATGGACGACCAACTCCTATTCTAGACTGGCCTCCCATTTCTCTATCACCAATAAATGAATACACCACTGAAGGATTATTGCAATGGTATTTCCCTCTTTGTTTCCAAATAGAGAAATCGCATTCAAACAACAACAAATGAAAAAGGTTAAGCTACATGAATATGCTCTTCATCTTCTAAGGTACCATGATAATAGGTTTGTCTAGCACCCGCGGTTTAGGTACTTCTTTCTCAATATAATTATGTGTCATCAAAGCTAGGCCACAACCTCAGTATTTATCCACAAGTAGTTGGATGATTGTCTACCCACAACAATTGTTGACTTTCATCAAAGATTAAAAAGACCTTCTTGATGAAAAGCTTGCATATCAACTCATGTCATTTAGCTCGTCACTTCGTGGTACACGCCCATTTTGGAATAAGTGCAGAGAAGATCTTTCTGACATGGTCATTCAAATTGGTTTCCCAACACTATTCTTCACCCTTAGTGCAGCAGATACAAAATGACCAGACATGCATAATATTATACTGGCTACAACACCTATAAATCCTTATGAGGCTACTAAATGGAGGGTACAAAATATAGTTTGCAATCCACACCTTTATGCGCTCTACATGCACCATAAATTTACAACATTTTGTGAAGAGGTCTTGGAAAAGCTTCTTGGTACAACTAACTACTGGTACATTACAAACCTTCTAATGGCCTAATCTTGCCTTCTACTCTCTTTTTTATTACTTGTTGACAATCTCTTTCACTAGGTATGAATGGAAACATAGGGGCTCTACACATATTCATGGTTTCCTTTGGCTCCAGGACGCACCTAACATTGGCAAATTACAATGGAACAACCTTTAATTGGTACAAAATACACTTGACTACATTGATAGATATGTCTTTGCTTGGAACCCACGTAGCATTGAATTAAGAAACTAGAATTTCCATTGATCTATCCTTGATGACCCTTTCTTGATGGACACAAGAATGATAATCACAACAAAACCTTCGACTAATTACAATGTGTTGCAAGTATGTGCCTAATCGGTGTTGTCATTGATGTCAACATATCTTTGTTGTCATTGGTGTCAACATATCTTTGTTGTCATTGGTGTCAACTGTATCTTATTTTGTTATTTATTTAGAAGCTTTATATGTTGAGGATATTGAGAAAATTAGCCCCTCCAGAAGAATCAAAAAGTAAATAATGAATCTCAGTGAAGACAGTGAGTTGCATACTAAAGAACAGTCCAGAAGACTGCTCTGCATTTCTTATAGATTGAAGATCTTGGTCTGTGGATTGGTAATTATTTAGATGCATTTTTGAAGATGCTAAATCCTAAGTTTAAGCCTCCGGTATGAAGAATTGAGTGAGTTACATTCACCAGAGTAAAACCTTCTTTTTCTGATCATTTACTGGTGACAGGGAGAAAGTATTTTTCTCTGCATTCCTCTGCATTGAAGTATTTTGCTCTGTGGTTCTAAACGAAAGTTTGGGATGATGATAAGTGCCTACAATTATAATGCTTCATGATTTGGTGGTCCACAAGCTATCCTTTCTTTATGATAGTTGAAGACAGTGAAGTTCATGTGCTCCGGTGTGAAGAATCTCATGGATAAAGTGGTTAGAGTTTGTGCGGTTACTCCTGGTGATTACAACATGCTTGTGGATGCCTCATGATCATGTTCTTGCCTTTACATTGGTTCACATTAAGGAATTGAGATTGTGTTTGAAGTTTATTCCCAGATAACGTAGCGTGTAACTAGTCTTAGCCGACTTGGTTAATTCCAGTGATTGTGAAGATCTATTGAGATTGTAGAAGCGTGGCATGGCGTGGAAGATCATGTTTGAATCCTAGCTAAGGCATGGCGTGATCCGCATACATCTTTACTATATTTCCTTAGCATAATTGTGTATTAGGTCAAGACCTATTTTGTAAATGTTTGTAATGCCAACCTTGGAGATTGTTCCAACGGTTGATGAATGTAATGCCAACCTTGATGTACATTCCAAGGTTGATGAATGATATATATACTTGTAATTTGGCCGTGGAAAATATGTCCTTGTGTGAAAATGTGAAGTTAAGTGAAGAAGTGTAGAAGGCAGAGGAAGAGCATTACACTTTAATGGAACTGAATTCAGGCATGGAGTAGATGCTATTATCTCAATTCAAAACCTTTGGCAATGAGCCACCCCTTGGCAGTGAGCCTTTTTCTGGGCAGTGAGCACTATTGATAGTGAGCCTCTAATTTTTGGTATTGTTATAAATTATATATCTTGTAGACTAACATCCACTGTGGTTTTTCCCTTAACAGCAGTTTCCACGTAAAAATCTGGTATCACTTGTGTATGATCCTGCAATTGTGTTTATGCTTTCATGACTTAATCATAACAAAAGTGGACAAGTGTTTAATGTTTTAAGGTGCAAAATTGTTTAAGTTTTGAGACAACTGATTCACCCCCCTCCTCAATTGTCTGGTTCATTTCAACACAATGAACTGTGAAATTTCATGTTCAACAACATATAAAATGTACCCTACTAACATGCCTAAGAAGGAAAGAGACATCTCTTGAATACCATTATAAAGCCCCCTAGACCATGCAAGAAAAATCAAGTTTTTTAATTTCTAAAATGGCCAACCTAAATAGACCCCTTCTCACAATGATGATCGTTTGAACCTTCACAACCCATCTATCCTCTCTATATAGAGGGCCAATGTAGATTGCCAACTTGTTCTTTCAACCAATGTAGTACTTAAATATATTGCAAAATATGCAGCAAAAGTTGAACACAAGTCTAAAGCATACCACACCATGATGATTTGCATTTCAACCACTACTGACTCTGATAAGCCAATCCTAGTCACTTTTCAAAAAATGCTTGTGAGAGCCTTGTGGACTACAATATTGGTGCCCAGGAGACTTGCCACCTTCTAATGAAACTATCGCTTTCCATATCTAGCAAACCATTTGTTTATTTAAATGTAAGCCAAAAAGAATTTAACATGTTCCAATCTCACCCACATCCAACAGCCCATCCTCGGCCTACATTCAATCTTACATGGCATAGACAATATAGCTAGACACAATGTCACTTATTGAAGTGACTCAAAAATGGACCTATAGAGCATCTTGAAAGAATAATAAGTCAAAGAGCACTTCCCACCAACCGTTGTTTGAGTCTCCCCATGATTCACAACCATCCCAACAAAAGATGGCAAGTGTTTCCAAGCATTTTGTTAAAGTGAACTCCTACTGTAGGGTGTGTGCAAGAAGTTGAGTCCACTTTTTGGCCAAAAAGTGGAAGTGTTTTCCTTGATTTTCAGAATTTGTCACATTTGACCTAAAAATTTGAAGCACTTAAAGGTGGAATCTTAGAAAAAGTCAGTAAATATGAAATGTAGTACTCAGAGTCTAGTTTCCAAATATGTAATTTTTTTTAATACCCAGATGATACAAATTGATTTTTAATAGGCATTTCTAAAAACCACTGTTTAAAAGTCACTTTTTTTTTACTATACTATGCACGTGTATGTCATCCATATTTTGACCTAAATAATCATAATTTTCTAAATCCTTTTGCAAAAAGATTCCTAACTCACTGAAGCATGTTTTCTGTTTTCTTTGTAATTTTTTATTAAATATTTATTTTTTGTTAATTTTTTATTGGCCATTTTTGGTGTTCTAAAAAATCGTCGTGTACGTCATGCATAAGATGACCTAAACCTATCATTTTTTGAATTTTTTATTTCAAATTGAAAAGAATTGTCTGAAGTATGTTTTAGTACAATTTTTTTTACAAAAAATATTTTGATAAAAAGTTATTAAAATATTAAAAAACCCTGATAATTCAAGTTTATGGACCCGTTTCATCAGAAATTAATTGAAAATAGAAAATAATCCAATTGTAAAAAAAATTACATATTTGGAATCTACACTGTCTCATCTATAATGGGTTTTAATTTTGTCAAAAAATTCTGCAAAAAAGGCCTTCAGACATATGCCCAAAGTCACTATTTTGTTGTGACATTGACATGACCTTCAACTTGCAGGTCAAACCAGGTCCAAAGCCAAGGGTCGAGTTTCCAAGCCTTTTTTCGACCCAAAACCCATAACAAAAATGGGGTCAGAAATTCAAATTTTATGAAATGGGATCCCGTTCTAGAAACGAGATCTCGTTTCATAAAAGGTTAGTATTTTAACCTTTTATGAAACGGGATCCCGTTTCTAGAAAATGAGATCCTGTTTTTAGCTCTGGATCCCGAAGCATAACGGGATCCTGTTTCATAAACAATGGGATCCCATTTTGGTTTACCTAATTTCTAGTTTTTTCTAAGTCTGAACTTCCACCTTAAGTGGACTCATCTTTGTGCATTTACCCTATACCAGCTATTTCATAACATTAACGATGATATTGGTGCATTGAACCAATAGATTATAGCGCATTGGAAAAGCTTCTCATGCAACTACCATCCATGGCATTTGTATCGCACACCATAAAATCCAATACCTGAACTTGATGGCAACACTCCTAGTGAAAGAGACAACATGCAAGACTACAATCCTGATGAATGGAAAGTCTTATCAAGTCTATATATAGGCCTTCCATTTCATCTAGATGGACTTGAGATGCTTGGTTGATGTGACATTGACCTCAATCATGATTGGGCAGCTCCAACCTTCGATCCACTACTAAAAATGATAGTTGTTGATTTCATTGACTTTAATTGACCAACATTTCAAGCCTGCCATGTTTTGGATCAACAATCCTAGAACACCCTGTCTATTCAGTAGCAAAAAGCATACAATATAATAATGTTGCATATCTCTAAAACCAATTACCAGCCACCTCTAAAAATGATTGTTTAAGGAACTACAAGGACTAGAAAGTCACACTTGATAACAAGCATCAAATCCACCCTCATGAGGACATCCTCGCATGACCAGTCATCATTGCTACTTCTTACACCAATAGGTGTTGCAACTTTCAACATAAAGGCATCGACAATTCATTCCACCCTTAGAATACCAATCAAAGAAATGAACCCCTACAAGGGCAAATGCTTGTAACCTTCCAAAAAAACATGTACTTCATTTGATACATTTTAATAGATGAAATGAACTTCATCGGTCCAAAGTTTCTACAATGAATAGACATCAGATTGCATGAAGCATTCCCTTCCCATAATCATCTCCCATTTGGAGGCTGCTCAATCCTGCTCTTCAGTGACCTAGGCCAACTCACACCAGTCAAGGACATCCCCATGTATGCTTCAACTTCCTACAGGAGAACTCTATGGTACAACTTCACCACAGTAATTACATTTAACAAAATATTCAATCAAACTAGTGAGGAGCCTGCCTAGGTTGCTTTCCATGTGCTTCTCTCAAATCTAAGAAATGCATAGCCTACAGTTGCATATTGGCATGTTCTTATGTCACAATTGAGTTCTTCGATCACCTCTACTAAAACATCAATTTTTTTTATCATCCATACATTTGTTTGCAATAAATAAATTAGTATCACTGCATAATAAACATATATTGTAGTATTTAGTAATGCCAGTTGCCCTATCCAATGCGGAGCAACTTAAAGGGGCAGCATGCCCAAATCTAGACAAAGAACAACTTGAAGCTAGGATCCTCTTGTGTATTGTCTAGGAAGTTATGCTATCTTCTAATTTGTGGGTTCAAATAGGCCTTGTGAATGGTGCACTTGTTAGGAATTGCATGCAGAAGATATCAATTAAATGCAAATAAAGATTAAACAGAGGAATGAAAAATACACAGAAATAATAACAACAAGAGACAATTTTTAACGTGGTTCACCCAAACTTGGACTACATCCACCAATAAAGAGTCCAATATTATTATCCAGCAAATCAAACCGATTACAACCAGCAATCCTTGCAACTCAATACTGCTGCAAATGCTACAATACAATATCAATGGAAACCCTAACCCTTAGCCATTTTATCAAGACTTATGTCAGTTACAAAATAAGTTTTTTTAATGTTGACCAATAGAAAAATAACTCCTGACGCCTTTATAAAATGATTTGGGGGGAAACCGCACTGATAAAAGTGGGGAAATTTTAACCTCTGAGTCTGATTAAACTCCATATAACAACAATCTCCCACTTTGAGACTGATCAGACTCCACACCATATCATCTCACACTTGGAGACTGATCATAACACCACTAACCCTGTGGCTCCCACTAGAAATAAGCACCCTGGACCCTGTTGTTCTGATTTTATTATTTTCATTCTTGAAGACCAACCAAAACTGAAGAGGAACTCAACTTCTCCTTTGTCACTGCCTTTGTAAACATATCCACTGGATTTTCATCTGTATGTATCTTTTACAGCCTTAACTGTCCACCATCCAACACTGACCAGATGAAGTGATACCTTAGTTGTATGTGTTTGATCTTTGAATGTAAGGCAGAATTCTTTGCAAGATGTATGGTACTCTAGTTGTCCGTAAATAAATAACTATTATCTTGTTGTTTGCTCAATTCTTCCATGAAAGATTACAGCCATATCATCTCCTTTCTTGCCTTTGTTGCAGCTACATACTCTACCTCTATGGTGGATAAAGCAACCACCTTTTATAACCTGGAGATCCAACTCACTGTTGTCCCACCTACAGTAAAGACATAACCTGTAGTACTTCACCTGGTATCAATATCCACTGCCAAATCTGAGTCCACATACCCTACTAAATCAGTATTAGAGCCCCCAAAACATAAGTGTTTATGTAACTCTCAAATATCTGAGAATCCATTTTACCACATTCTAATGCTCCAATCCGGGATTACTCATATACCTTCTTATGACTCCTACACATGTGCAATATCTAGTATTGTGCATACCATAGCATACATTAAGATTCCTAAAACTGAAGCATATGGTACCTTGGACATTTTGTCTTCCTCCTATTGTGTCTTTGGACACATCTCCTTAGTCAATTTCAAATGACTAGGCAAAGGCACATCCTGACAGATTTTGCATTCACTATATGGAATCTATGCAACACCTTTTCCACATAATCAGCTTGATATAGAGTCAATTATCTGTTCTTCCTATCTCTACAAATTTTCATACCAAGGATTTATTTTTCTGCCCCTAAATCCTTCATAGCAAATGATTGTACTAACTATTGTTTTAACTCACTTATGTGATCCATGTTAGACCCTGCTACAAGCATGTCATCAACATATAAACATATAATAATGTAGCTGTCATTATCCAACCTCTTAAAATAAACACAATGGTCAGAATTACACCAGTTGTAGCCTTGCTCAGCCAAAAAACTATCAAATTTCAAATACCATTGCTGAGGTGCTTGTTTCAAGCCATATAAACTCTTCTTCAATCTGCACACCAATTTCTCCTTACCTTTGACCTCAAATCCCTATGGTTGTTCCATATATATCTCCTCCTCCAAATCACCATGAGAAAGGCAGATTTCACATCTAGCTATTCCAAAAGCAAATCTTTAGCAGCCACAATACTTAAAACAATACGAATAGAAGTCATCTTAACAACCAGAGAGAAAATCTCATCAAAATCAATGCCCTTTTTCTGTGCAAATCCTTTTACAAATAACTTGGCTTTAAATATTTTCTTACCTCCATCTTCATCTTTCATCCTATAAACCCATTTGTTTGGTAAAGCCTTTTTACCTGCAGGCAACTTACATAATTTCCAAGTCTAATTTTTCAGCAAGGAGTCCATTTCTTCTTTCATTGCAAGCTCCCACTAAACCTTTGTATCCACCTGCATAGCTTCATCATACCCTTCTGGTTCATGAGCATCTATTAACAAAATAGAATACAAAGAGGGAGAAAACCTTTCAGGAGGTCTACTTAGCCTTGTTGACCATCTAACATTCACTAGAGTTTGTGGTATTTCTTGTTGTTGCAGAGCATGAGGAACCACTGGAACATCACTATCTGGAGTATCATCCAGCACCACATAATCCTTTTCTTTCTTCTCATGTTGTTGCAACTGATTTTTGTACAACACCTTCTCATTGGAAACAACATCCTTGTTTCTCACAATTTTTAGATTTTCAACATCCCAAAGCCTATAACCAAATTCATCAATGCCATATCCAACGAAGATACACCTTTTTGATTTTGCATCAAGCTTGGTTCTATTTTCAAAATCTACATCTACAAATGCTTCACATCCAAAAGTTTTGAGAAAAGAATAACTCACCTTCTTACCTATCCATGCTTCCTCTAGAATACCACAGCCCAAAGGAACTGAAGGACCTTTGTTAATTAAATATATAGGGGTATTGATAGCCTCTGCCCACATGTTTAAAGGTAGCCCAACATGCAATCTCATGGTCCTTGCATGCTCCATTATTGTCCTATTCATGCGCTCAGCCACTCCATTCTTCTGTGGAGTCCCTGGAACTGTTTTCTGCCTATGAAATCCATTAAAGGAACAATAATCCTCAAATTCTTTGCTACAATACTCACCAACATTATTAGATCTGAGAAATTTTAATCTTTTACCCGTCTCATTCTCAACCAAGCTTCTCCATTTCTTAAATATTTCAAATACATCAAATTTATGCCTAAGGAAATAAATTCAAACCTTCCTAGTTGCATCATCTATGAATGTAACATACCGAGAGCCACCGAGAGAAGATACCTGAACTGGTCCCCATACATCCATATGCACAAGCTCCAAGTTTTCATCTTTCTTTTTCTTACCATCCTTGAGAAAACTAACTCTCTTTTGTTTACCATACACACAACTTTCACAGAAATCCATATCAATACATTTCTAACTTGGTAAAACTCTCTTAGAATGAAGTACTTTCATACCTTTTTCACTCATATGCCCAAGTCTATTATGCCATAGTGTTGTCTGTGAACCTATAGCAACTATTTCAATCTCTTCCCACAAACCCACAACAATTGTTCCTGAACCTGTTTGATTTTTCTCTACAACAACTAAAGTAGAAGGAACAGTATGATCTGTACAAAGATATAAGGTGCCTACTTTCACACCTGGTGCAGGAGCACCCCTTCAACAAGCCAAATATACATCTGAGGGAGAAGACTAAGGCTCTAATATGTTGTCATGTTTCATGCATTTCTATGTTTTGTTCATGTTGTCATTTCATGTTTGTAATAAAGACCTCATCATGTGAACCAGTGTCATAAATTTGGCATCCTGATAAGCCAATTTGGACATCTTGGACAATTGGGGTATGTGGATAATCAAATCTAGTGTGTTGTGTTGTTTTTAGATGTCTTGTTGTTATTCGTGGGTGTTTTGTCTTGTACTAAACATGTGTCTTGGAATATGGAAGTTGTAACGACTCCAACCTTTGGTATTCCGGTTGGTACTGGAATGTGAAGAGACTATAAACACATTTATTGAAGAGGAGAGAGGGACGAAGTTTGATTGAAGAAATAGAAATTCTGTCAGTTTGTTTTTACAAATTATGTGTTCTGTGTAAGTTCTCTGTGTATCGAATTATTCTATGTATATTCTCTATATCGAATTGCTCTGTACATAAACTAGTTTTTTTTCTGTTGTCGAGATGCAAGATTAAGACCATTCCACTGGTGGATTTCTTTGAAATTAGTGGAATGGACTCTGTATATAGTTTTTTGTTTTCTTTTCTTTTTGTTTGCGGTCATGGCACAAGGAGCACCGGATCTAATCTGTAGAAGAGATATCGCAGTAGAGAGCCTAGGATCTCTATGTGCTAGGTTCAACAGAATAGAGACTACGAGATTGGTTGCAGAGGAGTCCATCGGTGAGATTTCTACTAGTGGAGGAGCAAAGAACAATCAGGCCGACGAGTATCATTTGGCCGATAGAAGGGGTTTGGATGTTTGGTATCGAGGTAACCGTTGAATGAGTCTCGCCGAACAAGACTCTCGTTGAACATCAGAGTGACAAGGGTTATTGAGTAGACAAAGTCATATTGAACCGATAATACTAATCTCACCGATCGAATTGTATCGGTGTGACAACTGAAAGTGTCACCGATGGATAGTTTATTAGCGTAATAGCGGTGTATTGGTCGGAGTCTACAAGCAGTTGCTGATAGGGTCATGTGTTGCAGATGAGGAGTTCAGGGAAACAAGAAACTTTGGAGTAACATTTCAAAGGGAGGCTGATGATAGAATGTTTGGCCAATAGACATAGAGGTTTTGGTGTGAAAGAAACCGTCGGGAAAGATAAAAGATAGTGAGGCCGACAAGGCAAGTCAGGTCGAGCAGGAAAGAGAAGAATAGTTTCGGTGAGACATGGAGATCTCTTGCCGATATTGGTAAAAATAAACATTTTGTGTGTTTCCACTGTGTGACTCTGCATCATAGTGGTATCAGAGCGAAGGAGTATCCTTTGGGTAGAAGAAGAAGACAAGATGTCAGATGGAGAGGGGTCACAAGAGTACCCAGCAAAGATGACCAATGCTGAGTTGGCTGTCCTAGTGAAGAAGCAAATGGCAGAGAGCAAAGCAGTTAGAGCTCAAAATCAGGCCTTGAGAGATGAGTTAGATAAGTTGAAGGACAAAGTAGAGAAGGGAGATGAAGATTCTGGTGAGTGAGAAGATGGGGATGAAGAGGAGATCCCTAGGTAGGAAGAGATAGAGGTTCTTGCAGACCAGAGACCCTTACTCAATGTCCTCAAATCCATGGAGAGAAGGACCATGGATATGAAAATAGACCTACCAGTGTTTGTAGGTAAAATGGAACCTGATTCAGTGATGGAGTGGATAGACTCCTTGAATAACTTCTTTGAGACTGAGGAAATACCAGACCACCAAAGGGTGAGAATGGCCCAATCCAAAATGAAAGGGGCTACACTAAATTGGTGGAATTTCATCCAAGATGACAGGGTGAAAGAAGGAAAGAACAGAGTTGCTACTTGGAAGAAGATGATGGCTGTAGTGAAGGAGGCCTATGTTCCATTGGATTACAACATCTAATTACATAAGAGGAAACAAAACTTGAAGCAGAAGGAGTTAGATGTCAGTTCATACATGGAACAGTTCATGAAACTATGTGTCAAGACAAAGGTAAAGGAGGGTGAGGAAGAGAAGGTGGCAATGTACCTCAATGGATTGAGGTTTTCCATCCAAGAAGATTTAAATC
This sequence comes from Cunninghamia lanceolata, assembly GCA_027924645.1. Classification (NCBI taxonomy): domain Eukaryota; kingdom Viridiplantae; phylum Streptophyta; class Pinopsida; order Cupressales; family Cupressaceae; genus Cunninghamia; species Cunninghamia lanceolata. The sequence goes on along the minus strand of BSBN01000584.1, from coordinate 12,781,092 downwards.
TGCATGACCCAAAGACAGTCCAAAAGTGCTACCAATTGGCACTCAAAGTGGAAGAGAAATTAAAGAGAAGATAAGAGCAGAATAGTAGAGGAAGAGGGAGACAGCAAAGAGGGGGGAGAAGTCCTTTTAGAGGCAGAGGAAATGGATTTGGACACCAAGGTGAATCAAATCAAGAGAACAGCAAAGGAGACAACAGTCAAAATCAAGGGGGAAGTTACAATCAAAGAGGAAACTTTAGGGGTAGAAGACCACCATTTAGAGGGAGATCTCAGGGCAAAGGACCTCTTAGATGTTACAATTACAATCAAGAAGGCCACATAGCCAGTAGATGTTCAAAAAAGGCAACAAGTTCAATGGGAGAAAGGAGGATAAATCTGATCCAAGAATCTGATTGTCAAAGTGTGACAAGCTCCAGCACTTATCAAAGTGTGAATGCTCCTGACAGTTATGGATATCCTGAGAGTGGAGAAGCTTTGATGATTAGAAGAGCAATGACCACCATGAAGGTGCCTGAAAAAGAAACCCCACAAAGGAAGTCTCTCTTCAGAACTACTTGCAAGGCAAGAGGAAAGGTATGTAAAGTTCTGATTGACTCTGGATCCAATGAAAATTTTGTGTCCTTTGAAATGGTAGAAAAGCTTAAGCTTAGAAGACTACCACATTCTTGCCCATACAAGGTCTCGTGGCTCACCCAAGGTCAGCAAACAGTTGTGGAAGAGCAAGCTTGGGTGGAATTTCAAATTGGATCATACAAGGATAGATTGTTGTTTGACATTGCCAAGATGGATGCTTGCCATCTCCTATTTGGAAGACCATGGCAGTATGACTTGAAATCACACCATGATGGAGTTAGAAACACATATTCAATCACCAAGGATGGTAAGGTGATAGAGTTTCTACCATTGATCGAGAATGAGGTGGAATTAAAAGGGAAAGAAGTCAAGGTGATGATGGTAGAAGGCAAACAATTCATGAAAGAGATAGTAGAAGAAGGAGCAGTTGCATATGCTCTAATTCCATCCCTAAAAATGAACAAGGAGTAGCAGCAGGAAGTCAAGGGAGAGAAGAGACAAAGGTTCATAGATCCAGCTGTCCAAGAGCTATTGGACAAGTACAAAGGCATCATCTCTGATGGAATGCCAAGGTCCCTACCACCTGTAAGGGACATCAGCCATTGCATAGATCTGATCCTAGGATCTACACTTCCAAACAAGGCAGCATACAAGCTTACTCCAGAACAGAATGCAGAAGTAGCAAGGCAGATTGAGGAGTTGTTGGAGATAGGCCTAATTGGCAAGAGTTTAAGCCCATGTGTAGTACTGACTATACTAGCACCAAAGAAGGAAGGCACTTGGAGACTTTGTACTGATTCAAGGGCAATCAACAAGATAACAATCAGGTATAGGTTCTCAATCCCTAGGATAGAAGATTTGCTTGATTGATTGGGGGGTGCTAAATATTTCACAAAAATAGATCTAAAGAGTGGCTATCATCAGATTAGGATTAGGCCAGGAGATGAATGGAAAACTGCATTTAAGACCAATGAGGGGTTATATGTGGAAGGTCATGCCTTTTGGTTTGTCTAATGCCCCTAGTACCTTCATGAGGTTGATGAATGAGATCTTGAGGGAATTCATGGGAAAATTTGTCATAGTATATCTAGATGACATCCTGATTTTTAGTAATACAAGGGAAGAGCACCTCAAACATATAGACTTGGTCCTCAAAAGGTTACATGAAGAGCAGCTAATGATCAACTTAGAGAAGTGTTTGTTCATGCAGGAGGAGATCATCTACCTGGGTTTTGTCATCTCACATGGTAAACTGAAAATGGATCAAGAAAAGGTAAGTGCCATATTGTCTTGGCCAACTCCTAAAACCTTGAATGATGTTAGAAGTTTCCATGGGTTAGCAACCTTTTATAGGAAGTTTATAAAGGGGTTTAGTCATGTCTATGCACCCATGCTTGACACCATAAAGGGAGGACAGAAGTGCAGATTCACTTGGACAAAGGAGGCAGATGATTCATTTGAAACATTGAAGAAGAAGGTGGCAGAGTAGCCAGTCCTTGCTCTTCCTGACTTCAACAAGATTTTCCAAGTAGAATGTGATGCAAGCCACATGGTAATTGGAGCAGTACTCAGTCAAGAAGGTAGGCATATTGCATTTTTCAGTGAGAAACTAAATGATGCAAAGAAGAGATACTCATCATATGATTTGGAGATGTATGCTCTAGTAAAGTCACTCAAAAAGTGGAGGCATTACTTGATGCAAAAGAATTCATAGTGTTCACAGATAATCAGGCCCTTAGTTTCATAAACAGTCAAGAGAAGCTAAACCATAGGCACATGAAGTGGGTGGAGACTTTGCAAGCTTTCACCTTCACACTCAAGCACAAGAAAGGGGTCAAGAACAAGGTGGTAGATGCTTTGAGCAGGAGGGTTCTAACCATCAATCAGATCCAATTGGAGAGTGTTGGCATTGACTCCTTGAAGGTCATGTATGATGCTGATGAAGACTTTGGAGAAATCTATAAGGTATGTATTTCCTTTGGTGATAAATATCATGTTGAGTTCTCTAAATTTCTGATCCAAGATGGATTACTGTTCAAGGGTGGACAGTTGTGTATTCCAAGGTGTTCTATGAGACTGAATATTATTAGGGAGAAACATTGTGGGGCCATGGCAGGACATTTTGGTCTAGATAAGACTCTTGATCTTGTGAAGAGACATTACTATTGGCCCAAGTTACAGTCAGATGTGAGGAGATTTGTGGATGAGGATATTTGTGGAGGCATGTGTGATATGTCAGAAAGCAAAAGGGAGATCCACTAATGCAGGTTTGTATCAGCCACTACCCATTCCTTCTAGGCCATGGGAGAGCATAAGCATGGACTTTGTATTGGGTTTGCCTAGGACAAGGAAGGGATATGATAGTGTTTTTGTTGTAGTAGATAGATTTAGTAAAATGGCACACTTCTTGCCATGCAAAACCACTTGTGATGCTTCATATGTTGCAGATCTATTTTTCAAAGAGATAGTGACGATAAATGGTTTGCCATTGAGCATAGTATCAAATAGAGATGTGAAATTTATTGGCCACTTTTGGAGGACTCTTTGGAAGAAGCTTGGCACCAACTTATCCTTCTCATCAGCCTACCATCCTCAAATAGATGGGCAGACTGAAGTGGTTAACCGTTCATTGGGAAATCTGCTAAGGTGTTTGATAAGGCAGCATGGAGAGAAGTGGGATAACATCCTACCACAAGCAAAATTTTCCTATAATGACACCATTAATAGGAGTATAGGGAAGTCACCTTTTCAAGTGGTATATGGTATTCATCCAAGGGGTATTTTGGAGTTGAGAGATCTGCCTATAGGAGAGTCTATTAGTGCAGATGGAGAAGCCTTTGCATCAGCCATCAAGGAGGTGCATGATCAAGCCAAGACACAACTCCAACAGACTACATTGAAGTACAAAGCATATGCTGACAAGAAAAAGAGGGATGTATAATTTGATGTTGGAGATTTGGTGTGGGTTCATCTGAAGAAGGAGAGGCTCCCAAAAGATAAACATACCAAGCTAATGCAGAGGAAGATTGGACCATGTCAGATTTTGAAAAAGTATGGGTAGAATGCTTATGAGATCCAACTTCCTCCTGATCTTGGATTATCACCCATATTCAATGTATGTGATTTAACTCCATACAAGAAAAATGCAAATGTAGAATAGGAACCATTGCAGGGTATAGCAGATGACGATATTCCTAAGCATGATCCACCAAAATTGAAGAAGATTTTAGACTCAAGAGTGGCAACGAAGACAAGGAACAAAGAGTACATGGAGTACTTGGTGGCTTGGCACGGGAAACCTAATTCAGAGGTAGTTTGGATGAATGAAGATCAGATCACAAACCATGGTGCAGAACTTCAAACTCTCATCTCAAGTGGGCTTGAGATTTCTTCTCCCGGGGAGTATGGTGCAGGAGCACCCCTTCAACAAGCCAAATATACATCTGAGGGAGAAGACTAAGGTTCTAATATGTTGTCATGTTTCATGCATTTCTATGTTTTGTTCATGTTGTCATTTCATGTTTGTAATAAAGACCTCATCATGTGAACCAGTGTCACAAATTTGGCATCCTGATAAGCCAATTTGGACATCTTGGACAATTGGGGCATGTGGATAATCAAATCTAGTGTGTTGTGTTGTTTTTAGATGTCTTGTTGTTATTCGTGGGTGTTTTGTCTTGTGCTAAACATGTGTCTTGGAATATGGAAGTTGTAACGACTCCAACCTTTGGTATTCTGGTTGGTACTGGAATGTGAAGAGACTATAAACACATTTATGGAAGAGGAGAGAGGGACGAAGTTTGATTGAAGAAATAGAAATTCTGTCAGTTTGTTTTTACAAATTATGTGTTCTGTGTAAGTTCTCTGTGTATCGAATTGTTCTATGTATATTCTCTATATCGAATTGCTCTGTACATAAACTAGTTTTTTTCTGTTGTCGAGATGCAAGATTAAGACCATTCCACTGGTGGATTTCTTTGAAATCAGTGGAATGGACTCTGTATATAGTTTTTTGTTTTCTTTTCTTTTTGTTTGCGGTCATGGCAGAATGGAGCACCGGATCCAATCTGTAGAAGAGATATCGCAGTAAAGAGCCTAGGATCTCTATGTGCTAGGTTCAATAGAATAGAGACTGTGAGATTGGTTGCAGAGGAGTCCATCGATGAGATTTCTACTAGCGGAGGAGCACAGAACAATCAGGCTAACGAGTATTGTTTAGCCAATAGAAGGGGTTTGGATGTTTGGTATTGGGGTAACCATTGAATGAGTCCCACCGAACAAGACTCTCATTGAACATCAGAGTGACAAGGGTTATCGAGTAGACAAAGTCATAATGAACCAATAATACTAATCTCATTGATCGAATTGTATCAGTGTGACAATTGAAAGTGTCACCGATGGATAGTTTATTGGTGTATCGGTCGGAGTCTGCAAGCGGCTGCTGATAGGATCGTGTGTTGCGATGAGGAGTTCAGGGAAACAAGAAACTTTGGAGTAACATTTCAAAGGGAGGCTGATGATAGAATGTCTGGCTGATAAACAAAGAGGTTTCAGTGTGAAAGAAACCGTCGGGAGAGATAACAGATAGTGAGGCCGACAAGGCAAGTCAGGCCGAACAGGAAAGAGAAGAATAGTTTCAGTGAGACATGGAGATCTCTTGCTGATATTGGTAAAAATAAACATTTTGTGTGTTTCCACTATGTGACTCTGTATCAACACCTTTTGCTACTATTAAGGCACCTCTTGAAACCTTCCAATTTTTATCAGTAAATGTAACAATGCAACCTTCATCACCTAGCTACCCTACTAAAATTAAATTCCTACTCAGCCTTGGAACGTGCCTTACCTCTTGTAGTAGCCAATGATTCCCATTCTGTAACTTAATCTTGATTCTTCCCTTTCCAACAATCTAACAGGGTTTGTTATCTCCCAAATAAACCAACCCAAAATCCCCTTGGACATAATCAAGAAAATAACTTCTATGGGGCGTAGCATGAAATGAGGCCCTTGAATCTAAAACCCATGAATCATTAGCATTATCTAAGGAAAAAATCAAAGCATCATCTTTGGACTTATTACTTACCACATTTGTCTCCTTATTGCCTTCTTGTTTGTCTCCTTTATTCTTCCGAGACCAATAATCTTTCTTTAGATGACCTGGTTTCCCACAATACCAACAATCCTTTTGTCCTCTAGATTGGAACCTCTTGTCCTTTCATTTTCCTCGTGACTTCCCATGACCTCCAAAACCTTTTCCTCTCTCCTTTGGTCTGCCTCTGCTTTCTGCATTCAAAACACTACCTGATGTGGATCCACTAATCTTTTCCGTCACATTTCCTCGCTAAGGATAACACCAACAACATCAAATTTCAAAGTATTTGAACTAAAGACAGAGTTACTTATAGCCATTATCAAGCTATTCCAACTTTTTGATAAAGAACATAAAACCAAGAGAGCCCTCACCTCTTCATCAAATTTTACTTTTATAGAAGTTAACTGACTGGTAATCATATTAAACTCATTTAAATGATCTGTCACAGATCCACCTTCAATCATTTTCAGATTAAACAAATGCTTCATGAGAAATACCTTATTTGAGGCTGAGGGTTTTTCATACAATTTAGCCAAAGCTTTCATTAGTTCATCTATTGTCTTCGCTTTTGTTATATTGAATGCCATAGATGGTGCCAGGCACAACCGAATGGTTCCCAATGCCTTTCTATCTAGAAGATCCCAATCCTCATCAGTCATTGTTGTTGGTTTCTTGGCTTTTCCTTCTAATGGCCTCCATAAATCCTTTTGATAGAGATAATCCTCCATCTCCATCTTAGATAACTGATAGTTCTGCCCATTGAATTTATCTACCTTCAATTTACCCTCATCCGCCATTGCTCCCACTTAACCGTGAGACTCCCACTCAACTGTGAGACCTTCCTGTAGACGATAATCAAACACAACCGCTCTGATACCACTTGTTAGGAATTGCATGTAGAAGATATCAATTAAATTCAAATAAAGATTAAACAGAGGAATGAAAAATACATAGAAATAATAACTGTTATTAATTTTTTGTTCACACTTAAATTAGTTAGACCTAAGTGTAATTGTTCAGAAAGAATAAAAGAAAAACTTCAAGGTTATGCATTTATTGAATGGTTGATATCCCGACAAGAGCAGAGAAGGAGATTCAATCGATAGGATAGCCCATCAGTCTAATCAAGACTGATGAATCATCATGACAAGAGAATGGGATTGCCAAGGTACCAATCATTCAAGAAATACAGTTGTTTTTTTTTGCATCATGTTATCTTTCAGGAGTTATAAGTTAGATTGATTATATAGTTAATCAGTTTTGAATAAAAGAAAGAAAGATATTTGTATTAAACTGTTATTTCATGTCATGTTTTGAACATACATTCAAGTATCTGTTACTTTATCTTATGCATTGATTGAAAAGGAAATATATATACATCATAAGCATAAGAGAAATTAACTAATCATGCTTAAAAGAAGTGTTCAAATGTGTCCCACACAAGCCATGGGAGTAACTAGACTAAGCAATTGTAGACATACAAGCTATACATCTAAATGATAAAAGAAAAGAAATGAACACATGATAAAATGAAGCATCCATCATTACCTGAGTAAGAAGGTTGTTTGTTGATGCCAGTTTTCAGTCTTCAGTCTTTATCTTCAGCTCCCATCATCAGTTGAACCTGCAAAAAATTTTGGGGACAACCCTGTTAGTGCTTCAGATGTTTAAAGTTATCATATGCTTTTATCAATCAGATATATCAACTTATCACATCATGCATTTCATATGAATAATCAGATCAGACTTGTGCTACAAGTCAGATATCATGAAGGAGATCAATCAATAGCATCAGAAATTAAAGGTAAATTTTTATGACTAACATGTGTGTTCCATGTGCAGATACAGATAAACATTCATCTTCAAGTTCTTTCCATAGCATGTGGAGGAAATGTGGCTCCCATGAGGGTTTAGCCCAGCATGCTTAGGCACTATTATTAGTGACAGTTTTTTACTAAGAAGCATGTTCTTTCAGCCAAAATGAATGACCGAGTCATATGGAACAGTGATGAAGAACATATCATGCTATAATAGAGGTATTTATCTCGTCCTTTATCATGAAAACAATAATTTAGAATCAAATGATAAAGCCATGTATAGTGCTATAGATAGATGAACAACCCTATGCCATCAAATGAATTACAAAGTACAGTCAAGGCATATAAGGTAGCAATAACAAATGATTAGTTTATATGATTGCATCATGAGGATGCCCATGTGGTTTGTATATTTCAGACATTGCAAACTTCATGTTCAAAGAACACATCTATCACAGAGGTGCAACAAGTTTATTGTGTGCCTTATGCATTAAAGCAACCAGATCAGTACAATTATGATCACATACAGAATAGCCATTAACAAATGCATATGACAGTCATGAATAGAAGATAATACATCAAGTAACAAACATTCATCATGCATAGAGGAGTAGTCATGTGTTTATAATCAAAGGACAAATGTCTCAAACAAGTACATTATCCAAGCAGCTACAGGATGATCAATATCATGAAACAACAGAGGGAGCAGCTACAGCCATCATTATCATTTGTATGCTAAAAGAAGGGAACAATGTACCAAAAGGATACTAGAGTTATGAATGTTCAGAGTAGTCACTGAAGATGTCAAAGTTTTGTATCATATGATGTTATAGTGGAAGACAGATGATTTATGCATCATTGACTATGACAGTCATGAATAGAAGATAATACATCAAGTAAAGAAGACAAGTGCAGATCAGCAAAGTGAACCATAAAGGTACAGATAAGGAGGTCATAATGAGGATAGAATAGTTTAGTTGATGAAGGACTACCACCACTGATCAAACAATGTCTCAATCATCAATTATAAATGCTAATACAGTCATGAGGAGCTGCTTATAGCAGGTGTAGCAGGACAGCCTACAAAAGATGCAATCACTTGGGGGCAGGCAGTTAAGAGTCAAGATGAGCAACTAATGCCATGAAGGACAAAAGGTATAATGACTAAGAGTACAAGGCATAGCCATAAAAGGTACAAGGCACCAATGATTCCCATATGAACACAGTCATTAAGATTAGAGGGGACAGTTCTAATGACACAGTAAAGATACAATAAATTTCCTTAAAATAGAGCATAAGAACAAAGGCAGTAAGAGCAGTCACAAAAATGATAGTAGAGGTCAAAGAATAATTCTTAACCAGAGATGATTTCATAATAATCATAAAGATCAATCAATAATGACTTTAATAAACAGTCCTAGATGACTATCAGAAAGCTGAGAGAGATAGCCACAAAGATATCGTGCAATGGTTAAGAGTTTGAAGATAGTTAAAATGTTAAAGATTCTATCAAGGTACATTCTTTCAAGTACAGGCAGAGGATAGCAATCTAAAAATGCAAGGTTCCATTCTTTTGACTTAACATTGTTGTTTTCTCTTTAGCATGTGACTGTCCATAATTCCAAACATGCCAATATACACAAGTCAAATTGAAACATTCAAAACTATGTATAGTCACCTCAAAAATATGATAAATATTTACCATTTTGTTGTGAAGGAGGTGTAAAATTGCTATCAGGTATATGAAGCAGCCTCAGTCATCAAAGGTGACATCAACAACATCATGCTACAATCATATGACATGAAATACAAGATATATGAGATAGAATTGCAACAGTATGATCAGGTATAGCCAAGGCAATCCATGCTTCTGGAAGGACAGAACCAGCAAATACCATAAAGAGCATCTGGCAAGAAGTATATGCAGTGATACCAAGCATACATCATGTGATCAAATTAACTGATACAAGAAGTGAAAAAATAGTCACACTGTATGGAACAGTCATCGTTAGCTGGTTCAGTTATGCAAGATAGTAGAACAAATATTTACCACTTTTTGTTGCAAATGAGGTGTAAAATTGCTATTAAATGATCAACTAGTGGAAGATACAATCATAAAATGTCAAGAGAAAAATGAGCCAAGAGTGAACATAAATGAAGGGAAGAATGCAGCAATAGCCTCTGAGAGATACTCATGCAATCCAGTCCAAGAGACAAAAGCCTGTCTACACCATGCCTGGAAAAGACAGAAATGCATCTTCTCTAGTTCATAAGCCAAGGTTTTTCTCCATATTCAAGAAATTTGTCAAAGAAGAAATGGAGCTATAGAGAGCTACAGACCCTTCATCAATTTTAGTGTATACAAATACATGAAAAGAGACAATGCCTCACAGTTCACTGTCAGAGACAACAAACACTGTATTTCTTTTGCCCTTTTCTTACAAGAAAAACAAAGAGCTTCAAGATATAAGCTCAGTTTCATACTGCTACAGGGGGGTCTTGTTAAAGAAATTAAAAAAAGCCCTTATTTTCCTTCTTGAAGCTTTTTGTTGCACATAGAAAAAAGGAGGTACAAAAGCATACAACCCTAGTAGGGTTTGTCAGAAATAAAAAACCAAAGTTATCCTTTTCAGAGAGAACAAAGAAACCCTCATTCAATTATTTATATGCAGTCAAAGGAAAGATACAGGATGCTAGATAGTATCATGGTCATGGCTAAAAAATGGGCAATTCTGTGCAAAGAATAACAAGAACCATTCAAATTCTTTGAAACCCATGTTTTATTACAGTCAAAGGAAAGAAAAAGAGAAAATTAATATCATTGCCAACAAGAGAGCGACCTCTTCATGATTTTCAAACATAAGGAACAATAGTATGCAAATGGTAAACAGGAGGAAACTTACCAATGGATCTTCAAAAGCACACAGTCCAGAAACCCACATAAAGCCTTCGCATAGAGCAGCTAAAACTCATCCATGGCGGCAACTCAGAAAGCATAGCAAGAGCTCAAGCAAATGACAAAAAGCAAAAATGATGAATGTTAGGGTTTTTCTTAGCACTTAAACTTTCAGACCCTAAATCCAAGTAAGAGGATATTTTTCCTTGTCGTTTTGACAAAAATCATTGCCAAATACACATATGCTGTGGTCAAAACCTTTTAATCATTTGCCTAGTGATCGAGTGGGGTCGTGGGATGGGCCTTTTCTTTCTTTTTCATTGATTTTCTTTATAAAGTCAAATGTGTAAATTATGACAAGGTAAAGCTTGTTACCTTTGTTGTTTTTTCCTTCATGGAGATCAAAAAATGTGGTCGAGTATGCCTTGATTCCATATGCCGACAAGGTCAAGTGTAAGGAATGATCACATGAAGGCAAAAGATAAGGTAGCAGAAATGCATGAAGGTATGGCCAATGCATGCAAAATGAGAGTCAAAATCAAAATAAGGAGATATGGTCAGAGACAAAGGCAAGATAAGGAGATTTTTTACATGGTAATTTTGCATGGAGCATTATGGTAAGACAAGGATATTTGTACGAAGCTTATGAAGACAAAATATATGCAAGGTGACAAATAATGGAGAGTAAGGCATATTTTTTGCATGAAGGATTCATGAAGTGTATAAGGTATTTTGCATGGTGACAATACATGTGGAGTGATAAGTGTTTTTATAATGCATTATGTAAGGAGTAATAAGGATTTTTTGTCTTAATGCATGGTAAGAATGTATAGTCAAAGGGAGATATAAGGTTTTTGACTTATGATTTAAATGGTAAATGTATTATAATTCATTCAAAATATTATTAGGACAATTACTTTAATTGTTACTAATAATAGCTTAAATAAGTTATTTTAAATATAAGTTATTTTTGACTTGTGCATGGAGTAATAAGAGGAATTAAGTCATTAGTTTGAGCTTTCAGTTAGAGGCAGTTTGAGGAGCAGATTGAGGAGTTATATGAGTAGTTTACCTTGAGTCAGGCACTTCATTTCATTGGTGCATGGACCAACTCTAGTTTTGACACATTATATCTTTTTTTCCATCAGTTTGGAGGTGTTTTTTGCATGATTTTAGGGATTGCACGGGAATCAGTTATCATTTTTTGCATGTGCTATTTTGAGATAACTGAGGTTCAAATTCCAATTATCTATAGGTCAACCTTTTGACCTATTTTTTCTATATATTGTAAAACTTCATTCATTATGGAGTTAGTTCTTGATTCTCATTCTAATTCAGACAGATTGGAGAATTCTTGTAGCTCATTTTTACAGTTTTATTGAGAGATCGGCAGGTTACAGGTTCTATTTTTGTCTTTTGTAGTATTTCCCTTGTTGATGCAGAGGTAGGAGGACCAAAACTATCCTCAATAACATTAACAAATCAAAGAACTAATCCAATTACTTTGGTCAGGTTGAAGAGAACATTAATACATATTTTTCCTCCAATTTTCATGAAGATCCAATGGTAGGGGAGAAGGTTATGATTTTTTTTCTAAAACTGCAAACCCTAGGCAGCGTTCAGACCTGCCCTCACTAAAATTGCAATATTTCTCACAAAACTTAATGAAATTATACCAAACAAAAATAATTGTAAACTAGAAACACATATCTTTCCATCCATCTATTATATACATCAATGCGAGGCTGTACCAGGCCGTACCATGCATATTTTCATACTACATTTTCAGAAAATTAAACTCTGCAGATCTACCCTCAATAAAAATGCCATAACTTATTCAAATCTTAATGAAATTTGATGCAACAAAAAGAAATGGAAAGTAGACTTAATACTCTTTCCATCCATACCACATTCTAGTCATATAAGATCCATACAAATCTATACCAATCTATGAAACAGCAGTTTAACATTCTGAAATGCAGAAACAAGGGTATCTTTTATTGATATCACATCAAAATGTAACAACCCACATTCTCCAACCTTCTCCCCTCTGCCTTCACAAATGGATACAAGGAATTTTAAAGGCATTACATAATGACTCCTCACATTCCAACTGATTTCTAACTACCTATCAACGCCTAGAACCAAAATGACATTTCATCTTCCAAGTTTGCATCATTTGCAACTTTACAATTTTGCATCATTTACACAAATTTGAACTTAGACCTCTCTTAGTGACTTTAATAAAAGGAAAATGACTTAAATTATCTAATTACATTGTTAAATCATCAAATTTCAATCAAACTCCTATGGAAAGATCAATTTGTGAAGGTGCTCCTGCACCATACAACCAACCAACAAAGATTTCCAAGTCCCTTGGAAATGTATCTGCAAAACAAAACTATCTTTTTCTGCATTTCCTCTATCTGTCTCTTCATCTTTAGCTTCAATCTTATCAGCTTCAGGCTTCCAATCTTCACATCTGTAGCTAGTGACCAACCAACCAACAAAATCAAACAACTATCAACTTTAGAGCTTCTTCAGGCTCCTTCTACTCCCATCAGTGGAGTACTCTTCAGGTTGCAACATCAAGTGCTTCTTCAGTCAGGTATCTATCTCTCTACTGCTTCACAACACCAACTCACCAAACCATTCATCTCACCCAATAGCAGATCCTAGTGATGCATCCTACCACTCTCCCCTCAGTGGCTTCTCTCTGCAGCCTTATCCAGCCTAATCTCCATTGGAAAATGATCATGACAGACCTTCTCTTGTCTGCTCTCACACACAACCTCAGAAACTTCTTTCTCGCAGCTAGATGGACCAAGCACCTGCAACCAAACAACTTAGCAAACAAAATAACAGTCACCAACACAATCTTTCCTTCAGTTCTTCACCTGCCTTCTTAGTGACAGGAACAAATACAACACCCAAATCTTTCGCCAGCTCTGATACCAATTTGATGCAGAGGTAGGAGGACCAAAACTATCCTTAATAACATTAACAAATCAAAGAACTAATCCAATTGCTTTGGTTAGGTTGAAGAGAACATTAATACATATTTTTCCTCCAATTTTCATGAAGATCCAATGGTAGGGGAGAAGGTTATGATTTTTTTTCCAAAACTGCAAACCCTAAGTAGCGTTCAGACCTGCCCTCACCAAAATTGCAATATCTCTCACAAAACTTAATGAAATTATACCAAACAAAAATAATTATAAACTAGAAACACATATCTTTCCATCCATCTATTATATACATCAATGTGAGGCTGTACTAGGTCGTACCATGCATATTTTCAAACTGCATTTTCAGAAAATTAAACTCTACAGACCTACCCTCAATAAAAATGCCATAACTTATTCAAATCTTAATAAAATTTGATGCAACAAAAAGAAATAGAAAGTAGACTCAATACTCTTTCCATCCATACCACATTTTGGTCATATAATATCTGTACAAATCCATACCAATCTTTGAAACAGCAGTTTAACATTCAGAAATACAAAAACGAGGGTATCTTTTATTGATATCACATCAAAATGTAACAACCCACATTCTCCAACCTTCTCCCCTCTGCCTTCACAAATGGATACAAGGTCTTTTAAAGGCATTACATCATGACTCCTCACATTCCAACTGATTTCTAACTACCTATAAACACCTAGAACCAAAATGACCTTTCATATTCCAAGTTTGCATCATTTGCAACTTTACAATTTTACATCATTTACACAAATTTGAACTTAGACCTCTCTTAGTGACTTTAATAAAAGGAAAATGACTTAAATTATCTCATTACATTGTTAAATCATCAAATTTCAATCAAACTCCTATGGAAACATCAATTCGTGAAGGTGCTCCTGCACCACTTGTTTCTTTGAAATTAATTAATTACCTATCCATTTAGTGCTAATTATTTGGAGTGATTTGATGAAATTTTACTGTGTTTAAACATTAAACCTTTAAAATTATTGTCTCACTTTCTTGCTTGCAGCATTAAGCATATATTTATCACAGGTCTTAGGTTGTGTTAACCGGAATTAGTCTTTATGTGTTGTGAAAAAACCATTTCCTTCATAGAAAGTCTATTTTCAAACCTTCCTTAGAATCACTTTTGTGATATTTATGCCAAGATTGGATTGTGTGAAAGTCAAATTTCTAAATAATATTGTGGATCAAATTGCATATTTTTATCCAAATCAGGTGCATCACCGAATTTTACATTTTGCATTTTATATAGTTTCTTTCTTCCTTTTTCCAAAATAGAAAAACACACATCCCAATAGAACATTCGAAGGGAACCAGCCCACAATCTAGAGGTCTAGTTTCATTATAGGGCACCCACAACTTGAAATTAGTCCCATGTTACACAGAATTGCATAGCTTTTTTAGCCTTGCATACGAATGCAATTCCCAGTGATAACAATAACAGTGAGAGACAATTTTTAATGCGGTTCACCCAAACTCAGGCTACATCCACCAATAGAGAGTCCAATATTATTATCCAGCAAATCGAACTGATTACAACCAGCAATCTTTGCAACTCAATACCGTTGCAAATGCTACAATACAATGTCAATGGAAACCCTAACCCTTAGCCATTTTATCAAGACTTATGTTGGTTACAAAATAGGTTTTTTTTATGTCAGCCAATAGAAAAATAACTCCCAATGCCTTTATAAAATGATTTGGGGGGAAACCACACTGATAAAAGTGGGAAAAATTTAACCTCCGAGCCTAATTAGGCTTCATATAACAACAACACTAGGATAGGTAAAAGCAATTGTATACGAGGATGGCGAAAAACCACCTCAACTTCCCTTATTTTTTGTTGTTCAATTCAAACATTACATAGGCTCGATCTAGGATCACAACCACCCAAAAAATGTGCCTGTAACCCCATTGAACCATGATGACCATTGTCAAATCCCACTAAAAATGGTGTGGGCCTTAACAATACACAAATCGCAAGGCCTTACACTTCAAAGGGAAGCAATTGACATCAGCAATACTGATTGTCAAGGGTTGACATTCACAGCTTTTTCAAGAGTTTGCAACCTTGCAAGTCTTTGCATATGCCCTGCCTTCACATTCCAAAGATACGCACACATGCAATAAATCCCATATGTTGCTCTCCGAAAACAAGAAGAAGAATGCTTAACAACCTTGTCACATGCAACCTCTTGACCTAATCAAGAAAATTACAATAACTAAAGGTTTGCTCCCTCAATCCCTTCTTTTGTTGATAAGAAAATATATACTCTTTGTCCAGAGATGATACATTTTTCATTTTTGAGCAACTAAATTTTTCTTCCATTTATTTATATTTGTTAGAATCTGAAAAGATTATTAACCCAAAAAACTAGTGCAAAGAATAGATATTAAAACTATGAATGCAAATGTTACGAAAATAAAATAGCAACACAGAGTTAGTCTCCAAGAGAGTAATGCAAATGCTAGAAGAAAAATAGCATTAAGAGGATGCAAAAGCAAAAAACACAAAATACAAGCCAGGTAGCATGCTTATATAGACTAGGAAGAGGGAGGAGGTGGCAACACCGACCAATCAAGAGCAACCATCTATCGGACTAAAGATAGCAAAGTATCTTCCCAAGATAGCTAATGGATGCTCACATGTAGGATTGCAACCACTCACCTAATAAGACATGCTTTATTAACCTAAGCGAGATTAATAGAAGTGTAGGAAAAAACTAGGAATATAAGGAAAAAATAAATAACTCACTAGGAAATAAAAACCTACACTAACACTCCCCCATAAGCGAAGCGTAGGTGGATGTAGAAATGGGTCCCGGAAAATCAAGCCTAATGAGGTACCCATGTACATAAAATTCCCCCCAAAGAGAGAAAAAAGCCCCCCCAAAGAAATAGAGAGAGTTAAGACTCCAAGTGAGAGGAAGAAGCTCCCCAAAAGATGAAGCATCCTGCACCCCCAGCAAAGCTCGCAAATGAAGGAACTTTCTCTGAGTGAAGGGTTTGGTGAAGATATCAACAACCTGCTCAGAAGTCAAACAGTAGCGAAGGTCGATGACATGGCCATGGATGAGCTCCCGGATGTAGTGCATGTGGACCTTTATGTGTTTGGTCTGCTGATGATGGACTGAATTCCATGAGATCTGAATGGCACTTTGGTTGTCACAAAATATGACTGATGGTCATCTGATCTGGATACCAAACTCAGTGAGAAGATTCTGAAGTTAAATGGCCTCAATGGCTGCATTCACAGCCCCCCGATACTCGGCCTCAGTAGAAGATAGAGCAATAGCAGACTGCTTCTTGCTCGACCAACAAATAGGACCTGAACCAAGTGAGAAGTTGTAACCTGAAGTAGACTTGCGATCCTGAGAATCGCCTGCCCAATCTAAATCTGTGTAGCCCACCAAGTCAAGCTCAATACCCACTGCGTAGTGAATCCCAAAACTGTGAGAACCCTTAATGTAGCGAAGGATCCACTTGGTTGCTTTCCAGTGCAGCTCAGGAGGCTCCTGCATGAATCGAGAGACCATGCCTACAGCATATGAAATGTTAGGTCTCGTATGAGTCAGATAAATGAGACTCCCAACAAGTTATCAATACAAAGTGCCATCAACAAGTGGAGAAGAACACTGAGCCTCAAGTTTGACTCCAGAAAGAAAGGGAGTCAGAGCAGGCTTGCAATCAGCCATATGAAACCTCGAGAGCAAATCTAGAGCATACTTGGACTGGTTGATGGTGATCCCAGAAGTAGACTGGTAGATCTCAATCCTGAGAAAGTAATGCAACAAGCCCAAGTCAGTCATCAAAAACCTGTCATGAAGGGTAGTTTTGACAGCCCTAATGGTGGATGAAGAACTCCCTATGATCAACAAGTCATCAACATATAGAACCAAAAATAGGAGTGAATCATCCTGCTACAGAATGTAGACATTGGGATCAGAATGGCACTGAGTGAACCCAACTGATAGAAGGAAGGAGTCCATCTTGGCATACCAGGCCCGAGAAGCCTGTTTGAGGCCATAGAGAGACTTTTGAAGATGGCACACAAGTGAAGAATCCTGAAGGAACCCTTATGGCTGCTCCATGTAGATCTCCTCCTGAAGGTCACCGTGAAGAAAAGCACTCTTCACATCCATTTGGTGTACTTCCCAACGATTAGTTGCAGCAATGGAAAGAACAAGTCGGATGGAATTCATTCAGGCAACTGGTGCAAAGGTCTCAGAGTAGTCAATCCCAGGAACCTGGGAGAATCCTTTGGTGACCAAGCGAGCCTTATGCTTGTCAACCAACCCATCTGCTATAAATTTTGTCTGATAGATCCACTTACATCGAACAAGTTTTTTTCCCTTAGGAAGAGAGACAAGATCTCAAGTGTGGTTCCTCATCAAGGAACTATACTCCTACATAGTTGTATCCCACTCAGGAATACCAGAAGCCTCATGAAAAGACTATGGATCTAAGGTAGTAGAAATGAAGACATGTGGAGCATCTTAGAACTGTGAATGAGTCCACCTGGTGTCTGATGGATCTCCAACCCAATCACCTACAAACTGCAAGGTCTGTCTAGCCCAAAGTGGACCGAAAGATGGAGAATCTGGAGGAGAATCATCAACCTCTGAATGATGACTAAGAGAAGCAAACTGGTAGATCTCAATCCCAAGAAAGTAATGCAACAAGCCCAAGTCAGTCATCAAAAACCTATCATGAAGGGCAGTTTTGACAGCCCTAATGGTGGATGAAGAACTCCCTATGATCAGCAAGTCATCAACATACAGAACCAAAAATAGGAGTGAATCATCCTGCTGTAGAATGTAGACATTGGGATCAAAATGGCACCGAGTGAACCCAACTGATAGAAGGAAGGAGTCCATCTTGGCATACTAGGCCCGAGGAGCCTGTTTGAGGCCATAGAGAGACTTTCAAAGATGGCACACAAGTGAAGAATCCTGAAGGAACCCCTATGGCTGCTCCATGTAGATCTCCTCCTGAAGGTCACCATGAAGAAAAGCACTCTTCACATCCATCTGGTGTACTTCCCAACGATTAGCTGCAGCAATGGCAAGAACAAGTTGGATGGAATTCATTCGGCAACTAGTGCAAAAGTCTCAGAGTAGTCAATCCCAGGAACCTGGGAGAATCCTTTGGCGACCAAGCGAGCCTTATGCTTGTCAACCGACCCATCTGCTATAAATTGTCTGATAGACCCACTTACATCGAACAAGTTTTCTTCCCTTAGGAAGAGGGACAAGATCTCAAGTGTGGTTCCTCATCAAGGAACTATACTCTTGCATAGTTGTATCCCACTCAGGAATACCAGAAGCCTCATGAAAGACTATGGATCTGAGGTAGTAGAAATGAAGACATGTGGAGCATCCTAGAACTGTGAATGAGTCTACCTGGTGTCTGATGGATCTCCAACCCAATCACCTGCAGACTACAAGGTCTATCTAGCCCAAAGTGGACCGAAAGATGGAGAATCTAGAGGAGAATCATCAACCTCTGAATGATGACTAGGAGAGGAAGGAGGTGAGTCCTCTAAATCACTCTCTGCATCAGAAGTGGAGGTAGAAGACTACTCAGGTGAATCTGACTCATCTAAAGATCTGTCATGTATCCCAAGTGACTCCAATGTCAAAGTAGAAGGAGTTGGAGAAGTGATAGAAAGTGAGCTCGAAGAGCCCTCCTCAAACTAAACACTCCTCTCAATGAACAGCTCATGTGTAGTAGGTGGAGCAACTGATAACCCTTCACACCATTAAGATAACCTACAAATATGCAAGGTCTACTCTGCGGATCTAAGGCCTTGCATTTCTCTGCAGGAATGTGGGCCCATGCAGGAGAACCAAAAGCTCGAAAGTGCTTAACTGATGGTTTCTAATCGCTCCAAGCTTCAAAAGGAGTGACTCCCTTCAAGGCTCGGTGAGGAACATGGTTATAGATATAACAAGCACAGTTAATGGCCTCTGCCCAATACTGTGGTGCAAGAGATCTGGAGTGAATCATGCAGTTCGCCATTTCCTTCAAGGACATATTCTTCCGTTCTGCAATACCATTCTGCTAAGGATTGTATGGAACTGAATGCTGCAAATCAATCCCCTCTGAAGTGCAAAACCTCTCAAACTGATGGTTGACATACTCACCACCATTGTCAGTGTGCAAAAATTTGATGGCTTTCCCGGATTGCTTCTCTACAAAAGTTTTGAAGTCCTAAAAATGACCAAATACCTCTGACTTCTATTTAAGAAAGTACACCCAAGTCTATCAAGAAAAGTCATCAATGAATGTGAGGACATATCTAGCCCTGCTGAAAGAAGGATGCTGAAATGGACCAGCCAAATCACTGTGAACTAACTCCAGTATTTGTGAAGCTCTCTGTGCCTTACCTTTGTCAAACTTTTCCTTAGGATGCTTACCAAGAATGCAACCTTGGCAAACACCACCTGAAAACTAAACTGAAGGCAACCCTATGACTATACTCTACTGGTTGAACTGTTGTAAGTAGCGAAAGTTAAGATGGCCAAACCGCTCATGCCATAATCTACTCACATCATTAGAATGAGTGAGAAAAATAGTTGAAGGAGGATCAGGAAGAAAGTGAGAAAATAGATAGAGTCGTGACTGATGATCTGCTCTCCCAACTGCAACTGTAGAACCACTGTGCAACTCACGAATCTCAACTGAATCAGGAGTGAACTCAACCCGCTTGCCTGAACCTGTGTGAGTGATCTGATACACCGATAGGAGATTAGTTAATAATGAGGGCACACAAAGAACATCATGGAATGTGCCATCGCCCACATCAACAGACCCTCTCCCACACACCTCAACAGGAGTGTTATCACCCATCAAAATAGAAGACATAGTACACGGCTCCAAGGATGCAAGTTCTTCCTTAGATGAAGCCATGTGGTGCGAAGCACCCAAATCAAGAACCCAAGTGGATGGTGAAGAAGCAACTACAACAAGGGCCTTGCCCTTTCCTTTCCCCTTGTTGTTTTCTTTTGCCTTGTTAGACCCCTCATTAGAACTCTATTTGATAGACTCAGGAACACTGATATTATTCTTCTCAAGAATGTGTGTCAAGTGATCAATTTGTTTCTTCAGACATTTATGTTCATCATGACCAGGTCTTTTACAATAGGCACATTGGACCCTCTCTTTCTTAGGCTTGTCACCCTTGGAAGATTGGGTCTCATTAGTTGCTTTTGAAGCAACCGATATTTGATCCTTCTTCTCCTTGCTATTCTTCTGTTTCGTATCCTTACTATTGTTGTTACTACTTTATCCTTTTTGTTCTTTTGTGCCTTGGTTGGTAGCCAAGGCATGTGACTTAGAGGACTTAAGAGTGCCCATCTGGATTAACATGTCCTGTTCCCAAGTGAGATTGACAGCAAAATCATCTAAAGATGGCATGGTGAATTAAGTACCAAGTGCACCCTTAGTAGCATAGAAGGTAGAAACAAACATAGAATATTCTGAACTTAGCTTAGAGAGAATACTAAGAATCAATTGTTCATCTTTCTTTTCAATTCCACATTGTTTTAACTGCAGCCTTAGTGATTTCAATTTAGTGAAGAAATCTTAGATTGTGTTGAAATTGCCTGGACTTAAACTAATTAGTTCATTTTCCAACATATGACCCCTCATTGAATCTTGTGTGTCAAATAGTGTTTCTACCTTTGTCCAGATTTTATTTGGCGTATTCAAAGACTCAATGTGAAAGAGAAAATTAGGAGAAACAAACAAAGCCAATGTTCCATATGCCTCATCACATTTGTTAAACCACTTAGGCTTATCTTCATCTTTAGCAGGTTCAGTTTCAAGTCCCATAGTTATCCTATTTAATCCAGCTTTCCTTAAGTGAATTGTCATGCATGATTTCCACTCAAAGTAATTGTATGGAGTTAGGATGGGCAAATTTGTTTGATCCATGATGAAGAAATGCAGAGAAGAAATGCTGAAAAGAAGAGAACCCAACCAAGACAACCCCCCCTTTTCACTCAATCAAAGAACCCCCCCAAGAAAATATGATTTGGCACTTTATATTAGTGCGTTTAAAACTACCACTAGCAAGAAATATTAAGTGGTCTTGATTTTAATGCATTACAAAACCCTCACAAAGAGCATATGCTAAAAATACAACTTTGGCACAATACTCAGAGAAATAAATAGCACCACTGCAATCTACTCGAAAAATTATGCACTTTCAAAAAAAGAATCGCCTCGATATGAGGTCGTATGTGAAAGTTATGATCCTCCGAAGTTCCCAAAACAAGAACTGTGCAATGTCACGACTGAGAATCTGTAATTTCTAAAAAATATTGGCATCAAAATCAAAAAATGTCTACACTAGTGCATAGAGCACGAAAAAATAGCCAAAATCAAAAAACGATTCGTGGGAAAAGGAGTCCATATTAGCAAGAACGGAGCATTTGAAAAACTGTCTTCAAAACTGCAACTGCCAACGGAGAGGGGTCTTGTTGTAGCTTTTTGAGCATGTTTCTACAAAATATACTAACTACATGTGAAAATGGAAAGATACCCAGATGGTTTTTCTATGTTGTGAACAAAACCCAGAAGGCATTTTTCTTGTTGATGTACAGAAGATGTTGATCCAGTGTAAATAGAACGTCTTTAGCTACAAAAAAATGACCCCAACAACCAAAAAATGGCATGCAAAGGTTGAATCAGTTACCTAAGACAAGAAAAGGCATGTTGGAACCTACAATATTGATTGAAAACACCAAATATGCAAGTTGGTTGTCAGATTTGAATTTGAAACCTCGGTTCCGCAACTGTGTATGACGATCTCTGATTTCGGTGAAACGAAAGCCAAATCTAACTTTCTCAAGCCTCTTGGACGCGTTGGAATAGCTAGAAATGCTGCCAATATAACTAAAAATTTTGCAATCACCCAGATTTCATAAAACACATGTGTAAACCCCAGAGATTAAAAAAGTTTATGTCAAACTTTTCTGATTCTCAATATCATTTGAAGATGCAAGAGAAGAGCATACTGGGTTTTTCAAAAAATTGTAATAAGATTTATTAGACCCCCCCCCCTGAATCTCTTAAATATGGAAACTAAAATCTACTCTTACACATAGAAAAGCTCTGATACCATGTTAGAATCTGAAAAGATTATTAACCCAGAAAACTAGTGCAAAGAATAGATATTAAAACTATGAATGCAAATGATACGTAATCAAAATAGCAACACAGAGTTAGTCTCCAAGAGAGTAATGCAAATGCTAGAAGTAAAATAGCATTAAGAGGATGCAAAAGCAAAAGATACAAAATACAAGCCAGGTAGCATGCTTATATAGACTAGAAAGAGGGAGGAGATGGCAACACCGACCAATCAAGAGCAACCATCTATCGAACTAAAGATAGCAAAGTATCTTCCCAAGATAGCTAATGGATGCTCACATGTAGGAAGGTGACACCTCGCAACCACTCACCTAATAAGACATGCTTTATTAACCTAAGCGAGATTAATAGAAGTGTAGGAAAAACCTAGGAATATAGGGAAAAAATAAATAACCCACTAGGAAATAAAAACCTACACTAGCAATATTGTCCACTGTCAACAATTCAAAGAGTTACATCTCATGGTTGTAATTCAAAACAAGTTCAAACAACATTGATGACTGATTTAACAATTTTCCTCTTAAACAATAGACATTAATATCTAAAAAAAATTATTTGTTGCCTGCATTGTTAAATAGTCATAAAAAAATTGAATGTAAATAATATTTTGTGGGCTGTTTTTCACTTTCAATTCAATAGCTTTATATTACATGTTATTGTAAAATAACAATATATTTTTTGTTTGTCTCTCGCTAGATGGAAATTTTATTCCACTCTATGGGGAATAAGATTACCACTATATATGTGCTTACGATAATTTAACACATCACCTTTCTATATTCAAATATAAATAATTAAATTTCTTTGGATGTCTGACAATTGCATGACCACTTTGAGTCTATACTTGATCCTGATATAGGTCAAGACTGAGTCCCTTTTATGCTTTACAAGGAGCTTCTATGTTATTTTATAACATTTTTAATCTACCAATTGTTTCTAAACTATGAAATTTGTTCACTTAATTTTTTTACCTTGATAATTTGTTGCCTCTCTTGCCCTATCTTTTTATATACAACAAAATTATGAGAGATCAAAATTTTAGAGGAATGTATTATGTAGCTTAGACAGTAAAGTAAGAACCAAAAACTAGCTAATCTATAATAGTAAGTGCAAATATTGTTTGTCAATCACTATCACAATCACAAGTATCTCATTCTTAAGCTACAAATAAATTATAAATTGGTAGTTTCTTACTAAATTCATTTATTTGAATAGCTCAAAAGTTTTTTCAACTATTGTTTTACATGAATTTGGACTGCAACAATGACTAACTGAAGAACACACAATTATACTAAGGTGGGGTGAACCCGTATAATACAAACTTTTACTTTTTCACAACTTAACAACCACAACAATATCAATCACACAAGATCTATCATTGATGCACCACAAGAAAAACACAAAATTTACATGGAAACCCTTATAGGAAACCATGGCAAAATATTTCTTATATATAAATCTCTTTTACAATATTTGTAGGCTCCAACCTATAGGAGACACCAATCTCCTCTTATATGATTTGTGATCACCAACCCACTGGAGACACCAACCCACTGGAGACACCAATCCCCACTTGTAGATTTCATGAGCACCAATTTGCAACTGAGCACCAACCAAGTAAGAGACACCAATCTCTCGTTAAGGCACCAACCTTCTACAAATCTAGATCACTATCTTCTACAAATCTGATCATCACTCACACAATATCCTTTCTTCACAAATCTGATCCAAATCACACAATGTTCTTCCTTTCAAATCTAATCCAAAAGATACACAGTCTCTTTTCACAAAACTAATCCAAAATACAGCAATGTCTTCCTTTTATATATGCCCAAAACTCTTCCTTTATCTCTGTTAGATCATCTTCTTTTATATTTGCTCAAACTCTTACTTTATCCCTACAAGGTCTTCTTCTTTATCTCAGCATAATTTTCTTCTAGATCAGCATTATCTTCCTCTATAATTATGCATCTTACTTCTCTATAATTCTGCCATGGATCTTCCTTATAAATCTTCCTTCTATTATCTCATATAAATCTGCCATCAATTTTCTATTTGTAGATCTGTAGGTGTCTTATAGATATATCTTTTTCATACAACACACTCCACACTTCACGCTACACTCCATTTCACAAACTCTTACTTATATATGCTTGGAGAGAGGTGATTCCTTGAATAGTTGCATCCTTTGCAAAGAGAGACAACTATACATACCTTTTCATTTGCATCCTTTGTTTTGTCTTATGTGAAGGCACCACTTAGTCAAACATACTCGCTGCTCCTCATTAAAGAAAATCACACCTCCTTCACAACAAGCTAATTGCAGCTCCTTATGATAATATTTTTGTCTTATTCCAAATCCTCTTTTTCATCCAGTCGCACATTTTTGTTTTACATATATATGGGCACTGCTTCTTTAAAGATAATCGTTTCCCTTTAATATATATTAATCACCTATCTTCATAAAATAGATCATTGCACTTTTTATTATATGAATCGCACCACATATACTTTCTAAACAATGCTCAACTTTATCATATTAGTTATCTTCCTTTTATGCTTAGCGCTTCTTATATGAGGTCAACCATCATAGAGATTTTTTTTTTTGGCTTCCAAGGAGTCGGCTACTTTGGAGGTATAAACCAAATTCAAATTTAAAATTTATTCTTCTTAGCGCCAAAGGGATATCATAGGGGTCGGCCCATAACACTATTTCTCCAACATTTTTCTTATGTTTAAATCTTTAATTTAAACATTCAATCTTCCCAACGATAACGTGTAACAGATACTCTTATTTGTTTTTGTTCTCCAACGGGAATGTATAACAGATCATTCTTCTTTGCCTTGACATCAATGACTTCATTTATGACTCTGTGCCTTTGACATCAATGACATTGTAGTCCAACAATCTCTTTCAATGATGTTGCCTTGCATTCAATTATATTGCTATGTTGACATCAATGACAACCATTTCTTGTACTCTTGTCTATTCATTAATTATAACAACCATGACTGTACCTTTTTGACATCAATGACATGTCCAACAATCTCCCCCTTTGTCATTGATGGCAACAAAAACATAATTTTCTCCTTTTGCATTGCTCCCCCTTACTCTATCTCTCTCCCTTTGACATCAATGGCAAAGGGACACTTAGTATACCTTTTTTCTTCATGATATGTTTCTCTCTTTTCTATGCTGCTCCCCCTATCTATAAGGCTCCTCCTTTTGTCTCTACGTTACTCGGGTGATATGCTTCCTCTATACTTGTCCAACAATTATTTGGATGATCTTCTTAAGTTTGACAAATCAGGAACTTGTTTTGTTATCCTTCATTCACTATGTATCTTATAAGATGAAAAATATCTTCAATTCTTCACAAAGAATCTCCCGTTGTCTGTAATACTCCTTCTTGACATTAATGACATCATTTTTCTTTTTCTTATATCTCTTTCTTGTTGTAACTCTCCTTCTTTCTGTAACTTTCCCCCTTTTTCATTAATGGTAAAGGGATATTCATCATCTTTTCATCCATTGTCTTCTATGACATCATTACATTAAAAGAAACTCCTTTAATGTGAAGTTGAACATAAGTATCAACATAACCATCCAACTTTCCACTATCAATATCTTTTTCTTTTGCCAGCACATGTTCTAGCAAATTATCAAATGCAAATATACAAGCATACTCTTCAGGCAAGGACTTCTTTGGATTGTTCGCATCTTCTTGTTGAAGGTTCTTGTAAATGTCACTCATCAATTTTAGTCTTACAAACATCTCTATCATGATTTATTTCTTCTTTCATTGTCTCAAACCTTCTAGGCTCTCTATCATCTTTTTACTATAATCTCTGCCACTTTTCACATTGTCATCAAATGCTATGTAATATTTTGTCATTCACACATGATCTTTCTTATTTGATTGTCACTCTTGCACATTGTAACATTGTCATGTTATAACCTTCCTCTTCAATGTTATATGAGAAGTACATTATCTCTTTATCACTTGAGGTTGTTATTTATGACTTGAAGACTATCACCATTCTCAATGTGTCATACTTCTTATGCCTTTGATGACTACGTTGTCACCATTCCCAATGTACTTTGTTCTTCAAATTGTTTCCATGCATCTTTTGTCAACCATCATGTCATACATGTTTTGAACTATACTTTGTTGAAGTGTTTATGGTTTTTACTTCTCATGTTTTTAACCTCCATCATCCCAAGAACATAGCTGAATAGTCTTGTTGTATGCCTAACCAACATTTGGTCTCTCTTTCTCTAAATTCTCATCCTTTGATCAATAACAACAGAATGCTCATATAGAATATGCCTTAGTTAATCAATCTTGAATTGTCTTCTCCATGGAGCTAAAAGATAGTGCAATGGTTAGCTCCCCCTGAACTCGTGCTTCTTCTCATGAACTTAATGATACCTCTTGTTTCCTTCTCCATACTTTTATAGGTTCTTCCTTTTGTTTTCCAAGTATATCCATCTTCTTGTATTGTCTAGGATGCTCCACAAAATCATATCTACAGAATTGTGTTGGATGTCCAAGGTTGTTGTATTTATAACATATGATATTGTAACTTCTACTTGCCAACCCATAAGACCTTCTATTGTTCCAACCAACTTTTCTTGCATGTGTCCAATAGTCTATAGATTTATGTCCAAAGTTATTACAAGAATAGCAATAACCATAAAAGAATGATATGACCTTTCCATGTGTGCTTGCCTTACTGGAGGGGGCTTCCTGAATATGTTATTCTTAGCTTCTAAAGATGTGCTCAGCTTCTTATTCTCATTCTTTCTGATTTCATTTTTTATGGAACTTTTAAGAACATCAGCATAACCCTCTAATTTATCTTCATTTGATGATTGTGATGTTTTTGAACTCTGACCCTTTTCATAGCCAAGACCACTTTTATCAAAAACTTGCCTTTGAGAGTTGATAATATCATCCAACATTTCAATACTCTTCTCATTTTTCAAACTTTGGTTTAATTGGGCACTTGTCTTTTCAAACTCCTTTCTTAAAAGAAGCAATTTCAAATTCTAACCTTTCAAAAATCTCTTCCTTTTCCTTTAGCTGAATTCTTATCTCCTTCTCAATCTTTTTTCCTTCTTCGAATTGATTTGTTAGCTCGACAATTATCTTCTTGAATTCTTCAATGCTTTGTACTAACAATACATAAGATTCGTTGTTCTCTTGAAAGTGTAACTTTAGTATTGATTCTTCTTTCTAAGCTTCTTGATCTCACCTAGGGCACAAATGAGTTCTCCTTCCAAATTAACTTCGCATCCATTTCATCCTATTCATGTTGGTCTTCTAAGTTCACATCAACATTCTCATCATACTCTTTTGACTCTATTTCTTCTTTCTCCTCATCTTTAGTTTCTATTACCATGAATAAAAACTCTTCTTGATCATTGTCAGAGCAACTCTATTTAGATGAATAGTTTCCTTCCTTAGAGTAGAAACTTTTCTTACTTTTCTTTTTATTGAACTTGCCTTGATTGTGATCTCTATTAAAGGCTTGTCACTTTTCTTTGAATCATACTCTTCTTCCTCATCACTATATGGACATTGAGATGCAAAATGACCTATCGTTCCACAATTGAAGCATTTTAGAGGTAATTTTCCTTTTTGCTTTCCGATTCCTTTCTTCATCTTCCTTACAAAATTGGCTTCCTCTTTCTCTGTCTCATTTTCAAAACTATCACTTGGTTCTGGTTCTTTATTTTTTCCCTTTTTGGATGCTTTGAAGGGTGCTTCCCTTTTGGAAGATTTATCTTCAGTCCTCATTTCATAAGCAGTAAGTATTCCACGAAACTCATCCTTTGTTAATTTATCCAAATCCCTCATTTCTTCAATTGCTGACACATTTACATCAAATCTTAGCAATAAATATCTTAATATATTTTGTATGACACTTGATTCTTTAACTTCTTCTCCAATACCTCGGATGGTATTAACAATATCATCGATACAAAGGAAATAGGTATCTATATCTTCTTTTTCCTTCATCTTAAGACTTTTGAATTTACTCTTGTGAGTTTGTAGCTTTGCCTTTTTTACTTTATCATCTCCTTCATAGATATTCTTCAACTTATCCCATATTTCCTTAGCAGATTTGCAACTCATTACCTTTACTAACTCTGATTCTAACAACCCACATAAAATAGCATTCTTGGCTTTGACATTATTTTCACTAGCCTTCTTACCATCCTTATTTATCGATGCAGTTTCTGGAGCAATATAACCATTCTCAATGGATTTCCATATGTCAAACCCTATAGCATTTAGATAAGTTTCCATTCTTAAGCTCCAAAAAGCATAGTTGGATCCATCAAACAATGGTGTCATGTTTGAAGAAAACCCATATCCATCCTATCCAGCCATGTGTGCTTTTAAGATCTACCTTCAAGCAGTAAATCTTTTCCCGAAGGAACTGAGCTTTTATACGAATTGAAGAACACACAATTATACTGAGAGGGGGGCTGAATCAGTGTAATACAAACTTTTACTTTTTCACAACTTAACAACCACAACAATATCATTCACATAAGATCTATCAATGATGCACCACAAGAAGAACACAAGATTTACATGGAAACCCTTACTGGAGAAAACCATGGCAAATTATTGCTTATATATAAATCTCTTTTACAATCTTTGTAGGATCCAACCTATAGGAGGCACCAATCCCCTCTTATATGATTTGTGAGCACCAACCCACTAGAGACACCAATCCCCACTTGTAGATTTCGTGAGCACCAATCTGCAACTAAGCACCAACTAAGTAAGAGACACCAATCTCTCATTAAGGCGCCAACCTTCTACGGATTTGGAACACTATCTTCTACAAATCTGATCACCACTCACACAATATCCTTTCTTCACAAGTCTGATTCAAATCACACAATGTCCTTCCTTTCAAATCTGATCCAAAAGATACACAGTCTCTTTTCACAAAATTGGTCCAAAATATAGCAATGTCTTCCTTTTATAACTACCCAAAACTCTTCCTCTATCTCTGCTAGATCATCTTCTTTTATATTTTCTCAAACTCTTACTTTATCCCTGCAAGGTTTTCTTCTTTATCTCAGCATAATCTGGTTCTAGATCAACATTATCTTCCTCTATAATTATGCCTCTTCCTTCTCTATAATTCTACCATGAATCTTCCTTATAAATCTTCCTTCTATTCTCTCATACAAATCTACTTTCAATTCTCTATTTGCAGATCTGTAGGTGTCTTATAGATATATCTTTTTCATACAACACACTCCACACTTCACACTACACTCTATTTCACGAACTCTTACTTATATATGTTTGGAGAGAGGTGATTCCTTGAATAGTTGCATCCTTTGCAAAGAGAGACAACTATACACACCTTTTCATTTGCATCTTGTGTTTTGTCTTATGTGAAGGCACCACTTAGACAAACATAATCACTACTCCTCATTAAAGAAAATCTCACCTCCTTCACAACATGTTAATCGCACCTCCTTATGATAATATTTTTGTCTTATTCCATATCCTCTTTTTCATCTAATCTCACCTTTTTGTTTTACATATATATGGGCACTACTTCTTTAAAGATAATCATTGTCCTTTAATATATATTAATCACCTATCTTCATAAAGTAGATCACTGCACTTTTTATTATATGAATCACACCACATACTTTCTAAATAGCGCTCAACTTTATCATATTAATTATCTTTCTTTTATGCTTAGTGCTCCTTATATGAGGTCGGCCATCATAGAGAGATTTTTACTTTGGCTTCTAAGGAGTCGGCTACTTTGGAGGTATAAACCAAATTTAAATTTAAAACTTATTCTTCTTAGCGCCAAAGGGATATCATATGGGTCAGCCCATAACACTATTTCTCCAACGTTTTTCTTATGTTTAAATCTTTAATTTAAACATGCAAGCTTCCCAATGATAACGTGTAACGGATAAACTCTTATTTTTTTTGTTCTCCAATGGGAATGTATAATGGATCATTCTTATTTGCCTTGACATCAATGACTTCATTTATGACTCCATGCCTTTGACATCAATGACACTGTATTCCAACAATCTCTTTCAATGATGTTGCCTTGCATTCAATCATATTGCTATGTTCATATCAATGACAACCATTTCCTATACTCTTGTCTATTCATTAATGATAACAACCATGACTACCTTTTTGACATCAATGACAACATGTCCAATACTAACAATGAAGGATAGGTCATAATTGCCCTTCTCATTGTTGTTTTCTTATATTCATTTTTAATAAATTATTTATTTCACCTTATTTGTGATGGAGTTCAATGTGTTGAACTATTAAACTAAATGTTAGTGGCTGAGAATACATTTAAAGAAATTGTTCTTGTTCTTTGATTTTTTTGCATCTTTCTTATGTATTTTTACATCTTGTCCTATTTCTTTAAACTAAAAAGATCAAAAAATGGAATAAAGTGTGGCTAATTTGAGTATAATTGGATCTTGCAGGGCTATTTCCAATCTTTGTTTTCATCTCTCCACAAAATATTTTGCTCTTTCAATATTAAGCACATTGTGCTACTAGCCACTAAAAAAGAAAAGTCTTTCTAGAAAAAGAAATGTAGGTTTGTAAAAATGTCAAGAGAACAAGTTTGAGGAATTTTTTTATACTCAAATGCCTCCAAAATGTCTACTTTATTTTTTCATCTAAGTTTGGATTCTACATAAAATCATATATACATAGAAAAACTTGTCTAGGAGCAAATAACATACTATTTTGTAACCTTAATCCCACTGGTTTTGGGTAGCTTAATGAAAGCAATAAAAATATGTAAATCGTGCCCTTCAAAGGTGCTTCTATGTTAGACAAGAAACTTGTACAAACCTCAAAAAATGGAGGAGAAAATAGATAGAACTCTTGCACACAAACTTTTTTGAATTATTTTCATCTTGCAGAAACACAAACTATTATAACAGTATTGTGCGTGTATATTTTTTACATAACACAAATACACATGAGAGAGCCTGTTGTGGTTTGACATCTCCTTTTCAAATATTAGATTGTGATTATTAATGGTCTTATGAACACATGATGTTTCTTTTCGGCAATGAGATCCTACCTGCATATAGCAAAGACTGACAATATTTTTCTTTTTCACAAAAAAAATTTAGTAGGTTTTAAACCCTTTCAATTTTTGTGTCCGTTATATAATTTTCATTTAATTTTTTTCCATATTTCTTGTGTTGAACATTTGTTTTTGTTGTTCATTGTAAAGTGATTGTCAAACCTTATCAAACTAATTGTAATCCTTAGTTGCTAATTAACTCATTAGTCTTAGTGATTTTTTAAACTATTCATTCCACTTTATTTTCTACATTTACATGAAAATGAGCTACATTTTTGTCCGATTGTTGTTATGTGTAAAACTTGTCTACAACTTATAGGATACTCTAATATTATTGAAAGGCTAGACTTCAGCGTGTCTAAAAACAACTTTGACTATAATCTAATTTTTGATCTTCAGCAAAATGACAGGTTGAGAAAATAGATTTGGACTACATGGATTTGGAAGGATTAAAGAAAATAAGTATTTTTGCATCAAAAGCAATTATTAAGCAGATTCCTCGACTTCTCAGTCTTCATCTAAAAAAGGCAAGTAAATTTCCCACTTTTGTGTCACACCAACAATCATTGGAGGGAAAAATAAATGAAACCAAAACTATGATCAAGTTCCAATTTAAGAAAGTAATATGTATGGGTGTTGTCGTGGGTAACTATGCAATGGAGGAAAAACAAATATTTTAGAATTTCCAGTTGAGTGTCAACTTTTGGGTGCCCTTACTTAAAAAATGGCAAAATGACATTGATTTCATCTTACTAGAAACCAATTACAGTGTTTTTATAGTAGTTGAAACATTAATTTCTATAGTTTTTAAACTTTCTAAGAAAAAATTAAAGGTCTTAAAGCATGAATACTTGATTTTATAATATCCTCATTGTGCATGATGGAACTATGAAAATTTTCCATAGTTTTGTCCCCAACTTTACAAAAATTTAGTTACAAGATTTCCATGATTAGGGTTCTTCTGCTAAAAAAATGTCCTGAGTAACCCAACACTGCCAAAAACCCTAACCCTTATAGTATTAAGTCAATAGTTGCACTTAGTCTAATTCTTTGGTGACTGTCTATTCCCATCACTATCCTTTTAAGTTCCCTTTTCATGTCATCCCTCAACGTTGCTTACCAACCCATCGCCAAACAAGTATCGTCTATAGCCCATGCCAAGGAAAAGCTTAGTATTTAAAAGAAAATTTGCCCGATTCATTACCCTTCATCTAATTCACAAAAGGTTATAGGCATGTCTGAGACTGGTCCTACTAATTAATTTTGTGCAGGTAGCGCATGCGGATTCATTTCTGCCATTCCACCCATGATAAATTGCAAAGGAAACTGGCCTCGGCGGAAATGCGAAAAGACTAAAAGCTAGCTGAAGACAATCCCGATTGGCATGAAGGTGGGTCCTAGGCACTACGTATCAATTTTTGTCTCAATTCCATCATTCCTCTATACACCATCAAAAGGTTTTCTGAGCGACTGCGGAATCGTAGAATTGAGACGCATGGCTTCCTCAAGGTGATGGGACTCTTATATTAAATACATGTCTCAGATGTGGCATCAAGTGGGACCATTTCAAGGGATGCTATGCCCAAGGTACAGTGATCCGACGGTTATCCACCATTCCGCCAAGATCATACCTCTGACCACATCCTTCATACGTGGAATAGCAGGTGTCGTCTTAACTGCACTATAGAAGGGACTTCTCCTTGGGAGTGTGGCTGGAAAAGGAAAACCCAGGTGGCATGATACTATTGAATGAAGTAAGTAGTATGGTCTGACCTGGAAAAGGGTCAAATTGGCACTGTCAATATGCGCCAGTAAGAATCAAGATCAACGGCCTAAATTCAAAATCATGTTAGAAGGATTCGTTGGCGCTGAACCTGACTAAGTTGAATATCAAAGCATTAACTACTCAGGCATGTGTGGGGTCTTCATCACTGCCACTTCTGAGGAATTTAGTAACAGAATGATTTGGCTTATGCAAGCTTGACCTTTGGAAATCTGTGCCTTTACAAGAAATGACTTTTCATCTATTGTGTGATGAAATTTGATGTGATGACAGGGGTTAATTGGGAGAACCAAGACACCTGATCTGGCAAAATTCAATACAAGAAGTGATGTTTTCAAGTTATGCAAAATTATGAAAAGTATCTTTCTATTCAATTATGGCAATCTTTGATAGATTTCTATTTATGGCAGAAATATACTGAAATGACTGGAAATTAATACACCACAGATGGGTGGATGTATACTTACATCCCTTAATTTCTATAAATAGGCAAATGTTGATGTTGCAATCCATACTATCTAAAGATATTCTAACAGTATGGTGTTCCCTTGCTCTTATGTGTTCTGTCTACTCCCCTATTCTTTAGGATTTTCTTCCTTGTTCTCATGGCTCTCAATCTGTCCCTACAGAATTAGGACTTGGAATTATCTCTTATGGAATAGGTGGTGCATGGAAAATTAGAGATTAGCAGCAGCATCCATTGTAACATTGTAATTTCTTCTCCCTTCTCTTATCTCATCTAACAGTGGGTTCTGAGGGGTATTCTTCCTACTCCAATAGTTCCTTATTTCTGTGAGTTAGCAGATTCCCTTCTGAAGTTGAGAAGCTTCTCATCTTCCTCTAGCCCTCCCTTACATCTAATTTTCCTAACAGAGCATTAACTCTAGGTGTAAGGAGATTGGCCCCTCAGATGAGACAAATGAGGGATGGGAGAAGAATTGTTGCTATTGCTGCTATTCTCTTGGCTTGGCTCCCATTACTTTTGAGGCAAGCCAGGTGTGGATTCCCCAAGTTTCTGATTGGTTGAAATTGCATGAAACTTTGAGACTTGGAGGGAGAAATCTCACCTATGCAATGGAACCTGGAAATAGTGAAGGATGTTCTGTCATTCTAAATTTTCTTTCAATATTGTTCCTTGCACATTTTCTCATTCCATGGCATGAGGTTTGAAAAGGTAGAGAAATCAAGGCTCTCATTCAACACCTTGATGACGTTTGAGGAGTACCTGGCTTTACCGGGCTCTAGCATTTCATCCATCATCAAAGGCCCGGCTCCTTTTCCCACCAACATGGACGCTGATCACACAGTTGTGGAGTGGTTGCACCAGCCTCTTTAGCTACATCTGTTGGTTACAAAACAATTGTAACTTCTTTTGTCTTAAGGCCTGAAGCTTGTTTTCCCCGTATTTCTATAAAAGGGGATTCAAGGCTTGGAAAAAGATATTGGTTTGAGGTCATATTTTCTAGCTTTAGTCTGAAAATAGGGATCAATCTAGTCAGGGAGGATTTGTAAATAAGTTTGTTTTTCTACAATAGAATTAGTTGTCTATTCTGAGGTTTCCAATTTAAGTCTTCCAGTTTCTTGATAGAATTATTGTAAGCTATAATGCTAGTTATTGAACAGTTTATTTTACAAGTTTTGTTGAGTTTTGGAATCCATTGTCTCCTACTTCATGTATACAGTTTCATATCATGAATAATATTTGGTTGAAGAATCATCTTTATTCATCAACACAGTCTTTCCTATGTTGGCATATTTCTCTCATGTCTTTTACTCAAGGGGTAATGTAAAAATTGCTATTGGAAAATATTAAATGTGATTCGGGTATACAGGGATAACTAAGTAAGGTTGATTTCAAAACTAGTAGAGTATTTTCAATGTAAGGCATTGTTGTATCTTTACAATAAACTGAGGTTTCTTACATTACTGCTTGTTTAGTTTTTATCATTTTAACCTTTTTGACTCCTTGGCCCAATGGATAGGCACTGATCTATTTCATGGATACTATACTGAACTTATGCCCCTCTGGTTATCCTCAAAGTATTTTCAATCCAAATATTTTCCTTTCCAGCAATAGGCTTTTAGGATATTTATTTTGATTAATTTATGTCTTGCATGTTCCTCTGCAAAGAATAAGATATAAGCTTAAAGAACCTAGCCAATCCTCACTTTATCATACATTTTTTCAAGCAGCCTATAAGGAACATATCTGTAATATAAACAAAGTTGACCATCTAATATCTCTAGAAAACCCTATCCCTTTTGAGTAGAACGTTGTTAGCCCCAAGATAGGAATACATCAGATAGAAGAAACAACCAGAGAATTAGAAATAAGTCCATTTTACAAATAGGAACACCCTCCTAGGTTTTGCAGAGCCTAAAGTGTAGAGGAAGAACAAGGGGACTGAGAAAAGGGCCTCCTCTCCTTAAATCTCATATTCGTTGGCCAATCCCTCAAGGCAGATTGATCATTAATAAGTGGCTATTTTATAGATTTGTTGTGAGAATCAGGTTGGGAATTTAAAACAACCAACAAATTGGCGACTCTACTGAGGAATTTTAGTTATAAATGTCAAGATCAGTCCAGTGGTCTATCATGGGTACTTAGAGTTAGTATATGAACAAAGAAGCTCATATAAGGGGACTCTACTTACATTCTTGAAGCTCATGATTAAAAGGCTTGTGTCCAGTTGAGCCACCAATAGATTAGTGACTCTACTAGGGAGATGAAATAAGAACTGTGTCTTATCCAAAGAACTTAAATCCCTTGCAAAAAATGCCAATAGTTTATAAGATTCAAAAGGAGTGTCTGTCTATTCAAAGTCTCCTCATGTTTTCTGACTTTATAGAGTTATATTTTCAAGCTAAGAGATCTTCGATAAGTGGTTAGAAGGACAGAAGTTTGTTGGATCATATTCCTTTCAAAGGAAAGGATGGTGACTCTACCATAAAATTTTCCATTCACAGTAATGATAGATGTAGGACTGTTACATAAAGTCTTATATGTCAAGGTATTTTGTGTAACCCTATTGTGAAACAGGGTTCAAAGGCTAGTCCTGAAAAGGAGATAATATATTCCTCTACAAAAAATAGAGGTGGAGACTCTATGAGAAAGGATCTAGTTATGTAGTCTAGTATTATTGATTTTGTATAACAAAATTTGCACCAAAGGCAAAGGGCTCTTTTCAGGTATTTTACCAAAACTTCAGAATACATTCCTAGAAATTTAGAAATGTATAAGCAACAATCACATGTCTTTTATCAAAATGTGTTTGTCATGGATAGATACGGGGCAATTAACTTCAACAATATTTGGGGATTTCCAAACCCTATACCCATGGAAGTTAGAAATCAGATAACTCAATTCAACAATGACATATCCAAAACAACTAGTAACCATTTACAATATTTTTGTGACTTGATGGGAGATTGTGAAATAGATCATGAGGATATAGTCATAAAATTGTTTGTTCAAACTTTTAAAGGAGAAGTTAGAGATTGGTTTGCATATTTGCCTAGTCAATCTATCTTTTCTTGGAAGGATTTAAAATTTGCTTTCATGGAGCAATTTGGGGAAAGAATAGATGTAGGTATATTGATCAAGGAACTCATGTAGATTGAGAAGGAAGATAAGGAATCAATCCCAGCTTTCAATTTGAGATTTGCTAGAATAGTGAGGGAAATTCCTAAAAATATCAGACCCAATGAGGCTATGTGTCTGATCATATATTTACGTGCATTCAATAAAAAGGACAATTATAGACTGAGAGATAAGAACCCTACTTCCATAAGGCAAGCATATTCTCTAGCCATAAACATAGAGAATAATTTGAAGCACACAGAGATAAAGGGATGTGAGTCGGTAGAAAATGGGTATAAAAGGAACAATGGATCCATTTATCCTCCCATTTGTCAAGACAGTAAAAAAATGGACTATTCATGTAAAGCCATGCCAAAAAAAGCAAGCTACAGAACTCAGTATAATAAAGAGGATAGGGACTATGATCAAAAAAGAGAAATTCAAAATACTCCTGCTACTCATCTCTCCCTTCAATATCAGAATAAAAGAAAATCCCCAGAGCCTTACAAGACAGCTTATGAAGTAGTGGACATTACGATACACAAGGATATATCAGTCATGGAAGTCCCTTTGATTTATGAACAAAATGAGGATATTTATCAAAATCTCCTAAAGAACTAGCCTGCTTTGAGTCTAAAACTCGGGAAGGATTAATCCTTGTCAATCATATAGAGAACAATGAGCAATTATCAGGATGCTCATGTCAAGATGAGGGCAGTCCTGAATCAGATAATGACACTTGCTATCAAGATAGTGACAATGAAGATTGTACAAATGAAATGCATATCAGAGACAATCCATTATATGATGAGCCTATATATTCGTCAATAAAAGAAGATATGGAGCCTTATGAATGCATAGAGAATCCACTCTTTGACCAAATTCCCAAAGGAACTAATGACGAAATATTAGTTCTACATCCAAAGGTATGTGGGGAAACAAACACTATATTTAATAATCAGGGCCTAAATCTCTAGCCTAATAGTGTTTCCCAATCTTGTATTCAGCATCAGAATGAAGTACCAAATCATAAGGAAGAAAATAAAAGCAGAAAGCTAGATTTCAAAAGGGAAACGGAGTATGATTGTTTCAGGTTTGACATTGATATGGGAGAATGTAAAAGATCCCCTGCTACCAATTATAATATAGATTATAATTCCTTTTGTTTTCTAGATATATGTGAAGGGCAAAAATCTGAAGATAATGATGTTTTTACATGGCTAGAAACAATTGAATTAAATGATGAATCTTTTTCTAATAGCATCATGCATCAATTGTTTATGATTCAAGATGATGGAAGAAGTTATGGGGAGGATTCTCCAAAAGGTTATCTGAATATCTATGTAAGGAACATATGGGTTTTCAATGAGGTTTTCCAAAATAGTTTAACAAAGTCATTGGAAAAAAAATTTGATAGAGGCAGGTCGGATGTTTTTTCTACATAATGGCCTGAGGTCATTATGTGTTTGGTCTACTCCTCGAGAGTTGTTTTGTGATCTCACTCTGTTCATAATTGAACAGGCATCCCCAACTAGAGCCACTAATGGAACTATGAAAATTTTCCATAGTTTTATCCCCAACTTTGCAAAAATTTAGTTACAAGATTTCCATGATTAGGGTTCTTCTACTAAAAAATGTTCTGAGTAACCCAACTCTACCAAAAACCCTAAACCCTTGTAGTATTAAGTCAATAGTTGCACTCAATCTAATTCTTTAGTGACTGTCTGTTCCCATCACTATCCTTTTAAGTTCCCTTTTCATGTCATCCCTCAACGTTGTTTACTGGCCCCTCACCAAACAAGTACCATCTATAGCCCACGCCAAGGAAAAGCTTAATATTCAAAAGAAAATTTGCATGATTTGTCACCCTTCATCTAATTGGCAAAAGGTTATAGGCATGTCTGAGACCGGTCCTAATAATTAATTTTGTGCAGGTAGCACATGCGGATTCATTTCTGCCATTCCGCCCATGATGAATTGCAAAGGAAATTAGCCTTGGTGGAAACGCAGAAAGAGTGCCAGCTAGCTGAAGATCATCTCAGTTGGCATGAAGGTGGGTCCCAGGTGTTACGTATCAGTTTCTGTCTCGATTCTGTCATTCTGCTATACTCCATCGAAAGGTTTTCTGAGCAACCACGGAATCACAGAATTAAGACACGTGGCTTCCTCAAGGTGATGGGACTCTTATATTAAGTACATGTCTCAGACATAGCATCAAGTGGGACCATTTCAAGGGATGTTATGCCCAAGGTACAGTGATCTGATGATTATCTGCCATTCTACCAAGATCATACCTCTGACCACATCCTTCACACATGGAATAGGGGGTGCTGTCTTAACTACACTATGGAAGGGACTTCTCCTCGGGAGCGCAACTGGAAAAGGAAAACCCAGGTGGCATGATATTATTGAATGAAGTAAGCAGTATGGTCTGACCTAGAAAAGGATCGAATCGGCACCGTTAATATGCGCCAGCAAGAATCAAGATCAACGACCTAAATTCAAAATCATGTTAGAAGGATTCATTGGTGCTGAACCTAACTAAGTTACATATCAAAGCATTAACTGCTCAAGCGTGTGCGGGGTCTTCACCACCTCCACTTCTGAGGAATTTAGTAACAAAATGATTTGGCTTATGGAAGCTCAACCTTTAGAAATTTGTGCCTTTACAAGAAATGACTTTTCATCCACTGTGTGATGAAATTTGATGTGATGACAGGGCTCAATTGGGAGAACCAAGACACCTAATCTGGTAAAATTCAATACAAGAAGTGATGTTTCCAAGTTATGCAGAATTATGAAGCCTTATCTTTCTGTTCAATTATGGCAATCTTTGATACATTTCCATTTATGGCAGAAATATACTGAAATGACTGGAAATTAATACACCACAGATGGGCAGATGTATGCTTACATCCCTAAATTTCTATAAATAGGCAAATGCTGATATTGCAATCCATACTATCTAAAGATATTCTGACAGTATGGCATTCCCCTACTCTTATGTGTTTTGTCTCCTCCCCTGTTCTTTAGGATTTTCTTCCTTGTTCTCATGGCTCTCAATCTGTCCCTATAGAATTAGAAGGACTTGGAATTATCTCTTATGGAATAGGTGGTGCAGGGAAAATTAGAGATTAGCAGCAATGTCCATTGTAATGTTGTAATTTCTTCTCACTTCTCTTATCTCATCTGACAGTGGGTTCTAAGGGGTATTCTTCCTGCTCTAGTAGTTCCTTATTTCTATGAGTTGGCAAATTCCCTTCTAAAGTTGAGAAGCTTCTCAGCTTCCTCTACCCCTCCCTTACATCTAATTTTCCTAACAGAGCATTAACTCTAGGTGTAAGGAGATTAGCCCCCCGGAGGAGACAAATGAGGGATGGGAGAAGAATTGTTGTTGTTGCTGTTGTTATCTTGGCTTGGCTCCTATTACTTTTGAGGCAAGCCAGGTGTGGATTCCCCAAGTTTTTGCTCGGTTGAAATTACATGAAACTTCAAGACTTGGAGGGCGAAATCTCACCTGTGCAATGGAACCTGGAAATAGTGAAGGAGGTTCTGTCATTCTGAATTTCCTTTCAATATTGTTCCTTGCACGTTTTCTCATTCCATGTCGTGAGGTTTGAAAAGGCAGAGCAATCAAGGCTCTCATTCAGCACCTTGATGATGTTTGAGGAGTGCCTGGCTTTAACGACCTCCAGCATTTCATCCATCATCAAAGGCTTGGCTTCTTTTCCCGCCAACATGGACGTTGAGCACACAGTTACAGAGCGGTTGCACCATCCTCTTTAGCTGCATCTATTGGTTACAAAATAGTTGTAACTTCTTTTGTCTTAAGGCCTAAAGCTTGTTGCCCCCTTATTTCTATAAAAGGGGATTCAAGGCTTAGAAAAAGATATTGGTTCAAGGTCATATTTTCCAGCTTTAGTCTGAAAATAGGGATCAATCTAGTCAGGGAGGAGTTGTAAATAAGTTTGTTTTTCTACAATAGAATTAGTTGTTTATTCTAAGGTTTCCAATTTGAGTCTCTTCTGGTTTCTTGATAGAATTATTGTAATCCATTCTGTAATCCATTCTCTAGAGTGGCATTTGGGAGAACTTCCAGGATTTAAAAGATATGTATTTACCTTCTCAATTATATAAATTGTTTTGAGATTGAATTAATATATTTTGCATAGTTCATCTTTATAAAAATCATTGTTATTTACTGGTTTATATCTTCAAATAAGAATTAATATCATTTATTTATTACAATATAATTTAGATTATATTTCACTGTGCATTTCATTTACTTAAGAAATAATCTTGATTTGATAAATAAATATTTATTATTTATCTTTTCAAAACTTTATTCCCTTTACTGTATATTTGAATATTAAGATTAATAAATAATCAATCTTACTTATTTTATAGAAATTAATCTATTGTGGTTTTCTATGTTGTGGGAATAAAGAGGCATCACATTTAGTATCAGAGCTAAATTTCCTATTAAATTGTGATTTTTTTTTATAATCCAATTAACTTTCTATTAAAATTTTCATTTATTAATCTCAATCAAAAAAATAAAAAAACTGTGCAAATATTCATCTACAGATTGTTGTCCATGTTGACATTTCAAAAGTTTCAAACCATCGTCCTTGTTAGAAACAAATGTTTTGAATATGCACTTTAATTCCTGCTACACTCACACAAGATTGGAAAAATTATTTCAGAGATTAGGGAATTGTTCACTGCTTTGAAAATTAGACAAAGTGGCTCTAAAATGAGCAACTAACATTCCTTCAAGATCCTACTACTTTGCCATGGAAAAAATTAAACTACAACGATGACTTGGCTTGCTGAAATTCTCATATAATAGCTGCAAAATGCCTGATTCAACATATTAAAATGTTATAAGGAGTTGAAAAAAGGTCATTCATATTAAGAATGCATTGCAGGCCGTTTGAACATGCAACATTTTTTTTTTAATTAGAACCATTCTAGCTAAACCAGCACACCACATAGCACAAATGAATCACCCAGAGACTTGCATAAGGACACAACATACTGGAAGCATACTGTACAAAATTAGTCCTTGCAAAGTTTTGAAATTGTTTGGCCTTTTATTCAAAATGTGATGGATATGATACCGGGCTATAGATAGTTTGCCACTGTTGTTAGAGATGAACCAGCTTTGGTAATGAATGTTGTTTTAACTGATTGCCTAGATATAGTACCTGTAATATCTGATAGAGGCCTTGTTGGGGTCTATCATGGTTGGTGGGGATCCTTGAGTGCTTATATGCAAACATATGATCATTTGCAGGCAGATCATCTCTTTAGTAATTTGGCATTTTAATGAAATATGAT
Source organism: Cunninghamia lanceolata (assembly GCA_027924645.1). Taxonomy (NCBI): domain Eukaryota; kingdom Viridiplantae; phylum Streptophyta; class Pinopsida; order Cupressales; family Cupressaceae; genus Cunninghamia; species Cunninghamia lanceolata. Next base: position 12,738,733 of record BSBN01000584.1, on the reverse strand, counting down.
GTATATAAATATAGAAATGGATAGAATCTCAAAGCCACAAGGGTGGGTTATAGATCACAACACATTACCAATGGTGTAGATTTTTCATTTGTAATGTGCTCTTTGAAATGGCTCACTACTACTCAAATCATAGATAAAAACAAGAAGCTTATTGTTGCTCAGAGAGATCGATGGCATCCATCAAAGCAATGAGTAGATGGGATATTGGTAGACATGTATGCATAGTGTGGATGCATGGAAAATGGGTTGTGAGAAAAATACATAAGGGTTAATGTCATTTTCATAGCTAATGAAATGTTTTTTAGAAAAAAAATATGTTTTACAAAATTGAATATCTTGTATTGGCCAGCCTCTAATTTGCATACATCACTGTAAGTGACAAAAGGTCCCACCCTTAGCCATGAAACCATGGGACAAGTGATTGGCCAAGTATCACGACAAGAACACAAGGACAAGCAAGGGTAATTAATGCATCATCTCAAAGATCCAGCACAACAAAATAGAGTTTTTTCCAAACATTCATTTTCCCTATGTCTAAATCTATGGTAGCAAACAATATCAACAACAACATCAAACTAGAAACTCTAATGTCAATATGTAGTAAGTTTCCATGCATGCACCTGAATACTAATGCTTAAGGGATTGGATAGATGTAAAACATTATAAACTGTAACTTACTTTGGATTGTGTTATGTGAGCATGATCATTGTCTTAAGGAGGTACTGGATATTTCTAAGCATTTACACAATCTGAGTAGGGATAGAACTTTAGCCCTATCATTCATTCAAAAAATGAGGAGAGTTGCTCAACCCAATAGAGATGGATGCTTAATGTTTACATTAGTGTATTACTACTAAACATTAGTTTGCAACGATAATAGACAATGTTTTTTTTTTTCATAGAACATACCCAACAACTTGTGTTTTCAATAGAATTATCTTGCAAAGTGATACATAACATTGACTCAAAAGTTTGGAATAGTTTTTCCCAAATGTTTCCATTTCTAAATGCAATAAGCTCATTTTTTTTAAATGTTATACTATCTTCATGATATATATTAGAGTTTGCAGCAACTAACTTTCAAAACATTCTGCACCATTGTTGCCAAAAATGAGTATTAGAATGTTGCTCTAGGAATCACCTCGTAGGATTTAGGTCCAGAGCACACCATTGTAGGAGAAAACATCCTTATATTTTTGCAAAAACCTAAACCAGTTGTGAAAATACTATCAAATACTAGTACAAACCTAAAACTGTCATGAAAACAAAATTACCCTTTAAGTAAATATTTAAGAGTGAAATGTTTAGTTTGTAATATTGTAAAGCAAGGCATAGTTGTTTTCAGTGTCTTTGTTATAAAATATAATTAAAATTTCAGGAATATGACAAGGGAATGTTTTTGTGTCAAACTTTGTATATGCGTGTTTTTTTTAAATAGGGTATGCTTTAGTATTTGAAGGATAATTTTAAATAAATTTCTATTACAATAAAATGTCTTACAAGTAAAACTATTGTTATATAAATTTAGAAAACCTAATATATATGATAATAGAAACTTAAATTACTCTAAGAAATAGTTTCACCTTGTTGTTTTCTCTATTCTTGTAGGGGGGTATATACGTTATTGAGGTAAATATTGAATATTAATTACTAACTTGTATAATATGTAGAGTTATTTGGGCCACTTTAAAATATTGGTTAGAAAATATATATTATATGTAGAGGAAAAGATTGACTATTAAATAAGTTATAATATTTGAAGTTGAAAATTGACCAAGGGAATTAAATATTAGTTTTTCTTGGAAACATAGTTATATATAGATATAAGTATGTCATAAAGTGTTAATGATATCAATACTTAAATTTTGTTGTCCCAACCTTGACTGATTCAAACTATTGGGAATGGTCATCTAAAGCATATCAAGTCCATGTCTACTTCAATGAAAAGCATACTTGTTATACATTATAAGTTGAAGAGCATAACAAATGCTAGTAGTAAAACTTTAACATTTGTGTTTATTTAAATATGTAGAGTTAAATGAGCTCCTAAGTTTTGTAAATTGTTTGTCCTTGTATAAACTTATTATAGATAAGTATAACAATGTTTGGATTGTATGGAGAAATTAAACACCATAAAAATCTCGTTGAAAGAAAACTAATATAGGATTTGATAAGTGTAGGGTGGAGTACATGCATGATAGATATTAGCCACATATGTTTAGTAAGGAATTTATAATATTAAGTACTATACATGTTAATTGACAAGATCATGATGAGGGTAGTATTTATTATATTTTGGGAAACAAAAAATTATTTATCCTGACTAGCTAATCAACATGTTTTTATTAAAGGAACACTAGGACTAGAGAATTGGTTATGACTATCCCTAGTTAAAATGTGTAATGCCCCACCATGCAACCCTAAAGATAAGTTTAATTAAGCAATAAAAAGGTGAAAAAAAAAAATTCTATAGAAGTGGTAATAACAAAACATAACATGGTCTAATAGCAACAAATTAAACTAACATCTCTAGGGATTACATAGCTGCATTATAGAAATATAACAAGAACCAACAATATACATAGTTTAATCAAATACACCAACTAGCATCTTTCATTACGACATCCAAATACATCAAGAAGTTTGCATTAAGATTACAAGTACAAAATAGTATATCTTACAAGAGGAATTACATAGTTTCATTGATACATAAGCTCTCTTTCTGGATACATCAATTACATAATGATTTCTTTTGATACAAAAGATCTAAATACAAATAGTACAAATATTTGTTTTCGATACAGGTGCAAAACTGGAATCAAGAGAGATACATCTTCTTTACACACGAGCCACGATGCTAGAAAATCAATGGAATAAAGCACAACCACCCAACCATGTGGAACATTGAGGTCCACCCCCCGTGCTAGGAGATAACAATGAGGTTCCACTAAGTCAAAGATCACAAGGAACAAATAAGCAGATACAAAATCGACACAGAAACACAAATCAACAATGACTACCACTACTCCAGAGGCAACATCAGAAGAAAACAAAAAGGAAGTAACTAAGCTGCAGTAGGAAGAGTGTCATCACATGGTCCTAGCATGGGTTATCCTGGCTATCTCTCTCTAGAAATTGCCCCCCATCTATGGTTATCCTAGAGACCTCTCTCTAGCAACCGGCCCCATAGGGTGACACATGCGGAACCGACCATCCTTTCATGAAGATAAGGAGGTCGATCTTGCCAACCAGGCCTTCTCATCCCATCCTTAGCCTAAGAAAGCGCTATAGGCCTAGGTGAGGCATCATAATTATCTTATTATGTGTTTAACTACCCAACCCAACTAGGTTAATTATTATGTTATCACTTGATTACAACTTTCATGGGGTTATCCAAGCAGCCACTTTGGGCATCGGCCCCACCATGAAAGCAACTCTCCTACATACAACTAGTACCCCTATCAAGATAAAAATAGAAATCACCAAAATGACATGTATGATAATGACACTGCAAGGCATCTATCCTTTTGCATACAAATCCTATCTCAAGGACCAACTCTTGAATCATTGTCCCAAAACTTCTAGTTGAAACAATCATGACAACCATAAACAACATGAAACCAAAGCAAGGCATGGGTCATATTGCTCCCAAATTACAACCAATTACATAAACCAACACAATATTTTATTCCATGCTCAATAGAATAATGAACCCCAACATTTAAGAAGGACTCTACAACCACATCATGAACATGACATCAACATGAGTTCAAGACAAAACCACAAGAGTAGGTACTCTGAGCAAGGCATTACCCATCTTGCACATGTATCATACTAACATGAAATAGGAGACAATATTACAAGAGTGCGTTTCATTCAACTCACATTCACAGCCTCCCAGGCCTCTGGAAACACTTCTACAACACTTGACATCATTAAAACATTATGGTCATACCTCACAATCACTTCCATGACACATCATAAACCAAAATCCCTCATCAATGCTTCAATAACAAAACTACAAATGTAACATATGATCTGATGCACTAATTTAATGGTCTTAGAGCATGTAACATTATTTCAAGCATGATAAATCATCTAACAACATAAGATAGCTCTATCCCAACAATGTAGAATAATAATAACTTGAAAGGGTTACCAATTATTCTATAACAGAAAATTCAGTCAAACAAGATACTACCCATTATTGGACTAAACCTCTTTCTACACTAATGTGGATCTTATTAAAATTCTTGACTAGATCTAAAATAACAATTCAATATTTATAATATGATAAATTTTACCTAAGCATCTAACTCCACTTTATATACTATATAATACTCATTAATTAAATAAAACTTGGTAAATAAATATTCTAATTAATTACAAATTGAATAATACTTTTTAATATTCTTATATTTAAAATATGCAACAAAAATATCAATATCCACACCCAAAATTTAAATCACATCTACATTCAAATCTTTTAAATGAGGCATCAAATAATAAATCAATAAAATATTTTAAAAGGATTTGACTTTTTATTTATAAAGTAATGCTTAAATATAACATATCCCTAAATAACAGGGATGAAATAAAATAATACTTAAATATAACACATCCCTCAATAATAGGTATTTGATTTCTCATAAATAAAATATCTCTTAAATATAACACATCCCGAAATAATAGGGATTTGATTTCTCATAAATAAAATATCACTTAAATATAACCCATCCCGAAATAATAGGGATTTAATTTTTTCATAAATGAAATATCACTTAAATATAACACATCCCGAAATAATAGGGATTTGATTTTTCATAAATGAAATATAATAATACTTAAATATGACACATTACTAATAATAGAGATTTGATTTGAAATATAAAAATACTTAAATATAACACATCCTAATAATAGGGATTTGATTTTTCTAAAAAAAATACTAAAAAACATAAAACACATCCATAAAGCTATTCTTCCCTATTAAATAGGGAGTTGATATCACACGTTCAAATAATAAATAAAACTTAAATTAAAACACTAATCTATTAAAGGACAAATTTAAAGATAATTAAACTTTATAATTAACATTATGCAATAATACTTAATATTTAGCTAATAAGGTTTAATCAATATTTAGTTACTACATAATAAATCTATTAACTAACTAAACTTAAAATAAGTTATAACATTCTTATCTAACTACCACTTCAAAAAAATACATTTTCCAAGAACAAGTTGAACAAAATAATGATTCTAGTATTCAACTAACACTAATGTTACCTCTATATGACTATTAACTTTTTAACAACAAACTTTTCTAAAAACAATCTTCCAGAATAAAACAATAATTTTGTATACAATACTCATATAACAAGAATTAGATTCTAAACTAATACTTAAAACTTTCTAGGAAATTTAATTAAAGTCCACATTAAATTATTATTAATTTTGTGAGAACTCCATAATATAACTACAAATTTTATTTTCTAAATATAAAAATTACTACAAAGAATAGTTAAATTATTAATTACCTAACTCAACACAAAAAGAGAATTTCTATTTCTAACTTAATGCATTATTTCCTATTAACTAAATCTACAACCTATGAGAATCCCTAAGTTTTCTCTAGTTAAACTCAGAGATTTTGTTGATTGACAAAATTGCTAAAAAGATTAAAATATCTATCTACATATTCAATCTACAAAAGAATTCATATTGAACAATAAATTAAGTTTTCAGGCAAGAAAAAAAATGATGAAGGTGGCTGAACCAGGCAACCAAATTTCATAGCCAAGAGCCAAGGATCAAAGGAATTTAATTCGGGTAAATAAAATTCATTGTTTTAAATGCATAAACTACAAACTAAAATTTATTGTTTTAAATTTAATATACAAGTTTTAAGGTGTAAAAGCTGAAATTCTAATATCTCTTATCCTAAATTTCATTAGGTTTATAGATACTAAAATTTCAAATGCCATTTTAGACATGATTCAATGCATATGGAGGTCGTACAATGTAGCCAGGCAGGCTGGAGGAAAAGAAAGTATTTAAGAGTTTTGATAAAATGAAATCATCTTTATTAGTCTTATTTCAGCAAGTGTTCAAAGAATCCCATCAAATGGCAAGAGATTATAGATAAATAGAATTTGTTTGATAGAATGCAGAAATTGAGTTTTCTTTTGATAAAAAGAAATTGGCATTCTTAATTTGTTACAGGAATGCAACCACAGAAAATGATTTAATTTCTACTAGAGCCAAAAGATTTCATTTAACTAAGGTGTCTACAAGCAATATGAGAGGAATAGATGTGAAGAAAGATAGATAGGTGTGAAGATGATTCAGAGTAAGGTTTCTTAAAATGTCACAATGGGTGGTTGAAGAGAATATTCAAGCGAATGCAAATGGCAAGATTAATAATAATGGGGTTATAGAAAAGAATATATACTCATCAAGCATATAGAGCAATCATTTCAGTTGATGGGAGAAACTTGCATTTGATTGCAGATGGAATTGTGAGGATCACACTTCAATCAGAATTTGACCAATCATAAAATTGCATAGACTACTCACATACAGGAGTTTTCTTCATATACAGACAAGCAAAAGAAATTTTATTTAAAACATACCCAGAAATTCTTCAGACTTCTCTTGCTCCCTTCCTCTCTTCCTCCGCCAATTCCTCTTTTTTTTCCTCAAACTTCTGTGCATCTTTTCCAAGAACTCTCCCCTCAAAATAAACTTCCCAAAACCAAAAATAGACTCCATTACTAACATCCACTATCCAAAAATTTAAATGCATTTGAATATTTTCAAATCTTGAAAATTATTTTCAGCAAACACTTCCTCAAAACAATTAATGACAATATCAAAATAATATCTTCCAGCCCAAAATAGACAAAACAATCAAATCCCACTACCTCCATTCTCTCCATTTCAAACCTTCACAACCCCAAAATTAATTGCATTCATAACACCACTAACTGGAATATTTTCAAATTTCGGACAACCCACTCTAACAATAAATTTAATGGCAAAATAAATAAAATCTCACATGACAAATAAAATCAATAAAGTACTAAATATTAACAATATTATTATTATTGCTAGCTTTCAAAGCTACTAATTTAATTTAATATAAAAATCAACTAATTAATATTCTCATTTTTCTACATTAATTAGATAACTTATATATATATATATATAACTATTAATAAATCTCCAACAAATACACATTGACTATATAACCAAAATGATCAAACATCAACACATCTATACACATAAATCACTTATTCTATAAAATGAACTAAACGACTATAATCAACTTAATACCTTGGTCACTAAGTTCAATAAAATGAACCTTAAACTACAATAAACAAACAATAACGACCACATACTAAAGGATGACCAACACCTAAGGACAAGTACCAACTGAGACAAACTAAAGATATTGGCTGATAGAGGGAACCCCATGTTATCTCCCATCCACATTATCCATTGGTGTAAAGGCACACATATATATAATCATCCAACAGGCACACTATGACAGGGAATCACAGCGTAATAGGGTACTCAACATGAGTAATACTACACTGTCCCTTCACAAAACACATCAAAAATATCCACATTAACCAAGTTCATAAACAACCTGATAACACATCATCAAATAGTCGCATAAATCACATACTAAACTAATCTACATAATCAATTAACCCATAAATGATCACATCATAAGCATAATGTATTAATCATAAACATCAACAGTGCCATCATAATAACCATCAATGAGTGTCATCAACTACATCAAAACAGTAAACCTACCTTCAACATGTCTAACATACCCTAAGTATTTTGAGTATGTTGCCTTCATCTTCATGCTTCATAGTCCGACCACCTGCACATACAAGGTGAAACTAGAGGGGCACTACAAAATGAGACCTGCGGAATTCAACCCATTAAATTATTTGGAATACATGGAACATTATGGATTGGAGAAATCTACAAACACAGAATCTTGTTAAATGAAGAATGAAACATAATGATGGATGATTGTTACATGTATTTTTCTTTGTGCTCTATGGAGTTGATTAATTAGTGGAATGAGGTAGTGATACTATGCTTATTGTTAGAAAAAACAACATCTAGATTTATTACAAAAGCCTAACCTAGATTACCTAATGGACCCATAACCTTTAGGTCCCAGGATCATTTTTTCACCTCTTAAATTTGGTACAATATGATGTTGCTTTTGGAATGAGTTGGATAGAATGAAACAATATTTTTATACAATATGAACCCAAAAATATCATTTTAGGATCAGACCTAGGGACAGACAAATCTTACAGGAGGAGAGATCATCTATAATTACAAATATAAATATGAATATTATACAAATTTGATTTTGAAAAGAGAAAGTAGTTCATGGTACAAGATGAATATTTTTTTAAGAATGTTATATATTCCACAAATTTGAAATTCAAACCAAGCCTAGGTTGTTAAAGACTTATTAGTATTTTGACAAAATAAACTAAAACATCGACTCAAACCAAATCAAACATGTGAACATAGTCGAAGGTCTTGAATGAACAACATACTTGAGCTCTTTATTGTACTACGATGTAATCAACTTACACATCCTAGGCACATGGATATTTAAATGGAATTCTTGTTGGCTAATTAGAAAAGACAACCTATATTCGAGGCCAAGGCATGATGAACTTGACCTAATAAAACAATCGTTACTGTTACAAAATTGTCGATTCAAATGTTACATAGTTGGTACAAATTGTTTCTCATTATTGAATGCATATATTGGTTATTGTAGACTTACAACTAAAATGGGTGCATCTTGGGAACTTTAAAATGATGCTATTATTCATGTATTGTATGTTTTAATCCATGAGTGTAACTGATATATGAGTTGAAGGCTCCAAGGGAGTAGACAAATTGAGAAACCATTTTAAGATAATTTTTTAGATCATTAATTGAGATTTGGATTTGGATGGCCAATCCAAAGACTCTAAATTGAGATGATATAATTTATTTATTTTATAGGAGTAGACATAATTAGGTGGTTGAGAAATCAATCTATGTGAGTGGTAATAATTTGTTAATGCCTTGTTTTCTAAAGTACCTTAGAGGATTATGTGTATTTCCTTTCATTTTATTTTGTTATGTTATTGGACTTGATCAACCCAATAACAGTATACATGTTCTTTATGCATTATTATATGGAAAGAGAGGATAGTCATGTAGTCTAGAATGCGTGATTATCATCTTGGAATATATAAGTATGTAAGTGGCGAATGGTGGGTGAATGCATAGTATGAGATATGTATGTTATTTACTAAGGAATACATGAGTGACCAAATTGACAAGTTATTAGGGAATTTAATGTTGTTATATGGAGCCTAATCAGACTCAAAGGTTAAATTTACCCCACTTTTATCAGCGTGGTTTCCCCACTTTTATCGACACGGTTTACCCTATTTTTGTAACCGACATAAGCTTGATAAAAGCAACTAAGGGTTAGGGTTTCTATTGATATTGTATTGTAGCATTTTGTAGTGGTGTTGAGTTACAGGGATTGTTGGTTGTAATCGGTTTAATTTACTAGATAATAATATTAGACTCTCTGTTTGGTGGATGTAGCCTGAGTTTGGGTGAACCACGTTAAAACTTGTCTCTCGCTGTCATTATTTCTATGTATTTATATTTCTTTGTTTAATCTTTATTTGCATTTAATTGATATCTTCTGCCAACTAATCCTAACAAGTGGTATCAGAGCAGGTTGTGTTCAATTATCATCTGCAAGAAGGTCTCACGGTTGAGTGGGAGCAATGGTGGATGAGGGTAAATTGAAGGTCGATAAATTTAATGGGCAGAACTATCAATTATGGAAGATGCAGATGGAGGATTATCTCTATCAAAAGGATTTATGGAGGTTGTTGGAGGGAGTAGCTAAGAAACCGGCAGCAATAACTGATGAGGATTGGAATCTTCTGGACAGAAAGGCACTGGGAACCATTCGGTTGTGTCTGGCACCATCGGTGGCATTCAATATAACGGAAGCGAAGACAACAAATGATCTGATGAAAGCTTTGGCTAAATTGTATGAAAAACCCTTAGCCTCAAATAAGGTATTTCTCATGAAGCATTTATTTAATCTGAAAATGATTGAAGGTAGATCTGTGACAGATCATTTAAATGAATTTAATACGATTACCAGTCAATTGACTTCTGTAAATGTAAAATTTAATGAAGAAGTTAGAGCTCTCCTGATATTATGTTATTTGCCTGAAAGCTAGAATAGTTTGGTAATGGCAGTTAGTAACTCTGTTTCTGGTTCAAATACCCTGAAATTTGATGATGTTGTTGGTGTTATTCTGAGTGAGGAAATTTGTAGGAAACGTTCAGTGGATTCACATCAGGTAGTGTTTTGAATGTAGAAAGCAAGGGCAGATCAAAGGAGAGAGGAAAAGGTTCTGGAGGTCATGGGAAGTCACGGGGAAAATCAAAGGACAAGAGATCCCAATCCATAGGACAGAAGGATTGTTGGTACTATGGGAAACTAGGTCACCTGAAGAAAGATTGATGGTCTCAGAAGAATAAAGAAAGAGACAAACAAGAAGGTAATAAGGAGGCAAATGTGGTAAGTAATAAATCTGAAGATGATGCTTTGATTCTTTCCCTAGATAATGTTGATGATTCATAGGTTTTAGATTCAGGGGCCTCATTTCATGCTACACCCCATAGAAGTTATTTTCTTGATTATGTCCAAGGGGATTTTGGGCTGGTTTATTTGGGAGATAACGAACCCTGTCAGATTGTTGGAAAGGGAAGAATTAAGATTAAGTTGCAGAATGGGAATCATTGGCTACTACAAGAGGTAAGGCATGTTCCAAGGCTAAGTAGGAATTTAATTTCAGCAGGCAGCTAGCTGAAGAAGGTTACATTGTTACATTTACTAATAAAAATTGGAAGGTTTCAAAAGGTGCCTTAATAGTAGCAAAAGGTGTGAAAGTAGGCACCTTATATCTTTGTACAGGTCATCCTATCCTTCTACTTTAGCTGTTGCAGAGAAAAGATAAACAGGTTCAAAAATAGCTGCTACAGATTCGCAAGAAGAGACTGAAACAGTTACTACAGGTTCTGAGACAACATTGTGGCATAATAGACTTGGGCATATGACTGAAAATGGTATGAAGGTACTTTAATCTAAGAAAGTTTTGCCAAGTCTGAAATGTATTAATATGGATTTCTGTGAAAGTTGTGTGTATGGAAAACAAAAGAGAGTTAGTTTTCTCAAGGATGGGAAGTAAAAGAAAGATGAAAAGTTGGAGCTTGTGCATATATATGTATGGGGACCAGCTCAGGTATCTTCTCTCGGTGGCTCTCAGTATTATGTTACATTCATAGATGATGCAACTAAGAAGGTACGGATTTATTTCTTTACGCAGAAATCTAATGTATTTGAAACATTTAAGAAATGGAGAAGCTTGGTTGAGAATGAGATGGGTAAAAGATTAAAATGTCTCAGATCTGATAATGGTGGTGAGTATTGCAGCAAAGAATTTGAGGATTATTATTCCTTTAATGGAATCTGTAGGCAAAAAATGGTTCTAAGGACTTCATAAGAAAATGGAGTGGTTGAACGCATGAATAGGACAATAATGGAGCGTGCAAGGACCATGAGATTGCATGTTGGGCTGCCTTTAAACATGTGGGAAAAGGCTATCAACACCTTTGTATATTTAATTAATAGAGGTCCTTCAGTTCCTTTGGGTTGTGGTATTCTAGAGGAAGCATGGACAGGTAAGAAGGTGAGTTATTCTTTTCTCAAAACCTTCGGATGTGAAGCATTTGCACATGTAGATTCTGAAAATAGAACCAAGCTAGATGCAAAATCAAAAAAATGTACTTTCGTTGGATATGACATTGATGAATTTGGTTATAGGCTTTGAGATTTTAAAAATTAGAAAATTGTGAGAAGCAGGGATGTTATATTCATAGAAGAAAGTGTTGTACAAAGATCAGTTGTAGCAGCATGAGAAGAAAGAAAAGGATTATGTGGTGCCGGATGATACTCTAAATAGTGATGTTCCAATGGTTTGTCATGCTCTGCAACAGCAACAAGAAATACCACAAACTCCAGTGAATGTTAGATGGTCAACAAGGCTAAGTAGACCTCCTGAAAGGTTTTCTCCCTCTTTGTATTATATTTTGTTAACAGATGTTGGTGAACTAGAAGGGTATGATAAAGCTATGCAAGTGGATACACAGGTTCAGTGGGAGCTTGCAATGAAAGAAGAAATGGACTCCTTGCTGAAAAATTAGACTTGGGAATTATGTAAGTTGCATGCAGGTAAAAAGGCTTTACCAAACAAATGGGTTTATAGGCTGAAAGAGGAAGATGGAGGTAAGAAAAGATTTAAAGTCAGGTTAGTTGTAAAAGGATTTGCACAAAAAAAGGGCATTGATTTTGATGAGATTTTTTCTCCAGTTGTTAAGATGACTTCTATTCGTACTATTTTAAGTATTGTGATTGCTGAAGATTTGCATTTGGAATAGCTAGATGTGAAAACTGCCTTTCTCCATGGTGATTTGGAGGAGGAGATATATATGGGACAGCCCCAAGGATTTGAAGTCAAAGGTAAGGAGAAACTGGTGTGCAAATTGAAGAAGAGTTTGTATGGCCTGAAACAAGCACCTCGACAATGGTATTTGAAATTTGATAGTTTTATGGCTGAGCAAGGCTACAGCCAGTGTAATTCTGACCATTGTGTTTATTTTAAGAGGTTGGATATAATGACAACTACATTATTTTATGTTTATTTGTTGATGACATGCTTGTAGCGGGGTCTAACATGGACCACATAAGAGAGTTAAAACAACAATTAGCACAGTTATTTGCTATGAAGGATTTGGGGGCAACAAAACAAATCCTTGGTATGAAAATTTGCAGAGATAGGAAGAACAAAAAATTGACTCTATCTCAGGCTGATTATGTTGAAAAGGTGTTGCAAAGATTCCATATGGAAAATATAAAAACTGTCAGCACACCTTTGCCTAGTCATTTGAAATTAACTAAGGAGATGTGTCCTAAGACACTAGAGGAGGAAGACAAAATGTCCAAGGTACCATATGCTTCAGCTGTAGGAAGTTTAATGTACACCATGGTATGCACGAGACCGGATATTGCACATGTTGTAGGAGTCATAAGTAGGTATATGAGTCATCCCGAATTGGAGTATTGGAATGCAGTAAAATGGATTCTCGAATATTTGAGAGGCACATCCAATAAATATTTATGTTTTGGAGGCTCTAATACTGATTTAGCAGGTTATGTAGACTTAGATTTGGCAGCAGATATTGATACCAGGGGAAGTACTACAGGTTATATCTTTACTGTAGGTAGGACAGCGATGAGTTGGATTTCCAGGTTGCAAAAGGTGGTTGCTTTATCCACCACAGAGGCAGAATATGTAGCTACAACAGAGGCAAGTAAGGAGATGATATGGCTACAATATTTCATGGAAGAATTGGGCAAACAACAGGTTAACAGTTATTTGTTTACGGACAGCCAGAGTGCCATACATCTTGCAAAGAATTTTGTCTTGCATTCAAAGACCAAACACATACAGTTGAGGTATCACTTTATTTGGCCGGTGTTGGATGATGGACAGTTACAGCTAGAAAAGATACATACAGATGAAAATCCAACGGATATGTTTACAAAGGCAGTGACAAAGGAGAAGCTGAGCTCCTCTTCAGCTTCGGTTGGTCTTCTAGATTGAAAAAAACAAAAATAGAACAGCAGAGTCTAGGGTGCTTATTTCCAGTGGGAGCTACAGGGTCATCGGTGTTATGATCAGTCTCCAAGTGGGAGATGATATGGTGTGGAGTCTGATCAGTCTCCAAGTGGGAGATTATTGTTATATGGAGCCTAATCAGACTCAAAGGTTAAATTTACCCCACTTTTATCGGTGCGGTTTCCCCCCCAAATTATTTAATGAGGGAGTGCAGGGGGCAGAGCCCCTCCTGCGGGGCCCAGGGGGCTTATCCCCTCGGCGGGGGCCCAGGGACGGCACCCATAGTGGGGGTCTAGGGGCAACGCCCCCGAAGCAAAAATTGCCTATTATATTATTAAGGCGTCGAGAGTTATTTTTTCTATTGGCCAACATTAAAAAACCCCTATTTTTGTAACCGACATAAGCTTGATAAAAGTGGCTAAGGGTTAGGGTTTCTATTGATAATGTATTGTAGCATTTTGTAGCAGTATTGAGTTGCAGGGATTACTGGTTGTAATTGGTTTGATTTACTAGATAATAATATTGGACTCTTTGTTTGGTGGATGTAGCCCGAGTTTGGGTAAACCATGTTAAAACTTGTCTCTCGCTATTATTATTTCTGTGTATTTCCATTTCTTTGTTTAATCTTTATTTGCATCAATTGATATCTTTTGTCGGCTAACCCTAACATTTAATATATAGAATTGAATTAAATTCTTATTTGCAAATTCATGTTCTATTTCATGTAAAAGTATATATAATTATGATTAGGTAATTGAATACAAAGTTTATGTTGGCTCTACTTGTGATTAGAAAGTGTTACTAAAATTATCTAGAAATTTGTAAAATAGAATTATAGATGAAGTTAAGTGAAATGAATTCTTAGTGATATTGATAGTGCTACATCCACATTTATTTAACTAAATAATTTTGCATGTTTTGTTATAGATTCTCCTTGAGCTACTGAGGACAACAACTAAACTATGAGGGGAGAATTGTTATGAGACTTTTTTCCTGAGAAATGAATTAAATAAATAAAGTTTGTGAAAACTTTAGAGAGTAAAAATAAATATATAGATGAAAAAAAAAATAGAAGAAATGTAAAAAAGAAAAGAACAAAGAAGTTACTTTCAAGTTAAAATAAAGGCTAAATAATCATATTAACAAAGTACACTCGTATTGGAGTGTGTTTCACAGGAAGTTACAATTAAAAGGTTACTTGTAATATTATTTATGTAAGGGTGTGATAGTTGGAGCCACCCTTTGGGTTATTATTTAAACCTGTGAAAAATAATGTAAAAGGGGGTACAGAAAAAAAAAAGAAGAAAAGGAAGTGCATGAATCACGAAGATAGATTTGACAGGCAATGAGCATTGGAGAAGGGGCACACAACATGTGTCCAACTCGGGGTACAATGTACACCCAAGATTGCCATGGCCAAGGCTGGCGTGTTGCAAAGCATGGTAAGTTCTACGTAAGAACTTGTGGGTTCTAAACAAGAACCGGATTCCTCCTGGAAGTGCTCACTTGCTAAAAGGGGGTTGAATCTGTAATCCATTCTCTAGGGTGACATTTGGGAGAACTTCCAAGATTTAAAAGATATGTATTTACCTTCTCAATTATATAAATTGTTTTTGGGATTGAATTAATATGTTTTTCATAGTTCATCTTTATAAAAATCATTGTTATTTACTGGTTTATATCTTCAAATAAGAATTAATATCATTTATTTATTACATTATAGTTTAGATTATATTTTGTTGTGCATTTCATTTACTTAAGAAATAATCCTAATTTGATAAATAAATATTTATTACTTAGCTTTTCAAAACTTTATTCCCTTTACCGTATATTTGAATATTAAGGTTAATAAATAATCAATCTTACTTATTTTATAGAAATAAATCTATTGTGGTTTTCTACGTTCTGGGAATAAAGAGGAATCACAAAAATTGGATATGCTTCCATGACCTCGCTCCCTTGCAATCACATGGAGTGGGATGAGGGTGACAACTACCTCAATCCATTCCATGACTACACAAGACATCCCAACATAAGGGAAACACTCACCCACATGATGGTTCAACTAGGTGGTACAAGCACTCAACTAAATGGAATGGTCACTAGTTGATTTTGTGCAAAGGTACACTTTCCAATGAAAAAGTGGGAAAAACTTCCAAACTGGGACACCTATTGATGAAGTGTCAGCATGGGAAGACTCAGAGGTCCAAGGGGAACAACTTCCATATACTAAGATTCCCCAGAGGACTAAAGTGCTAGAACTAGACACTAGAGATAAACCTGGACACTAGAGCTAGGCATTGAAGTCCTGGGCACTATAGTCCTGGACACTAGCACTAGGCATTGTGGTCCTGGCAGCGTCCAAAAACTTGACAAAAATTAAAATTTATTTTTAACCCAGAATTTCCTCCAAGTCCCATGAAGGACTCCAAACATGATTTTGACACTCTAGAAACACCAAGGCACTTAGCCCAATTACCAAACAAGAAATACTTGGTGTTGAGCCAACAATGTCCACATGAAAAATAAGGCAAAAGCATTTCAAAATGCTATGCATGTTCGACACCAACATCAACACATGCCAAAATTAATGATACTATCCTCGCCACCTATGTGGGTGGAATGCGATCCAATACTAACACATCCATAATCATCAATTACGACATCACATAATTCAATCTAAACATGTTAACATAGCTAGATTACATGTAAAACATACAAATCATGCCAACGTCCTCACAAGCTGAGGCATGAAAAAATACTGGATGATTACAAATAATTATTACATTCAAAGGGTCTCATCCTAAACATGGATGCATTATAACCAACATCATAAAATACAGGTCTATACAATAATGGAATTCTACAAGTGCATAAAACACCATAAGTCCAACACACTCTCCAAGGTGCTACAATAGGCACATAGCATGACATACTCAACCTACAAAAGGACAAGGAAGCCATCCAGCACTAGAAAGATCATCGTGATAGGACCAATGGGGAAATGTTGCTCGCCTCCTAACCATATTACTATCGTCGAGCACAATAGATAACTATGCCACTCTAGGCAACCCTCGAGCTATGGAGAAGATGATCATGGCAAACCTACTATCAAACCATCTCACACAAATCCAAGGTATACATGGAAACACTCAAGCCAATCAAGCACACCACACATGTAGGTGGCACTCAAAACATAACCAATACATAAGGCAACATATGGCATACATGTCAATCAATCAATGCACACATCACACATGTGGCACAACTACCAATCTAATGCATGCAAGTAACACATGGCACAACTACCAAACAATTACATACAAGTAACATGTGGCACAACCGCTAATAAAACACATACAAGTATGAATGGCTCACACAAGACAATACCATAATAGAATGACATCACGACATTCAAGCATAGGAGAGATTCTCACACCTTCAATGCATGCGAAATAAGGCATAAATCATAGACCATCGTGCACACACACAAAAGCAAGAATCAGGCATGTCAATGCACATGCAAATGCTAGGGTCACATCCTGTCGAATACAATTCTGATAGTAAGCAAGGAAGAGAGACATAGTAGTCAAGACAAGGAGTGTCATTACGAGGGATTTACAGCTTCATAGGATATGAGTAGCGGTCTCCCTATCAAGGGGTCTACTCTAGTATTCACCGACTCTAAAAATTGTGACATACTCTCTACAACCCAAACCAGATCTAGGAAAGCATCACTTGTTTGGCATAGGTATCTTATTACATTTTAATTACCCAATGTGATTATGGTTAAACTTAATTAAACTCCCCACTCACTAATTCCTACGATCCCTTTGTATCATGGTGTGTGGTGGGAACCACTCCTTTCTTACCCTATACCTCTTCCTACACGTCCATTTCACCAATTTTACAAATTGGTCATGACACGGAAAATGAGGCGATAAAAATTCTGGCATGATTTAAAAAGATACAATATTTAAATTCATAAGGGAGACTACTCATCCCACATTTCAATTCATTCAAATTGAGCCTAAAATACCAAATTCACATTTTTATTGCAAATAACCATAAAAACCCCCAATTTCACCATTAAAGGTTTGCTTTGCAACCTTGGACTTTTTTCAACTTCAATATTACAAGTTTTATCAAAAAACAAAGAACAACCTATTGTTCTAAATATGCACAACACTCCATTCATGCAATAAAATTAACTTGGGTATTTCTAATAATTTTTTTCCATAACTTTGTTTGTTTTTGCAAGTTTCCAAATTCCAAAACTCAAGCAAATAAACAAATACAACTACAATTCCTTTTAAACACTCTAATCTATCAAATAAAGCTATAACAATCCACTCATAGTGGCATGGCAAAGGAAGAGCATAAGAATTTAAAACATAATAAGTTGAGAATCTTACCTTTCGAATAAACTTGAAATCCAAGAATCCTAGAGAGTTTTGCAAGCAATCTTTGGTCACACACCATCCAAGCATCCACCAAGCAATCACAATAAATCTTTCTTCCAACAAGCAAGCAAAACCTTCCTTTCAATCCATAGAGAATTTTTTTTCCCAATCAAGCAAGGAGAGGGTTTTTGGAGAAAATGCAAACAAAATTCATAATACAAAAATAACTATATTTTTCCTTTTATCCCCAAAAGCCCTTTTTCATTTTCTTTTTAATTCTTTTCTAATTCCCAAAAATAGCTTTCAAACAATTACTTTTAATAATAAGAAAATTAGATAATTAAATTAATGCAATTATTCCAGCTAGGTAATTGCATTTTAATTTAGAAACATTCTAAAAAGTCCAAACACTCATATCAAAGAATTCAATTTTCCAAAGTAATGCGATTCTATCTTTTGGAAGGAAAAATATTAAATTTCGGGAAAAAATCAAAATCACTTTAAATTTATTTCCCTAGCATAAAATAATGCAATAAACATTTTTGCTAAGATAGAATTAATTATTTTCAACCAAATCATTAAAATATTTTGAAAACACAGAAAACATGTTTTTCGAGATAATTTAAAATATAATGCAAAAAGCTAAGGAAACACACATAAGGGACTCAAACACACATTACAAGTTTCCACAATACAAGGATAATGGTGATATGGATAAGCGTCCCATGTCAACCTTCTCCATATTTCCCACATTAGTCAAACACCTGCAATTTGCTTGTACACTCAATTCAAACATCAGGGGTACCTGTTCCACATATAATAGCCAAAGCAACATAATCCACCCCAACATGGTGTAAATCATACATGATATAAAATCATCCACATCTAATGCAATCATGTACAACTAGCATGATTCAAGAACATGATGCATAATCAACAACATTTCACAATGTTGAAATAATATAACAATCACAACTATAACATATATAGTGAAAATAGTGAAGCTGAAACACTGTAATGATCTATCATACACAATCACAACTTATACATCCCATAATGCATAGTTGGAATTCAAATGCCAATTCAAAACCCCATTGGGAACACCGCGATGGTCATCCAAAATTCTCCCTCAAAACCCCTTGATGGTACAATAGGCCTCATTGACAAGTTCGGTGAAATGGATCAAGGTATGAGAATCACATAATACATTGATAAACACTCAATACAACCTATAACATATGAATCGAAAAGCACACCAGGGAAATACTAGGGTGGGCATTACAAGAAGTTATTTTTATTTATTAATAACAATTAAAATACATAAAATTTTAATTTTGATATAAATAGTATTATCGATCAAACATTGCATGAAATGATTTTGACAAAAAACATAATTGTGTAATGTTTGGCCAACATGACTATACATACATATGTGCCTATCAACCATCCAATATCACCTTTAGGTGCTTTTACTAGTTTAATTCACATGGACTAGATGCATTCTTCAAGTCAACTATTCAAAAATGTATTGTTGAGAGGACATATTAGAATCAAAGGGTGAACATGTGCCAAAACCAAGGTATCTAAATCAAAGCATTAGTTTCTTGATTACAACTAATATAAAAGTCTAACTAGGCCTCCTCCATACCTTCTCCTCACTATACTCCTATGGAGATAGCCTATTCCAACTGGGGGGCCTCTCCTCACTGTATTCCTAACGAGTGGGCCTATTCCAACTGGGGGCCTCTCCTCACTATACGCCTAAGGAGTGCACCTATTCCAATTAGGGGGTCTCTCCTCTAACTCATTGTATTCATTTGGTTGAAAGTCATAATAAATACGAGACTTAGGTCTATTCAATTTTCATAACCACTATACTCATCTGATTCACCATATTGATTGGGCTAAAAATCATATGCAGGTTGAAGCTTAGGCTTAGTGGATCTCTCATGACTAGATCCACCTCCATACCTAGACGATTGATGGGAAGACTGTGATCTAAATCCACATGTGGGTTTGTTCTCATCTATGCAAGATCTTCCTTGCTCATCATAGGGAGTGTATTCAAATCCATAGGAGAAGTCATGAGAATCATTGTCACTATGAGTGGAGGGAGGATAATAGATGTCTTTAGAAAGGGGTCTAGGTCTGTCATAAGCATCTAGGTCTGTCATAAGCAACAACTTGATCATATCCACCACTGTAAGGGTGCAGATCGCAGTCATCAAAGTCATCCATTGCATCACCATAATCCTCATAAAATGAAGCCATTGCATTGATCAAGATGATCTACCTTGTTAACTCTTACCTTGGCATATACCTGTATAGGGAGTGTATGAAATATAAGACGTGCTCCAGAGCATGTAGTTATTATAAAGATGACGGGTCATATTAAAGCATGTACATCCACCAAAAGAGTGCATAATTAACATGGCTACACTCATCCAATTGGACAATACTCATTCTACTCAAGGTTGAATTTAATTACTAAAGATATACTCAAGGGTAACATCAAATATTTATAAGTATGAACATGTATATAAAGGGATATATTATTTTAAATTATCACCCTTTCATGAGAAAAAAACCACACTCCAAAGAAACTTAATGTATTAATCAATAATCTTATAATACACTTGTAAGTCTAAGCCTTTACAATAGTATCACCAACAAGAGTTCTGGAGCAATTCTAGCAACATAACTGTACCTACAAAACTCACTATTGGGACCCCAATTTTAAAGCACCTGAATTGTGAAAAATCTCGTAATCTTTGAGGTATCTTGGGGGGGAGTTTATTCTATGTTCCAAGTTTCCCCATGTTTTCAAGATCCTGGGGGTCCTTGGAACTTGTTTGCAGGTTATAAGGTTCCCCAGAACCTTGTGACCCTAGGTTCTTTATTTTGTTGTTGGTGTTTCGAGATTCTTTAGAACCCCGAGTTCCTAATCTTAGTCCTTCTCCTCTCCCTAGTCCTGGTTCGTGTCATGTTCCCAATCCCTTCTAGCTCCCAACCTATGTAGTTCTTTACAGCATTTTAGGTTCTTTCTGCACGTTGGAACCTTATCGCTGGTGCCAAGGTCCTAGTGTTCCCCAAAACCTCAACAGTATGTAGGGGACGTGCCAAAATACTTCAACAAATTGTAGGTACACCATTTATGACCTAATTCAACCCCTATAATTTCTTAAGGGTCATTTATCCATCCAGATGCACTCTTTCTTTCTTGGGTGTGATTCCATAGGTATTTCTTAGATGATAGTGTTGAAATACATAGGACAACTAAGAGGGGGGGTGAATCAGTTGTCACAAAAACTTAACTTCACAAACCATCAACTACTTAATTACTGATAATCAGATTTAACCATGAAAGCATGAAACCATAGACTTAATCACAATCACACATTCAACACAATAGACACTAGATTTTTACGTGGAAAACCCTAAAAGGGAAAAACCATGGTGGGTGTTAGCCCACAGAAAATATATGAGTTATAACAATACCGAAAAATAGAGGCTCATTGCCCAAATTGCTCACTGCAAAGAACGACTCACTGCCAAAGGGTGGTTCACTGCCAAAAATGGTGAGCTGATTAAGTAGCATCTGCTCCATGCCTAGGTTTAGTTCCATTAAAGCACAATATAACTTCTCTGCTCTGCTCTTTCACACCTTTGCACTTATCTCTTCATTTTCGTACACTCCGCTTCATTTTCACAATTACATTACAAGTCTTTATACAAGTTGATGGGTTGAAATATTGACCTCTTTTTATGTTGTTTTTATATGCTTTTAGAACTTTTCCATATGATCCTCCAGACACTTTACCAACATCACCATCATTATATGTTGTCTTTTTATATACTTTGCAAGACTCTGAATCTATGTTATTAATATGGAATATGGTGATGGTATTATCAATTGAATGATTTAAATATGAGTATGCATGCAATATAGATGGAATCCTATGGTTTTTAATTATGAAGGTTATTTGTGTGCATATGTTTTGTGAATTAATCCCTGTGTAGCAAGAATGTGGCATCAAGGAAATGAGCATTTGCAGCGAGTTGCAGGACAGGAGAATTGAAGGAAGTGAAGTTAGGATGCCAAAAGTGCAGGCAGCTGGAGGTTGAATGTGAACCATCATGGACTAGAATAAATGCAGAAGAAGTAGACTTGTTTCAAATGCAGCTAATGTGTTTTCTTCATGTGAGCCGTTGCATAAGAGTTCTTGTTTGAACAGGACTCTCCTTCCTCTATTCAGTTAGATTAATAAATTAATCTTAAACCTGTATTGTAGTATCTAGGAATGGAATGATGGTTGAAGTTAGTTAGTAGTTGCATAAAACTCTCCCATTTCTATATAAGTTAAGAGGGATGAGTTCGATGTCAAGTTAGTCACTTTATTTTCCAGTTACTTAGTTGTTGCTCTATTTTTCTATACTGGAAGATCTAGACATGTTTTAAAGAATGTCATTATTTCAATCTGAAAGAGATTTTGTTTATGATATGAAGTGAATGAAACTCTGTGTTATGAAGATGCATGAGAATCTGAATTAGATTTGATTTCCAATTAAGTGAGTTAGTCCCCTGAGCCGGCCACTCAAGGTATTGATCCTCACTTCATTTATTTCCTCATTCCTTTATGCATTCTTGTTGAATCTATTTTTCATCTGCATATAAATATATTATGAGTCAATTATAATACTTTGATTGTCAAGTTACA
The DNA here is from genome assembly GCA_027924645.1 of Cunninghamia lanceolata. NCBI lineage: Eukaryota > Viridiplantae > Streptophyta > Pinopsida > Cupressales > Cupressaceae > Cunninghamia > Cunninghamia lanceolata. Next base: position 12,715,795 of record BSBN01000584.1, on the reverse strand, counting down.
GTAGTATGGTTCATGAACAAATGCATGCTTTGTCTATTTGAAGTCCTTCAGAGGTTAGCATGAGCTCTCTTATCATTTTGCATGTTTTAGATTAGTTCTGTAATTTTTTGTTGTTAACAGTTATCTATAGCTTATGCTGAAGGTACCCGTAGCCACTAGATTCTGTAACTATTTTCACTGTTTTTGTATTTCATGAATTCTAGCAAAGTAAGTAGGTTTAGATAAGATAGTTTAGAAAGAATATGAGCCATGAAGGCACATGCAGTGTAGTGCTATCATAAGCTTACACTCCTTGGTTGATAATTTAATGTAGGAAGTACAATGATAGAGTGGACTGTTCAGATAGGTTTACCGCTGAATTATGTTAAGTCTGCAATGCATTAGTTTTCCTCTACATAAGTCATTGACCTTGGAATGTACATCAAGGTCGGCAATACATTCATCAACCGTTGGAACAATCTCCAAGGTCGCCATTACAAAAACATACATAGAAATAGATCTGGACCTAATACAAAAATTAGCTAAGGGAAAGATGTAAGGATGTATGTCGATCATGCCATGCCTTAGTTGGGACTCAAACACAATTCTTCACGCCATGACACGCTTCCACAAACTTCAAGTCATCTTCGCAATTAGTGAAATCAACCAAGTCGGCCAAGACTGGTGAGAACACTAAGTCTGTTAAGAACATTCTTCATCCACGATCCAATTGTCTCTTTGCAAACCAATCCAAAAGTAGGAACACGATTAGGGGATATCCACAAGCACATTGTAATCACCAAGAACAACCGCACGATCTCTAACCATTCTGTCAAGAGGATTCTTCAAACCAGAGCACAGGAATAATACTGCCAGCCAATGTCTTAAGGAAATGATAGCTTGCAGACCACCAAATCATGAACCATTGTAGTTGAAAGCACTTATCATCATTCCAAACTTAACTCTAGAACTACAGACCAAAATACTTCAATGCGGAGGAATGCAGAGCATAATATTTTCTCCCTGTCACCACCAAACATACAAGAAAAGCAGTTTTCACTCTGGTGAACATAACTCACTCAAATCTTCATACCGGAGGCTCAACCTTGGAATATAACATCTTCAGATAGACTTCTAAATAACTTCCAGTCCGCAGACAAAGATATTCATCCTACATGAAATGCGGAGTAATCTTCTGGACTATTTTTCTGTATGCAATACACTGTTTCCACTGCAATTCACTGTTTCTACTAGAGGGGCTAATTTTCTCAGTATCCTCAACATCAAGATCACTTACATAAGTAAATACAAAGCATCTCACTTATTACAAGAAAGAAACAAAATAAGAGCACAATTGACACCAATGACAACATAGATATGTTGACATCAATGACAACATCGATTAGGCACATACTTGCAACAATCTCCCCCTTTGTCATTGATGGCAACATATGATGTGAAAAACTGCAAAGAGCATCAAGACAAGATTCTCCCCCTTTCTCTTTACACATCTGCATTCTTTCTCCCCTTGAGTTTTTCACATGATTTCTCTCCCCCTTTGACATCAATGGCAAAGGGCACATACTTGCATTCTACTACTCTGATCCACTTGAACTATTACCAACACATCTAGCTACTCCCCCTGAGAGGTAGCTCTCAAAACATCAATCCAGATCAAACTATTATGCTTCTCACACACCACTTCAAAAGCTTCTATTGTTAGTAAGATCTAACGAATTCCTATGAAGTTTCACTCAAGTTCCAATAAGATTCATTTAGATGAGTCTCAGCCAATGGGATTCGAAGCACTCTGCCTGTAAGAGTCAATATGATGGATATGAGAGGAGGATCATAGAGGCGATGCCAATCAAGTATGGCGCTAGACAATTCATTGCTAACACCACTATAAATGTGTTAGAGATAATGTATCAGTAATGAAGGCTTGATTTTGAGAAGGCAGTGGTTACTGGAATAAAGCCATTGTGAATACAGAGTCAACAAGATAGTGCACCGCCTAATAAAAATGATGCATCTATTGCAAAATACAAAGACACCACTATCTATAGAGAATAGGAAGCATCCTATATAGAAGCAAATAGCAACAATTGAAGGTGTTCAACTGGGCCAGTGGCGCTGCCTAATACCATGTTAGATACAAGGCCAATGGTCATGGCATGATGTTGATAAAAAGAATAAGGTTCGGCTTCTTGCAAGAATGTTAAGGCACTCTGCTAAGATAATGATCGGCCTATGATAAAGAATGGGATTGGCGGTCACTCCATAGAGGCACAACATTAGTATAATGGCAATGCCAATCAAGTTTTATAGATGGGTCATATAAGAAGTCTCCGCTGCCAGTTTTTAAGGCACCTGGATAGCATCATAAAGGTTTGCATCAATGTAGAATATGGTGACATAAGAATGGGATTGGCAGCCTCTTGTCACCAGATGCTCACAATGAAAAGCAGTCACTAGCATTTTCAATCTCTCAAGGAATCAGCATTCATAAAAGTGCCCTAGTCCAAAGTTGAGTCTCAGCCTCTAAACTCGGCCTTTTCAATATATACCTTGAGGTTCTTTCAGGTGCAGGTCTCTATTGAAGAGCACAACTATTAGAGATGATGGTGTTGTATTAGCATAGTGGAGCATCGTTGGTTCAATATATAGCTCACATCATTAGAGTAAGATACAACTTTTTGCAAAATGTGTCTCATATTATTTTAAATTAGCTGTAAGTTTAGGATTATGGCGTCCAGTTTCTGTAGAGATTAAATATTTGCATTTAACAATTATAAGGAGCAGCCTTATCAAATCTTAGCATTTCAAAGATGGTGAAACTCATAATAATAAAAGACTCTACAACTAGTATTCATAAATATGATATGTAAGCACGGTTATACCATGGCAGCCACCCACAATGAATAGCTCAGATGCAGTTTCAAAACAATGGTAAAGAGTTAGGTTTTTATATGCAGCCAAACAGCCACCTTAAGATGCAAATGAATCAACGGTCCAGGAAGAAAATAAAGATGAGTGCGGAGAAAGCCACTTGTCAGCACCGGAATAAAAGGAGAGCAGCTGAAGAATTGAGCGGAAGCCACCACGTGGTGCAAGCATTAGAGAGAGAGCCAAAAAGAATGTTGCGGACAGAGCCATGTGGCTGAAGAGGGGCACAGGAAATTGAAGTTTTGGTTTTATTTTAATAATTGCATCAATTAGGTCACGTGAATACTTTAAAGGTTGATTAAATATTTTAAAAGTCTATTAATTAAATGGGAGCTCGAGCAGCAATGAAAAGAAATAAGAATTGTACGGAGAGTGACACTTGGAGGCTGCGAAGTAAAATTGGAGAAACTCATAATTGTGCAGAGGAAGCCACGTGGAGCAGCCCGCGCATAGGAGAAATAATAAAGTGTTTTGTTTCATTTTTAAATTGCATCATTTCTCACAGGAAATCTTTTAAGAGTCTTTTATTAATAAAGTTTCTTATTAAATTTGGTGGGGCCCTCTTTCCTATGTAAAGCTTAAATGCTTTATTTTTGATAAGTCACTTTTTCAAAAGACATAGCAAAATAATAAAGTAAGACTTTATTATTCTTATTTTGTTCTTCCATGGGAGTTAAAAGGTGAAACTCTAAAATAAGTTGCAGTAATATTTTATTTCACAGTAAGCTACAAGAAGCGGTGATGGCAAGTGATTTTCTTCACGCGACAATTCAATTCTGAGTTTCAGTTGCCATTTAAGTTACAACCACAGTTTCAATTTCAAATACAGTTACACTGTCAGATTTGTGGTAGATTTTGTGGCAAATTTTGTAGAGTTTCAGTTACAGATTTTTAGAGAGACAGTTGAAATATTTTGTTGGGTTTTTGAGGCTACAAATAGCCAGATCCTGGTCACATTCGAGGGAGTTCTTCACACACATACAGATTTCTACATTCTACAGATCAGAGAGTTGGAGTAGCAGACTCAGATGTTTTCTTCTTGCCTTAGCAATTCTTTCTTTATGAGAATGTAACAGTCATTTTGTGCAACAACTTTTGCCTTTGTAACTAGTTACTATTCAAATAATGAGATGGTGTTCTGTGCATATTTGGATATCTCTGTTTCTTGCTTTTAATTTCTCTATTTCTTTGCCTCTATTTAATCTGTTTCTTAAACTGAGTCTTAATCATGCATTGATGCTCTTTAATTCCAGTTAATCATTCAAAGTTAGACACTGTGCAAACTAATTGTTTCAAATCTGGCGGATCGCCATATATTAGGCATTTGTTTTCTGCAAATATGGTTTCCTTTCTAACCTTTTTCTCAAATCCCCACTGAAAGAACGAAAGAGCCAGCTTCCTTAAAATCTGGAGGTCACTCTAAGGAGTAATCCCACGTCTCAGAGTTTCCCATGTTGCTGCTGGATTAAACCCACAGATTTATGCATCAACACAAATAATGAGGCTTTGAATACTGTTGGATTAATGCATTCTCATGCATCTTAGTTTAGGGCAGGAGGGGTAATGACCCCTAACTTTTCTCTAAGATACTCAAAAGTATCCTTAGGCAGAGGCTTGGTGAAGATATTTGCAATCTGATCCTTTGTGGACACATATTCCAACTTTACTTCATTCTCTGTCACCTTTTCTCTCGGAAAGTGATACCTTATAGATATATGCTTTGTTCTTGAATGCATCACTGGATTCTTTGAAATATTTATAGCACTTGTATTGTCATAGAAGATTGCAACTGGATCTTCATACACAACTCTTATGTCCTTCAAAGTCTGCTTCATCCATAGCACTTGAGTACAACAACATGATGCTACAATATATTCTGCTTTTGTAGTTGACAAAGAGATTGAATCTTGTTTCTTGCTCAGCCATGAAATGAATTTGTTACCCAAAAAGAAAGCACCTCCACTTGTACTCTTCCTATCATCAACATCTCCAGCCCAATCAGCATCTGTATAAGCACTATGAGTGAAATCATTATCCTCTGGATACCATAAGCCATGATTTGGGGTGCCTTTTAAATATCTCAAGATTCTCTTTACTTCAATCACATGTGATTCTCTTGGATTTGCTTGAAATCTTGCAACAAGACAAACTGCATGCATAATATCAGGTCTGGTTTGAGTTAGATAAAGCAATCCTCCAACCATGGATCTGTACTTTTTCTGATTAGTCTTGGTTGATTCATCAGTTTTGCTCAATTTGTAGCTAGTCACCATGGGAGTACATATCGGTTTAGAGTCTTCCATCCCAAACTTCTTTAACAACTCTTTCACATACTTAAACTAAGATATGAAGATTCCTTTATCTGATTGATTGATTTGCAGACCCAGAAAGAAACTCATCTCACCAAACATAGACATCTCAAAATCTTTCTGCATTACACAAGCAAATTTCATACACATACCTTCATTTCCTCCAAAGATGATAACATCAACAAAGACTTCAACAATCAAAATTTGATCACCATTAATCTTGAAATAGAGATTACTATCAGTAGTACCTTTACTGAATCCTAACTGCAATAAGTACTTATCCAACCTTGCATACCAGGCCCTAGGAGCTTGCTTGAGTCCATACAATGCTTTCTTCAACCTACATACCATATCACCTTGATTTGATAGTTGGAATCCTTCCAGTTGCTTAATGTAGACTTCCTCTTCTAACTCACCATTCAAGAATGTAGACTTCACATCCATCTAATACACTTTGAAATCTTTGTGAGTTGTAAATGCCAAAAACATTCTGATTGCTTCAATTCGATCTATCGGAGCAAAAGTCTTCAAAATCTATCCCTTCAATTTGAGAATATCCTTTGCACACAAGTCTTGCTTTATTTCTTACAACTTCTCCATTTTCATTCAGCTCATTCCTGAAAACCCATTTGGTTCCAATAATATTTTTGTCAACGGGTCTAGGAACTAATTCCCAAGTTTCATTCTTCTCTATCTGCATTATATCTTCTTCCATTGCCTTTACCCAATTTTCATCATTGCAAGCTTCATTCACAGTTTTTGGTTCAACTGTAGAGAGCAAACAATAATTCATTTGTTCTTCTACAACTCTTTTCCTTGTTAATACTCCTTTTTCTTTGTTTCCAATAATTTGATCTTCAGAGTGATTGATTCTTACATACCTCTAGGGGGGTCTTAGCAATTTCCGGAGCCTTTTCTTCTTCATCTTGACTGTCGGGTATGTGCAAGATCATTAGGGGCCAAACAGTGGCAATAGGAAAAAAATCGTGTTTTTACTTAGCCAAATTTGTGACTTGGCAAAGTTTGACTTTCATATGTTTTGAAACGGATATTTGTTTCTAGAAATTCAAAATGGATATCCTTTTTGAAAACAGTTATCCGTTTTGGATTTCATGCCCTAAATTGCTTTACCCAATCCTTCATATGATTTGATTCATGATACATGGTTTGAGAAGGACACACATGATATACCCTTACCCTCTAGTGATAAAATTATGAATGATACTTTATGTGGTGAAGCTACACCTTCGTTAATCCTTCATGACATTGTTATTCCTTGTGATGATGATGATCCTTCATGTGATATGTTAGGACATAATGCAAAGTTAACATGGCATGAACTCTCTTGGAAGGGTAAGCATGGACTATAAGAACATTGAACTAGTTGGATCTATTAAGCTCACCATTTATGAAAGAACCTTAAAGGTTAACCTTAATTAGGTAAGGTTATGTTTCAATGTGGTTGTTTGTGCAACAATGTGTAAATTAATGTTACCTAAGGATAAATCTAACTATACTAACATTTTAATAACCATGAGAGCTGGGACTAACAATTAGACTAAAAACTTGACAAACAATACAACTAGGACACATGTAGGACTTGGAAAATGGAAAAGAATATAATTAAATGTGGAAAATAATGAAAAAGTGGTATTAGTTGCACCTATAAAGAGAAGTGGTTTAGAGGTTGGTTAGGGGAATTATTTAGGGTTTAGAGGTTTGGGGTTGCTTAGGTTTAGGGGTTTAGGGTTTACAGTTTAAAGAGAGATAGAGAGAGGGGACTGATAGAGTTTGGGAGAGATAGGGAGATAGAGAGTGAGAGACATGTCCAGAGACATAGAGAGAGAGAGATTGAGAGGTAGAGGGATGATAGAGATAGGGAGATAGAGGTTTAGGGTTGCTTGGGTTTAGGGGCATTATTTAGGGTTTAGGGTTTATGGTTTAGAGGTTTAGGATTTAGAGAGAGATAAAGGACCAATAGGGAGATATAGAGGAGTTTGAGGGGAGAGATAGGGAGATAAAGAGTGAGGGACATGGCAAGAGACATAGGGAGAGAGATTGAGAGATAGAGGGACAAAGGTGATAGGGAGATAGGGGAGAGATAGGGAGATAGTGGTTTATGGTTACTTGGGTTTAGGGGTTTGGGGTTTAGGATTTCTCAGGTTTAGGGGTTAGGGGTTAGGGTTTAGGGGCATTATAATTTAGGGTTTAGGATTTATTGTTTAGGGGTTAGGGGTTAGGTTTAGAGGTTTACGGTTTTGGATTTAGGGTTTATAGAGAGAGGAATGATAGGGAGATATAGAGGAGTATGAGGGGAGAGATAGGGAGATATAGAGGAGTCTGAGGAGAGAGATAGGGAGATAAAGAGTGAGGGACATGGCTAGAGACATAGGGAGAGAGATTGAGAGGTAGAGGGACAAAGGTGATACGGAGATAGGGGAGAGATAGGGAGATAGTGGTTTAGGATTACTTGGGTTTAGGGTTTAGGGGTTTGGGGTTTAGGGTTTCTCAGGTTAGGGGTTAGGAGTTAGGGTTTAGGGGCATTATTTAGGGTTTAGGATTTAAATTGTTTAGGGGTTAGGGGTTAGGTTTAGAGGTTTAGGGTTTTGGATTTAGGGTTTATAGAGAGAGAGGAATGATATGGAGATAGAGAGAGGAGACCAAGGAGAGAGATAAGGAGATAGAGAGTGAGGCACATGGCCAGGGACATAGGGAGAGAGATCAAGAGAGGTAGAGGGATGATAGAGATAGGGAGATAGGGGAGAGATAGGTTTAGAGTTGATTGGATTTAGGGTGTACCTGGGTTTAGGGTTTCTTAGTTTTGGAGATAGCTAGATAGAAAGAGAGGAGACAGATAGGGAGAAATGGAGGTGACAAAGGGGAGAGATAGGGAGATAGAGAGTGAGCGAGATGTCCAAAGAAATAGGGAGAAGAATTGAGAGGTAGAGGGATGATAGAGATAGGGAGATAAGGGAGAGATAGGAGATAGGGTTTAGGGTTGCTCGTGTTTAGGGTTTATGGTTTAGGGGTTATGGGTTAAGGTTTAGGGGCATTATTAGGGTTTACGGTTTAGGGTTTAGGGGTTAAGGTTTACACGTTTAGGGTTTAGTGTTTAGAGAGAGAGGACCAATAGGGAGATATAGAGTGAGGGACATGGTCAAAGCATAGGGAGAGAGATTGAGAGGTAGAGGAATGATAGTGATGGGGAGATAGTGAGATAGGGAGATAGAGAGATAGAGGTTTAGGGTTTCTTGGGTTTAGTGTTTAGGATTTAGGGTTTAGGATTTAGGGGTTTATGTTTTCTCAAGTTTAGGGTTTAGGGGTTAGGAAATAGGGGTTAGGGGTTAGGGTTTAGGGGTTAAGTTTAATCATGCGTTAATACAGGTTGTGGAGTGAGAAAGGGGTGGTATGGGTATGGTTGAATGGAGTAATGAGGTGATTTAATTGGTGATGACCTAGGTGAAGTGATGGGTAAGGTGTCTTATGTGGGATTGCTAGAAAGTGTGATTGGTAATGGTGGCGATAGCTAAATGTCATCTTCTAAGGGTTCAAAGGTGAGGAAAGTGTAAGATGGGGATATGGGATAATCCATGGTTTAATTATTATTCAAGGGAGTCTCCTTATATAATGATTATTAACGATGGTGTTAATAGGGGGAATGGAGTCTATGAATGTAGGTGTGGGAATGTGAGCTATGACATTGGGATTACAGTATTAGATGAATAATGGAAAGTCCCTGGGCACCTGTCTAGTGATGGAAGGAGTCACATGATCAAATGATGTTTAGGGAAGGGCTTTTATTAGGAAAGTAAGGATTTGGGTGATGGTCTAGAGTTTAGTGGAGAAGAATTTATGGAAAATTTGGAGGTCATTAAAATTAATATCCCTCCACCTCTATCTCCCTATCTCTCCCTTATCTCCCTCTCTCTATCATCCCTCCACCTCTCAATCTCTATCCCTATCTCTCTAGACATCTCACCACTCTCTATCTCCCTATCTCTCCCTTTGTCTCCTCTATCTCTCCCAATCTATCTCCTCTCTCTCTCTCTCTACCTATATCTATCTCTCCCTATCTCTTGCCTCTCTCTCCCCTATCATTCCTCTATCTCCCTGTCTCTCTAGACATCTCTCTAACTCTCAATCTCCCAATCTCTCCCCTTCGTCTCCTCCATCTCTTCCTATCTGTCTCCTCTCTATCTCTCTGTACCTAGCCATCTCTCCCAATCTCTCTATCTCTTGCCTCTCTCCCCCTATCATTCCTATATATCCTATCTCTCCCCTCTATCTTTCCCTCTCCCTTATCGACGAAGGAAATGGAAACAAGAAAACTAGGACTCCCTTTCTCAGGTTTAGGGTTTAGGGCTTAGGGGAATTATTTAGGGTTTATGGTTTAGGGGTTAGGGTTTGGGGGAATTATTTAGGATTACTTGGGTTTAGGGTTTAGGGGCATTATTTAGGGTTTACGATTGCATGTCAAAAGAAGTCTCTCTCTAAATCCATAAACCCTAAATAATGGCCCTAATCCCTAACCCCTAACTCGTATCTACCTCTCTCCTGTATCTACCTCTCTATAGATATCTCCCTCTCCCTCTCTCTATCTTGCTCTCTCTATCGACATCAATCCAATGATGTTGAGGATGTGCTAAATTGATTTGCCACCTTTAGAAAATAAATGACATCAATCCAATGATTGTCTTGGAATTTGAATAGGTATAGAAAAATTAGAGGTCAATCCCGAGTGTCACAAGTTTAATCTCAATTGTTGACACAAATATCATCTAATATGTAAGTTAAACATGAAATGATTTGTTAGAATTTACACCAAAACTACTTGCTTTTACAATTTTTTTATGACAATTATCTATTCAAAAGTGCCTTTGAAATACTATGAGATACCTTAGTATAAGTAAATCATATAAAAATCAAATATATATATATCATCATAATCCTATATAAATTTTGATAGTTTGTCCAAAATCTCTCCTTTCATATGATAGTCTTTCTAAAACTTGGATTGTATTTTATAGCTAAAATGCCTAAATACTAAAATGCTAAAATGCTAAAATACTAAAATAAAAAACAATGAAAACAATTGAGAAAAAGAAAACGGATATCCGTTATAAAAATGAATATCCGTTTTGAAAACGGATATCCGTTTTGAAAAACATAAAAAGCGAAAAAGGGTCATGTTTTTGCAAACCTGCGGCTTGCAAAACGCAGTGTCATCTCTGAAGAACGAATATCAGAGGTGAAGAATGGATATCCAATCCAAAAAGGTAAGATCTTTCACATTTTTTTTGTTTGTTTTGTATATTCAAGCAATTTTTTTAGTTTTTTATGCTAAGTGGGTATGTTTTATGTTTTAATTAGGTAAAATGGATGCACAAAATGAAAACCCAAACCCTCCACCACCAAACCCTCCCCCTCCAACAATAGAAGAGAATATTCAAATAAATATTGATCAAATAAGTAAGATCATAGAAATGTATCGCTGCCACCCTTGATTGTCTACAATGACATCAAATTTAGAGGGAATCATTAATCATGTTCAAACCTTGTCAACCCAACACGAATCATTTAGGCAATGGCGAGAAGCCAAGAAGGCCGAATATGCTAATAGTTTGTCATATGTTGAAGTCAAAGAATTAGAGATAACAAAAGCTATGTTAGCCCAATACTTTGTCAATCCTAAAACCGGATTGCATGTTGATGTCCGTAAGCCCAAGTTTTCAATCAAATGGTGTATTCATGAGGGCATTAGTTAGAACTTTTGGGATCATTGGTGGATGGTTTTTGAAAAACCACCCAACAACAATTTAGATGTACCTTTGTATTTCCTTCGTAAAATCTATGTAGAGTTCGTCATGGGTCTACATGTTAATTATTTTGATTTTAGAGAGTTTCAAGGAGTGGGTAAGGAAATGCCTCAAGATAGACCTAGGGCAATGAGACAAGTACAAGGTCCCTATATTCCCCCTCCTACTATCCCTTCTCCACCCCCAATGCAGCACCCATACGTTGTTGCAAATGCAACACAACAGGGCCTTAGTGCCATACACTCTTTGACCGAGCATTTGATTATACAGACATCTCAGTTTGCACAAGCACATGATGAAGGCAATGATATTGGATCACCTGGTTTTACTAGACCGTCGTCGTCCACACATTTATGTGTGCCCCATCATTGCATTTCTTGCAATCATTTATGCTTAGGTCCTATTATGGAGAGTAGTGAGCCACCGTTGAACACATCAGAGTACGATCTCCATTCACGAGATGAGGCAATGGGGTCCAGAACTCAAGTTGAGGGGTCAGGGACAAGAGTAGAAGCTACTGGATTAGTGAACCATAGAGAAGGAGAAATGCATGAGCAATCTTTTATGCAGGTAAAATTTAAAGTTAAATTTTATGGTCTATTCCATTTGAATATATAAACAAATTTATTAGTACTAATGTATTTAAGTGGGATAATAGTTGATGACAGAGGAGGAGTTGACATAAGTTCATCATGGAACTTTGTCTGCCATCCAATTTGGCTTGGACTTGCCGGTATAATTTGTTCTACACATCAACTTTTTTTTTATGCATCTATTTCTTTGTGAGTAATTATATATTAATTTATATCTTGATGTTAATTTTATTTTATAGTCAATAAAAAATGTGAATGATGTGGCATCTTTGTCAATAGTCTTTTCTCGAACTCTTGATCGACCCAAGGGACTATCATTTGCAGAACGACTTTCTCAACGCCAACAAAGGGTGGAGGTAATTTAATTAAATTGTACTTTAATTGATAATTTAGAAAACTTAAATATTTGATTATAGTCATTTAGAGTCTTACATTCTTGTCATTTTGATAATTTAAAGTCCTTCTCAATTGATGCAGGAGGCCTCGATGGTGGTATGTGCTTGTTTTCTAGTAGATAAGTTTTTGTGTAGTGCACTCTAGATTATTTGTGTGTAACACATCTAACCTTTTTAAATGTATGCATTTCCTATTTTGTTTAATAATTATATATTAATTTATTTCAATGTTACTTTGCTTTTATGTAGTCTCTTGAGAATGTGAGTGATGTGCCACCTTTGCCATCGTGCTTCACTAGGACACTTGATTGTCTTAAGAGAAAATCATTTGCAGAACGATTGTCCGAACAACAACATAGAGTCGAGGTAATTGAATTGAATTTTTCTAAATAATTGATAGTTTATCTAGCGGTCTTATAGTTGATTGTAGTGATTTAGATGTATGTTAATAAATGAAATTTCTTAATTGTAGTAGATAAGAATCTATTTACTAACTTTAACTTATTTTTATTTACCATTGAAGAGATTAATCAAATTTGTGTTTTGACTTGTTAATGTAGGAAACTTTGCCTCCATCAATTACTAGACATTCTGGTACAAAGAGGACACTTTTTCAGGATCCATCACAGATTGAGGGTCAAGTGGAATTGTAGTATTTGATGTAGCTATTCGGCATGTAGATTGTATATAGATTTTGAGACATGGCATATGCCACATTTTGTAAAAAATGTTTTCAGTTGGCATATTTGCCAAATTTTTGTATATGTCTACCATTATGGACTAGATTTTAATATATATACACCTTGATATATAATATAATTTAAATTCCTTATGTGCATGTCATGATACTTCCCATGATGCCATAAATTATGATGATAGTTCTTTAGTCCATTGATGATATGTTTAGCATTGAGAATGGTTTTAGATCAATAGAATCAATAGAATCAATATGACAAAATTCCTTATATGCCCTAATCAAGCATAGTAGCTTGAAATCTAATAAGGTCATGATAGACCATATCATCATATATTTAGTCTTCATCTTATCAAATTTTGTAAATATGTCAAAGTTGTCATATGAAAAATGTAAAAAAAATGCAAAAGTATGGAAGATGAACAGTCAAGTACTCAAAAGTCAATATGGAAGATGAACACTGGGGGCACATTATAAACATAAAAAACTTACATCTTGGGGGGAGGTGCCAATAAGGCCAATAAGGATACTATTTCATTTGGGTGTTTGTGTGTATACAAATCCCATTTATGGCCGAGAAGCTCTCTATTTACTATTATTCAACTCTTGTTGATAGGAGGTTGGCTCTACAACTATTGCAATTTGTGTATGAAACCTAGATGCCTATGAGATCATATATATATATATGTATGTAAATCCTATTTATGGTCAAGTAGCTCTCTATTTACTATCATTGAACTCTCATTGATAGGAGGTTGGCTCTCCGACTATTGCAATTCAATCCATTTGTAATGATGCCTCTATCATGTTGAGTTGGATCCTATCTCTGCATCAAGTTAAAATCATGAAGATCACAACACCATACAATCCTCATTGGGCTATTAAAATGCACAAAACAATCATACAAGACAGTCATTCATGAAATTACTATGCAAAGAGGGTTTATAAGTTGCATTAGGGTTTGTATAAATGATCTAATGGATTTATAAGGTTGTCAAACACCAAAATGGATGATTTATATGAGTTTTGGGACTGTCACAATCCATGTACAACTTGCCCTTTATGATTGTTAAAAAGATACACATGACTGTCCAAAACTGCCCTTTATGACTATCCTAAAACAACATCGTGTATATGCTCATAAAAGCCATAAAACTCTGAGAATAAACTCGTCATTGGATAAGGAGTGGAAGGATAAAGTCACATTCCCAAAAACCTCTTAAAATCACATGTCTCCCCTTATGAAAACTAGGGTCTTTGCCGATACATTGTTCCATAAGAGCAAAGTCACTTAAGATCCTAAGAGTAAAAACCTTGCCAGGTGCCATATTTTTTGTTTTGCTCATCGTGGGGCCAAACGAACTATGCCAACATGTCAGGGTGGGTGGGTAAATGCTAGGGGAGGTCTCATTTTGTGCGCCAAGCATCCCAGTCATTCCGGGCAAGAGGCTATAGTAAAGTCCCTTAAGATCCATGAGACCAAAAAACTACCAAACTTTGACGGAGTAGTTCTTAGAATTCGTGATAGCTAGGAATTCTCTGTTTGGACCTACAGGTGCATGTGGGGTCTATCCAAAATAACTTCTCTCAGTTTTGGTCAACCCCATTCCATTTGACTATGTCGAAATCAAACGCATTGTTGCAAAATGCTTCAATTTGATGCAGTGGAAAGGTGCTAGGTGTGACATTTTTCATTCCATAGCTCATGGGGTCGAACAGACTGAGCCAACATGTCACGGTGGATGGGTAAATGCCAGTGGAGGTCTCATTTTGTGTGCCAAGCATCCCAGTCATTCCGGGCAAGAGGCTACCGACAAAGTCTCTTAAGATCCTTGAGACCAAAAAACTACCAAACTTTGACGGAGCAGTTCTCAGAATTCGTGATAGCTGGGACTATTTTGTTTGGACCTACAGGTGCACATGGGGTCCATCCACAATAATCTCTCTCATTTTTAGTCAACTCCATTTCGTTTGACCGTGCCGAAATCAAACGCATTGTTGCAAAATGCTTCAATTTGATGTAGTGGAAAGGTGCTAGGTGTGACATTTTTCATTCCATAACTCATGGGGTCAAACGGACTACACCAACGCATCGGGGTGGGTGGGTAAACACTAATGGAGTTCTTATTTTGTGCGCCAAGCATCCCAGTCATTCTGGGCAAGAGGCTACTGGCAAAGTCCCTTAAGATTCCTGAGACCAAAAAATTGCCAAACTTTGACGAAGTAGTTCTCAGAATTCGTGATAGCTGGGAATGTTTTGTTTGGACCCACAGGTGCATGTGGGGTCCGTCCACAATAACCTCTCTCAGTTTTGGTCAACCCCATTCCATTTGACTGTGCTGAAATCAAACGCATTGTTGCAAAATGCTTCAATTTGATGCAGTGGAAAGGTGCTAGGTGTGACATTTTTCATTCCATAGCTTGTGGGGCTGAACGGACTGCACCAATGCGTCGGGGTGGATGAGTAAATGCCATTGGAGGTCTTATTTTGTGCGCCAAGCATCCCAGTCATTCTAGGCAAGAGGCTACCGACAAAGTCCCTTAAGATCCCTGAGACCAAAAAACTGCCAAACTTTGATGGAGTAGTTCTTGGAATTCGTGACAAATGTGAATATTTTGTTTGGACCTACAGGTGCACATGGGGTCCGTCCACAATAACCTCTCTCAGTTTTGGTCAACTCCATTCTGTTTGACCGTGCTAAAATCAAACACATTGTTCCAAAATGCTTCAATTTGATGCAGTGGAAAGGTGCTAGGTGTGACATTTTTTATTCCATAGCTCGTGGGGCCGAACGGATTGCACCAATGCATTAGGGTGGATGAGTAAATGCCATTGGAGGTCTTATTTTGTGCACCAAGCATCCCAATCATTCTGGGCAAGAGGCTACCGTCAAAGTCCCTTAAGATCCCTGAGACCAAAAAACTGCCAAACTTTGACGGAGCAGTTCTTGGAATTTGTGACAAATGTGAATGTTCTGTTTCAACCTATAGGTGCATGTGGGGTCCGTCCACAATAACCTCTTTCAGTTTTGGTCAACTCCATTCCGTTTGACCATATCGAAATCAAATGCATTGTTACAAAATGCTTCAATTTGATGTAGTGGAAAGGTGCTAGGTGTGACATTTTTCATTCCATAGCTCGTGGGGTCGAACGGCTTTACCGGTAGCTTACAGCTCAGAAGGACTGGGAGCCTTGGCACATAAAATAAGACCTCCCCTAGCATTTACTCACCCATCCCGACGTGTTGGCACAATGTGTTTTGCCCCAGGACCTATGGAATGTAAAATTTCAATCCTAACAACTTTTGACTTTGTCGGTAGCTTATAGCTCAGAACAACTGGGATGCTTGGCGCACGAAACGAGACATCCCTTGGCATTTACCCGCCCACTCTGATGTGTTGGCATAGTTCGTTTGGTCCCATGAGCTATGGAATGAAAAATGTCACACCTAGCACCTTTCCACTGCATCAAATTGAAGCATTTTGCAACAATGCATTTGATTTTGGCACGGTCAAACAGAATGGAGTTGACCAAAACTAAGAGGTTATTGTGGATGAACCCCACATGCACCTGTAGGTCCAAATAGAACATTCCCATCTATCACAAATTTTGAGAACTGCTCTGTCAAAGTTTGGCAGTTTTTTGGTCTCGGGGATCTTAAGGGACTTTGTCGATAGCCTCTTGCCCAGAATGATTGGGATGCTTGGTGCACAAAATGAGACCTCTAATGGCATTTACCCGTCCACCCCGATGCATTGGCGCAGTCCGTTCAGCCCCACAAGCTATGGAATGAAAAATGTCACACCTAGCACCTTTCCACTGCATCAAATTGAAGCATTTTGCAACAATGCGTTTGATTTTGGCACGGTCAAATAGAATGGAGTTGACCAAAACTGAGAGAGGTTATTGTGGATGGACCCCACATGCACCTGTAGGTCCAAACAAAACATTCCCAGTTGTCATGAATTCTGAGAACTGCTCTGTCAAAGTTTGGCAGTTTTTTGGTCTCGGGGATCTTAAGGGACTTTGTCAGTAGCCTCTTGCTCGGAATGACTGGGACACTTGGCGCACAAAATGAGACCTCCCCTGGCATTTACCCGCCCACCCCGACATGTTGACATAGTCTGTTCGGCCCCATGATGAGCAGAATAAAAAATATTGTTCCAGTTGACACATTCTCAATCATTGACATGGATGATATCTCAGTACCATTCCTTTAGGCACATATGATCTTCCAAGGGAAGGCACAATTGTGAGGTTGGAGATGATGAAAAGTGTGCCTCATTCACAATCATGTTTTACTTGTCTTCAATGATGATTCCTTGATTCAACTTAATCCTTTGATAATACATTTTAACCTCCTTGTCAAAGCGCACTTTCAAGGTTGCTTGAGCAAGAGCTAGCGCCTCAACATCTATGTGCACTTTTGGTGTTCTAGAAGCATGAACTAGCACCTCAAATAGTAAGGCACTCATTCTAGGTTGTTTGTTCAATAATTGGCACCTTGTATTCTTTGGACATTCTTTCAACTTATATCCAAAGTCATAGAGATATGAAGTGGTGCCTCACTAATCTAGGTGCACATTTGATGGTGTAGAGAGGTAGATGTGTGACTAAGTCATCATTTGATGCCTTCAATAACTATAAACTCCTTTGATGATGCATTTTATCCGTCCAATTCACTATCTAGCCTTAGGTGCACATTTTAGGTTGATCAATCATAATCTAGTGCCCTAATACCAAAGCGCACTTTTAGGTTAGTTTGATCAAGGATTAGTGCCTTCACTTCTAGGCGCAAGTTTGGAGTTGAAATACATCAAAATAACAAGTTTCTTCATCAGTTCAAACATCTTTAACACTTTGAAGATCTCCAATGCATGATTGAATATCAAGAAACCAATGTATCATTTCATGGTCTTGACGAGCAGAACAAAAAATATTGTTCAAGTTGACACATTCTCAATCATTGACCCAATGAAATTGATGCAAACATGCAATTTGTTCATGTTGTGCCATCATGTTGATGCAAATATTCTCTATCATTCATATTGTCACATGTTGTAAGCCATGTATGTGAAGATGTAAACATAGTATTGGTGACATGAGCAACACTACTACATATTCTTAAGTGTTGTAAATATGCATCTTCTTATTTAATCATGTGTTGTAAATGAAGGAATGCAATGATTGAAATATGTGCACAAAACAGAATTTTTGATAAGGATTGAAAGGAAATGTTAAGAAAATGCAATTGGCGGGTGTAAATCCAAATTCCACAACCTTATCCACCATTCTCCTTGCCTATGTAAAAATGGAATCTTCGAAACAGGATGTATTTACAGCTGCCCTTGTAGACATGTATGCAAAGTGTGGAAGCATAGACAAATCATGTGAATAGTTTGGCATGACACCTCAAAGAGATTCTATCTCATAGAATGCAATGATTGCAAGATATGCACAAAATGGATTTTTTGAAAAGGCTTTAAAAATTTTGAAGCAAATACAATTGGAACGTGTAAAACCAAATTCCATAACCTTTGCAATCATTCTCCCTACTTGTGCCAAATTAGGATCTTATATATACATATATGCATAATGTCATGAAAATAATGTATAGTGTATATATCAAGCCATATAGGCATGTACAAATAAAACCATATGGGTATATACAACGATATACATCGATAACATACAAAAGTATGTTTACAAAGCCAAATAGGCATATGTAACAAAATGTCCCAAAATCAAATCTCCTATGGATTGCTATCAAATAATCTATGGCTCTTACTGAATGAGATCGATCATCACTCATGTAAAAATGGTATTCTCTGATAATCTTCCTGTTCTCTTCTGTACTCTCGAGGGCATGTCTGTATGTGATGTGAACAAAAATAGCAATCTGAATAGAATTCTAGTACTAGGATTGAACTTCATTTTGGGGTTGCAATGTATAGTTTTCTGCAAAATCAACTACAGAGACAATAGTTCCAATTGGGAAAGAGTCTTTACACATCCTGAACTATTGATCTAACCATCAAGACCTGTGGCTATGTCTAACATACTTGTAGAAAATATTTTTCTTAAAATCATCAATAAAATCAGCAATACTTACCTCTCTTACAATCAACTCACATCTAGAACCTTCACCTCCACTTTTCAAATTGTATTTCATTGTCTCATATCTCTTTTTCTCAACCATTCTCTTTCCAAAATCATTCGCGTTGCCCTCATGAAAACATGATACAAACTCTGATAACCCACCACATTGTAAACACTTTTCATTTAAACAATCATTCTTGTAGAACATGCAACCATCATCTCTAATACATAGAAATAAATCTAATAAGTCCCTAGATGACTTTGGTAGTTGAATTGCACCACACTCCTGTAACATTTCGTTAGTGTGCAAAGTAGAACGAATATTGCATAATAATTCATGGTACATAGAAAACTCTCAATGGTATTTGCAACAACATGTATTACGAACTTTAAGAGGAACAAAATAAAATGGCTTAAGAGATTCAAATGCTCTTTGTGAGATTGTCATACCTGGGTGAGTTTCACAATATTGTTTGTACAATGTTGTTTGGCTACATTCCAAGTAATGTTTAGGATGTGGTGTGCGGTCTTTATCACCAATTCTTAACTTTACAACATCTTTTGCATTCGGTGATACCCTAGAGTTAGTGTGCCAAAATCATTCAATTTATTCCTTTGTGCTATCAATTAGCTTCTTGTCAACTTGTGGAAGCCTACCACTGAAAGCCCAAGTATCATTGGCAAGAGGACTATCTAGCCTTGATCTTAATGCTAGTGCTTTTGACAATGTTTTACAATTCAATCTTAAGTCAACACAAGTTTGCCTCATTAATTGATCATTTCTTAATTGTTTGCTTACTATTGAGGTTGTTATTACTCTACGAGCAGCTCTTTTATCTTTCTCCTTGCTAGTCTTTCCAATATAATTGAGTGCATTGAAAACACTTCTAACAATAATTTTATTCCGATCGGACACTTTGTTTAACCGAATCTTTAATTTCTTTAGTAAAGGTCTCATTTTGTACATCTTTAATAATTGCACAAAAAGTTGGCATTGTTCGGTTAATGTTTTTTTCTCAAAGTATTCATTGAAGAGTTTTGAAGCCCACAACCGAACCATTCGTGACGACCTCTTGCCTTCAAGTTTTTCCATTATGTTCTCATCAATTTCAAGTAACCATTTTGGGGTTCTTGGGTGTTTTCCAATTTCATCATGGTTATTCTCTTCTTGACAAATGTCCTCTCTTCTTATGAAATTTGGAGATACATTGATTGTTCTTGTTTCATCCATGTTATCAACCTCATCAATTTTATCAGCAAATGGATTATGGAGTGCAATTTCAACATCATGATGTTCATATCCACTTTCTTCAAGTGCACATCTTCATTTTTCTTCTTCTTCTTTGTCCATGGTATTGCTATTATGAATAGGTGTTTCATAACATTTTTCAATATTTTCATTTGCAATATCATGGTGAATTTCATTCTTATCTAACATTTCATTATAATCAAAATTAACATCTTCAATTTGCATGGCATTAGATGGTAAAGAAGGAGATTCACCTTGATGAGCATCTGCCAAACCCACTTTTCCAATCCTCTTCCTTTCCCTATCTTTTTCCCTAATTGCTTCAATTTCCTCCAATGTAACTTTCCTCCTTTTTGCTTTACGGTGACTGTTGCTCCCCATTAGGGCAACAAAAATATCACCCTTATGATTGTAACAAAAAAATTGTGTCTCCAAAAGTGCATAAAAATATTCCTTTCACTGTCATAGCCAGAAATCACGAGTATTTCGATAGCAGAGGTATCTAGGTGTGAATGTCGGGCCCAACAATATTCCTTTTGTCTTTTTTCTGCATTTACATAACGGATATCCATTTCTTAAAGCCCAATTCTTTGCCAATGGACACTTTGCAACGTCCATATCGCCACTACAAAACAGATATTTGTTTTCAAAATGAATATCTATTTTGTTTTCCTCACAAAGAATGAAATAATCTACAAAGTATACAACTAGATAAACATAAATGAGAATAGGAGATGATAAGAACACATAAGAAGGACAAATTAAATGTTAAAATACATATATAAATAACTAAAGAATAAGAATGCTAAATGTGTAAGAACCATAAGTATGTTTAAGTATTAGGAACATCATGATAAGCATGGAATATGGATACATAAGAGATAGAGCTCACAAGCATAGATCATAGGAATATAGGGACATCATGGATATATAGCATAGGGATATATAAGTAAACAAGTAACATGGAAAAATATAGGTTCTAAACATAGAACATAGAGATGTTTAGGAACCAAACAAGGCATAGAAGAAAGCATGGGAGGTAAGGATTGAATATACGAAAGAATACGAGCTAAACAAGTAACATGGGATAGAATATATGGTAATCATGGAAGATAGGAACAACAAGTCATATGGGTTTGACATCTATCGTCACCTTGACCACTTGATCCATGCACCACACACATGTACATACAAATTTGTATAAAAGTATAGACAAGGAAGAATAAGCTAAACATTGCACATTTGTACATGCCTTCTCCAATTCAATAAAGTAATTTGTTCAAAGTCTTTAATGCCTTTGAATATGTACATTTGGATTCTAGACTAGGGATTCATTTTATTATTCTATAAACTTGTGAATTACCATCTAATTTGAATGTTTACACACTAATCCACCTAGGTATCAACTTAATAAAGCTCTGGATATAAGCCATTATTTGATTTGAGTAATCTTACTTTGGACACATTCGTGAAGACTCCTAAAGAGCCTGGACAATACAATTGTAAAGATGATATAGCCTCCATATAAGCATAACGATGATATATAATTTTAGTTTGTTGAAGGCCATGTAAATCAATCATTGATGAGGACTCTGCTACACCTAAAGTTGAGTCCTTTGTTTGGAACTTTGAAGCATGCAAAGAGGCAAGTGACTTGTAATGCTTAAGTAAACATGAGTCTCAACATGATGTAGTTCAACTTGATGACATGTCTAAATGTGACACATTTTAGTTTGTATTGCATGAGGACTTCTTTATTCATGCATATCAAATTTATAATTAGGTATATTTTTCTGAAGTGTATGAGTTTGAGGCTTTCAATTTTTGTATTGACTTACTTGAAGATACTAGCAGCCATGTGAACATGATTAATATGGGATCCAAGAGTTGTCCTTTTCCCATGCATTTGGAGTGGATTGTTGGCCCTTATGATTGTTTAAATCATGTTGGCCTAGCATTTGAATAGTTGCTTCATGACATGGATGGGAATAGATAATGTATAGACTTTATCACACTTTAGGCTTTTCCCATTATGCTAAAATGTTATGACTATCCACTTATTCTATTTTAGGCTATCATGAAATGAGGAGCTTCTAAAGGCAAAAATGTTGTCCCAAAAGAAGGCTCAATGTTATTTGTAAAGACATTAGATTGTTAAAATACAAATTCAAGGGTAGATATTCCTTGGGCTATTTTAGTATAGAGAAGCAAAATTGCAATATGACTATCCTAGGAATTAGAATGGTTGGTCATAGGATATTCATGGCATTTTGATATTAATGGATGGATTGATGGATGTTTAGGGAGTTTAAGTTAAATGTAATGTATGAGAATTCTTATTTATGAAGGATCTAATAGGTCTTATGTCTTATTTGCAGGCCATTCAAGAAAGAAATGAAAAGATACCAAGGACTATCATAACACCTATTACAATTAGGCGCATCAAAGGATTGTTATCCAAGACCTTACCAATATGGGAAGTTATCAAAACCATGTCATGTTTAAAATCAAAGGCTTTATCACCTCTTTGTCCCTATCTAGGCCTATTAGAACAATAGGTCACATTTTATTCATATACCGGGGTTGAGAATAAACACTAAGCATTTGTAGTTATGGCAAGTGTAAATGGAAATAGATTACAACTTTAGATAACCTATCCTCTCCTAGATTGCACTGACTGAGTGGAAATTAAAAATTCCCTATCAATGTCCTTTATATACTGAAGGCATGGGTGAGAAAGGTAAACTTTGTATGTTGTAGACAAGGCCTCAAATGTAAAATATATTATGACAATAACGATAAGGACTGTTAGGCATGAATGCTATCACTATTATAGATTGTCAAACCAACCATAGGCTACCATAATAGTACACTGCTGACTATCATACCTTTAGGCATGGTGCCATGAACCTTATGAGTAGAATGCATTGGTATTTGTGAGAAATGTATTGCTTATGTTAAGAATAAGTATTTATATTGTTTGAACACCATCAAAAGGTGGACTACAAATACGACTTTGTCAAAGGAAAACTTTAGTGGCAAAAATCTAACTATGAACTATTGTGTCATCCAAGCACAATCATGACCAACATCAAGGGATAGTCAAGGCATGGTTGTCTTAAGAAACACAACTGAAATTGTCCATGGATATTTGAAGTAATTTGTAATATTCATGATCAAGAATCAACTATGACTGTCTCAACAATGGTAAATTTGGCTTCAAGACAATCAAAAATGAGTTTAGGGATTCATTATCACCAAGTAATAAAGAAGAGTAACCATAAGTGTCGACCTTCAATTTCATTATACAAGAGGATGAAGAAGGGGCCGTAGTATTTTCATACCATAATACAACATACAAAAGGAAAATCATAAAGTCAAAACATGTGCAAAGGGTATCTATGTTAAAGAGGAGAGTTGTGAATGGAAGATGACTATCACTGTCAAAATAAGATATAGTCTCACTAAGGACAGTTAGGTGATTTGTGGATTGTCATGACTACAAGGCATGATAATCTTGTGTATGAAGAGGAAAGAAATATAAATAAAATAAGATTGAAGGATTGTTGCACCTAGGTACAATGATCCTAAAGGATTGTCATGCTAAAAGGATAGTCAACAGTACAAAGATTCATATTTCAAGGCTATCCTTAATCTCATTCACATGGTCCTAATGTTGGTTTGATTTGCATGGAGTGAGATGATACTATCAAGATTAATTGAAAAGGTGAAAGGGTTTGGTACCAAATTTGTTCACAAGTGTAAAAATTGCAATAAGCTTGACAATGTTGTTTACTAAACCTAGAACTATCACCAAGCAACATCCGTTTCATAAGATGTGATCAACAAACATGTAAGAAAAATGGATATCAACCTTCTTGGTTATGCATGCTTGATAAGAGCCCATACTTTTCACAAGGAGCCACCAATTTTTAACTAAATATTTCCATTAGAAACGGAAACTATTTTTTTTACACAAATAAAAACATTCAACATTTTATAAATTACCATACAAAAACTATAATTATAAGGATACTAATTTTGTCTTGCCCCTTTAACTTAAAAGTACACAACTACTAGATGTTCCCCTTAAATCCAAATAATCTCATAAAATATCAACTTAAAACTAAAGTACCTATAAACTCTTCCATTCATTTTTCATTCATAGGCTTTTTATAAATAGACACCATGAAGATATCTTATTATATCAGATTTAGAGAAAAATTTTAATCCTCTCCATCAATCAATAATTTCTTTGTAAAAATTATTTTAGTTTGTTTTATAAATGTTAGAATTTAAAACTTTCTTCTCACCTTAGACTATGGTTTTATGGTCAGAAACGAAACGAATATCCGTTTTGAGCTGCTAAAACGAATATCCATTTTGGTTGTTGACTTTTCATGGATTCTAACGTGTTTTCATGTTTTAGTCTCTTCTTCAAACTTCACCCTTCGTGCAGATGACTTTTTTTTAATGCAAAATTGATAAAACGAAAAGGGTTTATAGAGGAAATTGTTAGCTTTCTAAAAATATAAGATTTTCTTAATTATCATTTTGTTAAATAATTATTAATAATTTTCTATATAGTGTGTGTATAAAATCCTGATGGATACACTGATTGAAAAACATCAATAACTTTCAAACTGTTTCACCTTTTTCAGATTCGAAATTTGCATCACACTCTATGCTTTTCTGGCTATAGGTTAAATTTTTTTTTTGAATTTCAATTTTTTTTATCGAGTTAGGTTGGCTGGAAAATTACCTTTTAGTTTTTAAAAAAAGTCACAGTAAAAAAATCACAACTAATTATTTTATTGGAAAAAAATTTCAAATAAATATGCGTCACATCCGGACATGAGTCCTCTACTTATTTTGAAAGTTTTAAAAATATATATATATTTTTACTCATAGTTAGGTTGGCTGGAATGACACCCAATTTTTATTTTTTTCTGAAAAATTTTATAGCTGTTCATTGAAATATTCAATTTTCACTAAGTAAATTTTTTTTTAAAAAAAAAAAGTAGCCTATAAACTAGATTCAATTCTCTACAAATTTTGTTCTTACATCTTTTCCAAATTGTGTAGATAATCCATTCAAATTTTCACATGAACTTGATAAAGTTTGATTTTTGTATTTTCATTGCCACTTAGAGGTATAGTTTGGCCCATCATGATCCTGCACATACCTTGTCTTCTTGTTCAACTTTTTCTTCATAAGTTATAGCAGCAGGTTCATCTGACTCAAAGCCACTCTGATATGATGTTTTTCCTTTGCCTTCATCCACCTTCACATTTGCAATCTCAACAATCTTTTTCAACCTTTTGTTGTAGCATCGATAGGCCTTACTCTTGGTAGAGTATCCAAGGAAGATTCCTTCATCACATCTTGCATCAAATTTCCCTAGGTCTTAATCTCTTCTGATATAGTATTTGCTTCCAAAGACTTTGAAGTATCTTACTGTTGGAATTCTTCCATACCACAATTCATAGGAGGTTTTAGTACCATTACCTTTCACTTGAACTTTGTTTTGAATGTAGACAATAGTATGTATAGCTTCTTTCCAGAAAACTTCCGGCAGGCCTCCTTCCTTCACCATTGTTCTGGCAGCATATTGAATTGTCTTGTTCTTCCTTTCCACAACTCCATTTTGATGAGGAGTCCTAGGTGCAAACAACCGTCTCTTTATTCCTTTCTCTTCACAGAAATTGTTGAATTCATTTGATGTGAACTCACCTCCTCTATCAGACCTCGAGCATTTATTTTTAGTTCTATTTCATTTTCAACCATTGCCTTGAAGGATTTGAACTTCTCTAGGGCTTTAGATTTGCCTCTTAGAAAAGTAACCCAAGTCATTCTAGAATAATCATCAATAAGCAACATGAAGTACCTGACACCTAGTAGACTTCTTATCCTTATAAAACCACATAGATTTGTACGAACTAGATCAAGCAAACCGGGAGAAAATTCCTTTTTACTCTTGAAACTTGTTCTTGTCTACTTCCCCAACTGACATTCCTTGCATATAGTATTGGTAGGTTTCACAAGTTTTGGTAAATCTCTTACAATCAGACTTGAACTTATCTTTACCAAATTATCAAAATTTATATGACACAACCTTCTATGCCACATCCAACTCTCATTTGCTTGGGCTAATAAATAGTAATTGAATTAGTTCCTCTTAATTGATAGATGTTACCTCTGGTCTTCTTGCTAGTAGCAATCACAGTTCCGGAGCTTTCCATGATCTTGCATCCATTGTCTTTGAATCTCAGATCATAACCTTTGTCACACATCTGACCAACACTCAAAAGATTGTGCTTCAAGCCTTTTGTCACCGGTCATGTGATGTGAGCATCCACTATCAATAATCCATTCATCCTTGTCTTTCTCAACCTGAACATTCAAAACACTTTCTTCCACTAGATTTTTCTTTCGGAACCTCTTGCAATCTGTCAACAAAGTTAGCTTCAATTTCATCAAAGTCATCATCAGGTTCCACCTTATATTTTTTAGCTCTGGAGATCTTGTTTGAAGTACTGGCTTTGAAAGCAATTTCAACTTTTGGTAGAGCATCACCAAACTCTCTCATCTCAAAGGCTGTAAGCTTTCCAAGTAATTGATATCTGTCAATAGTTTTCATAGTCATTACTTCTTCAATAGCAGCTACTTTGTGACTGTAGGACTTTGGTAGTGATCTAAGAGTTTTCATCACAACTTCCTTATCACCAATAGTTCCTCCCATGCCTTTCATTCCATTGACAAGTTCATCAACCCTTTGCATGAAGGATGTAATGTTTTCATCTTCATTCATCTTTAAGCTCTCATATTTTGCTTTCAGGCCCTGTAGCTTGGCTTCTTTTACAGAATCATCTCCTTCATACAGTTTCTTCAACTTTTCCCAAACCCCTTTTACAGATTCTAGATCCATAACTTTTATCAACTCAGTGTCAGACAAAGCACTTAACAAGGCATCTCTAGCTTTTGTATTCAACTCATATTCTTTGATCTCATCTTCAGTTGTCAAACCATTTTCAGGTATGGTGTATTTTGTTTCTGTAGCTTTCCACACTTTATAACCAATACAAAGGAGATGGCTTTTCATTCATACCTTTCATAGAGCATAATTTATCCCATCAAACTGTGGTGCTTCCTTTTTAAAAGACATCCTGGATCTTCCTCAAGCTGTTAGGCTTTCTTCCAAGGAACCTGCTCTGATACCAATTGTTGAAATACACATGACAACTGAGAGGGGGGTGAATCAGTTGTCACAAAAACTTAACTTCATAAACCATCAACTACTTAATTACTAATAATCAGATTTAACCATGAAAGCATGAAACCATAGACTTAATCACAATCACACATTCAACACAGTAAACACCAGATTTTTACGTGGAAAACCCTAAAAGGGAAAAACCATAGTGGGTGTTAGCCCACAAAAAATATATGAGTTATAACAATACCGAAAAATAGAGGCCCACTACCTACAGGGCTCACTGCAAAGAATGACTCACTGCCAAAGGGTGGCTCATTGCCAAGGGGTGGCTCATTGCCAATGGGTGGCTCACTGCCAAAAATGGTGAACTAATTAAATAGCATCTACTCCATGCCTGGGTTCAGTTCCATTGAAGCACAATATAACTTCTCTGCTCTGCTCTTTCACACCTTCGCACTTATTTCTTCATTTTCGCACACTCCCCTTCATTTTCGCAATTACATTACAAGTCTTTATACAAGTCATCAACCTTGGAATGTACATCAAGGTCGGCAATACATTCATCAACCATTGGAACAATCTCCAAGGTCGGCATTACAAAAACATACATAGAAATAGGTCTGGACCTAATACAGAAATTAGCTAAGCGAAAGATGTAAGGATTTATGCTGATCATGCCATGCCTTGGCTGGAACTCAGACACAATTCTTCATGCCACAACATGCTTCCACAAACTTCAAGTCATCTCTGCAATTAGTGAAATCAACCAAGTCAGCCAAGACTTGTGAGAAAACTAAGTATGCTAAGAACATTCTTCATCCATGATCCAATTTTCTCTTTGCAGACCAATCGAAAGGTAGGAACACGATCAGGAGACATCCACAAGCACATTGTAATCACTAGGAACAACCACACGATCTTTAACCATTCTGTCAAGAGGATCTTCAAATCGGAGCATAAGACAATACTATCAACCACTGTCTTAAGGAAAGGATAGCTTGCGGACCACCAAATCACAAACCATTGTAGTTGAAAGCACTTATCATCATTCTAGACTTAACTCTAGAACCGCAGACCAAAATACTTCAATGCAGAGGAATGCAGAGCATAATATTTTCTCCCTATCACCACCAAACATACAGGAAAAGCAATTTTCACTCTAGTGAACATAACTCACTCAAATATTCATACCAGAGTCTCAACCTTAGAATATAACATCTTTAGATAGATTTCTAAATAACTAATCCACAGATAAAGATATTCATCCTACATGAAATGCAGAGCAATCTTCTGGACTGATTTTCTGTATGCAATACATTGTTTCCACTGCAACTCATTGTTTCTACCAGAGGGGCTAATTTTCTCAGTATCCTCAACATCAAGATCACTTACATAAGTAAATACAAAGCATCTCACTTATTATAAGCAAGCAACAAAATAAGAGCACAGTTGACACCAATGACAACACAGATATGTTGACATCAATGACAACACTGATTAGGCACATACTTGCAACAGGTAGTTGGTGGGAACCACATATTTCATGGGTTTCCTTCATCCATGCATTCATGGCAGTGGGTGAATTCAAAGTTTCGAGTATTCTTTGATTTCCTATCCATGGATTAGGGCACACAATAGTAGGGTATAAGTGTATGTTCTTTTCTCTTTGCGTGTGTTGGTCATTCTTGTATTTTCTATGGGCAACAAAGGTGCAGAGCTTTTTAAGGCTTTAACAAATGAATGTTCCAGTTCTTTAGGAGGCAGTGATACAGGGTGTATGAGGATTTGAATGTAAAATCTAGTATCAGTGTTGAACTTCTCCATTGTTATATGTATTTTTCTTGGGAAATCTGTGAGTCGCAGCTAGGGTTTCCTCTTACCATGTTTTATGGTATGAATGTAATCATGGAATTGATGAATGTGATTAGTTCTTAAAATATTGCATATATTGTAATGATCATTTCTATGTTATGTATGGATAAATGCAGTATAAGAAGGGATTACTAAGTATATTCACTATATGGTATTAAACTTCATGCATCTGGGTATTTCAGATAGGTGATCATATGTTCATTTTATTACTGATTCTCCTTTGATAAACTAAAGACTCTATGGCCCAATGAACAGGCATTAGTCTGGTAAATTTTGATCACCCACACACTTTTAAAACAAATTATATCTATCAATTGTAAAAGTAGAAATGTGTCTTAGTGTGTATGCATCATCTGGTGTTGCATATCAATCATAGTATCTTTTATAAATGTATCATGCTTTAATACCTTTGAACCAAATATGTGTTCCTGCATCTCACATGGTTATGGAGATGCCTTCATCAGCTTAATGAGAGGTCATATGATGTAGTAGGCTAGTTTTAACCTAGTGATAATCTTTGGGGTTAAAACTACAACTTGGGTACTGTTGTTTTGTTATATATATTGTAATTAATCCCTGTTGAGGGATACCTCTAAGAACACCTTCCTTGGTTTAGCTAACCTAAAAGTGAAGAGGACATTACCCACTCCTAGAAATTGGCCCTTAATCATCCTCGACCTATTGATGAGCCACTTTCCTATCTCCTTGATGACACCCTTGGCCTGGGAGATTAGGAAACACTCTAGGGTTTTGGACCTATAGATTTGGGACCCAACACTCACTATGAAACCTCCATCTCAAGCACCCAATAAATAAGATATGTAATACATGAAACCATCAAATGGTAATTAGAAAACCATAAGATAAAATTACCCAAAACGTGGTGTCGAAATCCTTAGTCAAAATCTAATCCCCAAATCCCAAGTTGAGTCCACAAGCTAAAATAACATATTTCGTCCACTTGCCATAAGCTTGTCATGAACCACTCACCAACTTGGGTGCTTTATTTTGGCTCCATTATCTCCATTCAAAGATGCCTTGTGACATGTCATAACATGCATCATAAGTTGGTCAACAATTGTAAGTCCCTTTTACAACTCTCTTATGTGTCATAGATGCTCTTACATTTCTAATATGGGAGGCCCAACTTCTGGAGGCCATAACTTTTGATCTAGAAAGTTGATTTGAGCCCCTTTTTTAAATTGTAGATCTCAAAGAGGTTCATATTATTGTAACCAAGTTGCTCCAATTAAGACCTATTTCAACATTTTTTAGGGCCAAAATTAGCCTCTAGATCCCTGAAAATTATTTTTTAATGCTTAACATTAGGATGCAATGTTGAGACAGCTTTCCTAATAGGGATTTGGGTAAGAGAATACCGATGTCACACTAATACAGTGCTAACATCAATAAATGCTAGGAAATAAAATATCCATAGTTGAATGGAATATTCTCCCACTGTCCAAACTCTCGTTGGTTTCTCCAAAACTACTTGCCCTACTAAGAAACAACTATGCCAAAAACCTGAAATCAATATCTTGTGTGTGAAATCACTTATCAACTATAGAGGGTGGTTTCAATGGATTGAGGGTTATTCATGGACCATGGGTCTAGAGAGGCATGATGCAGCAGCAATGCTAAGGAGAGGTCATTAATGGAAGTTGCAGTGTGGCCACCAATGGCGAAGCCAATGACTACTGCCTAGCTATTGGGTCATTAGTTGAGGATCTCCCTATTGGTATGGGGGCATAGGGCCCCTCATCTATGATGCCTTATACATGGTCTACAAGTGTCGAGGATACTCTACATACACCCTTGTAAAAATTTGCAAATCAAAATTAAGATTTATAAATATGTAAAAAACCTTTTTTATTATTATACCTCTAATAGCTTCGATGCAGATCTGATGCCTACTACAAATTCACCTATATAGGCAAAAATATTTTGATGACACTATGATTCATGCAACTAAGGGGAAGAAGAATTTTTCTGAGGCCTCTGGGCAAAGTTGTCCAAATTTGATGAATTGACAAGTGATCCTAGGGTTTTTGGGCCTTCTAGATGCAATTGTAGGGTGGATTTTTCTTAAAATGCTTTGAATGATGAGTGATTTGTGGATGCCCAACAAAAATCCTTTAAACCCTTACAATATTTCACCTCCAAAGTCTGATCCAGATGAAATGAGAGGTAAAACAACAATGTTAGATCCTCTAAACTCAAGCCAAATGTACTTGTAAAATAATGCCATGAAAAGGAAGCCATGGTCCCAATCTCTCTTTCAAACTTTTATAATTCTCTAAACCATCATACAATGCAAGAGAAGATCATACTTAGTTCTTAGAGAGATCTACTATCCACAATGGAGACATGCAAGCCTTGAGTCAACAACCACTTTGATACTATGTAAGATTTGTTGATGAGGCAAATTCTCAAGATTTGATGACATAAAAAAAATAATAGCAAAAGAACAATTGAAGATTTTAGAAATGCAAGATGATTGCTATTCTAATATAGATGCAAATGTATTTACAAGAATTCTCATATGAGAGCAAGAGGTGGTATATATATATATATATACACTTGAAGATTTTAGAAATGCAAGATGATTGCTATTCTAATATAGATGTAAATGTGTTTACAAGGATTCTCATATGAGAGCAAGAGGTGGTACACACACACACACACACACACACACACACACACACACACACACACACACACACACACACACACACATATCCTACCCAAGTAGATGCCTACCTAAGCAAGCTTATCTTATCCTAGGTGCATAACATGCAATAAAGTAATAAACTAAATATAAAATAAAATAATGCACCAACAATGCTCATGCTTTTTCCTTAGCCTCTAGTCATTATTTATTTCCTATTATTCTCATATTGTTATATCCCACTCCTTAGAGCTTATAAATTAATCCCACTTTGATACATTGTGCTATACATTGATATTACATTGCCATGTCATGCTCATTAGAGCTTATACTTGGGTCTTACATTGTTCCATATTGCTTCCTAAAGCTTACTTATTGATTTCATATTGCTATATCACATTTGCTAGAGCTTACATATTGTTCCTACTTTATACATTGATCTTACATTGGCATTATATTTGTTAGAGCCTAGACTTTGGTCTTACATCAATACATCTTACTTCATAGAGCTTCATACATCAAGAGTCTATATCGACACATTTTACTCCCTAAAGTTATTTGTTGCACATCATTTACTATGTCATGCTTCTAGAGCCATGGATACCTCTTGATCCTATGTTATCATATTCTACCTTTAGAGTCGTAGTTACTTTGGGGAAGCATCGTACTTCTCCCTCATGACACATTGAGCTTACTTTGCCATATCTTTACTCTAAGGGGCATCAATTTTTTCCCTTACATGTTTACTCTCATTACCATGCCCTTACACTTGGGGGACATAATGTCTTTCTTTCATGTTGTATGTGTTCCTATTGCCACATCTTTAGCATTTACACTAGGGGCATTGTGCTAAGCACCCTCCTCTCTATCCCATTTGGGGGTATTATACTAAGCATTCCCTTTTTATTACACTTGGGGGCATCTTGCTTCCCTCCTTTATATCTTATGCCTTTATTGCTGCATCTTTACATTTCGAGTCATAGTGCACTTATTGCATGGAAAACACATTTCTTTCTCTCACCCTATCCTCTATAGTGGGATTGATTTGACAAATCCTCTGCCCTCTATTTATTCTAGTGATTGGGATTAGTGGGGGGCCTCACACCTTCCTCATATCATTTACGATCCTCATTGTGCTATTCTTCCCATCTAAGCATATCTAGCTATAAATGTGCTTTGATGATCACATCCTCACATATTACTTCTTTATGCCTTCATGCTTATTTGTGGATATTATTACACATTTATCTATGACACTTATCCATATGTATTGACATATCCTAGGATCACACATATGTTAGTTCAACGTTGATTTTATCATTCATGGTATGTGTGCCATGAACACGTATTGCTTCATCATCCTTGGACTATGAGACACATTCTTGATACATAGATTCAATTTCATGTGCTCTATGATCATATCTTATTCACACATATGCTTTCACACTTATCTATTTGACTTGATATACATTTTTGCTTATTACATGATTTTATCAAGCCATCTAGGGCTATTTTATTTGATTATTACATTATATGACTATGAGCCTACACTAACATATCTTTCAAGTCACATTAGGGGGCACCATATTGTTCCCCCTTTTACATTGGTATTATTATTGATATATCATTCAACATGGGAGGCATTGACCTTCCTCATTTGCACACTATTGCACCTTATTGGATTATATTGCCCACATGGAACCTTATATATTGGATTTGAGCTTTTGTGAATACATCTTACATTAGTCTTCTCCTTTGAGCCATTTCAATCACATTTGGAATTATTGCACTAAGTGCTCTCTTTATTGTGGGCCTTTGCCCCTTATCATGGCTTTATGTATTCTATTTTATCTTTATGTCTTCTACCTTGCCTTTACGTCTTCTACTTTGGGCTTTGCCCATAGTGTCAATTTTATACTAGGGACTAAATGCCTCATTGACCTTTGTGTGCTCATGCTTTTGGATGCCACATTAGGGGGATACACCTATCCTAGTACTTAATTTACTTACATAGGTGTTACTAGGCCATTGAGGGCTGCACTGCCATTTTATTTCTCATGTTGGGGGCAACATTCTTATTCACTAATACCATCTCTAGCCCATGTGCTTACACATTGCATTCTTTACAATCATTGTTGTGCTTACATTACTATATGATAGATGCTTATATGATGTCATATGATCACATGATTAGATGCTTATACATTCACATGTTTATATGTTTGCCTGCTTAGATTAATTACCTTTTATGTACTATTTCCCCCCCTTTTTTGATAATTCCTCGTCTCATATGGATATAACTAATTGTTGGGGGGCCATATTCTATCATTGACATTCTTATGTTTAAATATGTAGATAATCATGCGTGTGCTTATAAAGACTTATTTAACTAAAAATACATACACATACGATGAACGCACTTGCTCATATCCTTGTAGGGTCCATTATTTTATATGGACTCCATGTCGATATCCTTTTAGTGTGAATATTTACTTTACATGCATATTTGTGAGTGTTATATACTTTGAGATGCATGATCATTCTAGGACTCACATACACCTCAAAGTGGTGGCAACATGTAATGGTGGAATTTGCATACACATGCTATTTGCCATTTAATTTTGTGCCTATTTTGAGGAGAGTGCTTTGACACATAAACATATTGACAAATGGCATAATTTTGTGCAAATGTAATGTTGCTTGCCCTATCTTATTATACACCTTTCTATACACCTACCACTTATCCCCATTTTGTATGTTCACATACCCTTATACGTTTGCTCTATCCACTTATATATTACTCCCACGTTCACACTTATTCCCATGCACACACTATGATCTAGTCCCCTTTCTATCTCAAGACTAGTTTGTAGTTGTTGAATCATCCTCATAGTCATGGACTCTTCCCACCCTAATTTAAATGTATTCATGCATTTCTTTTCTTTTTACATTTTCCACATCTAAATTACTAATTCCATATTCAAATCAACTCTTATTACGTCGAGGTTGAGTCATCCTCATAGTCATGGACTATTCCTGCCCTAATTTAAATGTATTCATGCATTTCTTTTCTTTTTACATTTTCCACATCTAAATTACTAATTCCATATTCAAATCAACTCTTATTATGCCGAGAGGCGTTATACAATCACAACGGGGTGGGGATGAGAGCACTCATTTTTTCTGCCTAAATTTATAAGAGAAAAATTAAAATACCAAAAGGGAAATAAAATATAAAACTTAAGAAAATCAAAGAAAAAAAATAAAAAAAGAAATTAAAAACGGAGAAAAAATTAAATTACAAAAACTATGGAACCAAAAAAGAAATTGGAAAAAATAAAAACTAAAAAAGAAATTGGAAAAAATAAAAAATAAAAACCAAAAAAGAAATTGGAAATTGTTGGAAGGAGAAAAAGGTAGAGAAAATCACGAAAACTATGGAACCAAAAAAGAAATTGGAAAAATTTTAAAAAAAAAATTAGAGAAGAAAATCAAAGAAACTATGGAAAAAAGATGTACTTAGTTAAGAAAATTAAAAAAAAACCAAAAAAGAAATTAAAAACAGGAGAAAAAAACTAAAAAATAAAAACTAAAAAGAAATTAGAAAAAATATAAAAATAAGAAAAAACTAGAAAATCACCCAAAACTATGGAAAAAAAAGAAATTGGAAAAAAATAAAAATAAAAATTGCAAACAAAAAAATGTAAGAAAATCAAAAAACTAATTTGTACTCATAGATCCATCATCCATGTTTTATCAAATTAACCTAAATTACACCTTCCTAAAATAATATTTTTCCTTTGCATATATAACCTCGAGAATAAAATTATCAACGGTTCTTCCGACTCAAGTTGTTTCTAAAGTTTTTAATCCCTATTCTCCATCATTCACTCCGTATTTTATTTTGTGGGTACATTCGAAGACGGACTCCAAATATTTATAAAATGCAAGAGAGGGCTTTACCGTGTTGCTTTAAGCGCTGTTATATGGTAGCTTTTTCATCGATGCGTACGAACACATCAATATAACTTTCACTGCAATTTGCGCTCAAAATTTTCATAAAGTAGGGTTTATTTTTGCCACAACAGGACTGAATAATTTTTGGGAACAATTCTATTTGATAAATTCAAAAATTAGGGTTTGTTTTTGCCAGAGACGACTGGATACGATTCGCACGAGTGTTGAAAGGGACATCTGAAAAAAAGCAGGTGGGCTGCCTGTACTCATTATGTTATTTTCCAAGGTTCCCAAGTTATCATGAATTTTTCTGCTACAGTTTTAAGGTTAAAAAAGTTTCCAGTATTAAACCCTGGAATTTGTTTTCTTAGAAGGTATTTTCATTACAATCTGTATTACCATGGTACTTACTGTTCGATGGATATAAGCGTTTTTTGAGATGTAGATAATAGTGATGTTGCTACAATTCGTTATTTTTAATTTATTTTGAGTGATAAAAATACTTCCGTCTTTTGCTCTTTCGCATGGCACCGCATTTAACATTTGTTGTCTAGATTTTTAAAGGTTTGTGGGATTTCACCTGCGTGGTTTTTAATGTTTCAAGAGGAACACCATAACTGGTCATTGCACTATTGGACTATTGACATTTTTTTAATTTATATTGACAATAAATACAAGCATTTACTAAATTCATTAGTAGGGAGAGGAAACGCGAGTGTATTCCATTGCTTTAAGCTTTACACCTCCTATCCACTTTTCCATAGCTTTATCCATTGCTTTTAGCTTTACACCACCTTCTACCCTCTATTCCAAAGCTTTTGGAACATACTTCGTGTCTCACGATTCTCAGTGAAGTAAAATAAAATGAACCCAATTACAACCCAAATCATTTATTCTTTTTAAAGAACCAGGACAATCCTCTCTTGAAAAATGGAAGGTAAAAGTTTTTCTCAGATCCCAACTACAACCCAAATCATTATATTTACGCATTTTACTAAGGACTTATGACACTCCTTTGACTGAACGATGGAAGGTAAAGGTTTTTTCTAGATCAGGGCCGAGCCAGACTTCCTTGGCCAAGCCTACTAGAGGATTTTGCCAATGTTGCCAGTTCAGGTATGGGAGTTTGGCACATGGATGTTGCAATTTTTTTTTTGGGGTTGGGTTTGCTTTTAGGTTTGTCTATACAAAAACATATAAAAATTATATATATATAAGCAGAAATTAAGTTTAGAATCATATAATAAACAAAACCATCATAAAAATTAAAAATACTACTACTTAATTAAGTTTAGAATCATATAATAAACAAAACCATCATAAAATTTTTAAGTACTACTTCAATATCAATTAGTCAAACTTGAATGTCATAGTAAATATTCATTCTTCAATATTAAAATAATAATGTCAACAATCAGGGTCATATGTGTCTTCAAAAAGATCATCATCATTGCCATCAGGTAATGTAGGTAGATTAGACGAACTACAAGCAATGCCACTGGCACTTGCACTAAAAGTATGCTCGCTATCTTGCTCTTCCTCAAATCTAGCATATTGGAAAGTGGAAGCATCCAATTCAATATGCTCTAGCTCTATATCCCACAGATTTGTGTCCCCTTCTTTGAAGTCATTTTGTTTGTGTGAAAGGAGGTACAAATTGAAATGTGTGTACACTAACTCTGCTTTTCTTGAGTGCAATTAATTGTGTTTTACTGAATGGATGAAGGAGTATGTACTCCAATTTTGCTTAGATGTAGACAAACTAGCAACCTACTAAGGCAAAGATAGAGAGTTAGAGCTATAAAATTTAAAATTATAAATGAAACTTCAAACTTGAAAATGTTTTTAGTCTTATTCTTGTTGATAAAAATAAAAAATATATTTGTGATAAAACTTTGATCACAAGAAGTTGTAGGTGCGAGAATGCTTGGTCATGGAAGTACAACCAGTTGTGAGTATTAATCTTAAACTTGTCACTAAGAGCTTCAATACTTTCACCATTGGAGTGTAGAAAATCAATAAACTCTCACCTAAATACATTTTGCAAATCAAGATCAAGGAGAAGTCTACGAAAGAGTCTCAGTACTATAATTTTTTGGATGCAATGCAAAGGCAAGAAGATGTAGAGGGGAGGTTATTTTGTTCCATCTCTCAACAATACTTGTGTGCATCTGTTTGAAGAAAGTTTCTTTAGAATCTTGCTCTTTTACCATTTATGACGGTCTTCATCTTTTCAATCATTGAGTCAATGCCATGATATATTTCTTCCAAACACGACTTATCCATGTCATTATAATGGATCATACTATAAATGGGCTTGGTGAAACTAAGAAGATATTCC
The DNA here is from genome assembly GCA_027924645.1 of Cunninghamia lanceolata. Taxonomy (NCBI): domain Eukaryota; kingdom Viridiplantae; phylum Streptophyta; class Pinopsida; order Cupressales; family Cupressaceae; genus Cunninghamia; species Cunninghamia lanceolata. The sequence goes on along the minus strand of BSBN01000584.1, from coordinate 12,677,659 downwards.
ACATGATCCCACTATGTGCCATCTAGTATTAGTTGCTTAATATTTGTTGCCCTCTTAGAGTTGGATTGCCTTCATATGGACCAAACTTGGTTGATGATCATGTTAGACAATGCTTTTTGAACCTTCACAAATCATCTCAACACAACTGTTGGAGGTGAAATGGGAAAAAAAAAGAATAAAACATAAGTTAAAAAAAATAAATTATGAAAGTGAAACATAAAATTTTATATTGTTTCACTTACCTTTAGTAGCTCCAATTTTGAAAATATTTTGAATATGCCATGTGACTTGTGGTGGTTGGTGATGAACATTTAAATCTCTTTGGCCTCTTCACACACCTTATTGGCACCCATCTCATTGTTGCAAAATTGTATCCTCCCTTGTGCTCTAGCAACCTTTTGTTGATTATCGATCATAGCTATCTTCCATTAGGGTTTGGGTCTGTGCATCTACTTAGTCATGATTGGGCCATGTTTATGCCCACATTAGTATACAGATGTTGTGTGTATGCATTGTGTCTTGTGTGTTCATTTTCATGTCAAGCTAATGGGTCCCATCGTGCTTGACTTGGTGGGCCCATCTGGTTTCATGCATCAAGCTTGATCTTAACGCCATATGTCTCTTGGTTGTGCTCATTTTCATGGTTGGCCTTGTTTACTCGTGGTGGTCCTTGTTCTTTGCCATGGATTGAGTCTTATGTTCCTTTCATAGTGGTTTCCCCAAACTCATTGTGCCTAAATTCATATGTCAGACCTGCCTTAACCCCATGCGCTTTATGTTCTAGCTCAATGTTGATTGCCCATAGCCCATCCTACTATAACTAATGGTATGTGCTTGATTCGCTAACGCATGTTGCCATCACGCGTGCTTGTTGCCACTATTGTTTGATGCCCTTTGCTTCATCGCCACCTTTGGTTTTAGCTCCCAATTGCCACGCGCTCTCTGCTATAGCTCTTCACTTATCTTTTGCCTTGCTATGTTTCGCTACATTGTTGGTAGCGCATGGTGGCCAAACTCCTATTGCACACCTTTTTGTGCACAATTTGCTATACTGTTAGATTCTCTCCTCCCCTTTTCTAACTGTTAGAGCCTTCGCCACATGCGTGATGTTTACCTTCTTCACAATAATTGCTCCAACTATGCATGCAAGTGGCATTCTCTTTTGGTGTGGCAATGCCTCATTTGTCCACATGTAGCTTGGTGGTCCATGTGTTGCCTTTGTGGTATCTATGTAATGATTGACGATGGGCCCCAAATGCTTTGTTTGCAAGCACATATCTCCATGTGGTGGTACCTTCCTTGTGGCACCCTATTGGCTATTGTTATGTGGACCCTATATTGTAAGGATGGTGGGCCCATTCTCTCAACACAGGCTTATGTCTTTATATGGTGTGGCATGGATGCATGGCGCTCATCGGTTGGTAGCACACCGAAGTGCCCTAATGGCTTAACCTTCTGAGTGGGCAACTTTTCTATGTGCCATACGCTAATTGTGGATCTTGATGCTCTTCATCACCCACTATTCAATCATTTCCAAGACAATCGATATTTACTTGTTTCTATGCAACCATTCCAATTCAAGGTACATGTGGCATTCTTCTCTCGCGTGGATGAATCTTTACGTGCCACGCATCCATGTGGTGATGTCGTATGGTGGCCTTGACCACTTTTGTTCGTGGGTGCGTGGTTTGTTGAGGTGGCTTACATGGATTATACCCCAAATCATGGGCCACCCCTTGTCACCTTTGGTGGTGGTAGGCCCAAGCTCTTCTCTACACAGTGTATACTCTCCTCTGGCGACATGCCTATGGATGACGTGTCACCTACGTGGCAGCAGTGGGGCCTCTTTTTTGTACAAGGCATCTATGTTGTTGACTCAATGACTTTTCTCCAAGGTGATAGTTTGACTTCTCTATAAGCAGCATGCCACATTCTCATTAGGTTGTGATTATTATGTTTCAAGACCGTGCTTATCTCACTTATTTGGTGATGCATATGCCGTTGACCTCAAGTGTTTTTCTCCAGCATGCTTATAGCCATGGATCTTTGCCAATATTCAAACTAATTAACACCATGTCTGTGCTCATTATGCTTAAAGTGATTGTATGCACCAATTTTAATGGTTTCATTTCCGTGGCATAGATCGATGAGCTTGACATGAATTATGGAGGCCGTATGCAACTGGTGGGTGCTTGCAGATAACCAATGGGCTTTGCCATTGCCTTTGGGTGCCATATGTGACCGTTCTTATGACTATGAGCTCTGTAATGCTATGCTCTAACATTTGTGTTTACAGTTTTCAACTTTTCTCTTTGTTGCTTGTGCAATAGCCTTCGGTATTTCTACATAGGAAACCCTCTGGATTGATGGCGGCTTTGTATCATGGGTTCTCTATGTCTATGCTTGGTCTATAGTTGCAGGATGGATGTATTTGTGTGTGCAGATGTATGGTAATTGTAAAGGGCTGTATGCTATGCTATAGGATGATCTATTTTCACAAAGGACACACTGCATGCCTGGATTATGTCTGTTGGTGCTCTTCTTGCTTTGCTGCATAGGCTATCCTTTTCCTTGCTGCAGGTCCATGTTGCCACTTTTGCCCTGTTGTGATGTGATAATTGTTTGGTGGGCCTGCCTTTACGTCTCTCTTCTCCTCATGGTGACCAACTACCATTATGGGCACGGGTTGCAACTTTTGCTACAGGCGCTCAATGGACTGAATTTAATACTTCTGCATTGATTTGTACTCTTATGTTGGGAGGGGTTGACTTGTAGCCTTGGTGATTGATCTTCTCCCTTGTTCTTTGTACTCATATGCAGATCTAAGATGGATTCTCTCCGTCTTCCAGGTTCATTCCTCTCTACGATTGTGTGCTAATCAAGATGTGATTGCAAAAGTTGATCGATGGGTATGAAAGCTGATTTGAGTGATCTACGCTCATGTGGCTTATTATAATTGAAATGCTATATATACATGTTTGTAATGTGTTGTGGTTGGTCACTTGAGCCAATTTCCTGCACATTGGTGCTATATAGCATGTTCTAGAGATTCAACTAATGAAAAGTAAAATTTTGTGACTGCAAGATTATATACTGTATAAGTTGTAGGATTGTTTATTATATGCATGGTTTTCTGTGTTGATAAGTGTTTCCATTATCAGCTAAAAGTTCTTAGGAAGCTTAATGCTATTATGTTTCTCATATCACATTTGCTGGTGTGTTTGCTATGAGGATTGGTCTGCTAGATAGGGCTCTAAAGTGTTGCCAAGGCTCATTGTAACAACCCTTTCTTCAATGCATGTGAGTTCTTTCACACTGACAATGGATCTGTAAGTATGCTTTGACATGCAGGGATTCTTATGTTTGTGGTTTATACACAAGTACACATCAAAATCTATTGCAACCTTATGCAAGTTTTCTTTCCTTTGCTAGTCTTGACACTGTTTCCCCTATGAAATAAGCACCGGTCCAAGGGGTGAGAGATCAACAAACCTACAATCTACTCTCATCTTCCTTGTAGGAGTAGTTTAGGTTCTATCATGCTCTTATGGTCCATTGATGTAACTTGTGCCTCATTTTATGCAAGCTAGAACTAGTAAATTGGTAGAGGGTCATGATAGTCTCTCTCTCTTGTATGTGTGTATGCATGGTTAAGTGGATTCACTTGGAGGGGTATAGAACTACTTAGTCTTTTGGTGCATATGCAAGAGTGTGACTATCTGCATATTGGAGGTCTTATAGGTCTGTTTGCAGCCAGTGCTGACACGAATTTAGTGACAATTGTAGGGATTCATAGCACCTTGGGTAGGGTTGCTAAGGCCTTGTGTCTATTCTTCATTTCTCTTTAATTATCCTATAAAGAATACCTCAAGAAGCACCCCCTTGGCCTAGTAGAGCCTAAAGCAGATGGAAAGTTTACCCACTTTCATGAAGTGGTCCTTAACTGTCCACACTTTGTTGATGAGTCCCAACCCTATCCTCTTGATGACATGTTCCCCTAGCTTTGAGGGTTGTTCACGCCTCGAGAAATGTGGAGACATAACTTTGAGAGTCAACACACCCGTTTGATCCAATCAATTTTGTTGCCAATCTTTTATAGTATATGATTGAGGGAGTGGACAGCACAAGGTGTCCAAAAGATGTGTGAATAATGTTCCTCAATCAACAAAGCAACCACTCTACAAACTTTTGCACTACAAGGCCCCACAATGGCTCCTAAGAGGATGTCACCAATAAATTGTGCATTTGTCACGTGCGTGTCATAATCCACGGTATTCAAAAACATTGCCCCCTTAAGGGATACTACAATCACATTGATCATGAGTCGATTTTTAGCATGTTTCCATCCATCAAAAATAATGGACACTCGTCTCTTTCCACGAATCCTTGATGGGCTGCAATGGATCTTCTACAAGTTTTACCTCCTTTTCCAAGTACACCTTATCATAATCTGGGCATGTGTAACCTTTTGGAGCTTCATTAATTTTTCTTAACATTTCTTGCCAATATGGTGAGTGAACACTATTGAAAGCCAATTGGTTTGCATAGATACATCTTGCGGTGTGTCGATCAGCAATCTCTTGGGACTAATTTTGAAATACCATTTCCAAACGTTCCTTTGGTCTCTTATATGAAGTGGGCTCTTCTTGAAGTGTGGCAAAGAATGGGTGGTTCTCTACCACAATTCCAAGATTAGATGGGTGAAGATTGAAGAGGGGTCTTCATTCCTTGAGATCCTTTCTTTGGCAAATGATGATTTGTTTTAAGACATCTGCTTGCTTCTGCTCATTAAATATATGCTATCTCTCGTGTAGATGGCACAAAACATCATTCTTTCTTGGGCAAGCTTTGATGCTTTGTTTAGGAATGGCACACAAATGGGCTTTCATTGGATTGTATGAGCTTGTATGCTTCACAACTCACCCATTGCAAACCCAAACATATCCCCTACCACCTAGAACCTCCTGTAGCATTTTAACATACTTCTAAAGTAGAGAATTTGGGTTTGTTTTGAATTGGAATTGGCCTAGAGAGCTAGAACTGGCTGCCATTGTAATCCCTATTGCAACAAGTTTGGTAAACAACACATTCCAAACAAATCAAAACATTTGTATATATCATAGTTGAAAAACTTTGCGAGTACTTGCATGTCTAGAAGGCAAATGAGTACTCCAGGAATAACTTGGGGTGATTTTTACCGGAAAACCTGCTATACTCGCGGAAAAATTGCCATAACTTGCGATTCATGAAAAATCAGCCGTCAGATATTACTGAGGGTTTGGAGTTTGGTCGATGCTAGGATTTGGAGCTTGGTCATTGATGAAATTGTGGGTATGATAAAACCCTAAAATCAAAATGAAAAATTGCGGGTTTAAATCAAAACAAAAAACCACGGGTTTAGAATTTATTCGTGGGTTTAAATCAAAACTAAAAATCGTGGGTTTAAAATCATGGGTTTATTCGTGGGTCAATAATAAATATATTCATGTATATGCGCTTGCAACAAAATACAATAAATCGATCATTCAACTGTGCCCTTATTTTTGTTTTTCATTGCTGCCTTTTTAAGTGTTTTTTTTTTGCTGCATTCCATTGACAGCTGACTGAAGTCCGAAACTTGAAACTTTGAAAGGCATTTTTAATTTTTTTAATCATATATTCATAATTTTTTAATTTTTTTAATGACTGTTAGAATGTTAAGGAAGATTTTTTAAAAAAATTTAGTTTTAATTTATTGAGCTCGTTTTTTGGTCTATGATGTGTATTGAATCTAATTTTGATTTATATATGAAGGAAATCAGTAATATGTTCCATAAATTTAATATGTGTAATTTTGAAGAACATTTAAAAAAATTTATGTAGTTATAATTGTTTGATAAATTTGCCAAGTTTTTACTAACAATTCTGGGTCAGCCAAGTAATTGTCGATATATATTTCGAATAATCTTCTTCTACAGTCTCCTTGGCAGTGAATTGGCTCTTGTACACTCGTAGGAATAGAAATCCAACTGCTTTGAAACATTCAATGATCAATCATCAGCTGTATTTGTGTGATGGCAAAGCAAGAATGAAAGGTTTTTCATTTTGTATTTTGCATTCACATTGAGGTAAAATGAGTTTGTTTTAGTGTTTCAAATGTTTTACAAGTCACTTTTAGGGTTAAGAATTCCGTTCAAGTCATGGTCAAAGCCCAAAAAAGACTAAAAAAAGTAAAAAAACAAAAAAAAACTTGCCAGTCTGCTGCGGGGTTTGCCTAGATACATCCAGGACGATTCTGCAGGCAGAAAACAGAACCCTGGGTAGATCCCCAGGCAAATCGCTTCAGAACACGTACCCGGTTCGAATCTTACCCGAAAACAGGGCCTCCAGGGGCTGAATTGGCAACATCGGATCATTTTGCTTTATTTTGAATACTATATCTGGATTCAGCTCTGCTTTATCTTCATTTTACCTTTCATTTACCTTTTATATCGTTCATATTTTTGGCTCCTGAGCTTTGACCTCATGAAACTGCATGGCTTAGCTTTGGATTAAATTGAACCTTTAACTTTTGTAGGTTGTATCAGCATTGCATGTTTGAGAGTATGTTCTGGAAAAACTGCATAAATAGTTTTGTATTACAAACCTTTCCGGTCACATGGTGGACTCATTATCAGTGAACAAAGTCAGTGCCTCCATTACATGGCTCCATTATATGTAAGCAGTTTTCTAGAATATACTCAAATTAAATCTTCATTGCTTATCCACCTTCAACAGGAAATTAGTAAAGTGAAAAGATGCGCTTGTTCTTCCAGTGGGTTCTCATATGTCTGAATGGCATATTGTTTAGTATGGGCCCTTAAAGTCGCCAATGCTATTTTTGCTTGTTTGTTTTGGGATTATATGTGCTCTTGGATGTCGTGTTTGTTATTTTGTGCGGTGTGATATCCCTTGTCAGACAGAGAAGAAAAATCGCTGAATAATGATTTGAAGCCGACTTCCTTAAAATGGAATATGGCCGACTTCATAAAAATATAAACTAAGGCCGACCACCTTAAATGCTGGCCGACCATCTTAAAGGAACAACGAATATTTTATAGTACGATGAAGAATGATTAAAGAGGTGCTAGAAGACAAGAACACGATTTGTTTATAAAGGGGTTTAATTAATAAAAAGTCATACCTGTTCGTGGCAGACACATCCTTGCAAAGATATAGGAAGATATAAAAGGGAATCATAAAAGGAGGAATCAGGATCATTCGATCAGGACTGATTATTGGAATACAAAAGCAGATCACATTCAGAAATCCATTTGCACTCAGCAGGCAAACGCAGAATCAGCAGTCAACACATTTGCTTCTGAATATAGCAGTCTTTTGTTTAAAATAAATATTGTGGTATGCTCAATCATGATTATGGTGTATAATGATATATTTATGAATTGTATGATCTCTATGAATCTGGACATATTTAATGCCTGTAATTCTCATCAAGCAACCATGAGGAGGAGTGGGAAAAATGCCAGTAGGGTGAGCAGATACTAGATTACTCTCTAAGTACGCCACTCCATGTGGGCTTTCTGTGTGGCTGCCACTGGGGCCAGGGGGGTAAGTGACTGCCCTTGGGCTTAGAAAGAGGAATCTACGGGCCTCCTATGGCAGCTTTTTCCCCAATCTCCACATGGATTGACTGTGGGATGGTTTCAAGGAGTTTTCAGTCATAAGAGGGATGGATGAGACAGCATGGATAGGGAAAACAGATACAAGTGTATCCACTAAGTACACCACTCCATGTGGGTTTTCTGTGTGGCTGACACTTGGGGCCAAGAGGGGTATATCTTCTCTTGGGCTTAGCATGGATAGCTTCGGGCGGACCTATCATGCTTCTCATCCAAATCCTACTATGATTAAAACTTCCATTATGCATTATAGATATTGTGTAGTTTATATAATATGGAAATAGTTATGTATTAAATAGATATGACATTAATTATATATATTTTGATCATATGAATTATATTTCCAATATTGTCTAACCTGATTGCAGGACCTAAACCAGGAATTTTCTTGCTTAAAGCATTCAATTGGTAAGTTATAACCCTAATTATATTAAACTCGTGATTCTAGGGCAAGATTTAGGGCAATCACAGGAAGGGGACATTATATGCTGACCTTGCCTTATTTTGTCTCTTTATCACTTAGCCAGCCAGGTTTTATGGTTTTATAATTTTATTTTCTCAGGATTTGTGCAGCTCTCTTCCTTACAGCTTGTTTCTGCCTTAGTAGATTTTGAGGAGGGATATGCACGTTCTGTGTCACACTGTATCTATTATCACTGTTTGGTTGTTTAACATTTGTTTATTTACTCTATAACAGACTAAAGGTTGTTTGTTAGTGACTTGAAGCTTCTGAAACGTCAATTAGGGAAAACTTTTGTGGCTAAGACAATGCTCCCATGGAGGGGGCTACGGTATATTTCTCAGTGGGTGCTCTTGAGAAAATTTGTAGGAAAATAATCCAGGGAAACATAAAACTTTAATCTCTTTGCTACAGATTTGTAAGGCACTCTTGCGAAAATTTGTAGAGAAATAATTCCAATGAAAGATCAAATTTTCATCTTTGCTACAGATTTTTAAGACTGAGTTAAAATTATCAGCAATCTATTTTTCTGGAAGATTTCACCACACAATCTCTACCTTTTGGCAATTTTTTTTCCTAAAGTATCTTAGTAGGTGCTGCAAAAGTTCAGTCCCTTCTTTCACTGCTCCAAATTTCAGGGTACAGATTCATTGTTTTCCTGGCAAAGCACAGGTTTTGGTGGTGCATGTATCAAGTGCAATGTGTTAGTATTTTCCTTTCTAGTAATAATGACACTTAGAACTGCTTGTGTGGGTTATAGTCCTACTGACAAGTTCTAAATATGTTGGCATGCCCACTGATGAGAATCTCAGTTCCACATTCATATCCATCTGTTTCCCTTTGTAGCAAGTTCTACTGAACCATCTGCCCTGGAAAATTAGTAGCAGTAGGCTCCTCCATTGGATTGCCTTCTAATTGGTTGTTCTTGTCAAATTCTGTTTGTGATATTTTTTTTAATTTTAAATATGCACCCTTTGAGAGTGCCCCTATTCTTTTTATAAAAATATATAAAATTTTAAGGACACCAGAAGAATTTTTTTTAGATTATCACCAAACATAGAAATGAAAATTCTATATGTTAAAAAAGAATAGCCAAGATCTCTAATTGAATGACAACATAGATTATCACCAAACATTGAAAAATGAAAATTCTATATGTCAAGAAAGAATAGAAAATATTTCTAATTGGATGACATTATGAGCATATTGGAGTTTTATATGAATGTATTAGAAATAATTTAAATTAGTTTAATGGCTAACTTTTGCAGTATGTTCCACGAGTTTTCTATTTCTAGATAGCAATATGTTCTTCTTGTTACTATATAACGATGCTGTAAATTTTTATAATAACAATTGCATTAATATACCTGTAGGAATGGCCTTAGAATCACCTACAAGGTCCTGGGACAGGAAGGAAGATTTACCTAGGGGCATGAGGGAGGAGTATGGAAGAAGATCGGCTGATCTTGATCTTAATCAAGCTGTGACGAAAGATGAAGGAGATGATTATGATTATGAACCTTATACAGAGAAGCCTTGGCAGGATCCAATTGGAGGCGGTCTCTCTATGCAGACCGAAACTGACAATCCCCGAGAATATTCTCCTGTGCGGAGGGAAATGAGCAAAAGGCCTTCAGTGTCTCCTGTCCCAAAGTCTAGATCAGCATCACCCATTCCAAGACAGATCTCAAGTCCACATAAGGTTCAAATAGAATCATTCACTGATGGGAGGTTTGATTCTCCAGGGAAGACACCTCCAAGGCAATCATCTACACCTCTGAGACAAAGGTCCCCATCTCCTGTAAAAGCCAGATTGCCTTCACCTGCAAAAAATGTGTCAGCTTCACCAGCTAGATCTGCTTCACCGGAAAACTACACATCTGCTTCACCTACCAGGCACCAATTACCTTCTCCTACGAAGCCTATGCCGCCTCCTCATGTTTCACACAGACCACATTCTCCTGCAAAGCATCCTTCTTCTTCACCCATTAGGTGCAGACCAGCCTCTCCTGCAATGCAAATGTCAGATTCTCCTGGTAGGCACAGATCAGCCTCACCTAGGAAGTACAATTCGCCTTCACCTGAAAGGCGCAGATCAGCCTCACCTGGGAAGTACCTGTCCCCTTCACCTGAAAGGCGCAGATCAGCCTCACCTGGGAAGTACCTGTCCCCTTCACCTGAAAGGCGCAGATCAGCCTCACCTAGGAAGTACATGTTCCCTTCACCTGAAAGGCGCAGATCAGCCTCACCTGGGAAGTACATGTCCCCTTCACCTGAAAGGCACAGATCAGCCTCACCTAGGAAGTACATGTCCCCTTCACCTGAAAGGCACAGACCATCTCTTTCCAGAAGGGAGATGCTATCTTCTCCAGCAAGGCACAGGTCTCCAGTTTCTAGGCATATATCTCCATCTCTGAAAAGAAGGTATTCTCCTCAAGAAGTTCGACGTAAGCATGACCAGTCGCGGTCTCCTGTTGGAAGACATGGTGTTTCACCTGGTTATGGAAGAGGTTATCATGGTAGATCTCGGTCCAGGTCCCCTGGGCAAGATTATTATCGTAGATCACCCAGGTATGTCTCTTCTTTTGTTCTTTTTTTCGAGTTCTTTTTTCTATACACTTAAACACATACTTAAACAACATTTTCTGAATGTTATTTTCCATGTATATGCTCAAGAGAAATACAATGCTACCATGTTTCTTTGTTTTTTGAAATATCAAATTATTCTTATTGCACGATCTTTGTGATTATTGATTGCAGGGGTCGCTATTCACCAAGGAACAGATATTCTCCAAGGCGCAGATCCCCTCCAAGATATCGCCCTCGACGCCGATCTCCAAGACGTAGGCCTTGGTCCCCACCACCAAACAGGAACACTGGTCTTGGAAAACCTGGAAACAACTTGTTTATAGCGGGATTCAGCTTTGATACCACAGAGAGAGATTTGGAGAGAAAGTTTAGTAGATTTGGAAAAGTCACCGATGTTCGTGTTGTTCGAGACAAGCGGTGAGGTTTCTTCAGGCTTTTGTTTACATTTAAGTTGTGTATCTTTTACATTCAGAGTACTAATTTGGACATTTTAAATTTAGTTTGCATATCAATGTTGATTCCCTCATCTGTTGACCTTTCTCCTGCATCTTTTGAAGTTTCATCTTTGGGGTTGGCTATTTTTTTGTTATGAATTGTCTAATGTTCTCTTTTTGCCTAGTGCCATTGCATTTATGCTAGTCTTTCTTACTCATTTGTTGACTGCCTGTGTGTTGGAAGCTTTGTCAGAAGTATGGAACTTCCATATATGCAATTCTTAGTTTACAATCTATTTTTCTCTCCTGTTCTCATCTCATTCTAAATCACTTTTAATACACTTGTGTCTGACCTTTCAGAACAATCCTTAAAATTCCATTACCTATCAGTTTTGAGTTTGGTGCTGTGAGTTAAAATTCAGCTCGCTTTGTGGGTTAACAGGTGCTCAAGATATGCTTTTAAAGTTATTGCACCCTTATATATTCACTCTCTTATTTTGCAGGTCTGGGGATTCTAGAGGTTTTGGGTTTCTAACACTTGAGAGAGATGAGGATGCAGATGCTGCAATAAGGGCACTTGATCAAACTGAGTGGAAAGGTCGAATTGTGCTCATCGAGAAGGCGAAGACCCCAACAAGATACTGAATAAGCCTGATTGGTTTTCCTAGAATATTTTTTACTAATTGCTTGTATTGGCATTTAATTTGTTATCAGAGCAATTTAAGGAGTTCAACTTGACAGAACACTCAAAGTTCTATCATTTGTGACATATGACATGTGGCATTCAACGAACCAATGTTCAACTACTCACTAGGTTCTGGAAGCACCAGAAGTACACAGATGCCTGTTAGTTTCTAAAGTATGTAATGTTGTGTTCCATGTTAATTTCTGAGATTCTGAATCTTTTTATAATTTAATAACTATGAATATGTAGTTGATGTTAGGGAGAAAGCTATTGAAGCTTGTAGCTCTTTATGGGCATTCATTGAACAGACAATGGTGATTTGTCTTCTATTCAGTTTGCAGCTTAGGTTTAAATGTTAAAAGTGTTTCTTTTTTGGTTGTTTGACGAACAACCAAAGTTAATATAAGTATGGAAAATGTTAAGATATATTCATCAAATATGCATGATTAAATGATAACCCTTTGCATGCAATCCTCTTTCAGGGTCGCCCAGCGGCTATCTGTACCTTTTTCCATTTGTTCCTGAGAACTTGTACATTAGCTTTTCTCGAGCATTTTTATGGTTGGCGCATGTGTACCTGGAACATTTTGGACTTGGTCATGATTGCATTTGCACTTCCTGAACCTCATGGTGGCATTGTCAAATCTATGTACCTTCCACATGTACATGTCACTAGCATTGCATGTACCATATTGCCATGTTGTTTGACTTGGAGCGATGAGTGAACAATGAACATCAATGGTATACTGCTTGATGATCACTGTGCAGAGCTTGTGGAAAACATTTTTCAATTTTATAGCAGTTTTATCTTTGTAATTTACACTGCAGGCAATGCAATCGCTATCATATATAGAGGTAAGTTAATTCCAAATTTCAGCAGGAGGTACTTAATTTGCTCAAGTGGCGAAAGGAGCTGTCAGGCATGTGAAGTTATGGTAAGATTCCTATCTGTAGATTGTATGTCAATTACAACTGATTTTTAGCATGACCTGCAACTCTCTAAAAGGTTGTATAGAATACTAGGTGTTGTATGTTTTATTGTTTGGTGCCATAGAATATTAGGTGGCAGGTCTTCTGTTGTTTGTTGCCAAGAGTAAGAGTGCTAAGTGGGTAGAATATGTTATGGTTTGACATCAACAATATATTACTAAGTTTTTGAGTTTCTCAGTGTTATGTGATGCTATAGAGGATCAATTTTTAGGTTTTGTGGCATTCTTGCCAATCACATGATTGGCAAAGTAGATTTTTTGTCCCTATGTTGGTACAGGAGTTACTTGTGGTAAGCGTAGACTTATCATGCAAGTTATTTGGTTTGACAAATATGAGAAGCATGCTTCAATCGTTGAGGTCTAGAATCTTATGATTGTACAATATTACTAAATAGTAAATAGTGATCCAAATGCTGGAAAATTCCATATCAACAGTGGATAGGTGCTGTGCAGAAACCCCTAATCTGGGTATATTTCAATGCATGAACATGATCTAGTTGATGTGACACAGACGTGTACTTTTCATAAGCAGTTTACTGCCATTTTCTGTCCTATTAACTAAGTTATACAATGTTAATGTTAGTAGCTGTAGCTGATTATCATTAAACTACATATGCTTTAAACAAGCGAGAGTTCACATCACATTACCATGCACAAATAAAGGTTCGGCTTCTGGAAATGTGCCAACTTCAGTTTCCATGGATGCCTAATTGCATTCCGAGTTCCTTTTTTTGTTAACTAAGACACATGCTTGACCTTGAAGAGTGAAGATCTATGATGGTTCTCTGGACAAACCTTTGCAGGGGATAAATGTCCCTACAAATAGCAACAGGTATGTTCTGCAGTTTTGCCTTTTTATTTCAAAGATCATAATTCTAACTGCAACAGATTTCTGTTCTATGTTATCGATTCCCATCATGAAAAGCTTCAGGAATATATATTTGGAAGTTATACAAAGAAGCATGTGTTTTGTGCTCAAGAAATTAAAAGTTCCATATTGAAAGCTCCAGGAATTTTCACAAAGATTTTGTATCAAAAGCTTCACCATAGTAAGAAACCAGTGCACATGTTTTAGCATTGGTCTGAAGAGGTTGGATAAAAACAGCTTTGTTTACAACTCTGCATACAGACTTATCAGACAAATCTAGTTACTTGAACCGATAGAAATCATGGTTGAGTGTGGTGTTGAATGCAGAAGTATTTTAGATTATCCTTGCACATTTTATATGATCAGGATGCAACATTGGTGATTGTCGTAGACTGGAGGGTTTCTCGACAAGCAGGTCTAATGGAGGAATTTGACAAAGGGAACTATTGTACCGGTATGAGAAATTCTGGTGGATTGTGCTGTGAATATGACAAAAGCCAAAGGAACTACTGTACCAATATGGTAGATTGCGCTGTGAATGGCAAAAGCCAAAGGAACTATTGTACTGGTATGGAATTTTTTTGTAGATGTGCTATTAATGAGAAAAGCGAAAGGAACTATTGTACCAGTATAGAAATTTTGGTAGATCATGCTGTGAATGATAAAAGTCAACAGTACATGTTAAGATCAGTTAAAAACATGGCTACCATTCTGTCTCATGGAATATTCTGTACTGCAGTTTTTCTTGCAAATATCTGTAGCTGCAAATGTGATTTTGTGTATACTTTTGTGCACTCTTCATGATAGATTGTGCTGTCAACCTTGTTGAGGATACAAAATGAAAATGTTTTTGACAACATTCAGATCTGCTAACATGCAAGGTTGGGCTTCATGATACATGTCATTTGTTAAGAAGGGAAGTGTGCCATTTTAATATCATTATTCTATAATTTATTTTATAGTACCATTTTGTTGATGCCCAATGGAATTGGTTTGTTAGTGTCTAAGAGTGAGGTGTTCTGTTTACTCTGATAGTCTATGAAGAGAAGAGAAGAGAAGTGTTATGGTCTTCTGAATGATTGAAAAATATCAAATTTAGTAACCAGTTTTGTGTAAAATATCACATTTTGAGTATAGACAAATTTCAAGAAGACTATAGACCTAGTGTACAAGTTGTCTTGTGGACCTTGTGGTAAAGGTTGTGTCAGCATCTTTAGATGCGATTAGGGGTAACAGAGATCCCATAGTTTTAACGGCTCAGCGCATATTTATAAAATTGATTTGGCCGTTCCCTCAAACATGTAGATGTGCTTTCATGACCTACTATGAAATAACAAGGTTCTTGTTTATTAATGTCTCGTCATGTATACAGGGTTAGGTTGTGCATCATGTAATGGAGCTTCTGTGCGGCTGCTTTATTATAGAAGTCACATAAAAATGGTTGTGCAGTACAACTATGGGAGCCATATGTACCTACTCAACCGATGTTTGAGGATTCGAAATATATATGCAGGAGAGGAAGGAGAGTTCTCTATTTGTAGACAAACATATAGGACAATTCCTCTGAGATTGAGATGCCTTAGGAATCATTTCTTGCAGTTATTTGGGCATTACTTCAGTGAGCGTGTTTCTTTCTTTGTAATTCTACCCATCATTTAGGGGATTTCAATCCGAAAATGATTTGGTAATGTCATGTCCCCTATAAACCGACCATTACTCTGTCAAATTAAAGATTTGAATGAGGAGTCCAATATGAACCCATCGCCTACATAATAAAATATTAATATAAATATAATATAGAATATTAATAACTAAATGCTATTATACTTATAAATATACAAATAGATATATTATATAATATAATAAGATATCATATAAAATAATAACATTAATAATTTAAATTATCATAATATATATATTATAATGTTATAATTAAAGAGGATCGATATCCTCCAATACATGAATCGACCCATATGTGAAAGATCTGATCGGATGAAATATGGCATTTGCTATTAATAAGCCAAGCGATCCTTTAATAAAAACAAACGTTGTTAAAAGACCATACAATTATCGTAGTAATTACTAATACTGCTGATCCTCATCAAGGGTGGCGTCTCAAATTGAAAAGCCGTGCCTACTCCAAGGAAGCGATTGTGAAAAATCTATTGCAGCTACTGATTAGTAATTTCCTATCTTATAAGATTATTTGGCTGCTGAAAAATTAATTAATTAATTTACAGCAAATATTAATTAATAACACAGCTGCAACTTTACAGAAAAATCACGGAAACAGAAAATAAAATAAACACAATGTTTTGGACAAATTGTCTCTGGAAAACCCCCGAAGGGAAAACCAGTCAGCAGATAAGAATTCTATTCAACTGCAGAAAATCAAGAGATACAAAATTGCTTGCCTTTTATTGGCAGAGCTCTGGAAATTTTTTTCTTCTGTAAATTCTCTTCCCTCAATTGTTCCTGTTGAAATTGCTCCGGCAGTATTTTCCTTCTTCGGCAATTCCACTGCTCTCCAACGCTATCACTACGCCCTTTGCTCTCACTGCAAATCAATTTGCTATTGCTGCAAATTTATTTATTTGCTATCGCTGCAAATACTTCTCGGATCTGTTTTCTCCAAATGCCTATTGATCCTCTTTTATAATCCCTTCATTGAAAACTAATGGCCATGATTTAATCTAAATCAACGGCTAGGATTAATGAGACTCTAAACCTTAATATCTGGAAGTGTCTCGAGAAATCAATTTTCTAGGTATGGAGATAATTATTCCAGCTGTGTTTCCAGCCTCGAAATCACCACCCGAGACTAGAACCCCTGTCTAAGCTACATTTAAAATTAACACTCCCTCTTAGCGAGGAAGGTGTTCTGCATAACACCCAACTTACCTCTGAAGAAGATGAATTTCGCCTTCCCCAATGCCTTTGTTAAAATGTCTGTTACCTGTTGATCTGTAGGTATATACTGTAGCTGAACAATCCTCCGCTGTACACAATCCCTGATGAAATGATATCTGATGTCTATATGTTTAGACTTATCATGAAACACTGGATTCTCAGATAATCTGATGCAACTTTGATTATCACAGTGTATCACTGTAGTCTCAACCTTCTGACCAAACAAGGCTACCAACAACTTCCAAAGCCATATAGCCTCACATGTTGCCATACTAGCTGCTATGTATTCTGCTTCTGCAGAACTCAGAGCAACGGACTTTTGCTTCCTGCTGTACCAAGAGACAACTCCTGATCCCAAACTAAAGCAGCACCCTGAAGTGTTTTTTCTGTCCACCGTACTACCTGCCCAATCTGCATCAGTATAGCCTATCAACTTGATACCATCACTTCGAGCATATCTGATCCCATACTCGATTGTACCACGCAAATACCGCAACACATGCTTTGCCGCTGTCCAATGCACTCTCTTTGGCTCAACCATGAACTGGGTAAGAGAGTTTACTGCAAAGGATATATCTGGCCTAGTGTTGACCAAATACATGAGAGTTCCAATCAACATCCTGTATAAGGTGGGGTCTACATCCTTTTTCTTGGATGCGTCTACCTTCTTCCAATTCGTGATCATAGGTGTAGACATGGCTCTGCAATCTTGCATCTCAAACCTCTTCAAGATTTCAATGCAGTATTTTCCTTGTCCAAGGAAAATCTCTCCATTTGTCTGCCACATTTCCATGTCTAGAAAGTAGTGCATAAGCCCCAAATCCTTCATCTTGAACTCTGCTGCAAGGTCCCTCTTGCACTCCTCTATGAGATCCAGTGAACCTGTTAAAAACAAGTCGTCCACATATAAAACAAGAATGAGAACTTCACCCCCAACCATCAAGTAGTAAAGGTTAGCATCCGCCTCACTCTTCACAAAGCCTATTCCCTGCAAGTATCTATCAATGCGCTCATACCACGCCCTGGGAGCCTGCTTGAGTCCATACAAAGCTTTCTTCAATCTGCACACGTAGGTTTCACTGTTGTGTGCTACAAAGCCCTCTGGTTGTTCTATGTATACCTCCTCTACCAATTCACCATTAAGAAATGCCGTCTTGATAGCCATTTGATGGATTTGCCATCCCATATGCGCTGCAAGTGAGATTACGGCTCGTATAGAAGTATACCTGGCCACTGGAGCAAATGTCTCCTCATAGTCTATTCCCTCCTTTTGAGAGAACCCCTTGGCCACGAACCTTGCCTTGTATTTCTCGATGCTACCATCTGCACCATGCTTAATCTTATAGATCCAGCGTGATCCAACCACTGCCCTATCTGTCGGTCTAGGCACAACCTCCCACACATCGTTCTGCATTATTGAGGTATATTTCTCAACCATCGCATCTTGCCACACCTGTTGCCGTGCAGCCTCCTGATAGCTGGAAGGTTCACTATCTACCAACTGACTAACCAATGCCACATAGTCATTATACCTCGCTGGTTGTTTCCGCTGTCTATTACTCATCCTAGGAGCTCCCACAAACTCCTGAGTATCCTTATGTGTCTGTTGAACCTCACGGTTTCTCCTGTCAACTATAGAGGATGAAATATCAAACTCCATATCTTCTTGATGCATCTCTTGGATTTGCTGTATCTGTTGCTCCATACTCTGCGAACTCTCAGCACCTGAGCCTGTGCTTGTACTAGTAACTGTACTCGTGCTTTGCTGCCCCTGTTCTGGTTGAACAATCCTTAGAGCTTCTATTGGCTGCTCATTCTGATCATCTGCTGGCAAATCTCTAGACCTCCTATATGCCTTGTCCTCCATGAATTTGACATCATGCCTGACTATAATCCTCTTGGTCCCTGGAATAAATATCCGATATGCCTTTGAGGTCTCGCTGTACCCCACAAAGTACCCTCTCTGCAGTCTGATCTAACTTGGAACGTGTAGCCCCTGAAATGTGACAAAATCCCAAACTCCCAAATATCCTGAAGTGACTGACATCTGGCTTCTTCCCTGAGAATGCCTCCTCTGGTGTCATCTTGCCCAATACCTTATGTGGAACCCTGTTCTGTATGTATACTGCTGTACTGCATGCCTCTGCCCATAAGTAACATGGCATATCTTGGTCATACAACATAGCCCTTGCTGCCTCCGATATAGAACGATTCTTCCTCTCAGCAACTCTATTCTGCTGTGGGTTGTAAGGAACGGTCCACTCTCTCTTGATTCCTTCCCTGGTACAGAACTCCTGGAACTCTTTCCCTTTGTATTTGCCTCCATTGTCTGACCGAAGAACCTTTACCTTCCTGCCTGTTGAATTCTTCACAAGAGCTTTGAACTCCTGGAAGTGATTGAAGACCTCATCCTTGGTCTTCAAGAAGTATATCCAGGTCTTTCTGGAGAAATCATCAATAAAAGTAACAAAGTACTCATATCCTCTGAGAGACTTCGTTGACATTGGTCCACATATATCTAAATGTACTAGATCAAGAACCCTCTTGGATCTGGTGTCACTCCTTGGAAAAGCTGCTTTCACAAACTTCCCCAATACACATCCCTTACATCATCATGCTCTATGCTCACCTCTGGAACACCTATCACTGTCTCACGAAGTAATTTAAGTGCTCCATGATGTATATGGCCCATCCTCCTATGCCATAGCTCTCCTTGATCTCTAGGATTACTGCTGCTCACTAGTGCCTTAGGAGTATCAAACTGCAACCTATAAAGTTGGCCGCTCCTAACTCCAATAGCTATGGGTGATTTCCAATCCTTATGCTTGATTAAAACATGCGCCCCTCTAAAGAGTACATTGTAGCCTTTATCCTGAAGGATAGATACGGAAATTAGATTCATGCCCAAGCTTGGCACATACAACGCATCATGAATGGAAATAGGCTTGCCATTCTCCCTCTGAAATAGAACAGTCCCTCTCCCAACTGGATCGCACTTGGACTTGTTCTCCATCTGAATCTGGAATCTGATGTCCTCCTCCTTGTAGCTAGAGAAGTACTCCCTAACTCCTGTCATATGAAATGACGCCCCACTGTCTATATACCAAACACCCTGTGAGGTTGAGCTAGTCAGGCAAGCTATGAGTGCAAACTCATCCTCCATTCTACTAGAAAGCTCATCTACACTTGCTGAAGCTGCCGTCTGCTTCTTGCCTTTCTTTTCATTTTTCTTCCTTTGTGGGCAATCGCTGACATAGTGGCCGAACTCGTGACATCCATAGCATTTGATCCTTTGCCAGACCCCTTCTTCGCTTTCCCTTTTCCTGCTAGGGCAACGTTTTTCTGTTCCACCTCACTTTTCTGACTATTACTGCTGGTTCCATTGACAAGACTTAGTCTAAGCTCCTCCTGAGTGAAGTCACTCCATAGTCGATCCCAACTCGGTAAGGTGTCTCGTCCATTAATAACTTGAACAAAGACATCCCACTGCTTAGTAAACCCATTCAGGGCTATTCGCACTAGCTCATCATCCTTTGGTTTGTCTCCAACAGCTGCCAATTCATCCTTGACAAGTCTAAGTCTGGTGAGGTAACTTGTGACGTCTTCTCCCTTATTCATCCGGGTATTCCTTAACTTTTCTCTGAGAATCAGCTTCCGGTTAAGGGTAGCATTCTGGTACAGATTCATAATGGCGTCCCACATCGTCTTTGCTGTATCTAACTTTGCAATATGCGGAACAATATGATCTTTAACACCGTCAAGAATCAGCCTCCTTGCCTTGGCATCTTCCTTCTTATATGCTAAGAGTTGTGTTGCATCTGTAGGTACAGGTACAACAGTGGTCACATAATCCTTGATACCATTCTCTTCCAGCAATAAAGAAATTCTGGCTTTCCAAACACCAAAATTTGAGGCTCCATCCAATCTGTCCTGATCTCTTAAACCTGCTGAGGCCATCTCAAAAGAAAATAATAATTTGAAGAGGTCAAACTGGGTTTTATAAACCTTAGATTTTTTATTTATTATTTTTCCTTTCTCCCTGTGCCTGTTCTGTCCTCAGATCCGCTCTGATACCATGTGAAAAATCTATTGCAGCTATTGATTATTAATTTCCTATCTTATAAGATTATTTGGCTGCCGAAAAATTAATTAATTAATTTACAGCAAATATTAATTAATAACACAGCTGCAACTTCACGGAAAAATCACGGAAACAAAAAATAAAATAAACACAATGTTTTGGACAAATTGTCCCTGGAAAAACCCCGAAGGGAAAACCAGTCAGCAGATAAGAATTCTATTCAACTGCAGAAAATCAAGAGATACAAAATTGCTTGCCTCTTACTGGCAGAGCTCTGGAAATTTCTTTCCTGTAAATTCTCTTCCCTCAATTGTTCCTGCTGAAATTGCTCCGGCAATATTTTCCTTCTCCGGCAATTCCACTGCTCTTCAACGCTATCACTGCGCCCTTTGCTCTTACTGCAAATCAATTTGCTATTGCTGCAAATTTATTTATTTGTTATCGCTGCAAATACTTCTCGGATCTGTCTTCTCCAAATGCCTATTGATCCTCTTTTATAATCCCCTCATTGAAAACCAATGGCCATGATTTAATCTAAATCAACGGCTAGGATTAATGAGACTCTAAACCCTAATATCTGGAAGTCTCGAGAAATCAATTTTCTAGGTATGGAGATAATTATTCCAGCTGTGTTTCCAGCCTCGAAATCACCACCCGAGACTAGAACACCTGTCCAAGCTACATTTAAAATTAACAGCGATGGTTTATAAGGTGATTCGTGGGTCTCCAAAGAAGCATCTGATAGCAAGAAATCATCATTAGACAACAGATAACATCTATGCCATAGCAAACAAATATATATCATCCATCCGGCACTCAACAATATAAATAATGGAACAAACTTCAATATATATATGAACAGTCTAAAAGGAATGAATAAAAAGTATTGAATATCCCTTCCAATAAGGAATCGATAGACATTACAATGTACTCGGCAAGCATGGAAGTAATTTAATAATCAGTACCACATTCAGGGTCAAGGTGTCTATATCTTCTAAACGTCTTAACATACCCACGGTTTACCATGATAAGAGAATGACATTACCAGTATACAAAGACAAAGCTTCATATCTGTCTGTTATTATTGTGAAGCTTCACATGAAATTAGAGTAGTTGTGTTTAATTATTTACTTTTGCGTAGAAAAGAGCTAATGTTATGGTTACGCTATGGGAATTCAGACAAGTCATTTAATTGACCCAAGCTTTCTAGTAAGTTTTAGATTTGAAGAAGGAATATAGATTTAGGCATTTCAATGATGTATTTCATATTGACGGGATCCACATCAATCTGGTTTCTTAGAGTTGGTGAATACTAAAAGCTCGTCGTCAATATCTCTAAAATGCACGTATGATGGATTATTTTAATCCATATTTGCGAAGACCTTCAGATATCATACATAGATCAAGAAGATCCTTACGATGTCTAGATTAGGAAATAAATCAAGAAATGTCTCATCGAATTTCAGAAGCATTCATACAAATCTGTGAATCAACAATCTTCAAAAATTTATAAGATCTTATTAGCAATTTCAAGCATCTATCCTACGCCACGGAAATCACAGTTAAAATTGTGTGCAAGATTAAGGAATTTTGATCTTCTTAGAAGGGGACATTACAAGTGGTATCAAAGTTGACACCCTGCCATCCTGTGAGAAAATTTAATGCAAGCCTACTCAAGGAGGTATCCCTCACGAAACAAGAACAACAATATGGAAATGAGCAATGAATTGAAGGCTTTTATGGAAATGACCACAAAGGCTATGACGGAACAAAACCTAAAAATCATGACAAATGAAGAATTGGAGGAAAATTTTGAATCTAAGGAGAAGAAAAAGAAACAAAGTGAAGAAGAATGTTTATGATTGCTTGAGTACAAGCAAACCATGTTAGAGATGTGATAGGTAGGAAGAATGCCCTCCATCATGCTCTTATCTAATTATGTTAAAGGGATGATAGGTAAGAAGAATGCCCTCCATCATACCCTCATTAAGACATGATAGGTAGTAAGAATGCCCTCCATCATGCTCTTATCTAATTATGTTAAAAGGATGATAGGTAGGAAGAATGCCCTCCATGTTCTTATCTAATTATGTTAAAGGGATGATAGGTAGGAAGATTGCCCTCCATCATACCCTCATTAAGACATGATAGGTAGGGAGAATGCCCTCTATCATGTTCTTATCTAATTATGTTAAAGGGATAATAGGTAGGAAGAATGCCCTCCATCATACCCTCATTAAGACATGATAGGTAGGAAGAATGCCCTCCATCATGCTTTTATCTAATTATGTTAAAGGAATGATAGGTAGGAAGAATGCCCTCCATCATACCCTCATTAAGACATGATAGGTAGGAAGAATGCCCTCCATCATGATCTTATCAAACTATGTTAAAGGGATGATAGGTAGGAAGAATGCCCTCCATCATGCTCTTATCTAATTATGTTGAAGGGATGATAGGTAGGAAGAATGCTCGCCATCATACCCTCGTTAAGACATGATAGGAAGGAAGAATGCCCTCCATCATGATGTTATCAAACTATGTTAAAGGGATGATAGGTAGGAAGAATGCCCCCCATCATACTCTCATCAAGACATGATAGGTAGGAAGAATGCCCTCCATCATACCCTCATCAAGACATGATATGTAGGAAGTGTGTCCTCCATCATGCTCTTGTCAAGATGTGATAGGTAGGAAGTGTGCCCTCCATCACATTCTTAAACATTGAAGGTGAACATAAGAGGTGATAGGTAGGAAGTGTGCCCTTCATCACACTCTAACTTGCAAGTATTGAAGGATCGACTTGAGGTTTGGATAACTATATGTTGAATTAAATGTTATTTATGTTATATCATTAATTATGTTATGATGTATTGATTTCATTGTTAATTTATTGATCTTTAATATTGCTAATGTCCCTTTCAAGAGTTATTCTTGTGTGCAAGTGAAGAAATCAGTATAACCTACAAGGGGACATTAGAGAAGTATAGAACATAAAAAGTTAATTTTATTAATCACAAAGACCCATAAACCAAATTCATTTTAGATCAATTCTTCCAAGAATCTCTTTGAGTTCTTCTCTTGATTTAAGTAACATAAGACCGATACTAAGTTATATTATGGGCCTATAACCCACAAATTCTCAGGATCATTTTTCATAATCATCTATAACACTTATATTTCATCAATCACATTGCTATTCCAATAAAAGCTTACCAAATCTTCTTTGATCATAATTTTTTTTGTCCATGACATCATATAATCAATTATGCCTCAAGAACATAACTCTTTGCAATTTTGAGATCAATAACACATCAAAAGGGAAAACTACAAGATGACAAGTACAAGACCGAATCTCGTAATCAAAATTCAAGATGTTTTTATCATTCATTGGAATCTTGGAATCTCAACACTCTCAAATCTTCTTTAATCTATGCTACTTGCATCAAATCGTTGTTATTCAAAACATCAAACAAATGTTCTTTGATCACAAATTCTCTTTCATGGAATCACAATCAATCTCTCTTCACTAAAGCATGTTCAATCTAAACCCAAAACCATGATTTCGTCTCAACACATCAGAAAGTAGATATTAAAAGGTGCAAGGTAATGAAAGAAATCGTTGTGATTGCTTGAGGACAAGCAATCTCGAGAGGGGAGTCTTGTCATGTCCCCTATAAACCGACCATTACTCGAGAGTCAAATTAAAGATTTGAATGAGGAGTCTAATATGAATCCATTGCCTACATAATAAAATATTAATATAAATATAATATACAATATTAATAACTAAATGCTATTATACTTATAAATGTACAAATAGATATATTATATAATATAATAAGATATCATATAATAATAATTATAATGTTATAATTAAAGAGGATCGATATCCTCTAATACATGAATCGACCCATATGTGAAAGATTTGATCAGAGGAAATATGGCATTTGCTATTAATAAGCCAAGCGATCCTTTAATAAAAACAAACGTTAAAAGACCATACAATTATCGTAGTAATTAGTAATAGTGCCGATCTTCATCAAGGGTGGCATCTCAAATTGAAAAGCTGTGCCTACTCCAAGGAAGCGATGGTTTATAAGGTGATTCGTGGGTCTCCAAAGAAGCATCTGATAGAAAGAAATCATCATTACACAACAGATAACATCTAGACGCCATAGCAAACAAATATATATCTTCCATCTGGCACTCAACAATACAAATAATGGAACAAACTTCAATATATATATGAAGTCTAAAAGGAATGAATAAAAAGTATTGAATATCCCTTCCAATAAGGAATCAATAGACATTACAATGTACTCGGCAAGCATGGAAGTAATTTAATAACCAGTACCACATTCAGGATCAAGGTGTCTATATCTTCTAAACCTCTTAACATACCCACGGTTTACCATGATAAGAGAATGGCATTACCAGTATACAAAGACGAAGCTTCATATCTGTCTGTTACTATTGTGAAGCTTCACATGAAATTAGAGTTGTATTTAATTATTTACTTTTGCGTAGAAAAGAGCTAATGTTATGGTTACGCTCTGGGAATTCAAAGAAGTCATTTAACTGACCCAAGCTTTCCAGTAAGTTTTAGATTTGAAGAAGGAATACATATTTAGGCATTTCAATGATGTATTTCATATTGATGGGATCCACATCAATATGGTTTCTTAGAGTTGGTGAATACTACAAGCTTGTAGTCAGTGTCTTAAAAATGCACGTATGATGGATTATTTTAATCCATATTTGTGAAGACCTTCAAATATCATACATAGATCAAGAAGATGATACTTACGATGTTTGGATTTGGAAATAAATCAAGAAATATCTCATTGAATCTCAGAAGCATTCATACAGATCTGTGCATCAACAATCTTCATAAATTTATAAGATCTTATTAGCAATTTCAAGCATCTATCCTACTCCACGGAAATCATAGTTAAAATTGTGTGCAAGGTTAAGGAATTTTGATCTTCTTAGAAGGGGACATTATAGGTAATGAAAAAGATGAGACATTGTAAGATTAACTATTATGTTCTGTGAACTTTTTTATATTTTCTCATATTACTCATTAATGTTTCTTTTTTGTTTAAGCTAGTGTTTTCAAATCACATTTATTTACAAAACAAGATATAGGAAGAGGCTGTTTGTCTCAACTCATTAATGTTACTTTTGTGTTTATGCTGGTGTTTTCAAATCACATTTATTTACAAAACAAGATATAGGAAGATTGTCTCAACTATTTAATGCATGTTTGTTGCAATCATGCACGCTATCTTATGTTGTTTTCTATTTATCCTAAGTTGAAAGTTCTGTTATAGTTGTGGGATAGCTAAATTTTCCATTTTAGATGACTATACCCATTAATTTGGGCTTATAAATGGAGTTAGTATCATAATTGTTTTCAAGAGACTTTTTACAATTAGTATAAGGCAAACACTTATTATTTTTAGGAGCAGGGTGAAATTCTTTACATGTTTGTCTTTGGCTAGTTCATGTCTAGTGCTGCCTCCATTTTCCCCATAGTCTTTGTGCAAGGGGGTTTTGACAATGGACCTCATTATAGTTGGAACCATAGTTGGAAAACTCGGACTCAGTAGAAACTCGCTAGACCCAAAAAACTCGACTCAACAATAACTTAGCAACTTAAAAAATTGCTTAAATTTCATTAGAAATACATGTTTTTTGCAAAATTCAATGACAAGATGTATTCAATGAGTCCATAAATGAGTACAAAAGTGTTTTCTATTAAATTTGATTGATTTGAATGCAAATTGAGAACAAAATTGCATCCTCATGCGGAATCCTGATGGTTGATAGCTTGATACAATATATAGTTGACAAAATAAAAATAGTAAAACTAAAAGTAAATACAACATTTTACATATTCCTCTTCTCTAATCTATTGAAAACTAGGGGAGAGGTAGAGGTTCTAGTCCTTGGAGTTCATTGTGGCTCCTCACTTGGCATAGAAGGCAGTGGCTCAACCTCCATCTTGGTAGTAGATGACAATGACTCCTCTTTAACCTCATCAATGTCATCCAATCCTAGATCTCCTCCTGCACCCACCTCCTCCAATGCTTGCCTCTCAAAATGAAGAAATAGTATTTTTAGAATATCATGACCCCCTCTGCATTGTTAGATTATAGAAAGGAGTTAGAAATTTCCCTGTTTTGTCGGCTTTGCTCAAGTTTTTTTGAGATTGATGAATTATTGTTGACTGAGGAAGATAATATTTAATACTAGATACAAGTGCAATAACATCGATACGTAATATATTGTTTGAAGAAGATGAGGGTATGCAATTATACAAAGATCAAATAGGTCTTCTAGTTCCTATTGGTGTGCAAGAAGACCATGACTGCATAAGGGATGATGACGAGTCAACTGTCAAATTACTTTTTCTATTCATTTGATGGGCTATTTGGAGAACCTTCTCACAACAAAGCTAAAGAATTTTAGTGCACTCAAGAATCTTAGTCAATATCTTCTATGGAGATGGAAAATCTAATGCAAGAGGTTTAAGTTTTTCTTCAAAACCTAACAATGCAGGGGGGGGTCCATGCCAGAAACTCGATGAATTTTCTGGCAAGTAAACACCATGAAAACCTGCCGGCTCGACTCACGAGTTTTTCAAGACTCGCCGAATACTCTGCGAGTCTTCCATCCATGGTTGGAACAACATTTTTTGGCTGCAGCCTAGATCTAATCCATTTTCAAAAGACATTACATGTTAGTTATTTGTGTAGGTAATTATGTGTCATTTAGAAGAAAGTAGATAATTCTAATCTACAGAACTGGGAATATAAATTTCAGCAATAAAATGACCATCATACCTTATAGATTGAAGAGAGTTGGAAATGCTGGATAGGAATGAATGCCTTTCCTTCGCAGGGCTAGTGATTGTGTGGTTGCAGGTACAGGGGGTAGACATAGGAAATCAATAAAATGGTAAAAACATACTCAGATAATGGAAGAAAACATTTTTAAATGACAGCGAATAATGAAAAATGACTCAAGAAAGGATAAATGTGTATATATAGGCAGAGAGAGGGTTGTTTTTCGAGCCGCCGAGTACTCTGCGAGTCTTCCATCCATGGTTGGAACGACATATTACTGCTGCACCCTAGATCTAATCCATTTTCAAAAGATATTACATGTTAGTTATTTTTGTAGGTAATTATGTGTCATTTAGTTGTTCTATTGTTTTGCTGAAATTTGTTAGCTTTTTTAACGAAGAACCACCACCATCCAGCAGGCCTAGAATTTGATGGTCTATTTGACCATTTTTAGCATTTTAGACAGTATTTTACAACTTTAAAATTTATTGGACCGTATAACTTGACTTGTTAAATCTTTACATAACTGTATATATGAC
The DNA here is from genome assembly GCA_027924645.1 of Cunninghamia lanceolata. Lineage (NCBI taxonomy): Eukaryota > Viridiplantae > Streptophyta > Pinopsida > Cupressales > Cupressaceae > Cunninghamia > Cunninghamia lanceolata. The sequence continues at coordinate 12,649,592 of BSBN01000584.1, read as the reverse complement.
ACTTTAAATTATTCCTAAACCATAAAATTTTATTGTAAGGTAATATAATATAATATTTTTATTTATAATATATATTATTTTATAATAATTTGTTATAGAAATATAAATGATGTTTTTTTACAATGTTTATCTTAACTTTTTTAAAAACAAATTGATATAGAAATATATACTAAATTTCAATAAATCTTTAAAATAAATTTAGAAACAAACCTTTGCTTTGTTTTATTGCTTTTTTATTTTCAAAAATTAATTTATAAACAAACCTTCTTTTTTCTATACTTGTTATTTATTGCTTTTTATTTTTAAAAATCAATTTAGAAACAAATCTATACTTGTTAATATGTTATTCATTGTTTATTATATATGGAATAAGTACAAGTTTGCAAATTACAATTACAATTAAGAGTTGATTTACAATTAGAAGGATAAAAAAGAATTGCTCCTACTTCCTCCATTGTCATTCAATTCGCCAAGGTCACCTTTCTATCAGTGCACCAAGATGCCTACGTTTGAGCCGAATTAGAAATGTTCTCAACAATGATACAATTAGACAAATCAAGTCCTAAGCACACTATGACAATTGAAAGTTCTCTCAGAGTTCAAAAAGAGGGAAAGTTGGTTTGTGGAGTGGATGTACTGCTCTTAAGGTACAACCAATATTTTATGAAACTTATTGCTTTCTATCTTATTGAAATTTCGTTTGAATGATTGCAATTTGCATGTGGGAATTGTATTGGAGAGTTTGGTTCAAGAAAAGAGAAATCCTTCATGTTTCTTTTCAATTTATAATTACTGATTTTTTTTAGGACTTCAATGTACACAATAGAAATGAATTTATATGCCTTTATGTCCCTTTTGATAGCATTCAATGTCCACAAAAAATAAACATTCTACCTTGAAATGACAACAGGGGGCTGTAATTTTTTTATGACACTTTCATCTTTTCAATTGTTGAAATGGTTGGGAGTTGTTGGTTTTGCTATTTGTAGTTTTGTTTGTGACTGTGTTGTTGATTGCTTCTCTTTTTTCGCAGTTTTTAGACTACTTTTTGTAACCTACATTCTTTCAACATAAAAAATTCACTCAAACATTTTTTTGACAACTTATAATTTTTTTAAAACGTCAATTGAAAGGTAGTCAAATGACCAAACCATCATAAAAATTGTATATGACAGGGAGGGGTGACCGTCAAATTCCAGGCCTGCCATCCAGTGAAGGATGTTTTGTTTTTGTTGACGTGGGCCAAGGCGGCACAGGCAGTGGTTCCTATTACCATACCTTGATACAACTCTAGTTTGCTTTATTCAAATAGGATAGCACCAACTCAAATGACCTGGGCTTGAACTAGTGGGATCTAATGCACGGTTGTCATAGCCCATCAATATGGTGTTGTAATAATCCTATATTGCATGATATGATGCGAGATTGACTTTTATATTGTTCCGTAAGATCCGCGTTTAGAAGATTGTATTGAAAAATTGATTTGCTTTGTAAATTATCTTTAGTTAATGCTTGTCTTGCTGAATGGTCTTTGATTTATCCCAACAATAGCACATGCTTTAGATAATTGTTGTTTCTTATGAATGCCTACGATTTCAGATTTCTTGACTTGAGCCACTATGTTTTTTAGTCTTTTGCTTGTAATTACTGATTCAGAGCATTCTTATGATAGCTATTGCTCAACAATGTTTATGATTTTAGGTTACTCTATATTGAGTCACTATATTTTCTTTTCTTCTCCTCCAAAGTACTCTTTGAATCTAGTTTCCATTGAGACACTTATTTACAAAATTTAGTTTCCATGACTGCACTAAAAGACCTTTTACTCAACGTAATTGTTCTGCAACTTTGTGTGCCAATTGAATCTATCATGCTCCAAGTCTTATGCAAGCATTTTTTGACATTTGCAATATTTATTGTGTGTAATTCCATTGACTTACAATCTTGCGAGCTCTTAAGCTAGTATTGGAATAGTTTACACCTTGAATATATTAAGATAAAAATGCATCACTAGTTTGTGTGACTTATATGGATAGGTAACTAGCCGTTCTATACAAATTCAGTAACACCAAATATCAAAGATTTTATACGCATTTGGAAGCTGAAATGGACAGATAACTAGTTGCTCTATGCAAGATTAATAGTATTTGATGGTTACTCGACTTAATTATATTTGAACTTTCGCCTTGCCTATTGTTGATACCAACTCTCTTAATAGCTCTTACTGGATTCGGTCAAGTGTAGAATTCTTTTATTTAGCATGTGATTTGCGTACTTGCCAGAAATTCACTTTTTACACTTATAATGTGCTTTCATGAGTTTGAGTTTACGACTAAGCGTTGCCATGAGATAAAGCCGCACTTTATATGAATTTAATAACAACAAATAATAAGAAAGATATGAACGTACTTGAAATAGATGGGTAATTAGTTTCTCTACGCAAGCTTGATGGTATTGGATGGTTACCCAAGTGAGCAATGATCATACTTTTACCTTGCTTATTGGATTTGGCTCAAGTGTGAAAGGTTTTAATTTATAGCATGCAATTTGTGTATGAGCTAAGAAATCCACTTCTTAAACTCAATTATTTTAGTTCAAACTAAGCTTGGCCAAGACATACATGCCCAAGAGTCACATGGTTTAGAGTGCTGCTTATAATGCACATTTGTTGTAAATTTTATGTGAGTGTTAAATTTGGAAAATTATAGTAGTAATAGTGAAAATTGAATATCTATGCCCTTTTCCCTTACATCTTGGGCCCACTTTGATTAGAGTGACTTTTATGGAATAACGAGTATATAGTTGACATGTTTTTAGCTAGGAGTGGTCTCACAATTAAAGCCTTGCCTATTCCTATTTACATTTATTCCTAGGGATTGGTCTGGATCTTTAGTTTTATCCCTTTCTTCCCTTTCTTGGTCGAGGTAAGATTTATAGTCATGAAAGTGATCTCTATCATTTCTGCACACACAAAAATAATTTCTTTGCTTTTAAAATTCAAGTCTCAATCTAGGGTTGGCTTTATATATCCTTGTGATTGATGTGGGCCAGACTCAAGGTGTGGAAACATTTTATTTGTGACCTTTGGTGTTGTATTAAAGGAGTAGCCCTAATTCATTTTAGACATTTTGCTAGATTTGATCATTGCATTTGAGAGCTATCATTTATCACTTGCAACACAATCAAGAACATTTTATCATAATATTTGTATTGCACAAGTATTTAGGACATATTGCATGTTACAAAGTGTTGTCCTTATTTATTTAACTAGCTATTGAATCGATATCTTTAAATGGTTTGGCACAAGGGAAGTAAAAACCCCATCACATGCAAAGTAGAAAGCACAAGAACTAGTTTTTATGCAAGAGCATAAAGAGAACAAGGTAAGCACAGAGCAACATTTTGAAAACTATTGGAGACCGATCTGTAGGCATAGATCGAATTTGTAGGTCATATTAAATTTGTTCTTGCGCATTCAAGTCCATACTTACAGAAGATTCAAATTTATTGGTGCGAATGGGTCTTTTACCTATTTAGTTTTTCTTTTGGGTCCTTTTCAACCTAGTTAGTTAAGTATACTTAGACATTCACTTTTTATGTGTAAAGACATGTGATTATGACACTTGTCACAAGTGTTTATTTCTTGTCTCACCCTTGTCTATATATGTGTGTGTCTCAATGTACATTTGGTATTGTAATGTACATTCTTTCTTGCTTCTCTCTCTTGAGGAAGGTTCTTGGTGTTGAATATTTTTGCTCTTGTGAAGTTCTTTTGGCAACTTCAACATGGTATTAGATCTCTAGATCTGCAAGTCCCTTCTCTTTTTTGGGAAACGTTTGCCAAGTGTTTTTATTGGTGCATCTTGGTTCGAATTTAACCTCACGGTTGTGTCCATAAGGTCCAAATTTGTATAGATTGACAATAAAATCGATAGGTTTTGGTGACTAGTTTTTTTTGAGGCCCCCTTATCTATAACTATATAACGTCCATATAGTATGCACTGGTTGTATTATTTTTGTGCATATTTGACATCTTCAAAATATGTTGCATTAGTGGCATATTTGCTGAAATATTATTTTCTCTGTGGGCTAGCATAAGAAGGGTAAAGCATTGGTTTTTTTGTGAATTTTAAGGTTTTTATATTTTAAAAAATCTTTATTTGGTATGAGGTCCCTAGGCACCTATACAATCAAATCACTATAGAGTATGTAGGGTACCCATAGGGCATGAGACCTTGCCACCTATGAAATTGTAGGTACATTGTTAGTAGGCTCTACTAGCCATTATGCAATCCTTGTCAACAATGTAGCTTGTTGTTGCCCTATGTGGCCTCGACCTTGTTCAACCCCTACCCACTGCTCCTTTGGTGGCTTTGTGAGGTCTCTCCGCCTTCCCTCCATTGACCTCCTCCACTCAGCTCAGTGATCTCAGCTTGTGCACCACTCCACTCCACTTAGGTGGCTTAACCCGTTTCTATAGCTTGTGCTCCACTCACCTGGTGGCACCACTCTTAAACAACCCTAGGGTCTCTCTTTCAAGCCTTAGGAGGCCAAATTTTTCAAACTAACACAACTTTTGTGTATGGGGACAAATTTTTTACTTCTTATAGGCACTAAAAATCTATTTCTGAACTCTGCACAATGGTCCAGTTGATTTTTCCAGATTTGCTTTAGGTAACAAAATTTTTAGTTTGAAGCCATTTCTTGCACTTTTTCTCGATAGGCATATCTTTTGGCCATGAAGTTGACTTTTGACCTTTTTTTGATTTTTTTTAGAAAATCATAAGGAATATATTTGCTACCTCAATTTTTTAGTTTTGACAAGCCTAATTTTTTTGTAAATTGTAAAAATCAATCATTTCATGTATTATAAACGATTGATTTTGACTTGTGCTTTGTAAAATTGCACATAACTGCCTCTTGTTTTTTGCTAGGGGGTTATAATTTAAGTGTTAATACATTTTAGGGGGTTGAAAGTCATGATTTAAGTGCTCATTATTTTTTTGTTCTCTTCATGTTTATTGCTATCATGATATAATTTAGGACTATTCAACCCCTCACTCTACATAATTATTACACATGAAAACTAAAAATGAGACAACTACTACATTATAAGCGACTATGACAAATGTTGGTTGAAAGACCACTAGAATTCACTAAAGAGTTTGAAAAATTTGCTTATACAAACAAACTAGATGAAGCCATCATTTATTAGATAATTTGTTGTTCTATACAAAGTGCACAACACCAAAGCAAGTATGAGATAAATTTGATGAATTATTTGGCACCATTAATGAGTTGTGTGCATTGCAATTAGAGGCAAATTTGACTTAACTCTCTCATGATGATTATCCCTCAATTGAGGAAATTTTTGCTAAGTTCAAATTGTTGTCACAATTGAAAGGTTGTGGAAAAGAAAAAAATGAATCTTCTTGATTTTGTCTAAGTTAAAGGGCCCCTTTTAGATGTTCTCCTCTACCTTCTACTCCATCATGCATGCTCTAGGAATTGATTTTAAGATGCTCACTTTTGAGTTGTTTTGTAAGCATCTGACTAGGGAACAAACCAAGCTTATTTAGTGGGATGTACTTCCTAATTCTAAGAGCTAAGCATTAGTAGGTCAATTGTCTAAAGGAAAAGGTAGAAATAGGTGTAAGTCTAAGATAGAATATTTTTCAAATAGTGAGTCTCCCTCTTAACCAAAGTAGAATAATAATAAGAAATTCACATCTCACCATTCTTTCAAGTCTAATGAGTCTTCCTCCAAGACATAGAAGAAGACATGTGACTGATGCAGGAGCATCTAGTGGTGTAAGGGCAATCTTGAATCACCCAAAAAGTTGATTCAAAATCATTACAGTTGTTTTCATTTCTTTCCATAATTAGTGTTTTTGGTTCCATAATCTCTTGAATAATGGTGCAGGACTTTCAGTTTTTCCAAACTGCTAAGAATAACAAATTGACATTTTTGGAAAGTTTAACTGCCATTTTAGGAAAGTTTGCATTTGGGCATGGATTGAAGCGAAAATTTACAAAAAGCTTCATAACTGAAATATAAGACCTTTGGCGAAGGAATCAGGCAAAGATCATTTGTGAGCTGAAATATATTAAAGTTTTTGTTTTCTGAAAAGCCTTTGAAAATTTTCAAAATGAGATATGAGGCACTAAAACATCCCATAACGTCCCAAAAATTTGACAGAAATCCATTTATGGATTTTTGGCGTGATAGTTCACATCGTGAGATTTCCGGTGCTTAAAACGGTTTGTCAATCAAACACTCGGATCAAAAGTTATGCTTCCCGGAAGTTGACCTACTTTTGGAGGGAGTTGCAAATTTTGAAATTTAGCTGGAGGCTGCCAAAAAGTGCTATTTATGACTATTTTGGGAACCCTGGGTGGTAGTAGAGTTAAGGGGGAAAGTGTAGAGTCAAGGATAGGTGGGAAAACAGAAACCCTAGCTGATTTGGGGTTATAGAAGGCAGAAGATTCCATAGCTTGGTGATGTGTAGCTGTAGTGTGTTACAGCCTATGGAGGATTGATTTCTCTGATTGTAATTGAGCTTCTGTAATGCAATGAGTTGTCCAAATTAATAAAGAAATATTCTATTTTTTGTGTGCCATTTTTATTGTGTGTTTTATGATTTACCCCCTTCATCAAGTGGTATCAGAGCAAGGGTTCCTGAGTGTGTAGACAGATCACCGACCATGAGGTAGTTTGCAACAGGCCCTGAGGTTGTGGGTTTCCTGCAGAGATCAAGATGCCTCCATGAAGAAATTGTATTGGGAGGAATGCTTTGACGGAAGAGGGTTTTAGAGCCCTGCAAAGGCAAATTGATGCATTGCAAGAGGAGCTACGAAGAGGGTTTGAGCCGAGAACAAGAGAAGAAAGTGAAGATGAAGCTGAAGAAGAGCTATCTGAGGAAGAACAAGAAGCTAGAGGAGATCTTGCAGAATTTAAGTTGTTGAGGGCCATTTCGAAGATCAGAAAGAGACCCAAGATCAAAGTTTTTACATATTTTGAAGATTTGAATATGGAATAGCTTATTGATTGGATCAATGACATGGAGGAGTATTTCGAGTATGAAGATATGGAGGACCCAAATCGGGTCAAGTTTGCAAAAACAAAGTTGAAGGGCCACACCAGTATTTGGTGGAAGGAGGTCCAATTAGAGAGGAACAAAAGAGGAAAATGAAAGATCACCAAATGGGATCAGATGGTGGAGAAACTGAAGAAGCAGTTCATTCCTGTGGACTATGAGATGGAGTTGCTGAAGAAGATGCAAGGACTGAAGAAAGGTAACATGTCTATTAAGGAGTATACATAAAAGTTTTATAAGATTACTATTAGGACAGGCCATGCATAGGCCAACAAGGAGAAGCTAGCCCATTACATTAATGGGTTGAGGCCAAGTATTCAAGAGGACCTGAGCCTAGTCAGAATGACCACCATAGAAGATGCGTACCAGTTTTCCCTGAAGGTGGAAGAGAAATTGAATAAAAGATTTGAAAGCAAGCAAAGGGGAAGAGCTTAAGGTGGAAGGTCCTATGGAGGCCAAAATGAAGATCCAAAGAAGAGTGATGAAGCTAGCACCAATTGAAATTAGAGAGGAGATAATGCCTACCGCCCTCGTGACCAAAACAATGGTGAGCAAAGAGGAAGAGGAAGAGGCCGACCTGGGCAAGGACCTAGAAGAGGAAGTTTTAGGGAACCTATTTCCAATGTGGAGAAGAAGGGCATCGAGCATACGAGTGTCTGCAACATCAAGGAAGGACAAATAGAAGACCTGAAGGTAATGCACGAGTTGCACATGTAGATGGAGATGCATAGTCTGAGCATTCTGAAGATGTTGAAAGGGGAGAAACCCTAGTTGTCAGAAGAACTTTGTTGAATGAAGAGAAAGAACCCAATCAGAGGAAGAGTTTATTTTGCACAAGGTGCAAATGTGAAGGTAAGTGTTTGACAGTGGAAGCACTGACAATCTTGTTTGAGAGGAGATGGTTGACAAGAAGAAAGCATCCACATCCATATCGAATTGCATGGTTGCAGAAGGACCACAAAGCTTTGGTCAATGAGCAGTGTTTAGTGAAGTTCAAGATTGGGGACTACCATGATGAGGTGTTGTGTGATATCATACCGATGGATGCATGTCACATGTTGTTGGAGAGGCCGTGGCAGTATGATAGGAGCACTGTCCATGATGGCCATGCAAACACATATTCCCTAACAAAGGATGGAGTTCGTCATAAGTTGAAGCCCTTGAAGGAGGTGGAAGAAAGGGTATGTAGTACTGCCATAATTTGTTTGGTAGATGGTAGGAAATTTTTGGAGGGTATGAAGCATGAGCGTCATTGTTTTGCATTGATTCCTAAGATTATTCAAGAGAAATGTGAAGATGTACTAGTAGAAGTTTCAGATATGTTGGAAGAATTTTAGGACATTATCTCTGATAATGTACTAGAAGGTTTATCACCAGTGAGGAAGATAAGTCATCAAATGGATTTGATACCAGGAGCTAGTTTTCCAAATAAGGCAGCCCATAGAATGACTCCAACAGAGAATGAAGAGTTGAACAGACAAGTTCATGAGTTGTTAAGGAAGGGACTGATAAAGGAGAGCCAGAGTCCATGTGCGGTACCTACAGTACTAGCACCAAAGAAAGATGTAGAGTGGATAATGTGTACAGATTCTCGAGCCATAAATAAGGTCACGATCAAGTACATGTTTCCATTGCCAAAAATGGATGACATAATGGATTGTTTGAGTGGATCCAAGTACTTCACGAAGATTGACCTGAAGAGTGGGTATCACCAGATCTGAATAAGAGGAGATGAATGGAAGACATCCTTCAAGACAAAGGAGGGTTTGTATGAGTGGTTAGTCATGCCATTTGGGCTAACCAATGCACCGAGCACATTCATGCGGTTCATGAATGAGGTATTGAAAGAATTTTTGGGAAGTTATGTTATTGTTTATTTGGATGATATTTTGATTTTTAGTAAGACTTGGGATGAGCATCTGATGCATATCAGAAGAGTTCTAGAGAAGTTGAGGGAGGAGAAATTGTTGATTAATTTGAAGAAATGTAGTTTTGCAAAGGAGTTGGTATACCTGGGATTTGTTGTCTCAGAGGAAGGTCTTAAGATGGACCCATAAAAAGTAAGGGCTATCATTGAATGGCCTACACTGAGGAGTGCTACAGAGGTAAGATCTTTTTATGGTTTGGCAAGTTTTTATAGAAAGTTTATCAAGAATTTTAGTAGCATTTTTGCACCCCTAACTGAGACAATGAGAGGGGATAGAAAAGAATTTAGATGGACTAAAGGAGCAGACAAAAGATTTGATACATTGAAATAGAAAGTCACAGAGCAACCTATTTTGGCACTTCCAAATTTCAATAAGGTGTTTCAGGTAGATTGTGATGCTAGTGGCAGTGCTATAGGACCTGTTTTGAGTCAAGAAGGTAAGCCAATTGCCTATTTTAGTGCGAAGCTTAATGATGCCAAAAAAAAATATTCTGTTTATGATTAGGAATTTTATGCTATAGTTCAGGCTTTAAAGAAATGGAGACATTATTTGTTGCCAAAAGAGTTTGTTTTATATATTGATCATTAGGCTTTACAGTATCTTAATAGTCAAGGTCAACTGAATCAAAGGCACTTAAAATGGGTTGAGTTTTTTATAAAGTTATACTTTTGTTTTGAAGCACAGGAGTGGGAAGTCCAACAGAGTTGCAAATGCCTTGAGCAGAAGGCAAAATTTGTTGACAAAAATGAAGATAGAGGTTGTTGGGTTTGATGAGCTCAAAAGTTTGTATCCTGAAGATCCAGATTTTGCAGAGGCTTGGAAAGCTTGTCTGGAACCTGTTACTTTGGACAAGACAAAATGGTTGGATTTCATAATCCAAGATGGCATGTTGTTTAAAGGAAGCCAGTTGTGCATTCCAAGGAGTTCCATGAGAGAGAACCTGATTAAGGAGAAGCATAGTGGAGGATTGGTCGGACACTTTGGTCGAGATAAGACCATTGCTATTGTTGGTGAAAATTATTATTGGCCACAATTGCAGTAGGATGTGAGGAAATTTGTGCAGAGTTGCAGAGTATGTCAGATGGCGAAAGGAGCAAGTCAGAATACAGGTCTATATCAGCCACTACCTATACCAGAGAAGCCATGGGATGATATCAGTATAAATTTTTTTCTTGGTTTACCAAGGACACAAAGAAGACTTGATTCCATTTTTGTGGTAGTGGATAGATTCTCAAAGATGGCACATTTCATTCCTGGCAAGTAGACTAATGATGCTGTTCATATTGCTGAATTATTTTTTGGAGAGGTGGTGAGATTAGATGGTCTACCAAAGAGCATAGTTTCAGATTGAGATACCAAGTTTGTTGGTTATTTCTGGAGGACATTGTGGAAGAAGTTGAAGATAGATTTGAAGTTCAATTCTGCACACCATCCACAGATTGATGGATAGACAGAAGTGGTGAGTAGGAGTTTGGGTAATCTGCTACAATGCTTAGTAGGAGATAAGCCCAAGGGATGGGATTTAATTTTACCACATGCAGAATTTGCTTACAACAATTCTATCAATAGGAGTACTAGTAAATCACCATTCTAGATTGTATATGGCAATAGCCCAAGAAATGATTCTGAGTTAAGGAAGCTGGACAAAGGAGAAAAGACAAGTGCTGAAGCCGAAGACTTTGCAGAACATCCAAAGAATTTGCATGAAGAGGTGAGGAATCACATTAATAAGATGAATATTCAGTACAAGGCTAAGGCAAATCAGAAGAGGAGATATAAGGAGTTCCAGGTAGGAGATGAAGTCATGGTTCACGTGAGAAAAGAAAGTTTCCCAATTGGAACATACAATAAGTTGAAAATGAAGAAATTTGGACCGTGCAGAATCCTAAAGAAACACGATTCAGGAAATGCATATGAGGTAGAGCTGCTGAGTGGGATAAATATTTCCCCTATGTTCAACATTGCTGATTTAACATAATATCATGAAGGTGGCACATAGGATGGACCAATAGAAGAATAGTGGAGTATTCCGACATCTACTTCAACGGAGGAGATAGAAGAGATCTTGGATAGTCGTATGGGAAGAAGTACTTAGAACAGGGAATATGAAGAATATCTGATGAAATGGAAAGGAAGCCCTGTTGAAGATTCTTCTTGGTTGTCTAAGGTAGAGGTTGACCATTTGGGTTTTCTTCAAACAAACACTTGAGATGTGACAGGGTCACTTCTCAAATTACCCTGGGTGTCTGATGCAGGAGCATCTAGTGGTGTAAGGGCAATCTTGCATCACCCAAAAAGAAGTTGATTCAAAATAATTGCAGTTATTTTTATTTCTTTCCATAATTAGTGTTTCTGGTTCCATAATCTCTTGAATAATGTAGGACTTTCAGTGTTTCCAAATTCCTAAAAATAGCAAACTGCTAATTTTGGAAAGTTTAACTGCCATTTTAGGAAAGTTTGCATTTGGGCATGGATTGAAGCACAAATTTATAGAAAGATTCATAATTGAAATATAAGACCTTTGGCGAAGGAATAAGGCAAAGACCATTTGTGAGCTGAAAGATATTAAAGTTTTTGTTTTTCGAAAAGCCCCTAATTTTTTTTGAAATGAGATATGAGGCACTAAAACATCCCATAACGTCCCAAAAAGTTGACAAATTTCTGACGTGATAGTTCACATTGCGAGCTTTCCGATGCTTAAAACGGTTTGTCAATCAAACACCCAGATCAAAAGTTATGCTTCCCGGAAGTTGACTTACTTTTGGAGGGGGTTGCAAATTTCAAAATTTAACTGGAGGCCGCCAAAAAGTGCTATTTATTACTATTTTGGGAACCCTGGATGGTAGTAGAGTTAAGGGGGAAAGTGTAGAGTCAAAAATAGGTGGGAAAACATAAACCCTAGCTGATTTGGGGTTACAAAAGGTAGAAGATTCCAGACCCTGGTGATGTGTATTTGTAGTGTGTTGTAGCCTATGGAGGATTGATTTCTTTGATTGTAATTGGGCTTCTGTAATGTAATGAGTTGTTCAAATCAATAAAGAAATATTCTATTTTCTATGTGCCATTTCTGTTGTTGTGTGTTTTATGATTTAACCCCTTCATCAGTGACTCTTGTAGCTTTTGTGGCAAGCTTGGACATGATGAAACTAGATGTTCACAAAGGTTAGAAGCTTTGGAGGAAGCCATGCAGAGGCACAATAATTTTATCTACATAGCCTCTTCCATAGGTAAATAGAAATCTCTTTCTACATAGGCTTTGCATGGTTCAACATCACATAATTGAGTGCTTGATTCATGTGCTTCTCACCATATGACACATTCACATGATTTTCTTTCTTCACTTTCTGAGAATGATAGTTCTCAAATTGTAGAGGGAGACTCTTCATAGATTTTGGTTTTGGGATTAGACACAATATAATTGGTAGATGGGTGTGTTAATGATGTTGTTTTGGTTCTAGAGATTTTTGTTAACCTTCTTTTTATTTATCAGATTCACCATTCTAGTAAAGGAAAGGCAATCGAGATTACTCCACATGATGTAGTCATTTGAGAGTTACATGATCTTGAGATTATTGTTGCTTCAAGAAGTGTTGATCATGGATCATGTTTGTACATGTTTGATGGTTTTGAGTTTTTATTAGGATCATCCCTCATTACACATGCTTATTCCTTGAGTAGGCTTTAGCATGAACAATATGGTCATCTGAATTATAGGTATCTTCAGTTGCTGAGCACACAAGGTATGATGATTGAGAGAGTCTATCAAGGTTGTGTTCTTGACAAGTATCACTAGGATCCCTTTCCTAAGCGTAAAGCCTCATGTGCTAAGGCACCCCTTTAGTTGGTTCATAGTGGTCTAATGTCATTTATGACTATTTTTTCAAGGCCCAAGGATGTTCTCAGCTTTATTGATGACTTCTAATGGTGTACATGGGTGTACTTTCTTAAGTACAAGATTGAGATCTTTTCTACTTTTAAGATCTTTCAAGAATTTGTTGAGAAAAAAATAATCTTTCTATTAGGTGTATCCACACAAATAATGGGAGCATATGTGAATAAGGCATTTTAGGACTTTTGTAGAGAGCATGGTATTTAACATCATCACATAGTTCCTTACACTCTTCAACAAAATGGTGTGGCCAAACAAAAGAACATACTTTTATAGATATGGCTAATTATGTGATTTAGTCCAAGAACATGGCACCCACCTTTTGGGCCTAAGTAGTGAATCATGCCAACTAGATTCAAAATTGTATGCCCCACGAGGCAGTGTGGAACATGATTCTTGAAGAGGCTTGGACCGATGTCAAGCTTGATGTTTCTTCATTTAGAGTATTTAATAGCGAGGCTTGGGAATCTATTCCATATGGTTGGCGTAAGGCTATGGAGAAGAGCCAACCTTTGATTTTTGTTATCTATTGTGAGAATGTGAAGGCCTACAAATTGTTTGATCTTATTAGTTAGGATGTCTTGTTTTGAAGGAATGTCTAGTTTGATGATTACTTCACCTAGATGGATACACCATCACCTACTTCTACCTCACTTAATACTCCTTTATCTCTTAAGGACTCTTTGCTTCTTGGGGATGATGATGATGATCTTAATCCACCACCTCTTAGTGCAGTCTTTGCCTCGTTGGGATCGCACTACTCTTGAAGATGCTGGACCTTTGGTTGGTGATTCCACCAACTCTCACCATACTCATTCCCAACTCTCATCATACTCATTCATAGATAGTTGGTTTCAACCTTTTAAGTCATGCTATTTTAGATGATCATCAAAAGTTTTTAGATGTAACATGTATTCCAAAGTAGGATAGTGCTATAACAGAGGAGTATTCTATTTTGATGAAGAATCATAAATGGGATCTTGTACCTCTTCCTAAGGGAAGAAAGTTGGTTCATTGTAAGTAGGTCTATCAAGACAAACATGTAGTAGATGTGCCCCTTGACAAGTGCAAGGCATGTCTTGTGGATAAGGGCTTTTTATAGGTTGAAGGCATTGACTATTTTGATACCTTTGCTCTTGTTACCAAGTTGGATTCTATTCATCTTGTACATTCACTAGCTACATCACAAGGATGATCAATATACCAAATGGATGTGACAAGTGCCTTTTTGCATGGTGATCTTAATGAGATAATTTATATGGAGGAACCTTTAGGTTTTGTGTAGGATTATTCACTTGTTTGTAGGCTTCAACATCCTCTTTATGGTCTCAAACAAGCCCCTCGGGCTTGGTATGGGAAGATGGACAATTTTTACTTGCTTCTAGTTCCACATGTTGCCATGCTAATCTTACAATCTACACCTAGAGACATGAAGAGGATCTCTGTTGAACACACATAAGTACTGAGGGGGGGGGTGAATTAGTATTTAATCAAATTCTTTCTTTCTAAAACATTTAATCAAATGTAAGCATTTAAACCAAATGAATCATAAGAGCACACACACATAACGCTAGATTTACATGGAAACCCAAGATGGGAAAACCATGGTGAGCAAGCTGCTTGGATCTACTATCCAAATCTAGCCTCACAAATAAAAACAAATTTACAACAAATTTTATGGGCTCCAACCCAAAGGAAGCTCCAACTCCCTAAAGTGCTACAACACTTACAACACCTACAAGAAGAGGCTCCAACCTCTGTAACAAAAACACTTGATTGATTCTATTGGTTCAATCACCTCCACAACATCATTTCCTTTTACACTAACATATGACTTCAACACCTCTGCTCAAACAACTCTGCTATCTTCAAAACACCTCCGCAACATAACACCATACTACCTCTATTTTGAATCATGCATTATAGCCTGCAAAGTTCCTTCTCAACTTCCAGATCATTTATCCTTTTTGCACACACACATACACTCACTCTCACACTTGCACACACTTTGATACTAATACATTCTTTGCAAAAACCTTGAACTTTCATTTATATGCTCCGCAAGTTTTCAAAACTTTACCTTTGTTGGCGTAGATGAAATGTGTAACACAAAATGTGTAATGGCCTTGCTTATCGGCTCCCACATCAGCTGTGGTAATGTAGGAATCAAATCCCATTATGCAGTTCATACCAAATGATCAACAAGACCTATTTTACCTTTGCGCACAACTCTATGCTGGCGTATACTTCCAAACACACGGCACAATCACTTAAACATACCAAGTCAACATAGCAAACACTTATGCTTTCATGCATTGGCTCCAAACCTAATATAGTACCAGAGAAAAAAATAATAATAGGTGGTTCACACAATAAACATTATATGACTTGAAAAACCTTTTCATACATTCCTTTCTCTGGTTAATGCTTCTTCTTATTGGCACAAGCAAGGAAACATTGATGCCAGTATCTCTTACATACTCTGATTACACTGTCTTGATATAGGACATTGAGAAACACACTTGTGGTACTCTAGAACACTTGAAACCTGAACTGAGTATACATACTGACCATCTGAACTTATCTTTCAAACAACAAATCCAAACATCAAAGTGTGGTGAAATGCGGTGGCTTTCTGATCTTCCTCTGATAACCTTAACCAACAACATGACTTGTTCTTACTTAGCTGACCTTGGAAAACACTGCGATACTTTGTATCCTTTGAAACTTGAATCATGCATACCTCTTATCTGTATCTATTTATCCTTCAAGTCATAAGGTCATATCTTCAAGTGCGGAGAAATGCGGAGCATTCTTCTGTACCTTTGGGACTGCAACAACACTGTAACACTACTTTCTTCACTTTGCTAGCTCTGGAAAACTCTGCGGTAACTTTTATGCTCTAAAACTTGAAACATGCATACCTCTAGTCTATCTCTAGCTATCCTCCAAACTACAAGGTCATATCTTCATTTGCGGTAGAATGAGGTACAATCTTCTGAGCTCCTTCAGTACAAATCCTTGTGCCTTTGACAATTTGAAACTTTATGCATTTTCCTTCATATCTCATACAAAACTTTTCATCAAGAGGCAATGAATGCAAAATTCACAGTACCATAGACAATGATCATAACTATTTTCATCAAAAACAAGAAGCCACAAATTCTTCATGTCAGTATATCCTACAACTTGACAACTTTCACATGTTCATGAACTTCAGAAGATAAGGTACATCTATGTACAAATGATACTGATCCAACAACATGCTGATGACTTTGATCACCATATCTTTCACCTCACAACTCCTCTAATCATTACTCCTTTGCCTGCTCCTCTGATCATCACTCCTTTGATAGTATATATACATCACTATGCTTTCCACATCACAAATCTTTTAACATCAATGATCACAACTCTTTTGACATAAATGAAAACATATGCAACAATATTTTGATACATTTTCTTTATGTGGATGAATTGATTCGTACAGTCAGTTCTACCTCCATGATTTAGGCCGTTTAGATATGATTGATGGAGTAGCTTGATATGAATGATCTTGGGCTTTTACATTTATTCCTTGGTCTTTAGGGTCTCCAATCTTCTGAGGGGATTTCTATTTTTTAGCAAAAGTATGCTCTTCATTTGTTTCATAGATTTGGCATGGTTGATTGTAAGCTCCCCCCCCACTTCATTTTAGTTAGGCGTCACATTGTCTACTAGTTGAACTTCACCTAAGCTTGATGCTACATAGTATCGACAGTTGGTTGGTAGTTTCTTGTGCTTGACACATAGTTGTCTTGATATTTTCTTTGCTATTGTCTTTGTCTCTCATTTCTCTTAGGATCCTTATGAGAGTCATTGGAAGGCAACCGATCATATCTTGAGGTACATCTGAGGCACTTCACATTTTGGCATTCACTACACATTGGGAGCTTCTCAGATTATGGACTTCATTGACTTAGATTGTGTTGGTGATGTTAATGACTAAAAGTTTACTTTTGGAACTTTGTCTACTACCTTGGTTTTGGACCTATTGAATAGTCTTGCAAGAAGTAGTCAACTATTGCATTATCATCTACAAAGGTTGAGTATTGAGGAGTAGTTGTTGCTAGCTAAGAGGTTGATGATGGATTTTGGTTTTTCTCCTAATCACCCCACTAGTCTTTGGTGAGATAATAAGAGTGCCATACATATTTCTCACAACCCAATGGAACATCAATGGATAAAAAATATTGATATCCATGTTGTTCCCTACACACACGCCCCATTTTGCTTCAAAATGTGGACCCCCTCTTTTGCTTGGCTTGTTCGGTTTGAGTCTCAGGTTTCTGGTCCTGTGTCGTAGAAAGTGGTTCTCTTGCTTTTGGGAGCATCTCGATGTTTTTGAACTATTGGTGGCTTGAGCATGATTAGTTCCAACCCTCATGGCTTTAAGAGGTTCTCGTTAGCATGTATGTTTTTAGATACATGTAGCTTTTGGTGGGTTTTCCCACCCTCTTTTGGTGTTTCAAGCTTGTTGTGAGTACTCCGTGTCTTGGTTACCTGATTTGTCCTGATTGTGAAATTTGTTATCCATTGCATTAGTTTAATATGGTTTGATGATCTCTTTGGGTCAATTTGATATTCTTGAGTTGGATTGGGGTTATTAGATGCTTGGCATGGTTTCAGGAGGTCCTTGTGTGTATGCCTTGGTTTGTTTGTTTGGAATGATCTGCACACTAAAATTTAACTAAGTCTGAAAATTATAAGATCATCCAAAAACTAGAATTTGCATTTTAACTCATGGAGGTCTAAAACCACTCTCAAACATCCTGACATTATATACATGAAATATAAATTAAAGTATAAGAAAGTAAATGTGAAAAGGTAAATTTCACTTATACTTAAACTTTATATTTCATGTATATCCTGACTTTCTTGAGTGTTTTTGCCCTTTGCGAGACTTTTCTATCCATTCAGATGTGAAACTTTTCTTTGCGGGCACTGATGTATATCTCGGACCTCTTCAAAGTTGAATTGCATTTCCACATATCCCTTGAATATCCGCTAACACCTTTACAACATTGCTTAGGGGGATTCTACAAGGGACACAAATGTGTTCCAAAGATGTTGAAACCCCCACATACCCTAAACTACCCTTCGCACCCGCAAGATACCCTCGCAAGCTACATTGCAGGATCATGATAGACTTATGAACATATCCTGTCGACGCTAAAGGTCTCACCATCTTCTTATCCCCTTAAATATGGAACTCACTCAAAGTTCCACAAATTTGACTTATCCTTGAATATCCGCAAGGCTGATATATAAGGTCTTTTGGGGGTCTCCGACACGGGCAAGGATACATCCCGATGACCCTTCAACTCTCGCAATTCCCATATAGGTCCTAACCTCTGCATATCCGAGTGAGCTCGTATCTCCGCCACAAATATTATACTAAGCCTCTTGTGGGGATCCAATTGAGATTGGGATATCCCAAAGGTATCTAAATTCCCACAAATCCACACAAGACCTATCTTTTCGCAATTTGACATTAAACTTGAACTCGTGGAATTACAACATAGACACAGAAAGGTCCCAAAAACCTTGGACTACGCACATCCTTTTCATACTGAATCCTTACATTTTGACGTATATAATAAACCTTGTTTCCTGGGAAACCCTAATGGATCCTTGATCTTGATTTATATCCTCATGGCTATAATTGTCCTGCGGATAATAAATTCCAAGACAATAGATTTGCGGAATGATGGAGTACTTCCAGACATACATGAATTCTCATAATTTTACATTTAAGTGCAAACTCACAGAATTTTGACAGATCTCTACACAAATGTCTGATTTTAATGAGTTTTTTTTAATTTAAATAAGGGGTAAATCAAAATTGTTTTATATATACACTTCTGTTAATTGATAAAATAGAATTTGTGAAGATTGGGATCACTTCTGAATATCATTCAAAACAATGCATTCACGAGTGAAATAATCTTCTAGTTCTTAGAATGAATTTCACCTATGATTGTTAAATCTTTGACATTCTTAAGCATTAAAATCTTTGCACAAATATTTGTCAAGGTTTAAATGATGAATTTCTTTCTTGCAGATCAAACATCAAAACTGGGAAATGCGAGAGTATGAAATGCATTAGAAGCAAATTCTTTGGAAGGATCTTCAAACCGGGATGAAACTAGTATAACAAAGATTAGAGGTATGTTTAGAATCTTTTGGGGTAGGAAACATAAAAGATCAAATAGTTGTTGAAGATAGAGGGTGTGCCCAGTTCTAGGCCCTGTTCACACATGTTCCTCAGTAAACAAGTTCAGAAATGGAGCCCCCTCCTCAAAAAAAATGCCACATTTTCATTTTTATGTGTCAACTCATAAAAAAGGAACTATTTTGTCCTATCCACCTTGTCAAAAAGTGGTTTTTCATCTTTTTCCTAATGGACAAAAGTAAAATACAAGCTGTAACAACCTTGCCATAAATATTAAATGCTGATGAATTTGAGCCCTTGGTGTTGGATTAATCCTCACCATTCATTGTAAATGAGTGCTCTTGCCTCTCCTATATTAAGGCAATCTCCTTCTCTTGTAAAAAAAATGGATGCAAAAGAAGTAGAATTGTTGAAACTCTATTGTTTTGCTGAATCAATAAAAACATAAATTCATTTGCTACTGCCAAATTGGGTTGTTTTATGGATTGCAAAATTAGGTTCATGGTTCCTTTTCATTCTTTCGTTAATTAAAGTTTTGTTTCATTTATGATTGATTATTTATGATATTCTATGGATCTCTTATGTTCATACCATTAGTAACTTGGTGATATTAGTCTAAACACAATTCAATTTAGTTCAATTGTGGAAGCAAATGAAACTGCGCTAGAATCTGGGTGTTAATGAATTTTCACAATTTAAAAATCTCATTCCCTTTGGAGATTGCACTATCTCTGTAGCATTGTGAGCTATCTGATTAAGCAGATATCTGTTTATGTTGAGGCCTGTTTGTTTGAAATAGTCAATCATTCCTGTAGCTATCCATATGAATTCTCTAACCTTTCTCTATCCTACCCTTCTTTTGCACTTTTTTTATACGAGATCTAGTTAGAGTAGGGCTTTTAAAACTTGCATGGTGCTGTTGTAAGGTTGATATCTCATTAATGCAAGTTGATATATTGCTGGTTACAAGCTAAAATAATACATTTCATGGCAATATATGTTTGGATCAGTTCGCCTATGCATTGCTAAATCTAAAAACTAATTGGTTTATGTGCATTTAACCTTGCTTGTTGAAAGTTTGTCCAGATTCATGTAGGGCCCCTTGTTGAAACAACTAAATACATTGACCAACTGAGTCATTTCACAGAGCTAAGACCCAGCTAGGAGAAACCTTAGGGTAGTATTTTTTTGATTCATTGGGATTAGATTCCTTTCAAGAGAGATAAAATATTCAGTATTTTATCTAAGTTGTTGCGTGCAAAAACACCCATCAATAGATTGGCATTGGAAGGAGGGATGGATGGAATTTTCATACAAACTTTCAAGTTCATTGGTTTATTGCACAGTTTGAGATGGATTAGATGACATTGAAGAGATTAAGCTCCAATGGATCTACCTGAGGTTCCTAATCATAGGATTCCTCTTTTTTTAGAGGGTTGTCTCAACAATCATACCATGAGGAAAACATTCAAATAGACATCCCACTCTTCCAAGAGGTATTGGATAAAGGGATAAAAGAAAAATACCCTCCACTGACATTCTCTGATTTTGGTTCATTTGATGTTTTCAGTGTGCATCTTGGAAAGCCACATGGTGAGATCAATTGTTTGATATTTCTCACAAGGTTGGATTTGCATCTAAAATGACTACTTCCCATCTTGGAGGTGTACAAACCTAAAGTGATATATGTGTATATGAGTAATGTTCAACTGCAAGATCAAGGAAAAGAAATATAATATGTATAGCACAAATGAATACACATTTCTATGATTATGCATCAGTTGTACCAACTCAAGGAGGTAAGCTTGCAAGTGTTTCAGATCCACCATTCTTTAACAATCAAAATCAACAAGGTGATCTACACATGAGTAGGAATTAAATTCCTCAAGTTATTTGTCAAAATACATATCAAGATGAGAGATGATGATAGAGAATACATTTATGAGTCATTAGATGGTTGCCCCGTTAATTCAGTTAAAGGATATGATGTTTCAGATTGGTTAAGACCTAATTTTTAGTCATTAGACAATGAAAAGAACATTGGAAATGATGATATTTTGACTTCTAATGTTGTGGACAAGTTGGATGATGAATTAGGCAAGTCGGACAATCAAAAAGAAAGTACAGATTAATAGAGAAATGATTGTCAAATGAGTGGTTTAGTGACTAATTTTGATGATAAGATGCTGGAAAATAGTTCATTTTAGTTTGCTAATGATTTTGAGTCTGAAGACAAGTGTGGAAAACAATGGGAACAACCCAAATTCATGGAAAAACAAGAGGTACAATCTGATTCTTCAGAGGTAAAATATCAAATTAATGACTATACCAACCTGTTACATCATTACAACTAGTCATATTAGACCTATAGTAGCCCGTCGAATGAATTGCAAGATTTGAGCAAGCCTATTGAAGATAAGATAATGATAATTGGAGATTTCAACGACGTAGGTCAGGTTGCACAAGTGGAAGAAAATACGAAAGATCTTATTGTTGTAATACATGATGATACATCATTCCAACATGAACCACAAGTTGAAATAGGGAAGTTATTGCATGATTTAGATAATGTTTCTTTGGAGTATGTGATTGATTTTGGTAGAGTAGATTCAAGTATATCATGTTTTGATCATTCTAGTCTCATTCAACTTTTTAATGATGAGAATTCTCATTTGGTTAATGCTGATATGCAAGAAAAGAATGAGAGCAACAAATGGTACTTTGAGGATGGAGGTCAAACACTCATGCAAAATGACCACTTAAAGAGTTTTTCATGCCCTTCACTTGATAACATGATAGGTCTAGTGTTAAAGATAAGTCAAGACATATCACTCCATGGGTATTCTATACACATATCAGACTTTGCTTTGGTCGATTCATGTAGGGTTCATCCTGCTGATCCACATTCTAAAGTAAGTTGTCTAGATTTATTACTTTATTGGGAGATTGCCTTTACATTTGAGCATAAAGAGGCATCTAATGCATGAGGGATGATTCACCATGATTTGAGACCTCTTGAAGGTGATAGAGCACTTAGTATGATGCAACAAGATGTTGATCTTACATTTTTGACTGATGGTACTTCAAACCAGTTTGTATCTTCCATTTTCTCAATGAGTTATGATGTTTATCATTTTGATTATGGGGATGGGGGTAAAAAAATAATGTTTGGATTGATCCTAGTTATCTTGAGTTGCCTCAATTATTGATCCTATGGGATTGGCATCCTGAATATGAGGCTAGTTTGTCCATTCTATACATTTCAAAATACAGGGATGAGTTTTTTGTACTTAGAACATTGACATGTGCCTTATTGCTCTTGCGCATATTGAGAAATTGATTGAGGGAAAGTGTAGATACTTGTTGTCCTAAGCCTTCATACATAAGTTCTAGTTAGTAGTCTTCTATTTTGGCTTTCTTTTCGGTTGTTGTTCTACTATTTTAGTTTAGTTTCCTTTATTATCGTTTGCTTTCTGTTCTTCTATTTTCTTTAGGTTGGTTTCCAGCTTTTGGTTTGCTTTCTTTTTCTATCTTGCTCGGTCTGGGTTCCTCCATTTTATAAATAAAGGGGTTGCCTATGTGTACACAATGAAATTTTATGGACTATATTTCTTTGTCTTCCTTTGAGAAACTTTAGTCATAAACTAAGGATTTATTGTGGATTCCATTGTTAGCGTTAAATGGTATGATGCTTGATCTTGGGAGAGTAATTAATTATTATGTGTGACTTGAAATATTTTGGGATCTCATACTTCTTCATATCTTAAGAATCATGAAGTTTCTAAGTGAGTCTTAGTGATCTTACATTAAGTGAAAAATCTTACGATCTCACCTTTCCTGCCATTGTGATTCCCAGCCCAACAAAGTTGAATAAGATATACGTAATCCATGTGGATAAAGCATGTATTATAAGGTTAAGCATTACTTATTAGCACTCTTATCAAAAGTTAAATCAGTTGAATTATCTAAAGCAATAAATTGCACTAAAATTCAAAGGCGGTACTTTCTAGTACTCCCATAATATGACTCAACTAGCTGGAGGGTGTCAAGTGTCTGTACTGGGGCTATAGACCCCTGGCTGGTAGTAGAGCTATGATTTGAGTGGAATTACAAGACAACCTTGTCGGAGCTATAGACGCTTGACTGGCAACAAGACAATGTTCAGGTAGTTCATGAGGTGATGAATCATTCATATAGCCTAATGTAAAGGAACTTAGACGACCTTAGTAACCAATGGATGGGAATGGATACACCTGCACACACTTGGATTTTGGAATATGAATGGTTTTATTGAACTCTCAATTTTGATCCCTTGATCCTGTTATTATGTTTATTTGGCCTAAAAGTTTGGATGTACGCAAATATTTTGGGTTATTTTATTTATCTTTGGAATGCTCAGGAGCATTCACCCAACAGAGTCACCATTTGTTGTGCCCTGCACACATGCCCCATTTTTATTCAAAATGTGGATCCCCCCTTTTGCTTGACTTGTTCAGTTTGAGTCTCAGGTTTCTGGTCATGTGTCGTAGAAAGTGGTTCTCTTGCTTTTGGGAGCATCTCGATGTTTTTGAACTATTGGTGGTTTGAGCATGATTAGTTCCAACCCTCATAGATTTAGGAGGTTCTTGTTAGCATGTATTTTTTATATGTGTGGACATTCTAAAATGGCATAACCCATGCCACCGTTCCCCAACATGCTTGCACCAACTTATCCCCTTCCTCAATTAATTAGATAAAATTAATTAATTTAATTAATTTAACTATTCCCCATACTCCATGGTTCATAATTAATTAAATAAATGTCACAATTTATTAATTTGATTATTCCATCCCTTACCACTAACCTAAATTAATTAAATAAAATACATTATTTAATTAATCCACCTAACCCATGACTAAACCTAGGCTAATTAAATAAATATCATTTATTTAATTAGCTATCATACCCTACCTAGCCCCTAGACCCAAATTAATTAAGTAAACCCTTAATTAACTTATGCCACTAACTAACCCATCTCCTAATTTCCAACAACCATATTAATTAAGTTAATCACTTAATTAATTAGCTTAACCCCTCATTATCCCATCTTCCCACACTTGATTAAAAAATTTAACATTTTTAAGTAAGGGGAGTCACATGTGTCTCCACCTCATATTTCCTCATTCATGCAAGAGCATTATTTAAATATTAAATTTCACACATGTCTCCACCTCGCCTTTCCAAATCCATGCATGTGTCAATTCTCATCCCATTCATCTAATAAATCCAATTTTTAATTCACTATCCCTCACACAAATGAATTTTTAATTCATTCATAAGTCATTATCTTAATTAATGCAAAGCCTTCCCAAGATGGAATTTAAAATTCTAAAATATTGTGAGCCCTCCAATATTGATGATGCAACCCTAACCCTTGATTTCACTATGAAATCTTCATCATTGGATCTCCACTTCAAACCTCCACCATTGATAAAAAATCCTCCAAACATTTATAAATACAAGCCATCTCCAAGCATTTTCAACAGCAAGTCTTCAAGCATCCAATTTATGCCAAAATCTTAGCCAAAATCCTCTCATCTCATTGCTAAATCCTTCCCTTCACTTGTGCTGGTTAGAATAGAACAATCCACATTTATTTTACATTGGATATAGCTAGGAATTGCTTCTTGGGTGCATGCATTCCTCCATCTTATAAAGGAGAATGGATTGTGTGAAGATTTGAGGTATAATAATTGTTTTTATGCTTCCTTTATGTTTTATTGTATTCTAACATTTCCATCATCTTCATTTGGCATGCCCGGTGAGACCCATGTCCTTGGAACTAACCAAAAATCTTGTAAGTTTTCTGAGTTTTGTCATGTAGGTCGTATTAGCGCTTTGGGCTATGGATTAGCACTTTCAGGAGCCAGAATAGTGCCTATAGTTCTTCTATTGGTGCTTTTGACTGTGTTTAACATCTATTTTGTAAGTTCTTTTAGCACTTCCAGTATCTCTGTTAGCGCTCAGGGTTTGCACAGTAGCGTCTACGTAATCTGTTGTAGCGCTAAAATTATCTATTTTAGTGCCTCTGTTCCACACAGTCACGCCTGCATCATCTAAGATAGCACTTTCATTTTGATACTAACTATTGAAGCTTACCTTTCTCTATTGGTTGACAGTCATTCTTTACAACTCCTTTGACATGTTTTCTGCAGGTCTAACATCCTGTTTTGTAGGATATCAGGGTTTCCATTTAGTCTAATGATTAACTTTGAAATATCTTCTAATTTGTGATCATTTTGGGACCCCTAACTCTCTGTTTCACTTTGAAAATGATCATATTTTGTTGAGGTGGCTAACCCTGTCTACAGGAGATAGGTTGACCTACCTATTTTATAATAAGAATAACATTTTTTGTAGAATCCTTTGACATATGTGTCGGAACAATGCCTCCGCATTCAGATTTAGCACCTCTAAGCTTTGTTTTAACACCTTCAGCTTCTAGGTCAGCACTTATGGCTACAGGTAAAGAAGGTATAATATTGTTTTAAGTATCTATTTTAGAGTGTCTAGTCCTTGTGTTAGCCCATTTGGTCCCTATTTTTAATGCAGTGGGTCTCTATTTTAATGCATCTGTTATTTGTTATAGCATATCTGTTAACTATTTTAGTACTTTAGTATATTGACTTAGTGCATTGGTTTACTGTTTTAGCGCTTCTATTGGTTCTGTCAACACTTCTGTAAGCTCTGTCAGTGCCTTTGAAGCCTCTATTAGCACGTTTGTTTGTCCTGTTAGTGCTTGCATTAGGATAGAGTAGAATTTAACATTTTGAGGACTAATCCACTCTCTTGCACTTGCCAAATGTTGGTCAGAGACATCTAAACAAACTACTAACATTTTTTGGTGTAACCCCACTGTCAAAGTTTTCTTTTATCTACTAATCTTAGTGGCACATTAATTAAAGTAAGAGGAAAAAAGAATCTTATTTTCCATGTTTTGATTTGTATTTTAGACACATGCTCTTCCCTCACACCCTTTGTTTGGGGATCATAAATCCTTTTGCAAATCCTTTTGTTGTGTTTATCCTTAAGGAGTTCTACTTCACGTATGCTCTCCCCTTGCACTTCGTGTGATCTTGGGGATCAAAAGTGAGTAGTATCTTCTTCCTCTAGGGGGCCTTCCTTGGATTTCATCACCAAGGAGACGACCTCAACCGCGTGTTCTAGCGTGAGATATAAACGTTGTGAGAATCAAAAGACTCACTTCAAAGGAAGGACCCCTTCCACCTAAGAAAAACCTCGAGATCCTCGATCTACTGAGTCTTGTGTTTGGTTGGCGCTTGGTTGGATGATTGGGACACCCCCATTCATAGATCATACCTCGTACCTTGTGTATATTGGGACACCCATTAGAAACCCGTAAAGCCTAGATAAGACCTTCAATCGTCATATCCTGTGGTGCATCGCTGCAGTAGGGGGAGAAGAGCTCACACTATTACCTCCATTGGTTGAGATAGAATAAATTTTGGGAAAGCCTTTGGTCTCCAAGGTAAGGGGTGTAAGGTGGTACATGACCTTGCATTCTCTATCTATCCAAGCAATGGTAGATGGTATCAAGGGGATGAAAATCACCATTATCTAATAGTGGAGATTGAACTCACACCTGAGTGAGTCCATGGGATATGACACTCCTACTTGAATAAATTTAGGTTGTTTATGTTCTTGATGTGTCTTCTTTGTTCAAAACCCATATAAGCCATTATTAGTCATGAAGTGATTCGCACCCAATACCTTGTTGAGTCAAATAACCATCATGCCTTTTTGTTTGCAAAATCTCTTGCCAAGAACACCAGTCAACCTAAAGACATCATTCAAAATCACAAATCAAATAAATTTTTAGTACTTAAATCAAGCCTATTAGCGCTTCTGGCCTCTGTCTCAGGGCCTCTGATTTCTATTTCAGCACCTCGGGTTCCTATCTTAGCACCTCAGGTCTTTGTCTCAGCACCTTTGGGCTCTATTTCAGTACCTACAGTCTCTGTCTCAATGCCTCAGGTTTTTGTCTCAACACCTTAGGTCTTTGTATCATCACCTCTGGTCACTGTCATAGCACTTCAGTATGATCTGTCAATGCTTTTGTTACTGGAATTAGCGCCTCTGCCTGACTAAACACTCTTACCCCAGTTTGAGCATTTACCCAAGAATAACAATTACAACAAACTTTTTAGACCGTAGAGATAGATCTTGTTACTTGCAAACTGCCTATTTTTAACATCCTACCAGATCTCACTATTCAAAATTATTGATTTTTCCTGTCATTATTAGTCCTGTCAGCGCTTTTGGCTATTCTGTTAGTGCCTTAGTCAAATTTGCCAGCGCTTTTGGTTTGCTTGTCAGCACCTTAGGCTAATCTATCAGTGCCTCTTACCCATTTGTCAGCGCTTTCGATCTGTCTGTTAGCACTTGTAGTTTTATTGTCAACACTTAAGTTAGACCTATCAACACTTCTGTCTTAATTTTTGGTGCCTGTGTCTGATCTATCATTGCCTGTCTAATCTGTCAGTGATTTTAGCTATCCGTGTCTGCATTTGCATTATCAAATAGTCAAACCTAGTGTCATAAATCTGACTATCTTGTAGATTGTGGCAAACTTTCAAAAGTGGCCTAAAACAAAATATCACTCATCTTATCCTCCACTTAACCAAAATCCATCCCTCTTTCAAAACCACCCCAAATCTCACTACCATCCATTTTCAATTTGACCTCAGGAGAACTTTGATTTATCAATCCCCTTTTGGACCTTCACATCATTTTTACCCATAAACAAATTCTATCAAACCCCCAAAATCCACCAAAACAAACCTCATCATCTCAAAACCAAATACAAATCAAATCCAATCAAAACATCCCTCAAATCAAAATTTCACTAAAAGTAAATCTAGATCTTATCTTTATCCCCTAATTTATATTAATCTTAAGAACTTTTCTATCTTAAGTTTGTATACATTAGCCTTGTCAATCTTAGATAAATTATCTTAGGAGCTTAGACTACTCCTAAGTTGGTGGATTCTAAGAATCCCATTTTACTTGGTGCGTCTTATCTACCCCAATGGAAATAATCCCGTATCTCTCTTTTGCTTAGGCTCTTGTCTATCCTAACTAAGAGGAGATAAATCCTTTATAAATCACAAAATCTAGATTTTCCAAAGCCTCTTTTGATTTGATATCTAGGCTATCCTTAGATCAACCTTACCTAAGGTATTATCAAAATCATCCCTATCATCCTTTGATCATCAATTTTCATCCAAAATCATCTCAAAACATCCTTCATCCATCAATCTAGCCCATTTTGGTTCAAACCTTTTGAAAACTAAGGTCCTAAACTCCAACATCCTTCATCCATATCCTTCACACAACATATCCACTCCAACATCAACTCAAAGTCTCTTTTTGTATGCCACAAACAAGGTCACAAGCTAGGAGAAATAAAGAGATGGAACCAAATAGCCCATTTGGGATGCCTCCTACCGATGAAAACAATGTCATAATTGATCACTTTGGAGATCAACAACAACTATCCAATGATCGCGACACCGATCAAGAAGTCATGGACTTCACACAAGACCTAAGTTATACGAATTTATTGGACCAACTCCTAAAATTTGATCCCAATAGATATTTGGACTTCTTGATTCAAAATGGTGCCATAATATCTATTGGAAACTTACTAGTGTTGTCATTGATGTCAACCTCTAGCAAGTAGTTCACTTGGTTTCCAAGTGCTTTTGACAAAATTTGAATAAGAAGGTGTGTAGTGTGATAGAGTTGTGCTCCGCATTTCTTCCTAGTTGAAGATATGCTTGTACAATTTGGAAGTGTTGATTAGAGGTGTTATATCTAGAATTTGAGGTTCTGGATCATGTGGCAGTAGAAGATGTGTTTGACAGAGTGTTTGCCTGTGTAGAAGACTGTCTAGGAGAAATGAGTTTGCTCCGCATTTCTCTGCATTGAGGTTTCTTGACCTGTGGATCTGGGGATGTGCTTTTTTAGTCTATATTTACCTTTCCTTGAAGTTTCCAATGTTGGGTTACTACACAAGATCAATTCTTGTGTTGGTGTTCAGTGGTAGTGGACCCTAATGTGCATAATGAAGATATTCTTTGTGTCATATGGTTACGACAATGTTGCAGAGGTTTATGATGATGTTGAATGTTGTGGAGAAGTGTGTAGATGTTGTGGATTGTCTCTCTGTGGTCCGCATGATGTGTTTGGACTTGGAGAAGTGTGGATGTGGCTATTAGCTCAGGGTTGGCCGACTTGGCTTGTTGGCACCATTCAATTGAGGTGCCTCATGGATTGTAAATGTGATGAGTAGCTTGGTGATATAGATTTGAGTCCTAGTTAACCCTTGGCATGGTCCACTTTCACTTCTTTCCACCACGGAAGTGTTTAGTACCGACCTAATTGGTGTTGTACATTTGAGGTGTATACGCTTCATTAGGATTGACTTAATTGAGATAGGTCTTGGTTGTGAATGGTATAAATGCAAGATAAAGTTATGTGGAGCAAAGTAGAGAAGATGTTGTGAATGTGAATCAAGGGTAGTGAGTTGTGTGCGAGCTTAAATGCTTATCAATCGGAAATGTAGTGAGCAATAGGTGTCTACATTTTAGTGTGCT
Organism: Cunninghamia lanceolata; assembly: GCA_027924645.1. Lineage (NCBI taxonomy): Eukaryota > Viridiplantae > Streptophyta > Pinopsida > Cupressales > Cupressaceae > Cunninghamia > Cunninghamia lanceolata. Next base: position 12,619,805 of record BSBN01000584.1, on the reverse strand, counting down.
TGAAGTTGCTAGAGGCAGTGAGCCAAAGGTTGTACATAGCAAGAAGTTGTAGTGGTAGATCTCTCCTGTTGCTCTGAGATAGTGAATCTCTTTGTAACAATTTTCTTCTATTCTTCTCTCTTCTAGATAGTGAGCCTATTTGATTTCGGTGTTGTTATTCATATATATGTGAGTTAATCCTCACCATGATTTTTCCCTTCTTGACGTAAATCTAGTGTACTTATGTGTTTGGATGTGTTTGCATTGATGCTTCATATGTTTACATTCTATTAATGCATAATAACAGGTTGATGTTTGGAATTGCTTTGAGGGTTTAATGTTTTAATAGACAACTGATTCACTCCTCCTCTTAGTTGCCATGTGCTTTAAAACAATTGGTATTAGAGTGAGGTTCCCTTGAAGAAGCTTAATCACTTGGGGTAGATCCAGATGGCGCACAAGAAAGGTATTGAGGTTCCAATGTTTTATGGAACAAATTATGGTTTTTGGAAGACTAGGATGGAAAGATTTCTTATCTCATCAGGATATGGCATATGAAAGTTATTTGAGAAAGAATATACTATACCTACAAATGGTCCAAAGGATGAAGATGATATTAAAGATTATGAGAACAATAGCAAGGCAAGGAGTGCTCTTCTGAACAGTCTTTCTGATTCAGAACTAGTGAAGGTAATGGGCTGCAAAACTGCTCATGAGATCTAGAAGAAGCTGGAAAGTACCTATGAAGGAGTTGATAAGGTCAAGAAAGAAAAGATGTAGGTGTTGAAGGCCAAGTTTGAAACCTAAGGATGTCAGAGGGTAAAAATATTGCAGGCTATATGCAGAGAGTAGATGAAATTGTCAATTCCATCAATGGTCTTGGTGGGAATTTGGAGGAAAGTGAAGTGGTAAAGAAGGTACTAAGAACTCTTCCAAAATCTTATAGTGCTAAAGTTTCTGCTATTAAAGAAACACAAAATTTGGACAAGTATTCTAGGGAACAAATGTTTGGTACTCTAACTACTTTTGAGATAAGAGAATTTGGTCAAGATTAGTCAAGAAAAGAAACTGCTTTTAAGGCTATCAAGACAAAAAAATGTTGAATCAGATCTTGATTACTTTGATGAAGTGGAAGCAAATTTTGTGAGCAGAATGAAAAAGGGCTTTGGAAAATACAAAGGTAAGTTACCCTTCAAATGTTTTAGTTGTGGAAAGATAGGTCATTATGCTTTAAAATGTCTAATCAAAATTTCAAATGACAAAAACAAGGACAACAACTTAGGTAAATCATTCAAGAGGAGTTATTATGTTAAAGAAAATGATAGTATATCTGATGATGAGTCTGACTATCCAGATGATGAAAGTGATGAATGCTTGTTCATGGCATTGAATGTTGGAACTAATTCTACTAACTTTGAGAGATGCATAAAGTAAACTGCTCCATAAATAAGACACAATATCGAAGGAGCTTTAGTAACTAACTTTCATGCAAGAGAAGAGGAGAACAACTGGTTAATTGATAGTGGGTGTTCAAATCATATGACATGTGATAAGAATAAGTTTGTTAAACTTGAGAAGTTTGATGGAGGATATGTTAAGTTTGGAGATGATGCATCTACTAAAATCTGTGGAAGAGGTTCAATAAGTTTTTATGGAAAGCATAATACATATGATGTTCTTTATGTCAAGGGTCTTTGGCATAATCTGCTAAGTGTAGGACAAATGTGTAGTAGAGGATATAACCTTGTGTTTCAGGATGGTGGTTGTGAAATTAGAAAAGAAAGCTCCAGAACTCTGATTGCTATAGGAACAAGGACAAAAGGAAATATATATCAACTCAAAGGTGCCAATGGTATGTGTTTCGTGAATCAAGTTAATGAAAGTTGGATATGGCATAGAAGAATGTGTCACGTCAATTTTGATAGCTTGGTAAGGATCAACTCTACTCAAGCTATGAGGGATCTACCAAGAATTACAAAGCCTATCAATGCAACTTGCAAGGAATGCCAGATTAGGAAGCAAACAAGGAAGAATTTCAAGATCAAGGAGTATTCTACCACTGGACCTCTTGAGTTGGTGCATACAGATCTGTGTGGACCTACAAGAGTAGGAATCTTTCAAGGTGACATGTATTTTATGTTGTTGATAGATAATTACTTTAGAATGACTTGGGTAACTTTTCTCAAAGAAAAATCATAAGCTCTAGATAAGTTTAAAGCATACAAGATTATGGTTGAAAATGAAATTGATTTGAAAATCAAGTGCTTGAGGTTTGACAGAGGTGGTGAGTTCACCTCCAATGAGTTTAACTGCTTTTATGAAGAACATGGAATAAAAAGGCATTTGTTAGCCCCTAGGATTCCTCAGCAGAATGGAGGTGGAAAGAATGAATAGGACAGTTTAGGAAGTAGCAAGGACAATGTTGAAAGAAGAAAATATATCGGATATCTATTGGAGAGAAACTATTCACACTGCACTCTACATACAAAATAGAGTGCAAGCAAGGGTCAACAGTTCAAAGACTCCATATGAACTGTGGTATGGAAGAACTCCTACTGTCAAATACTTTAGAGTATTTGGAAGAAAGTGCTACATTAGAAGAGATGAAGAAAGCTTGGGAAAGTTTGATACAAGATCAGATGAAGGAATCTTCCTTGGCTATTCCACAAAGAGAAAGGATTATAGGTGTTACAACAAGAGGCTAAAGAAGCTAGTTGAAAGTGAAAATGTCAAAGTGGATGAGGATCCACATAAAAGCTTAGTACTGATAGAAGAATATGAATTTGATGAACCCCCTTGCAGAAAAGAAGAAAGTGAAGAAAAGGAAAAGTAGATGCAAATTGGTGAAGAAGATGCTCCGAAAAGGGTTCCTAAGACTCCCAAGTATGTGCAGAAGAATCATTCTAAAGATCAGATCATTGGAGATAAGAACAAAGGTGTGTTAACAATAAGGAAAATTGCTATGGCAGATGAATAGGTAAATCTATGTTTGCTATCTACAATAGAACCCAAAACAGTGACTGAAGCATGCAAAGATGAGCACTGGATGAAGGCTATGGAAGAAGAACTGATGCAGGTTGAGAAGAATCAGACTTGGGAAGCTGTCCCAAGACCAGGAGACAAAAATGTGATAGGAACTAAATGGGTCTTCCAGAACAAATTGAATGAGAATGGATTAGTCAAAATAAGGCTAGACTTGTATGTAAAGGCTACTCACAAGTGGAAGGAATAGATTATGAGGAAACATTTGCTCCAGTGGCAAGATTGGAGGCCATTAGAATTTTCTTGGTCTTTGTAGCTCATAAGGACTTCAAAGTCTATCATATGGATGTGAAATCTACATTATTGAATGGAGAGTTGGAAAAGGAAGTTGTCACAACAAACTTTTGAGTTTTGAATTAGAATTAAAAATTGTAGGTATTCTATTTTTAAATAACATAAAATTTAGCTAAATTAAATAATAAAAATATAGTCCCATTTAAAAGAATAAAATAATAAACAATTTTAAATGAATAAATGAGGTGAGAACACTTCTAGAATAGGCAATAAATAAGGAACTTTCCCCCCTCATTCTCAAGTCAAGACTCCAATTTATGAAATGAGATTTTTCTCCTAAAAATTTATGACTATTGGAAATTTGAGTGAAAACATGAGTCCTTTTCCACAAGCATTGAATGGAAAATTGGAAAAGAGAGAGAAGGCAATTAATTGGAAGACTTGACTCAAGACTTGGAGTTTCCTCCATATGGGTCAAGTTTTTTATAAATTGGATAGCTTTTTGAGGAAGAGACACTTGTCTCTTAGTTGGAGTGCTGGAGTAAAACTGTAAGAACACTTCTCTCCACAGTTTTGTTCTTTTCCTTGAAATTGTTGTTCAAATGAATTGTTTTCATGCTTTTTGTTTGCAGTATTTATCTAACCTAGATTTATGAATTTATGCATAAATTTTAATTTCAATTTGAATTCATTCAAGAAGAATTTGTGCAACAATTTTTGTGAATGTTTTTTATTTGGTAACTGTTATGTTATGCTAGACGGATGCCCATACTTTGCTCCTAACTCCATCCCGTCAAACAATTCACAGTATACCTATATTTTTTTTAGTTGGTGTACATGTTCACTAGGATAGTTGTGACTATAACGCCTAACAAAATCTATTTCACAATACATTTATAACTATTCATACTTTGCTCCTGAGCACCTATGTTGGCATAAACCTAACAGATATATTTGTTTTTTTTTTTTCCAATAGACAACATTTCTTTGAGGCATATAACATATATAGCCTGCGCGCCTTGTGATAAATTTTAATCACTATATTTGATAAAAATCCTCTTTGTGATATGCTCCCACTTTGTGTGTAAATTGCAGTCACTATAGTCCACGAGCCAATGTTTCTTTGAGGGATTTCGTCAAACTACCATGTCTTGCAGTTGAGTCCACTAGAGAGCTCCCAACTATGATATCTGAGGAAATTTTCCTGTCCTTTACACTTTGCGATATGTCTATGCCCTGTTTCTAGGCTCCCACATAGTCACAAATAGAGAAGATTGTGAAATTTAAATTTACATCTGCAAAGTTTTAACTCCTTTTCCTTAATGTATCCATTTGGTGCATCCTGCCAATTGTTGCAGTCCATGAGATAACTTTTCTTGAGGGATTCTGTCATACAGAGTATTCCCAACTATAATATCTGAAAAAAAAAACAAATCCCTTTTTCTTTTTTCTTTTTACTATGCTTGAAAGGTTGTCCATACCCGGTTTCAGAGTGACGCACAGGCAGGGAGTAAGTTAGCAAGGTTGAGAAATTTGTCTTTACACTTGCCAACTTCATTTGTTTGAAAGTTTTTCAAGCCCTTTTCAGCAATTCCATTTTTGTATGACCCTACAATCATTGCATTTCATGATACCACCTTTCTTTAGGCATTTTTTCAAATAGTTCACACGCCTTGTTTGTGCATCCACATTTGACCATTCCTTTGTCCCATATGGTTCGATGGATGTCTATTCCCTGTCAGTGCTTAGCTATGGAGGATGTTGACAGAGGTTCAAGAGTCTGGCTTAACACTTGCCAGTTGTATTTGCTTAAAAGTTTCTAAGGTCTCTTTAGCAAACCCACTTTGACGCCCCTGCTGTCATGGCATTCCGTGAGATCACATTTCCTTGCGTCATTCTATCAAACAGTTTCATGCATTGCTTATGCTTCCACATTCGACATACATGTCTATTAGAATATTTCCAACTATAATATTTGACAAAAATCCCTCCTTCCCTTATGCTTTGAAGGACGTCCATACCCTATTCTAGGCATAAAATAGCATACAATTCTAAGGTTTCCAAAATAATTGAACGCAACTAGTAGTTCATCTTATGAAATTTAAAATAGCATCTATTATGTGTTCAAATAATATTATTGGAAAAAAAAAGTTTAGACAGTAAATTCACATTGAAATCTTAAATTTATCAAATCCCATTAGGTTGAGCTTAAACAAACGATTTCTAAAATTTATCTCATTTTTTTTTAAAATGAGTTGTAGAGGAAACAAGTAACATAGTTCTGTATATAATCTATATTACAATGGTGAGTGTTTAAGAACTCACCAAATAGATGGCCAACTAAATCTCTGTATTTGATAAAGCATTAGCCATCTATAATAAATAGGTTTGCAAGCATCAAATTTGCATAGAGTGAGAAAGCACCTAAATCAACCACGCAGATTCAATTGGTATCTTAATGATTAAGTTTAGGGTGTTCTCAGATTAGCCAGTATTGTGAAGAAGGTCAACTTGCCACACATAACAATCAACTATAGTTGTAATGCAATAAGGGTAACTCATATGATTAAAGAATGTACAGCTCTCATCCACTAAACCTACATGGCTGGATAAGTGTGATAGAGAGTGATTGTGGGTGTTGAAGGGTAAAATGAAACATTGAATTATAATAATATAATGAGTTGAAAAGTAGTGTATTGTAGAATATAGGAAGATGCGAGGAGTGAAATTGAGGAAATTAAGGAGGAGGTGGATTGTGTATAATGATAAAATGAAATGATAAGAGTTGATAGATTAACGATGTGAGAGGAGATGATAGAAGAAAGATGTAAGAAAGGGTAAAGAATGTGTATGAAATAAGAGAATAGTAGTGTGAGAGGAAGTTATAGGGAAATTGTGTAGTGTTAAGGATGAAGGAGATGAATTGAGGTGATAATGTATGTGAGTAAATATAAAATAGTTGGTGGAAGAGTATATTAAGGTTAGTGATATGTGTGAATGAAAATAGAATATGTATAGTGAATAGATTATGTATCTAAATAATACCATAGAAAAATGTGAATCTTTATATATTTCTATGTACTTATTAAATTTGGAGGCTTAAGGCCTAAATACCAATTTATGAGTTCGTTTTATAAAGATATCAATAACCTACAATTTTTAATCATAGTATTAAACTAAAATATTATATTAGGAAACATGTAGAACCTTTCCCACACATTTAATGTGAATCTTGACTAGCTATGTAGATGGTATAAACATGAAAATCAAGTATCATTACTAATTACATTAAGTAGTCTAACGTTAATGTAGATGTTAGAATGTCAATGGAGTTTTGTTTTGTAGGAACTACTTGTAGATAGAATATCAAATATGAATCAAAGTTATAAATTTTAGAGTTGGAGTACATATTTTAGTTGGTTGAGGAAGAATTCTATGAGGTAGATATAAATGAAAAAGTGCAATAATTCAAGATGATGATGTAAATGACATAAAAAAGTGCAAGTGATAACATAATAAATGGTAAATAAGAAAATAAAACAATTAATGGCCTAAGGTAAACTAGTGTGTAACAAAGTATAAGAAAAATGACTTGCAAAGGGTAAGAATATACATGGCAAATATACGAATAAATATATGCAATAATACAACAACAGAGAGTTATGATGCCAATAAAGAGATACAGTGGTAGCTTATATACAAAGAATTTTGAGAGACAACTATTCAAGACAAATCCATAAAGAATAGATCTATTAACATGAGATTATACTTGTATATGATAAAGAAATAGGGATTTATATGATGGAATTTTACATAATTGAGGAGTTGTTACCTTGACGATGGTGGGGAATTATTATGTTACTATTAATACTCAACCTAAGCTTCTTGGTCCACCTTAATATTCTAATTGGTTTTTCTTACTACGATTAAGATTAGGTATCATGTTAGATCTCACACTTAAACCGTGGTGGGGTAAAGAAATTGTACCTCAATTGATATGATGTATGTATGCATTATCACACATATAGGGTATGAGGAGCAGATATGTATATCTTTTATATTATGAGTCTTATCAAAAGTACATGAATCAAGTATATGGTGAATTCATTATCATTTCATATCTTAGATTATGTGAATTTCTAAATGATCGAACAAGGGTATTATTGGTTTAAGAATGACTGGGTACAAATGCTTGGAATTGTGATAAAATAAACATGGAATTATTAAAATTTGTATATGTTGATTTAGTAGTTGAACTAGATATCAAAGATTCTTTATTTGACCTGGTTTAAATTTTAGAATATCGTTTATGAGTTGATATAAGTATCTTTCTAGTAATCTATTTTACAAAATGAATTAAGTTTCTTTTCTAGTTCTATTCATTATGATCAAGCATCTTTTATCTACTTTTGATTTAAGGAAGTATTTCCCTTTTTTAACTGTTATTATGGAAGTTTTTCCTTGCTTCTAGATAGGTAAACCTTTTAAATAAACATCCAAACTCAAACAAATCTCAGTGTTCAGTATTTATGGTACCTCTGTGTCATGTTTACAGGTAATGCTGTCACGTTGAACCAAGTACCTCGTGCCTAACATAGCTGCAACAATGACGTTTGGGCACCGTCCCTCTAAATCGTCAGGGAGTAATAAGGGACATGTCGAGTTAAATCTATAGGAAGGGAAAATCTTCTTAGATATCTCATTAAGAAGATTAACTAAAAGGAAAGGATGAGTCTATTGAAATAATTATATGATGATTAGCACGCGAGGCTTACTAGCAATGCGAGTCTAAATCAGAGATGACTTATAAATAGGGTAACTAGTTTGAATTAGAAATCCTATATGCCATATGTTCTCACCTCGTCTTCACGAATCTTAGTGATCAGAAAGCACTAGGGAATTAGGAACAAACTTAGTGATGAAATTACCTAATTTGGCTTGAGGAAGCAAACTAGATTTCATGGGTAGACACCTGATAGGGATTCCTCCACACTAGGACTAACTGACAAACACCCATTTAGGTGTTTGTGGTAGTGGACTAACTTCTGTCCTTATTTCACTGAGTGGGTGGCAGATGATGAAGAACTGTCTGGGGCAGGGAATAACCCTGGAAAGGGCTGGATACTCGCTCACAGTTACACCAAACATAGTGCAAAATAGAACTACCTATTCGTATTCCCCATTTTAGTCACATCCGAAGGAGGGGGCCTTGATCCCGTGGATACAGGGTATGTAGGCAGTCTGGACGGTGAAGGATGCCCCCAGTACTTAGGTCCCCTGGATGTAGGGTATTCTTTTATAGTTTCTATGTAATGATTTCTGAGTCGTGTTAACAAAAGATTGTCTAGTTAGTTTTGTGCAGATCATAAGGATACAGTCTCTAGGGAGAAGGCAAGTTGTCAGAAGTGAATATAGGACGTAATGAAGAACTTAAGGTATGTGTGATCCATTGTTCTTATAGGTTATCTTGCATATTGTACCTTCTCTCGTAATGTACTATCTCTTCACTAGATTTAAAATTGGTGATCTTTTAAGAACTTGATGATTCTAGGAAACTAAATTCAAGTTTCATCGCATTTCTATATCATGCATTAAGCACTTCTTAGAATAATTTCACATTTCCTACATCTGCCAAATCAAATTTTTTATTCATCAGTATCTTCAAATTTAGAGTTTAGTGTTATTTGATTAAGGATGAGTTGGGTCCTTACAGAAGTATACATTGGGCAATCGGAAGGGTTTCAGTTATTATAAGATCCAAATATGGTGTGTAGATTGAAGAAGGCACTATATGGACTCAAACAAGCTCCTAGAGCTTAGTATGCAAGGTTAGATAGGTACCTGCTGCAACAAGGTTTCAAAAAGGGCACTGCAAATAGAAATCTGTATTTCAAAGTTGAAGAAAATCAAATCCTGATTGTAGAAGTGTATGTTGATGATATAATATTTGGAGGTAATGAAGGTATGTGCAAGAGATTTGCAGAAGAGATGCAGAAAGAATTTGAAATGTCAATGTATGGGGAAATGAATTTCTTCCTTGGATTACAAATTTGTCAATCAGAAAAAGTATTTTCATTTCACAATCAAATTATGCTAAGGAAATGTTGAATAAGTTTGGAATGGAAGACTCCAAACTGGTGTGTACTCCCATGACTACTGGTTGTAAGTTGAGCAAAGATGATGAATCTCCTAAGGTTGATCAGAGAAAGTACAGATCAATGATTGGTGGACTATTATACCTAACTGCTACTAGACTAGATATCATGCATGTAGTCTGCCTTGTGGCTAGATTTCAAGCCGATCCTAGAGAGTCACATGTTTCAGCAGTAAAGAGGATATTCAGATACTTGAAAGGCACTCCAGAGTTTGGCCTATGGTATCCTAAGGTTACTAATTTCTCCCTGAGTGTATGTACAAATGTAGATTGGGTAGGATGTATAGATGACAGAAGAAGTACAAGTGGTGGTGCTTTATTTTTGGGAAGTAGGCTTGTCTCATGGTTAAGTAAGAAACAAGATTCAGTATCATTATCTACTACAGAGGTAGAGTACATTGCAACAGCATCTTGTTGCACATAGGTGTTGTGGATGAAACACACATTAAAGGATATCAAAGTGTCATATGTATGATGAACCTATCCCTATATTATGTGATAATACAAGTGCTATCAACATTTCAAAGAATCTAATAATACATTCAAGGACAAAACATAGTTCAATCTGATATCATTTCCTAAGAGAGAAGGTTGTAGAGAATGAAGTGAAATTGGAGTATGTGCCCACTAAGGACCAAATTACAGATATCTTTACAAAGGCTCTTCCTAAAGATACTTTTGAGTATCTCCAACAGAAGTTAGGGGTTATTACCCCTCCTTTTAATTAAATGCATAAGTGTGTGCATTTGTCCAGGAAGCATTTCAAGATACATTCTTGTCTTGGACTGATGTTAGAGGCTACCTCTCAGGGGGAGTAGGTAGTGATCGATGCAGTCAGAGAGAGCATATCTTGTGACCCTAAGGGGAAGAGTGTAGAAAACTAAAAGTAGTGGAGAGAAAGAGTAAGTGCTTGCTAGTGTTGCAAGTATGGCCCTTTGCCATTGATGTCAAAGGGGGAGATAATGAAGGTGGTTGAAAAACCATTGTGTAGGAAAGTGTGTGAAGAGTAAGAGTTGTTCTAGTTAGGGGGAGTAAAGTATAAGAGTTCTTCCAGTTACCTGAAGAGTACTACTGAGCTGCTAATTGACTGCTTTTGGTCTTGATGGTTTTTTAGAAAGTTGGTGTTGCCATCAATGACAAAGGGGGATATTGTTGGAAACTTGTTGGTGTTGTCATTGATGTCAACCTCTAGCAAGTAGTTCACTTGGTTTCCAAGTGCTTTTGACAAAATTTGAATAAGAATGTGTGTAATGTGATAGAGTTGTGCTCAGTGTTGTGCTCTGTTGCAAGTATGAGGTTAACCAGTGTTGTCATTGATGTCAACATACTCATATTGCATTGGTAAGAAGGTTTGGATGAACTGTGTGCTGAGGATATTGAGAAAATTAGTCTAAATTAGGAACAGTGAAGAACAGTGATGAGAAGAAGGCAAATGTACTCAATAGGTTGAGGATCAAAGGATGCGGATTAAAGGGTTTGTATAAATGAGTCTTGAGATGATCCAGCTAAGATTTCAAAGGTCCGCATGAAGATATGAAAAATTTGTGATCGGTCAAGTAGAACCGGTTCTGGCAGATGCTCCGGAGGGACAGAGTGTTACAAAAAGGTCTGGTGAGATCTAGAGGTACATTGTTAGACTCTACAGATTGGAAGGAGTGTTTGGGATGTCCTTGTGATGTGTCATCTTGGTTTGTACAAAGTTTGGAGGTCCAGAAGAACCTATTTTAGTTTGATAGTCATGACAGACTGTGTTCTTGAAGTTTCAGATGAAGAGGAGAAGAGATTCCTGTGAGTAGAGGAAGTGCGGATGTACCTGGTCATTCAGGAAAGCTTGTGAAGGTTCTTGGATCATGTTGAGGTTGTGTTGTTAGTCCGCATTAGTGTTAGAGCTTGGAATTGAAGATATTCTTTTGGATGAAGATATTCTTGTTCAGACTGGCCGACCGGATGAGTTATTCATCTTGCGAATGTTCTTGTGGATGATTGCCGACTTGCGAATGTTCTTGAGGATGATTGCCGACTTAGATGATTGTTCCTAAGTCAATGCCTTGTATAAATAAAGGTTTGTGAGTTCATTTCAAAGTGTGTGTAGAGCGGATGAGTGTGGTATAGCGAAAGAGCGAAGGGCAGAGCAGAAGTATCTTGGGCTTAAATGGAACTGATCCAGACATGGTAAAGATGTCAATCTCTAGTTCAAGTTTGTGATTCTTATCACTTTGTAGATAGTGTGTCTCTTGTAGGTAGTGTGCCTCTTTGTGAGTAGTGTGCTCGGGCAGTGAGCCCTAATTGGCATGTGCCATTCATTTTTCTTATTCTTCTAACAGAGAATAATCCTTGGGTTAATCACCCCATGGTTTTTCCCTTAACCGGGCTTTCCACGTCAAAATCTTGGTGTCCAATGTGTTGATGTTTATCTACTCCTATGTTTGTGCATTATGCTTTCATGAATGGTTAACTAATATGCTATTAACTAACAAAGAAGAATCAAGTGTTTGAAGTAGAAGCAAGTTTTTGTACAACTGATTCACCCCCCCTCTCAGTTGTGTGCCCTAGATCTAACATGCTCCACATTTCTTCCTAGTTGAAGATATGCTTGTGCGGTTTGGAAGTGTTGATCAGAGGTGTTATATCTAGAATTTGAGGTTCTGGATCATGCGGCAGTAGAAGATGTGTTTGACAGAGTGTTTTCCTATGAAGAAGACTGTCTGGGTAAAATGAGATTGCTTTACATTTCTTCGCATTGAAGTTTCTTATCCTATGGATCTAGGGATGTGCTTCTACAATCTATGTTTACCTTTCCTTGAAGTTTCCATGTTGGGTTTCTCCACAAGATTTGTTCTTGTGTTGGTGTTTAGTGGTAGTGGATCCTGATGTGCATAATGAAGATATTTTGTGTCAGATGGTTGCAAAAATGTTGTAGAGGTTTCTGATGATGTTGAATGTTGTGGAAAGGTGTGTGGATGTTGTGGAGTGTCTCTCTATGGCCTGCATGATGTGTTTGGACTTGAAGAAGCATGGATGTGGCTGTTAGCTCAAGGTTGGCCAACCTAACTTGTTGGCACCATTTATAGAGGTGCCTCATGGATTGTAGATGTGATGAGCAGCTTGGTGATATAGATTTGATTCCTAGTTAACCCTTAGCATGGTCTACTTTCACTTCTTTCCACCACGAAAGTGTTTAATGCCAACCTAATTGGTGTTGCACATTTGAGGTGTACACGCTTCATTAGTACTGACCTAATTGAGATAGGTCTTGGTTGTGAATGGTATAAAGGCAAGATAAAGTTGTGTGGAGCAAAGTAGAGAAGATGTTACGAATATGAATCAAGGGTAGTGAGTTGTGTGCGAGCTTAAAATCTTGACTCTAAAATGCAGTGAGCATAAAGTGTCTACATTTTAGTGTGCTTGAAGTTACTAGAGGAAGTGAGCCAAAGGTTGTGGATAGAAAGAAGTTGCAGTCTTAGATCTCTCCTATTGCTCTGAGATAATGACTCTCTTTGTAACAATTGTCTTCTATTCTTCTCTCTTCTAGACAGTGAGCCCTTGGAAGTGAGCCTTTCTTTTGGGCAGTGAGCCCTTGGTAGTAAGCCTATTTGATTTCAATGTTGTTATTCATATATATGTGAGTTAATTCTCACTGTGTTTTTTCCCTTCTTATGTTTTCCACGTAAATCTAGTGTTCTTATGTGTTTGGATGTGGTTGCATTGATGCTTCATGTGTTTACATTCTATTAATGCATAATAAGAGGTTGATGTTTGGAATTTCTTTAGGGTTTAATGTTTTAATAGACAAATGATTCATCCCCCCTCTTGGTTGCCCTATGCTTTCTAACAATATCAACCTACCCCCCACTAACACATCTCAACCATCCTCATCCAACAACATACCTAACACATCTACACCATCCACATTGACATCAACATCAATTCCCACGTCAACACCTACGTCGACCATATCCACATCCATCCCACAAATCACCCTCAATATTCCTAACAATACCACCTACACAAGTGCTTCCACTAGTGTACCCCAACTTGACCCGAATACCATCTCTTTCATATCACAATTTCTCTCTCAACTGCCAAACAATAAATTTAACAACCTCAACAACAATCCACAAACATCCGCTTTCACTTCCACATACACACAACCTCCTATCTCACAACCACCTACATCATCCTCCACTCAAAACACTAACCAAACATTCCTACAACAACTCCAACAACTTCAACTTCAACAACAACAACAACAAAACCAAAATCCACAACAACAACAAATACCACAAAACATCCTTCAATAACTTATCACCCAACAAAAATAACAAATACCACAAAACATCCTTTGACAACTTATCACCCAACAATAACAAAATCCACAACAACAACAAATACCACAAAACATTCTTCAACAACTTATCACCCATCAACAACAAAACCAACAACAACAACCACATAATTTCCTCCAACACTTCATTCATAAACAATAAACCAGTAGAAGACATACAACAAGGGCACAAAAGGAAACAATACTCCTTTGTGGATATTTTTCCATATCCTTTTGACCACTCTCTTAACATGCCACCCTTTCCTAAGAATTTTGAAACACCAAAATTTGACAAATACAAAGGGAAAGGAGGCCCTTGAAAACACCTAAGGGAATTTTATATTGCTTTCTTAGAATTCTCTTATGATGACACTTATCTCATGAGGCTTGTCCCTCGGAGCTTAGGAGGACAAGCTACCGAATGGTTTGCACACCTTTTCCCAGGAAACAAAACATTTCACGAACATGCAGAGAAATTTGTTAATCACTTCTACAACTTAGAACATGAAGTATCGATGATAGATCTCTACAATACAAAACAAAAGAATGGGGAAACCTTCATTTCCTTCTTGCAACGATGGAGAAGTATCACAGGCAAGTTTCCATGGCCTATCCCTGAGAAACAATTGGTCAATATGTTTGTCTCAAATCTCAAGCAAGAAATGGGCTTCCGCCTCCAAATACAATGTACCTCATCATTCAAAGAAGTCATTGACAAAGGCACTACCATTGAAAGAGCCCTTATTGTAAAAGGGTCTATCAAAATCTATAGAGACAATAGTGACAACAAGAGAAATAATAAGGTCAACCATAGCACTAATAGTACTAACAACAACAATAACCAATCCTATGAGAAACCCCATTTTTGGGGTAAAAATAAAAACACTCTCAATGATGGTGTCACTGACATTAAAATATCCGAAACATACAAACCCCCACACCATCTAATCCATCCACAAGCAGTAATAATGTTAGCATTCCTAGGGGTCAACCAAGACAAAACAATGCACCAAAACAAAAATTTACACCTTTGGGGGATCCCATCGAAAATGTTTTGCGTAACTTGGTTAAAGCTAACTTAATCTAATTGCCTGCCATTTGACCATATGATGACAATCAATTCAAACCCTCTTGGTTTAATGAAAATGCCTATCACAAATATGATAGGGTGAAAGGGCATAAAACATTTGATTGTATGCGGTTAAAGAATTGCATACAAGTTCTTGTAGATCATAGTGATATAATAATTGATGATCCTCCCAAAAGGTCACCTGACAAAAACTTAGGAGCATACAAAGATCCACTTCCTGATCACAACAAGGGAAAGGCCTCTAATTCAAACCAAGCATTCAACATCGTCCCTCCTACCTCTTTCAATTTCATTGTGTGTCGAATAGAGGAATGTCCTAACTGCATAGCTGCCATCCGCCATAAAGGCCAAAGCTCCTGATTGTGTTGTCACCACTCACCGTGGATGCGTCACTATCCAAGGAGCCTCATCCAAAGATCCACCCAACACTACCCCTTCCACAAGCAACACATTCTCCCACAAATACAACCTTCTTGACTACCTCAGAAAAACTCTGACTCAAATATCCATCTTAGAGTTGCTCCGTACATCGTCCCTCCATAAGGAAGTTCTCGACAAAGCATTGATGGAAGCTTGAGTACCTAATGACCTTAATATGAACCAATTTCAAGCTATGGTTGGATACTTATCCTCACCACATGACCTAACTTTCTTTGAACACGACCTATCCACATCCAATACATCTCACAATGAAGATTTACATATTGAATGTCGCATCCACAAACATATCATTAAATGAGTCTTAATAGATGGTGGTTCTGGCCTAAATATTTTCACTTTAAAATTAATAAAACACTTGGGATATTCTGGTGAAGTCATGGAATCACGTAAAAAAGTATAACCATCAAAGTCTATAATGACATAGAAATACAATCTCAAGGAACTATTAAGCTCCCAATTCAAGTTGGACAAAAGATTTTGGAAACAACATGCCAAGTGCTTGATCTTGATCTCACCTACAACATTCTCCTTGATTGCCCATGGGTCCACACCATGCAAGTCATTCCATCCAATTTCCACCGATGCCTAAAGTTTCCACATAATGGGATTGAAGTCACCATATATGCCGATCCTCATCCTTTCCAATACTGCAACTTCCTGGAAGGACATGATAAAACTTTTTGTCCCTACAATAATGTCACAAAACCATCCACATCCTACATTGACCCATCTAACATTGCATCTACTTCCCAATCGCCCCCCACCATCCCTAAGATCAAGATCAAAGTGACATAGGGTGTGGAGAGTATGACCTACATGGTGCATTTTATGTAGGACAACTTCCACTATCCCCTAAAGCATTTGGCAAATTGAAATCTAATGCAATATCCATGGTTATCATCAAATGTAAACCTTCACCAACCTTTGAGTGAAAACACCTAATGGATCAAGATGTTTTTGAAGATATATCCTCCTGGCTATATAAATAAAAAGAAGAAGAAGACAAAACTCCTATCCTACTGACCAAACAATATGGAAAAGGTCTTAGCATTATGAAGGGCATGGGCTATAAAGGACAAGGCAGTCTAGGCCTTCATGGACAAGGAATCATTGAGCCTATCCAAGCAACAAAGAATAGCCAACATCGAGGTCTATGATATGGAAAACATGAGCCTGCATGCTCAGAACTAGAATATATCTTAAGTGAGGCAGCCAAGGCCTTTCCTGCTATTGAGAATACTGACAAAGGGTACCATCAAGACTCTTTTGAAGATTTCGTTGAACTCTTTGAATCATCCATTTGAACCATATACAAACTTTCAACCACACCATCACCATCCAATGACCTTCCACTTGTCTATTCCTAGCTCATAGATTAGGACCAACAAGGACCTCTAGTACTTGATGTTGTTCAAAATGACAAGGCCATAGCAGAACTAATGGGGGTCAGAGAACACATACCCTTGGGAGATCATAAATCAAGATATATCATAGAGCTCAACACATCTGCCTACTTTGGGGAGACTTCCAAATTTCTTAGTTGCAAAAGCATAAAAATAAAAAATACATCCCCTAGTGAAAACCACCATGTGGTACTTTTGGATGACAAAAAAGTAAAAATAAAGGACTTATCTCCTGGTGAAAACCTCTTCAAGGTGCCAGAAGATGAGAGAATGGACCTCCCCAAAGTACCAACACTATATCAAGAAAGGTCTCCCATCCTAGTGGAAGAATCGTAAGAGATGAACCTTGGGATGAATGAGTCACCTTAAATCACCTTCAGAGATGCTTCACTCACCCCTGTAGAGAAAGCAAAATTTTTAGAATTCTTTAGAAAAAGAAGCCAAAATTTTGCATGGACATATGCCAACATGCCTGGTTTAGATCCAACGTTAGTGGTACATCACTTGGCAGTACAACTTGATGTAAAACCAGTCAAATATAAACTTAGAAATATGAATCGACAAATGGCACTTCTAGTCAAAGCCAAGATCAAGAAACTCTTGGATGTCGGTTTCATTCAACCCATAAACTATCTTGAATAGGTCTCAAATATTGTACCAGTAGCAAAAGTCATTGGGGTATCCATGTATGTACATACTTCATAGATCTGAAC
This sequence comes from Cunninghamia lanceolata, assembly GCA_027924645.1. Taxonomy (NCBI): domain Eukaryota; kingdom Viridiplantae; phylum Streptophyta; class Pinopsida; order Cupressales; family Cupressaceae; genus Cunninghamia; species Cunninghamia lanceolata. Next base: position 12,602,425 of record BSBN01000584.1, on the reverse strand, counting down.
AAATCATGTCCTAAGGATGACTTTCCCTTTCCAATATCGACATCATAGTGAATTTAATAACTGATGGTATCTCTCATAGATGGTTTTTCAGGGCATAATCAAATAAGAATAGCTAAAGAAGATCAACATAAAACCACATTCATTTGTGCATGGGGCACTTACTATTGGGTAGTCATGCCCTTTGGGATTAAAAATATAGGAGCTACATATCATAGGGCAACGACCATAATATTCCATGATATGTTTCACAAGATCATGGAAGACTACATGGATGACTTAATGGGAAAATAAAAAACAAGAGAAGAGCACCTGGATGCCTTAGCTAAAATCTTTGATCAACTAGAAGAATACATGTACATCTTAATCCAAAGAAGTACGTCTTTGGGGTTACTTCAAGAAAACTCCTAGGTTACATTCTATCCCAATGAGACATAGAAGTTGATCCAGCAAAGGTAAAATCTATAGTTTAAATGCCTCCTCCAAGAAATTTGAAACAAATCTGTAGCCTACAAGGAAAGTTCCAATCTATTAGACGTGTCATTACACAGCTAGCTGACAAATACCACCCATTCCAACATCTCCTCTGAAAAGATGTGGCATTCACATGGGATAAAAATTGTCGAAAGCCTTTGAACAACTAAAGTAATACCTTGCAACACTACCAATTCTCATGCCACCAAAACAAGGACAAACTCTATTAATATACATCTTAGCAATACAAACAACAATAGGGGCCTTGCTAGCAGAACATGATGATAACAAAAAAGAAAGAGCCATACACTACATCAGCCATACCTTAGTGGGATATGAGCTTAATTACACATCAATTGAGAGGACATGTCTTGCGGTTGTCTTTTCATCTCAGAAAGTGTGACACTACATGATTAATCACAAAACTAAGCTCATTACAAAAATAGACCCACTAAAGTACCTTTTGTCAAAAGTAGCTCTCACAGGCCGTGTGGCTAAGTGGGTAATGATCCTCATTGAATTTGACATTGAATATATAGAGAGAAAGGCTATAAAGGACAAATCATATAAGATTAGCTAATAGATGTGCCCGTCCCAACAGAACATCACTTCTTTATGAATTCCAAGATGAGTCCATCTTTACAATTGCACCTACACCAGGATGGAAAATGTACTTTGATGGATCATTTACACATTGTGGATTGGGGGTAGGGATCCTATTTATCACTCCTCGAGGAGACTGCATCCCTAAGTCCTACAAGAAAACATTCCCTTACACCAATAATGTAGCAGAGTATGAAACACTCATCACCGCTGAACCCTATATGGCTATCCAATAGAGAATAGAGAAACCATTAGTTTACAGTAACTCTCAACTGGTAATAAAACAAGTAAACAATGAGTACAAGATAAAGCATGATAAACTTCTGCCCTGCAAGAAGATGGTAGAAGACTTTAAGGAATACTTCTCTGAAATCCAATTTGAGCAATTCCCTAGAATTAATAACAAATCCATAGATGCGATGGCTACCATAGGTTCTCTTGTGGACATGTAAAAAAACAACCAGTAGTGTGAGTTTCTCATTGAAGAATTAGAAATGCCAACATATGATCTCCCATAGTTTGAGCTATTTTGCAACATTATTGGTCCCCTATCCCCCAGGTACTAGGACATCTACCATTATCTCCATGATGACATCATTCTACTAGACCTATAATCCACCCAATGCCAAACATTCATCTTCCGAACCACTCGTTTCACTATCATCGATGATAATCTATATCAGAAATGTCTTGATGGTATCCTTTTAAGGTGTCTAGATTCAAGAAAATCACAAACTTCCTTACAAGAGGTACAAAAAGGTATTTGTGGGGCACACTCCAGTGGACCTACCCTAGAAAAGAAAATTTTAAGAACAGGATATTATTGGCCAACTCTAGAACAAGATGTACACCAATTTGTTAAGAAATGCCTTCCCTACTAGCATCACAGTGACTTAATCCATGCTCCATCTCAAGAATTGCAACCCATTACTACTCCGTGGCCCTTCTCACAATGAGGGCTCAACCTCGTCATAAAAATCCATCCATCCTCCTCTAATGGACATAACTTCATTATCACCGCTACTAAGTATTTTACAAAATGGGTTGAAGCCATTCCACTCACATATACCACAAGCATCCAAATATCCAAATTCATACTCCATTATATCATATGTCTCTATGGTATCACCCTCGTGCCATAATTACTAACAATGGGAAACCTTTTAAAAATCAAGAAGTTCTCACCCTTTGTTAGAAGTTCCATATTCAACATCATTTTTCCACCCCTATTACCCTCAAGGGAATGGTCAAGCTGAAGCTTCAAACAAAACCATCTTGAGAATTTTAAAGAAGATAGTTAATGAAGCCAAATGTGATTGGCACCTACAACTTAACCTTGCCCTTTGGGCCTATCGTACCAACATCTGTACCCCAACAAAATCCACTCCATGTTCCCTCATCTTCAAATCTGAAGGCATCTTACCCATCGAGGTTGAGCTCCCCTCTCTAAGAATATCACTAAAAAATCTCATTGATGAGGAAGAGTATCAAGTTGCATGATTACATGAGTTGGAAATCTTAGATGATAAGTGCCTCAATGCTCTCAACCACTTGCAAGCATATCAGAATCACCTCCGTAGAAGCTTGTTGGCAAGAGACACTGCTTTGTTGAATAATTAAGTGTTGTCATTGATGGCAACAAGGCGAAGAGACTTCAGTCTGGTAGACCAAATGGATTTGGTAACAAGCATCGATGATTTAGAAGGGTTGTGAGGTTATATTAATCCTCATGAAGTCAAGTATAAAAAGAATTCTGGTCAAAAAAGAAGACTTAGGCATTTTGGCTAAGTGTTGGCAAAATACAAAGAGGACTGCAGAACTACAGTGTTATGGTCCATAGTTGAAGATCTTGTCTTATAGTTCTGGTAAGATGTTACTAATCCTTAGATGATCCCAAATCCAAAGTTTCATCTTCTGATCATCTCCGAAAGTATAGTTTCAAAAATCATAAGTCTAACTTAGTAGAGAACATTCTTAAATAGGACAAAATGTTAGTTTGATTTGATCCACATTTCTCCGGTAATAGATATTATACTTTTCGGTTATGAGGATAAGCTTTGAGATGCCTAGAGAGTCTTAGTTGTGAATTTGAAGAAGTTTTGTGGTCCACATTGAAAGTTATGATTTGATAGTTGATTTGAGTCTGTGACAATCAGTTTGTGAAGCTGACCTAATACTGGGATTTGTGTGCGGAAGAATCTAGTGACTGGGACCATATCCTAAGTGATCTTACAGTATGAGCCAACATAGAATAATATATTTCAAAGTATTTTTTTGGTCCGCAAAGTATTTTGGTAAATGCTTTAGGTCGACAAGCTACACATTGTATAACTACACATTTCATCCTAGCAGGCTGACCTAACTTGAAGTTTTTAAGTGTTGCAGATATATATATGGGATTTAACTTGGTATTTGATGGGTGTGATGCGAATGTGAATATATGTAGGTGTGACATGCAAAGTAAGGTGATTTTGTGGAAGTGATAAGAGCAGAAGAAGAGAGATCTTGTTCCTATGTAAAAGTAGAGTAGTGTAACAGAGCAGTCAGAGATGAAGAGTTCTGAGACAATATTTCTCTGCTTCATTGGAGCTATAACCATGCATGTGTAGATGCAATATGAATAGTTCAACTTGATAGTGAGCCATTCTTCCTTCTTCTTTCTTTCTCTAGGCAGTGAGCATTTCTTTGGGCAGTGAGCCCTAAGGCAGTGAGCCTTCTTGTAATCCAGTATTGTGCTTTCATAATATATTGTGAGCTAACACTCACTGTGGTTTTTCCCTTTTTGGGTTTTCCACATAAAAATCTTGGTGTCCATGTGTAATGTCTTTATGGTTGTTGTTCCTATGCTTATTCTACTTTCATATTATTAATTTTGGAAATTGGATTAATAAACTTGTTAAGAAGTGGTTTTGTGGAATACTAATTCACCCCTCTCTCAGTATTCCTTACTATCAACAATTGGTATTAGAGCTTGGTTCCTTGGAAGAGGCCTAACAACTTAAGGAAGATCTGGGGAAGTGTAATCATGGCAGCAAGAAGATTTGGAAATTATGAAAGCAACAAAGAACTAGAAGCAACTCTTACTGATCTTGAAAAATTTGAGGCAGAAATCAGGGATTTAAAGCTAATATTCAAGAAGCTGATGAATACATCCTAAAGCTAAGAGAGCAAGTTAGGTAGTTTAAGGAGAAAAGCAAGGAGCTAAATGATCAATTAGATGAAGCACATGAAATCCTAAATAGTTTGACATTGGAAGTTGAAAAGAAAGAAGAGATTGAAAGGCATTTGAATCAAGTTGTTAAGGATAAGTCATAGGAATGTGAAAAATTGGGCAAAGAAGTGCTACTTCTAAAATTTGATCTAGAAGCAACTAATAGCTATAAAGAAAAAATCAAAATAAGCTCTGTAAAGCTTGAGGAGTTACTTGATAGTCAGAAACATACAGATGACAAGCAAGGTTTGGGATTTGAGAAAGGAGAAAGTTCAAATTCAGATCAAGCAAACACTATGTTGAGACAAAACAAAGGACACCAGTTCAGAAATCAAAGAAGAAGACCCAGAAGATCTTTGGTCAGGTAGCCAAATGCACAAAGGTATCCATCCTTCAATGGACACTATTTTAATTACAATAAGTTTGGTCATAAAGCTACTCAATGTAGGAGTAGACTAAATCAAAATGTTCCATCATTCTCTGGTCAATGTTTCAATTGCAAGAAAATTGGTCATAGATCAAATGAATGCAGAAGTCTAGTTAGGAATGGTTCTTACAATGCAAGGAATTCTCAATCATTCAATGGAAAGTGTTTTGCATGCAATAGATTTGGACACATGGCTAATTAATGCAGATCAAGGTTGAATTCATTTAGAGGAAGGAATCAAGGATAGGGAAACATTGTATGCTACAATTGCAATAAGTTTGGACATGTTACAAGATTTTGTAGAAGCAAGAATGTGAAAAGAAACTACTATGCTGAAGAAAGGAAAACATAGCAGAGGAATGATAAGGGAAAGGAAAAGGTTGATCCGGTTGAAATAAAGAAGGAAATGAGCAAGGTTTGGATTAAGAAAGATGTTGCCCATACCAAGGATGGATCCACACCAAAGTCTGGTGTAGATATTTCCTCTGGGAAGTAAATTGGGTGCTCTGGCTTAGGGGGAGCAATGTTGAAAATCCAAAACCCCCATCTAGAAATTTAGTACTAGAATTTGGTACTAAGATATGTTGTGAAGAATCTTATGAGAAAAGTTCTGAAAGAAATTCTGGTAGAAGAAGATCCAATGTGAAGGATTGCGGAGCAATTTGGGTTGACTGTGAGTGTCAGAAAAGTGCTTAATAACTTCTTGAAAAATAACATTAATGACACTTAGGTTTCGGAATGCGAGGGTTAAAAGGAGTTGTATCTGAAGGAGAAATCATTTTGCATTCTAAGCTCCAAAGTGTCCAAGGCAAATCAAACCAAGATTCAAAAATGATTACAGAGTTCTCCAAAGCATTTCAAGGTCAGATCAAGTTCAACCCTAATCTGGTCAAAGAGGTATTTTCTGTTTGAAACCCTTTCTCAAATTTGCTCGATTATTTGTAAAAAATGGCAACACCACAAGTAGTAGATATCATTGAGCGATCCTGACCAAAATTCAAAAAACATCAATTCAAATCAGTCGTAGTCAATCAAATGGGTGCATTTTCAGATGTTCCAGATAGAGTTATACATGTGGAGGATGTTAGGGCATATATTCATGTTGTGCTAGAGGAATTCGGTGATAGCAAGTTTTCTAATCTATATTTGAAACACTTGAGTAATGAGAATCTCAATCTGAAGGAAGAATATAAAGCATTGGAAGAGAAGAAATTCATTTAGTACGTGGACTTCCCAATGTTTGTAGAGGATGAATGGGTCTGATATGTATTGAGTAGGGTTCATGATGAATTCATGTGGCTTGTGAGACCTTTTAAGATCACAAAAGATGCTATAAGGGCAGTAATTGGATTAAGCTCCACCAAATCAGTACCATTGTTGAAAGTAGTGAAGAATGATATAGTAATGGCAGTCACTTGAGAAAAAATTGATAAGAGGGCTTTAACAATTAATGATATTGAAGACCATACTGCACGATATGCATCCATGGTACTAGGATACAAAATCTATTTCACCAACTGGAAAAATTCTGTTTCAGGCATAGCCATATACACTGCCTTTTAGATGATCAAGGAGAATGCAGGCTATGATATCTATGAATTGCTCCAATAGCAAGTGATGGAGAACCTGAGGAAGACAAAAGAGAGTAAGTATCCTTTCAAATTTGGTACATTGATCATATGTTTATTCTTCTATTTTATGCAAGAGTTACTTGGCATAAAGAATTATCTTGGACTGGAAACAAACCAGTAGCAGTTTAGATTAGAAATCTATTGAGTAGCATAGGCAATATTGAAGCACAAAGGTCAGTCCTATGGGGCTATTTCAAAAGTTTCTAGAAGTTAATGTAATCCAAGGAAAGAATCCCTAGAGCAGTTGTTGAAAAATACAAGGACACTATCTATTTTATTGTGACAAAAGATCAATGCTTGATGGAGGCTGTTGAGCCCAGAACAGTTTGGGTTATGCCTATGGGATATGAGGTAGATGGAGGGATATTAGAAAATTATGCCCAACATATGTTAAGCAAGCCCAGAGAGCCCAATGAAGAAAGATTTGGGACTTATGAGGAACTGTATGCTAAAGTTCATGTTGAGGTAAGAAAACCAAAAATATCCAAGAAAATATGGAGAGTGGCAGGGGTTTTGCCCTGAGACAAGGTTTCACAAAAAAGCAAATAGAAAAGGCAAGGGAAAAATCACAAGCTAAAAAGGAAGCAAAAGAAAAGAGAAAAAGTGAACCAGTTGGTGCTCCGAAAAAACCCAAGGGTAAAATAGAAAAACCAGAGGTATCAAGAAGGAGAACCAAAGGATCTACCTCTGAAGAAGCTGCATCCATTCCCTCTAGTCCCACACCATCTGCAAGTATGGAAACTCCTTCCACAAGTCACAAAAGAAAGAAAACCAAGGCAAAAAGAATGCATGTAAGCATTGCAGTTGATGAAGAAGAAATAGAGTCAGATGAAGAAGTAAAGAAGATGAAAACTGAGGCTACAAAAGCCTCTGGAACTAGCAAAAGAAACCCTTGTTGAACTGCATCAGACAAATGAGAGGGGGGGTGAATCAGTTGTCCTAAAATTTTTAACCAAATATGAACATCAACTTATCAATTACTAATATTTAGATATGATCATGAAAGGATTAAATGAGAAGCTTAACACAAAAGCATAAACAACACAGGAGACACCAATTTGTTATGTGGAAAACCCTAAAAGGGAAAAACCACGGTGGGTGTTAGCCCACAAAAATATAAGTTATATCAATACTGAAAAATAGAGGCTCACTACCTACAGGGCTCACTACCCAAATTGCTCACCGCAAAGAAAGGCTCACTGCCAAAAGAAGGCTCACTGCCAAAGGGTTGAACTGAGATAACAACATCTACTTCATGCCAAGGTTTAGTTCCATTGAAGCACAAAACACCTCTGCTATGCTCTGCTACTTTTCTTCACTTTATCTTTGCATCTTCATACTTAGATACATTTTCACGACTTACAAGTATTTATGCACTACATCAACCTTCAAATGATCATCAAGGTTGGCATTACAATCATCAATTGTTGGAACAATCTCCAAGGTCAACATTACAAACATACATAAAATAGGTCTGGACCTAATACAAATTTAACTAAGGAAAAGATGTAAGAATGTATGTGGATCATGCCATGCCTTAGTTGGGACTCAAACAAAATCTTCCACACTACAACACGCTATCACAATCTTCGATGTATCTTTGCAAGTGATGAATTCAACCAGGTTGGCCAAGATTGATGTTAACACAAGTATTCTCAAGAACACGCTTCATGCATGATCTGAATTACACCTTGCAGACCAATCCAAATGTAGGAGCATGATCATGAGACATCCACAAGCACATTGAAATCACCAGGAACAACCACACGATCTCTAACAACTCTAATAACAAGATTCTTCAAACTGGAGCACAAGAACAACACTGCCAGCCACTGTCATGAGTAAAAGATAGTTTGTAGACCACCAAATCATGAACCATTACACTTGAAGGCATTTAAAATTATCTCAAACTTATTTCTAGAACCACAGACCAAAATACTTCAATGTGGACGAATGCGGAGCAAAGCACTTTCTCCCTGTCACCATCAAACACACAGAAAAAGCTATTTTCACTCTGGTGAACATATCTCACTCATTTCTTCATACTGGAGGCTCAAACTCAGAATATAACATCTGTAAACAAGATTCTAAATAACTTCCAATCTACAGGTAAAGATATTCCTTATCCAAGAAATGCAGAGCATTCTTCTGGACTGTTCTTTTGCATGTAATGCACTGTTTCTATTGCAACACATTGTTATCACTGGAGTGGCTAATTTTCTCAATATCGTCAACAAAGTAAGAGCACAGTTGACACCAATGACAACATAGATATGTTGACATTAATGAAAACACCGATTAGGTGCATACTTGCAACAATCTCCCCCTTTGTCATTGATGGTAACATATGATGTGAAAAACTAAAAAGACCATCAAGACAAGATTCTCTCCCTTTCTCTTTACACAACTGCATTCTTTCTTCCCCTAAGTTTTTCACATGATTTCTCTCCCCCTTTGACATCAATGGAAAAGGGTACATACTTGCACGCTCTTGCTCTAATCAATTTACTTTAGTAGAAACACTTAGCTACTCCCCTTGAGAGGTAGCCTTCAGAACGTCAATCTAGATCAAGGAATGACACTTTGAGCTCCACTAGATTGATGCATTCCTTATGCATCTTAGTTCAGGCTAGGAGGGGTAATGACCCCTAGATTTTTTTTGAGATACTCAAAGGTATCTTTACGTAGAGGCTTAGTGAAAATGTCTGCAATCTGATCCTTTGTGGACACATATTTTAACTTTACTTCATTCTCTGTCACCTTCTCTCTCAAAAAGTGATATCATATCAATATGTGCTTTGTTCTTAAGTGCATCACTGGATTCTTTGATATGTTTATGGAATTTGTATTGTCACAAAAGATTACAATTGGATCTTCATACACAACTCTTATATCCTTCAAAGTCTACTTCATCCATAATACTTGAGTGCAACAACATGCTGCTGCAATATACTCTGCTTTTGCAGTTGATAAAGATATTGAATCTTATTTATTGCTCAGCCATGAGACCAATCTTTTACCCAAGAAGAAGGCACCTCCACTTGTACTCTTAATGTCATCAACATCTCCGGCCCAATTTGCATCTGTATAAGCACTGAGAGTGAAATCATTGTCCTTTGGATACCATAAGCCATAATCCAGAGTACCTTTCAAATACCTTAGGATTCTCTTGACCACCATCACATCTGATTTTCTTGGATTAGTTTGAAACCTTGCAACAAGATAGACTGCATGCATAATATTAGGTCTAGTTTGAATTAGATAAAGGAATCCTCCAATCATGGATCTGTAATTTTTCTGATCAGCCTTAGGTGATTCATCATCTTTTCTCAACTTGCAACCAGTCACCATGGGAGTACATACTGGTTTAGAGTCTTCCATCCCAAACTTCTTCAACAACTCTTTCACATACTTAGATTGAGATATGAAGATTCCTTTATCTGATTGATTAATTTGCAGACCCAAAAAGAAATTCATTTCACCAAACATGGACATTTCAAATTCACTTTTCATCTCATCGGCAAACTTTATGCACATACCTTCATTTCCTCCAAAGATAATTTCATCAACAAAGACCTCAACAATCAAGATTTGATCATCATTGATTTTGAAGTATAGATTGCTATCTACAATACCTTACTAAATCCTAATTGTAATAAATACCTATCTAACCTTGCATACTAGGCTCTAAGAGCTTGTTTGAGTCCATACAATGCTTTCTTCAACTTGCATATGATATCACCTTGATTTGACAACTAGAATCCCTCCAGTTGCTCAATGTATACTTCCTCTTCTAATTCACCATTCAGGAAGGCAGATTTCACATCCATCTAATATACCTTAAAATCTTTGTGAGCTGCAAACACCAAAAAAATTCTGATTGCACTTCAATCTGAGCTAATGGGACAAAGGTTTCTTCAAAATCCATCCCTTCAATTTGAGAATATCCTTTACATACAAGTCTTGCTTTATTCCTTACAACTTCTCCATTTTCATTCAGCTTTTTCCTGAAGACCCATTTAGTTCCAATAACATTTTTGTCAGCAGGTCTAGGAACTAATTCCCAAGTTTCATTCTTCTCTATTTGCAATAGTTCTTCCTCCATTGCCTTTACCCAATTTTCATCATTGCATGTTTCATTCATAGTTTTTGGTTCAATCTTTGAAAGCAAATAGTAATTGACTTGTTCCTCTGCATCTCTTTTTCTTGTTAGCACACCTTTGTTCTTGTCACCTAGAATCTGATATTTAGAATGATTGATCCTTAAATACCTGGGAGTCTTGACAACACTTTCCAGAGCCTCTTCTTCATCCTGACTGTCTGCTTGCTTATCTTTCTCTCCAATTACTATAGTCACAAGTTCATCTGGTTCATAACAACTCAGGTCTAAAATTCTTTCTTTGCCTTCATCTACCTTCACATTTGCACTCTCAACAATCTTTTTGAGCCTTTTGTTGAAGCATCGGTAAGCCTTACTCTTGGTAGAGTATCCAAGAAAGATTCTTTCATCACATCTTGCATCAAACTTTCCTAGATCTTCATCTCTCCTAATATAACATTTGCTTCCAAAGACTTTGAAATATTTTACTATAGGAATTCTTCCATACCATAGTTCATAGGGAGTTTTAGTACCATTACCTTTCACTTAAACTTTGTTTTGAATGTAGACAACAGTGTGAATAGCCTCTTTCCAAAAGACTTCAGGCAGCCCTTCTTCCTTCATCATTGTCCTAGCAGCGTTCTGAACTGTCCTGTTCTTCCTTTCCACAACTCCATTCTGCTAAGGAGTCCTAGGGGCAGACAATTATCTCTTTATCCCATATTCTTCATAGAAAATGTTGAATTCATTTGATGTGAACTCACCTCCTCTATCAAACCTCAAGCATTTGATCTTCAAATCTATTTCATTCTCAACTATTGCCTTGAAATATTTGAACTTCTCTAGGGCTTCTGATTTATCTCTTAGAAAAGTAACCCAAGTCATTCTAGAATAATCATTAATAAGCAACATGAAGTACCTGTCACCTTGTAGACTTCTCACCCTTGTAGGACCACAGAGATCTGTATGCACTAGATTCAACAAACTGGTAGAAAATTGTTCTTTGCTCTTGAAACTTGTCCTTATCTACTTTGCCAACTGACATTCCTTAAAAATTGAGTTGGAGGGTTTTACAAGTTTTGGTAAATCTCTCACATCCTGACTTGAGCTTATCTTTACCAGACTATCAAAGTTTATATGGCACATTCTTCTATGCCACGACCAAATTTCATCTACTTGAGCCAATAAACAATAATCATTCATTTCTCTCAGTTGATAGATGTTACCTTTTATCTTCTTACCAGTAGCTATCACAGTTCTGGAACTTTCCATGATCTTGCACCCATTATCTTTGAATCTCAGATCATATCCTTTGTCACACATCTAACCAACACTCAAAAGATTATGCTTCAAACCATTCATATATAGAACATTGTCAGTATTATGCTTTCAATTAAATGAAATGGATCATTTTCCACAAATCTTACCAGCTACATTATCTCCAAACCTAACCAGTCCTCCATCATACTTTTCCAAACTTACAAACTTACTTTTGTCACTGGTCATGTGATGTGAGCATCCACTATCAATAATCCATTCATCCTTATCTTTCTCAACCTGAACAGGCAAAGCACTTTCTTCTACTAGTTTTTCATCCTTCACACAACTAGCAGAATTAGTACACAGGATCTTCTTTAATAGCAATAAATAGGTATTCATTTGCACTAATGTTAGCATCATTAGATTCATCATTAGTCACCCCTTCATCATCAAAATCTCTGACATAATAGCATTTCTTTGGGACTCTAGGCCTGCTCTCATGTTTCTTCCTATTTCTTTCAATTCTTTCAGGACATCTAGAAGCATAATGACCTACTTTACCACAAGAGAAACATTTGAAAGGTAATTTACCTTTGAACTTACTAGAACCTCTTTAAAGCCTGTCAACAAAGTTGGCTTCAATTTCATCAAAGTAATCATCCACCTTGTATTTCTCAGCTCTGGAGATCTCTGCTGAAGTACTGGCTTTAAAAGCTGATTCAACTTTAGGCAGGGCATCACAAAATCCTCCAATCTCAAAGGCTATAAGCTTTCCAAGCAACTGATCTTTGTCAATAGTTTTCACAGTCATGAATTCTTCAATTTCAGCCACATTGTGACTATATGAATTTGGTAGAGATCTAATAATTTTCATCATAACTTCCTTATCACCGAGAGTTCCTCCCATACCCTTTATTCCAGTGACAAGTTCATCAACTCTTTGCTTAAAAGCTGTTATGTTTTCATCTTTATTCATCTTCCAACCCTCATACTTCACTTTCAGACTTTGCATCTTGGCTTCATTTATAGAATCATCTCCTTCATATGGATTTTTCATCTTATCCCATACCTCATTTATAGTTTCAAGGTCCACAACTTTTGTCAGCACAAAGTTCTTGCAAATATGTGTCTAATCAGTGTTGTCATTGATGTCAACATATCCCTGTTGTCATTAGTGTCAACTGTATCCAATTCTAGAAGACTTGTATGTTGAGGATATTGAGAAAATTAGCCTCTCTGGGAGAAACAAGTGAGTTACATATCTCTCTGTAAGAGATAGTGAAGATAGTACAGTAGATTGCTCAACATTCCCAGTGAGATAAATTTTAGAGTCTGCAGATTAAAGGGTTTGTAGAGGATTGTCTGAAGGTGCTCCAGTTATGATTTGAGAGGTCTGCATGAAGTATTGATGAAGTTATGGCCATATGAGTAGAACTGGGTTTTTGCAGTGTTCAGAGGTGACAGAGTGATAGGAGTATGGTTCGGATTGAGATGCATTGAAATATTATGATCTGTGGATCTAGAGGTGTGTTTGGGATATCAATGTTCATCCTCAACTCAAGTGGTTCATGGTTTGGATGTCCACAAGAAATCTTTCTAGTGTGACAGTCATGGCAATTGGTGTTCTTATGTTCCGGTATGAAGATGCAAGTGATTCTGGTGATTTGAGGTGGTGCGGTTGTTCCTGTTGATTTCATTGTTCTTGTGGAGATCCCTGGATCATGTGCCTATTGTGTTGGTAATCCGCATTAAGGTTTGATCTCATGATTGAAGATTTCTCTTCTAATGTTGTTGTTCTTTCTAGTCTTGGCTGACTGGGTGCCTTGTGCATGTTGCGGATGATCTAAGAGAGGTTCTATGAAGTGTGTTGTTTGAGGAAGATTTGGATCCTAGATATGTTTGGCTGACAGTATAGTGATTCACATTAAGTCAGATGTTTGTAGTGCCGACCTTGATGTTCATTCCAAGGTTGATGAAGCATATAAATACTTGTAGCTGAGTTGTGGAAGTGGCATCCTTGTGCAAAAATGACAAGATCATAAGAAAAGAAGAAAGGTAGAGCAGTGAAAAGGAAGAGAAAAAGGGGAAGAGCAATAAAGGATGAGAAGATAGTGAAGAAGTGTTTGAGGGATAGAGCAGAAGTGTTATGCGTATCAATGGAACTGATCTTGGCATGAAGAAGATGCTATTTTCCAGTTCAATCTTTCTATGATAAACTTATAAATATTTCTATAGGCAGTGAACCTCCTTGAGCAGTGAGCTCTGGGCAGTGCACCCTTAAGGCATGTGCCTTCCCCATTTTGTATAATTTTAACATAGAACAAATCTTGTGGGTTAACCCCCACCATGGTTTTTCCCTTAACCGAGTTTCCACGTAAAAATCCTAGTGTTATGTGTGTTGATTTTGTTTTTTCTCATGTGTTGTTGATTCATGCTTTCATGGTTATATCATTCATCTATTATTAAGTGATAAAGAAGTTTAATTACAGCAAAGGATAATTTTTTTTGTGACAACTGATTCACCCCCCCTCTTAGTTGTCTACCCTAATTTCAACAAGAGTCACTTAAGGAACTTAGCAGAGCATCCTTTGCTTTGACATCCACCTTATATTCTTTGATTTCATCTTCAATCATCAAACCATTTGGAGGCATGGTATATTTTGCTTCTGTAACTTTCCACACTTTATAACCAAGACAAAGAAGATGGCTTTTCATTCATGCCTTCCAAAGAGCATAATTTGTTCCATCAAAATGTGGAGCTTCCTTCTTATAAGACATCTTGAATCTTCCTCAAGATGTTAGGCTTTCTTTAGAGGAACCTTGCTCTGATACCAATTGTTGAACTGCACTGGACAACTGAGAGGGGGGGGTGAATCAGTTGTCCTAAAACTTTTAACCAAATATGAACATCAACTTATGAATTACTTATATTTAGATATAATCATGAAAACATTAAATGATAAGCTCAACACAAAAGCATAAACAACACAGGAGACACCAAATTTTTATGTGGAAAACCCTAAAAGGGAAAAACCACGGTGGGTGTTAGCCCATAGAAATATATAAGTTATATCAATACCGAAAGATAGAGGCTCACTGCCTATAGGGCTCACTGCCCAAATTACTCACTGCAAAGAAAGGTTCACTGCCTATGGATGGCTCACTGTCGAAGGGTGGCTCACTGCCAAAGGGTTGAACTGAGATAACATCTACTTCATGCCAAGGTTTAGTTCCATTGAAGTAAAAAACACCTCTACTCTGCTCTACTACTTTTCTTCACTTTATCTTCACATCTTCGCACTTAGATACATTTTCATGACTCAATTACAAGCATTTATACACTACATCAACCTTGGAATGATCATCAAGGTCGACATTACAATCATCAACTGTTGGAACAATCTTCAAGGTCGGCATTACAAACATACATAAAATAGGTTTGAACCTAATACAAATTTAACTAAGGAAAGATGTATGAATGTATGCGGATCATGCCACGCCTTAGCTGGGACTCAAACACAATCTTCGATGTATCTTTGCATGTGATGAATTCAACTAGGTCGGCCAAGACTAATGTTAACACAAGTATTCTTAAGAACATGCTTCATGCACGATCTAAATTACACCTTTCGGACCAATCTGAATGTAGGAGCATGATCATGAGACATCCACAAGTACATTGAAATCACCAGGAACAACCGTACAATCTCTAACAACTCTAACAACAAGATTCTTCACACCGGAGCACAAGAACAATATTGCCAACCATTGTCATGAGTAAACGATAGCTTGCAGACCACCAAATCATGAACCATTACACTTGAAGACATTTAACATTATCTTAGAATTACTTCCATAACCACAGACCAAAATACTTCAATGCGGAGGAATGAAGAGCAAAACACTTTCTCCCTATCACCACCAAACACACAGAAAAAACTATTTTCACTCTAGTGAACATATCTCACTCATTTCTTCATACTAGAGCCTCAAACTCAGAATATAACATCTTCAGATAGGATTCTAAATAACTTCCAATCCACAGGTAAAGATATTCTTTATTCAAGAAATGCAGAGCATTCTTTTGGACTGTTCTTCTACATGTAATGCATTGTTTCTATTGCAACACATTGTTATCACAAGAGGGGATAATTTTCTCATTATCCTCAACAAAGTAAGAGCACAATTGACACCACTGACAATACAGATATGTTGACATCAATGACAACATCGATTAGGCACATACTTACAACAACCCTCCGGTAAGGGTAAACCTGAGAAAAGGCAAAAGAGAGATGTGCCTTAGATAAAAGAAGCAACTATAAGCCTTGAAGATGTTCTCAAAGCCATAATAGTGGATGGTAATCTGAAACCCATTACACAGTTGTATGATGAGTATAATGATCTAGATAAGAGGATCATTGAGTCTGTTGTTGTAGAATACCTAATCATCTACAATAAGGCCCTAATTGAAATAATTACTTATCTTCCACATAGCCTGGCAAGTATAATGAGTGCAAGAAAAGAAGTGGCTATGGAAAAGGATGTTGAGCTTAGGGAACACTCATTAATAAAACTACATCCAGAAATCACTCGAGGAAAAGGTGAAAGTCTCCAAAGCACTTAATAACAAATTCAGGACAAAAAGAAGAATGAACACTCTTATGGGAGGAGATATTGAAAAGGTGGTAAAGGAATTTGAAGAAATCATTCTGAATACATTGAAGGAATTTAATATCCCTACCATTTATGACAATGAAGGAGCCAAAGATGGAGATACATCTATACCAGAGATAAGCCAGGATCAAGGACCGGATAAGAATGATCAAGCCCCTAACATTGAAACATTAGATATGATAAATCAAGGCAAATATGAAATTGACCTTCCTCCTGAGCAACATGCTGATGTTGAAAAGAATAAAGAACAGATAAGGAGCACTACACTAGAACAAAACATTGATCAACAAGAGAACATAGACATGGATCCTCCAGAACAAAGTCAAGAAGAGGTATCTGGCAGAGCAAGAGACACTGAAGCTATCTCAGTTGATTTTGAGAGTCAACAAGATCTATATGAGTCTAAACTTCTTCAAGGACCAATTAATTTGGCCTCTATGTCAGCTATGCAGAAATTCAAGCTAGGATCAATTGTTCAAGCCAAAGCATAGGAAGAAATGCTTAAATCACATATCCAAGACAGTAAATTGATCAATGATGCATCCAACATTTTGGAGAAGATGACACCGACATTTCAAAAGGATACTTCATTATCCTCCATTGATCAACTCAAGGGTCTATTAAACTCTGTATGTACACATTTTGAATCTTTTGAAAAATATGTAGAAGCAAAAGTCAGAAAAGAGTTTGATGAGAAGAGATTGGTTGAGTTAAAGATTATGATAATAAAAGATAAAACTCTGTTAGAAAATGGAATAAAAGGCATACCGAGTGCCATTGAAGAACCCTATAAAATATATAAATTTTGCTTATATTGGCCAGAAGTAACAAAGGAATTAGAAGATAAAATCAAGGACTTGGAACTCAAACTACTTAATATCTCCAAGACATATAATCCAGTAGTTGAGCCAATAAATACCAAAGAAACACAGGTTGCAAATATTCACAATGATTTGAGCACTTTGATGAAGAAAAGGGAAGAAGTCAAGGATAGATTGTGCCATCTTAGGGGGCTAATAAGTCCAAAAATTGATTCCATGACTAATCTGATAGAAGAAGCCTTGAAATCACAATCATTAATTGATACACTTTCAGATGTGCAGAAGGCAGAGAAGCTAGTTTTTTTGATAAATGTCCATATCTATATTTTGGAGAGTGCAAGGAATAGATGGAAAGAAGAGATAACTCTGATAAAGACTATCTATAATGATATTCTACCTTTAGCTATAAATTGAGATAGCAATGTGTACTTGTACATATGCAGCATAATATGACAGTTTTGAAGAATTTTTGACATAATTTTGCTTGAACACACACCTTTGCCATTGATGTTAAAGGGGGAGAGGAAAACTAGTGAAAAATAAGCATACATCTAAAGGAGAATAGAAAAAAAGAGTGTACAGAGTAAGGGGGAGCAACACAAGCATTTTTACTGAGTGTTTCTATCAATGCCAAAGGCAGAGATTGTTGGCAAGAGACACTACTTTGTTGACTATTTAAGTGTTGTCATTGATGGCAACAAGGCAAAGAGACTTCACTTAGGTAGACCAAATGGATTTGGCAACAAGAATCAAGGATTCAGAAGGGTTGTGAGGTTATAGTAATCCTCATGAAGTCAAGTATACAAAGAATTCTGGTCTAGAATGAAGACTTAGGCATTTTGGCTAAGTGTTGGCAGAATACAAAGAGGACTGCAAAACTACAGTGTTATGGTCTGCATTGGTCCACAGTTGAAGATCTTGTCTTGCAGTTCTGGTAAGATGTTACTAATCCTTAGATGATCCCAAATCCAAAGTTTCATCTTCTGATCATCTCCAGAAGTATAGTTTCAAAAAGCATAAGTCTGACTTAGCAGAGAACATTCTTAAATAGGACAAAATGTCATTTTGATTTGATCCACATTTCTCCGATAATAGATATTATGCTCTACAGTTTTGAGGATAAGCTTGGGGATGCCTAAAGAGTCTTAGTTGTGAATTTGAAGAAGTTTTGTGGTCTGCATTGAAAGTTATGATTTGATAGTTGATCTGAGTCTGTGACAATCAGTTTGTGAAGCTGACCTAATACTGGGATCTGTGTGCAGAAGAATCTAGTGACTGGGATCATATCCTAAGTGATCTTATAGTATGAACTGACATAGAAGAATGTATTTCAAAGTATTGTTTTGGTCCGCAAAGTATTTTGGTAAATGCTTTAGGACGACAAGCTACACATTGTATAAATACATGTTTCATCCTAGCAGGCCGACCTAACTTAAAGTTTTTAAGTGTTGCATATATATATATATATATGGGATTAAACTTGGTGTTTGATCAATGTGATGCGAATGTGAATATATGTAGGTGTGACATGCAAAGTAAGGTGATTTTGTGGAAGTGATAAGAGCATAAGAAGAGAGATCTTGTTCCTATGTAAAAGCAAAGTAGTGAAACAGAGCAGTCAGAGATGAAGAGTTTTGAGATAGTATTTCTGTGCTTCATTGGAGCTGTAACCATGCATGTGTAGATGCAATCTAAATAGTTCAACTTGATAGTGAGCCATTCTTCCTTCTTCTTTCTTTCTCTAGGTAGTGAGCCTTTCTTGCAGTGAGCATTTCTTTGGGTAGTGAGCCCTAAGGTAGTGAGCCATCTTGTAATCTGATATTGTTCTTTCATAATATATTGTGAGCTAACACTCACTGTGGTTTTTCCCTTTTTAGTTTTCCACGTAAAAATCTTGGTGTCCATGTGTAATGTCTTTATGGTTGCTGTTCCTATGCTTATTCTGCTTTCATATTATTAATTTTAGAAATTGGATTAATAAACTTGTTAAGAAGTGGTTTTGTGGAATACTGATTCACCCCCCCTTTTAGTATTCCTTACTATCAACAAAGCTACAACAAGAAAATCAAAATTCACCACTTTGAAGGAGGTGATCTTGTATTAATGGAAAACCAGAACTTGCAAGATCTCAACAAAAAGGCAAATTTGAACCAAGTTGGTTGGGACCTTTTGTTATTGTTGTCTCTTAGATTTGCACCCTTGCTGAGTTGTAAAACTTGGCAATCTGGAGAAACATGGGATCTTTCTAGGTCTGTGGGTCACCTGTGTTGGAAAGAACCTCTGGAGAAGGCTAGATTCCTAGCTGGTTATCACCTAAAATCTACTGGATTTGCAGAGGAAAAAGGAGGAGTGCTTTTAAAAATGAAAGATAAAACTAGAAAACTTGAAAATAAATGGTGATTCACCAAACTTGATAAGGTAAAATGAAACTCAGACCTGCATACACTTGGCCACAGACAACAGAAAATAAAAACCTGCACAACTTATCACTGTATGTTTGCAAAAGCACTTCACAAAGAGGCCTAACTGCATTAAAATCTTCAAAAAAGGAAGCTAAACTTCACAATTTTAAGTCTTATAACACTCTAAGACATAGTTTGCAACCTGCATAAACATAGCTTTTGTCGAAAAAGGGTATTGAAAAACATAAGACAGTCACAAGGAAATAAATTACCTCACAAATGACCTGTTCAAAACTTAATAACACCCAATACTGCAAGACAAGAAGGCAAAATCTAATTGTCAATGGTATCCAAGGTATTCTCTGTATTTCATATGCCCAAAGAGTTACAAAACATACTCAAACTAAGTAGGATCTAGAAAAAAATCACTAACTCTAGAATGTATATGGAAAGAACTACTTACAAAGAGTCAAATGAATGACTATATACATTCTGGAGTTAGTGATTTTTTCTGGATCCTACTCAGTTTGAGTATGTTTTGTAACTCTTTGGGCATATGAAATACAGAGAATACCTTGGATACCATTGATAGTCAGATTTTGCCTTCTTGTCTTGTAGTATTGGGTGTTATTAAGTTTTGAACAGGTCATTTGTGAGGTAATTTATTTCCTTGTGACTATCTTATGTTTTTCAATACCCTTTTTCGGTAAAAGCTTTGTTTATGCAGGTTGTAAACTGTGTCTTAGAGTGTTATAAGACTTAAAATTGTGAAGTTTAGCTTCCTTTTTTGAAGATTTTAATGTAGTTAGGCCTCTTTGTGAAGTTCTTTTGCAAACATACAGTGATAAGTTGTGCAGGTTTTTATTTTCTGTTGTCTATGGCCAAGTGTATGTAGGTCTAAGTTTCATTTTACCTTATCAAGTTTGGTGAATCACCCTTTATTTTCAAGTTTTCAAGTTTTATCTTTCATTTTTAAAAGCACTCCTTTTTCCTTTGCAAATCTAGTAGATTTTAGGTGATAACCAGCTAGGAAGCGGCCTTCTCCAGAGGTTCTTTCCAACACAGGTGACCCACAGACCTGGAAAGATCCCATGTTTCTCCAGATTGCCAAGTTTTACAACTCAGCAAGGGTGCAAATCTGAGAGACAATAGTTTTTGGCACGCCCGGTGGGACTGTGACTGATTCTCATTCCATTTTTATACTTTTCATTGCTGTTTGGTGTGTACAGCAGTTGATTTTAGCCTTTTGAGTTGTTTTTAAATACATACTTGGCAACTTCGAAGCTTTAGTTTAGTAAAAACTAGTACAAAATAGTTTATACATTGCTGATATTGGTGTGTATGTCAGCAAAACCTGCCTTAGGAGGTAAGTAAAACACACACTTGGTGACTCTGGAAAGAAATATCTATTGGTTTCAAGAAGAGAAGTACTGGTATGTACTTATTTTACTAAAAATCAGACTTGATTTTTATTGTGAAAGTTTTTCAATGAGTTTTCAGTGTATATAAATGCTGCAGTATGTCTTCTTTTCAAAGAAATATGTCTTAACTTTCCACCATTTCATGAAAGTCCTGTTCATACATCATTTTATGAGCCATATCATAGCGGTAATATATCTAGTTTTAGTCCAAACAACCCATTGACAGTTGATAACCAACCAGTCTGTCATGCTTACCACCCTCCCACCCATGCACAGACTCCATGGCAGCCACTGTATGCCTATGACCAGCCTCAAGAATCTCATTTTATGCCAAGCCAGCAATACTACTTTCCCAATCAGTTTCAAAATGATGAGAGAATGGAGATTGCAAATACCGAGAACATATTGTTTGACTGGAACAAGCAGCTGGATGACTTAAAGAGGCAGCAAGGATATTCTTTACCGCAGGAGCCCATAAATGAGCAAAATCAGTCAAACCAGTCTGTTACTCCTCAGTTTCAGTCATGTCAGGAATCGGAACCAAATCATCAAATTACTGAACATCCATGGCAACCTTCTTGGACTAGGTATCCTGGTTATAAGATGCCAAACCTCAGCAAAGTTATTCCTTCCATACTAGTCCAAGATCAGGAAGATGGGAAATCAAATCCTATACCAAGGGGAAAATATGAACTTGAAGATCAAAAACAAGAGGAGCAGTTAATTGCTGCTGTTTATACTATGTCCCCAGTTAAATATGAGCATAATACATATGGAGAGGATGTAGGCTCAGGATTGTCTCTGAATCCCTTACATTTTCATTCATTTGATGAATTTTCTAGTGCTGTTTATAAAATGAATGAAGGCAACATTTAGAGGTTGTGAGGTAGAGGTCTTCAGTTGCAAAGAAAGGATGCTCAAGTGTCATTGGAAAAGGCACCACATGAAGAGTGTGAGGAAGATTTGGTTTTCTTGTTTGATCAATTACCTGCTTTTGTTGAACAAGATAAAAAAAGATTTCAGGTATCAAGCTTGCCAGCAATTTCAGACCAGCAAGAAGAGGTTCAACAATATGATGAGTTGATGATTAGAACTAAGCAATCTGACAATGGGGTCTTAGATCAAGTGAAAGAAAGTGAAAGTAAGCCTTTCTTGGAACTTGCACAGCTGGCTGAGAGCTGTTATGAAGTAGAAAACAACTCTCCTCAATCAGAATTTTGTGAAGAGTGTGAGGAAGTTTCATTTTGGGATGACCTTGAAGTTTTTGTCTCTAAACTGGATGACAAAGGATTAAACCTGCTAGAAGAAGTTGCAGATCATGCTAAATTAGGACAACAAGTTCACAGGTTTGAACAAGAGTAGGAACAGTCTGTCGAGGAGATAGATGAGCAAGAGAAACTTAGTGGAAATGAGGCTGATATGTTTTGGTATGATGGGCTACCTTCAGTTGCTGAACAAAGCAGAGAAGATATGACTGTGCTTACCCAAGACTTGGGACAGCTATAGGTTGTTGAATAGTGTGATGAGTTGCTGGTTCATGGAAGCCAATATGGAAATGAAGATTTAGCTCATGAGGTAGTTTCATTTTGAGATGATCCAAACTCTGTTTTGACTCAGGAAGAAGCATCTTTTTGCCCAGTTTTGGATATTGAGCCAGCACTATTTGAAACAATAGATAAAAAACAAGAAGAGAAACAACTACATGATTTAGAACAACAAGGAACTAGCATGGAGAGTTCTGAAAGCACTCTTTCCAGAGGATGCCCAATTAGACATCTAGCCAGAATGGAGGCCAACAAGGATATTCGTATCTTGCTTGCACCCAAGCATGAATATATAGCTAGGAAAGAGTAGATTCAAGTCACTTTTTTACCCCAGGACAGGAATTTTTACATTCCATGTGAAAAGGTTAGTGAACATGTGTATGTTCTTCAAGAGGTTTTGTAGCTCTTTGTTGAATTTTTGTTCATATTTCCTCTCTTTATAGCTGTCTTCAAGCATGGAAAAAATTACATACTATGCAAAAAAGGTAGCTACTTCAACCAAATAGTAAATGGTTTTGTTTGACTTATTGTCTTTCTTGGTTAGGATAGAGTAGGTGCAGTAGTTTTCAATTCCCTAAGTACTTCCACAATAGCTAGATAGGTTGCTTTCTGCATTTTACTTTTCTGTTAGGTTTCAAGTGTCTTTCACTATTGTTCTGCTGAGTTACTGAGGTCAAGATTGTTTGTCAAAGGTATTTTTTAAGTCTTTGAGTGACCCTATGCCCAATGGATATGCTTCAGGCAACTAGTCTGATGTTTAGCAGGCAAACATATAGCAGATGTCACCAAAGATGTTACCTAAATTTTACTACTAGCTCAATTAGGTTACATTATGAGTGGAGGAAAATGTGGCTCCCACAAGGGTTGAGCCTAGCTCATAGACCTTATAGAACATTTCAGACCACAGCTGTCTAGAGCAATAATAGTCATCAGGAAGGCAACCATAGAGACCTTGCACAATGAAGACAACAAGACAATAGTCACGTGTTTTCACTATATCTAGAAAAGTATGATCTGGGTTCTTGAGATTTTGGAAAAAAATTAGGAAACAAGAATAAGAAAAAACCCAATAAATTTCTCGTGAACCCAATTTATAGATTTTGAGAACTTTTCACCAGTCCTAAGGCAATTTTTTCATTTTCAGATTAAAATCTCTGTTAAGGGAAGAACCAACCAACAAAGCTAGAGGTGGCAGCGATACACAGGAAGGATAAAAATTAGTCATAAGAGTAGTTAACAGTCCTTGAATGCCTGAAAGTAGTCATATTATCACTGTCCAAATCAGTCCCAAAAAATTAGTCATAAGAGTGACTGTTCCCAGCATCAAAACCAGTAAAATTCACGACCTCAAAGGACCAAAAAATTTGCTAAGTTAGAAAACAAAAGGTTCAAAGGTTCAAAGGTTTGAAGGTGAAAGGTTCAAAGGTTCAAAGGTTCAAAGGACCAAAATTTTTGCCAAGTTCAAATAGCAAAAGGTTAAAAGGTTCAAAGGTTTGAAGGTTCAAAGGTTCAAAGGTTTGAAGTTTTGAACAACAAAAGGTTAAAAGGTTAAAAGGTTCGAAGGTTCTAAGGTTCAAAGGTTTGAAGGTTCGAAGTTTCGAACAACAAAAGGTTAAAAGGTTCGAAGGTTTGAAGGTTTGAAAGTTTCGAACAACAAAAGGTTCGAAGGTTCAAAGATCTATTCGCCAAACTTAGAAAAAGTTTAGAAGTTCAATTTTTGATCTATTGTCCATTTCCACTATGCGCTCCTCATCAAATTAAATGTTATGTCATAAATGTCATTATTTTCTACATGAGTTTGTATAAATTTTGAATTGTAAAACATTAACTAAGGTGATGTAGTTATAAATCACTTAGTCAATGATAAATGAATGCAAAAATTATGTATTTATGTCATTTATTATGAAAATATCAAACATTTATGATGTTGCAGGGGAGTTATTGCATAGATTTGACTTATTTTCATGGCCTTAAAGATCATTTAAAGGCATTCAAAGACATTTTCAAGTGCCTTTATTATAGTTGATGGCATGACTTGACCATTTCTGCATTAGGAACCCATTTTGGAGATCTTTGGACAGATATTTTGGGGATATTTATGACACCCACGAAAATGGAGAGAGCTGATCTTTATCTGATTACAGCTATTTTTGGAGAGTATATAGTCATTCATTTGACTCTTTGTAAGCAGTTCTTTCCATATACATTCTGGAGTTAGTGATTTTTTCTGGATCCTACTCAGTTTGAGTATGTTTTGTAACTCTTTGGGCATATGAAATACAGAGAATACCTTGGATACCATTGACAGTCAGATTTTGCCTTCTTGTCTTGCAGTATTGGGTGTTATTAAGTTTTGAATAGGTCATTTGTGAGGTAATTTATTTCCTTGTGATTGTCTTATGTTTTTCAATACCCTTTTTTAGCAGAAGCTGTGTTTATGCAGGTTGCAAACTGTGTCTTAGAGTGTTATAAGACTTAAAATTGTGAAGTTTAACTTCCTTTTTTTGAAGATTTTAATGCAGTTAGGCCTCTTTATGAAGTGCTTTTGCAAACATTTAGTGATAAGTTGTGCAAGTTTTTATTTTCTGTTGTCTGTGGCCAAGTGTATGCAGGTTTGAGTTTCATTTTACCTTATCAAGTTTGGTGAATCACCCTTTATTTTCAAGTTTTCTAGTTTTATCTTTCATTTTTAAAAGCACTCCTTTTTCCTCTGCAAATCCAGTAGATTTTAGGTGATAACCAGCTAGGAAGCTAGCCTTCTCCGGAGGTTCTTTCCAACATAGGTGACCCACAGACCTGGAAAGATCCTATGTTTCTCCATATTGCCAAGTTTTACAACTCAGCAAATATGAGAGACAACAGTTATAACAACCAATTATGGATCAGAAGCATATCAACTAGCAACAAGTGAGGAAAAACCTCTGGATGAGCCTATGAACATCATGCATCTTAAGAAATTTTACGCCTGACTCATCAAATATCCCAAGTAAAAAATAAAGAAATTATAAAAATAAAAAAAGTGAGTGCAATAAAGTCATCCAATGGTGAAAACCACTTCGGTGACACCTTGGATAAGTATCATGGTGAAAACCTATCTTAGGCACCATGCGTAGTGGCCACATCCACCATCCACTAAGTCCTTGTTCACATAGCCAATCTGTACTTCAACCTCTATCATTTCATACCTAACACATCATGGATTGATATTGCAGAACATTAAGTGTCAAAATCCCTCCCATCATGACCCGTCATCACCATTCCATGCTAAAGGCCTTGAGGAATTGGATCTTTGTATGCATATTATCAACCCCTTGTACATCTAAACATCCATAAAAAGACAAAAACATTCAAATATCTAGAAAAAACACAAAAACATCCAAATATCTAGAAAAACACAAAAACATCCAAATAACCCAAAAAAACCAAAAAAATTAAAACATCTCAAAAATCTCAAAGCAATAAATATAGGGACACCATGTTAGAGCGATTGAGATTAAACAAAGATGGCAAAAACAACACACTTGATCAACCATTCCAAATCACCATACAACCATTTAATCTCAAGCCTATCCATCATCACAACCCATGACTTAGGATATATTGTTCCCACAATAGGTATGGTCCAATCACATCTATCCACACTCTTGACAAGAGAATCAATGGCTATTGGTGAGTCTGTCAGTTGGTATTTTATTTTTGATTTATCCTTACCTATCCTATGCTTATTCAAAAGTACCACCTTGATCTTCCATATCTTGGTGTGTAAATTGGATGATATAGGATGAGGTATGAGTCATTTGTTGTTGTATGCCATGTTTGTTGGATATTCTTATTACTTTAGCTAGTATTAATATCTTGTACGTGATGAGATAGGTTTTTGCATACCATTGCTCCTTTGTATCTAAGGCTTATACCTTCTATGTATTAGGACTTTAGTGCTCTAAGTTTTCTCACCCACGTCTAGACAAGATTGTACTAAGTTGGGCATGCCTAAGAACACCCTTTTGTTTGAGCGTCAAGTCCATGGAAACACGAGATATATATCATCACCCTGGTCCTTTATACCTTGGTGAAAATATCCTCTTTGCTATCATAAACTTAGGATTGCTCTAAAACATACCAGCACAATGTCCACCCTTAACCAATTTATCCAATCTATCCTATACACAAATCAATCCATCATCCCCTACCTGTATCTTCAAAAAGGTAAGGATTCACAATACCCCCCCCCCCCCCCCCCCAACATATCCACCCAACCACTGAACAAACTTCCCCACTAGACCTATACCCACCAAATCATGTGTGGTTTTTATAGAACTGATGTTAACATCATGATCCACATCAAATATCCATAAATCAAAGTACATCCATAAGACATATAATCCATATCATAATCCTCAAATGCATCCATAAACATAAATTGAACATCATCATAAACACCTGATCCACAACACAAATCATAACATAAACCATAACATCATCTATTATCCATAATCCATCACATATATCCATAAAAACATGAAACCATAACATAATATAACCCATACATCCATCACATAAAACTATAATCATACATCATGTAGCATATATCATAAACCACATCATAAAACACATGATCACATCATATAGGCCACCAACAAATATATACATCCATTTCATATATACATAATTGGTCATGATATAAAAATGTGCCCAAAGGGCCAAATCTATAAAATGTCTACAATACATAAGCCCGCAGGCATATACAATATCACTAAACTGAACTCCCCTTATGAGAAAGAGTGGGAGAATGAGGCGATGGTGACTGTGGTGCTGTGGAAGGCCCCACCCCTATAGTCCCTAGCATGACAACCGGTGGAGGCTGCCTAACTGCCCCTATACCCCCTAGTGTCACAACTGGTGGAGGCATCGTCTAGGGAGGATGTCTGAATGGCCCTGTCACTGATGGTGTTCATGTCCTCAAGGACTTGCTCACCCTTGTCTGGCTTTGTTGGTTATAGCTAGCTGCCCTCTGATCTGCTAGTACCACCACATGATATAAGGAACGGTGGTACTCCACCTGCCCTGTAGCTATGGCCAAATATCCTTGCACACGAGTGTAGTCACCCCGCATCCATGCCATCCCACTACTATCCACCAGCCTCTACAACAACCACACTTACTGCTGTAGCTAGGATACCTGTGTGCTGGCTCTCTACCTCATAGTATCGACACTCTGATGAAGTACTCTCTCCCCATCTTGCTCCACTGATACCCTCACCACCTCCTCCTCCAAGCTCACCACTTGAGCCCTCAAGGTATCCATGTTGAATGTACAAGACAACTGAGAGGGGGGGTGAATCAGTTGTATCAAAAATTTCAAACCCTCGCAAACATTTAGATCCACATTAACCTTTAAATATGTTATGATGAATAAGCATGAAAAGAAAATAAATGAAACTAAATCATAACAACATTAGATTTTACGTGGAAAACCCTAAAAGGGAAAAACCACAGTGAGGATTATCTCACAATATAATGTAGTAGCAATATCGAATTACAAAAGGCTCACTACCCAAATGAAAGAATGCTCACTGTAGGTGGACTCACTGTCCACTAAGAAAGAAAGAAAGAAGAGAAGGGTGGCTCACTGCCAGGATTTGAACTGATATGATTGCATCTAACTTATGCATGAGGTTCAGTTCTAATGAAGCTCAATATATACCACAATACAATATCTTCACAATATCACTGAAAATAGTAGACACCTTTTGCTCACTGCATCCAGTAGCCTAACACATGAAAGATCTCACTACATTGATCAAATTCACATCACAAACATCATATCCCTCATGTACACCTCAATCCATGAATTCTTGACACTTATTTATACGACCATCAATCATGAAAATAATCTCCATGGTTGACAACACATCATAACTCATAAAATTTAAATTAGGTCTAGACCTAAATGTCCTGGCGGAGGAAATGAATGAATGCAAACCACATCACACCATAGCATGGACCTAAATCCACTCTTACACACTTCACAAAGCTTTCACATTCACCAAAGCATGATCACAAATAGTGTAAACAACCAAGTCATCCAAAATTGAGTTAACACTATGAACTTTTAAGCACACACTTCCTCAAAGGTAAACACACCTTGCGGATCTTGCACAAAGTCTTAACACAATCTAGAAACATCCACAAACATGTTGAAGTCAGCTAAAAACCAACAAATTCAACTACAACAACTTTCACCTGAAGAAAGTTCACAACCTGCTTACAAACACTGTCAAACTCTGCTATAAAAGAAATGACTTTCCAGAGCATCAAATCACAAACCACTTGAACTAAAGAAAGATATAGACCTTATAAGCACACATCCAAAACCAAAACACCTGAAACCACTCGGTGGAGAAGTGCGGAGCAAAAAAATTTCTCCTAGACACCTTTGTAAATAGTGTCAAACACTATTCTCAAACTAGTGAACATAACTTTCACTGCATGATGATCTGGAGCACCAAATTTTGAATTTAGTATCTTCAAACACTTCTAAACTACATATCCAATCCACACACTTAGATCTTCAACACAAAATAAACGTGGAGCAAAAACTCAAATAGTACTCTGTAAGCCAGAAGACTTCTTCATCACAGTGTTTCCATAAGTATTCAAATTTTC
The DNA here is from genome assembly GCA_027924645.1 of Cunninghamia lanceolata. NCBI lineage: Eukaryota > Viridiplantae > Streptophyta > Pinopsida > Cupressales > Cupressaceae > Cunninghamia > Cunninghamia lanceolata. Next base: position 12,573,192 of record BSBN01000584.1, on the reverse strand, counting down.
TCAAAAGCACTTGGAAACCCAACAATAGAAGCATATCCTCAACATCTTCAGCACCTCTACAAAGCAACCAAATCACCTTTAGCAAGACAACTTAATCAAACATGATGAAGGGGGTAAATCACACAACACACAACAACAAAAATTACACACAAAAATAGAACTTTATTTATTGATTTGGACAACTTATTACATTACAGAAGCTCAAATACAATTAGAGGAATCAACCCTCCACAGGTTGCAACACATTACAGCTTCCTCTCATAAGACTCTGGAATCATCTGCCATCTATAACCCCAAATCAGCTAGGGTTTCTATTTTCCCGCCTATTCTTGCTCTACACTTTCCCCCTTAACTCTACTACCACCTAGGGTTCCCAAAAATGGTTATTAATAGCCTTTTTGGCGGCCAACAACCTAATTTCAAAATTTGCATCTCCCTCCAAAAATAGGTCAACTTTCGGGAGCCATAACTTTTGATCCAGGTGTCTGATTGATGAACTATTTTATGCATCAGAAAGCTTGCGGAGTGCTCTACATGCTAAGAACTAGCTCTGCTAGTTCTGGCCATTTTTGGGCCTGTACAGGGCCGTTTAGTGCGTCAAACCTGAGTTTGAATAATTTTTAGGCATTTTTCAGGAAACAGAAACTTTAATATCTTTCAACTCGCAAATGATCTTTGCGTGATTCCTTCACCAAAGGTCTTATTTTTCAGTTATGAAACTTCCTGTAAATTTTCACTTCATTCTGTGCCCAAATGCAAACTTTCTAAAATTAACAGGTTGCTATTTTTAGTAGTTTAGAAAATCTGAAAGTTCTACATCATTATTCAAGCGATTATGGAACCAGAATCACAAATTTTGAAAATAAATGGAAAGAACATCAACAATTTTGAAACACATCTTTTTTTTGGGTGATGCAAGATTACCCTTACACCATTGGATGCTCCTACATTAAAACAACAACCTCATTAGAAGACACACCTGACACCAATGATAACAAAAGCATGTTGACATCAATGACAACACCAATTAGCACATACTTGCAACAATCCATGTCCCCTCCAACTTGTGCATCCACCCTGGGACGTACTCGATGCCCCCTACCTGGTCCCCCTACTATAACAGATGCCAAAATATATATCTGGTCCCCCTCATCACTACCACCACCACCACCTCCATCATCCCCATGCCCTACATCATCATTCTCTCCATCATCCTCATCCTCACTATCTATCTCCACTACCACCAGATGACCCTTTGGAATAGTCAGTCGAATAGGCCTAAATCTCACCCACAAAGCATCATACTCCAGAGTTGTGCCCGCACCTACCACAATTGACCCCCAGTCCCAAGCCACTACCACCAACTACTGAAACTCTACAATCACCATGGCTACATCTAGTCCTGCTCCCCATCATCCAGTCTTTTGCCTCACCTGAGTAAAAACTGCCTCTACCTGAGGCACATCCTATCATAAACTAAACTGCCATAGTACCCTCTTAGGGAGGTACCTATCCAAGATATGCTTGGTCCTGCCAATCAAGTACCAAGGCTATTAGTTAAATGGTAAGTGAAAATCATCGTTGATCCACATCTCACAGCCTATCCATGGCTGGCTTACCACTATCACCAAATCATCAAAGACACGCCTATAGTACCGCCACCCTCCCATCACCTGACGCACCAATATACCTCTATACCCATATACATACGACATATACTATGGCTGTACTTGTAAGAACTATGCTCAAGTAACCACATTATGCTCCCAAGCTCAAATGTGGAGGATCACTCCACAACAAACACTCGCCTCACATAGATATACTATTAGGTAAATATCATGGTATAATTGGGCTAGTAGACATGCCCCCACACATATACCATGCTCCATGTCATCATCTACTCCAAAACATCCCCCCACCCCATAGGGAATCCACGCAATTACCGATCTGGTAGCAATAACCCAGCTATAACTCCACAAGTGTATAGCTCCAAACCTCCCAATACCCCCATAACATCCCTCCATAAAATCTCCTTCCCTGACTAGTTTGTAGGGACATGGGCAAGGGCAAACACACAATGCAGCACCGCCAATCCACCAGCCTAATCATACACCACCCGCTCACCATAGATGGGAATCCAAAAAATCCTCCAAATGTCCTAAAGGGTGATCATAATCTCCCCAAATGAGTAGCTCTCGCTATGCCAATGCTCTATCAAAGCTGTCATCATGGCTCGATTGGCTTGAATGTATGACATCTCCAAAATGTACATCAAGCCGATCACCCTCAATCGGCCACACTCCACTTGCATCAATCCAACCCTCAATGATAGTGCTAGTGGTCAGTACTCCCTTGACTGGAGTGAAGATCCTGAACCTGTCAAGCCATCAAGTTAAACTTTTTTTTATAAATTGCACAAAAGCACTAAACCTTCTTGATAAAGTGCTAATAGACACTAAAGCAATAACAATCTTTGCCAAAGCGCCAAACTGTACTTAGGTGCTAATAAATAGACCACAAGCACCATTCAACTCACTTGCACTAATAAATCAACCCTTAGCGCCATTCTAGACGAAAGCACTAGCCCATTCAGTGCAAACACCATTTCTGATGCAAGCACTACACTACTTTACGCTAGTGCCATTCCGGATACAAGTGCTAACCTTTTTACCGCAAGCGTCATTCTGGATGAAGGCACTATTCCCTTTTATGCTAGCACCATTCTGGACACAAGCACTACTTTCCTTAATGCAAGTGCTTAACTAGCTACATGCACTAAAAATTGTAGGGTTGGTGCTAACCTAACCCCAAGCACTACTTTGCCTATCCTAAGTGCTAAAATGACATTGACGCCTTTTGTTTGCATCGAAAGCATTGAATGAGATGCAGGCACTAATCACCTGACCCCTAGTGCTACGCACTTGCACCTAGGCACTATGACACCTAACCTACCCACATTCAACTCCTAAAATAACCTAAAACTTGAAATCAACATGTTGTGATGTTCACAACACGCCCCATTTTACCTTTCAGGAAAATAAGGACCTTTTTATTGCTTTTACTTGTTTGGCAGTATGGGTAAAATGTCTTTGGTTCTTGAAACTCAAGATGCATAGTGCTTGGTGAAAAATAGTTGCTATTAATGAAATCTGTGTTAAAATTCAGCTAGAGTTGCTTTTTCAATGGTTCAAAAATTTTGCATATTTCGAGGGTTATGTCAAATTTTGTGAAAAGTCAACGCTAGACTGTTTGGTCAAAATGTATCACATATACATTATCGTTTGCATGTATCTTATATACTGTGTTTTCCGGCCTATTGGGTTATGGTATACACCTTGTTTAAATCCTGTTTTATGTTTGTATCTTAAGCAGTCAAAACATGTGGATGCAAATTTGGACCCGATAGCTTTTTATGGTGTGCTTTATAATGGTATAAGTCTATACTTGTATTTGTATATTACAATGCATGTATCATATATGCAAATTCAAAATATGCATTGACAGATGTCAAAGGAGGTTTAAAATTAGCATATAAGCTCGTGTGCATATCATTTGTATGGTTAATACATTGTGTAATAGCCTAAAATTGGCACAGGTCGAATTAAATAAATATTCGGATATTTATCTTAATTCTTATTTTCTTCTGTCAATTAAATAAATATTCAAGGTTTATTTGATTGGTTCATTATCTTACAAAATCCCTAAATTCTTCTAATGTCTCAAATCCTAAATCCACCTCATAAAATCCACCTCATCAATCCACCTCATCCTTCCACCTCACCATGTTGCACATATAATTAAATATTCTTAATATCAATGTCCCCCATTATTCTCCACCAAATTGAATTCTAAATTCAATGTTCCCCATTATTCTCCACCAAATTGAATTCTAAATTCAATGTTCCCTATTATCCTCCACCAATTGAATTCTTAATTCAATTATTCCCCATTATCCTCCACCATGGATTCTTAATCCAATTGTCATAACTCACTATCCTCCACCAAGGATTCTTGATCCAATTGTCATAACTCACTATCCTCCACAAGGATTCTTAATCCAATTGTCATAACTCACTATCCTCCACCAATGATTCTTAATTCAATTGTCATAACTCACTATCCTCCACTCTGAATTTTTAATTCATCCATTATGAATTAAAGATTCACAAATAATGAGGACCATTGATCTCATCAGTTGATCCTCACCCTCCATTGTATTTTCAAAGGATCTATAAATAGAACCCTCTTCTAAGCCATTTGGGAGACTTCTTCTGGCATCCTTACTATGCCCAAATTCCTCTAGGGAATCTTCTTCTTCTTCTCAATTCTCTTCTTCATACCATCGTAATGCAGAAATCATCCTAGCCGTCCCATATCAACACAACATATATCACATAGCCATTTCTCCTTGTCATCTTGAGGATTCAAAGCAAGGAAGCAAGCTCCCTGAGGGCCAACCTTCATCATTCAAGATCAAGAAAGAATAGGCGACCATTAATGAAATATGCAAATAACAAGCTTGAATAAATAAGCATAAAACTCACAAAACCTGTTACTCTGCAGCTTCCATTGTTCGCCTATCTTTTGATCCTTACACGGCCTTGGATACATACCCCAAGCTGCACAAACTTAAGATGTTGGTACTTCCTCCACTCCTCCTAAGTCTACCACTTTCCATCGTAAACACTATCATATCCCCAAAACATATGTCACCATTCCACCTCCATCATCCTACACATCCCACAAGCATGTGACCATACACCTTCCACCATCCAATCTCCCTCCGCTACTTCCAACTCCTAATATCCCACCATCCAATCTCCCTCTGCTACTTCCAACTCCTAACATCCCCCCATGCCATTTACCACCACTGCTTCCAACACCTTATCCATCCATCTATAAATCCTCTAAATACCCCAATCATGGCCGACAAATGCACATATGGTCTAAACAAGGAGCTTTCACCAACCTCACTTCTACCATCCCACGGGGATTCAATGACAAATATGTGGATGCCTCTACCTATAAAGTCAAAAATCCTAAGAGTCCTCATGACCTAGGATATAAAAGACAAGAATCAAAGAATTATCCATGTCAAAAGCTGCATGTCCCCATACACCTCAATGCCAAACTAAACAAGGTGTGGACCCCCAAGCAACAAATGATTACTCCAAAAGTTGCGCAACAGCTGCATACACCCATACACCTCAATGCCAAATTGAAAATGGTGTGGGTCCCCAATCAACAAATGATTATTCCAAAAGTTGTGCAAAAGCTGCATACACCCGTACACCTCAATGCCAAATTGAAAAAGGTGTGGGTTCCCAAGCAACAAATGATTAATCCAAAAGCTGCACAAAAGCTGTATACACCCAAACCCATACCTCCACAGGTACTATCTAAAAGCAAAAGGGTTTGGGTACCTAAGAAAAAATCCATCAAGATACATGAGGCATCCACCTCTCAAGAATCTCAACCATCCACTTTCTCCCATGCCATCCACAAGTTTGAAATTCTTCCATCCCACATGGCAAACAAAAATCAGAAAAATCCTAAGTCTATGTGGGTCCATAAATTCCTAAATCATTCATCCACAAGCAAAAGTCTCCGTTGCCTCCTACACTACTTTCCCATCACCAGCTTCAATGTTTACCATGGTATGTGCAATCGTTGGTCATGATTCCCTTCCGTTCCACAACATTTTCATATACCTCCATCTCCCCTTCCTTCTACTATTATCCTACATATCTTCCTCATCCTATTCCTACGGTCCGTGCTTTTGCATAAGCCTTCCCTCCATATTCTGCATCATAATACACTATCTACCTACGCCATATCACTTTCATACGATCCCCTACCAACATCTGTGAGAACACTTGACATGGTCCATTCGACAGTATCTACCTAGCGGGACTATCACCTTTCAAGGAACTCTATACTTGAGTCTTTCCATATCCACCTTCTCCTATCTACATATTCAAAAAAAAAAAAATGAAAAAAGTAAAGAGAAATCCCTTCGTCCAATGGTGAAAACTTGGCACACAGGCGCCTTGGATAAGTATCGTGATGAAAACCTGGCAAACAGGCGTCATGTGTAAAGTTGATCTTCTATGTCACCTACACTTGGGGGCACCTTGTCTCATCGGCATATCACTCTTCTCCTACCAGTTTCCTTTCATACCATTTCCTATCCTGTCCCGTCCATCCATCCAATCTTCCTTTCCTCTATTATTTGGTCTTGATAAAGATTGGGGGCACAATGTTGACAAATGTTCTAGATGTCTCTTGACATACCTTATCCCTCCACACCAGGCAAACCCTTCATTATCCTCTCATCCTCCTATCATCATTAGCATTATCATGAACAATCCTATGTATTCTACCCACAATGGGGCATGTTACACTTATGCGACATAGTCTTTGGAGATCACATCCTTGGTTCCTTCTACCTGACCATCCGTATCTACTATCACCCATACATCTACATATCCGTGGTGGTTCTTGGTCATCAGTATTGTTTGTTCCATATCTATTCCATGTCATGTCTCTTTTTGTTCCATATCTGATCCATAATCGTGTCTTATTTGATCCATATTTGATCCATGTATGTTCCATATCATGTCTCATCCGATCCATATCTTGAGTCCATTAGGGTTCTTGTCGAACTACGCTACCTCTGCATTGTCACGTAGGCAAGGCCATTATCAATGTGCCCCCAAGGCTCTACTTCCCTGTCCATGTCATATCTTGTCATCTATCCTCTATTACATCCATGGTCCACGTCCCCGAACTACGCTGCCTCTGCGTTGTTACGTAGGCAAGGCCATTATCAATGCACCCTTGAGGCTCCACTTTCCCTATTCATCCCATGTCTAGTCCTTCTATCTGTCTGAGTCCGCTCCGCTTCCCCATCCGTCCCATTTCTTGTCATCTTTCTTGTTGTCTTTCTTCTAGTCCATCCATGTCTTGTCATCCATCCCACCAATAAGGATTGTGATACCTTTTGCTAGACAAACAAGAGCAACAAAGTCCGCTTCCAAACAAAAATCCCTCATCATCTTCAATTGATACACAGTTGTGCATCCAGAAACTCACAAGTTAATTGAGCTACCATTTGTCAATGTCTTCCGAGACCTCTTTGATGTGCACCGTTCAAACATCAGATAAAGACCCAGAGGAAGCTAAAATGGACCTAGGAGGTTCTTTACCTCGAAAAAGATGTATACGAAGCTCCTCATTTCTATATTCCAATTTACGCATAAATTCACAACTTTCTCTGTCCTCTATGCACTCTTTACAGATCTCTGGTTGTGTTCTTAGAGTATGGATTTCACTCATCTTACACTCCTGATCATCAACATTTAAGTCCTCCTCTATTATTGGCACTCCCTTGCAGCTTCCATAAATATCATTTGCTTCAGAATTACATCCAAACAAAAATCTTGACGAAAAACATCAATCTATCCAAGGCAAAACAGAGCACCATACTGAAACACTCAAGCTAAATCTCATATCAATTATGGCAAGAAACAAACACATCTAATGCTAGAACGTTTTGTGTTGGTTAGATTAAGAGTCTTGATTTATGCTATCATGCCTTTCTATGCTACTCGAGGATGCCAAAAGCTAGAGATGCTAGGATGGGGGCATGATTATTTTCTTTGTCTGCTGATTGTGGATCAAACTTTAGTAATGTGATGACTTTTGTCTAAGGACATGATCGACAAAAGATCATCGAGGACTCCAAGGTCTAAACATGAACAGGGGCAATCCTTGTTTGTTGAAAAATCCATGTAAGTAATACTCAGGTCATCTCGGTTCAATTGTACCTAGATGCTTGTATTTTCTTACAACATAATAAAGCCCAATGATGAAAGTGCTTCAAAATACTTGGTATATCAAGATGACAAATATCCATATCCATATCCATACCATATCCAATCACATCTCATATCCATACCATATCCGTACCGATATCCATATCCATACCGTATCCAATTGCAAGTCTATCTTTAATCCATGCTAATCAAGTCAAGTCAATCTTGTCAGATGATCCAATCACAATCAGTGGTCTTGATCCTTGTCCGGTCGTAAACCAATTCAATCAATTAATCAGTCAATTATCTTAGATAGGATGTTGCATTATCGAAACCAGACCAACACATGAGTCTTACATGACATGCTTCATTTCCTAAAACCAGACACTATCCTTCGTGTTGCTCTAGGGATATATCATTCCCTGCCATGACAACACTATCGTATCAAATGTCTTAGACAGGATGTTATATTGTCAAAATGAGACCCGGAGTCTTATACGACATATTTCATTCCTAAAACCAGACATCATCAATCCATATCCTTGGTTTACCACTCGACAGGGGCAATACCTTGCTTGTGCTTGTGTCATTTGTGCATACTTGCTTACTTGCTTGTGCGTGTCATCTGTTTATCTTGCATTCCATATCATTCATCCCTTTCTTCTGCATTCAACCATTTCATTCCTGTCAACATATCTTATCGTGAGATTGTCCGTCTCATGCCTGCCGCCTCCTCCTCATCCAATCTCCCGAGGGGGCATCCTATCATCATAACCTGTACTAGGGCCAAACTGGGGCATGCATCATTATCAGACTATTTATTATTTGAAACAATGTGATAAAACACATTGCTTCAAAGGGGCAAAATGTAATAGCCTAAAATTGGCACAGGTTGAATTAAGTAAATATTCAGATATTTATCTTAATTCTTATTTTCTTTTGTCAATTAAATAAATATTCAAGGTTTATTTGATTGGTTCATTATCTTACAAAATCCCTAAATTCTTCTAATGTCTCAAATCCTAAATCCACCTCATCAATCCACCTTATCCTTCCATATCATCCCTTCCACCTCACCATGTTGCACATATAATTAAATATTCTTAATATTTAATTAGCTAATATCCTCCAAAATTCAAAATTGAATTCTAAATTCAATGTCCCCCATTATTCTCCACCAAATTGAATTCTAAATTCAATGTTCCCCAGTATCCTCCACTCTGAATTTTTAATTCAATTGTCATAACCCATTGTCCCCCACTCTGAATTTTTAATTCAATTATCATAACCCATTGTCCCCCACTCTGAATTGTTAATTCAATTGTCATAACCTAGTGTCCCCCACTCTGAATTTTTAATTCAATTATCATAACTCACTATCCTCCACTCTGAATTTTTAATTCAATTGTCATACCTCACTATCCTCCACTCTGAATTTTTAATTCATCCATTATGAATTAAAGATTCACAAATAATGAGGGCCATTGATCTCATCTTTTGATCCTCACCCTCCATTCTATTTTCAGAAAATCTATAAATGGAACCCTCTTCTAAGCCATTTAGGAGACCTTCTTCTGGCATCCTTACTATGCCAAAATTCCTCTAGGGAATCTTCTTCTTCATACCATCGTAATGTAGAAAATCATATCACATAGCCATTTCTACTTGTCATCTTGAAAAATCGAAGCAAGGAAGCAAGCTCCCTGAGGGCCAAACTTCATCATTCAGGATCGAGGAAGAATAGGCAAACAACAGAAGCTTTGAAACAGGGAAGGTTTGCATTGTTATTCAGTTGCTTCATTTCCTTTTATCTTTCTTGTTTTCATTATTCTGTTGATTGTTTGGGTTTAATATTGTCATTATTGATTTATCTCATTTTCCCATTCACACATTGCTAATAGTATACTTTCTTATACAAATACATAAGCGAACCCGAAAGAAAATTCAATTGAGTTTAGAAAGAGGAAGTGAGCAGTTATATTTGTATGTATCTTTATCTGTATAAATGCATGTATCTAATATGTAGATACAAGTCTGGACGCGATTGAGGAGTTTTAACTTTGTAAACTTTAGGTGGGGTCCGCATTTATATGTTGAGATGCATGTATAAAATATACAAAAGAGCAGGATGCAATCGCGGATGTGAAATTGTGATTAAATTGTGAAATAAAGGGGCATTTTTGTATAATGAAAGGTGGAAAAGTCAACATCGTGTCCGCGTGTTAGAAAGTGTAAATGTGCGATATACAAAAGGTGATACAAACTAAAATATATACAAGACTGGATCCGAAGGTAATTCCAATTTGTTTTGTAAACTCGATGGAGTCTGCGTTTGTATGTTTTGGCAATTGTATAAGATATACATAAGCATATACAAGAAAATATCTAAAATGAATAGGAGAGAAAATTACAAATGCATAAAGATATCTTGCGCATGCTTTGAGATACAAAAGTGAACTTAACATCGAAAAGGGCATTAAGTTGAAATGTTTGCAATGACGTCATCACCTCTTTTCTGCATATTGGTAAAAGTGCATGCATATGCATATACAAATGCAAAAAAGTGCAAAGAGTGGACATATACAAAATTCTAAATATGCATTGAATGGTAAAATAAAGTGAAAATCAAATTGCATATGTTGTTTGCAATATTTAATGCATATCTACCATAGGAAATACCTAATTTCAAGGAGGAGTAAATAGGAATTTCAATTATGCTAATTTCACAATTGCATCTAGAATTCAGTTGCAGAGTACTCCACAGGGCTAAAGCGAACAACTGGGTGAATCGTGATTCAAAGGCAGTTGTAGTGAGCTTGAACGGTAAAGTCTCTGGCAAATAGTGTAAAAGTCAATGATTGCAATCCAGGTATGTACCTAAAATTCCTACTTATGATTAACGGAATGTAATTATGGTAAATTTTGTAGTAATTACAGTAAGATAATAGAAATGGTTTAAAATTGGTTAATTGCTGGGATTAATCGTAAAGCTTAAACACAATAGGGTAGCCATACATGATTCAAAAAAGAGAAAGAGAAAAAAACTTAGGGTAAAACATCGATGGTAAATATGTATGGTAAAACCCTAGAAAATGTGAATGTGGTTGTAAAAGGAATATGTTTCTTGAGAGGATGCCACCTAAAGGAAAGAAAACTGAGAAGACAATTAAGAAAGGAGTAAAGAAAGATATGAGGAAAGAGGTGGTCAAGGAAGAATTTCCACGCAAGGGGTTTAATTCATAGATCTACTCTATAGGAGGAAGGGCAATTAATACTAAAATCGAGGATTTTGATTCTTCCATACTATTGCAGAAAATTAGAGCACCTGGAGCATCTCTAGCATTGAAGAATCTGATGGATGTGGGATTGTTTAATGCTACTGGATTCCCACTCGTGATGGAAGCTAGGGATTTACTTGTTGAGTGCATTCAGAAATGTGACATGAACTCTAGAAAAATGAAGCACAATGGTGTTATCTATGAGGATCTATCAGTAGAAGGAATAGCTGAAACATTTGGTCTGAAAATTACTGATAAAATGATGGAAATAGATGTAGAAAAGTACACAGCTAACTTTAGAGAAAATGAAGCATCTTGCAAGAGTACAATATTTTATGGATGGTACCCTCAGGATAAGAAACCAAAGGCAACAACTAGAGTTCCAAAACATTTGTACAGGATCGACTTCAAAGAAGATATTTAAATAATGATCACACTGTTAAGTAGACTAAGGGGCCTTGTAGAGGCAAGTCAATTTGAGCCGTGGATGTTTTCCATAATCCAATTTATTAGAGAAGAAAAAGGAACAATTCACTGGGCTCAAGATATCAGCAATGCTATTTTTGCATAGATTATGAGATGGAATAAGCAGAGGAGTTTCTTTATGTCATCATATGTAGTATACTCATGTATGGCAAAGATGTAATTGGGAGGAATACCAAGGGTTGGTACACTAGGAAATGGTCTAGGGCAAATGTTGGTATATGATCATTACCGAGACCTACAAGAAAAGAATGTGATGCAAAATTACATAAGGGTAAATTATGTGTTCTATACATACCTAGTGAGAACATTGACAAGGGATAGATATAAGAGGTTATTAGAAGAAGCACAGAATGCTATCAATTTGCATAGTGCATGGTATATTCAATTCCCTACATTTACTTACATCAAAATAGAGGGATTTGTGAGGCCTAATTTTTCATTCCCTTACATTGGACTATCATTTACTATTGATGATACGTTTAGACTTGTGGGACTGTTGATCTTGAATTCCCAAACTATTAGACTTTATGCTGTATGTGGATTGTTATGCTTAGTATGTTTATGATGTGTTTAGACTTGGATATTGCTTTACTAATGATGTTAGATAGATGGTTTATATTATGATGTTATGGGAAAACTAATTGGGTGATGTTAGTTAGAAATTTGTTTTGTGATTCAACCTTGGGAATGGATGTTTGAAATGCAGAATTTAGAATCTCATTGTAATGTGATTTACTTTATGCTTATATGAACTTGTGATATTTTATGAGAGTGTATATTTCAGTTTGCTTCGGCTATTATATATATGTGGAATTAACTTTTCAATTAAGTGCGCAGATATTTCTAACAAGCCACAGAAATTGGAGATCATCCCACACACGATGATGTTTCCCTTGTGAAGCCGATCTGGTTCCACGAGGAACCAACATCAACTCTGTGCATGATGAAATTCTGTAATGTTGATTGCATGTTGTTAGTCGGGCTAAGTCTACCCCTCTTTTAGTTTGAATTCTAATTGGTGTTGTAAGAATATTGTCTTTTGAATTTCATTTTTTAAATTTTAAATTTTGAGACCCCTTTTCATGTGCTTTAACTTAACTCTTGGTGCTTAAAATGAGCTAAACTTGACCCTGGGTTGTACCCCTTGGGTCTAGGGACCTTTTTGACTTGGGTAACCCTAGGTAAACCTCCATATGGTCACTTTTAACTTCACCCTGAAGTAAAGTGACGAAATTGGAGGCATGGGAGGGAGAGGATGAGTGAATCAAACACTCAACCTCATCCTTACCTCTTCCCTAGGTTGGGGATGTCTCCAAGACCCCCCAATTGTGGAGAACTTTACTCCAAGTCTCTCTCACAATTGGTGAGGGTACCTTGGAGTTGTGTGGTCCCTCTTGGGAGGAAAGGAATGTGACACATGTGTCACCCATTCCCTCTTAATCTCCACTTTTCTCTCCCACATGTTTGAGAGAGGACAAGTGGAAGGGAGAGAGAGACTTGGGGATGGGTGAGTGACGTGTCATCACCCATTCCTTGGGTCTTGCTTGTAGTTGGGAGGAAGAGTGAGGAGGTGACAAGTGTCACTTCCCCATTCCTCAAAGTTCATGGGTTGAGCTTACTTTAATCCCACTTGGAGAAAGTTATGGGTTGTTGAATTTTTGGCAAATTTTATTGTTTTAAATTTTACTTTGGGGGCAAAAGTTAGAGAGAGTTTTGTGGCTTATGTTGGAGGAGGATTTGGAGAAGCTCTACATCAACCATCTACCAAATTGGGATTTTTAAGGTTGGTTTCAAGGCTAAGGCCTTCCCTTATGTATTTTTATTTGCTTGTGTGATGCTATGTGTGAGTTCTATTTTTTGAGTTTTTGTTTGTTGTTGTGGGGAAAATTGTAAGGGTGTTGTAAGAGCCTCTCCCACTTGGGAGAAGATGCTCAACAAGTGTGGGGTGGGGGAGGAGTGAACCTCCTCGGGGTCATTTCCTTGATTTTGTGGTGTTGTAAGCCTTGAGGGCAATATGTGGATAATTGCAATATGTGAAATGGCTTGAGAGCCAAAATGGAAGCTTTGTGGAAATGGTGTTAAAAAGCGCTGGCTTGAGGCCTTAAGAGGTATTTGTATTTGGGATATTTGTAGGAGTGGCACTCTTGAGTTGAGTTTTGTCCACTCCCCTACCCCTTTGAACTCATCCTGATTGAGTTCTTGTGTTGTGTTAACCATGGGAGTAAATTGTGTTTGGTTGTTTGAATGCCTTGTTGTGATGTGGAATGAGTTCCCAAGTGTGTGGATGACCTCCCTAGCTCAGGGATGACCCTCTTGCGGGTCTATGGTAGGGGGGAGAGAAAGATGTTGTGGCTTCTTTCCCCTTATTGTGTTAATGCAGGTTCATTGGAGCTAAGTTGTGAAGTTGGAGAAAACACCTTGTTCTTGGAGTTGATACTCTATTTCTTTTAGCTCTTGAGAGAGAGCTTGGCCTATTTAGGAGTTTGCTTCTTTGTTAGTTTTCAAAGAGAAGAGCATTGTTCTCTCTCTTGTTGTAAAAATATATTTTTAATTTTTGTGTGTAGTCTATTTACATTTGAATAGAAAGTTAAAATTTGTTGATTTTAATCTTATCATTCAAGAAAATGTTGAAGGAAGAAAGTTAGGTGTTTAAATCCATTTCATTTGTGTGTTTATTTTAATATATCAATTAGTAAAGTTGTGATTTTGTTATTGAGACAACATGAAAATTTGTATTTAGTTTCTAAGAGAAAGAAAATTAGTGGATGTTATGTTTTAGAGGTATTATTTAATTGCATTGATTCTTTCTTTAAAAAAAAAGGAAAACATTAGAAATACAATGAATAGATTTTGTTAGAAGAGTGAGTCCCTTGCCTTATAAAGATTTGATAAAACACACACACACACACACACACACACACACACATATCTTGCATATTTGTTTAAAACAGAAAATTTATAAGTGTTTAGAAGGAAAAATTATAGTTAAAAATATAAATTATATATATATATATATATATATATATATATATATATACAAATATATATATATATATATATTATGTGTAGGAGAATTAATGTATTTTTATATGTATTTAAAAAAAGAAGTAAACTGAATTTATTAAGCTGTCAAACAAAACTTAAAGATTACATTATATATACAATAGTATATATATATATTGTTTTATTTTATTATTAAATAAACTAAAATTGTGAAATTTCTGTGTGTATGTATATATATATTTATATATATTTAAAAAAACTGTTTAATGAACGACGACTATATTTTTAATAGATCGCAGGTTTCTTTTAAATGAAAGAAGGTTACATGTGGTGGGGGGGGTTCAAACCCCCCCACCGCTGCCTTATATATTGTAGTGGGAATGTGGGGAGGGGGTAGAGCTCCCACCCACATCCCACACATCCCCACATCCCCCTACCCTCTACACCTGCGGAACCCACTGTCTTTGCTGCCGCAGTCTACCATGGCTCCGCCCTCCCATTAGCGCTACAGCTCCCTCCTACCTCCGCTACTCCCCTGCTACCTCCGCTGCTCCCCTACCACCAGACCTCTGCCGCTGGTCCTCCATTAAACGCCACCGCCGTTCATTATTTGCTATGGCCCTCCTCTCCACAGTGCTGCCATCTTTGCATTGCCAAACAAAACAAACAAAAAAAAAACCTTAGGGTTTTTAGTTTTAAACAAAAAAATTTTTAAAAAAAGAAAATCCAGAGCATTTCAATACACATTAAAATAAATAAACATATATATATATATATATATATATATATATATATATATATATATATATATGCCATCATATGCATTTCATATGTGGCCACCATTAAACCTGCAACACAACCAAAAACCAAAGGCAAAATGAGAGAAAGAGAACGAAAGGAGAAGAGAAAACAAAGAGGAGAAAGTGAGAAATGAAAAGAATAGGGTTAGGGTTTTTACCCATAAGGAAATTTATTTTTTAATTGAGAGGAATTTTAGGGCTTTGCATTTTAAAATTGCCCTTATATTCTTTTCCCATTCTCTTTACTTTCCTCCTTATTGTTTTAACATTTATTTATTGAATGAGTTAGTGTGATTAATTAAATGGGTAAAACTAGATTCTTGTTGGAATATTATTATTTTTATTTGTTAGTGGATGTTAATAAATCGATAAAATCACGATTAGAAGGATTTATAATTTATTGATTTTTAATTTAAATTTTTAAAGAAAAGGATTTAATTGATTCAGTTAAATTTTTTACAGTTTAAATATTGAGAGGTATTTATTTTAAACAATTGGGTAAAGAAACCTAACTCTGCGACAACGATTTAAACCACATCGTATTTAATTAAAATTTGGTATTCTTTTTAATCATGATGGGGCAATTTAATTAACAAAATTAAATTAGACGTTGTTTTAAACCTGACTCGGAAACCTAGTAAACCTTTAAACAAAGTTAGTAAAACCTGTTTCTGAGATCTGATCTACCAAGAAATTAGGAATAATGTAAATGATGCCGAGATAACTCTGATTGATAGAAAATGTGAAGGAGAACAAATTGATCGAGCTTTGTTGAAAAATGTTTTAAATTATAGAAAACGTGAAGGAGAACAAATTGATCGAGCTTTGTTGAAAAATGTTTTAAATTTTAGAAAACGTGAAGAAGAAGAAATTGATCGGACTTTCTTGAAAAATGTTCAATTATTTTATTCAACTGATCTACCATTCATCTAGTGAGACGTAGGTAATATAAACCAAACTAGTAAACCTTTCAATCAAGATTAGTTATAGTTCAATAAACCCTAATCACGCCCGTGAGGCGTTATGCTGCCGAATTTTTTTAGAATTTAGGGTTTAGCTAGGTTAGTGGAATTTAACCCTATTTGGGATTATAATATTATTTTTTACCGAGTATCTTCATTTGATTTTTGTATTTTATCATCCTCTCATGCATTTGATTTTTGGTTATTGATTTTGGCTTACGTCAAAATCCCTCCATTCACATAAGATAACTTGGGGTTTCGATCGTTGATCCTAACCCTATTGGCGAAGTTAACCGCATCACGTTGACCCCCTAGTTGGCCTTCATTGCGATTGGTATGCACATGTGAACACATTAACCCACATTCAACTGTATTGTTTACACCTTAAGCGTAACGCCATCGAGCACGCTTACGCATGAGAGGGGGTTTCTAGGGAAGCGTAGAATTTTTTTGATATTTCATGTCATGACCACATGACAAATGTGGACATGACACATGTGATGCGTGTCATGACCGCATAGGAAATGTGGGCATGAAAAGATTTATGGGTAAACCTTTCAAATTACCAAGGTACCCAACAAACAAAATGGTGTTGTTGGAATTCACCAGGTAGATATTGAACATCTATGGTATGTACAAGGCAAAATTCAATAGAGGTAACATCAAGTTTCCCTTTGGCATTGGTAGATACCAATGTTTCAGTGAGGAGGTTGCTAAAATATCAGAGTCAAAGTTGCAACATTATGGTTTCCAAACTTTAATTTGGCTTGGGCATTTGATCCATTTAGAAGAATACAGAATTATGTTGACAAGAAATTTAGACATCAACCCCACATTGAAATTTTTTGGGTAGATTGTGATTATGAAGTAGATGTCAGGAAAAGGGCCCACCAAAGGTTAACTATTGATCAGATAAAGACACTAGGACTACTTGAAGTACCCCAAGAAATTAAAGATGATGACAAGAAAGTGTTGCACAGTAGTTATGAAGCCAAAATGGTGGTTGATGAACTTATCACAGAGCCAGAATGGAGTCAACCTGAAGAGGCTTCACTGGATAATGTATCAAGGCCAGTAATAACACATTCAGATTTATGGATAAAAGAGAAAGTAGAAGAGCTATAGGCAAAAGGAAAAATAGTTACCCATCAGGGGAAAAAAGGTAAAAAGAGAAGTTTGGAAAATGAAGATAACTTTGATGATTTCTTAAGGAGAAAGAGGTAGATAGTAGAATCTAAGATACCCAAGGCAAATATTAGAGCTAAATTGTTGGATCCCTATGCATTAGGGGTAACAATGGCTATCCCCTCAGGTACATTCACATCTATAGAGGGAGGAACATCAAGTGCATCTACCACAGTAGAGCAGATTCCCATAAAATCACCTGTAACAGCTTAGCAAACACCAACTATTCAAATTTCACCAGTAACTTAGCAAACACCCTTGGTAACAACACAAACATAGCAGGTAAAACTACAAAGGTTTATCAAAGTTAAACAAGAAATGACTGAAGAGATGTTACAGGGTGCATCCAAGGCTCAAGTATCCACAAAAGAAGATGTAGAAGTGGTGGATGTGGATAATGTTGTGGATGTTGATGATGATAAAGATGAAAGTAGTGATGATAGCCTAGCTGAGAGCAATGAGGAAGAAGATAGGCAAATACCCAAACTCATCTCATGCTAGGAGCATTCGATTTAGGATTCTCACAAAAGGAAGTGACAAATTCAGAAGTTCTAGAGGTTACTACACAAT
This sequence comes from Cunninghamia lanceolata, assembly GCA_027924645.1. Lineage (NCBI taxonomy): Eukaryota > Viridiplantae > Streptophyta > Pinopsida > Cupressales > Cupressaceae > Cunninghamia > Cunninghamia lanceolata. The sequence continues at coordinate 12,555,091 of BSBN01000584.1, read as the reverse complement.
CAACCAAGGATACAGAAATGGTTGATGTAGTTGATAATTTAGTAATTGAAGATATCATTAAGGAAGTAAAAGAAGTTGCCAAAGAGATTCTAAAAGATTAGGCAGGGAAGAAAGAAAGTGAGATTGTTGGTAATGTACAATCTCCTTAGGGAGAAAATGTACCAGTTCAGGAAAATATCCCTATAGATAGCAAGGTGGAACAGGAAAATAACAAAGATGAAGGAAAAGATACATCAGATGAAGTTCCTAATCCTGAATTGCCTCATGTAGAGGAACAATAGAATGTGGAAGTACATAATGTTCAGCGGGAGCACCAACAAGAGGATCAAAATGTTGATCAAGAGCCTCCTCAACATCATCAAGATCATCAAGAACATGAGGAAGTGATAACAGAAGAGCCTCAAGGTGAGGTGATGAATGATAAAGATGTAAATATAGGCAAGAGCATGATAGTACCATCTTAGATTGGGTCTGAGGTACACCAAGAATTAGCAGTCCAGTAGGTACCAATTGATATCAAAAGCTTACTAGGTAATGACACTGCTAAGAGAGGTAGAAGGAAAGCAAGAGTCATGTCAACAATAAAGAGAGACCCTTCTGGTACAAGAAGGATGCAGATGGTAGTTCTTCAAGTTAACAAAGAAAAAGGTGAAATAGGCCTTGAAGAGTATAATGTTATTAGTATGAATCTCGGGCATGTAAACAGGGAACAACACATTGAGGAGTTGTAAGAGATGACAAAGGTAACTACCACTAAGATGAGGAAGGACAAGTAGAAAATAGTAGAGTTGAAGGTGCACATGTCTCAATTACAACAATTTATTCCATGGATGATAGACCCAGGACAAGGCTTTCCTAAATTACCTTCAGAGTTGACAATTTTGTCTAAAGATCAAATAAGTCACATGGAAAATGAAAGACATGAGGCTAGGATATTTGAAGAATGGGTAAAGATCTTTATTTAGAAAGGGGAAGAAGTCATAAAGATTACAATTAGCAATTGGGACACTACTCTCACCGAGAAGAACAACTGTACCAATATTCTACAAAAATGCCAGTCAAGAATAAAACAGGGTAAGGATGAATTGAACAAACTAACTACCATGGAAGAGCATATGGACTCAATGGTTAATGAAGGGATCCTAACCCTAAAGGTTGCCTTTCAAGTGCCTAGATGGAGAATGCAATTGAAATTTGAAGAAGGGATACTCAGACATTGCATTCTTAGTGTTCAAGAGTTAAAGAGAACTACTTAGGACATGTTGGATAAACATGTAAGGATAGTACAACATTTGGTGGGCCATCCTTGCTCTAAGGCCCTAGTATATGATGTATCAATGACAATTAAGGAGTTAAATGATATCTTTCATCCTTGCCTTGATGACCCTATCAATAAAATGAGTGAAGATGTAACAGAGTTAATAATGGAACTAAGTGCTAAAGTCAAGAAATATCAGAAAAGAAGAGAAGATATGGAAGGTAAGGCACAGATGTTAGAGAAAAGTGTAGAAATACAGAAATACACATGGGAGGCCTCTCAAAGGACAAGCCATGTACCCATAACAGCCTTGGCCAAGATATATACAAATTATATGATAAAGAAGAAAGGAGAGCAACAGGTGGATGATACTATAGATAGTGATTGATATGCTTATTCATTATATGTTTCACTTTTCATTTTGTTATGCCTTTGTACCTATGGAAAAGTCAAATACAGAAAGTTAACCATAGAAGATTCTGTGATACTTCAAGAAGATTCTAAAGGCATCTTTGTGTTTAAGAGAATATTCCTTCAAGATATTTTGGAATGACAACTAGCAAAAGAATATGCCAAGAATATTCCCATATGCTAGCTGGTGCATAGTTGGCAAATCTTTCTCTACCGTTGATGTTGTATTTTGAATCTGAACCCTTGATGGGATTTGTAGCCTTAGAAAAGGATTTGGATCTATATACGGATCTTTGCTACACTATTTTAGTACATAGGTTGTATGTAATACAGAGTGTATGTAAGACAAGTGAGTGGGAAGAGTACTTTGAGCATAGTTAGTTTGAGAAGGGACTCATCTATGTCTATAGGAAGGATTATGTGGAATATCTTGTCTCATTTCTGCATTTGTGAAAACATCTGTAAGTTTTGATAATACTGTTGATACATTCAAAAGATTTGAAGTCATGAAGCATTGTAAATTTGAAATGGCTACTATATATCAATAAATTCAAACTTCAAATTTCTGCGTCCATTCTTGAGTGTTATTTGATTTAGGTGTTTCTAATATATTTCCTTTAAAGATTGTAATTCTGTATGTGAATTTGTGAAAATAGTCTGGATTAGCATATAAGAATTTACTTACTTTTGAATCATCCAGAGTAATCAAAATCATCCACGTGAGTAATAGAGCATTATATTTTTGTCTTGATCATGTTTCTAACCCTAGATTTTATCTTTGTTCCACTAGTAGTTTAAATAAATAGCCAACATGTAGTAATCTAAAGGAAATTGTTAGAGATTTTGATAAATTAATGTGAATGATAAAGATCTTTGATAGTTTTCATAAATTTTGAGATACAGAGCATGTTTCCTTAAAATTCATACAATGATTGACAATAAAGTTACAAATATATGCAAAGGATCAACGCTTTGAGAGTAATTTGGAATTATTTACAAAGATTGAGTAATCATAGCCAACAAAGAACAACTAAATCATGTAAGGCCCCTTTTTAAACAACTTCACATTGAACCATGAGTAATCTGACACAATCATGACCTGAGTAACAAATTCTTGGGACTGTGAATCATTATTTGATAATTCTCCATATCTTTCAAGATAGACAAAATTCATAGTGAATTTTCTCTCATGTTTTACGTGTATAACATCTACATCAATAGTTTTTGGCACTAGAAGGAGGGCCTAATAGGATTTAAAGCAAGTTTTGCAAACTGGCTAATAGGACTGGTCCAACGACTAGGTCTAGGTCAAATCCAATGGATATTTTTACGTAATTAGCTAGCAAACGAGGTAAAGGTATAAATAATCCCTCAATCTTAAGTCCTAGAATTTTTCAGTCAGGGAGTTCATCACATACTCCTCCAAGTCCCAGTTCACCTTTGGTTCAACCTAACTTGGTAAGTCCAAACATTTCCACGTTCAAACCACTAAATTTTGGTTTAATTCCTCAAAATCAACCAAACTTTGGCTTAGTTCCACCTAGAATTCCTGTCATGGCATTTGTCAACATAGAATCACCTAAACACTTTGCTGCATACCATGACATGCCGAAGAATCCAGACAAGATATATGTCTGAAATATTAATTACATCAGGATGCTGAAGATCACATAAGAATCTTCAAAAAGACTTACTTCAGGGCAAGGTTAGCGCACAAAGATGTGATATGCAGGTTGTTTCCTTTCACTTTATCTGAACAAGCTTATGGATGGTATGTTAATTTGCCTAATAATCATATCACAAGTTGGCAAATTATGGAAGAAATATTCCTATCTAGGTTTAGGGTTCCAATAGATCCAGCATCCCTATATCATAGATTAGAGGAGATTAAAAGAAGTGAAGGAGAATTTATAACTGCATTTAATGATCATTATAAAAAGGCCTATTCCAGATTAGTAGCTCCTTATACTATAGTTGATAATGTAGTGTTACAAATGTATTATGCTTCTCTGGATCCATTAACTATGATGTTTGTTAAGAGATAAGTACCTGAAGTGAGAAATTTGTCTGAAGCATATAAAGAAGTTGTGAAAGTGAATTAGGAGATGCAAAAAACAAGCCATGTGCCTTTAGTGAGCCTTGGAAATGCTATAATTCCTAATCAAATGCAACAGTTGAATGGTACACTGATGCATCATACTCCAATGTATAATCCAGTTCCTACCCACGCTATGGTTCCATATACAGGCAATGTTGCTAATGAAGAAAAGTTTAATGAACACTCATTATTTCGAGCTCCACAAGATACTTATGTAGCCAAAGCACAGGAAGATAAATATGAATTAAAAGAGATCACTGGTCACTTGAGAAGATTGACTACAAAAGTGACTCAGATGAGAAATTAGAGTTTCTATGGCCAGAATCATCAAAATAACAATCATCAGAACCATGGATAAGGGATGTAGAATAGAAGTCATAATGGGTATAACAAAGCTTATGGAAATGATAATAGAAATTCAAATCAACCCAGGCCTCCTAGAGTTTGGATATAAGGCCAAATAATGGTACTCTGGCCTCTCCTTTTGAGAATCTAGATAATCAGGAATCCAAACAGCCTGCCAGAGTGCAAGTAGCAGAGGTGGCTCTTAACAGTTGGTGTAGAATCCACAACACAAGTGCTCATGCTAAGTTAGATTGCCCACAATTCCACTTAGCAGCAAGTATTTTCAAAGTAGAAGTGCAAAGCCCTACATCAAAATTCCTCATTCCTAATGGAAATGAAATAGTACCATTAGGATATGAGTCCACAATGGTTTTGGAAAGTTTCACATTCTCACCAGAAGAAGAAGAGAATCAAATTGAAGAGGATGAATCATACTATCAAGAAAATCTATATCCTGAGTCAGCTTTGGTCTTGGAAACTTTTCAATTCCACTTTGAAACTGAGAATGAGGTGCAAGTTGAAGTAGATGAAGTCCAGGCATTTCAACAGTCTCAAAGAAATCGTACGTATAACTTGAGAAGTAACAACAAGCCTAGAGGTCCTTTCACCACCTCCACACCTCCAAACAATTTCAATACACCACCGGATGTACATTCAAGTAACAATCCTTTACCTCCTAAGGCAAATCATCAGGCTACTGGTACTTTAGCATCACAGAAGATCCAGGTAAGTAAATCAAAACCTAATGATGCTACTAAACTGATGAGTTATTTATCTAAGGAGATTAGGAAAATAAAAGTAAATTTTCCTTTATATGAATTACTGAGAAGTATAGGAGTTAGAACTGCTTTTATAAAGTCCTTAGATGAATCATGTTCTAAGGAAAACTCAATAGGTCTAGATGTTCACAATAAAGATGAACAAATTAAGGACAAGAACAAAAGTCTTGAGTAGCTCATGAATACTAATGTAGTGTTATATACAGAAAAGGAGTCCCCTCCTTTCCTATTGACCTTAAGAATCTTTGGGAAAAACTTGCATAACTGCATGGTAGACTTTGTAGCCTCTGTTAATGTCATGCCATTAGCAGTGCATAAAACTTTAGGATTCACCCCTAATAAGTCAGCCAAAGTTGTAACTCAATTAGACAAATCTAAAGTAAACATTGTAGGAGAATTGATGCATATTCATATGCAATTAGCCACTGATCCTAGAGTCCAATAGTATATTGACATTCAGGTAGTTTATATTCCGGTGAATTATGGGATGTTGTTGAGTAGAGATTTGTCCAAGACCTTGAATGGATATATGTCAACAAATTTTTCACACATGTGGTTACCTTGGAAAGGCATCCCTAATCAGAATAGGATTGATGTAGAACCAAAAATGAAACACATGATAACACAGTACAATAAAACAAACAAATTGTTGTATGTTGTAGTAGAGACTGGTGTGTATAGAGTTTCTAATAGGGAGGTCCAAATAGAGGAAATTCTAGTCTTTGATTTAAAAAAGAAACCTATAGACAAAGGAACTAGTGTTCTCATTGAATATCATCCTGGTTCTTCTGATGAAGAAGAAGACACCGTGAGTAGTTTTAACCAGATCATGAATAAAGAAATTTGGAAATGTATTCAGCAGGGAACTTCTATTCAGGATGTTCTATGTAAATGATGGTGCAAAGTTCATAAGACTACCCATTTTGAAGAAGATTGTGGAATGTGTAGGGAAATAATCGAACATGAACATAGAAAATGTATGGTACAAATTCAAAACTAGAAAAGTAAGCATACTGTTGATAATCTGAAGTTGCTACTACATGAAGGTGCTTGTGTTATATTGAAGGATCCAAGTGATTCCATAAAATCAAAAGATGACAAGAATGCTAACCCACATAAGCTTATAGAAAATATCATAATACCTATAGGTTAGACAAAAGTGCATAAAGATAAACATAATCTTGAAAAACTTGAATTGAATAAAGTGCTTCCTGTAAAAATAAGAGATCCAATTCGCAAAAGAAACAATATGTGGATTTTAAAGTGTGATGGATCAAAATCTAAACAGGGAGCAGGGGCAGGAATATAACTTATTGACCCAGATGGGAAGTCATTTTTGGCAGCATATAGATTGTAGTTTCCATGTACAAACAATGTAGTAGAATATGAGGCACTAGTACATGGATTATTAATGGCCATCAAGAAGAAGGTAAGAATCCTTCAAGTGTTATCTGATTCTGAATTAGTGGTCAGACAGGTTAGGAAGTTGTATGCTTGTAATTTTTAGAAAATGGTGAGCTATAGGCATAGAGTCTGGGATTTGATAGAATCCTTCAATGCTTTCAATATTATACACATTTCTAGAGAATTAAATCAACGCCCAGACACCCTAGCAGTTGCGGCCAGCTCACTTAACCTTGTCTAGATTAAAGAAATTTGTGGTGGAATTGGTGTTTGTTCCTAGTATACCTAACAATGTAACAGACTTTTAAGTATTTGAGAATGATAGACATATCTTAGATTTTATAACAAATCATGATGTCTTTGAAGCCCAAATAATTGATGAACATGACATACCAAAAATATCTTGGGATGAGGAAGATATCAATGACTTGAAAAGTAACTTCTTACCAAAGGGGGTAATTGAACTAGAAAAGATTTTTGATTTTGATGGGGTTGTTAGGCAAAGGGACCTTCCTAAAACAGAAGGAGGTAAGTGTGATCCTTTCAACCTAGGTACTGATAAAGACCCTCAAAATGTGCTAATTGGCAAGACTTGTTCTACTGAGTTAAGGAATGATATAATTGATGTACTAAAAGCTTATAAACATGTCATTGCATGGACATATGAAGATCTTAAAACTTATGATACATCTATCATAACTCATGTGATTCCGTTAAAACTAGGAGTAAAACTATTTAGGAAAAAATAGAGACCAATGAATGCCATATTAGAACCCTTGATTTTTGAAGAGGTCAAGAAATTATTATTTGCAAGGATAATTTTTCCTTTGAGGCATTCCACTTGGGTAGCCAACTTAGTTCCTATAAGAAAAAAGAATGGGGTATTAGATTTTATGTAGATTTTAGAAACCTCAATAAAGCGTTAGAAAAGGATAATTATCCTTTACCACCCTTAGACAAGGTTCTGCAGATAGTTAATGTTGCCAAAATGATGTCTTTCTTAGACAGATTCTTTGGTTACAATAAAGTCTTAGTGGATAAAGTTCAGAGAGGTTAAAAACCACTTTTACTTTAAGTGGGTTAATTATGCTTATAGGAAAATGCCATTTGGTTTAATAAATGTAGGGGCTACATTTCAGAGAGCCATGGATATTTATTTTAATGGACTCATAGGAAAATGCATCGTAATCTATATGGATGATTTGATAGTTTTCTCTAAAGACAGGTCTACTCATGTAGAGGATTTGAGGAGAGTACTGCAGAGATGTGAAAAATATGGTATATCCTTGAACCCAAAGAAATGTGTCTTTGGGGTGACAAAAGGTAAGTTACTGAGACATATCATTTCTGAGAATGGGATTTCCATAGATCCAGACAGAGTGGAAGGGATCAGTAAGTTGTAGTTGCCTGCTAGCAAAAAGGAATTGAAATCATTGTTTGGCAAGATAAATTTCATGAGGAAATTCATCACTGGCTTTGCTGAGATAGTACAACCTCTAAATACTATGTTGAAGAAGGATGCTAAGATAGAGTGGACACCAGTGGCTAGAGTAGCTTTCAAAGATATAAAAGAGGCTATCACCAATGCTCAGGTATTGACTAGCCTAGATTACACTAAACCATTCTTTATTTACTCTTTTGCATCTGAACACTCCTACGCAACAACCTTGACACAAAAGGGTGATGAAAATGAAGAAAAGCCAATAGAATTTATGAGTGCTCCCCTTAAGGATGTAGAATTGAAGGACTTGGATACTGAAAGGCAAGCTTGTGCCTTGGTAAAGGTGGTAAAAAAGTTTAGGCATTACATTTTGAGAAGTCAAAACAAAGCTATTGTGTTTGACATTGCAGTGAACATGCTGCTAATGCAAAATGAACCAGGAGATAAAAGGGCAAAATGGATAACAGTGCTATAGGAATTTGATCTAGAAATAATTCTAATGAAATTGGTTAGGGGTCAAGCTTTAGTGCAGTCTATAGCCAATATAGATCCCAAAATTATTAGCCAATAGTATGTGGTGAATACAGGTACTACAAGCAGATGGTATGATGACCTTACTTCATTTTTGATATCAGGGAAATATCCAGGTCATATGAATTCTTCCTAGAGAAGGGCATTAAGGTTGAAAGCCCAAAATTATATGATTCAAGGAGGTTTACTATTCAAAAGGAATCATGAAGGGATATATTTGAGATGTCTGAATAGAGATCAAGCTGATAAGGTGTTGTTAGAACTACATGATAAGTATGGGATAGCTCACGGGTCTCACTTAGCCATAACACATAAGATCTTAAGGGACAGATACTACTGGCCCACCATGTTTAAGGACATAGAGGAACATATCAGGTGTTGCCATACCTGTCAAACCACAATTGATAAGGGAAGATATATGACTCATCCTTTGTAGCTTGTAATAGAAATAAGACCTTTTGTACAATGGGGGCTAGATTTCATTGGAGTTATCAATCCTCCATCTTCTGCTAGACATAAGTTCATCCTCACAGTAACGAATTATTGCACCAGATGGATAGAGGCTACATGCTATAAGTTGTCTACTACTGAAGTTCTCATCAAGTTCCTAGAAGAGAATGTCATAACTAGATTCAGAGTACCTATGTGACAATGGCCCTGCATTTTCTTCTTTGAAATGTTCAAACTGGGCTTTTGAATATGGTATTATGTTAAAGTTTTCATCAAATTATTATCCACAAGGTAATGGGTTAGCAGAGTCTACTAATAATATTATGTTAGACATCATTAAGAAACTGATTGTAAAAAATCCTAGGGAGTGGAATACTTTATTGAATTATGCTTTGTGGGTGGATAGAACAAAGGTTAAAAGAACATTGGGTAATTCCCCATACCCTTTAGTATATGATACAGATCCTATTCTTCCTGTTAATCTAAGAATTCCAACTTGGAAGTTCACTAACAAATACTTAGGCTTCGATGACCAAAGAGAGGATAGATTAGTTCAATTGCTACACTTAGATGAAAAAAGAAATCAAGCCATAGATAGATTTGCTAAACATCAAGTAGTGGTCAAAATATTGTTTGATAGAAGGGCTAGGGTTAAAAATTTTAAAATCTTAGATTTGGTCTTATGTTGGGATAAAGCCCATGATAAAAAGGGAAATCATGGAAAATTTGATAAGCTATGGGTAGGTCCATTGCAGATCACTGAAATTATAGGTGATAACACATTAGGTTGAAAACCTTGACTAGTGAGGATATTCCATTAGCTATTAATGGCCAATACCTTAAACATTACTTCCAAGCCTAAAGTGTTGAGTTGAGTCTTACTGTGTACCATATTGTAAGTATTGTATATTCTTGTACAGTTGTCAGTTTTGTTTTGGTTTGTTTTGGTGTTGTTTGTGTGTTCCTGTTTGTTGTTGGTCACTTTTGTTGTTGTTCTGTTTGCTGGGGATCTTCATTTTGATTTTGGATATACAGGAGCAGGCTATAACTTTAGAAAATAGTGGAATTTCTAGAACTAAGGGAACCAATCTAAAATTTGTGCATAGGTTGTAAATTTTATAAATGTAGTTTTCTTGTTTGGTCTTTGAAAGATTCTATTCACCAACAACAAATTGAAATGTTCAAGGAATCATATGAATACACATCTTTAAGAACCTAGAAGTAGGTTCAGGAGATAGTGGACATTTGTATTAAGTGAAAAATCTAAAGGTTTGCCTTTGCTACCACTATAATCTCTACCCTGCATTTATCAAAATCAAGATTCCATTACCTGTTGAACATGAGCTTCATTGTAAATATCAAAATCATCAAAATAAAGAAAGAGAAAGAAAATGATCAAAGAAATCATTTAAAGCATATGAGGACTACTAGATAACTCCACCAGGGCTATGGATGCCTGACTGGCAGTGGGGCTCTATTTGGGGAGATTATAGTGATAACCTTGCTAGGGCTATGGATGCCTCATTGGCAGCAAGGCTCTATCTAGGTTGGCTTAGAAGGTTGAATCCACTTATGTAGTTTAATGCAAATAGTTGCTGTTTTCTGAGTCTGTTCTAAAGAATGGGAATAAATCAATTGCACACACTTAAATTCCTTTGGAAAATTCTTTTGGGTTAGTGAGGTTGATTAGCATTCTTACATGTAAGAAAGTTGGAAATCTATGATTTATTTCATTTTGTTTCCCGAGTTCTTTAAATTTGGTTGTTTTATGTGGTTGCTAGTTTTTGTGATGTTCACAACATGCCCCATTTTACCTTTCAGCAAAATGAGGACCCTTTTGTTGCTTCTACTTTTGTGTTGGTTTGGTTCTTCTTGTTTGGTGGTATGGGTAAAATGTCTTTGGTGCTTGAAATTCAAGATGCATTGTGCTTGGTGAAAAACAATTGCTATCAATGAAATTTGCGTTAAAATTCAGCTAGGGTTGCTTTTTGAATGGTTCAAAAATTTTGCGTATTTCAAGAGTTATGTCAAATTTTGTGAAAAGTCAATGCTGGACTATTTGGCCAAAATGTATCACATATACATTGCTATTTGAATGTATCTTATATACTATGTTTTCTGACCTGTTGGGTTATAGTATACACCATGTTTAAATCCTGTTTTACATTTCTATCTTAAGCGGTCAAAACATGCGGATGCAAATTCAGACCTGATAGCTTTTTATGGTGTGCTTTATAATGGTAGAAGTCCATACTTGTATTTGTATATTACAATGCATGTATCATAAATGCAAATTCAAAATATGCATTGGTCGATGTCAAAGGAGGTTCAAAATTAGCATATAAGGTTACGGGCATATCATTTGTCTGGTTAATACATTGCTAATAGTATACTTTCTTATACAAATACATAAGTGGACCTGAAAGAAAATTCAATTGAGTTCAAAAAGTGAAAGTGAGCGGTTATATTTGTATGTATCTTTATCTGTATAAATGCATGTATCTAATATGCAGATACAAGTCTGGATGTGATTGAGGAGTTTAACTTTGTAAACTTTAGGTGGGGTACACATTTATATGTTGAGATGCATGTATAAAATATACAAAAGAGCAGATTGAATCACAGATGTGAACTTGTGATTAAATTGCGAAATAAAGGGGCATTTTTTTATAACGAAAGGTGGAAAAGTCAACATTGCTTCTGCATGTTAGAAAGTGTATGTGTGTGATATACAAAAGGTGATACAAACAAAAATATATACAAGACCAGATCCAAAGGTAATTCCAATTTGTATCATAAACCTGATGGAGTCCACGTTTGTATGTTTTGGCAATTGTATAAGATATAGATAAGCATATACAAGAAAATATGTAAAACGAACAAGAGAGAAAATTATAAATGCATAAAGATATCTTGCACATGCTTTGAGATACAAAAGTGAACTTAACATCGAAAAAGGGCATTAAGTTGAAATGTTTGCAATGATGTCATCACCTCTTTTTTGCATATTGGTATTAAAAGTGCATGCATATGCATATACAAATGCAAAAAAGTGCAAAGAGTGAACATATACAAAATTCTAAATATGCATTGAATGGTAAAATAAAGTGAAAATTAAATTACATATGCTATTTGTAGCATTTAATGCATATCTACCGCATAAGTACCTAATTTCAAAGAGGAGTAAATAGGAATTTCAATTACGCTAATTTCACAATTGTGTCTAGAATTCAGTTGCAGAGTACTTCACGAGGCTAAAGCAAACAAAGGGTGAATCATGATTCAAAGGCGGTTGCGGTTAGCTTGAATGGTAAAGTCTCTAGCAAATAGTGTAAAAGTCAATGGTTGCAATCCAAGTATGTACCTAAAATTCCCATTTATGATTAATGGAATGCAATTACGGTAAATTCTATAGTAATTATAGTAAGATAATAGAAATGGTTTAAAATTTGTTAATTGTTGGGATTAATCGTAAAGCTTAAACACAGTAGGGTAGTCATACATGATTCAAAAAAGAGAAAGAGAAAAAACCTTAGGGTAAAACGTCGATGGTAAATATGTATGGTAAAACCCTAGAAAATGTGAATGTGGTCATAAAAGGAATATGTTTCTTGAGAGGATGCTGCCCAAAGGAAAGAAAACTAAGAAGGCAACTGAGAAAGGAGCAAAGAAATATATGAGGAAAGAGGTGGTTAAGGAAGAATTTCAATGCAAGGGGTTTAATTCACAGATCTACTCTACGGGAGGAAGGGCAATTGATACTAAAATTAGGGATTTTGATTCTTCCATATTATTGCAAAAAATTAGAGCGCCTGGAGCATCTCTAGCATTGAAGAATCTGATGGATGTGGGATTGTTTAATGCTACTGGATTCCCACTCGCGATGGAAGCTAGGGATTTAGTCATTGAATACATTTAAAAATACAACATGAACTCTAGAAAAGTGAAGCACAATGGTCTTATCTATGCAGATCTGTCAGTAGAAGGAATAGTTGAAACATTTGGCCTAAAAATTACTGATAAAATGATGGAAATAGATGTGAAAAAGTACATGACTGACTTTAGAGAAAATGAAGCATCCTGCAAGAGTACAATATTTTATGGATGGTACCCTCAGGATAAGAAACCAAAGGCAACAGCTAGAGTTCCAAAACATTTTTACAAGATCAACTTCAAAGAAGATATTTACATAATGATCACACTGTTAAGTAGACCAAGGATCCTTGCAAAGGCAAGTCAATTTGAGCCGTGGATGTTTTCCATAATCTAGTTTATTAGAGAAGAAATAGGAGCAATTCATTGGGCTCAAGCTATTAGTAATGCTATTTTTGCACAAATTATGAGATGGAATAAGTAGAGAAGTTTATTTATGTCACCATATGTAGTATACTCATGTATGACAAAGATGCAATTGGGAGGAATACCAAGGGTTGGTACACTAGGAAATGGCCCAGGGCAAATGTTGGTATATGATCATTACACAGACCTGCAAGAAAAGAATGTGATACAGAATTACACAAGGGTAAATGATGTGTTCTATACATACCTAGTGAGAACATTGACAGGGGATAGGGATAAGAGGTTATCAGAAGAAGCACAAAATGCTATCAATTTGCATAGTGCATGGTATATTCAATTCCCTACAATTACTTACATCAGAACAAAGGGATTTATGGGTAAACCTTTCAAATTACAAGGGTACCCAACAGACAAAATGGTGTTGTTGGAATTCACCAGACAGATATTGAACATCTATGGTATGTACAAGGCAAAATTCAATAGAGGTAACATCAAGTTTCCCTTTGGCATTGGTAGATACCAATGTTTCAGTAAGGAGGTTACTAAAATATCAGAGGCAGACTTGCAAAATTATGGTTTCCAAACTTTTGATTTGGCTCAGGCATTTGATCCATTTAGAAGAATACAAAATTATGTTGACAAGAAATTTAGACATCAACCCCACATTGAATATTTTTTGGTAGATTGTGATAATGAAGTAGAGGTCAAGAAAAGGGCCCACCAAAGGTTAACTCTTGATTAGATAAAGACACTGGGAGTACTTGAAGTACCCCAAGAAATTAAAGATGATGAAAAGAAAGTGTTGCATAGTAGTTAGGAAGCCAAAAAGGTGGCTGATTAACTTATCACAGAGCTAGATTGGAGTCAACCTGAAGAGGCTTCACTAGATAATGCATAAAGGCCACTAATAACACATTCAGATTTATGAATAAAAGAGAAAGTAGAAGAGATAAAGGCCAAAGGAATAACAATTACCTATTAGGGGAAAAAAGGTAAAAAGAGAAGTTTGGAAAATGAAGATAACTTTGATGATTTCTTAAGGAGAAAGATGCAGATGGTAGAAGCTAAGATACCCAAGGCAAATACGAGAGCTACATTGTTGGATCCCTATGCATTTGGGGTAATAGTGGCTATCCCCTTAGGTACATTCACATCTCTAAAGGGAGGAACATCAAGTGTATCTACCACAGTAGAGCAGATTCTTGTGCAATCACCTGTAACAGCTCAGCAAACACCAACTGTTCAAATTTCACCAGTAACTCAAAAAACACCCTTGGTAACAACACAAACACAACATGAGAAACTATAAGGGTTTGTCAAAGTTAAACAAGAAATGACTGAAGAGATGTTACAGGGTGCATCCAAGGCTCAAGTATCCACAAAAGAAGATGTAGAAGTGGTGGATGTGGATAATGTTGTGGATGTTGATATTGATAAAGATGAAAGTGATGATGAAAGTGGTGATGATAGCCTAGATGAGAGAAGTGAGGAAGAAGATAGGAAAATACCCAAAAATCATCTCATGCTAGGAGCATTCGATGTAGGAATATCACAAAAGGAAGTGACAACTTTAGAAGTTCCAGAGGTTACTACACAATCAACCAAGGATACATAAATGGTTGATGTATTTGATAATTTAGTGCCTGAAGATATCATTAAGTAAAAGAAACTGCCAAAGAGATTCTGAAAGATCAGGCAGGGAAGAAAGAAAGTGAGACTACTGGTAATGTACCATCTTCTTAGGGAGAAAATGTACCTAATTAGGAAAATATCCTTATAGATAGCATGGAAGAACAAGAAAATAAGAAAGAGGAAGGAAAAGATACATCAGATTAAATTCCTAATCCTAAATTGCCTCATGGAGAGGAACAAAAGAATGTGGAAGTACATAATGTTCAGCGGGAGCACCAACTAGAGGATCACAATGTTGATCAAGAGCCTCCTTAGCAACATCAAGATCATCAAGAACATGAAGAGCAAGAACATGAGGAAGTGATAATAGAAGAGCCTCAAGGTGAGGTGTTGAATGATAAAGCTGTAGATACAGGCAAGAGCATGATAGTACCATCTTGGATTGGGTTTGAGGTATGTGAAGAGTCAGCAGTCTAGTTGGTACCAATTGATATCAAAAGCTTACTAGCTAATCAGGCTGCTAAGAGAGGTAGAAGGAAAGCAAGAGTCATGTCAACAATAAAGAGAGACCCTTTTGGCACAAGAACGATGCAGATGGCAATTCCTCAAGCTAACAAAGAAAAAGATGAAATAGGCCTTGAAAAGTATAATGTTATTAATATAAATCTTGGGCATGTAAACATGGAACAACACATTGAGGAGTTGCAAGAGATGACATAGGTGACTATCACTAAGATGAGGAAGGACAAGTAGAAAATAGTAGAGTTGAAGGGGCACATTGCTCAATTACAACAATTTATTCAAGGGATGATAGACCTAGGACAAGGCTTGCTTGAATTACCTTTAGAGTTGACAATTTTGTCTAAAGATCAAATAAGTGACATGGAAAATGAAAGACATGAGGCTAGTATGTTTGAAGAATAGGTAAAGATATTTATTCAGAAAGGGGAAGAAGTCATAAAGATTACAATTAGCAATTGGGACACTGCTCTCACAAAGAAGAACAACTATACCAATATTCTACAAAAATACTAGTCAAGAATAAAATAGGATAAGGATGAATTGAACAAACTAACTTCCATGGAAGAGCATATGGACTTAATGGTTAATGAAGGGATCTTGACCCTAAAGGTTTCCTTTCAAGTGCCTAGATGGATAAGGGAATTGAAATTTGAAGAAGTGATACTCAGACCTTGCATTCTTAGTGTTCAAGAGTTAGAGAGAATTGCTCAGGACATGTTGGATAAACATGTAAGGATAGTACATTTGGTGGGGCATCTTTGCTCTAAGGCCCAAGTATATGATGTATCAATGACAATTAAAGAGTTAAAGGATATCTTTCAGCCTTGCCTTGATGACCCTGTCAATAAACTGAGTGAAGATGTAATGGAGTTAATAATGGAACTAAGTGCTAAAGTTAAGAAATATCAGAAAAGAAGAGAAGATATGGAAGACAGGGCACATGTGTTAAAGAAAATTGTAGAAATACAACAATACACATGGGAGGTCTCTTAAAGGATAATCCATGCACCCATAACAACCTTGGCCGAGAGGTATACAAATTATATGATAACGAAGGAAGGAGAGAAATAGGTGGATGATACCAGAGATAGTGATTGATATGCTTATTCATTGTATGTTTCACTTTTCATTTTGTTATGCCTTTTGTACCTATGGAAAAGTCAAATATAGAAAGTCAACCATATAAGATTTTGTGATACTTCAAGAAGATTCTAAAGGCATCTTTACATTCAAGAGAATATTCCTTCAAGATATTTTGGAATGACAACTAGCAAAAAAATATGCTAAGGATATTCCCATATGCCAGCTAGTGCATAATTGGCAAATCTTTCTCTACCGTTGATGTTGTATTTTGAATCTGAACACTTGATGCAATTTTGTAGCCATAACAAAGGATTTGGATCAATATAAGGATCTTTGCTACATTATTTTAGTACACAGGTTGTATGTAATATAGAGCGTATGCAAGACAAGTGACTGGGAAGAGTACTTTGAGCATAGTTAGTTTGAGAAGGGACTTTTCTGTGTCTATAGGAAGGATTATGTGGAATACACTGTCTCAATTCTACATTTGTGAAAACATCTATAAGTTTTGATAATAATGTTGATACATTCAAAAGATTTGAAGTCATGAAGCATTGTAAATTTGAAATGGCTACTATATATCAATAAATGCAAACATTAATTTTTTACGTCCATTCTAGAGTATTTGATTTAGGTGTTTTTGATATATTTCCTTTAAAGATTGCAATTCTGTATGTGAATTTGTGAAAATAGTTTGGATTAGCATATAAGAATTTACTTACTTTTGAATCATCCAGAGTAATCAAACTTATCCACGTGAGTAACAGAGCATTATATTTTTGTCTTGATCATGTTTCTAACCCTAGATTTTATCTTTGTTTCACCAGTAGTTTAAGTAAATAGCCAACACGTAGTAATCTAAAGGAAATTGTTAGAGATTTTGATAAATTCATGTGAATGATAAATATTTTTGATAGTTTTCATAAATTCAAGATACAGAGCATGTTTCCTTAAAATTCATACAAGGATTGACAGTAAAGTTACAAATATATGCAAAGGATCAATGCTTTGAGAGTAATATGGAATTATTTACAAAGATTGAGTAATCATAGCCAACAAAGAATAATTAAATCACGTAAGGCCCCTTGTTAAACAACTTCACATTGAACCATGAGTAATCTGACACAGTAATGACTTGACTAACAAAGCCTTGGGATTGTGAATTATTATTTAGTTATTCTCCATATCTTTCAAAATAGACAAAGTTCATAGTGAATTTTATCACATGTTGTGCGTGTATAACATCCACATCAACACAACAAAGTGAAGATAAGTGACATACCAAATCGTAAGCCTACGGAGGTCATTGGTACTCTCAAACTCTCTTAGCTTGGGTGTGCCTCGCATGGAATCCTTCTCTGTGCAATCACTATCACTCTCTTCTCTCTCCTAGTTAGTGAGATTAGGTGTGCAAATGTGGCATGATGGCCCCCCCATAGCCTATCTATACTTTCCACGTAAGCCCTAACCCTACCTTTTCACCCCCATCTAAAAAACATATCTGTTTTCACCCATTTTTCCTCCTATTGACCTCATTTTTCATCCTAACCCACTTTTTATCACTATTTCCTCCTTTTTGAGAGTTTGCTCAAATTTTTTTTTTCTCTCAATCTCTCGAGGGGGCATCACTCATACATTCTTCCTCTCCTCGTTAGCTGGGGAAAAAATTTAAAATTATTTGATCTAATGCCATTCCCACTTGGTCATGATACCACATCAAAGAGGGAAGAAATGCAGACATCCAAAATTGGCATAACCCATGTTACCATTCCCTGACATGCTTGCACCAACTTATCCCCTTCCCCAATTAATCAGATAAAATTAATTAATTAAACTATTCCCCATAGTCCATGATTCATAATTAATTAAATAAATTTCACAATTTATTTAATTGATTATTCCATCCCTTACTACTAACCTAAATTAATTAAATAAAATACATTTATTTAATTAATCCATCCATCCCATGACTAAACCTAGGCTAATTAAATAAATATCATTTATTTAATTAGCTATCACACCCTACCTAGCCCCTAGACCCAAATTAATTAAGTAAACCCTTAATTAATTTATGCCACTAATTAATCCATCTCCTAATTTCTAACAACCATATTAATTAAGTTAATCACTTAATTAATTAGCTTAACCCCTTATTATCCCATCTCCCCATACTTGATTAAAAAATTTAACATCTTTTAATTAAGGGGAGTCACATGTGTCTCCACATCATATTTCCTCATTCATGAAAGAGCATTATTTAAATAATAAAGCTAACACATGTCTCCACCTCACTTTTCCAAATCCATGCACATGTCAATTCTCATCCCATTCATCCATAAAATCCAATTTTAAATTCACTCTTCCCACATAAATGAATTTTTAATTCATTCATAAGTCATTATCTTAATTAATGCAAAGACTTCCCAAGATGGAATTTAAAATTCTAAAATATTGTGAGCCCTCCAATATTGATGATGCAACCCTAGCCCTTGATTTCACTATGAAATATCCACAATTGGATCTCCACTTCAAACCTCCACCATTGATAAAAAATCCTCCAAAAATTTATAAATACAAGCCATCTCCAAGCATTTTCAACAAGTCTTCAAGCATCCAATTTATGCCAAAATCTTAGTTCAAATCCTCTCATCTCATTGTTAAATCCTTCCCTTCACTTGTACTGGTTAGAATAGAGCAATCCACATTCATTTTTCATTGGATATAGCTAGGAATTGCTTCTTGGGTGCATGCATTCCTCCATCTTATCAAGGAGAATGGATTGTGTGAAGATTTGAGGTATAATAATTATTTTTATGCTTCCTTTATGTTTTATTGTCTTATAACATTTCCATCACCTTCAAGATGCATGTAACTTTTGGTATTTTTTCCCACCCTCTTTTGGTGTTTGAAGCTTTTTGTGAGTACTCCGTGTCCTGGTTACTTGATTTGGCCTGATTGTGAAATTTGTGATCCATTGCATTAGTTTAATATATTTTGATGATCTGTTTGGGTCAATTTGATATGCTTGAGTTGGATTGGGTTATTAGACTCTTGGCATGGTTTTAAGAGGTCCTTGTGTGTTTTCTTTGGTTTGTTTGTTTGGAATGGTTTGTACACTAAAATTTGACTAAGTCTGAAAAATTATAAGATCTTCCAAAAACTAGAATTTGCATTTTAACTCATGGAGGTCAAAAACCACTCTCAAACATCCTGACACTATATAGATGAAATATAAATAAAAGTATATGAAAGTAAATGTAAAAGGTAAATTTCACATACTTAAAGTTTATATTTCATTTATATCCTGACTTTCCTAAGTGGTTTTGCCCTTTGTGGGACTTTTCTATCCATCTGGATGTGAAACTTTTGCTTTGTGATCCCTGATGTATGTCTTGGACCTCTTCAAAGTTTTACATTTCCACATATGCCTCAAATCTTCACCAAAACCTTTGTAACATAGCGTAGTAGGATTTGTCAACATACACAAATGTGTTCTAAAGACGTAAAAACCCCTGCATATCCTAAACTACCCTTCGCACTCGCAAGATACCCTTGCAAAATATGTTGCAAGATCACGATAGACGTATGGACATATCCTGTCGATGCTATTAAAGGTCCTGCCACCCTTGTATCCCCTCAAATCTAAAACTCACTCAAAGTTCCACAAATTTGAATTACCCTTGAATATCTGCAAGGTTGATATATAAGGTCTTTTAGGGGTCTCTGGCATGGGCAAGGATATATCCTAATGACCCTTCAACTCCCACAATTCCCATATAGGTCCTAACCTCCACATATCCAAGTGAACTCGTATCTCTGGCACAAAGATTATACTAAGCCTCTTGTGGGGATTTGATTGAGATTGGGATATATCCCAAAGGCGTCTAAACTCTCACAAATCCACACAAGACCTATCTTTCCACAATCTGACATTAAACCTAAACTTGTAGAATTACAACACAGATGCAGAAAGGTCCTAGAAACCTTGGACTATGCACATATTTTTGATACTAAATCCTTACATTTCAACATATATTATAAACCTTGTTTCTTAGGAAACCCTAACGGATCCTTGATCTTGATTTATATCCTCATGGATATAATTGTCTTGCAGATAATAAATTCCAAGACAATAGATTTGTGGAATGATGGAGTACTTCCAAATAGACACGAATTGATTTAAATGAGGGGTAAATCAATCTTGTCTTATATATACACTCCTGCAAATTGATAAAACTAAATCTGTGAAGATTGGGATCACTTTTGATTATCATTCAAAATAATGCACTCATGAGAGAATTAATCTTCTAGTTATCAGAATGAATTTCACCTATGATTGTTAAATCTTTGACATTTGTAAGCATTAAAATCTCTGCATAAATATTTGTAAAGATTTAAATGATGAATTTCTTTCTTGTAGATCAAACATCGAAAATGGGAAATACAAGAGTTTGAAATGCATCAGAAGAAAATGCTTTAGAAGGATCTTCAAACTAGGAGGAAACTAGTATAACAAAGATTAGAGGTCTGTTTAGAATCTTCTGGTGTAGGAAACATAAAAGATCAAATTGTTGTTGAAGATAGAGGGTGTGCCCAGTTCCAGGCCTTGTTCACACATGTTCCTCAGTAAACAAGTTTAGAAATGGAGCCCCCTCCTCAAAAACATGCCACATTTTCATTTTTACCTGTCAACTCATAAAAAAGGAACTATTTTGTCCTATCTGCCTTGTCAAAAAGTGGTTTTTCATCTTTTTCCTAATGGACAATAGTAGAATAAAAGCTGTAACAACCTTGCCACAAATATTAAATGCTAATGAGTCTAAGCCCTTGGTGTTGGATTAATCCTCACAATTCATTGTAAACTAAGTGCTCTTACCTCTCCTATATAAAGGTAATCACTTTATCTTGTAAAAAAAAGGAAGGACGAAAAAGAAGTGGAATTGTTGAAACTCTACCATTTTTCTGAATCAATAAAAACATAAATTCATTTGCTGCTGCCAAATTGGGTTGTTTTATGGATTGCAAAATTGTGTTCATGGTGTTAAGTAAACAATGTAGAGAAAAGAGAATATGCAACACAAACAATAGATAAAATAGAGAAATTAAATAACATAGACATCAAATTATGTGGTTAGCCAATTTGACTACACCCACAGGAAAGCAAGGTATTAATCTCTTTATTGATCGCAGCCCAATACATAAATATTTTTCATCCAATTTATATAGTACTCTTCAAACAATATAAAGGGAAATAGTACTCTTCAAAGAAGATGAAGGGACAAAGGACATGGGAGATGAAATGAATAGTTAGACTTCACATTTGAACAGTCTCCCACTTGAAGTCCAATCCATGCTGCAAATAACTATGCTGAGAAATATCACCCACTTTCCATGGCATATTGTCACATGTTTAATAGACCAAGATAAATTCTATAGAACTCAAGCTTCTCCTCAGTAAATGCATATGATCTTCTCCCACTTATTGCATAAGGGAGGCAAACAAGTAAACTCAAACATCAAGGAAACAATCCATATGCTCAACATGTATTGAGTAAACATCCATGTGCTCTATCAAGATACCTACAACAATAATCAAGGTGACCACCATCTCAAAAAAGATTACTTTCATCCTACATCATGCCAAACCATGAAAGATAAGTTCCTCCAAAGAGATTCCACACTAAACTATCACATAGAAGCAAGAAAACTACATCAACCGATATCCAAACACAAACACCAAATCTACTGGTAACAAATGGGCCTAACAAGAATCAATCACCATAGCTCGAATAGAAACCATAGCTAGTTTCTAACACATCCAACTAACCATGCCTCCAAGGTATCAACAACATCATTAAACTCATGCCAATAGCACATCCAACCCATATACCACAATCACAAGCTCCTTGTATAAAACCTGTCAATGAAGACCATACATTTTCAAGAACTCCCACTACATGGGAAATGTTAAATCTGAAAATAGGTCAAGGCATACTAGGTCTACCAATCAATACTCAAACCAAGGTGTGGCTAATCAAAACCATGTAGTACCAAGAACAATCATACTGATCAACACAAAAAATGTTGTATACTTCCTCACAACATATCACTATGACTCTACCAAGTCCAACCATATGATTATGAACCTCTAGGAAGTAGCCATTTAACAAAGAGAGAACATGTAAATCATATTATAACATGTCCTTCTACCAACACCTCAAAATGCTAAGCTGTGACAAGTATGATCTCCTTTACCACCTCAAATAAAAAGCCTTAACAACACCTAATAATTCAATCTCATAGATCAAATCAGCATATGTATCTTGTAATTGTTGATAACTGAGAGGGGGGGGGGGTGAATCAGTTATCCTAATTATTTCTCTTTTTGAACTTTATTGTTAATTAATGCAGCATTGAATCAAACACAAAAACATTGCCATGAAATAAGAAACACATGACACAGTATTTTTGACGTGGAAACCCTGTTAAGGGAGAAAACCACGGGGTGATTAACCCAAAAATTATTCTCTGTTAGAAGAATAGGAAACCACAAAAATGGCACTTGCCAATTAGGGCTCACTGCCCGAGCACACTGCTCACAAAGAGGCCCACTGCCTACAAGGAGACACACTGTCTACAAAGTGATAAGAATCACAGTCTTGAACTGATTGGAAGCATCTATATATGTTGGAGTTCAGTTCCGGTTAGGCTCAGTACACTGATCTGCTGCACTTCATCTTTCCTCTGTTCTTTATTCTGCTATCCTTTCACATACCAGATCTTTCTTGCTACTTCTACTCTGTTCTGCACTTATTCGCATATATCTTCACACACATCACACTCTTCACAACTAAATCCATCCTCTATATATATCCGCACAAGTAATTTCATCACCTTTCTAGTCGGCATCCGGAACAGTCTAGTTTCTTACAAACTCTGTTCTGTCGGCTGAATCCTTGCTCACCAAGCAATGCGGATCAAGGATATCATTAATCATGTCGGCCAAACATGATTCATGCCTTCACAACCTTTATCATCAACAGTAACACATCCGAAAAGTAGTCTGATACTCTGTCAGTCAGTTCTTCCTCTGTTTTCACTGTCTCTCAGGAATCCGGTACTCAACTATTCATTTCTTTTTCCTTGTCCATCACCTGAGGCTAAATCCTTGGAATATACCACTCAAAGTAGTCCTCTTGACTTCCCCAAATCCGCACTGCACCAAGACACTTCCTCTGAGAGATCCGGACCAATCTGTCGGACCTTGCCACATGCTCTGTTCTTGTTCACCGGACCACAACAACCTTCATTCTGACTTCCGGTAGAGACACATCATGACTTGCAGATATGTGGGATGATCTTTGTTGCCATCAATGACAACAACCATGAATCCATATAGTGTCTCTTGCCAACAATCTCCCCCTTTGGCATTGATGGCAACACTTAGTGAAAAATGACTAAGTGTTTACACTATGCTCCCCCTTTGCTGATGCTCTGTTGTTATATACAATTTCCGGAACTCCCCCTTAGTTGGATTCCTCATTTTTCACTGCTCCTCACTCCCCCTTTGACATCAATGGCAAAGGGTAGGGTCCGCACACCAAAATTTTCAAAAATTTTCTATACATAGCCGCATATTTACATACTCACATATACTGAAGAATGTCTGCAAAGGATGTCTTCAATTGGATCAGTTCTGTAGCCCAACTTAGCTTCATTCTTTCCAAAATTGAGATGTGACCACTCAACAAAAATGCAAAAGCTTCTACCCTCTTGAGATCTGTCGGATCATTTGTTTGGGCGGTGGTCTGAGCATCACTGATGGCCTCATGCATAGTTTCTAACTTAGGGATTATAATCCTTCTAAGTTCTCCCATCCGGTTAGTGATATTCTTCCTTTCCTTCTCAAGATTATTTATTTCATTCAAGACTGCAATAGTCTGACATTCTTGATTTATTATGGAGGAAGAGAGAGGATCAAAACTTTGAAATAAACTTTGTAGCTTGTCCTGTTCCTCTTTTATTTTCTTATCAATTGCTGCTGTTGCCTTTGACCAGGATATACAAAATTTGTAAATGTCACCGCCATCCTTAAGAGCATTTTCTAAGCTCTTTATTCCAATACTCATAATTCTCCTATCTTTAGAGATTAATCCTAATATTTCTGAAAATCTTTTATCCAAAAATTCCTTCCGGACCTTTTCTTCAGCAGATTTTTCTAGAGATTCAAAATGTGTACTAACACTGCTGACTAAGGTTTTGAGATTACCGGAAGAGGAGGCTATGGGATCCTTTTGAAAAGATGGCATGATCTTTTCTAGCACTCCAGATGCTACCTCCATAAGCTCACAGTCTTCCGTGTGAGATTTCAGCAGCTTCTCTTTGACTTTCTCATTTGCAAATGAGGCTATTTTCATTGTTTGCACCGGTGACAAAGAGTCAAAATCTAATGGTCCTTTTAGCAGGTCCGGTTCATCAATCTCTATAGTGGCTTTTGTCAGGAATTCTTGAACAGTTTGTGCAGTGTCTCTTGCCGGAGACAGATGTTTCTTCTCTTCTGCAGTTTTGTCCTTTTGAATCTTTTCTCCTTCCTTACTTTTACCACTTTCAGTCGTGGTTTTCTCTGTTGGGGTGCTGTCAACCTCTTTTTCTTTAATTGCTGCTTCTTTCTCCTGTAGTTTCTCTTCTTCTTGGGATCCAGAGACTGTAGGGGAAACCGGAGGAGAGATGTTAGTCTGTTCAAGGCCCACTTCTTCTGGAGCAGATGATTCCAAATCCGCAGCTGTTTCTGCACCTAAGTCCTCTACAATAGGAAGATTGAACCTTTTGAAGGCCTTCCGGAGGATCTCTTCTGTCTCTTGGGCCACTTTGTCAGTCTCACCAAGCATGAGTTGATTCATCCTGGCTTTACTTCTGAACTCATCTTTGCAGTCTTTGAAGATTATGTTCATTGTCTTGGGATCAATTTGAGGATATAGCTGAATAGCTATCTGCTCCCGGATCTCAAGATCTTTTGCATGAGCATTATTCTTTCTTATTTCTAATTCCTTTTCTAGGCTTTTAGGAATAAGAGATATGATCTCAATGAAAGCCTTATTGTACATGTTCAGATATTTGACTGTGGCTTCCTGTAGAATCTTTTGGTCAGCCTCATTGTAGTCATCATAAAATTCAGTCATTGGTTGAAGGTTTCCATCCACGGTAACTGACTTGATTACACTCTCTAGAGACAGAGTGGGCTTTTCAACAGATACCTCTACCATTTCATCCTTGTCTTGGCCTGTGGAGGGTTTACCGAATCCTTTCTTCTTCTGCTTCTTTATTTCTTTTACTCCCTCATCTGACTCTGTTTCCTCTTCATCCTTTTGGCTCTCATAAGCCCTTGTGGCTTTTGTCTTAGATCTTTTACCGGATGCCTGGACTTCCAGTTTTGAGCTTTTGGTTGTGGGAGGTGCAGATCTTTTTGATGATCTGGTCCGGGTGGAAGTTTCAACCGGAACACTTTCTTTACTTTTCTTTTCTTCCTCAGCCTTCCTCCTCTTTTCCCGGCTGGCATCAAGTGCCTCTTTTGAGATGCCTAGGCCTTGAGCAATATGCTCAACTTCTTTTCTTACCTTCCTCTTTATCTCCGGTTCCCTGAGTTCTACATGTGTCTTTACACTCAGTTCCTCAAAGGTTCCAAACCTTTCTGCCTTTGGATCTTTGGGCTGACTTAGCATGTGTTGAACATGCAGCTCCACTATTCGTTCATCCACTTCATACCCCATGGGCATGATCCATACAGTTCTTGGTTCTACTGCCTCCATTAGACACTGATCTGTTTCTACCATGAAGCATACTGTGTCTTTGTACTTTTCAACAAGGGATTGGGGTATTCTTTCTCTTGCATGCATCATGCTTTGGAAGTTCTTGAAGTATCCCCATAGAGCTGTATTTCTTGCTTTAGCATCCCCAAGTCCATGCAAATAGTCTCTGATTTGGATGGCAACCGGTCTGTCATTCTGCCATATCCATCCACTGGATCCAGGAAGCTCATTCATGTAGTAAAAGAAGAGACAAAGGATCAGATTGCCATACTTGAAGGAGTTTTTCTTGTCCTTCTTAATCTTCTGCAGATTTTCAAAGAGTTGGTTCACAAGAAGCTCACACAAGTCATAGTCTGCATTCTCCTTTAACATTTGATAAGCTGTGTAGATTGCAGTTCCCGGTACTAAATTTTCCCTACTGGAGTGATAGATTTTGTAACCAATTATCATAGCTACAAATTTGACATCCGGTGCAGTGATGCCATCAACTGTCATAGCTCTCTTGTCAAACTTGGATCCGGTTGCATCACTAACTGTCTGATTTTTGACAGACTTGAGAACAGGTAATCCACCGGATGAGTGCAGACCGGTTACAACCCTAATTGCATCTTTGGTGATCTTGAAGGGCTTGTTCAACCATAGGAAGTTGTCATGTACTCTACTTAGTACATACCGGACCCATTCATCTTCTTCAAAACAGGGGAAATGAATGCACTGTGTAAAGTGTTTGTCCCGGATGGCTTTGTACTGAGGTTTGATCTCAAAGGAGTCATCTATCAATTGTTTGTGATATATATCCATTAGTTTTGATTCTCCAAAGTCTTCAAGATTCGCATGGATGTAAACCCTAATATCTTCCGTATGCAATACACCATGAGGAACACTAGAGAAGGCTCCTAGTGGATCTACCTCTAATGATTTGTAAGGATGTTTCTTGAATGTGGGGCGAGGTCTATCAGAGATCTTAACTATATTCAGAGTATCCATTCTTCAAAGATTTGCAGTGAGATAATGAAAACGGAGAATACCTTATGCGCCTTTGGTTTGCACGGAGTGGTTGGATTGATTTCTTTATGCAATGACTTTGGCAGGAGATCTTTGGTGTGCTTGATGAATCTTGTTGCAGAGCTCCACTTTTCGCTTCTTCTTGAGTGCAGAATGAGCAAATGATTTTTGAGAAATCCCTTATATTGCTCCGCAAACCCTAATATCTGTTTGCAATAAATGCTTCACCTATATTATTCCGGTTTGCCTTGTCCGGATAGCTTGGAGTATCCCGGAACAGTCCTGATCTATGAACATCATGCGGATCTTTTAATCATGAATAAATCGAGATGACACATTACAAGAACATCCCAAACATTCTGTCCAGTCCGCAGAGTAAGATAATGCACTTCCGGATCTCTCCGGATCTTTTTGTAATCCTCTGTCATACCGGAGCATCTCCCAGAACAGGTCTTACTTGATCGATCACAGCTTCTTCATATCTCCATGCGGACCTCTGAAATCTTATCTGGATCATCTCAAGACTTATATCTTTAAACCCTTTACTCTGCATCTTGTGCCACATCCGGCACCACTTGATTGGCTGGGGGAACAGGATTTTCTTTGAGTCTCCCCCTGAGCCAGAGCTCACTTTTTAATTTCCAGAAGAAATATCAGCACCA
This sequence comes from Cunninghamia lanceolata, assembly GCA_027924645.1. Taxonomy (NCBI): domain Eukaryota; kingdom Viridiplantae; phylum Streptophyta; class Pinopsida; order Cupressales; family Cupressaceae; genus Cunninghamia; species Cunninghamia lanceolata. The sequence goes on along the minus strand of BSBN01000584.1, from coordinate 12,527,365 downwards.
GAGTCTGGTGCGGATCCAACCTCTACATTCTCTGAACTTTTCTTCACCCAAATCTTGCTCATCTGATTCCTTACTTCATCCGCATTCATCTTTTGTTTACCCTTGTCTTGATTCTGATTATACACCGGACCTCTTTTGTCCTGATTCTTGCTTCTGCAGACTTTAGCATTATGACCGGACCTATTGCAGATTTGGCAGATAACATTTCTTTGCATATTTGACTGATAACTTCTTGATTTGCATTGATTAGCCATATGACCTACTCTATTGCATGTAAAGCATCTACCTTTGAATGAATTGTTTACTTGCATATTTCTGCATTCATGGGATTTGTGTCCATACCTTTTGCAGTTAAAGCACTGTCCGGAGAAGGATGAATTAATCTGATTCATTCTCTTTTTGCACTGATTAGATTTGTGACCAAAGTGGTTGCAGTTGTGGCAGTATCCATTGAAAGATGGATATCTTTGAGCATTGGGCTGTCTTACCGGAGGTCTTCTAGGCCTATTCCTTGGATTTTCTGATCCAAAATTCTTTTGACCGGATCCGGAGCTTTCTCCTTTCTCATATCCCAAACCATACTTGTCATCTGTCCTCTTTTGACTTCCAAGAAGTACTTCAAGTTGGGCAGAACTTATCTTGAATTTTTCTTTATATTCATTTGCTGTTTGAAGATCTCTTTTGAGAGAGGCAATTTGATCCTCAAGTTTTTCTTCATTATCTTTGGCATCTTCAAGATCAGATTCAAGATGTCTGATAATCCTGTCCATCTGGTGGCATTCTTCTAATTTTTCTTTAAGAGATTGTCTTAGATTGTCTTCAGCTTTTCTTTTTTCTTCAATCTCTTGAGTAAACTTTATAGTTCCTGATTCCATTTCATGTCTTAACATAATGACTTCTTTTGATAACTTTTCACATAACTTGGTTTGCTTAGTTAATTCTTCATTTGTATTGCTTTCTTCACTATGTCTTGCCAATTGTTGAAGCAGCTCCTTTCTCTTTTTCATAGAGAGACTTAATTTGTCCTTTAATTCTCTCATGAATTCATCAGCCTGTTTGAGTCTTTCCTTTAATTCATTGACTTCAGAATTTGACTGTTCAAGATCCTCAAGGGTAGTCTTGAGTTGCTCCCTTAAACCATATGCATCCATTTGAACTCCCAGATCTTCCTCAAGCTGTTAGGCTCTATTAGGAGGAACCTTGCTCTGATACCAATTGTTGATAACTGAGAGGGGGGGTGAATCAGTTATCCTAATTATTTCTCTTTTTGAACTTTATTGTTAATTAATGCAGCATTGAATCAAACACAAAAACATTGCCATGAAATAAGAAACACATGACACAGTATTTTTGACATGGAAACCCTGTTAAGGGAGAAAACCACGGGGTGATTAACCCAAAAATTATTCTCTGTTAGAAGAATAGGAAATTACAAAAATGGCACTTGCCAATTAGGGCTCACTGCCCGAGCACACTGCTCACAAAGAGGCCCACTGCCTACAAGGAGACACACTGTCTACAAAGTGATAAGAATCACAGTCTTGAACTGATTGGAAGCATCTGTATATGCTGGAGTTTAGTTCCGGTTAGGCTCAGTACACTGATCTGCTGCACTTCATCTTTCCTCTGTTTTTTATTCTGCTATCCTTTCACATACCGGATCTTTCTTGCTACTTCTGCTCTGTTCTGCACTTATTCGCATATATCTTCACACACATCACACTCTTCACAACTAAATCCATCCTCTATATATATCCGCACAAGTAATTTCATCACCTTTCTAGTCGGCATCCGGAACAGTCTAGTTTCTTACAAACTCTGTTCTGTCGGCTGAATCCTTGCTCACCAAGCAATGCGGATCAAGGATATCATTAATCATGTCGGCCAAACATGATTCATGCCTTCACAACCTTTATCATCAACAGTAACACATCCGGAAAGTAGTCTGATACTCTGTCAGTCAGTTCTTCCTCTGTTTTCACTGTCTCTCAGGAATCCGATACTCAACTATTCATATCTTTTTCCTTATCCATCACCTGAGGCTAAATCCTTGGAATATACCACTCAAAGTAGTCCTCTTGACTTCCCCAAATCCACACTGCACCAAGACACTTCCTCTGAGAGATCCAGACCAATCTGTCAGACCTTGCCACATGCTCTGTTCTTGTTCACCGGACCACAACAACCTTCATTCTGACTTCCGGTAGAGACACATCATGACTTGCGGATATGTGGGATGATCTTTGTTGCCATCAATGACAACAACCATGAATCCATATAGTGTCTCTTGCCAACAGTAATAACATGGATGTAAGATTATCTAACCAAGGAAAGATCAAACTCAAATATCCATTCCAAAACTAGGAATGAGCCCAATTTCATCTCCTAAACTCCTCATAAAGGACATCATGAACCAAACTCATATGCACAGGGAGATAACCATGCCAACATCCCTCAAATGAACCCTCTAGAACCAATAACCATAGCCCAAGGTCTATAACCATGAGAAGATAAAGCATAAAGAGAAATGCATCTAAAAATAGGATGGGCAATACCTATTTCAAGATAATCCACCGAGTAGACCAAGAGTGGGGAATGAGAATGCTCCTCTAGGATACACCAAGTCACAGTGACTCTCTCCAAGAACAATCTCCTCTAGGTCCATAATGAACTCACGTTGATATCTAGGTGTAGGCTCCCCAGTCTTCATGTTGAAAGCTCAAAAGAGTAATTGTCTCAAAAAATGTTCTCTAATCTTAAGAGAATTCCAGCCTCACCCAAGTCTCCAAGTATCCATGAGCACCTCCATTATCAATCCATGATAAGCTTCACAAAGCAACACTGCACCATCATGAATCTCTCCAAGAAAATGACCAAAATACTTAATACCAAGAGAGCTAAAAAGACCACTGTCAAGGCTCCCACTACACATTTGCATAACCTAGGAACACATCTTAACATCATGATCTAAAATCTCCACAAAGGAAAACCACATGCTGCAAAGAACATATCCTGTATCAAGAGAACCTATATCATGCCAACACTCTAATCTAGAATCAAGAGTCCAACATGGCACAATAAAAAACATCTTGTAAAAAAGGATCAACATATCCAATCACTTGAAGATAACCATCTCTTAAAAACAAAACTCAAAATTTCAAAGAACTTTCATTGCCAAGAGCTCCCACTGAAATGTGATATTGAGCTATCCAAGGTATCATGATAAGCATGCTACAAGTCCCAATAACTGACTAACCAGACACTCTAATCATCCATCCTCTCATCTCAAAGAAACATACCAAAAAGCCGTATCAACACTGAATCAATCTTGTGGATATAGACAGTCCACATTCGAGTCATTCCACTGCAACCAATGGGTAGTTAATCCACATAACTGCATAGCTTGAAGATCTTAATCAATGAATAACATGCAAAACTCATCATCACATCAACAACCTGCAAATTGAGATATCAAAGAGGATAACTTGTAGACCTCAAGACTCAAACACTAGATCCACATCAGATCTAATTTTCCAATCTACAATGAGTAACCGTAGTTAAGGAACCTATAAGAAAATGCTTTAGAAATTATACCAAAAAAAACTCCACACAAAGAAGGCTACAAAAAACCTCCTCAAAACCATGCACAAAGCATACATGCAAACCTGCAACTATCTTGCATCTAAAAATATCCCCAGGGATTCATAATATACAAAATAGTTTATTCGTAGATATACAAAACCAAAAGATTTGATTAACCACGTAAAACAAGTAAAACCATCATGTCATGCAAATACATGTCCACTTATTATCTGAAAACCCATAAGTCTAAAAAATCACCAAAATAGTTAAACCAGAACAATGGAATAACATAACCATAGAATTTAAACAAAAAATCTACAAAACCATCTGAAGAAATTGAGACATGCAAGTACAAACAATCAAAGGAAGAAGAGGTATAGGAACTCCAGGCCCACTTGTAGGCCAATTCCACAACCACCACCATGTACAAGTATATGAAGGAGCTACGCTATTCCAGAAGCTTTCAGATCATCTAATGACCAACTCCACAACCATAAATGCCTGCTCCACTGGGACTCTATGCACCACAAGAGAGTCTATAACCTACAACTAGATTTGCTCCATACCAGACCACTCTTCACATTCCTTGTTCTTTGTGACAACCTAGAAGCTCCACCTCTACCCTGCGTTGCCTTGCTTGGTCTTCTTTTCCCCACACCCATTTTCACCTCTTTTTTCTCCACTGATAAGATATCTACTGCAACCTATAATTATTTAGATGAGAGAAACATTGATAAACATCAAATGTGGGATGCCTTTCTTTAGTATGCTTCTTACACTTCACTTCTGATGTACAAATGAATGTTTGGATGCAAACCTTGCACCGAATAGTCATTTCCTTCTTGTTTGTCTCAGGTTAATTCCCTTTGTGAACTTTATTTTTCTCAATATTTTTCCCTGTGCCATCTTGGCCTTCTATCCATTTCTCTTGCCCATTTTCCCCTCGACAAAAAACTTGTGCAAGTCTTGTTTTACCAGATAAATCTCCTTCAAACTAGGAACTATATCTTATCTTCTTATTTCATCTCTAAATTTAGAGGAAAAAATAGATGATAAACAAATGTTGGATGTGTCATGTAATCGGTTGAGGGGAAACATACCTCTAACACTCATACAACTTAGATTCATGGGCTATTTGAATCCCTCCAATAACAACTTGTCAAGGAGGATTCTTGATTTACCCCATTTGGACACCTTTAGAGAGTCTTCCTTCTAGGGAAAACTAGAGCTATGCGGTGATCCACTACCCACAAAAAGTTCTACTTCTCTTTTTAAAATGAGGCATTTGAAGTGCTAGTAACATGCCTGGCATGGTTGTGGAGGCAGAGCAAGAGTGTGGATGCATTTACAGCTTCATGCACCACGTCAATTCTCTTGACCATCTCTTGAAGAAATTGCGGTGGAAAAAAAGTGCAGTGGTGGCTCAGGCTAGTTTTTGTGAGAGTGAGTGTAGGCCATTGTCATATGGAGGAGGATGCATCTTTTAGATGCTTGTGAATTACCCGAGGTATTCCACGAATGACTACGAATCCATGCCCAAATGGAGGCTAGATATTCTATTCCAGGAGTATGAGTCCTAGGGTCTTAAAAAAAACTTTAAATCTAGTGTGCTTCCTCCTTGAACAACAAAACATCTTACTAACCTTCTATTCATGCCTTGTCTATGCTCTTCTAGTTCATGCTTTATCTTCCTGCAACTTTTTCCAAGGTACTTTAGTCTTTTTCTCTTTAGTGCTCATACTTCTTTCCTTTCTAATCTTTCGCAACTAGTTCTTTTTGAGAGATTTTCTCCTTTCTATGTTTTAAAAATTGGATGGTCTTTATCTTCCACCACTATGGTTACATCTATAGAGATTTAATCTCTAAGGACTACAGATTTATTTCTTCTTCCATCTAACTCCAATCTAAGACTGTGAACTTGTATCTTTTTCTCTGATACCATGCAAAACCTTTCATCTTTAGATAACAACTTCAACCTTGTAAACCCTTTATCCAACATGCTCTCCTCTAATATCTCTAGCTTTGATACCACTTTTTGAGCTACAACTCATATGGACCAGCTAGGACTCAAACCTAGGACCTTCCATTTGTTGTTGGAGTGCTCTACCAACTGAGCTGCTAGCCCCTTGTGGCTAGTCCATCATCGGTCTAGTTGTGGCTTATTTCCAACACCCCCCTTAAGCCACACTGTAGGTGCTTAGGGCTCCTAACCCGGCTCTGATACCACTTGTTAAGTAAATAGTGCAAAGAAAAGAGAATATGCAACATAAACAATAGATAAAATAGAGATATTAGATGACATAGACACAACAAATTATGTGGTTTGCCAATTTGGCTAGATCCATGGTAAAGCAGGGTATTAATCTCTTTATTGATCACAACCCAATATGGAAATGTTTTTCATCCAATTTATACAGTACTCTTCAAAGAAGAGAAAGGGACAAAGGATAGGGAAGATGAAATGAACAGTAAAATTTCACATCCAAACACATGGTTCCTTTTCATCCTTTTGTTAAATAAAGTTCAATTGCATTTATGATTGATTATTTATGATATTCAATGGATCTCTTATGTTCATACCATTAGTAAATTGCTGACTATAACTTATTGTGCATGGTTAGTCTAAACACAATTCAATTCAATTCAATTGTGGAAGCTAATGAAACTATGCCAAAATTTGGGTGTTAATGAATTTTCATAGTTTGAAAATATTTCAATCCCTTTGGAGATTGCACTATCTTTGTAGCTTTGTGAGCTATTTGATTAAGAAGAGATCTATTTATGTTGAGGTCTATCTGTCTGAAATAGTCAATCACTCCTGTAGCTGTCCATAGGAATTCTCTAACCTTTCTCTATCCTACCCTTCTTTTGCACTTTTTTATATCAGATTTGGTTAGAATAGCAATTTTAAAACTTGCATGGTGCTGTTGTAAGGTTGATATCTCATGAATTCATGTTGATATATTACTTGTTACAAGATGAAATGATACATTTCATGAAAATATATGTTTGGATTAGTTCACCTATGCATTGCTAAATCTAAAAAATTGATTGGTTTATGTACATTTAACCTTGCTTGTTGAAAGTTTGTCCAAATTCATGTAAGGCCTCTTGTTCAAACAACAAAATACATTGAACAATTGAGGCATTTCACAAAGACAAGTGTTAGGATTCGACAACCAGAGCAATGCAAATTAATAGTTATGATGTAGATTTAAATATATAGAATAAATAAGAACAACAATTTAACATAGATATTTAACGTGGTTCACCCAATGTAGTATATGTCCACATAAACAATCATCCATAAATTTTTATTATCCAAAAAAACTCATGAACTACAACCTTGCAACCTATAGCTCAATTCATTGCTATGCTACATGAAATGCATTACAAACTCATCTGTGACTTGTCTGTGTGATGCAGAGGCATCCACACTAAAACCTTGACATACAGCATGTATGTCTACAACCCATCATCATCATCATATTTTCTGTTAACATAGTCAGCATCATCATATTTTCTCTTGCCGACCGATATCCTCCTGCAGACAAACCTTCAACCCTTCGTCTGTCAGCAGCATCATCATATCTGGCTATCGGCAGCTTCATCATATTCGGCAAGCGCAATCATCCTCCTGATGTTCACTGTTCATCTTACTGCCAACCTCTATCTGCAACATCATGATGTTCAACATCATGTTCATCAGCAGGATATAAAATATCTGGTTCCCTCCATATATCCTGATGACGACACTTCACGCACCTTTCCTTCGATGCTTACGTCACCCCGATATCCTGATGACGATTATCTTGATGACGATGACGTCACATGCAGTTCCTTCGATATCCTGCTATCGGCCAAACTTAACATTATCGGCCCGCGATAATTTTATCAACCCGATCAACTAACTTATGCCGATATACTCTTCCTCGGCAACACCTTGTGATGATCACCCCGAAATGCATTCACCTTATGCAAACAACTGTATCATGCTCACCTCCATCTACTCGGATGACGCCCGAAGTAACTGCAGGATATCCACAGAAATATCCTGATGATGCCGTTGCGATGGATTTTCCAACCTTAGCGAATTTTCAATCCGCCGAACCTCCTGAGGTGACCCGATCCGCTTCCTGGACCACCTTCCAAACTCAAACTACCAGCATGACCTAGCACATGCCCATGCTAGGGTTCTCAACACCTCTCGACTGCGATCCTGCAAACATGCATGCAAACAAACAGAAAATGCAAACTAAATCCTAAACTACTGTACATAGCCATTCCACTGATTCGACGAATCAACCGGTGGAATGGATCAGTGAATCCATGAAACCACCAGAACAACAACTCGATTACACAATGGAATCCAAATAGAGAGTTGACACAAACAGGATCTCTTTATTTGATTTCAAAAGATGCAAATACAATACTCAGTCTCTCCCTCTGTCTCACTCTCAGCAAAATCTAATCGATGATCTGCCATACTGCCTAAAACCAACCGATCCTACTGCATAAATAGGAATTGCTTGTGAGTACTACCACTTGATTCCCAGCGGCTGGGAGCTTCCAAGCGGCTGGGAGGATCCAACTGAACTAACAAACTATATAGCTGTCCAAACAACCTACCTAAAAATAGTAAAGTATGGTCAACATGACCTTATTACATGCATTGGTCTTATAAGACCTTCTTGGAAACATTAACAAGACTCAAAAACAAACTAACTGTCTCATGGAGGCCAGCTGTCAGGTAGGTGCTCCTGCACCATACTCCCCAACAAAAAATAACTCATGTCCCATGAGTTTGGTTGTGGAAGTCCTCCACCTTTACACTTTACCTTTGCAGTGTCTTGACCTGTTCCAGCTTTGTCCTCTGCTGGCTCTCGGCTGCTCCAAGACTTCTGAACTGTAACTTGTTTTCTTGCAAGTAAATCCTCATGCCTGTCAATGTAGGCCCTTCTCTCACATACCTTGTGTTTGTCAGGTTGTCTGACCAGAACCTCTGTCTAAACTACCTCTTGAACTTCTGTAATGTTCAACTCTATCTTTCTTTCAACCTTTATAGGACAAACAATAGTCCCAACTATGACAACATCCTTGTCATTCCTCTCAACTGGTTGCTGTTTGCAAACCTGTTTCTGAACCTGCTGCTGACCTCTGTCAGTCAAAACTGAAACTGTCTTCAACCTGTTGTCCTTAACAACTCCTTTCCCTGGAGTGTCCTCAACTGCCTTTATGCCTGCTGCTATAGGCATATGCACAAATTCCTTCTTTCCCACTAAAATGATTTTGGCTGCCTCCTGTGCTGCAGCATTTGCCTGCAATGGCATCAACATAATAGTCTTCCCATCTTTCTTGATGGTGTAGGTATTAGCATACCCATCATACAGTACCCTCCTGTCAAATTGCCATGGTCTACCCAACAGTAGGTGACAACATTCCATGGGCAAAATGTCACACAAAACTCTATCATGATATGCTCCAATTTGAAAATCAACATATGCCTGTTCATATACCCAAAGTGATTGACTATCACTCACCCAAGATGCCTTGTAAGGGTTTTGATGTGGAATCCTTTCCAAATTTAGTTTATCCACCATTTCCTGAGATACCATGTTATCTGTTGAACCAGTATCAATGACAACCTTACATACTTTACCTTTGCTCTTGCATGTGGTCTTGAAAAGAGCTCTTCTTTGCATCATATCCTTTGATGCCTACAAACTAATTCTCCTCAACATCAATGCTTCTCCCTCCTCAGGATATCCATAACCGTCAGGAACTCTATCTTCATAAGTGTTTAAACTTTGTACACTTTGCTCTGCTTTCTCTTCTTGCACAAGTTGTACTCTCTTGTCATTCGTTCTATCATTTCTGGATGATGAACCTTTGCTTTCTGGACATTTGAAAAATGGATGACCAAACTCACCACAGGTGTAACACTTTCTCAAAAATGTAGCAGAACCTCTACCACTTCCAAATCTGCCTCTATTACCTTTCCATCCACCTCTGAAATCAGACTGTCCCTGTCCTTTACCAGTGTCTTCTTGACCCTCATTGGTTTGCCTTGTTGTAGGGGCTAATCCTCTTCCCCTCATATTGCTACCTCTTCCTCTCATGGACTTATCTTGTCTTCTATTCATCTTTTCTTCAATCCTGATTGCCATTTGGTAACAATCCTCCACACTCTTAGGGTTAGCTAAAACTAACTCATCCTGTATGTTCAATCTCAAACCAGCCAAGTACCTAACCACCTTTTCTACCTCATTCTCATGATGACCAGATCTCATACTCAACTTATAAAACTCCTCAGTATATGCCTTCACATCCATTTCCTTCTGCCTTAAAAATTGCAGCTTCTTAAACATCTAAATTTCATAATCCTTGGGCAAGAATTTACCTTTGATCCTTGCTACCATTTTATCCCATGAAGTGATCTTTGACCTTCCTTCTCTCGGATTGTACATAATCCCACCATACCAAAGCATGACCTCCTAACTTGGTCTTTGCAATCTTTACCTTCTGATCCTCAGTAACATCTTCACATTCAAAGTGATTATCAAGTGCAGCAATCCAATCCAGCAACTCATCTTCATTCAAACTTCCATTATACTTGGAAACATCAACCTTTACCTTAGGTTTATCACTCTGCACTGCCTTTAACAGTTTTGCAAATCTCTGGTCTTCAGCATCCAGATCTTCAGCTACCTCTTCATACTCTTCAACAGCATCTTCATCTTCTTCTGATTCACTGTCATCCACTTCCCTCTTTTTGTTCTTCTCCAAGGCTACAAGCCTGGCTTGAAGTGCTTCAGCAAGCTCCTTCATCTTCCTCATCTCTCTGACATGTTTTTCCTTCATCTCTTGCAATTCCCTTGCAGTACCATTACCTTTCGGAGGCATTTTGTCAACCTCTCACTTCTCTACCACTGTCCTTTCAGTGACAGAATTAACTCTACCTCTGCCCTTTCGGTGACAGAATCAACACACAACAGCCCAGACCTTTTGCTGAGCTCTGATACCACTATGATGCAGAGGCATCCACACTAAAACCTTGACATACAGCATGTATGTCTACAACCCATCATCATCATCATATTTTCTGTTAACATAGTCAGCATCATCATATTTTCTCTTGCCGACCGATATCCTCCTGCAGACAAACCTTCGACCCTTCGTCTGTCAGCAACATCATCATATCTGGCTATCGGCAGCTTCATCATATTCGGCAAGCGCAATCATCCTCCTGATGTTCACTGTTCATCTTACCGCCAACCTCTATCTGCAGCATCATGATGTTCAACATCATGTTCATCAGAAGGAATAAAATATCCGGTTCCCTCCATATATCCTGATGACGACACTTCACGCACCTTTCCTTCGATGCTTATGTCACCCCGATATCCTGATGATGATTATCCTGATGACGATGACATCACATGCAGTTCCTTCGATATCCTGCTGTCGGCCAAACTTAACATTATCGGCCCGCGATGATTTTATCAACCCGATCGACTAACTTATGCCGATATACTCTTCCTCGGCAACACCTTGTGATGATCACCCCGAAATGCATTCACCTTATGCAAACAACTGTATCATGCTCACCTCCATCTACTTGGATGACACCCGAAGTAACTGCAGGATATCCACAGAAATATCCTGATGATGCCGTTGCGATGGATTTTCCAACCTTAGCGAATTTTCAATCCACTGAAGCTCCTGAGGTGACCCGATCCGCTTCCTGGACCACCTTCCAGACTCGAACTACCAGCACAACCTAGCACATGCCCATGCTAGGGTTCTCAACACCTCTCGACTGCGATCCTGCAAACATGCATGCAAACAAACAGAAAATGCAAACTAAATCCTAAACTACTGTACATAGCCATTCCACCGATTCGACGAATCAACTGGTGGAATGGATCAGCGAATCCATGAAACCACCAGAACAACAACTCGATTACACAATGGAATCCAAACAGAGAGTTGACACAAACAGGATCTCTTTATTTGATTTCAAAAGATGCAAATACAATACTCAGTCTCTCCCTCTGTCTCACTCTCAGCAAAGTCTGATCGATGATCTACCATACTGCCTAAAACCAACCGATCCTACTGCATAAATAGGAATTGCTTGCGAGTACTACCACTCGATTCCCAGCGGCTGGGAGCTTCCAAGTGGCTGGGAGGATCCAACTGAACTAACAAACTATACAGCTATCTAAACAACCTACCTAAAAATAGTAAAGTATGGTCAACATGACCTTATTACATGCATTGGTCTTATAAGACCTTCTTGGAAACATTAACAAGACTCAAAACAAACTAACTGCCTCATGGAGGCCAGCTGTCAGGTAGGTGCTCCTGCACCACTGTGACTCATCCATGAATCATCTGTGACTCATCTATGACTCATGTCCTTTCAAATTCTCTAGATGCTTATTTATCAAGCCTTTTTGGTGGTTAAAAAAGTCACTTTTCCGTGTTAGTTAATAATCAAAATAACAACGAACACCTTTATTAAATATAGGGCTTTTTTTTCTTCAGGGGCACTACCCCTAGCAACATCCACTAGGGACATTACCCCCACAAGAGGGGCTTTGCCCCCTTGTACTCCCCCATTAATTATTTTGGGGGGAAATCATGGCTTTCAAAGTCACCAAAATTTAGCTTGCTGCATGGACCTTGTAGTTGTTGTAGGTACCCTGCAACCCCGCAGCATGATCAATCACTGTATACTAAAAATAAGACCTAGCTGAGAGAAACCTTGGGGTAGTCTTTTTATGTTCATTTGTGTTTGATATGAAAAAGGAGAATGACGATAACTAGAATATGAACTAGATCATGTTAGATGCACATGACAACTGAGGGGGGGTGAATCAATTGTACATTAAAACATTCAATCCCTTATTGAATTTCAAACCCTTGTTAATCTTTAAACCCTTATTATGCATTAGTAGTATGTAAACATATGAAACAACAATGCAAACACATCCAAACACATATGATTTGATCCTTAGAATGATTCTTTTGCATATACTTGGGAGTCTTAGGAATACTTTCTAGAGCATCTTCTTCATCAACTTGCATCTCCTTTTCCTTTTCTTCTTCTCTTTCTTCTTCTTTGCAAGGGAACTCATCACTTTCAACTAGCTTCTTTAGCCTCTTGTTGTAGCACCTGTAAGCCTTGCTCTTTGTAGAATATCCAAGGAAGATTCCTTCATCTAATCTTGTGTCAAACTTTCCCAAGTTTTCTTCATCTCTCCTAATATAGCACTTGCTTCCAAACACTCTAAAATATTTAACAGTGGGACTTATTCTATACCATAGTTCATATGGAGTCTTTGAATTGTTGACCCTTGCTTGCACTCTATTTTTTATGTAGACTGTAGTGTGAATAGTTCTCTCCAATAGATATCCGATATATTTTCTTCTTTCAACATTGTCCTTGCTACTTCCTAAACTATCCTATTTTTCCTTTTCCACCTCCATTTTGCTGAGGAGTCCTAGGAGTTGACAAATGCCTTTTTATTCCATGATCTTCACAAAAATAGTTAAACTCATTAGAGGTGAACTCACCATCTTTGTCAAACCTCAAGCACTTGATTTTCATATCTATTTCATTTTCAACCATAACCTTAAATTCTTTAAACTTATCGAGAGCTTCTAATTTTTCTTTGAGAAAGGTTACCCAAGTCATTCTAGAGTAATCATCAATTAACAACATGAAATACTTGTCATCTTGAAAACTTCCCATTCTTGTAGGTCCACATAGATATGTATGTATCAACTCTAAAGGTCTTGTGGAAGAATATTCTTTAATTTTGAAATTCTTTCTTGTCTTCTTCCCAATCTGACATTCCTTGCAAATTGCATTGATAGGCTTTGTAATTCTTGGCAGATTTCTCACAGATTGAGTAAAGTTGATCCTCACTAGGCTATAAAAATTGATGTGACACATTCTTCTATTCCATAGCCAAATTTCATTGATTTGAGTCATAAAGCACATACCATTAGTACCTTTGAGCTGATATACATTTCGTTTTGTCCTTATTCTTGTAGAAACTAGAGTTCCAGAGCTTTCTTTTTTGATCTCACAACCACCATCCTAAAGCATAAAGTTATATCCTTGCTACACATTTGTCCTACACTTAGAAGATTATGCCAGAGACCCTTGACATAGAGAAAATCATCTGTATTATGCTTTCCATCAAAACTAATTGAACATTTTCCACATATCTTAGTAGATGCATCATCTCCAAACTTAACAAAACCTCTATCAAACTTCTTAAGCTTAACAAAATTATTCTTATCACCTATCATATGATTTGAACATCCACTATCAATTATCTAGTAGTTTTCCCCTTCTCTTGCATGAAAAGTGGTTACCAAAGCTCCTTTGATAATATGCCCTATTTCTGGAGTAGTTTCCTTCATACATCTTTCAGAGTTAGTAAAATTAGTATTAACATTCAAAGACATGAACAAGCATTCATTGCTTTCATCATCTGGATAGTCAGACTCATCATCAGATATGCTAGTATCTACTTTAACATAATAACTCCTCTTGATTGATTTACCTTTGTTATCCTTGTATTTGTCATTTGAGATTTTGACTGGACATGTTGAAGCATAATGACCTATCTTTCCACAGTTAAAAACATTTGAATGGTAACTTACCTCTATATTTTCCAGTGCCCTTTTTCAATCTACTTACAAAATTTGCTTCCATTTCATCGAAATCATTTGGATCTGACTCATCATTCTTTTTTGTCTTGCTAACCTTAAAAGCAATCTCTTTTCTTGAATCATCTTAACCAAACTCTCTTAATTCAAAAGTAGTTAAAGTACCAAACAATTGATCCCTAGTATAATTATCCAAAATTTGAGTTTCTTCAATAACATAAACTTTAGCACTATAAGATTTTGGAAGAGTTCTTAGTACCTTCTTTACCACTTGATTTTCTTCTACTTTCCACCAAGACCATTGATGGAATTGACAACTTCATCCACTCTATGCATGTAGCTTGCAATATTTTTATCCTATGACATCTTTAGGGTTTCAAACTTGGTCTTCAAATTCTGCATCTTTGCTTGCTTGACCTTGTCATCTCCTTCATAGATACTTTCCAGCTTCTTCTAGATCTCATGAGCGGTTTTGTAGCTCATTACCTTCACTAATTCTAAATCAGAAAGACTATTTAGAAGTGCACTCCTTGCCTTGCCATTGTTCTCATAGTATTTAATCTCATCATCATCCTTTGGACCATCAGTAGGTATAGTATATTCTTTTTCAACTAACTTCCATACACCATACCCTAATGAGACAAGAAATCTTTCCATCCTAATCTTCCAGAAAGCATAATTTGTTCCATCAAACAAGGGAATCTCAATAACTTTCCTGTATACCATCTGGATCTAACCCAAGCAGTTAAGCTTCTTCAAGGAACCTCACTCTGATACTAATTGTTAGATGCACATGACAACTGAGAGGGGGAGTGAATTAGTTGCACATTAAAACATTCAATCCCTCATTGACTTTCAAACCCTTGTTAATCTTTAAAGCCTTATTATGCATTAACAGAATGTAAACATATGAAACAATAATGCAAACACATCCAAACACATAAGAACACCATATTTACGTGGAAAACCCAAGAAGGGAAAAACTACGGTGAGGATTAGCTCACATATATATGAATAGAAACACTGAATACAAATAGGCTTACTGCCCAGAAAAAGAAGAAAGGCTCACTAACAAAAGGACTCACTATCCGAAAGAAAGAAGAATAGAAGAAGACTGTTACAGAGAGATCCACTATCTCATGGCAACAGGAGAATTCTACCACCACAACCTTATGCCATCCGGGACCTTTGGCTCACTAACTCCAGTAACTTCAAGCATACTGAAATGTAGACACCTTCTATTCACTACATTCGGAAGTCATAAGCATTTAAGCTCGCACTTAATTCACAACACTTGATCACATTTGCATCATTCTCTTTCTTGATACTCTCTAATCAAACTTCACCTTGCATTTATACCATCCGTGGCCTAAAATAATCTCAATTAGGTCAGCCTTAATGAAATTTATGCACCTCAAATGTGCAACACCAAAATAGGTTGGCACCAAACACTTCCACGGTGGAAAGAAGTGATGGAAAATCATGCCACGGGTTAACTAGGACCCAAATCTGTATTCCCATACTACTCATCACATCCACAATCCACAAGGTATCTCCGCAAATAGCGCTAGTATGCTAGGTCAGCTAATTCTGAACTAACACTTCAAGTGACCACATACATGCCTTTCCAGGTCTGAAAACAACATATGGACCACAAAGAAACTTTCCACAACATCCACACAGCTTTCCAAAATATTCCAGCATCATCAGAATCTTCTACAACACCATCATAACTACCTGAAATAAAGAATGCCTTCATATTGCGCATTAGGATGCACTACTACTAAAATCCAACACAAGAACTAAACTTGCAGAGTAACCTAACACTAAAAACTCCAAAGGAAAGTAGATATAGACAATATAAGCACATTCCTAGATCTGCAAGTCAAGAAACCTCAATGTGGAGAAATGCAGAGCAATCTCATTTCTCCCAGATAACCTTCTTCACATGCAAACACTATCAAACACATCTTCCACTGCCACATGATCCAGAACCTAAAACGCTGGATATAACACCTCTAAACACCTTTGATCATCAATTCCAAACCACAAAAGCATATTTTCACCCATGAAAAAATGTGGAGCAGAACACTAAACACACCTCTGTCACACTGCACACTCTTTCATTCAAATTTTCTCAAAAGCACTTGGAAACCAAGTGAACCATCTACATCAACAATACTAAACACACCTTCTAAGCATCCTCAAACACTTCTCATTATGAATACACTAGAGGTTGACATCAATAACAATACTAATGATAGCACCAGCTTTGAACAACTCTAATGCTAGGGGTTGACATCAATGACAACACCAGCAAGCTTCCAATAGATCAAACCCTTTTCCATATAACATTTAAGGACAAGGCTGGGCCAAATCACTACCAAATGAAGGAGGACTGAGCTACTGACCTTGTTCTCTTGTATGATATAGATGGATAAGATTTAATTTAGTCTTTTCCTCAAACCCTAGGTTAACAATGCATGAAAACCCTAGTTTTACAATGAACTGCTTATAATGGAGAAAATATGGCAGAAACCAAGAAACTAATTGCACAGAGATAATCAGGGGACTGATAGAACCTGTCTCCATAAAAAAGAGGTGTTGGAGGACCTTGGTGGTACCACCCAGGTCTTGATTGGAAGAATCATCCGAAGGTGTGAACTGGAAAGCTGCTTCAAATACTGTCCTGATGCCAAATCTAGATTTAGAAGAGGCAGAGGGACATGGAAAATACCACCCAAGTCCTTGGTGAGGGAATATTCCATAACAATCTTCAGATCCTGAAACCTTGTTCTATACCCAGTCTTCTTGTAGCTCTATATTTTCCAAATCTCACTCCTATAACCTGCACACAAGAAGATAAGAAGGGGTTTGGGGGTTATGGTGTTTAGGGACTTGCCTCAGTCAAATCCTGGGATAGCATTCAAGATTCCCAACACCATTGATTGATAAAGAGTGTCTGGCCTCATGGGGGCAGAGGATGAAAATAATGATAATATTATGATTCAAATGATGATAAACAAATAATGATATCACCTATGGGATGAACCCTCAAAATGATGAAGATCCTTCAACTCCTAAGGAGGATAGATGATAACTCCATATTTGAAATAACATACAATAACAATATACAAATCTACTCTAGAATCATAATGAATGCTCTTTCTTTCTTCACTCCAAGATCTCAAGTTATGGTTTTTCCAACCTAGTCAATAATGAACTCAAAAACACACTTATATATGATTTCCTACCCACAATCATAAATTCAAACAAAAAGAGCCAACAAGTAGAAACCTCTAGAGAGGTATTAAGATGACATGCACTTAAATTAGCCTTGACCTAAAAGGGGGGACATGGGTAGTACCACCCAGGTCCTTTAGCCCTGTTTAGGTCTGGGGTAAGCTAAATCAAGGGGCCCACATTCTAATTTTACCTCAGTGTCAGGCAATTTTGCATTGGGAGAAACATTTTGAATGTATAATGCAATCAAGGGGACCTATGAGCTAAACAAGGAGGTAAAAAGACATGAGGACACTTTTTACTCCATAACATTTAGCCCCCATTTTAATGTGTATATGATCTTATGATCAGTACATGCATTAAAGTACAGTAAAAACACATCAAACATGTCAGAGACTAGAGGCAACAACATGCTTGAAGTTTGGAAGACCATCTCTAGCCCCCAAGCTTAGGCAAACATAAGAAAACACTTGACAATCATGCAAAACATGAAGAAAACAATAGAGAAGCCCACAATACATAGAGAAGTCATGAACGTAGACACACAATACATGAAGTGTACATGAAGAGAAGACATGATTAAGTAATTACACTATACTAATAGGCGATGGGGGGAGCTCATTGCTATGCACCACTATCAAAGTACATAAAACACATGGTGTGGGGGCAGCTCATTGCTATGCACCACCACAAAACACACAAGGCACATGGCATGGGGGGAGCTCACCGCTATGTGCCACCATAAAACACACAAAATACATGAGCACCATAGAGTGTGTCATTGACCCACTATATGTCTTATACATAGCAAACAGGGGCGATGGGGAGGAGCTCATTGCTATGCTCTGCCATATAAGACATGCAAAACACACTTGACGATCAAGGTACGCTACCACGACTGCCAAAAACATGCTTAAGGGTGAGTAACTCAAAAACCAACCCTGCCTCGTGTGAGAGGACTTTTTCAAAAAGGGTGTGTAACTACTCAAGGGAATACACAACCTCGCCTTCCGCAGAAGGGATTTTAAAAACATACAACCTGACCTACATCACAGAGATGCTTTACAGTGAAAAGGAAGTATGTGCACAAAGTATACAACCCCATTTGCATCATGAAGATGCCTTACAGTGAAAAGGATGCATATGCAACACACAAAAACAAAGTATACAACCCCACCTGCATCACAGAGACACCTTATAGTGAAAAGGAAGTATACACAAACACATAATTCAAAGTATACAACCCCACCTGCATCACATAGATGCCTTATAGTGAAAAGGTAGTATACAACACATTTTATCACAATATCTAAGATATCCAAGTGCTTACCACAATATATGCCCCCACCTTAAACTGGTTGCTCCCCCTTTCCAATAGCAATCACGTTTAAGGTATGGCTAAAAAAATGTGAGGGAACAAGAGCTTTCACAAAGCCCATGCCCCAATGTGACATGTGCTTACAATCATCGAATTGTTCCCAACAATCACAATATAAACACATCAATATCATTTGCTAACAATTATTGATCAACAATATGCATGTATACGAAACATGATCAAAACGAGCTTCAGTTAAAAAATCTAAGCTAAGATAACAACCAAATCATCTCATGAAATAGATACTGAAATAAGGCACCATGCCACTAAAACAAACCAAGGCTATACTTATGGTTTGGAATTGAGTATAGCCGTGAGGTTATACTTTAGGTATCTCAGAACTAAGTGTAACTACAAGGTGAGACAAAAACATTTCAAAGTGCATAGCAACAGATTTAGAGTATTGCAAGGTTTGTTGCAACAATTTCACAATACGATACATTATCACATCATGACACAAAGTGATTCTACTAGTCAAACGTAAGTAACAAATTACCCCCATATTCATATATGGACTAGGTCCATTTTTATTTTCTTGTTTTAGGGATGCACGGTCCTTATCAGAAGTGTATATTTTTTGTTGTCATCCGTCGACTAGTAGAGCCACAAGTACAATGGAAGAATAAAATTACAAAAAATAAGAGAGGAGACAAAAGTGACTTAGGACCACAATGTGGAAGGATGCCCCCAAATCACCCTTTGTGACATTATGCCCCCAAGGCACCACACACAACGATTGCAACAAGAGAAGTGTAGAAGAATAGAGAAACAAATAGGAGGACTATTACAATGGAGGTAGTCTCCTTGTATCCTTGACCTCACAAGAGTATCAAGGGTCATCCAAGGAGACCTAAACAAACATTTAACACTACATGGAAGAACACAATACAACAACATATAAACATTTAAGAGGAGGCCACCTGTGAGAGTAACTCGAAGAGGTGCTACATCAAGGGTGACTAAATGAGGGAGAAATACTTACCTCGTTTACTATCAGGGATGTAGTACTGAAAATGCAATCACACTAGCAATTGTCCTTAATCAAATCATCTTCTTCAATCTTAATCTTCATATGAAATAGGTGGCACATAGGGCACTATAGCCCAACTTGAAATTTCTTCATTTAGTTCTTCTTTTGATTCCATTTATTTCGGTGGGATATTTTCTTCTTGTGGTGAAATTGTTTGAGCTAAGGCTTGGTGCTTTCTTCTTCTTTCCCTTGTATTTCTATTTCTTCTAGTCTTATTAGTTATATTTCCCAAGGGAGTTTATTTTTCTTCCATCAAAGGTTCATGATTTTTTGCAGTCTTTGTCATTTGTGAAGAGGAAGCCGTTACGAAAGTGATTTTATGATTTTGTGATGTATAGCTTCACTCTTGAAGGTTTTCTCCCAATCCTTGTAAGGATAGCAAAGGAGGGACCTCGAAAAAAATTCCCTTTTGTCTTGGTCAAGGTGAATCCTTCAACTCGGGCTACTTTTCACTTTCTATTTGGTCAATAGAGGGAATTGTAGCCTCAGAGAACTGAGAGGATCCGGGAGTATTCTTGTCATATGATAGTTCAACTATTTACTTTGCCTTATACTTTTGATATGCCAAGAAGAATTGATCTTGTTTAGTTGATTTTCTTCAATAGGTTGTGGCCAAAAATAATCCAAATTGAAATTTTCGCGAGTTGCTAATGGTTTACATCCACTGTGATGAATAACATGCACTCGACCTTTATGAGGGAACTTTAAGCACTTGTGAATAGTAGAGGGAATTGCTTTCATGGATTTTAGCCAAGGATGTCCTAATTTAAAATGAAAGAGATCTGAGGTGGGAATGATAACAAATGATGCTTCTAGGGCTTCTTCAACCACCTTGATACAAAGTGTTATCTTTGCAATTGCCAGAAGAAAATAACCATTATGTGCATTTATCATTATATCCATTGGATTATAAGTATTTTGTGCTATATCATGCATATATAAAAATTCTTCTGTGATAACCTTTGTCATGCAATTGGGATCAATAAGAACTCCTCTTGTAGGATTTCCATTTATTCTTGCTGTTATATAAAGAGGACCATCAATGTTGTGAATAGTGACCTCATGTGGTGTGAAGGATATTATGGGTTTGGAATCCTACCTTTTCTTGTTAGATCAGGGAGGAGCCATACCACACTTGTTGTGATTGGATTCCATATATGTGAGACTTTGTACACCAAGACACTAGTTTGAGGAAACCGGGTTTTTGAAGCTTTTGCAAAGATAAAAAACACATTATTGTCACTATAAACAAAGTGATCATGATGTTAAAAGTGCTGCACAAAAAGGCAATATAGACAACTTTAATATTTCTTGCAAAGATATATGAAAGAGATGTCAAATTTATTATGTTGAAATACACAATGTGTAATTGTAAAAGTATGATTTTTCAAATTAAAGATGTAAAAAGATGTAAGATTCTCAAATGAATATTGATAAATATGCAATAAATCAATGTAAGATTTGATTTGAACAATCAACAAGATGCAAATTCTTGAAGCTATGGGTTCACCAAATTGTTTGATATGAAAAAGGAGAATGATAACCACTAGAATGTAAACTAGATCAAACCCTTTTCCATATAACATTCAAGGACAAATCTGAGCCAAATCACTACCAAATGAAGGTGGACTCAAATACTAACCTTGTGGTCATGTATGCTATAGATGGGTAAGATTTAATTTAATCTTTTCCTCAAACCACAGGTTAACAATGCATGAAAACCCTAGTTTTTTGCATAGGGATAATCAGGAGAATGATAGAACCTATGTCTAGAAAATAGAGGTGTCAGAGGAGCTCGGTCGTACTGCCCAGGTCCTGATTGGAAGAATTAGCCAAAGGTGTGAACTAGAAAGTTACTTCATATGCTATCCTAATGCTAGATCTAGACTCAGAAGAGGCAAAGGGACATGAGTAGTACTGCCCAAGTCCTTGGTGAGGGAATATTCTATAATAATATTCAGATCATGAAACCCTATTCTGTACCTAGTCTTCTTGTAGCTCTGTGTTTTTCAGATCTCACTCCTGTAACCTGCACACAAGAAGATAAGAAGGGTTTTGGGGGTTATGGTGTTTAGGGACTTGCCTCAGTCAAATCCCAAGATAGCATTCAATCTTCCAAACACCATTGATTGATAAAGATTGCGTGCCTTCATGGGGGTAGAGGCTGAAAACAATGATAATATGATGATTCAAATGATGATAAACAAACAATGATATCACCTATGTGATGAATCCTTAGAATGATGATCCTTCAACTCCTAAGGAGGATAGATGATAGCTCCATATCTACAATAACACACAATAAAAATATACAAATCTACTCTAGAATCACAATGAATTCTCTTTCTTGCTTCACTTCAAGATCTCAAGTTATGATTTTTCCAACCTAGTCAATAATGAACTCAAAAACACACTTATATATGCTTTCCCTCTCACAATCGTAAATTCAAACCAAAAGAGCTAACAAGGAGAAACCTCTACAGAGGTATTAAGATGACATGCACTTAAATTAGCCCTAACCTAAAAGGGGGGACATGGACGGTGCCTCCCAAGTCCTTTAGCCATGTTTAGGTCTAGGGTAAGCTAAATCAAGGGACCCACATTCCAATTTTATCTCAGAGTCAGGCAATTTGGTATTGGGAGAAACATTTTGAGTGTATAATACAATCAAGGGGACCTAGGAGCTAAACAAGGAGGTAAAAAACATGTGGACACTTTTTACTCCATAACAATTGGGATTAGATTCTTTTCAAGAGAGAATAATTAATATTTTATCTAAGTTGTTGCATGCAAAAACACCCATCAACAATCTACATGCACTTCATTCATGCGCTCATCTAGGATAGTATTCTTAGCTTGGAGTATTTTCTTAGTGAGGGGCAAGTTGCAGACATCTTCACTAAACCTTTGGCATCGTCTTGTTATCTTTAGTTGTGATTGATGCTTGGGGTGAAGGAAGTTATACTTGGGAGGTCATCTTGAATCCTCCTTCCTTCACATGTTTTTCTTTTCTTTTTGTTTTCTCTCTTTTAGGGAGTATCTTTTCCTATGGGGTTTTCCCCTTTTCTCCATTTGTGAAAATTTCTTGTACATGATTACCTTATCAGGCGCTATTATCGAGACCTATCCTTGAGTATTTTCTCTTTTCTTTCCTCTCTAAGTTGCACTTAAGGTGGATGTTGTGAATGAGTCTTTTACTTATCCAATTTCCTTTTTGGGTCATTTTCACACCTAATTAGTTTATTTAGGACATTTATTTTTTGTGTCTTAAGTCATGTGATTATGACACCCTTCACAATCACATGTTGTCTCTTGTTTCACCCTTGTCTATGTATACAAGGGTCTTTATGTACATTTGCACTGCATTGTATTGTATTGGTATTGGCAATATAACACTTTCTTCTCTCTCTTGTGGAAGGTTCTTTGGTGTTGTAAAATATTCCTTCTGCTGTGAAGTTCTTTTGGAAACTTCAACAAAATTGACATACTTGGAATATATTGATTCCAAAGCATTTGTTTGGGCATCATTTATATTTTGCATTATTGGCCAATCATCATTCGACCCTTGTCACTATTTTTTAGCTAAGTACTTTACTGTTTTATTCAATTTTTGAAGCATTTATTTATTTGAGCGTATTTATCAATTCCACTATAATTTTTGTGTTATCTAGGATAGATTTGAATATTGATGCTATTTACCCTAGATTTTTGTAAAATGAATTTTATTGTCTCTCCCAGATAGTTAGGAGGGTTTATTTCTATTTTTATTTTGTTGAACCTGTCTTCTCTTACACCCCTTTAGGGTTTCCACCCTTAAGGTTTTTCTATAACATAGGAAATTAGAATAAGAAATAAGTTAAACAATAACCTATTTCACTCAAATACTAAGCTACCTTAGATTGAGAAATTAAGGTTTGCAAATAAGAAAGGAAACTAAACAAACTTAGCTACCATGAAAACCTTGCTATGTTGGATGTGCTCCTTGGATGAGTTGATGTAGGTGGATCCTCATATGGATAGAATAACCTTGTAATTCATGGAGTGTTGGAGAAAAAGAGGCAACATTTAGTTGCATTAAGAAGTGATATGATTTGTGAAGGGGTGAGATCCAATTTATAGATTTTTAGAGACTCAATTGGATGGTTAAGATTGAATTTTGAGATCAATGGATGAGGATGATCGAGAGATCTCAAGAAAGGAGAGCTTGACAAGTGTTATTATGAGATTAGATGAAAGGAGATGTCCTAGGATCAAGGAGGAATGAATGGTCAATATTGGGCTTTGGGAAGATGGATGGATGAGATTGACTTGATAAATGTGAGGTATGGGTTGGATTTGATTTGATTTTTAAATTGGGAGCATGGGTACAATGCCTAATTTAAAATTGGAGTAATAGGGGATGGAGGACAAAAGGACCTTTGTACATGGGTCCTTGACCATGCCTCTTGTAAGAAGGCCATGTTGACATGTACAAGAGGACATGCCTTTGTACATTTGGGGGAATGTAGAGAATTTAACCATGATTTGATTATGGTTTAGTTTGTGAAAGTGGGGGATTAGGTTTAGGAAAACATAACCAAAAGTGTAGAAAATAGGAATTAAAAAAATATAAATATTTATTCAATCATAGGATGGGGTAAGGGGATATTAGATAAATTAAATTTATCTAATGTTTGGACTATAGAGGAGGGGGATAAATGATTACTAAATCATTTTGGCTAGGGATATGTATCGATGCAGGTACCAATATGGGCACAGATGAATAGTGAATAGTACATAAACAGTGATTTCAAAAATAAAATATTGTAAAATCATAGATTGAAGATGATTTGATCAATTAACCATCTAAACATGTGTTTATTCAATTAATTGTGGAGAAAATGTGATTTAGGGGTGTCTAGAGATGATTAGTAATGGTTTAGAGTTATTTGAGGATGAATTAGGGATGTTTAGGGATGAGACAAAGAGTGGACAATTTTAGGTGTCTACATTTTGCCCCTATTTGAGATGGTGTTGTGAAGCAACATCATTTCAAAGAAAGATAAAACATAGTGCTGGGTAGGATACAGGAAGATGGTAGGACTGGGGATAAGGATGCCCCAACCACTTGAAGTGAGAGTGACAAGGAGGAATGATGGTAAGAATGATGGTAGGGATGATGCCCCCTCAAGAGGGCATGTGGGTTTGAAGAACGTGGGTGCACTCTTGAAATGACAGAGAGGGTTGGAGGAAAAGGATGGGGGTCGATAGTTGATAGGATAAGTGATGGATAGAAGGATGAGATGAAAGGATTAAGGAGGAAAAATAGATGGATGAAAGATGGGGAAGTGCAACTCAAACCTTTAAGAAAATATGCTGGACAAGAATTCCGATGAGGGATGTAGGGCTTCAATCTAAGAACTCTTGGTAATAGCCTATACATAAACTCTCTGGAGAGGCTCAAGACTGTGATGAAGCAGAAATGGATGAAAGGGATGGATGCAAGATGATTTCTCAACTTCATGAATGATGTGATATGCTTCACTAATAAATGAGAGCCATCTTTATTTGATATGGCATGAGAAGTTATGCACTGAGGTATAAGGAACCAGGGTGACAATGTGTCCCATGTGTAAAAGATAACCAATTAGGTCACAAGCAACCCTATTCCATATAGCACCATGATATGGAAGACTATGATACCATTGTGGCAGGTAGGTTACAAGGACCGGTGATGATGGAAGATAAAAAGATAATGCACATACATAAAAAAGCACACATGCACATAAAATGATTCAAAGACAAACATGATGTTTCCTCTAGTCAAGTTGAAAAGCCAAAGATTGATGGATTGATGATGTTGGATTGTGTTGTTGATGATAAAAACAACACGAGGATTGGGAACGATATATCCCAATGATGATGGATAATGTGGATCAAAGGCTTGAAACGAGGCTGGGAACACAACCATGGATGTGATTGGATGATTTTGATGATGATGCTTAGCTTGAAATGTGCATTGATAGGGATGATCTTGCAATTTGGATTTTTGGAGGATTTGGATATTTGGGGATTTGGATTATTGGGAGAAGATTGCATTGGTGTGTTTGGAGGTATCCTTAAGATAGATACCAATGACAAGGGAAAGTCAAGTCTATCGATGAGGCATGATGAGGATAAAATGATAAGGGAATAATGGATAGTGGATAGGAATGGTTAGTATATGCGATAGTGGATAGTGGATAGGGAGTAAAAGGAAAGGATGTAGAGATGATAGCATAATGGAGGGTGTGGATAGTGTAATGAAGTGATGGGGTGATAGATGGGGGGAATAGAGTGCTCAGACCAGATTCAAGGTATCAAAATCATGGTCAGGGGGAGGATAGGATGGGGATGTGGGGGTAGGGGGATGCGGATTGGGAGGAAAGGATAGGGGATGAGGGAGGATAGGTAGGTGATAGAGGATGACAGATGTAGGATGGATGGATGTAATAGAGTAACCAGTTGGGTAACTTTTTGGTGGTATATAGACATGATGTTATAAAACCACCAAAGGGACTTGGGGATGAAAGATGGGAGGGAGTAGGATGGTGGATAGAGGATAGAGGAGAGGTGGATATAGGGAGTACGAAGGTGATCTCCAAGGACTATGTCACATAAGAAGATGCCCTACTCAAGATGTGTCATGGATGACTAGGTGTTACGATGGTGGGGAAAATGGATGGACATTATAGGATATACTTGGAAGGAAGGTATGTCAAGGTGTGTCCAAGGCATGTCTTACATATTTTTCCCTTGTCCTTAGTAGGATCACAAGTGGGGAAATAAGATGGGATGGTGATAGGATAAGAAGGAAGATATAATGGATGAGACTGGGGAAAGATAATGGGATAAGTGAATAGGGATAGAGAAGGGGATTTAATGGATAAGTAAATGGGAACGAATAGGATGATAGGATGAGAATATGTGATGGATGGGGAAATGATAGGTTAGGTGATATTTTCCCCCAAGTTTAGGGTGCAAATGGAGGAAAGATTAGACATGATTCCTACAAGGGGTTTTCATCATGGCACTTGCCCAAGGTGCCATTGAAAGTGATTTTCACCATTGGATAAATTATTTCTCTTTACATTTTTTATTTTTTTTATTTTTCTTTTATTTTTTTATTTTTTTCTTTTGATATTTGGATGGGATGGATGTATTTTGGATAGAGGAAGTAAGTGTGAAATAGGATGGGGACTCAAGCATCTATTTCCATAGTAAGGTAATAGCGTCCCATGTTGGATGAGTGTCATATGTGGACCATGTCAAATGTTAGGATGCACATGTGTGTTTGTAGATGGAGAATAGTGGATTATGATGTATATTATGGATAGTAATGATGGATGATGGTGAAAGAGTGGATTATGTGAAAGCATGGACCATAAGGATATGATGGGGGAGATATGCGAGATAGGGGATATAAGATGGGGGGATGAATGTATGCGGGAATATTGTGATGGGAATAAAGACCAATAGTTGCACACACCATAATGGATTTTGAATCTTTTGATTTGGAAGAGGGTGGGGAGTAATGGAGATGTTTTACTATGGGATTGAGATAAAAGATTGGGGGATTTCCAGTTTGGGAATTTAGGGACCCAAATGGACTTAGAATTTTTAGGATTTTTTGGTGGGAAATGAGATTTTTGGGATATGGGGATGGAATGGGATGTGGATGCTCCACTTGAATTTGCTTCTTTTTTATTAGGGACCCACATCATTTTTGTTTTTACTTTTGGAGGTGTGGGCTTATGTAGCCTTTTAGATGGATTGTTTCTTGGAGGTTGTGTATCAATACCCTACGATACAATACTCTTTAGGCTTTTGTAGATTTTGTTCTTTATGTAGGGAGGCATCAAAATTATTATTTTTGAATCACATAGGGTGTTTGATAGCTTCATGTTTGGATGATGTGTGCTTTCTTTGATCTTGATTAGGAATTTTGGGGGATCGAGATTTATGGATGAGGATATTAAGGATGGGAGGATTGTGGGATTTGAGGATGGGGATATTAGGAGTTGGGAGGAGTGGAGGAAGTGTGGACTTAGGGAGGTGCATGGTACATTCTTTTTAGATTGATGGATGAAATAAGATGAAGGAGGAGGGATGGAGGCATATGATTTGGGGGTGCGATGAGATGCACCAAGTTTGGGTTTGGAAGAAGTGGATTTGGGAGGTGTGTGGGTAGTACCAACATGTTTGGATTGTTGGCCTTGGGATGTGTAGCCAAGGCCATGTGCATACGGATGGATTTTGACATGGATGGGCTCCAATATGACATTTTCATGAAGGCCTAGGCCTTTACCATGATAGTTCATGTTTTGGAGCATACGAAATGCGATGTGATGTTTGTTATTTTGGAAAAAAGATATGAGTCCATTATTAGATGGAGGGGGATGAGTGGTGGAAGAAAGTTGTTCCTCTCCTATGAGAGAACCACCACGAAGGAAGGAAGCGGGACCAAGAGGATAGTATTATGGATTTGGGATGAGGGTGATAGGAAATGATAAAGGATCAATGGGAGATGGTAAAGGAACAATGGGGGATGATGGAGGATCAATAGGAGATGGTGCAGGATCAGGAATGGAAAGGGTTGGGATGCTTGGATCAAGATTAGAAAGAGGGGTGGATTTTTGACATGAATTGGACTAGGCTCTTGACATAGCTGGGTTTACGTGGATGGTGTGATGGGGGAGGAGCATGTATTTTCCATTATTTGAATAATATCCTTGGAAGAGGTAGATGGAGAAGTGTGCGATACTTTGAATAAGATGTTGGATAGGATGGATGATGGTGATTGAGTTTTGATGGGGGTGAGGTTGGTGAAAAGGTCATCAATGACACATTGAGGTGTTTGGGGAGGAGTGGAATGGAATGAGTCCACAATTTTGTTTTTGTGATTTTTATCAACACTCTTAGCGAGGAGCCCTTGGAGAAAGGATGATTTGGATTGAGTAGGAGAATTGGATAGTGAGGTAGATGGTGGATTGGATGATGAAGTATATGGTGGGATTGGTGGATAAGGAGATGATGGCTAGGTATATGATGGATTTGGATAAGTAGAGGGTGGATTTGGATAAGTAGGATATGGATAATAAGATGAAGGATAAGAGGTGGAGGTGATGGGGATTTTATATGAGATTGGATGTTGGGATGTGGATAGGGCATAGAATGGATTTACCTTGTCAAGGGTAGCATAAGGATGACCATAAGATATGCAATGAGGTGTGGGTTCATAGATTGTGCTAGAAAATGTATGGTCATAAGGTGATTTCATGTTTATGAATGGGGGAGAGTGATTTATGGTAAGCTTACTTGCAATGATTTCATCAAGGATTTCAAGTTTAACTTGGTCAACAACATCATCATCAAAAGGATATGAAGTCATGATTAGATTTGAATTTAGGATGATGTGATGTAGGATGACTTGATGAAATTGATTTCTATTTTGGATTAGAGGGGGATTTACTTAGATTAATTGGGCTTGGATGATTTTATATTGATTTGGGATTTGGATTTATCAAGGTCAACTATATATGACACTTGATGCTAGGATGGATTTGATTTGATTTGATTAGTCAAGGTCAACCATTTATGACACTTGATCAGATTTCAATTGATTGGGGTTGATTTTTGATTAAGCCAAGGGCCATTTATGGTTGGATTGGATTGGATTTGATTAAGGATTAGGCAAAGGGCCCTTTAGATAGTGATTTGGAGGAAAATGATTAGGATTTGGAGAAGGTCGAAAGAGGTTAAGTCCTTAACCAAATTTTGATTTACAAATTATGGTTTTTGGATTAAGGATTAGAATTGAATTATGATGAAGGATGGTTAGAGGAATAATGGATGAGGGATGATTAGATGAGGTTAGGATTTGGATGGAAGTGGATTAAGATCAATAATGGGATCAGGATTTGGGGGATTAGTGGATGAGATGATTAAAGGATAATTGATGGGATTGGATTAGGATGGATGATAGGTTTTATTAGGGAGATGGGTTGGATTAGGATTAGGGATGGAATTGATTAGGAGTGGATGATGGATATGAATTATGATTAAGGATGAAGTGGATTATGAGAGACTTGATTAACCTCAAATAGTGGGATTGGGGTAAGCTTAATTGATGGGAATTGGATTAAGATAATGGTGAACATTTGGAAATGGATGAGGTGGATAATGTATGTAGGATTAGAGAGATAGATGATTAGTATAAGATGGTTAGGATAATGGATTAGATTAGATGTGGAAGAGAGTTGGGATTATGTGGATAAGGGATTTGGATTAAGAGGATGAGGAAGTGATTAGGATTGAATTAGAATGGAGATGAAGAATTGGATTAGGATGAAATACATAGTAAAATGGATTAGAATATGGATGAAAAGGGAGTAAGAGGATAAGAGGGTTGGATTAAGAGGATTATGGGGTGATTAGGATTGGATAAATGGATTAGGATATGGATGAGTGGATTAAGATATGGATTAGGGAGTGATTATGATGATGAATATGTATAAGCTCAAAGACAAAATTTAAATAACCTCAAATGATGGGATTAGATTAGGATAATGATGATGGATTAGGAGAATGATTTGGATGACTAGAATAATGATTAGGATGAAATTGGACAATTGGATGAGTGATTAGGAGGAACTAGATTGAGATAAGGTTGATTAGGAGGAAAATGGATTAGGATAATGTGGATTAAGAGGAAAATGGATTATTTGGATTTGGATTAGGAAAATGGCTGATTTGGATTAGGATTAGGATGGGTAATTAAGGATGGCTAGGTTCTTGACCTTAGGCTACTTTGCAATAAAATAAATACACATACATGCACAATTCTTGAAAAGGGTTTTCATTTGATTTAGATTGAGGGGATTCATGGGTTTCGACGATGAAGACACACCAAACACACCAACACCCTAGATTTAGTAAAATAGGTGTGACATATCTTTTGGATCTAACAAAATGGTCACAGGTCAATCCCAACTCAAAATAGAGAAGTGATTCCCACCCCAATTAATACCATGATGCTATAGCTTGGATAGATAAGGAATATATGGTCATGTACCACCATATACCCCTTACCTTGGAGACTTTCATCTTGCTCAAAGTAGCCCCTAGCTCAAGTATAATGGTACATGTGAGTGTTTTCACCTTCTACTATAGTGGTACACCACAAGATATGACGATTGATGGTCTTAATCTAGGATGCACGGGCTTCTAGGGGATATCCTTGATACACAGAAGGTGCATGAGGCTTATGTTTGTGAGATGAGGGGTATGTCTAATGGTGTGGTGCAAGAGGGTAAACCACTCTCATCCTTCACTTTGCAAGGTATAAATTTCTTGCAAGCTTTGTCTAAATGAGAAATGTCCCCCAATGGAAGAGTCTTTAAATTCTCTTCCAAATTTGTATACCCTGCTAGAACACAAGGGTTGAGGTTGTCCCCTTGGCGATGAAATCTAAGGCAGCCCCATAGAGGAAAGAATTGAAGGTGTTTTTGATCTCCAAGATCATCAAACAACATGAGGAGAGAGCATACACACCAAGGACCTTAGGATAAGAAAAGATAACAAAAATTGGATCAAATCAAGGTTTTTGATCCCCAAGATCATGTAAAGCACAAGGGGAGAGCATACACCTTGAAATGATCCAAAACAAATAAAACAAATTATTTTTAATCCCAAAAATAAATGTTCCTAGATTTAGTGATAAAAAGATGAGTCCTTCGACAAGCGGGGTTGTGAAACCACAAGATTAGTAGTCTTGGATAATTGAAAAGTGTTGTAATCACCAAAGTTAGTCCAAGAAATGATGTTAGATAAAAAATGAGGATTGAAAGAGACACAGGTGCTGATAGAGTTTGTAGGTGTTGAAAACTAGGACATGGGAACTCAAGAAGGCACACGGGTGCTACAGGAAGACACAAGTGCTACAGGAAGGAACATAGGTTCTATAGGGAGAAACAAGCACTATAGGAAGACACACATGAACTACAAGAAGACACAAGTGCTAGAGGAAGACACATAAGCTCTACAGGAAGACATGCACTACAAGAATGTACATAGGCACTACAGTAAGACACATGCGCTACAAGAAGACACATAGGCACTACAAGAAGACACATATGCTATATGAAGACACACATACACTGCAATAAGACACACATGCTCTACAAGAAGACACATCCATGACAAGAAGGCACATAGGTGCTATAGGAAGACATGCACTACAGTAAGTCACATAGGTGCTACTCTAGGATAAACCTACAAAACAGAGTGGATTAGCACACAAGCACTACAATCTAGGACATAGGCACTGATAGAGACTGCACATGCACTGATCCACATACGTATGCATGACTATAACCTGCACAACAACACTTGACAAGAAACTCACAAAAGAGGTTAGATTAGGAGGGTTGGGGTCCCACCAGACATGCCAGAATGTATAACATAGAAAATGAGCATGCAAGAAACAAGTTAAAACAATAACCTATTTCACTCAAATCCTAAGCTATCTCAGATTAAGTAATTAAGGTTTGCAAATAAGAAAGGAAACTAAAAAAAATAGCTACCATGCAAACCTTACTATGTTAGATGTGCTCCTTGGATGAGTTGATGTAGGTGGCTTGTCATATGGATAGCATGACCTTGTAATTAATGGATTCTTGGAGAAAAAGAGGCAGTATTTAGTTGCATGAAGAAGTGATATGATTTTTGAATGGGTGAGCTCCAATTTATAGATTTTTGGATACTTAATTGGATGGTTAGGATTGAACTTTAAGATCAATGGATGAGGATGCTTGAGAGTTCTCAAGCAAGGAGAGATTGACAAGTGTTATGATGAGATTGGATGAGAGTAGATGCCCTAGGATCAAGGAGGAATGAATGGTCAAGATTGGGCTTTGGGAAGATGGATGGACGAGATTGACTTGATAAATGTTAGGTATGGGTTAGATTTGATTTGAATTTTAAATTGGGAGCATGGGTACATGCTCAATTTAAAATTGGAGGAAAAGGGGACGAGGTGGCTTTGATTTGAATTTTAAATTGGAGGAATGTGTACATGCCCAATTTAAAATTGGAGGAATAGGGGATGGAGGACAAAAGGACCTTTGTACATGGGTCCTTGACCATGCCTCTTGTAAGAAGGCCATGTGGACATGTACAAGAGGCCATGCCTTTGTACATTTGGGGGAATGGAGAGGACTTGACCATGATTAGATTAGGGTTTAGGTTGTGCAAGTGGGGGATTAGGCTAGTTAATTAGGTTTATGAAAACCTAATCAAAAGTGTAGAAAATAGGAATTAAATAAATATAAATATTTAATTAATTCATAGGATGGGGTAAGCGGATATTAGATAAATTAAATTTATCTAATGTTTGGACTATAGAGAAGGGGGATAAATGATTAATAAATCATTTTGGCTAGGGATAAGTACCGATGAAGGTACCGGTATGGGTATAGATGAATAGTGAATAGTATATGAATAGTCATTTCAACAATAAAATATTGTAAAATCATAGATTGAAGGGGATTTGATTAGTTAACCATCTAAACATGTGTTTATTCAGTTAATTGTGGAGGAAAATTTGATTTAGGGGTGTCTAGAGATGATTAGTGATGGCTTAGAGGTGTTTGAGGATGAATTAGGGATGAATGAGGGATGTTTAGGGATGAGACAAACAGTGGAAAATTTTAGGTGTCTACAATTTTATCTTTTGATTTTAGAGTTTTGAGAGTGATTTATATTTATCTTTCTATCTCTTTTTTCCATTTGTTTACGCCACTAGCTACTCAAAACCATAATCTTCCTTTACAAAGAAGTGCACCTATAAATCATAATATGCTATCCACTCTAATGATAATGAGATCTTTTTTGATATGGTGACTAATAATGCTCATACTAAAAATCATATTGAGGATCATGAAGACCAACAAGAGTATGATCATGAGGCATATGTTACTAAGTAAGATCTTTCCATTACTAAACAATTACTTATTGATTCATTTACTCATGTTAAATTTCCTCAACAATTATCTACTATCTTGTATAAGGCATTAGTGGGTGCCCCTTATAGCACACATATCCTTCATAATATTGATTCTCTCATGGGTTTTGCAAATGGTGTATCCTCTCACATATTTGTTTAGTATGAAAAATGTGAATGACGACAACTAGGATGCACACTAGATCAAACCCTTTTCCATATAACATTCAAGGAAAATATCAAGCCAAATCACTACCAAATGAAGGTGGACTCAGCTACAGATCTTGTACTCAAGTATGGTATAGAGGAATCAGATTTAAATCAGCCTTTCTATCAAACCCTAGGTTAATAATGCATAAAACCCTAGTTTAACAATGTTCATATTATAATAGAGAAAGTACAACAATCCAGAAACCAATTGTACAAGGATGATTAGGAAGATGATAGAACCTATCTCCTGAAAGTAGAGATGTCAGAGGACTAATTTAGGACTACCCAAGTCCTGACTGGAAGATTCTGCTTGAGGTTTGAACTGGAAATATGTTGCCTTGATGCCAGATCTGATGTTAGAAAGAACAGAAAGACTAGGGTGCCACCACCCAAGTCTTGGATAGAAGAATATTCTATAACTGTTGTTGGATCCTGAAACCCTGATCTTCACTCAGCCTTCCTTTATCTTCATATTCTCTGGATCTCACTCCTATAACCTACACAAAGAAGATAAGAAGGGTTTTGAGGGTTATGGTGTTTAGGGACTTGCCTCAGTCAAATCCTAGGATAGCATTCAAGCTTCCCAACATCATTGTTTGGTAGAGAGTGTGTGCCCTCATGGGGGCAAAGGCTGAAAAGAAAGATAATGATGATGAATCAAATGATGATAAACAACAATGATATCACTTATGTGATGATCCCTTAGAATGATGAAGATCCTTTAACTCCTAAGGTGGATAGATGATAGCTTCATGCTTGCAACAAACACACAATAATAAGACACAAATTTGCTCTAGAAGCACAATGAATGCTCTTGCTTTCTTTACTTCAATATCTCAAGTTAGCTATCTCTATCTTGCTTACAAATGAACTCAAAAACACACTTATATATGCTTTCTCGCTCACAATCATGAAATTACACCAAAAGAGTCGACAAGGAGAAACCTTTTGAAAGGTCCCAGGTCGACATACACTTGATTTTGCTCTGACCAATTAGGAGGGACTTGGGCGGTGGTACCCAAGTCTTTGGGCTCCTTTTGGGTCTGGGATAAGATAAAGTATGGGCCCCTTATTCCAATTTATATTGGTGTTGGGCAATTTTGCATCGGGATGAAAATTTAGCATGAATAATGTAATCACGGGGATCTAGGAGCTAAATAAGAAGGTAAAAAGACATGTGGACACTTTTTACTCCATAACATTTAGCCCCCACTTTAATGTGTGTATGATCAAGTATGATCAGTACATGCATTAAAGTACGGTCAAAGCACATCAAACACATCAAACACTAGAGCAAAGACACACCCTAAGTTTGGAAGACCATTTCTAGCCCCCAAGCTTAAGCAAAAATAAGAAAACACTTGACGGTCACACAAAAAATAGAGAAGACAATAAAGAAGCATGTAATACATGGAGAAGAGATGAACTTAGTCATGCAATACACAAGGTTTACATAGAGAAGACATGATTAAACAATTATACTACCCTAACTAGGCGATGGGAGGAGCTCATCGCTACATGCCACCATCAAAGCACATAAAAAACATCATGGGGGGAGCTCATCACTATGTGCCTCCACAAGACACACAAGACACACGACGTGGGGGAGCTCATCGCTACGTGCCTCCATAAAACACACAAGACACACAAAAAACACATAGAATGCACACGGAATACATGAGCACCATAGAGTGTGTCATAGACATACTATATGTCTTATGCAAAGCAAACACAAGTGACAATAAGGAGCTCATCGCTATGCTTTGCCATCTAAAACACACCAAACACACTTGACAATTGAGCTATGCTACCACAACTGCCAAAAACATGTGATGCAGGAGCATCCAGTGGTGTAAGGGCAATCTTGCATCACCCAAAAAGAAGATAATTCAAAATCATTGTAGTTGTTTTCATTTCTTTCCATAATTAGTGTTTTTGGTTCCATAATATCCAGAATAATGATGTAGGACTTTTAGTTTCTCCAAAACTACTAAAAATAGCAGCGTGCCTATTTTGGAAAGTGTACTTGCCATTTTAGGAAAGTTTGCATTTGGGCACGGATTGAAGTGAAAACTTACAAAAATTTACATAACAGAAATATAAGACCTTTTCCGAAGGAATCAGACAAAGATCATTTGTGTGCTGAAAGATATTAAAGTTTTTTATTTTCTGAAAAGCCCTTGAAATTTTTTGAAACAAGATATGAGGCACTAAAACATCCCATAACATCCCAAAAAGTTGATAAAAATCCATTTATGAATTTCTAGTGTTATAGTTCACATCACGAGCTTTTCGGCACTTAAAACGGTTCGTCAATCGGACACCCGGATCAAAAGTTATGCTTCCCGAAAGTTGACCTACTTTTGGAGGGAGTTGCAAATTTTGAAATTTAGCTGGAGGCCACCAAAAAGTGCTATTTATAACTATTTTGGGAACCCTGGGAAGTAGTAGAGTTAAGGGCGCAAGTGTGAGTCAAGAATAGGCAAAAAAATAGAAACCCTAGCTGATTTGGGGTTACAGAAGGTAGATGATTCTAGAGTCTTGGGATAGGAAGCTATAATGTGTTGTAGCCTATGGAGGATTGATTCCTCTGATTGTATTTGAGCTTCTATAATGTAATAAGTTGTCCAAATCAATAAAAGAAAGTTCTATTTTCTGTGTGCAATTTTTGTTGTTAAGTGTTTTATGATTTACCCCCTTCATCAAGTGGTATCAGAGCAAGGGTTCCTGAGTGTGTAGACAGATCGCTGACTGTGAGGTAGTTTGCACTAGGAGCTGAGGTTGTGGGTTTGCTACAGAGATCAAGATGCCTCCACGAAGAAATCATGTTGGGAGAAATACTTTGATGGAAGAGGGTTTTAGAGCCCTGCAAAGGCAAATCGATGCATTGCAAGAGGAGCTGTGAAGAGGGTTTGATTCAAGAACAAGAGAAGAAAGTGAAGATGAAGCTGAAGAGGAGCTATATGAGGAAGAACAAGAAGCTGTAGGAGATCCTACAGAAGTTAGGTTGTTGAGGGCCATTTCTAAGATCAAAAAGAGGCCCAAGATTGAAGTTTCTACATATTCTGGAGATTTGAATCTGGAACAACTTATTGATTGGATTAATGACATGGAGGAGTATTTCGAGTATGAAGATGTGGAGGACCCATATAGGGTCAAGTTTGCAAAAACAAAGTTGAAGGGCCACGCCAGTATTTGGTGGAAGGAGGTCCAATTAGAAAGGAATAGAAGGGGAAAAGGAATGATCACCAAATGGGATCAGATGGTGGAGAAACTAAAGAAATAGTTCATTCTTGTAGACTATGAGATGGAGTTGTTGAAGAAGCTGCAAGGACTAAAGCAAGGTAACAAGTCTGTCAAAGAGTATACAGAAGAGTTTTATAAGATTACTATTAGGATAGGCCATGTAGAGCCCAACAAGGAGAAGGTAGCCCGTTACATTAATGGGTTGAGGCTGAGTATTCAAGAGGAACTGAGTCTGGTTAGAATGACCACCATAGAAGATGCATACCAGTTTTCCCTAAAGGTGGAAGAGAAGCTAAATAAAAGATTTCACAGCAAGAAAAGGGGAAGAGGTCAAGGTAGAAGGACTGGTGGAATACCCTATGGGGGCCGAAATGAAGATGCAAAGAAAAGTGAAGAAACTGGCACCAGTCAAAATCAGAGAGGAGATAATACCTACCACCCTCATGACTAGAACACTGGTGAGCAAAGAGGAAGAGGAAGAGATAGACTTGGGCAAAGACCTGGAAGAGGAGGTTTCAGAGGAACCTATTTCCAATGTGGAGAGGAAGGACATCGAGCATATGAGTGTCTGCAACATCAAGGAAGGACAAATAGAAGACCTGAAGGTAATGGACAAGTTGCACATGTAGATGAAGATGCACAATCTGAGTGTTTTGAAGATGCTGAAAGGGGAGAAACCCTATTTGTCAGAAGAACTTTGCTGAATGAGGAGAAAGACCCCAATCAGAGGAAGAGTTTATTCTGCACAAGGTGCAAATGTGAAGGTAAGTGTTGTGACATTATTATTGACAGTGGAAGTACTAACAATCTGGTTTCAGAGGAGATGGTTGACAAGTTGAAGTTGACAAGAAGAAAGCATCCACATCCATATTAGATTGCATGGTTGCAGAAGGACCACCGAGCTTTGGTCAATGAGTAGTGTTTAGTGAAGTTCAAGATTGGGGACTACCATGATGAGGTGCTGTGTGATATCATACCGATGGATGCATGTCATATGCTATTGGGGAGGCCGTGGCAGTGTGATAGGAGTGCTATCCATGATGGTCATGCAAACACATATTCCCTAACAAAGGATGGAGTTCATCATAAGTTGAAGCCCTGAAGGAGGTGGAAGAAAAGGTATGCAGTACTGCTAGAATTTGTTTGGTAGATGGTACGTAATTTTTGGAAGGTATGAAGCATGAGCATCATTGCTTTGCATTGATTCCTAAGATCAGTCAAGAGAAATGTGAAGATGTACTAGAAGAAGTCTCAGATATGTTGGAAGAATTTTAGGACATTATCTCTAATAATGTACTAGAAGGTTTACCACCAGCAAGGAAGATAAGTCATCAAATGAATTTGATACCAGGACCTAGTTTGCCAAACAAGACAGCCCATAGAATGACTCCAACAGAGAGTGAAGAGTTGAACAGACAAGTTTAGGAGTTTTTGAGGAAGGGATTGATAAGAGAAAGCTTAAGTCCATGTGTGGTACCTACAGTACTAGCACCAAAGGAAGATGGAGAGTGGAGAATGTGTACAGACTCTCGAGCCATCAATAAGATCACGATCAAGTACATATTTCCATTACTTAGAATGGATGACATAATGGACTGTTTTAGTGGAGCTAAGTACTTCACGAAGATTGACCTAAAGAATGGGTATCACCAGATCCATATCAGAGAAGGAGACGAGTGGAAGATAGCCTTCAAAACCAAAGAAGGTTTGTATGAGTGGTTAGTCATGCCATTTGGGCTAACCAATGCATCGAGCACATTCATGTGGCTCATGAACGAGGTATTGAAAGAATTTTTGGGAAGTTTTGTTATTGTTTATTTAGATGATATTTTGATTTTAAGTAAGACTTAGGATGAGCATTTGATGCATATTAGAAGAGTTTTAGAGAAGCTGAGGGAGAAGTTGCTGATTAATCTGAAGAAATGTAGTTTTACAAAGAAGGAGTTGGTATACCTAGGATTTGTTGTCTCAGAGGAAGGTCTTAAGATGGACCCAGAAAAAGTAAGGGCTATCATTGCATGGCCTACACCAAGGAGTGCAACGAAGGTAAGATCTTTTCATGGTTTGGCAAGTTTTTATAGAAAGTTTATCAGGAATTTTAGTAGCATTTGTGCACCCCTAACTGAGACAATGAGAGGGGATAGAAAAGAGTTTAGATGGACTAAAGGAGTAGACAAGAGCTTTGATACATTGAAGCAAAAAGTCGTAGAACAACTTGTTTTGGCACTTCTAGATTTTAATAAGGTATTTCAGGTAGATTGTGATGCTAGTGGTATAGGAGCTATTTTGAGTCAAGAAGGTAAGCCCATTACCTATTTTAGTGAGAAGATTAATGATGCCAAGAAAAAGTATTCTATTTATGATTAGGATTTTTATGCAATAGTTCAGGCTTTGAAGAAATGGAGACATTATTTGTTGCCAAAGGAGTTTTTTTTATATACTGATCATCAGGCTTTACAATATCTTAATAGTCAAGGAAAGTTGAACCAAAGGCACTTAAAATGGGTTGAGTTTTTGTAGAGCTATACTTTTGTTTTGAAGAATAGGAGTGGGAAGTCCAACAGAGTTGCAGATGCCTTGAGCAGAAGGCAAAATTTGTTGATAGAAATGAAGATAGAGGTTGTTGGGTTCAATGAGCTCAAAAGTTTGTATCCTGAAGATCCATATTTTGCAAAGGCCTGGAAAGCTTGTTTGGAACCTGTTACTTTGGACAGGACAAAATGGTTGGATTTCATAATCCAAGATGGCATGTTGTTTAGATGAAGCCAGTTGTGCGTTCCAAGGAGTTCCATGAGAGAGAACCTGATTAAGGAGAAGCATAGTGGAGGATTGGTTGGACACTTTGGTCGAGATAAGACCATTGCTATTGTTGGTGAAAATTATTATTGGCCACAGTTGCAACAGGATGTGAGGAAATTTGTGTAGAGTTGCAGAGTATGTCAAATGGTGAAAGGAGCAAGTCAGAATATAGGTCTATATTAGCCACTCCTATATCAAAGAAGCCATAGGATGATATTAGTATGGATTTTGTTCTTGGTTTACCAAGGACATAGAGAGGACATGATTCTATTTTTGTGGTGGTGGACAGATCTTCAAAGATGGCACATTTTATTCCTTCCAAGAAGACTAATGATGCTATTCATATTGCAGAGTTATTTTTCAAGGAGGTGGTGAGATTACACGGTCTACCAAAGAGCATAGTTTTAGATCGAGATACCAAGTTTGCTGGTTATTTCTAGAGGACATTATGGAAGAAGTTGAAGACAAATTTGAAGTTTAGTT
This sequence comes from Cunninghamia lanceolata, assembly GCA_027924645.1. NCBI lineage: Eukaryota > Viridiplantae > Streptophyta > Pinopsida > Cupressales > Cupressaceae > Cunninghamia > Cunninghamia lanceolata. The sequence goes on along the minus strand of BSBN01000584.1, from coordinate 12,486,685 downwards.
CTGTACACCATCCATAGACTGATGGACAACCGGAAGTGGTAAATAGGAGTTTGGGTAACTTGCTACGATGCTTAGTAGGAGATAAGCCCAAGGGATGGGATTTGATTTTACCATAGGTAGAATTTGCTTACAACAATTCTGTCAATAGGAGTACTGGTAAATTGCCATTTTAGATTGTATATGGCAATAGCCCGATAAATGCTTCTGAGTTAAGGAAGATGGACAAAGGAGAAAAGACAAGTGCTAAAGCTGAAGACTTTGTAGAACATCTGAAGAATTTGCATGAAGAGGTGAGAAATCACATTAATAAGATGAATATTTAGTCCAAGGCTAAGACAGATCAGAAGAGGAGGTATAAGGAGTTCCAGGTAGGAGATGAAGTCATGGTTCACTTGAGAAAATAAAGGTTCCCAATTGGAACATACAATAAGTTGAAAATGAAGAAATTTGGACCATGCAGAATCCTAAAGAAGCATGATTCAAGAAATGCATATGAGGTAGGGCTACTGAGTGGGATCAATATTTCCCCTATTTTCAACATTGTTGATTTATCAGAATATCATGAAGGTGGAATAGAGGATGGACCAACAGAAGCCCAGTGGAGTATTCTGACATCTACTTCAATGGAGGAGATATAAGAGATCTTGGATATCTGTGTGGGAAGAAGTACTTGGAACAAGTAATATGAAGAATATCTGGTAAAATAGAAAGGAAGGACTGTTGAAGATTCTTCTTGGTTGTCTAAGGTAGAGGTTGACCATTTGGGTTTTCCTCACACAAACATCTGAGATGTGACAGGGTCACTTCTCAAATTACCCTGGGTGTCTGATGCAGGAGAATCCAGTGGTGTAAGGGCAATCTTGCATCACCCCAAAAAAATATAATTCAAAATCATTGTAGTTCTTTTCATTTCTTTCCATAATTAGTGTTTTTGGTTCCATAATATCTAGAATAATGATGTAGGACTTTCAGTTTTTCCAAAACTGCTAAAAATAGCAGCCTGCCTGTTTTGGAAAGTGTACTTGCCATTTTAGGAAAGTTTGCATTTGGGTATGGATTGAATAAAAAACTTACATAACATAAATATAAGACCTTTGGCGAAGGAATTATGCAAAGATCATTTGTGAGCCAAAAGATATTAAAGTTTTTTATTTTCTGAAAAGCCCCTAAAATTTTTTGAAACGAGATATGAGGCACTAAAACATCTCATAACATCCTAAAAAGTTGATAAAAATCTATTTATGAATTTTTAGTGTGATAGTTCACATCGTGAGCTTTTCAGTGCTTAAAACGGTTCTTCAATCGGACACCCGGATCAAAAGTTATGCTTCCCAGAAGTTGACCTACTTTTGGAGGGAGTTGCAAATTTTAAAATTTAGCTGGAGGTTGCCAAAAAGTGCTATTTATGACTATTTTGGGAACCATGGGTAGTAGTAGAGTTAAGGGTACAAGTGTGGAGTCAAAAATAGGTGGGAAAATAGAAACCTTAGCTGATTTGGGGTTACAAAAGACAGATGATTCTAGAGTCTTGGGATAGGAAGCTGTAATGTGTCGCAGCCTATGGAGGATTGATTCCTCTGATTGTATTTGAGCTTTTGTAATGTAATAAGTTGTCCAAATCAATAAAAGAAAGTTCTATTTTCGATGTGCAAATTTTGTTGTTGCATGTTTTATGATTTACCCCCTTCATCAACATGCTTAAGGGTTTATAAATCAAAATCCAACCCCACCTCCACAGAGGAATTTTTCAAAAGGATGTGTAACCTACTCAAGGGTATACATCATTCCACCTTCTACAGAAGGACTTTTAAAAGCATACCACCCCACCTGCATCGTGGAGATGCCTTACGATGAAAAGGAATCATGCACACAAAGTATACGACCCCACCTACATCACATAGATGCCTTAATGTGAAAAGGAAGTATACACAAACACACAAACAAAGTATACAATCCCACCTGCATCACGAAGATGCCTTATGGTGAAAACAAAGTATATACAAACACAATTTATCACAATCTCTAATATATCCAAGCATTTACCACAATATATGCCCCCACCTAAAAGTGGTTGCTCCCTTTTTCCGGTAGCAATTATGTTTAAGGTAAGGTGAAAACATGTGAGGGAACAAGAGCTTTTGCAAATCCCATGCCCCAAAGTGACATGTGCTTAGAATCTCTAAATTGTTCCCAACAATCACAATAGAAGCACATCAATACAAATTGCTAACAACCATTGATCAATAATAAGCTTTGGTTAGAAAATCTATTCTAAGATCATAACCAAATTATTTCATGAATTGATACAGAAATAAGGAAACATATTATTTAAACAAACCAAGGCTATATTTACGGGTTCAGAACCGAGTATATCCATGCAGTTATACTTCAGGTATCTCAGAACTGAGTATAGCTACAAGGTGAGACAACAACAATTCAAAGTGCATAGAAGCAAATTAGAGTATTGCAAAGGTTTGTTACAACAATTTCACAATACAATACATGATCACATCACAACACAAAGTAATTCTACTAGTCAATCATTAGTAACAAATTACCCCTATCTTCATATATGGATTGGGTCCATTTTTATTTTCTTGTTAGGGATGCATGGTCCTTATCAGAAGTGTAAATTTATTGTTGTCATCTGCCAACTAGTAGAGCCACAAGTACAATGGAAGAATAAAAATAATGAAAAATGAGAGAGTAGACAAAAGTGACTTAGGGTCACAATGTGGGAAGATGCCCCCAAGACAACCTCCACAACATTATGCCCCCAAGGCACCACACACAATAATTGCAACAAGAGAGAATAGTAGAAGAATAGAGAAACAAATAGAGGGAATATCACAACAGAGGCAGTCTCCTTGTATCCTTGACCTTACAAGAGTATCAAGAGTCATCCAAGGAGACCTAAACAAACATTTAACACTACACACACTCACACACACATATATATTGATATATAAATGCGGTTAAGGGAACTACTCTTGTACAAAATGCATGCCTTATTGTTGCAAGGGTGGACAAATACAGACATAAGTGGAAATATTACATCAGAAACTCACAAAAGGACACTAGTCATCACTTGGGAATGTGGTGGAGAAGGTGGCGGTGTTGCAAGTATGTGCCTAACCAGTGTTGTCATTGATGTCAACATATCTTTGTTGTCATTGGTGTCAATTGTGCTCTTGTTTTGATGCTTGCTTGTATTAAGTTAGTTGCTTTATGCTGGCCTATGTAAGTGTTGAAGATAATGAGTAAGTGATCCTGACACTATGTTCCCAAGTGATTTTGAGAAAATTTTCTCTCCCAGTGGAAACAGTGTGTTGAAGAGTATCTCTGTTTACAATAGAACAGTCCAGTAATTTGCTCCTCATTTCTTGTAGAATGAATATCTTTGTCTGCAGATTGGAAGTTATTTAGAGGCATGTCTAAATATGCTATATTCTAAGTTTGATCCTTTGGTATGAAGATTTAAGAGAGTTCTGTTCACCAGAGTAAGAACTATTTTTTTGTGCATTCAGTGGTGACAAAGAGAGTATTTTGCTCCACATTCCTCTGTGTTGAAGTATTATGGTCTGTAGTTCTAGAGTTAAGTATGGGATGATGTTATGTGACTTCAACTCAAATGGTTCTTGATTTGGTGGTCTGCAAGCAATCTTTTCTTTATGACAGTAGTTGACAGTGTTGTTTAAGTTCTATAGTTTGAAGAATCTTCTTGACATAGTGGTTAGAGGTTGTGCGGTTGTTCCTGGTTATTACAATGTGCTTGTGGATGTCTTCTGATCATGTTCCTACCTTTTGATTGGTCTGTGATGAGTAATTTGGATCATGGATGAAGACTGTTCCTAAAAGACTTAGTGTTAACTCCAAGTCTTGGTTGACCTAGTTGTTTACACTACTTACAGAGATGCATTGGAGATTATGAAAGTGTGTTGTGGCATGGAAGATTGCACTTGAGTCCCAACTAAGTAATAATGTGTTCCACATACTTCTTTTCCTTAGCTAATTTGTTTTAGGTTCAGACCTATTTCTATGTATGTTTGTAATGCCGACCTTGGAGATTGCTCCAATGGTTGATGAATGTAATGTCAACCTTGATGTACATTCCAAGGTTGATGAGTTGTATAAAAACATGTAATGAAGTTGTGAAAAAGATGTCCTTGTGAAAAAAAATGGGAAGATAAGTGCAAAGTGAAAAGGCAGAAAAGAGTAGAGGAAATGTATTGTGCTTCAATAGAACTAAACTCAAGCATGGAGTAGATGCTATCAAATCAGTTCACAAATCCTTGGTAGTGAGCCACCACATTAGCAGTGAGCTGATCTTGGTAGTGAGCCCTAACTTTTGCAGTGAGGATTTTGGGCAGTGAGCCTCTAATTTTTGGTATTGCTATAATATATTTATTTTGTGAGCTAACACTCACCATGGTTTTTCCCTTATAGGGTTTTGAACATAAAAAATTGGCATCTCATGTGTTGAATGTGTGATTATGCTTAAGTTTCTATTTTCATGCTTTCATGGTTAAATCATTATAACAGTGGATAATTGATTGATGTTTTGATGTTTATAAGAAGTTAAGTTTTGGTGACAACTAATTCACCCTCCCTCAGTTGTCCTATGCATTTCAACAATTGGTATCAGTTTGAGATCCTCGAAAGAAAGTCTAATAGCTTGAGGAAGATTCAAGATGTCACACAAGAAGGATGCTCCATAGTTTGATGGAACAAATTATGCTCTTTGGAAGGTACAAATGAAAATCCATCTCATTTGTCTTGGTTATAGTGTTTGGAAGATGACAAAATCAAAATACACTATTCCTCAGAATGGTCCATCAAGTGATGATGAAATCAAACAATATGAGTTAAATGGAAAAGCTAGAGATGCTTTGTTAAGTGCCTTGTCCAACACTGAGTTAATAAAAGTCATGGATCTAGAAACAACTCATGAAATCTAGGAAAAGTTGAAGAATTTATATGAAGGAGATGATTTTGTAAAAGGCACCAAATTGTAGAACCTAAAAGCTAAGTATGAAGGTCTGAAAATGAGTGAAGATGAGAACATAATAGCCTACTTACAAAATGTTGATGAAATTGTTCATGGAATCAAAGGTCTTGGAGGAACTATTGATGATAAAGAGGTTCTGTTGAAGATTCTAAGGTCATTGCCTAAATCCTACAGTTACAAAGTATCTGTAATTGAAGAAATCATGACTATGAAAGATGTTTCAAAAGATTAGTTGCTTGGAAAACTTACAACCTTTGAGATGAGAGAGTTTGGTGATGCCCTGACTAAAATAGAGACTGCTTTCAAAGCTAGTACTTTAGAGAAGACTTCAAGAGCTGAGAAGTATGTTGTGGAATTTGATGATGACCTTGAGGAGATTGAAGTGAAATTTGTGGAATAAATGCAAAGAGGTACTGGTAACTACAACGACAAATTACCATTCAAATGCTTTTCATGTGGTAAGATCAATCACTATACTTCTAGGTGTCCGGAGAGAATTGAAAGAGGTAGAAAGAAATTTGAAAGTAAACCTAGGGTTGTAAAGAAATGTTATATTGTTAGAGAACTTGATGATGATGGTGTAATAGATGATGAGTCTAATGATGCTAGTACTAGTGCAAATGAATGCTTGTTTATTGCTATTAAGGAAGAACATGTATCTACTAATCCTACTAGTTGTGTGAAGGAAGAAAAACTAGTGGAAGAAAGTGCTTTGTCTGTTCAAGTGGAGAAAGATAAAGATGAATGGATTATTGACAATGGATGCTCACATCACATGACTAGTGATAAAAGTAAGTTTGTATGTCTGGAAAAGTATGATGGAGGACTGGTTAGGTTTGGAGATAAGGCATCTGGTAAGATTTGTGGAAAATGATCTATTTCTTTTGATGGAAAGCATAATACTGATGATGTCCTATATGTGAAGGGTTTAAAGCATAATCTTTTAAGTGTTGGTCAGATGTGTGATAAAGGCTATGATATGAGATTCAAGAATAATGTATGCAAGATCATGGAAAGCTCCAGAATAGTGATTGCTACTGGTAAGAAGACCAGAGATAATATTTATCAATTAAGAGGAACTAACGATTATTGTTTGTTGGCCCAAACATATGAGAGTTGGTTGTGGCATAGAAGGATGTGTCATATCAATTTTGACAACTTGGTGAAGATAAGTTCAGTACATGCTGTGAGAGATTTGCCTAAGCTTGTAAAGCTTGCTAATACTGTTTGCAAGGAATGTCAGTTGGGAAAGCAGACAAGAACAAGTTTCAGGAGCAAAGAACAATTTTCTGCTGGATTGCTAGATTTGGTACATACAAATTTGTGTGGTCCTACAAGGATAAGAAGTTTGCAAGGAGATAGGTACTTCATGTTTCTTATTGATGATTATTCTAGAATGACTTGGGTCACTTTTCTAAAAGATAAATTAGAAGCCCTAGAAAAGTTCAAGTACTTTAAGGCAATGGTTGAGAATGAGCTAGAATTGAGGATCAAATCCTTAAGGTTTGACAGAGGAGGTGAGTTTACATCAAATGAATTCAACATTTTCTGTGAAGAACAAGGAATAAAAAGACAGTTATCTTCTCCTAGGACTCCTCAATAGAATGGAGTTGTTGAAAGGAAAAATAAGACAGTTCAAGAAGCTACTAGGACTATGATGAAGGAGGCTAACCTACTGGAAGTGTATTGGAGAGAAGCCATACATACTTCTGTCTACATTCAAAACATAGTTCATATCAAAGGTAATGGCACTAAAACTCCTTATGAATTGTGGTATGGAAAAGTTCCTACACTAAAGTATTTCAAGGTTTTTGGAAGCAAATGCTATATCAAAATAGAAGAAGATCTAGGCAAGTTTGATGCTAGATGTGATGAAGGAATTTTTCTTGGTTACACTACCAAGAGCAAGGCTTACCGGTGCTACAATAAGAGACTAAAAAAGATTGTTGAGACTGCTAATGTGAAGTTGGATGAAGACACAGAAAGAATATCAGATCTGAGTGGCTATGAATCAGATGAACCTGTGGCTACAGTGATTGAAGAAAATGTTGAGCAAGAAGACAATCAAGATGAAGAAGAAAAGGCTCTAGAAAGTATTGCTAAAACTCCCAGGTATGTAAGGATTAATCATTTTGAAGACCAGATTATAGGTGACAAAAGCAAAGGGGTACTAAAAAGAAAAGAGTTGCAGAAGAAAAAGTGAACTACTTTTTTCTTTCTAAGATTGAACCTAAAAATGTTAGTGAAGGATGCAATGATGAAAATTGGGTGAAAGCTATGGAAGAAGAGCTAATGCAGATAGAGAAGAATCAAACTTGGGAACTGGTTCCTAGACTTGCTGATAAGAATGTGATTGGAACTAAATGGGTTTTCAGGAACAAGCTGAATGAGAATGGAGTAGTTAGAAACAAAGCAAGGCTGGTATGCAAAGGATATTCTCAAGTTGAAGGGATAGATTTTGAGGAGACCTATGCTCTAGTAGCTAGGATTGAAGCATTCAGAATATTTTTGGCATTTGCAGCACATAAAGATTTCAAAGTGTATCAGATGGATGTGAAGTCTACATTCTTGAATGGTGAGTTGGAAGAGGAAGTTTACATTGAACAACTAAAAGAATTTCAGTTATCAAATCAAGGTGATATGGTGTGCAGATTGAAGAAAGATTTGTATGGACTCAAGTAAGCCCCTAGGGCCTGGTATGCAAGATTGGACAAGTATTTGTTGTAATTAGGGTTCAATAAAGGTACTGTTGACAACAATCTCTATTTTAAAATTAATGGTGATCAAATTCTGATTGTTGAAGTCTTTGTTGATGATATTATCTTTGGTGGCAATGAAGGTATGTGTAAGAAATTTGCAGAGGAAATGCAAAAGGAGTTTGAGATGTCCATGTTTGGTGAAATGAATTTCTTTCTAGGTCTGCAAATTAATCAATTAGATAAAAGAATCTTCATTTCTTGGTCTAAGCATGTAAGAGAATTGTTGAAGAAATTTGGAATGGAGGAATCTAAACTAGTATGTACTCCCATGGTAACTAGATGTAAATTAAACAAGATTGATGATTCACCCAAAACTGATCATAAAAGGTACAGATCCATGATTAGAGGATTTCTTTACCTAGCCCATACCAGACTAGACATAATGCATGTAACTTGTCTTGTGGTAAGATTTCAAGAAGATCCTAGAGAGTCACATGTGATGGCAGTCAAGAGAATCATGAGATATTTGAAAGGTACCCTAGATCATGTTCTATGGTATCCAAAGTATAATGATTTCACTCTCAGTGCTTATACAGATGCAGATTGGGCCAGAGATGTTAATGATAGAAAAAGTACAAGTGGTGGTGCCTTCTTCTTGGGCAATAGATTGGTTTCATGGCTGAGCAACAAGCAAGATTCAATCTCTTTGTCTACTGTAGAAGTAGAATATACTGCAATAGCATGTTGTTGCACTCAAGTGTTATGGATGAAGTAAACATTGAAGGATATAAGAGTTGTGTACAAAGAACCAATCTCAATCCTCTGTGATAATACAAGTGCTATAAATATTTCAAAGAATCTAGTGATGCACTCAAGAACAAAGAATATATCTATAATGTATCATTTTCTGAGAGAAAAGGTGACAGAGAATGAAGTAAAGATGGAAAATGTGTCTACAAAGGATTAGATTGCAGGTATTTTCACTAAGCCTCTACCCAAGGATACTGTTGAGTATCTCAGAGAAAAGTTAGGGGTTATTACCCCTCCTCCTCTGAACTAAGATGCATAGGAATGCATTAGTCTAGTGGTGCCCAAAGCCTTATTCTTTGATTTGGATTGATGTTTTAAAGGCTACCTTTCAAGGGGAGTAGCTAGATGTTGCTGATATGTGTTCTTGACAAAGAAGCCATAAATGTTGTAGTGTTGATAAAAGAGAAAATTTAGTTTAATCAGAGCAACAGAGTGCAAGTATGTGCCCTTTTCCATTGATGTCAAAGGGGGAGAGAAATCATGTGAAAAACTTAAGGAGAGAAAGAGTGCAAATGTATAAAGAGAAAGGGGGAGAAGGTAATTAGTGTAGAATCATGTCTTGATGGTCTTTACAGTTTTTCACATCATATGTTGCCATCAATGACAAAGGGGGAGATTGTTGCAAGTATGTGCCTAACCAGTGTTGTCATTGATGTCAACATATCTTTGTTGTCATTGGTGTCAACTGTGCTCTTGTTTTGATGCTTGCTTGTATTATGTTAATTGCTTTATGATAGCCTATGTAAGTGTTGAAGATAATGAGTAAGTGATCCTGACACTATGTTTCCAAGTGCTTTTGAAAACAAATGCTCTCCCAGTGGAAACAATGTGTTAAAGAGTATCTTTGTTTACAATAGAACAATCTAGTAATTTGCTCCACATTTCTTGTAGAATAAATATCTTTGTCTGTGGATTGGAATTTATTTAGAGGCATGTCTAAATATGCTATATTCCAAGTTTGAGCCTTTGGTATGAAGATTTAAGAGAGTTCTATTCACCAGAGTAAGAACTATTTTTCTGTGCATTCAGTGGCGATAGAGAAAGTATTTTTCTCCGCATTCGTCCACATTGAAGTATTATGGTATGTAGTTCTAGAGTTAAGTCTGGGATGATGTTATGTGCCTTCAACTCAAATGGTTCATGATTTGGTGGTCCACAAGTGATCTTTTCTTTATGGCAATAGCTGACATGTTGTTTAAGTGCTCTAATTTGAAGAATCTTCTTGACAGAGTGGTTAGAGGTTGTGAGGTTGTTCTTGGTGATTACAATGTGCTTGTGGATGTCTCTTGACCGTGTTCCTACCTTTTGATTGGTTTGTGAAGAGTAATTTGGATCACGGATGAAGACTATTCCTAAAAGACTTAGTGTTAACTCCAAGTCTTGGCCGACCTGGTTGTTTTCACTACTTGCGGAGATGCATTGAAGATTGTGAAAGTGTGTTGTGGTGTGGAAGATTGCACTTGAGTCCCAGCTAAGGCATAACGTGTTCCACATACATGTTTTCCTTAGCTAATTTTATTTAGGTCTAGACCTATTTCTATGTATGTTTGTAATGTCAAACTTGGAGATTGCTCCAATGGTTGATGAATGTAATGCCAACCTTGATGTACATTCCAAGGATGATGAATTGTATAAAAACATGTAATGAAGTTGTGAAAAAGATTTCCTTGTGAAAAAAAATGGGAAGATAAGTGCAAAGTGAAAAGGAAGAGCAGAGTAGAGGAAATGTATTGTGCTTTGATGGAATTAAACTCAAGCATGGAGTAGATGCTATGAAATCATTTCACAAATCCTTGGCAGTGAACCACCCCTTGGCAGTGAGTTGATCTTGGCAGTGAACCCTAACTTTTGCAATGAGCATTTTGGGTAGTGAGCCCTAAGGCAGTGAGCCTCTAATTTTTGGTATTGCTATAACATATTTATTTTGTGAGCTAACACTCACCATGGTTTTTCCCTTTTAGGGTTTTCCACATAAAAAATATGGTGTCTCATGTGTCTCATGTGTGATTATGCTTAAGTTTTAGATTTCATGCTTTTATGGTTAAATCATAATAACAGTGGATAATTGATTGATGTTTATAAGAAGTTAAGTTTTGGTGACAACTGATTCACCCCCCCTCTTAATTATCTCATGCATTTCAACAGGCAGGTGCCGTCAAAATTCTGCTCTAGCCTTCATCACTAGTCCTCAGCTAGAGGGCACTCCAGGTGACTCAGCACAAAGTAATAGATTTCCATCTTGTCCCTTATCACTCCCTCTCAGAATAGACTAATTACCCTTTGCATCTGAACATCATTGCAGAGGTGTTCGAGTTCAAACACTCTGCCCCAGCTCCTGAACAGAGGTATCTTTTTGAAGGAGGAGACTACATCTAGCATGATTAATTTTAGGTGAGAAGCCACTAGCCACTTCACAACTATGTGTGTCAGGCTTTATGTCCATGGGCTAGGGTGAATTGTGCTAGGAACCTCCCAGGATAGAAGTGGTCATGGAGGTGAAGATCAACAGGGATGCGAGGGTCAATAATCTACATTAGAGCCCACAATGTTTCGTCATTCTGAACAATAAACACTCACTAAATTTGTTCTTGAGAATCATTAGAGTTGCATGGGTAGGTGTAACCATGGATTGGTGTGAAATCCATGGTGAAGGAATACAAAGATCATTAAAGAGAAATGAGATTATTGTGGAATAAATAAACATGGAAAGTAAGTGAACTAAAGTTGATATTGAATGCTCAATCTCTTATGAGTGTGTAATCTGGGTCGAATGATGAGAATGCATCTCTAGTTTGAGAGTTTAGAAGTGTCAGAAGTACCCATTTAGGAGTAAGCTCAATTGAGTGACGAAGCTACATGTGTGAGATAGATAGGTTCATAATTGGTAATCTTGAAAAGGTGTGGATTGTAGAGGAAGTAATTAAAGAAAGCATGCACTATTTTCTAGATAGCCCAGGGAGATACACGATTGTATAAGAGTAGAAGTACAGGTTGAATCTAGGTTGGCACTAGTAGGGGTGCTAGCACGACCAAGATAGGATGCCACTGTCCCGTAGGTAGGTCTATGAATTGATGGAGGCCATGCCTCCGTGTTCCCTGGCAAGGATGTCCCATATGGTGAATATCCTGGGTGGGGTAGTCGAACCTGAATTGCTCAGGATGGTCGAGGCCAAGGCTTTGGGTATGTTTGACTCCATCTGTCCAACTGTGTCAAATGGTGGATGTGAGTCTTGGGCCCTCATTGTGCCATTAGAAGGAGCTTGGGACCATGAGACTTTTGTTTGTGGGTGAGCATCCATCGGGCAAGTAGAATTGTCAGTCCCAATTAGAGTTAAAGAAATTATAAAGTGACCCATTTTGGGAGGTGACAGTGGGATAGTTTTCCTATCTGTAATAGATATGGGTTGGGTCCATCCACCTTTGATCTAGATTGGATAGACCACTCTCCAAAATGTCATTAGATTATGTTCTTGTATCATTGCAGGGGCAATTGTCACCAGAGTGTCTTCAGCTGCCACATGAGAGACAAATAATTTATTCTCCTCAATATTCAGTGATTGGGTCCATGTTTTTGGCCATGGCAAAGAGTGATCTTTGAGGGGAACCTTTGTATGGTTGTGACTTGGATGCGAGCATAGAGATAGGAATATTTCTCCAGCTTCTCAAGGTCCATGTCGATTAATGTATCGAGTGACCGTCTGATCTTCCTGAGGTTGTTCTCTGACCAAAAATCAATAGGCAGATTGTAAAGGTGAAGCCATTTTGGTCTGTCATAGGGCTCATAGGCAGCCATGTTAAATAGGGGCATCCATTGGTGGATGTAAAGTGGAGTCTCACCCAATTTCCATGAGTTGCCTTTTAGGACTGAGTCTCTGTCATCTTTAGAAAGAAAGATGGTGTTAAAAAATCCCTTTGGTAAAACTTCAGTGCATAGGGAGCCTTCTAGGAGATTTCAACCTAGATCTTAATGTGTCTGCGACTCAGCTTCAGCCTGATGAAGCAGCATATCACTGTCATTTTCTTTAGCATATCCATTTCTTCGATGCATTCTTGAGTCAGGTCTATAACAAGGCGCAGACAATTGCCCCCACACTCCATCAAAAAAACACATAACCTTTTCTAGATTATATATATATATATATATATATATATATATATATATATATATATATATATATATATATATATATATATATATATAAGAGGAGGCCAAGCTTGTGAGCATCTTGGAGACGTGCTCTATCAATTGTGGTGGAATAGATGAGAGATTCATACCTGTTTGATTTTCACAGAAGTCATGCAGTGCTTGATACATAAATTTTTGTATATTTGAAATCTTCTGATGCTTGCGAGGAGGTGAATCATTACCTTTTTCAATAGATTTTGATGACTTGTGCCTTGCTCTTTTCCTTTATTTTCCTTTCTTATTCTTCTTTTCTTGATGAATGAACTTTTCACAATAAAATGGGATACTTTTCAGCATTATAGTTTTCTCTTTCTTATTGTGATTGCATGTAGTCTACTCCTTTTGTGTATCTTGTGCATTTGGGTTATCTCCCGATCCTTGAAGGGATTATGGAGGAGGAACCTCAACATAGATAACTTTTTCTCGTGGATGAAGTGGAGCTTTACATTTAGGCCGATCTTCTTTTTCCACCTTTTCTAGTTCTATTAATCCAACTATTTCATCATATTCAAGAAATTAAACTTCATGCTCTATTTCATTTTGTTGTTCCACCATGTTGATGTTATCCTTAGGAAAAGGATTAGTGAAGATCTCTAGATTCTAATTCAAAGGAGCAATCGACTTATTTCCATTTTCATTTACACTAGTCACTTGTATTATGTTAGACTCGATGAGGTCTTGAATTTCATGTTTAAGATGCATACATCTTTTAGTGTCATGTCCTGCCGAACGATGATACTGGAAAAAGGCATTAGGATCAAATGAAGGTCCTTTCATCTTGTTACTATTTATTGGAAGAGTAGGAGGAAGCTTCAAAAGATTGTTGGTAACTACTTGAATCATTATCAAATGAAGAGAAGTTGATAATGGAGTGAATTGTCTCTATTGCTATATGAATTTGAATGGAGTCCGATTTGAAATAGCTACCACTTGTGATTGAAAGTTGTTTGACTGTTTCCCATTGATTTTGATGAAACTTTTTTTATGCTTCTTGAATGATTGTTGAGATGTTCCATCTTTGGAATGACCAACCAAAGTCGATGAGTTATGATTCTCATATTGACTAGCCAAAAGTTTGTAATCACGGAGAGTTGTGCATAGATGTTGAAAAGAACTATACTTCATCAACAATATCTTTTCATGAATGTTCGGTTGTAGATTCGTAATGAATACTTTTTGAACATCTTCATTTGTAATTGGATATTGTATTTGTACAAAGAGAGCTTGATTAATGAATTCTGTTAATTTCCCTGTTAGACCTTGTTTACAATGGACCAAGTCAATCAATGAAATAGGAGGTCTAATGTTTTCTTGAAAATGTTGCAAGAATTGATTAACTAGCTATGAGAATGAATGTATTGAATTAGGAGGTAAAGAGAAAAACCATTCCAAAGTTGTATCTTTAAGAGATCGTGGAAATAATTTTGCTAACAATGCCTCGTCAAAGAAGAAATCACTACACATTGCTGTGAATGCTACCACATGATTGTTAGGATCACCTTTGCCACTGTACTTTTCAAAGTGGGGAGTCTCAAATTTGTTAGGCATTCAATCTCTTAAGATTGTATAGGATAAAGGAATACGAGCATGATGCATTGGTATATTGGGTTGAGATGAAGCAGTGGTAATATTCACTACTTTTTGTTGCAAGGATGTCATACTTTGCAAAAGTTAGTTTAAGATTGGATCACTAGGTGATGTGGTTTACGTATTGGATACCATGTTATTGAATGGTGTGGTATTGGAATTGAGGGGTGGTTGAGAATAGTTATTCATGGGTATGGACACACGGGGTAATAAATTTTGGTAGTTTACAGATTTTTAATTATTTGCATTAGATGTTCCCATGTTAGTGGTAGCATTGTCACAAGCTTGTGTAGAGGTGGTGACAATTGTTGATGTATAAGTAGATACTCCCATAGTTGGTATGGGTGTCGATACTTGTGTATCATTTGGTTTTGTTTATGACACATTTTTTATGATATTCCGACAATTAGCCACGGATATAATGTTGTTATCCACTATATGGGCTATTCCATAGATTATGTCAACACATTCTTGTCCTTCTTGTAATAATCCTCTTATACCTTCAACAATAGGTATTGCTTCTTGAGCTAGATGTTCCTTTCCCATAAATTCTTGAAAATCAGCTAGTTGTTTGTCTAGGTTCTTGATTTGAGCTTCAGGTACATGTGAAACTATGTCAATTATGTCTTCATAGTCATGAAATGTTTGTTCTTCCAACACATTGGCATTAGTGACATTTTGCAAAGATGTTGATTCACCTTTTGTAAAGTAGTTGAGTAATGGATTTTACGATGTTTGCATATCGTTGCTATTGAAAGCACTAGAACCCATCAATCTACAACTTCTTACCAAGGTGTTGGTGTTAGGGCTGTGGGTTATACAATTCATACAAAGTTTTATAACACTCAATGCATTAATTAAGGATATGAAATGATGCAAGATTACTATGCCCAATCAGATTTGATGAATATTTAATGCAACCAATATGATCATGCAAGAGAATTTTTGAAACCCAATGCAAAGTTTTACCAAAATATAAGCTTTTTGAATGCCTAAATAGGCACTTTTTTCAAGATCACACAAGATTTTCAAATGATTGTTGATAAATATGCAATGAATCAATGCAAGATCTGATTGGAATAGTTAGCAAGATGCAAATGCTCGAAGCTATGGGTTCACCAAAATGTTTAGTATGAAAAAGGTGAATGATGACAACTAGGATGCTCATTAGATCAAACCCTTTTCAATATAACATTTAAGGACAAGACTGAGCCAAATCACTACCAAATAAAGGTGGACTCAGCTATGGATCTTGTACTCAAGTATGCTATATAGAGGAATCATATTTAATTTAGCCTTTCTATCAAACCCTAAGTTAACAATGAATAGAACCCTAGTTTAAAAATGATAAACTTATAATAGAGAAAGTACAACAATCCAAAAACCAATTGTACAGGGATGATCATGAAGATGATAGAACCTGTCTCTCGAAAGTGGAGATGTTAGAGGACTAATTCGGGACCACCTAAGTCTTGACTGGAAGATTCTGCCTGAGGTCTGAACTGGAAAGATGTTGCAGATGTTGCCCTAATGCTAGATCTAAGGTTAGAAAGGGTAGAAAAACTAGGGTGCCACCACCCAAGTGCTAGATAGAGGAATATTCTGTAACTGTTGTCAGATCCTGAAACCCTGATCTTCACTTAGTCTTCCTGTATCTTCATATTCTCTGGATCTTGCTCCTATAACTTGCACACAAGAAGATAAGAAGGGGTTTGGGGGTTATGGTGTTTAGGGACTTGCCTCAGTCAAATCCCAAGATATAATTCAATCTTCCCAACACTATTATTTGGTAAAGAGTGCATGCCCTTGTGGGGACAGAGGCTGAAAACAAAGATAATTATGATGAATCAAATGATGATAAACAACAATGATATTACCTATGTGATTATCCCTTAGAATGATGAAGATCCTTCAACTCCTAATGTAGATAGATGATAGATTCATGCCTGCAACAAACAAACAATAAAAAAACACAAATCTACTCTAGAAGCACACTGAATGCTCTTGCTTTCTTTACTTCAATATTTCAAGTTAGCTATCTCTATATTTCTTACAAATGAACTCAAAAACACACTTATAAATGCTTTCCTGCTCATAATCGTGAAACTACACCAAAAGAGCTGACAAGGAGAAACCTTTTGAAAGGTCCCTGACTGACATACACTTGATTTTGCCTTGACCAATTAGAAGGGACTTGGGTGGTGGTGCCCAAGTCTTTGGGCTCCTTTAGGGTCCGGGATAAGATAAAATATGAGCCCCTTATTCTAATTTACATTGGTGTTGGGAAATTTTACATCACGATGAACATTTAGCATGAATAATGTAATCATGGGGACCTAGGAGCTAAAGAAGAAGGTAAAAAGACACGTGGACACTTTTTACTCCATAACAATATCAACCCTCCCCTCATCATATTTCAATCCTTCCTCATCTCATCCTATAGTTACCACTTCCATGACCTCTAGTAGCCATATTTTCCCTCCTAGTGTGGCCCCTTCCTCTTCCATTCCTACCTCTAGCATCCCTATAACCTTTTCCTCCACTAGTGTTCCAATTACTTCCCATCCTTCCATATATACTCATACATTTGTGCCTACCAATGTTATCCCCTACTTCTATAACATTCCTTCTCATACTATGACCACATTACCTTATAGTATGACTTCTTCCACCACTATGTCTTTACCTATTATGTCTTACCCATTTTACACATCTTCTATTATTACCCATGCTCCTCATACCACTACTATTCTCACGTCTACCTTCATTACACCATTGAAGGAATTTGATGACTTAAGAAGATAGTGGATGTTATCCGTACTAACTATGAGATAATTACATATAATATTCTATATGACACCTCTCATGTTTGAGGTTATTACATATCCATTAGGCACTAGCTTTGTAGCTCACCTAGATTTGAATTATATAATGGAAAAGAAGATCCTAATTTCCATCTATAAGATTTTAATGTTGCATGCCTAGATTTCACATATGAAGATAAATTTTTATATAAATTGTTTCCATGAACCATAAGAGACTATGCTATTTGATGGTTCTATTATTTAGCTTTTGGTTCTATTCATTGTTTCTATAGTTAGCCCCTACTTTCTTGTGACACTTCTATTTTAATATGGGCTTGAAAAAAAATGTGATTGATTTGATCAAATAAATTACCAATGACATAATGAGCCTATCAACGGATATGTCACTTGCTTCCAATATTTATGTGGTAAAATGAAGTACCAACAAGAAGATGATGAACTACAATCTATTTTTCTTGAGGGACTTCTTCCTCCCATTAAAGATAGCATTTACTTGAATAGTTTTACCTCTTTCATGGATTTGGGTGCTCATGTGCTAAAAGTTGAATTTAAATCTCTAGAATCTAATGGTTTGAAGTATGGGTCCTTTCCTACCCTACCACATCTTCCTATCCTTTAAAATTGAAAATGAATAACTAGTTTCAAATAGAAAATGGAAAGGCAGAATCTAATTTTTTTTCAATGAAGTGGATACTACTTCCAATGCTATCTCCCTCAAATATTAAGGGCCTAGGAAATTAAAAAATATTAGTGAACCATTAAAAATGTGCTTCAAATGTCATTAATAATTTGATTACCCTTCCTCTAGTTTGTCCATTGAACATCTCTAGAGGATTGCCTAGAGGTTATAATGCTAACGCTTTTTGAAATTTTGAGAGTTAATAAACACCACACTCAAATTTGTATGCACTCAAACATAAAATCCAAGATCTCATTGATAATAATGTTTTACATGTTGATGGTGTGAATGATGGGGGCATTCATTTAATTTCTCTACCTAGTCAAAATTTATAAGTTTATACAAATCCTTTTATATCACATACACAATGTTACACTATTGAATACCAACAATTTCTCGACCATCTCTTATTTATTTGGCACATATAGGGAAAGATACATGAATGTAGAACATGTTGGTTCATCTTCCCACACTCCTATAGATACATTTGTGAGTACATTGTTTCACATATGATGCCTAAGGTTGTTGTCATTGATGTCAACACTATCACAAGGTTGAGGAGATTGTTAAGGTTGTCATTGAGGTTGTCATTGAGGTTGTCATTGATGTCAACACTATCATGGAAGTGCGATGGTGTTCATGATTGGATGTCATGCCTTGATCAGTGTAGAATTAACATGGGAATCATAAGCACTAAGAGGATTAGATGTGTTACTGGTGGCCTGAAGCATGTTGAATGTTTCATTCTAATGTTCCTCAGTTGTATGTGTTTGGACAAAGAAGTTTTGGCCTTCAGAAGTTGGTGATAGTTTCTATTTTAGGATGACTGCTCTTTGAAGATTGTTTGGGAGATTTCTCTGCATTCTCATTATATTGATATTGTGCTCTTGTAGATTGTAACATAGCTTCATACAGTGTCATTCTACATATGTTCCAAGTTTCATGATGTTTTGATCACTAGAAGGATGTTTTTCTGTTGACAGCTTGAAGATAGCATTGGTTCTATGAAGGTGTTCCCAATAGGGTGATGGAATGCTTTGCATTCATCCATAGTTATATATCTGGCTATGCGGTTTTGGAATTGTTTCAAGAGGGCAATGAAGGTGTTGTTTCCAAAGTTTTAGATCACATTTCCCTCCGCTGTGAAAGTTATGTATGATAGAACACCAGTATGTGCTCTGACAAAATGAAGTAGTAATAAAGACCTACTAGAATCCTCCACATTCCTTCAAAAGTGAATGATTGCCCTTGCAGTTTTGTGGACATGTTCTTGGATGTGCATTGCATGCCTATTTTCAGTTTCAAGCTTCTTGGTGGTCTGCAGCTTAGTTTTTCAATTGACAACATGTTGCAGTGTGTTTCAAATGACAAAGTGTTTTTAGAGTAAATGTTTGAAGCTGTACGGCACAATTCTTTGATGTGTGGTGGCAAAGGAGTATTTGGGGATGTTGTATGAGTCATGTGGACTCATCTGGAGAAGTTTCACAAAGATCTTTCTTGTTTCCAGTACCGCACAAGGTTTTCAAGTTGATGTGGCCGTTATTCTTCAAGTCTTCGTGAGTTTTCCTTAAAGTTGTCGTATTTTCAAATGAGCAGATTGTGCGGATGTAATTCCTTGATGTTTGAAGCTTTCAAGGATGTTTTGAACTTGGTTAAGCAAGAGTTGGGGTCCGCAAGGCTTGGATCTTTTGCTGGTGTAACATGTGGCTACACTTAGGACCTATCTTCTACACGTTTCATATTGTGTTTTGTTTGGCTGACTTGTAAATGTATTCTTTCATGTTGTATCTAGCCAACTAGTAATGTAATCAATGTAATATCATGTATAAATAGTAAATCAAAGTGAGAAAAGTGTGATTGCAATTGCATTGAAAAATCCTACAAGAAAATAAAAGGCAAATTAAATTTATTATTGGTGAACGATTGAAGGAGAAAGAGCATAAGTTGTTGATGCTATCTAGATTCATGTTGAAGACATATTTGTGATAGTGATCAAGTGTAGAGTGTGCTTGACTGATCAAATCATTTGAAGAAAGTGTGAAGAGGTAGAAGTTCAATCATCAAAGGTGTAATCTGCAATGTCAATTTTCAGACAGTAGAGAGACTGTCATTACTGTAATCCTTTGTAAATGTGTTATGGTTTCAGGGAGTAGAAGATTCCTTAGGAGTGACCCTAAAATAAAGTCAGGAGGGAGTAGAAGCTTCCTTGGGAGTTACCCTAAATAAAAGTTACTTAGGAAGTAGCAGCTTCCTTGGGTTAAAACCCCTAAAACAAAGTTATTATTTGAGCTTCCTATATTGTGAGTTAATCCTCACTGTGGTTTTTCCCTTCTAGGGCTTTCCACATAAATCTTATGTTATGTGTTTATGTGCATTGTTTTATTCTTTCATGTTGATATTGTGATGCTTAAGGTTTAATCTACTCCAGATAAGTTGAAGTTGTTAAAATTGGAAATTGTTTGAATACTGATTCACCCCCCTCTCAGTATTCTTGTGTGTCTAACACAACTCAATATTTCTTCCCCTTATGTTCCTCCATTTATTTAATTTTATGAGGAGATAACTAACAACTATTATGGTCCACTTTATGTTTAAGGTTTTTGAAAGTGTGAATTAAGCCTATTCCTCTTGACTAAGTGGATGAATGTATATATAGACCAATTCCTCTATGTAGTAGAAGAATTGACAACCTGTGAAAGGAGATGAGTGACAAGTATTCTCAACTTTGGTACATCCTCATCATGACATGTCCACCATCAAACAAGTTTAGTTTGAGATAATGTAGCTCTATTTGTCCTCATCTTTGGTTTGCTAAATTTTAGATCACAAATATTGAAAAAGGCTCAACATTGTGTTCTAAGTAAGGTAGACTTCTCATCACTATAGATTTTTTGAAAGGCCTTCATGAACCATTCTTTCACCTCTTAATCATTAGATGGAGATACTCTCCTAAGCCTTACTACATACCATTTGGGATTTAGAGCATAGATTTATATATGAAGTGGGGTGTTCATAGTGTTCCACCGTCACATCACAATGCGCCTAATATGATTCTCACAAAATTCTAAATCAGGGTCCCTACTATGAATGACTTGCTTCATCTACCCAAGCATGATGTCAAATGTCTCATAAATATCCCCAAGGCTAGGAAAGTCTATATTAGCATATGTTATGACCCACATGATAGGTGAGATGAAAGAGCAAACATATCTACAAAGAATGACATTAATTTACAAGTTAGAAACTTAGAAACAATCAAATAAAAAATTTAATAATAAAATTAGTAATTTATTAAAAATCAACAATTTATTAAAAATCTACTATGAGACAAAGGAAGAGGAACAACATCATTAGGCTGATTGATGAAAGAGGGAATGAGGTGAACATAGATCCACAAGTGGGTCAGGTGGCTTCTAGTTATTTAAAAAAAAAATAGCTTCCCAAGGACATGCTGAGAGGAATGAACTGTTCGACAACATACCTTCCGAACTGTCAGGAGAAGATAATGACCTCCTTACTAAACATGTGTTTGAGGAAGAAGTTAGATCTTGTCTCTTTTCCATGGGGGCCTTTAAAGCTCCTGGCCTCGATGGTTTCCCCCTAGCCTTCTTCCAGGAATACTGGGATATTGTTGGTCGGGATGTTACTGAGGCTGCCAAAGATTTCTTCAGGACTAGTAAGATGTTGAAACAACTAAATAATACCTTTATAGTACTGGTTCCCAGGAAGATTGACCCCATCTCCATAGGAGATTTCAAACCCATAAGTCTATGTAGTACAGTCTATAAAATCTTCTCCAAAATCCTTGTCTTTAGGATTCAACCCATGCTGGATAGGTTGATCAGTAGTAACTAGAAAGGATTTGTCTCTCGTAGACAAATTCTTTATGCGGCTATTTCGACTCATGAATTTATTTACTCTATGGATAAATATAATATGCCAAGAATGGTCTTCAAATTGGATATTTCCAAGCCATATGATAGGGTTGCTTGGGACTTTCTTTTCAAAGTTCTAGAGAAGGTTGGCTTCCAGGATAAAACTCTCAATCTAATCAAGGCTTGTGTCACCACTATTAAGTACTCTATCCTGGTGAATAAAATTCCAACGAGATTCTTCAATTTGGGGAGAGGGCTCAAGCAAGGTGATTCCCTATCCCCATACCTTTTCATCTTGATGGCTACAGTTTTAAGCAAAAGCATTTTGCATTTGTTGAGAATTAGAGAGATCAAAGACATTAAACTTACCTCCTCAACTGATCCTGCTACTATTCAATAGTTTGTGGATGACACTATCCTCTTTGGGGCTGCTTCTATGGTTAAGGCCCATAGATGGAAGAAAGTGCTGAATGAGTATGCATCTGCCTCATGCCAATGCATTAATTATGAGAAAATTCAGATTTACTTCTTCAACACTAGAGCTGATCTGTAATAGAAAATTAAGGGTATCCTAGGATTTTCTAGAGATGAGCTACCAGGGACCTATCTTGGCCTCTTGTTAGTTGTCAAATAGGTCTCTCCCATGTATTGGAACTCCATTCTGGAATGGATTTAGAAGAAGTTGGCTGGGTGGAAAGGTAAATTGTTGAGTCAAGCCTGTAAGTTCCAACTGTTGAAGGCTTCTCTTCAGAGGATCCCCATCTACTTCCTCTCTCTTTAAGATCCCCAAATATATAGTTGAAAATTTTGAAAAAATCTAGAGAAATTTCCTATGGACTGGAGTAGAAGAGAAAAAAGGATTGCTTTGATCAACTGGGATAAAGTGTGTCTTCCCAAACCTCAAGGAGAACTTGGGCTAAGGAAAATTCATTTGACCAATAAAAACCTTTAGGCGAAGATTGGATAGAACTTTCTGAGTAACAAAAAGGACTGGTGTAATTTGATGAGTGCCAAATATCTTTCTTATGAGGCCCCTTAAATTATTTTCTCACAACCTCTGGTATTCCCAAGGGATCCGTTATATGGAATAATGTTATGAAAAGTAGAATCCTCCCCCAAAAGGGGATAAAGTGGAAGTTGGGTGATGGAAGAACTATAAGATTTTGGAAGATAATTGGCTAAAGGACCAATCTCTTTCTAGTATCCAGAGTTATCAGAGAGTGGCTGCTTGGGCCACCAACTTCTTTGGGTTTCTGGTCGTAGACTACATATAGCCAGGGAGTAGGGGCTAGAAACAACTGTCAGATTGTTGTCAGGGGCAAATGGACCTTACTCATATTGCTGAAAAACTACAACAAGGCCTCCTGGTGCAGGAGCACCCCTACAAGACAGGATATAGGTTCATTGTCCGCATGACAGGACATTAGTCTACTTTTAGCATGTTTGACTTCATAATGTAATAAGGTCCATTGGACCAATGCATATGTATTAGATCAGCCTAGGAGAGTGTGTAGGCAGTTAGAGTTCATGATCAGGTTGTCTGAGCTGTCCTCTCCCAGCCGCTGGGAATCGAGTTGGTAGTACTCGCAGGATATTGCTATAAATAACTCAGATCAGTTAGGGTTTGAGATCACGATAATGTTCAGGAGAGTAGTAGCTGTGTTATGTTGTACTGGTGATTGAGTGAGTTCCAGAGATCAGTCCAGATATTGTGAAACATTGTTCAGGACATTTGTGTTTCATCTGAATAAGATCTCATCAATTGCATTATCTGGTGTATCAGTTGTTTA
The DNA here is from genome assembly GCA_027924645.1 of Cunninghamia lanceolata. Taxonomy (NCBI): domain Eukaryota; kingdom Viridiplantae; phylum Streptophyta; class Pinopsida; order Cupressales; family Cupressaceae; genus Cunninghamia; species Cunninghamia lanceolata. The sequence continues at coordinate 12,463,226 of BSBN01000584.1, read as the reverse complement.
TGTTTTGATTTCTGTTCTGATTACAAGTTGATGGATTCTTTCAACCCTTCCACCGGTTGATTTTGTGAATCGGTGGAATGGTCATGCATGTTAGTTTAGTTTGCATTTTAGTTTTCTGCATTTCATTGTTTGAGAGATCAGTTGGTAGCATGCTGTGAATCAACCTAGCATCCTCATGTGCTAGGTCTAGGAAGATAAACTGTTAAGCTTTGATCTGAAGGTGATCCAGCCCGATCATCATATTTTCTTTGTGAAAATTGTGCGGTTCTGTGAGTTTGCATGCAGCTGACGGATATACAGGGATCTGCATGTGTTTTTCCAGATGGAGTGAATTGCATCGACATCTGTGAGTATATCGCTATCCGGATCGGGTTATGAAGCTGACGAAGACTGTATGTTTCAAGTGCATCAGGATGATATAAGTTGGATATATACTCAGTGTGTATGCCATCATCAGGATCATCTTTCGTGTGTACCCATCATCCACATATCGCTATTGTATGCGGAAGGAAAGTTCATTTTTTGGCTAAGGACCGGAAAGGTCATCATCAGGATATTGAAAAGATCACCCGATAATTCATTATCATGTTGCGGAGGATATAATTATCTTATATCCTATTGACATCATCATCAGGTGCATGTGACGTCATCGTCATCAGGATATTGTGAATATCACCCTATGCAAGTTTATCCTGCTGTCGCTAAGTGTTTTGGCATCGGTCATCGGCATAAAGTTTGGTTAACATCATCAGGATGTTTCAATATGACCGGATAAGTCATATCCTGATGCTGTTGTTTGAGTAGTCGGATATCGGGGTGACGTAAGCATCGAAGGAAGGGTGCTTGAAGTTGTCGTCATCAGGATATATCGGAGGAACCAGATATTTTATATCCTGCTGATGAAGATGATGCTGAACATCATGATGATGAAGGTAGAATTTGGCGGTAGAATGAATAGTGAACATCAGGAGGATGTTTGCGCTTGCCGAATATCATGATGCTACTGACAGGCGAAAGGCGAAAGGTGATAAGGAAGTGAACAGTAGTCAGCTAGAGGATATTTCATGCCTCTTCGAAATATGATGATGATGATAAGCCGATAGGTATTATAACATGTTGGTTGTGTTAGTGACTCCTCCTTCCCATTTGTAAGCTCCCGTTGCGTTTTACCTCTGCATCATAGTGGTATCAGAGAAAAGGAAGGATCTTCTGGAAAAGATAAGGAGATAGCAGGATGTCAGGTGACGAAGGAACATCAGAGATTCTGGCAAGGATGACCAACGTTGAGTTGGCAGTTCTGGTAAAGAAACAGATTGCAGGGAGCAAGGCCGTGAAGGCTCAGAATCAGGAATTGAAGGATGAGATAGAGAAGTTGAGGAACAGAGTAGGTTCTGGTAGAGAAGAAGATAGGGAAGAAGAAGAGATCCCTAGTTGGAGCGCGGAGGTCGTTCCTGCAGACCAGAGACCACTGTTGAACGCCCTCAAGGCCATGGAGAGGAGAACCATGGATGTGAAACTAGATTTGCCAGTGTTTACAGGAAAGATGGAACCTGATTCAGTGATGGAGTGGATAGACTCCTTGAACAATTTCTTTGAAATAGAGGAGATACCAGAACAACAGAGGGTGAAAATAGCCCAGTCAAAGATGAAAGAAGCTGCCTTGACATGGTGGAATTTCGTCCAAGATGATAGAGTACAGGAAGGAAAGTGTAGAGTCGCTACATGGAAGAAGATGATGGCATTAGTAAAGGAAGCTTATGTCCCATTGGATTACAGTATCCAATTACACAAGAGGAAGCAAAACCTGAAGCAGAAGGAGCTAGATGTCAGCTCATATACAGAAGAAGTCATGAAACTTTGTATGAAAACAAAGGTAAAGGAAAGTGAAGAAGAGAAGGTAGCTAGATACCTTAATGAATTGAGGTTCAATATTCAGGAAGATTTGAGTCTGCATAATCCAGATACAGTTCAGAAATGCTTTCAGTTGGCATTAAAAGTGGAAGAGAAGTTAAAGAGAAAACAAGAACAACACAATAGAGAAAGAGGATGACAACAAAGAGGTGGAAGAGGTCCTTTTAGAGGTAGAGGACATGGACATGGATATCAAGGAGAATCTAGTCATGACAATAGTAAGGGAAACAATAGTCAGAACCAGAGGGAAAATTATAGTCAGCAAGGAAACTTCAGAGGTAGAAGACCTTTCAGAGGAAAATCCCAGGGCAGAGGATCCATCAGATGTTATAACTGTAACAAAGAAGGCCATATAGCCAGCAGATGTCTAGAAAAGGCCACAAGCTCAATAGGAGAAAGGAGAACAAATCTGATCCAAGAACTTGATAATCAAAGTATGACAGGCTCTACTTCTTTTCAGAGTGTGAATGCTCCTGATAATTATGGATACCCAGAAAGTGGAGAGTCTCTAATGATGAGAAGAACAGTGACTACCATGAAGGTACCTGACAAAGAATCCCCTCAAAGAAAGTCTCTTTTCAGGACTATTTGCAAAGCAGGAGGTAAGGCATGTAAAGTTTTGATTGATTCTGGTTCTACTGAAAATTTTGTGTCTAAAGAAATGGTGACAAAGCTTAAGCTTAGGAGATTGCCTCACCCATCCCCATATAAAGTCTCATGGCTTACCCAAGGTCAGCAGACAACTGTAGAAGAGCAGGCTTGGGTAGAATTTCAGATTGGAGCATATAAGGATAAGTTGTTGTTTGATATTACCAAGATGGATGCTTGCAATCTTTTATTTGGTAGACCATGGCAGTATGATTTGAAGGCACAACATGATGGTGTTAGAAACACCTATAAAATCACGAAAGATGGTAAGGTGACAGAGTTACTACCATTAACAGAGAAGGAGGAGAAATCTAAAGGCAAAGAGGTGAAGGTAATGCTGATGGAAGGCAAACAGTTCATGAAAGAAGTAGCAGCAGAAGGTGCAGTTGCATATGCCCTAATCCCATGTATGAGGGTGAATAAAGAACAGCAGCAAGAAGTCAAGGAAGAGAAGAAGCAAAGGTTCATAGAACTAGCTATCCAAGAGCTATTGGATAAGTACAAAGGTGTCATCTCAGAGGGAATGCCAAGATCCCTACCACCTGTCAGGGATATCAGTCACTGCATAGACTTAATTCCAGGGTCAACACTTCCAAACAAAGCAGCCTATAAGCTAACTCCAGAATAGAATGCAGAAGTAGCCAGACAAATTGAAGAATTATTGGATTCAGGTCTGATTGGGAAAAGTTTAAGTCCATGTGCAGTACCAACTGTACTAGCACCAAAGAAGGAAGGTACTTGGAGGCTTTGCACAGATTCCAGAGCTATTAACAAGATCACAATCAGGTATAGGTTTCCAATCCCTAGGATAGAGGATTTACTTGACTGTTTGGGAGATGCTAAGTATTTTACAAAAATAGATTTGAAGAGTGGATATCATCAGATCAGGATTAGACCAGGAGATGAATGGAAAACAGCATTCAAAACTAATGAAGGGTTATATGAGTGGAAGGTTATGCCTTTTGGTTTATCTAATGCACCTAGTACTTTTATGAGGTTGATGAATGAGGTTTTGAAAGAGTTCATTGGTAAGTTTGTCATAGTATATCTAGATGACATTCTGATTTTCAGCAACACAAAAGAAGAACATCTCAGACATATAGATTTGGTTCTTAAGAGGTTACATGAAGAGCAGTTGATGATAAATTTAGGCAAGTGTTTGTTCATGCAAGAAGAGATCACATATTTGGGTTTTGTCATTTCTCAAGGAAAGTTACAAATGGATAAGGAGAAGGTAAGTGCCATATTGTCTTGGCCAACCCCACAGACTATGAATGATGTCAGAAGTTTCCATGGGTTAGCAACCTTCTACAGGAAGTTTATAAGAGGGTTTAGTCATATTTGTGCACCCATGCTTGATACTATCAAAGGAGGACAGAAGTGCAGATTTGTTTGGACTCAAAGAGCAGATGATTCTTTTGAAACATTGAAGAAGAAGGTGGCACAGCAGCTAGTCCTTGCACTTCCAGACTTTAACAAAATCTTTCAGGTAGAATGTGATGCCAGTCACATGGCCATTGGAGCAGTACTCAGCCAAGAAGGTAGACCTATTGCATTTTTCAGTGAGAAGCTCAATGATGCTAAAAAGAGGTATTCCTCATATGATTTGGAAATGTATGCTTTAGTCCAGTCACTCAAGAAATGGAGGCATTACTTGATGCCAAAGGAATTCATAGTATTCACAGATAACCAGGCTCTGAGTTTCATAAACAGCCAGGAAAAGCTGAACCACAGACACATGAAATGGGTAGAAACCTTACAAGCTTTTACTTTTACATTGAAGCATAAGAAAGGAGTCAAGAATAAAGTTGCAGATGCTTTGAGCAGGAGAGTTCTAACAGTCAACTAGATTCAGTTAGAAAGTGTTGGCATTGATTCACTCAAGACCATGTATGAGACAGATGAAGATTTTGGAGAGATATATCATGTATGTACTTCTTTTGTAGAGAAATATCATGCTGAATTCTCTGAATTTTTGATTCAGGATGGATTGTTGTTCAAAGGTGGACAGTTATGTATTCCAAGGTGCTCTATGAGGTTAAATATCATTAAGGAGAAACATTGTGGAGCTATGGCAGGTCATTTTGGTCTAGATAAGACTCTTGATCTGGTCTGAAGACATTACTTTTGGCCTAAGTTACAATCAGATGTCAGAAAGTTTGTAGAGACATGTGTGATATGTTAGAAAGCTAAAGGCAGGTCAACTAATGCAGGTTTATATCAGCCCTTACCCATTCCTTCCAGACCATGGGAAAGCATAAGTATGGATTTTGTCTTGGGTTTACCAAGGACAAGGAAAGGGTTTGATAGTGTTTTTGTTGTAGTGGACAGATTCAGCAAAATGGCACATTTCTTGCCATGCAAAACCACTGCTGATGCTTCATACATTGTAGATTTGTTTTTCAGGGAGATTGTCAGAATCCATGGATTGCCATTGAGTATAGTGTCAGATAGGGATGTGAAGTTTATTGGTCACTTCTGGAGAACTCTTTGGAGGAAACTTGGAACAAATTTGTCTTTTTCCTCTGCATATCATCCTCAAACGGATGGACAGACTGAAGTAGTGAACCGTTCCTTAGGGAATTTGCTTAGATGTTTGACAAAACAACATGGAGAAAAGTGGGATAATATTCTATCTCAAGCTGAATTTTCCTATAATGATACTGTCAATAGGAGCACAGGGAAATCACCTTTTTAGATAATTTATGGTATGCATCCAAGAGGAATTTTGGAATCGAGAGATCTACCTACAGTAGCCCTGTTAGTGCAGAAGGTGAAGCTTTTGCCGAAGCCATCAAAGAGGTTCATGATCAAGTCAAGACCCAACTGCAGCAAACTACCTTGACGTATAAGGAATATGCTGATAAAAAGAAGAAGGATGTTCAGTTTGATGTTGGAGATTTGGTATGGGTTCATTTGAAGAAGGACAGACTTCCTAAGGGAAAGTATACTAAACTCATGCAGAGAAAAGTTGGACCATGTCAGATCTTGCACAAGCATGGACAGAATGCTTATGAGATACAACTCCCACCTGATCTTGGTTTGTCCCCTATATTCAATGTATGTGCTTTAACTCCATACAAGTCTTATCCAGATGCAGATCAGGAACTCCTACGGGATACAGTCTATGATAACATTCCCAAGCATGATCCTCTACAGTTGCAGAAGGTTTTGGACACCAGAGTGGTCAAACAGACCCGGAACAAACAGTACTTGGAGTATCTAGTCTCTTAGAAGGGAAAACCTAATTCTGAAGCAGTATGGATGACTGAAGAGCAGATCCAGAAACATGGTGCAGATCTTCATACTCTCATCTCAAGTGGACTTGAGATTTCTTCTTCTGGGGAGTATGGTGCAGGAGCACCCCTACAAGACAGGATATAGGTTCATTGTCCGCATGACAGGACATTAGTCTATTTTTAGCATGTTTGACTTCATAATGTAATAAGGTCCATTGGACCAATGCATATGTATTAGATTAGCCTAGGAGAGTGTGTAGGCAGTTAGAGTTCATGATCAGGTTGTCTGAGCTGTCCTCTCCCAGCCGCTGGGAATCGAGTTGGTAGTACTCGCAGGATATTGCTATAAATAACTCAGATCAGTTAGGGTTTGAGATCACGATAATGTTCAGGAGAGTAGTAGCTGTGTTATGTTGTACTGGTGATTGAGTGAGTTCTAGAGATCAGTCCAGATATTGTGAAACATTGTTCAGGACATTTGTGTTTCATCTGAATAAGATCTCATCAATTGCATTATCTGGTGTATCAGTTGTTTATGTTTTGATTTCTGTTCTGATTACAAGTTGATGGATTCTTTCAACCCTTCCACCGGTTGATTTTGTGAATCAGTGGAATGGTCATGCATGTTAGTTTAGTTTGCATTTTAGTTTTCTGCATTTCATTGTTTGAGAGATCAGTTGGTAGCATGCTGTGAATCAACCTAGCATCCTCATGTGCTAGGTCTAGGAAGATAAACTGTTAAGCTTTGATCTGAAGGTGATCCGGCCCGATCATCATATTTTCTTTGTGAAAATTGTGCGGTTCTGTGAGTTTGCATGTAGCTGACGGATATACCGGGATCTGCATGTGTTTTTCCAGACGGAGTGAATCGCATCGACATCTGTGAGTATATCGCTATCCGGATTAGGTTATGAAGCTGACGAAGACTGTATGTTTCAAGTGCATCAGGATGATATAAGTTGGATATATACTCAGTGTGTATGTCATCGTCAGGATCATCTTTCATGTGTACCCATCATCCGCATATCGCTATCGTATGCGGAAGGAAAGTTCATTTTTTGGCTAAGGACCGGAAAGGTCATCATTAAGATATTGAAAAGATCACCCAATAATTCATTATCATGTTGCGAAGGATATAAGTGTCTTATATCCTGTTGACATCATCATCAGGTGCATGTGACGTCATCGTCATCAGGATATTGCGAATATCACCCTATGCAAGTTTATCCTACTGTCGCTAAGTGTTTTGGCATCGGCGTAAGTCATCGGCATAAAGTTTGGTTAACATCATCAGGATGTTTCAATATGACCGGATAAGTCATATCCTGATGCTATTGTTTGAGTAGTCGGATATCAGGGTGATGTAAGCATCGAAGGAAGGGTGCTTGAAGTTGTCGTCATCAGGATATATCGGAGGAACCGGATATTTTATATCCTGCTGATGAAGATGATGCTGAACATCATGATGATGAAGGTAGAATTTGGCGGTAGAATGAACAGTGAACATCAGGAGGATGTTTGCGCTTGCCGAATATCATGATGCTGCTGACAGGCGAAAGGCGAAAGGTGATAAGGAAGTGAACAATAGTCAGCCGGAGGATATTTCATGCCTCTTCGAAATATGATGATGATGATAAGCCGATAGGTATTATAACATGTTGGTTGTGTTAGTGACTCCTCCTTCCCATTTGTAAGCTCCCGTTGCGTTTTAGCTCTGCATCACCTCCAAAGGTGCATAATGCCTCTATTCCCTTCTAAGGATGAACTTCTATGGGCCAAAGAAAAATTGGGTTCATTCTCTGTTAAGTCAACCTATAATTTTCTATCTGATTTTGCTGAAGATGCTAGCTTCTAGAGAAAGATTTGGAATCACAATCTTATCCCTAAGTGAATCATTTTTAGTGGTTGGCAATGCATAATAGGATCTTAACAATGGATAATATTAAGATCAAAGGTTTCTGAATTCCCAATAGGTTTACTATTTGCATGACGAAGGAGTTTGTTTCTCATCTTCTACTCCATTGTAAGTTCTCTTGGGAGGTTTGGGGTTTAGCCTTCCAAAACCTTGGTATCTCTTGGAGCATGAACCATGATCTACCCTCCTTTATCAATTGCTAGTTCACCTCTTTCTCCCATCCTATTTGCAAAGAACTGTGGTCTTAGATTCCCCCTATTGTTGCTTGGGGTCTATGGAAGGAATGCAATAATAGGTTATTCAGGGACAAATCCAAATTTTCCAAGGAAGTCTTCTGTATATGTTCTATACCATTGGCTAAAAATGTCTCTAACAACACTCTGAAAGCTATAGAGACCCATCCTAAGAAGGCTGAAACTAGTATCATCAGTAAATGGAATATTCCAATCCACATTTGTAAGGTGGACAATTCTAAGAAGCTTTCTTGTAGAAATACTAAATGGACCCTCGAGAGAAGGATGGATGAAACTTAATTTTGATGGGGCTACTAAGGGGAACCTAGGGCCAGCTAGTGGAGGTAGGGTCTTGATATCATCTAAGGGGGATATGATGGATGCTTATGCATGGGGGCTGGGGGAGAACTTTAACAATGTGGCTGAGGCTATGGTGCTTCTTTGGGGGGTGAAAGTTGCCCTATTCATTGGTGTCAAAAATCTCCTAATTGAAAGAGATTCAAAGCTCATATTAGATGTTGTTCAAGAGAAAGTTAGGGTTGGTTGGCTTTCTACTAATATCGTCCAAGACACCAGATACCTCCTTTTGGGCTTTGACGCTCTGGAATTAAGACATATCGATGGGGAAGGAAATAGTATAGCTAATGCTATGGCTAATTTGGGGATCAATCTATTCCCAAAGAGATGTTGGAGGAACCCTAATAACCTCTCTAGAAACATTAGAGATCACCTATGTTTGGAGGCCCAAAATTTGACCACTTAATGATTGTCTTTAGATGGTTATATCCATTAAGTGAATATATTTTGATACATTCCTTGTATTTGTAGTATGGTAAAGGGGGGATTTTAGTGGTGCAGGGGGTGGTCGGCATCATGAGTGGCATGCTAATGTCTACAAGTATGCACAAGATTGAGAAAAGCCACATCACCCATGGCCAGTTTTACAGGTTCACATGGCTTTTGCCAAGGTGGACCATGAGGCGATTTCAAATATTGGCGGCACATCCTCCCAATGACCTCCCACACAAAGATCATAATTATAGCAATAATGAGATGGAATGGGAAGAGACTGGTAAAGATAGTTCAAGTGTGGTGTACAGCCATCAGAACAAATTCAATAAGTGTAACGACCCTCCTTGCAATTGTGATGCTAGAAAGATCTTTAGAATCATAGTGTATACTTCCTCATTGGGTTTGGAATAGTTTGGGCATGGGGGGTGATAAGGTGAGAATTGAGCCTATCTCATGTGTGGAATTCAGGGTAGATAACATGATCTGGAGCATTTGTTATGTAAGTGGTCTTACTCCTTACATGGAGTGTCTCAATGGGTTTGATGAGAATCTGTTGGTGGAGTTTGCCATGTCTTGGGATTTGAGGATTGTTCAGGTGGGAGGGGTTCAATTTTAGGTCAGCAAGGACACCATAGCCCAGGCCACGGGCTTATCATGCAATGGGAAGTGTTTAAAGAAACAAACCAAGGTCCAAGATCATGAAAGCATGATCCTATTTTTTAAGGAAAGTGAAAATCCTGTAAGGCTGCAGGGTGGATTTGAGTGAGACAGTCTCATGTCTCCATGGGATAATGTATTCTTTCTGCTGATGAAATATGTGACCCTCAAGGGTCATTTTAAATGTTTTTACCACTACCATTTCTCTCTGTTGAATCACTTTCACCACAAAGTCCTTATCAACTTCCTGTTCTACCTATTGTCCTCACTTGAGTCCTCTGTTAAAGTGGCCAAAACATCGCATGCTAGTAACCTTAGTGTAGTTTCCATTCCCCTGCATTAGGGCTTAATATTTTGCCTCTACCAGTTCCATCTCACCCTATTTCCTCCCAAACCTATTAGGGCCTACTTGATAGAAGATGTGCAAGATGATCAACTTGGTGAGAACACCCCACTTCTTGTTAAGGTTGGGGCTAGTGCTTCCAAGGTGGCTGTTGGTAGGTCCCCTATGAAGAATCCCCCCGCGACTACTAGGTCCCCCCAGGATCCTAAGATCCACACTACTGATACCTTTGTCCCTCGGTCAAAAAAGAACAAATAGAAATTTTCTAAATCTTCCTTTGATGTTAAGAAGAAGAATTCTACCCCTGTAGTCCCATTTGGTAAACCCTCCCCTATTGTTGCTGGTACCCTAAAAAATTCTCCCCAAAAGGTTATGGCCGAGGGCCTTTGTGATCTTAAAAATAGTCCCACCCATTTAGGAGACAAGAAGTGGGCTAGGAGTAAACGTGGGTTGCATATGACTCTAAAGCTAGCCAAGAAGAAAAAACACAAGAGTAATGCTACCCAGGATACGAAGGTGGAGAAGAAGGAATTATCCCCTGAGGATAGTCATAAGGGAGATGACCAGAAAAAGGGGGAGGAAACAAATTCTTAAGAGAAAGTCACAACCCTTAAGGTAAAGAATAGTAGTGATACTACCTCTAGGAGACCCAGTATATGCTGGTAAAGTAGGTTAGTAGGTATAAAAACCCTTGTGGTGAAAATTATTGATTACTCAAGTGCCTCTAATCCTGAAGATGAGGTTGAAATTAAGGAGGTTAAAATCACTCCAGAATAGTCAGATTTCTAGGAGGGGGCCAATTTATTTGAGGAACTTAATAATCCTTATTATGATATGGAAGATGAGGAAACTAAATCAGATCAAAATTATGTGGATTTGTTGGATAAGGAAGCCACCAATCAAGATATGTGTGGGAGTTGTAGTCAGGTTAAAGGTGAAATGGCTAAGCTAAAAGCGAGAATGGGCACTCTCAAGGACAAGAAGAGAATCATGGCCACTATGTGCTCGAAGGTCACCCACCATGTTGCCACTTCCTTGGTAGTCCTCCAGGATATTGAAGGGAATAAGCATTGCTCTGATTCAAAGACTTTTGCTAGCAATGATGAGTTGTTTGGCTTCCTCAAGAAGGATTGGAACCAACTTCTCAAATAGTTTTTTCCTCTGTTCTATTGTTAGTTTTTGGTTATGGTACTATTTTTATTGTATAAACTTTATTATGCTTAGATTCTGTTAGTTTGCTATTGGTTTGCTATTGGTGGCCTATTGGGCCTATTTTGCTACTCATTGTGGTTTTTTGTTAAAGGGATCTGCACCCTAGTTTGCAGCTTACCATAATAAAAAAAAATTTCTTACCTCATTGTGGACCACCAATCATTGTCTAGGATTTTTGGTTTCATAATTTACCTTCATTTGTGTTTACCTCTAGCCATCTACCTCACTCTGAATTAACCATCATTAACTGTAGGGGCTCATGCACCTCAAGCATCCTCTACAAAAAAATAAAGTAGCTAGCATATCTAGTATCCACAGGTTTGAGGAATATTTCTTTGAAAAAGTCCTATACAAATCAAGTGAGGCTTGATGGTTACAAATGAATATCTATATGTTTCTAGCTTCTATTACCACTACCTTCACCTAATCTATCTTCCTAATGTATTTTAATGTGTTTTTCAATACATGAACACAACATGAGGTCCAGAAAATGTGCTTGCAAGCACCCTCAACCACAAGCCAACTAACTTACATACATGGCTTGAATTAGTCACTACTTGTACAACATTAGATGGCCAAACCTCTTCTATGACATCCTTCAAAATTTTAAATTTAAAGTTTGCATCCTTTCTCTTTCCCAAAAAATTAGTAGCTCTAAGACAATAAGAGTTAGCTAGACATGTGACAATGACATTGATGAGTGGGAGATGTCTAATATTGGTTCACCCATCCATGATGATAGAACAATCATCACTTATCCAAACTTGTCTCATCTCCTCCATCACTATACTCACCTTGGAATACTCTTTATCAAGGAGGGAGGTGTGTAGCTTATGTTCTCCAGGGGAAAAATGAAGGACCCATAATAATTGCATCTTTGAACATTTGTTTAAAAGATGGAGTGTGCCACATGAAATGGTATGGCATTGGCATAGAAAAATTTGGCAATAAAAGACTTGGCCACTTCTCATGATTGCATATTAAACATGCCCACAACAATAATGGCCATTTTATTTCCTCTATGGCTCTTAACATCCATGGATTGGGTAGGAAATGACACACTAGGCTACATAGACTCTATTGGAATTCACTTTTTCTTGCTTCACCTTCCATATGCAACCCAGTCACCTCAACCTTCTTAGCTAAGGCTATTTTCTCACACCCTTTAACACCATGTCTAGTTATGCCGAAAAGATGAGAGTAAACTCTTATGAATCTACCCCTATAATACTTTTTACACAAATGACACATCCATACTCTACTCCCCCCTAATTTATTTTCCTATCTTTGTCGATAGGTATTGTAAATTGTAAAAGATATTTTTGGGATTAATCGGGCCCTTTGCATAAGTTTTGAGGAGTTTAAAAAGGTACTCAAATGTATTATTTGAACTAAGTATCCCTGCAGCACTCCCACTCCGAGAAGAACCTCCAACATTACTTCTACCACCAAGGGCTTTTTGTTGAGTTTGAATTTCTTCACTCATTCCTTCACTGCTTCTCATTGTTTTTTTGGTTGAAAATGACAACTGCAAATGTAAATGTAAAACAAAAAAAATGAAAAAACCTTCCTAAGTATTTGAACCTTTGACAAAAATTAAAAAAAGCAAAAGAATTTGTTAAAATGAATAATATATAGTGAACTTACCTCAAATGGTGTAGATTTGGTACTCTCTTGCCCTCTTCTCGTTGTTGTTACCTTCTTTCCTCACAATTGTTCTCTTTCTTTCTTTTCCTCTTTACAAGTTGTAAAATGGAAAAAAATGAGTTCTTTCTTGATTATAGATGTAGTGTGTAAGTTTTAGGTTTAGGTATTGTGTAAATGGATGTGGGGGTCCTTGTGCCCCCCACAACTTTATTTTTGATTAATTTTGTGTTTTTTTTTTAAATTTGAGACTTTTAACTACTAGGTTGTAGGGGACAACTAACCATCCTTGGGATGGTCAAGGGACATCTAGATGTCCGACTGTCCCTTGATTTTTTTGGCATCCTTGAGACATTTCCTAAAATTGTGAAAATTTGGCCATGGGGATGTTTCTTGCTTGTCTCCATGTCCTCAAAATGGGGAACATGTTATTTTTGTAGGGTACACGTCCCCAGGGTACATAGATTGACTATTTTAAAATATTAAATGATTGTTTTAGAATAAATCACAACAAAGAAACATAATTATCAGTTATATATGAACACTAATTTTGGATGAAATTGTAGAATTCAGACTAAATTGTAGTTGTGCTATTATCTATATTTCTACAATTGTGTCCAATGGAAAATAAAGTTAAAACTTGTATAGCTTACAAAATAGAAATTGGAAACACACAATGATAGAAACAAGAATTATACTAAAAATAATATGATATTAATAGAATAATATTAATTTAAATAAAAACCAAATAAAATGATAAAGAAGAGTGAAGGATATAAAATCATTAAATGAAAATCTATACTTGGAGAACAAGTTCATGAAATCACCTGTGTCTAGGACAAAGAGAAAGGGGTTGATTTCATAGGGGTTTACCAAAGTGATCAAACTCATATTTTGGTCTTTTAATGTCCATGAGCAGTCAAATAGAAAATAGAGTTGTTTTTGTGTGTGCTCTTAATCCTATGTGTATTTAGAATAAAAAGGTAACAATATAAAAGTGTGTGAATAACAACAATTCAAGTCTACACAGATGTGATTATCCTATTGTGTGTGGAGAGGAAGCCAAGGAGATGAATAGTTTAGAGATTGCAAAGAAAAGATTCAAAATCACAAAATATGACAAATAGATGGTTTTGTGTTGAGTTTTCAAAGAGAGGGAAAATACAATAAAATCCCACAAGAATGCTCCAATATTTGAAATATAAAAATAAACATAAAGCTATATTATAAACAAAGGCAATGTCACCTAGTTTAAGAAGCTCATGAAGAGAAGTCTTCAAAAATTGATGAATAGTAGTTGTCTCTACTTCAAAAGGATAACTCTCCACGAAATAGCTAGTTAATAGTGACAATTATTCTAAAACCAACAAGCTTAAGGAGTTTTTACATTATAGATAACAAAAGACTCAAGGGATATTGGAGAAACAAATAACAATATGACCACTATAACAAGAAGGCTATAAGAAAGTTGTATAATTTTTTAATAAAGCTTGAATGTCCAAAAATTACAACCAAAATCTAGTCATGAAGATAAAAGACTCAAAACTACTTTCAATCTCAAATTCTTCCCTTTCCATTTTGGGCAAAGGAAACAAAAGAAGACAATTAGGAATATAGTAGGGCCTAGGTGGATGGTGGTTATACTCAAGAAGAATCTAAAACACTAATCTTAGATCGTTGTTAAAAAATTCTCATATGACTATACTATCACTAGACAAATCCACAACCATGTATCTATGTCTATGTGATTGTAGTTCTATCCTTAAGGAACAAAACTCAAAACACTATAAAATGAACATGTTAAACAAAACAAGTACAAAAACATTAGAATAAGATGACATGAAATATAAATGAACCAATAAACATAACACTTAGCATTCGAACTAGGGAAAAGGATATAGGATAGGCTAACATGAGTCCTAAAAACATACTATGAGAATAAACACCAAAATATGTATAATTTATAGTGTTCTAATTTTAGGGTATGCAATTTTTGACATTACATTTTACCCCACTTTAGCAGGTTGATGTCATTATGTGATAATGCCTAGCTAAAGTATAGAAAGTAAATGCTAAAATTAAACTACAAAAAAATATCAAATGTTTGGAAGATACACAAAAGGATATGCAATAGTCTTTGAGTGAAGAATTGATGCCTCCAAATTAAGACCTACAAAACAACATGTTAGATAAAAAACCTACAACACAAATATGTTAGAAAAACATAACCTGCAACATAAAGTATGTCAACAAATAATATATAATTTAATGTATACATGCCAAATACAAAGGAAAAACATGAAAACACACACATAACAAGAACAAAGTATCTACACAAAAAAAATAATGAAATCAACATAGACGGAAATATTTTCTAGTGTGCTCTATTGGTAGAAAATAAAAGAATATAATTCCAACATGTTCATTTTCTAGAAAATATGGATATGATTCTTAGTCTAGCATGCTTGTGATTCTAGGAATCATATAAAAGTGTCATGAATCACATGTATGTAATGAAATAACTTTCACAAGAGAAGACTATAATAGAAAATATGCTGCAAATACTTGCTAATACTTGAAAATAATAAGCCACTTTGAGGGGGAAAACCTCCAAATATGTCAAATAAAAACACAATTTGCAATATGATTGTAATAAACTAACCACAAGCTCCTATATATACCCTACTTATACCTTGGATGCCACCCACACTGACTTAGATACTTAAATATAACACCAAGGATGACTTAAAAATATAAATTCAAGACTATAATAATGATCAAATAACTTAATTAAGAGTTAAGGTAGCCACAAGATGACTACTCCTAACCCTATACACACTATATTACCCCTCTTTACAAAAGCATTGTCCTCAATGCTTATCAATTGTGGATGCTTCTGCATAAAATCTTCAT
Source organism: Cunninghamia lanceolata (assembly GCA_027924645.1). Lineage (NCBI taxonomy): Eukaryota > Viridiplantae > Streptophyta > Pinopsida > Cupressales > Cupressaceae > Cunninghamia > Cunninghamia lanceolata. The sequence continues at coordinate 12,447,719 of BSBN01000584.1, read as the reverse complement.
CTTCCCATGTGGTAGCTTTGACTGATAAATACTTCCATTTAATGAAGTACCTTGTGATTGTCCCAGTACTTAGCTTCTTCGTGAGTGTCTAGAAATTTAACTCAAGCTCCAAGATGGGTCTTCCCTTTGTATCTAGCTCAAGTAGTATTGTTTTTGTTAGAAATTTGCATTGATCCATTTGCCTCTTTTATTTTGTTCCTTTGCCTTGTTCTCTAACCTTTTTATGTACCTTTGAAGAAGAGGTGAAGGATGGTAGATGGTACCCTAAAATTGATTGAATGATCTTATCAAGATCTCCTTCCTTCTTCTTCTTCTCCTTCTCCTTCTTATTTTTTACAATAAATCACACAAACTAATCCAAATGATATAAAAATTTTATTGTAATTACTTGGTCCTATTGGCATTTGATTTTCATTGATGTCAATAGTGTCTGGAGAAGTACATTGGAGATTGTCTACATAGGTTGTCATTGATATCAACTATGTTTGAAGATCGATGGTACATATTGTATTGATGTCATGCATAAGAAGAAGTGTTACCCTTAGACACAAGTATTGCACAGATTCTATAGAAGAAAACTATTATATATGCTCTCCCTTGCATTTTCAAGTTGTTGGGACATGATCCGATATACTTCAAAATATATACTTAGTGTATTTTTATAAGAGTTTTGGTTACTCTAGATCCGTATTTTGCTCCGCACTTTACCGCTATTGAAGATATGACTTTGCAGATTTGAATATAGGTAGATAATGGTATTGTGAATGTATGTTTCAAATTTCATATCATTTGGACTTGCAGAAGAGTATTTTTGGTTTAGCAGTTTGGAAAACAGGGCTTTAGTGCTTAAACAGTCATAAAAGAGAACATATTCTGCTCTGCATTTCTTTGTAGTTGTAGATAAAGCTTTGTAGTTTGGACATAAGGTGTATACAGGTGTCTTATATGTTATATCCAAGTATCAAGTGTTTTGGATCTCTGCAAAACATTTTTGTAGTATTGAAAGGCAAAACAATGTGTCCGACCTAGTATAAAGGAACAATTTCTCAATATTCTATTAGTGGCTGTTGCATGAAGTTTTGCTAATGCTTTTGTTGGCAAGAGATATGGGGTAGTACAGTCCAAAGAACTATATCCTGGTACTTCTTGAGTAGTCTATTTATACCTTGAAGGACACAATTAAGGAATTAGCCTCACGGGTAAGAATCCATCACGTATAAACACATCACTATATACAAAAAAAAACAAAGATCCTCATTCATGACACAAAACCTTCCTTATAACTCCTATGCATACATATATAGATCAGATCACAATAGACATACATAGGTAGGTCCAGTCTCTTCTTTGGTATGAATTGGTATCACAACATATATCTCCTATTCTTCTATCATGTATTCTATCTCCTTTTTATCTATTACATTTGGTATATATATAGATGTCCCCAAAGTGACATGTCTCTTGGTTTGCACCTCATGTCTCTTTCGATACTGAGGTCTATCTTCCGGTATTCTCTGGTATCCCTTGTTTTGGTATTTGACCCGCTAACATCATCCCCCCTTTTAAAATGATGTCTTTTCCTCAAGACATATAGCTCAGTTAGATAATATATTTTGATGTTCTACTTTGAGTTTGGCCAATGTGGTGGCCCAATGTACCTGTGCATGGAGAAGGGTACTTGTCTAAGCTTGAATCTATACCAGCGTAAGCTTGGCCTCCTCTGACTTTATTCTAGAAAATAATGTTTTAGTTGTGCTCCATTGACATGTCCGGTTACTAGTGTATTGTCCATTCATCAGAGTCTAACTGCTCTGGAATCATTAATTTGATGAATATAATATGGTCCTAACCAGCGGACCTTCAATTTCCCTTGTTTCTGAGTTTTATTCTTCTTTTTTCCCCTATCCTCCTATATTTCTTGTTTCATTTTCCAGTCCATGACCTCCTAGTATGTGTTGAACCTTTCTGCATTAGGGTCTTTGGGGCTTTGGAGAAGGGTGATTGCGTATGCATCAATTTTTTTGGTTGTAACTTTGTATGGTAGTGCCAGGATCCATACCATGCAGGGTTCAACTACTTCTATGTATGTTGCATCTTTATCCACTAAAAATGTTAGTGTTTATTCATATTTCTTAGCTGACAGGAAGGGGACCTAGTCCGTTGCTTGCATTTGTTGCTGGAAGGTTTTGACAAACCCCCAATATGCATGTTACCGGCTGTTGAAATCAGCAAATTGCTAGGTGTGGTATTTTATTTGGGCTGCTATGGTTTGGTGAAGAACCTAGACCTTGCCTTAAAAACTGGGCAATTTTTTTAGAAAATAAAATAGATAACTAGTGTTCCATACCAGAATGGATACTTGGAGGTTTTGATTTTATGTAGATTCTCCATCAGCTACTCCCACATCACCTCGCGTAGGTCTAAATATTTTCCTTCCACCACCATTTGGTATGCTATGTGGATGGTGGTGGCAGTTGCCAAATCCTCCTGGTTAGCATAGTAGACTTTCCATGCTATTTCCATGGCGGCATATCGTACTGCAGGGTTTGTAATTGTTTTTAGGCTTAGACTCTTGCTGTCAAAGGTAGCTCTAGTCAGATTTTCCACCTCACTATTTTGGATGGCCTTTTTGGTCAGGATCCCTCCTATCATCCTTAATCTGGTAACTACATTAATGGCTTCCTTTGTGATTTGATGGGGTTTTTCTAGATAGATGAAATCATCATGGACCTGTGATGCAAGAGCATCCCTAGTTCAAGAATAATCTTGCATCAACCAAAAACATTTGCATTTCACTTTGTTTGTAGTTCAGTTTGTTTCCTTTCATTTTCCAGTTCAGTTTAGGTAGTTCAGTTAGTAGCAGTTTCTATATTTTGGTCCGCATTCTACCATAGTTGCATTTCACATCTTGCAGAGTTGGACTTAGCACCTAGATTCATTCATCTACATCATATCCAGAATTAAGAGCATTTTGATTAAGTACCAAAAAGATATCGCTATCAGAAGATCGACTGTTTCTCAGAATAGAGCATCCTAACAGTCTCTGATAATTAGCTAAAGGAGAAGACTTGTAGAGCATTCCTCAACTTGTGGAGTCTAACAACACATCATTCAATGATCTTTGGTTCATGGCTGACCTTCCCCAAGATCAGCACATCATTCCATTCATTTGCAGAGGTGTTCTACATGATTAGGTCTGACCTATCTGTGTACACACATTACAGTTCTTCATTGGAGTTTGTGACCTTCCTTGGCCGATGCGAAGGAATCTTTTGTACTGGAGATGATGTATAAGGATGTAATAGATCCCTAGGAAAGTAGTTCAAATAATTTAGAGAATCCTTAGTTTAGATTTGGCGCGAAGGAGCTTCAAAGCCATATCTTGCTCATATTCTGATATTCTGTAATCAGGCCTTTGAGCCCTACTTGTAAGCCCGCATGATGCTAGCCAGATTGTATTTGAATTCTATCATATACTAAATGATTGAATCTATGTTTGTTTCATATCTTTGAGTTGTTTCTGTTGTGTTCACTCTTGCTGCATGGTCTAGACAGTTCATTCTATGAACCCTCCTACCGTGACTGCACCAAGTGGTATAAGAGAAAAAGTTTGAATCATTGGGAGTGAATTGAACAAAGTTGGCGAAGGAATTCCATAAGATCTTTCTATGGATAGATCATCGAATTAAGGTAGGTTACTTGTGTTGCAACTGATCACCAATTGTGAGGCAGTTTTCACCTTGTAGCTTGATCGCCGAACTTGAGGTAGTTTGCACTTGGTCCTAGGAAGAATGCCACCGAGGAGAGTTGTCGTTGTTGGAACAATGGCTGGTAGAATGGATGAGATGATGAAAAAAATGTGAATTCATTTGGATGCTGTTGAAGAAGATAGATGAAGAGGATTGACACCAAGACCTAATGTTGAAAGTGATGATGAAGAGGAAATTCAATCGGTTGAACAAACTAGAGAAACCCTAGGAGGTGATGAAGAAGAAGAATTAGATCAAGTAAAGATGTTGCGAGCTATTTCAAAGATTGGAAAAAGACCTAGAGTTGATGTACTAAGTTATATGGTAATTTGAACCCTGAAGAATTGATTGATTGGATAAATGACATGGAAGAATACTTTGAATATGAAAAAAATGAAGATCTGGAGAAGGTGAAATTCGCAAAGACAAAGCCGAAAGGACATGCTGCTATATGGTGGAAAGAAGTTCAATTGGAAAGAAATAGAAGAGGAAAAGAAAAGATTACAAAGTGGGGTAGGATGGTGACAAAATTAAAGAACCAATTCATACCTGTTGACTATGAGTTGGAACTGTTGAAAAGATTGCAAAACCTGAGACAGAAGGAGAAATCTGTGAAGGAGTACACTAAAGAATTTCACAAGATGATTATAAGGATAGGAAATAGTGAAGAAAGCAAGGAGAAAGTGGATAGATACATCAATGGATTGAGATTGAGCATTCAAGAAGAACTGAGTTTGGTAAGGATGACATCTTTGGAAGAAGCATATCAGTTTGCCCTGAAAGTTGAAGAGAAGTGAATAAAAGACATGATCCGAGACAAAAAGGCAAAGGAGGTAAATTTCAGAGAGGTAGAATATTTTCCAGAGGAGATAGCTCACATTCAAAGAAGAACAAGTTTGATAGCACATTCAAAAAGGAGGACATAGATAATAATGCTTACCAGAGAGATGACAAAAATTTTTACCAAAAAGGAAACCCTAGTGCATACCAGAATGAAGGATACAAGAGAGAGGGAAGAGGATTTGAGAAGAGAACATTCAGAGGTACTTGTTTCAAGTGTGGAGGTGAAGGACATAGAGCATTTGAATGTAATCAGAGTAGTACAAGTAAGAGGACAGAAAACAGTGGAAGAGCAGCCTATGTTGAAGAAGAACTTGTTGGATCACCTAGTTCTATTGGTAAGCTAGAGAAAGAAGAATCACTTGTGATGAGGAGAGCACTATTTCAAGCAAATGCAAATGAGGAACCACCGTAGAGGAAAAATTTGTTTAGGACAAGATGCAAATAAGAAGGAAAGTGTTGTAAAGTTGTGATTGATAGTGGTAGTTCAGATAACCTAGTTTCAGAGGAGATGGTGACTAAGCTAAAGTTGGAAAGATTGAAACACCCTAAACCCTATCAGATAGCATGGATTCAAGATGATCATAAGGTTCTGGTGAGTGAACAATGTGTGGTGAATTTCATATTGGATCTTATCATGATGAAGTCTTGTGTGATATTATGCCTATGGATGTTTGTCATATCTTGTTGGGTAGACCTTGGCAGTATGATAGAAAAGCTACACATGATGGAAGAAAGAATACATACACTATAACAACAAATGGAAAGAGAATTACTTTGATTCCTTTAGAAGATGATCTTAAGAGTGAAGTATGTGGAAATGCTAGAATCTGTTTGGTAGATGGAAGCAAATTTCTTGATGGTTTGAGACATGAGAATATGTGTTATGCTTTGATTCCTAAGAAACCTGAAACATTGAAGAAAGAGACTGGAGGAGAACAACCAGAGGAGATAACAAAGTTGCACATCATATCAGATAATGTGCCTGAAGGATTATCACCTATAAGGAGTATTAGTCATCACATGGATCTTATATCAGGAGCAAGTTTGCCTAACAAAGTATCACACCGAATGACACCGATAGAAAATGAAGAATTGAATAGACATATACAAGAGTTGTTGCGAAAAGGTTTGATTAGAGAAAGTTTGAGTCCTTGTGTAGTACCTGTAGTATTAGCACCTAAGAAAGATGGAGAATGGAGAATGTGTACTAACTTGAGAGCAATAAACAAGATCACAGTTAAGTATAGATTTCCTTTACCTAGGATGGATGATATCATGGATTGTTTGAGTGGAGCACGATATTTCAAAAAGATAGACTTGAAGAGTGGATACCATTAGATCAAAATCAGAGAAGGAGATGAATGGAAGACTGCTTTTAAGACAAATAAAGGATTGTATGAGTGGTTAGTGATGCCTTTTAGATTAACAAATGCACCGAACACTTTCATGAGATTGATGAATGAAGTCTTGAAGAAATTCTTGGGTAAGTTTGTGATTGTATACTTGGATGATATTCTAATTTTTAGTAAGACAAAAGAGGAACATTTGTTGCATATTAGACAAGTTTTGTAGAGATTGAGAGAAGAGAAATTGCTGATAAACATCAAGAAGTGTAGTTTCATGAAGGAAGAGTTGGTATATTTGGGGTTTGTAATTTCTGTGGAAGGATTGAAGATGGATCCTGAGAAAGTGAAAGCAATTGTTGAATGGCCTACACTAGAGAGCATTGGAGAGGTTAGATCATTTCATGGATTGGCTAGTTTCTACCAGAAGTTCATCAGAAATTTTAGTTCAGTATGTAACCCTATGACAAAGACAATGAGAGGTGATAGGAAAGACTTTAGGTGGACATCTGGAGTAGATAAAAGTTTTGAATTGTTGAAGTAGAAAGTGACAGAGCAACCTATTTTGGCGTTACCAGATTTCAATAAGGTATTTCAAGTTGATTGTGATTCAAGTGGAAATGTGATTGGAGTAGTATTAAGTCAAGAAGGTAGACTTGTAACATATTTCAGTGAAAAGTTGAATAATGCAAGGTGAAGATATTCAGTTTATGATCAAGAGTTATATGCCATAATTCAAGCCTCGAAGAAGTGGAGACATTACTTGTTGCCTAAGGAGTTTGTACTATATACAGATCATCAAGCTTTGCAGTACTTGAACAATCAAGGTAAATTGAATCGGAGACATATGAGATGGGTAGAGTTCATGCAGAGTTACACTTTTATGTTGAAGCATAGGAGTGGAAAATCAAACAAAGTTGTTGATGTGTTGAGTAGAAGAAGAAACTTGTTGACAGAAATGAGAGTGGAAGTGTTGGGTTTTGATGAATTGAAGAACATGTATGAGGGAGACAATGATTTTGTAAAACCTTGGAAAGCATGTAAGGAACCAGTTGTGATAGATAGGAGTAAGTGGCTGGATTATTTCATTCAGGAAGATATGTTGTTTAGAGGAAGTCAGTTATTTATACCTAAGAGTTCAATGAGAGATAATTTGATCAAGGAGAAACATAATGGTAGATTGGCAAGACATTTTGGCAATGATAAGACAATGGCTTTGGTAAGTGAACATTACTTTTGGCCTCAGATACATAAGGATGTTAGGAGATTTGTGCAGAATTGTAGAGTTTTTCAAGTTGCAAAAGGGAGTAGTCATAATATTGGATTGTATAAACATTTGACAGTACCGGAGAGACCTTGGGAAGACATAAGCATGGATTTTGTAATGGGATTGCCAAAGACACACAGAGGACATGATTTTATAATTGTAGTGGTTGATAGATTTTCAAAGATGGCTCATTTCATACCTTGTAAGAAGACAACTAATGCAGTGCATGTAGCAGACGTATTTTTCAAGGAGATTGTGAGATTACATGGATTACCTAATAGTATAGTTTCAGACAGAGATACAAAGTTTGTTGGATATTTTTGGAAGACACTTTGGAAGAAGATGAAGATAGATTTGAAGTTCATTTCAGCTTTTCATCCATAGACTGATGGACAAACAGAGGTAGTGATTAGGATTTTGTGAAACTTGTTGAGATGTTTGGTTGGAGAGAAATCAGGAAGTTGGGATTTGATTCTTTCACAAGCAAAGTTTGCATACAATAATTCAGTAAATAGGAGTACTAGAAGAACATCATTTGAGATTGTTACTAGAGTAACACCTAGAGTAGTTGCAGAATTGAGAGACATGGGTACAAAAGAAAAATGAAGTGTAGAAGCAGAGGAATTTACAGATCACATGAAGACAGTGCATAATCAGGTGAAGAAGCATTTGGAGGATATGAATAGTAAGTATAAGGAAAAGGCAGATGAGAAGAGAAGACATAAGGAATTTGAAGTTAGAGATGAAGTGATGGTATACTTGAGAAAAGAAAGATTTCTAGTTGGGATGTATAAAAAGTTGAAGATGAAGAAGTTTGGACCTTGTAAGATACTTAGAAAATTTGATTCAGGAAATGCATATGAAGTGGAGTTACTAGAGACATTGGGTATATCACCTATTTTCAACATTACAAACCTTTATCAGTACCATGAAGAAGAGTTTAGTGAGAGCATGGAAGAAGACTTGAAGAAGAGGTTAGCACAACAAGCATTGGAGCAGATTGAAGACATTTTAGATAGTAGAGTTGGATGCAACACAAGAGGAAGACAATACAAAGAATATCTTGTGAAGTGGAAAGGCAGACCAGAAGAAGATTCAGCATTGATTTCTTAGGCTGAGGTGGACCGTCTTGGTTCTCCCCTAGCCCCAACAAAGTGAGGGACTCACTTTTTCAATAACCCCAGATGTTTGATGCAGAAGCATTCCTAGTTCAAAAGCAATCTTACATCAACCAAAAACATTTGCATTTTAGTTTGTTTGCAGTTCAGTTTGTTTCCTTTCATTTTCTAGTTCAGTTCAAGTAGTTCAGTCAGTAGCAGTTTCTATATTTTGGTCCGCATTCTACCACAGTTGCATTTCACATCTTGCAAAGTTGGACTTAGCACCTAGATTTATTCATCTACATCATATCCATAAATCAGAACATTTGGATTAAGTATCGAAAAGATATCACTATCAGAAGATCTACTGTTTCTCAGAACAGAGCATCCTGATAGTCTCTGATAATCAGATAAAGGAGAAGACTTGCAGAGAATTCCTTGACTTGTGGAGTCTAATGACATATCATTTAATGATCCTTGGTTCGTGACCAACCTTCCTCGAGATCCGCACATCATTCCATTCATTTGCGGAGGTGTTCTACATGATTAGGTCCAACCTATCTATGTACATAGGTTACAGCTCTTCATTGGAGTTTGTGACCTTCCTTGACTGACGCAGAGGAATCTTTTGTACCAGAGATGATATATAAGGATGCAATAGATCCCTACAAAAATAGTTCAAATAATTTAGAGAATCCTTAGTTTAGATTTGGCACGAAGGAGCTTCAAAGCCATATCTTGCACATATTTTGATATTTTGTAATCAGGCCTTTGAGCCCTACTTGTAAGCTTGCATGATATTGGCCAGATTGTATTTGAATTCTATCATATACTAAATGATTGAATCTGTTTGTTTCATATCTTTGAGTTGTTTCCGTTGTGTTCACTCTTGCTGCATGGTCTAGATAGTTCATTCTATGAACCCTCCTATCGTGATTGCACCAACTTGACTTAATACAATTTGTACCCACTCGTCTTCATTGCAAATATCTAGGTAGCCCTTCCATATATCTAAGATTTTCCTACTGATCTCTATATACTCTAGCTTGTATGTTTTGCCATCCTCCTCCAACAATTGGTAGCGAAGATCCTCTAATTTTGTGTGATTCAGCTCGGCAATGGGTTCATGAATATACTTCCAGACATCTTCTAGATAAACTACATTGTGTGGTACAGATGAGAATACCCCTTCCTTATCGGTGAGCATAGCTTTGAATGGAACCCTTTTGAATACTGGCCTTGGCTTTTTGGATATGTGTATGACTGTAGGGCAACCATTATTGTGTAGAGGAGTGCTTTGACGAGCTTTGATGACCAGAGTTTTTTCATGCTTTTTCGTGGGGTATCATTTTTGTGAGGAGTGTCGATGGGGTAATTGAGTATTTATAGTTTTAAGGGTGGTGGGGTGTGAGTTGTATTGTGGCGGTGGTGTATTTATTGCTTTTTATTGGTCTTTTAGTCCGTTAAGGTGATTTGATTGTACTTTGTGATTTTTTAATATTTTATTGTAGCCGTGGTATGCTACATACATTCTTTTCTCCTAGTAGACCAACTTCTCATTTGCCAAATTGTATTTATATTAAGTTCTTATATTTTTACAAAATGCCTCAATAGGCTAGGGCTAACTTTGTCTTTTTATACAGTATACACTTACATAGCAAAAAATTTTGATAGGATTTACAAAATCTGAATTATCCCCATATCAAAACACTTATCATCTACTCCAGTACCACCACTTCTTGCTCCACTTGCACCAAGTTTTGGAACTCCTACAACCATTCTACCCTGAAGATCAGCTCTAGATTGGTAAGTTTTTTCAAGAAAGTGCATCATTCAACCACCTTTGCTCTGCATTGTGCCAGTGTTGTTGTGGAAAAGTTTGCTAGGAAAGGCAACCAGAGTATATTTCCATCTCCATTTTTACATCTTTCATAGTGTCTGGGGTGAGGGATACCAACACCGGATTAGGCCATTATCATCGCGTCCTCCAAACCCCCCAAGTATTCTTCTTTGATCAGTTCCCTAGTGAGTGTGATCACCATCTCCTTAGTTTTAGCTAAATCCAATAGGAAAGCCACAAATCATGATGACATGTCTATGCTGATGCGGTATCAATCAATGGCCTATAGAAAGTCACTCCCCAGTACCCATTTAATGGCTATAATTACCAAATGGTGTCTAGTTTTGAAAATCCAAGTTATCCTCCTATCTAAAACTACACCTAGAAAAGACATTTGGCCCTTTGTCCCTACCAACCTTACTAGGTATCCATCTTGCTATAGAATTGACACAAAAATAGAATGAGAAACTTGCCTTTCTTATGTTCTTGGTTTCCTTAAAAATCCAAAGATGCCAACTGGAGGGTATGGAATTATGATTGTATTTGTCTCGGGAGATCTCTGCCTAGACTTGTCATTATTTTGTAATAATTTTTTTTCTTTAAGGGGCATGGTTCAGTTGAGCCGAAAGATGATGTTGTCATGTCTTTGTGTTTAATTCTTGTAATCCATTTTTTTAGTAATTATTTGAAGCATGTTCTAGTTGATTACCCTGGGTGTTGAGATTGCTTTGTTAGGTGAGGTCAGGGATACCTCTTCAACTTCTAGGTTGGTAATCATGTCATCCCTGGTGTGTTGTGGTTTTAATTTTATTTTACACTATTTGATATTGTGTACAATATTTGTAGTCTAGTTTTTAGTGTGGTCTCCTATCTAGGTTTTATAGGTTTGTTATGATATTTTTCTTTTGGGGTAATAGTTTCTTCTATTTCTCTCTCTCCTTCCCCAATTTCTATCTCCAGTGTCTATTCTTCTTCATCCTGTTCTATTTTGCAATAGTATTTCCTTATTATGGAATCTTCCCATTCTACCCAATCTTTATATCTATATATTTCTTCTTTGTCTGGTGCTGTGGGATGAGTTTGTGGTTCTGGTATTTTGTATGCATCTATCAAGTTAAAAATAATTGTTTTTATTCTCCCAAGTGCAACCTATATTTGGAATTTTTTATTCTAAGGAATGAGAAAGTCCAGATAAAGTTTGTGGTCAGTTCTTTCCATGTTCCTGTTTCCTTTCTTCTTTCTTTTTCCAACTACCAAGTTCCTGCTACCGGGCACATGGTCCGATATAGTAGTTGAATGTATAGTCAATCATTGTATTCATAGTTTTCTTCCCAGTAGTACCGACATATTTCTAGGTGTTTCTCTGGAGGGATATCACCTTCGTAGGTAGGGATGTCTTTGTAGTCCCTTACTTCTGGTATGAATCTTGTTGTTATCAAATTTTTGAATGTGTCCCAGTTCTTTATGGTTTGTTGATGTGTGTTGTACCAACATGTTGTAGTGCATGTAAGAGTATGTGGTAGTGTAGTCAACCTATATGCTTCCTTGGGGATAGTTTTCTCTATGCCATTTATGTAACCCAATAGATCACCTATCCTAGAGTATTTAGGTTGTTTTGTCTGGGTGTTTTGTGAGATAAAAAAAACCATCTAGGAGTCCCCTTTGTTGTATCATTCTTTCTTGCTGGGGTTACCACACATGTCTTTCTCTACACTGCTTTGTACCAGTTGTTCTTTTCTTATCATATATACCTTTCGGGAGCCAAAAATTCTCTGGGCATACATTTCTTGTTTGTCTTGCATGCATGCCTTTAGTATTGCCTCACTATCTACACTACCTTCGCTTTCCTCTATTTCCAATTCTCCTTTTGAATTTGGTTCTTTCAAAATCTTTTCTACCGGTATGGTTATGGTATTGATCATCTAGTCATTATCTTCGTAATCTTCTGTATTTATTTCTTCCACATAGGGTCCTCCGGATCTTTTTCCTAATAGTATATGGACCATTCTTTTATCGTCTCTAAAGGAAATCTCTTCTTTTCGGGCATCTATAATTCCTTTGAAGTCTACGAACCACCTTAGCCCCAAGAGTGTATCAAATGAATTGAATGTTTCTTTCATGGTGACTACCTCAAAATCCACAGATTGTTTTACTCCCTTTATATTTATTTCCACATTCTGCCATGTTCCCATTGTTTTCATTTTGGTACCATCCGCTAAGCTAATGTTATAGGGGGTTGGCTCTAGAGTCAGTTTACCCAGATATTCCCATATTCTCTTGGGGATTAAATTGACATCTGATCCTAAATCAACCATAACCTTCAGGATCTTCTTCTGGAGGATCTAGAGCTCGATCATAATTGGCCTTAATTTCCAATGCCTTCCCACCATTCTTACTTGGGGTTTGGTCTTTTTATTCCAATATTTTTAAGCTATATCAATTTAGTCAGGAGGTCCTGTTATCCTGTTAATTTTGCAAATTGTTTAAGGATCCCTACTTCTTGTTCTATAAAGTAGCTATTTTCTAGTTTTTCTTTCTCTTGTTCTTGGTCAAGAATCTTTTTAGTTTGTTCTATTATCCAGTCATGTTGTTTCTTTGAGGGGTAAAATTCTTCTTCTTCCTTGGAGCTATTGTCCTCTTCTGATGTCTCTAGGATCGGCCTTTTGGTATTGGTACCTTTTCGGGTTACTACAATGGCCTTGCTTCTCTTTTTGGGTCTAGGCTTAGTGTAGCGATTGTCTCTGGTACTATCTTCTTCTATTTTATACTCTTCATCCTTCCCTATTTTCTAGCATTGTCTAGGTTCCTCTTCTAGTTCCTTGGGTGTTTTACAGAGGAGTCTTGCCCCCTTTATGATTACAAAGTCTGTTTGACTGTCTTTCTAAGATTGACCCCTGTTGTAATGTTGGCGTGCTTTGTCACAATTGAAGGCATCATGATCTTCTTCTCCACAGAATCCACACTATTTCCTCTTATCTCCCCAGCATTCTATAGTAAAGTGTCATGGTTTCCCACAATTAAAACATGTAGCATCCGTTCTTCTTCCTCTTCCTCATTTGTAGCCTCTTCCTCCCTAGAATGGGCTATTGTCATTGTAGTTGTTGGTAGATGGTCAATGCTCCCTATGGGATTTGTGACATTGACTAACCACCTCTCATGGATTCATTAAATTTGGTGCTTGTATCAGAAATTGAATGGTCGACCTTTTGGTTTAACAGCAATCGTGGGCCAATAATTGGTATCAGAGTGAAAGGTCATGGGTTCGAATCCCCCTAGGTAATGCTGGGGGGAGTTTATTGGTAGATGATCAACACTCCCCATGGGATTTGTGACATGGACTAACCACCTCTCGTGGATTCATTAAGTCTGGTGCTTGTATCAGAAATTGAATGGTTGACCTTTTGGTTTAACAGCAATCGTGGGCCAATAGTAGCCTCCTGATCCTTGTATGACATTAGCATTTGTTTGCCAAGGTGGGCCCTAATATCCATGATCTAGTGCATATAGTGGTCTTTTTTCCAATCTTTTGATGTATGCCATCTCTTGGTCATGGTTTGGTTCTTCATTTATCCAAAACTTATTGGATGGGCATTCTGTTATTTCGTGGCTATCCCACTCTCTACATACCCCACAATAGAATGAATTTGGTTTCTTAACAGTGTGGAGGTCCACTCATAGGGCATTCACCTTATTTTCTCCTATTTCCATTGGGCATTCATTCCAGAGGTGACCTTCTCTACCATAATAGGAACACTAGATATTGGGTCTTTGTGGACCGATTTCACGTTTCATCAGCTCTTGTCTTAGTCGTAACTAGTCCATCTCTAGCTATAACTTTTCCATCTTTCTATTTTATTTTTCCCTTTCCTTCCTTCTCTAGGATTGACCTTCTATCTGACATGCTAATGTAACTAATTCTGAGTATGAGCCAAAACTTTGGTCGTCCAGGGCCATTCTCAGTTCTAAAATTATGGTTGAGAGGAACCATTCTCTCTTTTGTTTATCATTTAGAGGCTCATCTAGCCTCTAAACTACTTCTTTGAACCTATTATCAAATTCTAAGATGGATTTTTCATCTCTTTGGGATAATTCCCTTAGTTTGCATACCCCTTATGTTGGGAGTTCTGGACTATCAAAATTTTCTAGGAAAGTCTATTTTACTTTGTCTCATGATTTATTGTTTTGGGGATATGCTTTCTGGTACCATTTCAGCGGTTCCTTCCTTAACAAACTAATAAAATCAAATAGCATAATACTATCCCTTTGCTCATTCCAGCTTTGCCATATGGTTTCTCATAAGAAAATATGTTCCTAATGAAAGTAGACTGTCATTGATGTCAAAAAGGTGTTGGTATTGACATGAGTTGTTCATGTCATCAAGATTAGTGATTGATAAGAGATGTCATTAGGATATCATGCTAACTTGTTTGTGTTAATCATTTTAGGAAGTTTAAGCATTATTGATGCTCATGGTTTCATGGTCACATTTCAGGAGTTCATATACTTTGAGTTCATATTTTGACAATGTTGAGTTGATGATGCAGATACATCATAGTGAAAGTTAGATCATTCATGGTGATCATAGTTTGAGTTGTTACAGTCAAAAGCATGAAGAGATCATAGATAAAAATTAGGATGTGAGAGTCAAATTGTTGTTCACTTGAGGGTTGATATGGTTGTCTTGAAGTTGTGATAAATCAGGTGATGAAGTCTATCATCTTGCTCATGTGTTGAAGTTTTTGATCACATAGCTCATAGTTCAAAGTGTTCATCTAATTTATTTATTTTTGTTAATGCAAATATTGTTGTCATGCTTTTCACAATGAGGTTGCAAAGATTCTTTTAGGATGTCATATGGATAGGAGCAACAAGGTGTTCAAAGGTAATCAAACATGAGTTTGTGTTGATTTATTTATGCTCACATATTGTGGACAAGTGATGTCATCAGGTACTATGTGATCTGATATAAGTTATGTTGGTTGATGTGAAAATATGAAAGGTTGGACAAGAGGATCTCAATTAGATCTCAGTTGAACAATATTTGATGCTATATGTCATTATTGTCAGTGATGTGTTGAGGATAGTCTTGTGCTTCAAATGTTGATCATATAGGAATTCAATGACTCATATTACAGAGAAGATACAATGTCTAAAATGCATCATAGTGAGGAATCATGTTTTTGGTATTGACATGTTTTCTATTTCATATTAGAATGTATATGAATCATGTTCATCATTAGGAGTTGTTTCATTCACATAAGATATGCTCACTCTCATTGGTGTTATCATGAGAATCAGGTCCTCATGGTGTGTGGTTGGTGTTGGATTGACTTGATTGTAGTTCTGATGATCTTGTTTAAGGTTGTCATCATCATCAAGGATCTTCATCAGGAGGATAGATGTTGTGCATTGCATATGACAATGATATTAAGGTTTGATCATGGCAGATGACAAAGTTAAGGTTTGTATTACAGATGGCAGATGGTAGAGAACTTCATATGACTATTTTAGAGTTTGATTTATAAAAAGTTCAAAACAATAATCTAAATCTCTCAAAGTTTTCACAAGGTTCAAAGTGTTCACAAGGTACTCTAAATGCCTATCACACTCTATATGCACTTTTGTTATAAAAAGATGTTGACTTGTTATTGCAAGTAAGTCACTTAAGAGTGACTTGTTAAAGGGTTTGTTTCACATATAAATGATTGGTCTCCACAAAAGTCTTCAAAGTCTTCATGATTTGAATGGAGATAAAAAGTTTTTTTAAGTTAGAACCTTTTTCATCTCTCATTTTTGGTGGCCACTTATGAGGCATTTAATATATTATTTTTGAGCTATTTTAAAGGCTATCTTTTAGCCGTCCAAAGGGTAGTTTTTTTTGTTAGTTTAAAAATGAAGACTTTGTGAGGTTTTAAAAAGATTTTTTAATGAAGACTTTTTCTTTTTTGAGCCTCCTCGTGGCAGAAAAGACAAACAAAGGTGGAGTTTTATGATTTTTTGAAAATGCTATTATTAGAAGTTTCAAAGCCAAGGATGTAGATGTTTTTTTTTAAATCATTGTTTTTGGAGAGGAATTTGTTTGAAGTTTTAATTTTTTTAAGGAGTTTTTATGGAAGATGAGCATATGATTTTATTTTGTAAATTGAAGGTTTTTGAAGAAGATTTTTTTTCTTCATGGATGCAAAGAAAATTTTTTATGCAGGGGAAGATGAGGTTTGAAAGGGCAGATTGGATAAATTTATTTTGAAGAATATGAAAGGATTTTTGCAGAGACATTATTTGTGCCAAAATAAATGTCATTTTATGAATTCTATCTCCTAATTTTTGTAGATTGAGGAAGGTGAAAATAATGTGATTTTTGTTTCAGGTGCAAGGACAAATTATTTTTCTTAAGGTGAATAAAAATTTGAAGATGATGAAAATGCAAACAAGTTGGAAGATCAAAAGTTTTTTTAAATCTTATATATATGCAGGTATATTGATGAAGTGTGGATGTATGAGATCAATATATAGTATTGAAGAAAATTTTATGAAGATTCAATTTCAAAGAAAATATAGATAAATAAATGAGAAAACCAATTTGCAGTGAAAAAGACATATTTGCTTGATCAGGTGAATCAAATGATTTCAAGGATGAAGTGTCAGAGGAGTGGAATGATAAAATATATGTTGTAGATGATTTGATTTGAATGGTACAAATCATATTGAATGGTAATCAAGTTAGTGAGACATAATGTATGCCAGTGAGGCATCCTGTAAAGCTAGTGAAGCTTCTTTGGTCAGTGAGACCTTCATGTAATCAGTGAGATTTTGATTAAGACAGTGAGGTGGTTGTTGAGTAGTTTTTCTACCCCATGAGGTTTTTCCACTCGTAAAAAGCATGTGTCATGTTTCATGTTGTCTTCATCTGTATGTGTGCGTATTTGTGTTTTTCTTATAAGTTTTTGATTCACATCTTTCACTATCAGTCTTGTGTATATGAGCTCAACAAATTATTAATGTCTTCCTTTCTATTTATCTTGTAAGATAAAGTTTGCAAAAAGTTAAGAATTTACACAACACTGATTCACCCCCCTCTCAGTGTTGTCCTAGATTTTGAAGCTTAATAGGCTCGGTAGGTCCTGCTAGTGGAGTAAAATGGGTAAGAAGAATAGAATAAAGGTCTCAAATAGAGAAAAGAAAGATGCTGATCAAAAGATGGTAAAACAAGTCTCAGTTAAGCCTACCAATGATTTGTTGCAGATGTCACCCCTGATGATTGATACAAAGAATGGTCCTATAGTTGAGAATTTTGATAAAAAGGAAGACTTCAATATGAATGTAAGAAGACAAGAACTTGATGAAATTAAAGATAACTTTGCTGCTGAGATTGATGGTAAAGAAAAAAAATTCTTTATGGATGAAGATGAATAGGAGTTTGATGAAGATGATTTAGAAGGTGAATTATTGTGTGCCTTAAATCAAATCAAGCAACCTATAAAGGAGAATTGGAGATTAGAGTTGGAGCTTCAACATGAAAAAGTCTCTAAGGACAAAGTTTTTTTAGACCTTGAAGAGGCTAGAAATCTAATTATAGATTTAATAAGTCAAGTAATTGCTTCAGACAAATTGATTATTACTATGAAGATAGAAGTAGAAGAAGCAAAAAGGGTTGTTGATTTTACGAAATCTGATCTTGAAGCTAAAACTAGTGAGTGTCTAAAACTAGAATAAGAAATAGTCTCTTTGAGAAAGGAGTTAGAAAAGGCTTCCTCTAAGTTGCACATGAATCTACTATTTGAAAAAGTGTACTGAAGAAGGAGAGTGTTCCAAAGTCAGAGATGCTCTTTGGTGGAAGAGAGACTTGAATTATTATTCTATTGCTCCTAAGGAAGACA
Source organism: Cunninghamia lanceolata (assembly GCA_027924645.1). Taxonomy (NCBI): domain Eukaryota; kingdom Viridiplantae; phylum Streptophyta; class Pinopsida; order Cupressales; family Cupressaceae; genus Cunninghamia; species Cunninghamia lanceolata. Next base: position 12,429,700 of record BSBN01000584.1, on the reverse strand, counting down.
AGAAGAAAACAAAAGATAAAGTTTTTGATGTTGGAAGAGAAAGAACAAAAAGACCTCCACTTGTCACACAATACCATTCACTAAGGTATAATTATTCTCATTTTCATGGGTATTGCTATTCTTGTCATATCTATGGTCATAGAGCTAGAGATTGTAGGACTTATGCTAGAAATGATGTTGAGTGGCATAAGAACAAAAGTCTTTCTAGAATGACAAATAAGAGTTATAATGCAATATGTTACAATTGTAACCAAGTTGGTCACATAGAAAGAGATTGTTGGATGTATAGAAGATATGATTATGGAAGTACTTTTGGCTTGTCAAAGAGATATGATTCCTTTACTCCTCTAATTGGTTATAATGTCACATGCTTTAAGTGTCATAATCTTGGGCATAAGGCACAATTTTACAGGAATAAATTGAATACATCTAGAGTAGGCACCTTGAGAAAAGATAAGAAAAAGATTATATAGGTTCAGAGAAGAAAATAGAGCCAAGAGAAGATAGATCACAAACTTGTGCATCTTGCACAAGTCACTTCATCAGTTGCATAATAGATGGCATGAAGTAAGGGGGAGTTGTCAAAAGTTCTATCAATTACCCCTAAGAAGTTTCAGGAAGGAGATCATTTGATATGATGATCTTGTCATGTTTATCATTTTGTTAGATTCTTGCCAATCTTATGAAATAAAGGTTATGTAGTTGATGATGGTGCTGCTAACTATGTTGATCTTCAGTGTATGTTAGTGATACAGGTGATCATTGGTTCAATATGCATACAAGATGTTGAAAGGATGTTCAGGGGTTCAATGTACAAAGAGTTTGATGATGATAAATGATCCTATATTCTCTTCACATCATGTTGATACTTACAAAAGTTTGAGTGTTCTTGTTAGTGAGATTGTGAAGTTCAAAATCAGTTAAGGTGTTCTCAAGGTGCTCTTATTAGATTTTTGCATATGTTGCCTGAGGAGCTTGAAAATGGAAGAAGTCAAATATTTGTCTCTGCATTTGGTTTTGCAAAATGTTGTTGTAAGAAGATCTTGATTGGCTAATTTGAATGATAAAGTCAAGAGACATCAGTTCTTGTTGATTGCAATAAGTTTCAGATATAGTTTTGAATATTTCAGATTTGACATGGTGTTGTAAAATGTGTCATGTGCAAAAATAGGAGGATGGTATTGTTGTGCCTTGCACACACGCCCCATTCTAAACATGGGGGCCCTCCCCTTTGTTCTTTTTGTTTTGGCTAGTGGGTCGTTTGGTTTTGATCTCTCTCTCTCAGAAGTGGTTGTACGGTCTGAAGTGTATGTGCCCTGGATAGAATGATTGCCTTAAAAATCACTTCAAACTTGCTAAAGGAGGGTTGTTGTTTCCCCTTCTTGAGTCCTTGATTTAGTTTGTTGCGCTAAAACTGCACTTAACTGACTTTTGCGCTGAATCTGGCCTCAACCGACCTTTGCGCTAAAACTGCATTCAACTGACTTTGCGCTGAAGCTGGATTCAACCAACCTTTGCGCCGATTTTCAACCTGTCGGACCTAGCGCTAAAATCCCCTCCGTCTGACCTAGCGCTAAAATTCGTTCCAAGTGACCTCGCATTATAACCGACTTGGTCGGACCCCCAAACGAACCTCGCAGGTCGGATGAGTCTGAAAGCCCGGCCAAACAGGTCAAGTCGGAAGCCTCCGGATTCCGCGCTGATTTCTCCCTCAATTGACCAGGTCGGAGACCTCCAGTTTTCCTGCTAAGTCAGAACCCCTGCGAATCCCCGCTGACTGTACGTACTCCCGAGCATTAATGGCGGATTGGCACTGCTTAAATAGGGAAATTAGGTAAAATTAACGCATTTTAACCGCGTTTCAAAGACCACGCATCCGGAGCTCCGCTTTCCACGGACGACCTCGCCCAGGCTCGAACCCGCGACCTCACGACCAGTCGGATCTGTGCCGCCATTTACAGGTAGGGTTCTCACCCTTTGCATTTCCTGGTTTCTCTAGGGTTTTGAAGCAGGTTTAGGAGAAACTATTAGGGTTTTACCGTTTGCATAAATAACTGTTGAATCTGTGAGTCGAGCGAGGGGGTTCCGGGTTAGGGTTTGGGGAATTGACTTTTGTATTTCTTCAAACCCTAGATTTAGAAAACCGTGAGTTTTGAGGCCTTGGGCAGATCTGGATCTTTCCGGGTCGAAACCCTACAAACCCCCGCGCACGAAGACGGCGCTGGATTAACTTTCAACCGACCCCAAAGCAACTGAACCCTTCGATGTAGTCGGACACCCTTAGATCTAGCGCTAAAATCCAGCGCCCGATTGCGCTAAAAGCAACCTCCTCCGACCTTCATAACTCATATGTCGCTTACAAATCGGGTCAGATGGTTTGGAAATGCCCGCAGCCCTGAAAACTATTTTTTGCGCTAAAATCCCTTCTATCCGACTTTGCGCTACAATACCTCTTGTCCGACTAAGTCAGATGACATCCACAACCCCGCGAAGTTGGTGTTGCTCGAAAGGCTCGCTGAAAGACTTACCAAGCTATTTTGCGCTACATTTTCCTTCATCCGACCATGCGCTAAAGCACCTTGCGTCCGACTTAGTCGGACCCCCTTGAAATCCGTGCAAGTCAGACTCACCCGAATTCTGCGCAAGGGAACCACTGATATGCCAGCGATTGTTTTGCGCTAATTTATCCACCGACCGACTTGTAAACCACTGAAGGTCGGAGACCTCCAAATCTCACGCAAGTCGGACACCCATGAAAACAGCGCAAATTCTGCAACGCACTGAACTAACCCTCATTTGAGGTCGGACCTACCTCATTTTCCCGCCAAGGTCAGACAGCCTCAATTTCAGCGCTTTTACTGCCCGGGGTCGGATGACCTCAATTTTAGCGCAAAACTCCCTAAATGGCCAAATTTGCTAAAATTTCTTTAGGGAGGATGGTTCAAGATAAGGTTGTTAAGGTTGTAATGCTATGTTGATGATGTTTAGGTGAATCTTTTACAACATTTGATATCTCCTTGCATGCAATATGCGGTGAATGTTAGCTTAAGTCTTCTTTCAAAATGCATGTTTTTAATGAATGATGGATTTCTGATTGATTTATCTAATCCCAGGAGTATATAAAGGAACGTACGTGGTATCAAGCTTATGAGGTCTGGTTTTGCAGGTTAGATGTCTGCTCGAGCTCAAGCCATGAAGTACGAGTTCAAAGGAATCCCCCCAGAGACCAAAATCCACTCTGGGTGGAGTAACGTGGGAGACACTGATCTAGGTCATATTGACTTAGATGATTTCAGACTAAGAATCTTCGGACCCACTCCAACTCCTCGGGCCAAGAGACTAAAGGACAGTGGACTCGGACAAGCAGCTGCCTTCCCGACCTCTGTTCAGTGTGCAGAGTTAATGGCAAGCTGTGCAGATAGGTACGACATTGTATCTAGGCAAATTCAGATAGCTAGTGGAGAAGTCCTAGCTGATTTGTCCCCGCCTGCTTTGGCAGAAATGCTGGATATCCCGTGGCATAAAACCATGACTATGCCCGACAGGCAAGCATCCAAGGAGGCATATAACAAAGATGTTGAGGGATGTAGAAAACACATAAATGATCATTGGGTCAAGAGCAGGAAATCCGCTCTCGTCAAGCTCCCCATAGTGCTGTATAGAAGTGATTTCCATGATGAAATTGGAGATATAGTAACATTTTTAAGCAGAGTGTATGGGCTACCTACTGCTTCCACTTTTGAAGATTGAATGTTTGTCATAATTTCAGAAGTGTTGAAGGGAACCAAGTTCCATTGGTCGCAGATCCTTAGCGATAATATGCATGAAGCCTTCAGCCACTTCAATGAAAAGAAATATTTTAGATGGACATCCTACGTCGTCTACGCATTGGCAAGAATGAATCATTACGACGGATTGTCCAAAATCGGAGAAATCGGAAATGATGAAAAGACCCAAGTCAAGGTATACAAAGGCTATCCTCAATTGACTTCATCACAATCATTGATACACTTTAAGCGGGTCAATGATGCATTTACCATGTACATAGCAAGGAAGTTACAGGGTAATACAGCCTTGAGGATTTCAGCCGAGGCTATGAACGAAATAATCCAGTATGGCCGATGGTACATACAATTTGAGAAGTTCACATACATCAGAGTACAAGGCTTCACTGGAATGGCATATAGGTTGCCAAGGTATCCTAATGATAAGACAGTGCTCTTAGAACTGTCCAGGCAATTAGTGCCGTGTGCCGAGAAACTCAAGCACCTGCACCGAACAAATGTCCAATTTCCCATCAAGTTTGGCAGAGGACTCTACGCGTGCCCTTCCCTCGCCTCAGCTGAGTATTCTAATAAAGAGCTCCAGCTTCTGAACTTGCACTATTACAATGCCAGGGCTCACTTTGACCCGAATCAGGTGATGGAGAAGTTCGTAAGCAAGAAATTGTTTCATAAAGATCATATTGAGGATTTCTGGGCCAACTGCACCGACGACTACGATGTCATGAAGAGGATGCACTCGAGGCTATCCTTGGATTTTATCAAGAAGTTTCATGTAATGGCAGTACTAGATCAATTGCAGGATGATGATAGTATTATGGCTAGAGGCCCGTGGGAGACACAATACCACCTACCCATCCCATTACCCAATTGGGCCAATGCAGAAGAAAGCTCCTTGGATGTGATCATGAAGGAGCCAGTTAGATTGAGTAAGGCTTGGGTCGGAGCACAACTGGGGATCTTAAGGGGACAAGGAGTCCAACTGACCTATACGAAAGTTGAATCAGATAAGGACTCCGACGGAGAAGAGGATGAGCCCGTACTAGGGACAGATGATACAGAGCCTATCAAGGAAAAAGATTCAGATATTGATGAACATGCCCCTTTGGCATCAAGGGCTCGAAAAGTGCAAAAACCTCCTGTGAGATCCCCTCAGAAGAAGGATCCACCTCCTAGGCCCAGAGTTACTAAGAGGAAGGACATGCCAGGCAGTACTGGGGAGGCCTCCAAGGCCAAAAAGGTAAAAACAGCAGCAGCGAGCAAGGAGAAGACTGCTACTAAAGACGATTCAACTCCTTTGGTCTCCCAAACCCCCATGCCCGATACAGGAACGACTGTCTTGGCTTCCACCTTCTCTACTTCCATCCCTCCTTCTTCTTCCGTTTCATCTACTTCTCCCACCACCTTAGCCATCATTGTGCAGGAATCATCTCCTTCCGCTTCTCCTTCCTCGGGCATTACTACCACTTCCTGCCCACTGGCAATCTCCTCCGGTGATTCCAGCAGTCCTATTTCTCCCCCTCTCGCCATTATGTACCCTACCCCTTCTTCTCCCTTACCATTGCCCGCCTTCGCTAATTTGACTCAAATTAGTACCCCTTCCTTCACAATTTCTTCTGCTGTCCCCCTTTCACAAATGCCTGCGATGACATTAGAAGTACCTTTGTTGGAAGGTATTGAGAAAGTATGCGCAGAGTTGGGATTACCAGAGCCCGAGGGAGCACTGACCAGTAAAAATGATAAAGACCCCCTCGACTCGGCTATTGGTATAGAAATTATTGACATATCTGATAGTCCGCTGAGCAGGGACCCAACGGAGGAAGTTTTGGAAACAGCACGAGAAAATGTGCTCGAGGGCCTAAAGGAATTGGCCCAAGCGGAAAAGGAGAAGAGTCCTGAGCCTGAACAGGGGCCGTCCAAAGAGTTGACTATATCAGATAAGGGTGGAAACGCTGAATTGAATGAATCTTCCGCTCCAAAATGGCTGCAGGATAGGATGGTATATCCAGAGCCCCAGATTGAAATAATGAAAATTGATTTGAGCACCATCCTGTCGCAGGCTCAGAAACCTCAGAAACAAAAGAAGGCTAAGGTGCAGTCAAGAATCTACCAGAGCGAATCAGGCTCAAGGATTGCGGAGGTAGCTATCCCTCCTGCTGACGTAACAAGAGATCAAGTCAGGGCGGATGATTATGTGATATCCACAGTTGACTTAGGCCCAACCACCCGTGCTCAAAGGGTGGATGATTTTAAAGGATCAGTTACGTCAATTTTGAAGCAGTTGGATAAGGACGAAATGTCCAAGAAGGAATTAAAACGCCAAAACGAGGAACTCAGGGCGTGTCTTCAATTTTTGGTAAAACCAATAGATGCAGGGGGTGATATAAGGACTGTGCCTACCATCCTATCTACGGATGAAATAGCAAAACTGAGCGCGGTAAGATCAAAATCCCAAGGCGTCGAGAACTAGTTGATGAGTGTGTTTGGAGCGGGATGCGATGCCATAACTGCCTCTGCTCAGATCCACCAGCGTACAGTGGAATTGATTAACAAATGGAAAGATTTGCGTGATGAATGTGACGTGTTCGATGAATACTATTCTCACATGTATCCGCGAATCAAGGGTATCCGGGAGTTGCCAGCTCAAACCTTGGTCACAGAAAACATTCTGACTGGAGATAGGCTCCCAAAGGCTATTGAGTGGTACCAGTAGTTACTTCTGAGGAAAGAGACCTTCGAGCAAGTAAAGGAAGCATATAAACCCGCTGACGAAGAGCTAAGATCTATTGTATATGATATCAGCGATGCTTTGAGAAGCTGTAGAGATGAATCTTTTGATGATTATGCTCCCTTCGAGGTCGAAAAATGTAAAGGAAAACTGCATGTTATATTATTTGAAGACACTGCGCTAAGTACAGAAGAACGGTTAGACAAGGCAAGTGACCTCAGGGCAGAATTCAAAGCATTTCACAGAGTAGAGGCAGATTTTGAAAGGATATACACCAGATTCAGTCGGGAGCTAGAGGTGTTTGATTACAGAACGCATCATCTGAAAGATCCGGCCCCATCTGATATCAATCCAGCACTTGAGGCATGGCTGACCTATCGGAATAAGCTGTCCGGAGGAGATAGTATCGACCTGGATAAAGAATCTTAGTATTATTTGAATATTTTATCGATTCAAATCCTATCATTGTTGTAAATTTGATATATCTGGACAGCATGTAATTTATTTGTCTTCTTCTTGCCTCCTGAATGGGTATTTTCACCAATGTATTGGGTTGGCTAGTCAAAATGACTAGATTCAATGTATCTGGGGCTGTCTTTTCGTCTTTTTCATAAAAGACAAAATGTAATCTGGGAATTAATGTGGGCCTTTCTTGATGTAATCTGAGCCGTCGGTGTTGAGTTAATCTCCACCGTTCATTTGAAGAGCTAGGGTATGCTACTTTCTATATAAAGGGCTACCATTTCCACTTTTTGTAAGAGAGATTTTGATGCCAAATTGTTGACTCTGTGCCATTTGAATTAATACAAAGCAAGTTTCTGTAGCATTTCTGAGAATTTGCATCTTGTTTCAATTCATTGTGGTTTTCATGGTTTGCTTCTTGCTCTCCCATAGTTAGATTAGTTGTGCTTTTATAATGTTAATGGTTATTGCAGTATTTGATGAATGTTCCAAGTCCATACTTTTAGTTATTTGCTGATGGTAAATAACTGTGTAAAGTTAGCCTGGGCTTATTATTTGTGCTAAAGTTCAACTTCATTTATGAGTTAAGTTGCGCCATTTATTGGGTATTTAACGAATAAATGTGGTTTGAAAATCTTTCGACTTCCATTGAAGATAGCACCGTTTTCTGCAGCACTGTAACACTCATTTCGGTTTGGTAACTCAGAAGACTGGTTTGAAGTCTGGAATATTTGTCTACTAAAGATAACCCTTGCATTGTGAATGTCACTTAGGATTCCTTCTAAACCCTTAATCTTTTGCATTTTCTTTAAAATCACTGTTTAGTTGTTAGAGTACAAAGTTTCAGCAGCATCTCACTTTGTATATCAGTTGAAAATCATAGTAGGGTTTATGTGTATTTGTTGTCTCGGCCTTGAAGATTTGCAGACTGCATGTAAGACCCCTTGTAGGTACAGCTAGAACATAACCATTGAGAAATTCCAAGCAAGCTAAGACCTAGCTGTATTATCCTTGGAGTAGTCTTACCTAGGGTAAGATACTTTTCAAGAGAGGTGTGAAACCAGCAATCACACCTGCGTTGTTGCGTGCTAAAACCACCATCAACAGGTATTCATCAAGATAGCCTTCATTCTTTTCAGATGGTCTTCATTCTCTTTCATGTCAAGAAGTGTGTGCAAGAGTAGATTCATTGCAAGAGATCTTGGAGGTTTGTTATTCAGGTCAAAAAGTATTGATGATTGTGAAAGAATTGTTTGACATAAAAAAATGTTTTCTAATCACAAGTGATGTCATAAGGAGTTTGTATTTGGTAAGAGAAGTATCTCAGATTTTCATCTTGTTAAAGGAAGTTATCAGAGGATCTCTTTGATGTCAGTTTTTTTCTTCATCTTCACATTGGTGTTGTGACAACAAGTGGTCCTATACTTCAGGATGTATGTTTTCAAATGTATGCTTCATGATGAATTGTTGCTATCAAGTTGAAAAGTTGTTCAATATGTAGATGAACAAGGACAGAGCTCTCAAAATAAGTTTTGGATAGCAAATTGTAAATGTGATCAGTGTCTTAAATTTTCAGAGGCTAGAAGTATCAAAGATCTGGGTAAGAGGTATTTCAATTCTTGGTTTGTATGAATGATAACAAGTCTGATCCAAGAAATAAGTGAGCAGTTCGTTGATATCAATATAATTTGCTAGTCTCATGATAATGTTGTTTATGAGTTATTCTTCACAGGGGGAGACAATAGCCTTTGTCATTAGATGTCAAAAAGGGGGAGAAAGAAAAATGTATCAGGTAGTTCTGTCATTAATGACAAAGGGGGAGATTGATGAAAGTAGATTGTCATTGATGTAAAAAAGGTGTTGGTATTGACAAGAGTTGTTCATGTCATTAGGATCAGTGATTGATAAGAGATGTCATTAGGATATAATGCTAACTTGTTAGTGTTAATCATTTCAGGAAGTTTAAGCATTATTGATGCTCATGGTTTCATGGTCACATTTTAGGAGTTCATATACTTTGAGTTTATATTTTGACAATGTTGAGTTGATAATGTAGATACATCATAGTGAAAGTTAGATCATTCATGGTGATCATAGTTTGAGTTGTTGCAGCCAAAAGAATGAAGAGATCATAGATAAAAATGAGGATGTGAGAGTCAAATTGTTATTCACTTGAGGGTTGATATGGTTGTCTTGAAGTTGTGATAATTTGGGTGATGAAGTCTATCATCTTGCTCATGTGTTGAAGTTTTGGATCACATAGCTCATAGTTCAAAGTGTTCATATGATTTATTTATTTTTGTTAATGCAAAGATTGTTGTCATGCTTGTCACAATGAGGTTACAAAGATTCTTTCAAGATGTCATCTGGATAGGAGCAACACAGTGTTCAAATGTAATCAAAGATGAGTTTGTGTTGATTTGTTGATGATCACATATTGTGGATAGGTGATGTCATCAGGTACTATGTGCTCTGATATAAGTTATGTTGTTTGATGTGAAAATATCAAAGGTTGGACAAGAAGATCTCAATTGGATCTCAGTTGAACAATATTTGATGCTATATGTCATAATTGTCAGTGATGTGTTGAGGATAGTCTTGTGCTTCAAATGTTGATCATATAGGAATTCAATGACTCATATTATAGAGAAGATACAATGTCTAAAATGCATCATAGTGAGGAATCATGTTTTTAGTATTGACATGTTTTCTATTTCATATTAGAATGTATATGAATCATGCTCATCATCAGGAATTGTTTCATTCACATCAGATATTCTCACTTTCATTGGTGTTATCATGAGAATCAGGTCCTCATGGTGTGTCGTTGGTGTTAGATTGAGTTGATTGTAGTTTTGACGATCTTGTTTAAGGTTGTCATCATCATTAGGGATCTTCATCAGGAGGATAGATGTTGTGTATTGCATATGACAGTGGTATTAAGGTTTGATCATGGTAGATGGTAGAGCACTTCATATGACTGTGTTAGAAGTTGATTTATAAAATTTCCAAAACAATAATCTAAATCTCTCAAAGTTTTCACAAGGTTCAAAGTGTTCACAAGGTTCTCTAAATGCCTATCACACTCTATATGCACTTTTGTTATAAAAATATGTTGACTTGTTATTGCAAGTAAGTCACTTAAGAGTGACTTGTTAAAGGGTTTGTTTCACATATAAATGACCAGTCTCCACAAAAGTCTTCAAAGTCTTCATGATTTGAAAGGAGATAAAAAGTTTTTTTAAGTTAGAACTTTTTTCATCTCCCATTTTTGGTGGCCACTTATGAGGCATTTAATATATTCTTTTTGAGCTATTTTAAAGGCTATCTTTTAGCCTTCCAAAGGGGAGTTTTTTTGTTAGTTTAAAAATGCAGACTTTGTGAGGTTTTAAAAAGATTTTTTAATGAAGATTTTATTTCTTTTTTGAGCCTCCTCGTGGCAGAAAAGACAAACAAAGGTGGAGTTTTATGATTTTTTGAAAAGGCTATTATTAGAAATTGCAAAGCCAAGGATGTAGAAGTTTTTTTTAAAAACATTTTTTTTTGGAGAGGAATTTGTTTGAAGTTTTAATTTTTTTAAGGAGTTTTTATGGAATATGAGATGATTTTTTTTGTAGATCGAAGGTTTTTGAAGAAGATTTTTTTCTTCATGGATGCAAAGAAGATTTTTTATGAAGGGGAAGATGAAGTTTGAAAGGGCAGATTGGATAAATTTATTTTGAAGAATATGAAAGGATTTTTGCAGAGACATTATTTGTGCCAAAATAAATGTCATTTTATGAATTCTATCTCCTAATTTTTGCAGATTGAGGAAGGTGAAAATAATGTGATTTTTGTTTTAGGTGCAAGGACAAATTATATTTCTTGAGGTGAATAAAAATTTGAAGATGATGAAAATGTAAACAAGTTGGAAGATAAAAAGCTTTTTTAAATCTTATATATATGCAGGTATATTGATGGAGTGTGGATATATGAGATCAATATGTAGTATTGAAGAAAATTTTATGAAGATTCAATTGCAAAGAAAATATAGATAAATAAATGAGAAAACCAATTTGCAGTGAAAAAGACATATTTGCTTGATCAGGTGAATCAAATGATTTCAAGGATGAAGTGTCAGAAGAGTGGAATGATAAAATATATGTTGTAGATGATTTGATTTGAATGGTGCAAATCAGATTGAATGGCAATCAAGTCTTGCACATTATGTGTTAAATGTTGATCATGGCGATTTTCAGTGAGGCATCTTGTAAAGCTAGTGAAGCTTCTTTGGTCAGTGAGACCTTCATGTAATCAATGAGATTTTGATTAAGCCAGTGAGGTGGTTGTTGAGTTTGGTTTTTCTACCCCAGGAGGGTTTTCCACTTGTGAAAAACATGTGTCTTGTTTCATGTTGTCTTCATCTATATGTGTGCATCTTTTTTTTTTGCTTATAAGTTTTTGATTCACATCTTTCACTATCAGTCTTATGCATATTGTCCTGGACTCCAACAATTCTACCACGTTGCTAGTGTCTCTTTTGAAGATGGACATTTTCTTTATTGTGGCCATGTCTTCTTTTGAAGACTCTTCTTCTAGGCTTTTTGTACCAATTCTTTTGTCACTAAATATGGAGTTGTATTTAGTATCACTTCTTGTGTTTTGTACTTCTATAGTTCCCCATTTGATATGATGTCCCAATTTACTGTATAGGTTGTCAACAATTTAGGCTTCATGTCTTCTTTGTCTATCTTTATGTGTATTAAATCTAGCTTAAGGGGTGACTCCTGGTCCGGGGGTTGTGATTGTTCTTCGTTCCTTTCTAATTGTGTCCTCTCATCGATAATCAACTTTAGTTTATTTTTAAATAATGACTCCTCAGGATTGGGTTCCACTTGTTCATCTCCTCATTTGATTGTGGTGTCTTTGTCTTCCATCATTTGTCCTTCCTTTTTTTCTATTCTCAATTGTACGCATTGTGGTGTGCTTAGCAGCATCCCTCTTGGTGCGTTCTCCTTATTTCCTTAAGATTTATTCTGTCATTCTTCCTTCCTGTTCCATTTCTCTTCTTTCCATCTCCCTTTTCTGATACCTTTCCTCTCTTTCTTAAGTCTGCCTTAGTTTTCTCTCTTCTACTTCCATTTCTATTTCTTGTTCGATGATTTCACGTATCTCTCTTTCCTTTCTAGTTTTTTCTTTTCCCATATACGTGTCTTGGTTTAGATAGTCTTCCTTCTATATCATGGTCTCGAATGGATTTTTGAACAACCGTATCTTTTCAAAGATCTCTAAGATCCTTCCCTATTCCCATTCACCATCTCCTAATGGCCTACCCCCCTCTCACAGAGGTAGTCTTTAGGGTCTGACAAAAAATTTATCTGTCAGTTTCCTTGCTTCCTTCCCTGTTCTCTCCAGCCTATTCTCTCTAGGGTCTTGGCATTGAAACTAATATTGGCAAGAGATATGGGGTAGTACAGTCCAGAGAACTATATCCTGATACTGCTTGAGTAGTCTATTTATACCCCGAAGGACACATTTAAGGAATTATCCTAACCAATAAGAATCCATTACATATATTAAACACATCACTATATACACAAAAAAAAATCCTCATTCATGACACATAACCTTCCTTGTAACTCCTATGCATATATATGTAGATCAAATCACAATAGATATACATGGATAGGTCCAATCTCTACTCTAGTATGAATTGGTATCACAACATATATCTCCTATTCTTCTATCATGTATTCTATCTCCTTTTTATCTATTACATTTGGTATATATATAGATGTCCCCAGAGTTACATGTCTCTTGGTTTGCACCTCATGTCTCTTCCAGTACCGAGGTCTATCTTCTGGTATTCTCTGGTATCCCCTGTTCTGGTATTCGACCTTCTAATAGATTTCAGTGACTATAATGATTATATTCTCTTTTGTATGTTGATATTTTGCACTCCTTCTCTACCGAATAGCTCTTTGAAGGCCAACTAGGATTGTTAATCACATGTTTCATCTAAAGGTATTTTTGGTGCCGACCTAATTGAGGCTTTATATTGTTGCAGAGGATATATATACAACAAAAAAGGTTCATTTGTGAAATGAATGGATGAGCAGAGATGAACATAAATCATGAAATGCACAAAGTCAATATAATAGAGTAATGGTACAGAAAAGGGGGACTGCAACAACAACATAAATCAGATGCTTCTTTGCAAGTAGTTCATATCTATGTTTTCATTGTAATTTTCATGTATCCTGCTATCAGATAGTGAGTCTCTTCAGTAGGTCTTAGTATCTTTCTCTAAGGTTGTAGCCCTAGTTTTCAAGTCACCAGGGAGTAGCAACTTCCTTGGGTTTTAGCCCTGAAACAAGGTTGTAAATGTTTATAACAGTGAGCATTATATATTGTGGTATACACTCACCGTGGTTTTTCCCATTTTTGGTTTTCCATGTAAAAATCTTGGTGTTATTGTGTTGATTAATGTGGTGCATGCTTTACTTTCAGTTCTTTAAGTAATTTGATTTAATTTGTAAATGAAGTAGTTAAATTTTTGTATAGACTGATTCACTCCCCCCTTAGTCTCCAAATGTGTTCAATAGGTTCTAGATCTTACCTTTTAAAATAATCACGATAAATTCTTTGATTTGTAGCCTTGAGAGTGAATTTGGTGGCAACCTCAATTTCACAATAACTTGGATTTTTATCCAAATGACCTTAAATATAGATTTTAGTAGATTCAATATGTCCTTGATCAACCCTCCATAATTTAGAAAAAAATCACTAGCCTAGAGAGTGAATTTAGTAAAACCCTAATTTCATAATAACTCCTCAAAACCCTTTAAAAATTAGGATATTTTCCAATTGAAGAGAGATACACACTTCCCAATTTGACCTCTTGAGCCAAAAAAATTCCTTGATTCTTTCCCATCGAGTGCTAAACTCATGCTCTGATACCACTTGTAATGAAATAACTTCAACAAAAGAATATAACAGGAAATATGATGCAAATACTTGATAATATTTGAGAACAATAAGCTACTTTGAGGAGGAAAAACTCCAAATATCTCCAATAAGAACACAATTCATAATACTAACCACTAGATCTTATATATACCATACTTATGCCTTGGATGCCACCTAGGTTGACTTAGATACATAAATATAACACATAGGATGACTTAAATATATAAATAAGACTATAATAATGATCATATAACTTAATTAAGAGTTAAGATAGCCACAAGTCAATTACTCCTAACCCTATACATATTATAGGATTAGGGGTGTAACAATGTACTAGTGTGCTTTGTTGCTTAGTGAATCATATGTAAATACAATATCAAGGATTGCATGTACTAGCATGCTATGTTTCTAGGAAATCTTGATAAGGTTGGTGCATTTTTTGTACTTGGGACCACAAGCTATTGATTCTAGGAAAAATATGTCAAAAGTGTTTAAGGTGTTGGATATGGATATATGGCCCCTTTAAAATTAATTGAATAAATCAAGTGGACGCAATTAGTTTTAAGGTAGAAAGAGTAATATAAGATAGAACCAAAGGAAAGCATACATAAAAGTGTATGTCTCCAAGGTTGAGAATTTTGCTCATAAAAATTGGCAAAATAAAGGGATGTTATTATCACAAAAGTTTATCACAAAAGGATGAAAGGTTAGATAGAACACCTAAAATTTGTGTCCATTGGATGATAAAGAAAAAAAAAATTCCATGTCACACACAAGACAACATCACACAAACACAAACAAAAGGATTTGTAATCTTTAAGGTAGTATACTTTTGAAAATATTTATTGAATTCATACGGGACTATTATCATTCCTTTAGGTTGTTTAGTAGAAAAGAGTGATCTAGCGTTAGGATCCAAACTAGGTCAAACCCTCTTCTACAAACATTGAGACACAAACCAAGCTTGGTTTCTACCTTTGAAGGAGAGCCAAACTATAGGGGTTCTTCCTCTTTGTTGTATAGATGAATGTTAAACCAAATTCAACCAATCTAGCTAGGGCACAAGATCAAACCCTAAATGAGAAGAATTAAGCTATAGATGACTGTCGGAAGTGAGATATGAGAAAATAATAGAATAACAGAGGTACAAAAATAATTTAGAACTTGGATCTGATGAGAAGAATGCACAGGC
Organism: Cunninghamia lanceolata; assembly: GCA_027924645.1. Lineage (NCBI taxonomy): Eukaryota > Viridiplantae > Streptophyta > Pinopsida > Cupressales > Cupressaceae > Cunninghamia > Cunninghamia lanceolata. Next base: position 12,414,588 of record BSBN01000584.1, on the reverse strand, counting down.
CTAGGGTGCTTGAGCACCTTAGGCATTTTTTAGTGTTTACAGAAACTACCAATTTTGTCAGATCTACACCTATGACTTCTTCTATCTTCCAGACTGTCAACTCCCGAAACCTGTTCGTCTACTCTACACACAAGAAAAAAGAGGAAAATGTTTGTGGCTATATAGGAGCTTGCCTTAGTCAAGCCCTCGCTTCGGTATTCCTACCTCAAGGATAACAAGATTAAATCTAGATGTTGTGTGTGATAAGAAATCCTAAGTGTGAGTAGTAACATGCAAGATCTAATAAAATTATCATAAACCATAATCCTATATGACTCAAGAAAATAGGATAGGATGTCTCACCTAGGGAAGTCACAACTTCACCTCAAGGATGGAGATTCATAGAAGGTTTGCAGAATAAGAAGGTGATGCAACCATATCCTTGGTGGGTACTCAAGAAAAACACAACTTGGTGGTTCCAACCTAGGAGCCAATGAGATAAATTCAAGATCTCATCTCCTAGAGATTTCATACAAATCTTTCCAAGAGAAAAGTAGAACTCCACTTGATTAAAAACCTGCAATAAAACAATAGTATAGAGAGCAAATAGCAATAGAGATATTTTCCACATTCATAATTAGTCTTGTCATCTAGTTTGAAATGAGGTAAGTCACTTAATTTTATACAAGGTCATGAAAAAAGAGTAATTAAGATTAAAATGCTGACATAATGCACCAAAAAGTAAGTTTGAATTTAGGGTTAGCCCAAGCAACATCAAAGCTAACTTATAACTTAAGATTGCATCCTGAAACATGGAAGGGACCTAGGCGCTCAGGAGCCCTAGGCCCAGAGAAATTTCAAGGCTTAAGTCCGCTCTTAATGTACGGCTAACTCCAAATCTTAACTTATTCCTCAGGGTCATGATGAAAATTTAATCAGAATCATGACATTCTCCATGAACGGGGCCAAAAGAAGGTTTTAAGGTGGACCTAAAAATGGACTAGGCTTGGGATCACTAAAGGGAGGAGTTAAACATGGTGAAATTGTGCCTACACACAAGTGTACACAATTTACGTCTCAACATAGGCATACAAAACTATGAGTACAACAAAAGAAGGTACATAATCAACAAATATAAAAAATTTAGAGACATTTTTGGTTGGTTCAACATGAGAAGGGATCGTGAGTAATTAGTACTTTGTGTCATCCCTAAGGAAATAGGTAAAAACAAAAAGAGCAAAAACATACACATATAGATGGTATGAAAAATTGAGTCAACATGAAATCAACACTAGCACCTCAATACTTTGTGTCATACACAAAATGTACCTAGGGAGAAAATGAAAAATAAATAGAAGAATGGTGTATGTTAGGGTAAAATTGCAAATTAGGGCAAATGAATAAATAGCAATGATAAAACCCTAGCAATGCACAATGAAGCACAAGACAACATGAAAATCAAAATAAGAAATATAAATGCAAACCAATCTCCATGCTATGCTCGATTTATCTCCATTGCTCTTCTCCACCTCGCATGAGCATGCAAGATTTTGAAGGATTATTGTTGGAAGAATGTTGGGTGCTCATTTCTGCAGCATAACATTAAGATGAAGATGATATGAGGATGATAGCTGAAGGATGCAAAGGCTCTAATGATATTTCAACAGCATAATGTTACTTGAAGCTCCATGCATGCTAATGATAATTTGGCAGAATAAGGGTACTTGAGGCTCAATGCATGCTAATGGCTTGTGAGGGGTTTGATTTATAGGAAAGGCTTGGTTTCAATGGATGGCTGAGATTAAAAAGCTAATTGATTGATGTGGACGGCTAGGATTGATTCAGTTATCCCACTCTTCAAGGGAGTTGTAGTCATTTGACAAGTGTCAAGGAGAATAGGGCTCATGTGTGTTTGTGTACATAAAAAGTACTACATATAAAATATATTAAATAAAAGGCTTTAGTACCACTTATCTTTTTAAATGAAAGAGGCACACATGTCGGCTCAATGATAAGATAAATTAATTAAATAAATAAAATTTATTTAATTAATTGGAAAGTCAGCTTATGATGAGAACTTAATTCAAATAAAATATTTGAATTAGTTGGGATATGAGTTGGATATTAATTAAATAAATAAAATTTATTTAATTAATTGGCTAAGTAGGATAAGGATGGGATTGAATGGGATTTTAATTAAATAAATAAAATTTATTTAATTAATGGGATTAAGAGTGGGATTTAGGACAAAATGCTACAAGCTGTCTAAGATAATGTTTTAACAAGGTGTTGCTAGACATGGACAAAGTTCGGACAAATTTGGGTGTCTACAAATGGAATAACATATTTCTCCTCTTGTATCCATGTACTGACAAGATTTCATGAGTCCTCTAGGCATAAATAGCATACACTTACACAAAATTATATGTATAAAACAAAATAAGGATGTGTAGTCCTTAGGTTCCTCACCTAGCAAATAGTCACCATCCCAATCAATGTCATCTAGTGACTCATGACTATTGGTTTAATATTTTATTCACTTTGGATATATTATATCCTAAGTGTGATAATGCACCTATTTAATAAGTTAGGATAACATGAATATTTAATTATTCACTTAAGTAGCTAATAAAGATATGTGCATAACTTAACTTGAGGTACACAAGTGCCAATACTACCTCATCAATCCTTTATTGGTAGTAGTTAGGTGCCACCTTTGTTTAGTCATGGCCACCTCTGTCTTAGTCAAGTTGAGTGAACTAATTCATTCATTGACAATTCAACTCTTGACTTCATAGTTATATTGAGTTAACTCACCTCTTGATTGAGAGTTAACTCATACCTCTTGGGCATGCCATCTCATTGATTAATGCATTCAAGGGGCCTACATAGACGTATTTTACTCATTGAAAATTTTTCTCATATTATTGAATATAGAATATCATTATTCTATTCATTTAGATTTTTGGTTAGCTAATAGGCATTTGGTCTTGGGTAGATTTGTTGTTTATAAAAATATCAAACATGCCATGGTGTACTAAAGTTAGTCCATTTATAGGATTAGAGATCATAGTTTCTCTTGAAAAGTTGAGTATGCTCTTCTCTTGCATTGAATGATGATCTAGAGAATCATAAAAACTTGATAGAAATACCAGATTCTAGGGAATTTTTATTTGTGAATTTGTTTTGTAGGTAGCTTTGGGAAATTTTTTGAGAAAATCTAAGATCACCATTGAGGTCACAATATTTAAGAAAGTCAAATTTTCCTTTTGATGTGTCTAAATTGGATAGTGGAGGCTAGATCTGCAAGAGTTTAAAGTTGGGAGATGTATGCAATATTTGGTGTGTACTTAATCTTTTAGAGCATCTGGGGTCAAATCTGACCCTACGTTCATGTTTAGAAGGCCCAGGAACCCATATATTGATTATCAAATCATCAAAATTAGAGCACTTTTGCTTCTTGTCAAGATTTTTTCTCCTCCTTTACTATATGAATTGTATAGTTGTAAAAAATAAAAAATATTTTTTGCATAGTTCTACATAGGCATATGCCTACATAATACTCACAACCTGTATTGTAGTGGCTATGGTATTTATTCCCACCACTACTCACAGCTAGCCACCAGTGCAGGAGCCACCATGATGGCAACCTACTAACTCCTACCATTGGTTGCCAAATTTTGTAGTGCCTACTCCCCACTCTACCCCCATGGGCCATAAATAGCTCTATGACTAGAAAGTGGTTTCCCACCCTTGACAGGTAGTTTTAATTTTGAAATCAACAATTTTTGTGGAGAAAGGTAGTTTTAGTGAATCTACTGGTGGTTTGGGAATATTCTAGCATCAAAGAATATTTCAAATGTATCAATATATTCTCTATTGATGTTAGCATGAAATCATCAATTTTCTCCCCTCTGCTACACCCCTCTCTAATGTAGTTTTGAATTTGTTACCTGATTTTTAGAGGCCTCATTCTAGGCCATATTGGCTTTATTTTTTGAGCAATTTTTTAAAAAATGGGCTAAAATTTTGAGAGCTTTGCATTTGTGTAGATGGTTATTGATTTTGGTGTTTGTTTTTTCCAAAAATTATAGATTCTCATAGGTGATGCTAAGCAGTTCTCATTTTGTGAACTTCCAAGGCTCCATTTAGGCTCATACCATAACATTTTTTGGTGTAATTTTTTTGAAAGTCCATATTTTTTCATGTAATTCTCATTGGATTACTTTGATTGATCTCATTATGTCATAAAAATTGTAGTTTTAGCTCCATGGACTAATTTGGTATTTGTAATACATTGAGATCAAGACTACTTCACTAATTTGGCAAGTGACAACTGTAATTATAAAGTTCCATCATCATAATTTGTTGGGGGTTCTCATGATTGTGTGATTTGGGGGATAATTTGTTGATTTTATATGTGCTTTTTCTAGTTTCATGATTGAGTAATCTTGGTTGACATTGATGAAAGTAGATTGTCATTGATGTCAAAAATGTGTTGGTATTTACAGGAGTTGTTCATATACTTCAGGTTGATATGTTGCTTCATGGCTATGTCAAGAAATGCTAACTTGTTTGATCAGTTTGTGTACATTCTTGATATTCACAAGACTGCAGGATCAGAATCATCAATCAGGATAAGTATGATACAATGCATATGTTTTATGATACAAGGTTGCTGTAAAGTTCATCTTGCCATGCTTGATCAAAGTGAGGCATTAATGTTTATTAATGGTTGAATCAATAGTTATCAAAATGCCTAAAATATTAAAATCCTAACTATAAGCTCTAAGTGTATACAAAGAGATTAAATGTCATAAAGTATGCACTTTATGTTATAAAGTAATGTTGACCTGCAAGAGCAGGTTATACTACTTAGAGCAACCTACTAGAGGGTTTTAATTCATGACACCTACTAGCCCCTTCATATTCTATTTACCATTTGAATTTGGTTGAATATCCTTATTTAATTTATGAAGAGCTTGATTTAAAAAAAAGAAAAAGAAAAAAAACATGGAATATCATTTATATTAGAAAGTCTTATTTAAAGGGGAGCATGAAAAGGTTTCCAATGACTTTCTATAAAGCTTTTTATAAAGCTTTAAATATAAAACATTTAAAAAAGAAAAAGCATTAAATATGCTTTAAGAGGGGAATGTGAATAAGCCATTTTATGGCTTTATTTAAAATATTTTTATGAGCTTTTGTTTTTTTGTGCTATTTTCTAGGGGGCACATTTCAAGGAGAGCTTTAAGGAGATTTTGGAAGATTTTAAGGAGATATTTTTTTTGGGAATGAAAGATTTATTTCTAATTTTTTGTGGCATGGAAGCTAAGAAGGTGGAGGATATTAAAATGTTTTTTTGGGATTTATTTTGTGAGTTTTTAACTCATTTTTTTGGAGATGGATTTTTTAATGAAAAAGTTAATTTTGTGCAGAGAAGAAAATGATGAATGATTTTTTTGTGAAGAGAGGATTTTTATGAAAGAGATTTTATTCTTTTTCTAAGGGCAGACATTTTTGTGAGAAGATTATATTTTTGAGAAGATGATGAGATTGATTTTTTATTGAAGATTTTTTTTATGCAGAGAGGATTTTTTTTAATGAAGAATATGAAGTCTTTTGTTGTAGATTGAAGAATTTTTTTTAAAGAAGACAAAGAGATTTTTTACAGATTATGAAGGGTCAAGATAATAAAATGGCAAGAGAGATTAAGAAAATATAGAGAAGATTTTCATATTGGAATGATGGACGGAAATTGTTTTGCAAAGATTGATTTTATTTTTGCAGATGGATTTTTGATAGAAGAATTTGAGGTGATTTTCTTTTGAAAGGTAGATTGGATAAAGAATTTGAATGCAGGATTTGCAGAGAAGGAGATAAAAATGAAAAGACTAAATCTTCAAAGAGATTTTATTTTTCTCCTACAGGTCCTGATTGAAATGTTAGAGAATATGAAATGATCTTGTCAATAATGTTGCAGAGAAATTAGATTGAAGAGATTGAAGAGTCATCTTCAAAGGAATATAAAGAGATTTTGTTTATACAGAGAATATATTTTCTTTGCAGGATTAAATGATTTCAATGAAGGGGTTTGACTTTGCACATAGAGATCAGAAAGAGATTTTATTTTCTCTTTCAAAAGCAAATTGAAAAATCTTATTTCAATTAAAGATTTTTCTTAATTATTGTTTTAGATGATTTGTCTGTGCAGAGTAAGTGAAAGGTTTCAAAATTTTTGAAGAAGATTTACATTTTTTTTACAAGGGATAATTTGAGATGTCAAATAATATGAAAGGGTTCTAAAATGGACAGAGAAATAATATTTTTTTATTACAAGAGATTGATTTTTGAAATAAGAAAAATTGCAGAGAGAAGGTGAAAAGTTTTTGCAGGTTCTTCATTGAGAGAAGATGAAAATGTTCATATAAAAGAGGAAAGGCGAAAAGATATTCAACTTGTATAAAGTTGTTTTTCAGGTGCATTGATGAATGAATTAAGAAGGATAGAGATGAAATATACAGAGTTGTGAAGTGTTGTTGAAAATCAAGCAGTGTTGTTGAGAATCAAGTAGTGTTGGTGTTGTAGAGTGGATCATGATACAGGATTGAAATATCTGAGTTTGTATATGAGTTGGGAATGATCATTAACAGACACATGAGAGAGAATAAATGTTATGTATTGAAACAGTGAAACCCTCTGAATTTGTGTTTTCAATTTGTTCTGTAATAGGGGTTGGTGCTCCTTGAAGCTGGTGCTTCTAAACAGTATGCCAGTGAGGCTTGTAGGTCAGTGAGACCTTAACATTTGTCAGTGAGACACATATTGTAGCCAGTGAGGCTTCTTTGTAGCCAGTGAGGCATGTTTGATCAGTTAAGCCAGTGAGGTAGTTTAGAGTGGTTTTTCTACCCCTGGAGGGTTTTCCACTCATGCAATTCTTGTGTCATAATCTTTTCTGTGTATGAAGTTGTGTTCTCTTTCTATTTTCACAGTCATGTGCATATGTATTTGACAGATCAATGCTATCTTTCTCTCCTTGTGCTCTGAAAGTTAAAGTGTGTAAAAAGATTTGAGAATTCACACAACACTGATTCACCCCCTTTCTCAGTGTTGATTGTACTCCTACAATTGGTATCAGAGCCAGTTTCCCTTCTGCAGCTTAATCAGCTTGGGTAGGTCCTGTGTGTGGAGTTCAATGGGTAAGTGCAGGAGAAATAAGAACATGAGAAATGTTAGAATTTATTCTGGTCAAAAGACACAAAAGACATCATTCATATCAAATCTAGATGTTGATATAAAATCAGTTGATAAAGATGATGTTCTCCATGTTGAATCTAATATTGTTTCAGATGTTCCTCAGTTTGATGGTTCAAATTTTTCAGTTTGGTATGTTAGAATGCAAGTGTATTTATCCTCCTTAGGATATGATGTTTTAATGTCAGTTGAAAATGGTATTTTTGCAAATAACAAAGAGGCTCTTAAATGGAATCATATAGCCAAGAAGGTTATTCTATCTAGTTTATCTAATGATATTTCTTGTAAGGTTGTGCAGTGTGAAACAGCTCAGGATATCTGGAAAGAACTAATAAGAATTTATCAAGATAATGATAAAGAAGAGGACACTCTGGTGTGTGAGGAAAGTGGCAATGAAGGAGTTGAAGTTCAAACTCAATCAGATTCAGAAGAAGCTAGCATCACAAGTGATGATGATCAGGATTATGAGATTGATATGGAAGGTGAGCTCATTTGTGCTCTTGGTGAGATCAAAGAACTCAGAATGGAGAATAAAAGGTTAAAGTTGCAACTTCAAGAGGAAAAGGAATCCAAGATAAAAATTCTTTCAAATCTTCAAGATGTAGAAAAACAAATAATAGATTTGAAGACTCAAATTGTAGAAGTTAAGAAAATAAAAGAAGATGTCAATAATCAACTAAAGGCCAAAGAAGTTGATTGTGAAAAGTATGAATCTGAAATAATCTTTTTAAGAAAGGAGTTAGAAAAGGCTTCCTCTAAATTACACAAGAATTTGTTGTTTGAAAACAATATTGAAAAAGGGGAGTGTTCAAAAGCCAGGCAAACTCTCAGAAAGAAAATTGATCTTCATGCTAGTGCTCTTGAAGATAAAGAGAAGACAGAAACTGAAATAAATGTCAAAGATGAAAAGCATAATCAAAGAAGAAGAAAAAATGCTCCTGTTAGACAAGCATACATGTATAGGTATAATTATTCTTTTAATGGTCATTGTTATGCTTGTAATCAATTTGGACACAAATCAGTTAATTGCAGAAGGAATACTGATATTGTTTGTTACAAGTGCAATAATATTGGACACATTCAAAGAAACTGTAAAATGAATAGAATGTTTGATCCTACATGGAAGCATAACATAATTGCTCAGGAGATGTCAAAAAGGTATCAGTCATTTGGTTATAACATAGTTTGTTATAATTGCAATTCTTTTGGGCATAAGGCACAGTTTTGCAGGAATAAATTGAAGACATCTAGAGCAGACACCTTGAGCAAAGAAAAGAAAAGGTTTATACAGGTTTGGAGAAGAAAACAAAGTCAGGACAAGAAGGATCCTAAACTTGTGCATCTTGCACAAGTTACATCATTAGTTGGATAACTGAGAGCATGAAGTAAGGGGGAGTTGTTCATGATCTATCAATTATCCCCAAGAAGTTATAGAGGAGATCAGTTGATGTTTATCTTGTTTTGTTTATCATGCTTGCTTGATAATGTTTCTGATGTTTTTGAGTTTCAGTGTATGACAGTGATACAGGTGTTCATTGGCTTATTATGATTTCAAGGTATTGAAAAATGTTTCAGGAGTTCAAAATGCACAAATTGTTCAGGTTGAATTATCATGGTATTGCAATCCAAAGTGTTTTGGAAAGTGTTGTTGCAATAATATCTTGTTTTGAATGATGAAGTCAAGAGGCAAGAGTTCTTGTTGATTACAGTATGTTTCAGATATGATTATGTATATATCAGTTTTTTCCTAGAGTGTTGTATATCAGATTTGACAGTATAATATGTGCAGGAACAACAAGATGGTTTGTCAACAAGATGGTCTGTCAAGAAAAGGTGTCAGAATATGCAGGATGATAGTTCATATCAGGAAATCAGTTTGATGATTATATCTATTACTTTGTTGAGTTATGTTTTATGACATGTACCTTGGAGCTTTTAGGTGATTTGAAGATAGTGTCTTTCTCATTAATTTGGTTTAGAAAGGTTTGTTCAAATTGTGTGGTAGTTTCAGGTATGAGCTTCAAGTTATGACAATCCAAAGTTTCTTATGACATTGATGGTGAATCTTGTTTTTTTCTTCAAATCGGAGGCAAGTAAAGGACTTATCAAAAATGGTCATCTTGGCATCTGTGTGATGAGGGGTCTACATGATTTTTGCCTGCAAAATTGTTCATCAGAGAGTATTGGTATGTTTTGAATCAGCAATAGCAAATGGTAATGTTCAAAAAGGTTTGTCATATGTTGGCTTCAGGATTGTTATCATCATAAATCATTACTTGTTGAAAGGTTAACAAGAGTTTATGCCTTCAAAGTGTTCATAATTCAATATGCTTATAATGGTTATGACCATGCTATAACATCTTTAAGTGGAGTTGTTCTCAGGGGGAGTTAATCAGAGGATTGAGTTGTCACTATCTTCAGAGATTTGAAAAGAGATATGTTTTCTTCATGCTCATATTGGTATTTCTTGTCAGGACTAATTCAGGAAGTGGATAAGTGCCGAGTTGAGTTGAGTTATGTTGATTAGTCTTGTCAGTGTTTACCAATGGTATTTCTGAGTAGTGTTTTGAACTTTAACACATGGGAGATCTTGGAGATTTGTTATTTCAGGTCAAAAAGTGTTGGTTCAGGAGTTTGTTAAAGGAAGTAATCAGAGGATCTCATTGATGTCAGTGTTTCATCTTCATCTGCAAATTTGTGTTGTGATTAGAAGTGGTATAGTGCAGTCTATGGGCAGCTTGTAACAGTGGTTTGGTGCTTGGTTTGATATGCCTTACATGATTGTTTGATGTCTTGTTGCTCTCAAGTTTTTATGGTTGTTCAATATGCAGATGAACATGGAAAGAGCTTAGAGCTCTCAAGAAAAGTTTTGGACAGTAAATTGAAAAAATAATCAGTGCCTTAAGGGCTATTTCAATTCTTGGTTGGTATGAAGGATGATAAGGGGGAGATAATAGCCTTTGTCATCAGATGTCAAAAAGGGGGAGAAAGAAAAATGTATCAGGTAGTTTTGCCATCAATGACAAAGGGGGAGATTGATGAAAGTAGATTGTCATTGATGTCAAAAATGTGTTGGTATTTACAGGAGTTGTTCATTTACTTCAGGTTGATATGTTGCTTCATGGCTATGTCAGGAAATGCTAACTTGTTTGATCAGTTTGTGTACATTCTTGATATTCACAAGACTGCAGGATCAGAATCATCAATCAGGATAAGTATGATACAATGCATATGTTTTATGATACAAGGTTGCTGTAAAGTTCATCTTGCCATGCTTGATCAAAGTGAGGCATTAATGTTTATTAATGGTTGAATCAATAGTTATCAAAATGCCTAAAATATTAAAATCCTAACTATAAGCTCTAAGTGTATACAAAGAGATTAAATGTCATAAAGTATGCACTTTATGTTATAAAGTAATGTTGACCTGCAAGAGCAGGTTATACTACTTAGAGCAACCTACTAGAGGGTTTTAATTCATGACACCTACTAGCCCCTTCATATTCTATTTACCATTTGAATTTGGTTGAATATCCTTATTTAATTTATGAAGAGCTTGATTTAAAAAAAAAAGAAAAAAGAAAAAAAACATGGAGTATCATTTATATTAGAAAGTCTTATTTAAAGGGGAGCATGAAAAGGTTTCCAATGACTTTCTATAAAGCTTTTTATAAAGCTTTAAATATAAAACATTTAAAAAAGAAAAAGCATTAAATATGCTTTAAGAGGGGAATGTGAATAAGCCATTTTATGGCTTTATTTAAAATATTTTTATGAGCTTTTGTTTTTTTGTGCTATTTTCTAGGGGGCACATTTCAAGGAGAGCTTTAAGGAGATTTTGGAAGATTTTAAGGAGATATTTTTTTTGGGAATGAAAGATTTATTTCTAATTTTTTGTGGCATGGAAGCTAAGAAGGTGGAGGATATTAAAATGTTTTTTTGGGATTTATTTTGTGAGTTTTTAACTCATTTTTTTGGAGATGGATTTTTTAATGAAAAAGTTAATTTTGTGCAGAGAAGAAAATGATGAATGATTTTTTTGTGAAGAGAGGATTTTTATGAAAGAGATTTTATTCTTTTTCTAAGGGCAGACATTTTTGTGAGAAGATTATATTTTTGAGAAGATGATGAGATTGATTTTTTATTGAAGATTTTTTTTTATGCAGAGAGGATTTTTTTTAATGAAGAATATGAAGTCTTTTGTTGTAGATTGAAGAATTTTTTTTTAAGAAGACAAAGAGATTTTTTACAGATTATGAAGGGTCAAGATAATAAAATGGCAAGAGAGATTAAGGAAATATAGAGAAGATTTTCATATTGGAATGATGGACGGAAATTGTTTTGCAAAGATTGATTTTATTTTTGCAGATGGATTTTTGATAGAAGAATTTGAGGTGATTTTCTTTTGAAAGGCAGATTGGATAAAGAATTTGAATGCAGGATTTGCAGAGAAGGAGATAAAAATGAAAATACTAAATCTTCAAAGAGATTTTATTTTTCTCCTACCGGTCCTGATTGAAATGTTAGAGAATATGAAATGATCTTGTCAATAATGTTGCAGAGAAATTAGATTGAAGAGATTGAAGAGTCATCTTCAAAGGAATATAAAGAGATTTTGTTTATACAGAGAATATATTTTCTTTGCAGGATTAAATGATTTCAATGAAAGGGTTTGACTTTGCACATAGAGATCAGAAAGAGATTTTATTTTCTCTTTCAAAAGCAAATTGAAAAATCTTATTTCAATTAAAGATTTTTCTTAATTATTGTTTTAGATGATTTGTCTGTGCAGAGTAAGTGAAAGGTTTCAAAATTTTTGAAGAAGATTTACATTTTTTTTACAAGGGATAATTTGAGATGTCAAATAATATGAAAGGGTTCTAAATGGACAGAGAAATAATATTTTTTTATTACAAGAGATTGATTTTTGAAATAAGAAAAATTGCAGAGAGAAGGTGAAAAGTTTTTGCAGGTTCTTCATTGAGAGAAGATGAAAATGTTCATATAAAAGAGGAAAGGTGAAAAGATATTCAACTTGTATAAAGTTGTTTTTCAGGTGCATTGATGAATGAATTAAGAAGGATAGAGATGAAATATACAGAGTTGTGAAGTGTTGTTGAAAATCAAGCAGTGTTGTTGAGAATCAAGTAGTGTTGGTGTTGTAGAGTGGATCATGATACAGGATTGAAATATCTGATTTTGTATATGAGTTGGGAATGATCATTAATAGACACATGAGAGAGAATAAATGTTATGTATTGAAATAGAGAAACCCTCTGAATTTGTGTTTTTAATTTGTTCTGTAATAGGGGTTGGTGCTCCTTGAAGCTGGTGCTTCTAAACAGTATGCCAGTGAGGCTTGTAGGTCAGTGAGACCTTAACAATTGTCAATGAGACACATATTGTAGCCAGTGAGGCTTCTTTGTAGCCAGTGAGGCATGTTTGATCAGTTAAGCCAGTGAGGCAGTTTAGAGTGGTTTTTCTATCCCTGGAGGGTTTTCCACTCATGCAATTCTTGTGTCATAATCTTTTATGTGTATGAAGTTGTGTTCTCTTTCTATTTTCACAGTCATGTGCATATGTATTTGACAGATCAATGCTATCTTTCTCTCCTTGTGCTCTGAAAGTTAAAGTGTGTAAAAAGATTTGAGAATTCACACAACACTGATTCACCCCCCTCTCAGTGTTGATTGTACTCCTACAATAATCATGTATATTCTATGTAATCCTCCTAAATTATGGAAGGTAAAATTTGGTTACTATGGGAAGACAAATCATATTGAAGATGATTTTTTACCAAAGCAAATTGATGAACTAAAATAACTTATTTAAGATAATCACATTAGTTTTCTAGATTCTTTTAATCTAGCATCAAAAAATATTCTAGGTGTTCATACTCAGACATCTTGTGTGGACACATCATTCAGGGATGAGAAATATAGTCAGATTACATGTATTAATATCTCATCTCCATCACCTATTGCTCCATATAAATCTAGTGTTTCTTCATCCACAACTTCTACTGATTTAGTGCAACAGAATCATATTCTCTATCTTCTAGAGATAATAAATTGGGATGATTACTTGATAGATCTTTCTAGTTTATTTTGTGAGTCTCTTCTTGTAAAATGTGGTTACTGTGGGAAGAAAAATCATATTGAAGATGATTTTTTAATAAAGCAAATTGATGAACTAAAGTAACTTATTCAAGATAATCACATTAGTTTGCCTGATTCTTTTAATCCAACATCAAAAAATATACTAGGTGTTCATACTCAGACATCTTGTGTGGACACATCATTCAGTGATGAGCAATGTAGTTAGATGACATGCATTAATATCTCATCTCCATCACCTATTTCTCCATCCAAATCTAGTGTTGCTTCATCCACAACTTCCAGTGATTTAGTGTAACAGAATCATATTCTCTATCTTCTAGAGATAGCTCATTGGGATGATTACTGGATAGATCTTTCTAGTTTGTATTGTGAGTCTCTTCTTGTAGATTTGGAGGATACCATTAAGGAAATTCATCTCTTCTTTGATGATATCTCCTATGGAGTTGCATCATCCTCTTTAAATGTCATAAGGTCACATTCAAAATCTCTTGTTCTTTCTCTACCTACATCTACTTTTATAGTGATAGATTCTAAAAATATTCATGAGTCCACAAATCTAACTCAGTCATCATTCATGTTGACACCCTCTATAGGAGTACCAAATTCACATCAGTTAGGCTTTGGACTCCTAATTTGATTACGACACCTCTTGGAACCAACATGGCAACACCTGAAGAGCTTATGGAGACATCATATATTCTAAGCTTTCTTCCCTTGTATTCCTTCCAAGAACAAGAAGACACCTACATTTACCTTTGTATTTGTTTCTTCCTAAGGGAAGAAATGTTGTTCAGTGACCCTAGACCATATTCAACATTCTATGTTGAGCATCCACTATTGGTGCAAGAAACTACACATTGAGGGGGGCTACACAGTCTCTCTTCTTCTCTCTATTTTGGAAGGGAATTTTTCCTCACATGGGGTTTTATCCTTCTCACTTTTGGGGGGTCACATAGACCTTCTTTCTTCATCCTCTCTTGGGAGGGATTTTTGTCCTATGGGTTTTCTCCTTCTCTTCTTTTTGAGGGGATCATCATTGTACATGGGTATCTAACATGACCTAGCAGCTGAGACCCATTTCTCCTAAGTTGTACTTATGGGGAAGTGTTGGTGTAATATTTTATTCACCTTGGATATATATTATATCCTAAGTGTGATATTGCACCTATTTAATAAGTTTACTTAGGATAATATGGATATTTAATTATTCTCACCTAAGTAGCTAATAAACACATGTATACCTTGACTTGAGGTACACAAGTAACACCACTACCTCATCAGTCCTTGATCGGTGGTAGTTAGGTGTCACCTCTATTTAGTCAATGCCACCTCTATCTTAGTCAGATTGAGGGAATTGATCGACTGATTGGTAGCTCAACTATTGACTTCATAGTTAGACTAGGTTAACTCACCTCTTGATTGAGATTGATTGAGAGTTAACTCATACCTCTTGGTCATTCCATCTCCTTGATTCATGCATCCAAGAGGCCTATATATGTGTGTTAATCATTGCAACTTTGTCTCATACTATTTAATATAGAATAGCATTATTTTGTTCATCTAGATTTGTGATTAGCTAATAGGAATTTGGTATTGGGTAGATTTGTTGCTCATAAAAAATTCTAACAATGACTATTAGGTTGCACAAGAGTTAATGGGAAAGACATATGAGAACTACCAAAAGGAATAGACTGTAAATATTTTATAGATATAGAGGGAGTAGCATCCATAGGAATGTTTGAATAAAGTTTGACCCCTAGAATATGCATAGGAGGAGCAACATCCTTTGAGGTATTAGGAGGGATAAGATTCAATGCAAAACTAAATATTGTTGATAGAGAGGGAACATCCACAACCAAGCCAAAGAGACACCCATTATCCAAATGGGTTGCCAACTGAAATGGGGAAGAATCCACAAGCCTAGAATCCTTATGAACATTCATAGTCATAATTGTATCATGATCTAATGATTGTGGAGAAGAAACCATGGCATCTTGAGAGAGAATATATGTTGGTGATGTAGGAAGACAATAATAAATCATAAGTCTAGGTCATGACTAGAAATGGGGAAGGGTGGGGTAATGTTCAAATTTATATTTGGTGGGTGTTGATGGAGGTGGCACAATGTCAAGACTAGATGGTTTCAAAATGGTAGGGAAGGAAGAAAAGTGGGATTGATAGGATAAATGAGGGATGAAAGGACAAATCTAGGAACAATGTTGACATTAGGAATATTTAGTGGCTATGAGAATGTGAAGATGCAACATAGTGGGAGAGAATGTGAAGGGAGAAAGGAAAAAACATAAGTATTTTAAATGGTTTATTTTTGTCCTTTCCTTGAGATTGTTTTCTAGTTTGTGATAGGGAAGACTCACAACACCACTTGAACTTTTTTGTGGTCACTAGCTTCATCAGTGCATTTGTAACATTTTGTAAAGTGTCAACTTTCTCTAGCATCACACTCCCATCTATTATGCCTTGTGTACATGCCCTATCCTTTTCTTAGCAAATAGGGACCCCCTCCTTTTTATTTTGTGTTTTCTTTGCTTTTGATTTTGATTTTTGAAGATTTCATGACTTTGTTCCTGTGAGGGGTGAAATGGATTGATCAATAATGATACTTAAAAACCCAAACATCAATGAAATATGCAAGTAACCAGAATAAATAAATGAAGTACAAACTTACAAAACCTGTTACTCTGTGGCTTCCATTGTTCGCCTATCTGTTCTCGACCTTGATGATGAAGAAGATTGGCCCTCAGGGAGCTTGCTTCCTTGCTTGTTGATGGTGACAAGAACGGAACGGCTGTGATACTTGTTGTGTAGAAGATGAACTTCAAACATAGGGAGAATGAAGGATGTGGGATGGATATATTAACTGCATTCAACTGATATGGATAGACTAGAATAAAATTGGCATTAGGAAGGTATGAAGAGGAGAATAGAGAAGAAATTGGGCATTATGAGGATGCCAGAAGAAGATTTCTAGAAGAAGTTGGGCATGATAAGGATGCCAGAAGAAGTCGCTCAATTTCTTAGAGAAGGGTCTCATTTATAGATTTTCTGAAAAGGCAATGGAGGGTGAGGATCAAAAGATGAGATCAATGGCTCTCATTTTTTGTGAATCTTTAATTCATAATGGATGAATTAAAAATTCTTTTTTGAGAAGAGTGGGTTATGACAATTGAATTAAGAATTCAATAGTGGAGGATAGTGGGTTATGACAATTGAATTAAGAATTCAATAGTGGAGGATAGTGGGAAATAATTGAATTAAAGATTTATTTTTGGATTTTGGAGGATATTAGCTAATTAAATATTAAGAATATTTAATTATATGTGCAACATGGTGAGGTGGAAAGGATGATGTGGAAAGATCAAGTGGATTTTGTGAGGTGGATTTAGGATTTGAGACATTAGAAGAATTTAGGGATTTTAATTAAATAAAATTGTTTTATTTAATTGTAGGATAATGAACCAATCAAATAAACTTATAATATTTATTTAATTGACAGAAGAAAATATGAATTAAGATAAATATTAGAATATTTACTTAATTCAACCTGAGCCAATTTTAGGTGTCTATAGTTCCTTTTTGGGATCTTTGATTTTTATATTACTTTAAGTTTTGGAATTTTTCCTTTTTGTTTCAAGTCTTTTTGAAAAGTTCTAGGGTTTTTAAAAACCCTGGGATCCTAGGTTCTATCATAGTTTCCACCTCACGTCTTTTTCCTAAAATTTCAAACTTTTAGGGTTTACATGGACTTTAGAACTTTGTTCTAGGTCCTTACTTTTTTCTTCTTCCCACTTTTCCTTTTGTTTATTTTATTTACTCACACACTTCAGGTTTCCAGGAAGTTCTCTAGACTTTGAAACTTTGTTCCAAGTCTCTAGATCAAGTTCCACTTTCCGCTAGGTCTTTTTTTTTCTATTTTTTGTTAGACATTTAGAGTTCTGGGGAACTTGAGCATCCTGAGACTAGGTTCCAAGGTCCATGGTTCTTCTAGAATCCCAGTTCCCATGATAATGACCTAAACATTAATGGTGCACGCATACATTAAGCAAGTCCCTATATAGTCAAAGTTTGCTTTTCCTTTCGTACTTTGCATTCAAAATTCTAAATTTCTAACCTCAAAGTGTGATTTGGCATCCTTTCTTACCAAGAACTTGAATTTCTTACTAAATTTGTGTGATTGGTGAAAGATTTTACACCTAGAGATTGCAAGCATTGCAGAACCGTTTGTGTTCTTTGATTTTTCATCTTCCACGTCTTCCAAGTTGGTTTTCTTTGTAAATTACTTATTGATTTAAGATTTCTTCTTAGATTTATCATTTTTTTCTAGTTTTTCATATTTGCTTGACCTTTTTTGTGGTTGGGTTTCATTCTTGAACCCTAGTTTAGATTTTATTTAGTTTTTTAGGTTAGGTTTCCAAATTAGGTTTAGGTTTTAGGTTTTATGTTAGGATTGAATCTCTTGTTAGGTTAAGTGGTTTTTTTTTAGATTTCTTGGTAGAATCCTTGTCTGAGTTTTCATTTTGTTGTGGTACCTTCTAGAATAGTCCCAAGTTCTTGTATCCTTTCAGATCACAAAATCTTGCCTTACAACAAGTTTAGATGAAATGGTTTAGAGTTTCAGGGTTTTTGTGCATGATTGAACCTAATCCAAATGTCCATGATCCTCTCAAATTTTTAGTCTCCATGATGTTGGCCTTTAGTCCCGATATTCCATTGGATCCTGAAAACCCAAACGAATGAATGAAAGCCAAAAGATTTTAGAATCCAAGTTTCACTCCAAGTGTTGGACTTTTATCTAGGAATCCTTAGGTTCCCTTCTCTTCAAAGTAAAACCCTTTTGTCAGACTTTTGGGCCCAGAGGGACATTTTCA
Organism: Cunninghamia lanceolata; assembly: GCA_027924645.1. Lineage (NCBI taxonomy): Eukaryota > Viridiplantae > Streptophyta > Pinopsida > Cupressales > Cupressaceae > Cunninghamia > Cunninghamia lanceolata. The sequence goes on along the minus strand of BSBN01000584.1, from coordinate 12,396,350 downwards.
CCTTATCCCAATATCCTTGATCCTTCCAGATTCTTGAATTTGGTTCATGCAATACCATTTGTCTTGACATCTGTGATTGCTTCAGATCTCTAGTTCCCGTAGTATTATACTTTTATAGACTTCTAAACTTTGGAATCACCAAACACTTTTACACTCTGTCCTGATATCTGTGATCCTTCCATATTTTTGACTTTCACCAATAGTCTAAACACTTTAGGTTTCTAGGTTTTCTTTGCACTTAAGCACCTAGTTCCAAATCCCAGTGTCCTCTTGGAACCTGATAACCTGAAACATACCAAAACATTCAAAACTTAGAAAATTTAATGGATTTTTATGGTACAAAAGGAATAATATGAGATTCCTTGCATTGTAGGTACACATAAATGATTGATAAGTTAGACAAATTGCCTACAACAATGAAGTATAAATACAAAGGAGCCCCAAAGGCATCCAAAATCACCTCAACTTTAAAGAATATAATTGATATAGATTTAGGCCATGTGATCCTAAAACAATTCCATCAAGATAGATTTGGAGATGCACCTACTCTAATGGCAAGGATCCTAGCTAGATTGCAGGGTTCCCAATGACAATGCAATCTCTAGAACTAATTCTAGCTTGTACACAAGCATATCATGTAAGGGATAGAAGGGCATATGATGCACAAGGAAATATAATCTTGGATATCACCCTTGCATTGATCAGGTTAACTTTTGATCTCCCACATCATGTAAAGGTTATAATGGTGACACAGACAAAATCCCAAAATACCTTTGAAGATCATAAAGTGGACAATACCAAACATTTAAACAAGCACTGACTTCTAAAGTAAAGGAAATCAATTGCATAATTTTTAGAGAATTTGAATAGGTTAGACTTCCAAGTAGAGATCAGGGACATGATTACCCTATTGAACAAAGCCATGGGAGAAATAGATGCCTGACTATAGCAACATTGGATGTTCCAATACATCAATGTGACCCTCAAGAATGAGAAATTATTTAATTGGGCACAAATTGTAAGTGTTAGTTTACATGCTCAGCTTACTACTGTCACCAATGACAAGAAGTTCTTCATGACTTCTTACATTGTGTGTTTGCTAGCTAGATAGGCTCACTTCCCTAGATTGGTCACAAAGGGAGTCATGGGAGAGGTTGCAAGGTAGAATAAGGTATGGGATTTCTATTCCCAATTGGAACTCAAAGAAGCCCAAAAACATTACAAAAGAGTCAATGATGCCTTCCTATTTTCCATCATTAGAAAATTGATAGGAGACATTAATGCTAGATTGTCAGTTGAAGCTATGGCATTGATACAATGATGGAGACAATGGTTCATTTAGTTCCCAAGGTCCACTTATATAAGAATATAAAGATTCACAAAGGTACCATACTTGCTGCCTAGGTATTGTAGTGACAAGGTGATTCTGTTAGAGTTTTCAAGGTAGATGCTTCAAGTGCACCAAAAGCTTTAGGATAAACATAAACCAAAAGTACAATTCTCATTTGATTTGGGATAATATACATGTAATTCTCTTGTTGTGGTTAAGGCATCTAATGAGGAACTAGAGGCCATGAATTTCAAAGTTTATCAACCTAGGCCTAAGTTTGATCCCCATGGTAGAATAAAGAAGTTATTAGGCACTGTGAATGATCATGAGCCTACTGTGGAGGACATTTTAGCTAATTGCAAGGATGACTTTGAGGTAAGGAAAAAACATTATTGTAGGTTATTTCAGTTAAAAGATTTTAAAATCAAAGATATCCCTTGAGAGCTATCAGATAATGGCTAACTTTTGAACGCTACCTATGACTTGAAAAGGATTGACAATGATCCTCTTCCCAGAATAAATTGGTATTTAAGAGAAAATTTTTCATTTGAGTCAATTAGCCAAGGATTTTTGGATTTCAATCTCTCATGGCTAGATGTTAAGATTCCACAACTAGACAAAAACAAAGGGAAGGAGAAGAAGGAAAAAAGAAAAAAGGGTTGAATAAGAAGCTTCTTTAGATCCTAATGCCATGAAAAAGACCAAGAAAGATACATGGAAATAAAAAATGAGAAGCAATTATTGATATCACCCTAGAACAACTATAGGTAGCCTTACACAAGGCCAAGATCACATATGATGCTGCTAATGTTAGAGTGGTGGCTAGACTAGGGGTAGTTCCTATAATGTAGGTCCTCCCTACACAAGTAACACATGGTCAACTTCTTGACCAGACATCAGTGGAATGACTAGACATTCAAGAACCTGCACAAAAGGGGGTCAAATCTTCAGAGAGGACACCCTCTCCTGTCCATTATACTAGTGCCACTCCACCTTCTCCACTAGCACAATTAGAAATAGAAACCAAGGCACATTGAGGGGTTGTAGAGTAGGTTGTGGATGAAGAGATAAAAATTTTGTAGGCTCCATTGGCCTCTATAGTTATAGAGATGTAAGAGGATTCTCCTCCTCATTAGAGTAAGGATGAAGAAACCTATGTACAAGGAGAAGTGACATATGAAAGGGACATCCAAGACCAACAGGGGTACTACATGAAAATGTAGCTCTAGAAGATGAAGAAGTTTCTCAAATAAGGAAACTTCAATAGCGCAAGAAGACCTCCAAGAAGAACTTGTAGAAAAAATCTTACATGAAAAAATGGACAAACATCAATCTTAGGAAGAACTTATAAGGGAAGACTCCCCTTGGCAACAATAGTAGGAGGAACACATAATTACAGAGGATAAAATTAAAAAAAAATTAAGTCAAGAAGAAGTACTAGTAAAAATAATTGAAAAAGAGACTGAGCACACATAGGAACTCCTGTTGAATGTCTCTAGATAGGAAGAGATGATTAAGGAGGTTCCTTAACAAGAGGGTCATCTAGAGGGGGAAATCCAACATGAAGAAGTCTTGGATCAAGAAGATCGGTATAAGGAAAAAGAGTTTTTAGAACAAACTGATTAGACTTCTCATGAAGACCCTGTTGTCCCCACATGGATCGAGCTGAACTTGGAGAAGAGACAAAAGGTAGTGGTCAAGCCACTAGATCTTCAAGCCATGATAGTTTAGGTAGAGAAGGGTATAACTCATAAGATACCAAGGACCCTTTCTACCATAAGAATTAATGAATTGGGAGAACAAATAGCAGAGATAGCTACAGCTTTGGTCAACAAAGATGATAGAGCCCTTTCTATTATTAATTATTAGATATCTAGAGTCCATATGGGAAAAAAGACAAGGGAAGAAGAAATTGCTTCTTTGGGATCTACAGTGGATACAGTGGTTGAGCTGAATGTATAAGGATAAACAAAGAAAAGAGAAATTGAAAGAATAGTTCAAGAAAATGAGAACCTTCATTAGGAAACTCATCACTCTTGTGTCCCAACAAAAGGTAATGTCTTTTGACACCCCAATTTTGATGACAAAACAAGAAGTAGATTCTTTACAAGTTATGAAGAAAAGATCAAAAGTAATTGATCAATGGGTTTACCAATTTTTGGAGGGAGCAAATAAGGTTTTAGAACAAAGCTACTCATTGTATGAATAAGCTTATCAGCTAGAGAAGGAAAAAGATTCATTCATGAATAACCTCTAGAATGAAGAAGGAAGATATGAACAAATTCTCAAGCATCTAAATGAGTTAAATAAAATGAGTTCAACAGAAATGAATACTAAAGTTATTCTTCAAGATGAAGAACCAAATTTTGTCAGTAAATGTATTAATATAATAACTTTCAAGATAGATTTGATGGTAGAATACAAGGTGAGAATTTTTCAAGCACAAAAGGACATGTGCCAGGCAATGAGCAATTTTGAAGATTTTGTAGAAAATGTTATAGATCCTGAATTATTATTGAAATACAAATAGAGGCTAGATATAGTAGTAGTAATCAAATGTACCCTTAGGAAGAAAATGGAGGACAAGATGAACTAGGACCTAGATTTTGCTAAGACTAATTTAGGCAAATGCATGGAGACAAAAGCTAATTTTAGGGTGATTGAGAAAGATGTTCAAGTGATGAAGACCCAAATAAATTTTTCTCATAAAAGTTTTGAAGAATGAAAATTTAGGTTAGAGTGGCTGGATGGACTTGATGAAGAATGACTGGATAAATGCTTAGTACATTTTGAAGGATACAAGCAACGATGAGGCACCAAAGGCATTCCTACTTTAGAGATTTCAAATTAGAAACCTTATTTCTATTTTTAGAACTACTACTATTAAATTTGTTATTTTGAAGGCATTGTAAAAGGGTCCCACTGCAATTATAAAGTGGCTCCCTAATTCTAAGTGAGTGTACATTCTGCATGTACTTATTAGCATATATTTTCCTGACTTTGGTCCAAAATTAGAAGAGTGGTCATCTAGTTTTCTTCTAGTTTGCATGAAAAAGGAAGTGAGGGATTATTGCATGAGGCTTTTCTAGAAGCACCAACTTTGGTTCCAAAGTTATCCAAAGGGATTTCTTACACTACAAAAGGCCCACACTTGTCTTGTAAATGGAGATGAGATTTATTATTTTTTTGCATCTTACTTAGAATTGATTTTCTTTTTCAAAGTTAGTAGTTAGAAGGAGATATTTGAAGGATAAAACCGGGTTCCAATGTAGCATCTTGCTAGGATTGTATAGCTACTTTTTCAAATTCAATAAAATGGTTTCGAATTATTCAAATTTATCTCTTCATGCATGGTGTAGTGCCTAAACTCTTTCTTGAATAATTGATTTCTTGATGAAGTACTAGATATTAAGGATAAATCTTATGTGAATGAGATGTGGATTTAATATATATAAAATTGCGTGTGAAATACAATGGTTGCATGTATTTATTTCTGCTTCTCATTGAAATTTCCTTAGAATTTTGTACTTGTGATGTGAATGATAGAGTTAAAAATTGATCTTAGCATTATAGTTAATTAGATTTCTCAAGTTTTCATTATTGGAGATTGATTTGAAATCACATACCATATTTCTTGCATAACTTTTAATCTTTTGATCATTTTTTTACACATCAATGGAGTAGGATTTAGATTAAACATAATCCAGATTAATTTAGTTACACCAGGCCCCTTGAACAAACAGGCCACATTGACCACTTAGTTTGTACAGTACAATTGTGACCCAAGCCCCAGGACCTTGGAGGTAATTGATTCAAGGATAAATTGTCTTTTCAGGAGAGGTAAGGTGATCTTCACTCTATCTATGTTGCACATGTCAACCTGGCCATCAACACCATCCTCTACCATCTCACGAACAAAATGTTACTAAGCATCAATGTGCTTATTTATTTAATTAGTTAGTGTTAATATGATGCAAATGTGGTTAGGATGTGTTTAGGAAGGTGTTGAAAGTGTCGAAAGTGGTATTAGGATTGTGATGTTAGGAGAAATATTAGATGATCATAGTGTTGGATCTAGGGCATACAACTGAGAGGGGGGGGTGAATCAGTTGTATAAAAACTTGCTTTTACTTTAAACACTTGATTCTTCTTTGTTAGTTAACATAGCATATCAATTAATCATCCATGAAAGCATAATGCATAAACACAAGAGTAGATAAACATCAACACATTGAACACCAAGATTTTGACATGGAAAACCTGGTTAAGGGAAAAACCATAGGGTGATTAACCCAAGGATTATTCTCTATTAGAAGAATAAGAAAAAGAATGGCACTTGCCAATTAGGGCTCACTGCCCGAGCACACTGATCACAAAGAGGCCCACTGCCTACAAGGAGACACACTGTCTACAAAGTGATAAGAATCACAATCTTGAACTAGAGAATGACATCTCTACCATGTCCAGATCAGTTCCATTTAAGCCCAAAAACCCCTGCTCTGCCTTTCGCACTTCTCTTCACTATGCCACACTCATCCACTCAATCCACACTCCAAAATGAATTCACAAACACTTATTTATACAAGACATCGACTTAGGAACAATCATCTAAGTTGGCAATCAACCATAAGGACATTCGCAAGATGATTAATACATCCGGTCGGCCACCACAAGAACATTCGTAGGATGAACAACTCATCTAGTCAGCTAGTCTGAACAAGAACTTCATCCAGAAGAATATCTTCAATTCTGGGCTCTACCACCAATGCAGATCAACAACACAACCTCAACATGATCCAAGAACCTTCACAAGCCTACTTGAATGACCAGGTACATCCGTACTTCCTCTACTTACTAGAATCTCTTCTCTTCCTCATCTGAAACTTCAAGAACACAGTCTGTCGCCACTGTCATAATGTAAAAGGTACTTCTGGACTTCCAAATCATGTACAACTCGAGATGACACATCACAAGGACATCCCAAACACTCCTTCCAATCCACAGATTAGGATAATACAATTCCGGACCTCACCGGACCTTTCTGTGATCCTTTGTCACCTCTGAACACTTACCGGAACCGGTTCCACATAGACAGCCACAACTTCTTCAGATCTTCATGCAGACCTCTGAAATCTTAACTGAAGCATCCCAAGACTCATATCTACAAACCCTTTAATCTGCATCCTCTGGTTCTCAACCTATACAATATATTTTCCTTCTTCTCATCACTATTCTTCACTGTTCCTGACTGAGGCTAATTTTCTCAATATCCTCAGCACACAGCTCATCCAATCCTTCTTGTCAATGCAATATGAGTATGTTGACATCAATGACAACACTGGTTCACCTCATACTTGCAACAATCTCCCCCTTTTTCATTGATGGCAACATATGATGTGAAAAACCATCAAGACAAGAACTTCTCCTTTCTGTCGCAGCCCCCCCTATCAGCAACATGTCTTCTCCTCATTTACTGCTCCCCCTTTGATCATCAGCCACTTGTTTTTCACATGTCTTCTCTCCCCCTTTGACATCAATGGCAAAGGGCTCATACTTGCAATTCTAATACATCAGAATCATACCAGCTGCTCCCCCTTAGTTGCAGCTCCCCATCATCAATCTGGATCACAAGATATGACTGTGATATCCACCGGACTGATGCACATCAGTGCATCCTAGTCCATCACCAGAGGGGCCATGACCCCTAACTTCTCCTGGAGATATTCAAAAGAGTCCTTGGGAAGAGGTTTAGTAAAGATATCTACAATCTGATCCTTGGAGGGAACATACTCTAATCTGACTTCTTCCTTGTTCACTTGTTCTCTCAAAAAGTGAAACTTGATAGATATGTGCTTAGTCTTAGAATGCAATACCAGATTTTTAGAAATATTAATTGCACTTGAATTATCATAGAAAATTGTGATAGGCTCCTCATATTCAACTTTAATGTCTCTTAGCATCTACTTCATCCATAAGATTTGAGTGCAACTACCTGCTGCTACAATGTATTCTACTTCAGTTGTAGATAGAGATATTGCATCTTGTTTCTTGCTTAGCCAAGAAACCAATCTCTTCCCCAAAAAGAATGCTCCACCACTGGTGCTCTTCCAGTCATCCACATGTCCTGCCCAATCTGCATCTGTGTAAGCATGAAGAGAGAAATCTGGATCTCTAGGGTACCATAGACCATACTCAGCTATTGCTTTCAAGTACCTAAAAATTCTTTTGATTGCCATAACATGAGATTCTCTAGGATCAGCCTGAAATCTTGCTACAAGACCAACAGCCTGCATTATATCTGGTCTAGTCTGAGTGAGATACAACAATCCACCAATCATTGATCTATACTTTGTTTGATCTGCCTTTGGAGAGTCATCATTTTTGCTCAACTTACATCCGGTTGCCATGGGAGTGTTCATTGGCTTTGAATCTTCCATACCAAATTTCCTCAACAATTCTTTCACATATTTGGTCTGAGAAATGAAGATCCCTTTCTTTGTTTGAGTAATTTGCAGACCCAAGAAGAAATTCATTTCACTAAGCATAGACATTTCAAACTCACTTTTCATCTAATTTGTAAAAGTTTTGCACATACTATCTCTTCCTCCAAAAATGATATCATCCACAAACACTTCAACAATCAAAATGTTTTCATGATCAATTTTGAAATATAAGTTACTGTCAGCAGTACCTTTGTTGAATCCAATCTGCACAAGATGCTTATCCAACCTTTCATACCATGCTCTTGGGGCTTGCTTTAATCCATACAATGCTTTCTTCAACTTGCAGACCATATCATCATTATCAGACAATTGAAATCCATCCGGTTGTTCAATGTAAACTTCTTCTTCCAGATCACCATTTAGGAAGGTAGACTTGACATCCATCTGATACCTTGAGTCTTTGAAGGTAGCAAATGCAAGAAATAATCTGACTGCTTCAATTCTTGCCACCAGAGCAAAGGTCTCTTCAAAATCAATTCCTTCTATTTGAGAGTAGCCTTTGCAGACCAATCTAGATTTGTTTCTGATTACTTCACCAGCTTCATTTAGTTTGTTCCTGAAGACCCATTTGGTTCCAATCACATTCCTATCTCTAGGTCTGGGAACAAGATCCCAAGTATGATTTTTCTCAATTCGCATCAATTCATCTTCCATTGCTTTGGTCCAGTTTTCATCATTGCAGGCTTCATTTATTGTTTTAGGTTCAATCTTTGAAATCAGACAACATTCATCCTGATTTTGAGCAACATTCCTTCTAGTTTGCACACCTTTGCTTCTATCACCTATGATCTGATCTTAAGAGTGGTTCAGTCTTACATACCTTGGAATTTTGGGAGTATCTTGCACTACTACTTCTTGATCAGGTGCATTCAGACCTATCTCTTCTTCCTGATTTACCAGATCAGGCTGACTCTGTCTTACCGGAAAGGATTGAGTTCCTTGAACCTGAACACCATCTTGGTCATCTTCATCAAACTCATAAAATCTTGAGGGCTTCTCAATTCCTTCAGCAACTTTCACATTAGTGCTTTCTATCATCTTCCTCAGTCTCTTATTGTAACACCGATATGCTTTGCTTTGAGTGGAGTAACCCAAGAAAATTCCTTCATCACTTCTAGCATCAAACTTTCCTAGATCTTCATCTCTTTTAATATAACACTTGCTACCAAATACTCTAAAATATTTCACAGTAGGAGTGATGCCAAACCAAAGTTCATAGGGGGTCTTATCGGTATTGTTTCTGATTTGAACTCAATTGAGAGTGTAGACTGAAGTGCTAATAGCTTCTTTCCAAAACATCTGAGGAACATTTGCTTCCAACATCATTGTCCTGGCAGCTTCCTGGATGGTTCGGTTCTTTCTCTCAACTACTCCATTCTGCTGTGGATTCCTAGGAGCAGACAACTGTCTCCTTATACCCTGCTTCTCACAAAAGTCAATGAACTCACCAGATGTAAATTCACCACCTCTATCAGACCTTAGACACTTCAGTTTTAATCTAGTTTGATTCTCTACCATAGCTTTGAAGATTTTGAACTTCTCAAGGGCTTCTAATTTCTCTTTTAGGAAGGTAACCCACATCATCCGGGAATGGTCATCAATTAGCAACATGAAATATCTATCACCTTGCAGACTCTTGATTCTTTTTGGACCACATAGATCAGTATGTACTAATTCCAACAATCCGGTAGAGGACTAATCTTTGCTTTTGAAAGAGACTCTGCTCTGTTTACCTAGCTGACATTCTTTGCACAAACTATTTGTAGGTTTCATCAATTTTGGAAGATCTCTTACAGCCTGAATATTGCTTATCTTGATGATGTTATCAAAATTTACATGACACATTCTTCTATGCCATAACCAACTCTGATCAACTTGAACAAACAGACAACTTTTATTTGATCCAACCAGATGAAAGATATTACCTTTTGTTTGAGCACCGGATGCAATTTCAGTTCCGGAGCTTATAAAGATTCTGCATTTTCCATTCTTGAACCGAAGATCATACCCTTTGTCCACTAACTGACCAACACTAAGAAGATTGTGCTTCAATCCTTCAACATATAGTACATTACCTATTTTGCTCCTTCCATCAAAGGAAATAGTTCCCCTACCTCTGATTCTGCCAGTAGAATTGTCACCAAACTTCACCATTCCTCCTTCATACCTTTCCAAATCTAAAAACTTATTCTTGTCTCTAGTCATATGGTGAGAGCATCCACTATCAATAACCCAATCATCCTTTTCTTCTACTTGAGTAGCCAAAGCTTTTTCCACAACCTTGTGATTGACAGATTCAAAGGATATTGAACCTTCTTCCTTTATGGCAATAAACACCCATTCATTTCCAGATTTGCTTCCTAGTTCTGATTCATCATCTGTTACTCCTTCATTGTCGTTTTCTTCATGAACATAATAGCAGTTCTTTTGAAACCTTTGTCTGTTAGTATTAGACCTTGCAGATCTTTCTGGACATCTTGAAGCAAAATGACCAATCTTATTGTAGTTGAAGCACTTAAAGGGTAGTTTTCCTTCATACTTACCGGATCCTCTTGGCAGTCTCTTTGCAATGAGGGCTTCAAGTTGAGCTGTTTTTGCTTCTTCTTCTTCCATGTCTCTTCTTGCTTGATCATACCATGACATCTTCCTTGAAGAGTTTTCTCCCGAATCAAATCTCTATTTGCCTTTCACGTAGGCACTGGCTTTGAAAGCAGATTCAGTCTTGGGAGGATCATCTCCAAACTTGGTCATTTCAAATGCAGCTATTTTGCCAACCAATTGTTCTCTTGTGACAGTTCTGTGGGCTCTGAATTCATCAATGGCAGCAACCTTGATTTTGTAGGCAGCAGGAAGGGATCCAAGGATTTTGCAAACAATCTCATTTTCATCTAGAGTTCCACCAACATTTCTAATTCCACATACCAGCTCATTCACTCTTAGTATAAAGGTAGTGATGTTTTCATCATCTCTCATCTTCAATCTTTCAAATTTCCCTTTCAGACTTTGCAACCTTGTACTCTTGACAAACTCATCTCCTTCATACAGAAGTTCCAGTTTAGTCAAGATCTCATATGCAGTTGGTAGGTCAATAACATTTGAGAGATTTGAGTCATTCAATGCGCTTAGAAGAGCTTCCTTGGTCTGCAGATTGTTTTCAGCATCTGTGATTTCATTCAGAGTTGTCGGACCACCTTGTAGAGGTACATATGGTTTTGAGACCATGGCCAAGTATGATTTTCCCATACATTCCAAGTGACATTTCATGCGACATTTCCAGAGAGTGAAGTTGGTTCCATCAAACTTTAGACTATCCTTCTTGTATGACGACATCCTGGATCTCCTCAAGCGGTTAAGCTCCTTTCAGAGGAACTTGGCTCTGATACCAATTGTTGGATCTAGGGCATACAACTGAGAGGGGGGGGTGAATTAGTTGTATAAAAACTTGCTTTTACTTTAAACACTTGATTCTTCTTTGTTAGTTAACATAGCATATCAATTAATCATCCATGAAAGCATAATGCATAAACACAAGAGCAGATAAACATCAACATATTGAACACCAAGATTTTGACATGGAAAACCCGGTTAAGGGAAAAACCATAGGGTGATTAACCCAAGGATTATTCTCTGTTAGAAGAATAAGAAAAAGAATGGCACTTGCCAATTAGGGCTCACTGCCCGAGCACATTGCTCACAAAGAGGCCCACTGCCTACAAGGAGACACACTGTCTACAAAGTGATAAGAATCACAATCTTGAACTGGAGAATGACATCTCTACCATGTTCGGATCAGTTCCATTTAAGCCCAAAAACCCCTGCTCTGCCTTTCGCACTTCTCTTCGCTATGCCACACTCATCCACTCAATCCACACTCCAAAATGAATTCACAAACACTTATTTATACAAGACATCAACTTAGGAACAATCATCTAAGTCGACAATCAACCATAAGGACATTCGTAAGATGATTAATACATCCGGTCGGCCACCACAAGAACATTCGTAGGATGAACAACTCATCCAGTCAGCTAGTCTGAACAAGAACTTCATCCGGAAGAATATCTTCAATTCCGGGCTCTACCACCAATGTGGATCAACAACACAACCTCAACACGATCCAAGAACCTTCACAAGCCTGCCTGAATGACCAGGTACATCCGCACTTCCTCTACTTACTGGAATCTCTTCTCTTCCTCATCTGGAACTTCAAGAACACAATCTGTCGCCACTGTCATAATGCAAAAGGTACTTCCAGACCTCCAAATAATGTACAACTCGAGATGACACATCACAAGGACATCCCAAACACTCCTTCCAATCTGCAGATTAGGCTAATACAATTCTGGACCTCACCGGACCTTTCTGTGATCCTCTGTCACCTCTGAACACTTGTCGGAACCGATTCCACATAGACAGCCACAACTTATTCAGATCTTCATGCGGACCTCTAAAATCTTAAATGAAGCATCTCAAGACTCATATCTACAAACCCTTTAATCCACATCCTCTGGTTCTCAACCTATACAATATATTTGCCTTCTTCTCATCACTGTTCTTTACTGTTCCTGACTGAGGCTAATTTTCTCAATATCCTCAGCACACAGCTCATCCAATCCTTCTTGTCAATGCAATATGAGTATGTTGACATCAATGACAACACTGGTTCACCTCATACTTGCAACACATAGATGTGGTGAAATTTAGGTGTTTACAAATAGATTCTTTCACTTAATTAGGAATTCAGAAATGGCCTAGTTTCACAATTGGTTCACTCATTTCTCTATGATTGCCTCAAGTTCTAAATAAATTTCCCTTCTTCATCTAACTCAGGTAATTCTAATTGGATTAGAAACTTGTTAACTATTACTTTCTTAAGACAAGAGGCATGACATATAGGATGAATTTTGGAAGAGGTTGGAAGTTCTAACTTATAAGCTACACTACTATTTTTGTGTAGAACCTTATAGGGACCATAAAATTTATTTGTATGGTGGAGAACACTAATATAAATAAGGAAGAGAAAGGCTCTTCCAAACCATCATAAGCTGTAATATTAAATTCATATTCTCATATTATAATTTTTAGAGGCCACCTCCTGAAGTGGTTTGATATTTTATTTATTTTTTCCTTTATTACCAAGAAATATCCTAACAAGTGGTATTGAACTAGTTATTCAAGCCAAAAATTTTATTTTCACTACAACTTACAAATCATTATGAATTTGACCATGTTTGCTTTAAGGTTTGAGTAATATGTCCATTGAAGATACAATAAACATTTTAGCTTACTATGACTATTTTTGAGTGAGTTATTGTGGTTTTATTACTGTTTCATGAATTTGCTCTATAGGCTACAATTTTTAGATTTTTTTTTAAATTTGTGGAAAGCTCAAGACAAAATAGGTAGGGTTAGTTCTTTATAGTTTCTAATTAGAGGAAAAATAAATTCCATAATCTACTAGGTAATGTTTGGTCAAAGGAGGGACATCAGATTGAGTTGTAGCTCATGTTTTGAATTTTAATGGTTACAACTTGCACTAGATACTACCCTCATCTACTTAATAAAAAACTAGAGTTAGGAAAACAAACACATTATAAGCCATGTCATATTTTAGATTAGATAGCTTTTCTATAACAAATTTTGAGTCTAGTGACTTTCTTTACTATACACCACCTAAAATTGAGGGAAAAATTGCACCAAGATGTGAAACAGTGGTAAATTTTATCAAGGATAATTTATTTAACCCATTTGCATTATATTTAAATAAGGATTTGAATAGGTTTAAACAAGAGCTATTATCAAATTTGAATTCCCAACCAAACCACCTTGGCGGGTACAACCCCAATAGACAAAATCAAGAAATAAGGAAACCTTTTCAAGGTCTAAAATTGAACCTACCCAAAATAGACATTGATAAGTTTGATGATACATATGTAACTTCATGAATAAGTCTCATGGAACAATATTTTGGCTTCATAATATACTAGAGAATGCAATGGTTGACATAGACTCACTATGTTTAGAATCTAAAACATATTAATGTTGGTGTAATTAAATATTTAATTACACTTTATTAAGTTTACTTAGGGCTACTTTTAGTCTTAGGTTATTCTTAAGTCATATTAGGGTTTTTCTCTAACTTGCAAATATAAAAGCAAGTTCTCACATGTAAGTCATTAATCCATTTCATTAATTCATCCTTATTGTGCAAATTATTCCTCTTTGCTTTTTTCTCTTGTGGAAGGTAAATCTTAGGTCTTGTAGGTGATCTTGGTGTTTCGAGTTTATCATAAACTTCAACATGGTATCAGAACGGATATGCAAGCCCCTTCTTAGATTTGGAGATTTCTTTTTGCAAGAGCTATTTGTTGGATGTGTTTTTGTGTAAAACAGAGTATTCCATTAGATTCAGAGTAGTTGAAATAGTCAAATTAGCCTTTTATTTGGCTTGAATTGAGCTTCGTAGGCCAAATCTTCAAGGGTTTCAGCATGTTTTTTTCCAGATCTAGAGGGTACTTGCAATTTTGGAGCATTTTCAGCCCAAAAGGACCTCACCATTGCATTTAGAATGCCCAAAAACCTTAAGATTGACTATCAAATCATCAAAGTCGGCCTTGGGCTCATCTGGGGCAAATTGTTTTGCCAGTGAAGCCGTATGGCCTCCTAGCACGCAAACCAAGGTGACTGTAAAAAAATTATTATTTTTTCTATATTGTAAAAGTTTATTTTTCAAAAAAATTAATTGAAAAAAAAATTCAAAAAAGCAATTTTTTTTACAATAAAAAAATTAAAAAATAAACAATTTTGGGTACCTGTGTAGTATCATACTACCTTGCGACACAGGTTACCGCAAAGTACTCGAGGGTACCTACGGGTACCCTAGGGCCCTGCACCCCTTTGGGGCTGCAGTCCCAAGGGGCCTGTGGACCCCTTTTGTGTTTTTTTTAAATGAAAAAAAATACATGTAATAATTCAAACTGTTGTACCCACGTACCTGCCTCGGGTTTTGTGCCTAGTTTGGCCCAATGCCAAATTTGACACTTATTTTGGCGGCTCACCATTTTTAGTTGGGGTTTTGGCACTTTGCCAGATTTAGCTATGACTCCAGATTTGGCTGGAGGTCTCTACATTTAGCGGCAACTCTATATTTGGCGGAGGTTTGTTTTTCCCAAATTCACCCCTCACCATTGGCAGTTTCTCTTTTGCAACTAATTTTCAAATGGTGATATCTTGGCCATACGAAGGTATATTTCAATGCAATTTTTTTGAAAAAGGGTAGAATTTCCTGATCTTCACATTGGTGCAGATGGTTTTTAGTTTGAGCATCTAGTGTTTTCCATATTTTTGTTTTTTCAATGCTATTGCTGTGCAGTTCTCGTTTTGGGAACTTCGACATGCCATATCTTAGGCGTACGGACTCCTTTTTGGATCCCATTTTTTTTAAAGTGCATGATTTTCCATGTACTTCTCTATGGTACTATTAGTTTCCTTTCATTCTATAGTAGAAATGTATTTTTAGCATGTGATGTTTTGTGGACATCATACACTCCTGTTGTAAGCTCTAGCTAAGTTGTAAACACATTGAAACTTGTCAAAAAATCAATTGTAAGCACTAGCTAAGTTGTAAACACACTGAAACTTGTCAGAAAATCAGTGTTATCTGTCATATCTTGCTAGACACATTTTGATTTACATCAGTTCATATCTCAGATCAAGAGCCTATGGTTAATGATCCTGAATCTTGCATCAGATTCTCATTAGGTCACATCTCAGTTTGATGGCCATTCATTATGGTCAATGTTCCTGAATTTTCATGGTACTTGTTCTTATGGATCAGTTTTAGTCACATATCAGCATCGGCAGTTGCAGCTTCTTCATCTACTTTCTAGAGTTTGTTCACACTTCTAGGGGGTCATCAGACTTTCTCTCTTCTTCCTCTCTTATGGGGGGCATTCATGATTGTACTTTTGTGATGGATTCAGTTCTTGGGGGGTCTTAGTGTTAGTCCTTCTTCCATCACATGCTCATGTACTTGTTGTATTTTCTCTCTTTTGGAGAGGAGTTTTTTCCCATTGGGTTTTTCTCCTTTTCTCTTGTTGTTCATGGGTACCTAACATGGCCTTGTAGTCAGGACCCATTCTTGCATTAGTTGCATGGTTTTCTTTTCTCCCTAAGATGCACTTATGGGGGGTGTTGGTGTAATTAAATATTTAATTACACTTTATTAAGTTTACTTAGGGCTAATTTTTAGTCTTAGGTTATTCTTAAGCCATATTAAGGTTTTTCTCTAACTTGCAGATATAAAAGCTAGTTCTCACATGTAATTCATTAATCCATTTCATTAATTCATCCTTATTGTGCACATTATTCCTCTTTCTTTTTTCTCTTGTGGAAGGTAAATCTTAGGTTTTGCTAGTGATCCTGTGTTTCAAGTTTATCATAAACTTCAACAATTCATGTTACCAATGGATGATGAGTGACAAGAAAGGGTAGGTACTTAGTTAGATAGAATTTACTAATGAACTAACAACTTAATATGATCAACCATGGAAGGGAAGCTATTTCATCTAATTAGAAAATTTAATATAAATAAAAGAAGGGGTTTCTGCTATAGTTTCACTTATTAGAAATGCTGGCCTTTGTGGACCACAGACATTCTTGTTGTACCTCAATGTCCAAGTATAAAAAGTCATTCACATTACATACTAGTGATAGTGGTAGTTTCTAGTGCCAGTGCTTTTGTGGTATGGTTATTAGCATTGTTCTTCTTGTGGAAATGCAAATCTGAAATTGTTGATCTCCCATGAGATATTATGCAAAAGCTGGAGCACTTGAAAATTTCTTATGAAGATCTTTCTAATGCAACTGATGGATTTGATGAGAGTAAGTTGGTTGGAGTGGTCAACTTTGGATCAGTCTACAGATGGGATTTGCGAGATGGTAGAGTAGTTGTTGTGAAGGTTCTTAATTTGCACAATGAAGAAGCTCAAAAGAGTTTGATGCTGAATGTAAAGTGTTAAAGAAGGGTTCGACACTGCAATCTCATCAGGATCTTAACTTCATGTTCAATCCCTAGGTTCAAAGCTTTAGTTTTTGAATTTATGTCGAATGGAAGCTTAGAGAAACATTTGTATCCTAAACAAGATGAATTGGGATTGAAAAGATGACTAGACATTGCCATTGACATAGCAGATGCCATGGACTATCTCCATTACAACTCTTCTGTCCAAGTAGTCCACTGCAATTTAAAACCTGAGAATGTCCTTTTGGACAAAGACCTGACAGGCCATGTAACAGATTTTGGAATTGTCAAGTTAACATCAGGTAGACAATCGATGAGCTCTCTTACTTCAACACTTTCCATCAAAGGGTCAGCGGGTTACATTGCCCCAGGTATGCCTTTAGATTTCTCATCCTTATTTCAGTATTTTTTTTATGGATTACTAGAGCCACATGTGATCTCACTATTGATTTTCATCAAGCAGAGTATGGACTTGGGGGCAGAGTAACTATAGAGGGAGATGTCTACAACTATGGCATTTTGTTGTTGGAAATACTAACAAGAAAGAGACCAACAGATGACATGTTTGTAGGAGGTCTTAACTTACACAAGTGGGTAAGCTCATCCTTCCCTAACAACCTGGTAGATATACTTGACAAAAGCTTACTGTGGGATATTGTTGGAATGAAGAAGGGCATGGAAGAAGTAGAGGACTTGTACAAGCGATGTTATGCCTCCTTATTTGGTATTGGTTTGGCTTTCTCAAAAGATTTGGTAGAAGAAAGACCAATCATGAAAGATATTGTGAGGCTGTTGGAGAGTATGAGAGACAGTTTGATAGGGAGTAGTGGAGCTTCACTCAGATTATGACCAAGTGTATCTTATTTGGTCACCAATCCTCTCCTTGGAGCAACAAGAACTGACAAAAAATATTCTTGTTAGTAGTGAAAGTTCTACATATTAATTTCTTGCCAAGACTGCAATAGAATCATTTGAAAAGTAATATGGATGAGAATATCCTATTTACATTTTGTCATAGGAACTAGGATGCCTTTGTCATCCCTAGGTGGTAGTTCTGTAGCTATTTTTCTTTGTCATCTTTGTTCTATTCTATTGAGATTCTTTAGAAGTAAGGAAGTAGTAATGTAATCAATCTCTATTCAAAGTTCATAGGCGATGTTTGTGATGATAAATTCTTTAATCCAGTTCTCTATATTGAGTCAATTATATTGAAAAATTGGTGATTTCTATTGGATTGGTATTGAGTCTTGACAGACCAGTAATTCTAAGACCTTGAGCTTTCTATAACATTTGGGATGCTCCTAGCCCTACTCATAGGTACTAGGAAATCTCAAATATTTTAATTTATGATTATTCTTCTAATTTTGCTTTATTGTATTGTGACATATTTTTTATCCTCTAGAATTTGGAAATTTATTAAAAAGGGACTGTAAGAAAACAAAAGCCCAAACCAAGTCTATTTAAAATGGAAACACACTATCCAAGAGTTAAGGTCACTTTCTTTACATAAGTTCCCAAGAACTCCTAATCCTCATTTAAGGGCAATTTCAAAGATTCTGGATATCACCAAACCTGAATAACCCATTCAAAGCACCAAATCATTTCATGTACTAGAGTAGGCTTATGTTTGGGTGCAATGAAGATTCATGTGGTCCACTCCAAAATGTATATTTATTACATTTAGAGTTGTAACCTACACCACAACGGGGTGGAAGTGAGAGCTCTCATTTTCAATGTAAATAAAAACTAGTATATATATATATATATATAAACTAGTATATATATATATATATATATATATATATATATATATATATATATATATATATATATTACGTTTAGAGTTGTAACCTACACCTCAACAGACAAATAGTGGTGAAGCTGGCATTTCTAATTTCTTAAATACATGATATTTCCACAGTCCATCTTGAATGATAACTGATTGCTTTTGGACATAAACTGTGTAGAGCTTTTTTAGCATCAACATTTCGGATCACACTCCGTGATCCATCATCAGGAAGAGGATGAAAATGATACCAAATTTCTAATTTCATTCTTGGCATTTTTAATCTAAAGATTCACAACTACAAAGAGAATCAAATGCCTTTAGCATTGCTTGAGCAATCTGAATAAATCTAGACGAAGTAGGAGGGAGGTTCAGGTATGTATGTCCGCAAGCAAAAAATTTCCAAATCTAGGCAGAGACTACAAAGGAGGGGGCGGCCAACTATAATGGAGGTCTAGCCCCTTTGTAAGGTCATGGCCAAATCTATTTGCTACTTTAATTTTCTATTTTTTTTTTCCTTGTTTTATTCAACTAATACAAATTTAACAGAATCCCTGTAATGAATTTATTTTTCCTGTGACAGAGGTATACTCAAAGCCACACTGAAGCCATTTTGTGAGAAGGAAGAGTTTTTTAAAATGGTAGTTTACACTTGCAGAGAATGCGAGGATGAGGTGTTTGAGATTTTACTAGGGTTTACAACAGCTATAGGAGATAGAAAGATAATAATTTCAAGAGATTCTCGAGTTTCTTTTCTCTCAACGTTGCTTCCAATCATGGCAAAATTGAGCAATAATGGCCGATATGATAAACTTCGTGATAATTCCAAAAGGACCCAACTTGATGATGCAGTGCTTAATGAGGTTGAGAACCTCCCTCTGGTGGACAAACAACATATTTGCATAGCATGGGTAGAGGTTTATGTTGATTTTTTGTAGCTTGGAAGGTGGGCCCGTGTGGAGGGTGGAAGTTGCTTAAGGGCAACTCGAGTTGGATATTTAGCAACAACATGATTTCTTTTTTATTAATAGAATATTTCTTGAGTTGCGAGGTGGAGATAACACCAAGAGTGATTTTATGTGTAAGGAAAGTTTCTTTTGTCTTGCAAGGAAAGTTTCTTTTCTCTTGCATCAGCAGGGCTATATATGTAAGATTGCTGTAGCAACATTGTATTGTATTATGTGTGGAAAGGTTGCTGTTGAGGCTGAATAGAAGATCCAACATTTGCAGGTTTTTCCCCAAATTGGGGTTTCCTGGTTATATCTGTGTTCTTGTCTCTTTGTGTATGGCTTCTTGTTATTTTTTGCTTCCGCTGTTATTTGCTGTTATTTAACCCAGAGTATTAATTGCTATAAATCAGATAGAGGTTCTATTCTGTGAATTTATTGTGCAATTAATCTGTAGCTGGGTTATACAAAAATTAACATGGTATCAGAGCACTAAACTCTGAATATGAAGCCAAGATTTGTGACGCAGATTTTAAAGAAAAAAAAATTCAGATTTTCGTCTCCAGTTTCTTTTGTGGCTATGGCAACCAGTGTTCGATATGAGGATAGGCTTGAGGGTGCATCTAACTTTTTACAGTGGAAGGTTTGGATTACTTCTGTTCTCAAGGAGAATAGGCTGTGGATCTATGCTAGTACAAAAGTGACACCACCAACAAATGATCCTGTTGCCCTAGATTCGCATGAAGCCAAGGAGGCCAAGGCTCAGAGGATTATCCTAGACGGGGTAAGAGATCATCTAATTCCTCATCTGTCGGGGAAAGACACCGCCAAGGAGATGTGGGATTCACTCACAAAACTTTTTCAGAGTGACTATCAGAGTCGTAAGATGATGTTGAAGGACAAATTACATAACACCAAGATGTCTAAAGGTGAGAGTGTGACCTCATACTTGTCCAAGCTGACACAGGTCAGGGATGAGCTGGCTATTGTTGGAGAGACGATTGCTGAAGATGAGTTGGTGCGTATAGCCTTGAACAGTTTTTTGAAGCACTGGGAAGTGTTTGTCAAGTGTATTGTTGGCAGAGATCAACTACCTAATTGGGCGAGTCTTTGGGATGATTTCGTTCAGGAAGAGATCCGTGAAGGTGCTCATCGAGGAGATCAGACAAAGAAGGGTCAAGACGAAGAAAATCTTGCTCTTGCAAGCAAGGGAAAGCAAAAGTCCAATAAATGGCAAATGGAAGGTTCTTCCAAGAATGGGAAGAAGAAAGATTTGAGCAAGATAAAATGTTTTTGCTGCCACCAAATGGGTCACTATGCCATTCAATGTCTGAATAAGAAAAATAAGGACAAGCAGAAGAAGCAAGTTGCTGTCACAGCAGAGGTGGATGAGTTTGCATCATGATTTGAGAATGAGTTTTCACTCATTGCCTATCTCTCAAGTTCAATTGCCAATAGGGTGTGGTATATTGACAGTGGGGCTTCTTGCTACATGATGGGAGTCAGAGAATGCTTCACCAAGTTGGAGGAGAAGAAGCTAGATTTCTATATTGAGCTTGGAGACAATGCCAAGTACCATGCAACTGGTATTGGTACTGTCAAGTTTCAGAGGGAGTCTGACAAACCCTTGTTGGTGGAGGATGTGTTGTATGTCCCTGGCATGAAAAAGAACTTAATCTTAGTTTCTACCTTGGAGGACAAGGGTTACATCATAACCTTTGAAAGGGGCAAAGTCTATATTCGTCCCAAGGATTCCAAGGTTACAAAAGTGATTGGAGTCAGGCATGGAAGCTTGTTTCGGTTACAGTTTGAGCTAGCACATGCGTTGGTAAGCAATTGTAAAGGGCTAGGAGAATTATGGCATAGGAGGATGGCTCATCTTCACCATGGAGCACTTAATGTGCTCAAGGAAATAGTGACGGGGCTGCCTGAGATGAAGACAGAAAACCATGAAGTGTGCAGGGGTTGTGCTCTTGGGAAATATGCCAAGACTAGTTTTCCAAGTAGTAACACTAGATCCAAAGGGATTTTGGATCTTGTACACTCAAATGTGTGTGGGCCCATGTCAATAGCATCCTTGAATGGGTATGACTATTATGTTACTTTCATTGATGACTTCTCCAGGAAGACGTGGATATATTTTTTGAAGAAAAAAGATGAGGTCTTCAGTAGGTTCAAGGAGTTTAAGGCTCTTGTGGAGAATCAAACAAGGAGGAAGATCAAGATACTGAGGTCTGATAATGGAGGCGAGTATACCTTGAATGCCTTCAAAGATTTCTGTACTTAGGAAGGTATCAAGAAAGAGTTGACAGTTTCGTACAACACTCAGCAGAATGGGGTTGCTGAACAGAAAAATAGGGCTATAGTTGGAGCAGCCAAGGCCATGCTTCATGATTAGGATCTACCTTGGTTCTTATGGGTAGAAGCTTGCAATATAGCTGTGTATTTGCAGAATAGGAGCCCTCACAAAGTGTTGGGCAAATTAACTCTAGAAGAGGTGTTCACTAGTAAGAACCCAGATTTGGGGCACATTCGCATCTTTGGATGCCTTGTGTATTGTCACATTCCTGTGGAGAATAGAACCAAATTGGAACCAACTGCAGAGAAGGGTATCCTTGTTAGGTATAGTGAAACTTCTAAGGCCTATCGAGTTTACATTCCTGCTCTCAAGAAAACAGTAGTTCACAGAGATGTGAAGTTTGAGGAAGAGAGGGCTCTTCAAAAGTCTAGCAGTTTGATGAATGAGGAGAAGTAATCACCTATAGTTGAGGCAGAACAAATCCCTCAAACTTCAATCCTGCAAGCTAGAGAGCAGAGCAAGCAGGCTGAGCAAGTTGATCAGAAAGAGGAACAAATAATTCCTCAGCCTCAGATTCCTATTACTGAGAAGAAGAGAAACAGAGCGGTTGAGCAGACACTGAGAGAGGCCTAGGAGTATGTTGGTGACCCACAGAATTCAGTCAGACAGAGGAAAGCTCTCAAACATTATTCTGATTATGTGGCACTTATGAGTGAATTAATTGAAGAGGAGCCTTCCAGCTTTCAGGAAGCATCCAAGCACCAAGTATGGAGGGATGCCATGGTGGACGAGTATTCTTCCATCATGAAGAATAGCATGTGGGAGGTAGTACCTCAGCTAGAAGGTAAGTCTGTGGTGGGCTCGAGATGGTTGTATAAGATTAAGCATGCTGCAGATGGTAGTGTGGAAAAATTCAAAGCCTAGTTTGTGGCTAAGGGATTTTCTCAGAAGGAAGGAGTCGACTACGATGAGACTTTTGCTCTAGTAGCCAGGTACTCATCCATAAGAGCTATCATTTCTATAGCAACACAGATGGGTTGGAGGATTCACCAGATGGATGTAAAGACGACCTTCCTCAACGGAGAGATTGAGGAAGAGATTTACATAGAATAGCCAGAAGGATTTGAAGCACATGGGAGGGATTCTCATGTATGCAGGTTGAGAAGAGCACTGTATGGGCTCAAGCAGGCTCCTAGGGCATGGTATTCACGTATTGATAGTTACTTGCAGAGTGTGGGCTTCATCAAGAGTGAGGTAGATCCGAACTTGTACTATGTTCAGGTGAAGGATGAACTTCTCATATTGGTGTTGTATGTTGATGACCTATTTCTCACAGGGTCAGAGGAGCTCATAGCCCACTGCAAGTAGGATCTTGCAGGAGAGTTTGAGCTGAAGGACTTGGGGTTGATGCACTACTTCAGGGATAAGTTGGGTGTTGTGCAGAACACCTTCCTCGCTAAGACGGAGTGTTGATTTTTTGTAGCTTGGAAGGTGGGCCCGTGTGGAGGGTGGAAGTTGCTTAAGGGCAACTCGAGTTGGATATTTAGCAACAACATGATTTCTTTTTTATTAATAGAATGTTTCTTGAGTTGCGAGGTGGAGATAACACCAAGATTTTCTTTTGTCTTGCAAGGAAAGTTTCTTTTGTCTTGCAAGGAAAGTTTCTTTTGTCTTGCAAAGAAAGTTTCTTTTCTCTTGCATCAGCAGGGCTATATATGTAAGATTGCTATAGCAACATTTTATTGTATTATGTGTGGAAAGGTTGCTATTAAGGTTGAATAGAAGATCCAACATTTACAGGTTTTTCCCCAAATTGGGGTTTCCTGGTTATATCTGTGTTCTTGTCTCTTTGTGTATGGCTTCTTGTTATTTTTTGCTTCCACTGTTATTTGCTATTATTTAATCCAGAGTATTAATTGTTATAAATCAGATAGAGGTTCTATTCTGTGAATTTATTGTGTAATTAATCTGTAGCTGGGTTATACAAAAATTAACAGTTTACAAATTGAATTGCATAGACACAACTATGCCATTTATTTTGTCTATGCAAACGATGGTTGGTACAAATCCACAGCAAAGTAGTAGTATGCTGTGTTATTAAATCTTGAATAATCTTTTTAGTTCTACTTATTTGTTTTCATTGTAGATATTTGGGGTCCAATGTATAAGCATGTTTGCAATTGGGCATTGGACTATAGCTAGGGTTTTAGCTATGGTAGTTTTTGAAGTTGTCTACCATGTTTCATCTAACTTGGTCGCTTCTTTTACTTCGCTTATACATGAGATAACAGAAGTATCTGTGTTGTGCCTTTCCACATGGTCTACGACCATTATCAATGGCTAACAACTGGGGCTCAATTCTCAGTTATTGTGCATTCTAGGGTTTGTTTATTGGTGAAGGTTAAATCATTGTAGTGCTTTTCCTTTTCAGAAAATTATATCTACTAAAAAATATATTTATGTAAAGAGTAGTTGATTTAGTGCATTATGAGCTCTAGATGTTACTATAAATCGATGAAACTTTATAGGCAAGTCTTGAAAATTTTGGCAAGTTTTCCTAATTTTGTTTTAGTTGAACATTTGGTGATTGATATTTTTATCTATTTTTCTAGTTTGTTTTTTCTATTTTTTTTGGGGATAAATTCATAAGAATATGTGGCTTTTAAGAATCAAGGTAAATTTATAATAAATCTTTTTTAAACAGTGAAAACTACTCATTTCATTATGGCCAGTAATTTTACTTCATTTATAAATTATTTAGACAAATACAACTCTAATCCAAAATAAAGAATATATAAACTAACAATCTTATCTAAACTTTACAAATAAATGTAAATAAAAAAAATACTAAAATCAAATTATATCACTAACTTTTATTAAAAATATTCATATATGTCAATGGGCCCTTGGTCTATTGATGAAGTTGAATGGTTTGAATGAGCCCACCAAGGATCAAGTCTTGCTAAGTACAAGGTCCCAACGCCATAAGAGATCGACCTAAGACCTAGGCTCCCATATAGATAACTAAATGATTTTTTGGGTTTGATATAAGCCTTACCAAACAAAACAATTTTGAATTCCAAGATGATTTTGAATGATTTATTGTTTTTATGCATTAATAAAATGTACACGATGCTCCCCTTAATCAAACTTCAAAAATTATCTTAATGTTGGTTACAAGTTATGATATGAGTTCCACACTAGAGTTTTAGCCCATTGTCAAAATAACTAACAAAATATTACACTTAGCATAGATTTTTCTAAAGATAGATATGCTAACTCTAATGCTAATGCTAACCCTAATTCTAACCCTAACCCTAATTCTAATCCTAACTCTAAACCTAACCCTAATTCTAGTCCTAACTCTAATCCTAACCCTAATTCTAATTCTAACCCTAACTCTAATTCTAATTGCAATCCTAAACCTAACCCTAATCTTAACTCTAATTCTAACCCTAATTCAAACCCTAATTTTAACCCTAACCGTAACCCTAATTAGAATTAGGGTAAGGGTTAACATATATATCTTTTCAAAAATCTATGCTAAGTATAATCTTTCATTAGTTATAAGTGGAATAGGGTTAGGGTTAGAATTAGGGTAAGGTTTAGCACATTAGGGTTAGGGTTATAGTTAGAATTAGGGTTAGGGTTAGGATTAGAATTAGGGTTAGGGTTAGCATTACAGTTAGCTTATCTATCTTTAGAAAAAATTATGCTATGCTTAATCTTTTGTTAGTTATAAGTAGAATAGGGTTAGGGTTAGGATATCTATCTTTAGACAAATCTATGTTGTATAATCTTTCATTAGTTATAAGTGGAATAGGGTTAGGGTTAGAAATAGGGTCAGGGTAATGGTTAAAGTTAGAATTAGGGTTAGTTTTAGCATATCTATCTTTAGAAAAATCTATGTTAAATGTAATCTTTCATCAGTTATAAGTAGAATAGGATTAGGGTTAGAATTAGGGTAAGGGTTAGCATTAGAGTTAGAATTAGGAATAGGGTTAGAGTGAGAATTAGGGTTAGAATAAGAATTCAAATTATGGTTAGATTTAGAATTAGGGTTAGCTTATCTATCTTGAGAAAAATCTATGCTAAGTGTAATCTTTCATTAGTTATAAGTGGAATAGGGTTAGAGTTAGAATTAGAGTAAGGGTTCACATTAGAGTAAGCATATTAGGGTTGGGTTAGAATTAGAGTTAAGTTTAGATTTAGGGTTAGGGTTACGGTTATCATATCTATCTTTAGAAAAATCTACATGCTAAGTGTAATCTTTTGTCATCCGTAAGTGGAATAGGGTTAGGGTTAGCATTAGCATTAGCATATTAGGGTTAGGGTTAGAGTTAAGGTTAGGGTAACAATTAGGGTTAGAGTAAGAGTTGGGGTTGGGGTTAGAATTAGAGTTAGGGTTAGGGTTAGAACTAAAGTTAGGTTTAGAATTAGGATTAGGGTTAGGGATGTTAGAATTTGAAAAGATTATTAACCCAGAAAACTAGTGCAAATGAATAGATATTTAAACTATGAATGCAAATGATACATAATCAAAATATCAACACAGAGTTAGTCTCCAAGAGAGGAATGCAAATGCTATAAGTAAAATAGCATTAAGAGGATGCAAAAATAAAAGATACTAAATACAAGCCAGGTAGCATGCTTATATAGACCAGGGAGAGGGAGGAGGTGGCAACACCGACCAATTAGGAGCAACCATCTATCAGACTAAAGATAGCAAAGTATCTTCCCAAGATAGCTAATGGATGGTCACATGTAGGAAGGTGACACCTCATAATCCTCTCACCTAATAAGACATGCTTTATTAACCTAAGTGAGATTAATAGAAGTGTAGGAAAAACCTAGGAATATAGGGAAAAATAAATAACCCAACTAGGAAATAAAAACCTACACTAACACCCCCCCATAAGCAAAGCTTAGGTGGATGTAGAAATGGGTCTTGGTAAATCAAGCCTGATGTGGTACCCATGTACATAAAATTCCTCCCCAAAGAGAGAGAAAAGCCCCCCCAAAATAAAGAGAGAAGAGACCCCCCTAAAAGTAGAGAGTCATGACTCCGAGTGAGAGGTAGAAGCCCCCCTAGAAGATGAAGCATCTCGCAACCCCAGCAAAGCTCCCAAATGAAGGAACTTGCTCTCAGTGAAAAGTTTGGTGAAGATATTAGCAACCTGCTTGGAAGTCAAATAGTAGCAAAGGTCGATGACGTGGCCATGGATGAGCTCTCAGATGTAGTGCATTTGGACCTCTATGTGTTTGGTCCGGTGATGATGGACTAGATTCTATGAAATCTGAATGGCACTCTGGTTGTCACAAAATATGATTGATGGCTATCTGATCTATTGCAAGTATGGGCCTAACCAGTGTTCTCATTGATGTCAACATACTCCTATTGCATTAGTGTCAAGGATTGGTAGAGCTGTATGCTGAGGATATTGAGAAAATTAGTCCTATCAAGAATAGAGAAGAATAGTGAAGACAGTGATGTAAAGATCCCAGCTAAGATGAAGGTCAGAGGATGCACATTAAATGGTTTGTAGATATGTGTCTTAAGATGGTCCAGTAAAGTTTTGAGAGGTCTGCGTGAAGATCTGAAGAAGTTATGGCCACTTGAGTAAAATCAGTTCTGGCAGTTGTCAGAGGTGACAGAGTGACACAAATAGGTCCGGTGAGCTCCAGAAATGCAATATCTTGTTCTGCAGATTTGGTGGAGTGTTTAGGAAGTCAATGTGAATTGACAACTCAATTAGTTCATGGTCTAGAGGTCCGCAAGTATCTATTCCAGTTGACAATGATGACAGACTGTGTTCTTGAGGTTCCAGATGAATGAGAGAAAGATTTCAGTAAGTAGAAGGTTAAATCATTGTAGTGCTTTTCCTTTTCAGAAAATTATATCTACTAAAAATTATATGTATGTAAAGAGTAGTTTATTTAGTACATTATGGGCTCTAGATGTTACTATAAATCGATGAAACTTTACAGGTAAGTCTTGAAAATTTTGGCAAGTTTTCCTAATTTTGTTTTAGTTGAACATTTGGTGATGGATATTTTTATCTATTTTTCTAGTTTGTTTTTTCTATTTTTTTGGGGGATAAATTCATAAGAATATGTGGCTTTTAAGAATCAAGGTAAATTTATAATAAATCTTTTTTAAACAGTGAAAACTACTCATTTCATTATGGCCAGTAATTTTACTTCATTTATAAATTATTTAGACAAATACAAATCTAATCCAAAATAAAGAATATATAAACTAACAATCTTATCTAAACTTTACAAATAAATGCAAATAAAAACAATACTAAAATCAAATTATATCACTAACTTTTATTAAAAAATAAATTCATATATGTCAATGGGCCCTTGGTCTATTGATGAAGTTGAATGGTTTGAATGAGCCAACCAAGGATCAAGTCTTGCTAAGTGCAAGGCCCCAACGCCATAAGAGATCGACCTAAGACTTAGGCTCCCATATAGATAACTAAATGATTTTTTGGGTTTGATATAAGCCTTACCAAACAAAACAATTTTGAATTCCAAGATGATTTTGAATGATTTATTATTTTTATCCATTAAGAAAATGTACACGATGCTCCCCTTAATCAAACTTAAAAAATTATCTTAATGTTGGTTACAAGTTATGATATGAGTTCCACGCTAGAGTTTTAGCCCATTGTTAAAATAACTAACAAAATATTACACTTAGCGTAGATTTTTCTAAAGATAGATATGCTAACTCTAATGCTAATGCTAACCCTAATTCTAACCCTAACCCTAATTCTAATCCTAACTCTAAACCTAACCCTAATTCTAATCCTAACTCTAATCCTAACGCTAATTCTAATTCTAACCCTAACTCTAAATCTAATTGCAATCCTAATCCTTTAACCCTAATCCTAACTCTAATTCTAACCCTAATTCAAACCCCAATTTTAACCCTAACCATAACCCTAATTAGAATTAGGGTTAGGGTTAACATATATATCTTTTCAAAAATCTATGCTAAGTATAATCTTTCATTAGTTATAAGTGGAATAGGGTTAGGGTTAGAATTAGGGTAAGGGTTAGCACATTAGGGTTAGGGTTATAGTTAGAATTAGGGTTAGGGTTAGGATTAGAATTAGGGTTAGGGTTAGCATTATAGTTAGCTTATCTATCTTTAGAAAACATTAAGCTATGCTTAATATTTTGTTAGTTATAAGTATAATAGGGTTAGGGTTAGGATATCTATTTTTAGACAAATCTATGTTGTATAATCTTTCATTAGTTATAAGTGGAATAGGGTTAGGGTTAGAAATAGGGTCAGGGTAATGGTTAAGGTTAGAATTAGGGTTAGTGTTAGCATATCTATCTTTAGAAAAATCTATGTTAAATGTAATCTTTCATCAGTTATAAGTAGAATAGGATTAGGGTTAGAATTAGGGTAAGGGTTAGCATTAGAGTTAGAATTAGGAATAAGGTTAGAGTGAGAATTAGGGTTAGAATAAGAATTAGAATTATGGTTAGATTTAGAATTAGGGTTAGCTTATCTATCTTGAGAAAAATCTATGCTAAGTGTAATCTTTCATTAGTTATAAGTGGAATAGGGTTAGAGTTAGAATTAGAGTAAGGGTTCACATTAGAGTAAGCATATTAGGGTTGGGTTAGAATTAGAGTTAAGTTTAGATTTAGGGTTAGGGTTAGGGTTACCATATCTATCTTTAGAAAAATCTACATGCTAAGTGTAATCTTTTGTTATTCATAAGTGGAATAGGGTTAGGGTTAGCATTAGCATTAGCATATTAGGGTTAGGGTTAGAGTTAAGGTTAGGGTAACAATTAGGGTTAGAGTAAGAGTTGGGGTTGGGGTTAGAATTAGAGTTAGGGTTAGGGTTAGAACTAAAGTTAGGTTTAGAATTAGGATTAGGCCTAGGGTTGTTAGAATCTAAAAAGATTATTAACCCAAAAAACCAGTGCAAACGAATAGATATTTAAACTATGAATGCAAATGATACATAATCAAAATAGCAACATAGAGTCAGTCTCCAAGAGAGGAATACAAATGCTAGAATTAAAATAGCATTAAGAGGATGTAAAAACAAAAGATACTAAATACAAGCTAGGTAGCATGCTTATATAGACCAGGGAGAGGGAGGAGGTGGCAACACCGACCAATTAGGAGCAACCATCTATCAGACTAAAGATAGCAAAGTATCTTCCCAAGATAGCTAATGGATGGTCACATGTAGGAAGGTGACACCTCATAATCCTCTCACCTAATAAGACATGCTTTATTAACCTAAGCAAGATTAATAGAAGTGTAGGAAAAACCTAGGAATATAGGGAAAAATAAATAACCCAACTAGGAAATAAAAACCTACACTAACACCCCCCCATAAGCAAAGCTTAGGTGGATGTAGAAATGGGTCTTGGTAAATCAAGCCTGATGAGGTACCCATGTACATAAAATTCCTCCCCAAAGAGAGAGAAAAGCCCCCCCAAAATAGAGAGAGAAGAGACCCCCTAAAAGTAGAGAGAGTCATGACTCCGAGTGAGAGGAAGAACCCCCCCAGAAGATGAAGCATTCCGCAACCCCAGCAAAGCTCACAAATGAAGGAACTTACTCTCAGTAAAAAGTTTGGTGAAGATATCAGCAACCTGCTTGGAAGTCAGACAATAGCGAAGGTCAATGACGTGGCCATGGATGAGCTCTCGGATGTAATGCATGTGGAACTCTATGTGTTTGGTCCTGTGATGATGGACCAAATTCTATGAGATTTGAATGGCACTCTGGTTGTCAAAAAATATGATTGATGGCCGTCTGATCTGTTGCAAGTATGGTCCTAACCAGTGTTGTCATTGATGTCAACTTACTCCTGTTGCATTAATGTCAAGGATTGGATGAGCTATATACTGAGGATATTGAGAAAATTAGTCCTATCAGGAACAGAGAAGAACAGTGAAGACAGTGACGTAGAGATCCTAGCTAAGTTGAAGGTCAGAGGATATGCATTAAAGGGTTTGTAGATATGTGTCTTAAGATGATCCAGTAATGTTTTGAGAGGTTTGCAGGAAGATCTGAAGAAGTTATGGCCACTTGAGTAAAATTAGTTCTGACAGTTGTTCAGAGGTGACAGAGTGACACGAATAGGTCCGGTGAGCTCCGAAAATGCAATATTTTGTTCTGTAGATTTGGTGGAGTGTTTAGGAAGTCAATGTGAATTGAAAACTCAATTGGTTCATGGTCTAGAGGTTCAAAAGCATCTATTCCAGTATGACAGTGATGACAAACTATGTTCTTGAGGTTCCAGATGAAGGAGAGAAAGATTTTAGTAAGTAGAAGTAGTGTGGATGCTCTTGGTGATTCAGGCAAGCTTGTGGAGGTCTTTGGATTGTGTCCAGTTCATGTTGGTGGTCCGCATTGAAGATTGAGCTCGTAATTGAAGAATTACTTCCGGATGATGATGTTCTTCCTAAGTTTGGCCGACTGGATGAGTTACACATCCTGCGGATGATCTTGAAGATGTTTTATGAAGAATGGCGTGTTTCTAAAGGAAGATTGAAGTCTCAGATCTGTGTGCCCGATAGTGTATTAATCCGTGTGAAGTCTTTTTGTAATTAGTCATGTTGTATTTATATATTTGCTCTATAATGTATGCCGACTTGGATGATTATCCCAAAGTCAAATTTCTTGTATAAACAAGAAGTTGTGAAGTCATTTGAAAGGAATCTTGGCGAAGATGAGAGTGTGGTAGAGAGGATAAGTGTGAAAAGTAGAGCAGAAGTATTGGGCTTAAATGGAATTGACTCAAGCATGGTGAAGATGCTATTCTTCAGTTCAAGTATGTAATATTTATTATTCTGTAGACAGTGTGTCTCCTGTAGGCAGTGGGCCTCTTGTGAGTAGTGTGCTCGGGCAGTGAGCCCTAATTGGCATGTGCCATTTTGTTCCTTTTATTCTTCTAACAGAGAATACTATCTTGGGTTAGTCACCCCATGGCTTTTCCCTTAACTGGGTTTTCCACGTCAAAATCTTGTTGTCATATGTGTTAATATGTTTCTACTCTTGAATGATTGCATTATGTTTCCATGATTAATTTATGATTATGCTGCTAAATTACAAGAAGGATTTAAGTGATTAATAAGTAGAGAAAGTTTTGAGACAACTGATTCACCCCCCTCTCAGTTGTCTACCTTGATTCTAACAATTGGTATCAGAGCTAAGTTCCTCTAAAAGAGCTTAACCGCTTGAGGAGATCCAGGATGTCTTCCTATACGAAGGATAGCTTGAGGTTTGATGGAACTAATTTCACTCTTTGGAAAAGCCACATGGAATGTGTTGGCAAGAGACACATTGGAGCTTCATGATTGTTGTCATTGATGGCAACAAAGTTCATCCCACACATCCGCAGGACATGGTGTGTCTATACCAGAAGTCAGATTGAAGAGTGTTGTGGTCCGGTAAGCGAGAACAGAGTATGTGGCAAGGTCTGACAATCAGGTCTAGATATCTCAGAGGAAGTATCCTTGGAAAGTGCAGACTTGGGGAAGTCAAGAGGAGTATCTTGACTGATAGATTCTAGGAATTGAGCCTCTGGTGATGAAAGAGTAAAGAGATATAAGCATTCAAGTATTAGGGTCCGGTTTGGTAGAACAGACAGAGGAAGAACTGATAGGTAGAGCATCAGAAGTTATTCCGGATGAGATGTTGATGGTGATAAAGATTCCTGAGGTATCATTCATGATTGGCCAACTTGTTAGATAACTTCTATAAGTTTCTTTTTGATCTGCATTATTTGGGAAGCAAGGATTCAGCCGACAGACTAGAGTTTGGGAAATATTGACTATTCCGGATGTCGACTAGAAAGAGGATGAAATCCTTTATGCGGATATATATACCAGATGGATTTTGATGAGGCAAGTGTTGTTGTGTTGTGTGGTGTGCGAAGAAAAGGAGAAGAGCAGAGTGAAAGCAGTAAGGAAGGCCCGGTATGTGAAAGGACAGCAGCACAAAAGAAGAGGAAGGATGAAGTGCAGTAGATTAGTGTATTGAGCCTAATCAGAACTGAACCTCAGCATATGTGGATGCTTCTCATCAGTTCAAGGATCTTGTTATTCTTCTTATATCTTGTGGATAGTGAGTCTCTTGTAGGCAGTGAGCCTCTTGTGAGCAGTGTGCTTGGGCAGTGAGCCCTAATTGGCAAGTGCCATTTTGTATTTCTATTCTTCTAACAGAGAATATAATCTTAGGTTAATCACCCCGTGGTTTTCTCCCTTAACAGGGTTTCCACGTCAAAAATATTGTGTCATGTGCATTTCCATTTCATGGTTATGTTTGCTTATTTGAATTGATGCTGCATTAATTAATAAGAAATTTCTGAAAGCTGAAATAATTAAGATAACTGATTCACCCCCGCTCTCAGTTATCAACATAATGTCACTTGCAATGTATGGGAA
Source organism: Cunninghamia lanceolata (assembly GCA_027924645.1). NCBI lineage: Eukaryota > Viridiplantae > Streptophyta > Pinopsida > Cupressales > Cupressaceae > Cunninghamia > Cunninghamia lanceolata. The sequence goes on along the minus strand of BSBN01000584.1, from coordinate 12,363,022 downwards.
TGCAATATTGGATCATGGATTCAAAGAAGTATGTTCCTCCATAGAATGGTCTAAGAACTGTAGATGAAATCAGAGATGCTAAGAATAATCTTTGGGCTAAAGAAGCTCTACTAAGTGCCTTATTTGATTCAGAGCTGACAGATGTTATAGATCTAAAAACTGCATATGAGATTTGGGAAAAACTGGAACTTCTGCATGAAGGAGACAAGTATGTTAAATGTGCCAAGCTTCAGAGTCTGAAAGGAACATTCAAAAACTTGAAGATGAGTGAAGATGAGAATATCACCTCTTACATGACAAAATTAAATGAGCTTGTTTGTGGCATCAGATGTGCTGGTGGAATTCTGGATGAAGATGAAATTGTTGCTAAAATTCTCAGATCCTTACCTCCTGCTTATAAACACAAAGTTGTTGTTTTTGAGGAAATCGGATCCTTAAAAACTATCACAAGGGATCAATTGGTTGGTAAGATATTTGCATTCGAGTTAGTTGAGTTTGGTGATGCACTTCCCAAGACTGAATCAACATTCAAAGCTAGTGCCTCCACAAAAGGAAAACAAAGATATGATCTAGGAGAAAGTTCCTCAAGAAAATCTTCTTGGTATGAGAAAGAAAGAAAATATCTAGAAGAGGATGAATTAGAAGCTAAACAACTTGAGGCTCTCATTGCAAAAAGACTACCAAGAGGATCTGGTAAGTATGAAGGAAAATTGCCTTTCAAATGTTTTAATTGCAATAAGATTGGTCATTTTGCCTCAAGGTGTCTGGAAAGATTTTCTAGGCCAAACCCTAATAGATCAAGATTTCAAAAGAAGTGTTACTATGTTCATGAGGATGATGATGAAGGAGTAACAAATGATGAATCAGAGATAGGAACAAATCTGAAAGTGACTGGGTGTTTATTGCCATCAAGGAAGAAGATCCAATGCCCTATGAATCTGTCAATCCTAAAATGGTAGAAAGAGCTTTGGCTACCCAAGTTGAAGAAAAGGACGATTGGGTCATTGACAGTGGGTGCTCCCACCATATGACAGGTGACAAAAATAAGTTTATAGATTTGGAAAGATATGAAGGCGGAGTTGTAAAATTTGGTAATAATTCTGTTGGCAAGATTAGAGGTAGAGGAACTATTTCTTTTGATGAAAAGAACAAAACCAGTAATGTACTATATGTTGAAGGTTTGAAGCACAATCTTCTCAATGTTGGACAGTTGGTGGACAAAGGCTATGATCTCTGATTCAAGAATGGAAAATGTAAGATCTTTGAAAGTTCCAAAATAGAGATTACATCCGGTACTCAAACAAAAGGTAATATTTTCCACTTGGTTGGTACTAGTAAAAGTTGTTTATTTGTTCAAATTGATCAGAGTTGGTTGTGGCATAGGAGAATGTGTCATGTGAATTTTGATAATATCATCAAGATAAGCAACACTCAGGCTGTAAGAGATCTTCCAAGACTGGTGAAACCTACCAATAGTTTGTGCAAAGAATGTCAATTGGGCAAGCAAAGCAGAGTCACATTCAAAAGTAAGGAACAGTCTTCTACCAGATTATTGGACTTAGTTCATACTAATCTATGTGGTCCAATAGGAATTAGGAGTTTGCAAGGTGATAGATACTTCATGTTATTAATTGATGACCACTCCCGAATGATGTGGGTGACTTTTCTAAAAGAGAAATCTGAGGTTCTTGATAAACTCAAAATATTCAAAGCTATGGTAGAGAATGAAACCGGATTAAACATAAAATGTCTAAGTTTTGATAGAGGTGGAGAATTCACATCCAGTGAGTTCATAGAATTCTGTGAGAAACATGGGATAAAAAGATAGTTGTCTGCTCCAAGGACTCCATAGTAGAATGGAGTAGTGGAAAGAAAGAACTGGACCATCCAAGAAGCTTCTAGAACCATGATGATGGAAGCAAATGTTCCTCAGATCTACTGGAGAGAAGATGTAAGCACTGTTGTCTATACTCTTAATCGAGTACAAATCAGAAGCAATACTGGTAAGACCCCTTATGAACTCTAGTTTGGCATCACTCCCACTATGAAGTATTTCAGAGTCTTTGGTAGCAAATGTTATATTAAAAGAGATGCAGACCTTGACAAATTTGATGCTAGAAGTGATGAAGGAATATTCTTGGGTTATTCTACTCAAAGCAAAGCATACCAGTGTTATAACAAGAGATTGAGAAAGATGATAGAAAGTACAAATGTGAAGGTTGATGAAGGTGTTGAAAAACTCTCAAGAATTTATGAATATGATGAAGATGATCAGAATGATGTTTTGGTCCAAGCCCCTTCTGAAATTCAGATCTAGACTGATTCGAAGAATCAGGAAGAAGAGATAAATTTGAATGAACCTGTTCAAGAAATAAAAGTGCAAGAAACTCCTAAAATTCCCAGCTATGTAAGACTGAATCACTCTAAAGATTAGGTCATAGGTGATAAAAGAAAAAGTATACAAACAAGAAGAAAGATTGCTCAAGACTCAGAAAATTATTGTCTGATTTCAAAGATTGAACCAAAGATAGTGAATGAAGCATGCAATGATGAAAGCTGGACTAAAGCAATGAAGGAAGAACTGATGCAAATTGAGAAAAATCACACTTGGGATCTTGTTCCCAGAGCTAGAAACAAAAATGTGATTGGAACCAAATGGGTCTTCCAGAACAAACTAAATGAAAATGGTGAAGTAGTTAGAAATAAAGCTAGATTGGTCTGCAAGGGTTATTCCCAAGTAGAAGGAGTTGATTTTGAAGAGACTTTTGCTTCAGTGGCAAGAATTGAAGTAGTCAGATTATTTCTTGCCTTTGCTGCCTTCAAGGATTTCAAAGTATATCAAATGGATGTCAAGTCAGCCTTCTTGAATGGTGACTTGGAAGAAGAAGTATACATTGAGCAACCAAATGGATTTCAATTGTTTGATCATGGTGATATGGTTTGCAAGTTGAAGAAAGCACTATATGGACTCAAACAAGCCCCAAGAGCATAGTATGAAAGACTAGATAAGCATCTTTTGAAGATTGGTTTCAACAAAGGTACTGTTGACAGTAACTTGTACTTCAAAATTGATCATGAAAATATCTTGATTGTTGATGTATTTGTTGATGATATTATTTTTGGAGGAAGAGATAGTATCTGCAAAACTTTTGCAAATCAAATGAAAAGTAAATTTGAGATGTCTATGTTTGGGGAAATAAATTTCTTCTTGGGTCTGCAAATCACTCAAATAAAGAAAGGAATCTTCATATCTCAGACCAAATATGTGAAAGAATTCTTGAAGAAGTTTGGGATGGAAGATTCAAAACCAATGAGTACTCCCATGGCAACCGGATGTAAATTGAGTAAAGATGATGACTCTCCTAAGGCTGATCAGAAAAAGTATAGGTCAATGATTGGAGGACTATTGTATCTTACTCAAACTAGACCTGACATTATGAATGTTGTTGGTCTTGTTGCTAGATTCCAAGCTGATCCTAGAGAATCTCATGTCATGGCAATCAAGAGGATTCTCAGATATCTAAAAGGGATAGTTGAGTATGGTTTATGGTATCCTAGAGATCATGATTTCTCACTTCATGAATATATAGATGTGGATTGGGCAGGAGATGTGGATGACCGGAAGAGTACTAGTGGTAAAGCATTCTTTTTAGGGAAAAGATTGGTTTCTTTGCTAAGCAAGAAACAAGAGGCAATATCTCTGTCCACTGCAGAAGCAGAATATATTGCAGCAGCAGGTAGTTGCACTCAAGTATTGTGGATGAAGCAAATGCCAAGGGACATTAGAGTGGAGTATGAGGAACCTATCACAATCTTCTGTGACAACTCAAGTGCAATAAACATTTCAAAGAATCTGGTATTACATTCAAAGACAAAACATATATCCATCAAGTTTCATTTTTTGAGAGGGCAGGTGAATAAAAATGAAGTTAGATTAGAGTTTGTGCCCTCCAAAGATTAGATTGCAGACATATTTACCAAACCTCTACCTAAGGACTCTTTTGAGTATCTTAGGGAGAAGTTAGGGGTTATTACCCCTCTGGTTTGAAATTATGGTGCACTGATGTGTATCAGTCTGGTGGATCTCACTGTCATATCTTGTGGTCTGGATTGATGATGGGAAACTGCTACTCAGGAGGAGCAGTTGGTATTGATGCAAGTACGTGCCCTTTACCATTGATGTCAAAGGGGGAGAGAAGACATGTGAAAAACAAAAAGTGATTGCTGATCAAGGGGGAGCAGTAAAGGAAGAGAAGACATGTGAATGGTTGTTGTTGATAGTGGGAGTTATGTCAGTTAGTAAGATGAAGTTCTTGTCTTGATGGTTAAAACAGTTTTTCACATCATATGTTGCCATCAATGACAAAGGGGGAGATTGTTGCAAGTATGGGCCCAACCGGTGTTGTCATTGATGTCAACATACTCCTGTTGAATTCATGTCAAGGATTGGATGAGCTGTATACTGAGGATATTGAGAAAATTAGTCCTATCAGGAACAAAGAAGAACAATGAAGATAGTGAGGTAAAGGTCCTAGCTAAGATGAAGGTCAGAGGATGCGCATTAAAGGGTTTGTAGATATGTGTCTTAAGATGATCTCGTAAATTTTTGAGAGGTCCACATGAAGATCTGAAGAAGTTATGGCCACTTGAGTAAAACTGGTTTTGGTAGTTGTTCAGAGGTGATAGAGTGACACAAATAGGTCTGGTGAGCTCTGGAAATGCAATATCTTGTTCTGCAGATTTGGTGGAGTGTTTAGGAAGTCAACGTGAATTGACTACTCAATTGGTTCATGGTCTGGAGGTCCGCAAGCATCTATTCTAGTATGACAATGATGACAGACTGTGCTCCTGAGGTTCCGGATGAAGGAGAGAAAGATTTCAGTAAGTAGAAGTAGTGTGGATGATCTTGGTGATTTTGCAAGCTTATGGAGGTCTTTGGATTGTGTCCAGTTCATGTTGGTGGTCCGCATTGAAGATTGAGCTCATAATTGAAGAATTACTTCTGGATGATGATGTTCTTCCTAAGTTTGGCTGACCAGATGAGTTACACATCCTACAGATGATCTTGAAGATGTTCTATGAAGAATGACATGTTTCTAAAGGAAGATTGAAGTCTCAGATCTGTGTGGCTGATAGTGTATTGATCCGCATGAAGTCTTTTTATAATTAGTCATGTTGTATTTATGTATTTGCTTGGTAATGTATGCCGACTTGGATGATTATCCCAAAGTCAAATGTCTTGTATAAATAAAAAGTTGTGAAGTCATTTGAAAGGAATCTTGGCAAAGATGAGAGTGTGGTAGAGAGGATAAGTGCGAAAAGTAGAGCAGAAGTATTGGGCTTAAATGGAACTGACTCAAGCATGGTGAAGATGCTATTCTTCAATTCAATTATGTAATACTTATTATTCTGTAGACAGTGTGTCTCCTGTAGGCAGTGGGCCTCTTGTGAGTAGTGTGCTCGGGTAGTGAGCCCTAATTGGCATGTGCCATTTTTTATTCTTGTAACAAAAAATACAATCTTGGGTTATTCATCTCGTGGTTTTTCCCTTAACCAAGTTTTCCACGTTAAAATCTTGGTGTCATATGTGTTAATGTGTTTCTACTCTTGAATGATTGCATTATGTTTCCATGATTAATTTATGATTATGCTGCTGAATTACAAGAAGGATTTAAGTGATTAATAAGTAGAGAAAGTTTTGAGACAACTGATTCACCCCCCCTCTCAGTTGTCTGCCTTGATTCTAACATGATCTGGATACCAAACTCAGTGAAAAGATTTTGAAGCCAAATGGCCTCAGTGGCGGCATTCATAGCTCCCCAATACTCAGCCTCAGTAGAAGATAGAGCAATAGCAGACTACTTCTTGCTTGACCGAGAAACAAGACCTAAACCAAGTAAGAAGCTGTAACCTAAAGTAGACTTGTGATCATTAGAATTAACCACCCAATCTAAATCTGTGTAGCCCACCAAGTCAAGCTCAATGCCCGCTGCGTAGCGAATCCCAAAACTGTGAGTACCCTGAATGTAGTGAAGGATTTGCTTGGATGCTTTCCAGTGCAGCTCATGAGGCTCCTGTATGAATCAAGAGACCATGCCTACAACATATGAAATGTCAGGTCTTGTATGAGTCAAATAAATGAGACTCCCAACAAGCTGTCAATACAAAGTGCCATCAACAAGTGGAGAAGAACACTGAGCCTCAAGTTTGACTTCAGAAAGAAAGGGAGTCAGAGTAGGCTTGTAGTCAGTCAAATGAAACCTGGAGAGCAAATCTAGAGCATACTTGGACTATTTGATGGTGATCCCGGAAGCAGACTGGTAGATCTCAATCTTCAGAAAGTAATGCAACAAGCCCAAGTTAGTCATCAAAAACCTATCATGAAGGGTAGTTTTGACAACCCCAATGGTGGATGAAGAACTCCCTGTGATCAGCAAGTCATCAACATACAGAACCAGAAATAGGAGTGAATCATCCTACTACAGAATGTAGACATTGGGATCAGAATGGTATTGAGTGAACCCAACTGATAGAAGGAAGGAGTCCATCTTGGCATACCAGGCCCGAGGAGCTTGTTTGAGGCCATAGAGAGACTTCCAAAGATGGCACACAAGTGAAGAATCCTGAATGAACCCCTGTGGATGCTCCATGTAGATCTCCTCCTGAAGGTCACCGTGAAGAAAATCACTCTTCACATCCATCTGGTGTACTTCCCAATGATTAGCTATAGCAATGGTAAGAACAAGTTGGATGGAATTCATTCGCACAACTAGCACAAAAGTCTCAGAGTAGTCAATCCCAAGAACTTGGGATTGGGAGAATCCTTTGGTGACCAAGCGAACCTTATGCTTGTCAACCAACCCATTTGCTACAAATTTTTTCTGATAGATCCACTTACACCAAACAAGTTTTCTTCCCTTAGGAAGAGGGACAAGATCCCAAGTGTGGTTCCTCATCAAGGAACTATACTCCTCCTGCATAGCTGTATCCCACTCAGGAATACCAGAAGTCTCGTGAAAAGACAATGGATCTGAGGTAGTAGCAATGAAGACATGTGGAGCATCATGGAACTATGAACGAGTCTGCTTGGTGTCTGATGGATCCCCAACCCAATCACCTATAGACTGCAAGGTCTGTCTAGCCCAAAGTGGACCAGAAGATGGAGAATCTGGAGGAGAATCATCAACCTTTGAATGATGACTAGGAGAAGAAGGAGGTGAGTCCTCTGAATCTCTCTCTGCATTGGAAGTGGAGGAAGAAGACAGCTCAGGTGAATTTGACTCATCAGAAGATTTGTCATGTATCCCAAGTGACTCCAATGTCAATGTAGAAGGAGAAGGAGAAGTGATAGAAAGTGAGCTTGAAGAGCCCTCCTCAAACTAAACACTCCTCTCAATAAACAACTCATGTGTATTAGGGTGGAGCAACCAATAACCCTTCACACCATCAGGATAACCTACAAATATGCAAGGTCTACTCTACAGATCCAAGGCCTTGAGTTTCTTTGTAGGAATGTGGGCCCATGCAGGAGAACCAAAAACTTGAAAGTGCTTAACTAATGGTTTCTGACCTCTCCAAGATTTAAAAAGAGTGACTCCCTTCAAGGCTCGGTGAGGAACACAATTCTAGATATAACAAGCACAATTAATGGCCTCTACCCAATACTGTGGTGCAAGAGATCTGGAGTGAATCATGTAGTTTGCCATTTCCTTGAAGGACCTATTCTTCTGTTCTGCAACACCATTCTACTGAGGATTGTATGGAACTAAATGCTGCAAATCAATCTCCTTTGAAGTGCAAAACCTCTCAAACTGATGGTTAACATACTCACCACCATTGTCAGTGCACAAAACTTTGATGGCTTTCCCAGATTGCTTCTCTACAAAAGTCTTGAAGTCCTGAAAATGATCAAATACCTCAGACTTCTATTTGAGAAAGTACACCTAAGTATATCGAGAAAAGTCATTAATGAATGTGAGGACATATCTAGCCCTGCTGAAAGAAGTATGCTGAAATGGACTAGCCAAATCACAGTGAACTAACTCTAGTATCTGCGAAGCTCTCCATGCCTTACCTTTGTCAAACTCTTCCTTAAGATGATTACCAAGAATGAAACCTTGGAAAACACCACCTAAAAACTGAAATGAAGGCAACCCTGTGACCATGCTCTACTGGTTGAGCTGCTACAAGTAGCAGAAGTTAAAATGGCCAAACTACTCATGCCATAATCTACTCACATCATTAGAATGAGTGAGCAAAATAGTCGAAGAAGGATTAGGAACAAGGTGAGAAAATAGATAGACCCATGAGTGATAATCTGCTCTCCCAACTGCAACTGTAGAACCATTGTAAAACTCACGAATCTCCACAGAATCAGGAGTTAACTCAACCCGCTTGCCTGAACCTGTGTGAGTGATCTGGTATACCGATAGGAGATTAGTTGATAATGAGGGCACACAAAGAACATCATGGAATGTGTCATCCCCCACATGAACATACCCTCTCTGACACACCTCAATAGGAGTGTCATCACCCATCAAAATAGAAGGCATAGTACACAGCTCTAAAGATGCAAGTTCTTCCTTAGATGAAGCCATGTGGTGTGAAGCAGCTAAATCAAGAACCCAAGTGGATGGTCAAGAAGCAACTGTAACAAGGGCCTTTCCCTTTCCTTTCCCCTTGCTATTTTCTTTTGCCTTGTTAGACCCCTCATTAAAACTCTGTTTGATAGACTCAAGAACACTGATATTATTCTTCTCAAGAATGTGTGTCAAGTGATCAATTTGTTTCTTTAGACATTTATGTTCATCATGACCGGGTCTTTTACAATAGGCACATTGGACCCTCTCTTTCTTAGGCTTGTCGCCCTTGGAAGATTGGGTCTCATTAGTTGCTTTTGAAGCAACTGGTATCTGATCCTTCTTCTCCTTGTTATTCTTATGTTTCTTATCCTTACTATTGTTGTTGTGAGGGTAAAATAGTGCATCAATCAAATGAATAACAGATGACCCAAACATCAACAGAATAGAGAAACAAAGAAGATTCAAATGAACAAAGCAATGAACAAACACAGCAAACCTCTTCCGTTTCGAAACTTCTGTTGTTCGCCTATCACGAATCGTCCTTTCGCAGATGAGATGAGCCCTCAGAGAGTGCAATCTTTTAAAAGCTGTTGGAGGAAGTCGATGGTGAACGGCTGTAGTGTGATATGCAATGAAGGTGAGCTTCAATGCAACAATGGTGATCTCAAGCTTGTGGATGACAAATGGGTGCCAAAGGCGCGCTGGTGATATTTCTGCAGAGTAACGATGTCAAAAGCCAGGATGATTAGAATGGAGGGATGAAGCTTCATTTATAGACTCGGAGGAATAGGAATCAACGGTTGAGAGAAGATATGAAGATCAATGGTTGAGGATGGTTGAGGAATGTGCAACCAGTGGAAACATGCCAAGTGTCCCAGCTCCATCATGAAAGGTGGGATGTGACAAAACTGATTGGAGAGTTAACTCCATTGACTGGTCTGTTAACAGAATTGATTGATCAGTTAGAAGAGTGGATTGTGGAACTGACTGAATTGATTGAGGATTTGACTCAACTGACAGGTTAGTTAACAGATTTGATTGATTGGTTAACTGACCTCTGATTGGAGAAGAAATAGGCCATGTGGGTGAGGGAAAATAAGGCAATTAAATATTAAATATATTTAATTACATGTGCAACTTGATGAGGTGGACAAGGTGAGGTGGAAAAGGTGAGGTGTAAAGGTGACATGGAATTTTGAATTTAGAACTTTAGGATAGAGGAATTAGGCTTAATTAAATAATTTATGATTAGTTAATTGCGAGGGACAAATAGAAGAATTTTAATTAAATAAATAGAATTTATTTAATTGTGAGATAGTGAATTGATTAAATAAATTTGGAATATTTATTTAATTAATAGAAGAAGGGAATAAATATTTAGAATATTTATTTAGGATGATTTGTGTCATTTTTAGGCGTATACATTTTGCCCCTCTTTGATGCAATGCAGTTTACAGCGTTGCTTCAAAGAATTTGATAGTCTGAATGATGATACATGCCCCAATTTGCCCCTGGTACAGGTTAAATGACGATAGGATGCCCCCTCGGGAGATTGGACGAGAAGAAGGCCGAAGGCGTGAGACGGACAATCTCACGATGAAGAAGGTTAAGTTTGAAGAAAATGGGTGAAGAAAGAGCCGAATGATACGCGATGCAAGATGGAATGATGACACACACAAGCAAGCAAGCAAGTATGCACAAATGACACAAGAACAAACAAGGTATTGCCCTTGTCAAGTGGTAAACCAATGATATACTGATAACGATATACGACAATGTTGTCATGGCGGGGAACGAAATATCCCTAGACCAACACGGCAGGCATGTTGTCATGGCGGGGAATGATAGATCCCTAGAGCAACATGAAGGATAGTGTCTGGTTTCAAGAAATGAAACATGTCGTGTAAGACGCGTGTATTGGTCTGATTTCGACAATGCAACATCCTATATAAGACAATTGATTGATGAACTGATCGAGTTGGTTTATGACCAAACAAGGATCAAGACCCCTGATTGTGATTGGATCATTTGTGCAAGATTGACTTGACTTGATTGGTATGGATTAAGGATGGACCTTGCATTTGGATCATTGCTCAGATTGACTGGACAAGGATGAAAGATATGATGATAGATAGAAATCTGATTGATAGAAGAAAGACTCAATAGAAGGACTTGCAAGCTTTTGTAAACATTGATACTCTGCATTGTTGGATCTTTATTGCATGGGGTATGGTATGGATGTATAAATGGATATAGGATGGATGCTTTGCTTTTAGAGTGCTTTATTTCATCATTGGGCATTTTGTTTTTTTTGTGGTACTTTTCTGAAATGTTGTAAGTGAATACAAGCATCGAGGTATAATTGAACCGAGATGACCTGAGTATCGCTTACATGGATTGTGATTTAGCAAGTTAATACAAGCATCTAGTCAAAATTGAATCTAGATGACCTGAGTACTTCTTGCGTTTCAACAAACAAGGATTGCCCCCATTCATGTTATACCTTTGATGTCCTCGATGATCTTTTGCCGATCATGTCCTTAGACAAGGCTTCACATTACTAAAGTTTAATCCACAAACAACAGACAAAGAAAGTAATCATGCCCCCATCATAGCATCTCTAGCTTTTGGCATCCTTGAGTAGCATAGGAAGGTATGATAGCAAAAATCAAGACTCTGTAACTTAACCCTAGGCTCCAATCTACAAAGCATATTTGCGTTGATATGTGTTTATTTCTTGCCTTAATTTGCATAAAATCATTTAGAAGACCTTGGGTATTTGCTTTGCATTGGATAGGTTAAGATGCTCATAGTCAAGATTTCTGCTCGAAGCGCGGGTGTTTGCTTGCATTTGCTTACCTGATGAGAAGGTTGCACTATCCTTATTTAGAAGACGGACCCTAAGGGACTGACCTAGTGCTTCGGGGGCTCATTGCTAAATGGCCTTGCCTACGTGACGACGCAGAGGCAACGTAGTTCGGGGTAAACCCTAATGGACCTTGGATGGACTAGAAGAAAGATGACAAGAATGAAGACAAGAAAGGAGACGAATGGGACCTTGGTAGAGATGGAAGCCTTGGGGGCGCATTAGAATAATGGCCTTGCCTACGTGACGGCGCAGAGGCAACGTAGTTCACGGACTTGGACCATGGACCTAAGATATGGATCAGATGAGACGTTATGGAATAGATATGGATCAAACAAGACATGAAATGGAACAGACACGGAGCAGATATGGATCAGATATGGATTAGGCAAGACACGATATGGAACAGATGATACTGATGACAAGGAAACACCACGGATAGGTAGATGTACGGGTGATAAAGAATGGAATGGGTAGGTATGAGGATGGGCAATAGTGGATAGAAGGAACAAGGATGTGATCTCCAAGGGCTATGTTGCATAAGAATAACATGCCCCATTGTAGGTAGAGTACCTAGGATTTTTCATGACAATGCTTAAGACGAAGGAGGAGGATGAGAGGATAATGAAGGATTTGTGTGGTTTTGGAGGGATAAGGTATGCCAAGAGATATCTAAAACATTCGTCAACATTGTGCCCCCAATCTTTATCAAGATCAAGAAAAATAGAGAAATGGAGGATTAGGATGGATGGATGGGACAGTATAGGTATGTAATGGATAGAGGATAGGATAGGAAATGGTATGAAAAGAAATTGGTAGGAGAAAAGTGATATGCCGATGAGACAAAGTGCCCCCAAGTGTAGGTGACATAGAAGATCAACTTACACATGACGCCTGTTTGCCAGGTTTTCATCATGGTACTTATCCAAGGCGCCTGTTTGCCAGATTTTCACCATTGGATGAAGGGGTTTTTCTTTACTTTTTTCATTCTTTTTTTTTTTTTTTTTTTGAAAAGGATAAGACGAATGCAGAAGGGAGAGACTCAAGTATCTAGTTCCTTGAAAGGTGATAGTCCTGCTAGAAGGATGTTGTCGCATGGACTATGTCAAGTGTGCTCATAGATGTTGGTAAGGGAGTGCAGGAAAGTGAGATATGAGTATGTAGATAGCGGATTATGGAAGGTGCGATAGTGGATGATGATGCAAAATACAGAAGGACTTATGCAAGGATGGAAGGAAGCTTTATGCGAAAGCATGGACCATAGGATGAGGGAGATATGTAGGATAGTAGTGGAGGGGAGGGGAGATGGAGTTATATGGAAGTGTTGTGGAATGGAAGGGAACCATGACCAATGGTTGCACATACTGTGATAAACATTGAAGCTGATGATGGGAAGGTGGTGTAGGAAGCAATGGAGAGTTTTTCTTGGTGGATGAATGATATAGGCCTTTAGGGACCCACATAGACTTTGCATTGTTTTGATTTTTGTTTGTCATGTGGGATGGAAGGATTTGATACTTTTGGATGGAATTGGAGAAAGTGAATGGTTGAAATTCTTGAGAGGTGGATGCCTCATGTAACTTGAGGGCTTTTTGCTTAGGTACCCAAACCATTTTGTTTTTAGATAGTACCTGTGAAGGTATGGGTTTGGGTGTATGCAACTTTTGTGTAGCTTTCAGAGTAATCATTTGTTGCTTGGGGACCCACACTTTTTTTAATTTGGCATTGAGGTGTGTGGGTGTATGCAGCTTTTGATATGGATAATTCTTTGATTCTTGGCTTTTATATCCTAGGTCATGAGGACTCTTAGGATTTGTGATTTTATAGGTAGAGGCATCCACATTTTTGTCATTGAATCCTCGTGGGATGGTGGAAGTGAGGTTGGTGAAAGTTCCTTGTTTAGACAATATGTGCATTTGTCGGCCATGATTGGGATATTTAGAGGAGTCATAGATGGATGGATAAGGTGTTGGAAGAAGTGGTGGTAAAATGTATGGAGGGATATTAGGAGTTGGAAGTAGCGGAGGTAGATTGGATGGTGGAAGGTGTATGGTCACATGCTTTTGACAATTGTAGGATGATGGAGGTGGGATGGCGACATACATTTTGGGGATATGATAGGGTTTGCGATGGAAAGTGGGAGATTTTGAAGGAGTGGAGGACGTACCAACATCTTGAGATTGTTCACCTTGGGGTATGTATCCAAGGCCATATGAAGGAGGAGGAACATTGACATGGACGGGCTCCAAAATACCTTGTTCATGAAGGCCTAAGCCTTTACCTTGATAGTTCATATGTTGGAGTATGCGGTGGATAGTGGGATTATGTGTAGGTGGAACATTAGACACAAGTTCCTTATTGGATGAAGAAGATGAGAGAGAGGATAATGGTGGTTGGTGTTCTAAGGAGGAACACTCATGAATGAAGGTGGTAAGACCAAGGATATACAGTGAGGGATTTGTAGCATGGTCGATAATGGATGGCGGAGGAGGATTACTAGTTTGATCTTCTACGCTTGCTTGGGAGGCAAGTGTCTCATCAAGGGAAGTGGAAGTTGTTGGATCTTGGATAGGACTAGATGGGGTTATAGGCTCAGGACCATGGAACACATAAAGTGGGCTTAGAGGATCATCATGGTCTGCTTGATCATAGATAGGCTCTTCATCATAGATGGGATCTTGATCATAGATAGGATTTAGCATGATGGGATTAAAGTTCTCTTGTATATGTTCTTCATCAGCGATAATATCTTGATCATAGAAAAGATAAAGGTTATGCATGGGATTGAATTGGATTTCCTTCTCATGTAGAGGTGTTGGGAGATGGATAGGATCAAGTGGCTCATGGAGAGGTTCATTATTATGGATATCATCTTGATCATGGAAAAGATACATGTTATGGATAGGTTGCAAGAAAGGGATTTGATCTGGACTTAGACTAGGGATTAATGTTTCCTCATGCTTAGGATTAGACTCTTGACATACCTCTTGGGTTGCTAGAATGGAAGTGGATAGCTCTTGGATAGCTTCGTGGTTGACCACATAGATGTTTGATGGACCATGACCTTGGTTCATGGTAGGAGGTTCTTCGATAAGCTTAAGGGGTTGCGAATGACATGAAAGATTTTTGGTAAGGTCAAGGATTGGAATTTGGGGACATGGTTGACTCTCTGCTAGTAGCCCTTGGATCACATCACTGGTAGGTGTATGGATAGGTGAATGAGGGGATTTAGCTTTCTCTCTAACTTTTCTCCAGTTGTATAAATTTGGAAAAACTCTTTCCCACCTCTCATCTGATTCTTTTTGGGTCATCCATTTAGAGTTTGAGGAACTAGATGGTGGTGTTGGTGTAGAACTAGTATGCTTTGGGATATGGGTCTTAGAAGACGGTGAAGGAGGACTAGTAGATGGAGTGGTATACAATTTCCAATTGAAGGTGGTGCTTGCCTTGTCATGAGCATCATTAAGATGGGAAACAGATGTATGAGTTCGGGGAGAGGCGTAGCTAGTACTGGCACGTTCAGCTTTCAAGATTGCCATTTCTTGTTGTAAGACTTGGATTTGTTGAGAAATTGCTATATACTCTTGGGGCGAGGGACTTGAGTTTATTTGTAATTCCAGATATTGGACTTTTTGAGAAAATGCGTCTAATTGGTTTGTCATCTTGACAGAAACTGGCAGAAGGCTGAAAAAGCCTACTGTTTTGGATACGTAGCTTCAGAGGCACAATTTTAGAAGGTAAATGCACAACAAGTTGAGGTAAATGCACAATTCTAGCAGAGGATAAATGTGCAACTCTGGTTTCTTCAAATGATTTTACAAAGTTTTGGACATGTTTTTCAGTGCTTTTTGGTTTCTTGGTTGCAAGGCAGTCTTTTGATCTGATTTTTCTCAATTATGGCAAGAAGACACAGCAAACACAGATATTTTTATGGTTTTTTTTTTTTCAACTCTATTTTGGATTAAACTGAACAAAAGCAAGCACAAAGATCCTAGGTTAGAAATGGATTACAAGGGATTTTGGCCACTAGAACAAGAGGTGTTTAGTGAGGGCAACCGTTCGAGTGGTTACACATGCGGCGGCACTACTCTTCGTTATGGAGTCTCCCAGCCTCAAAGGGTTACGCCTTAGAGGGTTTTGGGGGAGGTTGGCCGTCGGTGTAACACAGCAGCACTCGTTGCAGGAGGTTTTCACCTCAAGCACAATTTATTTTAAGTGGCTTGGAAGGGCTTGGCTTTAGCCTGTTACCACTCAGGGTCGTTCCCACTTGGACAAGCGTGCATCCAAGGGCAGGCCCCTCCTAAAGGTTAAACAAATAGAATGACAAGTCTGGCACTCTGATCACCCAGAAAAGGGGAGAGCATAAGCCTATTGTCATTCGCAAGCACAGAATACACTGATTAATCCACCCTAGTTAAAAGATAAAAACTAAATGGGCTACTCTACTTGTGCACTCACGCGGTTGTTAACTTTGAAGTGGTTAAAAAGATAGCATTGTTCATTACCGTTTGTAAGATAGCAATAATCTAACTATGGAAGATAGCATTATGCAGATATTGCAATGGTTCAATTACTCTCTTCCTAGTTAAGGCTATGTGGAATTTGTATGAACGTTCGTTTTACTGTCCTTTTATAAATTGAAGTGTGAGTTTAGTAAATGCAACTAGATGAGTCTAAACCAGTGCCCTAACCTGCAAAACAGATCCAGAGTATTCTTACAAAGATGTTAGCATTAGAAAAAATCTTCTAAGAAATCCTAAAATCACTACCTACTATAGAAGCACCACTTCAAAGACTGAATGCGCAGAAACAGTCAACAGAAATTTGCATTTTCTAACCCTAGTTTGTAAAGATTTGGATAAAACCATATGTAGATGATCTCTTAGCTCAAATCTAACCTCACCATTGCGTCCGGGGGGGTGTTTCCATAAATTTTGAGTACAAATTTGCCTAGATTTCATGAAAAATAAAGCGTTTGGCGAAGAAAACAATGTTTCTAAAATTCACTGCCAAACAAATGCGCTGCAGAAATGAACATATGCGCTGCAGAAATGAACATATGCGCTGCAGGATAACAAATGCGCTGTAGAATGAAACAAATGCGCTGAAACAGAGCGTATATGCGCAGAAAGAACATATGCGCCGTAAAATAACGTATATGCGCCGTTAAAATGAATAAATGCGCAGTTTTAATGGATGCACAGCAACAATCTGTAAAAGCGCCGTAACAGTCAACATATGCGTAGTTATAACCTATGCGCAGCAACAGTCCACAAAAGCACCGCAGAAATGCACAGATGTGCAGGATTTATAGAAGCGCCGTAACAGTCTTCAAAAGCGCCGTAAAAATAAACGGATGCGCCGAACCAATCTGTGCGTGACTCTGCGGGACCTGTACGGAACCTACCTTCAAAAAAGCTCAAAAATGGTGAAATAAAGGGGCAACGGCCCCACGGTGGGCGCCAAAAATGTGAGGGTAAAATAGTGCATCAATCAAATGAATAACAGATGACCCAAACATCAACAGAATAGAGAAACAAAGAAGATTCAAATGAACAAAGCAATGAACAAACACAGCAAACCTCTTCTGTTTCGAAACTTCTGTTGTTCGCCTATCACGAATCGTCCTTTCGCAGATGAGATGAGCCCTCAGAGAGTGCAATCTTTTAAAAGCTGTTGGAGGAAGTCGATGGTGAACGGCTGTAGTGTGATATGCAATGAAGGTGAGCTTCAATGCAACAATGGTGATCTCAAGCTTGTGGATGACAAATGGGTGCCAAAGGCGCGCTGGTGATATTTCTGCAGAGTAACGATGTCAAAAGCCAGGATGATTAGAATGGAGGGATGAAGCTTCATTTATAGACTCAGAGGAATAGGAATCAACGGTTGAGAGAAGATATGAAGATCAATGGTTGAGGATGGTTGAGGAATGTGCAACCAGTGGAAACGTGCCAAGTGTCCCAGCTCCATCATGAAAGGTGGGATGTGACAAAACTGATTGGAGAGTTAACTCCATTGACTGGTCTGTTAACAGAATTGATTGATCAGTTAGAAGAGTGGATTGTGGAACTGACTGAATTGATTGAGGATTTGACTCAACTGACAGGTTAGTTAACAGATTTGATTGATTGGTTAACTGACCTCTGATTGGAGAAGAAATAGGCCATGTGGGTGAGGGAAAATAAGGCAATTAAATATTAAATATATTTAATTACATGTGCAACCTGATGAGGTGGACAAGGTGAGGTGGAAAAGGTGAGGTGTAAAGGTGACATGGAATTTTGAATTTAGAACTTTAGGATAGAGGAATTAGGCTTAATTAAATAATTTATGATTAGTTAATTGCGAGGGACAAATAGAAGAATTTTAATTAAATAAATAGAATTTATTTAATTGTGAGATAGTGAATTGATTAAATAAATTTGGAATATTTATTTAATTAATAGAAGAAGGGAATAAATATTTAGAATATTTATTTAGGATGATTTGTGTCATTTTTAGGCGTATACAGTTGTTACTACTTTGTCCTTTCTATTCTTTGGTGCCTTGGTTGGCAGCCAAGGCATGTGACTTAGAGGACTTAAGAGTGCACATCTGGATTAGCTTGTCCTATTCTCGAGTGAGATTGACAACAAAATCATCTAAAGATGGCATGGTGAATTGAGTACCAAGTGCACCCTTAGTAGTATAGAAGGTAGAAACAAACATAAAATATTCTGAACTTAGCTTAGAGAGAATACTAAGAATCAATTGTTCATCTTTCTTTTCAATTCCACATTGTTTTAACTGTAGCCTTAGTGATTTTAATTTAGTGAAGAAATCCAGGATTGTGTTGAAATTGCCTGGACTTAAACTAATTAGTTCATTTTCTAACATATGACCCCTCATTGAATCTTGTGTGCCAAATAGTGTTTCTTGCTTTGTCCAGATTTCATTTGGTGAATTCAAAGACTTAATGTGAAAGAGCAAATCAGGAGAAACAGACAAACACAATGTTCCATATGCCTCATCACATTTGTTAAACCACTTAGGATTATCTTCATCTTTAGCAGGTTCAATTTCAAGTCCCATAGTTATCCTATTTAATCTAGCTTTCCTTTAGTGAATTGTCATACGTGATTTCCACTCAAAGTAATTGTATGGAGTTAGGATGGGCACATTTGTTTGATCCATGATGAAGAAATGCAAAGAAGAAATGTCGAAAAGAAGAGAACCCAACCAAGACAACCCCCTCTTTTCATTCAATCAAAGAACCCCCCAAGAAAATATGATTTGGCACTTTATATTAGTGCATTTACAACTGCCACTAGCAAGAAATACTACGTGGTCTTGATTTCAATGCAATACAAAACCCTCATGAAGAGCATATGCTGAAAATACAACTTTGGCACAATACCCAAAGAAATAAATATCACCACTGCGATCTACTCAAAAAATTATGCACTTTCAAAAAAAGAATCACCTCGATATGAGGTCGTATGTGAAAGTTATGATCCTCCGAAGTTCCCAAAATGAGTACTATGCAGTGTCACGACTGAGAATCTGTAATTTTTGAAAAATCTCTGCATCAAAATAAAAAAATGTCTGCACTAGTGCATAGAGAATGAATAAATAGCCAAAATCAAAAAATAATTCATGAGAAATGGAGTCCGTATGAGCAAGAACGGAACATTTGAAAACTGCCTTCAAAATTGTAACTGCCAACAGAGAGGGGTCCTGTTGTAGCTTTCTGAGTGTGTTTATGCAAAATATATAGACTGCATGCAAAAAATAAAACATACCCAGATGGTTTTTCTGTGCTGCGAACAAAACCTAGAAGGCATTTTTCTTGCTGATGTACAAAAGATGTGCATCTAGTGTAAACAAAATGCCTTTAGCTACAAAAAATGACCCTTAGCAACCAAAAAATGACATACAAAGGATGAATCAGCTACCTAAGACAAGAAATGGCATGCTGGAACCTGCAATATTGATTGAAAACACTAAATATGCAAGTTGGTTGTCAGATTTGAGCTTGAAACCCTGATTTCACAATTATGTCTGACGATCTCTGATTTCGGTGAAACGAAAGCCAAATTTGACTTTCTCAAGCCTTCTAGATGCGTTGGAACAACCAAAATGCTATCAGTATAACCAAAAATGTTACAATCACCTAGATTTCATAAAACACATGTGCAAACCCCAGAGATAAAATGTTTCCATCAAACTTTTCTGGTTCTCTAGATCATCCAAAGATGCAAGAGGAGCATACTGAGTTTTTCAAAAAAACACAATAAGCTTAATTAGCCCCCCCAAATCTCTCAAATAAGGAAACTAAAATCTACTCTTGCACATAGCAAGGCTCTGATACCATGTTAGAATCTGAAAAGATTATTAACCGAGAAAACTAGTGTAAATGAATAGATATTAAAACTATGAATGCAAATGATACATAATCAAAATAGCAACATAGAGTTAGTCTCCAAGAGAGTAATGCAAATGCTAGAAGTAAAATAGTATTAAGAGGATGCAAAAACAAAGGTTACTAAATACAAGCCAGGTAGGATACTTATATAGACCAGGGAGAGGGAGGAGGTGGCAACACCAACCAATCAGGAGCAACCATCTATCGGACTAAAGATAGCTAAGTATTTTCCCAAGATAGCTAATGGATGCTCACATGTAGGAAGGTGACACCTCATAATCCTCTCACTTAATAAGACATGCTTTATTAACCTAAGCGAGATTGATAGAAGTGTAGGAAAAACCTAGGAATATAGGGAAAAATAAATAACCCAACTAGGAAATAAAAACCTACACTAACAAGGGTTAGGGTTAGGGTTGGAATTAGGGTGAGGGTTAGAGTTAGTGATAGAGTTAGACTTAGGGTTAGAGACAAGGTTATGGTTAGGATTAGTGTTAGAATTAGGGTTTGGATTAGAATTAGCATTATGGTTGGGGTTAGAATTATGGTTAGGGTTAGAATTAAGGTTAGGCTTAGTGTTAGAATTAGGGTTAGGGTTAGTGTTATAATTAGGGTTAGGGTTAGCTTATTTATCTTTAGAAAAATCTAGATGTTAAGTCTAATCTTTTGTCTAATATAAGTGGAATAGTGTTAGAGTTATAATTAGGGTAAGGGTTAGCATTAGGGTAAGCATATTAGGGTTAGGGTTTTCATTAGGGTTAGCATATCTATCTTTAGAAAAATCTATGCTAAGTGTAATCTTTTATTAGTTACAAGTGGAAGAGGGTTATGGTTAGAATTATTGTAAGAGTTAGCATATTAGGGTTAGGTTAAAATTAGTGCAAAATGATGATTACAGTTACAGTTAGGGATAGAATTAGGGTTAGGGTTAGAATTATAATTAGAAAAAAGAGTATAATTAGGGTTAGAACTAGGGTTAGTGTTAGGGTTAGAATTAGGGTTAGGGTTAGGGTTAGGGTTAGAATTATGATTAGGGTTAGTATGATAATTAGGGTTAGAATTACAATTATGGTTCTAAGAGACAAGATTTTAGTTAGGGTTAGGGCTAGAATTAGGTTTAGGTTTAGAATCAAGGTTAAGGTTAGGGTTAGAAATAGGATTAGGGCTAGAATTAGGGTTAGGGTTAGAATTAGGGTTATAATTAGGGTTAGGGTTATGGTTAGGATTAAAATTATGGTTATGGTTAGAATTAGAGTTAGGGTTGGAGTTAGTGTTACAATTAGGGTTAGGGTCAGGGTTAAAATTAAGGTTATTGTTACAATTAGAATTAGGGTTAGGGTTAGGTGTAGGCTTACATTTAGGTTTAGAATCAGGAGATATTTTGAAGTTTCTGCAAAAGCTGGAGCTCACCTAAAATTTTCTTATGAAAACCTTTTTAGTGCAACTGATGGATTTAATGAGAGCAAGTTGGGTGGAGTGGGCAACTTTGGATCTATCTACAAAGGAGATCTGAAAGATGGTAGAGTGGTTGCAATGAAGGTTCTTAATTTGCACAATGAAGAAGCTCATAAGAGTTTCAATGCTGAATGCAAGGTGTTAAGAAAGGTTGAATACCACAATCTCACTAGGATATTAAACTTCATGTTCAATCCTTGGGTTTAAAGCTTTAGTTTTTGAATACATGTCAAATGGAATCTTAGAGAAGCATTTGTATCCTGAACAAGATGATTGTGAATTAGGGTTGAAAAGATAACCGGACATTGCCATTGACATAGGAAATGCCATGGAATATTTGCATTACAATTCTTCTGTCCAAGTAGCCCATTGTGATTTAAAACCTGAGAATGTCCTTTTGGATGATGACCTGAGAGGCCATGTAATAGATTTTAGAATTTCTAGGTTAACATCTGCTACACAATCTATGGGCTCTCTTCAACAATTTCCATCAAAGGTTCAATGGGTTACATTGCCCCAGGTATGCCTCCAGATTTCTTTTCTTTAATTGGGTATCTTTTCACATATTTCTAGAATCACATGTGATCTCACTAGTGACTGTCATGAATGCAGAGTATGGGCTAGGAGGTAGAGTAACTACATAGGGAGATGTCTCTAGTTATGGCATTTTGTTGCTAGAAATGTTGACAAGAAAGAGACTGACATATGACATATTTGTAGGTCTTAACATACGAAATTGGGTAAACTCAACCTTTCCTAATAGCCTTGTAGATATACTTGACAGAAGTTTACTGCAGGATATCGTTGTCATGGAGGAGGGTATGGAAGAAGTAGAAGACTTTTACAAGAGGTGTTACACCACCTTATTCGATATTAGTATGACTTACTCAAAACATTTGGTAGAAGAAAGGCCAAACATGAAAGATGTTGTGAGGGTGTTAGAGAGTATAAGAGAGAGTTTGATAGGAAATAGTGGAACTTCAGTCAGGGTATGGCCAAGTATATCTAAATTAGTAAGCAGTCACCTCTAAAGAGCAGTAAGAACTGATAGAAATTCTTCTTCTAGCAGTGGGAGTTCTTCTACATAAATTATTATTGCTAAACCCACAACAAAATTATTTAAAAAAGCAATATGGATGAAAATTTCCCATTTACATTTTATGTCATAGGAACTAGGATGTCTTTGTCATCACTAAGTGCAAGGGTTGTAGCTCTTTTTCTGTGTAATCCTTGTCATGTTCTATTGAGATTCTTTAGAAATAATGAGGCAATAATGTAATTGTATACACCTAAAATTGGCTCGTGTTGAACTAAATAAATATTTTAAATATTTATTTTAATTCTTATTCTTCTATCAATCAAATAAATATTCTAATTTATTTGATTGGTTCATTATCCCAAAATTAAATAAAAATCATTTATTTAATTAAATTCCTCAATTCTTCTATAGCCTTATCTAAATTAAATAATCTAAATTATTTAATTAATCCAAAATTCCTCTATCCCAAAGTCCCAATTTCATAAATCCACATCACCTTTCCACCTCATCTTCCACCTCACCATGTTGGACACATAATTAAATATTTTTAATATTTAATTAGCTAATATCCCCTCACCCACATGTCCTATTTATCCTCCAATCAAGATCAGTTAACTCATCAATCAAATCAGTTATCTAATCAATCAATTCACTTAACTGGTCAATCTATTCAGTTAACTCCTCAATCTATTCTGTTAACTCCCATAAGTCATGAAAGAGGTCTGGACACTTGTCCTCTTTTGATTCATGTACATTCTCTCAAGCTTCCTCAACCGTACACATCATAGGTAATTCCTCTAGTCATGGATCTATTGACACTTGGACTTGGCCCATCTTAAGCCTTAGAAGTAAGGTCCTCACACCCATTTTGCATACACTCAAGCTTTAGTAATCTTACCCTGCAGAAATCCTACCAGCGTGCCTTTGGCAAAGTATCCTCATTTTACCTTGCATAGTTTATCATTCAGCTCTTTTGTCCATCCCTTATCTTGCATCCTCCATTTTTTAGCCATCATTTATCATTCTTGTTCATTGTGATATCGTTCTTGCAAAAGTTAATCCCAACCAATCTCCTGAGGGGGCATCTTATCATCATTTAACCTATACCAGGGGCAAACTGGGGCATGCATCATAGTCAGAAAATTTTTATTCTTTGAAGCAACGTGATAAAACACATTGCATCAAAGAGGGGCAAAATGTATACACCTAAAATTGGCTCGTGTAGAACTAAATAAATATTTTAAATATTTATTTTAATTCTTATTCTTCTATTAATCAAATAAATATTCTAAATTATTTGATCGGTTCATTATCCCAAAATTAAATAAAAATCATTTATTTAATTAAATTCCCTAATTCTTCTATAGTCTTATCTATATTAAAGAATATAAATTATTTAATTAATCCAAAATTGCTCTATCCCAAAGTCCCAATTTCATAAATCCACATCACCTTTCCACCTCATCTTCCACCTCACCATGTTGCACACATAATTAAATATTTTTAATATTTAATTAGCTAATATCCCCTCACCCACATGTCCTATTTATCCTCCAATCAAGATCAGTTAACTCATCAATCAAATCAGTTATCTAATCAATCAATTCACTTAACTGGTCAGTCTATTCAGTTAACTCATCAATCTATTCTGTTAACTCCCATAACTCATGAAAGAGGCCTAGACACTTGTCATCTTCTGATTCATGCACATTCTCTCAAGCTTCCTCAACCATACACATCACAGGTAATTCCTCTAGTCATGGATCTATTGACACTTGGACTTGGCCCATCTTAAGCCTATAAAAATAAGGTCCTCGTACCCATTTTGCATACACTCAAGCTTTATTAATCTTACCCTGCAGAAATCCTACTAGTGTGCATTTGGCAAAGTATCCTCATTGTAGTTGCATAATCCCATTATCATCACAATCATCCAACCATGTCTCCATATCTCCATTATCCATCATCATAGAGTTGCATTGTTAGTTTAATCTTCATTGCATTATCCATCTACAACCATTCTCCTATTGTCATCTTCAACAACAAGGAAGTACAACTTCTGAGAGCTCAAATCATGCATAAGATCAATACGAGATAGGCAACAATGGAAGTTACGAGGTGAATTGGTCTGCAAAGGTAATATCTTTGTTAATTGTATTTACGTCAATTTCATTGAGTTATTAGATATTTAGTAGTTTTTACTATGATTTAGAAGTTCAACAATAGTAATCAACCTCAATTCAAAGTTCAAACTTCATAGGATCCCTTTGTGAAGTTAAATCCTGATATCCAATTCTCTATATTAAGTCAATTATATTGAAAAATGCATGATTGTAAACAGTTGACGAGTTGTGAAATTTGCTTCCATGACACTTTGAATTTTTAACTTTTTTTTTGTCGTTTCCATTTCCATTTGGATAGCGGCTATTCTCCCTCCACAAAATGGGTTTGTTTTTTTGTCTTTTTTGTTTCCATTTCCATTTGGGTAGAGGCTACTCTCCCTCCCCAAAAGGGCATGTGTAAGACATCATAACATACAAAATACCATGCTAAGACATCATACCATATTTCCCATCCATATAAAATGGGGGTTACGGTGATGGGACCCACAAAAACCATTGACTTCAACATCTATTTATCAAATTCAATTTTTTAAATCTGGCGCCCAATCAATTAAAAGCAGAAATTTTATTTTAAAACACTGTGAACATTTCTAAAATGTAATCAATTAAAAGGAACCATGGAGGTTTACTAGATGAGTGATGTAAATAATTCATCAGCAAGGCTATACAGAAGTGGCCAAGTGGGATGGGGTTTGAATGATAAGGAGATTAATGAAAGATAGAGAAATTTAAAAAGACCTGCCCTCAAACGTAGGTGTTGTGCCTTCACAAACATTGGGTGCTTGGGTTTAGAAGATTGAGATGTTTCTCAAGGACTATAGCTATTCATGTCTAGTGATAGATTAGGCGTGTTATCCTGTTAACTCCATTTACATATACATTTGAGTTGAAGCTGGTCTAGATTATAAAACCTAAGCAATACACTATATATCTAATGTTTTAGATAAATTGAGAATAGTCAAAGCATGGTTCACTT
This sequence comes from Cunninghamia lanceolata, assembly GCA_027924645.1. NCBI lineage: Eukaryota > Viridiplantae > Streptophyta > Pinopsida > Cupressales > Cupressaceae > Cunninghamia > Cunninghamia lanceolata. The sequence continues at coordinate 12,337,577 of BSBN01000584.1, read as the reverse complement.
TCTGGCTTTCGAAATTATTTTTGAAATTTGGAGTCTATAATAAAAGTTTATCATTGGTGAATTATGTTTGGCACATTGGGTATTATTTATGTCAAGAATCTTCCTCTATGTGATTCTGGTATGAGTATAATTCCTTGTAGGTTAACGCAAGGTGAACCTTAGATGAATTATAGGGAGTGTGTTAGCATTCAAGTCTTTCATGCTAAATTTGTATATAGAATGCATAATAACCTTTGTGAAAAATGATAGTAGTTGGTTGATCATATTGTTCATATCCTATGTTTCCAATTGCTATGATTATTAAATATTTTCTATCTAGCCATATACAACTATATTTTACTTTATCTCTCTCAACCCACTTGCCTGTGGACTATGTTATTTTATGAAATACCTAGGTATACTCTCCATCTTTTTATAGTGGGTATAGGTTGATGAGTTTGGTCATCTAAGAATGTGGCCCTTGGTTAAATTACCCAAGATTGGTACTAACCTTGTATATGTTAATGACAGTTATGAATTAGAGAATAAACTATCGTAATAACATAGCAAGTATGCTAATGTTGCTACTTTTAGATACCAAGGATTTATTTTTCTACTCTTATTCTAAGGTGGAAGGATTTACTAATTGTTAGCAAGGTATAACTAGTTTGTAAAAATAAATAATCAATGTGGTCACTATCTTGCATGATGTTTTCATATGAAAACTTGTTCATAATTTATTGACTTGGGTTCTCCATTCATGAGGTTATTTGGCATTCAATGAATGATAGACCATAACATATTGTAACTATGATAGCTGATATCACTAAATCTTGCTATCGTATGGCATTACTCTACTAGTAGGAGTATATTTCACATTGATGGTGTGAACGAAACTGTGATATATTTACAACTCTAACTTGAATGAAAGGGAAATATAGGAGGATATGTTGAGGAAAATTGATTGAACTTAGGCGATGTAAAAATTGATGTTAGAATGGTAGTTGATTGTTATTAAAAAGAACCTTGAAAGTTACAAGTACTTTAACCTAGCAATGATACACATATTTTAGGATTATTGCCTTAACCTTGAGAGTTCAACTAAATGGTAATGGATTTCTATATCAGGATATGTATGACTAATAAACCTTTCAAGTTGGGGAATTTATTAGACATATTATTTTTAGTAGACCAAACATGAGGAGCTTGACATTTGTCCTTAAGACTATTATACTCATAATTACTATTCAGTAATAGAAATTAGATAATGGTATCTAGGCTTGGCATCACTATATTACACTATGATGAGAACCATCCTTTGAGTTCTTTATACGTTGACTATATTATGATGGTTACTATTGTAACCTATTAAACCATTTAATGCCACTTGGTTTATAATGTAAACAAGTATTATGATTATCGTGCGGAGGGGGTATTTTGAAACTCTAAATCTGAATTCTTGTTTGACAATAATCTAATTACCTTTATTACATCATGTCATGATAATTGTTGTTATGCATATTCTATGTATGGATTTGATGAGGGGAATATTGGTAAGTGGGTATGAAATTTGGATGATAATGTAATCCTGAGTGTAGGAGCCTATGTTTATAACCCTTGAGAGATTAAGCGAGGAGAACTACATGTGACTTCGATCCCGTTTGGAAGCAGGTATGCAGGCAATTCTTGGGTGAAGGATGCCCCTAGACCTCAAGTCCCTAGGGGAGGGGTTTAGGGAATGAATCCAAGGTATGGGTTGTTCCTAACTTGATGAACCTTCCCTCTTCGGTATGTTTCAGCTCAAGGCAGTAACTACGTCAAATGGCTATGAACTCACCTTCCAATTAGTAAGTCCCACTAGATATAGGATTGGGCTAGTAAAAAGACACTCTATCTTGACACTAAGCTCATCTACTCTGAGGTTGTTGGGTTAGGCTCTTGAAATTTGCTCCAATCTTGGATGAACCTTTAGAATCATCTTCACACTTTGTCTCTAATGTGAATGTTCAAAGGTGCCTTGGGACTTGTCTTGACTTAAATAATTAGAGTTCTATGTATTGAAAACTATAGGCAATTAATGGTGAGAATTACCAACTATGTATGGTGTTCTACCTTAATACTTGGTTGGTGGATAACTGTATACTAAGCTTTGTGATTGTTAATATGCAATGTGATGCATTTAGAAATAGAATATTGTTTAAAATTACTATTGGCAAGAAATGGGGAGGGATACCTGTCCAAAGATCTGGTCCTCAGCCAAGTCTGTGTAGTTAGTTTATACCCCAGTCAAGTAGTTAGAGATTGATAGAAAAATACAAAGAATAACATATGCAGAGTATCATAGACAAATAACAATAAGACACCAAAGAATTATTCAGTACTAGTAGATCTCCATATATATATCAACTATCAAACATCATACATTCATTATCCGACAGGTCTAAGCCTCTACCTCATCTTCCTATATACATCATTTATCTGACTTCTAGATGTCATCTTGATATTATCATATTACTATATCCTATCTGATCTTACTTATTCTATCCTACATATATACTATATCTATTACATATAGGGGTGTGTCCTTTAGCATCTCCTGTCATCTTCTAGCCTTTGCATGATGTATACACCAACTTCTGGTTGGCTTTGCTCCATGCCCTATATCCTGCTAACATCATCCTCCCCTTCAAAACTATGTCTTGTCCTCAAGACATGATCTGTTCTAGTTGAAAATATTTCTTGAGTTTGGCACCAATGACATAGCCAGCTGATATTTGGCCCTCCATGTTTCTTAGTCTGACTGTACCGGAATATGCAATTTCTTCAATGTAAAATGGTCATAACCACCTTGTTTTTAGTTTTCCCTACTTCTTAAATTTGTTGTCATATGGGAGTACTAGGTCACCTTATTTGAATTTCTTGTTTCTCAAGTTTCTATCATGCTAGGCTTTCTATCTTTCCTTTCCAGGTTCATATTATATGTTGCACCATCAATTTGTCCTCATCCATTTTCTCTAATTCTTTAATCCTTTCTATCAGAGAGTCTTCTTCACCTAGCTTGAGAGTCCGTGCTATGCGGAAGTTGAAAAATATGAAGTGTACTAGTATTGTAGCATCTATTCCATACACAAATTCATATGGAGTGAACTTAGTGGTTCTTTTGTAAGTTGTTCTATATGCCTAGAGTACCGCAGGTACTTTTAGATCCTAGTATATCTTATTCCCATTGTACATCTTTGTTAATGTTACCCCAATGATCTTATTCAAGGCTTCACTTGCTTTATTTGCTTGTGGATGATATGGTGAACTCTTGTTGTGTGCTATCATGAAGTTGTCTAATAGTTCTAAAATCATCTTATTTACAAAATGTTTACCTGGATCACTAGTTATACTCAACGGGAAACCAAATCTGGTAATTATGTTCTCATAGATGAATCTAATGGCAGTTTTTGCGGTGCAATCTTTAACTTTGGTTGTGCTTCAGCCTATTTAGTCAGATATTCCACTCCAGTAATGATGAATCTAGATTTTGACGCTTTTGTCGGTGGGTCTATAGGTCCAATGAAATCAATATCCCATTTATAAAAAGGTAATTGCGCTGATACTGGTCTTAATGGCATTTCATCTCTTGTGGTAGGCCTCCCTATTCTTTGACATACAGTTGACACAATTCTTAACATATCTCTTTGCATCTTTGAAAAGTGTAGGCCACCATAACCCAACTAGTTTGATTTTTCTTACTGTCATCTCTCTGACATTATGTCCTCCTACTATTCTTTCATGTGCTTCTCTTAAAATTTCATCTCTTTCATGTTTATATACTACCCTTTTGATAATATCATCATTTCCTCAGATAGGTAGCTCTCCTTCAATCAATGTATACGAAAAAAACTTCTGCATTAGGTTTTGTCTTTCTTGTGCTGACACGTCTGCTGGAGATTCACCTATAGCCAATAGGTATGTTATATCTTTTATCTCTTCCAGTACTACATGTACTTTGAAAATATTTGCGCTAGGTACTTATTCTTCCTGTACCTCCGGATCTTCCCCTGTCTCAATTCTGGACAAGTAGTCTGGTCCCTGATTGTGCTTTCTTGGTTTCACCATGATTGAGAATATAAATTTTTGAAACAAGAGTAGCCATCAATGTCATGTCCCCTCTTTCCTAATATTTGATTAATGATCAACATTAACCCATTTTATTCTTCCGTGGGTTAATTGGGCAAGCATAGGAAGAATAAATAATTTAATATTTATTATTGTCCAAATATAATTCAATTCTTGAGGAGAATTAAATATTAAATTAAATACTTTGAGGCTCAAAAAAGGCATTGGGTTTTGAGAGGTGTCCATTTGCATGAATATTTTGAAAATATTGGGAAATCACAAGTGGTGGGGGAATTTATGACAATGTATGATAGCTTATGACAACTGTCATACACCAAAATAGAAAGGAATCCAAGGAAAACGTGGGAAACTTGGGTGCCCATCTCTCCCAAGAAATATTGATACAAAAGATAAAAATTTAGTCATTTGGAGGAATTGTTGATTTGATATTTTTTTCTCAAACTTGCAGATTTGTAGATTGTGGCTTCAATGGATGAAACCTCGTTGGAGTAAAAACGCTTGTGGATGAAAACCCATGAGTTTCAAGTGGCTAGAGGATGAAAACCCTTTGATCACAAGGAGTAGCTTCATCCATAGGTTGCACAGAGCTTCAAAGATTAAGTAGATTCTAGTAGTTTCCATTGTTTGTGTGTGCAGGTCTTCTTGTGTTGTCATAGTGGTTCCAGAAATGTTGGAATGTGTTGCTATTGTTATTTTATTTTGTTTTCTATGTAGTCTCTATAGATTTCTATTTCTTGGTGCCATAGATCAGATCTGGGAGTTGTGGGCAGTGTTGTGTGATTTTGGCTTTGTGGGTCTAAATACGCAGTGTGTATTTCAGCTGATTGTGAAGATTTGGTTGTGTAGTTTGCCGCTGAGTGCTGTAGGTGTTTACTACTGTTATTTTAATTATATCAGATCATATTTCATGTACTTTCCATCTAAAAATCAAACAATATCAGTTTGGGGTATTTTTGGTGTATTTCAGTGATTGACAGTGTTGGTAGTTTTTGCGGGTTTTACCCACATCTTGTTGTTTGAAGTTGTATTATTTTCTGCTATTGTAAATTAGTATATCGGATCTAATAACATGTTATTTAATTTAGAAATTAATGAAATTTTTTTTGGGTGAAGTCTCATCTTTTTGGTGTTAATTTTGAGTATGACTAGCTAGCTAGTCTTGTCAAATTTGATGCAAATTTGGTGAAGATATTTAAATTCATTTTCAAATCTGATTTGAAATGTTATTTTTCAGTTTGGCTTATTATAGTGGTATCAAAGCATGATCTTGCTAGCCTGTAGATTTTTTAGATGATTGATGATATCGAGTGACAGAGAAATTAGATAGTTGAGGAGAGAGTAAAAGAAATTGCAATTGGAGGAAACAATGGTGGATAGAAGAAATTTAGAAGAAAATGATGCTTTAAGGAAATTTAATCAAATGGTCGAGGCACAAACTAGACTCACTGAAATGTTTGGTTAGATGATGCAATGGATTCAAAACAACAACAACAACAACAACGGAAACAATGGTGGCAATACTTCGGGTGCAAACAAGAGTAACAACGGAAAGGGGAAGGAGATTGAGACTAAAAATTTAGGGGCTGCAAACAAACCCTTATTCCTATTTGAAGAAGAACTCAAGAACAAGTTGAGTCTGCAGCTACTAGTTTGTTCAATGCATAAACCCTTAACAAATGGCATGGAGAATACAATTCCTTGGCAGATGAGATCAAGAATGATATATCTTGGGGGGAATATGTGGAGTCCTTGAGAAGAGGTGAATCTCAAAAGAAGGGAAATAGAAAAAATAAAGAATTGAAACACAAGTTGGGAAAATTAACAGCAACCTTCTTTAATGGAAGTGAGAGGATTTCAGCTAGGGCTTGGTTGCAAAAGATAGAAACATACTTTGTGCTCAATCCCATGAAAGAGAAAGATGTAGTTCAATTTGCCACATTGTATTTGGAAGGAGAAGCCTATGAATGGTGGTACCATGGTCGCACTACACTAGGAAATGATCAAATACAAACCTTTGATGAATTTAAACAAAGGATTCTTGACAGGTATGAATTGAAAGAGGAAGAAGAATATTTCACCCAATTATTTGAAATCAAGCAAGAGCTCAGTAAGTGAATACATAGCAGATTTCCAAAAGATTGCAGTGATGGGGCGTGAAATATTAGAAAAAAGAAGAGTGCATCTATTTATTACAGGGCTCACCGAACCTCTTAGGGGGTTTGTCAAATCTTTTGCACCCCTCACTTTGCAGGAAGCTATCAATAGGGCTCTAACCCTTGAGCCATCAATTCTGAAGAATGTTTTCTCACACTCTTCCAAACCAAACACATGGCATCATAAGGGAGGATTCCAGAAGAAACCATTCCATGCACCTACACCCGTATAGAAGAATACAACTCCTAATGTTGCAAAGAAGATGGATGAAGAAACAAGGAATGAGCTTAGGAGGAAGAAGATTTTTTTTCTTGCGGATAGCCTTGGGTCCCTAGACATATGTATTTGGGAAAGGGACACGTCCATTACATAGAGTTTGCATTAGATAAGGATTGAGACTCGGATGCTAATGAGGAGTTTCATGACATAGAGGATTCAGAACTCGAGGTTGAAGAGAAGGAGACTACAAAAGAAGGTTCATTAGATGTACTTTCAGGAGCACCAAGATATCATCCTTTCAGGATTCATGGAGTGTTAGAAGGGCAACGAATAACTATTTTGATTGATAGTGGGGCAAAACACAATTTTATTGATGAAGGGTTAGTAATGAAGAGAGGCTTGAAGAATGAAGAATTCAAAGGTTTCAATGTCACCATTGCAGATGGATTCACTATACCATGCACCAAAGTGGTAAAACAATTGAGCATCACTATGGGAGACTACAAGGTTTGTGATGATTTTTATGTTGTTGGTATTCATGAAACTAATGTTGTCTTGGGTGTTCAATGGTTGCATTCTATTGGAGGACACTATCAAAACTATCAAACTATGGAGTTCAAGTTTCAATTAGAAGGCAAGGAGATTGTACTCAGAGGGATTTCAAATGGAGCTCCAAGAGTGGTGACAACAAAGAAGATGGAGGGGACTTTTAGAAGAGGTCAAGTTGCTTGGGCAGCCACTTGTCTAATCCATCCTTCCATCTCTTCAAATGGAAAAGGTAAATTTCATTTTGAGATTCAAGAAATTTTAGATAAGCATAGTATTGTTTTCAGCGATATACCGCTAGGACTACCTCTAGATAGGGGATTCTAGCATGTTATATAGTTAGAACAGGATGCCAAACCTATTATAACTACTCCATATAGACATCCAAGGGGTTACAAGGAAGAGATATAGAAGACTATTAGAGAGCTCTTAGATATGGGATTCATTAGACCAAGTTCTAGTCCTTTTGCATCATCTGTAGTTCTTGTGAAGAAGAAGGATGATACTTTGAGGATGTACATAGACTATAAGAAGACCATTAATAATAGATATCCTATCCCAAGGATAGATGAACTCATTGATGAGTTGCATGGAGCTGTTTACTTCTCCAAGATCAATTTGAGATTGGGGTACCACCAGATTCAGATGAGCGATAAAGATGTGGAAAAGACAACTTTTCGGTGTCACTATGGGCATTTTGAGTTCTTGGTCATTCCTTTTGGCCTCACTAATGCACTAGAGACTTTCCAATCATGTATGAATAAGATATTTAGTAAGCAACTTAGAAAAATTGTCTTGGTTTTCTTTCATGATATATTTATCTATAGTAAAACTTGGAAGGAACACTTGGAACATCTAGATTAAGTTTTGGGTATTTTGGAGCAGAAATATTTCTATGCTAAGATGACCAAATGTGAGTTTGGATTAACTAAAATCATTTACTTGGGATATCTCATAAGCTCCAAGGGTGTTCAAGTAGATCAACAAAAGATTCAAGCAATACTAGATTGGCCTCCACCTACAAATCTTACATAGTTGAAAGGATTTTTTGGGCTATGTTGTTATTACAGAAGGTTTGTTAAAGGTTTTTCTTATCTTGTTGTTCCATTGACTTATTTGACTAAGAAGGGAGCCTTTGCATGGTCTGAAGAAGCTTAGAAAACTTTTGACAAGTTTAAGAAGGTAATGGGTTCATGCCATGTGCCTGCTATTCCTAATTTTTCATTGCCCTTTGTAGTAGAATGTGATGCCTCTGGTGAAGGTGTTGGGTCTATCCTAACTCATAGAGGACATCCAATTGTTTTTGAGAGTAGGAAACTAAATAGTTTAGAGAAAACATATCACATATATGACAAGGAAATGTTGGCAATTATGCATGCACTAGAGAAGTTTCGACAATATCTTGTGTGTGGGAAGTTTATTGTGAAAACTAATCATAATAGTTTGAAGTATTTTCTTGATCAAAAAGACTTGAATGATCACCAACAAAGGTGGGTAAGCAAGCTACAAGCATATGATTTTGAAATAGAATACATGAAGGGTAAAAGAAATGCGGTGGCAGATGCACTTTCTAGGAAGCTGACATTGTGTTCATTATCTTCTATTTCTATGGAATGCAAAGACTATCATTGTTGAGTATATTAAGAACACTTTTGCATCTAGTGTATTGGATGATTTAGTAGAAGCTGACAAGTATATAGTGAATGATGGGCTGATTTATTACAAGAATAGAATTTTCCTTGTTCTTGAGTCAAAAATCAAGGAGAAGATTTTAAGAGCTTTTCATGACACTCCCTTGGCTAGTCATCAAGGTTAATTCAAAACATACATGTGGATCCATGAGAGATTTTCTTGGAAGGGGTTGAAAGAGGATGTCCACAAGCATATTAAAGAGTTCATGACTTTCCAAAGGAAAAAAGGTGAGCAGATTTTCCCTGTAGGTCTCCTACAATCACTTCCAATTCCTGAATAGAAGTGGGAGAGCATCTCCATGGACTTTATCACAGGACTTCCCAAGGTACAAGGTAAGGATTTCATATATGTGGTGGTGGATAGATTAACAAAGTATGCTCATTTATTTCCCATCACTTCATAATTTAAAGCTTCTCAAGTAGTAGAGTTATTTTTCAAAGAGGTATTTAAGCTACATGGTTTGCCAAAGAACATTGTTAGTGACAGAGATAGTAGGTTCCTTAGTTCTTTTTGGAAGGAACTCTTTCACATGGCAGGAACAGATCTCACACCAAGCACAAGTTACCATCCACAAACAAATGGACAAACATAAATTGTTAACAAGTGGATAGAGGGGTATTTGAGGAATTATGTTTCAAATAAGGAAACTACTTGGATCAAATGGTGCACTTGGGAGAGTACTTTTACAATACATCACACCATATGTCAATTGGTATGCCTCCATTATGAGCTCTTTATGGTTATGATGCACTTTCTTTTGCTGATTTTCTATTCATAGACAGTAAAGTACCTGTAGCAAGTGAATTTATTAGTCAAAGTCAAGAAATTTTGAGGTCTTTAAAGGATAATTTGTAGCATGCACATAATCAATAAAAGATGTATGTAGATAGAAAGAGGACAGAGAGAAAATTTGAGGTTGGAGATTTGGTCTTGTTAAGATTGCATCCATATAGACAGAGTTAATTGAAGAAGAGTGGGGCAGAAAAGCTCAAGCCTAAGTTCTTTGGGCCCTATAGAATCAAGAAGACACTAGTACAAAAACAACAATATATGACTAAAAAAATTACTAAAAACTACTTATAAATGACCAAACATGGTCATGTGACCATTAGTAGTTTATTTACAATCATTTATAACGTGACCAAATTGATGACTAAACCATTTTTAGTCATTTATTGGTTGTTTTGATTGATCAATTTGGTAGTATATTTAGTCGTTGATTTAGTCATTGATTGTTATAATTTGGTCACTTATTTAGTCATTTTTTATTCACTGATATATTTAGTCATTAATTTAGTCATTGATTGTTGTTAATTGGTCACTTATTTAGTAGTTTTTATTCACTGATTTATGTCCATTGGTAGTATATTTAGTCATTTTTATTCACTGATTTAACATTGGTCATATATTTAGTCATATTTATTCACTATTCACTAATTTTTGTCAATTGGTAGTATATTTAGTCAATTTTATTATTAATTGACATCAATTAGTAGTATATTTAGTCATTTTGAAGCTTGCACAATGAAACAACTTTGAAAAGGTAAAAATAACTTGTTTTATTCATTAAAAAATGCTTACAAACAACATACATATCTGAAAATAAGTTACAATGCTTTTTCTTTGCTAAAAAAACCTTCATGGTTACAATACATAGCTCAAAGAATGAGCAAGAAACTAATTTTCTGAGTATCACTGAGCATAGAAGCACAAAGACATTTGAATAGATGTCTTCTTCACAAATCCATGACTGTCCCATGAAGCTCATTGTCCTAGTTCAAGATCACACTGTCATCTCTATAGAGATCATGTCTCATTCACCCAACTTGCTCTAGTTCATAAGCTGCCACTGTGAATTGTTACCTGTAGCAATAAACTATCCTTATCTTTGATGATTATGCCTCTGATGACTATCATCTTTCGTAGGATGCCTCAATTGTCATGGATTGTTATTCAACATTGCCTTATGACGAGGCTATGCATTGTCCTAATCAAATTTGTAGCTTCTTGAAATGCATTGTCCAATCACTTGTCAACCTACTGTCATGCATTTTCCCTTTATAAATAACAATGCCTCATGACTGCCACTACCTAGCTCATTATTTTGACATACTTTCACTCGTACTCTGCCTCTCATCAACACTGCCCCTCTATTAAATGCCTTGACTACCTTTGATATCACTGTATCTTTTCTAAATTCCTTGAAAATAGTTCATCACTACTATTGTTACCTAGGTATGCACCCTATGTCATCTGCTAGACTGTTACAAGTTCACACAGTCCATCATTGGCCCTGTCACTTATCACATCACTATCATGAACAACTTTCATATCATATTGAATCACCTCTAATATAGAAATCAAGATCCCATTATGATACTTCTATTGCAAAATATTTGTGTCTTGGCAGATAGCTCATGATAACCCTCAACCTTGTTGTTGCTCACTTGTACCAACTCTATGGTACTGTCCTAGGTGTTCATGCATCTAACATGAAGACTATTGACTATCATGAGATTTGGCACTATCAAATGCATACTAGAAGGTTGTCTCCTTACCCCTTTAAATGCCTCTTGAGACACTGACAAGATTGTAACCTTTGTATGGTTCTTCTCATTGACTAAGATTATCTTTTAATGTTTGCATGATCACTGACTTTTGCACGAATCTCTGCCCCTTGACAGTCACTTGTAGGTTTTCTTCATGCATAGCTAGAAGCTCTTTCATAGAATGTCCTTTCAATCCTCAAAGTTATACATCCTCGTTTGCAAACATATTCACTCAAGTTTGAGGAGTGTTTCTACCATGGTCATAATTGTTTTGGAAACACTGTCATTGCCATGATGCCATTTGATTAGGACCTTCACTTTGTGTTTCCAAGTTAGATTGAAACTATCAAATCTCTTCACACTCTTCTCACTATATTGTTTCAAACATCCCTATGTCTTCTACTTATGGCTCTCAATGTAACCCTATCATCCATGGGTCTTTAAGTGCTGCTCAGCCTCAAATGACTATCACTACCTTTTAAGAAGGTCTTCTTATTCTTTTATAGTCATATCACTATCATAATCATTCCTTGTGGGTGAAACCATGATGCAAAGGATTATTACAAATAACAAAGAGAGGACTTGCAAAGCAAAAAATATAGTTTTTAGTACTCAATCAATGATTTTAATTTTTTTTTTCCTAGTTGGACCATAATGAAAAATCTATAGAACATTATCAATAAAAAACTAACAATTGTTGGACTTGATAAACAAGATCATAAAAACAGATACGCATTCAATAAAATTTCCTTTGAAGTATATGGAAGCCTTGATTCCTTCAGATGTTTTAGTTGTAATTGCCTTGGTAGACATGTATGCAAAATGTGGAACCATGGACAAAGCACATGAACTATTTGATAGAATGCCTCAAAAAAATGTGGTCTCTGTTAGGACCATTCAAAATTCTCATAGTCCCACTTGGTTTCATGCAAATTTCCTTCCATAAATCCATCTTAGGGATCCATATTTATTTTTAAAATTATTCCAAGAGTCATTCATAAGCACCCCATACCAAGTCCATGTGAAAGATATTTGTATTTTTTACCATTGATGTATTTTTGTCTCTCACCACAATCCCGCAGGTCACTCAAAAGGTCTTGGCAGGTGTGCAGGAACCAAGGATAACAAGGGAGCAATTATCACTATATTGCAACATGAAGAGATTGCACTTGTAGCATCACAGTATGTAGAGATCGATTACTGTAGCCCCACAACGGTCTCAAAAAGAAGTGGTAGGCTAGCAGTATAAATTTAAGTGGCATATGATACTTCATTGCGGTCCTGCGGCAGTCAAGAGAATGACCAGAGGTAATATGGTAAGGAGCAGAGGAAAATAGTACACTGCGCCCCTGCAATGGCCTCAAGTGAGGCTTGTAGTATGGCGGTATAAGGAGTTTAAGTTATGTAAGTGTTGAATACCGCGGCCCCGCGACAGTTTCAATGAAGAGTGCGGTAGTATGGTGAAAGGCTTCAAGTGATGTTTAGTATATCACGGTCTTCTGATGGTCAAAGAAATGGTTTGCGGTACTGCGACAGGGAACAAGTCAATAAACATAATGGTACTGCGACCCCACAATGTCCACTCCCTCTGTGTGCGGTAATGCGGTAAAAGTCAAAATGATGCAGGTTACCCCACTGCCCTGCAACAGTGACCTCACTAGGTCTATAGGGTAGTGGTAAATGATAACATAAAAGATGACTGCCAAGTGTTCTCCCATCATACAAGATGACTGCTAAGTGTTCTCCTGCCATAAAAGATGATTGCCATCATTTATGGTGGCAGTGTGCTATAATAATTGAAATGACTACAAAACTGGTGAAATATTTTGTCCGTATGATTTATGATGATCAATAGACTATGTTTGAAGTGATTTAAACACACAGATTTTCTCAATCCTGGTACGAACCAGAGTAAATGGTGAAATGACTAGCTTCATAGCGAAATAATGCCTGAAATTCCCTTGTATTTCATTATTCAAGCAAGTGCAGTGGTGATTCTAGACGGTGAGCTCAATCTTTGAAGTGTGTTCTGTGAACTTCATTCAACTAGGTAAGTCAATTTTATCATCCTCTTCATAAAAGTTGATATTCAGTTGGTACTTTGCTTAAATTGGTCCAGTAGATCAAAAAACTATCAAAACCCTAGTTCATAAAAGTATCAACATAATGGCACCCAAAAAATTTGAATCCCCAAGTAAGAAAGTTGAGTCCTCTGCCCATAAAGAAAAGAAGTGGTCCCTTCAACAGTCACTATTAGACATTTTTCCAAATTCAGTTGACAAGAGGTATAAGAAAATATTTAAGGATATAACAGAGGGTTGTCGAGATGCCAGGGTTCTTGTTTCTAGTTGGCGTCTATTTTGGTATTTCTGTGGGACAAAATATGGTCAAGGTCCTGTTGCCAACCCCTAGAACCTAAATCTGGCCAAACTTGTAGTTCCAAATGTGTTTGTTGATGTTGAATTGATTAGAGTATTGGCACAGTGCTACCATCCAGCCACCAGGATAGTTAGATTGCCTAATGGGTCACCATTGGTAGCATTGGATAGAAATGTAATTATTGATTGCTTCATGCTCAGTAGGCAAGCCCTCACATAGGTTTACTTGAAGAAGAGTGAACAAGAATATAACAGCCTCAGAAAAACACACAGGAATGACGAATTTCCCATGTACATGAGAAAATGGGCTAATAACAGAAGAATTGAAATTCTATCCACTGTTGTTGAGCCTTTTACTGTTGATGATTTCGCTATTTATTTCAAGAGGACATACTTTGCTCTGTGTCAGGTGCTGGGTATTGATGCCCAAGACAAAATGCCTATGGATTTGATGATGATGGCCATGAGGATTCAGAATCTAGAGGTGAATATTGAGTATGATTTTGCATCATATATTGAAAAGAAGATGCATGATGGTCTATTGCAAATCAGAGAAAACAAGAAGCCCCTTGATTTCAAAAATTCCTTGTTGTGTCACTTGATACTGTATCAGAATAGGGGAAAATGGCCTAGAAAAATGGATTTGAGTATGATTGACCAAAAGAGGCAGAGGTTTCCCACACAATGTTGGTGCTACAAATGGGATATTCATTGCAAGAATTGTAATTATGTAGTATTCCATGATGAGTTTGCAATCAGAATAACTTGGTTTCCCTTCTCTCAGATTGACCAAAGAGGTCAGAGAGATGTTGAGGCCTCTTGCTCCTAGGCCAGGACAAGGTCATAAGCATAACTTTGTTGATTGGTTTTTCCTTCCAGACCATACAATAATCAGAGTTTATGGGTGTACTCAACCACCCCATGTGTTGCCAAAGTTTGTACCAGACAGAATTGCATTCCTTCAGTTCATGTGGTAGATGCTTTGGATGGAGAAGGATGTGATGAAAAAGGTAAAGAAGGGCACTTTCCTTCCTGATTCTACTATGTTTGGTGATTGGTCAGTTGGTTTAGACACTTTGGAAGAGCTGCAAGCCTATTTGAAGGCTAAGTATTCTTTGAAATTAGAGATCGAAAGAATTTGTGATCCAGAGGGTCACATGAATTTTGTCAGGAAAGTCATTCTTACCAGAATGGGGGTATCCCATCAAATCAATTTTGACAAGGATGTGATAAAAAATTGTGTACTTTTGATGAAGTGTATAATAGAAAGAGGAAATGGGAAATTGTAGAAAGGATTGAAGATGACAGGAGAAAGAAAAACCCTAATTTGAAGGATTTTTTGTTGATGAGAAGGACCCCTTGAAGAGATGGATATGGTCATTGATAATTTTCAAAGAATCTATGACAAGTCTGAAAAGGAGCCTACAAAGGCTACCAATCTCCCAGTTAAGAGGCCACCAGGAGTTGTAATTCAAGAGCCTGCCCCTGATGCAATGTCAGTTCAAGATCTTGCAGTTTCTGATTCATCTCCTCCCAAAAGGCAAAAGACTGATGATGTTTCTCTAATGGCTCCATATGAAATGACTGAAGGAGTTGGAGATATTAAGGAGGTGGCCAGTATTCTGAAGCATATGGGAGATAAAGAGGAAGTAGATTAGCCACTGGTTGGTGAAGAAATTGAGGCCCACAAACCCGAATCAAGAATGGAGGAACAAGGACAAGGTGAGCCTGAGTTACAATAAGATGAAAGGGTTGTGGTCTCAATGAGGTTCATGGAGGATGATGATTTAATAAATACTCCAGAATTCAAAGACTTCTGGTTGAAAATAAAGATGAGGGAGTTTGAGGATAAAGTTGAGCTAAATAAGATGGGTACTGATGAATCACATCATGACCAAATTGTGACCCAAACTTTCAAAGAAATGAAGATTGATGAAATAAATGTTACCCCTAAGGAGGCTAGACAGTTGGTCTTGAAGAGTAATATGCTGATCATCCCTGGCCTTGAATTGAAGAAAATGTTTCTATTGGACCAAGTAAGGAATTAGGATGACCCCATGATGGTCTCAGAATTTGATTATGAGGATGGTGTCAGTGGTTGTGGGTTCAACCCAAAAACAAAAACTCTAGCAATATGGGCCACATAGAAAAACACCAACAAGCTGAGATTACTTGATGTAGTCCAAGAGAAGAAGGGGGCAGACATAGTAAAAACATTCTATGATACATCAGTTCTTGAAGCAACCACTCTTACCATGCACTCTGCATTGTTCACTCAAATTGCTGCCAAAAAGTTGGACCAAAGATTGCTTGATTATGAGAAAACTCAGATTGAGTTGAATGATGAAGTGAACAAGTTGTATCTAGAAAATGTCAAACTCAAGCAACAAATGAAGGGTGCTAGTTCTTCTCAGAGCCAGGCTATTGTGCCATACCAATCCCCTGTGCCACAAGAAACCAGTGATGCTACAATGCCAATTGAGCAGTTGAATGCATTAAAATTGAAGTTGGAAAAGGAAATTGAAGAATTGAAAGAGCAGAATGAGAAGACAAATGATGAAGCTAGATTGAAAAATCTTGAAGTATTTGAATTTTTTTTGGAATACAGAGTAAAATTGGTTCTTGATAAGTTGAAAGATGTGCATGAATGCTATTCCTCCTTATCTCAGGCCATTGGTTAGTTGAAGGCCAATCTTTCTGTTTTCAATCCAATATACAAGAAACGGCAACCTGCACACCATACATTGCTGACTTTGTGAAAGGTTCTACAAAGAGACCCAGGTGCTCCAACTTCACTCAAGCCAACCGAGAAGATGGTGAAAATGATCCTGGATGAATTCCAGTATGTCAATGGTGAGAGCCAAAAAATGTAGGCAAAGATTGATTCTTTTGACACCTTCAAGAACTAGTTTATTCTTTCCATTTTGATAGAAGATCAAAAGATTGAATATTTTGATGTATAGAAGAATGAGTTTAGCTAGATAGTTTCTCAAATCATTGATTTCTTGAAAAAGGATGACAACATAAATACTCTCAGTTTCAATGTTATTCTGGATAGGGTGATTGCCCTGGATTTTGGATATGTCAAGTTTGTAACGGATGTCAAAGTGTTGTTGGACAAAAGATGGAAAGATCACCAGGCCAACCTGCTCTAGATTCAAGAATATAAATGGCCTAGTGATTATATTATTTTCCAATGGGAGCAAAAAAATCTTGCAGTTGAAGAGTGATTAGGCAGGGGAGCAATGAGCATCATGCTGGCACCAATAGGCACCATCAAATCTTGGATGTCCTCCTTTTTGTCTCTTTTTGTTTTTATGCTTTCTAATTTGTATTCAAAATATAAATGGCAATCTTTTTAAGACTTGTCAAAAAAGTATATATTGTAATAGGTCGTATCAAGGGGTGTGGGTATTTGAAAAGAAATTTTTGGAATGTGAAAGGTCTGAAGCTTGTAGCTTCCTTCACCCCTATAAGACAGAAACTGAGACCTTGGGAAAGCTCTCTAAGAATTTTGATTTTTGAAAAGAGACATTATAAGTCCTGATCTTTGAAGCATATCAATAGAAAGCTACATTTCTCTGGTGCCATTACTTCTAGTTCTCAACTACTTATTGATTATCTTTGATACTTTATATGGTTGTCTCCATATTGCATTTTCCTGGTTATTTGAATTAACATATCAAGGGTATGCTTAGTTCTTTAAAACACATTTTTTGTTTTGTGTGATTTATTTGATAGGGTTTTCACTTTGTAATGAAGGCTTGAGTTTAAGGCAACGAGATCTCAAGTTAAGGAGAAAATATTGTCATGGTCAGTCAAAAGGAGCATAATGCAACATGGGTAAAAGTAGACCAGCATTTCCCCTTTTGTTTACAATAAAGAATTAGGTCAATGAGACATGTATATGCTCTTTTAAGCTGTCAGATTGAGGATTATATGTGATTGTTACAAAGGTTGATTATCATAGTAAATAATGGTGTAAAGAGTTTAAAAGGTGGTAATCACCAATCACTCAGAGAGCAAAACAATCACCAATCTGAGGCAACCTTCTTCTCACAAGGTAGTCATCATTCACAAGGAGAGAGGATAGTGGGCTAGGCAAGAGGTCTTCATCTATTAAAGAGGGAAGTTAGAAAAAATAGTGAATGTGCAAGAAGATCAAACCCTAGGCAAGTTTATGCAATGCATATAGGATTACAGCTCCTATAGTTCATCTACAATATCAAAAGAGAGCTTATTTTACAGAAAAACCAACAACTCTGTAAACTTTAAGCTAGTTCAAATTGCAAATCAAGAAGCAACATAATACCATACCTGGCTTGTACCCAACTCAATCATGTGTAACTTTGAAGTGAGCTGCCCTCTAGTGTTTGTTTTTGAAGCAAAGGAAATAAGGATGGAAGGATTTTCATTGCCTGCAACCTACAAAAAAACAAAATCAACGTTAGGAAACACTCCACAGATTTTAGAGACAAGATGAAAATGGAAGCACAACAAGAAAGAAGCATCTGATATGGTAGAGAAAATAATCTCAAAGAGTGGAAGATAGTTTTACCTTAAATGATACAAATGCGGCTGCATGGGCTTCTAGAGCTTGACTTCGTTGTTGCTCTATAGAAAACAATTGCATGTTCCCCTTAACAAGTTGTGGCCTCTGTCCATAGAATTTTGTTATTGTCAATAGCAATCGTAAACCCCATCAATTGAGGAATATAATAATATCACAACCATTAGATAGTACACACCTCAAGTGCTCCTAGAGTAATTCCAATCAAAACAAGCCACTTTTCAGTAGGATCACATTGATAATTTATTATCTAGTTGCTTGTTAAATTGGTCGTTCACTCAAACATTTAGATAGGTTCAGAATCCCCTATATGCCCTAATAATTTGACATGTTGAAAAGAAAGAAAAAATAGAAGAAAGCACATCAGCAACAAAAAACAAGCTTTGCATGAGTACACAAAAATAGAATTTCAATCAAACAGTATTGCACCTTGCTTTGCTTTAGGAATATTATAACATAAAGAACACATAAAAAGCAAAAGTTTTTTTAAATTTTCCAGAGCTTTTCATTACTTTCCAATGACCAATGATACACTGAACTCTGTGTAACATGCCCCAACATCTTTGGTGTGATCCACTTCCAAAACACAACCTATGAATTACAAGTTTGTAATATATGAGATATCATCAACTATCTTTGTGTTTTAATAAAACAACACTAGTAGATACAAACTGAGCTGAGAAATAATCCAAGTACCTGAATTTACCATAGCATATGGAGAGAATATGTAAATAGAATATGTATATTAGAGGCAATGTAAACTCCTAAATCCTTGATAATCTAAACAAGGAATTTTTCTTCAATGTTATTGAGTTGGCTTCTTGGTCACCTAGTATATTGATTGTTCAGGGATATACACACCATTATATAAAGGATGTCTTATGTGGTAGAGATAGACTCTGCATATTGATAGCTGATATGTTTCAATATGTATTTGTTACAGACATTTTCATGCATATTCATAGGTGGACTTACGTACATGCATATATACACTCTATTAGATCTATCTTTTCTTTTAGGATTAACCACTTAGAATATTTAATTCTCAAGTGATTCTTTCAATGAGCTATCATTGTTACACTCATCTCTTTATATATAGAAATCTACACATTTTTACATGCATATATGTGTCTGTGTATATACATTCAAACACACAAGTACATGTATATGTGTATACATATAAACACAGATATACAAATGTATGTATATATGTATAGAGTAAATTATATATACAGATCTCTCTCAATCACCATTATATGGGCATTTGCATCAGGTCAAAAATTGTTGAATTAGGTATTTACTTGTTTGTACCCTGTATGCTGCTGGTGCAAGGTTGGGACATGCCTTGATTACAGACCATGCTCCCCATATTTGGGGACATTTAAAATATAATTTTTCCTAAACATAAAGCAAAGAAAAAAGCACTAAACAAACCTAGATATGAACAATTTACAGCCATTGACGAGACATTTTGCATTATTTTCTCTTTATATTTTCAAGTACCAATACATTGACTTGGGAAGTAGTTATACATTCAGACACATTTATGCATCTCTCTATAGTTCAATGTTTCATTGAGCCCTCCAATTCTATTTTTGGGGATGCAGGGGAGAGGGACTATGTGGAAATTTGAAAAGTGAATGGCTTGAAGCTCCCCTAAAATGCAAGGAATATAATTTGAATAGGAAATTACCATGGGAATGGGGAGTACATGACTGGGCTAGGAGGATGAGAAAAAGGGAAATGCAAAACAAAGTGATGATTGACAAGTTTTGCACAAGGAATAGCTATATTAGTATATATGAACAATAAAATGCTCTTTTATAGCTATATAAAAATTAAACTTCTATTTAACAAGTAGTGCAACAATTTTTCTTTCATGAATTCACTATGAATTCTAGATGACCAATAAGCACACTAGAAGATTCTAACTTAGTATGGTGATCCTCAAATCATAAAATCATAAATATGTCAAACAAGACCTAATTTATATCACCAACATTGAAAATGACCATGTGAGAGGAAGACTCATCTTGAAGGAATATAAAACTGATGGAAACCATGGTTGGAGGTAGAAGCAGGCCCTAAGTCCATATCAAAGTGTAGGCGTTGAAGAATTAACATCATCATTATCACTAAGTGAGGCAAAGAAAATTTGATAATGCCCATAGAAATTAAGCTTAGATCAGAGGGCCTGGTGTGGCAATTTTGGGGGAGTGCAATTAACTTTTCTTGGGAGCTTTTATCACAACTACCAAAAATTAGAGAGGAAGTTGGAAATGAGCATCTATTTTGATCTCTTGGAGTATGGATGAGGAGTGAGGAGAAGTTGTATGTTTGTGAAGAAGAACATCATATGTACCTCTTTAAACAAAAAACATGACATTTTAAACAAAAACCCTTACATTTGGAAGCTTTATAGGGCTTCTTAATATAAGCTCAAAAAACACCAAAATACGGGAAGAAGTCTACACTGCGTCATACTACATTACCAATATCCTTGTGTCCTAAAGTTATACTTGCTGAAGAAGTCCTCTATTCTCCATTAAATGTCTACAAAAAGGCTCGAGCTTCAAACTCTAATCCTCTTCATACACAGAAAACTCGTTCATTAATGAGCATTCGACGAGAACAAGATGAAGGATTTTTTGTACTAAAGATATCAGTTTGAGCTTACATTCCTTTATGAGTCTCTCAGATCCCAAACTAACGAAAGGACACCAGAGGATATATTTTCATCCCACCAATAATTTCTCAATTGTAGTAATGGATAGGAAATGATTAGCATCCCACCAATAATTTTTGAATTCAAAGTATTTTTTTAATTACCCACTTTTATTTGTGTGACTAACTATTTAGTCATTTTTATTTGCATGACTAAATAATTTTTTAGTTGATGACCAAGTTAGTCATTTATTTACTCATTTATAGCTGAGTTGCAAAAAAATAGTAGAATTTAGTTATTTTTAGTTGTGACTAAAATTTTTAGTCACATAGTCATTTATTTGCCAAATTCTACTAGTGAGATTGGTGAGGTACCCTATGAGTTGGATCTTCTATAGGATAGGAAAATTCACAATGTTTTTCATGTATCATGTTTGAAGAAGGTTCTTGGACAACAAGTTGTTCCCACAGTAGAGTTACCACCATTGGATGAGGAAGGAAAATTGATTTTGATTCCTGAAAAGGTTTTGGACACCAGGGAGAAAAGGTTAAGAAACAGAAGCATTATTGAATATCTAGTCATATAGGAGAAGTTGCCAATTGAATATGCCACATGGGAAGGACCTGATATACTTGAGCATCCAAATTTGCATTTCTTGAAGACAAGCAATTTCCAGGAGGGAGGACTTGTCATGTCCCTCTTTCTTAATATTTGATTAATGATCAATATTAACCCATTTTATTCTTCCGTGGGTTAATTGGACAAGCATATGAAGAATAAATAATTTAATATTTATTATTGTCCAAATATAATTCAATTCTTGAGGACAATTAAATATTAAATTAAATATTTTAAGGTTCAAAAAAGGCATTGGATTTTGAGAGGTGTCTATTTGCATGAAGATTTTGAAAATATTGGGAAATCACAAGTGGTGGGGGAATTTATGACAATGTATAATAGATTATGACAACTGTCATACCCTAAAATAGCAAGGAATCCAAGGAAAACATGGGAAACTTGGGTACCCATCTCTCCCAAGAAATATTGATACAAAAGATGAAAATTTATTCATTTGGAGGTATTGTTGATTTGATATTTTTATCTCAAACTTGCAGATTTGCAGATTGTGGCTTCAATGGATGAAACCCAGCTGGAGTAAAAAGGCTTGTGGATGAAAAACCATGAGTCTCAGGTGGCTAGAGGATGAAAACCCTTTGATCAAAAGGAGTAGCTTCATCCATAGGTTACACAGAGCTTCAAAGATTTAGTAGATTCTAGTAGTTTCCATTGTTTGTGTGTGTAGGTCTTCCTGTGTTGTCGCGGTGGTTCCAGAAGTGTTGGAATGTACTGCTGCTATTATTTTATTTTGTTTTCTATGTAGTATCTGTAGATTTCTATTTCCTGGTGTCAGAGATCAGCTCTGGGAGTTGTGAACAGTGTTGTGTTATTTTAGCTTTGTGGGTCTGAATATGCAGTGTGTATTTCAGCTGATTGTGAAGATTTGGTTGTGTAGTTTGCCACTGAGTGTTGTAGGTATTTTCTTCTATTATTTTAATTATATTAGATCATATTTCATGTACTTTCCATCTGAAAATCAAACAATATTAGTTTGGGGTGTTTTTGGTGTATTTCGGTGATTGATAGTGTTGGCAGTTTTTGTGGATTTTGCCCAGATCTTGTTGTTTGAAGTTGTATTTTTTTTTGCTACTGTAAATCAGTATATCAGACCTGATAACATGTTATTTACATCAAAAATCAGTGAATTTTTTTTTTGGTGAAGTTTCATCTTTTTGGTGTTAATTCTGCATATTACTAGCTAGCTACTCTTGTCAAATTTGATACAAATTTGGCGAAGATATTTAAATTCATTTTCAGATCTGATTTGAAATGTTATTTTTTTATTACAATAAGCAAATTCTTCCTTGAATGATTGGTTTGTTGAGTAGATATTTCAATGGTTCATGGTCAGTGTAGAATATAAAAGGTGTCGACAAGAGGTAATGTTTGAACTTCTGTAATGCATATACCATTGCTAGGGCTTCCCTTTCAGTTGCGGTATAATTCTTCTCTTCTTTTGACAACTTCCTTCTTGTAAATGCTATAGGATGATCCTTAGAACCCCTAGGCTGAGTCAATACTGCTCCCACTGCAATCCCTGATGCATTGACATGGACATGGAATGTGTTGTCCTAATCTGAAAATATGAGTATGGGTGCTTCTACTATCTTCCGCTTCAGTGTGTCAAATGCCTTTTGGTGCTACTCATGCTAGGTAATACTTTTCCCTATTTTTTCTTCAATAGTTCTTCTATAAGTGTTGAGATGGATGCATAACTCTTGATAAACTTGTGGTGGTAACTAGTATATCCTAGGAGTCTTTTAACATTAGATTCAATTTTTGGTGGTGGTAAGTTTTGAATAATTACAAATTTTAGGGGATCAACCATCAAGCCTTCTTTGCATATTATATGACCTAGTAGTGTTCCAAATGGTACCACAAAAGTACATTTCTTCAAGTTTAGGGAAATTTGCAAGCTTCTGCATTTATTCAGCATCAACCTTAATGTCTGTGTGTGATCTTTTACTAGTCCAAATATAATCCAACCTTCCAAATAGACTTCTAGGAAACCATGGATAAATTCCTTGAATGTATTAACCATGATTCTACTGAATACAATAGGTGCATTTTTCAATCCAAATGGCATAACAGTATACATGGAAGATCCTAGTTTAGAGGCAAATGTTGTTTTAGGTTGGTTCTCTTCTCTAATTTTTACTTGGTGGTATCTAGAGAATTCATCAGTGAAGGAGTAAATCTCCCTGCCAGAAGATGATTCCAAGATTTCTTTTGTGAATGGTATAGGGAAAGGATAATGAATACAAGCTTTATTCAATTCTCTATAGTCTCTGTAGATCCTGATTTCTCCTATTTTCTTATTTTGTACTTCCATTGGACTGATCCACTCTACTTCCTCCACTAGTTTTATGATCCCTACTTCAAGCATCTTATCAAGTTCTACTTTTTCTTCATGTTTGGATTCAATATGTATGGCCTTTTATAGATTGGTTTACTGCCTTCTTTTAGTTGAATTTTCATTGTTCCGTCCTCCTCTTTGATTCCCTTCATCTTTGTGAATTTTCTAGGAAACAAATCCTCATACTCAGACAAAATTTCTACTACTTGTGCCACTACCTTCTCATCCCAATAGTCTCCTATTTTGGCTAGCTTGGGATTTGTTTCTTTGGCAATGTTCTCTTCCCTTAGTTGGATGGGCCTATTGTACTATTTTTCCTTGATAGTTGTTGATTCTGCTAACTTTATTTCTCCTTGCTCAATATTTATTTCTAGTTCCCTAATCTCTTCATCCTCCTATTGTGTTGTTTTGTAGCATTTGTGTCTCTCTGGATATGATTCTTTATCCATCCATTCTATGATTTTCCATATGCCTTCTGTTCTTGAGGTTGGTGATCTTTGTTCCAATTTTGCTTCTTCTTCTTCCACATCTTGTTGAAAGATGATCTCCTGGATTCTGAGGAGTGTTGTGTGTATGTTCTTGTCTAGACTAAATAATGAGAATGTGTGAATGAAGTCCTTTTGCATCTCTTCCCAATATTTAGTTTCTTTCCTTTATTTCTGATTTATATACCATGTCTGTACAATTGGTGATAGTGTCTAATAAAAGAAATGGGTATATATTATCTCATTATATTCATTTCTTTCTCTCCATACCATTATACACATGGATAAATGTTACAGTGAGATCTGATCTAAGTATTTGGGTATTATGTCATATTCTTCTTCCTCTAACAAGTATCTTGTTTTGATGAGTATTTTGAATGCTAGCCATTGATTGATTGTGTCTATGTGTGTTCCATCATTTGTGGCATTGCATACCAATGTGTGTTGTACAACTTGTAATCTTATGTCTTCATCTGAAAAAACTACCTCCATTTCTATTAGGTATGTATGTAGATTCTATACTCCTAAAAACCTAGCCAACTTGATATATGAAATCCCTTTCAAAATGTGACTTACCTAATGAGATCTTTGATCCATATCTTTCTTATCCTCCATAGATGTGCCAGACATGATCTGCGGTGAGTTTTATTGAAATGCAGAGGATTGTGGTTTGTCTTCCTCGCCAATTATGACCATGAATATCCTCTTGTAAACAACTATTTTACGTGATTTTAGTTTTGGTTCTTCTCTCAACTAAACTTCTCGAACTTCCTCGCTATCTGTACTATAGTGATCATCCTCTATCTCCAATTCACCCTCAGAGTTAGGCTCTTGTGTTGTTTCTTCTACTTCCAACCTTGCAATTGTGTAGATATTCTTTGAATCCTTATCATCGTCTTCTGCCTGATTGACTTCTTTTGTGTATGCTTCTTCCATTGATGATCTCAAAGGAATACTGACAATTTTGTTATCATTAGCAAATGATAGCTCTTAGTTTTGAGAGTCTATGATACCGTTTGCATCTACTAACCATCTCAAACCCAAAAGTGCATTGCAAGCTTCCCCTTGATCCTTCATGGCTATAATGATAAAGTCTGTAACGTCAGAAAATGTCCCCTTGGGGGCTTTTCCCTCATAAGGTTTAGCTCCCAGGTCTTTAGAGTGCATTTAGGACATTGTAGTTCATATTTTAGCATCCCGATGGAATGAGACCTAAGTCCCATGACAAATAGGACCTAGGAGGACCCCTTGAGTTGTACCCTGCCTAAAATAGGGGGAGGACTTGGGTGCCCATGCCCTAGTCCTATCATATTTTAGGGCAGCCTCAATTTCTGGGTGTTGGTTAGTGACCGTTATTAGGTCCCTTTGCCGACACGGTAAGTTTGAATTTCAAATATCTTAGTGGGAGTGCTTGTAGATGCATATATAAACATATGTAGGCATTCATTTGTAAACTAGATTTCAACTAGATTATTATTGTGAACTCTAGGCATTCTCAAGGTGATTCAAGGCTTTCTATTGTGTTGCAAGAGTAGACTTGTGTGTTTTGTGCATTGATATTTGCAAATTTGAGCATCAATTCCTTCATGGCATGAAGAGCATCTTCCTCCATGAAAGCTTCACTACAAGGTGACATATCATTGTGTTTTTATCATTGATTCCTTTGGTTTTGGCCTCTACCTCACAAGGGCACGCCCTCTTTATCTGACAACGGTGTTTGGAGACTTAAGTGTCCTCCAGGGTTTGACTGAGGCAAACCTATAAACACCACAACCCCCAAACCAAGTCTTGTGATGACAAGTTACAGGTGTCACATTTGGAAGAATTGGAGTTGTAGGAAAGAGTGGCAGACATCAAGAATTTGGGATCTGAAGAAAAGTCAGACAAAGGAGCACTTCTAGAACTAGGGCACCCACAAAAGTGTCCTCCATAGACAGATTTCGTAAAATAGAAGTTATAGGGAAGATCAGTGTCAGAAGGAGGTCTAGATTCCTTGAAAATAGGTATTCTATAATTTGTTATTCTACTCCCATCTGTAAGAGCTTTTTCCATCTTTCATCAATTTGTTGTCGTATTTGCATAATTAGGCTTTTAATGGTTAATTAGACACACGAGAAGGAAAATTAATAACTAAATTCCCTAATCCAAGCTTCCTCTCATTTTCAAGTGACCTAGGGTATGATAGTGCTCGCCACTCGACCCTAGATCCTTCAATGTTAGGGTGAAAGGAGGATTTTAACATCCAAAAACAAAAGATCAACAAATCCAATTTTACCCTAAACATTTTGGTGAACCCATGTATTTGAAATTAAATTGCAACTTGATGAGTGTTTTTCTACAGATTTGGTGTGATTTCATTCATTCATTTGGTTATTTAATTTATTACATTGAGAAAATTTCAAAAAAATTGAAAATTTGGAAAAATACAAAAAATTTCATTTTTAGGCTTACTAAATTGTGTCAGTTCTTTCTAATTTTTCCTAATTCATGATTTTTGCATCAGATATGATATAAAATATAGAAAAATACAAAAATTCAAAATCTTGCTTTGCATTTTCATCGTTTAATTGCTAGGGTTTTGTGGAAATTTTGAAAATTTTTAGATAACCTAGTAATTCCAAAATCTAGGGTTTGTAGGCAAAATATTTTATCATATTTTTATACTGATTTTAGAGGCTCATTAAAATTTGCATTTGGCTTTAGTCTTGCATTTTACTGTGAATTTGCATTTAAATTTAAATTATTTGCATTTTTGCATTGAAAATTTCAACAAAAACTAGCAATTTTGGTGCATTTTCATTAAATTTGCATGATTAATCTTGAAAATCATTTTCAGATCTGAGAGTATGTAATTTCCATTAAAAATCAGACTTCAAATCATTCACATAGAATTTTATCCCAAGATCTCAAACCTAAGGCTTCGAAAACGATAATTTTCATTAATTTTGGCCTTATCGACTTCATAAAATTGCACCATAGGTGTGTTGTGAAATATATTTTTGCATTAATTTGCATTTATCAGTGTAATAATTTTCTTCCCCTCATAAAAAGATTCACAACACCTTTTTAACGGGCTCTTGTAGTGAAAAATTGGTGAAAAACTACACATTTTGGCTATTTTTGCCCTAGGGTTTGACCTAGTTTGCACTCCAAGCATGTTGTGATCAATTTTATGGATTGAGGTGACTGATATTATTGATATTATTTTTTTTCCCTCCTAAAATTTCTTACAACACCTCTTTTTCTAGGTCTTGGAGTTGGAAAACCGTGAAAAATTGCATATTTTGCTATATTTTCACCAGGGTTTGACCTTAGGTGGCACTGAAAGCGTGTTGTGTTGGAAATTTTGGCTCTAAGTGGCTGTTATTTCTGATATTATTTGCTTTCCATCAAAATTTTCCTCACAACACCCTTTGTTATGCTCCCTTGCATTGAAAGTTGGTGAAAAAAGTGCTTGTTTTGACATATTTTCACTATAAATTGACTTGGCATTACATCCAGACTGTGTTGAGAGTGAGCACAGTGATACATGAGTTTAATAACTCACTGCCTTAAGAGAAATATTCCTTTGATAATAAGCATACGACACATGGAATCTAGTGCTCTTGAAGAAGTTGGTACTTTGGACGCCTTCTTTACAAAGGGAGATAATCAAATTGGGCAAGATAATATACATCCTCCAACCATAATGGAAGAACAAACTTTTCATGAAGTTGATAATACTATTGAGACAACATGATATGTATCTGACGAGAAAATACAGAAGTTGGATAAAGACCTAGCTGAATTTCAATCATTCATGGAAAATGAGAGAATAGCTGAAGAAATCGTTCCCACAATTCATAATATAAGAGAGTTGATAAAAGAGGGACAAGATGGTGTAAATACACTTCGTGGTCTAGCACATATTGTACAAACCAATATCATGCTAGTGACTGAATGTGCGCAAGCGATAAATAACACTTTATCTCCATCTCATACCCAAGTTTCCATACCAAATACAGGAATATCCACTTTTACGTCAATGATCTTAACAACTAATGCTAGTATTGGAGTATCTAATGAAACTAATTACAAAGTTGTGGGATTTAATTATCAGAATTTGATTCCTAAAGGGAGCTCCTCTATGCATAATTGTTCTCAACCACCTATCTATTCCACTCATTTTCAACCACCTATTAACTACTCACAACCATCTTCAACCTACCAATATGGCCAACCACCGTTAACATATTCTCAGTCTCCACCTATTGTATCTCAAGCTCAATCACCTCCTCATTTTGCTTCCAATTCCTCACAACAAACCACATCTCCAAATGATGCCATCCTAAACTAACTTTTACAGGGCATGACTGCTTTGTAGCAAAAGGTAACAAATTCTTCGTAGCCTAGTCTACCAACATATCATGCCCATAATCCATTATCCTATGCAATCTTGAGAACTCCTATGCCTGAGAGGTTTGAGACTCCTCGCTTTGAAAAATATGGTGGAAAAGGTGATCCTAATATTCATGTGGTAACATTTACAGCTATGTGTAGTGATTTTTATTTTGAAGAGGATTTGTTAGCAAAACTTTTCCTGCGATCTCTCAAAGATACTGCTTTAGAATGGTTTTGCTCGTTGCCTCCAAATTCAATACACTCCTTTTCGCAATTGATTGATCAATTTTTACAACATTTTCAAGCAAATATCAGACCCCAAGTCACTCTTATTGACTTGGTTCAATGTAAACAAGGTCTGAAAGAAAAGTTGACTGAATTCATTGGTCGATATCAAGGACTTTATGCACAAATTTAGTATCAGATGAAAGATGAGGATGTTCAAAAGATATTCATTACAATTCTCTAACCTAATATTTGTGATAAGATTCTCTTGATGAAATATAACTCCTTTCAACATTTATGCACTGCTCTTCGTGATTATCAACTTTCGTCTAGTCAGTATGAAAACCAAAACTCATCAGCTCAAGTTGGACAATCCATGGGTGGATCATCACAAAACAACTTTAAAAGGAACAATAACAAGGGTTTCATCAAGATCAATGGACCAAATACAAATGTGTCTTCTATAAACAATCCAAATAAATAATTGTATCAACCAAGGAAGTTTACTTTGATATTTGAGTCCTATCATTCTATCATGAATCAAGCTATGAGTAATAACATTCTGAAGCTTCCCCTAATTAAGCCTGTTGATCCTAGTAAACAAGGACCCTACTTTGATGCTAATGCCTTCTGTCATTATCATTAGACACAAGGACATGACACTGAACGATGTATGTGTCTTAAACACAAGATATAGGACCTTATTGATTCAAATGTCATCCAGGTATCAGGTGTGAATGATAATGGAAACAAGTCGGTTGCTCTGCCGAATCTGAATTTACAAATCTTCACTAATCATTTTCCTAAGCATATAGAAAATAATATGGTGGAACAAGATTTAGTGGAAGTAGATGAGGATGATTACTTGGACTATGATAGTATTGTGGGTATGATTGAAGTGGACAAGAAACAAGTGGATAATCCACCTCGTCCTCGAAGAAATGGAATTTATGCTGAGGTTCCTCCTCCATTATCCTTATATGGATTGGGAGATAATCAAAATTTCTTTGAAAAGAAAGAACAAAAACTGATACAGATGAGCAAGATGGTACGGGATGAATCCTGTTACTATTCTAGAAAGATTTACCAATGAAAACTCACTAAAAATTGGAAAAGAGCAAGACAACAATCAATAGTTAGAAATAATAGTGGTTCTCCCCCTCATAAGCAACAAAAAGCCTCATTTAAACAAGGATCATATGATAATCAACAAAACTTTCATAAGAATCACTCAAATTTTGCATTAAACATGATCGAATACCTCTCTAAGAGGTTCACAAGCTCTAACATATAATATGAAGACCCTACAAGTAAGTATGTATAAATTTTTATTTTTATTGTAATGTGCTTCCCCCGTGATGTGTTATATGTTGTTTAGGCCTCCTGGGATGAGCTCAGATTCTCCTGTAAGGTTTAGGATACTAGGAGACCGCCTCTGTTGTGACCTTCTATTTGTATCATCATTCTTCTAAATTGCCTCTCTCTCTAATTTCATTGTTGTGTGTTGTGTCCTACAGACATAGCGTCGTGGTTGGTGACTTGGGGGCACTCTCCTACGTGACTTTCCTTAAGACACTTGTTTCTCCTCTCTCATTTATTGTTTCCCTTCCTCTAGTGTTTCCATCTAGCAGGCAGATGACGACAAACATTTATACTGATGTGGACCTAGTGTCCCTTTCGAGAGCAATCAAAAAATGGACTATAGTTCCTAATATGACAATGGGGTTGTATATCTTATATGATGCTTGGCTAGTGGAAGCACTCCTTTCCGCGTAGTGAATTTTATGATGTTTCTATCGTATTTACAAACCTTAACAATACTACTGCTCTGTGCACCTTTATTTACCTTTGAATCTAGCCTTGGCGGTACTCGATTTGGAGAGCTTCGTGATATAGCCCCTAGTTATCCTCAAACTCTGAATTCATTGTATAACCTTGTCTCTTTGTGTGGTTAATCATATGCATTGATGTTGTTGTTTATCATGATCTTGTTGACACTAACATGTTTCTTGCAAGGATGTGTTTGTGGGAACATTTGGCGATCGTAAAGTACATGTCACCTTTGGGGGGCATGAGCTTTACGAAAGTTGGTCCTCCCTTGTGTATTTTCTTCCTACCTTAACATGCGTGATATCGATAACTGATATCAACCACCTTAAGGTGGGGGCATATGAGGTAACCTACCTATTATAGATGTTAGCAATGTGTTTGACCTCAGATGCATAGACCTGCACTAGAGTAGTGCATCGTGCATCCTTAGTTTGTTTGCAATCAATCAATCAATCAATCAATCATATAAGCCCTCTACAAAGGTGAGATATCAAGCATATCCTTTTTCTTAAGCCCTCTACCAAGGTGGGGATGGTGTATTTCTTGGAGTAGATTGCATCATCCTATCATTTTCAAAAGTCCTCTGCGAAGGCGGGGACCGGTTCTGTGACTAACTCAACCTTTAAGCATGTCTTCGGCAATTATTGTGGTGAAGCCCAATCGTCGGTGTGTGCCTGTAATGTGCCTGAGATGGTGATGAGCCTAGAAATAGGGAACACACCATTGCTTGTCTACCGTGTTTTCTCTGCGTCTTCAAGTGTGTGTGTTTTGGCATGCTTGTTTTGTATGGTGTGTTTGTTGCCCTATATGCATAGAGCAGTGCCTTGAGTAGTGATTTGTGCATTTTGGGAGGTTTTATGTGTATTATGTGTGTGTTGTCCCATATGCAGAGACCAGCACCATTGAGTAGTGCTTCCTGCATTTTTGGGAGGTTTGTTTACTTTCCAGTACTTACATTTGCATTTCATATATATGAGAAAAAGAAACAAAAAGATATCATTTATGTCTTCCATGCATTAACTGTTTGCTCTGTGTCCTGTATGACTGTTACTATCTTCTTCATGTTTTGCGTGCTTGTTACTGTTTTCTATGCGGTTGGCGTGTCTTCTCCGTGTTTGGTGTGTTTGTGACCTTACTTTAATGCATGTATGGGCCTCACGTTCATACATATATTAAAGTGGGGGCTAAATGTAATGTCAAAAAATGTCCCCTTGGGGGCTTTTCCCTCATAAGGTTTAGCTCCCAGGTCTTTAGAGTGCATTTAGGACATTATAGTTCATATTTTAGCATCCCGATGGAATGAGACCTAAGTCCCATGACAAATAGGACCTAGGAGGACCCTTGAGCTATACCCTGCCTAAAATAGGGGGGAGGACTTGGGTGTCCGTGCCCTAGTCCTGCCCTATTTTAGGGTAGCCTCAATTTTTGGGTGTCGATTAGTGACAGTTATTAGGTCCCTTTGTCGACACGGTAAGTTTGAATTTCAAATATCTTGGCGGGAGTTCTTGTAGATGCATATATAAACATATGTAGGCATTCATTTGTAAACTAGATTTCAACTATATTGTTATTGTGAACTCTAGGCATTCTCAAGGTGATTCAAGGCTTTCTATTGTGTTGCAAGAGCAGACTTGTGTGTTTTGTGCATTGATATTTGTAGATTTAAGCATCAATTCCTTCATGTCATGAAGAGCATCTTCCTCCATGAAAGATTCACTACAAGGTGACATAGCATTGTGTTTTTATTATTGATTCCTTTGGTTTTGGCCTCTACCTCACAAGGGCATGCCCTCTTTATCTGACAACGGTGTTTGGAGACTTAAGTGTCCTCCGAGCTTTGACTGAGGCAAACCTATAAACACCACAACCCCCAAACCAAGTCTTGTGATTGCAAGTTACAGGCGTTGCATTTGGAAGAAGTGGAGTTGTAGGAAAGAGTGGTAGACATCAAGGACTTAGGATCTGAAGAAAAGTCAGACAGAGGAGCACTTCTAGGACTAGGGTGCCCGCAAAAGTGTCCTCTGCAGATAGATTTTGGAAAATAGAAGTTACAAGGCTAATCAATGTCGGAAGGAGGTCCAGATTCGCTAAAAAAGTAGGTACCTTGGACTTGGGCATCCACACGAGTGTCCCTAATTGTTCCACCTCAGAACCTTGAAAATAGGTATTCTGTAATTTGTTAGTCTACTCCCGTCTGTAAGAACTTTTTCTGTCTTTCGTCAATTTGTTGCCGTATTTGCATAATTAGGGTTTTAATGGTTAATTAGACACAAGAGAAGTAAAAGTAATAATTAAATTCCCTAATCCAAGCTTCCCCTCATTTGCAAGTGACCTAGGGTATGATAGTGCTTGCCACTCAACCCTAGATCCTTCAATGTTAGGGTGAAAGGAGGATTTTAACATCTAAAGAACAAAAGATCAACAAATCCAATTTTACGCTAAACAAAGTCTAATAATTGTTTAACCCCCAATAGGTTAACTTCCACTTGATTCCATGTTCCCATTATCTGCATATTAGATCCGTCTACCAAGATTATATTGTAAGTTGTCTCTATCAGTTTAGGTCCTCCTAACTATTCCCAAAGCTTCTTTGTCAGCATGTTGACATCTGCTCTCAGATCTATCATGACATTCCATACTTTTCTGTGATTTATATGAACATCCACCATAAGTGGATTTGTCTTCCATTCTCTATCTATCCTTCCCATCCTCCGGAGTTGGCTCTTTTGACCTTGCTCCTTATTCTAGTATTTAGAAAATTTATTAAGTTTCTCAATGAGTCTGTGTTGTGTTAATTGGGCTAGCTGCTTGAGAGCTTCTACTTCTTCTTTGGTGAAAAATGATTGTATTGTTTCTCCTTTTCTTGCTCCTTCCTTATTGTTTGTTTAGATTTCTAAAAAATTTCCTCATGTTGTTTCTTAGTAGGAACAAATTCTTCTTCCTCCTCGTTGTCTTCCTCTTCTGTCTCAATGGTGTAATGTCTTCTGGTATTCGTTCCTTGTCTTTTCAATACCGCAACTTTCTCCTTCCTTCTTCTTCTATCTTTTCTAGGATGTTTTAACTTTCTTATCTGGTAATACTATTCCTTTTTCTATAGATTCTGTTGAAGATGTGTATGTTTCCTCCTTGTTGTTCTTCTGACAAGTTCTTACTCCTCGACCCTTAGGTTCCCTTCTTATGATCATAGCCCCTTTTTGTGTATTCAAGTTTTGTAACTCATCACTCTTAGATTGTGGTGGTGCATTCTGGAAGTACTGTTGTGTTTTATCACAAGAAAATAGGTCATGCTCTATACTGCTACATAATGAACACTGTTTTTCTTTTACCCCAACATTCATTAGCAAAGTGCCCTAGCCTTTTGCATTTGAAACATGTGGCATCCTCTCTCCTTCTTAGACCTCTTCCATGGCCTTGGCCTCCTCTATAGCCTCCAAACTGCTCTTTATCATCATTATTGTAGCTATTCCCATAGGATGGACCGCTAGAGTTTGAATTTTGTATTACATTGACATTTCTTTGGTTTCTCCAATTTGGTTGCTTGTATCCATGATCATATGAGTCTCTTTCTGCTATGTCTTTCACATATGTCATGTTGTTTTTCTCCATCGAGTTGTTTCCACTATACCATGTTTCAACTTCTTCCTCATCCATATCTCTTTTCCTCCTAAAGTTCTGTGAAGGACAATCTGGTGTTTCATGGTCATCCCATTCTCTACATAATTCACAATATATATTGTATTTATTCTTTTTATTGTTGTTTTTATGTCTACCTTCACTGCGGTATCTTGCCTTTCACCTTTTATTCTAGGGAATTGATTTCTCAAGTGACCTTCCCTTGTACAATATGAGCACCAAATATCAGGCCTTTGCTTCTATGTATTCTCCTCCTACTTGGCCAAAATCTCCTGTCTTAGCTTCAATTGTTATAATTCCAATTTCAACTTCTCCATTTCTAGGTTTTTCTTCATCTTGTCTTATTTGCGCTAGGATTGAGATTCTATTCGGCAGGCTAGTGTCACTACTTCTACATATGTTTCAAATATTCTTCCATCCAGGGTTGATCTTATTTTAGGGCTTATTCCAGAAATTAACCATTCTATATTTTGCTTCTCAGTCAATGGTTCCTCCAGCTTCCTAGTTGTCTCCTTGAATCTTTTATCAAAGTCCTTTATTGATTCTCTGTCTAATTGCATCAAATCTCTCATCTTACTGACCCCTTCTATAGGAATATCTAGAACTCCAAAATTCTCCAAGAATAGTTGCTTGATTTCATCCCATTCCTTATCACTTTTTGGAAATGTCTTCCTATACCACTTCAATGATTCATTCCGCAAGGTGCCTATGAAGTCAAACAACTTGATTTCATCCCTTGTTACCCCATTCTGATTCCAAATATACTCCAAAACAAAAATGTGCTCTGCTGCTTTAGTAGTATACTTCTGAAATACTAGTAACTTAATAGGAATATCCATGATTGGTCTTCTCAATGTCTCTGGTACTTTCTGATAGGTGTCCTTTGGTCCATTCTTCTAGTTAGGTTGTCTTCTATCAAGTCAGGTTGTTCTTTCTCTTCCTTTGTCTCTATGTAGTCGGATATCAAAGTACTCTTCTCCTAAAAATCTACAAAATTACTCTAGATCTCTTTTATTCTGTCTACTTCCTTGTTTGCTTGAATATTTTCCTCCTCAAAAATTCTTCTTGCTTTATATGGCACTCGGGGTGAGTCCTAGTCTAGGGGTTGTGTCTCTTCATAGTGTCTCTTCAAATTAGGGGATACTCTTCCATTTGTGAACGACATCATGTCGACATCAAGTGATTATTGAAATAACCTTCTAAAATCCTTAGACCTCCTCTCAATGTTTACCACATCTTCTCCTCTTCCTCTTATCTTCTCTATGCTTCGATAAATTAGCTCCTCTATATATTCCTCATCCACATTCAAAATTTCTAGTGTTAATTCAAAATTTTGGCAGTTTGTAGCAAGAACCATAGTTCACCTCTTTCTTCCTTTTCCCTTCCGCTTTCCTCTTTGGTAGTACCCATAGTGTCATGCTTAGTAGCATCCTCCATGACACACTCTATTTCTTCTCCTTCTAATCTCCTTTTTCTGGAAGCACCCACAATGGTACGCTCAACAACATCCTCCATGACATGCTCTATTTCTTCTTCCCTTCCGGCAGCACCCTCCATGGCGCCCTCCACGAATTGTTACTCTTTTTCTTCCGCAACTTCTATTATCATATCTTTTCTCATCTCTTGTCCCTTTTCCATCCTTTTGCGGTAATGTTCCTATTGTTACTAAGTTTTCTTCCTCGCTTATCTGCATTTCGGTTCTAATGTCTTTGTCGATCACCTTTTTCTTTCACTTCTTCCCTTTTGCCATGGGTTTTCTTGATTTGGTTTTCCATTAGTCCTTTTATATCCCATGGTATCCTTTTTTGAAGAGTCACATCATTTGAAAGATCCTTGTAGATCCTACCCCCTTTCCATTTTCCATCCCCTTAAGTGCATGCCCCCCTCTCACAGAGGTAGGAACTTAAGGAGACCCAAATTTCTCTGCAAATTAAAAAATTTCTTCGCCAACCTAGTCTTATCTTCTTTCTGGAACTTTGTGCTACTCCTTTGAATGTTTTTCCCATTTAATCTTTAACTACCATCTTCCAGGGTCCCAACAATGGAACCAAATGTTAGTAAGAAATGGAGAGGGATACCAATCTAGAGATTTGGTCCTTAGCCAAGTCTGTGTAGTCAGTTTATACCCCGATCAAGTAGTTAAAGATTGATAGAAAAATACAAATAATAACAAATGCAGAGTATCACAGGTAGATAACAATAAGACACCAAAGAATTATCCAGTATTAAAAGATCTCCATATATATATATATCAACAGCAATCAAACATCATACATTCATTAGTTGGCAGGTCTAAGTCTCTGCCTCATCGGGTAAGTGCAAAAAGTTGGGGGGCCAAAAAGTGGCCAAATTTTTTTCAAAAAAAATTAATACATAACGTGAGTGCATTATAACGTGCTCACATTATGGTTTGTTAATGATAAGACTAAGGCTCATCATTAACAAACCATAACGGACTCATGTTATAACTTGAGCGTGTTATGACTAATTATATATATATATATAAAAGAGCATTTATGCTCATTTCATTTCTTTATTTTCCTCTACACCCGCGGCCTGTAAACCCTAAGAAGTGCGTTTGCATTTTTGAAGAATCGATTCAACACCAAAATCTTACCGATTCATGGCCAAAATGCTGCCACGACGTCGAGTAGGCCAAAGGAGTGAGTTTTATTTATTTATTTGTTTGAATTTGTTTCTAAATAGGTAGGTTTGAGTTGATTTTTGATGCAAATTTCTTTAATTGTCAGGAAATGTTAATGCACCTCCTCCTCCTCAAAATCCACAAAATCTTGAAGAGGAAATACCAGCTGAAGAATAACCTGAACAACAAACTCCTCCATCCATTCCTTGACATGCCCCTGGAACACCAGAAAATCTAATGGGGCAAATTGAAAACAATAAAAAAGAAATTGAAGACATAATTGCAAGGTTGAAAGATCCTTCCACTTCAACCTTGCATAGGTCCACGCTTGCTCAATCTCTTGAATCTATGTTATCAAATGTAGATTCAATTAGCAAGCAAATATCTAGTTGGTTGGATAAGAGGAGAGAGTTTAGAGAGTATTATGCAAACAAGCTATCATATGAAGATGTGAAAAGTTACAAATTACAAAATTAGACTTGTGTTCTATTTTCACAAACCCACAAACAAATCAACCTCTACCCATTACATGCAAGAGGTTCCCTATCCATTGGTGCAACAACCAAGCGATAAGGGACAATTTTGGGCAGAGGTGGTGGATGGTTTTTGACCATCCTCCATGCAATAATAATGAGGTCCCACAATACTTTTTGAGGAAACTCTACTGCACGTTTGTCTTCAATAAAGTGCCAAACTATTTTGATATGTAGGACTTCCAGGGTAGAGGTGGGGGGTCAGTACAAGATAGACCAGGGGCACGTGTTGACCCACAGTGGTCAGTGAGATGAGTAATCAGCAGACCAGCCCATGAGCATGTTTCTATCCCTTCCATTGTGAAGGAGAGTGTTGAGGTCGATACACTTTAGTCTATTAGCACCTTGACCCAGAGCATCATAGAGCATGCCAGTCTTGCAGCACAGCGTGGGTTGGGAGATAGTGCGAGGAGTAGGGTCCCACACCATGCTTGTCATACTTGCGGGTCAGCCTGTGGTTATGACCCCATGGATAGTCAGGACGTAGGTGCATAGGCTACGTCTACAGCTGAGTAGACGGTGATGACAGATACCCTCCTGAGTGAGACTTTCAGCCTTGATACTCAGGTAAATATTAGCAAGTTCATTGAATTTAATTTATTAAATTTCATTTTGGAAATGCAAGATTAACTAATTTAGTTTGATGATTTTAATGAAATTTCAGGGTCATAGCGTTGATGCAGTTTTCAGTGGTTCTCCACCTGCATATTACACTACATCATCTACTGTTGGGGTATGTAACTAGTAAACAATTATAAATATTACATGTGAATAGCATCATTATATGAATGGTATTCTAATATCTGATTTTGGATGTTGAATAGGTTAATATTGGAGATTTCATGGCAACACCTACTAGCGGTGGTGGAACCTCAAAGCTTCACGGAGGTAATAAATAAATAGTTTAATGAATGAATTATACTTACTAGATTTTTGTATGTGACTTGTGTGCTTTATTGTGTGTACTTCCATGTTTAGGTGAACGTGTGTGTATGTTAGGAGCCATGATTTGCATCACTATTATAGTTTTTATAATTGACTAATGTTATTTTATTTTCAGATGATGCAGGCTGCGAAGACACCTCCCGATGTTCATAGGGCAATGGAGCATGGTGTGACCTCTATGATTCATAGCTTCATGCCATTGACAGGGGTATGAGGCAGATTAGTAAATTTCAATTTACATTCATTGTTATAGTT
Source organism: Cunninghamia lanceolata (assembly GCA_027924645.1). Taxonomy (NCBI): domain Eukaryota; kingdom Viridiplantae; phylum Streptophyta; class Pinopsida; order Cupressales; family Cupressaceae; genus Cunninghamia; species Cunninghamia lanceolata. The sequence goes on along the minus strand of BSBN01000584.1, from coordinate 12,298,793 downwards.
GTTTATTTTTGAAAAATCAAAAGATTATTGATTTGAAGTTTAATTTCTATCTGGATGGTTTCTATAGGACATGACATCATCATCACCTATTCCTGCTACTAAGGCAAGTGAGGAGATAGATTATATGGTAGTGGTAAGTGATTATTTTGTTAAATGTTTCATTTTTTATAACATGTAATTTCTATATATTAATGTCTATACTTTTTATTGTAACAGCTAAAGATGCAGGAAGAACTAAATAGGAGGAGTAGCCCTCGGGTTCGTAGTAGACCACCCACATACGCGTCTCCATCCCTTAGAAGATCAAAGGTTGCCCATGATTTATTCTCTTCACCAACCAGAGGGGAATGACTTTTTATTGTGTTCCTTTGTTATATGCCTATATGGTATTCTTGTAAGCCTACATGGCTATTTTGTATATATATTATACTTATATCGACATATATTGATGTATGCCTATATGGATATTTGGTTAATACAAATCTTTTTTATTGATGGCATCCATACTTGCATTATAAATCCACGTTTGAATAGATATTTGTAGATGGGTACTTCAAATATTTAAAGTCCAATTGTATTACATAGGATGTTTGTTGATCCAATAAGCCAGCTATTGTTATTCAAGTATCACCTAAACCTCATTTTGAAGCTAAAAGACAAAAGTTGTATTTAAAATAAAAATGAATCATCATGTTGAACATAAAATATTCATATTCTTTATGAATTGCTCAATTGAAAATATTCAAATGAGTATGCTGATCCATATTCTTTATGAGTTGGTCAATTGAAAATATTTCTTAATTTCTTGTTATTATACCATATTGGGATGCAAAGAGTATGTTTGTTGTTTTGAATAAGATAGTCAAAATCATATGCTTATGAGCACTTGATTAACATTGTGGTTATTAAATGTAATTCCTCTTGCATATAAGGTGAGGTTATGAGATTACATTGAGTCTTACCTAATTTTAGTATGCAACATAACATTGGGGCTATAGGCTTCCATAAGTCATCAACAATCAAGGTTCAAGGTTGTCATTGCAGTCAAAGGGTCAAGGTTGTTTATCATTGATGTCAAGGTTGGTGACATGATGTTGATAAGGTGATACAATGATTCAAGGTAGGTGATGGTCATGAGGTGCATGATGTTGTGAATATCATTTTCATGATAAGGTCTCTCAATTCATGTTGATGCTGCACAAGACAAACATGGTTCATATGATGCAAGGTTCATGTTCATGGTGGATGTGGTTTTGTTCATGTAAGGTTTTGTTGTGAATATGGTTTTCATGATAAGGTCTATCTTGAAAGGTTGATATGATGCAAGGTTCATATTCATGGTGGATGTGGTTTTGTTCTTGCAATAAGAAGTTAGAGAAGACACAAGCTTTCATAATCATAATCTTATTGATAGTTAGGGTTTACATATTGGGCATTAAACCCTAAAAGGAATCTACTTTTCTTAAGACTTTAAAACCCTCAATTGCTTGTCGTGTGTAAAGTGAACTTTTGTTTTAATTTAGTATTGACTTATAATCAGAAGTTACTATCACTTAAATCAACCTACTAAAGGGTCTTTAAGTCATTAGTTCACCGGCCCTTCAACCTAACTCGACTGGCATCTCTAGTAAACTCTCATAAGATCGAGCGCCATATCATAATCAAAGGTCATATTTAATTGATATGAGGCGGGAAAAAGGATTGGAAGGTCAGTATTTGAAAGGAATTTGGAATACAAACAATCATCTCTATGTAGATGAATTTGATGGGCATGCCTTTATAAAAGGCTAAAAGATAGCTTTATGTAGGATGTCATGGTATTTGTAGTGTTTGAAGATTGAAGACTAGTTAGTGTTTGTAGCTCAGACTGTTTCGGCATGTTTGGGTGCGAAACAGGACCATACCTAGCCTAAATGTACCCATCTAGATGTGTTGGAATTGTCGATTTGGCCACACGAGGAAAAGAACAAAAGTTACACCCCTTTGCAACTTTACACTCCCTTCTTTTGATGATTTTTGGGGTAGCAAAAAAATTTCACCATGGGCAAATGCCTTAGAGATATAAAAAAATGAGAGAGGTTATTGTAGAGGGACCCTACATGATCATGTTACCTTAGACATAATGTATCTAAGTGACACAGTTTCTGAGTAACAACTCATCAAAGATTGTTGCCTTTTTGCACTTTGGACTCTTTAGGGATATCACCGGTACAATGTAGCTTGGACTGTTTCGGCATGTTTGGGTGCAAAAAAGGACCATGCCTAGCCTAAATGTACCCATCTAGATGCATTAGAACTATTAGTTCAGCCACATGAGGAGAAGAACAAAAGTTACACCCCTTTGCAACTTTACACTACCTCCTTCTGACGATTTTTGGGGTAGAAGAAAACCTTTCACCATGGGAAAACGCCTTAGAGATATAAAAAATTGAGAGAGGTTATTGTAGAGGGACCCTACGTGATCACTTTTCCTCAGATAGAATGTATCTAAGTGACATGGTTTCTGAATAACAGCTCATCAAAGATTGCTTCCTTTTTGCACTTTGGACTCTTCAGGGATATCGCCGGTACAATGTAGCTCGGATTGTTTCGGCATGTTTGGGTGCAAAATAGGACCATGCCTAGCCCAAACATACCCTTCTAGAAGAATTGGAACTATTAGTCTGGCCACACGAGGAGAAGAACAAAAATTACACCTCTTTGCAACTTTACACTGCCTCCTTCTGACGATTTTTGAGGCAGCAGAAAACCTTTCACCACGAGAAAATGTCTTAGAGATATAAAAAACCAAGAGAGGTTATTGTAGAGGGACTCTACATGATCATGTTTCCTCAGACAAAATGTTTATAAGTGACACAGTTTTTGAGTAACATCTCGTCAAAAATTGCTAGCTTTTTGCAATTTGGACTCTTCAGGGATATCGTCGATACAATGTAGCTCAGATTGTTTCGACATGTTTGAGTGAAAAAAAGGACCATAACTAGCATAAATGTACCCATCTAGACATGTTGGAATAGTCATTTTGGTCGCATCAGGAGCAGGATGAAAGTTACACCCCTTTGTAACTTTACATTACCTCCTTCTGACAATTTTTGGGGCAGTAGAAAACCTTTTACCACGGGCAAACGCCTTAGAGATATAAAAAAATGAGAGAGGTTATTGTAGAGGGACTCTACTTGATCGCGTTTCCTTAGATGGAATGTTTCTAATTGACACAATTTTTGAGTAACATCTCGTCAAAAATTGCTTCCTTTTTGCACTTTGGACTCTTCAGGGATATCATCGGTACAATGTAGCTTGGATTGTTTCAGCATGTTTGGGTTAAAAAAAGGACCATACCTAGTGTAAATGTACCCATCTAGATGTGTTGGAACAATCAGTTTGGTCGCATCAGGAGCAGGACGAAAGTTACACCTCTTTGCAACTTTACACTACCTCCTTTTGACAATTTTTGGGGTAGCAAAAAACCTTTCACCACAGGAAAATGCCTCAGTGATATAAAAAACTAAGAGAGCTTATTTTAGAGGTACTCTACATGATCATGTTACATTAGATGAAATGTTTCTAAGTGACACGATTTTTGAGTAACATCTCGTCAAAGATTGCTGCCTTTTTGCACTTTGGACTCTTCAAGGATATCGTCGGTACAATGTAGCTCAGACTGTTTTGACATGTTTGGGTGAAAAATAGGACCATTCCTAGTGTAAATGTACCCATCCAGACATGTTGGAATAGTCAGTTTGGTCACATCAGGAGAAGGACGAAAGTTACACCCCTTTGCAACTTTACACTGCCTCCTTCTGATGATTTTTGGGGCAGCAGAAAACCTTTCACCATGGAAAAATGCCTCAGAGATATAAAAAATTGAGAGAGGTTATTGTATAGGCACTCTACATGATGGCATTTCCTTAGATGGAATATTTCTAAGTGACACAGTTTTCTAGTAACATCTCATCAATGATTGTTGCCTTTTTGCACTTTGGACTCTTCAGGGATATCGTCGGTACAATGTAGCTCGGACTATTTCAACATGTTTGGGTGAAAAATAGAACCATACCTAGTGTAAATGTACCCATCTAGACATGTTGGAATATTCAGTTTGGTCGCATAAGGAGCAGGAGACCAAAAATGCAAAAATTGCTTCGTACAACTTGACAACATTGGCACTTTTTTGCAACAGGACTCAAAGACTCAAACTGACCCCAAATGACTCAAAGTGACTTAAAAACAAATGAAATGGTCTTAGAAGACCTTATTACATACAATTGACTCAATCAAAATAAAATTTCATTTTTTGACCCCTCTTAGAGGCATGACAACCTAGGTGCCCCTGCACCATTAGTGCAACTGAAGTCGATAAAGTTTTCCTATTAAGAAAAAGAGCTTCCCTTAGCTTCAAGAAATATAAATATTCTATACTGACAAGGCCAACCATGTGAAGGTGAAAGCTCATGTGGCCTCACCTAAGACCTAAGACACCTGTAGTCCAGTAGACGCAGGACACCTAAGATACCTATTTTCTAGTCTCTATCTACCTAGTTGACATATCATATATACCTAAGACACAATTAGAGATGCCTATTATCTAGTTAGAAACCAAGACACCTAGAGACACCTATATTTTATACATTACCTAGATTTTATACATTATTCTCAAGATCAACTTCATCCATCACTTAGGTCTAACCCCATGAAGCATAACATGATGTAAAAATGTGTATATGTGTAAAAATGCAGTAGGAAATAAAAAAAGACAAACCTTACAAATTAATGTGCATACTTACAACTCAATGTAACATGACTTCACAAAATCAATGTGAATACTTACAAATTAGTCCAATGAACCATTTGAGTCTGCTCTACTCTTTATTGTGACAAGTATTGCTTCATGGTCAGACTCACGCACCTTCCACAAGCTTTTGTTCAAAGGTCTAGCCCGATATTGTATCAAATGAACATTGGATGCCGTGACAAGGTTCGAGTAATGAACAATTTGAGTTTTTCACCACTTGCTTCCTTTTCAATGTTAAATTGAATAAAACTCAAATATAATTACTAACAACAATACTATTAACCAATCTATAATGTTAAATTCCTAAAATTGAATCACAATTAACATTGCAACACTACAAAAATTGAAACTTGAATAGATATATGTCAAATTTGGTGTGAAAACTATGTTATTTCCTCCTCCTCAAGTTGGCAAAGTAGAAAAGGTGGTGGAAAGATCATGGAAATGTGGTAGAATGTGTAAAATGTGCATGTGAACTTCCCAACAGCATGAAAGCACTTCTTTTTTGAACACACACATAATTAGTATGAAAATAGAGCATGTGGGCCTGGATCATGGGGGTCATCACTTTTTTACCATTTCTATAGCAGAACAAAACGCGAGCGCATTATAATGCGCTCGCGTTTTGTCCTACTATAGATTGATCCATAAATATTTGTGCCTATCTCACCTTCGATAGCACCTTTACAATATCTCACCTCTAGTTCTATTAGCTCATGTTCTATATCTCACTTATCTCTCCCCCTCAACTCTGTACGTCTCCCCTCTCTATGTCTCTCAGTCGCTCCTTGTCTACCTCAACCCTAAACCCTAAACCTTATCTCTAAACCCTAATCCCTCAACCCTCAACCCTCAACTCTAATACCTCATCCCTAAACCTTAAATGCTATCCCTATTCCCAAACCCTCAACGGGCTCGATACTATACCTTAAACCCTAATCCCTTATCCCTAAACCCTCCAACCCTATCCCTAATCCTTATACCCTCGACACTTTACTTTAACTCTAATCCCTTGACCCTCAACCCTATCCCAAAACCCTCAACCCTCGAACCTCAACCCTCAACCCTCAACCCTCAATGTCAAACCCTAATCTCTCATACCTTAACTCTAATCCCTTGACCCTCAACCCTATCCCTAAACGCTAAACCCTAAAGCCTCAACCCTCAACCCTCAACTTTAGATCCTAATCCCTCAACCCTTCACTCTAATCCCTCAACCCTAAACCCTATCCCTAAACCCTCAACACTATACCTTAATCCCTAATCCCTCAACCCTCAACCCTAAACCTTATCCCTAAACCCTAATCCCTCAACTCTCAACCCTAATCCCTCAACCCTCAACTCTAATCCCTCATCTCTAAACCCTAAACATCATCCCTATTGATAAACCCTCAACGTGCTCGATACTATACCTTAAACCCTAATTCCTTATCCCTAAACCCTCCAACCCTATCCCTAATCCTTATACCCTCGACACTCTACTTTAACCCTAATCCCTCGACCCTCAACCCTATCCCTCAACCCTCAAACCTCAATGTATTCAACCCTCAACATCAAAACCTAATCCCTCAACCGTTAACTCTGATCCCTCAACCCTCAACCTTAACCCTAACCCTCAAACCTAAAACCTCAACCCTGAACACTCAACGTCAAACCCTAATCCCTCAACCCTAAACTCTAATCCTTCAACCCTAAACCCTTTCCCTAAACCCTAAACACTATCCCTATTCCTAAACCCTTAATGGGCTCGATACTATACCTTAAACCCTAATCCATTATCCCTAAACCCTCCAACCCTATCCCTAATCCTTATACTCTTGACACTCTACTTTAACCCTAATCCGTCGACCCTCAACCCTATCCCTAAACCCTCAACCCTTGAACCTCAACCCTCAATGTCAAACCCTAATCACTCAACCCTTACCTCTAATCCCTTGACCCTCAACCCTATCCCTAAACCCTAAAGCCTCAACCCTCAACCCTCAACATCAAATCTTAATCCCTCAACCCTTCACTCTAATCCCTCAACCCTAAACCCTATCTCTAAAACCTCAACACTATACCTTAAACCCTAATCCCTCAACCCTTAACCCTAAACCTTATCCCTAAACCCTAATCCCTAATCCCTCAACCCTCAACCCTAATCCCTCAACCCTCAACTCTAATCCCTCATCCCTAAACCCTAAACACAATCCCTATTCCTAAACCCTCAACGGGCTCGATACTATAACTTAAACCCTAATCCCTTATCCCTAAACCCTCCAACCCTATCCCTAATCCTTATACCCTCTACACTCTACTTTAACCCTAATCCGTTGACCCTCAACCCTATCCCTAAACCCTCAACCCTCAAACCTCAATGTACTCAACCCTCAACGTCAAACCCTAATCCCTCAACCCTTAACTTTGATCCCTAGACCCTCAACCCTATCCCTAAGACATCAACCCTTAACACTCAATGTAAAACCCTAATCCCTCAACCCCTAACTCTAATCCCTCAACCCTAAACCCTATCCCTAAACCCTAAACACTATCCCTATTCCTAAACCCTCAATGGGCTCGATACTATACCTTAAACCCTAATCCCTTATCCCTAAACCCTCCAACCTTATCCCTAATCCTTATACCCTTGACACTCTACTTTAACCCTAATCCCTTGACCCTCAACTCTATCTCTAAACCCTGGACCCTCAAACCTCAACCCTCAACCCTCAACCATCAATGTCAAACTCTAATCCCTCAACCCTTAACTCTAATCCCTTGACCCTCAACCCTATCCCTAAACCCTGAACTCTAAAGCCTCAACCTTCAACCCTCAACGTCAAATCCTAATCCCTCAACCCTTCACTCTAATCCATCAACCCTAAACCCCATTCCCTAAACCCTCAACACTATACCTTAAACCCCAATCCCTCAACCCTCAACCCTAAACCTTATCACTAAACCCTAATCCCTCAACCCTCAACCCTAATCCCTCAACTCTCAACTCTAATCCCTTATCCCTAAACCCTAAACACTATCTCTATTCCTAAACCCTCAACGGGCTCGATACTATACCTTAAACCCTAATCCCTTATCCCTAAACCCTCCAACCCTATCCCTAATCCTTATACCCTTGACACTCTACTTTAACCATAATCCCTCGACCCTTAACCCTATCCCTAAACCCTCAACATCAAACCCTAATCCCTAAACCCTTAACTCTGATACGTTGACCCTCAACCCTATCCCTAAACCCTCAACCCTAAAACCTCAACCCTCAACACTTAATGTCAAACCCTAATCCATCAACCCTTAACTCTAATCCCTCAACCCTAAACCCTATCCCTAAACCCTCAACACTATACCTTAAACCCTAATCCCTCAACCCTAAACCCTATTCCTAAGCCCTAATCCATCAACCCTCAACCCTAATCCATCAACCCTCAACCCTAATCCTTCATCCCTAAACCCTAAACACTATCCCTATTCCTAAACCATCAACGAGATCGATACTATCCCTCAACCCTTAACCCTTAAAACTTGAACCCTAAAACCTATCCCTACACCCTGGACACTCAACACTATATCTTAAACCCTAATCCCTTAACCCTCATCCCTAAAGCCCCAACCCTAAATCCTTAAACCTTCAACCCTAAACCCTATCCCTAATCCCTCTACCCTCGACACTCTACTTTAACCCTAATCCCTTGACCATCAACCCTATCCCTAAACCCTCAACCCTCAACCCTTAACCCTCAAACCTCAACCCTTAACTCTCAACATTAAACCCTAATTCATCAACCCTAAACCCTAATCCTTCAAACATAAACCCTATCCATAAACCATCAACCCTCAACACTATACCTTAAACCCTAATCCCTATCCCTTAACCCTTAACCCTTAAAACTTAAACCCTATCCCTACACCGTCAACACTCGACACTATATCTTAAGCCTTAAACCCTCATCCCTAAACCCTCAACCCTCAATCCTTAAACCTTCAACCCTAAACCCTATCCCTAATCCCTCTACCCTCGACACTCTAACCCTAACCTCAACATTAAATGCTAATTCGGCAACCCTAAACCCTATCCCTAAACCCTCAACCCTCAACACTATACCTTAAACCCTAATCCATCAACCCTAAAACCTAATCCCTCAATCCTCAACCCTAAACACTATCAATAAACCCTCAACCCTTGACACTATACCTTAAACCCTAATCCCTCAACCCTCAACCCTAATCCCTCATCCCTAAACCCTCAACCCTTGACACTATACCTTAAACCCTAATCCCTTACCCCTAAACCCTAAACCCTATCCCTCAACCCTTAACCCTTAAAACTTAAACCCTAAAACATATCCTTTAAACCCTAATCCATCAACCCTAAACCATAATCCGTCAACCCTAAACCCTATCCTTAAACCCTCAACCCTCAACACTATTCCTTAAACCCTAATACCTCAACTCTAAACCCTAATCCCTCAACCCTAAACCCTAAACCCTATCCTTAAACACTCAACCCTCAGCAAGTTATACCTTAAACCTTAATCCCTCAACCCTAATCCCTCTTCCCTAAACCCTAAATGCTATCCCTATTCCTAAACCCTCAACCCAAGACACTATACCTTAAACCCTAATCCCTTACCCCTAAACCTCAAACCATATCCCTCAACCCTCAACCCTTAAACCTTAAACCCTAAAACCTATCCCTAAACCCTCAACCCTATACCCTCAACAATATACTTAAGCCCTAATACCTCAATCATCAACCCTATACCTTAAACCTAAAGCCTACACCCTCAAACCCTCATCCCTAGACCATATAACCTCACCCTTATATCCTAAACCTCAAATATTGTGCCTCAACCCTATACTTAAATTAAACCTAAACCATACGTGCTCTCAACCCAAGTCACCCTATGCCTTATACACCCTCAATCCATATTGTAGACCCTAAACCCTAATCCTCACACCTTACACACTTAATCTTATACACTCAACAACCTGAATATTAACCCTCAACTGTAACTCTCAACCCTCAACCCTCTACCTATTACTTAAGCCCTAATCCCTCAACCCTCAACCCTCAAAACTATACAGGCTCAGGTCCTTATATACACTAAACCCAAAACACTTACATACATACATGCATACATACAAACATACATACATACAAAGATGCATACATACAAGCATGCATACATGTACATGCATAAATACCTACAAGAATAGATATAAACATCCATGAAACATACTTATGAAATTTGAACATATCTCATTCAAAGGAAGACATAACGCGAGTGCGTTATAACATGCTTGCGTTATGTCAAACTGGGAAAACACCGGCAAACATGCAAAAAAGTAAAAAAGCACAACATAACGCGCTTGCGTTATGTTGTGCTTTGGGAATCCCAAGCCTTGGGCTTGGGATTTGCTTTGGATTTCCAACCCAAAGGCTTGGAATGCCTTTTCAACATCCACAGACGTGTTTTTGTAGATTCTTCAAGATTTCACATAATTTTGTTCGTGCTAACCCTTAGATTTGCACGTGTTTCAAGTTCAAACAAATTGAACACCTGGGTAATGTTAGGCTTTCTCTTAGCTATTTAACGATGTAATTTTTTTCACATTTTGACAATGTTAAGCCTTTCATCTTTAATTTCTTTTATTTGTGTGTCTGATTTTGGGCAAAAACCGCTATTTGGTTTTTTTTCATTGTAAATTAACCATTCATTGAAATTTTAGAAAAATTACATATTTAGAAACTAGACTCCATTCTACACATATTAAAAAAAAGAAAAAATGATTTTCAATTAGTTTTCAAAATTTATAGGGGTAGCACAGCCAAAATTCTATTTTTTAGGATGTGTCCACTTTGAAAATTAGTAAAAAATCAAATATTCATCAAAAAATTATCAAAAAAATTAGACATAAACTACATGTTGTTAGCTAATTTCTCACTGAAGTGATTTTAAAAATACTAAAAAAAAGTTGTCCTTTTGAGGGAGCCACAAAACATGCTATGTTATTTTTTTTTACAGAAACAACACCAATTTCTGTGGCTCCCTCTTTTGAACCCCTTAATCTATACCATTTTTTTAAAAAATGAGTAGTTTAGAAAGTAGACTCAGAGCACTATGAACATTATTTTGGTTGTATCTCCAAATCTTGAGTGTAACTATGCTCAATTTCTCATCCAAGGCCGGCATTTCCTAATTTCAGAAAAAAAAAGTGGCCAGTTAAGATCCCTTTTTGGCCCCCCATCTTCTTGCACTTACCCCATCCTCCTATATACATCATTTATCTGACTTCTATGTCATCTTCATATCATCATCTTACTATATCCTATCTTATGTTACTTCTTCTATCCTACATATATATTATATCTATTACATATAGGGGTGTGTCCTTCAGCATCTCCCATTGGCTTCTAGCCTTTGCATGATGTATGCACTAGCTTCTGATCGACTCTACTCCATGCCTTGTATCCTCTTAACAATTACCTTGGTGGGTTTGACTTTTTTATAATGCATACTGTGTTTCCAGGTGACAATGGAATGTATGGGATGGTCATTGATAATACTTTATGAGTGTGTATATGTTTTTGCATATGTGACCAGATAGAATCCATCCCATGTGAGTCCAATACATTTATTGTGTGTTGATCCATAACCTAGACTCCTAGATATATAAGACCCTATGTATTGGTTTATGGACCTCTATGTGGCATGTGACCAAGTCAATCTAACCAATATTTGTGAGTCTTGGTGATTTCCAAATTGTGTTAGCCTAGATATAAGATGACCCACATGTTGGAATTGAGTCTGATACAAGTGTGGATAGCTGGCTGTCACCAATACTGTGTAGGTGACAAACCAGGTGCTATCTGCCACATCTTAGGATGAGTTGGTTGTCACTAGTAGCATGGAGGTGATAGATACCAGGAGCTATCTAGGTTATGATACAAGTGTGGTTTAGCCAGTTGTCACCAGTACCATGTAGGTGACAGATACCATGTGCTATCTATGGTATCTTAGGGTTAGCCAGTTGTCACGAGTAGCACGTAGGTGACAGATGCCAAGAGCTACCCTTTGGTATGATAGGGCTTAGCTATCTTTCACCAGTACCATGTAGGTGATAGAGCCAGGAGCTACCCCATACCAGGTTGGACCGACTTCTGCCAGTGGTATAGAGGTGATAGATGTTAGGACCCATCGACTTGATAGGTTCAGCAGCTGTGGAAATCTTATTAATGTCCACATACAATGTATGTTGTTACACCTACTTTTTAGTTAGTGATGACAACAATTAGTATGGGATGCTTTCTTGTCATCACAATTGGTTGTGAATATGTATGTTATACCTACTCCTTAGCCAGTGATAATTGCAAGTAGTATGGGATGCTTGCTTCTCATCATAGTTGGTTGTGAATATGTATGTTGTTACACCTACTCCTTAGCCAGTGTTGACAAAAAAGTAGTATGGGATGCTTGTTGGTCATCATAGTTGGCTATGAATTAGGAAAAAGGATGGGATCCATGGTGTAGCATGGGATGCACTAATATTCCTCTTTCTCGTTGGGAGGTATTTATGACCTTATGTGTTAGTGCACTTGGTAATGGGAAGATGCATGTAGTGGGTTGCATGTACTTCCTCTTACTAGTTGGTCACTATGTATGTTTAAGTCAATCCCTGTGTGCATATGTATTAAGGACCTTATGTGTTGTGCATTGTCACACTTTAGCCCTTGCCAGTGATGACCACAAGTAGTATGGGATGCTTGCTTGCCATCATAGTTGGTTGTAAATTAGGAAAAATGATGGAACCCATGATGCACCATTAGATACACCAACTTTCCTATTTATGGTTGGGATATATTTGAGGACTTATGGGTTAGTGAATCAGGCAAAGGGGGAAATGCTTGCAATATTGTCGCAACCTTTCCTTTTGCTATTTGGTCACTGTGTGTACCCATGATGTGCATATGATCCAATCACCTTATGTATATATGTTTCTTGCATGAGCTAATCACATTGTGTATATGTGATGCCTACACGAGCTATTCACATTATGTATATGTGATATAAGTGTGAATTAATCACACTGGTTGTATGTGTTGTAAGCATGAGATAATCACTTGTGTGTATGTGATGCATACCCAAATTATTCTCCCTATGTATATGTGTTGCATGCGTGAGATAGTCACTCTAGTTGTATGTGACACATGTATAAGTTATTCACTCTATGTATACGTGGTTTGTATGAGCTAGTCACGTTGTGTATATGTGACACATGAGTGAGTTATTCACTTTGTGTGTATGGGTTGTACCCATGAGCTAGTCACACTGTGTATGTGTGACCCAAGTGAGAGATAGTCACATTGCGTACAAGGAATGTATGATTGAGCTAGTCACTATGTGTGAACAAGTAATGTTTATATGAGCTGGTCACTATGTGGTTTTATGTGTTTCCATACATTGATGTTGGTATTGAACTAACATTTGACTGGATTGCACTGGTATCATACCACTGCATACGAATTGAATTGGAAACATAGGATATACTTAAAAGTTATGATTTAAGAGTGAGATTAGAGATCTCATATCAACAGAGAGGATGAAGCCTCTCTATTATTGATGTATGAACTACAAAGCCTCTGACTCCCAAGAAGGGATATGTAGGCAAGGCCATTACGAATGAACCCTCAAGGTTTAGGTTTGGGTCTAGGGATGACCCTGACCTTGGGAGGTTACCATACTCTAGTACGAGTATATGAGTTGTGGCATAGAGTTGATGTCATGACTATAGTTGGTAAGTCTTTGTAGTTGGCACTTCTAAATTAGATAGAAGATGCTTGGACAACTAAGTTAGTATTTGGTGTGTAAGAAAAAAAATTAGTAGTAACCAGGGTGGTTATTACAATATCTAGATCTTTCACTAAGATTGGTTTCTCTCCTCGACCACTTGGGACCCATATCACTATTTATGTAAGACTTCATGTTGTTGTTTGGTTCTTAAAGATCATATTCACCCTAGTCCTCTATGCTACTCTAGGTGAATCTTTCAAGTTTATGCAAACTTGCCTAAGAGAAAGAATTTTGTCACCATTCCTTTAAGAATGTCATTTTTTTATGCTTATGATTTAAATGTTTACAAATATTACATCTTTTAACAAATCCCTTGCAAATATGTTTATAAAGTTGTAGATTTCACCTTTTTATATTTTTTGTAGTTAGAGAAGTGATGTCTCCCTTACAAATAGAGGACAAACTACGATCTTACATACTGCTCCCAAGCAATTTGTCCTTGACAAATTTTAGGGATAATATCAGCATAATATCATCTCAAATCCGACATTGTACATTGACACAAGATTATGCATTAATCCAATATACCTCAAGAAACCAAGAGATTTGTGTTCCACATAATTGAAATTTCACCCTAACACATGATTTTACATTTTTCCAATATACCTCAAGAACCAAGAAATTTATATTCATAACCCTTAACAATCCACTAAACCACCTCAATAAAAAATATTATTCTATAAAAACCATCTTAAATTTATACTTATCTCTAACCAATACAAAAAAATAAAATTTCAATACCTCAAACACATCATACACTTTAATTAAACTATAACTATTTAGCTAAAAAACAAAACAATTATATAATATTCAAAGTACAAAAAATATTAAACTAACAAAACTTAGGCCCAAAGTTAACCATCAAAAGTCAATTGTAATCCATTCTAGAGTTAAATACAAATTATAATCATTGAGTTCGCTAGGGCTTAAATTTGACTGTTTTTAGACATTTTAGGTGTAAAATACAACTAAAATTTTGAAAAGACTGTATCATATGAAAGGAGAGATTTTGGATAAACTGTCAAAATTTATATAAGATTATGATGATATATATATTTGGTTTTTATATAATTTACTTATACTAAAATATGTCATAGTGTTTTAAAGGCACTATTGAATAGATAACTGTCTAAAAAATTGCTTGACAAGCAAGGTTGACTGTCAAATTTAAGCCACCTCTACTTTTAGATTTGTTTTTTAATAGAATACATCCCAAAATTTTAGAATTATTTTTATGAGTATAATTATATATTCATTTTAAATATATATCTTTAAGATTTGCTTTTTAATAGAATATATCCCAAATTTTGTTTTTTATGAATATAATTATATATTCATTTTAAATATATATCTTTTAGATTTATTTTTTAATAGAATATATCCAAATTTTTAGATTTGTTTTTTATGAATATAATTATATATTCATTCTAAATTATATAATATATATTTTTTCCATTTATTTTTAAATTTTTTAATAGAACTTCTATTATTATTTAAGAAAAAAATTCCAAATAGATTTATTTTTTATAGAATATATTCATTCTAGTTTTTTGCTTTTATTTTTAAATTTTTTAATAGGAACTTCTATTATTTAAGAAATAGATTTGTTTTTTATAGAATATATTCATTTTAAATTTTTAGTTTTTTACTTTTATTTTTAAATTTTTTAATAGGAACTTCTATTATTTAAGAAATAGATTTGTTTTTTTAGAATATATTCATTCTAAATTTCTAGTTTTTTGCTTTTATTTTTAATTTTTTTGATAGGAACTTTATTATTTAAAAAAAAAATTTCTTAGATTTGTTTTTTTTATAAAATATTTTATTTATCCTATGTTTTTTCACTTGGTAAAGCATTCACCGATTTGGGTTTTGAATTGAGAAAGCTCCAACTTTATATATAAAATTTTGACTTGCATTTAAAAAAATTAATTGTCACTTGCCTTTGAATTTTATGCACTTACCATGTGACAACTTGATCAATGGAAATTTAAATTTAAAAATGTGTTCTTCACTTCATTTCTATGACGGCTATAAAGTCTATTGTGTCGATGTGCTTTGGTTGTAAGAGAGATTCTAAGGAGGTTTGTAATCTTGCTTTGCTTTGTGAAAGTAATCCCTGAAGAAATGGACTATTTGTTTCAGACTAGCAAAATGTGTACCATGATGTTTGTGGGTATGTTGTTATTGCCAGTGGTCCATTCTCTTGCAGCCAGCAACATTATAGATCAGAAGCTCTGCTCCAATTCAGGTATTCCATTACTCATGATCCTTTTGACGCATTAGCTAATTGGAATTCTAGTTTCTCCTTGTGCAATTGGACTGGTGTTACATGCAGTTTGAGAAATGCAAGAGTTGTTGAACTCAGCCTCACTGGTATGGGTTTAAGGGGTACAATATCTCCTTTCATGGGGAATTTGTCTTTTCTTGGGCTGCTCATTCTCACAAATCATCAGTTAGAAGGTCCCATTCCTCATGAGTTAGGTTTGCTCACAAATTTACTGGGTCTTGTGTTAGGAAATAATAATTTAGCAGGTGCTATTCCTTCCTCTTTGGGCAACCTCTCAGCCTTGATTGACCTAGATTTGGGTTATAATGAGCTAGGAGACTCAATTCCTATAGAACTCGGTATGCTTACTAAGTTGAAAGTATTGAGCCTTCACATCAACAGATTGTCAGGCACCATTCCCTCTACTTTGGGTAACCTCTCAGCCTTAATGTCCCTGAGTTTGACTGAAAATAAACTCCAAGGCTCAATACCTAGTGAACTGGGTATGCTCTCTCAGTTACGATTATTGAATATGAATCACAATCTATTGTCAGGCACCATTCCTCATGAGTTAGGTTCGCTCACAAATTTACAGATTCTTTTATTGGGAAAGAACAATATAATAGTTGCTATTCCTTCCTCTTTGGGCAACCTCTCAGCCTTGACTGGCCTAGATTTGAGTAATAATGAACTAGAAGGCTCAATCCCTACGGAACTTGGTATGCACACTAAGCTGCACTCATTGTATCTTTACATAAACAGATTGTCAGGCACCATTCCCTCTACTTTGGGTAACCTCTCAGCCTTAACGAACCTGAGTTTGAGTGAAAATAAATTCCAAGGTGCAATACCTAATGAATTGGGTATGCTCTCTCAATTACAGTCATTGGATATGAATCTCAATCTATTGTCAGGCACCATTCCTTCTTCTCTAGGGAACATGTCTTCTTTGGTCTACCTTGGACTTTATTCAAATAATCTCACTGGTGCCATTCCATATGAACTAGGCCAGCTAATCCATATGCAAACCCTCTATCTTTCTGTAAACCAGCTTACCGGTGAGATACCTCCTCCCCTTTCAAACTGTTCTTCTGTTCTGTTTTTGGGTTTGGATCAAAACAAGTTATCAGGACACATTCCATCATTTTTTTTACAAATCTCGTCCTTCTAGAAAATCTTCTTCTTTTCACAAACAATTTCGAAGGAGAAATACCTCCCTCCCTCTCAAATTGTTCTTCTTTACAGTTTTTATCTTTGGAAGAAAATAATTTGTCAAGCCACATTCCATCATTTTTTGGGATAGACTCATCCATCTACAAATACTCGCTCTTTCTGCAAACAACCTTACCGGTGAAATACCACCATCCATCTCTAATTGTTTCTCTCTTCAAATGTTAGGTTTAGATTACAACAAATTATCAGGACAGATTCCGTCAGATTTTGGGGCCAAACTCCTCTATCTAGACTAACTCTCTCTTTCTGTAAACCAACTTACAGGAGAAATACCGTCTTCCCTCTCCAACTGTTCTTTTCTTCAAAGATTAGGTGTAAATGATAACGTATTATCAGGACACATTCCATCATTGCTTTGTGAGAAACTTACCAATCTAAGATCTCTAAATCTATGGGGAAATAGGCTTAGTGGAAACATACCAAATTCCATCAGAAATTGTTCCAAACTAGAATTGCTTTATCTACAAGCCAATCAGCTGAATGGAATAGTGCCCAAAGAGGTAGGCAACTTGTATCTGCTTAAAAGACTTAGCTTATATTCCAACAACCTTGTTAGTGAGAGTAGTAAGCCCTTGGCATTTCTCACTGCTCTCATAAATTGCTCCAACCTGAACTTCTTAGATTTGTCCCAAAATCAGTTTACCGGTGCCTTGCCTCCCTCCATAGGCAACCTTTCACCCAATCTCTCTAGCTTTGATATATCAGTCAACAACATAAGTGGAAGCATACCTCCACAAATTACAAATCTCTCCAACCTGAACTTCTTAGCTTTAGGTTTTAATATGCTAAATGGGTTCATTCCATCTGGATTTAGAGCCTTTCAAAATTTGGAACGATTATATTTAAGAAGCAAAAGATTAGAAGGAAGCATTCCAAGTGAGATAGGCAACTACAAAGACTTGGACTTTTGTCCCTTAGTCAAAACAAACTATCTGGAAGAATTCGTGATTCTCTCGGTAGCCTCAATGCCCTTCGAAGGTTTTTTCTTTTTGACAACAAATTATCAGGAGAGATACCTGTGAATTTAAGGGGATGTAAGAATTTGGAGCTGCTAGACTTGTCTTCCAATAAACTGAGGGGTAATATACCTGGAGAAGTTCTTACCAGTCTTAAAAATCTTCAGTTCTATTTAAACCTCTCATGGAATGCATTAGAAGGGTCCTTGCCTCCAGAGATTGGTAATATTGCTATGGTTCAATCTATAGACTTTTCAGGCAATAAGTTGCATGGTGTCATTCCAGAGGCACTGGGAAGTTGCACGGGATTGATATCTTTGAATCTGTCAAACAATGCCTTACAAGGTCCAATTCCAGAGCCAATCAGCAATTTGAAATATCTTATGGACCTGGATCTTTCCTCCAATGCCTTATCTGGTCAGATTCCAACATCCCTGAAAAAACTTACATTTCTTCGCTATCTGAATTTATCTTTCAACAGACTCACAGGAGAAGTTCCAAAAGGAGGGGTTTCGGCTAATGCCATTGCTATTGTTTCACTTATTGGAAATGCTGGCCTTTGTGGACCACGGATATTCTTGTTACCTAAATGTCCAGGTCCAAAAAGTCATTCACATGACAAAACAGTGATAGTGGCAGTTTTTAGTGCCGGTGCTTTTGTGGTATGCTGCTTAGTTTTGTGTTTTTTGTGGATGTGCCCTTTTCCAAAAGATGATCTTCCGAGAGATATTCTGAAGTTTATGCAGAAGCTGGAGCACCTGAAAATTTCTTATGAAGATCTTTATAGTGCAACTGATGGATTTAATGAGAGCAAGTTGGTTGGAGTGGGAAGCTTTGGATCGGTCTACAAAGGAGATCTGAAAGATGGTGGAATAGTTGCAGTGAAGGTTCTTAATTTGCACAATGAAGAAGCTCATAAGAGTTTCAATGCTGAATGCAAGGTGCTAAGAAAGGTTCGACACCGCAATCTCACCAGGATCTTAACTTCATGTTCAATCCCTGGGTTCAAAGCTTTAGCTTTTGAATATATGTCAAATGGAAGCTTAGAGAAGCATTTGTATCCCAAACAAGATGATTGTGAATTGGGATTGAAAAGACCACTGGATATTGCTATTGACATAGCATATGCCATGGAATATCTGCATTACAATTCTTCTGTCCAGGTAGTCCACTGTGATTTAAAACCTGAGAATGTCCTTTTGGACGATGACCTGACAGGCCATTTAACAGATTTTGGAATTGCCAGGTTAACTTCTGGTACACAATCTATGGGTTCTCATACTTCAACACTTTCCATCAAAGGGTCAATGGGTTACATTGCCCCAGGTATGCCTCCAGATTTCTTGTCCTTAATTGGGTATTTTTTTATGGGTTTCTAGAATCACATGCTATCTCACTATTAACTGTAATAAATGCAGAGTATGGGCTAGGAGAAAGAATAACTACAGAGGGAGATGTCTATAGTTATGGAATTTTGTTGTTAGAAATGCTGACAAGAAGGAGACCGACAGACGACATATTTGTAGATGGTCTTAACATACACAAGTGGGTAAACTCAGCCTTTCCTAACAGCCTGGTAGATATACTTGACAGAAGCTTACTGCAGGATATTGTTGGCATGAAGGAGGGCATGGAAGAAGTAGAAGACTTGTACAAGCGGTGTTACACCTCCTTATTTGGTATCAGTCTGGCTTGTTCAAAAGATTTGGCAGAAGGAAGGCCAAACATGAAAGATGTTGTGAGGGTGTTGGAGAGTATAAGAGAGAGTTTGACAAGTAGTAGTGGAGCTTCAGTCAGATTACGGCCAAGTATATCTGATTTAGTGAGCAATCATCTCAAAGGAGCAGCAAGAACTGACAGAAATTCTTCTTCTAGCAGTGAAAGTTCTTCTACATAGTAATTTCTTGCTAAGATCGTGAGAGAGTTATTTGAAACGCGATATGGATGAGAATCTCCCATTTACATTTTATGTCGTAGGAACTAGGATGTCTTTGTCATCTCTATGTGTTAGGGTTGTAGCTCTTTTTCTGTGTCATCTTTGTCCTGTTCTATTGAGTTTCTTTAGAAATAACGAGGCAGTAATGTAATCTACCTCTATTAAAAGTATATAGAGTACGACTGTGAAGTTAAATCCTGATACCAATTCTCTATATTAAGTGAATTATATTGAAAAATTGGTGATTTCTATTGGATTGGCATTCATATACCAGCAAGTCCGAAACCCTAAAATTTCAAATAACATTCGAGATGTCTGGTACATACTAGGAAACTCCAAAAGGAATATTTTAATCAATGATTATTCTTCTAATTTTACTTTATCGTATTGTCAAAACTCACTAACATAATTTTAATCCTCTGGAATTTGGAAATTTATTAAAAAGGGACCGTACAAAACAAAAGCCCATACCACGGTTATGTGAAAACCAAACACACTATCCATGGCCGTTGAGAAGAAATTATGATCATTTGGTTTGTATAAGCTCATAAGACCCCCCCTCCTAAGCTTCATTTAAGGGTAATTTTAAAGATTCAGGATATCACCAAAGGTGAATGACCCATCCAAAACATCAATCATTTCATGTACGAGAGTAGGCTCATGTTCGAGTGTAATGAAGATTCATGGTCCACTCCAACATGTACGTTTATAACTCAGTAAAAAAAAATTGTGAGTCAACATTACCTATTGTCTTTAATAGAAAAATCTTTTATCTCATAAGTTTGATTTTTAGTTGGCCAGTGTTGCCATCTTATATTAATAAAGCCACTCCATGCCGTCAAAATGCCTCTCCAGATGTATGATCTAATAACAACTTTTTATTTCTTTGCAATCTTCTACTTTTACAAAATAACATAATTTTTCTATTTAGTCAATTATAATAACCATTCTGGTTATTACTGTTTTTCTTCTCTTTTAACACATCCAATACTAATTTAACCAACCAAGCATCTTCTATTTGATCTAGAAGTGCCAACTTCATAGACTTACCAACCATATTTGTGGTTACAACTCTGTGCCACAACTCATATACTCACACTAAATATGGCAAGCTTTCAATGTCAAAGTCATCCCTAGACTTAGACCTAGACCTCGAGGGTTCATTCGTAATGGCCCTACCTGCATATCCCTTTTTGGGAATTAGAGGCTCCATAGTTCATACACCAATAATAGAGAGGCTTCATCCTCTCTTTTGATATGAGAACTTTGATATCACTTTTAAATCATAGCCTTTAAGTGAATTTTATGATTCCAATTTAGTCCATATGCAATTGTATGATAGCAAATGTAATCCAATCAAATGCTAGTTCAATGCCAACATCAATGCATGAATACACACAAAACCACATCGTGCTAACTCATAAAAACATCACTAGTTCAAACATAGTGATTATCTCAAGCATACATCACAAATACATAATGTGAATAACTCATGCATGCATCACATTAACATAGTGTGACTAACTCACACACACACACACACACACACACACACACACACACACATAATGTGAATAACTCATGCATGTGTCACATATACACAGAATGACTATCTCATGCATGCAACATACATACATAATATAGTTAGTTTAGGCATGCATCACATATACACAATGTGTTTAGATCATGCATGCCTCACATATACATAGGTTAGTATCCCATGCATACAATACATATACACAATGTGATTAGTTGACCCATAATGAACACATATACACAATGTGAATAGCTAGTGTAGGTATCACATATACATAGTGTGAATAACTCATGCATGTCTCGCATACACATAGAGTGACTAGCTCATGCATACAACACATATACACAATGTGATTAGCTCATGCAACATCACATATACACAATGTGACTAATTCACTTATACACAATGTGAATAGCTCATGTAAGCATCACATATACATAATTTAATTGGTTCATATGCATATCATAGGTACGCATAGTGACCAAGTAGCAAAAAAGAATGGTTGCAACCTTATTGCAAGCATTTTCCCCTTTACCTAGTTCACTAACCCATAAGCCCCCATATATATCCTAGCTAGAAAAAGGAATGTTGGTGCATCTTATGCTACACCATGGGTCCCATCTTTTTTCCTGGTTCACTACGAACTATGATGACAAACAAGCATCCCATAATACTTGCAATCATCACTAGCAAGGGCTCAAGTGTAACAATACATAGCACTTAAGGTCCTTACTACAAATGCACATAGTGACCAACTAGTACTAGGAAGGGGATTCAACCTACTACATGAAACTTCTCATTACCTAGTTCACTAGCACATAAGCCCTTAAATAGCTCCTAGCAAGAAAAAACAATGTTGGTACATCTCATGCTACATCATGGGTCCCATCCTTTTTTCTGATTCATAGTTACTTGTGATGACAAGCAAGCATCCCATACTACTTGTTGTCATCACTAATTATAGGCACAACTGTGACAATGCACTATTAGTTTACTTATTATTTAAATAAGTAATTATGTGTATATTCTCCACATGGCTATAAGCGACCTTAGGTGGTTAGGTGTCGACTTAGAGAGCCCAACACAACTCTCCAACACACATGTCAACTCTCATTCTTCCACCTCTAGTTGAGTGTTGAAGTCAATTCAACCTCTACTCCTATATATTGTACACATATTGTTTATCAATTTATTCCAATTCATAATCAACAATGCTTTAGTCGATCTTGCTTTTTAACATGGTATCAGAACTATGCTAATTAGCTTTCTGGTGCATTTGGTGGCAAAAATCTCCAATTTGACAAATTTTTTTGTAAAAAATACAAATTGTTTTTAGAAATTTGACATTTTGCAAGTTTTCGTTCATAGTTTTTTTTTTTAAATGCAAAATTTGACATTTTGCAAATTTCCATAATTAGATTTGGGTGATTTTTTTGGCCTATTTGGCCTGTTTACTGCCCCTGCACATTTCTAATTCGTGGGCATGCAAATTTTGATCATTTCTTGCTCTTCTGTTGTGGATCTGGGTGATTTTCTCTGATTTGGGTGTTTGTGGATAAATTTTTGAAGGCCAATTCTACAGTTTCAAGGCCCCAGGGCCATGGCTTCCATTCCTCATAGATTGGCCCTATTGGATGTTTATTGTTTTCTATGGCCGTTTTTCTTTCAGGCACATGATCTCTGTAAGCAAGCCGTGGATTTTTGTTTTGCTGAGGTGAATGACTTGGAAGGGCGACTACCCTTTTTATTGTCGATCTATCTCTTTCAGGCCGCATGGGATTTCAACCTCCATTGGGTGCTTAGTGACATTGAAGCCCACACCACAGGAGGTTTTGAACACCACACTGCCTCATCCAACAATTTGTATGATGTTTCTTGGTGGAGCCTGTAGTTACCAAAGCCCACAAATCAACTTGGTTTATTTTCCAATTGATGCATTTTGTTCACAGAGGAGGTTCTCTTCATTGGTTTGGCAACCATCTCTAATCCTCTATAGATATTTTGGGGAGGATCTATGTACGGATCCAGGTCACATTTATTGTTGGAGCCAATGTATAGTCAATGCTTTCATTTTTTAGGTTTCAAAATCCTGCAGGGGGTAGGGTATGTATGCCTCATATTTGAAGTACAATAAGGTGCCTCCTACATTCTGGAGTATGAGGTAGTCCCATATGTTAGAAGCCACCTGTAGAGCCAAAAATAGGCTGTTGGACATCGTGGACTATAAAAGGATCCATTTCCATTTCCATTTCCAAAAGCTTGGTTGCTATTAAATTTCCAAGGCCGTTGTGTATGTTCAAAGTCGTCGTTTCATGAGTTTGGTTGACGAATTCATTGCATACTCAACACTTGGCAATAAGCTAGTAAGTTGCCTTGTAAAGTTGTTATGGTTACGATATGTGGCAGTTGAAGTTATTGTTTTTTATTTGCAATCTTCTTCCCCAGTTGTAGTTAAAACATGTTGTTTTAGATCTCTCAAGTGTCTTCAACAACTAGTGTTTGTTACAAGGTTAGTTAGCCATCACATAAACAAATGTAACCACCAAAATTTTGTAAACTGCCAACATAGTATATTGTGTCAGCCACAAATGTAATAGTTAGCAGTTAGTTAACTACCAAAATTGACATTTTTCACTTGACTAAACCACCAAAACTAACAATATATGCTAGGCCAAACTACCAAACCATGCTAACTCTTAGAAGTTAATTAACAAGCTACCCAAAACAAAAGTTCATTGCTAGCATCATATGTAAATGTAACAATTAGTGGTAAACAAACCACCAAAATTGACATTTCATGCTAAAACAATCATCCAGAAAGTTGCATTTTCTAAAACAAATTTGCCTCAAAAGACCCTCATCTTGCATAAGTGTGTACAAAGAGGGGCCTTTTTAAATTTTACCATAACTTTCGCCCACAGAGGCGAAATTGGGCATATTTATAGTTGATGGAAAGCTAGTTCAGGCATCGACAAAGTTGCGTCAAGACAATTTGGGAATTGTCCTATTTTTTTTTAAAAAAATTCCCTTCTTTGTACAACTAGTTAAACAACTTGAAAACAATTGTATCGTTTGATTGGCAACTCGAAATTGAGTGCCATTTTTTTAGAAAGTGAATAATTTTTCAAGACTAATCTATTGGTAATGATTTTGTACTGCTTTTATAAAGTGTTATTTTTCATTCCAAATAGACTTGTTTAATGCACTATCATTATAAAGTGCCAAATTCAGGGGGGATAAAAATATTGAGTCACAAGGGGGGTTCTAATAACTGGGATAAAAATATTGAATTATGGGGGTGTTCATAGAGTTGTGTCAAGAGTATTTCTGAGTTGTGCCAACAACAATTCCACAGAGATATGTCGAGAGCATTTCTGAGTTGTGCCAAGAGAACTTCCACATAGACATGTCAAGTACACTATCAATACTCCATCATTTTTCAACATTTTTTTCCCACATTGTATTGAGATGTGTCATGAACACTTCCACTACAACATCATTATCACCTAATACTATATGTGCATCCAGAGTTGACTCTTTGAGGAATCCCAGAGATTCATCATAGTAGAAGATTGATATTAGTTCATTTGCTTCTATAGATTTTAGAGTTGCTTCACAGAAAGCTTCCACATAATCTTCAAAGCAGGACTTCACATTGGGTTTGAATTGTAACCATATTGCATGCAATTGACATTCCACACATGGATCTTTCAAGTATTGCAAGACTATCACTTTCAGTTGAATTGTGTCAAGTGCACTTCCATCGGGTCATGTCTAGAACGCTTTCTTTTTCTCTCTTTTGGAGGAATTTTTTTCCCACAGGGTTTTCTTTCTTTCTCCATCTTATGAGAGATGCATTTGTACATGGGTACCTGATTAGGTCTAGTTGCTGGGACCCATCATTATTGCGCCCACCTAAGCTATTCTTAAGGGGGTATTAGTGTAGGAATATTAACACTATTACTTATTATTTAAATAAATAATTATGTGTATATTCCCCACATGGCTTTAAGCCACCTTAGGTGGTTAGGTGTCGACTTGGAGAGCCCGACACAACTCTCCAACACACATGTCGACTCTCTTTCTTCCACCTCTAATTGAGTGTTGAAGTTGACTCCTAAGTTGACTCAACCTCTACTCCTATATATTGTACACATATTATTTATCAATTTACTCCAATTCGTAATCAACAATACATTAGTCGATCTTGTTTTTTAAGATGCATAATACATGAGGCCATCAATACACATGTACATAATGATCAAGTCACACACACACATAGTGACCAACTAGTAATAGGAAGTGGATTTGACCTACTGCATGCATCTTCCCATCACTTGGTTCACTAACAAGTTTACCCTTGTAGCACATGCCAACCAGAAAAAGGAATGTTAGTGCATCTCATGTTACACTATTGGGTCCCATCTTTTTTTCCAATTCACTGCCAACTATGATGACAAGAAAGCATCCCATACTACTTTTGGTCATCACTAGCTAAGGTGTAAGTGTAGAAACCTACAACACATAAGACTATTAATAAAACTTCTATAGCCCACTAAACCTATCAAGTCAATGGATCCTGACCTATATCACTTTCATACCACTAGCGAAAGTTAGTCCAACCTGGTATGGTGTAGCTCTTGGCATCCATCAAGGGTAAGTGCAAGAAGATGGGGGGCCAAAAAGGGGTCTTAAGTGGCCACTTTTTTTCTAAAATCAGGTAATGCTGGCCTTGGATGAGAAATTGAGCATAGTTACACTCAAAATTTGGAGATACAACCAAAACAATGTTTGTAGTACTCCGAGTCTACTTTCTAAACTATTTTTTTTTTTGAAAATGGTATAGATTAAGGGGTTCAAAACAGGGAGCCACAGAAATTGGTGTTGTTTTTGTCAAAAAAACATAACATAGCATGTTTTGTGGCTCCCTCAAAAGGTTAACTTTTTTTTGGTATTTTTAAAATCATTTCAGTGAGAAATTAGCTAATAGCATGTAGTTTATGCCTAATTTTTCTGATATTTTTTTGATGAATATTTGATTTTTTACTAATTTTCAATGTGGACACATCCTAAAAAATAGAATTTTGTCTGTGCTACCCCTATAAATTTTGAAAACTAATTAATTTTTTTTTTTTAAAATATGTGTAGAATGGAATCTAGTTTCTCAATATGTAATTTTTTTGAAATTTCAATGAATGGTTAATTTACAATGAAAAAAAGACCAGACAGTGGTTTTTGCCCAAAACCAGACATACAAACAAAAGAAATTAAAGATGAAAGACTTAACATTGTCAAAATGTGAAAAAAATTATATCGTTAAATAGTTAAGAGAAAGCCTAACATTACCTAGGTGTTCGATTTGTTTGACCTTGAAACACGTGCAAATCTGAGGGTTAGCATGAACAAAATTATGTGAAATCTTGTAGAATTTGCAAAAATATGTCTGTGGATGTTGAAAAGGCACTCCCAGCCTTTGGGTTGGAAATCTAAAGCAAATCCCAAGCCCAAGGCTTGGGATTCCCAAAGTAAAATATAATGTGAGTGCATTATGTTGTGCTTTTTTTACTTTTTTGCATGTTTTACGGTGTTTTCCCAGTTCAACATAACGCGAGCGCGTTATAACGCGCTCGCGTTATGTCTTCCTTTGAATGAGATATGTTCAAATTTCATAAGTATGTTTCATAGATGTTTATATCTATTCTTGTAGGTATGTATGTATGTACATGTATGCATGCTTGTATGTATGCATCTTTGTATGTATGTATGTATGCATGTATGTATGTATGTATGTGGGTAAACGCAAGAAGATGGGGGGCCAAAAAGGGGTCTTAAGTGGCCACTTTTTTTCTGAACTCAGGAAATACTAGCCTTGGAAGAGAAATTGAGCATAGTTACACTCAAAATTTGGAAATACAACCAAAACAATGTTCGTAGTGCTCTGAGTCTACTTTCTAAACTACTATTTTTTTTTTAAAATGGCATAGATTAAGTGGTTCAAAAGAGGAAGCCATAGAAATTGGTGTTGTTTCTGTCAAAAAAACATAACATAGCATGTTTTTTGGCTCCCTCAAAAGGTTAACTTTTTTTTGGTATTTTTAAAATTGCTTCAGTGAGAAATTAGCTAATAGCATGTAGTTTATGCCTGATTTTTCTGATAATTTTTTGATGAATATTTGATTTTTTACTAATTTTCAAAGTGGACACATCCTAAAAAATAGAATTTTGGCCATGCTACCCTTATAAATTTTGAAAACTAATTGAAAATTATTTTTTTCTTTTTTTAATATTTGTAGAATGGATTCTAGTTTCTAAATATATAATTTTTTTGAAATTTCAAAGAATAATTAATTTACAATGAAAAAAAGACCAAACGGTGGTTTTTGCCCAAAAACAGACACACAAACAAAAGAAATTAAAGATGAAAGGCTTAACATTGTTAAAATGTGAAAAAAATTACATCGTCAAATAGCTAAGAGAAAGCCTAATATTACCCAGGTGTTTGATTTGTTTGACCTTGAAACACGTGTAAATTTGAGGGTTAGCACGAACAAAATTATGTGAAATCTTGAAGAATATGGAAAAACATGTCTATGGCTGTTCAAAAGGCACTCCAAGCCTTTGGGTTGGAAACCCAAAGCAAATCCCAAGCCCAAGGCTTGGGATTCCCAAATCAAAACATAACGTGAGCGCATTATAACGCTCTCGCGTTATGTTTTGCTTTGCATTTTTCCTTTTCCACAAAAGTGTATTGTTTGTCATGTTTGAAATAATGCGAGCGCATTATAATTCCCCTTAAATTTTTTTATGTTCAAGGCTATTAATCATGTATGTATGTATGTATGCCTATATGCCTATATGTATGTATGTATGTATGCCTATATGTATGTATGTATCTATGTATGCCTATATGTATGTATGTATAGTGTCGAGGGCAGAGAAGGGTAGAGATGGGAGTGAGCCAAATAGGGGAGGAGAGGGGTGGATAAGGATTGAATGATTAAGGTTTAAGGTTGAGGGTTGAGCGTTTAGGGATAGGATTTAGAGTTTAGGGATAAGGGATTAGAGTTTAGGACCTTAAGGGATTAGGGTTTAGGGTTGAGGCTTTAGGGATAGCATTTAGGGTTAAGGGTCAAGGGATTAGGGTTAAGGTAGAGTGTTGAGGGTAGATCAATTAGGGATAGGGTTTAGGGTTGAAAGTTTAGGGTTGAGGGATTAGGGTTTAAGGTATAGTTTAGTAGTTCTTGTGGATAGAGCCAGTAAACAATGGGAGATTATTTGCCTGTTTCATAACAATATACCTCCCCTAAGTGCGGGGTGGATAGCAAGAAACATAGATGTACCCCAATACAAATCTTTTCTCATAATGATCATCCTTCTAATTTCAACTATTAATTACTCAATATGGATGTACCATACGCAAAGATTTTCTCATAGTGTGTACACCTATTGGCCCAATGAACCCCAGATGGGCCAGAAAAACATGCCATATAACATTACTAACATTAAAAAAGTTCATAGCCATTTCTTTGACATAATATTGCAACTCAAATATCTTTAAGAGAAGAGTGTAAAAAATGATGGGTTTAACAACCTAACATAAGGCAAAGCAATTTTGTTGGGTTTAGGGATAGGGTTTAGGGTTTAGGGTTGAGGGATTAGGGTTTAGGGATTATGGTTTAAGGTATAGTATTGAGGGTTGAGGATTTAGGGATAGGGTTTAGGGTTGAGGGATTAGAGTTTAGGGTTGATGAATTAGGGTTTAGGGTTGACAGATTAGGGTTTAATGTTGAGAGTTGAGGGTTTAGGGATAGGGTTGATGGTCAAGGGATTAGGGTTAAAGTAGAGTGTTGAGGGTAGAGGGATTAGGGATAGGGTTTAGGGTTGAAGGTTTAACGATTGAGGGTTGTGGCTTTAGGGTTGAGGGTTAAGGGATTAGCGTTTAAAATATAGTGTTGAGCGTCGATGGTTTATGGATAGGTTTTAGGGTTTAATTTTTAAGGGTTAAGGGTTGAGGGATAGGGTTTAGGGTTTAGGGATTAGGGTTGAGGGTTGAAGGATTAGGGTTTAAGGTATAGTATCGAGGGTTGAGGGTTTATTGATAGTGTTTAGGGTTGAGGGTTGAGGGATTAGGTTTTAGGGTTGATGGATTGGGGTTTAAGGTATAGTATTGAGGGTTGAGGGTTTAGGGTTGACGGATTAGGGTTTAGGGTTGACAGATTAGCATTTAATGTTGAGGTTAGGGTTAGAGTGTTTAGGGTAGAGGGATTAGGGATAGGGTTTAGGGTTGAAGGTTTAAGGATTGAGGGTTGAGGCTTTAGGGATGAGGGTTTAAGGCTTAAGATATAGTGTCAAGTGTTGAGGGTGTAGGGATAGGGTTTAAGTTTTAAGGGTTAAGGGTTGAGGGATAGGGATTAGGGTTTAAGGTATAGTGTTGAGGGTTGATGGTTTAGGGATAGGGTTTAGGTTTGAGGGATTAGGGTTTAGGGTTGATGAATTAGGGTTTAATGTTGAGAGTTGAGAGTTGAGGGTTGAGGGTTGAGGGTTGAGGTTGAGGGATAGGGTTAATGGTCAAGGGATTAGGGTTAAATAAGAGTGTCTAGGGTAGAGGGATTAGGGATAGGGTTTAGGGTTGAAGGTTTAAGGATTTATTGTTGAGGCTTTAGGGATGAGGGTTAAGAGATTAGGGTTTAAAATATAGTGTCGAGTGTTGAGCATGTAGGGATAGGTTTTAGGGTTAAGGGTCAAGGGGTTAGAGTTAAGGGTTGAGGGATTAGGGTTTGATGTTGAGGGTTAAGTACATTGAGGTTCGAGGGTTAAGGGTTTTGGGATAGGATTGAGAGTTGAGGGATTAGGGTTAAAGTAGAGTGTCAAGGGTATATGGATTAGGGATAGGGTTGGAGGGTTTAGGGATAAGGGATTAGGGTTTAAGGTATATTATTGAGTCTGTTAAGGGTTTAGGATTAGCGATAGCATTTAGGGTTTAGGGATAAGGGATTAGAGTTGAGGGATGATGGATTAGGGTTGAGGGATTAGGGTTTAGGGATAAGGTTTAGGGTTGAGGGTTGAGGGATTAGGGTTTAATGTATAGTGTTGAGGGTTTAGGGTTGAGGGATTAGAGTGAAGGGTCAAGGGATTAGGATTTGAGGTTGAGGGTTAAGGGTTGAGGCTTTAGGGTTTAGGGATAGGGTTGAGGGTCGAGGGATCAGAGTTAAGGGTTGAGGGATTAGGGTTTGATGTTGAGGGTTGAGGGTTGAGGGTTGAGGTTCGAGGGTCAAGGGTTTAGGGATAGGGTTGACGGTTGAGGGATTAGGGTTAAAGTAGAGTGTGGAGGGTATAAGGATTAGGGATAGGGTTGGAGGGTTTAGGGATAAGGGATTAGGGTTTAAGGTATAGTATTGAGTCTATTTAGGGTTTAGGAATAGGAATAGCATTTAGGGTTTAGGGATGAGTGATTAGAGTTAAGGGATGACGGATTAGGGTTGAGGGTTAAGGGATTAGGGTTTGGGGATAATGTTTAGGGTTGAGGGTTGAGGGATTAGGGTTTAAGGTATAGTGTTGAGGGTTTAGGGATAGGGTTTAGGGTTGAGGGATTAGAGTGAAGGGTTGAGGGATTAGGATTTGACATTGAGGGTTGAGGGTTGAGGCTTTAGGCTTTAGGGTTTAGTTATAGGCTTGAGGGTCGAGGGATCATAGTTAAGGGTTGAGGGATTAGGGTTTGATGTTGAGGGTTGAGGGTTGAGTTTTGAGGGTCAAGGGTTTAGGGATAGGGTTGAGGGTCAAGGGATTAGGGTTAAAGTAGAGTGTGGACAGTATAAGGATTAGGGATAGGGTTGGAGGGCTTAGGGATAAGGGATTAGGGTTTAAGGTATAGTATCAAGTCTGTTGAGGGTTTAGGAATAGGGATAGCATTTAGGGTTTAGGGATGAGGGATTAGAGTTGAGGGATGACGGATTAGGGTTGAGGGTTGAGGGATTAGGGTTTAAGGTATAGTGTTGAGGGTTTAGGGATAGGGTTTAGGGTTGAGGGATTAGAGTGAAGGGTCGAGGGATTGGGATTTGACGTTGAGGGTTGAGGGTTGATGCTTTAGGGTTTAGGGTTTAGGGATAGGGTTGAGGGTCGAGGGATCATAGTTAAGGGTTGAGGGATTAGGGTTTGATGTTGAGGGTTGAGGGTTGAGGTTCGAGGGTCAATGGTTTAGGGATAGGGTTGAGGGTCAAGGGATTAGGGTTAAAGTAGAGTGTGGAGGGTATAAGGATTAAGGATAGGGTTGGAGGGTTTAGGGATAAGGGATCAGGGTTTAAGGTATAGTATCAAGTTTGTTGAGGGTTTAGGAATAGGGATAGTATTTAGGGTTTAGGGATGAGGGATTAGAGCTGAGGGATGATGGATTAGGGTTGAGGGTTGAGGGATTAGGGTTTAGGGATAAGGTTTAGGGTTGAGGGTTGAGGGGTTAGGGTTTAAGGTATAGTGTTGAGGGTTTAGGGATAGGGTTTAGGGTTGAGGGATTAGAGTGAAGGGTCGAGGGATTAGGATTTGACATTGAGGGTTGAGGGTTGAGGCTTGAGGGTTTAGGGTTTAGGGATAGGGTTGAGGGTCGAGGGATCAGAGTTAAGGGTTGAGGGATTAGGGTTTGATGTTGAGGGTTGAGTTCTAAAGATAGGCAAACAAAGATTTTGTATTCAGGTTATTTAGATGTTGATGGGTTTAGACTTGAGCTGAAATGTTGGACTCTTAATCTAGCCTGAAGAGAGTTTCTGTTGTCAAATGCAGATTTATGGGTTTGATTATATTGATTACCTCTCTAGTTTTGGGGTGTGGATGTTTTGGAATCAATCAGGAAGTCTTCAGGAGACTTTGTGGAAGTGGATTAGCAATCGCTTGATAGAACCCCTGCTATTTATGCTTGGATAAGGTTTGCCAAAAACTAGAACTTTTGCTTCCAAAGAAGATCTATCTTTCTTCCTTGATGGGAATTTTCTATCAAGAACTTGATTATGAGGGCTTGCCCCTTCATTGTTATGCCTATCATATGGCAGAGCATCTGGCAAGCTCTTGCAGGAAATGGGAAAAGTTCTCCCTCAAAAACCTTGTGGTCATTCAAGTCTGAAGGGGAAGGTTTGGAAAGAGAAATGGATCACCAAAGAGATGAAGAATTTCTTATTTCTTAGACACCATCAGTGGTTTTTCTCTGATGCATAGGACCTACCAAGATGGAAAGCATTTAAAGATTATATGATCTCCAAAGGAAAATCTCCTAATTCTCCCAGAATGTCATCCTTCAGTAAGGCGGGCCAAAGTGGCTTGACTCTTCCAGTCATGGACCCTCCCATATTTAAGAGGAATTGTAAGGCTTGGAAGTGTCAGTTGATGAAGCATAGGATGTAGTCATCCCTACTTGTGTTAAGGAAGATAACATTTGCACAAGATGTGATCAATCTATAACAGGACAAAACACGAGCATGTTATAACGCGCTTGCATTTTGTCTTGCTATAGAAATGGTAAAAGTGTGTTGACCCCCTGTGATCTAGGCCCACATTCTCTATTTTCATACTAATTTTGCATGTGCTCTGACAAAAAAGAAGTGCTTTCATGCTGTTGGGAAGTTCACATGCACATTTGACACATTGTACCACCTTTGCATGATCTTTCAACCACCTTTTCTACTTTGCCAACTTGAGAAGGAGGAAATAACATAGTTTTCACACCAAGTTTGATATATATCTATTCAAGTTTCAATTTTTGTAGTGTTGCAATGTTAATTGTGATTCAATTTTAGGAATTTAACATTATAGATTGGTTAATAGTATTGTTGTTAGTAATTATATTTGAGTGTTATTCAATTTAACATTGAAAAGGAAGCAAGTGGTGAAAAACTCAAATTGTTGAGGAGTTTGGTGCAAGAAGAAAAAAACACTACATAATTAGGTACTCTCTCCATACGAATCTTCATTTTTTAGGTATGTCAAGTCTTTACATGCATATTCTTTAAATTTTCTTTAATTTGGATTGAATTACTTTATCATGCTTTATCATATATGTTTAAAATAGACACATTCCCAATCAAGAAAGCAACCTACAATCTCACATGATGCCATGTATATTTTCTACACTTGGGCTGTTTAATAATTATGTGTAATAAATAGACCTTAACATACCATGATGTCAAACTATACAAGAATAAATCCTTAAAACATAATAAAAATACAATCCCACTATTATCTTGTATTCATTTCTTAGGAAATAATATTGGTCTCTCTATCATGCTACAAACAAATTCTTCGTCATGCTGAGGAAATGATCAAGAATTAAACCAACACAGGAAGAGATAGAAGCTAAGAATGCAAAGAAAGCAGTGGCTATGAGGGAACTTCGTGAGAAGAGGAAATTGGACACAATAAATGAAGACATACCAATTGAAGAGGAACCACAACCATCACAAAGAGATATGGTATTGGCAGCACAAAGAGAACGAATGCAAAACTTCGTGCTATGAGAGATTTAAATACCATAGTTGGAGACACATCCTCTACCGCAAGTCAACATGTAGGGATACCATCAACCACATCTCAAGTTGAGAGTACATCATCACTCATATGTGATGAAGGAGGTATGTCATCGTTCCCACCTCAACTTCAAGGTATGTCATCTATTCCATCTTCGATTGAAGGTATGCAATCTAGCCCATCTTATTTAAATATTGATGAAATTTCTAATGTTGAGATGAATTTACCTAACTTAACACCACCTAGAATTTTGTATAGAAAGCCAAAGTATTTGATTGATATTGATGAGAATATTTTGCAGCCAATGGAAGATAAGATTCTAAAACGCATTTTTAGAAGATATGCTCATAAGATTTGGAGATTGTTCTTTGAAAAGTTAAATGAGACTGCAAGATGTCAACTATTCATTGAAATGATGCGAAGTATAAAGTATAGGTCCATCATGAAGATTCTTGGGTTGAGAATATCAGATGCTTCAAGTGAAAAATCTATTGTCAAGAATCTAATGAGTGCATATGAGAGTGTGGGTAACACCTCACGCATAAAAGATAGTAATGCAACATGGCATGTGATTACATCGACAATAGTAAGTAGTCAAATGTGGAAAGCTTGTCTCATTAGAAAGATGAGTCAAGAATTGAGAATTAATAGGAAAAATTTATTAAGAGCCATTGGAAGATGCCAAAGAATTGAGGACACTAATACCAATGAATTATGGGCATTCTCAGGGAGACTACCATGAAAAGATAAACCAATTGTTGAAGCATTGAGATCACTAATTGAAGACTTTTGGAAGAATTACACAATGGTATCTCCGAATCAAAGGGATGTGGTAAGAAGGAGAATCGGTAGTCAGAACCGTGAGACACATCCAAAGCATTTTTTGGATGAGACTCAAACATAGTTTTATGGTAAATTTCTAGAGAAGTATCCTCAAATTAAAATTTATCAAAGATATTTTAAAATTCTAAAACCTTTCTATGTCAAGATAAATCACACATGCACTACTTGTTGTTGTAGATTACATATTAAATTTTCTAACCATTTTGATGCTTATAGGTCTATATGTTTAGATATGCATACTAACAATGTTTTGCAGGGTTGTGCCATATATGCCCCACCAACATCTTGAAGAGAATTCATATCAAGAATTTTATGTGAAAGAGAGGAAGGTCAACTATTCTACAAGAAATTATGCTTGGATGGCACATGTCATCGTTGCGGTGGCTTGCAACATTTGCCAATATGTGAACATATGGAAAGAACACATGCGGTTGGAAATGAACTAGTAGAGTTTGACAAGTATAAAATAGTGGCATACAATACAAAAGATAGTAAAGAAGCAAAGAGGTGTGAATTAGTTATTGAAAAGATTCCAGTGTATCAGTTTATGCCTATATTTCGTGACAGCATAGTGTATGAGTATGCAAGACATGCCCATAGAGCTCGATGGTTGGACTTGCAATTCAAGTTATACAAGGACACATTTTTGGTTGGTAGCATTGTTTCAGTCGTCGACTTTGCAGAGAACTATAGTCTACAGCCACAGCGTGAGGTGCAATCACAATATTACAACTCCACACTAGTTTCTATATTTGTGCACATCGCCTTCATTCATGTGAATGATAGTATAGAGGATGACAGAAAGATCATAAGGGAGTATAATTTCTATATTACTGATGATCGCACGCATTCTACGGAGTTCGTGTAAGGTTTCTTTCAGGTGTTCTACAATGATTTGACCAGAAGGGGCATATCGTTCTATCAACATATCATATGGTCGGATAACTGTGCATCACAATTCAAGAACTCACGAAATTTCTATTGGCTGAGTAGGAGGTATAATTTTACAGGTATTCAGCATATGTGGAAGTTTTTTGAGGCTGGATATGTGAAGGGGGAGCATGATGGTGCAGGAGCATGTATCAAAAGAGCCATAGCACGAGAAGAGTTAAAGTATAAAGACAATGCAAAGTTGACAGATGCAAAATTAATTATCGAGTGGTGTAATGCTTCCATGGGTCTAGGTAATGAAGGTAAGTCTTCAGTTCGTAGATTTTTTTGGTTGATAGATGATACTAACATTGTACCATATGAGGACTATTGTACACTGACATGATCAAATGAGATGCACTCTTTAAAAAGCTCAATTGTAGGTTCATAGAGTATCCATATGCGAAAGATGTCATGTTTTTGTTCTTCCTATACAATTCAAGTCTGGGATGAGTGTGAGTTAAAGGAGTGGGTTGACGAATGGTAGTTAAGTTATCTTACTCCACTTGACATGTATCAACCCTCAACGACACTGGAATGAACACAGATGGAATCATTAGTTGACTTTGACTACATATCAGATTTAGTTCAACTAGGTAATATAGGGCACGTATATGCATCTAATTTCATCTAGTTCAACCAGGTAATATCATCTTACTTTGTAGTGTTTTTGTAATGTTGACTAATTTCATCTAATTTGCTACACATATTAATGTAGGGCACGTATATGCAGTTATTGCAGATGAAGATAATGAAGAGGGAATAGATTATTACTTATGTCATTGTGTTGAGGCCAAAAAGAAATTGGAGGCCCCTATTACAGATGGAGAAAACATCGAATACCCTATAGGCTCAGTGGTTATTACTGGAACATGGCTTAGAAGGTACCCACATAAGAGTGTTAATGTTTGGCTATTTTAGGAGTTTGACACGCATCGGAAGATTCTTCATTACTCGAACTTTGTCGTGGCATCCAATGTTCATTTGATAAAGTATCAGGGTAGACCTTTGAACAAAATCTTGTGGAAGGTGCGTGAGTCTGACCATGAAGCAATACTTGACACAATAAAGAGTAGAGCAGACCTAGATGGTTCATTGGATTAATTTGTAAGTATTCACATTGATTTTGTAAAGTCATGTTACATTGAGTTGTAAGTATGCACATTAATTTGTAAGGTTTGTCTTTTTTTAATTTCCTGCTGCATTTTTACACATACAGATTTTTACATCATCATGTCATGTATTTTTGGTGTCCTACTCCTGATGCGACCAAACTGACTATTCCAACGCATCCGTATGGGTACATTTAATCTAGGCATGGTCCTGTTTTGCACCCAAACATGTCAAAACAGTCCGGGCTATATTGTACCGACGATATCCCTGAAGTGTCCAAAGTGCAAAAAGGCAGCAATCTTTGACGAGATGTTCCTCAAAAACTATGTCACTTAGAAAATTCTATCTGAGGTAACATGATCACATAGAGTGTCTCTACAATAACCTCTCTCAGTTTTTTATATCTCTGAGACATTTGTCTGTGGTGAAAGGTTTTCTGTTGCCCCAAAAATTGTCAGAAGGAGGTAGTGTAAAGTTGCAAAGGGGTGTAACTTTCATCCTGCTCCTGATGCGACCAAGCTAACTATTGCAACGCATCCAGATGGGTACATTTACACTAGGCATGGTCCTTTTTTTCACCTAAACATGTTGAAACAGTTCGATCTACATTGTACCAACGATATCCTTGAAGAGTCCAAAGTGCAAAAAGGCAGCAATCTTTGACAAGATGTTACTCGAAAACACTGTCACTTAGAAACATTCTGTCTGAAGAAACATGATCACGTAGAGTGCCTCTACAATAACTTCTCTCAGTTTTTATATTTCTGAGACATTTACCTGTGGTGAAAGGTTTTCTGCTGCCCAAAAAATTGTCAGAAGGAGGCAGTGTAAAGTTGCAAAGGGGTGTAACTTTCATCTTGCTCTTGATGCGACCAAAATGACTATTCCAATGTGTCTAGATGGATACATTTACACTAGGCATGGTCTTGTTTTTCACCCAAACATGTCGAAACAGTCTGAGCTACATTGTATCGATGATATCCTTGAAGAGTCTAAATTGCAAAAAGGCAGCAATCTTTGACGAGATGTTACTCAAAAACTATGTCACTTAGAAACATCCCATATAAGGCAACGCAATCATGTAGAGTTCCTCTACAATAACCTCTCTCAGTTTTTTATATCTCTAAGACATTTGCCCGTGGTGAAAGGTTTTCTACTGCCCTAAAAATCGTCAGAAGGAGGCAATGTAAAGTTGCAAAGGGGTGTAACTTTCATCTTGCTCCTAATGCGACCAAACAGACTATTCCAACGTGTCCAAATGGGTACATTTACATTAGCCATGGTCCTATTTTTCACCCAAACATGCCGAAACAGTCTGAGCTACATTGTATTGAAGATATCTCTGAAGAGTCAAAAGTGCAAAAAGATAGCAATCTTTGACGAGATGTTACTCAAAAATTGTGTCACTTAGAAACATTTCGTCTAAGGCAACACAATCATGTAGAGTGTCTCTAGAATAACCACTCTCAGTTTTTTATATCTCTGAGGTATTTGCGCATGGTGAAAGGTTTTTTGCTGCCCCAAAAATCGTCAGAAGGAGGCAGTGTAAAGTTGCAAAGGGGTGTAACTTTCATCTTGCTCCTGATGCGACCAAAATGACTATTCCAATGCATCTAGATGGGTACATTTACACTAGGCATGGTCCTATTTTTCACCCGAACATGTCGAAACAGTCTGAGATACATTGTACGGATGATATCCCTGAAGAGTCCAAAGTGCAAAAAGGTAGCAATCTTTGACGAGATGTTACTCAAAAACTGTCACTTAGAAACATTCCATCTTAGTGCCTCTACAATAACCTCTCTCAGTTTTTATATCTTTGAGACATTTGCCCGTGGTGAAAGGTTTTCTGCTGCCCCAAAAATTGTCAGAAGGAGGTAGTGTAAAGTTGCAAAGGGGTGTAACTTTTGTCCTGCTCTTGATACGACCAAATTGACTATTCCAACGCATCCGGATGGGTACATTTACGCTAGGTATGGTCCTTTTTTTCACCCAAACATGTCAAAATAGTCTGAGCTATATTGTACCGATGATATCCCTGA
Source organism: Cunninghamia lanceolata (assembly GCA_027924645.1). NCBI lineage: Eukaryota > Viridiplantae > Streptophyta > Pinopsida > Cupressales > Cupressaceae > Cunninghamia > Cunninghamia lanceolata. The sequence continues at coordinate 12,259,786 of BSBN01000584.1, read as the reverse complement.
AGAGTCCAAAGTGCAAAAAGGTCGCAATCTTTGATGAGATGTTACTCAAAAACTGTATCACTTAGAAACATTCCATCTGAGGCAACATGATCACGTAGAGTGCCTCTACAATAACCTCTCTCAGGTTTTTATATCTCTGAGACATTTGCCCATGGTGAAAAGTTTTTTGCTGCCCCAAAAATCATCAGAAGGAGGTAGTGTAAAGTTGTAAAGCATTGCTAAAAAATCCTCAATACTCAAACACTCCAATGAACTGAAGCACCTTCTTCTTAGGTGCAAATGTAAGGGTACACAAGGGGAAAATGGTGCCTAGATGACTTAGTGCATTTCTATGAATTCATTCACATGTTTAAATGTTTGAGAAACTCTCCTTTGCTAAGCACTTGTCCTCATGTCAATGTTAAGCTTTATACCTCCTAGGCGCTCAATTAGGTGATGTCATTAGATACAACTTACCCTTAGGCACCAATGTAGCTTCTTCAATCCATCACACTTCTAGGTGCTCAAATTTGAGGTCTTGGACTTATATCTTATTCCTAGGTGCAATTGGATGATCTTCCTAGATCTAGGTGCTCATGATGATGGGAAATTACATGAAGGGGCACGTAAGTCCAATTTGACTTTGTATTTGATATTTTATGACTTTAATTGACTAGGAATGGCTCAATTTCTGAAGTACTGACTCAATAATGTAAGTTTAAGGTCTTTTCCTCCTAGGCACCAATTAATGAGTTCACTAGATGCAATTTGAAGTGATAGATGGAAGTCTTCAAACATGATGCAACTGGTGATGTCGTTGATGAAGAAGACTTGAAATATATCTTGTTGTGACCTCTTGGAGTAGCTACCTCTTGAAGTGGTGTTTCCTTGGCAGTGATTACTTCCATCTTAACTCTCTGGCATGAATGAATGTGAAAGGCTCCTTTGGAGCAGCTACATGATGACTCTAGGTGACTCCAAGCTCTTGCTTCTACCTTTTCCTTCAATCTTCCTACAATACAAACCAAGAAACACATCAATCCTCATGATAAACATTTTATAACACAAAGGAATCCTCTTTAAACATGGAATAATCTTACTACAAATCTAGGTGCATATAATGGTAAAAAGAAGAGAAAAGGGTGCCTAACACAAGTTGGTCCATATTTATCACTTTAAATGATTTCAAACAATTGTAATGGCTTAAAGAGGTCAATCTCCCTTAAGAGATTCATTCAAAAGGTTTATTTCAATGAAATTTCTCCCTTAGGTGCCAGAATGGGTTTGTACTGATGGAGAGTGCGCCTAGATTTAAATGTCTTTATACTTGCAATTTTGCAATTCTAAATGATGAGACGTGTATTAGAATGAATTCTATCTTTCAAGTGCTCACTCCAAAAGGTCATCTCATGCAATTTCACCCAAGGCGTTCATTGAGGTGTCCTCAGAGGCTAAAGTGCGCCTAACTCAATTACTTTTATCTTTATCATTTTTGTGCTTTCAATAATTGAAAATGACCTAGAGTGATCCTTTCTCTCAAGGCACTCACGTATTGATATGAAATCAAGTTATTTCCCTTAGGCACAATTTTAGGCTTATATGGGTGAAAAGTGTGCCTTACATCCTTAGGTGGTTCTTTCTAATTCTCAATGATTTCAATCAAATGCCAAGTGTCTATGGAATCTTTTGTCTTGAGATGATTAAATTTTGAGGTTAAAATCCCTTCCTCAATCAAGGCACAATCTGAGGGTTGTATAGATGAAAGTTGACTTCAAATTGGGTGCTCATTTGAGTTGGGAGGAGCTATAATTTGTGCCTAGATTGGAGATAGATATTTTGGCTTATTTGATGATGGTCTCAAGTCTCTCTACCAAGGCGCATTTTGATGATGTTCTTATTTAAACTCTTATGAAGACTATCTCATCCCTAAGCACTCATCCTCATGATTTTCATGCACTTAGACTTCAAGGTGCCAAAACTAGTAGGAAAATTCACAATGAGCACCTTTGCTTTGGAAGAATTTCTTATTGATCATTAGGCACACTTCGGAGTTAATATGTACTTCCTTTACTTCCATGTATTCAATTCATCATAATTATTGTCAAAGACTTCTCCAAGTTGATTGATAACATGCTTCTTGATGTTAAAATCCTTCATTCACTCCTTCTTAGAACTAGGTGCTCATGATGGTGGGAAATTACATGAAGGGTGCCTAAGGTTCAAGATAGGTTCTTTCCACTCATCTTAACTTTCAATCATTATAGTTAATCTCAAAAGACATCATCCAAAATGAGAAACCTCCAAGACTTGTCATTGTAAGTTGATTTCCTCCAAGGTGCCAATACAAGGTTCTTTTGAAGGCAAAGGATGCCTAGGCTTATGGGGCTCAATTTGATGTATTTATTGAAAGCTCAAGGTGAATTGATGCTTATTGAAAATGCCACTTAGTCCTTCATTTGCATTCTAGGTGCCATTTCCTATTAACTTATATACTCCTCCTCATGCTAAGGTGCCATAATGAAGAGGTTTAGATAATAGGTGCACTTCACTTACTAGAGGCTTGTTCTCCTTCCACCTTAGGCACACTTTTATGGTGGAACAGGTGTCAATGGGAATCTTGTCTTAAATGAATGCTCTCTCCAAGTTGGGCACACTTTATGAGTTGCAAATTACGCCTTAACCCTTCATGCTTGTTGCTCAATGTTTGAATGTTTAAGAGAGTCTCCTTTAGGCACTCATCTTCATGACTTTTTCTCAAGGCGCAATCATCCTAATGACTTGGATATTCATCCTAGTGTTTCAGGATATCAAGCTACCAGACTTAGTCATTTTCAGGATCTCAAACATAAAGAATAACATGATGATTCATTTTTTTGTATTGCATATAGTTGACATTGTATGCTACTCATAAAGAATATTAATATTTTCTGTTCAACATGATGATTCATTTTTTTTAAATACAACTTTTATCTTTTAGTTCCAAAATGAGGTTTATGTGATACTTGAATAACAATAGCTAGCTAATTGGATCAACAAACATCCTATGTAATACAATTGGACTTTAAATATTTGAAGTAGCCATCTACAAATATCCATTCCAACGTGGATTTATAATGCAAGTATGGACGCCATCAATAAAAAAGATTTGTATTAACCAAATATCCATATAGGCATACATCAATATCTGTTGATATAAGTATAACATATATACAAATTAGCCATATAGGCTTACAAGAATGCCATATAGGCATACAATGTCAACTATATACAATACAAAATATATGTCCACAAATGCCATATAGGCATACAACAAAGGAACACAATAAAAAGTCATTCCCCTCTGGTTGGTGAAGAGAATAGATCATGAGCAGCCTTTGATCTTCTAGGAGATGGAGACGTGCATGTGGGTGGTCTACTACGAACCCGAGGGCTGCTCCTCCTATTTAGTTCTTCCTACATCTTTAGTTGTTACAATAAAAAGTATAGACATTAATATATAGAAATTACATGTTATAAAAATGAAACATTTAAAAAAATAATCACTTACCGCTAACATATAATCTGTGTCCTTACTTACCTCAGTAGCAGGAAAAGGCCGTGGTGATGTCATGTCCTATAGAAACCATCTAGATAGAAATTAAACTTCAAATCAATAATCTTTTGATTTTTCAAAAATAAACAACTATAACAATGAATGTAAATTGTAATTTACTAATTTGCCTCATACCCCTGTTAATGTCATGGAGCTGTGAATTGCAGAGGTCACACCATGCTCCATTGCCCTCTAAACATCGGGAGGTGTCTCTGCAGCCTGCATCATCTGGAAATAAAACAACATTATTCAATTACGAAAACTATAATAGTGATGCAAATCATGGCTCCTAACATACACACATGTTCATCTAAACATGGAAGTACACACAATAAAGCACACAAGTCACATACAAAAATCTAGTAAGTACAATTCATTCATTAAACTATTTATTTTATTACCTCTATGAAACTTTGAAGTCCACCGCCACTGCCAGGTGTTGCCGTAAAATCTCCAATATTAACCTATTCAACATCCAAAATCAGATATTAGAATACCATTCATATAATGATGCTATTCACATGTAATATTTTAAATTGTTTACTAGTTACATACCCCAACAGTAGATGATCTAGTGTAATATGCAGGTGGAGAACCATTGAAAACTGCATCAACACTATGACCCTGAAATTTCATTAAAATCATCAAACTAAATTAGTTAATCTTGCATTTCAAAAATGAAATTTAATAAATTAAATTCAATAAACTTGCTAATATTTACCTGAGTATCAAGGCCAAAAGTCTCACTTAGGAGGGTATCTGTCATCACCATCTACTCAGCTACAGATGTAGCTTGTGCACCTGCGTCCTGACTATCCATGGGGTCATAACCACAGGCTAACCCGCAAGTCTGACAAGTATGGGGTGGGACCCTACTCCTCGTACTATCTCCCAACCCACTCTATGCTACAGGACTGGCATGCTCTATAATGCTTTGGGTCAAGGCACTAATGGACTGAAGTGTATCGACCTCAACACTCTCCTTCACAATGGAAGGGATAGAAACATGCTCATGGGCTGGTCTGCTGATTACTCATCTCACTGCCTGCTGTGGGTCAACACGTGCCCCTAGTCTATCTTGTGCTGACCCCCCACCTCTACCCTGGAAGTCCCACATATCAAAATAGTTTGGCACTTTATTAAGGACAAACTCGTAGTAGAGTTTCCTCAAAAAGTATTGTGGAACCTCATTATTATTGCATGGAGGATGGTCAAAAACTATCCACCACCTCTACCAAAAATTGTCCCTTATCGCTTGGTTGTTGCACCAATGGATAGGGAACCTCTTGCATGTAATGGGTGGAGGTTGATTTGTTTGTGGGTTTGTGAAAATCGAACACAAGTCTAATTTTGTAATTTGTAATTTTTTCACATTTTGGTATGACAGCTTGTCTGCATAATAATCTCTAAACTCTCTCCTCTTATCCATCCAACTAGTTATTTTGCTAATTGAATCTACATTTGATAACATAGATTCAAGAGATTAAGCAAGCGTGGACCTATGGAAGGTTGAAGTGGAAGGATCTTTCAACCTTGCAATTATATCTTCAATTTCTTTTTTGTTGTTTTCAATTTGCCCCATTATATTTTCTTGTGTTCCAGAGGCATGTCGAGGAATGGATGGAGGAGGTTGTTGTTCCACAGGATTTTGTAGATTTTGAGGAGGAGAGGAGGAGGTACATTAACATTTCCTGACAATTAACAAAATATACATCAAAAAACAACTCAAACCTACCTATTTAGAAGTAAATTCAAACAAAAAGACAAATAAACTCACTCCTTTGGCATGCTCGATGTCGTGGCAGCATTTTGGCAATGAATCGATAAGATTTTTGTGTTGAAATGAGTAATCCAAAATGCGAGCGTGCTTCCTAGGGTTTGCAGACCGCAGGAATAGTGGAGAAAAATAGAAATGAAATGAATTGAGATGAGGTTTTTTTTAATTTATGGTAGGTCATAACACGCTCACGTTATAATGTGAGTGCATTATAACATGCTCGCGTTTTGCAGTATTGTTTTTTGAAAACTTTTTGGCCACTTTTTGGTCCCCCATCTTTTTACACTTACCCATGTAAGTGTTTAGGGTTTAGTGTATATAAGGACCTGAGCTTGTATAGTTTTGAGGGTTGAGGGATTAGGGCTTAAGTAATGGGTAGAGGGTAGAGGGTTGAGGGTTAATATTTAGGTTATTGAGTGTTTAAGATTAAGTGTGTAAGGTGCAGGGATTAGGGTTTAAGGTTTACAATATGGATTGAGGGTATATAAGGCATAGGGTGACTTGGGTTAAGATCACGTATGGTTTAGGTTTAATTTAAGTATAGGGTCGAGGCATAATATTTGAGGTTTAGGATATAAAGGTGAGGTTATATGGTCTAGGGATGAGGGTTTGAGGGTGTAGGCTTCAGGTTTAAGGTATAGGGTTGATGATTGAGAGATTAGGGCTTAAGTATATTGTTGAGGGTATAGGGTTGAGGGTTTAGGGATAGGTTTTAGGGTTTAAGATTTAAGGGTTAAGGGTTGAGGGATAAGGTTTAAGGTTTAGGGGTAAGGGACTAGGGTTTAAGGTATAGTGTCTTGGGTTGAGGGTTTAGGAATAGGGATAGCATTTAGGATTTAGGGATGAGGGATTAGGGTTGAGGGTTGAGGGATTAAGGTTTAAGGTATAACTTGCTGAGGGTTGAGTGTTTAAGGATAGGGTTTAGGGTTTAGGGTTTAGGGATTAGGGTTTAGAGTTGAGGGATTAGGGTTTAAGGAATAGTGTTGAGGGTTGAGGGTTTAGGGTTGAGGGATTATGGTTTAGGGTTGATGGATTAGGGTTTAATGAATATTGTTGAGGGTTGAGGGTTTAGGAATAGGGTTTAGGGTTGAGGGATTAGGGTTTAGGGTTGACAAATTAGGGTTTAATGTTAAGAGTTGAGGGTTGAGGGTTTAGGGATAGGGTTGATGGTCAAGGGATTAGGGTTAAAGTAGAGTATTAAGGGTAGAGGGATTAGGGATAGGTTTTAGGGTTAAAGGTTTAACGATTAAGGGTTGAGGCTTTAGGACTGAGGGTTAAGGGATTGGGGTTTAAGATATAGTGTTGAGCATTGAGGGTTTATGGATAGGTTTTAGGGTTTAAGTTTTAAGGGTTAAGGGTTGAGGGATAGGGTTTAGGGTTTAGGGATAAGGGATTAGGGTTTAAGGTATAGTGTCAAGGGTTGAGGGTTTAGGAATAGGGATAGCATTTAGGGTTTAGGGATGAGGGATTAGGGTTGAGGTTTGAGAGATTAGGGTTGAGGGTTGAGGGATTAGGGTTGAAGGTATAGTGTCGAGGGTTGAAGGTTTAGTGATAGGGTTTAGGGTTGAGGGATTAGGTTTTAGGGTTGATGGAGGTATAGTTTTGAGGGTTGAGGGTTTAGGGTTAACGGATTAGGGTTTAGGGTTGACGGATTAGCGTTTAATGTCAAGGTTAGGGTTAGAGTGTCGAGGGTAGAGGGATTAGGGATAGGGTTTAGGGTTAAAGGTTTAAGGATTGAGGGTTGAGGCTTTAGGGATGAGGGTTTAAGGCTTAAGATATAGTGTTGATTGTTGAGGGTGTAGGGATAGGGTTTAATTTTTAAGGGTTAAGGGTTGAGGGATATGGATTAGGGTTTAAGGTATAGTATTGAGGGTGGCTGGTTTAGGGATAGGGTTTAGGTTTGAGGGATTTGGGTTTAGGGTTGATGAATTAGGGTTTAATGTTGAGGGTTGAGGGTTAAGGGTTTAGGGATAGGGTTGATGGTCAAGGGATTAGGGTTAAAGTAGAGTGTCAAGGGTAGAGGGATTAGGATTGAAGGTTTACAGATTTAGGGTTGAGGCTTTAGGGATGAGAGTTAAGGGATTAGGGTTTAAGATATAGTGTCGAGTGTCGAGGGTGTAGGGATAGGTTTTGGGGTTCAAGTTTTAAGGGTTAAGGGTTGAGGGATAGTATCGATCCCATTGAGGGTTTAGGAATAGGGATAGTGTTTAGGGTTTAGGGATGAGGGATTAGGGTTGAGGGTTGATGGATTAGGGTTGAGGGTTGATGGATTAGGGCTTAGGGATGCAGTTTAGGGTTTAGGGTTGAGGGATTAGGGTTTAAGGTGTAGTGTTGGGGGTTTAGGGATAGGGTTTAGGGTTGAGGGATTAGAGTTAAGGGTTGAGGGATTAGGGTTTGACGTTGAGGGTTGAGGGTTGAGGTTTTAGTGTTGAGGGTTTAGGGATAGGGTTGAGGGTCGAGGGATTAGAGTTAAGGGTTGAGGGATTAGGGTTTGACATTGAGGGTTGAGGGTTGAGGTTCAATGGTCGAGGGTTTAGGGATAGGGTTGAGGGTCAAGGGATTAGGGTTAAAGTAGAGTGTCGAGGGTATAAGGATTAGGGATAGGGTTGGAGGGTTTAGGGATAAGGGATTAGGGTTTAAGGTATAGTATTGAGCCCATTGAGGCTTTAGGAATAGGGATAGTGTTTAGGGTTTAGGGATGAGGGATTAGGGTTGAGGTTGATGGATTAGGGTTGAGGGTTGACAAATTAGGGCTTAGGGATGGGGTTTAGGGTTTAGGGTTGAGGGATTAGGGTTTAAGGTATAGTGTTGAGGGTTTAGGGTTGAGGGATTAGAGTTAAGGGTTGAGGGATTAGGGTTTGATGTTGAGGGTTAAGGGTTAAGGTTTTAGGGTTGAGGGTTTAGGGATATGGTTGAGGGTCGAGGGATTAGAGTTAAGGGTTGAGGGATTAGGGTTTGATGTTGAGGGTTGAGTGTTGAGGTTTGAGGGTTGAGGGTTTAGAGATAGGGTTGAGGGTCAAGGGATTAGGGTTAAAGTAGAGTGTCAAGGGTATAAGGATTAGGGATAGGGTTGGAGGGTTTAGGGATAAGGGATTAGGGTTTAAGGTATAGTATTGAGCCTATTGAGGGTTTAGGAATAGGGATAGCATTTAGGGTTTAAGGATGAGGGATTAGAATTAAGGGTTGAGGGATTAAGGTTGAGGGTTGAGGGATTAGGGTTTAGGGATAAGGTTTAGGGTTTATGGTTGAGGGATTAGGGTTTAAGGTATAGTGTTGAGGGTTTAGGGATAGGGTTTAGGGTTGAGGGATTAGAGTGAAGGGTTGAGGGATTAGGATTTGACATTGAGGGTTGAGGGTTGAGGTTTTAGGTTTTAGGGTTTAGGGATAGGGTTGAGGGTCGAGGGATTAGAGTTAAGGGTTGAGGGTTGAGGTTCAAGGGTCAAGGGATTAGGGTTAAAGTAGAGTGTTGAGGGTATAAGGATTAGGGATAGGGTTGGAGGGTTTAGAGATAAGGGATTAGGGTTTAAGTTATAGTATCGAGTCCGTTGAAGGTTTAGGAATAGGGATAGCATTTAGCGTTTAGGGATGAGGGATTAGAGTTGAGGGTTGAGGGATTAGGGTTGAGGGTTGAGGGATTAGGGTTTAGGGTTTAGGGTTGAGGGATTAGGGTTTAAGGTATAGTGTTGAGGGTTTAGGGATATGGTTTAGGGTTGAGGGATTAGAGTGAAGGGTTGAGGGATTAGGATTTGATGTTGAGGGTTGAGGGTTGAGTTTTTAGGGTTTAGGGTTTAGGAATAGGGTTGAGGGTTGAGCGATTAGAGTTAAGGGTTGAGGGATTAGGGTTTGATGTTGAGGGTTGAGGTTTGAGGGTGGAGGGTTTAGGGATAGGGTTGAGGGTCAAGGGATTAGGGTTAAAGTAGAGTGTCGAGGGTATAAGGATTAGGGATAGGGTTGGAGGGTTTATGGATAAGGGATTAGGGTTTAAGGTATAGTATCAAGCTTGTTGAGGGTTTAGGAATAGGGATAGCTAGCTTTAGGGTTTAGGATTAAGTGAGGCCTAGATGGCTAAGGATGGATGGAGAGGTAGACAAGGAGTGACTGAGAGACATAGAAAGAGGAGAGGTAGAGAGGTGAGGGGGAGAGATAAGTGAGATATAGAACATGAGCTAATGGAACTAGAAGTGAGATATTGTAAAGGTGCTATCGAAGGTGAGATAGGCACAAATATTTATGGATCAATCTATAGTAGGACAAAATGCGAGTGTGTTATAATATGTTTGCATTTTCTCCTACTATAGAAATGGTAAAAAAGTGTTGACCCCCATGATCCAGGCCCACATGCTCTATTTTCATGTTGATTATGTGCATGTTCTGACAAAAAAGTACTTTCATGCTGTTGGGTAGTTCACATGTAGATTTTACACATTCTACCACCTTTGAATGATCTTTCCACCACCATTTCTTCTTTGCCAACTTGAAAAGGAGGAAATAAAATAGTTTTCACAACAAATTTGATATATATCTATTCAAGTTTCAATTTTTGTAGTGTTGCAATGTTAATTATGATTCAATTTTAAGAATTTAACATTATAGATTGGTTAATAGTATTGTTGTTACTAATTATATTTGAGTGTTATTCAATGTAACATTGAAAAGGAAGCAAGTGGTGAAAAAATTAAATTGTTGAGGAGTTTTATGCAAGAATAAAAAAACACTACATAAGTGGGTACTCTCTTCATTTGAATCTCTATTTTTTAGGTATGTCAAGTCTTTACATGCATGTTCTTTACATTTTCCATAATTCTATTTAAATTACTTTATCATGCTTTATTATATATGTTTAAAATAGACACATTCCCAATCAAGAAAGAAACCTACAATCTCACATGATGCCATGTATATTTTTTACACTTGGGCTCTTTAATAATTATGTGTAATAAACAAACCTTAACATACCATGATCTCAAACTATACAAGAATAAATCCTTACAACATAATAAAAAAATAATCCCATTATTATATTGTCATATTAACAAGTTAAAATACAAATGAATAGGTGCCAAGATCATACAAGTATGCACATGACATGATGATTTGTATGCACATATCTTGGGCTAGGACATTCCTTATGCACCTATTCGTGATGATTTGTAAATGCACATGACACAACAATATTTCAAAATTTTGTAATTGTCCTTTGTTAGCACATGATGGTGGTTACCTTGATGGATTCATTTCTTAGGAACTAATATTGGTCTCTTTATAATGCTACAAATAAATTCTCTATCATGCTGAGGAAATGATTAAGAATTAAACCAACACAGGAAGAGATAGAAGCTAAGAATGTAAAGAAAGCAGTGGCTATGAGAGAACTTTGTGAGAAGAGGAAATTGGACATGATAAATGAAGACATGCCAATTGAAGAGGAACCACAACCATCACAAAGATATATGGTATTGGTGGCACAAAGAGAATTAATGCAAAAACTTTGTGCTATGAGAGATTTGAATACCATAGTTGGAGACACATCCTCTATCGCAAGTCAACATGTAGGGACACTGTCTACCACATCTCAAGTTGAGAGTACATCATCACTCACATGTGATGAAGGAGGTATGCCATCATTCCCACCTCAACCTCCAGGTATGTCATCTATTCCATCTTTGATCGAAGGTATGCCATCTAGCCCATCTTATTTAAATATTGATGAAATTCCTAATGTTGAGATGAATTTACCTAACTTAACACCACCTAGAATTTTGCATAGAAAGCCAAAGTATTTGATTGATATTGATGAGAATATTTTGTAGCCAATGGAAGGTATGATTGCAAAACACACTTGTAGAAGATATGCTCATAAGATTTGGAGATTGTTCTTTGAAAAGTTAAATGAGACTGCAAGATGTCAACTATTCGTTGAAATGATGCGAAGTATAAAGGATAGGTCCATCATGAAGATTCTTGGGTTGAGAAAATTAGAGGCTTCAAGTGAAAAATCTATTATCAAGAATCTAATGAGTGCGTATGAGAGTGTGGGTAACACCTCACGCACAAAAGATAGTAATGCAACATGGCGTGTGATTACATCGACTATAGTAAGTAGTCAAACGAGGAAAGCTCGTCTCATTAGAAAGACGAGTCAAGAATTGAGAATTAATAGTAAAACTTTATCAAGAGCCATTGGAAGATGCCAAAGAATTATGGATGTTCTTGAGGAGACTACCAAGAAAAGATAAACCAATTGTTGAAGCATTGAGATCACTAATTGAAGACTTTTGGAAGAATTACACAAGGGTATCTCCGAATAAAAGGGATGTGGTAAGAAGGCGAATCAGTAGTTGGAACTGTGAGCCACATCTAAAGCATTTTTTGGATGAGACTCAAACACAGTTTTATGGTAAATTTCTAGAGAAGTATCCTCAAATTAAAATTTGTCAAAGATATTTTGAAATGCTAAAACCTTTCTATGTCAAGATAAATCACACACGCACTACTTGTTGTTGTAGATTACATATTGAATTTTCTAACTATTTTGATGTTTATAGGTCTATATGTTTAGATTTGCATACTAACAATCTTTTGCAGGGTTGTGCCATATGTGCCCCACCAACATCTTTAAGAGACTTCATATCAATAATTTTATGTGAAAGAGTGGAAGGTTAAATATTCTACAAGAAATTATGCTTGGATGGCACATGTCATCATTGCGGTGGCTTGCAACATTTACCAATATGTGAACATATGGAAAGAACACATGTGGTTGGAAATCAACTAGTAGAGTTTGACAAGTATAAAACAGTGGCATAAAATATAAAAGAAGGTAAAGAAGCAAAGAGGTGTGAATTGGTTATTGAAGAGATTCCAGTGTATCAGTTTATACCTATATTTCATGACAACATAGTGTATGAGTATGCAAGACATGCCCATAGAGCTCGATGGTTGGACTTGCAATTCAAGTTATGCAAGGACACATATCTAGTTGGTAGCATTGTTTCAGTCATCAACTTTGTAAAGAACTATAGTCTACAGCCACAGTGTGAGGTACAATCACAATATTACAACTCCACATAGGTTTCTATATTTGTGCACATCACATTCATTCATGCGAATGATAGTACAGAGGATGACAGAAATATCATAAGGGAGTATAATTTCTATATTAGTGATGATCACACACATTCTACAGAGTTTGTGTAAGGTTTCTTTCAGGTGTTCTACAATGATTTGGGCAGAAGGGGCATATCATTCTGTCAGCATATCATAGGGTCGGATAACTGTGCATCACAATTCAAGAACTCACAAAATTTCTATTTGCTGAGTAGGAGACATAATTTTACAGGTATTTAGCATATGTGGAAGTTTTTTGAGGCCGGGCATGTGAAGGGGGAGCATGATGGTGCAGGAGCATGTATCAAAAGAGCCATAGCACGAGAAGAGTTAAAGTATAAAGACAATGCAAAGTTGACAGATGCAAAATTGATTGTCGAGTGGTGTAATGCTTCCATGGGTTCAGGTAATGAAGGTAAGTCTTCAGTTCATAGATTTTTTTGGTTGATAGATGATACTAACATTGCACCATATGAGGACTGTTCTATGCTAACAGGATCAAGTGAGATGCACTCTTTTAGAAGCTCAATTGTAGGTTCATGGAGTATCCATACGTGAAAGATGTCATGCTTTTGTTCTTCTTCTACAATTCAAGCCTGGGATGAGTGCAAGTCAAAGGAGTGGGTTGACGAATGGCAGTTAAGTTATCTTTTCCCACTTGACACGTATCAACCCCTGACAGCACTAGAACTAACATAGATGGAATTATCAATTATCTTTGACCACATATCAGATCTAGTTCAACCATGTAATATATCTATTTGTATAGTTTTTGACATTCCTAATGTCATCTTACTTTGTAGTGTTTTTGTAATGTTGACTAATTTCATTTAATTTGCTACACATATCAATGTAGGGCACGTATATGCAGTTATTATAGATGAAGATAATGAAGAGGGAACATATTATTACTTATGTTGTTGTGTTGAGGCCAAAAAAAATTTGGAGGCCCCAGTTACATATGGAGAAAATATCGAATACCCTACAAGCTTAGTGGTTATTACTAGAACATGGCTTAGAAGGTACCCACATAAGAGTGTTAATGTTTGGCTGTTTCAGGACTTTGACATGCATAAGAAGATTCTTCATTATTCAAACCTTGTCATGGCATCCAATGTTCATTTGATACAGTATTAGGGTAGACCTTTAAACAAGACCTTGTGGAAGATGCATGAGTCTGACCATGAATCAATACTTGACAGAATAAAGAGTAGAGCAGACCCGAATGGTTCATTGGATTAATTGTAAGTATTCACATTGATTTTGTAAAGTCATGTTACATTAAGTTGTAAGTATGCACATTAATTTGTAAGGTTTAGCTTTTTTTATTTGCTGTTACATTTTTACACATATACACATTTTTACATCATCATGTTGCTTCATGGGGTCAGACCTAAGTGATGGATGAAGTTGATCCTAAGAATAATGTATAAAATCTAGGTAATGTATAAAATATAGGTGTCTCTAGGTGTCTTGGTTTCTAACTAGATAATAGGTGTCTCTAATTGTGTCTTAGGTATATACGATATGTCAACTAGGTAGATAGAGACTAGAAAATAGGTGTCTTAGGTGTCCTACATCTACTAGACTACATGTGTCTTAGGTCTTAGGTGAGGCCACACGAGCTTCCACCTTCACGTGGTTGGCCTTGTCAGTATAGAATATTTATATTTCTTGAAGCTAAGGGAAGCTCTTTTTCTTAATAGGAAAACATTATCAACTTCAGTTGCACTAATGGTGCAGGGGTACCCAGGTTGTCATGCCTCCAAGAGGGATCAAAAAATAAAAATTTGTTTTGATTAAGTCAATTGTATTTAATAAGGTCTTCTAAGACTATTTCATTTATTTTTAAGTCACTTTGAGTCATTTGGGGTCAGTTTGAGTCTTTGAGTCCTGTTGTAAAAAAGTGTCAATGTTGTTAAGTTGCACAAAGCAACTTTTGCATTTTTAGTGTCCTACTCCTGATGCGACCAAATTGACAGTTCCAACATGTCCAGATGGGTACGTTTAGGCTAGGCATGGTTCTATTTTTTACCCAAACATGTTGAAACAGTCCGAGCTACATTGTACTGACGATATCCCTGAAGAGTCTAAAGTGCAAAAAGGTAGCAATCTTTGACGAGATGTTACTTGAGAACCGTGTCACTTAGAAACATTTCATCTAAGGAAACATGATCACGTGGAGTGTCTCTACAATAACCTCTCTCAATTTTTTATATCTCTGAGGCGTTTGCCTGTGGTGAAAGGTTTTCTACTGCCCCAAAAATTGTCAGAAAGAGGCAGTGTAAAGTTGTAAAGGGGTGTTACTTTCATCCTGCTCCTGATGCAACAAAATTGACTATTCCAACGCGTCTGGATGGGTACATTTACGCTAGGCATGGTCCTATTTTTCACCCAAATATGTTGAAATAGTTTGAGCTACATTGTACTGATGATATCCCTGAAGAGTCCAAAGTACAAAAAGGCAGCAATCTTTGACGAGATGTTACTAAAAAATCATTTCATTTAGAAATATTTTGTCTAAGGCAATGCAATCATGTAGGGTTCCTCTACAATAACCTCTCTTAGTTTTTTATATCTCTGAGGTATTTGCCCATGGTGAAAGGTTTTCTGCTACCCCAAAAATCATCAGAAGGAGGTAGTGTAAAGTTGCAAAGGGGTGTAACTTTCATCTTGCTCCTGATGCAACCAAATTGACTATTCCAACATGTTTGGATAGGTACATTTATGCTAGGCATGGTCCTATTTTTCACCCAAACATGCCAAAACAATCCGAGCTACATTGTACCGACGATATCCTTGAAGAGTCCAAAGTGCAAAGAGGCAGCAATCTTTGATGAGATGTTACTTGAAAACCATGTCACTTAGAAATATTCTGTCTAAGGAAACATGATCATGTAGAGTCCCTCTATAATAACCTCTCTTAATTTTTTATATCTCTGAGGTGTTTGCCCATGGTGAAAGGTTTTCTGCTGCACCAAAAATTGTCAGAAGGAGATAGTGTAAAGTTGCAAAGGGGTGTAACTTTCATCCTGCTCTTGATACGACCAAAATACCTATTCCAACATGTCTAGATGAGTATATTTACGATAGGCATGGTCCTATTTTTCACTCAAACATGTCAAAATAGTCTGAGCTACATTGTACCAATGATATCCCTGAAGAGTCCAAAGTGCAAAAAGGCAGCAATCTTTGATGAGATGTTACTCAAAAATTGTGTCACTTAGAAACATTCTGTTTGAGGTAACACAATTATGTAGAGTTCCTCTACAATAACCTCTCTCAATTTTTTATATCTCTGAGATGTTTGCCCGTGGTGAAAAGTTTTTTGTTGCCCAAAAAATCATCAGAAGGAGGCAGTGTAAAGTTGCAAAGGGGTGTAACTTTTGTCCTACTCCTGGTGCGACCAAAATGACAGTTCCAATGCATCAGGATGGGTACGTTTAGGCTAGGCATGGTCCTGTTTTGCACCCAAACATGCCAAAATAGTCTGAGCTACATTGTACCAGTGATATCCCTGAAGAGTCCAAAGTACAAAAAGGTAGCAATCTTTGATGAATTGTTACTCAGAAACCATGTCACTTAGAAACATTCCCTCTAAGGAAACATAGTCATGTAGGGTCCCTCTATAATAACCTCTCTTAGTTTTTTATATCTCTGATGCATTTGCTCGTGGTGAAAGGTTTTTTGCTGCCCCAAAAATCATCAGAAGGAGGCAGTGTAAAGTTACAAAGGGGTGTAACTTTTGTTCTTCTCCTCATGTGGCCAAACTGATAGTTCCAATGCATCTAGATGGGTACGTTTAGGCTAGGCATGGTCTTGTTTTTCACCCAAACATGACAAAACAATCTAAGCTACATTTTACCAGCGATATCCCTGAAGAGTCCAAAGTGGAAAAAGGAAGCAATCTTTGACAAGTTGTTATTTGCAAACTGTGTCGCTTAGATACATTCTGTCTAAGGAAAAGTGATCACATAGGCTCCCTCTACAATAACCTCTCTCATTTTTTTATATCTCTAAGGTGTTTGCCTGTGGTGAAAGGTTTTCTGTTGCCCCAAAAATTGTCAGAAGGAGGTAGTGTAAAGTTGCAAAGGGGTGTAATTTTTGTTCTTCTCCTCATGTGGCCAAAATGGTAGTTCCAACATGTCTAGATGGGTATGTTTAGAGTAGGCATGGTCCTATTTTGCACCCAAACATGCCAAAACAGTCCAAGCTACATTATACCAGCGATATCCTTGAAGAGTCTGAAGTGTAAAAAGGTAGCAATATTTGATGAGTTGTTACTCAGAAACTATCACTTAGATACATTTCGTCTGAGGCAACGCAATCAAATAGGGTCCCTCTACAATAACCTCTCTCAATTTTTTATATCTCTAAGGCATTTTCCTATGGTGAAAGTTGCAAATGTTGGGAATTAAGGTGTCTCAACCTTTGCAAATTCCTAATTTTGTATTTATTTATCCCATGTTGAGTTGGCATAGTCAACACCTTGTGTATATGCAGTAGGGTAAATTTTGGTGACTTTGGCAGCTACAGTTTCCCCCTTGAATAATTAATGGGGATTTGGGGGCATGAGTCCAAGATGTTGGACAAGTGTCCTTAGGCTTGGGTTTTGGGGCATGAGTCCAAGATGGATGCCCATCTCTAGAAGGTTCCATATTTTCCTTGTAAACTCTATATAAATAGGTGCTTGGATGGGAGATAGGCAACTTTGGTACAAGTACTATTATGCTGTCAGAATATTTCAAGATTCGACATTCAAAGACTCCTGAAAGAGCATTGGCTCTAAAACTATATTGTAATCTGTTATTGTTTACTGTAATACATTTGAGCTGTGTTTTGGAGTGTGGGGTTTTTCACCCATAAGGGTTTTCCCCATGTATATATTGTCTCTCTCTCTCTCTCTTCTGTCTTCTTTCTGGTTCTTGTGTTTTGCTGAAATATCTCATGTTAATGGTTTAACATTGCTATAATAGTTAGGATAAAGTTGGATTTGCATAGCCCTCTCCTCATTAGATTAGTGTAGAAAGCGTTTTCCGCACACCTAGCTTCCTTTTAGCAAAAGGGGTGTAACTTTTGTTCTTCTCGTCGTGCAGCCAAACTGACAATTCCAATGCGTCTAGATGGGTACGTTTAGGCTAGGCATGGTCCTGTTTCGCACCCAAACATGCTGAAATTGTCTGAGCTACAAACACCAACTAGTCTTCAATCTTCAAACACTACAAATACCATGATATCCTGCATAAAGCTATCTTTTAGCCTTTTATAAAGGTACGCCCATCAAATTCAACCACATAGAGATGATTGTTTGTATTCCAAATTCCTTTTAAATACTGACCTTCCAATCCTTTTTCTCACCCTCATATCAATTAATTAGGACCTTCGATTATGGTATGGCACTTGAGCTTATGAGAGTTTACCAGAGATGCCAGTTGAGTTAGGTTGAAGGGCCAGTGAACTAATGACTTAAAGACCCTTTAGTAGGTTGATTTAAGTGATAGTAACTTCTGATTATAAGTCAATACTAAATTAAAAAAAAAGTGCACTTTACATATGATAGGCAATTGTTGGTTTTAAAATCTTAAGAAAAGTAGATTCTTTTTAGGGTTTAATGCCCAATATGCAAACCATAACTATCAATATAATTATGATTATGAAAGCTTATGTCTTCTCTAACTTCTTATTGTATGAACAAAACCACATCCACCATGAATATGAACCTTGCATCATATCAACCTTTCAAGATAGACCTTATCATGAGAACCATATTCACAACAAAACCTTGCATGAACAAAACCACATCCACCATGAACATGAACCTTGTATCATATGAACCATGTTTGTCTTGTACAGCATCAAAATGAATTTAGAGACCTTATCATGAAAACCATTATCACAACATCATGTACCTCATGACCATCACCTACCTTGAATCACTATATCACCTTATCAACATCATGGCATCAACCTTGACATCAATGACAAACAACCTTGACCCTTTGACTTCAATGAAAACCTTGAACCTTGATTGTTGATGACTTATGGAAGCCTATAGCCCCAATTTTATGTTGCATACTAAAATTAGGTAAGACTCAATGTAATCTCATAACCTCACCTTATATGCAAGAGGAATTACATTTAATAACCACAATGGTCATCATGTGCTCATAAGCATATGATTTTGACTATCTTATTCAAAATATAAAAATATACTCTTTGCATCCCAATATGGTATAATAAAAAGAAATTAAGAAATATTTTCAATTGACCAACTCATAAAGAATATGGATCAGCATACTCATTTGAATATTTTCAATTGAGCAACTCATAAAGAATATGAATATTTTCTGTTCAACATGATGATTCATTTTTATTTTAAATACAACTTTTATCTTTTAGTTCCAAAATGAGGTTTAGGTGATACTTGAATAACAATAGCTGGCTTATTGGATCAACAAACATCCTATGTAATATAATTGGACTTTAAATATTTGAAGTAGGCATCTACAAACATCTATTCAAATGTGGATTTATAATGCAAGTATGGACGCCATCAATAACAAAGATTTGTATTAACCAAATATCCATATAGGTATACATCAATATCTGTCAATATAAGTATAACATATATACAAACTAGCCATATAGGCTTACAAGAATGCCGTATAGGCATACAATGTCAACTATATGCAATACAAAATATATGTCCACAAATTCCATATAGGCATACAACAAAGGAACACAATAAAAAGTCATTCCCCTCTGGCTGGTGAAGAGAATAGATCATAGGCAGGCTTTGATCTTTTAGGGGATGGAGACGCATATGTGGGTGGTCTACTATGAACCCGAGGGTTGCTCCTCCTATTTAGTTCTTCCTACATCTGTAGCTATTACAAAAAAAAGTATAGACATTAATATATAGAAATTACATGTTATAAAAAATGAAGCATTTAACAAACTAATCAGTTACTGCTACCATATAATTTGTCTCCTCACTTGCCTTAGTACCAGGATTAGGCTGTGGTAATATCATGTCCTATATAAATCATCTAGATAGAAATTAAATTTTAAATCAATAATCTTTTGATTTTTCAAAAATAAACAACTATAACAATGAATGTAAATTAAAATTTACTAATCTGCCTCATACCCTTGTCAATGGCATGGAGCTATGAATTGCAGAGGTCACACCATGCTCCATTTCCCTATGAACATTGGGATGTGTCTCCGTAGCCTGCATCATCTAGAAATAAAACAACATTATTCAATTACGAAAACTATAATAGTAATGCAAATCATGGCTCCTAACATACACACATGTTCACCTAAACATGGAAGTACACACAATAAAGCACACAAGTCACATACAAAAATCTAGTAAGTACAATTCATTCATTAAACTATTCATTTTATTACCTCCGAGAAGCTTTGAAGTCCACCACCACTGGTAGGTGTTGCCATGAAATCTCCAATATTAACCTATTCAACATCCAAAATTAGATATTAGAATACCATTCATATAACGATGCCATTCACATGTAATATTTATAATTGTTTACTAGTTACATACCCTGACAATAGATGATGTAGTGTAATATGTAGGTGGAGAACCACTAAAAATTGCATCAACGCTATGACCCTAAAATTTCATTAAAATCATCAAACTAAAATAGTTAATCTTGCATTTCAAAAATAAAATTTAATAAATTAAATTCAATGAAATTGCTAATATTTACCTAAGTATCAAGGCCAAAAGTCTCACTCAGGAGGGTATTTGTCATCACCATCTACTTAGCTGCAGATGTAGCCTATGCACCTGCATCTTGACTATCCATGGGGTCATAACCACAGGCTAACCTACAAGTTTGACAAGTATGGGTGGGACCCTACTCCTTGCACTATCTCCCAACCCACACTGTGCTATAGGACTGGCATGCTCTATGATGCTCTGGGTCAAGGCACTAATGGACTAAAGTGTATCAACCTCAACACTCTCCTTCACAATGGAAGGGATAGACACATGCTCATGGGCTGGTCTACTGATTACTCATCTCACTGGTTGTTGTGGGTCAACACGTGCCCCTAGTCTATCTTGTGTTGACCCCCACCTCTATCCTTGAAGTCCTGCATATCAAAATAGTTTGGCACTTTATTGAGGACAAACTTGTAGTAGAGTTTCCTCAAAAAGTATTATGGGACCTCATTATTATTGTGTGGAGGATGGTCAAAAACCATCCACCACCTCTCCCCAAAATTGTCCCTTGTCACTTGGTTGTTTCACCAATGGATATGGAACCTCTTGCATGTAATGGGTGGAGGTTGATTTGTCTGTGGGTTTGTGAAAATGGAACACAAGTCCAATTTTATAATTTGTAACTTTTTCACATCTTCATATGATAGCTTGTCAGCATAATACTCTCTAAACTCTCTCCTCTTATCTGACCAACTCGATATTTGCTTGCTAATTGAATCTACATTTGATAACATAGATTCAAGAGATTGAGCAAGTGTGGACCTATGCAAGGTTGAAGTTGAAGTATCTTTCAACCTTGCAATTATGTCTTCAATTTCTTTTTTATTGTTTTCAATTTGCCCCATTAGATTTTCTTATGTTCCAGGGGCATGTTGAGGAATGGGTGGAGGAGTTTGTTGTTCGGGTTGTTCTTTGGCAGGTATTTCCTCTTCAAGATTTTTTGGATTTTGAGGAGGAGGAGGAGGAGGAGGAGGAGGAGGAGGAGGAGGTGCATTAACATTTCCTGACAATTAAAGAAATTTAGATCAAAAATCAACTCAAACCTACCTATTTAGAAACAAATTCAAACAAAAAAATAAATAAAACTCACTCCTTTGGCCTACTCGACGTCGTGGAGGCATTTTGGTGATGAATCGGTGAGATTTTGGTGTTGAATGGGGTCTTCAAAAATATGAGTGCGCTCCTTAGGGTTTCCAGGCCACGGGTGTAGAGGAAAAAAAAAGAAATCAAATGAGCAGAAATTCTCTTTTTTATATATATAAAATTAAAAATAGCGCGCTCACGTTATAACGCGAGCGCATTATGGTTTGGTTTTTCTGAGCCTTAGGCTCATCATTACCAAACCATAATGCAAGTGTTTTATAATGAGCTCGTGTTATGTCTTAATTTTTTAAAAAAAAATTTGGCCACTTTTTGGCCCCCCAACTTTTTTGCACTTATCCTCAATTATATTGCTATTGGTAACATCTCACTAAACCCTAAGATATGATGGTTAGTTCCTAGCATTTATCATCTACACGGTGTTGACGAGTGTTTTTGCACACAACAACTTAGATAAAATACTAAATACTTTATCTCTCTCGAAAGGAATCAAATCCCAACGAATCAGAAAATGATTCCAAGGTTTCTCCTAGCTAGGTCTTGGCCTTATGAGATAACTTAGTGTTCAATGTATTTGTTGTTTCAACAAGGGGCCTTATGTTTATGAAATAGAATATAAGGGATTTGGAATGATATACTTCATAAAATATGAAAACCCTGGGTAGTTTTCATCCTTGAGATCTAAAAACAGTCCTTATCATCAGATTTATAATATAGTTAATCCCTTTCCTAATCTAAACTTTAGTATAAAAAAGTTTAAAAGAAGGGGAGATATAAAAGGGTTTAGAAATTCTTAAGGACAACTATAGGTATGATCAAGTGATTCAGATAGATAGATCCCTAATGTAAACAAATCTCTACTTAATCAGATAACTCACAATACCATAGAAATAGTGCAATCTTCAAAGGAAATAAAGATTTTCAAATAATAAAAATTTATTAAATACCTAGATTTTGGTGTAGCCTAATTAAACTCTCATAACTAGACTAAAATTGAAATGTGTTCAAACTAACCATGGAAAGTAACTTACAATCAACAATTTACCAATGGTATGAACAAGAGATCCATCAAATATCATAAATAATCAAACAAATTTGCAAATTAACTTTATCTAATGTGTGAAAGGAACCATGAAACTAATTTTACAATCAACAAAAAACCCAATTGACAATAGCAAATGAATTTATTTTTATATTGATTCTCAATAGTTCTTAATATTTTCACCCTAGTTTATGAAGAAGAGTGATTGCCTTTTTATAGAGGAGGCGAGAGTACTTAGTATACAATGAGTGGTGAGGAGTAACCCAAAACCAAGGGTCTAGATTTCTCAAGCATAAAATATCTGGGGCAAATAAATATCCATCATTCATCTCTAACTGACTTTTGATCCAAGGGTTACAAATTCATTTTTGACTTTTGACTTTTAGAAAAAGATAAAATTACATTTTTCAAGATATGTCAAATAAGACAACACTTTTGATGAGTTGACAAATAAAAATGAAAATGGCACATTTTTTAGGGAGGCACTCCTGCTGCTAGCCTTTTGAATTGATTTTTTGGTAGTAATAGGTAGAAAAATGATCCTCAAGGACTAGGCATATCATTTTTTATGATAATCTAAACATTTACCTTTTCCTTCCTTTTGTAGTCCATGAAGGCATTAAGTGTTGGATTCATATCCTCTAGAGGGAGACCTTTCATGTAATTTATCCTATAGCTCTGAGTATCATAAGCTCTTGCAAAAATATTGAAAGAAACCTTCCTGGTGTGATTGCCCTTTTGGAAGCCTTTTATTTGATGCAAAAACCATGTAGTTGCATTCATTCTAGACAAGTTAAATCATAAGGAATTTCCTGTAGCCCTCCCTAGAGCAATAGTTTCCATCACTGCTTAAATAAGTTGACATCCAACTCAGTTTCTTCACCAATATATTGCCCAGTAAAGCTACTCAGCAAGTCAGAATGAATCATTCAAACGTCAAAAGTTTGGGGCTTCATATGTGACATTTCCTGCTCAACTTTATCAATTGTTTCCCTCCTATAATTCATTGAATTTGCCTAGTAGTAAGGTGCCTTCAAATTGTCCTTAGTTACAATATTTTCTTTTAACAAAATCTTTATAGATAATCTACACATCATCCCTATTCTAGGAAAAAATTGACATTAATACTCCTTATTTCTACTATAGTAATCCAAAAGGTTATTCATGCCTTCCCTAAGAAAAGATAAATCTTTCCAATCTTGGATTGCCTCATCAATGTATTAACAACCTTGATCACATATATCATCTAACCAAGCTTGGGTTTCTTTGGCCATGTGTTTCATTTTATCAAACTTATTACCTCTTATTTTGACAAGATCACTAGAGGAACTACAATGGCATCATCCTTCTGTAAGGGGCCTACCAGATGCTTGTTCTACCACCTATTATTTTAGTTGCCTCTTAGTCATTTCATCTTTGTTCATTCTCTGGACAATGTTACTGACAGAACCTTGCAATTCATCAATTTCTTGTGTTCTGATCGTCTAACCAAGATTAACAGTAGAGATTTGAAAATATTTGACCCTCAAGTCACTTACATCTTTTTCAACCATCGTAGATGTAATGTGAGCAGTTCTAGATCCCAAGGCATCCTTTGTAATATGGGACTGCACCCTAGCCTTCTTCTTATCTTTAGGATTTTTTATTCTTCTTAGGAAGTGTAGTGTAGAATAGAGTGATCTAGCTTAAGGATTCAAACTAGGTCCAAACCCTCTTTTACAAATATTAGGACACAAACTGAGATTGGATTCTACCCAAGAAGGAGACCAAACTATAGGGGTTTTTCCCTTTTGTTGTATATAGATCTGGATTAACCAAGTTCAACCAAAGTCAAGCAAGCAAGCTAAGACAAAAGATCAAACCCTAGAAAATGAATATCAGACTATAATTAACTGTCAGAAGTGAATCTTAGGACACATAAAGTACAACAGAGATCAGAGGAGGATTTAGAGCTTGGATATTATAGTATAAATGCCTAGGACTAGGGCCCTTGGATACCCTAGGCCTTTTCTAAGGTTTAGTAGAATCTTGGGTATCACCAGACCTATACATGTTTGCTCTTCCTTCTTCCTATAAATCAGCTCTAGAAACCTGTTTCTCCAACCTGAACATAAAAGGAAAGAGGAAAAGGTTGTGTTATGTATAAGGGCTTGCCTCAATTATACCCTGTATTGGTGTTCCTATCAAACTCCATTATTAACCAATACATTGATGCAAAAAGGGCATGCACACTACTCAATGGACCAACAGATCCTATATAAAGTTGTTGGCAAGAGACACTACTCTAGTATGAACTTGTATGTTGTCATTGATGGAAACAAGGCTTAGAGATCTTATCACCATGATAGGAAGAGATAACTCCAGAAGATCACATTGGAATTTAGGTACAGTTGATAGGTCCAGTTGGTAGAAGTGGCTAAGTATGGGTATTTACAGAGTAAAGGATAGTCAGTGTGCTTCCACAGATGATGATCTAGTAATGTGGTTTAGGTATGATGTTAGTAATTGTTTGGTGGTGTCATTCTCTAGAGATTAAGTCCTGACTTCCTCTGGAAGTCATTTGGAAGAATTATCTAAGTCTGGGTAAATAGAGGTATAGTAGAGACAATGAACATGGCACATTGTAATGATCTGCATTCCTCTGTAAGTGAGCATTTTGTTATGTGTTTTTAAGGTGTTGTAAAAACTTGTATAAAGTGTCTAATTCCAAAGTTGTGAGATCTGAAGTCCACCAGAAAGATAGTTACAAGCTATTGAGTATTGGTACAGTGTTTGACAGAGTTTGACAGAGATAGAGTCTGAGTTCTAATGGTCCGCATTTCTCCACAAGATGATATCATGCCTTGTGGTTCTAAGGGTAAGATTGGGAATGTGTGAAGAGTCCTTGATGTGATTTTGGAGGTGTTTTGAGATCCATAGTAAAAGTTGTAAGTCAACAGATGTACCTGTTAAACATGCTCTTAAGGAACAAGCTAGCTCTTAAGGAATAGGCCAACTGATGTGACAAATCATGGTGCGGAGAAGAGACCATGTTTGAAGGATCTATTTAGGTGATTGAATGATTAGAGCCAACCTATATGAACACGTTTGGCCAAGGACTTGGGCCCACACAACATATAGTGCATTGGATTGAGCTAACAAGCTACATCTTTCTATGAACACGGTTCATTTCTTAGATGCCAACCTGATTGTGGATCAAATCATGACGTAGATATATAAAGGTGATGAATTTTAATTGTAAGCGTTTGGGATGTGTGTGTGATTGATGCGAGCATGCAAATAACAGAGTAGAATTAGAAGATCAACAGTGATGAAGACTTAGGATTTAGAATTCAGTTGCTAAATGACTATAACCTAGCATAGTGACAAATGCTTATGCAATATTTAGTTTTCATGTGCAATTTTCTTTGTACTTGATAGTGAGCCTTCTTCATCAAGGCAGTGAGCCTCTAATAGGGTTTAACAACCCTTATTATAATCTTACTAGGTTTAGGGTTGAGGCAGTGAGCCTGCTAGACCTAGTTGTACTTAATGGCAGTGAGCTAGCATGTTCCAGGCCCGTGGAGTGACCAAGCCTGAACATCATTATTCATAAAGATTGCAATATATATTTGAGAGCTAATCCTCTCCGTGGCTTTTCCACGTAAAAATCTTGGTGTCCATGTGTCATGTTTTTATGGTTGTTGTTCATATGCATGTTGTGCCTTTATTTAATTAATTTTGGGAAATGGTTGAAAGTTAAAGTGTATGAAAAGATTTTTAGAACACTAATTCACCCCCCCTCTTAATGTTCCTGACATTCAACAATTGGTATCAGAGCCAAGTTGCTTGGAAGAAGTTTAGCAACTTGAGGAAGATCTGGGATAGTGCAATCATGGTAGCAAGAAGATTTGGAAATTATGAAAGCAACAAGGAACTAGAAGTAGCTCTTGTTGATCTTGAAAACTTTGAGGGAAAAATTAGGGATCTAAAGGATAACTTGCAAGAAGCTGATGAATGAATCACAAGATTAAAGGAACAAGTCAAGAAATTCAAGGACAAATACAAAGAGGTTAGTGATCAATTAATATCAGCAAATGGGTGGGTGCAAAAAGATGGGGGGCCAAAAAGTGGCCAAGTTCTTAAAACTTTTTAAAAAGTCATAACGCAAGTGTGTTATTATTTTCTTTGTATTTTTTTCCTTTTTGCAAAAGTTTGCCCAATGTTTAAGGGTCAAGGGTTTAATGGTTGAAGGATTAGGGTTTAAGGCATACTATCGAGGGTAGAGGGTTTAGGGTTTAAGGTTTAATGGTTGAGGGTTGAGGCTTTAGGGATAGGGTTTAGGGTTTAAGTTGTAGTGTTGAGGGTTAAGGGTTTAGGGATAGGGTTTAGGATTTAAGTTTTAAGGGTTGAGGATTTAGGGATAGGGTTTAGAGTTTAAGGTTAAATGAGAGACCTAGATGGCTAAGGATGGATGGAGAGGTAGACAAGCAGTGACTGAGAAACTTAGAGAGGGGAGAGGTAGAGGTGAGGGGGAGATAGAAGTGAGAGATAGAGAGGTGAGGGGAGAGATAAAATTAAATGAGAGAGTGGAGTTGACAACTTGAGGGAAAGATGGGTGAGGAGGGAGAGAGGTGGAGAGGAAGGGAAATATCTAGAGAGCCCTAAGAGATATACAAGTGAGAGACCTACAACCTAGGGAGAGAGGGGTGAGATAGATAGGGGAGAGATGAGAGTGAGGCAGATAGGGGAGAAGAGGGGTGGATAAGGGTTGAGGGTTTAAGGGTCAATGGTTTAGGGTTTAAGGGTTGAGGGTTTAAGGGTTAAGGAATTAAGGGTCTAAGGGTTGAGGGATTAGGGTTTAGGGTTGAGGGATTAGGGTTTGAGGTAAGTGTCAAGGGTTGAACCCTAATCCCTCAACCCTCGACACTATACCTTAAACCTCAAGGTTGAGGGATTAGGGTTCAACCCTCGACACTATACCTTAAACCCTAGTCTCTCAACCCTTAGACCCTTAATACCTCAACCCTTAAACCCTCAACCCTTAAACCCTCAACCCTTAAACCCTAAACCCTTGACCCTTAAACCCTAAAGCCTTAAAGCCTTAACCCTTATCAACCCCTCTCCTCCCCTATCTACCTCACCCCCATCTCTCCCTTATCTCTCTCACCCCTCTCTCCCTAGGTTGTAGGTCTCTCACTTGTATATCTCTTAGGGCTCTCTAGATATTTTCCTTACTCTCCACCTCTCTCCCTCCTCCTTACCCATCTTTCCCTCAAGTTGTCAACTTCACTCTCTCATTTTATTCTATCTCTCCCCTCACCTCTCTATCTCTCACCTCTATCTCCCACTCACCTCTCTACCTCTCCCCTCTCTAGGTCTCACTTAACCTAAACACTAAAACCTATCCCTAAAGCCTCAACCCTCAACCCTTAAACATTAAATCCTAAACCCTATCCCTAAACCCTCTACCCTTGACACTATACCTTATACCCTAATCCCTTAACTCTCAGCCTTAAAACCTCAACCCTCAACCCTTAAACCTTCAACCATAAACCTTGTCTCTAAACCCTCTACACTTGACACTATGCCTTAAACCCTAATCCCTCAAATCTTAAACCCTTAATCCCTCAAACCTTAAACCCTTAAACCCTATATACCCTGAACATTATCCCTCAACCTTCAAACCTCTACCCTCTACCCTATACCCTAAACCCTAATCCCTCAACCCTCAACCCTAATTTTGATTTTCTTCCATTGATTCAACATCATTGTTGTTTTCCCCATTAGAAACTAATTCATTCAGTAACTTGCTGCCCATTGGTTGATTTGAACTACATACTCTATTAGAAAAAGGACATCTTTTATTTGTATCAATGTTGGTATTCATAAGCTAAAGAGCATTGATATTTTTCACACCCTATTCTTTGAAATATTTTAACCTTAAAATATGACTTAGATATGTACTTGAACACAAAAAAATCTCCAATCTCCAACCCATGATGATTCACAAAATTTTCCCAACCCTACCAAAATTCTAGTTTATTTATTGTATACCCTTAACCCTAATCCCTCAACCCTAATCCCTCATCCCTAAACCCTATATGCTATCCCTATTCCTAAACTCTCAACTCTCAACATTAAACCCTAATCCGTCAACCCTAAACTATGATCCCTCAACCCTAAACCCTATCCCTAAACCCTCAACCCTCAACACTATACATTAAACCATAATCTCTCAACCCTAATCCCTCATCCCTAAACCCTAAATGCTATCCTTATTCCTAAACCCTCAACTCTCAACATTAAACCCTAATCTGTCAACCCTAAACCCTAATTCATCAACCCTAAACCCTATCCCTAAACCCTCAACCTTCAACACTATACCTTAAACCATAATCCATCAACTCTAAACCCTAATCCCTTAACCCTAAACCCTAAACCCAACAAAATTGCTTTGCCTTATGTTAGGTTGTTAAACCCATGATTTTTGACACTCTTCTCTTAAAGATATCTGAGTTACAAGAATATGTCAGAAAAATGGCTATGAACTTTTTTAATGTTAGTAATGTTATATGGCATGTTTTTCTAGCCCATCTAGGGTTCATTATGCCAATAGGTGTACACACTATGAGAAAAGATTTGCGTATGGTACATCCACAGTGGGTAATTAATAGTTGAAATCAGAAGGATGATCATTATGAGAAAAGATTTGCATTGGGGTACATCTATGTTTCTTGCTGTCCACCCCACACTTAGGGGAGGTATATTGTTATGAAACAGGCAAATAATCTCCCATTGTTTACTAGCTCTATCAACAAGAACTACTAAACTTTTTTCTATTGGTAATTGTAGAGGACATTCACCTATTTTTGGCAACTCTTGCATTCCCAAACCATTACAAAAACTAAGTTAACAAAATAGTTGATTGCATTGATTTAATACTCTACTATATTAAAGCTTAGCATTCACACAAATGCAGATGTTCATATTATAGAAGACTGCATTATATTAAACCCAAAATTGCTTTGCCTTATGTTAGCTTACAATTAAACCCATTCTTTTTGTTAGGAATTTGCAGGTCTATTTAAACCAATTTCACATAACCCAATAGGAGAAACAAGATGCTAAAACAAACTATAATGCAAAGATCAAATGAACAAGCAATAAGGAACACAAGATATACCCTGGGAAAACCCTTTGCAGAGAAAAACCTAGCCTCCAAAAGCATCCACGCTCAAATGTATTATTCAACAATATGAAATTACAATACAATCTATGAGCCTCCATGAATACCTCTGAACCCATCAAGCACCTCCAATGCAACCTCCATGTGTAAAAGCATGAATCCACACATCACATACCATGCTTCACAATATGCACTTACAGGAGAGAACTCAATACAATGACAGCCTCTCTCAAACCTCCAATCCACCTACAATGAAACAACCAACATTACCCAAACCACTAACTATGTGCTTGCTTTTATAGACTAAGCTCACACAAATACAACTTGTGGTATTGGATGAAACCATGTGCCCCAAAAAACCATGGTAACACAAAACCATTAACTTATAAAACTCACTTGACCCCACATTTGACTATTGGTACTAACTTTTCCCAATAAATCAAATAATAGAAATAATAATTAATTACTCTATGTGTCCCACACACATAAAATAACTAACCCAATGTTACAATATAACTTATACAAGTGGTAACCAAATTAAATAGTACAACATTATGCAAGGTGTACAACACCTATCCCAACATTCTCCCACTTGTTGTATACATTGCATAAGGGTCAATACATGAAATACATCATCATAGGTAAAACATGAAATCACATGAATCTCCAGAATGCTCTCGTGCTCCATCAAGATACCTGCAACAAAGCAAAGTGACCACCATCTCAAGCAATAATTCCTGTCATCCTCCAATGTACCACCTATGGAAGAAGAGGAACATGCCAAGGTGAAGATACACCAATCCAAAGAACACAAGCATCAAATCTAAGCGAAACCATAAGGCTCCAAGCTGCTGTCAAAGGTAAAAAACCCACATGACTAGAAATAGCACCCACAACATATGCTAATACTTCCAACCATCCATACCTCATAGGTATCAACAACATCAATAAACTTATTCTAACAACATATCCAACCTATAAATTGCAATCGTAAGATCCATGAATTAAACCTATCAATGAAGAACACATTCATCCAGGAACTCCCACTGCATGGGTAATGTCAAATCTGAAAATAGATCCAAGGCACACCAAGTCTATCAATCAACACTCAAACCAAGGTGTGGCTAATAAACAAGACAATGTAGTACCAAGAACAATCATAATGATCCACACATGCATGATAAATCACTGCATACTCTCTCACAACATGTCACCATAACTATCCCAAAGTCCAACCATATCAACATGATCCTCTAGGAAGTAGCCATAAGACAAAGAGAGAAAACTTGTAAATCATAATGTCCTTCTATAAACACCTCAAAGTGCTAAGATATGTCAAGTATGATCTCCTCTACAACCCCAAATGAAAAGCCTCAACAACACCCAACCATTCAATCTCATAAGATCAAATGAACATATCTATCATGTAATCAACATGGATGTAAGCCTCTCTAATCAAGGTAGACCAAACTCATAACCATTCCATAACCAGGAATAAGCCCAATCACATCTCCTAAACTCCTCATAATGAACATCATAAATCAAACCATATGAACAAGAAGATAACCATGCTAACATCCCTCAACTGAACCCTCCAGAACCAATAACTGTAGCTCAAGATCCATATCTATGAGAAGATGAAACATAAAGTAAAACACATCTAAAAGGATCGGCAATACCTCATAGATGAAAATCTGCTGAGTAGACCAAGAGTGGGGTATAAGAATGCTCCTCGAGGATACACCAAGTCACAATGACTCTCTCCAAGAACAATCTCCTCTAGGTCCATAATGAACTCACATCCATATCTAGGTGTAAGGCTCCTCGGTCTATCTACTGAAACCTTCAAAGAGTAACTGTCTCAACAAGTATCTCTAATCACAAGAGAACTCCAACCTCACCTCAGTCTCCAAGTATTCATGAGCACCTGTAACTGACCAATACATGCCAAACTCCAAATGCAACATAGCACCATCATGAAGCTGTAAAGCAAATGACCAAAGTACTCAATACCTAGAGAACAAACAAGACCACTATCAATGCTCCTACTACACATCTGCATAATCAAAAAGCTCATCATGATATCATGATCTAACCTTCTCCTCATAAGAAGATCACATGCAATAAAGTGTACAATGATGCATACATCCTGTCTCAAGAGAACTTGTATCATGCCAAAAATCTAATCTAGAATCAAGAGTAAACCATGACATAATATCAACATCTCTAAATCAAGGACAAACATGTCAAACTGACAAATCATAATCCAACATCTTAACCAAAGACTCAAAGAAGTCCTCCATGGTAAACCAAGATGTCAACATCTCTAATCATATGAAGATAATCATCTCTTGAAAACTGAATTGAAAGTGTCAAAGAACTCTCACAACCAAGAGCTCCTCCATGACACCAACATCCACTACAGAAGATCATCCATCATGTATGATGAATCCAACATGCTGCCAAAGCTCCCACTGAATTGTGATACCGAACTATCTATGACAACAAAATAACCATCTCCTAAATGAATATTATCCATGGCCCCAAACCAATCAAGGAATCCCATTGTAACATCAACAACTCCCAAAAGGTCTAGTGAACCAAAATCTCCAAACAAGAAGATAAAACCATCACTGTCAAAAGATAACATAGAATCATGTATCCAAGCTCTCCATGACATCATGATAAACATGCTACAAGTCCCAACAACCAACTAACCAGGCACTCTAATTATCCATCCTCTTATCCCAAAGCAACATACCAATGTGCAAATGACCACAAACAAGGCCAACTAATGAAGTTTGCATAAACACCAAATCAATCTAGTGGATAAAGACAGTCGACATCCGAGTCATCCCATTGTAGCCAAGGGGTAGCTAATCCACAAAACTACATAACTCGAAGATCCAAAACAAGTGTAATATGCAAACTCATCATCACACTAGTAAACTACAAAATGAGATATCAAAGATGATAACCTGTAGACTTCAAGACTCAAACAACAAATCAACTCTAGATTCGATTTCCCAATAATTCCACAAATGAATACCATAGTCAAGGAACTAACCAAGCATTTAGGAGATAAGAACAATCACCTAAAACAACACCACAACACCACCTGTAATCATGAATCGAACATCATAGCCCATACCTGTCAATTGCATACATGATCATGTCATGCTGATACAAAAGTGAACCTACATATCCATGACACCATAATCATCATCATCATTGTACCTGTACTCAACTCCCACTAAAATGAGACTCTAAGTCTCACATGAGTATCAACCATGTCCTCAAGAAGACAACCTGTACCTATCTCCATCAAATTCATAACTCTGAAAACACCTATAAACCTGTATCAGGGAGCACCAAATCTAAAAACCTGCTATACCATGCTAATGGTCTCATAGCAACATGCACTCCCACAAGTCTATGCCAACAAATCCATCCGAATGCACTTGTAAATGCACTCTGAATCTCAGGCTCCTACAAGTGATCAAACAACTACAACACACTCTCTGCACACCAAATTGAAAATCTACTTAATCCAAACTATAGTGCACTGCAAGAGCTCTCCATCGCCTATCTGAAATCCAAAATCTGATTTCGTATGCAAAAGTTATGAGCATAAAATTGAACCAGAGCAATGCGGGCTTCAAACACAACATTCTAACACAAACAGCCAAGTCTAATCATGAAACCTATACCACTGTGTAGTACTCGGAGAGAGCTTTCCGACGCCTATAAGAAGTCAAAAAATTGATACCGTATGTGAAAGTTGTGCCCTCCAGAAGAAAAGGCACTCCTAGGGCTAAAATTGGACCCCTGTACCCTGATGACGTGGCATGATGTCATTACTAATGTTATCACTACTGACTGGGCATGCTGATTGTGTGTGAGGTGGCATTGACATGGCATTTGAGCTGGAATCATTACTTTGACCAGCGGAATCCAAACGGGTTTAAATTTATTTAAGTTTTCACCGGACTCCACAATCCATATAAGGAGGTTTAAATTTTTATTAAATCCAAAATTAAAAACTTTTAAACAAAAGTTTAAAGGCTGTCATAATATTTTCTAAACCCCACTGCACCTTTTTTTAAAAAAAGTTTAATAATAAAAAGAGATTTTATATTTTCATCCCACCGCCATTTCTTAAAAGAAATTTTAATAAGATAATTTTGTTTAAAAAGGTTTCAAAGCCTAACTTTGGCCGATGGGGGGCATGTGTGGGGACCGGTGGGGGGAGTACGAGGGACCGGCAGGGGGCATGTGTGGTTACACCAGTGGTACCTGTCGGTACCCTACAACATTTGCAACACAGGGGGTACGGGGTACCGTCCCCCTCTGCAAAAAAAATTTTGTTTGATTTTTCTTTTCAAACTAAAGTGAAAACTAATAGTGTAGGAATAATAAATTTTTTCTTTTCTACAAAGTGTACCTCTACAATTGTACGGCTATACTGCCATACCTATGGGGGCTAAAATTTTTTGTCTTTTGCTCCTAGTGCCAAACTGGGTCAAATTTTATATGATTTTTCGTTTCTCAGGCCTCCTAGACTCAATGGCAAGGTCCATTTTGTCCCAGGAGGTCATTTGTAGAAGGTCCTCCTCAAAACCCTCATAAAGCCAAAACCTGAAAAAACCTCTTCAACCATGATTTTTCAATCACCCAATCTGCAACACGCACAGAAAATCACTAATACCCAGAACCCCCAATTTGCAATACAACTTGCACAAAACTTTGTAGTGTCCCAAATCCTTACATGCATTGCCATGACTTCCACTTTGCACCTGATCTACACACACAAGAGTTATACACATCTAGGGAGCTCACACCTCCCTCAACCATGAACATGGCTCTGATACCAACTATTAGGAATTTGCAGGTCTATTTAAACCAATTCCACATAACCCAATAGGAGAAACAAGATGCTGAAACAAACCATAATGTAAAGATCAAATAAAGAACAAGGAACACAAGATATACCCTAGGAAAACCCTTTGCAGGGAAACCCCCAGCCTCCAAAAGTATCCACACTCAAATGTATTATTCAGCAATATGAAATTACAATACAATCCATGAGCCTCCATGAATACCTCTGAACCCATCAAGCACCTCCAATGCAACCTCCATGTGTACAAGTATGAATCCACACATCACCTACCATGCTTCACAATATGCACTTATAGGAGAGAACTTAATACAATGACAGCCTCTCTCAAACCTCCAATCCACGTACAATGAAACAATCAACATTACCCAAACCACTAACTATGTGCTTGCTTTTATAGACTAAGCTCACACAAATACAACTTGTGGTATTGGATGAAACCATGTGCCCCAAAAAACCATGGTAACACAAAACCATTAACTTATAAAACTCACTTGACCCCACATTTGACTATTGGTACTAGCTTTTCCCAATAAATCAAATAATACAAATAATAATTAATTACTCTATGTGTCGCACACATAAAATAACTAACCCAATGTTACAATACAACTTATACAAGTGGTAACCAAATCAAATAGTACAACATTATGCAAGGTGTACAACACCTATCCCAACACTTTTTGACACTCTTCTCTTAATAAAGTAAGAGTAATAAGAATAAAAGGTAGAGAATTTGATCTTACTAGTATGCATGGTCGGTTTACATTCCGTGACTTCATTTTCATTGAATAAAAAGGTAAATATCTAATTTGAAAGGTGGGGTAGAGTTCACTATCATGTTCTTTTCTAGATGATAGGGTCCATAATGTCCAGGGTTATTCAAAGAAAGGCTTGGAACATAAATAAGTTTTTGTTATACCAATCCTCTAGGGAAAGCTACAATTC
Source organism: Cunninghamia lanceolata (assembly GCA_027924645.1). Lineage (NCBI taxonomy): Eukaryota > Viridiplantae > Streptophyta > Pinopsida > Cupressales > Cupressaceae > Cunninghamia > Cunninghamia lanceolata. The sequence continues at coordinate 12,224,422 of BSBN01000584.1, read as the reverse complement.
AAATGTCTGCTTTGAAAGTTGAAATAAATTAAATTAGACTTACAATTTTGATTTTCTTCCATTGCTTCAACAACATCATTGTTTTCTTCATCAGAAACCAATTCAAGATCAGCAACTTGCTGCCCATTGGTTGACTTGAATTGCATCCTCTGTTAGAAGAAGGGCATCTTTTATCTGTATTAATGTTGGTATTCATAAGCTGAAGAGCAATGATATTTTTCACACACCCTGTTCTTTGAAATATCTTAACCTTAAAATATGACTTGGATATGTACTTGAACACAATGAAATCTCCAATCTCCAACCCATGATGATTCACAAAATTTTCCCAACCCTGCATAAATTTTAGTTTATTTATGGTACCCCTTAATTGTACATCCCACTCCTGCCCACCTAGGGCTTGAAGGAGGCATGCCCATTAAACCAACTCATTTAACAACTTACTGGCTGCCCATCGGTTGACTTGAACTGCATACTCTGTTAGAAGAATGACATCTTTTATCTGTATCAATGTTGATATTCATAAGTTGAAGAGCATTGATATTTTTCACACACCCTGTTCTTTGAAATATCTTAACCTTAAAATATGACTTGGATATGTACTTGAACACATCGAAATCTCCAATCTCTAGCCCATGATGATTCACAAAATTTTCCCAACCCTACCTAAATTCTAGTTTATTTATGGTACCCCTTAATTGTACATCCCACTCCTGCCCACCTAGGCCTTGAAGGAGGCATGCCCATTAAACCAACTCATTCGACAACTTGTTGCACATTGGTTGACTTGAACTGTATACTCTGTTAGAAGAAGGGCATCTTTTATCTGTATCAATGTTGGTATTCATAAGTTGAAGAGCATTGATATTTTTGACACACCCTGTTCTTTGAAATATCTTAATCTTAAAATATGACTTGGATATGTACTTGAACACAATGAAATCTCCAATCTCCAGTCCATGATGATTCACAAAATTTTCCCAACCCTGCCTAAATTCTAGTTTATTTATGGTACCCCTTAATTGTACATCCCACTCCTGGCCACCTAGGCCTTGAAGAAGGAGGCATGCCCATTAAACCAACTCATTCGACAACTTGTTGCCCATCGGTTGACTTGAACTGCATACTCTGTTAGAAGAAGGGTATCTTTTATCTGTATCAATGTTGGTATTCATAAGCTGAAAAGCATTGATATTTTTCACACACCTTGTTCTTTGAAATATCTTAACCTTAAAATATGACTTGGATATGTACTTGAACACAACGAAATCTTCAATCTCCATCCCATGATGATTAACAAAATTTTCCCAACCTTGCCTAAATTCTATTTTATTTATGGTACCCCTTAATTGTACATCCCACTCCTGCCCACCTAGGCCTTGAAAAAGGAGGCACACCCATTAAACAAACTCATTCGACAACTTGTTGCCCATCAGTTGACTTGAACAGCATACTCTGTTAGAAGAAGGGCATCTTTTATCTGTGTTAATGTTGGTATTCATAAGTTGAAGAGCATTGATATTTTTCACACACCCTGTTCTTTGAAATATCTTAACCTTAAAATATGACTTGGATATGTACTTGAACATAATGAAATCTCCAATCTCTAGCCCATGATGATTCACAAAAATTTCCCAACCTTGCCTAAATTCTAGTTTATTTATGGTACCCCTTAATTGTACATTCCACTCCTACCCACCTGGGCCTTGAAGAAGGAGGTACACCCATTAAACCAACTCATTCGACAACTTGCTGCCCATCAGTTGACTTGAAATGCATACTCTGTTAGAAGAAGGGCATCTTTTATCTGTATCAATGTTGGTATTCATAAGCTGAAGAGCATTGATATTTTTCACGCACCTTATTCTTTGAAATATATTAACCTTAAAATATGACTTGGATATGTACTTGAACACAATGAAATCTCCAATCTCCAGCCCATGGTGATTCACAAAATTTTGCCAACCCTACCTAAATTCTAGTTTATTTATTGTAACCCTTAATTGTACATCCCACTCCTGCCCACCTGGGTGTTGAAGAAGGAGGCACGCCCATTACTCTAACTCATTCAACAACTTGCTGCCCATCGGTTGACTTGAACTACATACTCTGTTAGAAGAAGGGCATCTTTTATTTGTATCAATGTTGGTATTCATATGCCGAAGAGCATTGATGTTTTTCACACACCTTGTTATTTGAAATATCTTAATCTTAAATTATGACTTGGATATGTACTTGAACACAACAAAATCTCTAATCTCCAGCCCATGATGATTCACAAAATTTTCCCAACCCTTCCTAAATTCTAGTTTATTTATGGTACCCCTTAATTATACATCCCTAAACCCTAAACCCTAATCCCTTAACCCTAAACCCTAATCCCTCATCCCTAAACCATAAACCCTAATATCTAATTATAATTTATGGTACCCTAATCCCTAAACCCTAAACCCTTATCCCTAACCTATAAACCCTATCCCTAAATCCTCAACCCTCAACACTTAAACCTTAAATCCTAAACCCTATCCCTAAACCCTCAACCCTCAAAACTATACCTTAAACCCTAATCCCTCAACCCTAAACTTTCAACCCTAAACCCTATCCCTAATCCCTCTACCCTCAACACTCTACCTTAACCCTAATCCCTCGACCCTCAACGCTATCCCTAAAGCCTCAACCCTAAACCCTAACCCCTCAACGTCCTAAACTCTAATCCCTTATCCCTAAACTCTAAATCCTATCCCTAAACCCTCAACCCTCAACCTTAAACCTTAATCACTCAATCCTTATCCACCCCTTTCCTCCCCTATCTGGCTCACCCCCATCTCGACCCTCCTCTACCCTCGACACTATGCATACATACATATAGACATACATACATACATACATACATACATACATGATTAATAATCTTGAACATAAAAAAATTCAAGGGGGACATGATGTGAGCATGTTATAACGCGCTCGCGTTATGTCAAACATGACAAACAGTGCACAAACTTTTGCGGAAAAGGAAAAATGTAAAGTAAAACATAACGTGAGCATGTTATAATGCAAGCGTGTTATAACATGCTCGTGTTATAACATGCTCGTGTTATAATGTGCTCGTGTTATGTTTTGATTTGGGAATCCCAAGCCTTGGGCTTGGGATTTGCTTTGGATTTCTAACCCAAAGGCTTGGAGTGCCTTCCCAATATCCAGAGACGTGTTTTTCCATATTCTACAAGATTTCACATAATTTCGTTCATGCTAACCCTCAAATTTACATGTGTTTCAAGGTTGAACAAATCAAACACCTGGGTAGTGTTAGGCTTTCTCTTAGCTATTTGATGATGTGATTTATTTTACATTTTGACAATGTTAAGCCTTTCATCTTTAATTTCTTTTGTTTGTGTGTCTGTTTTTGGGCAAAAACCATTGTTTGGTCTTTTTTTCATTGTAAATTAACTATTCATTAAAATTTCAAAAAAATTACATATTTAGAAACTAGACTCCATTCTACACATATTAAAAAAAGAAAAAAATATTTTTTAGTTAGTTTTCAAAATTTATAGGGGTAGCACGACCACAATTCTATTTTTTAGGATGTGTCTACTTTGAAAATTAGTAAAAAATCAAATATCCATCAAAAAATTATCAGAAAAATTAGGCATAAACTACATGCTGTTAGCTAATTTCTCACTGAAGCAATTTTAAAAATACTAAAAAAAAGTTGACCTTTTGAGGGAGCCACAAAACATGCTATGTTATGTTTTTTTGACAGAAAGAACACCAATTTCTGTGGCTCCCTCTTTTGAACCCCTTAATTTATATTATTTAAAAAAAAAAATAGTAGTTTACAAAGTAGACTCAGAGTATTACGAACATTGTTTTGGTTGCATCTCCAAATTTTGAGTGTAACTATGCTCAATTTCTCATCCAAGGCCAGCATTTCCTGAATTTAGTAAAAAAGTGGCCACTTAAGACCCCTTTTTGGCCCCCCATCTTTTTACACTTGCCCAAATGAAACCCTGAATCTCTTGGAAGTAGAAAGAACAAAAAGAGAAGAAGATCTAAATTCAATTGTGAAGAACAAATCAAAAGATTGTGTCAAACTTGAAAAATAAATTGTAAGTCTACAAGCAAATTTGGAAAAGGCCAAGAGCTTTGAAGAAAGGTTTAATATAAGCTCTTCAAAACTTGAGGAGTTGCTAGTCAGTCAAAAGCATCCTGATGACAAGCAAGGCTTGGGATTTGAAAAGGGGAAAGCTCAAATTCAGGACAAGTCAGATCTGAAAAAGGAAAAGGCAGAAACCATCCAATCAGGAATCAAAGAAGAGGACCCAAAAGACCTTCGGTCAGGCAACCAAATGCTCAAAGGTACCCAACTTTCAATGGTTGTTGTTTCAAATGCAATAAGTATGGTCATAGGGCTACTCAATGTAGGAGTAGGACAAATCAATATGTTCCATCCTTCTTTGGAAAATGTTTCAATTGCAACAAAGTTGGTCATAAAGTCAATGAGTGCAGAAGTGTGCCAAGAAATAACCCAAGTAATCCAAGAAACATCCAATTCTTCAATGGAAAATGCTTTGCATGCAATAAATATGGGCATATGGCTAACCAATTCAGATCAAGACCAATCTATAATAATAGAAGGAATCAAGGGTAGAGAAATGTTGTCTATTTCTGTTGCAACAAATCTAGACACTTTACAAAATCTTGTAGAAGAAAAAACACAAGAAGAAACTATCCTACAAAAGAGGGTAAAACAGAGCAGAGGAATGAGAAGGGAAAAGAAAAGGTTGATCCGACTGAAATTGAGAAAGAAATGGACAATATTTGGATTGATAAGGAAGTAATTTTAATTAAGGATAGATCCGCATCAACATCTGATGCGAATATTCTCTCCGAAGAATAAAATAAGAGCTCTGGCTCAGGGGGAGCAGTGTTGAAGATCCAAACTCCCTAGCCAAATAATTGGTACTGGAATCCAGCATGGAGATATGTGGTCAAATCCGACAAGAAAAATCCTTTAGAAGAAAATCTGGAAGAAATTGAGTTAGTGTGGTACATTGTGGAATAGTTTTGAGCATCTATGTCTAGCAGAAGAAAAGTTAGACAACTTTTTGAAACAAGCATTAATGACAATTAGGTCAAGTTATGCGGAGGATAAAAGGAAATATGTTGAGCCTTAAAGTCACTTTGCACTCGAAGCTATCAAGTATTCAGAGAGATTGAAGAAGAATCTATGTATCCATGACTAAGGTTTTAAACAATTGAAGAAAATTGAAAACCCTAACACAAGCAAAACAAGGTACTCTCATTAAAACCCTTCTTTTGAGATTTTGATCAAATTCTGAAATGGCAACTCCACAAGTTATAGAAATTATTGAGCGTCCATGACCAAAGTTCAAGAAACACCTATTTAAATCAGTGGAAGTCGATGAGACGGGTACATTTTTAGCAATTCCACACGAAGTCTTGCATGTAGAGGATATTAGGGCTTATATTCATGTCACCCTAGAGGAACATCAAAAAGGAAATCTCACTGATTTATTTCTGAATCACTTGAGTGACAAGGGTTGTGTGTTGAAGCATGAATACAAGATATTGGAAACAAATAACTTCATCTAGTACATTAATTTGCAAACATTCACTGAGGACAAATGAGTCTGGTATGTTTTAAGCAGAGTCCATGATGAATTCATATGGCGTGAGAGACACTTTATGATTACAAGAGAAGCTATAAGAATAGTTATTGGTTTGTGCTCCATCAGATCATTACTGTTATTGAAAGTCATGAAGAATGATAAGGTTATGGAGACCACTGGAGAAAAGTTTTATAAGAGGGCACTTACAATCAATGATATTGAAGACAATGTAGTAAAATTTGCATCTATGGTTATTGGATATAATGTTTATTTCTCAAATAGGGAAAACTCAATCTCCAGTACTGCAATCTACACAACATTTTAGATGGTGAAAGAAGATGCAGAGTATGATTTGTGTGAAATGCTTTGACAACAACTGTGGAGAATCTGAGGAAGACTAAAGAGAAAAAATATCCATTCAAGTATGGTACGCTAATTGTTTGCCTATTCTTTTACTTCATACAAGAGTTGTCAGGTATGAAAAATCTCATCTGGACAAGTGATAAAGCTATTGTAATACAAATTAGAGATCATATATTTAACATAGGTGATATAAATGCTCAGAACACAGCCCTATGGGGCTTTTTAAAAAAATTCCAAAGGACAATGCAAGCCAGAGAAAGAATTCTTGAAGCATTAGTCAAAAAATATAAAGATAATATCTACTTTATTTTTACAAAAGATCAGTGTTTTATGGAGGTTGTTGAGCCTAGAACTATTTAGGTGATGCCCATGGAGTATGAGGTAGATGGATGAATATTAGATGCTTACGCTCAACATGTACTAAGTAAACCCAACGATCCCAAAGAAGAAGGATTTGGGACATATGAGGAATTGTATGCTAAAATTCATGTTGAGATAAGAAAACCTAAAATCTCTAGGAAAATGAGGAAAGTGGCAGAAGAAATTGCCATAAAACATGGAGTCACAAAAGAAGAAGTGGCAAAGGTGTTGGGTGAATATTTTGTCGTTAACTCACTAACAGTAAAATGGGTATATCAGCCATAGCTATGATGAGACAAAGTCTCTCCTCTCAGCAAGGGGAGGTTCCCTCTAGTTACTTGACTATTACAAACAAATAACTTATGAAACTTATGTACACTAAAAACTATATTTGTGGTGGTTCCATTTCATCTCATTCTCTTTTTTTAGAATAGATGTTTATACTTCAAGATGATGATTTCAATGAAAGTAATATTAAAGAACTTATAAACTATCACAAAACCACAGAAACACAAAGTTTTCTATTGCTTCACTTACTAATTACAAATAGAACTATTTGAAGTTGAATGCAGCCCAAAGTCTTCACTCTTCTCCAAGGTGATAAAAGTAGATTGAATATAACAACTTGTAGCACAAAGTCTTCAAGCTATTTTATTCTCACAAACATAAACACAATCCTCACAAATGATTTGATAACACAAATTCTATCACAATCAAATTAAGAACGCTCTTTAATCACTTGAAACAATCTCCACACTTTAATTATTACCAAAGAAGATTATGATAGTAAGACATAAGAACAATGCTATCATAACACAAATAATTCCAAGACAAAGATTGGAATTGAACTTGCTTTCTTGTATTGATAAATATTTGATAATTGATTCTCACAAAGAAGCACAAAGTCTTGATTTACTTTTCAATTCACCAGAGTTTTCTTGCAATAGACAAAAAGATAATATTTACAAAAGAGGCCATCTTTATTTATAGGGAGGAACCTGAAGCAAAAATAGGAAATTTACAACTACTTTGACTTATTCAACAAAAGAGTCCTATTTGAATTGGGACTTCTCTTGTCTCACATGTAATTACATTTTGGAAAATTACATGTGAAAATGTCCAAAACAAAATTCAAATTACATATCATTTACAAGAAAAATAAACTAAGGCACTAGCTTCCTCTGTCATTCTTCTTCAGAAAGTTCTGGTACATAGCTTGGATGGCTACCATCTCACATGCATATGGTTTTTCTGTGTTCTCTGAGATGGTGCGGGCCCAGAGAATTGAGTCTTGATTTGCTTTTCAATTCGCCAGAGTTTTCTTGCAATAGATAAAAAGATAATATTTACAAAAGAGGCCCTCTTTATTTATAGGGAGGAGCTTGAAGCAAAAATAGGAAATTTACAACTACTTTGACTTATTCAACAAAAGAGTCCTATTTGACTTGGGACTTCTCTTGTCTCACATGTAATTACATTTTGGAAAATTACATGTGAAAATGTCCAAAACAAAATTCAAATTACATATCATATACAAGAAAAATAAACTAAGGCACTAGCTTCCTCTGTCATTCTTCTTCAGAAAGTTCTGGTACATAGCTTGGATAGCTGCCATCTCGCATGCATCTGGTTTTGCTGTGTTCTCTGAGATCGTGCAGACCCAGAGAATTGAGTCTTTTACCGCGTTTATTGCCTTTTCATGCTTGTCCAGATTATCTTTCAGGTTCTCTAGAGTCGAATGCTAGTCATATAGATTATCCATTGAAAGCACTAAGGGTGCCTCCTCTTTGAATTTTCTTTGGACCATCTCTTCAAAGGAACTTACCATTTCCTTTGCTGAGAGAAACTTGTGATCTTCCCCTATCAGGGTGCATGGAAGTTCTTCTAGCCGGTGTAGAAGTGTGACATCACTATCTTCACTGGCTTCTCGTGCTTTACACAGATCTTCAAGTAGACGTTTTATTGTGTGGATGCGATGACCTAGAGTCTCTTTGGTCTTAAGATATGATTCCCTATTTGTAATGACCCCAATGGTGATCAAATTCTTTATCTTAATCTTTTTCATATCTATCCACTCTTCTAGGCTCTCTTCTTAATCTTGCAACTCTTGTGAAAGTAAATCTACCAAGTTTTCCAGCTTAGCTTTAGCTTTGTCCATCTTCTCTTTTCTTTCCGCAGTGGTTTTTAGTAGGATTCACCCTTGAGCTAATAGGCGTTCCACTATATCTCCTACCACCCTTCCCCTAGCTTGTGCTTTTTCAACCTTCTGAATCAGGGGATCTTCTACCATCACTGCCATGGGTTCTACCATTTCTGATGACTTTACTATCTTTTGAAGGACAACAACAAGTTGTTATGCTTTAGCTTTGTACTATTCCTCCTCTTTCTTGACCTCATCATACTTTTGAAGTAAAGTGCTTGCAATAGTTTGAAAATCTACCTTTATGCCCTCATGAGTTCACTTGCCCAACTCAACCCTTGAAATGACATAATCACTCATGTCAAAAGTGTCAATGGTGGCATCTTCAGGTAGTTTAGCAATTTCGGCATATTTGATTCCTTTCTCATTGACCAGCCTAGCATCAATCTTAGGCTTCTTCTTCTGAGTCTTTGCTTTTACAGGTAACAGCTTTTCAATATTGATATGATCAGGTGAGATAGCTTGCTTCTTCCTCTTTGGAGTATATGCAGATAACCATGGGGGAAGCACATAAGCGCCAACAACTAGAGATGAATCTACTACCTATTTGGCTAGCTCCATGTTCATACCTGTGATAGTCACAATAGGACTGGTGTTGGTAAAAACCACACCTATATCAACAACCTTTCCTGAAGCATCCAAAAGATTATCTAAAATAGATTGTTCACTGATGTCAAAAGATGGAGAAGATAAACTTGGAATGGAAGCAGAAGAATAAAAAATGGTCCCAAAACTAGTTTTCACAAAAGTAGGGGTATTATCAGAAGAAACAACAAAAATTGGTGAAAGAGGAACATTTGAAACCACTAGGAAACTACTAGAAACCATAATATGATGAGGAGGTGAAGAAACTTGTGTCCTAGTGGGAAGATCTTTCACAGGAGATTGAGGCAGATCATTAAGTTGTTCTGCTTCTGTATCTTCCTCTTTGCCTTGTTCAGTTTCCTCTTCTTTATCAGATTCATCAAATACTTTTGTTTGTTGGGCATCCTTAGGACTCTAAATATTTTTCTCTTCAGCCTCAACATCCTCAATTTCCATTTGATCAACATTAGTATCTTCAACAATTGACTCAGTGATGTTAGAAGTTTCTTCAGTTTCCTTCTTCTTCCCTCCTTTGGATACAAACTTGATCTTTGGTTTGCGTATCTTAGAAGAAGAAGGGGCGTCACTCTTGTTTTTAGTTCTATTCTCAACCTTCTTGCATGTCTGCTCCTATTTCTATGCCTCTGACCTTGTGAGGAACTCTTTCAATTTAATCCGTTTACTTTCCAACCACACATTGGTGTTAGCCAGTATTAGTTGAAACCTTTTCCTAATGGATGTTTCTTCTTTGATTAACCATTTCACCTCTGGAAGAGGTGAAGCCTCAACATTTTCTATGTTGTATTTGGGATCTAGAACATTCCTGTCATCCTCCATTCCATCTGGAATATCAGCAAGGCCTAGTTCTTCAATTTGACTTAGGTGAAGTCTGCAAAGTCTAGCTTTCTGATCTCATTCTGTGTCTTGAGATCAGCCCATATGTCTTCAACCATTGGTACATGGAAGGTTGACTTCCTTTTGATCTCATCCTGAACTCTTCTGAAGTCAAAATGGTCTCTTTTCTTGTAAGTCTTCATAGTGACCAGTTGTAATTCAGAATCAATTATTTTTTCTTTATTAGCTGATTGAACTGAATACCTCCCAATTTCAATGGGGAACTTTATGCTTGACTTATTTAGTTTGATCTATTTATTGTGCACTACAATCAGCTATCTGCATAGCTCTATGAGAACAATACGGTCACTAGGATACCATGGAAGCATATAAGGGTAACCAGGATAATACCCTACTCGAAGATATGTGAAAGTGGGAAATTGCAGGAACAAGCAACCAAAAGAATTTACAACGTGCCAAGCTTCATCAGAGACCCTTTTCTAAACAAGTTCACTATCCCATGATAAGCACATGAACATGGAAAAGAATGCATCAATGACCCTTCAGAAATGATGAATTGATCCCTTCAAAGTGATTTGAGGGTAATATTCATATACTGGGATCAACCTCCTGTCTCCTACTTGAGTTAAACCTAGAAAGTTTCTCATGCTTGCAGCAACATAGACAAGATAAGAGGTCATATAGAATTTGAATGCGGTATTGACCTTTACCAGTTGCTCGTGCAATGCATTGCTGATCTGTTCTCCCCGGAATATTCTCTGAGTACCTCGTAGAATCACCTTGATGTAAGTGTGCATCCAGTCTTGGAATTTGGAAGCAGAAGGGAGTCCTTTGATGCGACTCAAGAGAGTAATCAAATCACAAACTTCTTCTACAAAGTCACTCCTGTGAAGATCTTTTGGCCATCTGGTCAAATTACTTCTAGGGATTTTCAACCACTTGTTTTTTATGTACCTTCTAGCAACTTCCACATCCTTATCATAATCCTGTTGCCCTTGAGCAAAGTCAATCTGTCCAATATTTTCAATGGGTGGACACATGAAGATTTTGTCGAGGAATTCTGCATCCAATCTCATGATTACATTCCCCTAAGAATCCATCACAACTCTAGTGTCTCTCCTGTAGTAGCTGGCTACGTAAAGAACAAACTCAGGATTGTGTGCAGAAACTAAAAATGATGCAACCAAATGAATATCATTGTTAATGATTTTCTGCATAGGTTTAGAAGGATTTGTCTGTTTTGTCCTATCTACAAATTTTGCCATGTCCACATGCCCAATTTCCGTGTCTCTAATTTCATCAATATTTGACTGCACTACTATCACTAGAAAGACACCTTGGTACTTGTACTTCATGATTTTGGCCTTTGACGGAGATGGTTCTGACATGAGCTCTTGAAGAGAACTTTGAAATTGATATTTTCCACGAGCACTGGTTGAGAACTGCAAAAGGCCATGATCTCGCAGTTAGGGAAAAAATGGATAAACTAGGATAACTGCGATTCTATGATCATGGATAGGGAAGCATGCGTTGAAGGGCTTGAGTGCACGTAAATTGAGACAAGGGCTAAAGCAGGTTAATAGTTCTGAAAGGTTAATTTTCCTAGTGTTAGGAAAAATTTAGAAAAACATGCATGGGCGGTCAAAATGACCACTCCTGCATGAGGGAATATTTGCATGTGTAAAAGTGGGTGTTTTCACCACTTGTGCATGTGTTTGGGAAGAGTTTTTCAATTATCATGTACAGTTGGCAAAAAATGCCGCTATTGCAAGTTGGGGAAGTTATAAGTGCTCGAGCAGGTGTTTTAACCGACCCTACAAGCTAGCATAGGTTGCAAGATTTTTGTATAAGGGCGGCGAATTTCACTGCCCATACACTTACATTTCAATATGCTCAAATGCATAAGTGGCAATTAATGTCGATAACGCTTTTAACTTGTTCACAACATAAAATATGTTAAAGTGGCTAATATAGCCAATTATGGCAATACACAAGCAAGGGCTATGAACCGTGAGTTGGTTTTGATGCTCGATTAGCAAAAACCAATAACAACACAGGTTGGTATGAAAGTTAGGGCATATAGATCGATCAGAGATTTTTGACAACACAGTTAACACGTGTTTTTTTTAATAAAAAAATGAAACAAGACCAAGACAAAGATGACCACAACAAATAGGAACACAACATCTTACAAAAGTTTCTTAACGATTTCAAACTAAATAAAGATAACAATAACAAAAACCCTAACAAGTGAAAGCATTGGAACAGACTTACCTATCGAGTTTGAAAACCTAAGCTCGATGACGATGAATGTTCTAGAACGATGCAGTAGGATGATGCGGGGAGAGTCCAACACTTGACTAGGAAGTATTAGGAAAAGAAATGACAAAAGAAACCAAAACAAAACATATTAAAAAGCTTTTAAATAAACCCTTAACACCTCGCACGAATAGCCATTAATGCCACTCAAAGTTCAAGATCTCGAAGATCTTGCTCAGGTGGCGATTTTGGCTGACCTTACACGAGTCTTCACAAAAATGCAAAGGTGGTTAAAATTACCGACTTTGCATGTGCAAATTAAACTTTCAATGAGAACATGTCATGGCGGTAAAAAATGCTGCTCGGACATGTTGGAAGAGAAAAACTATGTAAAAGCGGCAGAAATCACCGACACTACACATAAACAAAAAGACATGCGAAAGTGGCAAATTTAGCCGACTTTACATATCAAGACTCAAAATTTCACTAACACCCTAAAAATAACCAAAATTGATATTTTAGTCAGTTTACGACTGAATCAATTTATGAAAACATCGAGGAATCGATTCCACGGAATGTTGTAAATTAGTTTAGGATGTCAAACGACTTCACACGGGACCAAGAGAATCTTGTCTTGATTTTTGAACTTAGAGTGTAGATTACGAAATTGACAAGTTTCGTAGGGGTTGTCTACAAAAATGAGCATAGCTGATTTTGAGAACAACAGCTGGCTCTAACTGGGGAACTTCCTTTGATCAAACTTTGAAACAATTGAAGGGAGGAGAATCCAATCTCTAAGTGCCTTCATCCATCCCATTGGGTTATAGAGTCAAGCTACAAAAAGAAAAAGACACAAAAGACTAAAAAAAAACACAAAAATAAAAATACAAAACTGTACAAATGTACAAATGAACTTATCTGATACTTCAAGGATTGAAGTGCTTCAGATGTTGCCCATTGTGAGGTAGCAAGAATGGTGTCCCATTCTGATATTCCAACAAGAAGCTATTTTCTCCACAAACTGATGAATGGTGAATGGACCTCTCCATAAGGAATCAAATTTCCCATGCATTCCCTTTGGTTCTCTCCTCTTGTCCCACAACAAGACTTGATCTCCAATTTGAAACTCACGAGTCCTTATTTTCTTGTCAAAGAGTTTCTTTGCTTGACTTTGATACTCAGCGATATGATCCACTACCATAGTCCATTGTTCCTCAAGTTTAGTCAGGTACATAATCCGTTTGTCAATAGAACTATCAAAAGTTCTATCTTCCAATGCCTTTACCAACTTCAGTGCTGGCAATTCCAAGGTAATTGGTATCTCCGCATTCAGACCATATAGAAGCTGAAATGGTGGCATGCCTATTGCCCTTTTAGGGGTAATCCTATCTGCCCATAAAGCATCAAACAATGCTTTATGCCAAATTATCTAATTCTCATCTACTAGTTTCCTGATAATAGTAACTAGATTCTTATTACTTGATTCTGCTTGACCATTCCCTTGCAGATAATAGTATGAAGAGTGGGAAAGAATGATCCCATGCTTGTAACAAAAGTCACTAATCTCATGGGAAGAAAAACAAGTAGCATTGTCTACTACAATCTTGTTTGGAACTCTAAACCTGGAAATAATATTTTCCTTAAGGAAACTACATACCACTTCAGAAGTAGCATGTTTGACTGGGATGACTTCCACCCACTTGGTAAAATAGTTTGTTGCGATGAGAACATAGTTGTGTCCCACACTTGATGGTGGGTTCACAGCGCCAATGAAGTCGATGCCCCATTGTTGAAAAGGTTCTTCAATCACCATTGGTTTGAGAGGTAATGTGGCCAACTTCAGTTTCCCAACAAACTATTGACACAACTCACACCTATGCACCCAATTGTATGCATCTTGGAATAGTGTGGGCCAGTAGTATCTATCTCTTAGAATCTTGTGAGCTGTCACAAGTGTAGAAAAATGTCCTCCACAAGCTAGATTCTGGAAAGACTCCAGAAGTCTACTTTGTTGTGCTTTATCCACGCAACAGAGAAATACTCCATCAAGGCTTCTCTTGTACAAACCATTGTCCCATAGGACATAGTTAGCTGCCTTCAACTTAATCATTCTTTTCTCCTTATAAGACAAATGGGAAGGACACTCACCATAGGTAAGAAAATGAGCAATATTCAAATACCACTCATCAGTAGTAGTGACAAAAAGAACAGTTGGTGCATCTTCGACTTCTTCTTCTTTGTCCCTTGTCTCTTTTGGCACATTATCAGTGATCAATTGACACAAACCTTTTCCATGCACAAGCTTAGTAGGTTTGATATCAAGATCAAACTCTTGGATCTTAGCAATCCAATTGCCTCTTTTTGTTCTGAACTCCTGTTGAGTTAGGATAGACTTTACTGTTGTATTAGGTACCAAAACAACAGTATGTAAATTCAGAATATAGAACCTGAAATGCTTCACCACTTTGACCATGGCATAAGCATGCTTCTCCATATTTGGATACTTTAATTCATGAGCTTTGAGAGGACAACTCATAAATGATATGGGGGATTCCACACCTTCTTCATTCTGCTAAACCAGAATAGCTGAAAGCATATGTTCTGAAGCGTAGCTGTAAACTACAAAATCTTTGGTATAGTCAGGACAAACAAGGACTGTAGCATGAGTAACGGCCCTCTTGATATCCTCAAATGCCAATTTACCTTCCACAGTCCAATAGAAAGTAGCCTTACCCTTCATCATGTTGACGATGTGATGGGTTTTCTCTGCAAACTCAGGAATGAACCTTCGTAGAAAATTCACCTTTCTGAAGAAAGAATGAACTATAGTCTTACTAGCAGGCAGAGTAAGACTTTGAATAGATTTGACTCTTTCAGAGTCAATTTTAGTGCCTTCTCAGGATACAATGTGTCCGAGAAGTTTACCTTCTATAACCCCAAAAACTAACTTCTTAGGGTTGAGAGAGATACCATTTTGCCAACATCATTCCAGCACTTGTCGTAAATGGTGCGCATGATCATGACGGTGTTTGGAGAAAATAGTCAAGTCATCAAGGTACACCACAATGAACTTCCCCATCTCATTTCTGAAGGCAAGGTCCATTGCTCTCTGGAACATGGCACCAGCATTGATCAGACCAAAAGGCATTCTGTGATATGCAAATGTGCCCCATGGTGTAGTGAAAGAAGTTTTGAACTGATCTGCTTCATTGACCTCCACTTGATTATACCCTGAAAAACCATCTAGCATAGACAACATTTCTAAACCAGTTACTGTTTGCAATACTTGATCCATGATGGGCAAGGGGTAGTTATCTTTTAGGGAAGACTGGTTGAGATTCCTGAAATCAACATAGATACGGATTTCTCCATTCTTCATCCTTATGGGAACTATGTTCGCAATCCAGGTGGAATGATGAATTGGAAAAATTATCCTTGCATTCAACATCTTCTAAATCTCAGAAAGGATCGTACTTGACATTTTAGGGTTGTATTGCCTTTGCTTCTGCTTGTGAGGTAACGATTTGGCTTTGAGGAGAATTTCATGTTGAATCTCCTTAGGCCTGAAAGACTTCAAATCATCATAGGAGTACGCCAAAACATCAATGTAATGGCAAAGGAGTGTAATGCATTTGAACTTTTCATTGGCAGTGCAACATTTCCCAATATTGACCATTTTGGGATCTGCCTCCGAACTCAAATTTACCTGCTCAAATTCCATAGAGGAACTTGAATCCTGTTGTTGTTGCTACTTGATATACCTGTCATGCTTATCAAATAACTTCTCAAGGGAAACCAAACCTTTTGGAATCTTATTCCCTTTCAATTGAAGAAACTCTTCACCAGTTTGTGAATCTATCTCAGAAACATATTCCTGTGGTGGAGATTCACTGCCTTCAAAATAGAGTTCGTCAAAGCTATCCATCTTTTCCAAGAAAGTAATGATTTGGTTATCACCATTGAACACCTGCCAAGCATTATCAGGTACACTTGGTCAGAAGACCAGCTTAATAGTGTACTTGTTTCCTTTGAAATCTTTATGAGGAACCATGAGAGTAGCAGAAACAACCAATGAATCTGCACGATCATTAAACTCCCTTGGTACCGCATAAATATTGAAAGCATCAAAACCTTCAATGCAATCCCATACACGATTGCGATAGTGTCTCAATCTTTCATTTTTGGTTTGGTACAAATTTCTCATTTGTCAAACCACTAATTCAGCATCTCCTGGAGCATGAAGAATTTTAACACCCCTAGCATGAGTAGCTTCTAATCTGAGCAACAATGACTCATATTCGGCAGTGTTGTTGGTGTTGTCAAATTGTAACTTGTATGAAAAAGGGAAGATATCACCTTGTGGGGATATCAAAACAACTCCAACTGCAGAACCAGTAGAAGAACAACTGCCATCAAATTCTAAAATCTAGACTTCATTAGAATTTGATTTTTTGGAATTCCTTTGATCAAAAGATTCCTCTTCATCAGTGAGGGAAGAATCTGGCATTACTATACCTTCACCTGAACTTTCATCTAAAAACTCACTTGATTCTCCATCTGAAATGTCTCAGCTATCACCTGATGTACTCTCATCTAATGAACTAGAAACATCTTCAGTGGACAGGAAATAATTACCCATTCCTGAGGACTCAAACAAAATTTGATCTTTGGGATTGGCCGTTTGGGTAACAATATATTTTGCCTCCTTCTCAGGAAGCAACTTTTGCATGACACCTTTAACATGTATCCTTGCTTCAAATAGATCCATGTTCAACTCCCCACCTACATCCTTACAAAAATTATGCCCAAGCATAATGCTGTAAGAAGCTAGAACATTAGCTACTAGGACTATCATTTTAATCCTCTTGTCTGGAAAAGCTGTAAATGCAAATTGGGCGTCTTTGATTTGACCCAAAAGTGGAACTTGCTTATTTTCCATAGAGAAACACCTCCCAAAAGTTTTAGTTAAGGTGAGGCCAAGGGCGTCTGCTACTTTGGCATGCATAATATTATCAGAAGCTCTAGAATCTATCACTCAATTGCTCAATTTATGACCATTTACTAATAGGGAAACATAGAAAGGTTCAATTTTTCCAGAGGCTTCAAGGGGAGTAGTGACAAGATTATTTTGGGTGGGTTTGCTTTTTGGGGAGTCATGAGAAACTTTTGGAAAATTTTGTCCTATAGGGATGGTCTTGTTTTTGACGTATTTAGCTAATCTATCAAATTGTTTAGGATTAGCTTGTAAATAGTCAACTTCAGACATTTGGATCTTAGTCTTCCTAGCATGATCTATTATATCAAATTGCTGAAATGAACTAGAAACAGAGGAAGAAGATCCATCATTCTTATTTTTGGTAGAGATAGCACTAGTTTGAGGGGTGGAAGTAGAAGATACAGGGTCGTTAGAGGCACTTACTTGCTTATTGCCCACTAGGTCCTTTGATTGGAAAGGCAACGGATTCCCCTATTTAGCAATTGAAACCACTGGTTGAGATTCTTCTCTCATCTTTCCTTTATCAGCTTGTAGAGTTGACTGATTTTGGGACCTAGTAAAGATAGCATATGCTCCTTCACACACCTCTCCTCCCTTTTCAGCTTCGTCTTGGTAATTCAAAAAGCTGATGGTAGAGTCACCAACTAATTCTTCTTCTCCTTCTGCGAAGAGATTAGCATCATTCTCATGGTCCAACTTAGGTTGGAAAGAAAGTCTATTTTCAGCTTCATAATAGCCAACTGCTGAGTTGACCGACGCTGCTTCAATGGCAAGTTTCCCCTGTGTAGGAGGAAGACGATTGTGTTGTCCTTAATTTCTAGCAGCATTGCCTTGATATGAATTATTGGGAAATGTCCTCCTTGGTATATCCCGATAAGAAGGAGGGGCAGACATACCTTGGGACATTTGTCTTTTCAAAGCTAGCAATTCATTTGCTAACTTTTGCACCATAGGGTCCGTGGTGCTTATGGAAGAATTCTCAGTAGAAGAGGAACTTTTATTTCTATTAGAATCTCTTCTTATCTTACCTGCAAGGATAAGATCATCTTCAACTTCAGTAGCCAATATCTAAGCTGTAGGAAGATCTGCAAAACCAGCCTGCCTTAATAGAAAACTCACTTCAGGAAGTTGAGTATTAATAAAGAAACACTTAAGATTCTCCATTGTCGGCTAAGCATTTGCAAGAATCCTATTTCTCAACTTATTGAACTTAGCGATGAAGTCTCGCATAGGTTCATGAGGCTCTTTCTTCATTTGTGTAAGCTGAGCCAATAAGGCGTGTGCATCTTCTGCAGGTTTGAACTGAGCTTCAAACTTGGTTTTGAGAGTGTTCCAGTTAGTTATAGTCTAAGCTTGAAAATGATAAAACCAATCTGCAGTAGCACCTTGCAGTGTTTCCACAAAAAGCCTTACTACTACATCTTCATGCTCAACACCTATCACACCACAAGCTATGCAGAAAGTTGCAATGTGTTCATCAGGGTGAACTTTCCTGTCACCATAAAATTTGGGAAAATTCTTTCTTGAACTATGAGGAAGTTCATGCAATGGTGGGGTTAAATTTAGAGGACCAAAAGTGTTACCCCAAGGGCCTTGGGCTGCCATGATGCACTGATTAAAAGGTGGGATAACAAACCTTTATGGAGTATGAACAGATAAAACTCTGCTAGCACTAGAACTAGAAGCTTCACCTAGTATTAGAGACCTAGTGTTGGTAGGAGGAAAACTCTTGGTTCACTGAAGACAAGGTCGTAGAGGCAAAAGACCAAAATTATTTTGCTACATCAATTCAAATACAAGATCAATAATACATTGAGCTCTTTTGCTTCTTGTATACCATGAATCTGCCAGAATGTAGTATACTCAATTTTTTTTTTGCAACAAATGGAAATGAACTAAAAATGCTTCAACTCATAGCATCAGGCTTCAAGTTGCATGTTCCTTCCCCAGTAGAGTTGCCAAAACACTGTTGGGTGAATATTTTGTCATTAACTCACTAACGGCAAAATGGGTATATCAGCCACAGCTATGATGAGACAAAGTCTCTCCTCTTAGCAAGGGGAGGTTCCCTCTAGTTGCTTGACTATTACAAACAAATAACTTATGAAACTTATGTACACTAAAAACTATATTTGTGGTGGTTCCATTTCATCTCATTCTCTTTTTTCAGAATAGATGTTTATACTTCAAGATGATGATTTCAATGAAAGTAATATTAAAGAACTTATAAACTATCACAAAACCACAGAAACACAAATTTTTCTATTGCTTCACTTACTAATTGCAAATAGAACTATTTGAAGTTGAATGCAGCCCAAAGTCTTCACTCTTCTCCAAGATGACAAAAGTAGATTGAATATAACAACTTGCAGCACAAAGTCTTCAAGCTATTTTATTCTCACAAACATAAACACAATCCTCACAAATGATTTGACAACACAAAGTCTATCACAATCAAATTAAGAACGCTCTTTAATCACTTGAAACAATCTCCACACTTTAATTATTACCAAAGAAGATTATGATAGTAAGACATAAGAACAATGCTATCATAACACAAATAATTCCAAGACAAAGATTGGAATTGAACTTGCTTTCTTGTATTGATAAATATTTGATAATTGATTCTCACAAAGAAGCACAAAGTCTTGATTTGCTTTTCAATTCACTAGAGTTTTCTTGCAAGAGACAAAAAGATAATATTTACAAAAGAGGCCCTCTTTATTTCTAGGGAGGAGCCTGGAGCAAAAATAGGAAATTTACAACTACTTTGACTTATTCAACAAAAGAGTCCTATTTGACTAGGGACTTCTCTTGTTTCACATGTAATTACATTTTGGAAAATTACATGTGAAAATGTCCAAAACAAAATTCAAATTACATATCATATACAAGAAAAATAAACTAAGGCACTAGCTTCCTCCGTCATTCTTCTTCAGAAAGTTCTGGTACATAGCTTGGATGGCTGCCATCTCGCATGCATCTAGTTTTGCTGTGTTCTTTGAGATGGTGTGGGCCCAGAGAATTGAGTCTTTTACCGCCTTTATTGCCTTTTCATGCTTGTCCAGATTATCTTTCAGGTTCTCTAGAGTCCAATGTTGGTCATATAGATTATCCATTGAAAGCACTAAGGGTGCCTCCTCTTCAAATTTTCTTTGGACCATCTCTTCAAAGGAACTTACCATTTCCTCTGCCGAGAGAAACTTGTGATTTTCTCCTATCAGGGTGCATGGAAGTTCTTCTAGCTGGTGTAGAAGTGTGACATCACTATCTTCACTGGCTTCTCGGGCTTGACATAGATATTCAAGTAGACCTTTTATTGTGTGGATGTGATGAGCCAGAGTCTCTTTGGTCTTAAGATATGATTCCCTGTTTGTAATGACCCCAATGGTGATCAGATTCTTTATCTTAATCTTTTTCATTGATCTTGCAACTCTTGTGAAAGTAAATCTACCAGGTTGTCCAACTCAGCTTTAGCTTTGTCCATCTTCTCTTTTCTTTCCATAGTGGTTTTTAGTAGGATTCTCCCTTGAGCTAATAGGTGTTCCACTATATCTCCTACCACCCTTCCCCTGGCTTGTGCTTTTTCAACCTTCTGAATCAGGGGATCTTCTACCGTCACTTCCATGGGTTCTACCATTTCTGATGACTTTACTATCTTTTGAAGGATAACAACAAGTTTTTCTACTTTAGCTTTGTACTGTTCCTTCTCTTTCTTGACCTCATCATACTTTTCAAGTAAAGTGCTGGTAGTAGTTTGAAAATTTGCCTTTATGCCCTCATGAGTTAACTTGCCCAACTCAACCCTTGAAATGACATAATCACTCATGTCAAAAGTGTCAATGGTGGCATCTGCAGGTGGTTTAGCAATTTTGGTGTATCTGATTCCTTTCTCATTCACCAGCCTAGAAATAGTCTTAGGCTTCTTCTTCTGAGTCTTTTCTTTTATAGGTAATAGATTTTCAATATCGATCTCGTCAGGTGAAATAGCTTGCTTCTTCCTCTTTGGAGTATATGTAGATAACCATGGGGAAAGCACATAAGCGCTAACAACCAGAGATGAATCTACTACCTATTTGGCCGGCTACATGTTCATACCTGTGATAGTCACAATAGGACTAATGTTGGTAAAAACCACACCTGTATCAACAACCTTTCCTAAAGCATCCAGAAGATTCTCTAAAACAGATTGTTCACCGATGTCAAAAGATGGAGAAGATAAACTTGGAATGGAATTGGAAGAATCAAAAACAGTCCTTAAACTGGTTTTCAAAGAAGTAGGGGTATTATCAGAAGAAACAACAAAAATTGGTGAAAGGGAAACATTTGAAACCACTAGGAAACTACCAGAAACTAGAGTATGAGAAGAAGGTGAAGAAACTTGTGTCCTAGTGGGAAGATCTTTCACAGGAGATTGAGGTGGATCATCAAGTTGTTCTACTTCTATATCTTCCTCTTTGCCTTCTTTAGTTTCCTCTTCTTTATCAGATTCATCAGATACTTTTGTTTGTTGGGAATCCTTAGGACTCCGAATATTTTGCTCTTCAGCCTGAACATCTTCAATTTCCATTTGATCAACATTAGTATCTTCAACATTTGACTCAGTGACATTCGAAGTTTCTTCAGTTTCCTTCTTGTTCCCTCCTTTGGATACAAACTTGATCTTTGGTTTGCGTATCTTAGAAGAAGGGGTGTCACTCTTGTTGTTAGTTCTATTCTTAGCCTTCTTGCCTATCTACTCCTGTGTCTCAGCCTCTGACCCTATGAGGAACTCTTTCAATTTAATCCCTTTACTTTCCAACCACACATTGGTGTTAGCCAGTATTGGTTGAAACCTTTTCCTGATGGATGTTTCTTCTTTGATTGACCATTTCACCTCTGGAAGAGGTGAAGCCTTAACATTTTCTGTGTTGTATTTGGGATCTAGAACATTCCCGTCATCCTCCTTTCCATCTAGAATATCAGCGAGGCCTAGTTCTTCAATCTAACTCAGGTGAAGTCTACAGAAGTCTAGCTTTCTGATCTCATTATGTGCCTTGAGATCAGCCCATATGTCTTCAACCATTGGTACATGGAAGGTTGACTTCCTTTTGATCTTATCCTGAACTCTTCTGAAGTCGAAATGGTCTCTTTTCTTGTAAGTCTTCATAGTGACCAATTGTAATTCAGAATCAATTATTTTTGCTTTATTGGCTGATTGAACTAAATACCTTCCAATTTCAATGGGGAACTTTATCCCTGACTTCTTCAGTTTGATCTATTTATTGTGCACTACAATCAGTTGTCTGCATAGCTCCATAAGAACAATACAATCACTAGGATACCATGGAAGCATATAAGGGTAACCAGGATAATACCCTACCCGAAGATATGTGAAAGTGGGAAATTGTAGGAACAAGCAACCAAAAGAATTTATAACATGCCAAGCTTCATCAGAGACCCTTTTCTGAACAAGTTCACTATCCCATAAGCATATGACCATGGAAAAGAATTCATCATTGACCCTTAGAAAATGATGAATTGATCCCTTTGGAGTGATTTGAGGGTAATATTTATATACTAGGATCAATCTCCTATCTCCTACCTGAGTTAAACCTAGAAAGTTTCTCATGCTTGTAGCAACATAGACAAGATAAGAGGTCATATAGAATTTGAATGTGGTATTGACCTTTACCAGTTGCTCATGCAATACATTGCTGATCTGTTCTCCCCAGAATATTTTTTGAGTACCCCATAGAATCACCTTGATGTAAGTGTACATCTAGTCTTGGAATTTGGAAGCAGAAGGGAGTCCTCTGATGCGACTCAAGAGAGTAATCAAATCACAAACTTCTTCTACACAGTCACTCCTGTGAAGATCTTTTGGCCATCTAGTCAAATTACTTCTAGGGATTTTCAACCACTTGTTGTTTATGTACCTTCTAGTAGCTTCCACATCCTTATCATAATCCTATTGTGGTGCAGGAGCACCAAGATATCTATGACTTGTTCAAATCTTCAAGTTATTTGTTTTGGTTCAATAAGGTCCTTGAGACCATTTCCATGATGTAATAAGGCTTGCATGCCATGACTATAAATGACTATGTCCAAATGACTAAAACTGCTGTCATATTGTAAGACTTGCTCCTAGGGGACAGTCATATAAGTTTTCTTGTTTTGTAAGCCTTGTCAAGGCATAGGTAAGGAGTTTAAGGCATGTGAGAGTCTTAGGAAATTGTTAATTCTCACATAAATCATAACCAAATCATAAAAACACCGATGACAAGTGTATATGATAAAACAATGTGTTTGCTGTCCTAAACAAGGTGGTTGTAGAAGGTATTTTGTTGGTTGTGGATAGCCCATCGACCAACTACCTTGATAACCACTTCAAACTATTGAGAAGTCTTCTTAATACCTCAAGGATGATGAGTGTATAGAAAAGAGAGAAGTTTTAATAACAATACAAATCAGTTCTGCTGTCCATTTTTTCTGTTTTTTCTGATTTTCTGAACTTTTTGGAAAAAAAAGTCCGTACCTCTCCATTGTACGGAACTGTGGTGTCCTCCTTGCTGTTGGGAAATGAATAACACCGAATCACCTTTCCTTTGAATGTGTCTTGGATCAGTAATCTTATGTTATGGGGAAGTTATAGCCTAGTTTCATAAAACTATTTTTTTTGAATTTGCTGTCTCATTTGGAAAGGCTTGTAACAGTCCGTACTAATACAATGTACGGCTCTGCCAAGAAGTCTAACTTGTTTGTGGTTGAAGTATAGTGGAATACCTTTATTTCAAGAGTGTTTTGAGGCTTTGAAACTGGAAACAAAGGAAGTTATGATAGATCATTGAAAGGCTGCTCTTTACATTCCTGTTTCTAGTGAAGTTGCTGTCCCAGGCCGTACAAGGAGAGTACATTGAGTTTTTGTCATTTCTTCTTTCTTTGAGTGGTTGGAACATTGAATATACTTGCATTTGAATAGAGTTTGGTGTTTTGGATTTGCAGTCTAAGAAGGTTATAGGAGTTCATTCAAAAACAGTCCCCATAGGCTCTTAAACAGGGATTTGCCTCTCACAATGAGAAATTGACCATCCCACAGTCTTTCAAAACCATAAGACCTGTGGGATGGATGTATTTGATTGCATTTTGAATGTTTTAGTTGTCTACAGGGGTGGAAGGACTGATTTGGGCAAGATTTGTGGAGTGGCTTAATAAATCCATGTATTAAGCCATTGAAGAAGCTTGTATGAAGCAACTGAAGTAGGGAATTTGAGGACAGTCAACTCTAACAGCAAATGAATGGTGGATTCCATGGTTTTGGCATGCCATTGATATGTTTGGGTGGTCTAGAGAGTTTCAAGTTGCCATTTGTGGGTACTTGCTTCACAAACTAGGCCTAATTAAGGCATAAAACCACTAGGAGGGTATTGGTTGAGACACATTTTCCAAAACAACCCAAACCCATTCTGGAGTATGTTGTGGGGAGGCATAATGGGTATCTAATACATGCCTGAGATTTGCATTTGGGTGTTTACACAGAAGGTTATTGGGACAGTTCTCTGTTTGTAGGGTTACTAGCCTTTCTTGGGTTTTGTGAAGGAACTAGTAGTTCGAAGTCTGATCCACCTTTGCCAACAGATGAGATGGGCTCTAATATATATCCAAACACCATTTCCAAGAAGAATTCAAGAACTTTAACTGCTGTTCCCACTTTTCCATGAAGATCCTTGTTTTTGGGCTCATTGGTGTAGCTGAACCTTGCCGAATTTGTCCTTCTTCTTGTATCCGATTTGCCTCTACATCATATGGTGCAGGAGCACCAAGATATCTATGACTTGTTCAAATCTTCAAGTTATTTGTTTTGGTTCAATAAGGTCCTTGAGACCATTTCCATGATGTAATAAGGCTTGCATGCCATGACTATAAATGACTATGTCCAAATGACTAAAACTGCTGTCATATTGTAAGACTTGCTCCTAGGGGACAGTCATATAAGTTTTCTTGTTTTGTAAGCCTTGTCAAGGCATAGGTAAGGAGTTTAAGGCATGTGAGAGTCTTAGGAAATTGTTAATTCTCACATAAATCATAACCAAATCATAAAAACACCGATGACAAGTGTATATGATAAAACAATGTGTTTGCTGTCCTAAACAAGGTGGTTGCAGAAGGTATTTTGTTGGTTGTGGATAGCCCATCGACCAACTACCTTGATAACCACTTCAAACTATTGAGAAGTCTTCTTAATACCTCAAGGATGATGAGTGTATAGAAAAGAGAGAAGTTTTAATAACAAAACAAATCAGTTCTGCTGTCCATTTTTTCTGTTTTTTTTGATTTTCTGAACTTTTTGGAAAAAAAGTCCGTACCTCTCCATTGTACGGAACTGTGGTGTCCTCCTTGCTGTTGGGAAATGAATAACACCGAATCACCTTTCCTTTGAATGTGTCTTGGATCAGTAATCTTATGTTATGGGGAAGTTATAGCCTAGTTTCATAAAACTGTTTTTTTTGAATTTGCTGTCTCATTTGGAAAGGCTTGTAACAGTCCGTACTAATACAATGTACGGCTCTGCCAAGAAGTCTAACTTGTTTGTGGTTGAAGTATAGTGGAATACCTTTATTTCAAGAGTGTTTTGAGGCTTTGAAACTGGAAACAAAGGAAGTTATGATAGATCATTGAAAGGCTGCTCTTTACATTCCTGTTTCTAGTGAAGTTGCTGTCCCAGGCCGTACAAGGAGAGTACATTGAGTTTTTGTCATTTCTTCTTTCTTTGAGTGGTTGGAACATTGAATATACTTGCATTTGAATAGAGTTTGGTGTTTTGGATTTGCAGTCTAAGAAGGTTATAGGAGTTCATTCAAAAACAGTCCCCATAGGCTCTTAAACAGAGATTTGCCTCTCACAATGAGAAATTGACCATCCCACAGTCTTTCAAAACCATAAGACCTGTGGGATGGATGTATTTGATTTTATTTTGAATGTTTTAGTTGTCTACAGGGGTGGAAGGACTGATTTGGGCAAGATTTGTGGAGTGGCTTAATAAATCCATGTATTAAGCCATTGAAGAAGCTTGTATGAAGCAACTGAAGTAGGGAATTTGAGGACAGTCAACTCTAACAGCAAATGAATGGTGGATTCCATGGTTTTGGCATGCCATTGATATGTCTGGGTGGTCTAGAGAGTTTCAAGTTGCCATTTGTGGGTACTTGCTTCACAAACTAGGCCTAATTAAGGCATAAAACCACTAGGAGGGTATTGGTTGAGACACATTTTCCAAAACAACCCAAACCCATTCTGGAGTATGTTGTGGGGAGGCATAATGGGTATCTAATACATGCCTGAGATTTGCATTTGGGTGTTTACACAGAAGGTTATTGGGACAGTTCTCTGTTTGTAGGGTTACTAGCCTTTCTTGGGTTTTGTGAAGGAACTAGTAGTTCGAAGTCTGATCCACCTTTGCCAACAGATGAGATGGGCTCTAATATATATCCAAACACCATTTCCAAGAAGAATTCAAGAACTTTAACTGCTGTTCCCACTTTTCCATGAAGATCCTTGTTTTTGGGCTCATTGGTGTAGCTGAACCTTGCCGAATTTGTCCTTCTTCTTGTATCCGATTTGCCTCTACATCATATGGTGCAGGAGCACCAAGATATCTATGACTTGTTCAAATCTTCAAGTTATTTGTTTTGGTTCAATAAGGTCCTTGAGACCATTTCCATGATGTAATAAGGCTTGCATGCCATGACTATAAATGACTATGTCCAAATGACTAAAACTGCTGTCATATTGTAAGACTTGCTCCTAGGGGACAGTCATATAAGTTTTCTTGTTTTGTAAGCCTTGTCAAGGCATAGGTAAGGAGTTTAAGGCATGTGAGAGTCTTAGGAAATTGTTAATTCTCACATAAATCATAACCAAATCATAAAAACACCGATGACAAGTGTATATGATAAAACAATGTGTTTGCTGTCCTAAACAAGGTGGTTGCAGAAGGTATTTTGTTGGTTGTGGATAGCCCATCGACCAACTACCTTGATAACCACTTCAAACTATTGAGAAGTCTTCTTAATACCTCAAGGATGATGAGTGTATAGAAAAGAGAGAAGTTTTAATAACAAAACAAATCAGTTCTGCTGTCCATTTTTTCTGTTTTTTCTGATTTTCTGAACTTTTTGGAAAAAAAGTCCGTACCTCTCCATTGTACGGAACTGTGGTGTCCTCCTTGCTGTTGGGAAATGAATAACACCGAATCACCTTTCCTTTGAATGTGTCTTGGATCAGTAATCTTATGTTATGGGGAAGTTATAGCCTAGTTTCATAAAACTGTTTTTTTTGAATTTGCTGTCTCATTTGGAAAGGCTTGTAACAGTCCGTACTAATACAATGTACGGCTCTGCCAAGAAGTCTAACTTGTTTGTGGTTGAAGTATAGTGGAATACCTTTATTTCAAGAGTGTTTTGAGGCTTTGAAACTGGAAACAAAGGAAGTTATGATAGATCATTGAAAGGCTGCTCTTTACATTCCTGTTTCTAGTGAAGTTGCTGTCCCAGGCCGTACAAAGAGAGTACATTGAGTTTTTGTCATTTCTTCTTTCTTTGAGTGGTTGGAACATTGAATATACTTGCATTTGAATAGAGTTTGGTGTTTTGGATTTGCAGTCTAAGAAGGTTATAGGAGTTCATTCAAAAACAGTCCCCATAGGCTCTTAAACAGGGATTTGCCTCTCACAATGAGAAATTGACCATCCCACAGTCTTTCAAAACCATAAGACCTATGGGATGGATGTATTTGATTGCATTTTGAATGTTTTAGTTGTCTACAGGGGTGGAAGGACTGATTTGGGCAAGATTTGTGGAGTGGCTTAATAAATCCATGTATTAAGCCATTGAAGAAGCTTGTATGAAGCAACTGAAGTAGGGAATTTGAGGACAGTCAACTCTAACAGCAAATGAATGGTGGATTCCATGGTTTTGGCATGCCATTGATATGTCTGGGTGGTCTAGAGAGTTTCAAGTTGCCATTTGTGGGTACTTGCTTCACAAACTAGGCCTAATTAAGGCATAAAACCACTAGGAGGGTATTGGTTGAGACACATTTTCCAAAACAACCCAAACCCATTCTGGAGTATGTTGTGGGGAGGCATAATGGGTATCTAATACATGCCTGAGATTTGCATTTGGGTGTTTACACAGAAGGTTATTGGGACAGTTCTCTGTTTGTAGGGTTACTAGCCTTTCTTGGGTTTTGTGAAGGAACTAGTAGTTCGAAGTCTGATCCACCTTTGCCAACAGATGAGATGGGCTCTAATATATATCCAAACACCATTTCCAAGAAGAATTCAAGAACTTTAACTGCTGTTCCCACTTTTCCATGAAGATCCTTGTTTTTGGGCTCATTGGTGTAGCTGAACCTTGCCGAATTTGTCCTTCTTGTATCCGATTTGCCTCTACATCATAGTGGTATCAGAGCCATAAAAGGTTCTGTTGTTGGCCTGGTATATGTCAGCAGAGGAGAGTGAAGGAGAGGCTAGCAATATGCCTCCAAAGGGGATGACCACCGAAGTGGTCAAAAAGTTCAAGGAGATGGAAGAGAAGATAAAAAGTGGAGTCAAGGAAGCACTCCAAGCAGAGTTGAAGGCATTGAGGATAGGAAAGAGGATAGATGAAGGTTCAGATGAAGAGAAAGAGAAAGAGGAAGAAGACGAAGAACAAGAAGAGGTAGAGATACCGGCTGATCAAAGGCATTTCCTTGAGGCCATCAAGGCAATTGGCAAGGACTCTTCGGAGGCTAAGGTGGAGATTCCTATGTTTAGTGGGAAGATGAATGCTGATGAAGTTATGGAGTGGATTGAGGCTCTAAACAACTATTTTGAGTACAAGGAAGTTCCTGAAAGTAAGAGGGTTAAGTTTGCAAAAACTAAACTCAAAGGTGCTGCCCTTACATGGTGGAATTACACCCAAGGTGAGAGGGTAAAGAATGGGAAGAGTATGATCTCTTCATGGAGCAGAATGTTGGAGAGGATCAAGTCCCAATTCCTTCCATCAGACTATGAGGTGCAGATCTACAAGAGGATGCAAAATCTCAAACAAAGAGATTTGGATGTGGCTACTTACACTGAGGAGTTTCATAAATACACTCTTCGTTGTGGGTTCATGGAGGATGAAAAAGCCAAGGTGGCAAGATATCTAAATGGTTTGAGATACAATATCCAAGATGAAATCAGTTTGTTGACCCCTGAAACCGTGGAGAAGTGCTTTCAAGTGGCACTAAGGGCTGAAGAGAAGTTGAAGAGGAAAGGTGAGCAGCAAAATAGAGGAAGAGGTGGCAGAAATTTCAGAGGTAGGGGCAGTTTTGGGGGCAGAAATCAGTCCCAAAGAAGCCAAGGGGAATCCAGTTCCCAAGAGCAAAGTGGAGAATCCGGTTCTAGAGGAGGCTTTAGAGGAAGAAGGCCTAATGGGAGAGGTAGATTTGGTGGACCAGGAAGAGGTCCTAATGTCTTCACGGGAAGGTGCTACAATTGCAACCAAGTGGGACATACAGCCTTCAAATGTCCTGAAAAGCAAGCCTCAAGCTCTCATGGAGGAGAGAGAAGGAACCAATTGATCCAAGAGGAAGATTGCCAAAGTGTCAACTCTCCAATTGGAAGTGCAGCCCCAGTCTATGAAGGAGAAAGTTTGATGATGAGGAGAACCATGTTGAAGGTGCCTCAAACACAAGAACCACCTCAAAGGAAGACATTGTTCAGGACAACATGCAAGGCCTATGGTAAGATTTGCAAGGTAATTGTTGATTCAGGCTCAACTGAAAATTTGGTTTCCATTGAAATGGTAGACAAACTGAAATTGAAAAGGCTTCCTCATGTTAGTCCTTATAAAGTATCATGGTTGAATAAAGGACAACAAGTTTTGGTAGATGAACAATCATGGGTTGAATTTGAGATAGGAGAATATAAAGACAAAATTTTATGTGATGTGATTCCTATGGATGCTTGTCATTTATTGTTAGGACGTCCATGGCAATATGATGTTCAATCACAACATGATGGCAAAACTAATTCTTTCATCATAACTAAGAATGGTAAAAAGTATAAAATGGATCCATTATCTGATGAGCATGTGGAAAAGAATGTTGGTTCAAGTGTAATGATTATAAGTGGGAAAGAATTTCTAGATGCCCTTAAGGAGGAAGGAACCCAAGGGTATGCTTTGATTTTGAAACCAAAGAATAGTCCTAGTTTACATGATCCTAGTAAGGAAGATGTTCCCTATGAGGTGCAACAATTGCTAGAGAAGTATAAGGGGATTATGGTAGAAGAAATGCCTAATGAGTTGCCACCTATTAGGGACATAAGCCATCAAATTGACTTCATACCGGGATCTTCTTTGCCAAACAAAGCAGCCTACAAGATGACACCTTCACAAAATGAAGAGATTGCCAAGCAAGTACAAGAATTGTTGGATAAGGGATTAGTGAGAAAAAGTCTTAGCCCATGTGCTGTCCCAACAGTCCTAGCCCCTAAAAAGGATGGTAAATGGAGGTTGTGCACGGATTCTAGAGCCATTAACAAGATTACCATAAGATATAGGTTCCCTATGCCAAGGATTGAGGACCTAATGGACTGTTTGGGTGGGGCTAGATATTTTTCCAAGATAGACCTTAAGAGTGGGTATCATCAAATTCGAATCAAACAAGGGGATGAATGGAAGACAGCATTCAAAACAAATGAGGGTCTTTATGAGTGGTTGGTGATGCCCTTTGGTCTATCTAATGCTCCAAGTACTTTTATGCGTCTCATGAATGAAGTGTTGAAGGATTTCATTGGCAAATATGTTGTGGTATATTTGGATGACATTCTTGTTTTCAGCAGGACTAAGGAGGAGCATTTGCACCATTTGGATCAGGTTTTGAGGAAGTTGCATGATGAACAATTGATGATCAACATGGAAAAGAGTGTCTTCATGAAGGAAGAACTCACTTATCTTGGTTTTGTGATTTCACAGGGTAGTTTGAAGATGGATCCAACAAAGGTAGAAGCCATTTTGTCATGGCCAACTCCAAAAACAGCAGGTGATGTGAAAAGTTTCCATGGTTTGGCAACATTTTATAGGAAATTTATAAGGGGTTTTAGTCATATTTGTGCACCAATTTTGGATACCATCAAAGGGGGGCAGAAATGTAAGTTTTTGTGGACACAAGCAGCCAATGATTCTTTTGAAATTCTGAAACAAAAGGTAGCACAACAGCCCATACTTGTTTTACCTGACTTTAA
Source organism: Cunninghamia lanceolata (assembly GCA_027924645.1). Classification (NCBI taxonomy): domain Eukaryota; kingdom Viridiplantae; phylum Streptophyta; class Pinopsida; order Cupressales; family Cupressaceae; genus Cunninghamia; species Cunninghamia lanceolata. The sequence goes on along the minus strand of BSBN01000584.1, from coordinate 12,192,920 downwards.
TAAGTTGTTTGTGGTAGAATGTGATGCTAGCAATCTTGCTATAGGGGCTGTCCTAAGTCAAGAGGACAGGCCTATTGCTTTCTTTAGTGAAAAATTGAATGATGCTAAGAGAAAGTACTCTACTTATGATTTGGAATTGTATGCAATAGTGCAAGCTTTGAAAAAATGGAGGCACTATCTTTTGCCAAAAGAATTTATTGTTTATACTGACAACCATGCACTTAGTTTTCTGAATTCTCAGGAGAAACTCAATCATAGGCATATCAAGTGGGTTGAGCAACTCCAAGCCTGTACCTTTTCAATCAAACACAAAAAAGGACAGGCTAACAAAGTGGTAGATGCATTGAGTAGAAGGGTGTGTATGATTCAAGAAATTCAGTTGCAAACTGTAGGGGTTGATGCTCTCAAGCATATGTATCAGGATGATGAAGATTTCAAGGAGGTATATGAAGTTTGTTCACAATTTTCAAACTCTTATCATTCTAATTTTTCTGAGTTTTTGTTGCAGCAGGGGTTGTTGTTCAAAGGCAGCCAACTATGTGTTCCTAAATGTTCCATGAGGGAGAACATTATAAAGGAAAAACATTGTGGTGGATTAGGAGGTCATTTTGGATTGGATAAAACACCAGATCAGGTGAAGAGGTTTTATTTTTGGCCTAAAATGCAATCAGATATCAGAAAATTTGTTGAATGTTGTAGTATTTGTCAAAGGGCAAAGGGTACTTCATCTAATGCTGGTCTATATCAGCCACTTCCTATTCCTAATAGGCCATGGGAAAGTATTAGCATGGATTTTGTGTTGGGTCTTCCTAGAACTCAAAGAGGCTTTGATAGTATATTTGTTGTGGTGGATAGATTCAGTAAGATGGCTCATTTCTTACCATGTAAATGCACTAATGATGCTTCCCACATTGCTGGTTTGTTCTTCAAAGAGATTGTTAGAATCCATGGTTTGCCTCTTACCATTGTGACTGACAGGGATCCAAAGTTTGTAGGCCATTTTTGGCGCACTTTGTGGAAGAAGTTGGGCACTCAATTGTCCTTTACTTCAGCCTATCACCCTCAGACTGATGGCCAAACTGAGGTGGTGAATAGGTCCTTGGGAAACCTTCTCAGGTGTCTTACCAAGCAGCATGGAGAGGCATGGGATATGATCATCCCTCAAGCAGAGTTTGCCTACAATGATTCCACCAATAGGAGCACAGGAAGGAGCCCATTCGAGATTGTTTACGGTCTTCATCCAAGAGGTGTTCTTGAGTTGAGAGATCTCCATGGATTGGAAAGAAAAAGTGCTCAAGGTGAAGACTTTGCCTTGGCCATGAAGGACATTCATGATAATGTCAAGGACACTCTTGAAAAGAATAATGCCAAGTACAAGGAGAAGGCAAATGAAAGAAGGAGAGATGTGCAATATAAGGTTGGGGATTTGGTCATGGCTCATTTGAAGAAGGAAAGACTTCCTAGGGGGCAGCCAACCAAACTCCTCATGAAGAAGATAGGACCATGCCGGATTGTGCACAAGTTTGGGCCCAATGCCTATGAGATTGAACTTCCTCAAGGCTTGGCCATATCTCCCATCTTCAACGTTTCAGATTTGTTCCCTTTCAAAGGTGATTCTCATGCTGTTCAAGAGACAGATGTGACAGCAGCAGCAGATGAAGATTGGATCAAAGGTCTTCCACCCAATCAGCCATTGAAGTTGGAATGCATTCTTGACACCAAGGTATTGAAGAAGACAAGGAAAAAGACCTACAAGCAATTTCTTGTTAAATGGAGTGGCTTGCCTATTGAAGATGCCACATGGATGACTGAAGAGGACATCTTGAAACATGGTGTCACCATTGCTGATCTGCTCCCTCAAGAGACTTGAGTTCTCTTTCCACCCGGGGAGTATGGTGCAGGAGCACCAAGATATCTATGACTTGTTCAAATCTTCAAGTTATTTGTTTTGGTTCAATAAGGTCCTTGAGACCATTTCCATGATGTAATAAGGCTTGCATGCCATGACTATAAATGACTATGTCCAAATGACTAAAACTGCTGTCATATTGTAAGACTTGCTCCTAGGGGACAGTCATATAAGTTTTCTTGTTTTGTAAGCCTTGTCAAGGCATAGGTAAGGAGTTTAAGGCATGTGAGAGTCTTAGGAAATTGTTAATTCTCACATAAATCATAACCAAATCATAAAAACACCGATGACAAGTGTATATGATAAAACAATGTGTTTGCTGTCCTAAACAAGGTGGTTGCAGAAGGTATTTTGTTGGTTGTGGATAGCCCATCGACCAACTACCTTGATAACCACTTCAAACTATTGAGAAGTCTTCTTAATACCTCAAGGATGATGAGTGTATAGAAAAGAGAGAAGTTTTAATAACAATACAAATCAGTTCTGCTGTCCATTTTTTCTGTTTTTTCTGATTTTCTGAACTTTTTGGAAAAAAAGTCCGTACCTCTCCATTGTACGGAACTGTGGTGTCCTCCTTGCTGTTGGGAAATGAATAACACCGAATCACCTTTCCTTTGAATGTGTCTTGGATCAGTAATCTTATGTTATGGGGAAGTTATAGCCTAGTTTCATAAAACTGTTTTTTTTGAATTTGCTGTCTCATTTGGAAAGGCTTGTAACAGTCCGTACTAATACAATGTACGGCTCTGCCAAGAAGTCTAACTTGTTTGTGGTTGAAGTATAGTGGAATACCTTTATTTCAAGAGTGTTTTGAGGCTTTGAAACTGGAAACAAAGGAAGTTATGATAGATCATTGAAAGGCTGCTCTTTACATTCCTGTTTCTAGTGAAGTTGCTGTCCCAGGCCGTACAAGGAGAGTACATTGAGTTTTTGTCATTTCTTCTTTCTTTGAGTGGTTGGAACATTGAATATACTTGCATTTGAATAGAGTTTGGTGTTTTGGATTTGCAGTCTAAGAAGGTTATAGGAGTTCATTCAAAAACAGTCCCCATAGGCTCTTAAACAGGGATTTGCCTCTCACAATGAGAAATTGACCATCCCACAGTCTTTCAAAACCATAAGACCTGTGGGATGGATGTATTTGATTGCATTTTGAATGTTTTAGTTGTCTACAAGGGTGGAAGGACTGATTTGGGCAAGATTTGTGGAGTGGCTTAATAAATCCATGTATTAAGCCATTGAAGAAGCTTGTATGAAGCAACTGAAGTAGGGAATTTGAGGACAGTCAACTCTAACAGCAAATGAATGGTGGATTCCATGGTTTTGGCATGCCATTGATATGTCTGGGTGGTCTAGAGAGTTTCAAGTTGCCATTTGTGGGTACTTGCTTCACAAACTAGGCCTAATTAAGGCATAAAACCACTAGGAGGGTATTGGTTGAGACACATTTTCCAAAACAACCCAAACCCATTCTGGAGTATGTTGTGGGGAGGCATAATGGGTATCTAATACATGCCTGAGATTTGCATTTGGGTGTTTACACAGAAGGTTATTGGGACAGTTCTCTGTTTGTAGGGTTACTAGCCTTTCTTGGGTTTTGTGAAGGAACTAGTAGTTCGAAGTCTGATCCACCTTTGCCAACAGATGAGATGGGCTCTAATATATATCCAAACACCATTTCCAAGAAGAATTCAAGAACTTTAACTGCTGTTCCCACTTTTCCATGAAGATCCTTGTTTTTGGGCTCATTGGTGTAGCTGAACCTTGCCGAATTTGTCCTTCTTCTTGTATCCGATTTGCCTCTACATCATATTGCCCCTGAGCAAAGTCAATCCGTCCAATATTTTCAATGGGTGTGTTGGTTCTTAGGTGTGTGACCCTCAACTCCTCCCTTCCCGGACCCGCGCAGTCTCTGGGTTAACATGACCGGGGCGCCATTCACTAACTGTTTGAGCTTTTGGTGTAGTGGTAGCCAGGTTTGTGTTAAAACAAACTAGCGACTCTGCTGGGGAGGGGTTTGATTCCCACCAATGCCCACCTGCACCATGCGCACAAGAAGGTGCTAAGCAGTCCATACCTGCCTATGTGGTTATCACTAGGCAGGCACAGGCTGGTGGGGCTCTGTTGGTGCTTAGGTGTGTGACCCTCAACTCCTCCCTTCCCAGACCCGCGCGGTCTCTGGGTTAACATGACCGGGGTGCCATTCACTAATAGTTCAAGCTTTTGGTGTAGTGGTAGCTGGGTTTGTGTTAAAACAAACTGGGTGGACACATGAAGATTTTGTTGAGGAATTCTGCATCCAATCTCATGATTACATTCCCTTGAGAATCTATCACAACTCTAGTGTCTCTGTTGTAATGGCTGGCTACCTGAAGAACAAACTCAGGATTGTGTTCAGAAATTAGAAATGATGTAACCAAATGAATATTACTGTCAATGATTTTCTGCATAGGCTTAGAAGGATTTGTCTATTTTTTCCTATCTACAAATTCTGCCATGTCCACATGCCCAATTTCTGTGTCTCTGATTTCATCAATATTTGACTGCACCGCTGTCACCAGAAAGACACCTTGGTACTTGTACTTCATGATTTTGGCCTTTGACGGAGATGGTTCTGACATGAGCTCTTGAAGAGAACTTTAAAATTGATATTCACCACGAGCACTGGTTGAGAACTGCAAAAGGCCATGATCTCACAGTTAGGGAAAAAATGGATAAACTGGGATAACCGTGATTCGATGATCATGGACAGGGAAGCATGTGTTGAAGGGCTTGAGTGTGTGCAAATCGAGACAAGGGCTAAAGTAGGTTAACAGGCCTGAAAGGTGAATTTTCCCAGTTTTAGGAAAAATTTAGAAAAACATGCATGGGCGGTCAAAATGACTGCTCCTGCATGAGGGAATATTTGCATGTGTAAAAGTAGGTGTTTTTGCCGCTTATGCATGTGTTTGGGAAGATTTTTTGATTATCATGCACAGTCAGCGAAAAACACTACTATTGCATGTTGGGGAAGTTATAAGTACTCGAGTGGGTGTTTTAATCAACCCTGCGAGCTGGCATAGGTTACAAGATTTTCGTGTAAGGGCGGTGAATTTTGCCGCCCATACACTTACATTTCAATATGCTCAGATGCATAAGTGAAAATTAATGCCGACAATGCTTTTAACTCATTCATAACATAAAACATGTTAAAGCGGCTAATATAGCTGATTATGGCAATACACAAGCAATGGCTATGAACCGTGAGTTGGTTTTGATGCTCGATTAGCAAAAACCAACAACAACACAGGTTGGTATGAAACTTAGGGCATATAGATCGATCAGAGATTTTTGACAACACAGTTAACACATGATTTTTTTTTAAAAAAATGAAACAAGACCAGGACAAAGATGACCACAACAAATAGGAACACAACATCTTACAAAAGTTTCTTAATGATTTCAAACTAAATAAAGATAACAATAATGAAAACCATAAAAAGTGAAAGCATTGGAATAGACTTACCTATTGAGTTTGAAAACCTAAGCTCGATGACGGTGAATGTTCTAGAATGATGTAGTAGGATGATGCGAGGAGAGTCCAACGCTTGACTAGGAAGTATTAGGAAAAGAAATGACAAAAGAAACCATGAAAAAAAAACATATTAAAATGATTTTAAACAAACCCTTAACACCTTGCATGAATAGCCATTAATGCCACTCGAAGTTCAAGATCTCATAGATCTTGCTCAGGTGGTGATTTCGGCCGACCTTACACGAGTCTTCACAAAAATACAAAGGCGGTTAAAATTATCGACTTTGCATGTGCAAATTAAACTATCAACAAGAACATGTCATAGCGGTAAAAAATGCCGCTTGGACATGTTGGAAGAGAAAAACAATGTAAAAGAGGTGGAAATTGCCGACACTACACATAAACAAAAAGACATGTGAAAGCAGTGAATTTACCCGACTTTACATATCAAGACTAAAAATTTCACTAACACCCTAAAAAGGACCAAAATTGATATTTTAGTTAGTTTACGACCGAATCGATTTATGCAAACATTGAGGAACTGATTCCACAGAATGTCATAAATTAGTTTAGGATGTCAAATGACTTCACACGGGACCAATAGAATCTTGTCTCGATTTGCAAACTTAGAGTGTAGATTATGAAACAGACAAGTTTCCTAGGGGTTGTCTACAAAAATGAGCATAACTGATTTTGAGAACAACAAAAGGCAAGGGAAAAGGCACAGGCTATTAAGGAAGTAGAAGAAAAGAGAAAAGGTGAATCATCTGGAGCTCCAGTAGAACCCAAGAGTGAGCTAGAAAGGATAGAGAAGTCAAAAATAAAAACTAGAGCCTCCACCTCTGTAGAAGCCGCATCCATTCCCTCCAGTTCCTCACCATCTACATGTGTGGAAACCCCTTCCACCAGTTCCAAGAGAAAGAAAACCAAGGCAAAGAGAACACATATTAGCATAACTATTGATGATGAAGCAACTGAATCAGATGAGGAAGTGAAAAGGATGAAGACTAAGGCTACTAAAGCCTCTAAAGCTAGCAAATAGAAACCCTCCGTTAAGGGTAAACCTAGAAAAAGGGTACAACAAGATGTCTCCCAGATAGAAGAGTCTACTATAAGTCTTGAAGATGTGCTCAAAGCCATAACAATAGATGGCAACCTAAAAACAATTACACAATTGTATGATGAATATAATGATCCAGACATGAGGATCATGGAAACTGCTGTTGTAGAGTATCTAAACGTTTACAACAAGGCCTTGATTGAAATAATTGATGATCTTCCACATAGCTTAGGAAGCATAATGAGTGCAAGAAAAGAAGCATCCATGGCAAAAGGCATTGAGCTAAGGGAATACTCCCTGATAAAATTATGTCTAGAAATCACACTTGAAGAGAAGGCCAAAATTTCCAAAGAAATCAAGGATGCCATTAGAACTAAGAGAAGAATGAACTCCTTGATGTTGGGAGAAATTGACAAAGTGGCTAAGGAAACAGAGGAGATCACCTTGGTAGCACTAAAAAATTAACAACATTCCCACTATCTATGATAATAAAGAAGCAAATGTTAAAGACACATCCTCACTGGAGATTAGCCAAGAACAAGGACCAGAATAGGATAATCAAGTTCCCAACACCAATTCAGTGGATATGTCAGATCAAGGTGAAGTCGGTACTGATCTGCCTCCTAAGAAATAGGCTGAGGGTGAAGAGAATATGGAGATAAGGAGCCCTACTCTGGAACAAAACACAGATCAACAGGAAAATATGGACATGGACTCTTTTGAAACAAAGTCAAGGAGGAGTATCTGAGAGGGAAAGAGACACTATAGATGTCTCAGTTGGTTCTGGCAGATAACAAATTGCAGAAGAGTCTGAACTCCTTCAAGGTCCAATCAACTTGGCCTCATTGTCACAAGTTCAAAAATTCAAACTAGTATCTATTGTTCAGGCCAAGGCACAGAAAGAGATGATGAAATCACATGATCAATATAGTAAATTGATCAATGATGCATCTATCATTTTGGAAAAGTTGATGCCATCATTTCAAAGGGATACCTCATTATCCCCTAGTGACCATCTCAAGAAGCTATTGAACTCTATAAGTGTATATTTTGAGTCTTTTGAAAAATCTATAGAAGCAAAAGTGAGAAAAGAGATTGATGAAAGAAGATTGGTTGAGTTAAAGAGCATGATAGCTTGAGACAAATATTTTTTAGATAATGGAATTAAGGGTATACAAAGTGCCATTGAAGAAGCTAGTAAAATATACAAATTTTTTTATCTTGGCCAAAAATCACAAAAGAGTTAGAAGATAAAATCAAAGAATTGGAACTCAAATTGCTCAATATTTCTGAAACATATAACCTAGCAGTTGAGTCTATAAAGGCTAAAGAAACTCAAGACGTGAATATTCATAATAATTTGAACACATTGATAAGGAAAAGGGGAGAAATCAAAGATAGGTTGTGCTAGCTAAAGGGACTGATAAGTCCAAAAATTGATTCCATGATCAATCTGGCAGATGAAGCATTGAAATCTCAAGCAATAATTGATACACCATCTGATGTGCAGAAGGCAGAGAAGTTAGTATTTCTAATGAATGACCACATTGATATTATAGAAAGTGCAAGAAATAGATGGAACAGAGAGATAGATTTGATAAAGACTATCTATAGTGACATTTTGCCTTTAGTCACAAATTGAGATGAAGATTGTATTTGTATAATATGTAGTAGAGTACACAAAAGTTTTGGAGTGTTTGAAAAATTTTGGGTTCCGGATCACACACTTTGCCATTGATGTTAAAGGGGGAGAAGAAGATTAGTGAAAATGGGGTAAAACATCTTAGGGGGAGCAAGAAAATAAAGTGTATATAGTAAGGGGGAGAAGTTAAACATTTTTCAATAAGTGTTGCCATAAATACCAAAGGGGGAGATTGTTGGCAAGAAACATGACTCTGGTATGGACTTGTATGTTGTCATTGATGGCAAAAAGGCTTAGAGATCTTATTACCATGACAGGAAGAGATAACTCCAGAAGGTCACATTGCAATTTAGGTTCGATTAACAGAAGTGGCTAAGTATGGGTATTTATAGAGTAAAGGACAGTCAATGGGTCAGTGTGCTTCCGTAGATGATGATCTGGTAATGCAATTTAGATATGATGTTAGTAATTGTTTGGTGGTGTCATGCTCCAGAGATTAAGTCCTAACTTCCTCTAGAAGTCATTTGGAAGAATTTTCTAAGTCTGGGTAAATAGAGGTATAACAGAGATAGTGAGAGGGCACATTGTAATGGTCCGCATTCCTCCGCAAGTGAGTATTTTGTTATATAGTTTTAAGGTGTTGTAAACACTTGTATGAAGTGTCTAATTCTAGAGTTGTGAGATCTGAAGTCCACTGAAAAGATAGTTACAAGTTGCTGAGCATTGGTACAATGTTTGACAGAGTTTGACAGAGATAGAGTCTGAGTTCTAATGGTCCACATTTCTCTGCAAATGATATCATGCCTTGTCTTTCTAAGGGTAAGATTGGGAATATGTGAAGAGTCCTTGATATGATTTTGGAGGTGTTTTAAGATCCACAGTAAAAGTTGTAAGTCACCAGATGAATCTATTAAGCATTCTCTTAAGGAACATGCTGACAGATGTGATAAATCATGGTACGAAGAAGAGATAGTGTTCAAAGGATCTATTTAGGTGATTGAATGATTAGAGCTAACCTTTATGAATACATTTGGCTAAAGACTTGGGCATGCACAACATATAGTGCATTGGATTGAGCCGACAAGCTACATCTTTCTATGAACACGTTTCATTTCTTGGATGCTGACCTAATTGTTGATCAAATCATGATGCAGATATATAAAGGTGATGAATTTCAGTTGTGAGAGTTTGGGATGTGTGTGTGATTGATATGAGCATGCAAATAGCAGAGAAGAATTAGAAGATCAATAGTGATGAAGACTTGCGATTCAGAATTCAGTTGTTAAATGACTGTGCCCTGGCACAGTGACAGATGCTTATGTAGTATTCAATTTTCATGTAAAATTTGCTTTGTACTTGAGAGTGAACCTTCTTCATCAAGGTAGTGAGCCTAGCAGTGAGTATCCAATAGGTTTTAACAGCCCTCAAGCTTTAACAACCCTTATTGTAATCTTGCTAGGTTTAGGGTTGAGGCATTGAGCTTGCTAGACCTAGTTGTACTTCATGGCAGTGAGCCAGCATGTTCCAAGACTGTGGAGTGACCAAGCTTGAACATCATTATTCTTAAAAATTGTAATATATCTTTGAGAGCTAATCCTCTCTGTGGTTTTTTCCATTTTGGGTTTTTCACATAAAAATCTTGGTGTCCATGTGTCATGTTTTTATGGTTGCTGTTCATATGCATGTTGTGCCTTTGTTTAATTAATTTTAAGAAATGGTTTAAATTTAAAGTGCATGAAAAGATTTTAGAAGACTAATTCACCCCCCCTCTTAGTGTTCCTGACATTCAACACAAGCAACCTATTGGGTATATAATGTGTTACATTTACATTGTCAAACCAGGGAATCGTAATCTTCTTGGATGATGCCGGTACTATGTGTACAGTTAACGATTTTTGAGTTTTAATCTAGAGGCTGTATAAGGAATCATCTATCTATAGGAAACACAATTTGATTACAAAGATTTACAATATTCTAATGCATGAATGATAGAAAATAACTAAGTTGATTCAACACAATAGTAATCAAATAATCTTATGTAATTTCTAAATAAAAGAACAAATAACTGTTGGTTAAGTTGGTGATCACCTTGACTCAATAAGAATTATACCATAAATTACCAAATTCTAACTATTTCTCATTACTCATTACAACATACATCAATGATACATATACATAAACATACAATTATAAACTGAACATATAAATAGAGTGGAGAGACACAGTACCTCAAGTGGCATGCTTGAGTAACTATGATCCCATGAAATCTATCTAAATCTCTATTGTATCTTTGTAATCATTAACCAAACTTAAAACATATATTCATTTATTGAATGTTAGAACAAAAAGATACAACAACAAAATCTGATACTATATCTCTATCTATCTATGTATGAAGCAAAATCTAATCTCTACCTCTGAGATCAACATTGTCTATATGAATAAAATTACTAAACAATAAATACTATAACTATCCATTATCCAACAAGGTAGGAAAATGAATTTATTAGAAAGCAAACTAGAAACAAGAAACTAAACTAACATGAAGGCGGCATAGATGATACAATCCTATTGTAACTCTATCTCTCTAGTATTCATGAAGAAAGATCAAAACTAGAAACAAAACATAAAGATGATCTAGATTCCTGCATTATTCAAGACTGCATCATTTATTGAAAGATAACCATCAGAGAGTCATGGATGACTCATCCCAATCAATTCAGGATCTTCTTTACTTGGTTGTAGGTACCCATATCATCTACTGTGGATATCAATATTTCCTTCTGCTACGGGTTGTCAAACAATCTTCATGATATGAAGCCACACTCTTGTTGCATGAGGACTTAGTACATCACATGGTATCTATGCATCACTATTACTAAAATCAACATAAAGTACTAACATAATTCATGAGCAATCAACCATTCACACATAATTAATTAACAACATATTATATACCCATCTTCATGCTTCAATGTCTTAAGGATAATCATAGACAAAATTAATGCATATAGAAGTATGGAAATGTCTTAGGAAATAGGTAATTAAAGCAAGAAAAACAAGACAAAACATGGTCTCATCACATCTATAACATCCCTTTTCATTTTACTCGAATAAACTCAAGAATTTTGAAGGAAGTAAATAAAGATGGTAAACATGAGAGAATTTTTTTTAAAAAAAATAACATTTGTATAAACAAAAGAAATAAAGTACAACTTTCTATATAATTTAAACCTTGAAATCTTAGCATAATCGAAGATAGAATCATAGTAAAATCCTTTCACTAACATTTACAATACATAAAATACATTTGGCATAAGAATAATTTTACATCATACATTTGACTGTCACAAGTCATAACATGGAGTGCACTGCATATGGAATATGGATATCTATCTTCATGAGCCTCGACGAATCTTCTGCTTCAGAGGGAGAGCATCATCCAAGTGTTTTTCCTCTAACCACAGACTGGTGGTTGCCCACCCACCTTCCTTTTTGGAAGTGGCCCTACCCTTCATGAAGTGTATAGATATAAGGAACTATCAAGTTTTTCCATCTGAGTACTAGTGATGTGTCCTACAAAACTCAATCGACCATACAAATCTACACCCCTTCTAGCTAAGTATGATCATTTTGATTGGTCATGCCATCTAGACACACACCACTGACTCATCTTAGAAACTATATAATCCTATAGTTTTACTTACTTTATTTGGTGTTCTAGACACAAACTTGTCTGTACTGAAAATCCATTCTAGCCAATTTGGCTTAGAACTAATCCTTAATCCCAGGATATACATGTAATATAAAGATTTAGGTATTTCTAACCTTTTTAAGAGTCCCTCATTGCATACTTGCAATTTCTAGGGTTTATGATGTTCTATCATTTTACTCTCTAATTCAAATATCAAACATCTTTGATGCATAAAAATGAGTTTCGACATTATCACAGAATCTCTTAAAGTATTACAAAGACTCTTCCTATCTTGTTCTATGGTTTTCCTGACCTTTCACTGTCGATCAAATATGGTTTTCTTGACCTTTCATTGTTGATCAATATATAAATATATAAACAATGTCACAACCAACATAAGAGTTATAGGTTTCCTAAACCCTTTAGGTTATGATTCTAGGGTTTGACTACTCTAACTCATTGCATGGAAATAACAAAAACCCCTATTTTCAAAAGATAATAACATAAATATATAATATAACATGCAATCAAATACCACTAGCCTTCCCTAGACCACTTGGCTTTGTTGAATCTACATTCACAAAACATGAATAATTCTAGGATACAAGATATATCCTCATTCATAAAATATCTAAATGAACACTATCATTTCATATCTAAACTTTTGATTCAAGTCAAACTTTCAACCCTAATAGGTTTGAATCATAAAAGATAATAATATACTTTTGACCTCTAGGTCCTCTTAAGTCTACCAACTTTCAACAAAAGATAGGTTATGAACTCATACATAACATGATCCCTTGCATATATTCCACATGAAACTTAACTATTCAGAGAAATAGGGATTATAGACTTCAAAAGGGCAATAATAAATCTATGGATTAGTCAAAGTCATCATCATAACTTTATGGTTCAAACTCTATTTTCAAAGGTTCTCTTTTCTTACCTAGAATCCAAGTATTAGTAATATAATAATACATCATGTGTGAAGTGAACTCTGGTTTTCTATAAATCTTTTAGACGCTATATAGATTCTCATTACTCATAATTCATAGAATACAAGTACACTTATGAATAGTATAAACATTCATGATTTTATTTGGTCTTTCCCCAAGTTAAGTTTGAGTTTACAATAATAATGAGATAATTTCGACCACTAGGTTCCCTTAAGTCCACCAGCTCCTAATAAAGAAATAAATTTGTTGTTATATTAACTTGTTTAGATAAAGAAAGATAATACTTAGCATTTCTATAAATGCTTATGTGATACTATAATCTTCTATGTTTCTAAAGACGTCAATATCTTAGATACCTCAAAATGAGTAGATAACTTGACATAGAATCTTATGATTGTAAATAATATACTAAAGATATAAGTCTTTAAGAGAGATATTTCTGTCTCATTCGACTTACTCATCATAACTTCAATATTTGAAAATAATGAATGCAAATGGTTCAGTCTCTATCTTCAAAAATATAAAGCATTCAGTTGGGCACTCTACTTAATTATCATCTACTTTAATGGTCAAACATTCAATAACAATTTTACACCTCATTCACAATAAAAGGTGGTAAATATTTATTCTATTTTTATTGGCTAAAATTGACCTTTGACTATTGAAGTGGATGATTTTTAAGAACAACCTCAGTTGGGTTGTTTAAGGATGATTATCTCCTCCTACCTCTACCTTACCTTGGCCTTATCTTGGCCTTCAATAGACATAACAACCTTGATCTTTGGTCTACAAGGTTTTATCTATATCTGTAGGTTTAATACAACACAAGGTTTATATAGACATATGATGGCCTCATTTTACAGAGTGGTTAAGAAAGAATTCCTAAAATGACTTTGTTTTAATTTTCTATCAATCTTAGAGATTAGTAGGGGTTTTCAATACTGGACAACTACACAAAATGTAGAGGTTTATATATATAATGACCTCAGAAAGTTTGGTCGTACATATAGAAGTCTATCTCCAACGACCAGTTAAACATTGATATACTTTAAGGTTTTATCAGCCACAAAACATGGCTATGCTTTACTTCTCCATTCTCAAAAGTACTCAGAAACATTTTGTTATGGTCGGCCTTGATAAAAACAATATATATATATATATATATATATATATTCTAATGTCTATCGGCCATAAATAAAATATGATAAAGATTCGAAGGAAGAAGGAACCTGATAAATTTTTGGAGAAGAATTTAGTTTCCTCCCTATTTCTGAGCTCTCTCTACTCCTTATCCCTTCACCAAAAGGGGTTCCAACAATACTCTAATACAAACAATCGACGATGAGTTGAGGAACTCAAACTACGTGCCATATTTCGAAGCACCGTCCTCAAATCTAACTACCAGTCCATGCTTCTATCTATCAGAAATCTTTGGTTTGTTTGTTTTTCTTTTGAAAGGGTTGTGTCCTCCCTTTTTCTAAGGATTCCTATTAAAATGGCCTTCTTAAAGGCTTTATCATTTCCACGTAACCATCGTAAGATAGGTAGAATCTTTGCCTTTTAACAGGTTTTAGATAACATGCAAGAAGTGGGCAATTCGTCTTTAAGACCACTCTCACTCTTGACCATCGTGGAAGGTTTTGGAACAAAATGCCACAAGAGATAAGGGAGATTTGAGTTTTCACTATGTTTTTCCCGATGCTCATCGAAAAAGCTTCCTTTCAAATAGACTTATCCCCACATGTATACAATCCGCGAAGTATAAGGCAGAGAATATGCCTAATAAGGATTCCACAAAGGTTTCTAGAACTAGTGGAGATGATGGTTTTAAGAACCACTCCCAAATCAAATTCAAAGCTTCTCTACACTCTATCCATAACATCGAGGACTAAGGAGTTGAACTCCACATTCCAGGGAAACTAGTTTGCATTAACTTTCAATCATAACATGCTCTCTTGAGAACTCACAATAATTTAGAATAAGTTAAACTCATACATCAACTTAACGTAAATTAAATATATAAACATATATCATCGTAATGTTTGTATATACCATGTTTACCTACATCATTATAATTCATTCGACAAGATGTGTGATTGGGGTCGAGGTATTCTCCCCCTCACAATCTTGCGTATATATCAAAAACATATAAATAGGTTAAGATATTGGTATTTCAATTGGAAATTACCAAAATGATAGTTAAACCACTAGAATATATATGTATTTACTCTCTTTTGAGTATATCCATTTCAAACACATAAGAACTAATGACTATTGACTAATCCTTGTCGACAGTCAAACTTTCCTTAACATAAATTGACAATTGTCGAATATGAATCTTGACTTACACCAAATGGTTGAGTACCACTTACTTGACTCAACTAGGTTCACCATTTTGCACCAACACAAGACTTACGATGGTGAAAGACTATTCTTTTCCTTATATCTATTCCCTTCTCTCTGATAATGCTCTTCCTCCCTTTCTCGAAGGAGCAGAAACCTGTTTCCTGAATGCAACTTGCAATTACCAACTCAAGATTAGTGTATCCATAATCATTTCATAATCCTTATGAAATCATCACATCTTGACAACTTTTAAACACATGTCAATTTTAGTCAAATAAACATAACTCATGAAAACATTGATTTTTCCAGACATTTTTACTAAATGTCAAATCATTGAATTATGCGTAATCATCTACTAATTACTTCAAAAGTAAAAGTAAAATAGAGTCAAATTTAGGGATGTAACATATCTCCCCCCCTAAGAGTCATCATCCTTGATGATCAAATGTATCTAAAACTTTCTGCACACTGTCCCTTCAGACCTTGCCATGAGTAACCCCTTTGTTTTGCAAGCAGGACTTGTGGTCTTCGAACATTTTTAGGAAGCTTGATCATGACTGCTCCTAGGTCCTGTAGCTGTAAAACATTCTAGGAATATAATTATCATCTATTATATACTTTTCAAATATAAATCATAAAAAAACATTATGCCTCCCGGTAATAGCTAATAATAGAATAATTCTATAATCAATTGAACTGATAAATTTGAGAATTTCGAAGAGTCCTTTATATCTAGGAGCTGGTTTGGAATACATTCCATACTTTATGAGACTTTTCTAGGGTTTGACCCTCAAAATAACTTTTCTTCTCTAACTGAGAATTATCTTAGTGTATAGTTGACATCTACATAACTTTGCCTATCCCAACTTCTGCCAATCTATTCTGATCAGTTTGATCTATTCATCCATTTATGACAACCTTTTTTTAAAAATTAAGAAATATAAACTGATTCAATTTTCCATGTGTAAAAGATAACTAAAAGAAATAACTATTAAAGTAAGTACCATTTCATAGTTATAGAGGGTTTGAGGTTACAATGTCCTTTGAAATCTGTTTAATCCATCTGGATCTTTAATCATCCTTTACTACTGAAACAGAGAAGGAGGTAAAATATCATCAAGGCATTTTTCCACCCATCCACGGGCTTACTAGTCCCTCATGTCATTCCTATTGGAATGACCTGGCCCTTCGCAGAGAAGTAATGGAAGGAAAATATAATGTCAGTTGAAACTAGTGTTTGACCCTACACAATCCCTAGTTGGTCATACACTATATACAACTCCTAACTAACATGACCACTAATTGGGTGCATATCTGGGACAAGAAAATAGACTAACACTATCAAGTAGTAGCATCACCTTGGCCAAGGTTTTTAATTAATCACAACATGACACAGTGAAGTCATGTAGTCTAGTTTATCACCCTTCTCGACAAGAATTCATTCAAAGGAATTAACTCTTATGTCTGTCTCTTATGCTACTGCACACTGATTGATGAGGATATCATTTGGTTCCTAACACTGTTTAAAACCATTTTTTAGGAACTCTATTTAATTCACCACCTTTTTAGCACAAGGTAAGCAAGGATTCAAAAGATTGCCAAGGCAGGATTGATGTTAGTTACCAATTGGAAACTAAGAAGTCTATTTACATATAAATATATTCTAAGAACTCATGCTTATCCTAGTACCATATAGATAGGTTAGAGGAGTCATATAAAGAGTAGTTCTTATTGTTTTCATTTTTTATGAAGATATAACCCTAAAAGGGTTTGGAAAAAGTTTCCTACCACACAAGGTTTCTTTTTCTATAAAGTTAGGGACATACCAAGTGCATTTTTTTTACAATTTACTCCCTTACACAATCCATCAGAGGCCCATCCAAGACATGATAGAGGTGAACATTGTACAAAACATAGTGAACAACCAAAAAGTTCTAGTATAGCCACCACAAAATTTAAATCAATAATAGAGTATAAGCAATTTCATTTTCAACAATAAGTTAAAAGAATGAGCTCAATTTCAACAATAAATTAAAATTTGACAAACTGGTCATAAAATAAATGATCTTCAAAATTTAGGGACATACCAAGTGCATTTTTTTTACAATTTACTCCCTTACACAATCCATTAGAGGCCCATCCAGGACATGATAGAGGTGAACATTGTGCAAAACATAGTGAACACCATAAAGTTCTAGTATAACACCACAAAATTTAAATCAATAACAGAGTATAAGCAATTTCATCTTCAACAATAAGTCAAAAGAATGAGCTCAATTTCAACAATAAATTAAAATTTGACAAACTAGTCATAAAATAAATGATCTTCAAAACTTGGTGGCTAGACCATTCTAAAATAAAGGAATAAAACAATGACAATCCTTGCAAGTATTAAAAGGGATTTTTTTTTTCAAAAAATCCAAAGAAGTGTCAAAATCCAGAGGAACACTTACTATGCACTACGTGACTAACTAAGTCACTAACAAGGGAGTAGATTGATACACTGCACTAAGGTTTTCCAAAAACTTACAGTGGATAAGAGATCGTGCTACAAGCACAACAAATAAATAAGCCTCTTAAGACTTTCATCACACTCAAAAATTTTACAACTCAAAATGTTATATCACATCCACTCCTACTTCCTGGAGTAACTATCATTCATCATTTAGATGATATTATAAGATGGTGTTACAACTACACTCAGGAATTAAAGTTGGAACACAAGATTCTTAGTTTTTTCTCTATGCCATTCTGCATCAATCCAGTTTCAAACCTTAGCCAATCTGCTAAATTTTAACGAGTTTTTTCGTAATGGGCTCATAGGTCCATGTGTTGAACCCAATTAGCAGATGATACCATATGTAACATCCCTTTTCATATTACTCGAATAAACTCAAGAATTTTCAAGAAAGTAAATAAAGATGGTAAACATGAGAGATAATTTTCTTTTTAAAATAACATTTGCATAAACACATAAAATAAAGTACAAATTTCTATACAATTTAAACCTTGAAATCTTAGCATAATCAAAGATAGAATCATAGTGAAATCCTTTCACTTAACATTTACAATACATAAAATACATTTGGCATAAGAATAATTTTACCTCATACATTTGACTATCACAAGTCATAACATGGAGTACATTGCATCTGGAATATGGATATCTATCTTCACAAGCCTCGACGAGTCTTCTGCTTTAGAGGGAGAGCATCATTCAAGTGCTTTTCCTCCAACCACAAACTGACAATCCCCCGCCCACCTTCCTTTCTGGAAGTGGCCCTACCCTTCACAAAGGGTATAGATATAAGGAACTATCAAGTTTTTCCATTTGAGTCCTAGTGATGTGTCCTACAAAACTCAATCGACCATACAAATCTAGATCCCTTCTAGCTAAGTATGATCATTCTAATTGGTCATGCCATCTAGACACACACCATTGACTCATCTTAGAAACTATCTCATCCTATAGTTTTACTTTATTTCTAACACACACCACTGACACCAGGATATACATACACACCACTGACACTAGGATATACATGTAATATAAAGATTTAGGTATTTCTAACCTTTTTAAGAGTCCCTCATTGCATACTTGCAATTTCTAGGGGTTATGACTTTCTATCATTTTACTCTCTAATTCAAATATCAAACATCTTTGATGCATTAAAATGAGTGTTGACATTATCATAGAATCTCTTAAAGTATTACAAAGACTCTTCCTGTCTTGTTCTATGGTTTTCTCGACCTTTCACTATCAATCAATATATAAATTTATAAACAATGTCACAACCAACATAAGAGTTATAGGTTTCCTAAACCCTTCAGGTTATGATTCTAGGGTTTGAATCCTCTAACTCATTGCATGGAAATAACAAAAACCCTTATATTCCAAATATAATAACACAAATATATAATATAACATGGAATCAAATACCACTAGTCTTCCCTAGACCACTTGGCTTTGTTGAATCTGCATTCAAAAACATGAATAATTCTAGGATACAAGATATATCCTCATTTCATAGCTAAACTTTTGATTCAAGTCAAACTTTCAACCCTTATAGGTTTGAATCATAAAAGATAATAATATACTTTCGACCTCTAGGTCCTCTTAAGTTTACCGACTTTCGACAAAAGATTAGTTATGAACTCATACATAACATGATCCCTTGTATATATTCCACATGAACCTTATCTATTCAGAGAAATAGGGATTATACACTTCAAAAGGGCAATAATAAATCTATGGATTAGTCAAAGTCTTCATCATAACATTATGGTTCAAACTCTATTTTCAAAGGTTCTCTTTTCTTACCTAGAATCCAAGTATTAGTAATGTAATAATATATCATGTGTGAAGTGAACTCTAGTTTTCTCTAAACCTTTTAGGCGCTATACAAATTCTCATTACTCATAATTCATAGAATACGAGTACACTTATGAATAGTATAAACATTCATTATTTTATTTGGTCTTTCCCCAAGGTAAGTTTGAGTTTACAATAATAATGAGATAATTTCAACCACTAGGTTTCCTTGAGTCCACCGGCTCCTAATAAGGAAATAAGTTTGTTGTTACATTAACTTCTTTAGATAAAGAAAGATAATACTTAGCATTTCAATAAATGCTTATGTGATACTATAATCTTCTATGTTTCTAAAGATGTCAATAACTTTTAGATACCTCAAAATGAGTAGATAACCTAACAAAGAATCTTGTGATTGTAAACAATATACTAAAGATATAAGTCTTAAGAGAGATATTTCTGTCTCAGTCGACTTACTCATCTTAACTTCAATCTTTGAAAACAATGAATGCAAATGGTTCAGTCTCTATCTTCATAAATATAAAGCATTCATTTGGGTACTCTACTTAAATATCATCTTCTTTAATGGATAAACATTCAATAACAATTTTACACCTTATTCACAATAAAAGGTGGTAAATATTTGTCCTATTTTTATTGGCCAAAATTGACCTTTGACTATTGAAGTGGATGATATTTAAGAATAGCCTCAGTTGGGTTGGTTAATGATGATTATCTCCTCATACCTATACCTTACCTTGGCCTTATCTTGACCTTCAATAGACATAACAACCTTGATCTTCGGTCTATAAGGTTTTATCTTTATCTGTCGGTTTAATACAACACAAGGTTTATATACACGTATGGTGGCCTCATTTTACATAGTGGTTAACAAATAATTCCTAAAATGACTTTATTTCAATCTACTATTAGTCTTAGAGACTAGAAGGGGTTTTGAATACTGGACAACTACACAAAACATAGAGGTTTATATATATAATGACCTCAGAAACCAGTTTGGCCATACATACATAAGTCTATCTCTAATGGCTAGTTAAACATCGATATACTATAAGGTTTTATCAGCCACAAAACATGGCTATGCTTTACTTCTTTGTTCTCAAAAGTACTTAGAAGCATTTTGTTATGGTCGGCCAATAAAAACAATCTATTTATGTCTATCCACCATAAATAAAATATGATAAAGATTCGAAGGAAGAAGGAACCTGATAAATTTTTGGAGAAGAATGTAGTTTTGTCCCTATTGCCAAGATCTCTCTACTCCTTATCCCTTCACCAAAAGGGATTCCATCAATACTATAATATGGACAATCGATGATGAGCTGAGGAACTCAAACTACGTTCCATATTTCTGAGCAGCATCCTCAAATCTAACTACCAGTCCATGCTTCTATCTATTAGAGGTCTCTGGTTTGTTTGTTTTTTCTTTTGAAATGGTTGTGTCATCCCCTTTTCTAAGGATTCCTACTAAAATGGCCTTCTTAAAGGCTTTATCATTTCCATGTAACCACCGTAAGATAGGCAGAATCTTTGCCTTTTAACAGGTTTTAGATAACATGCAAGAAGTGGGTAGTTAGTCTTTAAGACCACTCTCACTCTTGACCATCGTGGAAGTTTTTGAAACAAAATGCCGTAAGAGCTAAGGGAGATTTGAGTTTTCACTACATTTTTCCCCATGCTCATCGAAAAATCTTCCTTTCAAAAAGGCTTATCTCCATGTGTATACAATATGTGAAGTATAAGGAAGAGAATATGCCTAATAAGGATTCCACGAAGGTTCCTAGAACTAGTGGAGATGATGGTTTTAAGAACCACTCCAAAATCAACTTCAAAGCTTCTCTACACTCTCTCCATAACATCGAGGACTAAGGAGCCAAACTCCACATTCCAAGGAAAGTAGTTTGCATTAACTTTCAATCATAACATGCTCTCTTGAGAGCTCACAACAATTTAGAATAAGTGAAACTCATACAACTTAACATAAACTAAATATATAAACATATATCATCGTAATGTTTGTATATACGACGTTTACCTATGTCATTATAATTCATTTGACAAGATGTGTGATTGCGGTCGAGGTATTCTCCCCCTCACAATCTTATCAAAAAAATATAAATAGGTTAATATTTTGGTATTTTGACCAGAAATTACCAAAAAGATAGTTAAACCACTAGCATATATATGTATTTACTCTCTGTTGAGTATATCCATTTCAAACACATTAGAACTAATGACTATCAACTAATCCTTGTTAACAGTCAAACTTTCCTTAACATAAATTGACAATTGTCAAATAGGAATCTTGACTTACACCCAATGGTTGAGTACCACTTACCTGACTCAACTAGGTTCACCATTTTGCACCAACACAAGATTTACGATGGCAAAAAACTATTCTTTTCCTTATATCTATTCCCTTTTCTTCAATGATGCTCTCCCTCCCTTTCTTGGAGGGTTTGAAACTTGTTTCTTGAATGCAACTTGCAATCACCAACTTGAGATTAGTGTATCCATAATCATTTCATAATCCTTATGAAATCATCAGATCTTGACAACTTTTAAACACATGTCAATTTTAGTCAAATAAACATAACTCATGAAAACATTAATTTTTCCAGACATTTTTACTAAATGTCAAATCATTGAATTATGCATAATCATCTACTAATTACTTCAAAAGTAAAAAGTAAAACAACGTGAAATTTAGGGATGTAACAACACCCCTAACTAATCGTGATGCTAGTCCTCCAGCAACCATAGTCTTAGATTTCACTAAAGAGTTAGCTCTCTGTAGTCTATAGGTTCTTCTATTCCTCTTTCCTATTTGAGGTAGAAGTTGTTCTGTTTGGCCACCCTATTCCACCTGGATTGTTCTACTGCCTGATCTATCCTCTGCCCCATCCAATGTGGAATAGTATAAAAAAGTATAGGAGGATTAAATACTAATGGTAACTAGGTTATCCCATGTACCTTGGCCGACCTTATATATCTTTGTACTCTATTGATTGTTGCTAAGAGGTTAAATAATGAGTGAGGCTCTTTCCTCTGAAGTGTTGGTGTTAATTCTTTCCATCTACCTTGTGAGAAACCCAAAGCTTCCTTACCAATCGTTTCCACCAATTCCCTAAATTTTTGATAGTCCATGGCCCTACATTCCATTAGTTTATTTTCTACCTCTTGATGTTCAATCAGATTCACCCATTCCTCCAAGTAGATATCTTCAGGGGATTTGGAGATTCTACCCTCAATTTGAGAGGAAGTGACTTCTCTCTTTCATTATACTGCTGTAGTAACTCTCCCCCATGTGCTCAGTTTGAATGAATGAGGCTAAGGCCTTCAATTGCACATCCCCAATTACAACTAGGGGATTCTAGTGAGTGTCATAAGCAATGACAAGTTCATGTAGATAGAATTCACACAGTTGGTTTTGCATTTCAGGGGTAGCTCTTTGGTAAGTTATTAGAAATAAGGCAGGTGTAAAAAGGGAGACAGGGGCATCACTATAGAGTTGGCTAAATTGAAAGCTTAGATATTGCTCCTACAGATAGAGGGAATAAACCCTAGTAGGTGGCCTACATGTCATCAACTAAGCAGTCATGTCTACCATTCTGTCTACTTTGAATTTCAACCTCTTTATTTCTATGTTTTTCATCTCTATCTCCTTGTCATATTTTTCCTCTAGTTAACCTTGTTCTTTTACCAATTTATCTATCTCATTCCATAGTTGCAAGCTAACTGTAAATAAGGTAGTTTGATTAGGTTCCTCAAACTACTCTTTTGACTGCATATGCCCTTGATTCCTTCTGTTGATCTCAATGATGGCCAATTGGGCCAAATGTTCAAGTCCCGATCCCTATTTCTAGAAGATATGTAATTGATCTTCTAACTTCTTAACCTTGTCATTCAACCTTGTTTCTTTTTGTTGATAATCCCTCATTTGCTTCTCCAATTCTGTAATTTTTTTCTAGGGCTAGTTGTAACTCATCCTTCTCACCCTCTACCGTGTCTTTAGAATTTAACAATAATTCTTCTTCCTGTGTTTCATCTTGAAGGGGTGAGAAATATGGTTCCTTAGTTTTAGGGGGAGGTTTATGAATTTTTCTAGCTATGTATAAATCTTCCTCCTCAGACTCTGCATCAAACTCTGGGACAAGTGAATAACCTAAATTTTCCTGCTCTCTATCAACAAACAATGATGTACTTCCTCTTGGAGTCTATGTTAGTATGAATATCAACTACATGAACCTCTTTTTAGGTTCCCCTAAAAGTTCTTTTTCCTTTAGGTGACCTGAACGCCTACATGATTGAGCAGGGATTCCTTGTTTCTTCTTAACTCTAGATGAAGAAGAGGATGATTTCCTTTTCTTGGTGGATTTTGAAATAGAAAGGGTTTCGTAGGCAATTTCAGATGCTGCGAGCAATTAGCTAGAAGCTACAAGCTATAGTTTTCATTTGGACTTTTTCTTTTGTGGCTAGAAGTCTGCAAGGATACATGCTTTGGTAAAGGGGTTGAAATTGGTGAGACTGTAGGTGTAGAAGAACTAGCAGGCTTTTCAATAGGTTCACCAGAGCTCAAAGTTGGTTTCTCCTCAATAGTTGCATGGCAATGAGTAGGTGAAGCTTCTGGGTGAGAAGAGGTTGCTAGCGCTTCCTCATCTTCCCCTATTTATAAATTTTCCACCTGTGCCTCCTCTTCTCTCTTTGGTTCAACACCCACAGGCCCCTCATTGACATAACTAACTTCAATAAACCTTTCTAAATAAAACTTAGGGTATTGGATAGATAAACTCCTCTTTACCAAATAGCATAATCAAACCATGATGAGACAATGAAGACTGGTAGATTTTCTTTCTATATTCAATAGACATCCTCTTTAATAAATTGAACAAAAAATTTGGGACATTCACTACCCTTCTGTGACGAAGATGGCTCAAAATTTTAAAATGCACGGTATAGAGTAAAGATTGCCACCCATCACAAGTAAGGTATTTGATAATGTAGGTAGCTATAGAGGTCCATAACTAGGGTAAAGATAGTTGTTTTGTACCTTGAGATGTCTATTCTATCCTTTCTCATGGTTGTATGAACTCGGCCCTTGCAAAAATGGTGTTTGCTCTTACAGGGAATTCTTCCCTAGCTGCGCGTAACCCTATAACTTCAACTATAGCTTTTACAGTCATGTCAACCCGTAAACCTTTCACTATAGCTTCCTCATTATGGAATGCCTCTACAAATTGCTGAGTAATGTCTTCATCATATTCTATTATCCTTAGAAAATATTGCAACCATACTGCCTGCTGAAAAATTGGCAAACACTCCTCGTCAGCTAATAGTGCTGAGTGAACAGTAGGCTCTCTTCTAATCGGGTCACCACCCATCATGATATCTCATGAAAATGTTCAATCCCCTGTTCTCAATTATATGTGCCAAAACCTTATTACTAGTTTCTTTTGCTAATTTCTTAGTCTGTTTAGCTTGTATGTTATGCAACAGATGGTAATAATTATGGAGTAAGAGATTAAGAAATTTGAATGTACTTGAAATAATTTAGTATGCCCCCAACTATAAGTTCATTTGTCCTCAAATGAGAAGACATGCCAATGGTACATAGGAACAAGTTTGAAGCATGTCAAAGTGATATTATATGTAGAATTAACAACGTACGAACAATGAAAGTCATAAAATAAGTAGCAATAAATGTTAATTAAGTAATTTGTGAGATAAATACCTTTGAGGTGATGCTAAAATTGGAATTGTTGCATTGAAAAATGATTGCATGGCAGGTTGAGTTGATGTGCTCAACGAATGAGCTAGAGTGAATCACAATGATGCAATAGGGAAAAGATGTACTGACAGAATGTGCAATAGATGTGTGACACATAGAAGGAAAGTAAAATCTGGTGAAAGATGGTGTGAGAAAATGTACTGGAGGCATTAGTGGTTGCATGCATGCAAGCATATAGTGAAATAAATAGGTCCCATGTGCATTGGCTGCAGGTGTAGCTATTTCAGGTCCCAAGTGAATGAAAAACCCTTAGCTGTAGGTGCAACAAATATAGGTCCCATGGAACAATAGGTTGCCTTTGGCTATAGGTCCCTTTAGTGAAGTGGTGTAATGCCAAAGGACAGCTCTAGTGTATCATGGTAACTAAAGTGATGGACTCCGTACTCTAATTGGAAGATCACCATGTTTTATTGCTATTGCTATGTGATGTGTGTGCGTTGTTTGTTTTTTATTTATGTATAAAGTTTGTAGAACTCAAACTTACTTATGGAACTTTAGTCAAGATGGCAGCTTGATCTATTAATGGAACAATATGATCAACTGATACTTGGTTGGAATCCTCATTGGAGGTAGAGGACTGTGGAACTTCAGTCAAGCTGGCAGTTGGATTTGGTGCTAGAACATTATTTTCAGCTGCTACCTAGTTGGAGACCTCTTCTGAGGCAAGAGGCCGTGGAACTTCAATATCCATATCTACCTTTAATTGTTGGAGAAATACAACTTTACTTAAAGGCCTCTTATACAATTTTAATCGATTCCCATTAACCATCAGTAAGAATTTAACTTGGTCAATTGTAGTTAATTAAACTACACCATTTGGGAAAACTTCCTTGATCTCATAAGGGGCTAATCACCTGGTCTATAATTTGCCCTTATGATCTTTATACCTGGAGTCATAGAGAAGTGCCCAATCACCTTCCTGAAAGACCTTGGTTTTGATATAATGATCATGCCATTTGATTCTCTAGTTTTGTACTAATTTAGTGTGATGAACTGCTTCCATCCTGAGGTCCTCCAAGGCATTAAGTTAATACATTCTTTCCTTTTGAGCTTTTGACATGTCCATACCAAGTTGGACAGTTGTTCTCAGTGTTTTATATTCAAACTCAATAGGAAGGACAACTTTCTTTACATAAACTGACTCATAAGGTGTGTACCCTATTGTTGTCTTCTATGTAGTTCTATATGCCCAAACTGCTTTAGAGAGTCTTGCTACCCAATCTTTCTTATGCACTGCAATTCTCTTTGTCAATATTACCTCAAGATCTCTATTGGTTACCTCAACTAATTATTTGACTATGGATGATAGGGAGTGGACTCTTATGTCTAATTTCATACTCCTGAATAAGGCTAGCAATCAGTGCAGATGTAAAGTGTGGCCCTTGACTTGTGACTATTTCCCTTGGGACGCCATACCTTGTAAATATTTCTTCATAGAGGAATGCAACAACCTTACTATCTCTAGTTACTGTTGAGGCTTTCACTTCTACCCATTTTTTAAGGTAATCAGTGCAAACAAGTACATGTTCCTTGTAGTTAGAAGGTGGATCTATGGGTCTAATAAAATTAGTGCCCCATTTGTCAAATGGTGTGACCACCAGTTGTGGTTGTAGAGGCATTTCATCACTTCTTGCAGGTCTGCCCATCCTTTGACAGCGGTCACATCTTCTTGTATAAAGAGTTGTATCTTTATGCAATGTTGGCCAATAATATCCAATATTTAGAATTTTGACTGGTGTGCTCTTGGCTGCAAAGTGTCCATCATAGGGTTCATTGCGACAAGCTCTGAGAATGTCATACACTTCATCTTTCCTAATACACCTCATAATATGATCAGGTCATGTATAGAAGAGATAACCAGATACCCATGAATAGGGAAAGTTGTGCTCCACAACGTGCACCTCTCTATGGGTGAGAGGTGTGGAGGTGTATTCCCTATGACTAGATAATTTGTTATATTAGCATACCAAGGAGTTTTTACAATTAGTAAAAATAAGTGTTCATCTGGAAAAGAATCATCAATGACAGGGTCCTCATTACAAGTAGGGAGCTTGGAGAGGAAATCAACAACAACATTGGCCTTCTCTGGCTTGTCTACAATGGTGATATCAAATTCCTAAAGGAGTAGTAACCATCTAACCAATTTGCCACTTACCATTGGTTTATTCATAAGATATCTTATTGTTGCATGGTCAGTGTGAATGAAAACAAGATACCCAGTGATATAATGCCTGAACTTATTAATTGAATAAACAACAACTAACATTTCTTTCTCAGTAACAGTATAGTTAAGTTCAACACCTTGAAGATTCTTACTGATGTAGTAAATTGCATATTCCACATTCCCTTATTTTTGTCCTAACACAACTCCTACTGTAAAATCAGAAACATCTATATGTATATGGAAATGTATTGCCCAATTAGGTCCTCTAAGTATAGGTGTCTTTGTTAATGACTCTTTGAGATGGTCAAAGGATATCTGACAGTCAGCAGTCCAATTAAATTCTACATCTTTAGAGAGTAAGACAAACAAATGAGCAACAATTTTACTAAAGTCCTTTATAAATCTACTATAATACCCTACATGACCTAGAAAGCTTCTGACATCTTTATGTTTTTGAGGAACAGGTAAGGTTGAAATTATTTCAATTTTGTGTGGATCCACTTGAATCTCTTCTTTGGACACAAAGTGGCCAAGCACTACTCCTTCTTGCATCATCATGAAACATTTTTCATGACTAAAGGACAAGTTTTGATATTGACATCTCTGTAGTACTTTTTCAAGGTTCTTCAAGGCCTCCTCATAAGACTCTCCTTAAGTGGTAAAATCATCCATATAAACTTCCATAGTCATGGCCAAGGTCAGCAAAGATACTTAAAGCAACTCTTTGAAATGTGGCAGGTGCATTGCAAAGTCCAAATGGAAGGACAAAATAGGCATATGTCCCCCATGGGCATGTGAATGTGGTCTTATCCTAGTCTTCAGGAACTATCTTGATTTGGTTATATCCACTAAATCCATCAAGGAAAGAAAAATACTTTTTACTAGCCAAGGAATCTAGGACCTGGTTGATGAAAGGAAGAGGGAACTGATCTTTCCTAGTGGCAGTATTTAATTCTCTATAGTCTACACAAACTCTCCACTTACCTCCTTTCTTGGCACTATTACTAGTGGAGACAACCATTGACTATCTAATATTGGGTATATGAATCCTATATCTAGTAATTTCTACAATTCATTCTTCATTATGTCTCTTACTACAGGGTTCATCCTTCTTTGAGGCCAGGGCTAACTAGTCTTCATCCTTCATTAATGTATATCCTATGAATGCAAAGGTTAAGGTCAATTCCCTTCATATCATGATAGTCCCATGCAAATGTTGTCTTATGAGTTTGCAACATGTTGATCAGTTCAGTCTTCTGGACAAATGCCAATTCACTATTGATGTTAAGGGTTTTCCCTGGTGTAATATCAACTGGTGCTACCACAGGCATCACAGATGCAATATCCAACCCTGATAAGTTGAGACTACAACTATGAGGTAGCAACTGATGAAACATATTGCTAGTGGAAGCATAGGTTGGAGTATTAATTGTAGGTAGAGCATTGTGAAGGAGGCAGGCCATACAAATAAAACATGGGTTTTGTTGTATATCTATTCCATAGTTGTTTTGTATAACATTGGAAAGCACTTCATCTTCATCCTGGATAGCCAGTAGTGGGTCTCTTTCAATTGTCATTAATGTTTGAAGAGAATATTGGTCAGCATCCCCTAGGTCTGGCCAAATAGATTGCTCCATATCAGCAAAAGGTTGAGCAAGTGGATAAAGGACCAACTTTTTTGTTACATTCTCATTGGAAATTATCATATTTCCTAACTGACATCGTATGAAGCCATCTCCTGTTGCCAACCAAGGTCTCCCTAGGATGAGTGGATATCCCGCTAGGCTATCCTTGGGCTGCAAGACCAAAAATTTTGCAGGGTATTCCCATGAATCCAATGTGATTACAAGATCTTCAATAACCCCTTCTAGCTTGACTATGGACCTAACTGCCAGTTGGAGTACTGTGGGAGTAGGTCTGAGGTTATCTAACTGATAGTTACTCATTGTTTCCTTTGTCATTACATTGATGGGTACACCTAGGTTAATCAAGGTGTTTTTGATAAGGGTACCATTGATGTTTACATCAACCATAGGGCTTCCAGGATCTACATATTTTGGAACAACCGAGTTACCTAACATGACATTAGCAAGTTGTCCTATAACATGGACTGTTTGAGGATCTTTTCTCCTCCTTCCTAGTTTCTTGAGACATAACTCCCTTATAGCCTTAGTGTATATGGGTACATCCTTGATAGCTTGGATAAGGGGAATTTTAACATAGACATTCTTTAGTTGCCCCATGAAATCAAAATCAGGCTCAGATGGAGTTGGTGGAAGGTGCATTTTTAATCTCTCTAAAAATGGAGGGCCTCTAGAAATTTTTTCTTCTTGTAGAGAGGTTTGCTCAAAAGGCTTCTACTAGTTATTCAGATGGTTGTCAGTGATGGAGGGGTGTTCCTCACCAGAAAGTTCTATGATGAGTGGTGATGGTGGTCTAGCAAGCATCTTTCTTGAGCATAGGTGTACATCATTAACTTCAATCATATAGGTTGGATATTGGATGGCCTCATTAGTATAGGCTTGTTGGATAGGCTTGTTGTTAGGGCTAGGTACAGGTTGTGCTAGTAGTTGAGTGGCTCTAGGTGGGGCAGGAGTAGGTGAGGCTATATTTGGCATAAGGGCAGGTTGTTGAGGTAGGGCTTACTGTGGCTATAGGTAGTTCGCATTTGGATTTTGCCAAGGTTGGTTCCCACGCCACTATTGTGGCCATGGGTTTTGATTAGTCTACCATTGTCGATTATAATTTCAAGATTGGGATGGTTGTTGTGGCAATGCCCCCTGTTGCTAGGTCCAGCTAGGTGGCATGGTTGCCTATTGCTGATGTGGCTAGTTATACCAAGGTGCATTGTTCCTGTGAGGCCTACTTATCTCACCTTCTATTTTTTCTTACATCTTATGGACTTTTTGATAGACATGGACATTTGCGACTATTGATCCCATTATTCAGACTTTCATGACTATTTTGTATGCTTTGATTTGTTAGATAGAGCATGATGTGATGTTATAGCTCGCATGTTATATTTCACTTGATGTTAGGATGTTATGTGATATTTACTTTGAATGCAAATTGAAATATTATGCAGTTTTGATCCTGATTGATGTTTAGAAAAATGCAAGTGAATTATGAATCATATAAATGATAGCATGTGTTATAATTGAAAATATCTGTGATTATGTGACTAGGTGTGTGTGTGCATTTCCTTTCACTTTGGCTATGATGAAAATGTACTATTCATCAGTTTGTGGAAGTGTGTAGGTAAATTTTTCATGCCCATGGAAAATTTAGAGGTCATGCCAGTAACCCTATGTGATATCCATGTTTAGCCAACCTAGTCCCAAGAGGGACCAAGGTCATTTGTGATGGAGCATGATGATTTGTAATGTCTTTAATTGATGTTTTTTTAATTAGGGTTTGCTCTTTTTAATGGATTTATTGATGTGTTGTGAATTGTAATGTTTGAGTTGCACTATTTTGGTGCTTTTTATTTATTGGGCCTTTTTATGCAAATTTATTGACCCCTTGGTATTTATTTTGGTCAAATAATGACCGTAGGTCATACCCCTAGGGTCTAGGACCAATTTGAACATGTGAAACCTTAGTTTAACCTTCCTTTGGTCACCTTAACTTTACCCTAAAGTTAAGTGACGAATTTTGAAGTTGGGTGAGCTGGTGGACAAGTTAACAGTCCACCATGACCAACTCCACTTCCCTAGGATAAGGTCTTCCTTATCTTGAAGACTTGGGAAGCTTCCAAGGCCCTCAAGTGTGAGAGACCTCATTCCTATTCTCTGACACATGTGTGAGAGCATCCTTGAGGGAATGGGTTTGCCTTGTTGGATAGGAGAATGACATGTGTCTTATCCTTATCCTTATGGAGTCTTCCATATGGGATTCCCCTCTCCACTATGCTCTCACACATGTGTGAGAGTATTTGTGGGAGATTGTCAAGCTTTGTGGGATGGGAGTGTGACATGTGTCACCTCCTCATCCCTTAGGGTGTTATGAGTGGGTTGTGAGGAGGCAAGAGAAGGTGACATGTGTCACCTTCTCATTCGTCAAGGCTCTTTGGTGTAGCCTATTAAACTCCATCTTTGAGAGATGGAGAGGGTTCTTCATTTTTTGGTTTTCTTTGTAATTATTGATTTGGGGAGATAGCTAGAATTAGAAGATTTTGGATGCAAGGAGATTGGAAGGAGACTTGGGAGATCTCCATCAAAATCTTGCATAATTTGAGCTTATAAGGTAAGCATCCAAGGCTATATGCCTTCCTTATGTATTTACTTTCATTTATGTGATGATCACTTTGTGTATTTTTGAGTTTTGGTGTATGTGTTGTGTGGGTTTTCATTTTGGGTGTTTGATGATGCTCTCCATTGAGAAGAACTCATCTTGTCTTAGGGTGGGAGAGGAGTGAACCTCCTCAGGGGTAACCTCACTATATTTTGGAGGTGTGGTTGGCCATGGGAGTGCATTGTGAAGTATTTGAGATTTTGGTGAAGGCAAGAGTGCATTGGGATTTTTGTGACATTTGAGATATTTGGTGAAGGCAAGAGTGCCTTGATATTTTTGACATTTTGTGATATTAAGGCAAGAGGCCTTGTGATTTTTGAGCATCATTGTGTTTTGGTGATTTGGGTTTCCCCCTTGAGTTGAGAGTAGTCCACTCTCCTACCCCCAAAAATCTAAGTTGTATGGATTAGTTATGTGCAATCCTTGGGAGGGTGTATCTATGTTTTATGTGAGTGATTTTTAGTGTTAAATCCTTGTTTGTGGACTCAGTTACATGGGTGACCACCAAGCTTGGGGGTGACTTGTCTTCAAGTCTATGGTTGGGATGTGAGATCCCATGGGCATTTGGAAAAACTTCCTTGAGTTGTTTTTGTAGGTTATATGGCTTTGGTGAGGTACTTGGAGTTTAGTGACCTTGAAGCAAATTGGTTTTGATGTATTTTGTAATGTATGGAATTTTGGTTGCCATGGCCTTTGTGGCCTTATAAAAGTGATTGTAAGTTTTGTGAGAGTAAATCTCTTTTGTGTATCTTTTTGAAAAAGCAAAAAAAGAAAAGAAAAGATATGTATTCTATTTTTCAAATGAAAGCTTGGTTGTTTGTTCTTTACATGGTTTTGGAAAGATATTTGTACATGATTAAAATGACTTTTCTCTTATCTCTCTGCCTATCTTGAAGTTGTCATTAGATGAAAATATGGCTTGTTGAAGGGAAAAGAGAATATATGTTTTATTGCAGTTTACTTAAAAAACAAATATATACAAAAATGTAGTTAGGTTTATTTTGAAGAGGAAATTATTCTGCTAGTAAACTATTAATATTCATTATGTTCATATATATATATATATATGAAGAGAAAAAACATTATAGTACTCTTGCTATTTTAAAATACACAGTTCACTATTTTTTAAAGAGAGAAAAATATGCATTGAGTAATTTCCCAGATTATATATTGTTGGGTGAATATTTTGTCGTCGACTCACTGACGGCAAAATGGTTATATCAACCACAGTATGATGAGATAAATCTCTCCTCTCAGCAAGGGGAGGTTCCCTTTTAACTATTACAAACTTATTTATACTAAATACTAGATTTGGGGGTGTGTTACATTCATCATTTTCTCTTCTTTCAGAAAAAGATGTTCACAATGTTTCATGGTAATATTCAATAATGCTTCTAGACTTAAACAATAATCAATAATATTCTTGTAAGTTGAAGCACAAAGTCTTTCAACTTACTTCACAAAAAGATTCACGAACCAAGTGAATAATCTCAAGTGCAAAGTATTCAAATTATCCCCATAAAGATTTTAAAAGTAACTGTATCACCAGTTGGAGGACAAAGTCTATCAACTAACAACACCACTGATTCATGCGAATGTGATTGAAAATCATAGCACAAAGTCTACAAGCTCTCAACACGATTCATATACAAAGTGAACAACTACAAGCTCAAAGTCTTTATAATCCTTCACCAAGAAACGCTTTCAACACACATAGATTCAAGGAAATAATATAACACAAAGTTTATATAACTTATCTTGAATGTCCTCCAATCATAATAACCAAGCACCATTTTATCCAATCAATCAACAAGAGAAATCAACAAAAATGCCATATGTACATCCTCGCTCATACAGATTCAATTCAACACAAAGTTTGATATCAAAACTCGCCTTCTTTATTGATTGGAATTGATCATACAATTTGAACACAAAGTCTCAAAGTTGAGTCTCAATTTGGGCAGCACTTTGTTACATAAGATTAAAGAGATTATTTACAATAGAGGCCCTTTTTATTTATAGGGAGGAGCCTGGAGCAAAAATAGGAAAAGTCTAACTACTTTGACTTATTCAACAAAAGAGTCCTATTTGACTTAGGACTTCCTTTGTCTCACATGTAATTACATTTTGGAAAAACACATGTGAATATGTCCAAAACAAAATATAAATTGCATATACGAAAATGAAAATAAACTAAGGCATGAAGAAGAATATCAACTGCCACCATCATTCTTCTTCAAGAAATTATGGTACATGTCCTTTACTGCTTCCATCTCATAAACGTTCGGTCCAAGTGTATGGTCTGAAACAACATGAGTTTCAATGATTGTATCTTTCACCATTTTTATCGCTTTCTTCATTGATAGGTCAATCATTTGGAAGGTGAGCACCTTTAGATAACATGATGTCATTGACAATTCGTAGAAGAAACTGCAACAAAAAGTCATGATCTTGGCTTTGGATGAAGATGGCTCTAACATTAACTCTGGAAGAAATGTCTACCACGACCACTTGTTGAGAATTGCAAAAGGCCATGATCTCGTAGTTAGGGGAAAGAATGGATAAACTGGGATAACCGCGATCTGATGATCATGGACAGGAAAGCATACATTGAAGGGCCAAGGGAATCATTTTCAAGGATTTCCCAGTGTTAGGAAATTTTGAAGGAAGACATGCACGGGCGCTAAAAATCACCGCTCCTACATGTCGGAGTAATGCTTGAGTGTAAGGGTGGTTAATTTTGCCGCCTCTACAGGTTGGTGATTTTATTGTGCAAGGTCGGCCAAAATGGCCACCTTTGCATGTCAGAAATTTGCACAAGGTAGATCATGTGTATGGGCAGTTAATTCTGCCGCTATTGCATGTTCAGGAGAATTGCAAGTCATGTTGGAGCGGCAAATTTTGCTGACATTGCAGGTAGGACAGAAATTCACTAGTGTCTGGGTGACAGTAAATGCTGACACTGCACATAGTAGGAATTGCAAGGTTTTTCGTGTAGAGGCGGTGGATTTCACCACCCATACACCTCGCTTTTGTTGAGTATTATAAGGTTTGAATAGTGGAAATTGCCGCCGATTGAGCCTTGGACGCAAAAACGGAACAAGATCAAGACAAAAAGATCAAAATAAGAAAACAACATTTGACAAAAGCTTATAACCGAAATCAAAGAAACAAAGTCATGGAAACCCTAAGAAAGAAAATGAAAGCGGCAAGTTACTTACTTGTCCAAATGGTAAAAAACCCTAAGTCCGTCAGTGGTGAATTTGCTAGGGAGAAAGAAATGAAATAGTGAAATAAACAATCAAAAGATATTTAATAACTTGAAAACATGCTTTTAAGGAGTGGCATGAGTGGCCATTAATGGTACTCAAAGATCAAAATCCCAGATATCTTGTTTAGGTGACGATTTCAGGTGCTTCAACATGTGTGTCAACAAACATGCAAAGGCGGTGAATTCTACTGACCATGAATGAAAACTTTGGGGAAACATGTAACGGCAGTAAAAAATGCCGCCTTTACATGTGCAAAGAGAAACCTATGTAAAAGCAGTAAAATTCATCACCGTTACACATTCAACAAATGTAAAGTAAAGAGATGTATGAGCGGCAAAAAATGCCGCCGTTACATATCAAAACTCAAAAATTACTAACTCTTGAAAATGGTCAAAATCAACATCTTAATCAATTTACAACTTAAACGATATTCACGAATATCAAGAAACCAATTCAAAGGAATGTCACAAACCAGTTTAGAATGTCAAACGACTTCGCACAAGATCAAGGGAATCTTGTCTCGATTTGTGAGCTTAGAGTGTAGATTCACGAAACGGACAAGTTTCGTGGGGGTTGTCTACAAAAATGAGCGTAGCTGATTTTGAGAACAACATATATATAGGGATTGTATGCAAAAGATATCAATTAAATGTAAATGAAGATTAAATAGAGGAATAAAAAATACACAAACATAATAATAGTGAGAGACAATTTTTAATGTGGTTCACCCAAACTTGGGCTACATCCACCAACAGAGAGTCCAATATTATTATCCAGGAATCAAACCGATTACAACTAGCAATCCTTGCAACTCAATACCGCTGCAAATGCTACAATACAATATCAATAGAAACCCTAACCCTTAGACACTTTTATCAAGATTATCTCGGTTACAAAATAGGGTTTTTTTATGTTGGCCAATAGAAAAATAACTCTTGACGCCTTTATAAAATAATAAAATTTGTTTGAGAGTTTGGGGGTGCTGCCCCTTGACCTCACCTTGTATCACAACAGGGAGCGCATCAGGGGCACCGTCCCTTGACCCCATCTTGGGGGCGCTCCCGCCAAACCCTCGTTAAATAATTTGGGGGGAAACCATGCTAATAAAAGTGGGGAAAATTTAACTTCTGAGTTTGATTAGGCTCCATATAACAACATATATATATATATGCTGCAAAGTATATTCATAAAACAATATATTACTTCCAATGTTTGGCACTAGGGTTTCAATATTGAAACTGTGTTTTAGAAAAAAAAGAGAAGCGGTAGAATTCGAAGGGCGACGACCATACAGCCACCGTTGGACATTGAAAGGGAGAGGGGGGGATAGACCCCCTGTCTACCCCTCCATAGGCTCTATGGAGGGGGACGGGAAGGCCACCCCTCCCATATCACCGTATCTTAAGTGCCATCGGCGTCTAGTTAAAACCTTGACAGCTGTTGAAATTCAGTGTCATCATCGATTCTCCTTCCTACAACATTCAACAAAAAAAACCCTCCTCCATTTGGGTATTTCAGCCTACAAAACATTTGTGCATATATATATATATTGCTGTGTAAACAAAGAATAATATAACCCTGTGTAGAAATCATTTTAAACAAAAACTAGAGCTGCCTCCATGGAAATCTTGAAAACCTGTGAGAAAAAAAAAACGAACAAACTAGAGAATGCGGTTAGAGAACAAAAAGAAAAATATAGATTTTAGGGTTTGAAGAGGAGAGTAGAAAACAAATAAAATAAATGATTGGGTTTAGAGAAATAAATAAATTACATGGAGAAGGCCAAATAGAAAATGGAGAGAAAAAAAGAGTAGTTTCCCTTTTGAATGTGACTTCTCATTTTCTATTCTCCTCCTTGAAACTTGGGAGCAAATGAAAAACATTTACCTTTTTGGATATTTTTAACTTTTTTTTATTGCCTTTTAAAACTATTTAGGGTTAGTGTGACCTAAAAAAGAAGCTTAGTGGATTTAATTCAACCTTAGAATTTTTAATTTAATTTAGTGGGTTATTTTAATGGGGTTTGGGTGTGGGGATTTAATGCTAAGAAGTTTATTTAATTTAGCCCCTTTTAACTTATTTTAACTAGTGCATAGTTTAAATGTGATTTTTAATTAATTATTTTATTTAGTTAATGTAATTTATTTTTATTAATTATATTGCCTTGGGTAAATAAGGAAATGGTGGGGTAAATTAATTTAATGGGTGTATTTAGTTTTCAAATTATGTTTTTGAAAAGGATTTTAGTGAAGGTTGTTTTTAAAATTATTTCCCTATTATTAGTGAGGTGACGTTATGCTACCAAAATTTCCCTAGATTTGTGAAAAGGTTAATTAGGTGATCTATTTCATGTTTTTACTTTATCACATTAATTATTATTGAATACATTAATTGAGTCTTATATGGAAATTAATTAATGTTATTAATATTATAGTTTCTTAGAGTTAGATTTCAATACTTGTCAAAATCACTTGACCTCACCTAAGAAAATTAGGGTTAGTTCCAAGTTCAGAATCTACCCCTCTTAGTGATGCTCCTTGTGTTGCACAACCCCCTTAGTAGGCTTACATTTAGTAGGGGTTGTGAAAGGTGTTTGCGTTACCCTGACATTTGATTGATGTTTTGCACCTTTGTGCGTATGCCACTGAGCGTGCATGTTGTGTGCGAGGGGGTTCTAGAGTCGAGTGGAAAAGTTTTTGATATTCCGTGTCATGACCACATGACAAATGTGGACATGACACGTGTGTTGTGTGTTGTGACCACATGGGAAATATAGGCATGACATTTGGTATCAGAGCCTAGTTTAAACACTGAGCATTAGGGCACATTATTTATTCCACAATTTTGTTTTAATTTTAGACACCTTGTTCGTGTAGGATACCACCTAGATCGAGAAGAGGGTGCCCATGTGCTAGTGAGTCTAGAGGAGCTGGTACACAGGGTGCTTCATCTTTTGAGGGACAGATTCCACCAGCACTTGACATAGGACCCCAGATACTCTAGGCGCTGCAGGCAGTTCTAGTGAGATTACCACCAGTGATAGAGGGACCACATGTTGAGATACTAGTGA
The DNA here is from genome assembly GCA_027924645.1 of Cunninghamia lanceolata. NCBI lineage: Eukaryota > Viridiplantae > Streptophyta > Pinopsida > Cupressales > Cupressaceae > Cunninghamia > Cunninghamia lanceolata. The sequence goes on along the minus strand of BSBN01000584.1, from coordinate 12,154,879 downwards.
CTTCTAAGGGTCACACGTTTGCTCATAGGGAGCATAGTAGAAGTCCCCCTCCATGCTATGCAGATCACAAGGAGGAGGTTATAGTGGAGTCTGTGCACTATGACCCTTTTGTTTATGGGCAGCGGGAGGAGGTAGATGCTCCCATTCGAGGATGACGTGATCATGGAGATTCCATCAGAGATTTTTCTTAGACTAAATCCACCTACATTTGCAAGGACTACAGCGGGAGATGAGGCTGAGGCTTGGCTCATCAATCTAGATTAGTACTTTTTGTTGCGTCCCTATAGGAGCAACACAAAAGTATGTGTCACAGTCCATTTACTACACGATGTTGCAACAACATGGTGGCACACCGAGGAGTGCAAGCACCATCTCTCTTTGGACACACTTTCTTGGAGCACATTTCTTGAGTGCTATAGGGCACGATATCTCTCAGAGCACTTCAGACAGTGCCATATAGATGAGTTCAATGATCTACAGTAGTGTGGTTCCATGGGTGCACAATATGAGTGCAAGTTTGTGAAGTTGTCATGATATACCGAGTACATGCAGGATGAGAAGCTCCTTGTTAGTCACTTTATCAAGGGCTTAAATCTTAGGATAGAAGGACCTGTTCACATGGAAGATCCACAGACTATGAGTGAGGTTGTCAAGAAGGTGCTCATTGCAGAGGAGGTTTATGGGTAGTTGTTGTGTGGTTACACAACACGCCCCATTTTGACTTGGCAAAACAGGGACCCAACTCCTTTTGGCTTGTGTTGTCTATTTTCTGGCGGTTTGGTAAAAATTGGTCAGGTGCATCATCATGTGGAGTCAGGATGAGGTAAGTCCCCAATATGAGGTCAGGTTGTCAAATTTCATATTTCGTATCTGTGACCTCATATTCTGAAAGGACATTAAATTTCATGCAGGTTTGCCTTTTACATCACCCTGATATTCATTAGGATATGAGAGTTATGAACAGTCAAAGTCTTGGTCAAACCGGATATTCGCAAGAGGGGAGATCATATTTTATAACCTCAGTCATGTTTCGAACATCATCATCATATTTGAGACATCCCCTGATATATCCTGCGGCTCAAATATCCGGACGTCAATTTTAAGTGATGGTAAGTCTTTCCCATCAAGCGGTCTTTTATATCGCGAACATCATGTTTTCAAATGTAACCCGATATTTGTTGATATCCTCCCGACGTGAAATATCACCCTTTAACAAACATCCTGATGACATCATCATCATATTTACATTTCGACAGGATATTTTGTAAACATGATCATGTTCGCCCAATATGACGATGACGTCATGAAGCATTTCCGATACAAAGAACGAATATCATGATGACATCATCCTGATATTCAGAAAGGAGGATGAGCAAGCTTGTCTCATCATCATCATTTTTTTGAAACATCACCCGATAAACCGAAATATCCTCCTGATGTGCTAAAACGTAAACAAAGGGTGTATTGTTACCCGAATCTTGTCACGATAACAATTTCAAGACTAGGGAGGATGATATCAAAACTCAACCCGATATTTGTGAAATATCATCCTGCCCTCATGATATCCCGTCATATGGATATTCCCCCGCTCCCTTTGCCGCCATTATCATTAAATGCGCGCAGATATGGTAGGTGATTCCCGCCGACCCCGGAACCCAATGAAACATCTGGCGAGATCCTGAGTTTTCGCACGAATGATCAAAGATTGCAATCTAACTTGTCAGAGTGCCCTAAATTTACCCTAACTGCGAGGTTAAAAGGTAATTCAACTACCATTGTTACGTTTACCTACGTTAAAATTGTTTTACAGAGCACTAGCCTCCATATCCGCATAACAGCTACCGTTGCACAATTCGAGCTCACAGATAGAAGGAAGGAAGTGATCAGCAGTTGAATTAAGAGCATCTTGACGATATACTGGTATAAAAGAAAATTTGCATAACCAGGTAAGTGAACTGAAACCCTCATCATGTTGTTTCTAAATGATGTTGTAAGTTCTGGTTATGTATCCATGTAAGTAAGTAATGTGAAATTGATGCAATAGGCATGATATTTGCAATATGTATGCATGCATATCCCTGTTGTGAGAAGAAATGTTGTTAATTGCAGGTACCCATGGCTGAAAAGCGCTTAGTCAAGAATCAGGAAGAATTTAGCAGGCCTATGTTCTCTTCTCAGAGAGGGGTCCTGTTCAAATATGGGGCAATTACAGACACCCATTAGGGGATTACTAACCTAGAGGCCTGGTCAGCCAAGCTAAATGATGGACATGACAAGAGTCCTGTGTTGGATGCAGTGTTTGTATCGGGTATGTGAAATGCTGCTGGCTTCCCATACTCCATGGAGTCTCCGGAGCTCGTCATTAAGTGCGCTCAGAATTATAACCCTCAGACGAGGCAGGTGGTGAAGCATGGGAGAGTGTATGCAGACCTATCCATCAAAGGTCTCTCCCGGACATTTGGACTGCCAATGGGCAGTAAGGTAAAGAGTGTAGACTTGAAGAAGTCTGAAAGAGAATACAAGGCCAACAAGAAGGCAGCCAGAAAGAACATGTATGCTTGGCGGGCCGAGAACAGCACCTACAATGCAGCGGCCAAGCTCCCTGTGCACATGTTCAAGTTTGACTTCAATGAGGAATATCAGTACGTGATTGCCCTTCTGAACAGGGTGACTGGCCAGTCTGATACTGGTGAATTTAGAGATTGGATGTACGGCATAATAATGATGTGTCTGTATGTAGACATCAAGCCACTGTGGGGCCAAATAATAAGCGATGCTCTGCATGAGCAGCTGATGAACCTGGGAGGTTCATATTGTACATTCTACATGACCTCCTATATTGTGTATTCTTGTGCTTATAGGGGCACTTTTGATGCCTTGGTGATAGATGGAAAACTCACAGGCACAAATGCAGCATATATCTGGGATCATCATCCCCAGCTGCAAAGAACCAACTATATCAAGGACTACAAACTGGTCAATGATGCATTCTCTATGCATCTGGTAAGGACCATGGAAGATGACAGAACTAAAAGACTGAGCATGGAGGCTCAAGAGGCAGTATACAGGCATGGGGCATGGTACATACAATTTGCCACCTTTTCCTATATCAAGATAGAAGGTTTTGAAGGACATCCCCTGATGCTGCCAAGATATCCTATGGATGCAGTAGTGTTAATGGAATTTATCAGGCAGGGCTCCACCATGATACAGATGTATAAGGATGCCAAGAAGCTGCCACCAATTTTGTTCCCAGTCAGCATTGGCAACTACATGTGCCCTGACTCCGACAATATAAAGAAGGTGATGGTCACCCTGAATAAGATGAATTTACAGCCTTTTCCAATAACCAGACCATATGATCCTTACGGCCGAATACAGAAGATTCTAGGAAAGCCTATTCACCAGAGGCACCTAGAAGATTTTTGGGCTGACTGCGAAGATGAGGTAGAAGCCAGGAGGAGGAGGTATCAGAGGTTGACTCTGAACCAGATCAGAACATTTGATTGCATATCCCTCCCTCAGCAGCTAAAGAATGATGATGGCAGGATAATGGCGGATGAGTATGAGCAGAAGAAGATTTACAATGATACCATCTCTGCACCTGACCTCACCATGCAGGAGGATATGTCCTTAGACCCATTCCTTGCCAGAACCCTACACTTGACCCAAGCTTGGGTAGATGCACAGGTAGAGGCATTGAAGAAGAAGGGTGTTGCCATCATGGTGGACAACAAGAAGAAGGGGTAGGACATCCCTGCAGATGAATATGACGACTTTCTGCTGGAGAAGAGGAAGACTAAGGGAGAGAGGATCCCTCCACCACAACAGCCTAGCAAAAGGGCCCCGAGGGGCAAGAAGGTGGAAAAGGGACCCAAAGGGGTCATAATTGAAAGGGCAGTATTCACAGCGGAGGAGGCAGCCAAATCAGGATCAGAATCGGATTCTCCTCCAAAGCCTAAGAAAACCAAGATAGCAGAGGCTGGAATCACAGAGACCCAAGAAGTGGGTTAGTCATCCAAACAACCAGGCAAAGATATCCTCATGGAGGAGGAGCCTGAAGAAGAGGAAGAAGCTCCACTAATAATAAGAAGAAAGAGGAGAGCTCCGCAGGTGTTGGTTCCCACCACACCTAAGAAACCAAGAACCTCCATGAGAGGTGAGATAAGTCAACCCCCAGCACTAGTACAAGGGGTAGGTAGTGAAGCGCCGAAGGAACTTCAGCACAATGTTCCGCTTCCTACCATTGTCAAGTTCAAGACTGAACTTGCTGAAGAGCAACAAAAGGAAGCATCTCAGACACAAGCGGAAGGACATGTCTCGCTGGAAGAGACAATCAATTTGTCTGATGATGAGGTGGTGCAGGATGTGGCTGCACAAGAAATGGAAACACTTGCTGCTGATGCAAGTGTGACTCCTCACAAGCCTCCAACGGTTCAAACAGTGCTTGAGGAGATGAAACAAGCAGAAGCAGAGCGAGAAAAGAGCCTGGAGCAGGTAGCTCAGGATATAGGGCTGGACACACTGATCGCTGAGGTGACAAGTCCTGTAGTGGTAGACTTGACAGAGAAACAGGATGCAAGTCCTGAGAAGCCAGCAGGATCACCTAATAAGGGCCACCTAACAGAGGAGATAGAGATGGCAGAATCAAAAAGCCATGCTCTTGAATCAGGCCAACAAAGCCCACAGGATACATCAGCAGGACCTACTATAGTGGAGGTCCAAGAAATAAAGGCTGATGAGAAGAAGGAAGAAATAGAGGATTCGGCTGCTAAGGCGCAAGAGGTGGATAGTGCAGGCACATAACAAGTAGCAGCCGCAGAACATATGCCATCACCTCAGGCTGATCCTATGATATCTGGTATGGTGGACATACCCCCAGAAGTAGAGAAACAAAAGGAGGATGATCAACCTCCACAAGGAGAAGAACTGGGGACAGGTGAAGAAATGATGGAGAAAGATCATGATCATCATGATCTACATACAGGTACACTGCAGGGTTCCCCACACAGAGAAGATGCTCCCCCAGAAAAGGAAGTTCTTCAATAGGAGGAGGCACCACAGGATCGGCAACAAGGCGAGCATCAAGAGGGAGAAAAGGAAAAATCACCATCTCCACAACACTTGTTGATAAAAACGGGACATAGGGGTGAACAACACCATGATGCCAAAAAACATGATCAGGTGCCTCCATGGTTAGAAAAGGAGATAAATGTTGAGGAAGAGATTGAAATTCAAGAGTTCGACGTCTCCACCCTGTTCTCCGCGGATATAATGAAGCCCAAGAGGAAGGCCAGGGTGACATCGGCCATCAAGAGAGATCCGGCGACAGGGAGAAGAACCGCACAAATTGCTGTACCTGCGGTAGAGAAGGAGAAAGGCAAAATCACTGTGGATGAATTTCAGATAAGCACAGTAGATTTGGGTTTTGCCAACGAAGAGTAGGAAGGTCAAGAAGGTAAGGACATCATAGACTCTCTAATTCAGAAAGTGAAAAGAGAGAAGGAGAAAAATAAGCAACATAAAGAGCACATTGCTCAGTTGCATGCATACATTAAAGGCTTGACCAATCCTGATGATACTACAAGTGAAGCTGCAGTCCCATTGACTGCCATTTCTCAGGAGGAGGTAAATAAATTGGACCTCATGAAACATGAGGCTTCTGTAATAAGGAAATGGATGTCATCCACATTGGATGATGCTATAGAAATAATGAAGGGTTCTTTGAAGAGGTGGAGCATATTAAGTGACTCCAAAACCAAGGTGGACAAATTGCAGATGCAGACCGGGAAAAGGTCTTATAAACTGGAGAAAGTCCTCAGCCTGTTGGGAGAAATAAGGAAGATAAACCCACAACTGCTTATCAGTAAGTAGGTATTGAATAATAATACTGCATTGTTAATAGACATCTGGTACAAAGATGTACAGTTTGAATGTGGAGTCCTCAAGAGATGCAATAATAAGCTGAGGGACATCAGCATGAGGCTACGTGATTTAATGGGCATTGAGGCAGACATGCTAGAAACACTAGAGGGCAAAGTAGAGGGAAAAATAGAGAATCAAGATGAAGATTCTGCCCTTAAGGCTCTGCGCAGCAACTTCCAAATGGAAGATGATGGTCCACTCATCCACTTGACAGAGGAGATTATAAATAAGGTGATGAGGATCAAGGTCAAGATGGAGACCTTCAATGAGACATTGCAGGACAGGGAAAATAAGTTGGATAACAGCAGGGATAAGTATGAGGCACACAAGCACGCCATTATCAAGGCAAAGACTCAAGATGGCAGAGGAATAGATCAGGTTGTGCAGTCATATGAACAGATCCAGAGCAGCATGCAACCCCATATGCAACAGCATCATCATCAGGATAGTGAAGGTTCAGGAAGCGATGCACATGATGATGACCCGCATGAATCAGCTGAAGAACATGATGGAGATACATCATGAGGGGGAATATTTTGCATATGCAATATAGATAGTTGCCAGCTGGCAACTTGTGCCATTTTGTAAAATTGACAAGTCATGAAATGATGACCATTGATTTGTATTGACATATCAGATCCGTAGATCTTTTGTAACGGATTCCTCACCTTATTCTATAAAAGGTGGTGGAATGCCTTGTTATATTCATTTGAAACTTAATTGAAATCTATTTGCTGAAATATTCAGGGCTTATTTCAAAGCTGTTGTATATGTACATGTCTTTTGTATACTTAATGAAAGGGAAGAGTATTTCGATTACAAATCTTCGTAAATCTTGAGTAATCTGTGCTTGAATTTTGGATATGTGCTTTGATTTGCTACGTCCCTTGGAGTGCTCATCATGTTGCATGTATTGTTTAGATTCATTATCCTCTGAAGTTTGCATCAACTGTATCTAGTTGTGGAATGTCCTGGTGAACATATGGTTTGATTTCTTCTCCTCATGATAGTATCAAGCATGTATGTGGATCAAAAGCTAAAGGTTCAACTTAATTAGAAGTATTTCTTTTAATTTCTTTCTATTTCAGAACATTTCACTGTCACAATTGCAAATAAACTGATAATCTTAAGCAAACAACCCAAAATATGCAGACATCTCGTAGATAATCGCAAATATTTAGCATATTTGAACACTAAGCATGCACAATTGAAAATATCATGCAAAGATCGAGGTATTTTTACATCTGTCCATCAAATATTGGTGTAATTTGACTTCTCTGTAAAGAATTTCTGTAGGAATGTCATGATGATGGCGCATTTTCACGTAAGGCCCCAAAATGGAAACAGCAACTCACATTAACCACTAAGTAATGTCAGTCGATTAAGACCTAATCACCGGAGACTTGGGATCATGAATTCTCTGAATTCACTGTATCTTTCAAGATGAATAAAGGTTAATGTGTACTTTTATTCTATGTTTGTTTGTGACTAACATCATGACCAACAGTAGCGCCACGGGTCATGGCCATAGTTTTAGGACCACAGTCAGCATCAGGACTAGGGGTTCCGTAGACCCCAACCACCTCATAGGGGCAGTTTTAGTTATGCACCATTACCTCCTAGACCTCCATAGTAGGAGCAGCATCATTAGTAGCAACATAGATCTAGACCACCATAGAGATCACAAGGTGGCCACAGTTGAGTATGGCACTCGCAAGGTCCACATAGAGACCAACAACACTAGGCACTACTTGTAGGACCAACTAGGTCACAATAGTACTTTAGAGGGTCACAGAGTAGTATAGGATGACCTGGAGTGTAATAGTCTAGCAAAACTCAGTCAGTGCATATCCAGACTCAGGGACCTTGCTATGTTTGTGGTGGCACAGAGTATTTGGATAGGGAGTGTCCATAGGGATTTACAATAGGAGGTCAGTCACATGCTAGAGGTTTTGAGCAAACAATTTGAGATGTGGGTAGATCCCACCATATGTTTGTAATGGTTGATAACCACTAGGTTGACTTTTAGGCCTCTGTTATCAAGACTCCAGGTACTATTGGGGATGTTTCCATTACTGTCTTGTTTGATTATGGAGCCACAGACTCCTTTATTTCTCCATCGTTAGTGGAGCATTGTAGGCTGGTGGCCTCTAAGTAGGATGATAGGTGGGAGGTAGAGTTGGCCACATGGGCCAAGATGGTAGTAGATTTAGTGGTTTGTGACTGTGAGCTAGCACTTGGAGCCTTCACTATAGTAGTAGACCTTAGGGTCATTCCCTTAGGGTCTTATGGAGTGGTGTTAGGCATGGATTGGCTTGTGGCTCATAGAGCCAAGCTTGATTGTTGGTAGAAGGTGATAGGTTGCCTAGATGACCATGGAACAGTGACAGAGATTGTGGGCATTCAGAAGCCCACAACAATACGTATGATTTCTGCTAAATAGCTTAAGCATTGTATGCGAAAGGGTTGCTAGATGTTTGTGATCAAAGTAAGTGATAGGTCAGAGGGTAAGCTAGAGGCTTCACTTGATGATCATCCCTCCCTTAGAGAGTTCACAGATGTCTTTCCACTAGAGCTTCTAGGGATGCCACCTTGTAGAGAGGTTGATTTTCACATTGATATTATACTAGGTGCCGAGCTAGTGTCTCATGCGCCTTACAAGATGACTACACATGAGCTCATAGAGCTCAAGCTTTAGTTGGAGGAGTTTCTTGAGAAGGGGCACATCCAACCTAGTGTCTCACCTTGGGGTGCACTAGTTATCTTTGTGAAGAAGAAGGATGGGTCTCTTCATCTATGTATGGGCTATAGGTAGCTAAATAAGGTGATGGTGAAGAACCATTATCTTTTGCCTCAGATAGATGATTTGTTTGACCAGATGCAGGGAGCCAGAGTGTTCTCTAAGATTGACTTGAAGTCCAGATACCATCAGTTGCACATTATAGAGGCGGATATTCATAAGACCACCTTTCGGACTTGCTATGGTCTCTATGAGTTCACCGTGGTGCCCTTCAATTTGACGAACACCCCTACAGTGTTCATGAGCCTCATGAATGGGGTGTTCCACACATACCTAGATTGGTTCATGATCATTTTCCTAGATGACATATTGATATACTCACGAACTGAGGAGGAGCATGAGGAGCACTTGCGCTAGGTTCTACAGTGTTCAAGAGACCATCAGCGTTATGGTAACTTGGCGAAGTGTGCCTTCTTTCGATTAGAGGTTTAGTACTTGGGTCACATTCTATCTGGAGATGGTATCTCAATAGATCCATTGAAGATTAGAGCTAGCAGGGATTGGCCAGTGCCTACTAGTGTCATAGAGGTTAGGAGCTTCATGGGGCTAGGAGGATATTATCACAAATTTGTTGAGGGCTTTTCTAGGATAGCACACCGTATCACTTCCCTTCAGCAGAAAGGGAAGAGCTTCATGTGGACAAAGTAGTGTGAGAGGGCCTTTGGGGTCCTCAAGGAGCATCTCACTAGTGCTCCTATCTTAGCAATACCTGATCTAGCAGCAGACTTCATGGTATGCACTGATGTATCTTTAGAGGTATTAGGTGCATTACTTATGCAGGATAGTCGAGTGATCACGTATGAGTCACGAAAACAAAGACCCATGAGATGAACTACCCTACTCATGATTTGGAGCTCATAGCAGTAACTCATGCTCTTGTTAGATAGAGGCACTTCCTTCTTGGATGCTATTTTGAGTTGCACTCTGACCATCATAGTCTACAATATATCTTCATGTAGCTGAATTTGAATGCCCGTTAACGGTGTTGGATGGAGTTCTTATGTGAGTATGACTTTGATGTGCATTACATCAAAGGGAAGGAGAATTTGGTTGCTGATGCATTGAGTCAGAGGTGCCACGAGATCCTGACCTTGACTTTGAGTGTGGACTTAAGAGGGCATGTATTGCAGCATATGCCTGAGGATGAGTGGTTCCTTGGGGTACAACAAGAGATTCAGTCACAGAGGGCCCTTAATGGCAAGTTTACAGGATATTCTCTTGAGGCAGATGGACTTCTTCATCATCAAAAGTGCATCTATGTTCCCCTTGCAGATGACCTTCGTGTAGTGGTTTTATTGGAGGCCTACAAAGCCCCTTATGCAGCATGTCCTGGGGTGAAGAAGATGCATGCTGATCTAAGATAGTTGTATCATTGGACATGGAGGAGACGTGATATTGCATATTTTGTAGCTCATTTCCTTGAGTGTCATAGGGTCAAGGCCAAGCATCAGCATCTAGCAGGACTACTTTACCCTCATGAGATACCAGAGTGGAAATGGGACACCATTTCCATGGACTTCATAGTTGGCCTTCTTTTGTCATCTCACCGCCATGATGCCATCATGGTGATGGTTGACAAGTTGACCAAGGTAGCACACTTTTCATGCCGGTATGCAAGACGTACAATGCACTTGCAGTGGCGAGGGTCTTCTTAGATGACATTGTGAGACTTCATGGGGTTCCTCATCGTATCATATCTGATAGAGATTCAGTGTTTACATCATCTTTTTAGAGAGCATTACAATAGGTGTTGGGCACTTAGCTCAACTTCAGTTCAACTTACCACCTCAAGATAGATGGCCAGACCAAGAGGGTGAATTAGGTTTTAGAGGACATGCTTCACATGTATGTGATGGATCACTAGTCTAGATAGGAAGACTACCTGTATCTAGTTGAGTTTGCCTAAAATAATGGGCATCACAACTCGTTAGGTATGCCTCCCTATCATGCCTTGTATGGCAGACCTTGTAGGACTCCTCTAAGTTGGGACCATATCGAGGACATAGTTGCTAGTGGACCAGAGTTGGTACAAGACATGGAGCAGCAAGTTACTTTGATTAGGTAGTGGTTGCAGAAGGCATAGGATTGTCAGAAGAAGTATGTTGATGCCAAGAGATTGGATCAGAGCTTCTCTATTGACAACAAGGTGTTCTTGAGAGTGCGGCCACATAAGAGTCCAATCCATTATGGAAAGGGCTCTAAGATTGCACCAAGATTTGTTGGGACATTTGAGATACTGGAGTGGATAAGACCTGTAGCTTATCGTCTGGCCTTGCCACTTAGCCTATCACTCATCTACGATGTATTTCATATATCTATTTTAAGGTGTTATATATCTGATGTGGCTCATTTTTTGGATTGGGATACCTTACAGGTCGAGTCAGATGGGCAGCTAGCTTTGGAGCCAATTCACATATTAGCTCGTTAGATGCTGGGCCTTTGAGGACGAGAACTGGACTAGGTCAGGGTTCACTGGGACCGCTTTGATGAGGTCTCAGCCACTTGGGAGGATGTTACTAGCTTGAAGACACTTTATCCTCACCTCTTTGCTCACTTCCAGGAGGAAATTTAGTCTTAGGGGGGAGGATATGAGGCCTACTTATCTCACCTTCTATTTTTGCTTACATCTTATGTACATTTTGATAGACATGTGGACATTTGGGACTGTTGGTCCCATTATTTAGACTTTCATGACTATTTCATATGCTTTGATTTGCTAGATAGAGCATGATGTGATGTTTTTATAGCTCACAGGTTAGATTTCACTTGATGTTATGATGTTATGTGATATTCACTTTGAATGCAAATTGAAATATTATGCAGTTTTGATCCTGATTGATTTTTAGAAAAATGTAAGTAAATTATGAATCATATAAATGATAGCATGTGTTATAATTGAAATTATCTGTGATTATGTGACTGGGTGTGTGTATGTGTATTTCCTTTCACTTCAGCTATGATGAACATGTGATATTGATCCATTTGTGGAAGTGTGTAGGTAAATTTTCCATGCCCATGGAAAATTCGAAGGTCATGCTAGTAACCCTATGTGATATCCATGTTTAGCCGACCTAGTCCCAAGAGAGACCAAGGTCATTTGTTATGGAGCATGATGATTTGTAATGTCTTTAATTGATGTTTATTTTGATTAGGGTTTACCCCTTTTAATTGATTTATTGATGTGTTGTGAATTGTAATGTTTGAGTTGCACTATTTTGGTGCTTTTTTATTTATTGGGCCTTTTTATGTGAATTTATGGACCACTTGGTGTTTATTTTGGTCAAATAATGACCCTAGGTCATACCCCTAAGGTCTAGGACCAATTTGAACATGCAAAACATTAGTTTAACCTTCCTTTGGTCACCTTAACTTTACCCTAAAGTTAAGTGACGAATTTTGAAGTTGGGTGAGCTGGTAGACAAGTCAAGAGTCCACATGACCAACTCCACTTCCCTAGGATAAGGTCTCCCTTATCTTCAAGACTTGGGAAGCTTCCAAGGCTCTCAAGTGTGAGAGACCTCATTCCTATGCTCTCACACATGTGTGAGAGAATCCTTGAGGGAATGGGTTTGCCTTGTTGTATAGGAGAATGACATGTGTCTTATCCTTATCCTTATGGAGTCTTCCATGTGGGATTCCCCTCTTCACTATGCTCTCACAAATGTATGAGAGCATTTGTGGGTGAGTGTGAGGCTTTGTGGGATGGGAGTGTGACATGTGTCACCTCCTCATCCCTTAAGGTGTTGTGAGTGGGTTGTGAGGAGGAAGGAGAAGGTGACATGTGTCACCTTCTCATTCGTCAAGGCTCTTTGGTGTAGCCTATTAAACTCCATCTTTGAGATATCGAGAGGGTTCTTCATTTTTTAGTTTTCTTTTTAATTATTGATTTGGGGATATAGCTAGAGTTAGAGGATTTTGGATGCAAGGAGATTGGAAGGAGACTTGGGAGCTCTCCATCAAACTCTTGCCAAATTTGGGCTTATAAGGTAAGCACCCAAGGCTATATGCCTTCCTTATGTATTTACCTTCATTTATGTGATGATTGCTTTGTGTATTTTTGAGTTTTGGTGTAAGCGTTGTGTGGGTTTTAATTTTGGGTGTTTGATGATGCTCTCTATTGAGAAGAGTTCATCTTGTCTTGGGGTGGGATAGGAGTGAACCTCCCCGTGGGTAACCTCACTATATTTTGGAGGCGTGGTTAGCCATGGGAGTGCATTGTGAAGTATTTGAGATTTTGGTTAAGGAAAGAGTGCCTTGGGATTTTTGTGACATTTGAGATATTTGGTGAAAGCAAGAGTGCCTTGAGATTTTTGACATTTTGTGATATTAAGGCAAGCGGCCTTATGATTTTTGAGCATCATTGTGTTTTGGTGATTTGGGTTTCGCCCTTGAGTTGAGAGTAGTCCACTCTCCTACCCCCAAAAATCTAAGTTATATGGATTAGTTATGTGTAATCCTTGGGAGGGTGTATCTATGTTTTGTATGAGTGATTTTTGGTGTTAAATCCTTGTTTGTGGTATAAACCCGGTTACATGGGTGACCTCCAAGCTCAGTGGTGACTTGTCTTCAAGTCTATGGTTGGGAGGTGAGCTCCCATGGGTATTTGGAAAAACTTCCTTGAGTTGTTTTTGTAGGTTTTATGGCTTTGGTGAAGCACTTGGAGTTTGGTGAACTTGAAGCACATTGGTTTTGATGTATTTTGTAATGTATGGCATTTTGGTTTCCATGGCCTTTGTGGCCTTGTAAAAGTGATTGTAAGTTTTGTAAGAGTAAATCTTTTTTGTGTATCTCTTTGAAAAAGCAAAAATAAAATAAAAGATATGTATTCTATTTTTCAAATGAAAGCTTGGTTGTTTGTTCTTTACATGGTTTTGGAAAGATATTTGGGCATGATTAAAATGAATTTTCTCTTATCTCTCTCCCTATCTTGAAGTTGTCATTAGATAAAAATATGGCTTGTTGAAAGGAAAAGATAATATATGTTTTATTTTAGTTTACTTAAAAAAGAAATATATACAAAAATGTAGTTAGGTTTATTTTGAAGAGGAAATTATTTTGCTAGTAAACTATTGATATTCATTATGTTCATATATATATATATATGAAGAGAAAAAAAATTATAGTACTCTTTCTGTTTTAAAATACACAGTTCACTATTTTTTAAATAGAGAGAAAAATATGCATTGAGTAATACACACACACACACACACACACACACACACACACACACACACACACATACATATATACATATACATATACATACATGCACACACACACATATATTATTTTTATTATAATATTTGGTGCATTGTGTTTTAAAAAGAAACAGTATATTTTGAAATAGAAATGAGGAACAACAAGTATTAAAACATATATATATATATATATACTACAAAGTATAATCATAAAATAGTATATTACTTCTAATGTTTGGCACTAGGGTTTCAATATTGAAACTGTATTTTTTTTTTTAAAAAGAGAAGCATCAGAATTCGAAGGGTGACAGCCACCGTTAGACATTGAAAGGGAGAGGGGGGGACGGACACCCCCCCCCGTCTGCCCCTCCACAGGCTCTATGGAGGGGGGTCAAGGAGGCAACCCCTCCCATATCATTGTATCTTAAGCACTGTCGGTGCCCAGTTAAAACCTCAACAATAGTTGAAATTCGGCGCCGTCATCGCTTCTCCTTCCTACAACATTCAACAAAGAAAAAACCCTCCTCCATTTTGGCATTTTGGCCTGCAAAATATTTGTGCATTTTAATATATATACACACTCTGAAATTTATAACCATTGTGTTTAATATAAAAAAAAGAATATAAACATTTTTTCATGTTGTTATCTCAAACACAGTATATATGTATATTGTTGTGTAAACAAAGGATAATATAACCCTATGTAGAAATCATTTTAAACTAAAACCAGAGCGTGCCTCCATGGAAATCTTGAAAACCTGTGAGAAAAAAAAAAACTAGAGAATGAGGTTAGAGAACAAAAAGAAAAATATAGATTTTAGGGTTTGAAGAGGAGAGTAGAAAACAAATAAAATAAATGATTAGGTTTAGAGAAATAAATAAATCACATGGATGAGACCAAATAGAAAATGGAGAGAAAAAAAAGAGTAGTTTCCCTTTTGAACGCGACTTTTCATTTTCTATTCTCCTCCTTGAAACTTGGGAGCAAATGAAAAACATTTAGCTTTTTGGATATTTTTAACTTTTTTTTATTGCCTTTTAAAACTATTTAGGGTTAGTGTGACCTAAAAAAGAAGCTTAGTGGATTTAATTCAACCCTATAATTTTTAATTTAATTTAGTGAGTTATTTTAATGGGGTTTGGGTGTGGGGATTTAATGCTAAGAAATTTATTTAATTTAGCCCCTTTTAACCTATTTTAACTAGTGCATAGTTTAAATATGATTTTTAATTAATTGTTTTATTTAGTTAATGTGATTTATTTTTATTAATTATATTGCCTTGGGTAAATAAGGAAATGGTGGGGTAAATTAATTTAATGGGTGTATTTAGTTTTTAAATTATTTTTTGAAAAGGCTTTTAGTGAAGGTTGTTTTAAAAATTATTTCCCAATTATTAGTGAGGTGGAGTTATGCTGTTGGAATTTCCCTAGATTTATGAAAAGGTTAATTAAGTGATCTATTTCATGTTTTTACTTTATCACAGTAATTATTATTGAATACATTAATTAAGTCTTAGATGGAAATTAATTAATGTTATTAATATTATAGTTTCTTAGAGTTAGATTTCAATACTTGTTGAAATCACTTCACCTCACCTAGGAAAATTAGGGTTCATTCCAAGTTTGGAATATACCTCTCTTAGCGACGGTCCTTCTAATGTCCCCTTCTGGCAAGCCAAAATTTTTCCTTAACCTTGCACAATTTCAACTTACAAAAGAGAACATTAGTATTCAATCTTTCTTATCTACTCATTTTAAACCATAGAGATATATTAAATCAAGACTCATAATCATAAGCTATAAGCATTCTATCTTTCACAATCTCCATTATACATACTTGGGAGAGATATACTTAGGTCTACATGTTCATCAAATCACTTGCCCAATGAGAGAGGGTTTATAAAGGAGCAATCGAGGGGTCCATATTTTATTCCTTTGACCGGAGATCAACCCAAATCAAAGGCCTATCCCTTGTCCTGAAGAGGTACTCTAGACCAACACAAGACAAGAGCCTATCCATTACTTGATAGTTCTCTTAACCAACACAAGATAATGGGAATGTATCAGTCTTTAGCTCGATGGTACTCTTGACCAACTTAGGCATCAACCATGATGTCAGTCTTTAGTCGAATGATACTCTTGACCAACTACAGCATCAACCATGATATCGGTCTTTAGCTGGATGGTACTCTAGACCAACTACAACATCAACCATAATTATACCTCATTGCCACCCTTACCACTTCATCTTGATCTATGGGTTTGATTGATATACCATAAGCTTTTCTTCTCATCCCCTTTATTCCACATGATAAATTTAAGTGTTCATACAACTATTCATATTTCTCATTCTATGATACAATCTATTCTTATTTTCCAATGAAATCAATTCTAAATTTTCTAGTCATAGTGATAGGTCTACTCAATACTCATTACTTTCATTCTTTGCCAATTCAATAGAGGAATTCAGATTTGAAATGTCGTGTGATTTCATAATAACTATGACTTAACATCTCATTATTCATATTTTATAGCATTTGATATAGATTCATACCTTGATGCTATAATATGAGGGCTTATAATAAATCTGCAAGTATGATTTGCTTTTATACTATTGTATATCTGGTTTGATTAGCGGGTATGAATGCCCGATCTATATATATATGATGACTTCTCTTTATTAAATCTCTGATCTTTATATTGAAATAATGTTGTTCTTGTTCAATCTGAATGTATGCTTCACTGCTATATGGTCATATACCATTACTATATGTATGATCTTTTCCTTGATTGGGTTCCGATATGTAGGAATATATGTTTGATATAATGATGACTATTGTTCTTGAATATATTGCTGTAGATTGGATCGATTGCTTTATTTGTTGAAGGTAGAAGACTTGTTATTTCTTATTCCTCCTTTCTGATTGCTGGTTGATAATTTTGAATGGTTGATGATGAGATATTGTGATTGTTCAATGATGAGATATTCGATTGTTTGTGTGTCATGATGTTCGATATTTTTCAGATATCCTTATTGGTGTCCAACAATCTCTTTTTATACTTGATCGAATGCTTTGGAGTGTTATTTTTATCAGCATACACTACCTTTATGAAGTACTGCTTCATAAAGATGATAATACTCTTTTGCTATTTAATATTTAACAAGGCATTTTGTCTTATTCACACCTCAACCCATTTTTGTCTTATTCACCTTTTTTTGGTCTTAGGTCCACCATAGGTTAGAGGATGTCTATCCTCCTTATTATTTTTTAATAACAATTGTTTATAATATTTTATCTATATCTATTATAATATAATAATATTTATTATGATAATAGTTAAGTATTGTTATTATGTATTTTGATATTTATATTAATAATAATCAAATACTTATATTTATGTTACATTACAATTTTAATTAAATACCTTACATTTATATTTATAATTATTATTTATATACTTTGCAATTAAAGATATTATATTAAAATATTTATATTTAATATTTATATAATATATTAATATATTATATATTATATTTTAATCTTTTATATAATAATATTATTTATCTTTATGATTCAAACTAAACATCATATTTCACAAAAGCACTTTGTCGTTTTAATCATGATGTTTAAATCTTTAATTTAAACAAAGCCTTAATATTGGGGCATGATAGCCCTCTCCACTTGAAATTGCTTGTCCTCAAGCAATCACAGTGAGTTCTTTCATTACCTCGCACTACCTTCCGATGTGTAGAGATGAAGTCATGGTTTTGATTTGGAATGAAGATGCTTTAGAAAAAAATGATTGTGATTCATGAAAGAGAGTTTGAGCTCAAAGAACATTTGTTTGATATAATGATGTGATGTGAGTATCATATATTAAGAAGATTTGAGAGTATTGAGATTCCAAGATGAAGCGTTATCAATGAAAGACATGAATGATGACATCATCTAGAAAATTCAGAGATAAATTTGTAAAGAGGGTGAGTTCAATTGTAGAAGTGTACAATAGATGATGTTATGATAGCAGGAGATAATTAATGATAGAGAGAGGATACATAGATCATAAATACAAGTAGCACATGAAGCATACATAAAGCTTATACACATGATACACAACATGAAGCATAAGAGCATATGCAAGACTTAAGGCATGAAGCATATATGTAACACACAAATATACACTTGAATATGAAATAGATAGGAGTGCAAGTAAGTCATGAAGTGTGCATTTTGAACATACATAAGTCATGGCGTGCACACGTAGAGCATGTAGTATACATTTGAACACTCAAAGTCATGGATAATTCACTCAAATACACTTAGTCCCAAAGTATACAATTGAATACAAGTCATAGAGAATACACTCAAATACAATTCATAGACAATGCATTCAAATAATCATAGAGTATACATTCACATTCAGGTCATAAAATACAACTCACCAGGTATTTTCTCGAACACTAGTTTTAAGATAGAAAGTGCACACTGGCATACAAATCAGAGAGTAAAACTTACATACAAATACGTATTCATAGAACATACATGTTCATAGAGCATGCACTTGAGTACACTTCATACAGTAGAAAATACAAGTCATACAATTACAAAGTCAGAGAGTATACACATACACTTAATTTTCAACTACAATTACAAAGTCATACAATTTGCCAATGCATAGAGCATACAATCACAAGTTATAGAGTATACAAGTCATAGAGTCTTCATTTGCATACATGTACAATCATGGAGTATACAAGTCATATACAACCATACTGGTATACACATATGAATACAAGTCATATAATTACAACTTCATACAATTACAAATACAAGTTATAGAGCATACACTCATTCAATTTCAAATACAGATCATACAATTCCACTTCATACAGTTGTAAATACAAGTCATAGAGCATACAATCACAAGTCATAGAAGATACACTCGAAATACAAGGCATGGAGTATGAAATCACATTCATACCAATACAAATCATTGAGAGCATAATCACTAGTTATACAAATGCAAATCATAGAGTACATACTCAAATACAAATACAATCACAGAGTATGCAATTTCAAAGCATAGAGTCATACACTCAAATACAATCACAACCATAGAGTATACACTCAAATATAAATACAAAGCATAGAGCATACACTCTAATCTAATTATTGACAAAAAGTATGCCTTTAAATACAATGTCATACTTGGATACAAGTACATAGTCATAAAGCATACACTTGAATACAATTGTAAAGTCATATATCATACACTTGAATAGAATTGCAAAGTCAAATAGCACACACTTGAATAGAGCATACACTTGAATACAAATATACTCAATGAAGTATACACATAAAACATACACATGAATGTCATGGAGCTTGAAGTATACATGCTGAGAACATGTATCAGATATGAGAAACACATTCATTAACATGAGCAAGCATACCAATAGGAAGCATACAAGTATGAAGCAATACACGAAAATACACAAGGTTACACTGATAAGAAACGTAAATACACACAAGAATACACAGACAAGAAGCATACAAGTAAGGTTAAAGCATGACGTAATACTTATAGAAGCATGATACATATAAACAAATGTAGGTCATGAGTATAAACATGAAGCATACATACATGGAGCATACCCACACATGCAAATACAAGTTATAGAGTATATACTTGAATACATAAGTCACAAAGTAATGAATACACATAATTTACATTAATACATATAAGTATACTATAGGGCAATTGGAAAGGGGAATCGGTGCATTCCATACTACACTATGGACCTGTCCACCATTCCATGGTCACCAAGTATACATATTGACACATGTAATACTAAAACATACACAATATGTAAACTACATCATATCCGTAATGCATAGTGGAAGTTTAATCATACTAGGACTTTGATGAGAATCATGATAGGTCCACCTGAAGCTATCCATGCTAAGCCCAAGAGCAGATATACCATCCCTCTTGGCCCCAAGTGGTAGACACACGGCTATCCCACATGGGGTGGCGTACTTAGTGGATAAACTTGTACCTGCTTTCCCTATCCATGTTGCTTAATCCATACCTCTTATGATTGAAACTCCCTCAATAACCAATCCATGTGGGGATTGGTGAAATGCTACAATAGGAGGCCCATAGATTTTCTTTTTGAAGCCCAAGGGCAGTCACTCACCCCTTTGTCTCCAAGTGGCCAACTCAGAGTGGCATACTTAGAAATAAATCTAGTATCTGCTCATCCTACTAGTATTTCTCTTGCTCTTCCTCATGATTGCTGGATGAGAATTACAAATAATAAATATATCTAGATTCATAGAGATTATACCTTAATAACATAACTAATAATGAATCAATACATATATTAACAGTCATGAAGAATACACATCATATACAAAATATTCACATGGTTGCATAAGTTACAATTATACTCACAAGATGGCAGGATGATTTCTCTAATACCACTTGTAATGTCCCCTTCTGGCAAGCCAAAATTTTTTGTTAACCTTGCACAATTTCAACTTACAAAAGAGAACATTAGTATTCAATCTTTCTTATCTACTCATATTAAACCATAGAGATATATTAAAGCAAGACTTACAATCATAAGCTATAAGCATTCTATCTTTCATAATGTCCATTATACATACTTGGGAGAGATATACTTAGGTCTACATGTTCATCAAATCACTTGCCCAATGAGAGAGGGTTTATAAAGGAGTAATCAAGGGGTCCATATTTTATTCCTTTGACCAGAGACCAACCTAAATCAAAGGCCCATCCCTTGTCCCGAAGAGGTACTCTAGACCAACACGGGACAAGAGCCTATCCATTACTTGATGGTTCTCTTGACTAACACAAGATAATGGGAATGTATCGGTCTTTAGCCAGATGGTACTCTTGACCAACTTAGGCATCAACCATGATGTCGGTCTTTAGCCGGATGATACTCTTGACCAACTATGGCATCAACCATGATATCAGTCTTTAGCTGGATGGTACTCTAGACCAACTATGACATCAACCATAATTATACCTCATTTCTACCCTTACCACTTCATCTCAATCTATGGGTTTGATTGATATACCATAAGCCTTTCTTCTCATCCCCTTTATTCCACATGATAAATTTAAGTGTTCATACAACTATTCATATTTCTCATTCTTTGATACAATCTATTCTTATTTTCCAATGAAATCATTTCTAAACCTTCTAGTCATAGTGATAAGTCTACTCAATACTCATTACTTTCATTCTTTGCTAATTCAATAGAAGAATTCAGATTTGAATTGTCATGTGCTTTCATAATAACTATGACTTAACATCTCATTATTCATATTTTATAGCATTTGATATAGATTCATACCTTGATGTTGTAATATGATGGTTTATAATAAATCTGCAAGTATGATTTACTGTTATACTGTTGTATATCTGGTTTGATGAGTGGGTATGAATGCCCGATCTATATATATGATAACTTCTCTTTGTTAAATCTTTGATCTTTATATTGAAATAATGTTGTTCTTGTTCAATTTGAATGTATGCTTCACTGCTATATGGTCGTAGACCATTACTATACGTATGATCTTTTACTTGATTGGGTCCTGATCTATAGGACTATATGTTTGATATAGTGATGACTATCATTCTTGAATATATTGTTGTAGATTGGATTGATTGCTTTATTTGTTGAAGGTAGCAGACTTCTTATTTCTTATTCCTCTTTTTTGATTGCTGGTTGATAATTTTGAATGGTTGATGATGAGATATCATGATTGTTCAATGATGAGATATTTGATTGTTTGTGTGTCATGATGTTTGACATTTTTCAAATATCCTTATTGGTGTCCAACAATCTCTTTTTATACTTGATCGAATGCTTTGGAGTGTTATTTTTATCAGCAGACACTACCTTTACGAAGTGCCGCTTCATAAAGATGATAATACTCTTTTGCTATTTAATATTTAACAAGGCATTTTGTCTTATTCACACCTCAACCAATTTTTGTCTTGGGTCCACCGTAGGTTAGAGGATGTCTATACTCCTCATTATTTTTTAATAACAATTGTTTATAATATTTAATCTATATCTATTATAATATAATAATATTTATTATGATAATAGTCAAGTATTGTTATTATGTATTTTGATATTTATATTAATAATAATCAAATACTTATATTTATGTTACATTACAATTTTAATTGAATACCTTACATTTATATTTATTATTTATATACATTGTAATTAAATATATTATATTAAAATATTTATATTTAATAGTTATATAATATATTAATATATTATATATTATATTTTAATCTTTTATATAATAATATTATTTATTAAATAATATATATTAATAATGTTATTTATCTTTATGATTCAAACTAAACATCATATTTCACAAAAGCACTTTGTTGTTTTAATCATGATGTTTAAATCTTTAATTTAAACAAAGCCTTAATATCAGGGCATGACACTCCTCATGTCACACAACCTCCTTAGTAGGCTTACATTTCGTAGGGGTTGCGAAAGGTCTTCGCATTACCCCGATGTTTGATTGACGTTTTGCACCTTTATGTGTATGCCACTAAGTGTGCATGTTGTGCGCGAGGGGGTTTTAGAGTTGAGTGGAAAAGTTTTTGATATTCCATGTCATGACCACATGAAAAATGTGGACATGACACATGTGTTGTGTGTCGTGACCACATTGGAAATGTGGGCATCACAGTTCCAATTATGAGGATTTGAAATAGGTGGTGCAAATGACATGGAATTGGACAAGGGGTCCTAAGGCATACCTTGTCTTTGCTACAATGGACTTCATTGTGCAATGTAGAAAACTTGACCTTCTTCATCTTCTATGACTCTGAAATCTACTTTGTCATTCTTTCCCTCAGAAATACTAGCAAGTCCCTTGCATTGGCAATTGGCCTTCTTTTGTCGACAGTGTGGACAATATTCACTCAAAGCTACCTTTGATGCCTCTTGTTTCTTCTTTATGTGCAGAGTGTCTAGTTGTGTTGCTTGATGGATTATGATATCCTCTTTCATGTTTAACAGGAGATTGCTGAGCTCTTCCCTGGAGACTCCAGTGGATGATTTACTCGAAGTCAAGGTTCTAAAACCTCTATTTTTCTTTAAAGGAGAGCGTGAATAGTTTTGGTAGATTTGATAGATTTTATCAAATCCTAGTTGAGAGATATCTCCTGCTCCAATTAGATCTAGTGCATCCATACATTCTTCACTCACACCTCTTAGGAAGACCAGCTTGAGTGACTCTAGAGAGAGCCTATTCTGCCTTGACTTTTTGAGGCAAAACTAAAATATATCAACATAATCTTCCATGGGCTCATCTTTTTTTTGTGACATCCTAAAGATGTCACCCCCCTTCATATCTCTACCACAACAATAATCCTAATGTTTTTGCAGCAACTTCTCCTTCATGGTGGCCCAAGTAGTTATAGAATTCTCACCCAGACCCATAAACCATCTTAATGCAGCATCCTTGATGGTGGTTGGAAAGAGCTTGAGCCTATATGTATTTGTAGTGTAATCATAACTCCTACAGAGTACATCAAACTCAAAGAGAAATGTATCAGGGTCTTCAGTGATTAGCCCATGAAAGTTTGGTAGAGCTGAAGGAGGGATATTTTTCAAGGTGTTAGCTCTCTCCTAGTTTGCAATAGGAAAGGTAAAGGTAACTAGTTCAGTTGGGTTCTCTACTTCGTTTGCCATGATGCCTTGGTTCCATTCTGCAATATCTTCAAAATCCTTAGTGTTCTCCAGACCAAGGGATGATTCAAAGTGTTCTTCTTCTTCTGTTGAACTAGTTGGAAGAAACTTCCCTCTATGGTCTCTTGGCCATTGCATACAATAATGTATAAGCTAATGGCTCTATTCCTGCACTGTGTTAGTGAATAGTTTGGAGATGGATTGAATATCTAAGTGATCCTAAATGCTAAAAAATACAATTTCCTAGAAAAGCAAGTACAAGCATGAATTAACAAGAACTCAAAAACTCTAAACCTTAGCACCATCCCTGGCAATAGTGCCAAAAATCTCAAACTCCATTATTAACCAATACATTGATGTAGAAAGGGCATGCACACTACTCAACGGACCAACAGATCCTATATCAAGAAACCTACTAGCTATATAATGTGTTACATTTACATTGTCAAACTAGGAAATCGTAATCTTCTTGGATGATGCTGGTACTATGTGTGCAGTTAAGGATTTCTAAGTTTTAATCTAGAGGTTGTGTAAGGAATCATCTATCTATAGTAAACACAATTCAATTACAAAGATTGACAATATTCTAATGCAAGAATGATGAAAATAACTAAGTTCATTCAACACAACAATAATCAAATGATCCTATGTAATTTCTAAATAAAAGAACAACTAACTGTTGGTTCAGTCGGTGATCACCTTGACTCAATAAGACTTATAACATAAATTACCAAAGTCTAACTATTTCTCATTGCTCATTACAACATACATCAATCACACATATACATAAACATACAATTATAAACTGAACATATAAACAAAGTGGAGAGACACAGTACCTCAAGTGGCCTGCTTGAGTAATTGTGATCCCACGAAATCTATCTGAATCTCTACTATATCTTTGTAATCATTGATAGAACTTAAGACATATATTCCTTTATTGAATGTTGGAACCAAAAGATACAACAACAAAATCTGATACTATATCTCTGTCTATCTTTGTTTGAACCAAAATCTAATCTCTACCTCTAAGATTAACATTGTTTATATGAATAAAACTATTGAACAATAAATTCTATAACTGTCCATTATCCAACAACGTAGGAAAATGACGTTATTACAAAGCAAGCTAGAAATAGGAAACGAAACTAATACGAAGGTGACATAGATGATACCGTCCTAATGTAACTCTATCTCTCTAGTATTCATGAAGAATGATCAAAACTAGAAACAAAACATAGAGCACAATCTAGATTCCTCCATTATTTAAGACTGCATGATTTATTGATAGATAACCGTCACAAAGTAATTGATGACTCACCCCAATCAATTTGGGATCTTATTCACTTGGCTACAAGTACCCATATCATCTACTGTAGATATCAACATCTCCTTCAGCTTCGGGTTGTCTAGCGATATTCATGATATGAAGCCACACTCTTGCTGCATGAGGAGTTAGTACATCACATGGTATCTATGCATCACTATTACTAAAATCAACATAAAGTACTAACATATTTCATGAGCAATCAACCATTCACACATAATTAATTAACAACATATTATATACCCATTTTCATGCTTCAGTGTCTTAAGGATAATCAGACATGATTAGTGAATATAGAAGTCTGGAAATGTCTTAGGAAATAGGTAATTAAAGCAAGAAAAATAAGAAAAAACATGGTCTCATCAGTTCACACCTCCACTATAGCACTGATTAGATCCAAGAGTGTGTGCCCTAGGAGGGCAGATGCCAGATCTGTAATAATATGATAGATAATGAATGATAATGATGTTGATAACTACAAGAGATATGGCCTTAGTTGATGAAGATGACTCAAGATCCTACACCAACAAAGGAGAGTGATGAAGAAGGATTGAAACTCCTTTCAAAACATGCAAACAAACTTCAATAGAGTCCATAAGCAGATAACACTCAGGGCATGAAGAACACTTTAGCATAGAACACAATATGAGAGAAAACTTCAATTTAATCCTTTAGGTGTCATCTAGGTCTAAAATGAACTACAATACTCATTTAAATATGCATTCCTGCTCACTCATGACAAATAAAACACAATTAGGCCAACAAGTACAAACTAAGGAAGGTCCTAAGATGACACTACACAAGTGGGGCTAAAGGTCCCAACTGGGACCAGGGTGCTTGGGTACTATGGACCTTTAGCCCACAAACTTTGGGGAGTGTCAAATAGTGTGGGCTTAGCCCAGTCCTAAGTTGATTTTGTCAGGTTTATTTATTGGGATCAAGATTTCATCATTTTAAGCTCAAAAAGGTGTTTAAATAGGTCCTGATTAACAAAGACAACAAAATAGGTCCAACCAGGTGCTAACTTATTGTAAAATGCTAGTGTACACATTTTATAACACTATATTTAGCCCCCACTTTAGTGTGAGTATGAACTTACGTTCAAACTCATACTAAAGGATGGATCAAACACACAAGACATAGAAGCCCAAAGAATTCTACCAAATTGTGGACTACAAGTAGCCCCCAAACTTAGGATCCTAAGTTTGCAAATACATAAGCAAAGAGATATTTAAACACACAAGACATCGCAACATAACTCACACATACATGGAGTACTAAAAGAATATATAGGAATAGAAGCTGAAGACACACAGTACACAAAGGTAATACACGCTTAACATGAAGCGTACACATAAGACA
Source organism: Cunninghamia lanceolata (assembly GCA_027924645.1). NCBI lineage: Eukaryota > Viridiplantae > Streptophyta > Pinopsida > Cupressales > Cupressaceae > Cunninghamia > Cunninghamia lanceolata. Next base: position 12,128,500 of record BSBN01000584.1, on the reverse strand, counting down.
CAAAGCATACATATAAGACACAAAGCATACACATAAGGCACAAAGAATACATAGAGAACACATGGGAAACATGATGAAGACATGTAAAAACATAAGTTAAAACATAATGCATAAGAGAAGCAAACATAAGAACACACATAGAACAAACTCACAAGGCACATGACTCTGATGCTAGCTTAGTTTATCATTAGGGGTCACGGGAAAAGAAGTGCCACCGTGGATCACACACTACTAAGGACCAACAAATTACTAGGTGACCACGACAAGTCACATGAAGCACATCGACTATCCAACTATGTTGCATTAGGTGGATGATGGACCAAAGAGGAAACATCACCGGCTAGTGAGGACCAACGAATCACTAGGTGAGTTCCACGCCAACAAATAAATATGTAGCCAAAAGAGAGCATAGAATGATGCATGACCCCACCTTAAAGTGATTGCTAACTCCTACCATGGAGCAATTGCTTTAAGGTAGAAAAAATCACAAAACAGACATGAGAGCTTTCTAGAAGCACATGCCCATAAGATATGCATTCCTAAAAAACTACATTGTACAAAGGGGTTTCACCCACAAAGGAAAACAAAGGCGATGCTACATGCATGATACACAATGGCTTGTGTAGTCATGGTATGACACCAAGCATAGCAACAAGGAGCCACATAAATCAAAACATAAAAGAAGCGATAAATTATACCAAGTAATAACACAAAGGGATCTACTTAATTTGCATCAATATATGAATTGTTGTATAAATAGGAGATATCTCAAGACTATATATATATATTTGGAACTGTCATCATCCACCAGCTAGTAGAACTATGGAGACAAAGGAAGAAGTATCACATGAAATCAAAAAATAAACATCCCTTAGGTCAACAAGGGAGAATGCCAAAATATCCTATGCCTTGCATCATGCCTAAAGGACATAAAAACAATACAAATTACAACATATTGAAGAATGATGATAAAAATAGAGAGAATGTCACAATGGATTTCAATCCCTTTGTATCCTTGCACCTACAAGGGTGTCAAGGGTCATCCAAAGAGAGATTAACAATAACAACAATAACAACACAAATGAAATATCAAGCAACACATCATAGAGAAAAACAATCACATGCACTCATAACATAAAATAAGGTACCTCACTTGCGAGTCAACCTAAAGCAAATAATTCTCCTCCCAATCTTGTTCATCATCCATTTGGAAAGGTGGACAAGATGCAAGAGGAGGTAAAACACGTGAGGTATAAGGAATAAGATCCATACCTGTATTATCTTTGGACTCGCTATCAGAATACAGTACAGTAGGCTCCATAGCAACTTGTGAAGCTTCTTCTTTCTTTGTAGGAGACACAATGGTAGTAGCTTTCTCTTTGGCATCCATAGGTGATAAACACTTGTGAGGAGGGAGATTCTCCTCTCCTATGTCAAGGTGAGCCATAGCACAATGACGCTTCAATCTTTCTCTCACAATCTTATTTTTCTTAGCTTTACTCATGATGTTTGTTAGGGGAACCTAGTATCTTCCAACATGGGTTCCTTTTCTTCCTTTTCTTTGAAAACATTAGAAGAAATTGGAGGAACCACTAAAGGTTGGGAGACTATAGGGGAAGGGTTCCTCAATGCAGGTTTCTCTTCCTTCTCAACTTGTGAAATAGGTGGAAGTACATGAGCATCCCCAAGTGGTTGAGAAACCTTAGGAAATAAAACCCATGCAACTGATTGCTTTCCACTAGTCTTCATGTAGGCAGGTGGTACAAAATTAACACTGTGATTATGGCCAGGTTTGTTTTGTGCATAAAGGTTGCCTCATTGCCTTTGAAGGGATGGTGGAGGGGGAACCTTGGCATATCTATCAGACACTTGGGGACGAGGAAGAACCTTCAATTTAGGCATAGCTTCATTCACTATTTGTGGTACAGGAGGAATTATAGCCGTAGCCTTAGAAGATCGAGGAGGTTCAGGAACATCACAAGAAGGAATATTTTTTACTTCATAAAATGTAACCAAGGTTGTGAGAAATTATATTAATATAAATAAGGATTTACAATCTTTTGAGGCCATCTCTGGCTCAATACAAAATGATGCACCCATCGTGCTTTACAATATCACTAAATTTCATTATCAAAATCCACCTTTAGATTTACACTACTACGAGTCCTAGAAGACCAAATTTTGGCTCTAATCTCCTCACTAAAGCACCGCCATGAAGGCCCCTTGATACAGAGGGGCAGCCAAAAACCACAAAAAATGGCCATCCTTGCTGATTACTCCACCGTCAAGTAGAATTTGTCTGAGCTCACCAAGTTTGCAAATCTTTCCACCCACAACAAATTCTCCTCCCGATCAAGACCTACTTCCAACTGAAGAAAGTCTATGCCCACCTTCCCCCACCACCTGTGCCTTGCCAACTTTTGCTCACCCAAGTTTAGGATGAAAGGTTGCTTCTCCACCACTGCTCCTGGTTGAAACAATTTAGGAATTTCCCCAGGCTAGGGAATTCCTACTCCTAGCTTAGCATGCACTACAATGTCCATGTTGTCCAACAAGAAATATGGCTTGAAAACTTCATAGAGAAGGATCAGGGTTTGGACTTTTGGATCACCCAAGTCTAGTAGAGAGGCAAGGAAGTGAGAAGAAATGTCCGTGTTAACCCAATGTTTGTCCTTTGAAGCTAGAAAATCCCATCGTAAAACCATTCTCATTGCTTCTAGGAATAATTTGTTATGTTGCTTACAAACCACCAACAACCTATTGTTGGAAATATGGCCCAAGAAGGTAATTTTTCATTTGTTGCTACGAAGCCTGATTGGAGTCTCCATCTTAAAATGAATGTCACAAGAAAGGAAAAAGTCACCCAAATATAGTAGTAGCAATCATTGTTTGCACGCTTTGGAGGAAAAAATCATAATGGAAAGTATCCTTTATTGCAGTCCTGATGGCTACCAACCTATTTATGCTCATTCATTGTGCTTAGTTCCAAGTCTTGTCAGATCTCCTCACCTCATGGAAATAAATGTTGGAAATCCTTCGACACACGATACCCAATATTCATTCTAGGCATAAAAATTCACACTTGAAAGTCCACCTTAGCCCTCATAATGATTCCCTCAATGTCATCCGCACCATCATTTTCTAACCTGTCAGCTTCTTGGTTTCTTTCTCTGTATATATGGTCAATAGTATACATTTAAAAGAACTATAGGAGTTCTAGTACTCTTTCCAACAAAGCTCACAATTTCCAATTTGATGTGTAACTCGTTCGGAGGGCATTGACAACGAAAATTGAGTCTCCTTCGATTTCAACATTCCTTATGTTTAGATCCTTACATAAGATAATCCTATGTATGACTACCAAGAATTCCACTTTATTATTATTTCCAATAGGTAAAGGTTTTGAAGAGCTTTAGATCACTATTCTATTGTAGGCTCTGATAATGCATCTTGCCCCTAATGGACCTGGGTTGCCTCTTGAAGAGCTGTCAAAATTCAATTTAAACCATCCATGCTGAGGTGGAGACCATACCACTTGATCTTTGGCTAATTGAGAAACTGATCCCCCGGACCCAACCCACAGAGGGACCCTCAAGCCCTACCAATTGAACCTCATTTTGACATCCCAATCTGTAAAGAGGGCATTCTTTGGAGATCTTTGTATTAGTCTACTGTTTATCACCTTGACTTTGTTTTGGAAAGAGAGAAGGTTCATTTCCTTATCTTAAAATATCCTTCTATTCCTTTCCTTCCATAATTATCACAATAGAATTGAAGGGATAGAGATCCACATAATACCAATGGAATTAGAATTTTTAATGGTTGGCCATGATTGAAACAAACTAAGTATGTCACTCAGGAGGGCACTAGACAACCCTAGATTAGCACAGAGCCAATGCCAACATTCCTAGGAGAAAGGGCACCCCAAGAATAGATGATCCATTATTTCTTCTTAGGATTTGCATAGTACACACCTAGAAGGCCCTTGGAAACCAGCCTCCTAAACTTTTTTGCTGTTAGAATTTTCTTTTGAAGAGAAGCCCATGTGAAGGTACATGCCTTTGGTAAACAAAGGTTTCTCCAATAGAGTTGTAGTGGGATGTTGGTCCTGATCTATTCCATACTAGCCTTAGATATCCATCCTTGACATTATACTGTTCCATTTTCGATCCACACCATATCAATTCATCTTCCCCTTGGTAAGAGTAGATGTGAGGATATTAATGTCTCTAGCTGGCAATCCTAGGGAGGAAAATCTTTCCAATTCCAACCTAATGTTCGGTCCTTGGGGTAAAACAAAATATAATCTTTCACAAAATCTCCCCAAATGCATTTAAGAGTGCTACTCACTTGTTCCATCTCTAGTAGACTATCCAGACTAGGGTAGCCAGACCATGAGTCTTCCCAAAACAAAGCCTTTCTTCTATCATGAATGTCCCAAGAGAGATGAGCTTAAATGACTGGTTTGCAAGCTTGCATGAAATTCCATAGCCATGAGCCCCTAGGAGGATTAGAAGTTGATAGGATGTTGGAGGGACTAGCCTCATCAAGATATTTTCTTTGCAAAATTCTTGCTCATTTTCTATGAGGTTCTTTGTACATATGCCAAACAAGCTTGGATCCTAATGCTCTATTTTGTAACAATTGATTTTTGATCCCTACACCACCTTCTTCCTTTGACTTGCAAATCTTGTCCCATGAAATTAGTGCAATCTTATTCTTTTCATAATTCCCTTGCCAAAATAATTTTGCCATCTTGCCTAAATCTTGGATCACTCCAATAGGCAAGGCCAAGCATGACATCGGGTAGATGGGGATGGCAGAGATCATTGCCTTTAGCATAGTTATTATCCATGTCTAGGAAAGCCAGTTGTCCTTCTAAGATGCTAATTTGGAGCTAATCTTTGTATTACGAGGGTCCCAGAGTTTACCCGATCTGAGTCCTTTGGCCAATGGTAGTCCTAAGTAATTGCGTGGTAACTATTCCTTCTTGAAGTTCAGGATCCTGAGAATTTCTTGTTCCTTCTGAGTAGGGGTGTGAAAGAAGATTTTTTTTTATTTCTCCTTACTAACTTCCTGTCTTGAGGCCTGAGAGTATGTACTCAAAACAATCTTCATTGAAAGGCCTCTTTCCTTTTTGCCACTACAAACAACATGGTGTCATTTGCAAACTGTTGATGAGAGATGGCTGGAAGTATACTAGTAACTTCAACTCCTTTAATGTTCCCAGTCTTGACTTCACTTTTAAAAGTCCTGCCCAAAGCTTCAACCATAATGATGAATAGGAACGGAGATAGAGAATCCCCTTAGGCGAATACCCCTTGAGGCCTCAAAGAAATCTTTGGGTGAGCCATTGATAAGGACTAAGTAGCTGGGGGTAGAGATGCAATTGAACCCCCAACTCAACCATCTTTTGTTAAATCCAAAGGCCTCCATCGCCTTCACAAGAAACTGCCAGTCCACTTTATGTTGAACACACCAGGATACTGAGAGGGGGTGGGTGAATCAGTATCTAAACAAACTTCAACTTCTCTGAAGTAGATTAAAACTTAAGCATTACAACATTAACTTAAGCATGAAAGATTAACACAATGCACATTAACACATAATACTAGATATACATGGAAAACCCTAGAATGGAAAAACCATGATGAGGATTAACTCACAATATATGGAGCTCAAAATTACAACCTTGTTTTAGGGCTTAAACCCCAGGAAACTACTACTCCCTAAAAAATTTGCTTTAGGGCCACTCCCAAGGAAGCAAATACTCCCTCAATTGAGAACACACTTAGAACAAATTACAATATGACAGTCTCTCTATTGCCTAAAAAAATGGCATTCAAGCTCACACCTTTGATGATTACAATTCTGCCTTTTCACACTTCCTTTTGATGATCATATTAGTTAGGCACACTCTACACTTGATCACTATCACATATATGTCTTCAAGATGAATGACGACAACATCTACAACTTCTACTCTTTCTCCTTCAGTTGCACATCATAGTGCATTCATTCTGCTCCTTTTGCTTGTGAGCCTTATCAATCAACTTGCACTCACACCCCACCTAGCTCAATTTGATTTACAATTTAAACATGATATTACATTGATTACATTACTTGTCAGCTAGAGACAACATAAAAAATACATTTACAAGTCAGCCAGACAACACATAACATGAAACGTGTAGAGGACAAGTCTTAAACAACACTACACACTACACCAGCAGAAGACACATGCCTTGTGGACATCAACACTTTCTTAACCAGGTCCAAAACATTATTCACAACATGAAACATCAAGGAATTACATCTGCACACTCCACTCATTTGAAAATAGGACATCCTTAAGAAAAGACATATGAAACTTGAAGCATAACGACCATAGCAACTTGAAGACCTTATGTGGTACTGGAAATAAGAAAGATCTTCATGAAACTCTTCTAGATGAGCCTATAGGACTCATACAACATCTCCAAACACTCCTTTACCTCCACACATCAAATATTTTGTGATGCACATCTTCAGTCATGAACTCTAAGAGAAACAAGTCAACCGGAACACACTGCAACATACTGTCATTGAAAAACTAAGCTTGCGGACCATTAAGAACCTTGAAACTGTAAGAGAGCATGTCTTGTATGTCTATAAACATGTCCATAAAACTACTAAGGCAACCAATCACTTTTGGAGGAATGCAGAGCATTCCAATAGGCCTTTAACACCACCTCACTCTGCTAGAACACATGTAATTTTCTAATACCCAAGAAGATTTGGGTAAGTGCAAGAAGATGATGTAAAAATAAGAAATATAGGATTTTGTTTCTAGTTTTCAAATATGTAATTTTTTCTAATACCCAGATGATGTAAGTTGGTTTTTTTTTGGATGTACAAAAAGTAGCTTTTTAAAAGTCCCCTATTTTTTGCCAAAGCATGTAGGTGTACAACCAACATAATTTGACTTACTTAAGATATTTTTCTAATTCCTTTTGTGGAAAGATGCACAAGATGTTGAATTTTGGTTAGGATATTTTTTGTAATTTTTTGATATATATATATATATATATTTTATTAATTGTTTAATGGCCCTAATTAGTGTTTTTGAAACCCCTCATGTACGTCCAACATAATTTGAGCTAAACTAATCAATTCACTAAATTTTGTTTTTCATAATGTAGAGAATGATGTCTACATTAGTTAGACAATTTTTTTCAAGAAACTTTCAAAATCAAAAGTTATTAAAAAAGTAGTAACGCATGTTATTTCAAGTTTATGAGGTAGTTTGTTTAGAAAATATTTAATAAATAGAAAATTATGTTCAGTAGTAGAAAAAAATTACATATTTGAAAACTAGACTTTCATATCTACAATGGGTTTTAATTTCGTTAAAATATTCTTAAAAAAAGTCATCAGCCACAATGGTGAAACTAGTTTTTTCTCTCATTGTTTTCATGGTCTCCTAGTTGCAAGTTGGTTGCAGGTTCAAGGATTAGGCTTGGGTTTTCAATCCTTTACCAAGCCTAAAATCAATACAAATTGGTGGGTTTCAAGTTTTAAATAATAAGAAACGGGTACCCATTTCTAAGTGGGTGTCTGCTTGTAACGGGTGCCCGTTACAAATGGGTACCTGTTTTAAAATGAGCACCTATTTCTTATTTAGCCATTATTTTTTTTTCATAAATTCATAGTATGACAGATACTCTGCAACATTCTTTTTTTCTAGTACAACTAACATCAACAAATTTTGTGACTTTTTTACATGCAAAGTGTTAATTCAAGCTCTCAACATGACATATTTTATGTAATTTTTATAGGGATTCAATCATAAGGAGCATTTTTAGATGGAATGAAGTAGAAAATCCATTTTTTTACAAGGATTTAATTTCTTGGAGAGACATTCTTTTTTACCAATACAACTGACAGCAATGAATTATGTGACTTTTTTATATGCAAAGTGTTAATTCGAGCTCTCAATGAGACATATTTTATGCAATTTTTACAAGAATTCAATCATAAGGAGCATTTTTAGATGGAATGAAGTAGAAAATCCATTTTTTAGAAGGATTTAATTTCTTAGAGAGATCAAACAAGTATCAACCAAATATCATATTCAACAAAGGATCTACATCTACTTGTATTTCATAAAGTTTTAAGAAGGGATCCAACACATTTTGGTAATCATGGGATCAAATAAATGTCAACAAAAAAAGAAGAGGAAGGTTATGATAGTTGAAGAAATTGAAGTACATTGGGAGAAAGAGGCAAAACAACAAAAAGATAGGAGAGAGAGGATTAAAAAAATGAAGAATAATATAGCATCCAATTCGATGACTATTTTAGAGGAGAACATTGAAGAGGAGAATATTGAAGAGACCAATATGGATGAAGTGAATGTAGAGTATGCAAATGTAGAAAGGTCAAGAACATGGAAAATGCAAATATAAGTATGAATCCAGGTATGTCTTCAAATCCCTTGAATGATAATGAGATTAATGATTTAAAGTAAGATGGATATATCATTGTTGAGATAAATGCTTCTACTACAAACAAGACAGTAAAAAATGAAAATGAAAACCCTTGTATGTATGAAAATGAAAATGTTATTTTAAAAAAAATTGAAAGTAATGTTTTGAGGGATCTTCATGGTAAGATATCTTGGAAACAAATTTGAACCCATGCAAATAGATTGTACAAACCATTTTTTTATAGAAAAACTCTTGGATTTCAATGCCAACTTGTATTACAATTGATGAGAATGTCAAAAATGAGAAAAGTAATTAAAAAAATAGACATATTTGTAAAACCCAAAAGGGTAGATGAATCAATGGAACAAGTTATGTCAAGTGTTGCTAATGTTATTGGTTCTATTGGAAAAAATAGTCAATCTAAGGATAAGAATGCAACACGTTGAGAAATAACAACCACTTTAGTTAATAAATTAGTTCTGAGGAAAAGAATGATAAGTAAGACAAGTGGATATTTAAATATGCATGTTGTAACTTTAAGAAGAGTAGAAAAGAGAAGAGTAAATATTGAAGAGGATCCAATCAACCAATGCTGAAATTTTAGTGGTAGACTCCCAAGGTCTGACATGAAATTAAATAATGAAATTAGGTCTTAAATTGAGAAATGTTGGCATGATAATACAAGGGTTTCATCAAATGCTAGAGATGTTTTGAAATTAAGGGTGGGGTCAAAAAATCATGATCCTCATCCAAAACATATTTTAGACATGACTCAAATAGAATTATATAGAAAATTTCTAGATGATTCAGTTATAGAAAATTTTAATATAAGTCAAAGATCATTTGACAAATGTAAACCTTGATATGTCAAGATTAATAAGCAATGAATCTCTTGTTGTAATAATCATGTGCAATTTCATTATTATTATGATGTTTTTTGATATATACATTGTACTTTGCATACTAGACAAATTATGCAGGAATGTGGTATTAATATGCCACCTACAACAATTAAAGATTTTGTAACAAGTTTACTTTGTGAAACAACTGATGGACAATTCTTTTGTTCAGAACCATGTGTTTCTGGACAATGAAATAAATGTGGCAACCTTTCATTGTTAGGAGAATGCATGCATGAAAGTAGTTCACATGATTTTGGACAACATTTAGTGGATGTGAAGAGGTTCACCAATGTTCAATATCCATTAAAGGATGGAAAAACTGGAAAGCGAATGTGTGAGTTAGTCACATAACAAAGTAGTGTACATGCATTCATCACATAGTTCAAGAATAATATTGTGTATAAATATGTGAAACACTCTCAATATGCTCAGTGGCTTGATGAACAATTCCATAGATGTAAGAACACATTTCCAATTGGAACTATACTTTCAGTGGTTGACTTTGCAAAAAACTATACCCTTTCTCTGTAAGAGGAGATTCAGTCACAATATTATAACTCAATACAGGTGGCCATCTTTGTTCATATTGTATATAGACATGTAGTTAATAGTACAGAAGATGATAGGAAAATTTTGAGGGAGTACCATTTCTATGGAGTGATAACCGGTTACATTCATCAGAGTTTATGTAGTATTGTTTCAAAGTATTTAATGACAACTTAAAAGAAAGATAAATCCAGATGACACAACATCTCATATAGTCAGACAATTGTACAGGACAATTAAAAAATGCTCGAATGTTTTATTGGTTAAGTAGGGTCCATAAAGAAAACAATATGCAACATATGTGGAGTTTCTTTGAAGTGGGACATGGTAAAGGAGAACATGATGGAGTTGGAGCATGTGTGAAAAGGGCTCTTGCTAGGGAGCAAGTAAAATTTCATGATGCAACAAAGTTTCAAGATGCACATGTTGTGCAGGAGCACTTAGGAAATCATGTTTTGTGTTGTAATAAGGTCTATTTGACCAATGCATGTCATTTCAGTTTGTATCTAGGTGCTTCAAGACCTAGAACTAATTTTGTAAGTCCCAAGTGACTTAGGACACATTTGTCAAATTGTTAATCACATAATGCCCAAATAGGGCAGTAGGACAGTTTGGGACACAAGATGGTTGGTCTCCCAACTATTTGAATCAGTTGGTTTTCCTCAGGGCGAGTTGATAAACCTAGAGGAATGAACCAAATAATGATCAGAAAAGGTGGTGAATGTGAGTGCATTGTTGTTGAACTGCATGTTTGAGGTTTTCTGAGAAGGAATAAAATTGTTTTGTTCTATCAATCTAGTTTCTGTTCTTTGTAACTATAAATTGTGTAACTGTAAATTTCTGTTCAAAGTGTAGTTCTTTCTGTGCATACCATTGTTGCAATATGTCAGTGTGAGGCATTCCACTGGTAGTTTTCTACCGTAAACGAGTGGAATGGCTTCACAATGTATAGATCTATTTTGTTATGTTTCATTTTTGTTGTTCTGTGAGACAGTACAAAAAGTCTAGGTAATTGTTCCATACAATAGTCTACCTAGCATCCCCATGCGATAGGATTTGGTTGAAAGAGTAGATGAACCGAGGGTCTGAGAGACACAAAGGTCATCATCGGTAAGACCAGGACCATCGGAGTGAGTTTTGGGGTTCTGGCCGATAGTGATTTTCTTGCTAATAGTGGCATCGGCGTATCGCTAGAACCGACAGAGTCTCACCGAAACCATGGTGTTTCATCGAAGTCAAATGGAGTCAAGGTGACAATGCTATTGGAGTATCGGGTTGATAATATTTGGCTCCATCGATAGGCGTATGTCTTGCCAAAACCGTGATGGCAAATGCTAGTTTGTCTTAGTCACATCAGGGTGAAAAGAAGTCAAGCCTCACCGATAGGAGGTATCGGACAGACTTAGTGTTCGGAAAAATAGTTCCAAAGTTTGCCGATAGTGTAGAGTCTCACTGAAGATAATAGTATTGGCGTATCGGCCAATGGAAGGTTTAGTTCACCGATGGCATTAAGTCTCACTGATATCAAGAGTTGGTCTCATCACTGTATCAGCCAGACGAGGATGAGGGTTCCACTGATAACATTAAGTTATACCGAAAACAAAGAAGGAAGAGTCATCAGTGTATCGTCTAGATAGTTTTCGAAGTGGCTGATGGAGTAAGTCATGCCGATAACAAAAGATGAAGGGCAAATCACTGAGAGAGAAGAAGGACTCTCACCAAGCATTCCAGAAGTCAATTTTGATTAGTTGTGCACTTTCATTGTGTGCTCCTCATTATATTGGTATCAGAGCCATAAAAGGTTCTGTTGTGGATCTGGTATATGTTAGCAGAGGAGAGCAAAGGAGAGGCTAGCAATATGCCTCCAAAGGGGATGACCACCGAAGTGGTCAAGAAATTTAAAGAGATGGAAGAGAAGATCAAAACTGGAGTCAAGGAAGCACTCCAAGAAGAATTGAAGGCACTAAAGATAGGAAAAAGGATAGAGGAAGGTTCAGATGAAGAGGAAGAGAATGAGGAAGAAGAAGAGAAACAAGAAGAGGTAGAGATACTGGCTGATTAAAAGCATTTCCTAGAAGCCATTAAGGCTATTGGCAAGGACTCTTCAGAGGCTTGGATAGATATCCCCATGTTCAGTGGAAAGATGAATGCTGACGAAGTTATGGAATGGATTGAGGCTCTAAACAACTACTTTGAATACAAGGAAGTTCCTGAGAATAAGAGAGTTAAATTTACAAAAACCAAACTAAAAGGTGCTTCCCTTACATGGTGGAATTACACCCAAGGAGAAAGGATAAAGAATGGGAAGAGTATGATCTCTTCATGGAGCAAAATGCTAGAGAAGATCAAGTCCTAGTTCCTTCCATCTGACTACGAGGTGCAAATTTATAGGAAAATGTAGAACCTCAAGCAAAAAGATATGGATGTAGCTACTTACACTGAGGAGTTTCACAAATACACACTTCACTGTGGGTACATGGAGGAGGAAAAAGCTAAGGTATCTAGGTATCTAAATGGTTTGATGTTTAATATTCAAGATGAGATAAGTTTATTGACCCTTGAAACCATGGAAAAATGCTTTCAAGTAGCATTAAGAACTGAAGAGAAGCTGAAGAGAAAAGATGAGTAGCAAGGTAGAAGAAGAGGTGGCAGAAATTTTAGAGGCAGAGGCAGTTTTGGAGGAAGAAGCCCTAACCAGAGGCCTAATGGTGAGTCTATCCAAGGAGAGCAAGTTGGGGACTCAAGTAGCAGAGGAGGCTACCAAGGAAGAAGGCCTAATGGAAGAGGTGGGAAAAATGGATCAAGTAGAGGATCTAAGTTCTCCAATATGAGATGTTATAACTATAATCAGATAGGGCACTTGGCTTATAAGTGTCCAGAGAAGGCCTCAACTTCTCATGGTAATGAGAGAAGAACCACATTGACTCAAGAGGATGCAAGGAGTGTGACATCTCCTGAAGTTAATTTGACATCAGAGATGGGAGAAAATCTGATGATCAAGAGGATGCTACTCAAAGAACCAGTGCAGACTGAACCATCACAAAGAAGAGCTTTGTTTAGAGTCAACTACAAGATCCAAGGTAATGTTTGTAAATTTATTATTGACTCTAGTTCTACTGACAATATTATATCTTTAGAAGTAGTAGATAAATTGAAATTAGAAAAGATACCCCATAGCTGTCCATATAGGGTCAGTTGGTTAAACAAGGGGCAGCATATAGTCATCAATGAACAAGCATGGGTAGAATTCAGTATTAGGGGGTATAGAGACAATATTTTGTGTGACATCCTTCCAATGGATGCTTGCCATCTTCTGCTAGGCAGACCATGGTAGTTTGACATAAAGGCTTATCATGATGGGGAAAAGAATGCTTACTCATTCCAAAAGGATGGTGTAACTTATAGGATACGGTCATTAGTAGAAGGGGATCCATAGCCTGTAGGATCTAGTGTAATGCTGGTAGGAGAAAAGGAATTCCTTGAAACACTAGAAGAATTAGGTGGAGTAGGTTTTGCTCTGGTTGTGAAACCTAAGGAGAAGAAAAGAGAAAATATGAGAGAGATAGGACCTAGGGAGGTTAGAGAACTAGTTGAGAGTTATAAGGAAGTAATTGTAGCAGATATACCAGACTCACTACCACCCATTAGAGATATCAACCATCAAATTGATCTCATACCAAGAGTTGTACTTCCCAACAAGGTAGCCTATAAGATGACCCCTCAGAAGAATGAGGAGATAGCTAGACAGGTTCAAGAAATTTTAGACAAGGGGTTGATAAGAAAGAGTTTGAGTCCATGTGTAGTCCCCACTGCTTTAGCACCAAAGAAAGATGGGAAATGGAGATTGTGTACTGATTCTAGGGCCATCAATAGGATAACCATCAGGTATAGGTTTCCTATTCCTAGAATGGAAGATCTAATGGATTATTTGGGAGGGGCTACTTATTTCACCAAGATAGACTTAAAGAGTGGGTATCACTAGATAAGGATAAGAGAAGGGGATGAGTGGAAGATAACATTTAAAACCAATGAAGGGTTGTATGAGTGGCTTGTGATGCTTTTTGGTCTTTCAAACGCCCCTAGCACCTTTATGAGGCTGATGAATGAGGTGTTGCAGGAGTTCATAGGGAAATTTGTGGTAGTCTATCTTGATGATATCTTGGTGTTCAGTAAGAACAAGGAAGAACACTTGAAACATTTGGAGATAGTCTTGAAGAGGCTGAAAGACCAAAAGTTGTTGATAAACTTGGACAAATGTGATTTCATGAAATAAGAGTTGATCTACTTGGGTTTTGTCATTTCCAAAGGTGATCTGAAGATGGATCCTTCAAAGGTGGAGGCTCTTCTGAATTGGCCCACACCTAAGACAGTGGGGGAGGTAAGGAGTTTCCATGGTTTGACCACATTCTATAGGAAATTCATTAAGAACTACAATGATATCTGTGCACCTATGTTCGAAACCATCAAGGGTGGTTGCAAGGTGAAGTTTGTGTGGACGAGAGAAGCAGATAGGAGCTTTGAGAGTTTGAAATAGAAAATTGCTAAATTCCCTATTTTAGTGTTACCTGATTTCAATAAGGTTTTCACAATTGAATGTGATGCAAGTGGGCTGGCCATTGGAGTAGTGTTGAGCCAAGAAGGGAGACCAATGGCCTTTTTCAGTGAGAAATTTAATGAAGCTAAGAGGAAGTACTCCTCTTATGATATAGAATTGTATGCCTTGGTACAAGCCTTGAAAAAGTGGAGGCATTATTTGCTTCCCAAACAATTCATTGTGTACACTGACAGGAAAAGCTCTCAATTTTTTGAATGGATAGGAAAAGCTTAGTCATAGACACATGAAGTGGGTGGAAAGTCTTCAAACATACACCTTCATCATCAAACATAAAAAGGGGATAACCAATAAGGTTGCTGATTCTTTAAGCAGAAGGGTGTTGATAGTCCAAGAAGTACAGTTGCTAAGCATGGGTGTTGAGTCACTCAATGAATTATATGAAGAAGATCAGGATTTCAGAGAAATCTAAAAGGTATACAATGAATTTGCTAATATTTTTCATAGTGAGTTTTTAGATTTTACATTGCAGAATGGACTATTTTTCAAAGGATGTCAGTTGTGTATCCCTGAATGCTCAATGAGGGATAATATTATGAAGGAAAAACATAGTGGAGGACTGGGTGGACATTTTGGGTTGAATACGACTTGAGATCTGGTAAGGAGATTTTATTTATGGCTAAGAATGCAGTCTGACATCCAAAAATTTGTTGAAAGTTACACAATATGCCAAAGAGCAAAATGAGTCTCGACCAATGCAGGATTATATCAACCTTTGCAAATACCCAATAGACCTTGGGAATGTTTGAGAATGGATTTTGTAATGGGGTTACCCAAAACAAGGGTAGGTTGTGACAGTGTGTTTGTAGTGGTAGACCGATTCAGCAAGATGGCTCATTTCATTCCTTGCAGGACCACTAATGATGCTAGCTACATTGTAGGTTTGTTCTTTAAAGAAATTGTCAGGATTCATGGGCTACGCTTGAGCATTGTTTCCGATAAGGATAGAAAATTTGTGGGACATTTTTGGAGAACCTTGTGGAAAAGATTGGGTACAAACTTGTCTTTTAGCTCAGTCTACCATCCTTAGACTGATGGCGAAACTGAGATTGTGAATAGGTCATTAGGCAATTTGCTAAGATGTTTGACAAGAGAACATGGCAGTAGTTGGGATGTGGTACTCCCACAAGTAGAGTATACCTATAATGATTCTACAAATTGAAGCACATGTTTAAGTCCTTTTGAAATCGTCTATGGTAGTCATCCTTGGGGGGTTTTTGAATTGAGAGATGACAAGAGGAGTGGACATGCTAATACATTTGCAAAGGCTATGAAAGAGATTCATCAACAAGTTAGAGATACTCTACATAAGAATAGTTAGAAGATCAAGGCTAGAGTGAATCAAAGGAGAAGGGATGTGCAGTACCAAATAGGAGATATGGTCATGGTTCATCTCAACAAGAACAGACTACCCAAGGGAAACCATAGAAAGTTGATGATGAGAAAAATTAGACCTTGTAAGATTTTAGAGAAATATGGTCCTAATGCTTACAAAATTGAACTCCCTGATGATATTGCTATTTCCCCTATATTCAGTGTTGCTGATCTAACATTATATAGGAGTCCTGATACAAGAGAAGGTATAACAGATTCTATCCAAGACAATGTAGAGTGGCTGTAGCAGTTACCACCTCAGGAACCACCTAACATGGAGTACATTTTGGAAAGTAGAGAAGCCAGGAAGATAAGGCACAAAACATACTTTGAACATCTGGTTAAGTGGCAAGGGCTTCCAGATTTAGAAGCTACATGGATGCTAGAGGAAGACATTCTAAATCAAGGTAGAGATGTACAAGAATTGGTCTCTAAGAGGACTTGAAACATTTTGCTTCTTGGGAATATGGTGCAGGAGCACCTAGGAAATCATGTTTTGTGTTGTAATAAGGTCTATTTGACCAATACATGTCATTTCAGTTTGTATCTAGGTGCTTCAAGACCTAGAACTAATTTTGTAAGTCCCAAGTGACTTAGGACACATTTGTCAAATTGTTAATCACATAATGCCCAAACAAGGCAGTAGGATAGTTTGGGACACAAGACAGTTGGTCTCCCAACTGTTTGAATCAGTTGGTTTTCCTCAAAGTGAGTTGATAAACCTAGAGGAATGAACCAAATAATGATCAGAAAAGGTGGTGAATGTGAGTGTCCATTGTTGTTGAACTGCATGTTTGAGGTTTTCTGAGAAGGAATAAAATTGTTCTGTTCTGTCAATCTAGTTTCTATTCTCTATAACTATAGATTTTTGTTTAAAGTGTAGTTCTTTGTATGCATACCATTGTTGCAATATGTCAGTGTGAGGCATTCCACTAGTAGTTTTCTGCTGTGAACGAGTGGAATAGCTTCACAATGTACAGATCCATTTTGTTATGTTTCATATTTGTTGTTCTGTGAGATTGTGCAGAAAGTCCAGGTAATTGTTCTATGTAGTAGTCTACCTAGCATCCCCATGTGCTAGGATTAGATGAACCGCAAGGTTGGAGAGACATAGAGGTCATCGTTGGTAAGATTAGGACCATCGGAGTGAGTTTTGGGGTTCTGGCTGACAGTGATTTTCTTGCCAATAGTGGCATCGGCGTATCACCAGAACCAATGGCCGAGTCTCACCGAAACCGTGGTGTTCTACCAAAGTCAAATGGAGTCAAGGTGACAATGTTATCAAAGTATTAGGTCGATAATATTTGGCTCCACCGATAGGCGTATGTCTTTCTGAAACTGTGACGAAAAATGCTAATTTGTCTTAGTCACATCGGGGTGAAAAGAAGTCAAGCCTCACCCATAGGAGGTATCGGATAGACTTGGTGTTCAGAAATGTTTGGAAAAATAGTTCCAAAGTTCACCGATAGTGTAGAGTCTCACTGAAGACAATAGTATCAGCGTATCGGCCAATGGAAGGTTTAGTTCACCGATGGTATTAAATCTCACCAACATCAAGAGTTGGTCTCATCGCTGTATCAGCCAGACAAGGATGAGGGTTCCACTGATAACATTAAGTTATACCGAAAACAAAGAAGGAAGAGTCATCGGTGTATCCCCTAGATAGTTTTTGAAGTGGCCAATGGAGCAAGTCTTGCCAATAACAAAAGATGAAGGGAAGATTGCTCAGATAAAAGGACTTTCACCAAGGGTTCTAGAAGTCAATTTTTATTAGTTGTGTGCTTTCAATGCGTGCTCCTCATCAACATGCAATTTGTTGATAACTGAGAGGGGGGTGAATCAGTTATCCTAATTATTTCTACTTTCTAAACTTTTTTATTAATTAATGCATTATTAATTCAAATATGCAAACATAACCATGAAATGGAAATACACATGACACAATATTTTGATGTGGAAACCTTGTTAAGGGAGAAACCCATGGGGTGATTAACCCAAGATTGTATTCTTTGTTAGAAGAATGGAAATACAAAATGGCACTCGCCAATTAGGGCTTACTGCCTGAGCGCACTGCTCACAAGAGGCACACTGCCTACAAGAGACACACTGTCTACAATTTATAAAGAGTGTAATACAATACTTGAACTGGTAAGGAGCATCTACATATGCTGGAGTTCAGTTCCAATTAGGTTCAATACACTGATCTGCTGCACTTCATCTTTCTTCTTCTTTTGTGCTGCTCTTCTTTCACATACCGGACCTTTCTTACTGCTTTCACTTGCTCTACTACTTCTCTTCGCACTCATTCGCAACAACAACACTTCTCACAGCTAAATCCATCTTGTATATATATCCGCACAAGTGATTTCACCACCTTTCTAGTCGGCATCTGGAATAGTCAATCTTTTCCACAAACTCTGATCTATCGGTTGAATCCTTGCTTACCAAGTAATGTGGATCAAGGATATACTTGTAGAAATCATCAATCATGTTGGCCAATCAGAATTTATGCCTTCATAACTTTTACCAACATCAGTAACACATCCGGAATGATGTCTGATGTTCTTGACTTCCCCAAATCTGCACTTCACCAAGATACTTCCTCTGAGAGATCTGGACCTAACTGTCAGACCTCGCCACATGCTCTATTCTTGCTTACCAGACCACAACATTCTTCACTCTAACTTCCGGAGAGACACACCATGTCCTGCAGATGTGTGGGATGAACTTTGTTGCCAATAATGACAACAATCATGAATCCATATGGTGTCTCTTGCCAACAATCTCCCCCTTTGGCATTGATGGCAACACTTAGTGAAAAATGACTAAGTGTTTACACTATTCTCCCCCTTGGCTGATACTCTATTTTTATATACATTTTTCAGAGCTCCCCCTTAGTTGAATTCTTCATTTTTCACTACTCTTCACTCCCCCTTTGACATCAATGGCAAACGGTGGGGTCTGCACACCAAAAAGATTTCTCAAAAACACTTCTATACTTAGCTGCATAAGTATTTATACATGCTATACTTTACATAAAATGAAGGATATCTACAAAGGATGTCTTCAACTGGACAAATTTAGTTGCCCAACTCTACTTCATTCTGTCCAAAATTGTGATGTTACCACTCAACAGGAATGCATAAACTTCAGCATTTTTCAGATCTATCAGATCATTTGTTCTGGCTATAGTTAGAGCATCACTTAAGGCCTCATGCATGGCCTCCAACTTAGGGATAATTATTCCTCTAAGTTCATTCAACCTGCTGATTCTATTTTTCTTCTCTTCTTCAAGCTTTTTAATTTCATTCAAAACTGCAATCGTCTCACATTCTTGATTTATTATGGATGTGGAAAGTGGATCAAAATTTTGAGAAAGTTTAGTTAGTTTGTCCTCCTGTTCTTTCACTTTCTTCTCAATCTCCACTATTGCTTTAGACCAGGATATACAAAATTTGTATACATCTCCTCCATCCTTGAGAGCAGTTTCCAAGCTTTTTATCCCAATATCCATTACTTTCCTGTCATTTGCTATCAGCCCTTGCAACTCAGAGAATCTCTTGTCCAGAAACTCTTTCCTGACCTTCTCCTTAGCTGATTTCTCTAGAGAATTGAACTGTGTACTAATGCTGCTAATCAGAGACTTGAGATTACCAGATGAGGATGCTGTGGGATCCTTCTGAAACGATGGCATAATCTTTTCTAGTACTCCAGAAGCAACTTCTATCAATTCACAGTCTTCCATGTGAGACTTTAGGAGTTTTTCTTTAGCTTTTGCATTAGCAAATGAAGCTATCTTCATTGTCTACACTGGAGAAAGAGAATCAAAATTAAATGGTCCTTGTAGAAGCTCCAGTTCATCAAACTCCATTGTCTCTGTGTTCAAGAATTCTTGGACAGTTTTTGCAGTGTCTCTTGCTGGAGACAGATTTTTCTTCTCTTCTACATTCTTAGAACTGTCTCTTTGAGCTTTCTCTCCTTCTACAACCTTGGTACTGTCATCTTCTTTTTCCTTCACTTCTTTTCCTTTATCCTCTATTCTTTCTTCTCCTTTGGATCCGGAGACTGTAGGGGAATCCGGAGGAGAAATGTTAGTTTGTTCATGGGCCACCCCTTCCAGAGCAGAGGATTCTAAGTCAGTTGTTTCTGCACTGGTATTCATTACCTCTTCTATCATTTTCTTAGTAGACTCTTCGGCAACACTTGTGGTTGATGGATCAGTACCCAAGTCCTCTATAATTGGAATGTTGAATCTTTTGAATGCATTTCGGAGGATCTTTTCTATCTCTTTTGCAACTTTGTCAGTCTCTCCAAGCATAAGTTGATTCATCGTTGCTTTTCTCCTGAACTCATCCTTACAATCTTTGAATATCATATTCATTTTCTTGGGATCAATTGAAGGATACAGCTGAATTGCTATCTGTTCCCAGATTTCTAGGTCTTTGGCTTGGGCATTGTTCATTCTTATTTCTAGTTCCTTCTCCGAGCTTTTGGGGATCAGAGATATAATTTCAATAAATGCTTTGTTGTACATATTTAGGTACCTGACTATGGCATCTTGTAATATCTTCTGATCTGCTTCACCATAATCATCATAGAACTCAATCATTGGCTGAAGATTTCCATTCACTGTAACTGATTTGATTATGTCATCAATGTGAAGGGTGGGTTTTTCAACATATGCCTCTGTCTTTTCTTCTTCCTCTTGTCCGGTAGAGGGTTCACCAGATGTTTTCTTCTATTTCTTCACTTTCCTAATTTCTTCATTAGATTCAGTCTCCTCTTCATCCCTTTGACTGGCATAAGCCCTTGTGGCTTTTGTCTTTGTTCTTTTCTCTCCTGTGCCAGATAATTTTACTTCCAGTTTTGACGGCCTTGAGCTTTTGGTAGTGGTAGGTGTAGATCTCTTTGATGATTTGGTTCGGGTGGAGGATTTTACCAGAACACTTTCCTCACTTTTCTTTTCTACCTTTTTCTTCTCTTACTCAGCCCTTTCCACCTTTTCCCTATTGGCATCAAGTGCCTCCTTTGATATGCCAAAGCCTTTTGCAACATCTTCAACTTCTTTTCTTACCTTCCTCTTGATCTCTAGTTGTCTGAGTTCCACATGAATCTTTACACTCAGCTCCTCAAAGGTTCCAAACCTTTCTGCCTTTGGATCCTTTGGCTGACTTAGCATGTGTTGAACATGCAGCTCCACAATTTGTTCATCAACTTCACACCCCATAGGCATACAGTTCTTGGTTCTACTACCTCCATTAGGCACTGATCAGTCTCTACCATAAAGCATACTGTGTCTTTGTATTTCTCAACAAGAGACTGGGGAATTCTTTCTCTTGCTTGCATCATGTTCTAAAAATTCTTGAAATATCCCCACAGGGCTATATTTCTTGCTTTAGCATCCCCAAGCCCATGCAAATAGTCTCTGATTTGGATGGTAACTGGTCTGTCATTCTGCCATACCCAGCCATTGGATCTGGGAAGCTCATTCATGTAATAAAAGAATAGGCAGAGTATTAAGCCACCATACTTGAAGGAGTTCTTCTTATCCTTAATCTTTTGCAGATTTTCCAAAAGTTGACTTAGAAGAAGATCACACAGATCATAGTTAGCATTTTCTTTTAGCATTTGATAGGCTGTGTAAACTGCAATTCCCAGTACTGAATTTTCCCTACTAGAGTTATAAATCTTGTAACCAATTATCATGAATGCAAATTTGACATCCGGTTCAGTGATATCTTCAATTGTCATAGCTCTCTTGTCAAATTTTGATCCGGTTGCATCACTTACTGTCTGATTCTTGACAGATTTGAGAATAGGTATTCCACCAGATGAGTGCAGACCGGTTACTACCCTAATTGCATCTTTGGTGATCTTAAATGGTTTATTCAACCATAAGAAATTGTCATGCACTCTACTCAACACATACCGAACCCATTCATCTTCTTCAAAACAGGGGAAATGAATGCACTGAGCAAAATGCTTATCCTGGATGGCTTTATACTGAGGTTTAATCTCAAAAGAATCATCTATTAACTATTTGTTATAGATATCCACTAACTTTGATTCACCAATAATGTCTTTTTGTAATCGTTTTACCTAGAGACTAAATTCAACGGTTGATTAGAGGTAACAATGTCAGTGGAACAACAACATTCGCGTGTATGTAAACCCTAATGTCCTCTGTATGCAACACATGATGCAGAACATTGGAAAATACTCCTAGGGGATCTACTTCAAAAGATTTGTATGGATGTTTCTTGAATTTGGGGCGAGGCCTATCAGAGATTTTTACAATATTTGGAGTACCCATCATTCAAGGATTTATAGAGAGATATTTGATAATGGAGAATACCTTTTGCGCCTTTCGGTTTCACAAAGTTAGCCGGATCGATTTCTGGATGAATTGACTTCTGCAAAGGATCTTTGATGAGCTTGAGGAATTTTGTTGCAGAGCTTCACTTTTCATTTCTTCTTGAATGCAGAATAAACAAATGCTTAATGAGAAAACCCTTATATTGCTCCACAAACCCTAATGTCAGGTTGCAATAAATGTTTGACCTAAGTTATTCCGATTTGCCTTATTTTGATGACTTGAAGAACCAGATCAATCTTGATCTTTTAAACCTCTTACAGATCTTCCAAATCTTAACCATAGTTTATTTGGATGTTTCCCTTATGAACCCTTTAATCTGCAACTCTTCTTGTGCCAGTTCTGGCACCAATTGACTGGCTGGGGAAACAAGGTTTTCTTTGTGTCTCCCCCTGAGCCAGAGCTCACCTTTTTAATTTCCAGAAGGAATATCAGCACCAGTCTGGTGCGGATCCATCCCCTTCATTCTCTGTACTTTTCTTCACCCAAATCTTGTTCATCTCCCTTTGAACTTCATCCGCATTCACTTTTTGTTTTCCCTTATCTTGATTTTGATTATGATGTACCAGACCTCTTTTGTCCTGATTCTTGCTTCTACAGAATTTTGCAATATGACCGGATCTATTGCAAATTTGGCAAACAACATTTCTTTGCATATTTGATTGATATCCTTTTGATCTGCATTGATTAGCCATATGACCTATTCTATTGCATGCAAAGCATCTACCATTGAATGACTTGTTTATTTGCATATTCTTGCATTCATGAGATTTGTGACCATACCTTTTACAATTGAAACACTGTCCGAAGAAGGATGAATTAGTCTGATTCATTCTCTTTCTGCACTGATTAGGTTTATGACCAAAGTTATTGCAGTTGTGGCAGTATCCATTGAAGGATGGATATCTTTGAGCATTAGGCTACCTTACCAGAGGTCTTTTAAGCCTGTTCCTTGGATTATCTAATCCAAAATTCTTTTGACCAGATCCAGAGCTTTCTCCTTTCTCATATCCCAAACCACACTTGTCATCTACCCTCTTTTGACTTTCAAGTTGAGCAGAACTTCAAGTTGAGCAGAACTTATCTTGAATTTTTCTTTATATTCATTTGCTGTTTGAAGATCCCTTTTAAGAGAGACAATTTGATCCTCAAGTTTTTCTTCATTATCTTTAGCATCTTCAAGATCAGATTCAAGGTGTCTGATTATTCTATCCATCTTGTGGTAGTCTTCTGATTTCTCCTTGAGAGATTGTCTTAGATCATCTTCAATCTTTCTTTTCTATTCAATTTCTTGGGTAAACTTCATAACTCCTAATTCCATCTCATGTCTTACCACAATGATCTCTTTTGATAACTTTTCACACAACTTGGTTTTCTCCTTCAGATCTCCACTTGTATCATTGGCTTCACTTTGATTTGCCAATTGTTGAAGGTGCTCTTTTCTCTTTTTCATAGAGAGACTCAGTTTCCCTTTTAGTTCATTTATGAAATCATCAGCTTGTTTGAGTCTTTCCTTTAATTCATTGACTTCAGAATTTGACTGCTCAAGATCATCTAGGGCAGACTTAAGTTGCTCCCTCATACCATACACATCTATTTGAATTCCCAGATCTTCCTCAAGCTGTTAGGCTCTGTTGGGAGGAACTTGGCTCTGATACCAATTGTTGTAACTGAGAGGGGGGTGAATCAGTTATCCTAATTATTTCTACTTTTTGAACTTTCTTATTAATCAATGTAGTATTAATTCAAATATGCAAACATAACCATGAAATGGAAATACACATGACATAATATTTCGACGTGGAAACCCTGTTAAGGGAGAAAACCACGGGGTGATTAACCCAAGATTGTATTCTCTATTAGAAGAATGGAAATACAAAATGACACTTGCCAAGTAGGGCTTACTGCCCGAGCACACTACTCACAAGAGGCACACTGCCTACAAGAGACACACTATCTACAATTTATAAAGAGTGTAATACAATACTTGAATTGGTAAGGAGCATCTACATATGCTGGAGTTTAATTCCAGTGAGGTTCAATACACTGATCTGCTGCACTTCATCTTTCTTTTTCTTTTGTGCTGCTCTTCTTTCACATACCAAACCTTTCTTACTGCTTTCACTCTGCTCTACTGCTTCTCTTCACACTCATTCACAACAACAACACTTCTCACAGGTAAATCCATCCTGTATATATATCCGCACAAGTGATTTCATCACCTTTCTAGTCGGCATCCAAAATAGTCAATCTTTTCCACAAACTTTGATCTGTCGGATGAATCCTTGCTTACCAAGTAATGTGAATCAAGGATATACTTGTAGAAATCATCAATCATGTTAGCTAATCATAATTTATGCCTTCATAACTTTTACCAACATCAGTAACACATCCGGAATGATGTCTAATGTTCTACCAGTCAGTTCTTCCTCTGTCCACACTGTCAATCAGGAACTTGATACTCAAGTATTCATATCTTTTTCTTTATCTACCACCGGAGGCTATATCCTTGGAATCTATTAGTCAAGGAAGTCCTCTTGACTTCCCCAAATCTGCACTTCACCAAGATACTTCCTCTGAGAGATCTGGACCTGACTGTCAGACCTCGCCACATGTTCTGTTCTTGCTTACCGGACCACAACAATCTTCACTCTGACTTCTGGTAGAGACACACCATGTCCTGAGGATGTGTGGGATGAACTTTGTTGCCATTAATGATGACAATCATGAATCCATATGGTGTCTCTTGCCAACACAATTGTGGATTGGTGTAATGCAAAATTTACTACATGATCAAGTGAAAACTCTAAAGTTCAATAGTTGTTTTGGTTGGTTGAAGAATAAAACATTCCTCCCCAATATGATTGTGATACAATTAGTGGATCAATAAAATGGCATTTATTTAAGAGTTCAAATGCAAGCACATGGAGTATATGGACTAGGGAGCTCACATGTTTTTGTCAGTTTTGTATCGCAAGTGACTGGGAAGAATGTGAAAACACAGATTGGGTTGAAGAATGACAACAAAGATCCTTAACACCTCTACAAACACATGATCAAAATGAGATAACATTTGAGGAGGATAATCATTTGTAATCATTAGATGACTATGATCATATTTTAAACCTTGTACAAGAAGGTACATTAATTCAATATTTCTTTTTGATACATTTTTTTGTTTAATCTATAATTAATTGTATATGTATGCATGTATGTTTTTTTGACTTATTGAATTTAAAATTTTTTTGCAGGACATGTGTATGCTATTGTTGCATCAGAGGGTAATAAAGAGGAAAAAAAGTATTGGTTGGCCCAATGTGTTGAGGCAAAATAGAAGTTATTATAGCCTAGATTAGATGATGATACCTTCGAGTATCCAATAGGTTCTGTGGTTGTTGTTAGCACTTGGCTACATAAATATCTAATAAGGAGGAATGGTATTCCTACATTTGAAGATTATGAAAGACATAAGAAAATTTTACACTACTCACATCTGGTTGTGGCAACAAATTTACAATTAGTGAGATATAAAGGGAGACCTATCACAAAAGATTTATGGACACTTTCTATGAAAGAGAATGAGGCAATCATAAATGCATTACAAAAAAGAGAGGATGCAGATGGTACAATGGAGTAAATTTTTTAAATGGTTAACAAGTATGTAGAAATTATTAAACTTTTAATCTTTGTCTACGATGTGAGTTTAGGATTAATATGATTGATAGTTAATTGATTACATCTCCCCTTAAGCATCCTGTTAACTCCCCTTAAGCCATCCCCTAGCTATGTTCCATAAGTTAGGTAAACTTAGGATTTAGTTTAATAATTTCAATATAGTTAATTGATATAACTTCGCACACCCTTACCAAAAATACTAGAGTTTATTCCATCTCCCCTTAAGCCATCCCCTAGCTATGTTCCATAAGTAAGATAAACTTAGGATTTAGTTTAAAATAACTTCAATATAGTTAAATGATATAAGTTAGTGTATGTACACTTACCAAAATATTAGATTCAAGATTCCATCTCCCCTTAAGAGATCCTCTTAACCTCCCTTAAGCCATCCCCTTGCTATGTTCCATAAGCTAGGTAAACTTAGGGTTTAGTTTAAAATAATTTCAATATAGTTAAATGATATAAATTAGTGCATGTACCCTTACCAAAATACGAGAGTCAAGATTCCATCTCCCCTTAATCCATCCTCTTAACTCCCCTTAATCCATCCCCTAGCTATGTTTCATAAGTTAGGTGAGTATGATTTAGTTTAATTAGGTAGTTCTTAGAATGTGAGTTTTGGATTAAGTATATTTATAGGTAATTGATTTACTAGTGTGCATCTCCCCTAATTGACTGTATCTCCCCTTAAGCCATCCTATTAACTCCCCTTAAGCCTTCATATTAATATTCTTGATTCTCCTAGATCATGACACATTCTAACTTTTTACATTTCATTACATGGTGCAGGAGATGTTTTTGCAGTCATAACAAAGGCTGGAAACATAGAAGGTATTAATTATTATTTAAATTTCACTTACACTTTATTTCATGTGTTCACTAGACCTATACTATTAATTATTTTAAATTATGCTTCAAGAGTTCTTTCCTTTCATTATAATTTCAATGGAACTTCTTAACAAATTTATCTTTAAATAAAATGACCTCTAGGTTCTAAATTTTTATTTACATTTCATCATGGCCTGACCTCTAGATTTATTTTTGCAAATCACATGTAGTGTTGAAAGGATTTCAAGCTATTGTTCCTTGTTGTACAGGTATGATCTGTACACATGCTCGATATCTCGAGTCTTCAACTTCTAGGTGTCAAGTATAAAATCTTAGATCTAGGCTTAGAGAATAATGTATAAAATCTAGGTGTCTTGGTTTCTAACTATAATAGGTGTCTCTACTTGTGTCTTAGGTATACTATATGTCAACTAGGTCTACCATAATAGGTGTCTAGAGATGTCTTAGGTAGAACTATAATAGGTGTCTAGGTGACCTAGGTCTAGACCACGATAAGGTATAAAGACTAGGTGTCTTAGGTCTACAATGTCTATAAAATCTAGATACATACTATACAAAAGGTGTCTTAGGTGTCCTACGTCTACTAGAATACTTGTGTGTTAGGTATTAGGTGAGGCCACATGAGCTTCCACCTTCATGTGGTTGGCCTTGTTAGTATAGAATATTTATATTTCTTTAAGCTAAGGGAAGCTCTTTTTCTTGTACAGAGAAGTTATGAAAAACCAATTAATGCATTGATTAATTTGTTATTATTTAGTGCTCTTGATGAAATTACATACAAAATGCTAATTTTATTATATTTTTTTAGAAATTATAACTTTTATTTTTTTTAGAATTAGAAGTAAATCTCAAAGTTTTAGTAGATAGAACCAAGTATTCTTTATCAAATTTAAATATATAACAATTTAGAGTAGGTATTTGTCTATTTTTCTTTTGATATTTAGGTTAAAGGTATTTCTCAAATTTTCTTTTGTAAATTTAAAGGGTAGGTATTTCTCTAATTTTCTTTTTCTTTTTATAAATTTATAGGGTAGGTATTGATCTATGAAATGTTTAATAGATTAAATAAATTGATTAAACATGGTTACTCTTGACATTTATCTAAACAATAAAATTTGCGTAAAGATTTAACTTGAAATTATAATTTAAAAAGTCCCGACATTTGACTCATGTAAATCCAAACAGAACCTTATAAATTACTAGAATAGCCTATCTTTCAACAAATAAACATTTTTAAGATTTAGTTCCCGTGATCAATTGCCTTCATAGACTTTCCAATTATTTATATTCATTCTAGCTCAACAAGTTAATTTTCATTCTATTTTGTAAATTTAAAGGGTAGGTATTTCGATATAGTTTTCTATAAAGCCCCTACAATGTCCAAATATAAATTATGACAAGTACTCCTAACCTAACATGTCAAGAACATATTAAGCAAGCAAAGATTAAACCTAGTTAAAGCATAGATAAAAAAAAATTAGTAATTACATGCACTCATATGATATCTAGTCTGTATAAATATCCAACCTAGTCTGTATCTAATAAATGTTTAATAAATTAAATCAACTGAAATTTTCCTCTTATCTAATTAGAATTAGTAGTTTGCAATTTTACAATTAAACACATGATAATTTGAAGTGTTAAATATGAGATATGAAATTAAAGCTTGAATATAGATGCATATAGTGGACATTCAATAAATAGTAAAATCTAGTCTAGATGAAATAGTCTATGAGATATAAATACTAACATAATAATAGTCCATGTAAAAATAGTGAAATAGTCATAGTACATATGTCCAATCAATACTAAAATAGTCATAAAATCCTCATGAAATAAACAATCTAATACACATGTGTGCACCCTAAGTTTGATCATAATCCATTTCAAGTTGCCTTTTGGTCCCATGTGACTCAAAGGCCGGCTCATGCTATGTACAAGAAAAAAGAAGCTTCAAATCAATTTTAATGTCAAAACTACATCCAAATTATTTAAGTCAAATATTTAAAACCAAACCATCAAACTAAATTTTTAAATCTAAACTTGAAAATGTCTAAGCATACCACAATGGGCTCATCATCTCTCCTATCATGCTTGTGTGCAATAGATGGTACTAATTTTGGCAAAGTAAATGTCTGTGTCGCAATTTCCATTTTTCAATAAAACACTTGAATTAGCTTAGAGTATAGATACAAAATGCAAGGTTGAATGATATAAAATACTTTGAAATGATATAGGATTTAACTATAGGACCTGAAATATGAGAGATGACTCGTGCATTTGTGCAAGCTCATCAATGGTAGGATTAATTGAGCCTGCACCTATACTAATATCATCTTGCATATGTGTGTGTGTGTGAATTCAAATTTAAAGAAGAATATAAAATCATGAAATTATACTGGAAATTCAAATTTAAACTAAAAGTGTACAATTTTAAGATACAAACCATGGAATATGAAGCAAGCTCCTACATAGATGATGGTGCCACTAGTCTTGGATGACTTGGTTGGTTTGACACAAAAGTGCCAAGACCTCCCATTTGCTTTAAATTAAAAAAAGGTTCATCACATTTTCATATTATTCTATATTATTAAAATAATATAGCCAAATAAATAATCTCTAGACGTCCTAATTTTTATACCTCGACCGTATATGGTCTACCCATCTCTACTGTTGTTGACAAGTTAAATGGTCTAATCGTGATGAAGTGGTAGTAGTTGATGGAGTCATTTGTACAAATCAACATGTTTAATATATTTAAAATTTATTAAAAAGATTGATAATTGATAATTGGATCTATATTAATTTATATTTTAAATTTAATTTTATTAAATGTAGCATGCATACCAAGTCCATAGGAGTGAATAATGTAGCCAAAAAGGACTCCTTTGAAGCAGATGTAGGACTAAAATAATGATGATTATAATTCTAACAAAAATGCAGTGTGGACTACAATGGTGTCAATGGCTATGATGTGCTACAAAGACCAACACCAAATGCTCCTCTAGGCTCTGCAGGCTCTCTAGGATTGACTTCATCTACCAAGTGGGTAGCTTAGTTAGTTAAGTTTCCTAAGAGCGATGATAACACTCTGAGTGCTGAGACGATCATCTATTGGTTAAAGGGCACATGAACAAGGGGTGGAGAAGGGACAATAGGTGAAGGGGGCAAACATCGATTTGGATCGACATGTGCCCCTAGTCTATGTTGTGGCATTCCACCACCCATGCCCCGAAATGATCTCATATCAAAATAATTGGGCATTAAGCACATCTCAAACTCTGCCCATAATTTTTTCAAAAAATAAAAGGGAACCTCAAAATTAGCATGAGGTGGTGGTAAAGATCATCCACCACCACTCCCAAAAATGATCATCTATCTACTGATGTGTGCACCAACTTATTAAAATTCTCTTTTTTGCTGGTAAATGTTGGCCTATGGAGGGATCAATGAAATATGGGGCAATTGTTTTTTTAGTAGTATGTATATCATTGATCTCTTTATACGAGAGACCATCCTCATAAAATTGCCTCCTCTCTTCCCTCCATGAGCAGAATGTGTCTAGATCGGTGTGAATAGCTCTCACCGAATCAATAATAGTTTGCATCGTAGATGCAAACCGTGAAATGTGTGGTGGGGTTTAGATTTGGTTTTGCAAGAAATTGATTTTTTCTTGCAATGTTTGTATATTTTCATCAATTGTTTCTCACAATTGAGCCTCATTAGGTGGTGGTGGTGGTGGTGCACCTAGTGGTGGGGGCGTGGGGGTTGTGGTGGGGGGTCCTGGGCTAGATCGGCCATGTGTACAAATAGGGTCTAGAAGTAGAGCTGCAATTACAAAAAATAATTAAAATTGAATTAGGAATTGAAAAAATATATATTAAGTTGCATGTACTTGACATATGTTTAAATATGTATATGTATATAAATTAAAAACTTGGAAATATATAAATTTGCATGGTTTAAACAATACATTAAAACATATTTATTAATTTTACATAATTTAACATATACATGTGCATTCAACCAAGTGACCCTTTCTAAGAAAAATTTAAAAGTTATCTAAAATGTAAATTATCAAAATTTATGTTTAAGAATCATGACATGAATCAAAATTTATGTTTAAGAATCATTCCTAAAATTTTGTTGTATAGCCTAAATGACATTCCATCTAGCCATGTTACCATTTCCTATTTTGTTCCTAATCCATGTTTATCCTTCCTAAACTGTGTTTTATTTTATTCAATATATGAACCCATGTCCTATGCACTCAACATTATTTTATTTTTCCATTGTTGTTATCCCCTTTTTTTAAGCCTCAAGTTGTAATAGATAGATGGATATGTTTTAATTAAAGATTTAAGCATAATAAAGTGACTTAGATAGGTTTTAGGTTTAGCTTTAATAAGTCATTTAGGTTAGGTCTACAAAAAGATATATGGGTCCTGTCATGTCTAATTTGTAGGTTTTTAGCTTTGAAAGAAAAGAGTTTTACAAATGGTTAAATTAGGACTAATATGAGACTCATAAGGAACATTAAAAGCAATGAAGACTAGAAGAATTTAGTAGATAGTGTATAACTAGTTCAAGGTCTATATATAGACAATTTCAAATAATCTTTTGAAATATCATTCCTAAAAGTTTATTGTATAGCCTAAATGTCATTCCATCTAGCCATGTTACCATTTCCTATTTGTTCCTAATCCATGTTTATCCTTCCTAAACTGTGTTTTATTTTATTCAATATTTAAACTCATGTCCTATGTATTCAACATTATTTTATTTTTTCCATTGTTGTTGTCCCCTTTGTTAAGCCTCAAGTTGTCATAGATAGATGGATATGTTTTAATTAAATATTTAAACATAATAAAGTGACTTACATATGTTTTAGGTTTATGTTTAATAAGTCATTTACGCTAGGTCTACAAAAAGATATTAGGGTCATGTCATGTCTAATTTGTAGGTTTTTATCTTTGAATGAAAAGAATAAATTACAAATGGTTAAATTAGGACTATGAGACTCATTAGGAACATTGAAAGCCATGAAGACTAGAAGAATTTAGGCCTATAGTGTATAACTAGTTCAAGATCTATATAGACAATTTCAAATGATCTTTTGAAATATCATTCCTAAAAGTTTATTGTATAGCGTAAATGCCATTCCATCTAGCCACATGTTACCATTTCCTATTTTGTTCCTAATCCATGTTTATCCTTACTAAATTATGTTTTATTTTATTCAATCTTTGAACTCATGTCAGGTATGTACTCAACATTATTTTATTTTTTCCATTATTGTTGTCCTCTTTGTTAAGCCTCAAGTTGTCATGTAGATAGATGGATATGTTTAAATTAAAGATTTAAAAATAATAAAGTAACTTAGATAGGTTCTAAGTTTAGGTTTAATAAGTCATTTAGGTTAGGTCTACAAAAAGATATTAGGGTCCTATCGTGTCTAATTTGTAGGGTTTTAGCTTTGAACATCAAAAAATGAGTTTTAAAAATGGTTAAATTAGGACTATGAGACTCATCAAGAACATTAAAAGCCATAAATACTAGAAGAATTTAGGCCTATGGTGTGTGCTACCATAATAATGGGTTACACTTTCTGGGACATCCTAATTTTTGCTGAAATCACATATTTTTAGAAAATATAATGATTTAAGACTTGAAAGGTTCCATTTAAAGGATTTTAATCGAAGAGGGTTTGATCAAACCCCATTAGATTCAAACCCCCTTGGATAGAAGCCCGCTAGTTTTAAACCATATCTATAATGGAGTCTCCTCTACACCTATCAAAATGCTGATAAAAAACCACTTTTGATTTACCTTTTAGGGGATCAAATGAATTCATTTAAAATTTGTGTTTCATAAGTATGTAGTCCTTATTATAAGCTTCCAAAAGGTATAATTTAAAATATATTTAATTTGATTATTATATTTATTTTTTATTTCTTGTGAATGTAGGTTTTCCATCGAACATCAAGTTCTCTATTCTATACACATGGAAAATTAGTAAATTAGTGAAAAAAATATTCTGAAAAATATATATGCCCTAGGTATTAATGTCATTATTTTAACAAAAAAAAGAAAAATTGAATTTTGATACATACAGAAAAAGTTATGTTTTATGGAATACACCTATGTCTAAATTATAATTGGTTTGACTTCAAAACTTAATTAAAAAAAATATTCAACAAAACATTATGAAACCAAATGCATGCCCTATATATCGGTGTTACCAATTGAAAATCAAAAGAATCAAAATTTTATCCTTTGTAGAAAAAGAGTTATGTGCTACGGAATACACATCACTTTAAAAAATGTTGTTTACTATTAAAAACTAGTTATCAAAGGAGATGCAAAAATTTTTACAATTTAACTCCATTTTTTTTTTTATAAAAAATATTTAGAATCTACAAACAAAATATCACAAATCACTAGTTCATATCATCTTTAAATTCCTAATGGTTTAGCAGCTATAGGTGTTAGAAAGTGAAGATTTAGTTCAAAATGTTGATTTCAATGTCAAGTTTGGCCAAAAAGTGTAACCCATTATTGTGGGATTACCCTGGTGTATAACTAGTTTAAGGACTATATAGACAATTTCAAATGATATTTTGAAATATCATTCCTAAAAGTTTATTGTATAGCCTAAATGTCATTCCATCTAGCCATGTTACTATTTCCTATTTTGTTCCTAATCCATGTTTATCCTTCCTAAGTGTTTTATTTTATTCAATCTTTGAACCCATCCTATGTACACTCAACATTATTTTAATTTTTTTTCCATTGTTGTTGTCCCCTTTACCCCTTTGTTAAGCCTCAAGTTGTCATAGATATATGGACATGTTTAAATTAAAGATTTAAACATAATAAAGTGACTTCTAGGTTTTATGTTTAGGTTTAATAAGTCATTTAGGTTAGGTCTACAAAAAGATATTAGGGTCCTGTTGTGTCTAATTTGTAGGTTTTTAGCTTCATGAAAAGAGTTTTACAAATGGTTAAATTAGGACTATGAGACTCATCAAGAACATTGAAAGCCATGAAGACTAGAAGAATAAGCCTATAGTATATAACTAAGTCAAGGTCTATATAGGGGAAAAGACCCAATAGGTGAGATAGTATATGTGCATTTAAGATCCATATTTTTAAAAGTTTAGTACTAGTAGTTGTGACTTTAAGCTTGTTAGTGTTGTACTATAAGTACTAATAATTTAATGACTTTAACCAATCATGTGATGCCACATTACCCCACCAACAAAACATGACTTAATGCACACCTATTGGTCCACCCTTTTTTGGGGGAACTATTTGAAACCTTAACAAAAAGCATGTTGATGTGGCCTTGAAACCAGCAGGGGCCTTGCCAAGTAAGCTACTATAAAATTTTTAGAGTGATTCAAAATTACCACGTATGATTCTAAGATGTGTGAAGTTAGGGTTCTCAACTACTGGGTCCTCTCCCCTAGAAATTTCAAATTATTTTGAAATATCATTCCTAAAGGTTTATTGGGTGGATGCAAAAAGTTGGGGGGCCAAAAAGTGGCTAAAATTCTTAAATTTTTTTAAAAAGCCATAAAGCGCTCACGTTATGGCTTGGTGTTGCCAAGCCTAAGGCTCGGCAGAACCAAGGCCATAACTCACTCACACTATAAAGTGAGTGTGTTATAACTCTTTATAACAAAAAAAAATACTTATCATTTTTGATTTCTATATTTTCTTGGAAACCCACGGCTTACAAACCCTTGAGAGCATGTTTGCGTTATTAGAGGCTGAATTCTTCACCAAATTATCATTGATTCTTCATCAAAATGCTGCCACAATATCGAGGAGGCCAAAGGAGTAAGTTTTTTTGTGTGTGTGAATTTCTTACTAAATAGGTAGATTTAAGTGGTTTTTTAATGTAAATTTCTTTAATTTATATGAATTGATAATGCACCCCCTTCTCCTAAAAATCCTCAAAATCCTCAATCACCTCAACACCAAATACCTGATGAAGAACGACCCTAGCAACAAACACCTCCAGTAATTACTCAATATGCCCCTGGAACACAAGAAAATTTAATGGGGCTAATTGAAAATAATAAAAAACAAATTGAGGACATAATTGCAATGTTGAAAGATCCTACAATTTCAACCTCACATAGAGTCGTGCTTGCTCAATCTCTTGAATCTATGTTATCAAATGTAGATTCAATTAGCAAGCAAATCTCTACTTTGTCTGATAAGAGGAGAAAGTTTGGACAATTCTATGCAGATACATTATCTTACAAACAAGTCAAAAATTACAAAATTACAAAATTTAATTTGTGTTCCCTTTTCACAAACCCACGAACAAATCAACCTCTACACCCTACAAGTAAGAGGTTCCCTATCCATTGGTGTAACCACTAAATGATAAAGAACCATTTTTGGTAGAGGTGGTGAATGGTTTTTGACCATTCTCCATGCAACAATAATAAGGTCCCACAATATTTAAATTTGAGGAAACTCTACTGCGAGTTTGTCCTCAATGAAGTGCCAAACTATTTTGATATGCAGGACTTCCAGGGTAGAGGTGGGGGGTTAGCACATGATAGACCAAGAGCATGTATTGACCCATAGTGGGCAGTGAGATGAGCACTCACCAGACCAGCCTATGAGAAAATGGCTATCCCTTCTGTTATGAAGGAGAGTACCGAGGTCGAGACACTATAGTCCATTAATTCCTTGACCCAGAGCATCATAGAGCATGCTAGTCCTACAGTACAACATGAGCCGGGGAAGACTTCAAGGAGTAGGATTCCATCCCATACTTGTTAGGCTTGCAGGTCAGCCTGTGGTTATGACCCAACAGATAGTCAGGACACAGGTGCATAGTCTACATCTGCAGCTTAGCAATTGGTGATGACAGATGCCCTCCTAAATGAGGCTTCAACCTTAATACTCACGTAAACGTTAGCAAGTTAATTGAATTGAATTTATTAAATTTCATTTTTGAAATGCAAGATTAACTATTTTAGTTTAATTATTGTAATGAAATTTTAGGGTCATAGTGTTCATTTAGTTTTCAATGGTTCTCCACCTCCGTATTACACTACGACATGTACTACCGAGGTATGTAACTAGTAAACAATTATAAATATTACATGTGAATAGCATTGTTATATGAATGGTATTCTAATATCTAATTTTGGATGTTGAATAGGTTAATCTTGGAGATTTCATGGCAACACCTCCCAATGGAGGTGGAGTTCAAAGCTTCACTCAGGTAATAAATAAAGAGTTTAACTAATGAATTGTACTTACTAGATTTTTGTAGTTTATATTCATATCATTGATTACATTGCATTGCACATCTTTCAAACTCAAAAGATTACTGCACATTGCATAACTAATAACTAGATGCTGATAGATGACAAATTTTCAATTACAATATAGTTTTTTAGAAAGTCAACATAAGAAGTTATGCAATTACTTCACATTGCATAACTAATAACTAGGAGCAACTACCAATTGCATTTTCTTGTCATGGTATTCCATGAGACCACATTTTATTGAGGCTTTTTTTTCAAATAGTTCACTACCTTATCTATGTTATGGATGCTTAGAAAAAATCTATCAGAGCATAATAGTAAGCTATAGCATTGACAAGGCAATGAGCTATTTGAAAAAATGCCTCAAAGAAATGTGGTCTCATGGTGATAAGCTATAGCATCGACAAGGCAATGAGCTATTTGAAAAAATGCCTCAAAGAAATGTAGTCTCATGGTGATGGACATCACCATGAGCCCACATTTCTTTGAGGCATTTTTTAAAACATCTTACTGCCTTGTCTATACTACCATGTTTTCCATACATGTCTACCAAAGCATTTTATCAAACAATTCACTTCCTTGCTGCCATGGCTAAAAGCTTAAAATAGGTACTTTCAAACAAAATATGAATGCTTGGAAAAAATCTATCAAAGCATAATAGTAATGTGATAGCATACACAAGGTAGTGAGTTGTTTGAGAAAATGCCTCAAAGAAATGTGGTGACATCACCGTGAGCCATTTTCCAAACTTAGTTAAACAAAGGCATAACATGCATATGAACAACACCCATAAAAACATGACACATAGACACCAAGATTTTTACATGGAAATCCCAAATCGGGAAAAACCACAGGGAGGATTAGCTCACAAATATATATTGCAATCTTTACAAATAATGATGTTCAGGCTTGGTCACTCCACAGGCCTGGAACATGCTGGCTCACTACCATGACGAACAACTAGGTCTAGCAGGATCACTCCCTCAACCCTAAACCTAGTAAGATTACAATAAGAGCTGTTAAACCTTGAGAGTTGTTAAACCCTAATAGAGGCTCACTGCCTTGATGAAGAAAGCTCACTATAAAGCAAATTGCAAAAGGATCTGTCACTATGCTAGGGTGCATTCATTTAGCAACCGAATTCTAAATCCCAAGTCTTCATCACTGCTGATCTTCTAACTTTGCTATGCTATTCACATGCCCACATGAATCACTCTCACTTCACATGCTTCGCAACTGAAACTCATCGCCTTTATATATCTAAATCATGATTTGATCCACAATCAGGTTGGCATCCAAGAGATAAAGCATGTACAAAGAAAGATGTGGCTTGTAAGCTTAATCCAATGCACTATATGTTATGTAGACCCAAAACGTTTCCCAAATGTGTTCATATAGGTCAGCTTTAATCATTCAATTACTTAGATGGATCCTTCACACATTATCTCTTCTCTGCACAATGATTTATCATAATAGTCAGCCTATTCTTCAAGAGTATGCTTAATAGGTTCATCTACTAACTTACAACTTTTACTGTGGACCTCAAAACACCTCCAAAATCATATCAAGGACTCTTCATACATTCCCAAAATTACCCTCAGAACCACAAGGCATGATATCATCTTGCGGAGAAATGCAGACCATCAGAACTCAGACTCTGTCTCTATCAGGCTCTGTCAAACAATATGCCAATACTTAGCAGCTTGCAACTATCTTTCTGGTGGACTTTAGATCTCCCAACTATGGAATTAGACACTTCATATAAGTGTTGACAACACCTCAAAACCTAATAACAAAATGCTCACCTGCGAAGGAATGCGGACCACTGCACTATACCATGTTCACTATTCCCACTATATCTTTGATTACCCAGACTTAGACATTTCTTCAAGGTAACTTTCAGAGAAAGTCAAGACTTAATCTCTAGAGTATGACACCACCAAACAATGACTAAGATCACACCTGAACCGCATTATTGGATCATCATCTGTGGAGGCATACTATCCAACTTACTGTCCTCTACTTAGTACATCTCCATACTTAGCCATTTTTTCCATCCAGACCTGTGATCTTCTAGGGTTGTGCCTCCCTGTCATGCTAAAGAGATCTTTGAGCCTTGTTTCCATCAATGATAACATATAAGTCCATACCAGAGTAGTGTCTCTTGCCAACAATCTTCCCCTTTGGCATTGATGGCAACACTTAGTGAAAAATGCTTGACTGCTCCCCTTTACTATATACACTTCATTCTCCTACTCCCCTTGAGATGTTTAGCCATTTTTCACAGATCTTCTTCTCCCCTTTGACCTCAATGGTAAAGGGTGTGATCTGGAACCAAAAGTTTGTCAAAACTTCAAAAGATTTATGTATACTACCACATATTTACAAGTGCAATCTTCAACTTAATTTTTCATGTGCTGAAGGATGTCCTTGAACATGTTCTTTACTTGAGCCCATTCACCACCCCAACTTTTCTTGGTATTATCCAAAATTTGAATATGACCATTAAGTAGAAAAACTATAGCTTCCACCTTTCGTAAATCTGATGGTGAGGCAGTTTGTCTAGCAAGCTGTGCTTCAACCACAAGCTTAGTCATTGAGTCTAGTTTGGGACTGATCAGTCTTCTCAATTGTCCCATTCTACTCTTTAATTGATACTTTTGATTTATTAAACTATTCAAGTCATTGTGGATGTTAATGACTTGATCTTCCTTATTGTTGGTTGATTCATGTATTAGGTCAAAATTCTTAGAAATATCCATCAGTTTTTCATCCAATTCCTTGATTTTTCCTCTGTCTTCTTTGTAGCTTCCGGCCATGAAAGACAGAATTTATATACATCACTAGCTTCTATAATAGCACTCTGAGTATTTTGTATTCCATTTTCTAGTTGAGCCTTATCATGGGCTACCAACTTTGTCAACTCATCTAGCTTTTTCTCATTAAACTTGTGTCTAACTTTTGTTTCAACATATTTTTCAAAAGATTCAAAGTGTGTGCTTATAGAGTGAATTAGTCCCTTGATCAGTTGACATGTGGAAGACAGAGAGGTATCCTTTTGGTAAATTGGCACCAACTTTTCTAAAATACTAGATGTATTATTTATGAGTTCACTGTCCTCAATGTGGGACTTCAAAATCTCTTTTCTTTCTTTAGCTTGGACAGCTGAAGCCAACTTGAACATTTGAGGAGGAGACATTGTGTTTAGGTTTATTGGACCTTGGATTGATTCAGGCTCATCTAGAACTAGTTCTTCCTTTTCTAAAAGCTCTTTTACTATCTCCACAGTGTCTCTTGC
Source organism: Cunninghamia lanceolata (assembly GCA_027924645.1). Taxonomy (NCBI): domain Eukaryota; kingdom Viridiplantae; phylum Streptophyta; class Pinopsida; order Cupressales; family Cupressaceae; genus Cunninghamia; species Cunninghamia lanceolata. The sequence goes on along the minus strand of BSBN01000584.1, from coordinate 12,089,104 downwards.
TACTTGTTTAGACACTTCTCCTTCTTGATTTTGTTCCAGAGGTTCTAAGTCCATATTCTCTTGTTAACCAGTATTTTTATTTGGTGTAGGGCTTTATTAGCTACTTTGATCTGTTCATCAAATTTCTCCTTGTTATTTGGATCATCAGTCTGTTGTCCTGGAAGAAGATTTGTTTCAGTTTGATCCTTTTCGGTAGTAAGGGTTTGATCAGATTCTTCCTTTTGCTTTTCAATTACTCTGTCTTTTACCAGAGAATTTGTATCAATTTACTCCAAACCTTGATCCATGCTGACTTCCAGATTAGATGTGTTATCTCCAGCATTTGTTTCTTCATTGTCATAGATGGTAGGAATATTATTTTTCTTCAATATTTCCAAAATGGTTTCCTCTATTTCCTTGACCACATTGTCGATTTCACCTATCATTAATGAATTCATCCTTTTCTTGGTTTTGAAAGCATCCTTGAGTTCCTTAGAAATTTTGGCTTCTTCTTTAGGAGTGATCTCCAGACTTAACCTTGTTAGTGCATGTTGTCTGAGTTCAATATCTTTCACCATAGCAGTTTCTTTTCTAGCTGATAAGATACTTCCCAAGGTATCTGGGAGATCACCAATGAACTCAATAAGAGCTATATTGTATATGTTCAAGTACTTTATGTTTGCTTCTTCCAAAACCCTTTTATCAACATTACTGTAATCATTATAGAATTCAGCCATAGGTTTTAAGTTTCCATCAACAATGACAGATTTTAATATATCTTCAAGCTTTAATGTGGCTTGAGACTCATCTACCTTCTGTCTTTTGCTGGATGACTTCTTCTTTCTACTTTTGGAGACTTTAGTAGTCTCAACTTTCATTTTCTTTACTTCCTCATCTGATTCTATCTCTTCTTCATCCTTTTCTCTCACACTGACATACAATCTTTTTCCCTTTATCTTCTTCCTCTTTGTATCTTTGTCAGAGGGTTTCTTTGAAGATGTTGTACCAGATGAAGTAGTAGAGCTTCTAGTAGTCCTTTGTGTTGTTTCAAGCTCTCTTTGCTTCTTTATAGGCTCTTCCAGAACCTTAGCCTATTCACTTTCTTGTTTTTCCTTCTTTGCTTTTCTACATTTTCTCTTGATTCCTTGAGTTGTTCTTTAGTGATGCCATACCTTGCAGCAATTTCTTCCACTTCTTTTCTCACTTTTCTAGTGGATTTAGCTTGTCTAAGTTCAACATGGAGTTTCACAGATAACTCCATATATGTTCCAAACCTTTCTTCCTTGGCATCTTTAGGTTTGTTGAGTAGGTGTTGGGCATAGTTTTCCAAAATTTGTTCATCTACCTCATAACCCATGGGCATTACCCATACGGTTCTAGGTTCCATAGCCTCCATTAAACATTGATCCTTATTGACCATGAAACAAATTGTGTCCTTGTACTTATCAACAATTTTCTCAAGAATTTTTTCTTTAGAGTGCATCATACTTTGAAAATTCTTGAAAAATCCCCATAGGGCTTCTTTTTTCTCATTATAACTTCCCAAGTTGTTAAGACAATTTTTGATTTGCATAGCTACTAGTTTATTACTCAACCAAACTAGTCCCTTATGATTTGGGAATTCATTCAAGAAATAGAAGAATAAATAGATAATGAGCGTACCATACTTGAATGGATAATTCTTGCTTTCCTTTATCTTCTTCAGATTCTCCAGTAGTTGGGTTCACAACAGTTCACCCAAATCATAATCTACATTCTTTTTGACCATTTGATATGCAGTGTAAATTGCAGTACTAGAAATTGAGTTCTCTCAGTTTTAGTAGTAAACTTTTTAACCTATGACCATTGAGGCAAACTTTACTACAGGATCAGTGATATCATTTATAGTCAATGCCATTTTGTCAAATTTTTCTCTGGTAGCATCTGTAACCATTTGATTCTTGACCGCCTTCAATAATGGCACTCCTCCGGTGGAGTTTAGTCCAATAACTATCTGAATTGTCTCTTTTGTTATTTTAAAGGGTTGCCCTTTCCCTAACCACATGAATTCATCGTGGATTCGACTAAGAATATACTAGACCCACTCATCCTCTGCAAATGTGGGAAACTCTGCATACTAGATGAATTTCTTCTCCTTCAAGGCTTTGTATTCTTCTTTTAAATCAAATTGATCATTACTTAGGTGTTTCAGGAATAAATCTAAGAATTTGTCATTGCCGAGCTCATCTAGAGCCACATGGATGTATGCCCTAACATCTTCCACATACAGGACTCCGTAGGGTATTTTTGAGAATGCACCCATTGGATCCACTTTGGTTTCCTTGTAGGGGTGTTTCTTAAACTTAGGTCGAGGTCGATCTGAGATATCTACGAATTGTAAGGTTGTCATTGCAGAAATTCAATAAATTCACAAATGAGGTTTTAATGAAAATACCTTGTTTCACTGAGTTAGGGTTTCCTTTCTTGAATGCTTCAAATCTTGGTTGTCACTGCTTAGGTTTAGCTTGGATCTCTCTAAGTTTTTGATAGGTCCGAGTGCAAAGTGATTTTGAAACCAAAAAAATTCCTTTTTGTCCTTCACGTAGCTTGACCTAGTTTTCATTAATTGCTCATTCCCAAAAAGCTGTCAACACCCTTCACTATAGAACACAATCAATTAGAATTGCTCCGCAATATGCCACATTGACCCTTTTTCTTTCAATTTTTCTTCTATGAGCTGTGTTACATCAGATTTCATCATACACCTTTGTGCTAGATTCTAGCACCTACATTCTAGCAGGGGGAATTGGATTTTCAACATTGCTCCCCCTAAGCCAGAGATCTCAATTCACTTCCCGGATGAAGTATGTGCACCAGATACTGGTACGGATCAATCCTTGAATTCAATTGCTTCTTTCTTGATCCATACCTTGTCCATTTCTTTCTTGGTTTCAATTGGATCAACTTTCTCTTTTCCCTTATCATTTCTCTACTCTATCTTCCTTTCTTCAGAATAGTAATTTTTCTTTACATTCTTGCTTCTGCAAAATCTTGCAATGTGTCTAGATTTACTGCAATTGAAGCACACCACATTCTTTTGTCCTTGATTCCTTTTATTGATTGGATTTGATCTATATTGATTAGCCATATATCCAAATCTATTGCATGCAAAACACTTTCCATCAAATGATTGATTGTTCCTTATATTTTGAAAAATGTTTCTTACAGAACTTCTGCATTCATTTGATCTGTCCCATTTTATAGCATGCATTGCACCTAAAAGAATTATGACCCACTTTACTTCTGCAGTCAACTTCTCTATGACCAATTTTATTGCAATTGAAACACTGACCAGAGAATGATGGAACCTTTTGATTTATTCTATTCCTACACTGAGTAGCCTTATGACCAAACTTATTACATAAGTTACAATAACCATTGAAAGAAGGGTACCATTAAGAATTTAGTTGTCTAACTGGAAGTCTTCTAGGTCTTCTTCTCTGATTTCTAAACTAGTTCCCTTTGTTTAGCTTTAATTCAGTGTTTGCTTGACCAGATTTTGAACTTTCCCCTTTTTCAAATCCCAATCCTTACTTATCATCGGCACTCTTCTAGCTAGCAATCATTTCATCAAGCTTTGCAGTACTTATCTTGAATTTTTCTTCAAATCTTTTGGCCTTTTCCAGATCTATTTTTAGACTTGTAATGTCAAAAAATGTCCCTTTGGGGGCTTTTCCCTCTTTAGGTTTAGCTCCCGGGTCTTTTGTATGCATTTAGGACATCTTACTTCATAATTTGGCATCCTAATGGAATGAGCCCTAGGTAACATGATAAATGGGACCTAGGAGTACCCCTTGAGCCTTACCTTGTCCAAAATAGGGGGGAGGACTTGGGTGCCCGTGCCCTAGTCTTACCCTATTTTGGGGTAGTCCCAATTTTGGGGTGCTAGTTTATGACCGTTATTTGGGTCCTTTGCCGACACGGTAAGTTTGAATTACAAAAATATTGGCAGGAGTGATTGTAGTTGCATATAAAAGTATGTTTAGGATTTCATTTAGAAATTAGATGGCAATAATGATGTTCAAGTGTTCTCAAGGTGATTCAAAGCTTTCATTGTGTTGTAAGAGCAGATTTGTGTGGTTTATGTGTTTGTGTTTGCAGATTTGAGCATCCATTTCATCATGGAATGAAGAGCATCTTCCTCCCATGATATCTTCACTACAAGGTGACATTATATTGTGTTTTCATCATCATTTCCTTTGGTTTTTGCCTCTAACTCACATGGACAAACAATCTTTATCTAACAACAGTGTTCAGAGACTTAAGTGTCCTCCGGGGCTTGACTAAGGCAAGCCTCTAAACACCACAACCCCCTCCCAAAGTTTTCATGGTTGTAGGTTATAGGTTATGGAGCTGGGAAAAGTGAAGTTGCAAGAAGGCATCTTGAAGTATCAGAATTGTAGAACAGGAGGAAAAACAACCACCTGGACTTGGGCACTCACTCATTAGTCCTCCAACTTTCATGATGGGAAAATCTCTAGAACAACAGGGAAGAGTTGCAGACTGAGTTTCCAGATCTGGACAAAAAGCAGGGCATTGGACTTGGGTGCCCACTCTTTTATCCCTGACTTTTCCGCCACAGAACCCTGAAAATAGGTATTTTGTGATTTGATATTTTGCTTCCATCTGCAAGAGCTTTTTCTATTATTCTTCTATTTATAGTCATATTTGCAACATTAGGGTTTTAATGGTCAATTAAGCATAAGAGAAGGAAATTTGATAATTAAACACCCTAATCCAAGCTTCCCTACATCTCACAGTGACCTAGGGTATGATAGTGAATTTCCACTCAACCCTAGATCCTTGAATGTATAGGGTGAAAGGAGGATTCAAACATCTAAACAACACTAAACTAAATGAATCAAATTTCACCCTAAACAAGACTTACAATTTCTTTTTCTAGTTTTGCACAATCTTTTGATCTATTCTTCACAATCAGATTTAGATCATCTTCTACTCTTGTTCTTTCTACAACTTCTGCTTCCAGTTCATTTAGGACTTCATTTGCTGATATCGATTAATCATTAACTTTTTGTATTTCTCTTTGAATTTCTTGACTTGTTCTTTTAGCTTTGAGATGCATTAATCAGCTTGTTGTAATTTTCTTTTAGTTCCTTGACTTCTACTTCAGAATTTTCAAGATCCATAAGAGCTACTTCTAGTTGCTTGTGGCTTTCATAATTTCTAAATCTTCTCACTGCCTTGATTGCACTATCCCAGATCTTCCCCAAGATGTTAGACTTTTTCCAAGGAACCTTGCTCTAATACTAATTGTTGAATGTCAGAAACACTAAGAGAGGGGGGGTGAATCAGTGTTCTAAAAGTCTTTTGATATACTTTAAATTTCAACCATTTTCCAAACTTAATTAAACAAAGGCATAACATGCATATGAACAACACCCATTAAAACATGACACATAGACACAAAGATTTTTATGCACAGAAAACCCAAATTGGGAAAAACTAAGGAGAGGATTAGCTCTCAAATATATATTGCAATCTTTACAAATAATGATGTTCAGGCTTGGTCCCTCCATGGGCCTAGAACATGCTAGCTCACTGCCATGAAGAACAACTAGGTCTAGCAGGCTCACTACCTCAACCCTAAACCTAATAAGATTACAATAAGGGTTGTTAAACCCTTAGGGATGTTAAACCCTAATGGAGGCTCACTTCCTTGATGAAGAAGGATCACTGTAAAGAAAATTGCAAAAGCATCTATCACTATGCTAGGGTGCAATCATTTAGCAATCGAATTGTGAATCCTAAGTCTTCATCACTGCTAATCTTCTAAATTGCTCTGCTATTCGCATGCCCACATGAATCATTCTTTCTTTGCATGCTTCACAACTGGAACTCATCACCTTTATATATTTGCATCACGATTTGATCCACAATCAAGTTAGCATCCAAGAGATAAAGTGTGTACATAGAAGGATGTGACTTGTCAGCTTAATCCAATGCACTATATATTATGCAGACCTAAAAAATTTTCCAAACGTGTTCATATAGGTCAGCTCTAATCATTCAATTACTTAGATGGACCCTTCAAACATTATCTCTTCTTTGCACAATGATTTATCATACTAGTTGGCCTATTCTTCAAGAGTATGCTTAACAAGTTCATCTACTGACTTACAACTTTTACTGTGGATCTCAAAACACCTCCAAAATCATATCAATGACTCTTCATACATTCCCAAACTTATCCTCAAAACCACAAGGCATGATATCATCTTACAAAGAAATGCAGACCATCAAAACTCAGACTCTGTCTCCGTCAGGCTCTATCAAACACTATGCCAATACTTAGCAGCTTGCAACTATCTTTCTGGTGGACTTCAAATCTCCCAACTATGGAGTTAGACACTTCATATAAGTTTTTACAACCCCTCCAAACCTCATAAAAAAATGCTCACCTGCAGTGAAATGCGGACCACTGCACTATACCCTATTCATTGTTCCTACTATATCATCGCTTACTCAGACTTAGACATTTCTTCAAGGTGACTTCTGGAGGAAGTCAAGACTTAATCTCTGGAGTATGACACCACCAAACAATGAATAACATCATACCTAAACCACATTATCGAATCATCATCTGCAGAGGCATACTATTCAACTTACTGTCCTCTACTGAGTGCATGTCCATACTTAACCATTTCTTCCATCTGGACCTATGATCATCTAGAGTTGTGTCTCCCTATCATGCTGAAGAGATCTCTAAGCCTTGGTTCCATCAATGACAACATACAAGTCCATACCGGAGTAGTGTCTCTTGCCAACATAAACAACTCATTGCCTTGTCTATGCTACCACATTTTTCGTACATGTCTACCAAAGCATTTTATCAAACAATTCACTTCCTTGCTGCTATGGCTAAAAACATAAAATAGGTGCTTTCGATCAACTATGAATGGTTGGAAAAAATCTATCAAACCATAATAGTAAGCAATAACATAGACAAGGCAATGAGCTATTTGAAAACATGCCTCAAAGAAATGTGGTCTCATGGTGATGTCTATCACCACGAACCACTTTTCTTTGAGGCATTTTTTCAAATAGCTCACTACCTTGTCTATGCTACCAGATTTTCCATACATGTCTACCAAAGCATTTTATCAAACAATTCTCTCAAAATGTTTTCAAATAGTTCACTACCTTGTCTATGCTACCACATTTTTCATATGTGTCTACCAAAGTACTCAAAATTTTGTTGACTATCTCATACATTATAAGATATGACCTACATCACTATTCTAGTTTTCGTAATTGAATAATGTTGTTTTATTTTTAGATGATGCAGGTGGAGACACCTCCTAATGTTCATATGGAAATGGAGCATGGTGTGTCTTTTACAATTGATAGCTCCATGCCTTTGACGGGGGTATGAGGTAGATTAGTAAATTTCAAATTACATTTGTTGTTATAGTTGTTTATTATTGAAAAATCAAATGATTATTGATTTGAAGTTTAATTTCTATCTTGATGGTTTCTATAGGACATTACAACACTAAAACCTAATCCTACTACTATAGCAAATGAGGAGAAAGATAATCTGGTAGTGGTAAGTGATTATTTTGTTAAATATTTCATTTTTATAATGTAATTTCTATATATTAATGTCTATACTTTTTATTGTAACAACTAAAACTCCATGATGAACTAAATAGGAGGAGTAGCCCTCAGGTTTGAATTAGACCACTCTCATATGCATCTCCATCCCCTTGAAGATCAAAGGCCATCCGTGATCTATTTTCTTCACCTAGAGGGGAATAACTTTTTATTGGGTTCCTTTGTTGTATGCCTATATGGCATTTGTGGACATATATTTTGTATTACATATAGTTGACATTGTATGCCTATATGGCATTCTTGTAAGTCTATATGGCTATTTTCTATATATGTTAGACTTATATCGATAGATATTGATGTATGCCTATATGGCCATTTGGTTAATACACATCATTTTTGTTGATGGTGTCCATATTTGCATTATAAATCCATGCTTCAATGGATATTTGTAGATGGTTTACTTAAAATATTTGAAGTCCAAATGTATTACATGCAGTCTTCCTTTGTATAATTGTAAATATATAAAGTTTGAACATTATTCTCCTCTAAGATTATTAAATATTAAATCAATCATATGAATATAATAATACATGATGCAATCTGACACCTAGGTCTCTCTACCACTACACATCTAAGCCCATACTCTGTAGGATCATTGTAGCATGGTAAGGAAATTCATGTAATTACACAATGCACTTTGAAGTATGCAAAAATAAATGAGCAAGACATTATTACATGTGACCTCATACCTCTAGAAGTTTGTCATATAATTCTTGGAAGACATCTACCATTCCACATGTACGCTTCATGCTACCATTCCACGTGTATGTTTCATGCTACCATTCACGCGTATGCTTCATGCTACCATTCACGTGTATGCTTCATGCTTCTTGTGTATACTTCATGTGTTCATGTGTATGAGTCATGCTTCCTGTGTATACTTCACATATTACATGTATTCATGCGTACATCTCATGCTTCATGTATTATGTATATCTATTTGTTTTCTTCGTGACCAGATGTATCTTCAACAAGATTACTCCATGTGTATTAAAAACATTGTTTGTCGAAATGCTTTCTAGCTTTATAAGCACTAACATAAAAGGGAGACCAATTTATCATTGAGAAAGACATCCATAACATCCTTGAATAATACAATTAAGAATACAACCTTAGGCAATATTGTAAATAAATTAATTTAGGTTCTCACGAATAGTGATGATATGATTTAGGTTGTGACATTTCAAATGCAAAAAGTTGTGACCCTTCGAATAGAAAAGACTATGACCCTTTTATAATGAAGGGTGGTGACCATCCCTAGGATAGATGTTCCCAACTAGACTTGTTGGCACTAATGGTTTGGCCCCACGAAGAACAAAACAAAAAGTAGCCTATCTTGCAACTTTACACTACATGCATCTGACAATTTTTAGAGCATTAGAAAAACTTTCACCACAGGAAAATGCCTCAAAGATATCAAAAAATGAGAGAGGTTATTGTAGAGGGGCCCTACATGATCTCATATCCTTAGACGAATTATTTCTAAGTGACATGGTTTTTAAGTAATAGTTTGTCAAAGATTGCTACCTTTTTGACATTTGGACTCTTAAGGGATATCGCCAGTATAATGTAGCTCAGACTGTTTCAGCTTGTTTGGGTACAAAATAGGACCATGAATAGCCTACAATTACCCATCTAGATGTGTTGGAACTATCACTTTGGTCACATGAGGAGAAAAATAAAAGTTACACCCCTTTGCAACTTTACACTGCATGCATCTGACCTATTTTCCATCAATTGAAAGCTGGACACCACGAGAAAACACCTTAGAGATATCAAAATATGAGAGAGGTTATTGTAGAGAGGCCCTATGTGATCTTGTATCCTCAGATAGAATGTTTATAAGTGACACAATTTTTGAGTAACAACTCGTCAAAGATTGCTACCTTTTTTGCACTTTGGACTCTTAAAGGATATCGCTGGTATAATGTAGCTCAGACTGTTTCAACATGTTTGGGTGTAGAACAGGACCATGCCTAGCCTAAACAAACCCATCTAGATGTGTTGGAATTGTCAATTTGGTTGCACAAGGAGAAGAACAAAAGTTACACCCCTTTGCAACTTTACACTGCATGCATTTGACACTTTTTCCATCAACTATTAACTGGACACCACGGGCAAACGTCTCAGGGATATCAAACACCAAGAGAGGTTATTGTAGAGGGGCCCTACATGATCCCATAGCCTTATATGGATTATTTCTAATTGACACGGTTTCTAAGTAATTGCTCATCAAAGATTGATGTCTTTTTGCACTTTGGACTCTTAAGGGATATCATCAGTAGAATGTAGCTCAGACTATTTTGGCATGTTTGGGTGCAAAATAGGACCATGCCTAGCACAAACCCACCAATCCAAATGTGTTGGAACTATTGGTTTGGTTGCACGAGGATCAAAATGAAAGTTACACCCCTTTGCAACTTTACACTGCATGCATCTGACCCTTTTTCCATCAATTGAAAACTTGACACCATGGGAAAACACCGTGGAGATATCAAAAATTGAGAGAGGTTATTGTAGAGGGGCCCTACATGATCTCATAGCCTTAGACAAAATATTTCTAAGTGACATGATTTTTGATTAACAACTTGTCAAAAATTGCTGCCTTTTTGCACTTTGGACTCTTAAGGGATATCACCAGTACAATGTAGATCAGATTGTTTCGGCATGTTTGGGTGTGAAACAAGACCATGAATAGCTAAAAATACCCATATGGATGTGTTGGAACTATCGGTTTGGTTGCATGAGTAGCAAAATGAAAGTTAGACCCCTTTGCAACTTTACACTGCATGCATTTGACACTTTTTCCATCAACTGAAAACTAGACACCATGGGCAAATGGCTTAGAGATATCAAAAAATGAGAGAGTTTATTGTAGAGGGGCCCTACATTATCTTGTAGCCTCAAATGGATTGTTTCTAATTGACACAGTTTTTGAGTAACATCTCATCAAAGATTGCTACCTTTTTACACTTTGGACTCAATGGATATCGTCGGTACAATGTAGCTTAGACTGTTTCGGCATGTTTGGGTACAAACATGACCATGCCTAGCCTAAACGTACCCATATGAATGTGTTGGAACTGTCAGTTTGGTCACACAAGGAACAAAGAAGAATCTACACATGCACCTTCCTCAACTTCTCGAGAGCAGGAAGAATCTCTTCATTGAATACATTATCTATCTCATTCATTTTGGTCTGCTTCTTTTTCAAGTGTTTTTAGAGCAGACTAACCTCCTTTTCATTGATGATAAAATCTTCTTCTTATCTTTTAATTCCTTTTCTAAGTGGTTAATTTTAGTCTTCAGTTGTTTTGCTTCCATTTCAACACTTCCAATTATTGCTTTTGTATCTACAACTTGACCATCCACACATTTTTCCTTATCTCTACTGCTATTACCTGTTAACACCCCCCATTATTCCTTTTCACGATCTTCTAACTTCTTTTCCATATCTTTTACTTTGAGCTTTAGATCAGCTTCTCTGTCATCAATGCTTAGGACAACATCCCTTTGTTTGATAGAGTTTTCAATGTCTTGAATACTTTCATGTGTCCATTTCACCGATTCTCTCTTTTTGCACTTACTTTTGATATTGGTTATTCCTTATCATCTATTTCTAGTTGTATTTACTCCATGGAAGTCTTAAGTTCAAGAATCTTTAACTTCATTTGTTGAAATACACCTATAGCATCATCTCTCACTTTATTTGTCTGCATAAATTCTTACCAAATACAAAACCTGTTGAGTTTTTCCACTTCTCCATTGACATTTGCCCATTCCACATACTCACATGCACCTTCCTTGAAACTTCTCGAGAGCAGGAATAATCTCTTCATTCAATACATTATCTATCTCATTCACTTTGGTTTGCTTCTTTTCAATTATTTTTAGAGCATATTCTATTTTTATTTCATAGACTCTTGACAAGATTGATTTTGATAAGATATGATATGGATTTTAATTAGGTGATGAGATAGGATAAAAGATGATAAAGATTGGATATGAGATGATAGGATATAGATTGGATAGGAAGATAAGGATGATCAATGATGAAAGCAATGATGATGACAATGATAAGATGGTAAGGGTAGGCTAATGGTCGAAAGGGCCAAGGTCTAAGGATGATGGTTGTGATGAATAGCTTATGTTAATGGATGAAAATGCTAAGATGAGGGAAAGATGATATATTTTGGATGGATATGATGGAAATGGTTGATGTTTCAGGTGAAATGATGGTTGAGGAAGGGTCTCCCAAGTCTAGTCTAGGGCTGTAAAGGTCAAGTCTACAAATTGAGGTCTCCACATGGTCAAATGGTGAAACCATAAATATGCATATAATTTGCCCAATATTCACTATATATGTGTAAAAATGTAGCAACAAAAAAATACAAACATATGTTAACTTGAATTATAGAAATGAAAGGTCTAACTATCAACTGCAATACATTAATATCAATAACATGACTTTACAAAATCAGTGTGCACACTTACAAATTAATCCAATGAACCATCTGGGTCTGCTGTACTCTTTATTGTGTCAAGTATTGCCTCATGGTCAGACTCACACACCTTCCACAAGGTCTTGTTCAAAGGTCTACCTTGATATTGTATCAAATAATCATTGGCTACCATGACAAGGTTTGAGTAATGAATAATCTTCTGATGCATGTCAAAGTCCTGAAACAACCAAATATTAACACTCTTATGTGGGTACCTTCTAAGCAATGTTCCGGTAACAACCACCAAGCATGTAGGGTATTTGATGTTTTCTCCATCTGTAACTGGGGCCTCCAATTTTTTTTGGCCTCAACACAATGACACAAGTAATAATCCATTCCCTCTTCATTATCTTCATTTGCAATAATTGCATAAACATGCACTACATTGATATGTGTAGCAAATTAGATTAAAAAAACACTACAAAATAAGATAACATTAGGAATTTCAAAAACTATGTAAGTAGATATATTACCAGGTTGAACTAGATCTGATATGTGGTCAAAGTCAACCGATGATTCCATTTGTGTCAGTTCCAGTGTCATCAGGGGCTAATACATGTCAAGTGGGCTAAGATAACTTAACCACCATTCATCAACCTACTCCTTTGATTCGTACTCATTCCAGGCTTGAATTGTACATGAAGAACAAAATCATTCCATCTTCTACATTTGGATACTCCATGAACCTGTATTTGAGCTTTTGAAAGAGTATATCTCACTTGATCATGTTAGTGTACAATAATCCTCATATGGTAGAATGTTAGTATTATCTATCAACCAAAAAAATCTATGAAATAAAGACTCACCTTCATTACTTGGACCCATTGAAGCATTACACTACTTGATGATTGATTTTGCATCTATCAGATTTACCTTGTCTTTATACTTTAACTCTTCTTGTGCTATGGCTCTTTTGATACATGCTCCCCCTTTCCATGCTCGGCCTCACAAAAGTTCCACATATGTTGAACACTTGTAATATTATGCATCCTACTCAACCAATAGAACATCCATGAGTTCTAGAATTGTGATGCATAGTTATCTAACCATATGATATGCTAACTGATTGATATGCCTCTTCTAGCCAAGTCATTGTAAAACACCTAAAAGTAACCTTTCTTGAACTCTGTAGAATGTGTGCAATCATCACTAATATAAAAATGATATTGCCTTATGATCTTTCTGTCATCCTCTGTACTATCAATCGCATGAATGAATGTGATGTGCACAAATATATAAACTTGTGTGGATTTGTAATATTGTGATTACACCTCACGTTATGGATGTAGACTGTAGTTCTTTACAAAGTTGATGACTAAAACAATGCTACCAAGTGGAAATGTGTCCCTGCATAACTTGAATTCCAAGTCCAACCATCGATCTCTATGGGTATGCCTTGCATACTCATACACTAAACTGTCACAAAATGTAGACATAAACTAATACACTAGAATCTTTTAAATAACCAAATCACACCTCTTTGCTTCTTTGCCATCTTTTGTATTGTAGGCCACTATTTTATACTTGCCGAACTCTACTAGTTTGTTTCCAACTGCATGTGTGTTTTCCATATGTTCACATATTGGCATACATTGCAAGCCACCATAATGCTGACATGTGCCATCTAAGCATAATTTCCTATAGAATATTTGACCTTCCTCTTTTTCACATAAAATTGTTGATATGAAGTCTCTTAAAGATGTTGGTGGGGCATGTATGCCACAATCCAACAAAACATTGTTAGTATGCAAATCTAAACATATAGATTGATAAACATCAAAATGGTTAGAAAATTTAATATGTAATCTACAACAAGTAGTGTGTGTGTGATTTATTTTGACATAGAAAGGTTTTAACATTTCAAAATATCTTTCACAAATTTTAATTTGAGGATACATCTCTAGAAATTTACCAAAAAACTGTGTTTGAGTTGTATCCAAAAAATGCTTTGGAAGTGGCTCATGGTTTCAACTACCAATTCTCCTTCTTACCAGATCCCTTTGATTCAAAGATACCCTTGTGTAATTATTCTAAAAGTCTTCAATTAGTGATCTCAATGCATCAACAATTGGTTTATCTTTTCATGGTAGTCTCCCTGAGAATGCCCATAATTCATTGGCATTGATGTCCTCAATTCTTTGGCACCTTCCAATGACTCTATATAAAGTTTTTCTATTAATTCTCAATGCTTGACTCATCTTTCTAATGAGATGAGATTTCCTTGTTTGATTACTTACTATTACCGATGTAATGACACGTCGTGTGACATTACTATCTTTTGTGCATGTGGTGTTACCCACACCCTCATATGCACTCATTAGATTCTTGACAATAGATTTTTCACTTGAAGCCTCCGATATCCTCAACCCAAGAATCTTCATGATGGACCTATACTTTATACTTCACATCATTTCAATGAATAGTTCACATCTTGCGGTCTCATTTAACTTCTCAAAGAACACTCTCCAAATCTTATGAGCATATATTCTACAAGTGCATTTTGGAATCTTACCTTCCATTGGCTACAAAATATTCTCATCAATATCAATCAAATACTTTGGCTTTCTATGCAAAATTCTAGGTGGTGTTCTCAAAGGTAAATTCATCTCAACATTAGGAATTTCATCAATATTTAAATGAGATGGGCTAGATGGTATACCTTTGATTGGAGATGGAATAGATGACATACCTTGAGGTTGAGGTGGGAATGATGGCGTACCTCCTTCCTCACATGTGAGTGATGATGTACTCTCAACTTGGGATGTGGTAGATGGTGTCCCTCCATCTTGACTTGCAATAGAGGATGTGTCTCCAACTATGGTATTCAAATCTCTCATAACACAAAGTTTTTGCATTTGTTCCCTTTATGCCGCCAATACCATATCTCTTGTTGATGGTTGAGGTTCCTCTTCAATTGGCATGTCTTTGACAATCGTGCGCAATTTCCTCTTCTCACGAAGTTCCCTCATACCTGCTGATTTCTTTGCATTCTTAGCTTCTTTCTCTTTCTGTGTTGGTTTAATCCTTGATTGTTTCCTCTGCATGACGGAGAATTTTATCTGTAGCATGATCCATACAAATAAATGAAATATATGTCATTCAACCCTTCATACAAAATGTACATACAATCATCATATAGAAGAGTAAATGTCACTCAACCATTATTAATAAACAAGTGCACTAAGAACACAAGGAAAATGGAAAGCAAATTTTTTTGAAGTATTTCTACCTTGCAAGAATTTATCATGTGACTTTGCTCTAGCCATTTTTGAACGTATGACCTACCAATATAATGTCCATGCAAATAGACATGTATGCAAAATGTGGTAGCATAGACAAAGCACATGAATTTTTTGATGGAATGCCATGATTGCAAGATAAGCACAAAATGGATTTTTTAAAAGACATTACAAACTTTCAAGAAAATACAATTGGCTTGATTATAAATCCAAATTCCACAACTTTTGTCAACATCCTACCTTTGGAACAAGGTATGGGCATCAATCAAATCATTGAAAGAAAGGGGGATTTTTGACAAATTTTATAACTGTAACTCCCTTCGCAGCAATGTATGAAAAATGTGGGAGCATGGACAAGGCATGTGAATTGTTTGACAAAATGCATCGAAGAGATATGTCATGGATTGCAATGATTACGAGATATGCATAAAATGGATTTGTTGAAAAGGTTTTGGAAACTTCCCAGCAAATGCAATTAGTGGGTGTGAAGCCAAATTCTACAACCTTTGTCAAGATCCTCCCTACCCATGCCAAGAAAGGATCTTTGGAATAGGATATGGGCATCCATCAAAGCATTAAGGATATAGGCTTTTTTTTAATTTATAGTTATAGCTTACCCTAGTAGATGTGTAAAAAAATGTGGAAGCATAGACAAGATAGGTGGATTGTTTGGAAAAATACCTCAAAGAGATATGGTCTCATGGAGCATAATGATTGTAGAATATGCACAAAATGGATTTTTTTAAAAAAAATTAGAATATTTCAAGCTAGTTCAATTGGAATGTGTAAAACCAAAATCGACAACCTTTGATAGAATCCCCCTACATTTTCCAAAATGGGATATTTCAAACAAGGTATGGGCATCCCTCAAAGCATAATGGAAGGGGGATTTTTGTCAAATATTATAGTTACAAATTCCCTATTAGGCATGTATGCAAAATGTGGAAGCATAGACAAGTCACATGAACTATTTGACATATAATTGCTCAAAGAAATGTGGTCTCATGGAATATCATGGTTTTATAATATGACCAAATTGATTTGGTAGACATGTATGTAAAATGTGGTAGCATAGACAAGGCAATGAGCTGTTTGAAAAAATGCCTCAAAGAAATGTGGTCTCATGGTGATGTCCATCACCATGAGACCACATTTATTTGAGGCATTTTTTCAAATAGCTCACTACCTTGTCTATGCTTTTTCTTACTATTATGCTTTGATAGATTTTTTCCATGCATTCATAGTTTGTTCAAAAGTACATGTTTTAGGCTTTTAGCAATAGCTGTAAGGGGACCTTGGAATAGGGTATGACATCTATCAAAACATAAAAGGGGGGATTTTCATGAGTGTTATGGTTGTAATTTCCTTAGTAGACACATGCAAAATGTGGATGCATAGACAAGGCACATGAACTATTTGACAAAATGCCTTAATGAGATATGTCCTCATGAACAACAATGATTGTTGGATATGCACAAAATGGATTTGTTGAAAAGGCCTTAGAAAATTTCAAGAAAATGCAATTTCTAGGTGTAAGACCAAATTCCAAAGCATTTTCCAACATCCTCCATGCCTATACCAAAATGGAAGCTTTGGAAAGGGGTATGCACATCCATAAAAAAAGATTGAGAAATGATGTATTATATTACATAGTTAAAACTACTCTCATAAATGTGTATACAAAATGTGGAAGCATACACAAGGTAGGTCAATTGTTTAACATAATGCCTCAAAGAGATGTGGTCTCATGGACAAAAATGATTACAAGATTTGCACAAAGTGGATTTGTTGAAAAAACTTTTGAAACTTCCAAGCAAATGTAATTCGCAAGTGTAAAGAATTGTGTAGTTTAAAATGTGCCAAGAGGGGCTAAGGTTATAATGAGAAGCAAACAATGATGAACATGGAATATACATAATAATAAAATCAAAGCATTGTATTAAGCATGTATGATAAGGGGTGATAAAGAAACATAATAAAATTAAGGAAAATGTAAAGAACATGTGTAAAGACTTGACATACCTAAAAAATAGAGATTCGAATGGAGAGACTACCCAATTATGTAGTCTTTTTTTTTCTTACATCAAACTCCTCAACAATTTGAGTTTTTCACAAACTTGCTTCATTTTCAATGTTCAATTGTATATCACTCAAATAGAACTACTAACAACAATACAATTAACCAATGTATAATGTTAAATTCCTACAATTCAATCACAATTAACATTACAACACTACAAAAAATTAAACTTGAATTGATATATATCAAATTCGATGTGAAAACTATATTATTTCGTCCTTCCTAAGTTGGCAAACCAGAAGAAGGTGGTGGAAAGTTCATGCAAAGGTGGTAGAATGTGAAAAATTTACATGTGCACTTCCCAACAACATCAAAAAGATTTTTTTTGTCAGAACACATACATAACTAGGAGAATAATAGAGCATGTGGGCCCAAATCACAGGTGTCCTAGCTATTTTACCATTTTTAGAGTAAGCCAAAATGTACTCATGTTATAATGCAAGCATGTTTTATCTTGCTATACAAAATAACCATATTTCAACTTCTTCAAAACGCATTTGCATTATGAAAAAGTTGATTTCCTAAAGGTTTCGTAACTCATTGTCTCATTACCCACCCCTCTCCCCAATCTATCTCTCTCACACCTATCTTTCCCCCTATGTATCTCACTCCTCTCTCCCTAGGCTATATGTCTCTCACCTCTATATCTCGCAAATGGCTCTCTAGTTATTTTACTTCCTCTCCACCTCTCGCCCTCTTCCTTACCCATATTTCCCTCAAGTTATCAACTTCACTCTCTCATTTTCTTCTATCTCTCCCCTCACCTCTCTATCTCTCACCTCTGTCTCCCCCTCACCTCTCTACCTTTGCCCTCTCTAGGTCTCTTAGTCACTCCTTGTTTGCCTCTCGATCCCTCCTTAGCCATCTAGGTCTCACTTAACCCTAAACCCTAAACCCTATCCCTAAAGTCTCAATGCTCAACCCTTAAATCTTAAATCCTAAACCCTATCCCTAAACCCTCAACCCTTCACACTATACCTTAAACCCTAATCCCTTAAACCAAGACCCTAAACCCTATCCTGAAAGCCTCAACCCTCAACCTTTAAACCTTAAATTCTAAACCCTATCCCTAAACCCTCAACCCTGGACACTATACCTTAAACCCTAATCCCTCAACCCTAAACCCTAATTCCTCAACCCTTAAACCCTTAATACCTCAACCCTTAAACCCCAAACCCTTGACCCTTAAACCCTAAATCCATAAACCCTCAACCCTTATCCATCCCTCTCCTCTCCTATCTGCCTCATCCCCATCTCTCCCCTATCTCTCTCACCCCTCTCTCCCTAGGTTGTAGGTCTCTCACTTGTATATCTCTCAGCACTCTCTAGATATTTCCCTCAACCCTTAACCCTCAACCCTAATCCTCCAACCCTCAACCCTTAAACTCTCAACCCTTAAACCCTCAACCCTTAACCCCTCTACCATATGCATTAAACCATTAACCCCAATACATCAACCCTATACCTTAAAACCTAATAACTTAATGCTCAACCCTTAAAACATAATCCCTTAAGGCCTCAACCTTTAAACCCTAAACCCTTGACCCTTTATCCTTAAAGCTTTAAACCCTAATCCCTTAACCCTCAACCCTAAACCCTATCCCTAAAGCCTCAACCCTTAAACCCTTAATTCCTCAAACCTTAAACCCTTAAACCCTAAACTCTCAGCCCCTAGTTACCCTTAAACCCTTAAACCTTAAACCCCATACCCTATACACTTAACCTTGGACATTGAACCTTGAACATTATCCCTCAACCTTCAAACCTCTACCTTATACCCTATACCCTCAACCCTATACTTATGCCCTAAACCCTCAACCCTCATCCATATGCCTTATACCCTCAACCTTAAACATTGAACACTATATCTTAGGCACTCAACCTTGAACATTATCCCTCAACTGTAAACTCTCAACCCTCTACCCTAATCCCTCAACCCTATACCTTAAATCCTCAACCCTCAACCCTCAATCCTAATCCCTCAACCATATACATTAAACCCTCAACCCTCAACCCTCAACCATCAACCTTCAACCCTAATCCCTCAACCCTCAACCTTCAACCCTAATCCTTCAACCCTCAACCCTTAAACTCTCAACCCTTAAACCCTCAACCCCTCTACCATATACATTAAACCTTTAACCCTAATACATCAACCATATACCTTAAACCCTAATCTCTTAACACTCAACCCTTAAACCATAATCCCTTAAGCTCTCAACCCTTAAACCCTAAACCCTTGACCCTTTAACCTTAAATCCTTAAACCATCAACCCTTAAACCCTAATCCCTTAACCCTCAACCCTTAAACCTTAAACCCTAAACACTATCCCTAAACCCTTTACCCTCGACACTATACCTTCAACCCTAATCCCTCAACCATTAAACCCTCAACCCTTAAACCCTTAATCTGTCAAACCTTAAACCCTTAAACCGTAAACTCTCAACCCCTAGATACCCTTAAACCCTATACGCTCAACCCTATACTTATGCCCTGAACCCTCAACTTAAACCATAAACCCTATATCTTAGACACTCAACCTTGAACATTATTCCTCGACTGTAAAATCTCAACCCTCTACCCTGTACCCTCAACCATATACTTAAGCCCTAGTCCCTCAATCCTCAACCCTATACCTTAAACCCTAAAACCTACACCCACAAACCCTCATCCCTATTGGTGGTACCTACCTAGGGTTTTAAGTCAATCTATCAATGTTTTTCCTTATCTTTTCTTAAATCCTTAAGTCTTACAGTCATGTTCTACTTTATGTTATAATTTCCTGTTGACTATTTAGCATAGGTCACCGATTACTTAAGTTACAACCTTAAGCCTTATAAGTCATGAAGTGACTGGCTCCTTTACCTAATGTTACCATTTGTAGACCGTCATGTTGTAAAGTCTAAGTCTTAAGTCTTTGTAGGGCCCAAAAGTGCCACATAGCAGGGTATCACAAGCCTGCACAACATCTAGGGTGATGCCATATTCTTACTACAAGGATGCAAAATGTAGACAACTGTCAAGGAGGCTTGGGCTTATAGCCATAAGATTGAGGATTCTAAATCAATGAAGGAAGCATTACCAGGTGTCGAGTATAGAAGTGAGCCATAAAAAATGGAAGATCTAACTGTAGCATAGAGGCACAGAGGAATCTTGTCAGAAGGGAAGATTCATCATGTGGCCATGAGATTGTGACACATGGCTAGCATTTGAAGGAAGAATAAAGGCTTGCATAGGGTAGGATACATGGAGGCTTTAGCACACTCATGCAGAGTCAAAAGATGGTGGCCCATTTCCCACTGTACTGCTACAAAATGAAGCTATGTGTTCACGTCAGACAAAAGGTAGAGGAGTCATTAGGAAAAGTGTATCCAACATGGGGTTATTTCATTGGTTAATGACTTTTCAATGAAAGAGCTTAGATTTTCAAATCTAGCAGGTAACTCATTACCGTCGATCTCACAGAAAGAAGCTCAAATCAATGGCCAAAATTTAAACTTACTGTAATGAACATTGGAATCAGTTCTGAAACACAAATCGCAGTAAAGGCCGAAGTGATGTGCATTGATGCAGCTAGCCCTAAATTGAAAGTTTCTTTAAGGATGAAAAATAGGGTTTTCCATATCATTTTTATAGGTGCAAGAAGAGTTCTTGCACATAGCGAGGGTTGAACAAGAAAATACAAAGATTCTGAAACAGCTGTAGAGCAAGAAAACTAGTAAGTTGCTTCCACTAGTTGTGTTTGTTTCAATTGAACTATCATTTTGTGAATAGTTCTGAGCATCAATAGAAAAAGGAAAAACCCTAATCTATGCAAATCAATTTTAAAATGAGTCAAGTGAGCCATGCCTCTTCTTCAAAAAGAATCTTAGATGAGGACTTAATGGTCCAATTCCTTAGGTCTTCATGAAGACTTGCAAACGTATATGGTCCTAGTGGGTTGAATGATAAACTATTGGACCTATGCTATGAGTGTCAAGATGCCCAGTTGCCTATGCCTGCATGGATTTTGTTCAAGCATTGGTATGAAAGGAGAGAGTATAAGGCCCCATTTTGTAATGCCTAGAAGCTAGATTTGGCTAAATTGATATTCCCTAATGTGTTTCCAAATCCAAATTTTGTGAGGGTAGTTACATAGAGGTATGATCCTATGTCAAGAAATAATATTGTCATGATCAAGACCACAAAAGCCTACATCTCAAGTGTTTTTGGCTTAAACACTGCTACTAGCAAACATATTAATCTTAATGCTATGAAGGAAGAATATAAGAGAGTTCAACGTGGATACAGAGATTTTAATTTTCCCAAGTACAGACCAAAGGGTATTGATAGGAAATTGGTGAAGATATCAGACCAGGGGGAAGAACCTTTTGATGTGTCATAGTTCATGCACTACTTTGTGAAGACATATCATACTCTGTGCTAGGTATTGGGAAGAGATGTACTAGACAAAATGCCAATTTCCTTGATGATGTTAGCAAGAAATATACATGATATTTCAACGATAGATTCTTTTGACTTTGCAACATATATAGCTGATAAAATGCACAAGAAAATGATTGAGATTAAGAATAAGATATATACTGTAGATGCAAAAGTGGAGTTTAAGTGGTATTCATTGATGTGCCACATGTTTTTGTATGCTAGATTAGGATTGTGACATAAAGACTTGCATGTTAAGGAGGTTGGTCCAACTGGTAATTTGCTCCTTGTATAGATGTGGACTTGCATGATAGATATGCATCGTACAGATGTAGATTATGTGACTTTTGAGGAGCATTTTGTTAGAAGGATACTAAGTTTCTTAGAGCCTAAAGGTGAAAGGATGCACCCAGATGTTCTTGATTTTCTAAGATCATTGGACAAGACCCTAGAGTTGGGAATTCAACACAACTGGGGAGACTAATTTTTGCACACTCATAGCACCTGCATCAGAGTCTATGGGAGAAAGGTTGCCCCATATGTCTTGCCAAAATTTGTGCCGAAGAGAATTAAATTTTTGCAAATAATTAGACAGTTGAATGAGTCTGAGAAGGAACATTTGAGGTCAAAGAAGAAAGGATCTTTCTTTCCTACCTCCATCAAATTTTGTGATTTCTTAGCTACTAATAAGGATGGCCTAGATCAAATTGATTCAATGTTGATGGTTTACAGAATGGGGTTTGAGCAGCCAAGGGTGTTTGACTCTGCAAGATTCATAAATAAGGTAAGGCTTGGCTTTAAAAGACACCAATTCACCCACCATGTTTTATTTGATGAAGATATAATGAGGAACTCTACTATAATGGGAGAAGTTCATTTTTTGAGGAAAAGGTGGGAAACAATAATGGAGAGGGAGAGAATGAGAAAGAATTTGAGCTCTGCATATCTAGGAGCATTTGCAAAAGTGAGTGATCTAATAACAAGAATCTAGAAGATTTTTGACAATGCAGATAGCTTGATTGAAAGTGCTCCAACAAGGGAGGAGAGACCTGCATATGATCCAAACAGTTCAAGAAGGGAATATAGAAGAAGAAGTGAATCACTTGATCAACCTCCTACTAAGAAAGTGAAGATCATTGACTTGGAGCATGAAGAGGAAATTGAACTGATAGATTTGGAAGAGGGGATAAATGAACAAAAACAAGAAATCTCCCAACAGGTGAATTCACTTGCAAGAATAAGACCCTATGCCTCTCTTAATAACAAATTTGCAAGGTCACTCACTGGTCAACAAATAGATATAGAGGATAATAGAGTGCTTGCATGCTCACAATTTTTAGAAGATGATGCCTTTGTAAATACCCCTGATTTTAAAGTATATGTATTAAAGGTAAGAAATGAAGAATTTCAGAAGAAAATAGAAGAAGCCAAGAGCGAAGCAGATCCAAAAAAATATGAAGAAATAACTCAGAGGGTGCTGAATGAAGTAAGTCAAGATATTAGTAAGATGACCCATGATGAGGGAAGAGCTTTGGTGGAGAAAAGTGGCATGCTATTTATTCCACATTGGTACTTAGAAAATGCCATTGCTTTTGATACTATCACCAAGAATGATACAAATGTGTCAGATCATCAAGTGGAGAAAGTACTCTCTGGTGCAGGATTTAATCCTAGGTTTGAGACCCTGGTAATATTGGCATTGGCCCCAAGTAACAATAAACCAAGGGTTAGTTTAGGAGAATTATAATAAAGAGGGTGTCAGACACTATCCCCTCAAGTTGCTAGCTTGAATGTCTAAACAACCCAATTTGCTGAGGCTGTTACAAATAAATTGCAAATAGATTATGATGAGCTTCTTCTGAATTATGGACAAGCCATGTCAGAATTAAATACATGTAAAGAACAATTGACGTTGGCTCCAAGTAGTTCAGCTCAGAGTATACCTGCTCTTATACAAATTGCAAGAGCATTTCCAACAGACAGGGAGGCTCTACTCTCATAAATGAAGGAGCTGAAAGAGGAGGTGAGGAATTTGAAAGATGAAAAGAAAATTGATGTCAAAGAGTTAATTACAATTTTGATAAACCACAGATTGTCTAAGATTATAGCTAGGACTGAGGACACATGGAAGTTATATTCAAGCATAAGAATAGCCCAAGATCAACATGGGAAAAACAAGAACTTAGACAACATGGTTAAGTTATGGCTACCATGAACAGATGAAATTAGGAACTTGCATAAGTGTTCAAGGTTTTCCCCAGATGCCCCATCAGAGATAAAATTGACTCTTGACATGTTTTTGATATTGGAGGATGTGGTGGCTTTCCAGTTGAAATTGGAAAAGGTTTTGAAAGAAAAAAGACAACTCATTGAGGAGATGGATAAGAGGATAATGCCAAGTATTTTAGAAAGTGATGGATAGATAAGAGGTATGGACAAGTGGAAAAATGACATTGAAAATCTAGCTGGCCAATTGGTATCCTTGAGCTATGTAGAGGGAGATTCTAATTTGAGCATTTTGAACTCTACATTGGACAAGATGTACACCTTGGAATTGAATCTGGATACATTTTGCAAAGAATTAAAAATTGTATTGGATGCAAGGTACACATGGCACAATGATAAAATAACAAAATTAATTCCTTTTCAGTGGCCCACAAAATAGTTATATACAGCTTGGATGGAGAAGTATGTCTTGGACGAATGAAGATCCAATTATGTGAAAGGATAAATACATTTTCCCATTGTTTTTGTAATCTCCAATATAAATTGTATTTTGCCCTTTTCTCTTTCATATATATGTAATTTGAACTTGTTTTCCCAATGCCTATGGGCAATGGCTTGTAATGTAAGATTCATGTAACTGACATAGGATAATGAATATTGAGTACTACGTTCTTGTGCCTAGAAAAGAACATGTAGTACTACTTTGTAAGGTTCTTGAAAGATTTGGGAAACTTTTGCTAATAAAATACAGAGCAATTCTAGTTGGTTGTCCATATTTCTTAGTTGTAAGTTCAGTTTCTTGCATTGTTGAATGTATGTTCTTTATAAGCATTTTATCAGTTTCAGGTTGTGCTTATATGAGAAATGCCTGTGAGCATGTGTTTTCAACAATTGTCTCCTGTGTTTTTTACATTTCTCTTTTGAATAAGGAAGCTAAGTGTTTCTAAATTGAATATACATTTGCTATATTGCATTTCTAGTTTGTTGCTTCTTTTCAAGGAATAGATTAAAATGCTTAGAATCAGATATGGGGAGGTGTGTTTTGCAATTAGGATATCTGTAAGAAGAATTGTTGGAAATACCCATCCTTGGATTGTTTTCTATTAGACAGGAACATAGTAAATCCTCTAAATCTGTATGTTTTTGATGCTTATGAGGAGTAATCTGCATTTGTAAGCAATTGACTCCAAACCCTAGGATTGGCACCAATCAGAGTTGGGCTTATTTTCACAAAATACCCACAATCAGACAATCACACACATAAAAAGAAAAATAAATCAACTTGTTAGTTTTAGGAGTAAGGTTTAGTTTCATGTTCTTTGAGCCATTCAGTGAAGTAATTACCAAAGATAGCCAACTTTGAAGTCATTATACAATTTTGGTTTACATATGGGAGAATATATATGCTTTAGTTGTCAATATTTGGTGAAACAAGGATTTGTCATATAGATATTGAATCAAGGGAACACCCCCTAGGTCTAGCAGAGCCTAAAGTGTAGAGGAGAACAAATAATTGTCTCCTATTCATTGGCCACTAACCTGAGAATCCTTAGCATGAAAACTAGCTACTTTTTAGGGAAACTCAGACTATCAGTTTGGAACACCAACACCTATACTCTATAAAATTACCCTTATACCCTAAACCCTGAATATTGTGCCTCAACCATATACTTAAAACCTAAACCATACACTCTCAACCCAAGTCACCCTATGCCTTATATACCCTCAATCCATATCGTAAACCCTAAACCCAATATCCTAAACCCTAATCCCCATACCTTACACACTTAATCTTATACACTCAACAAGTTGAATATTATCCCTCAACTATAACCCTCAACCCTCTACCCTCTACCCTCAACCTATTACTTAAGCCCTAATCCCTCAACCCTCAACCCTATACCTTAAACCCTAAACCTAAAAACCTCAACCCTCAACCCTAAAAACTATACAGGCTCAGGTCCTTATATACCCTAAACACAAAACCCTTACATACATACATACATACATACATACATACAAGCATACATATATACATACATACAAGCACACATATATACATACATATGTACATACATACATATAATCATACATACATACACACAAGCATACATACATACATAAATACATACAAGCATACATACAATTTCGCATACATGCATGCATGCATGCATACATACATACATACATACATACATACATACATACATACATACAAATATATATACAAACATACATCAAACGTACTTAAAAAACTTAAACATAAAACATTCCAAGCGAGACATAATGCGAGCACATTATAATGCGCTTGCATTATGTCAAACTTGACAAACATCGGGCAAACTTTTGCAAAAAAGAAAAAAAATGCAAAGCAAAACATAATGCGAGCGTGTTATATGTTTCTTTAGGAATCCCCAAGCCTTAGGCTTGGGTTTTACTTTGGATTTTCAACCCAAAGGCTTGGAGTGCCTTCCCAACGTCCAAAGATGTGTTTTTGCATATTGTACAAGGTTTCACATAATCTTGTTCCTGCTAATGGTTAGGTTTGTATGTGTTTCAAGGTCAAACAAATCGAACACCTGGGTAGTGTTAGGCTTTTTCTTAGCTATTTAATGATGTAATTATTTTTACATTTTGACAATGTTAAGCCTTTCATCTTTAATTTCTTTTATTTGTGTGTCTGTTTTTTTGGCAGAAACTAGTGTTTGGCATGTTTTTCTTTATAAATTAACCGTTCATTGAAAATTTTAAATAAATTACATTTTTATAAACAAGAATCCATTTTACACATATTAAAAAAATGATTTTCAATTAGTTTTCAAAATTTATATGGGTAGCATGGCCAAAATTCTATTTTTCAAGATGTGTCCACTTTGAAAATTAGTAAAAAATTAAATATTCATTAAAAAAATATCAAAAAAATTGGGCATAAACTACATGTTGTTAGCCAATTTCTCACTGAAGTGATTTTAAAAATACCAAAAAAAAGTTAACCTTTTGAGGGAGCCACAAAACATGATATGTTATGTTTTTTTGACAGAAACAACACCAATTTCTGTGGCTCCCTTTTTTGAACACCTTAATCTATACCATTTTAAAAAAAAATAGTATTTTACAAAGTAGACTCAGAGCACTACAAACATTATTTTTGTTGCATTTAAAATTTTTGAGTGTAATTATGCTCAATTTCTCATTTTAGGTTAGTATTTCTTGATTTTAGAAAAAAAAAATGGCCACTTAAGATCCCTTTTTGGCCCCCCATCTTCCTTCACTTACCCTATTGTAAAGCCTATATAAAAGAAACCCTAGAATTTCTATCAAACCAAGTAGTTCATGGAGGGATTGTCATGTGGCCATAACTATTTACAAATATTATATATAAATGTCCATATGTTTAAATTAAAGATTTAAACATAATAAAATGACTTCTAGGTTTTAGGTTTAGGTTTAATAACTCATTTAGGTTTTAGAATAAGTTAACTTTTAGTTTATGAAACCCTTTTTTATTATTGTTCAAAAATCAGCTACGCTCATTTTTGTAGATGACCCCTACGAAACTTGTCTATTTCGTAGCCTACACTCTAAGTTCACAAAACAAGAAAGTACTCTTGATCTCGAACAAAGTTATCTAACATCCTAGAAGAGTTTGCAACTTTTCATCGCCATGATTTCTTGAAAATCGTGAATCTTGTTGTGATCGTAAACTCGCTAAAATATCAATTATTGGACATTTTGGGGTGTTAGAAAATTTTTGTTACTACATGCAATGGCAGCCCAAACAATGGCTCTTACATGTATTTTCATTCTATTATGTACAAAGTCAGCTCTTTTCACCATTTTTGCATATTTTGTTAAGTTTGTGTTTTAACATGCAATGGCGGTCCGAAACCCTACTCGTGCATGACCCTTTTAATTCCTAACATGCAAGGTTGGTAGCAACCACCACCTGCACATATGTTAAACCTTTTTTCTCTTGAAATATGTTCAAGCAGCTGAAATTGCCGTGATTACATGCTGTCTGATTTACTACATGCAAAGTCGGTGAATTCTGCTGACAGAGTATGTATTAAATGCTACTTTAGTTAGCTCGTGTGGTGATTGATTTTTGTTTTTAGGTTTTGTTTTAACTTTTAAATATGTTTTAAAACCATTTTATTTTCATTCATCCTTTCATCTTGCATGTTTTCACTTACCTTAGCTGATGTGTTGACTCCTTGCTGACAAATTGTGGATTTAATGCCTAGGGTTTCACGTTTCTCGTCAAAGGTAAGTTTTTTGCTCTCACGATCATGTTTCTCTTTTAAGGTTTGTTTGTGTTTTAAACATTTGAAGAATCACTTGGTTTTGCTTCTAAGCGTAGAGTTTGTGTTGGGTGAACTGTGTTGTATGTATAAAATTCCTATGTTTTAGCCTTACCTCGTCAAAACCTTCTTATCACGTAAGAACGGAAATTTTCGCTATCCCTATGTGATAAATTGTAAAGGGGAGACCTAGACTTCAAAACCAATTAACTTTGAAATAGGTTGAAGTGGAAAAAATTGTTGTTTGTGTCCTCATTCCCATTTGTGCATTTTAGTGAAATACCAACACAACGTGTATGGGCGGCAAAATTTGCCGCCCTTACATGAAGAAACTTAACCCATGCACTTTCCAACATGCAAAAGCAGTAGAAACCATCGCCTTTACACATTTCGGAGGTTAAAAAAGAAAATTGATGTAGTAGCAGTTAAAACCACCAACTATGCATCATATCAACTCAGCATACATGCATCGGTGGTCTAATCAGCCGACCATGCACATGCCTTCAAAGTTGCAAAATACCCTGATGTAAGGGCGGTCATTTTAATTGCCCCTACATATAAAACATTCTTCCAAAAAAAGAAAACACATGCAATGGCGGTATTTTTCACTGACTTCGCACAAGAATGAAATTCTTCCCAAACACATGTAAGAGTGGTCAAAACATCCGACTTTACATGTGCAAGTAATTCCTCATGCAGGAGTGGTCATTTTGACAGCTTGTGTACATTTTCCTAAATTTTTCCCAACACTGGGAAAATTCACCTTTCAAGGCCTATTAGCCTGCTTTCACCCTTACCTCGATTTGCATGCACTCAATCCCTTTAATGTATGCTTTCCTATCCATGATCATCGAATCATGGTTCTCCCAGTTTATCCATTTTTCCCCTAACTACGAGATCATGGCCTTTTGTAGTTCTCAACAAGTTTCCATGGTAGATATTTATCTCAGAGTTCTCTCTAGAGCTAATGTCAGAGCCATCTCCATCCAAAGCCAAAATCATGAAGTACAAGTACCAAGGTGTCTTTCTGGTGACGACAGTGCAGTAAAATATTGATGAAATCATAGATATGGAAATTAGACATGGTAGAATTTGTGGAAAGAACAAAACAAACAAATCCATCCAGACATATACAAAAGATCATTAATATCAATATTTACCTGCTTGCATCATTTCTAGTTTCTGTACACAATCTTGAGTTTGTTCTTCAGGTGGCTAGCCATTACAATAGGGACACTAGGGTTGTGACAGATTCTCAAGGGAATGTGATCATGAGATTGGATGCAGAATTCCTAGACAAAATCTTCATGTGTCCACCCATTGTAAACATGGGACAGATTGACTTTGCTCAGGGGCAAAAGGATTATGACACAGATGTGGAGGTTGCAAGAAGGTACATCAACAACAAATGGTTGAAAATCCCTAGAAGTAATTTGACCAGATGGCCAAAGGATCTTCCTAGGAGTGACTTTGTAGAGGAAGTTTGTGATTTGATTACTCTTTTGAGTTGCATCAGAGGACTCCCCTCTTCTTCCAAGTTCCAAGAATGGATGTACACTTACATCAAGGTGATTCTTTGAGGTACACAGAGAATATTCTAGGGAGAGCAAATCAGTAATGCATTGCATGAGCAACTGGTGAAGGTCAACACAACATTCAAATTCTATATGACCTCGTATCTTGTATATGTTGCTGCTAGCATGAGAAGCTTTCTAGGTTTAACTCAAGTTGGTGATAGGAGATTGATTCCTTTATATCAGTATTACCCTCAAATTACTCTGAAGGGATCAATTCATCATTTTCGAAGGGTCAATGATGCCTTGTTTTTAGTATTCATGTGCTTATGGGACAATGAACTTTTTCATAAAAGAGTCTCAGATGAAGCTTGGGAGGTCGTGAATTCTTTTGGTTGCTTGTTCCTGCAATTCCCCACTTTCACATATCTCAGGGTAGGATGTTATCCTGGTTACCCTTATATTCTTCCACGGTATCCTAGTGACCGTATTGTTCTCATGGAGCTATGCAGATAGTTGATTGTAGTGCACAATAAACAAATGGAACTGAAGTTGGGGATAAAGTTCCCCATTGAGATTGGAAGGTATTCAGTTCAATCAGCTAACAAAGTAAAAATAGTTGATTCTGAATTAGAGCTGGTTACTATGAGAACCTACAAGAAAAGAGACCATTTTGACTTTAGAAGAGTTCAAGATAAGATCAAAAGGAAGTCAACCTTCCATGTATAGATGGTTGAAGATATTTGGGCTGATCTCAGGACACAGAACGAGATCAGGAAACTAGACTACTGCAGACTTCACTTGAGTCAGATTGAAGAGCTGGGCCTCACTAATATTCTAGACAGAATGGAGGATGATGGAGATGTTCTAGATCCTAGATATAATACTGAGAATGTTGAAGTCTGACCTTTTCCAGAGGTGAAATGGTCAGTCAAAGAAGAAACATCCATAAGGAAAAGATTTCAACAAATCCTGGCCAACACAAATGTGTGGTTGGAAAGTAAAGGGATTAAATTAAAAGAGTTCCTCACAGGGTCAGAGACTGAAGCATAGGAACAAATGGGTAAGAAGGTAGAGAACATAACCAAAAAAAAAGAGTGACACCCCTTCTTCCTCTAAAATATGAAAACCAAAAATTAAGTTTGTGTCCAAAGGACGGAAGAAGAAGAAAGTTGTAGAAACTTCCAATGTCACTGAATCAGGTGTTGAAGATACTAATGTTGATCAAATGAAGATTGAAGATGTTGAGGCTAAAGAACAAAATACTCAGAAGTCTAAGGATGCTCAAAAAACAAAAGTATCTGATAAATTTAATGAAGAAGATGAAACTAAACAAGGTGAAGACAAGGATGCAGAAAAGGAACAACTTGGTGATCCACCTCAATCCCCTAAGAAAGATCTTCCCACCGGAACATAAGTTTCTACACCTCTTCCTCATACTCTAGTTTTTGGTAGTTTCCCAATGATTTCAAATGTACCTCTTTCACCTATCTTTGTTTTTTCTTCTGATAATACCCCTACTTCTGTAAAAACTAGTTTTGGGACCATTTTTTATTCTTTCGGTTCCATTCCAAGTTTATCTTCTCCATCTTTTGATATTGGCAAACAATCTATCTTAGGAAATCTTTTGGTTACTTTAGAAAAGGTTGTTGATACAGGTGTGGTTTTTACCAACACTAGTCCTATTGTGACTATAACATGTATAAATATGGATCCAACAAAACAAGTAGTAGATTCATCTCCAGTTGTTGGTGCTTTTGTGCTTCCTCCATGTTTGTCTGCATATACTCCAAAGAGGAAGAAGTAAGCTTTTTGCCTGATGAGATTGATATTAAAAAGTTGTTACCTATAAAAGCAAAGACTCTGAAGAAGAAGCCTAAGACTATTTCTAGGCTTATCAATGAGAAAGGAATCAGATACACAGAAATTGCTAAACCTCCAGAAGATGCCACTGTTGACACTTTTGACATGAATGATTACATCATTTCAAGGGTTGAGTTAGGTAAGCTAACTCATGAGGGCATAAAAGGAGATTTTCAAACTACTGCCAGCACTTTACTTGAAAAGTATGATGAAGTCAAGAAAGAGAAAGAACAGTATAAGGCCAAAGCAGAACAACTTGCTATTGTTCTTCAAAAGATAGTAAAGTCATCAAAAATTGTAGAACCCATGACTATAGAAGATGTAGGAGTCAAGGACAACACTGAGAGGGGGGGTGAATCAGTGTTGTGTGAATTTTCAAATCTTTTTACAACTTCTTGCAAACTTTCTCTTACAGAACTAATAGAGAGGAATTTATTAATGATTTGTGCACAAGATTAATAATTAAGGATGTGAACAAAACGTAATAAGCAAAGCACTAATATACACACATACAGATGAAAAACAACATTAAACATGACACATGCTTTTCACGAGTGGAAAACCCTTCTTGGGTAAAAAACCACTCAAAACTGCCTCACTGGCTTAAGTGAAAACCTCACTGGTTACAATGCTAAGAAGCACCAACTTCTAGGAGCACCAACCCCTAATTCTTTTTGAAGCACCAACTTCAAGGAGCACCAACCCCTAATACAGAACAAATTAAGAACTTAGAGGGTTTCTCTGTTTCAATACAAAACACTTCTTCTCTCACATGTGTCTGTCAAATGGCCATTCTTTTCATCAACCCAAATCATATACAAAACTCAGATATTCAAAATCAACCTTGTATCCTGATCCACTCAACAACACTACATGCTCTGTATGTTTCATCTTTGTCTATTTATAAAGTTGCATCAATGCACCTGACAAATTATTGTAAATGAAAAGACTCTTGATGTTCCTCTTCTTTGCAAAACAACATCCATCAATTTCCATTCTAAAAACATATCCCTCCTTTTTGAATGACTAATCATCTTCCTCTATCTACAAATAATATCAAATTGTCTTGACATAAAAAAAAACATTTCATTTTGGAATTCCCTTCAATCTGCAAAATCAATTTCATCTTTTTATGACCTTTCATATTCTCTAACATTTCAATCAGTGTCCTGTAGGAGAAAATAAAATTTCTTTCAACTGAATATTTAGTCTTTTCATTTCATCTTCCATCTAAAAATTAATTCACCTTCTCTGCAAATATCTCTGTCTATGATCTTTCACCTGCAAAGAAAACAAAACATTTCTCCAAAAATCTTTTAATCTTCTCACAATTTCTTTCCACAAAAAAACATCTTTTTGTGCCAAAATATTTGCCTTATAAAATCTCCTCAAATTCTTCTCTGCATATTCCTGCAATCAAACTCTTTATCTTCTCAAGAACATCAATCTTCAATAATAATATCTTAAAAAAGCCTCTCTCATTCATCTGCAAGAAAAGCAAAAAGACTCTCCAAAAACATTTAGTCTTCTTATAAGGAGACCAATAAAAAATCTCTCTTTAAAAAATTGTTTCCTTTAAAAGAAACTTTCCTCATAAAAATATATCCATCCTTAAGTTCCCAAATCTCATGCCTTTTTAAAAGGCAAATAAAATAGAAATTTTTTTAAAAAAATTTCCACAAAAAAACTTCTAAAAACAATGCACCAAATGTGCCCCAAATTTTATAAATCTTTTAGATGCTTTTTCTTGAAAAAGATATTCGGTGCCTTTTTCTTTAATAAAAATCTGCATGAAAATTTGGGCTCCCAAAAGAAAAACACTTGTTTTTGCCTTTAAAGGAAAGGCATAAATAGTGCCTATTTATGTGCATTTCATGCTTTAAAAAATAAAGCATTCCCCATGAATATGATAATACCTTAAGAAAAAAAAGCAAACTCTCTTAATAAATTCGATGCCTTGCATCTCTCCTTCGGGCTCTTTTTAATGCAAACTCATGCATATTAATATTTGATTAAACATCACCACCGATAGAGTAGGTTGAAGATATAAAGTGGGCAGATTTCATATGATTTCCCAACCCTTCAACCGGTCACTTTAAGTGACTTAACTTGCTATACAAAGTCACCAACCTATTATAACATAAATTGCACATTATATTCAATGGTCTAGGGAAGGAAATAAACTCTTTGGTTTCAAAGCATAATTAGGATTAAGTAGATGAATTTAGAGATATAAGACCCTGATCTTATGACTTCTAACATCTGCATCATGAACCTACAACTGCATCTGCATTTGATCAAAAACACATGTATCTGAATTGTGAAAAATGCTGATAGAGATATCATATCATCCTCTTTGTATTGCATTTGAAACCCCTTTGAAAACTCCAAACATCATTAACACCTATTCCAATGCCAATACTCACTGATCCTCTGATCAACACAAACAAGTTAGCATTTCCTAACATAGCCATGAAGCAACATATCAACCAACATGAAACAAACCATGAACAACAACCATCCAATTACTTGACATCAAACCATCCATGCTAACTTGAACATTATCAAACTTACTATAAGAACAATGACACCCCAAAGAACCAAACTACTCCTATCAATCTGTAATGTGTAGATACCACAAGGAAGATCTTTTGATGTGTAACAACAATCCCGCATCATCATCACTTGTAACAACAACTCTTGTACGAACATTATCAATACACTTATGTAACTCCTGATTGATGTTCAACTATGAAAGACATGATTCAGAACAACCTATGTCAATAGTGCAAGTGATCCTCAAATGACATGGAGTCCTGATGATACCTTGTGAAGATTCACACTTACATAACTCTCTCAATACCTTTTGACATCAATGACAAACTATCACCATCAGAAGATCCCCTGATCCAGAAGGTTGAAAAAGCACAAGCCAGAGGAAGGGTGGTAGGAGATATTGTGGAGCGTTTGTTAGCTCAAGGGCAAATTCTGCTAAAAACCACTATAGAAAGAAAAGAGAAGATGGATAAAGCTAAAGCTAAGCTAGACAACCTAGTTGAATTACTCTCACAAGAGCTGCAAGATCAAGAAGAGATCTTGGAGGAGTGGATAGATATGAAAAAGATTAAGATAAAGAATCTGATCACCATTGGGGTCATTACAAACAGGGAATCATATCTTAAAACCAAGGAGACTCTCTTTCATCGTATCCACATAATAAAAGGTTTACTTGAAGATCTATGTCAAGCTTGAGAAGCCAGTGAAGATAGTGATGTCACGCTTCTACATAGGCTAGAAGAATTTCCATGCACCCTCACAGGTGAAGACCATAAGTTCCTCTCAGCAGAGGAGATGGTAAGTTCCTTTGAAAAGATGGTTCAAGGAAAATTTGAAGAGGATTTGCCCTCACTACTTTCCATGGATAATCTATATGATCAACATTCAAGTTTAGAAAACTTGAAGGACAATCTGGACAAACATGAAAAAGCAATAAAGGCAGTAAAAGATGCAATTCTTCGGGCCCATACTATCTCAGAAAACATAGCTAAACCAGATGCATGCGAGATGGCAGCCATATAGGCCATGTACCAAGATTTTCTAAAGAAGAATGACAGAGGAAACTAATGCCTTAGTTTATTTTTGTATTTTCATATGTACTTTATTTTGAGTTTTAGACATATCCACATGTACAATTTTACAAAATGTAATTACATGTGAGACAAAGGAAGTCCCAAGTCAAATAGGACTCTTCTGTTGAATAAGTCAAAGTAGTTGTAAATTTCTTATTTTTGCTCCAAGTTCCTCCCTATAAATAAAGAGGGCCTCTTTTGTATTTTTGATCTTTGAGTTATTGAATCGAAACTCTACCAAATTGAAGAGCATTTTGAGACTTTGTGTTCAAATTGTAAATCAAATTTTATCAAGTGAATAAAAAAGAAAGTGATCATTCAATCTTTGTGTTGGAATATCTTGTGGTGTATTGGAAATTGTTCTTATGTCCTTTTCTTAATATTGTTTTATCCTTTTGATCAAATTGTAGTGTGAGTGAGAATAATCTGGGAGATGTTCTAAAGTTGATTGTGGAGACTTTGTGCTACAACAATTATCTTTAGTTTGTGATTTAGTGTTTTAAAGTAAAAGATATTGGAAAGGCTTTGAACTACTATTATCTTTTGTGATCATTTATTTTTTCGTAGTTTTCGGTGAAGACTTTGGGCTGCATCTTATTCTACTAGGTTCTAAGTTATAAATCAGTAAAAGAAGCAATGATAGACTTTGTTCTCTCGTGGGTTTCTTGGTTATTTCAATTTTTCTGAAGAAAGTGCTATTTCATTTTGTAAACATCATTTCTGAAAAAAGAGAAATGGATGATATGGTCTCACCCCCAAGTTAATATTTAGTTTAAATAAGTTTGTGATAAGTGATAGGGAACCTCCCCTTAGTAAGAGGAGAGATTTATCTCATTACATTGTGGTCGATATAACCATTTTGCCTTCAATTAGTTGAAGACAAAATATTCACCCAATAGTTTTTGGTGACTCTACTGGGGAAGAATGCACAATTTGAAGCCTCACGCTCTGAGTTGAAGCATTTCAGTTCTTTTCCATTTGTTTCAAGATTTTTCAAAATTTTGTTGAGTACACTACATTCTGGCAGATTCATGGTATACAAGAAGCAAGAGAGCTCAAAGTATTATTGATCCTGTATTTGAGTTGATGCAGCAAAATAACTTTGGTCTTTTACCTCCACGGCCTTGACTTTAGTGAACCAGGTGTTTTCCTCCTACCAACGCCAGGTCTCCAATACCAGGTGAAGCTTCTAGTTCTAGTGCTAGCAGAGTTTTGTCTATTCATACTCCACAAAGTTTTGTTATCCCAACTTTTAATCAGTGCATCATGGCAGCTCAAGGCCCTTGGGGTAACACTTTTGGTCCTTTGAATTTAACTCCACCTTTGCATGAACTACCTCGTAGTTCGATGAAGAATTTCCTAAGTTCTATGGTGATGGAAAAGTTCACCTAGATGAATACAGTGTAGCTTTCTTCATAGCATGTGGTGTAATAGGTGTTGAGCATGAAGATGTAGCAGTAATACTTTTTGTGGAGACACTGCAAGGTGCTGCTGTAGATTGGTTTTACCATCTTCAAGCTTAGACTATAACCAATTGGAACACTCTCAAGACCAAGTTTGAGGCTAGGTTCAAACCTGCAGAAGATGCACATGCATTATTGGCTCAGCTTACACAAATGAAGAAAGAGCCTCATGAACCCATGCGAGACTTCATCGCTAAGTTCAATAAGCTGAGAAATAGGATTCCTGCAACCACTCAGCCAACAACAGAAAATCTTAAGTCTTTCTTTATCAATACTCAACTTCTTGAAGTGAGTTTTCTACTAAGACGGGCTGGTCCTGTCAATCTTCCAGTAGCACAAATTTTGGCTATTGAAGTGGAAGATGATCTTATCCTTGCAGGTAAGATGAGAAGAGATTCTAACAGAAATAAAGGTCCCTTTTCTGCTAAGAATTCCTCCACAAGCACCACAGATCCTATGGTGCAAAAGTTAGCAAATGAATTGCTAGCTTTAAAAAGACAAATGCTCCAAGGTATGTCTACCCCTCCTTATCGGGATATACCAAGGAGGACATTTCCAAACAATTCATATCAAGGCAATGCTACTAAAAATCAAGGACAACACAATCGTCTTCCTCCTACACAGGGGAAGCTTTCCATTGAAGCAGCACCGGTCAACTCAACAGTTGGATATTATGAATCAGAACATGATAATTCTTTCCAACCCGAGTTGGATCAAGAGAATGATGCTAATCTCTTTACAGAAGGAGAAGAAGAATTAGCTGGCAACTCTACCATTGGTTTTCTAAATTACCAAGATGAAGCTGAAAAAGAAGGTGAAGTGTATGATGGAGCATATGCTATTTTTACTAGGTCCCAAAATTAGTCAACTCAACAAGCTGATAAAGGAAAAGCAAGAGAAGAACCTCAACTAGTGATCTCAATTGCTAAATAAGGAACTCCATTGCCTTTTCAATCAAAGGACCCAATGGGCAATAAGCAAGTAAGTACATCTAACAATCCTATATCTTCTACTTCTGTTCCTTAGACCAGTACTACCCCTAATAAAAATTAGAATGATGGATTTCCTTCCTCTATTTCTAGTTCATTCTAGTTATTTGATATAATAGATCATGCTAGGAAGACCAAAATCCAAATGTCTAAAGTTGAGTATTTACAAGCTAATCCTAAATAGTTTGATAGGTTAGCTAAATACGTCAAAAACAAGACCATCCCTATAGGACAAGATTTTCTAAAAGTTGCCCATGATTCCTCAAAGAACAAATCTACCCAAAATAATCTTCTCACTACTCCCCTTGTTGCCTCTGGAAAAATAGAACCTTTCTATGTTTCTCTATTGGTAAATGGTCACAAGTTGAGCAATTGCATAATAGATTCTGGAGCCTCTGATAATGTTATGCCTGCCAAAGTAGTAGAAGCCCTTGGCCTCACCTTAACTAAGACTTTTGGGAGATGTTTCTCCATGGAAAATAAGCAAGTACCACTTTTGGGTCAAATCAAAGATGCCAAATTTGCATTTACAGCCTTTCCAGACAAGAGGATTGAGATGAGCATCCTAGTAGCTGATGTTCCAGCTTCTTATGGCATTCTGCTTGGACATAATTTTTGTAAAGATGTCGGCAGAGAATTGAACATGGATCTATTTGAAGCAAGGATACCTGTTAAAGGTGTCATGTAAAAGTTGCTTCCTGAGAAAGAGGCAAAATACATTGTTACCCAAACAGCAAATCCTAAAGCCCAAATTTTGTTTGAGTCCTCGGGAATGGGTAATTATTTCCTGTCCATTGAAGATACTCCTAGTTCATCAGATGAGAGTTTATTAGGTGATAGCTCAGACAATTCAGATGGAGAATCAGAAGAGTTTTCAGATGAAAGTTTAGGAGAAGGTATAGTAATGCCAAATTCTTCCCTCACTGATGACAAGGAATCTTTTGGTCAAAGAAATTCCAAAAAATCAAATTCTAATGAGGTCTGGGTTTTAGAATTTGATGGTAATTGTTCCTCTACCAGTTCTGGAGCTAGAGTTGTTTTGATATCTCCACAAGGTTGATGCAGAGGCATCCACACTATATCATTCACATATAGCATGAATGTCTGCAGACCAACCTCATCATCATCATCATATTCCCTAGAACTACCAACATCATCATATTTCGGCTTTACTCTGTCAGCATCATGTTTCCGAAAACCAACAGCATCATCATATTGCGGACCCTCGCAATCATCCTCCTGCCGACTACTATTCACCTCCTCCGCTTTCCTCCTAACATCATCATCATGATGTTCAGCGGGCGCAAACATCCTCCGGTTGCACTGTTCATCGGGTTCGAAACACTATCGTCATCATCATGACCTTCATCACTTTCTTCGTCAGCAGGATATTCAACATCCGGTTGCTCCAAATATCCTGATGACGTTCACTTCAGCAGCTTACCTTCGATGCTCCACTGCCCGACGATACAAGCAACAGCATCATGATATAAATTATCCGGTTCTCTTCGAAACCTCCTGATGACGCTAATACACTTTCTGCCGATGCCGATACTTAACGACAGCAGGATGAACTCGCATAGGGGGGGGGATATCTCAATATCCTGATGACGATGACGTCATATCCTGATGACGATGACGTCACCCGATATCCTGATGACCTTCTCAACACTTAGTCAAAAAAACTCAACTTCCACTCCCGCATCTACTCGCGATATGCGGATGTTTGGCACTCCCAATATGATGATCCTGATGCCGATACGCTTCTCGGCTCCTCCTGCTGATGATCACCCCGACGAAACCGCACTTCATGCGCTCAACTGCATCATGTTCATCTTCACTTATCCGGATGATGATGCCTAACCCGACTGCAGGATATTTGCAGAAATATCCTGATGATGCTGTTTTCGCGAACTTCTTCACTTAACGAAATCCCTCTTCGCCGATCCACCAGGGATGACCCGATCCAACTCAGGGTGATCTTCCAACTCCAGTTTATCAACTTGAACTTCTCAACTTGACCTAGCACATGAGGATGCTAGGGTCTTCAACATCTCTTGACCGCGATCCTGCACACCTGCATGCAAACGGAAAACAATCTACCAGCTAACCTACTGTACATTACCATTCCACCGATCAGATAGATCAACCGGTGGAATGGATCAGGAAATCCATGCAGCCACGCAAACCAGCAGATCGATTATACAAAGGAGATCAACAGAAAATGAAACAGGATCTTTATTGATTCAAAGATGCAATACAATATGATGTTCCTCACACAGAACACTCAACTCCTCTGCTGGATGCAACACTATACTGCCGATCGATGATCTACAATCAACCGATCTCATGCTTATAAAGACTTTCCTATGAGTACTACTGACCCAACTCCAAGCGGCTGGGAACTCTCCAGGCGGCTGGGAGATCCCACCGAACATACATCATGACAGCTGTTATAACTAACTATCTAAAAATAGCAAAAGCCTGGTCAGCATGATCTTATCATGATCAGCATGACCTTATTACATGCAATTGGTCTAACAGACCTTCTTGGAAACACAAACATGACCTAAACTACTAACTGCCTCATCCAGACCAGCTGTCAGGTAGGTGCTCTTGCACCATACTCCCCAAAAGAAAAGAACTCATGTCCCATGAGTTTAGTATGTGGAAGTCTTCCACCTCTACCCTTTGCCTTGTCAATAGTTTGACCTGCTCCAGCTTTGTCTGCTGCTGTCTCTTGGCTGCTCCAAGCCATCTGAACTGTGACTTGCTTTCTGGCAAGTAAATCCTCATGCCTGTTGATGTAGGCCTTCTTCTCACATACCCTGTGTTTGTCAGATTGTCTGACCAGAACCTCTGGCTGAACTGCCTCTGTGGTGTTCAACTGTACCTTTCTTTCAATCTTCATAGGACAAGCAATGGTCCCAACTATGACAACATCCTTGTCATGCCTCTCAACTGGTTGCTGTGTACAAACCTGTTTCTGCACCTGCTGCTGACCTCTGTCAGTCACAACTGAAACTTTCTTCAGCTTGTTGTCTGTAACAACTCCTTTCTCTGCAGTGTCCTGAACTGCCTTCATGCCTGCTCCTCTAGGCATCTGCACAAATTCCTTCTTTCCCATTAAAATGATTTGAGCTGCCTTCTGTACTGCAGCTTTTGCCTGCAATGGCATCAACTTAATAGTCTTCCCATCCTTCTTGATGGTGTAGGTATTAGCATACCCATCATACAGTACCCTTCTGTCAAATTGCCATGGTCTACCTAGCAGTAGGTGACAACATTCCATAGGCAATATATCACACAAAATTCTATCATGATATGGTCCAATCTGGAAATCCACATATGCCTGTTCAGAGACAAAAAGTGATTGACTATCACTCACCCAAGATGCCTTGTAAGGGTGTGGATGTGGAATCCTTTCCAGCTTCAGTTTATCCACCATCTCCTGAGATACCATGTTGTCTGTTGAACCAGTGTCAATGACCACTTTACATACCTTACCTTTGCTCTTACATGTGGTTTTGAAAAGAGCTCTTCTTTGCATCATATCCTTTGATGCCTGCAAACTAATTCTCCTTAACATCAATGATTCTCCACTCTCTGGATATCCAAAATTCTCAGGACCTTTGTTTGAACTCTGTGCACTTTCTTCTACTTTTTCTTCTTGTACCAATTGTACCCTCTTGTCACTTGTTCTATCATTTCTGGATGATGAACCTTTGTTTTCTGGACATTTGAAAGATGGATGACCAAACTCTCCACAGGTGTAACACTTTCCTGAAAATGTAGTAGAACCTCTACCACCTCCAAATCTTCCTCTATTACCTTTCCATCCACCTCTGAAATCAGAGTGTCCCTGTCCTTTACCAGTGTCTTCTTGACCCTCATTTGTTTGCTTTTGTGCAGGGGCTGCTCCTTTTCCCCTATTGTTTCCTCTTCCTCTCATGGACTTATCATGTCCTCTATTCAGCTTTTCTTCAATCCTGATTGCCATTTGATAACAATCCTCCACATTCTTAGGGTTAGCTAACACTAACTCATCCTGTATGTTAAACCTTAAACCAGCCAAGTACCTAGCCACCTTTTCTACCTCATTCTCATGATGACCAGATCTCATACTCAACAGATAAAATTCCTCAGTATATGATTTCACATCCCTGTCTTTCTGCTTTAAAAATTGCAGCTTCTTAAACATCTGGATTTCATAATCCCTTGGCAAGAATTTCCCCTTTATCCTTGCTACCATCTTATCCCAAGAAGTGATCTTAGACTTCCCTTGTTTCCTTCTCTCAGATTGTACATAATCCCACCATACCAAAGCATGACCTCCTAACTTGGTCTTTGCAATCTTGACTTTCTGATCCTCAGCAACATCTTCACATTCAAAGTGATTATCCAGTGCAGCAATCCAGTCCAACAACTCATCTTCATTCAAGCTTCCAGTATACTTGGAAACATCAACCTTTACCTTAGGTTTTTCACTCTGTACTGCCTTTAACAGTTTTGCCAATCTCTGGTCTTCAGCATCCAGATCTTCAGCTACCTCTTCATACTCTTCAACAGTATCTGCCTCTTCTTCAGACTCACTGTCTTCTACTTCCCTCTTTTTGTTCTTTTCCAGGGCTGTCAGCCTGGCTTGAAGTGCTTCAGCAAGCTCCTTCATCTTCCTCATCTCTCTAGCATGTTTCTCCTTCATCTCCTGCAGTTCCCTTGCAGTACCATTACCTTTTGGAGGCATTTTGTCAACCTCTCAATCACAACACACAACTCAACTCTATCTCTACCTCTGCCCTTTCGGTGACAGAATCAACACACAACAGCCCAGACCTTTTGCTGAGCTCTGATACCACTATGATGCAGAGGCATCCACACTATATCATTCACATATAGCATGAATGTCTGCAGACCAACCTCATCATCATCATCTTCGCCATCATCATCATATTCCCTAGAACTACCAACATCATCATATTTCGGCTTTACTCTGTCAGCATCATGTTTCCGAAAACCAACAGCATCATCATATTGCGGACCCTCGCAATCATCCTCCTGCCGACTACTATTCACCTCCTCCGCTTTCCTCCTAACATCATCATCATGATGTTCAGCGGGCGCAAACATCCTCCGGTTGCACTGTTCATCGGGTTCGAAACACTATCGTCATCATCATGACCTTCATCACTTTCTTCGTCAGCAGGATATTCAACATCCGGTTGCTCCAAATATCCTGATGACGTTCACTTCAGCAGCTTACCTTCGATGCTCCACTGCCCGACGATACAAGCAACAGCATCATGATATAAATTATCCGGTTCTCTTCGAAACCTCCTGATGACGCTAATACACTTTCTGCCGATGCCGATACTTAACGACAGCAGGATGAACTCGCATAGGGGGGGGGATATCTCAATATCCTGATGACGATGACGTCATATCCTGATGACGATGACGTCACCTGATATCCTGATGACCTTCTCAACACTTAGTCAAAAAAACTCAACTTCCACTCCCGCATCTACTCGCGATATGCGGATGTTTGGCACTCCCAATATGATGATCCTGATGCCGATACGCTCCTCGGCTCCTCCTGCTGATGATCACCCCGACGAAACCGCACTTCATGCGCTCAACTGCATCATGTTCATCTTCACTTATCCGGATGATGATGCCTAACCCGACTGCAGGATATTTGCAGAAATATCCTGATGATGCTGTTTTCGCAAACTTCTTCACTTAGCGAAATCCCTCTTCGCCGATCCACCAGGGATGACCCGATCCAACTCAGGGTGATCTTCCAACTCCAGTTTATCAACTTGAACTTCTCAACTTGACCTAGCACATGAGGATGCTAGGGTCTTCAACATCTCTTGACCGCGATCCTGCACACCTGCATGCAAACAGAAAACAATCTACCAGCTAACCTACTGTACATTACCATTCCACCGATCAGATAGATCAACCGGTGGAATGGATCAGGAAATCCATGCAGCCACGCAAACCAGCAGATCGATTATACAAAGGAGATCAACAGAAAACGAAACAAGATCTTTATTGATTCAAAGATGCAATACAATATGATGTTCCTCACACAGAACACTCAACTCCTCTGCTGGATGCAACACTATACTGCCGATCGATGATCTACAATCAACCGATCTCATGCTTATAAAGACTTTCCTATGAGTACTACTGACCCAACTCCAAGCGGCTGGGAACTCTCCAGGCGGCTGGGAGATCCCACCGAACATACATCATGACAGCTGTTATAACTAACTATCTAAAAATAGCAAAAGCCTGGTCAGCATGATCTTATCATGATCAGCATGACCTTATTACATGCAATTGGTCTAACAGACCTTCTTGGAAACACAAACATGACCTAAACTACTAACTGCCTCATCCAGACCAGCTGTCAGGTAGGTGCTCCTGCACCAAAGGTGATATCTTCCCTTTCTTATATAAGTTGCAATTTGACAATACCAACAACACCATTGGATATGAGTCATTGTTGCTTAGATTAGAGGCTGCTAGCGCTAGAGGTGTTAAAAATCTTCATGCTCAAGGAGATGCAGAATTAGTGGTTTGTCAAGTGAGAAATTTGTATCAAACCAAAAATGGAAGATTGAGACATTATCGCAATCACGTTTGGGATTGCATTGAAGGTTTTGATTCTTTCAACATTTATGCGGTGCCTAGAGAGTTTAATGATTATGTAGATTCATTAGCTATCTCTGCCACTCTCATGGTTCCTCATAAAGATTTCAAAGGAAACAAGTACACTATTGAGCTGGTCTTTCGACCAAGTGTACTTGATAATGATGACCATTAGTAGGTGTTCAATGGTGAAAACCAAATCATTGCTTTCTTGGAAAAAATGGATAGCTTTGATGAGCTCTATTTTGAAGGTAGTGAATCTCCACCATGGGAATACATTTCCAAAATAGATTCGCAAACTAGCGAAGAGTTTCTTCAACTGAAAGGGAATAAGATTCCAAAAGGTTTAGTT
The DNA here is from genome assembly GCA_027924645.1 of Cunninghamia lanceolata. NCBI lineage: Eukaryota > Viridiplantae > Streptophyta > Pinopsida > Cupressales > Cupressaceae > Cunninghamia > Cunninghamia lanceolata. Next base: position 12,044,210 of record BSBN01000584.1, on the reverse strand, counting down.
TCCCTTGAAAAGCTATTTGATAAGCATGATAGATATATCAAGCAGCAACAACAATTGGATTCAAGTTCCTCTATGGAATTTGAACAAGTAAATTTGAGTTCGGAGGCAAATCCCAAAATGGTCAACATTTGGAAATGTTGCACTGCCGATGAGAAGTTCAAATTCATTACACTCCTTCACTATTACATTGATGTCTTGGTGTATTCCTATGATGACCTGAAGTCCTTCAGGTCTAACAAAATTTAGCATGAAATTCCCCTCAAAGATGGGTCATTGCCTCACAAGCAAAAACAAAGGCAATACAACCCCAAAATATCAGGTACTATCCTTTCTGAGATTTAGAAGATGTTGAATGCAAGGATAATTTTTCTAATTCATCATTCCACCTAGATTGCGAACATAGTTCCTGTAAGGAAGAAGATTGGAGAAATCTGTATCTGCGTTGATTTCAGGAATCTCAACTAGTCTTCTCTAAAGGATAAGTACCCCTTACCCATCATGGACCAAGTGTTGCAAACAATAACTAGTTCGAAAATGTTGTCTATGTTAGATAGTTTTTCAGGGTATAATCAAGTGGAGGTCAATGAAGCAGATTAGTATAAAACTGCTTTCACTACACTTTGGGGCACTTTTGCATATCGTAGGATGCCTTTTGGTCTGATCAATGCTGGTGCCACATTCCAGAGAGCGATGGACCTTGCCTTCAAAGATGAGATGGGGAAGTTCATTGTGGTGTATCTTGATGACTTAACTATTTTCTCCAAACACCATCATGATCATGCATACCATTTATGACAAGTGCTGGAACGATGTCGGCAAAATGGTATCTCTCTCAACCCTAAGAAATCAGTTTTCAAGGTTACAAAAGGTAAACTTCTCAGTCACATTGTATCCCGAGAAGGCACTAAAATTGACTCAGAAAGAGTTGAATCCATTCAAAGTCTTACGTTGCCTGCTAGTAAGTCACAGTTGATTCTTTCTTTGGAAAGGTGAATTTTCTGCGAAGGTTCATTCTAGAATTTGCAGAGAAAACCCGTCACATCGTCAACATGATGAAGGGTAAGGCTACTTTCCTTTGGAGTGCGGAAGGCAAAGCGGCATTTGAGGATATGAAGAGGGCTATTGCTCATGCTCCAATCCTTGTTTGTCCTGACTATACCAAAGATTTTGTAGTATACAGCTATGCTTTTGAACATACACTTTCGGCCATTCTTGTTCAGCAGAATGAAGGTGTGGAATCCACCATATCATTTATGAGTTGTCCTCTCAAATCTCATGAGTTGAAATATTCAAATATGGAGAAGCATGCTTATGTCATGGTCAAGGCGGTAAAGCATTTTCGGTTCTATATTCTGAATTCACATACTATTGTTTTGGTGCCTGATACAATAGTAAAGTTGATTCTGACTCAACAGGAGTTCAGAATGAAAAGAGGCAATTGGATTGCTAAGATCCAAGAGTTTGATCTTGATATCAAACCTACTAATCTTGTGTGTGGAAGAGGTTTGTGTCAATTGATTGCTGATAATGTACCAAAGGAGACAAGGGACAGAGAAGAAGAAGTTGAGGATATGCCAACTATTCTTTTTGTCACTACTACTGATGAGTGGTATTCAAATATCACTCATTTTCTTACCTATGGTGAGTGTCCTACCCATCTATCTTATAAGGAGAAAAGAACTGTTAAATTGAAGGATGCTAATTATGTCCTATGGGACAATGGTTTTTACAAAAGAAGCCTTGATGGAGTATTTCTCTGTTGCGTGGATAAAGTGCAACAAAGTAGACTTCTGGAGTCTTTCCACAATTTGGCCTGTGGAGGACATTTTTCTGCACCTGTGACAGCTCACAAGATTCTGTGGGCCAGATACTATTGGCCCACACTATTTCAAGATGCGTACAATTGGGTACATAGGTGTGAGTTGTGTTAGCAATTTGTTGGGAAACCTAAGTTGGCCACATTACCTCTCAAGCCAGTCGTGATTGAAGAACCTTTTCAGCAATGGGGCATCGACTTCATTGGCGCTGTGAACCCACCATCAAGTGCAGGACACAACTATGTTCTCACCGCAATAGATTATTTTACCAAGTGGGTGGAAGCCATCCCAGTTCAGCATGCTACTTTTGAAGTGGTATGTAATTTCCTCAAGGAAAACATTATTTCCTAGTTTGGAGTCCCAAATAAGATTGTAGCAGACAATGCTACTTGTTTCTCTCCCCACGAGATTACTAGCTTTTTCTACAAGCATGGGATCATTCTTTCCCATTCTTTAGACTATTATTCGCAAGGAAATGATCAGGCAGAATCAAGTAACAAAAATTTGGTTACTATTATTAGGAAACTGGTGGAAGATAATCAGAGAACTTGGCATCAAACGTTGTTTGATGCTTTATGGGTAGACAAGATTACCCCTAAAAGGGCAATAGGTATGTCACCATTTCAGCTTCTATATGGTCTGAATCCAGAGATACCAATTACCTTGGAGTTGCTTGCACTGAAGTTGGCAAAGGTAGTGGAGGATAGAACTTTTGATAGTTCTATTGATAAAAGGATCATGTACCTAATTGAACTCAAGGAGCAGTGAGCGATAGTGGTAGATCATATTGTTGAGCATCAAAGTTAGGTAAAGAAACTCTTTGACAAGAAAGCAAGGACTCATGAGTTTCAAATTAGAGATCAAGTCTTGTTATGGGACAAGAGGAGAGAACCAAAAGGAATGCATGGAAAGTTTGATTCATTGTGGAGAGGTTCGTTCACCATTCATTAGTTCTATGGTGAAAATAGCTTCTTGCTAGAGTATTAGGACAGAACACCATTCTTTCTACCTCATAGTGGACAACATCTGAAGCACTTCAATCCTTGAAGTATCAGATAAGTTCATTTGTACATTTGTATAGTTTTGTGATTTTTTTTTGTTTCATTTTTTGTGTCTTTTTCTTTTTGGTAGCTTGACTCTATAGCCCAATGGCATGGATGAAGGCACTTAGAGACTGGATTCGCCTCCCTTCGATCATTTCAAAGTTTGATCGATGGAAGTTCCCTAGTTAGAGCCAGCTGTTGTTCTCAAAATCAGCTACGCTCATTTTTGTAGACGACCCCTACGAAACTTGTCTGTTTCGTAGCCTACACTCTAAGTTCACAAAACAAGACAAGTACTCTTGATCTCGAGCGAAGTCATCTGACATCCTAGAAGAGTTTGCGACTTTCCCTTGCCATGATTTCTCAAAAATCGCGAAGCTTGTTGTGATCGTAAACTCGCCAAAATATCAATTATTGGAAATTTTGGGGTGTTCAAAATTTTTTATTACTACATGCAATGGCAGCCCAAACAACCGCTCTTACATGTATTTTCATTCTATTATGTACAAAGTCGGTTGTTTTCACCATTTCTGCATATTTTGTTAAGTTTGTGTTTTAACATGCAATGGCAGTTTGAAACCCCGCTCGTGAATGACCCTTTTAATTCCTAACATGCAAGGTTAGTAGAAACCATCGCCTATACATATGTTAAACCTTTTTTCTCTTGAGATATGTTCAAGCGGCCAAAATTGTCGTCATTACATGTCTGATTTACTACATGCAAAGTTGGTGAATTCTACCGACAGAGCATGTATTGAATGCTACTTCAGTTAGCTTGTGTGGCGATTGATTTTCATCTTTAGTTTTGTTTTAACTTTTAAATATGTTTTAAAACTGTTTTATTTTCATTCATCCTTTCATCTCACTTGTTTTCACTTACCTCAGTTGATGTGTTGACTCCTTGCCAGCAAATTGTGGATTTAATGCCTAGGGTTTCATGTTTCTCGTCAAAGGTAAGTTTTTTGCCTTCGCGATCGTGTTTCTCTTTTAATGATTGTTTGTGTTTTAAATGTTTGAAGAATTGCTCGATTTTTCTTCTAAGTGTAGATTTTGTGTTGGGTGAACTATGTTGTATGTATAAAATTCCTATGTTTTAGCCTTACCTCGCCAAAACCTTATGATCATGTAAGAATGGAAATTTTCGCTATCCCTATGTGATAAATTGTAAAGGGGAGACCTAGACTTCAAAACCAATTAACTTTGAAATAGGTTGAAGCAGCGAAAATTGTCATTTGTGTCCTCATTCCCATTTGTGCATTTTAGTGAAATACCAACACAACGTGTATGGGCGGCAAATTTTGCCACCCTTACACAAAGAAACTTAACTCAAGCACTTTCCAACATACAAAAGAGGTAGAAACCACCGCCTTTACACATTCTAGAGGTTTAAAAAGAAAATTGATGTAGTAGCGGTTAAAACCACCGACTATGCATCATCTCAACTCAGCATACATGCACCGACGGTCTAATCAGCCGACCATGCACACGCCTTCAAAGTTGCAAAATACCCTGATGTAAAGGCGGTTATTTTGACCGCCCCTACATATAAAACATTCTTCCAAAAAAAGAAAACACATGCAATGGTGGTATTTTTCACCGACTTCGCACAAGAATGAAATTCTTCCCAAACACATGTAAGAGTGGTCAAAACATCCAACTTTACACGTGCAAGTAATTCCTCATGTAGGAGTAGTCATTTTGACCGCTCGTGCACTTTTTCCTGAATTTTTCCCAACACTGGGAAAATTTACCTTTCAAGGCATGTTAGCCTGCTTTAACCCTTACCTCGATTTGTGTGCACTCAAGCCCTTCAATGCATGCTTTCTTGTCCATGATCATTGAATCGCAGTTCTCCCAGTTTATCCATTTTTCCCCTAACCGTGAGATCATGGCCTTTTGTAGTTCTCAACAAGTGTTCGTGGTAGATATTTATCTCAGAGTTCTCTCCAAAGCTGATGTCAGAGCCATCTCTGTCCAAAGCCAAAATCATGAAGTACAAGTACCAAGGTGTCTTTTTGGTGATGGCAGTGCATTCAAATATTGATGAAATAAGAGATATGGAAATTGGACATGTGGACATGGTAGAATTTGTGGAAAGACCAAAATAGACAAATCCTTCCAAACATATGCAAAAGATCATTGATAGCAATATTCACCTAGTTACATCATTTCCAATTTCTGCACACAATCCCAATTTTTTTCTTCAGGTGGCTAGCCATTACAATAGGGACACTAGGGTTGTGATAGATTCTCATGGGAATGTGATCATGAGATTGGAAGCAGAATTCCTAGACAAAATCTTCATGTGTCCACCCATTGTAAACATTGGACAGATTGACTTTGTTCAGGGGCAAAAGGATTATGACACAGATGTGGAAGCTGCAAGAAGGTAGATCAACAACAAATGGTTGAAAATCCCTAGAAGTAATTTGACTAGATGGCCAAAGGATTTTCCTAGGAGTGACTTTGTAGAGGAAGTTTGTGATTTGATTACTCTTTTGAGTCGCATCAGAGGACTCCCCTCTTCTTCCAAGTTCCAAGAATGGATGTACACTTACTTCAAGGTGATTCTTTGAGGTACACAGAGAATATTATGGGGAGAGAAAATCAGTAATGCATTGCATCAGCAATGGTGAAGGTCAACACAACATTCAAATTCTATATGACCTTGTATCTTGTATATGTTGCTGCTAGAATGAGAAGCTTTCCAGGTTTAACTCAGGTTGGTGACAGGAGATTGATTCATGTATATGAGTATTACCCTCAAATTACTCTTAAGGGATCAATTCATCATTTCCGAAGGGTCAATGATGCCTTCTTTTTTAGTATTCATGTGCTTGTGGGACAATGAACTTGTTCAGAAAAGAGTCTCAGATGAAGCTTGGGAGGTCGTGAATTCTTTTAGTTGCTTGGTCCTACAATTCCCCACTTTCACATATCTCAGGGTAGGATATTATCTTGGTTACCCTTATTCTTCCATGGTATCCTAGTGACCATATTGTTCTCATGGAGCTATGCAAACAGTTGATTGTAGTGCACAATAAACAAATGGAGCTGAAGAAGTTGGGGATAAAGTTCCCCATTGAGATTGGAAGGTATTCAGTTCAATCAACTAACAAAGCAAAAATAGTTGATTCTGAATTACAGCTGGGTACTATGAGAACCTACAAGAAAAGAGACCATTTTGACTTTAGAAGAGTTTAAGATAAGATCAAAAGGAAGTCAACCTTCCATGTACCGATGGTTGAAGATATTTGGGCTGATCTAAGGACACAGAAAGAGATCAGGAAACTAGACTATTGTAGACTTCACCTGAGTCAGATTGAAGAGCTGGGCCTCGCTGATATTCCAGACAGAATGGAGGATGATGGGGATGTTCTAGATCCTAGATATAATACTGAGAATGTTGAAGTCTCACCTCTTCTAGAGGTGAAATGATCAGTCAAAGAAGAAACATCCATAAGGAAAAGATTTCAACCAATCCTGGCCAACACAAATGTGTGGTTGGAAAGTAAAGGGATTAAATTAAAAGAGTTCCTCACAGGGTCAGATACTAAAGCACAGGAACAGATGGGTAAGAAGGTAGAGAACATAACCAAAAATAAGAGTGATGCCCCTTCTTCCTCTAAAATATGATTACCAAAAATTAAGTTTGTATCCAAAAGAGGGAAGAAGAAGGAAGTCACAGAAACTTCCAATGTCACTGAATTAGGTGTTGAAGATACTAATGTTGATCAAATGGAGATGTTGAGGCTGAAGAACAAAATATTGAAAAGTCTAAGGATGCTCAACAAACAAAAGTATTTGATAAATCTGATGAAGAAGATGAAACTGAACAAGGCGAAGACGATGATGTAGAAAAGGAACAACTTGGTGATCCACCTCAATCCCCTGAGAAAGATCTTCCCACTAGAACACAAGTTTCTACACCTCTTCCTCATACTCCAGTTTCTGGTAGTTTCCTAGTGATTTCAAATGTACCTCTTTCACCTATCTTTGTTGTGTCTTCTAATAATACCCCTACTTCTGTAAAAACTAGTTTTGGGACTATTTTTAATTTTTCCAGTTCCATCCCAAGGTTATCTTCTCCATCTTTTGACATTGGCAAACAATCTATCTTAGAAAATATTTTGGATACTTTAGAAAAGGTTGTTGATACAGGTGTGGTTTTTACCAACACTAGTCCTATTGTGACTATAATAGGTATAAATATGGATCCAACAAAACAAGTAGTAGACTCATCTCCAGTTGTTGGTGCTTCTGTGCTTCCTCCATGGTTGTCTACATATACTCCAAAGAGGAAGAAGCAAGCTATTTCGCCTGATGGGATTGATATTGAAAAGTTTTTATCTGTAAATACCAAGACTCTAAAGAAGAAGCCTAAGACTGTTTCTAGGCTTATCAATGAGAAAGGAATCAGATAGGCAGAAATTACTAAACCTCCAGAAGATGCCACTATTGAGACTTTTGACATGAATGATTACGTCATTTGAAGGGTTGAGTTAGGCAAGCTAACTCATGAGGGCATAAAAGAAGATTTTTAAACTACTACCAACAATTTGCTTGAAAAGTATGACGAAGTCAAAAAAGAGAAAGAACAGTATAAGGCCAAAGCAGAACGCCTTGCTGATGTTCTTCAAAAGATAGTAAAGTCATCAGAAATTGTAGAACCCATGGCAATGACTGTAGAAGATCCCCTAATCTAGAAGGTTGATAAAGCACAAGCCAGAGGAAGGGTGGTAGGAGATATTATGGAGCGTCTGTTAGCTCAAGGGTGAATTTTGCTAAAAACCACTGTAGAAAGAAAAGAGAAGATGGATAAAGCTAAAGCTAGGCTAGACAACCTGGTTGACTTACTCTCACAAGAGCTGCAAGATCAAGAAGAGTGCTTGGAGGAGTGGATAGATATGAAAAAGATTAAGATAAAGAATCTGATCACCATCGGGGTCATTGCAAATAGGGAATCATATCTTAAAACCAAGGAGACTCTGGTTCATCGTATCCACATAATAAAAGGTTTACTTGAAGATCTATGTCAAGATCGAGAAGCCAGTGAAGATAGTGATGTCACGCTTCTACATAGGCTAGAAGAACTCCCATGCACCCTCACAGGTGAAGACCATAAGTTCCTCTCAGTAGAGGAGATGGTAAGTTCCTTTGAAAAGATGGTTCAAGGAAAATTTGAAGAGGATTTACCCTCAGTACTTTCCATGGATAATCTATATGATCAACATTCAAGTTTAGAAAACTTGAAGGACAATCTAGACAAACATGAAAAAGCAATAAAGGCAGTAAAAGATGCAATTCTTCAGGCCCATACTATCTCAGAAAACATAGCTAAACCAGATGCATGCGAGATGGCAACCATACAGGCCATGTACCAAGATTTTCTAAAGAAGAATGATGGAGGAAACTAATGCCTTAGTTTATTTTTGTATTTTCATATGTACTTTATTTTGAGTTTTAGACATATCCACATGTAATTTTACAAAATGTAATTACATGTGAGACAAAGGAATTCCCAAGTCAAATAGGACTCTTTTGTTGAATAAGTCAAAGTAGTTGTAAATTTCCTATTTTTGCTCCAGGCTCCTCCCTATAAATAAAGAGGGCCTCTTTTGTATTTTTGATCTTTGAGTTATTGAATCAAAACTCTGCCAAATTGAAGAGCATTTTGAGACTTTGTGTTCAAATTGTAAATCAAATTTTATCAAGTGAATAAAAAAGCAAGTGATCATTCAATCTTTGTGTTGGAATATCTTGTGGTGTATTGGAAATTGTTCTTATGTCCTTTTCTTAATACTATCTTATCCTTTTGATCAAATTGTAGTGTGAGTGAGAATAATCTGGGAGATGTTCTAAACTTGATTGTGGAGATTTTGTGCTACAACAATTATCTTTACTTTGTGATTTAGTTTTTTAAAGTAAAAGATATTGGAAAGGATTTGAACTACTATTATCTTTTGTGATCATTTATTTTGTCGTAGTTTTCGGTGAAGACTTTGGGCTGCATCTTATTCTACTAGGTTCTAAGTTATAAATAAGTAAAAGAAGCAACGATAGACTTTGTGCTCTTGTGGGTTTCTTGGTTATTTCAATTTTTCTCAAGAAAGTGCTATTTCATTTTGTAAACATCATTTATGAAAAAAGAGAAATGGATGATATGGTCTCACCCCAAGTTAATATTTAGTTTAAATAAGTTTGAGATAAGTGATAGGGAACCTCCCCTTGCTGAGAGGAGAGATTTATCTCATTACACTATGGTCGATATAACCATTTTGCCTTCAGTTAGTTGAAGACAAAATATTCACCCAACATTTATGAATTAGGGTTTAGGGTTTAGTGCTTATCAATTAGGGTTTATGTTTTGGTGTTTATGAATTAGGGTTTATGGTTTATGAATTAAGGTTTATAGTTTATGAATTAGGGTAACTTAGTACTTGTTTTCAATTTAGGGTTTAACATATACAGTTTAACATTGTAAAAATAATAAAAAACAACAAAAACAAAGCAAAAAATAATGAAAAATTGTAGAAAATTATGGGCAACCAACCTGGGATAGTCAATAGTTGATCTGGAGGAGGCAGGGATGTTCTGGAGGTGGGCTGTGGGGTTAGCCGACATGGGTACCCATTCTTGGCATTATCCTCTCTACTTTTACATGGCCTATAGTTGTTAAAATGAAGTTGCAGACCTATTTTTAAAAATATATATACTTTTCAAAAATGGGTACCCATTTCATTTATGAGTGCCTGTTCCATAATGAGTGCCTATTTAGCTTCAGGTGACCGATTGTAAACGGGAGCCTATTTCATAATGGGCATCCATTTCAGCTTAGGCTCCCATTCGTAAATGGGCACCTGTTATTTTTAAAATAGGTACCCGTTCCAAGTGACATTTTCCATCCGCAGGAGACTTACGTAAAAATTATACTCATCTTCTTGCTTTCACCCAATCCTAAAATCAACATCCTAATGCTTGGGCCATATTATCACCAATATCATTCCACCAAGTACCTATATCTACTTTTTTGAAATGTCATTGCTTCTTTTAGTCACAACACCATTTCAAAGAGGGGTGAAATGTAGACACCTAAATTTCACCATATCCACCATCATCTAACACTGCTCCTAACATCACAATCCTAATACCACTTTCAACACCTTCCTAAGAGCATCCTAACCACATTTGCATAATCTTAACACTAATTAATTAGATAAATTATATTTATTTAATTAATTAGGATTATCCTTTTAATATTTCCCACTTCATCAAGTTAATTAAATAAATTATATTTATTTAATTAAACTAATTTCCTACATCTCTCTCCACTAATTAATTAAATATTATTATTATTTGATTAATTATCTTAAAGTGATAAATCCTAATCTAATCCCCTCTAATAAGTCAAACCATGTCTCATTCAAAATTAAAAATTAAGAAATTCCACTTCATCATCAACTTTCACAAAAGCTATCTAGATTCATTGAACCTATGCACTCCCTCCAAAAGTTAAACTAATCTTACATCTCCACCATCCATTAAATCAATCAAATATCAACCATTCACATAAAGAAAACCTTAAAAGTAACCTAAAATCCTCACTCAATCTCAACCATCCATCCTTTTAGCTTTCCCTAGACGAGTCTAACGTTGCCCTAATTCATCTCATTCAATCCTAGCCATCCATTCTTATCAAATCTTAGTGCTCCATCCTATCATCCACACATCTATAAATCAATCCTCATCCTCTACCAAAAAGAAGAGGAAAATTTGTAGGTACATGTTGCTAGAATGACAAAGGATCTCCTTCAAGCCTTAATCAAACCCTCATCAACATAGGTGCATGTCATTCGAATCTTGCATGAAATTTTGGAACAACCACACATCAAGGAGTACATCTCTACAACAAGAAGGTATAGTGTGTTTTTTTGAGAATTTGTTGTATTTGATTCCTTCTTTATACTCTATCTGAGGTATTCTTGGGTTTGGAAAAAGGCATTCTTTGGTTTGTATTAGTTTCCTATTATTTCATTCCAAATCTAAGCTATACACTGAATCGAAGATGCATCATGGGGAGGTGAGCAATTCATATAGAAGCATCTAGAGTTGCTAATCATTGAGAATAATACTTTTTTGAAGGGGATGGACATGTTATGCCCTTAATATTCATCTTCCTAAGTTTAATAAGGCTAAGCACTTGTGGCATTCTTAATATTAATATTTTCATTTATTAGGTCTAGTTAATTCCTTAGGTTAACCTAATTAAGATGATAGTGTGTGTCCCTACCTAATTATGTCTATAAATGATGAAGAGAAAGGTTATTCCAAACCATAATAATTTGTAAGATTATGTTTATATTCTCATATTCTAATTTTTTGAGGTCAATCCCTTGAAGTGATATGATATTTTATTGATTTTTACCTTTATTTGCAAGAAATATCCTTCTAGTTCAAGAACCATTCCATATAGAATAGGCAAGAGTTTTATTTGCCTAAAATGCTTCAAATATTTATTTTTCTAGGACTTATAGTTTTGTCTATCCAATTTAACAACTAGAGATTTTCATACATAATTAATTCCTCAAATTAGTCACACAATAGACCAAACCATTAAAAGCATAACAAGAACACCCTCTAAGATGGAACTTTATATCAATTCATGGAGTACAAAATGCTCTTGTAAGCCCACCACACACAAGTACATGATTTGTCACTTTATAATCAAGTGAATTTTGTAATAATAGCCCTCAAAAAGAACATGATAGAGATTCTTCCTAACAAAAAGTGATTTTGGCACTTTTTCATTCAGTACATTACAATTGCCACTTGCCAAATGAATTAAATGGTCTTGATCTAAGCATATTACATATGCCAAATTTAGTCATAGTGCAAAATGTATAATTTAGAGATAAATGGAAATAATTATACTACATTAATGAGAAGTACATGGAAATTATGCACTTTCAAAAAAATTGCACCTAAAATATTTTCATATAATCCCAAATGAAGCCCAAAATTTCTTAAAATTAAAATGGCTTAGCATCACCTACAAGAATCTATAATTTATAGAAAATATAGGCACCAATATCTAAATTGGATTAGACTACTATGAAGCCACAAAAGTTCTACTCCATTAAAAAAACTACATCAAAAAATGAGCTTGTATGCCTGAGAACAAAGTAAATGAAGTTCAGGAGAAAAATTAAAAAGCCCAATGGTGAAGGGGGGCAAGTTAAAGAAAATGTGTACTAATGACACATTGGGATCACTACAAAATTTAGTGGATTCCACCAGAAACATTGCCAGATTTAGAGGTTTAGATAAATTTTAAGGCACTATCAAATCTAGAGATACTACTGCCAATTGAAAGACCATGAGATAATGGGAGAGGTTTCCTAGATGATGCCATGTGGAGCCTATTAATAGGAGTCTTTGGTATGGAGGGATCACACCAAATATCAAGTTGTCATATAGGCCAATAGATGGTCCACTGTGGCACAAATGTCATGGCTTGCATATGGTAACCCATTGCTAAGTAATGGTTGGGGTAGTATGTTATGGTACTATGATACAAGATAATTGTTGATAATTTTTTTGTTTTGTATGAATTACTTAAGCACTATGTGTTATACATAATATTTTTTTAATGTTTAAAAAATAAAGAAAATAAAAAGACATATTGCACAATGATTTAACTCTAATAGTATATGCACCCAGGTCATACAACCTTGGCCTATGTGCTTGGGTAATTTATTTTGTCATTTTAATCAACTATTCTTTTTTTGATGATTTGATCTACATTCCTAGGGCTTACAGACCTTTTAGATACAATGGCAGGGTCATATTTGAGCCATAATACTTTAGAATATGAGTGGTCTATAGATGCCCAATAATAAACTCCTCTAAACCACTATGAATCTTGAATCTAAAGCCTAATATTGACTAAACGATGAGGAAAATCAACAAATTTAGAACTCTTGAACTCAACACTATATGAATTTACAAATGCAAACAGGTCAGTTTATCAACAAAATTACCCTTCAAGAATTAGATCTGCTTTCTCTCATTACCTAGAAAAAGACTAACCCTATGTCATCATTACTTTAAGACTATGTTGAAATTTTTCATATACACAACAAATCTACCTAGAACCTAATGCATATGAGTTAATCACAAAATAAGAAAAATAAATAAACATCTTCTACTCAATATAATGGAGTTAATTATTAAGAGTTACATGAATCTATATGTCTTTTGGATGCATTAATTAAAAATATGATATGTCTAGAGGTCAAGAGTTGATTCTCAATCACTCCCAATCTTGAGAGCTGAGTTACCTTAGTCTAATTGAGACAAAGGTGGCCTTAATTAGAAAGAGGTGGCACCTAACTACCATTAATCTATGATTGATGACAATGGTAGCACCTTTATATCTTAAGTCAAGGTGTACACATGTCATTATTGGCTACCTAAGTGAAAATAATTAAATATTCTTAATATCCTAGAACTAAATATATTAATATGTGAAATATTATACCAATATATTTAATAGTTTGTATATAGTGAATGCACACACATTTAATATTTGTAGCTACTTGAAAAACTTAGAATTGAGATTGTAATATATTTTGTAATCAAGGATAAAACTATATAAACCACTACATGATGTAAAATTGATGATGCTAAATAATGAATGAATAGAGCAACATAGTTTTTCCATTTTATTGTCTTCATTGAAATTAGATCTAGAAGCCAACATGCAAAAGCTAAATAAATGTTTATCCACAAGTCATTGCATGCACAGGGTATAAATGGATAGCAAATCATCTCATGACATAAAACATAAATAAAAAATTAATATATACTAATTATTCTAATTTTTATGTTTATAACAGTTTTAACTTACCATATATTTGGAATTATTTACATAAAAAATAAATATATAAAATTATCCAAAAAATATCCAATCTAATCTATAATACAAAATTTCTTCTATAATTTAAATTTAGAAATATTTTGGAACCAATAACTTATTTCAAAAATATATAGTGCAACAACATTTATGACCATTATTATCTTCACTATGTTCACAACAACGATACATTCAACTAAAAAGTCAAACATAATGTTTTTTAAAAACCAATCAAACATCGGCTATTTTATTAATAAGTGGAAAAAACATACCTTACACTTTTCTTCTTCGTTTTGGATCCATTTCCATAGGATTATACTGAGTGTAATGATTAGTGTATTATAGTGGAATTTTCTAATATTTAAGTTGACATATAACTCAAACTTAACTTGATTCAATTTGCACACATCCCAAAGAACCAACCTTAATCTTTAGTTCATGTGTTCTTTTCCTTATTCAAATCTATGTGCACAAAGATGATCCTAGCACTTTCAAATTCAAATGCCCAAACCCTCTAAATAGTTGTTATGAGTTGAATTAAGTGTGAAAATTACTAACTTGTGTGCTAAAGTGTTATGTTTAAGGACAAATCCTAATTCATTTCAAATTGTCAAAGATCTATCAAAGAGACATCTTAGGACATTGAAGCATCATAACATCATTATAGAGCATCAATATTGCATCACTAACTTAAATCAACATCTTATGCATCACTACATATTTTGCTTACTACCTTGTTGCATTAATATGGTTCTGACCAAAGAAGAGAATCACTTGCTTAACAAACTCCTAAATAGTGTTTATTAACACTACACCTTTTTAGATAGGTTTTAGACATCAAGGCGAATAGATTCTTGATGCCAAGTTTAGCATAGTTCATTTCCACAAGTAAGCCTCAAGGCTATGGGTGTAGAGATTAATTTTGTAGGTGTGAAAGTGAATAAAAAAATTAGACAGAAAATTTAGTAATGCTAAAACATTTATCTACCATTTCTAAAGCACTTTTAAATTCAATAAATTAATTAACATCTATCATAGATTTTTTTAAAAATCATTAAACGCTTTTGACCAACTGGTGAGACCACAACACAGGGGACCTCATCTCTTGGCATTAACACCTAGCATGAGCACTTGCCTTAAAGATGGAGGTTTAAATCCACAGGATCATTGGCCTAGCGAAGGCCCTTCGTCTATGACCACAACAACCCAGTGAAGGTATAGATCCTATGAGCACGTTAACCCAACGAAGGCGCAAAGCTTGCAATCTCTTTGGCCTAGCGGGGGTTTGAACCCTGGTGGCTACCACTACAACTGAGCGACTTAACTACTAAATCAAGCCCTTAACAACCTATCATAAAAAAATTTCATCAAATTTAAAATTATTATTTTATTTATTTTTATTTCATACATTCATGTCAATAACATAAGCAAAAGGTGAATTATTTACTTACAAATCTTTACACCAAATATTTATATGTGTGATTTATTTCCCTAATAAAATATAGAATACTAAAATATAGAATAATACTAAAATATAGAATCATAAAACATGTAGAAATTATTGCTAACATAAAATGCTTTTGTTTTCAAGTTGGCCCTTGGTTTTGTAGGAAATTTGAACTTCTTATAAAAAGATGCAGATAAAAGATTCAAATCAATAGAAGAAATGCTGTCAAAAACAATGGCTTGGATTCTTCTATACATTTCCTCCACTTTACTTAAATATCATCCACTTCAATGGTCAAACATTCAATAGCAATTTTACACCTCATTCACAACAAGAGCAGTCTCTTGTATGATTAAACCTTCAATGACTTTCTTGAAAGCTACAAAAAGTGGTGGTAAGATTTTAACAGAAATGAAGTGATCTTAGGAAGAAGGGGATAAAAATACGAGTGGAAGAAGAAGAATTCATCACCCATCATTTTGCAGCATGAAACATGACGCCGTGGCTTCTTTCCTATCATTTTCCAACATGCAGATAAATCATTCACCACAAACTCCCATATGCGAATTTCCCAATGAGACGATCCCTCCATTACTTGTACAGGCGCTGCTACTGCCAACAGAAATGGCCACCTCCTTGCAGACACAGTATACAGTAGAGACCCATCTTCTTTTTCTAGGGTTTCCACTCCTTCTGGCAATGGCACAATTCTTTTCAACAAGCAATAATTCAGCAATTCCTCACTCCTTTCTTGGAGAATAAATGGCCTGAGGAATTCCCAACTGTGTAGGAGTTTATTCCATTCTCTGCAAACTCTACCAAAACGGATGAGAGAGTGGAGTGGAAGAACAGGCAGTATACTCATCTCAAGTACGTGCTGTGGTATCAATTCCCATGACATCCATTCGTCTTCTTCATTAATCTCTCTCTTGTATTCCCTCTCGATTTCCATCTTAACAGTTTAGTTTAGATGTGAGAACCAGAGAAGATAATCGCCCAGCTCTCGAAATGATGTAATGTGGAACAGCTTGTTTTGAATAATGAAAAAACTGATGGCGATTTTCCCGCGAGTTTGTATTTGTTTTTATCCGTACTTATTTATAAAAAGCCCTAAGTCGACTCGATTTTACATTGGTACATGTATATGTGCTTATTTGTTTTCTATTTATAAAACGCCCTAAGTCGACTTGATTTTATGGTGGTCTTGTCGAACTCTTAATCACTTTTTAATTTTTTTTATGGGAGGGTTTATATATCAAAGTCACACTTAGTTACTCGATAGGGAGTACGGGCCTTAGGCTAAATTTTTTTTGGCCAATAGTCAAGGATTGAGGGGATCCATTTTGTCAAAGTCGTTTGGGACACAATCTTGGCCTCATCCCTTATGGTGTTGGGCCCATGTACTCAACAAGACTTGATCCTTGGTGGGTTCATTCAAAACTATTCAACTTCACCAGTAGTTAAATTTTGATTCATGTGATATAAGAGGTTGTGAGAGATGAGGATCACCAAATTTGTTCTAATAGAACTTATAGGGAAAAGTTTATTCATGTCCATTCCTTTTATTTTTTGGATTCATTTTGGGCATTTTCATAAGTATAATGTTTTAATGTTTGACTTAGTTTTTTTTTGGAGGCTATTATATCAAATCCACATAATTGTTTAGTTATTTTTTCTTTTGTTTGTTTGACTTAGTTTTATTAGTGTCTATTTAATTTAGTTTAGTTTTTTTCTAAGTTGTAGAATCTAAGTCAAACCATCCTCTTAGTTATCTCCTTGTTAGGTTGAGACTAGAATTGTAGCCATGACCTCAAGGTCATGATCGCGATCGCGAGGATGACTTTGACCTCCAATTTCAGAATCCATTTTCTCACTTGTTTAACTAACTTTTTCATATCCAATTTGTTATACCTTTTGGGCATCCATGTCATTTAGGCCTAATTTGAGCAATTAGGGTTTTGTATATGAAAAAGAGTCTTAGGTCATTTTATAGATGTAAGAAGAATCAATTGCCACTAAATGATCAATAGCAAAGATCATAGAGAAAATAGCATTCGTGATTGTATTAGCACTACATTTAGCATCAAACTTAATTGCATGACTTCTTAAAGCGTCTTTCACCTTGTCCAAAATTGTTAAAGAAAAAACTTATACGGATTGATTGCAATTGAGAAATGTCAAGTAGATCCCCCCACTCAATGGCAAGATGTCAAAGGTACTTACAATCACTACATTTTTTAGTTAACACAAGTAAGGTGAAGAATTTTTTTTAAGGTTATAGGAACAAGGATTAGGGGCACATAGTTGGAACAAGGCCACACACATACAAAAGGTAATAATTGTAGTCATGACCTGGACATTCACCATAATTTGGTAGGTTGTCTTCTAAACACTAGATTGAGGTTGCATTCATGGATCGAGGATGTATTTTTGTGGATTGAAAGCATTCATGCATTCATGATCCATGCAATCATTGCAACTAGTCTTCACATCAGTGACATCTACAAATCTAAGATCTAATATCATATTCAAATGCAAAGATCTTGATAGTGAATTGTAGTCGTAAACCAACAATCAAAACATATCTATATACAAAATCTCTCTTCCCTTCTTTATCATTTTCTAAACATCAAATGCTTAATTAATGAATTATTAGTCTAGACTTAGCTCTAAATTCTAGGTTTTGATATTGTTTATCACTGAATTAACTAATTTATCATAGATCATTAGTATATGAAGCATATTTACTTCCAAATATAAGTTGGTGCACTCACAACTTACATGCTTATCCTTTTAGGCCAACATTATCTATTTATTTTTTGATCTAAAATTGGAAACTCTAGAAATCCTATTATTTCATGATGGATACATATATACTATTTAATGAAAATTATTCTTCATTGTATCATGTTGATTTGAATGATAATGACAGTATTTGCATCCTAAGTTTTTAATACTCTCTTTCATCTAGGCTCTTGTGGGATATACTTGTTCAATTTTACATATTTGTTATGTACCCCTAGCATTGCACTTGGTTTGATGCTGCTTACACATACATCTAGATTCATTCGTTAATATTCTTTCTGCACATATGTGATGTTTCTATAATGTATTTATAGTTTGTACATATCATTTTTTATGTTACTTAGTGACTATAATATCCCGTACTTGATGCTTCTCCCTCATCATATCATTATGTATGACCTACAGGGTTGACTCATTGTGTGAGACCGATTTATTTCACTTCCCTATTTTGATCATTTTACATTATAGTTTGAGACATTTTCAAACATTCAGAGACTATTGATATCCATTATGCAGATTTAGACTATATCTCCTGATTTGGATTAGTTTTGATTAGTTATATGGTGATTTGATTAGGTTCCATTTTAATGCTCTTATGATGCTAGACATGTGAGATACATTTGATGATTATTATTAATGATGATTACGAGCACATTTTATGGATTTCTTATTGATTCTAATTCTGAGATATTAGATAGAAAATGCAATTGTGAATCCTAATTATGATGTGAGTTGTAATGTTGTGTATGAATTATGCGATGACATGATTTTAATTTCTGTTGCTTTAGCTATGACATATCTATGTTGGACTAACCATTTCATCGAGTGCACAGGTGATTTTCCAGGCCATAGAAAATTAGAGGTAGATCTCACACTTATGTAATTCCTTGTTAAGCCAATCCATTCCCAAGAGGGATGAGGATCATGTTTGATCGAGTGATGATTTCGTAAATGCTTGATTTTAATTAATCGGCCTAGTTCACCCCTTTTATTTGATTTAAATTATGTGTTGTAAAATTTATGTTTTAATTCACACCACTTGGTGTTTTTTTAATTTATGGGCCATTTAATGTGATTTTACACCTCCCTAAGTGTTGATTAGAGTTCCAAACTTACCCTAGGTGGTACCCCTAGGGTCTAGGGTCCATTTGGACTTACTAAACCCTAGGGTAATTCTCATCTAGTCACTCTAAACTTGGGTTTAGTAAATGTCACCAAATTTCAAAATAGCTAAGGGTGGGAGATGAGTCATGCCTTGGAAAAGGCCCATCTCCTTTCCTAAGGCTTGGGGATTCCTCCACCAAGAAGACTTGGGGGGTCTTCAAGACCCCCAAGCGTGTGGGATCTCCCTCCAAGACTCTTACACACATGTGAGAGCATCTTGGAGGGAGAGGGCTCTCTTGGAGGATAAGAAGATGACATGTGTCATCCCTTATCCTCATGGAGCCATGAGGAGAGCTGCCACCTCTCCAATTGGGCTCTCACAAATGTGTGAGAGCACAAGTGGATAAGGTGAGGGTTTGAATGGATTAGAGGGTGACACTTGTCACCCTAACACTCCTTCTGCCTTATAAGTGGCATGGGATGAAGAAGGAGAAGGTGACAAGTGTCACCTTATCATTCCTCAGGGCCTAACTTGAAGCCCTATTTTATTTCCTCTTGGAGAGGAGTTGGGGGTTCTTGCTTTTTAAAAAATTTCTATTTTTGGAGGTTTTTGGGAAGGAGTTGGAGGAGACTTGGAGGATTTGGAGACTTGGAGAAAGCTTGTGGACTCTTCTTCAAAGTGCATCCATTATTGGGCTCTTAAGGTAAGACCTATGGCATTAGCCATTTCCTTATGCTTGTTCATTTTTGTTTGTGTTTGAAAGTTTTGTGTGGGTGTTATTTTCTTTTGTTTGGGTTTTGGGTGTTGGTAAGAGCCTCTCCACTTAGAGAAAATGTTCAACTTGTAAGGGGTGGGGAAGAGTGAATCTCCTCGAGGTCACCTCTTGGTATTGATCTATTTATAGTGTTGAGGGCATTTTATGGTGTTTAGGAGTATTTTGGTTGGCATGGTGATTTTGAGTTTTCATGGAGACAATATTTTGGCTTGAGGCCTTGTGGTATTGAGATTATTGTGTTTTGGGTGACCTCTTGAGTTGAGGGGTCCACTCCCCTACCTCTCTAAGCTCATTTCAATGAGTTTAGTTTTGTGCATATCCTTGGGTGAAATTTTTGTGTTGTTTGTGAATTCCTTGTTGTGGTGTGAAAAGAATCCCGTGTGAGATCTACCTCCCTAGCTTGGGGGTGACCCACTAGCGGGCTTATGGTAGGGAGGAGGGCAGCTTGCGTGGCTTGGTTCCCCCTCTTGTGTTTGTGTTATTGCAGGTCATTTTGGATTCTTGGAGATTTGGAGAAAAGTATATTTTAGTTTTATTTACTGTATGTGGTTGGTTGTTTGAGAGTCATGGCCTTGGAGGCCTTAACGTTATTGTTGTCAAATTGTATTCTCATGTTGAAATGAAGAAATGTAAACTATTCCTATGAATGCAATTAAATATGCCATTGTAATGCATTTATTATTGTTGTGATTTAAAATATTTCTTCCTGCCCTATGTACTTGTTAATTTCTGTTTAAAATAATTGTTGTGTAAAAAAGTTAGAGCAGAAAGAAAATAAAGTGAAATGTTTTCCAGGGACCTTTGAAAAAGGTTCCTACTCAATGCTTGTTGTTTCTTTTCTTTTGATAGAAAAAGAATATAACTATCATTTTCTTCTTGCTGTTTGGAAGAAAGAAATTATATGACTGGTTATTTAAATTTTATTTGAAAAAAAAAGGGAAGAAATAGGACTGTCATCGTACTTGTTGAAAAGATAGTTGTAGAGGGAAAATTTTTTCAAAATAAAAATATGTTATTCTGCCTTATTTATTTCTGAAAAAAAAAATTAATATTTCTGTCTTACTTGTTCTTCAAGAGAAAAGTATATACCATCAGTTTATTATAATTTACAACTCTGATTTTTTTATTGTTTTGAATGATATATATATATATATATATACATATATATATATACAAAATATATATACATATATCTATATATATATATATATATATTGTGCATATATATATGTATATATGTATATGTATATAAATATGTATATATATATTGTATATATACGTATATACATATATATACATATACACAATATATATATATATATATATTTGATTACATATCTATTTTAAACTTACTGTATAAAAATAGTGTATACTTTTATATAATAAACAAACTGTGTTTAAATATGATAATGATCAAATTGGATACTGTGTATACTTCATATGATAAAGAGTTTACATTTAAAAGAGTATCGAATAAAAGCATGTTGGGCGAGGGTTTAAGTTTCATTTATTTAAAACAACAAAAAAGAAGTTGCAGGGGGGACAGTGGCCATAGCGGCCACCCACCCCTTTTCTCTTAGATTGCACGTGTGGAGAGTGGGCCAAGGGTGTGGGTGGGGGCTCGGCTCCCTCCCTACACTCTGTTCCCATTTAAAAGATTAAACCTGCAGAGTGAAGTTCCCACGGTGCCGTCGCCATGGGGAGTATTCGCCTCCCTCCCTAAAATAAAACCAGAAACATTTGCCATTCGGCCCCTTGGTAATATGTCTGTTTGTCATTTGAAATATGTCGATTATATATATATATATATATATATATATATATATAGTGCTCATTCTATCTCTTTTCAAAAATGTAACCTCTGATCTATATTTATATATAAATGTATTATTTAGGTATATATATATATACACACACATAAATATATACATGTAAAACAAAAAAAACAATAATAACCACAAAATGAAACCCTAGGAAAATATATAGTAAATATATACCTCTGAGAGATATTCTCATGGCTGCCAAGCCATTGGAGAGAAGAGAGCCAACCTGCAAACATAGAGAAACAAAATGGATGCAAAATGATGAGAGGAGAGCAAAAGAAGAATGAGAGGAGAATAGATAGGGTTAGGGCATAAACAAAAAGATAATAATAAAATATCATTTAGATTTTAGGGTTGAGTTGAGAGGGAAATGGGATATAGGTAATTTAAATTTATTTATTTTCTTTTGCACATGAGTTTATTTCCCTCTCTATTTTCCTTGAATTTTAACTTTGGAATTTTTTTCTCCTCTTCTTGTGGGGATTTAATTTATTTGTTCTTTTGAAAAGTTGGGGTAGGGTATTTGTATTTTAGTGGGATTTTATATCCCTTTTTGGATGATTAAATTATAGACTTTGTATTAGTAATTTTTCCATAGTGGGATTTAATATGATTTAATTGGAGACCCCTTTACTATTTTAAATGGTTGATTAATTTTGTAGGGTTGGGTATATTGTTTTAATTCCTTTTGTGGAGATTTTTTTTTACCTTGAAGTTCAATTTATTTTAATTGTTGGGATTACTTTATTAGTGGGCCTTATTTTGGGGATTTATGATTTAATAATTTTATTTATTTGACTTTAGTTCCATTTAATCAAGGGAAAAATTTTATAACGTGACTTAAGGGAAATTTATTTTAATCTTTTAATTAAATTTTTCTCATAATTATGTTAGAAAGAGACCCTTTTAAATTATTTAATTCAAACTATAAAGATGTGTTATGTTGTTGAAATTTTTCGAGACTTAGGGCAGTTAAATTAAATGATAGCTCTTGACATTGGTTAACAAATATTTTACCTGGCTTTTATTATTTTTCATGGAGGCATATTTATTTAATGTATTTTTTGTGCTCTAGAATTAGGGTTAGATCTTGACTCTTGTCAGGGTTATGTCACTCACTTAGGAAACTTAGGGTTTGGGTCCATTCGACCCTAACCCTAATAGCGGTGCTCCTCGTGTCACATAATCCCCTAGTCAGCTATTGTCATGTAGGGGATTGCGTATGTAAACTCTCTTCACCAAAATTGATTGACATATTTATGCCTTATGTGTATTGCCACTGAGCACACTGATGCATGTGAAGGGGTTTCTAGGGACATGTGAAAAAGTTTTTGATATTTCATGTCATGACCACATGACAAAGGTGGACATGACATGTGTGTTGCGTGTCATGACTGCATGGGAAATGTGGGCATGACATTTGGTATCAGAGCCCAAGTTTAAACATTGGGCTTGTTTGGGCACATTATTTATTCTACAATTTCAATTAATTTGTAAATACCTTGTTCTTGTAGGATGCATCTCTGACAACTTAGGTGAGCGCATTCATCCCGCACTGAGTCCATAGTGGTGCAAAGTGACTCTTTAGCTAAGGGCCAGGGACCATCGGCACTGCAGGGACCATAGGCACCACCTATACATGATATTAAGCCACAGATATTACAGGTGCTACACGCAGTGTTAGATAGGCTACCATCGGCCGCAATTGAGCTACGCATCAAGCCACGTGGCGAGCCATGTGTTGATCTATGAGAGGAGCCATGTGTTGAGCCACGAGTAGAGTCACGTGTGGAGCCACTTGTGGAGCCCCGCGTCGACCCACGAGAGGCACCACGTGTGGAGCCTTATGTTGAGGTACCAGATATGACAACAGAGAAGGTTGGATCAGTCAATAGAGCCCGTAGCAGGAGCCATCCACATCATGTTAGGCATGAGGAAGCAATGAGAGTGGAGCGGATTTTTCATAGGCCTTATGATTTTGGTATGGATGAGCCTATCCAAAGGCATAGAGATCGAGGAGACCCTATCAGGGATTTGTTGAGATTGAATCCACCTACATTCATCGGGACCACAGAGGGAGCCGAAGCTGAGGCTTGGATCATCAACTTAGACATGTGCTTTGCATTGCGTCCTTACGAGGGCAACACAAAGGCATGCGTGGTAGTCCACCTATTGCGAGATGAAACAATGACTTGGTGGTGCACTAAGGAGTGCAAATGCCACTTATCGTTGGACACACTTTCATGGGATACATTCATTAAGTGCTTTAATGTGTGATATCTGTCAGATCACTATAGATAGCGTCGTATAGATGAGTTCTATGATCTACAGTAGAGAGGGATTACTATAGTAGAGTATGAGGGTATGTTCACTGAGTTGTCACGTTATGCAGAGTATCTCCATGATGAGAAATTCCTGGTTCATAAGTTTATTAGAGGGTTGAACCATGGGATAGCAGGGCCTATGCACATGGTAGACCCCTAGACTCTGAGTGAGGCTGCCAAGAAGGCATACATTGCTGAGGAGATACAGGGATGAGGATAGAGTTCATGCCCTTAGTTTCAGGTTTGTGGATAGTAGCAGCAATAGAGTTACCATAGACCACCATGACCACCTTAGAGAGGAGGGTTTAGTTCTACATTTTTACCTCCTAGACCTCCACAGCAGCAGCAGTAGTAGTTCCAGCAGAGATCTAGGACACAACAGAGGGCACATGGGGGTCATAACTGAGGTTGGCAGTAGTAGGGCCCTCACAGGGATCAGAGGCAGTAGGGACCACCTATGGGACCCACGAGATCACAACAGTCCTACAGGGGTCCAGAGGTTGATCTAGATAGCAACAATTAGGTAGGACTCAGTTTGGATAGGTACAGGCTCAGGGCCCATGCTATGTTTGTGGTGGAGTAGGACATCTAGCCAGAGAGTGCCCACAGGGATTTATAGCAAGGGGACAACCTCATGCAGGAGGATCAGAGCAGATGGTCAGAGATGTGGGTAGGTCCCACCATATGTTCCCAGCGGTTGATAACCACTAGGCTAATTTTTAGGCATCAGTGATAAAGACCTCAGGTATGATTGGGGGTGTCTCCATTTCTATTTTATTTCACTCTGGCACTACTAATTCATTCATATCTCCATCGTTAGTGGAGCGTTGCAGGTTGGTGGCCTTTAGGCAAGGCGATAGGTGGGAGGTTGAGTTGGCCATTGGGGCCAAGATAGCAGTAGATGCCTTAGCCCACGACTGTGAGATATCTTTGGGACCCTTTACTACATTATGTGACCTTAGGGTTATGCCTTTAGGATCCTATGGAGTGGTTTTTGGCATGGACTAGCTTATGGCTCATCAAGCCAGGCTAGATTGTCGCCAAAAGGCGATTAGCTACTTAGACGATCATGGTACATTAGTTGATATAGTGGGCCTTCAGAAGCCCATGATAGTTTGTATGATATCCACTCAGCAGCTTAAGCGCTACATGTGGAAGGGATACCAGATGTTCGCTATCACGGTTAGTGATAGATTAGAGGACAAACTTGAGGCATCACTAGATGACCATCCTATCTTGAGAGAGTTTGTCAATGTGTTTCACCAGAGTTACTAGGGATGCCACCCCATCGAGAGGTAGACTTTCATATTGATCTAGTGTTGGGAGTTGAGCCAGTGTCTCGTGCACCCTATAGGATGACCACACATGATCTCATAGAGCTCAAGTTACAGTTAGAGGAGTTGCTTGAGAAGGGGTACATCCAACTGAGAATTTCACCTTGGGGCACTCTGGTCATCTTCATGAATAGGGATGGGTCTCTTCGTCTGTGCATGGATTACAGGCAGTTAAATAAGGTGATGGTGAAGAATCGTTACCCTCTACCTAGGATTGATGATCTCTTTGCTTAGATGTAGGGAGCCAGGGTGTTCTCTAAGATAGACCTAAAGTCTGGTTATCATCAATTGCGCATCACAGAGGTGGACATCCATAAGACCGCCTTCTGGACTCGATATGGCCACTATGAGTTCACTGTGGTACCCTTCAGCTTGATGAATGCCCTTGCAGTGTTCATGAGTCTCATGAACGGGGTGTTTTGTACCTACTTGGATTGGTTTGTGATTATTTTCCCTGATGACATATTGATCTATTCGTGGACTGAGGAGGAGCACGAGAAGCACCTACGTCAGGTTTTATAGTGCTCGAGAGAGAAGAATCTTTATGGCAACCTAGCGGAGTGTGCATTTTTCAGGACAGAGGTGCAGTATTTGGGGCACATCCTATCTGGTGATGGAATCTTTGTAGATCCATCAAAGATCAGGGCTATCAAAGATTGGCCAGCACCCACTAGTGTGATAGAGGTCAAGAGTTTCATGGGGTTAGCTGGTTATTACCATAGATTTGTTGGGGGTTTCTCTTGGATATTGCACCCCATCACTTCCCTTCAGTAGAAAAGGACAAGTTTTACTTGGACTAAGCAGTATGAGAGGGCCTTTGGGGTCCTCAAGGAGCGTCTTACCAGTGCTCCCATCTTAGCAGTCCCTGATCCAGTAGCAGATTTTATGGTTTGCATGGATGCATCACCTGAGGTTTTGGGATCCATATTTATGCAGGGTGGTAGAGTGATCATGTATGAGTCACGAAAGCTCAAGACCCATGAGTTGAACTACCCCACTCATGAATTAGAACTCACAGTAGTGGTTCATTCTCTAGTTTTTTGGAGACATTTCTTATTGGGTCATCGCTTTGAGCTTCATTCAGATCATCACAGCCTTCAGTACATATTCATGTAGCTGAATCCTAACGCCCGTCAGTGGCATTGGATGAAGTTTCTTTGTGAATATGACTTTGATGTCCACTACATCAAAGGGAAGGAGAACATGGTTGCTGACGCATTAAGTGTGGACTTGACTCTTGATATCTTGACCTTGACTTTGAGTGTGGACTTGAGGGGATGCATTATTTAGCATCTACCTGAGGATGAGTGGTTTCTTGAGGTGCAATAGGAGATTCAGTCACAGAGGGCCCTTGTGGGCAAGTTTGCAGGATACTCCCTTGAGGTAGATGGGTTACTTCATCATCGATAGTGCATTTATGTACCCCGTACAGGTGACCTACATACTGTAGTGTTATCAGAGGCTCAGAAAACACCTTATGCAGCACACTCGGGGGTGAAGAAGATGCATGCTGACCTACGATAGCTACACCATTAGGCAGGTATGAGATGAGATATTACAAAGTTTGTTGCTCGATGCCTTGAGTGCCAGAGGGTCAAGTCTGAGTATCAGCATCCAGCAGGTCTTTTATACCCTCACAAGATACTTGAGTCAAAATGGGACACCATTTCCATGGATTTCATTGTTGGTCTTCCTATGTCTTCTCATCACCATGATGCCATCATGGTGATAGTTGACAAGTTGACCAAAGTGGCACATTTCTCACCTGTATGCACAATGTACAATGCACCAGCATTGGCAAGAGTATTCTTAGATGGAATTGTGAGATTACATGGGGTACCTCACTACATTATTTCTGATAGGGATTTAGTGTTCACTTTAGCCTTTTGGAGGGATTTATAGTAGGCGTCGAGCACACAACTCAACTTTAGCTCCGCATATCACCCAAAGACAAATGGTCAGACAGAGCAGGTGAATAAGGTGTTGGAGGATATGCTCCATATGTATGTTATGGACCACCAGTCTAGATGGGAGGAATATCTATATCTGGTTGAGTTTGCCTACAATAATGGGCATCACAGCTCGTTGGATGTGCCTCCTTTTCAGGATTTGTACGACAGACCTTGCAGGACACCATTGAGTTGGGACAGGATAGAGGATAGAGTTGCCCTTGGTCTAGAGTTGGTTCAGGATATGGAGTAGTAGGTCACATTGATTAGGCAGAGACTTCAAGAGGCACATTATAGACAGAAGAAGTATGCCAATGCTAAGAGACTAGATCAGAGCTTCTCAGTTGGTGACAAAGTATTCTTGAGAGTGTGGCCACACAAGAGTCCAATCTGTTATGGAAAGGGCTCTAAACTCGCACCACAATTTGTGGGACCTTTTGAGATCTTAGAGTAGATAGGAGCTATAGCCTACTGTCTAGCATTGCCACCTAGCCTATTGCGCATCCATGATGTTTTCATGTATTTGTATTATGGCAATATATGTTTGATTTATCTCATGTATTGGACTGGAGTGCTCTACAGGTAGAGGTGGACGAGTAGTTGGCTTTGGGGTCAATTCGCATATTGGCTCGTCAAATGTTAGGCCATCAAGGTCAAGAGCTAGACCAGGTTAGGGTCTAGTGGGATCGGTATGATGAGGTCATGACAACATGGGAGGGTGCAACTAGTTTGAGGGCACTCTATCCTCACCTTTTTAACGACTTCTAGGAGGAATTTTAGTCTTAGGGGGGAGGATGTGAGGTTGATTTATTTCACTTCCCTATTTTGATCATTTAACATTATAGTTTGAGACATTTTCAGACATTTAGAGACTGTTGATTTCCATTATGTAGATTTAGACTATATCTCCTAATTTGGAGTAGTTTTGATTAGTTATGTGGTGATTTGATTAGATTCCATTTTGATGCTCTTATGATGCTAAACATGTGAGATACATTTGATGATTATTATTGATGATGATTATGAGCACATTTTATGGATTTGTTATTGATTATGATTCTGAGATATTAGATAGAAAATGCAATTGTGAATCCTAATTATGATGTGAGTTGTAATGTTGTGTATGAATTATGCGATGACATGATTTTAATTTCTATTGCTTCAGCTATGATATATCTATGTTAGACTAACCCTTTGATTAAGTGTGTAAGTGATTTTCTATGCCATGAAAAATTGGAGGCAGATCTCACACTTATGTAATTCCTTGTTAAGTCGATCCATTCCCAAGAGGGATCAGGATCATGTTTGATTGAGTGATGATTTCATAAATGCTTAATTTTAATTAATTGGCCTAGTTAACCCTTTTATTTGATTTAAATTATGTGTTGTAAAATTTATGTTTTAATTCACACCATTTGGTGTTCTTTTATTTATTGGTTATTTAATGTGATTTTACACCTCCCTAAGTGTTGATTAGAGTCCCAAACTTACCCTAGGGTCTAAGGTCCATTTGGACTTACTAAACCCTAGGGTAACTCCCATCTAGTCACTCTAAACTTGGGTTTAGTAAATGTGATGAAATTTCAAAATGGCAAAGGGTGGGAGATGAGTCATGCGTTGGGAAAGGCCCATCTCCCTTCCTAAGGCTTGGGGATTCCTCCACTAAGAAGACTTGGGGGGTCTTCAAGACCCCCAAGTGTGTGGGATCTCCCTCCAAGACTCTCACACACGTGTGAGAGTATCTTGGAGGATAAGAGGATGACATGTGTCATCCCTTATCCTCATGGAGCCATGAGGAGAGTTACCACCTCTCCACTTGGGCTCTCACATATGTGTGAGAGCACAAGTGGATAAGGTGAGGGTTTGAATGGATTAGAGGGTGACACTTGCCACCCTCACACTCCATCTCCCTTGCAAGTGGCATGGGATCAGGAAGGAGAAGGTGACAAGTGTCACCTTCTCATTCTTCAGGGCCTAACTTGAAGCCCTATTTTATTCCTCTTGGAGAGGAGTTATGGGTTCTTGCTTTTTGAAAATTTTCTATCTTTGGAGGTTTTTGGGAAGGAGTTGGAGGAGACTTGGAGGATTTGGAGACATGGAGAATGTTGGTAGGTGGTGACTGATCAGGAAAGTACTATACACTATCCATGCATCCTCGCCGGGGTTCAGGGGTACAGCCCCCGAGAAATTATTTTTAGAGCCGACATAAAAAAACTTATTTTTGTGACCGACATAAAAAACCCTATTTTTATAATCGACAAAAAGGCTTGATAAAAAGCGGCTAACGGTTAGGGTTTTGATAAATTGTATTGTGGCATTTGCAGCGGTATTGAGTTACAGGGATTGCTGATTGTAATCAGTTTGATTTACTAGATAATAATATTGGACTTTCTGTTTGGTGGATGTAGCCCGAGTTTGGGTGAACCACGTTAAAACTTGTCTCTCGCTATTATTATTTCTATGTATTTCCATTCCTCTGTTTAATCTTTATTTCCATTTAATTGATATCTTCTGTCGGCTAACCCTAACAAGTGGTATCAGAGTGGGTTGTGTTTGATTAGTGTCTGCAGGAAGGTCTCACGGTTGAGTGGGAGAAATGGCAGATGAGGGAAAATTGAAGGTCGATAAATTCAATAGGCAGAACTATCAGTTATGGAAGATGCAGATGGAGGATTACCTCTATCAAAAGGATTTATGGATGCCATTGGAAGTAGTAGCCAAGAAACTAACGACAATGTCTGATGAGGATTGGAATCTTCTTGACAGAAAGGCACTGGGAACCATTCAGTTGTGCTTGGCACCATTGGTGGCATTCAATATAACGGAAGCGAAGACAACAGATGGTCTGATGAAATCTTTGGCTAAATTGTATGAAAAACCCTCAGCCTCAAATAAGGTATTTCTCATGAAGCATTTGTTTAATTTGAAAATGGTTGAAGGTGGATCTGTGACAGGTCATTTAAATGAATTTAATACGATTTTCAGTCAATTGACTTCTGTAAATGTAAAATTTGATGAAGAAGTTAGAGCTCTCTTGATATTATGCTCATTGCTTGAAAGCTGGGATAGTTTGCTAATGGCGGTTAGTAACTCTATTTCTGGTTCAAATACCTTGAAATTTGATGATGTTGTTGGTGTTATTCTGAGTGAGGAAATTTGTAAGAAAAGCTCAGGTGGATCCACATTAGGTAGTGTTTTGAATGCAAAAAGTAGGGGCAGATCAAAGGAGAGAGGAAAAGGTTCTGGAGGTCATGGGAAGTCACAAGGAAAATCAAAAGACAAAAGATCCCAAACTAGAGGACAGAAGGATTGCTGGTACTATGGGACACCAGGTCATCTAAAAAAAGATTGTTGATCTCAGAAAGATAACGAACGAGACAAACAAGAAGGCAATAAGGAAGCAGATGTGGTAAGTAATAAATCTGAAGATGATGTTTTGATTCTTTCCCTAGATAATGCTGATGATTCATGGGTTTTAGATTTAGGGGCCTCATTTCATGCTACACCCCATAGAAGTTATTTTCTTGATTATGTCCAAGGGGATTTTGGGCTGGTTTATTTGGGAGATAATGATTGAACCCTGTCAGATTGTTGGAAAGAGAAGAATCAAGATTAAGTTGCAGAATGGGAATCATTGGCTACTACAAGAGGTAAGGCATGTTCCAAGGCTTAGTAGGTAATTTCAGTAGGGCAGCTAACTGAAAAAGGTTGTACTGTTACATTTACTGATAAAAATTGGAAGGTTTCAAAAGGTGCCTTAGTAGTAGCAAAAGGTGTGAAATTAGGCACCTTATATCTTTGTATAGGTCATATTGTTCCTTCTACTTAAGTTGTTACAGAGAAAAAACAAATAGGTTCAGGAACAGTTGCTATAGGTTTGCAGGAAGAGACTGGAAAAGTTGCTATAGGTTCTGAAACAACACTATGGCATAACGGACTTGGGCATATGAGTGAAAAATGTATGAAGGTACTTCATTCTATGAAATTTTTACCAGGTCTAAAATGTATTAATATGGATTTTTGTGAAAGTTGTTTGTATGGAAAACAAGAGAGAGTCAGTTTTCTCAAGGATGGGAAGCAAAAGAAAAATGAAAAGTTGGAGCTTGTGCATACAGATGTATGGGGACTGGCTCAGGTATCTTCTCTCAGTGGCTCTCGGTATTATGTTACATTCATAGATGATGCAACTAGGAAGGTTTGGATTTATTTCCTTAGACAAAAATTTGATGTATTTGAAACATTTAAAAAATGGAGAAGCTTGGTTGAGAATGAGACAGGTAAAAGATTAAAATGTCTCAGATCTGATAATGGCGGTGAGTATTGCAGCAAAGAATTTGAAGATTATTGTTCCTTTAATGGAATTCATAGGTAGAAAATGGTTCCAAGGACTCCACAGGAAAATGGAGTGTGCAAGGACCATGAGATTGCATGCTGGGCTACCTTTAAACATGTGGGTAGAGGCTGTCAACACTGCTATATATTTAATTGATAGAGGTCCTTCAGTTCCTTTGGGCTATGGTATTCCAGAGGAAGCATGGACAGGTAAGAAGGTGAGTTATTCTTTTCTCAAAACCTTCGGATGTGATGCATTTGCACATGTAGATTCTGAAAATAGAACCAAGTTGGATGCAAAATCAAAAAAGTGTACCTTTGTTGGATATGGCATTGATGAATTTGGTTATCGGCTTTGGGATTTTGAAAATTAGAAAATTGTGAGAAGCAGGGATGTTATATTCAATGAGAAGGTGTTGTACAAAGATTAGTTGCAGCAACATGAAAAGAAGGAAAAATATTATGTGGTATTGGATGATACCACAAACTCTAGTGAATATTAGACGGTCAACAAGGCTAAGTAGACCTCCTGAATGGTTTTCTCCCTCTTTGTATTCTATTTTGTTAATAGATGCTGGTGAACCAGAAGAGTATGATGAAGCTATGCAGGTGGATACACAAGTTCAGTGGGAGCTTGCTATGAAAGAAGAAATGGACTCCTTGCTGAAAAATTAGACTTGGGAAATTTTATGTAAGTTGCCTGTAGGTAAAAAGGCTTTACCAAACAAATGGGTTTACTAGCTAAAAGAGGAAGATGGAGGTAAGAAAATATTTAAGGCCAGGTTAGTTGTAAAAGGATTTGCACAGAAAAAAGGCATTGATTTTGATGAGATATTTTCTCTAGTTGTTAAGTTGACTTCTATTCGTACTGTTTTAAGTATTGTGGCTGCTGAAGATTTGCATTTGGAATAGCTAGATGTAAAAACTACCATTCTCCATGGTGATTTGGAGGAGAAGATATCTATGGAACAGCCCCAAGGATTTGAGGTCAAAGATAAGGAGAAACAGGTGTGCAGATTGAAGAAGAATTTGTATGCCCTGAAACAAGCACCTCAGCAATGGTATTTAAAATTTGATAGTTTTATGGCTAAGCAAGGCTACAGCCGATGTAATTCTAACCATTGTGTTTATTTTAAGAGGTTGGATAATGATAGCTACATTATTTTATGTTTATATGTTGATGACATGCTTGTAGGTAGGTCTAACATGGATCACATCAGAGAGTTAAAACATTAGTTAGCACGGTCATTTGATATGAAGGATTTGGGGGCAGCAAAACAAATCCTTGGTATGAAAATTTGCAGAGATAGGAAGAACAGAAAATTGACTCTATCTCAGGCTACTTATGTTGAAAAGATGTTGCAGAGATTCCATATGGAGAATGCAAAAGTTGTCAGCACACCTTTGCCTAGTCATTTGAAATTGACTAAGGAGATGTGTCCAAAGACACAAGAGGAAGAAGAAAAAATGTCCAAGATACCATATGCTTTAGCTATAGGAAGTTTAATGAGTGCCATGGTATGCATGAGATTGGATATTGCACATGTTGTAGGAGTCGTAAGTAGGTATATGAGTCATCCTGGATTGGAACATTCGAATGCAGTAAAATGGATTCTCAGATATTTGAGAGGTACATCCAATAAACATTTATGTTTTGGGGGCTCTAATACTGATTTAACAGGATATGTAGACTCAGATTTGGCAGGGGATATTGATACCAGGTGGAGTACTACATGTTATATCTTTACTGTAGGTGGGACAGCACTGAGTTGGATCTCATGGTTGCAAAATGTGGTTGCTTTATCCACCACAGAGGCAGAGTATGTTTCTGCAACAGAGGAGAGCAAGGAGATGATATGGCTGCAATCTTTCATGGAAGAATTGGGCAAACAACAGGCTAACAATTATTTATTTATAGACAGCCAGAGTGCCATACATCTTGCAAAGAATTCTACTTTACATTCAAAGACCAAACACATATAGTTGAGGTATCACTTTATTCAGTCAGTGTTGGATAATAGATAGTTAAGGCTGGACAAGATACATACAGATGAAAATCTAGTGGATATGTTTACAAAGGTAGTGACAAGGGAGAAGTTGAGCTCATCTTCAGCTTTCGTTGGTCTTCTAGATTGAAAATAATAAAAATAGAATAGTAGAGTCCAGGGTACTTATTTCCAAAGGGAGATGCACATGCAGCGGTGTCATCCAAGATCAGTCTCCAAGTGGGAGATTGTTGGTAGGTGGCAACTGATCAGGAAAGTACTATACACTAGCTATGTATCCTCACCGGGGTTCGGGGGCGTAGCCCCTGAGAAATTTTTTTAGAGCCGACATAAGAAATCCTATTTTTGTGACCGACATAAGAAAACCCTATTTTTGTAATCGACAAAAAGGCTTGATAAAAAGAGGCTAACGGTTAGGGTTTTGATATATTGTATGGTAGCATTTGCAGCGGTATTGAGTTGTAGGGATTGATGGTTGTAATCAGTTTGACTTACTAGATAATAATATTGGACTTTCTATTTGGTGGATGTAGCCCGAGTTTGGGTGAACCATGTTAAAACTTGTCTCTCACTGTTATTATTTATGTATATTTCCATTCCTCTGTTTAATCTTTATTTGCATTTAATTGTTATCTTCTGCCGGCTAACCCTAATAGAGAAAGCTTGTGGGCTCTTCTTCAAAGTGTATCCATTGTTGGGCTCTTAAGGTAAGCCCTATGGTATTAGCCATTTCCTTATGCTTGTTCATTTTTGTTTATGTGTTTGAAAGTTTTGTTTGGGTGTTATTTTCTTTTGTGTGGGTTTTGGGTGTTGGTAAGAGCCTCTCCACTTGGACAAAATTCTCAACTTGTAATGGGTGGGGGAGAGTGAACCTCCTCGAGGTTACCTCCTAGTATTGATCTATTTATAGCCTTGAGGGCATTCTATGGTGTTTGGGAGTATTTTGGTTGGCATGAGTGCCATGGTAATTTTGAGTTTTCATGGAGACATTATTTTGGCTTGAGGTCTTATGGTATTGAGATTATTGTGTTTTGGGTGACCTCTTGAGTTGAGGGGTCCACTCTCCTACCCCTCCAAACTCATTTCAATGAGTTTAGTTTTGTGCATATCCTTGGGTGAAATTTGTGTTGTTTGTGAATTCCCTGTTGTGGTGTGAAAAGAATCCCGTGTGAGATCTACCTCCCCAACTTGGGGGTGACCCACTAGTAGGTATATGGGAGGAGGGTGATTTGCATGGGTTGGTTCCCCCTCTTGTGTTTGTGTTATTGTAGGTCATTTTAGATTCTTGGAGATTTCGAGAAAAGTATATTTTAGCTTTATTTGCTGTATGTGGTTGGTTGTTTGAGAGCCATGGCCTTGGAGGCCTTAATGTATTTGTTGTCAAATTGTATTCTCATGTTGAAATGAAGAAATGTAAACTATTCCTATGAATGCAATTAAATCTGCCATTATAATGCATTTATTATTGTTGTGATTTAAAATATTTCTTCCTACCCTATGTACTTTTTAATTTCTGTTTAAAATAATTGATGTGTAAAAAGGTTAGAGAAGAAAGAAAATAGAGTGTAATGTATTCTATGGACCTTATAAAAATGTTCCTACTCAATGCTTGTTATTTGTTTTCTTTTGATAGAAAAAGAATATAACTGTCATTTTCTTCTTGTTGTTTGAAAGAAAGAAATTATATGACTAGTTATTTAAATTTTGTTTCAAAAAAAAGGGAAGAAATAGGATTGTCAGCTTACTTGTTGTTGAAAAGATAGTTATAGAGGGAAAATTTGTTTCAAAATAAAAATATGTTATTTTGCCTTATTTATTTTTGTAAAAAAAAAAGTAGTATTTCTATCTTACTTGTTCTTCAAGAGAAAAGTATATACCACTGGTTTATTATAAGTTACAACTCTGATTATTTCATTCTTTTAAATGATTGTGTGTATATATATATAATATATATATACATGTATATATATATTAAATATATATATATTTTATTACATATCTATTTTAAACTTACTATATAAAAATAGTGTATATATATACACATATACATGTGTATACTTTTATATAATAAATAAATTGTGTTTAAATATAATAATGATCAAACTGGATACTATGTATACTTCATATGATACATAGTTTACATTTAAAAGAGTATCGAATAAAAACATGTTGAGTGAGGGTTTAAGTTTTGTTTATTTAAAACAAAAAGAAGAAGTTGCAGTGTGGCCACCATCCACCCTTTTTCTCTTAGATCATAGGTCTGGGGAGGGTTCTGAGCCCCCACCCACACCCAAGGGTGTGGGTGGGGGCTCGCCCCCCTCCCCACAGCATTTTCCCATTCAAAAGCTTAAACTTGCAGAGTGAAGTCCCCATGGCGATAGCGCTGTGGGGAGTATTCGCCTCCCTTGCCAAAATAAAACTAGAAACATTTGCCATTCGGCCCCTTGGTAATATGTCTGTTCGTCATTTGAAATCTGCAGAGAAAAATATTTATTTATAGGTATTATATATATATATATGTATACAGTGCATGTTGTATCTCTTTTCAAAAATGTAACCTCTGATCTGTATTTACATATAAATGTATTATTTAGCTATATATATACATAAATATATACATGTATAACAAAAAAAAATAATAACCATAAATTGAAACCCTAGGAATATATATAGTAAATATATACCTTTGAGAGGTATTCTCATGGCTGCCAAGCCATTGGAGAGAAGAGAGCCAACCTGCAAACATAGAGAAACAAAATGGAGGCAAAATGATGAGAGGAGAGGAAAAGAAGAATGAGAGGAGAATAGATAGGTTTAGGGCATAACCAAAAAGATAATAATAAAATATTGTTTAGATTTTAGGGTTGAGTTGAGAGGGAAATGGGATATAGGTAATTTAAATTTATTTCTTTTCTTTTGCACATGAGTTTATTTCCCTCTCCATTTTCCTTGAATTTTAACTTTGGAATTTTTTTTCTCCTCTTCTTGTGGGGATTTAATTTATTTGTTCTTTTGAAAAGTTGGGGTAGGGTATTTGTATTTTAGTGGGATTTTATATCCCTTTTTGGATGATTAAATTATAGACTTTGTATTAGTAATTTTTCCATAGTGGGATTTAATATGATTTAATTGGAGACCCCTTTACTATTTTAAATGGTTGATTAGTTTTGTAGGGTTGGGTATATTGTTTTAATTCCCTTTGGGGAGATTTTTTTTACCTTGAAGTTCAATTTATTTTAATTGTTGGGATTACTTTATTAGTGGGCCTTATTTCAAGGATTTATGATTTAATAATTTTATTTATTTGACTTTAGTTTCATTTAATCAAGGGGAAATTTCTATAATGTTACTTAAGGGAAATTTATTTTAATCTTTTAATTAAATTTTTCTCATAATTATGTTAGAAAGAGACCCTTTTAAAAAAATTAATTCAAACGTTAAAAACATTCATCTCACACATTGTACTTCAAACGGGAAATGTGGGCATGACACATTGTAGTTCATCTCTTTCTTATTTTACCAAACATTCCATATAAAGGCTTAGGGATTAATCCATATACTTTATTGATACTATTTTTTGGCATTCCTCCCTCATCCCTTGGTGTCCACAATGTGTTTACTTCTTAACCTAATTCACTTATCTTTAGAGCATCATAACCTACATGAAAGATGGGAATACATTTACCCCTAGTTATTACATTAAGTGAAATATATTTATCCTATTAGAGTGTATAAAAAATTTAATTATAATAATTTCATTCAATAAAGTGGTATTTTTTTTAGATTTAAGCTAAATACATAAAAACACTAGAGTTGAGAAGGGAAAATTGCAAGATTAGAAATTACCTACTTTGCAATCTCCATCTTACATTTTTGCACTCATTTTGGTGTCCACTTCCCTAGTTGTCTTTTAGGACTATTTCACTATTTTTTGTTTTTTCCTTCATCACATAATGATAATGTAAGTAGTGCCATCCTTAAAAACACCTTATTTATCAACCCTAAAAAATTTAGCTCTTAACTCCTCAATTACACCCTTGTGTACCCAATGCTAGTGTGCTTATTCAAATTTTAAAAGGTGAATTTACTATCTCAATTGTGCCCTAAGCCTTATTACATTTTAAATGGTATCTTACCTTAAAACCTAGTATAAACCTATTTAATCCCTCTTTTCATATCCATTCCATCACATACTATCACACTGACAATTAATGGAACATAGGGTTGGGTTGATACCAATCTAATGGTGAACATCTATAGCCACACCCAGAAACCCACACGCAACTATTCACAAGAAATGGTCTGGTTTCCCTTTGTTGTAGGTCAACCTACAACAACTAACATAGCCTACGTAATACAACCTACTCCCTAAAATTACCATCACCTATAGCAATACACTCTATAATAGCTACTCAATAAGCCTACTCTTTAGTTGTAGAACAATTTACAACTTAGCTCTACTTCACAAGCAACAAACACAAAGGATTAGAATTATAATTTACCTCTGGTACACACACATTTGACACATGACACATTGAACAAAAAAAAAAAAAAAATCTTTTCATTTACATGACAACTTGACCTTCCCCTATTTTCACTCTCCATCTCTACTCTCTAGTTTCCTCACACTCACTCATAGACTCTTGCTTTCCTTCTTTCTTTCCTTGGTGTGTGGTTTGGCTCATCAACACTATCTATTAGCCTCACATGTAGTCTCAACACCTCCCTTCCATCACTTATTTTATTCTTCCATTCCAAACTAGGCTCTCATAGC
The DNA here is from genome assembly GCA_027924645.1 of Cunninghamia lanceolata. Classification (NCBI taxonomy): domain Eukaryota; kingdom Viridiplantae; phylum Streptophyta; class Pinopsida; order Cupressales; family Cupressaceae; genus Cunninghamia; species Cunninghamia lanceolata. The sequence continues at coordinate 12,005,761 of BSBN01000584.1, read as the reverse complement.
CTCCATACTTCTCTTGTACATTCTCTTACATGTGGCTACACAATCTCTATGTTTGCCTCACCAACACATGCCTCTTTTACTACTGATCTACTTGTTCTCTCCTTTGTCAAGAAACCACTTCCTTCTATCTTGGCTTCCAAAACCTACATACACCTTGTTGTGCATTCCTTTGGCTAGCTGATGGTTCTCTTCCCACATGGTCTCCCTTCTTTGTTTTTTCTAGTGCCATCTTGTTCAACTCCTACTAGCTCTTGGGTATTTTATCTACCCTTTCCCTTTCCTAATTTATAACACATGTATAGCCTACTAATTTTTGATTTGGTCTATGCTCTTCCTATTTGTTCCTTTACTACATCCCTCTTTTACTTTGGTATTCTTTCTAGTCATCCTTCTACTTGGGAAATGAATCCCAAATATTTTTACAGCCTTCTAGAATTTTCCATTCTTGGTGCCTTCACATAAATCCTACTTAAACCTCCAAGTATTTAAAATACTAACCTACCTTCCTTGAGCACCAATACACCTATAATTAATGTTATTCCTACCAATACACATACAATTAATGTTGTTTGCACCTCCTTTTAAACTCAAAAATCCCCTTGTATGCCACTCAAATCATTCTCCATATGCTAGGCATTCATAATGTTATTAGGGGTAGTTAAATGACTTAGTCCAACTTAATAATGCCAATATCTAGATGCACATCATCCTTCCAGCCATAAATGCAACCCCCTTTCCAAAATCTATGGCCTTACTATTATCCGTTTCATTAAGCATACCATTATAGGAATTAAATGTTGATCCAAACATCTAACATAGGCTCTCACATGTAGCAAAAATTGATCCAAAACATTTTTCCACCAATGATGCTTCTACAACATCCTCTTTGTACCATACCAAAAATTCTCTATACACCCATTATTTCTATATTCTTGCAACTTCTCAATATCTTTTACAACTCATTTTACACCTCAACAAACAAATAATATACCATGTTGACCTTCTATGTACTCATGAAACTAATAACAACTTATTGTAGTGTCATTGGACCTCTTCTACAGTTGAACTCTCATCCATGGTAGCGACCACTAACTCAACTACTTCCTTTCACCCCTACAACCTCTTCTCATTGCTAGTATCACTCTCTAGCTCCATCAACAACCTTTGTGCACCTCTCCAATGCTATACTAACCTCTTTTTTCACCCTTGTGAACTCCCAACTCAATGTTCAAACATTCTCTACAATATTCCTTTGCTATAAGTGAAATTGTAGCTTGTTTTTATGCTATTTCTTTGAAATAAATGTAAAAATAAAAAAATAGTAGACTTTAACAGGGTTGCCTTAAATAATAAAAAAAAAGTATATATTAAATTGGTATTAAAAGTTGTGATGATTTATGAGATCATTCTCTTATTTATAGGTATAATGTAGGGATACACCCCTTCATCATAATTAATAGGTCTTAAGGAAGTAACAAAAACTAATAAATGAAAATGTTAAGGTTAAGCATGCCATAAGTACTTAACCTTATTATAGAAAGATAGAATGTTAGAGACTTAAAACATGTCTACACCCTTATATAAAACATCGCCCTCAATGCTTAGCAACTTTGGATGCTTCTGTATAAATTGTTCATCTTCCCATGTTGCGTCTTCAATTGGTAAATTCTTCCACTTGATTAGGAATTTTGAGGTCCAATTCTATTTTGCAACTATTTACACATTTCTCAATTATTACCTTGGGTTCCAAATAAACTTCCCTTCATCTAACTTAGGTAATTTTTATTGGATTGGAATATTGTTACCTATTACTTTCTTCAAACAAGAGACATGGAAGATAGGATGAATTTTGGAAAATGGTGGAAGTTCCAACTTAAATATGCTAGACTTCCTATTTGATGGAGGACCTTATAAGGACCACAAAAATTGGGTGAAATATTGATGTCCTAATGTTTCTTAAGTGGCATTTATTATAAGGTTGTAACTGAAGAAATACCCAATCTCCCTCCTTAAAATATCTCACTTCAGTGTTGATCTACTTTTTGTTTCATTCTATTTTGATTCATAACTATATTATCTGTAAGGATTTGTAACATTTATTGTTGGTTTTGAATATGATCCTCTATTGCACGAGCTTTGGAATGAGATTGCCAATAAGAAGTAGTAAATGGTGGGGGATATCCATTAAGAGCCTCAAATGGAGTCATCTTTGTTGATGTATGAAATGATGTGTTGTATCACCACTCTACTAGTGATATCCATTTGGATCATTGCACATCTATTTGTTAGAGGAAAAACAACATAAATATCCTTCCACACATTTATTCACAATTTCTATTTTTCCATTTGATTGTGGATGATAAGATGAAATATGTACTAGTTTTGTACCACATGCTGCAAATAAGTTTTTCCAAAATATGCTAGTGAAGATAGTGTCATGATCACTCACGATAATTTTTGGAATGCCATGAAGTTCTTGTACATTTTCCATGAATAAATTTTCCATAATACTAGCATGAAATGGATGAGAGTTCACAAAAATGTGCATATTTAGTGAGTCTATCCACAACAACTAAAATTACATCAATATTATTTGACTTTGGTAACCTTATAATGAAGTCCATTGATATTTCCTCCCAACGTTATGTTGGAATGCCTAATGGTTGTAAGAGGCCTAGAGTCTTTATTGTTTCTCTTTGATTTCATTGGCGTATTGAACATTTAGCCTCAAATTTTTTACATCCACCTTAAGAACTTACCAAAAGAAATATTTATTCATATGATGATATGTCTTTAAAAAGCTTGAATGTCCTCCTATTGGTGAGTCATGGATTTGAGATAATATTCTATCTTTCAACTGAGATTTTTTTCACAAAAAGAGCCTATCTTTGTACCATAAAAAATCTCCTTTCCAAACATACTTATCTAAAAAGGATGGGTCATGTTGAAGTTTTTGAATAACGTTGCCACTATTCTTATGCAACTTCTAACCATTCATGTTGTAATAAAGAAATGACAAAAAAATTTTCTTCCTCCACTTCTTGTTCAGAAAGGGCATTAACTATAATATTCTCCTTACCTTTTTTGTAAATAATTTCAAAGTCATACCCTGTCATCTTGGTAACCTATTTTTTTCTCTTATGAAGATAATCATTTCTCCGAAAAAAAATTAGACTCTCATGATCTTTCTTGACTTTGAAATGCCTTCCCATTAAATATTGATGCTAGTGTTTAACTACGTGAATGATAGCTAACATTTCTTTTTCATATGTGGGCCTCACCAAGTTCTTTCCTTTGAGTTGTTGACTCTCAAATGCTAAGGAACACCCTTCATGCATAAATAATGCCCCAATACTATGTCCAAAAGGATCGTGCATACTACCACAAATGTCTTAGAGAAGTATGTTGTAGTTAGGACATGAGTCCAGAACTAAGAGCTTTTCTTAGTTGTTGAAATGCTTGTGTGGGTAGCTCTAACCATGAAAAAGAATCCTTCTTCAATAATGTTGTTAAGGGTACTACTAAATGAGAATAGTTGCAAATAAATCTTCAATAGTATCCTATTAGACCAAAAAATCCTCACAAACCTTTGATATTTTTAGGTTTTGGCCACTCTTTTATTGCTATGTAATCTTCTTAGGGTCCACCTTAACACCTTCATGTGAAACCACATGTCCTAAGTATTCCACTTCTTTCAGCCCAAAGATATATTTCAATTATTTTGCATAGAGTTGATTATCTTCAAATACCTATAATATCTTCTCTACAGGTTGCAAACATTTTTCCCATGTTTTACTATAGATGAGGATATCATCAAAGAATACCAACACAAGTTTTTGAAGAAATGGGTAGAACATTGAATTCATTATGCTTTGAAAAGTTGATGGGGAATTAGTGAGACCAAATGGCACAACTAGGAATTCATAATGATCCTCATGTGTTCTAAAGGAATTCTTATGGATATCCTCATCCTTTATTGAAAATTGATGATAACCTAAATGTATATCTAACTTAGTAAAGAAAAGAGAAGGTTCTCACAAATAATCATAACTTATAATTACGCTGAGAGGCGTTCTACACTCACAACAAGGGCTAAAAGATTCAGATTCCCAAGTAAATAAAATTCATAAAATGTGTAAATAAATAAATTCATGGAAGCCAAATGGATAGAAAAATAGAAAAACTTGGGTAGTTATGGAGTGAAATCTTTATCAGGTTAAACAAAAAAAAAAATTGTGGAAGCCAAATGGATAGAAAAATAGAAAAACCTGGGTAGTTATGGAGTGAAATCTTTATTACATTTGAAGAATATGAAAAGTTTGGCAGCATAGTCTCTCTAAATTAACTCATGTGAGTATATCAAATATTATAACTGTAAGTAATTTATAAATGCCAACAAATTGGAAGATATCTCTTGGCGTACTATAGATATATTTTTTAAATATAAATATACTAGTATTGAATTCATATATACTTTTTTAATTATTGGAGGTCACTCCATTGAATGGTCTAATATTTTTCTTATTTTTGCATTTATTTTTAAAAAATATCATAAGTGGTATTAGAGCTATGATTTGGGCCAAGATTTTTGTTTTCACCATAACTTACAAACCATTATGACTTTGGACTTGAATTTTTCTAGGTTTCAAGGTATACAATAAAGAAAGTTTTAGGTAAAGTTTCATCTTTCTTTGATAATATTTGCACAAGTTATTTTAATTTTATGGTTTTCTATTAATTGGATCTAGATTCTGCAAAGTTTTAGAACTTTTAAATATTTTTAGATTTTTGGAAAGAATATGAAAAATTAGGTTGGGTCAGGTCTTTATAATTTATTATTGGAGACAAAATACTTTCTATAATATAGTGGTCAAAGGTAGGTCAAAATATTTTATTATTCTACTCTACATACCACAATTTTTGAATTTTCTAGTTTTTTTAACATTTTTGGAAAGATATTGAAAAATTAGGTAGGGTTATGACATTTATATTAGGATTCAACTATGTTTTCTTTCAATTCAAACTCATTGACCCATATTTTATGAATAGTGGTTCACATGAAATCATCTCTCATAAGAATGAATGATCCACCTAGTACTCATTACATCTAAGTGATGCTCACAGGGGTGAAGCATCAACACTTCCTAGGAGATCACCCATCCTAGTATTATTCTGACTCAAGTGCACTTAACTATGGAGTTTCCCCAAGATCAATCCTACTTAGCTTGCTACCCCATTTAGAAAAACTTTAGCAAGTGTTGTGTATTATGAATCATTCATTATAGAGCCCCTTTAGCTCATCGATTGATAAGTAGGAGGTATTTTTCATAGTGTGTCAAATTATGATATAATTGTGTATTTTTTGAGTCAAATTCATTGACCTATATTTAATGAGTAGTAGTTTACATGAACCCATCTCTCATGAGATGAATGGCTAACTTAGCACTCATTGCATCTAGGTGAATCTCATAGGGGTGAAACATTGGGACTTCCTAGGAGGTCACCAATGCCAATAGTAATTTGACTAAAGCATGCTTAACCATGGCATTTTCCCCAATATCAAACCCACTTAGCTTTCTACCCATTCTCAAAACATTCAAAAAGTGTTGTGTCTTATGAACCATTCATTATAGAAACCCTTTAGTTCATCAATTGATAAGTAGGAGGTATTTTCTATATTGTGTCAAAGTATGATATTTATATCATGATTCAACTACATATTTTCTATAGTGTGTCCGTGTGAACCAATTATTCACAATGGGATACTATTAGCTCTTTATGGAAATAGACACTTAAATCGTAACATTTCCACCCAAATCCATGTTAGTGTGAAGCATCAGGACTTCCCCAGAGGTCACCCATCCCAGTATTACTCTGACTCAAGAGCACTTAACCATGGAGTTCCCCCAAGTTTAAGCCCACTTTTCTCTCTACCCATTAGCAAAACCTTTAGAAAGTGGTGTGCCTTATGAACCATTAATTACAGAGGCCCTTTAGCTCATTGATTGATAACTAGGAGGTATTTTCTGTAGTGTGTCAAATTATGACATTTGTATAAAGATTGAACTTCTTATTTTTAGGTTCAAACTCATTGACCCATTTCATGAGTACTAGTTCACATGAGCCCATGTATCATGAGAATGAATGGTCCAATTATCACACATTACATCTAGGTGATGTTCATAGTAGTGAAGCATGAAATATGTGTCAATGAGTTTGACTAAAAAATACATAGTTGAATCTTGACACACTACAAAAAATACCTCTTACTTATCAATTGATGAGATAAAGGGGCTCTATAATGAATGGTTCATAAGGCACAACACTTGATTAACATTTTACAAATAGGGTAGCAAGATAAGTGGGCTTGATCTTGGGGAAAACTCCATGGTTAAGTGGCTTGAATCAAAGTAGTACTGGGATGGGTGACCTCCCAAGATGTTATGATGCTTCACCCCTATTCATAGCATCACCTAGATGCAATGATTTCTAAGTGGTCCATTCATTCTCATGAGATATGGGCTCATGTGAGCCAGTACTCATGAAATATGGGTCAATGAGTTTGATTCAAAAAATGTGTAGTTGATTCTTGATATAGATATCAAAATTTGACACACTATAGAAAATACCTCATACTTATTGATTGATGAAATAAAGGGGTTCTATACTAAATTTTTCATAAGGCTAAAGTTTTTTCAAAAGGGTAGAAATATAAGTGGTTTTGATATTGGAGGAAAATCCATGGTTAATCATGCTTGAGTCAAAGTAGTACTAGGATTGGTGAGCTCTCGAGAAGTCTTGATGTTTCACCCCTTTGAGCTTCACCTAGATGCAATGAGTGATAAGCGGTCCATTCATTCTCATGAGAGATGGATTCATGTGAACCACTACGAGCATTAAATATAGGTTAATGAGTTTGACTCAAAAAATATGCATTGAAATCCTTATATAGATATCATAATTTGACACACTATAGAAAATACCTCCTACTTATCAATTAATGAGCTAAAGGGGATCTATAATGAATGGTTCATAATGTACAAAAATTTCATAACATTTTTAAAATTGGGTAGCAAGCTAAGTGGGCTTGATCTTGGGGGACTCTCCATGGTTAAGTGTGCTTGAGTCAGAGTTGTACTAGGATGGGTGACCTCCTGGGAATTCTCGATGCTTCACCCCTGTGAGCTTCACCTAGATGTAATGAGTGCTAAGTGTGCCATTTATTCTCATGAGATATGGGTTCGTGTGAACCACTACTCATGAAATATGGGTCAATTAGTTTGACTTAATACCTAGTTGAATCTAGATATAAATATCATAATTTGACACACTACAAAACATACCTCCTAGTTATCATGAGGTAGGGTTATTTCTTTATAAATTATGATTAGAAAAAAATAATTCCATAATTTAGTGGTAAAAGTTTTTTTATGGTTACAATTTCGTTTGTTGGAACCTTGCATAATTAGAAAAGAATATGCAACAAGCATTGCATATTGAGAAATGATAATTCACCACTATAAGTTCCACACAAGGTCAAACCATAGGATATAAACATAGAATATTAGTGACCTAACACTTGCACTCACATTCCTAAGTAATTGTCATAGTTTTTGCCAATGAATTTTACCATTCCTCTAGGTTTCTGTAAGTTCCCAACTTCTCATCATGGGCAACTCCCAATTGTTGTGAGTAACCTCTCCATTCGTTGTATCTTCTATTATTGTTGCAAGTGAGTAAAAAATTGCTCCTCTCTTTGTTGTAAGTCCTCTTACTAGTTTCTAGAAGTGAATTTTGTACTATGGTGACACTCTCACTAGTGGATACATGTAAAAAAAATTTAGTGGATGCAAGTGGGAAACTCACCAAAATTGACTAGTTGAAGCCCGTGGTCATTTCAAATACTCAAAAATTGAGATCCTCCTACATCAATAATTTAGAAAACTTAGTACTCTCTTCACACCAGTTATTAAAAAGGACCACCAAAGAATAGGGAAACAAGAGAGGAATATAAAATCTAAAGATTATAAATCCCATAATTAGCAACAAACCAACATATTGCATAGTTTCTTACTATATTTGAACTTTGCTCACAAATTGTTGAATTAACCCACTTATCTTGGGTTTGATTGTAGAGAACATGTCCCTCACATAAGAAACTCCCCAAATGTGTTTATAAAAATCACTAGTTCATCATTACATATATAAGAAGGCAAGGTAAACTAGTTTTCTTGATCACAAAACTTATCAGGCCAATTTCACATGGTACAGGTTGACTTTGGGCATTGAGATCGATTTTGAGTTACATAATTGACCCATATCAATTCTCTACTATAATTTCACCCTAAATTAAAGAAAATTTTAGCTTACTTTATATCAGAGTATTATCATTCTAGATCTAATACAAGTGTTGTGCAATCTAGCTTAAGTGTTCTAATAAAAGACTAGCCAATCTAGCATCCCACATAAACATTTCACACTCATATTCACAATGGAAGCTAATATACAAATTAATTTTAAAATTTCATTAATTTAGTGGTTGGTTGTAGTACCAATCAACTTTAAAGTACACAATATTTTATGCTATGAGGAACTATAAAAGTTCTTCTCACCTAAGATCTCTTCCCTCATAATGAGACTTCATGTATCCCTTCTCTCATTACAATCCCATCTTCATGTTTAGGGGTCTTTACTCCTCTAACTCTACTCAATAGAGTTATGCTCCTCCTTTTATAGAGGTTCCCTCTCTACTCTCCTTTGTAAATATATCCATCAAGAGTTCATTCCCTTTTTATTATAAAATAAAAATATAGAAAATACTAGCTAAGAGAACTCTTCAACTCCTACCACCAATAGTAGGAAATGAACAATTATGCAGTCTTGAAGAGTAACAACCGGCTCCATCAAGAACTTTGAGCAAAAAAAGGAAGGATATCCATGAGTCCTAGTAATGAAATACCCAAGTAAAAATGAATGAATAATTAGAAAGATAGAATGTTTCCACACTTCCTAGTAAATAATAAATCAACCGCCACCAAGAAAGAAGGATGTAAAAAACATGAACTCCAATATCAATTCCCACATGTTAATAAGTTAGTAAGAAATCAGGGAGATTAAATGTGGTATATTAACTATATTTCCTTAACAATAATATTTGTAAGTTATATAATCCTTTCTACCACCAAGTTTAGAAAAGGTAGAAATATCCCTTTAATAATATAGTTGATAGCTGGAGTTTCATAAGAGTTTAAACATATCAAATAATATATAATTATTTATTACATAAAGCAATAATAATACTTTATCTAATCAACATCAAATTATATAATTCAATAATAATATATGTTGTAGTTATGAGACACAAGCATGATCACCATACATAGATTCTACAACATCATGTATAGCTCCTATCATAGCCTACCGAGTCAAAGCATTTTAAGACTCAAAAATTCATCTTAGGGTATGAATACAACTATTACAACTATACATATATAGAGGTTAACACATATAGTTGTAACTCTTACGCATAGCACATGATATAAATATACAACTCTTATAGAATTTACTGAAGCAGACTCAAAGAATTATGTATTAAAACTCACACAAGGTCCTCTTGTCGCTGAAAACAAGCATGTTCTATACCAAAAAATATAACCCTATCAAAGTTGAAATCACATAGTTCTATTTAGCTAAAAATACATAGTCCTATTGTAGTTGAAAACACATAGGTCCTATAGTAGAAAGTACATAATCCTTGTAGTAGAAATATATAGGTCCTATAATAGAAAATACATAGTCCTTGTAATACAAATTACATAGGCCCTTTTTATAGCAACTTATAAACACATGAAATTGACCTATAGTAGCTAAATTTGGATTCAAAGTAACTCACTAATAATTTCTTAGCACTAATACTAATGACTAAAACAAACACAAGCTTGAAACCTTTTATATTACTTTCCCAAGGAAGCAAGTTTATAAGACATCTACAAAACAACAAACACACTAAAATTGAAAACAAAAACTTGCAATTTTTTTTTGGTGATGCAAGATTACTTGTGGATCTTGATGCTTTTGCATTAGAGAGCATAACATTGGATCATATAGTGATAGTTGACAATACAATGTCATCAAACTGCATATAGAGCTAAGTAACATACATCTATCTTTGTCATTTGAAAAGTGTGCTTGCAAATTTGGTTTTTATTCTCATAGATCATAGAATTCTACAGTAGATATGATTTTTGATTATTTACCCTAAGAACATTTTAAAAGGTTTCTTTATTTTCCTTTTTAGATGGAAAAGTTGTACTAAAGCTTTAAATTTGCAATATCCCTCTAGATACTACAAGTTAATTTTATATAAATCCTCTAAGTCAAAGGAGAATAAAATAATATACACCAATCATAAAGTTGTATGTGTGTAGATTATGTTGGTATGTGGTGACTAATCATGTTGCATGGTTGTAGGTACATGCAACAAGGTAAATTTCATTGACTTTGACAGCCGCAGTTTCCCCCAAAATATTTAACGAGGGAGTGCAGGGGGTAGAGCCCCTTTTGCGGGGTCTGGGGGGACCATCCCCCTAGTGGGCTCCCAAGGGTGGACCCACAGTGGGGGTCTGGGGTAACACTAATGAAGAACTTAATGTAGATTATGAAGATCAAACTCCCTAATCCTAAAAATATTACTAAATAGAAATAGATTAATAAGTTATTCTAATCTACTTACTATTCCATTCTTTTTATTTTAGAATTAAAACTAAAGCATATTAAATTATTAGGATTATATTTTGGATTTCTAGAATAAAATTACTATAAGATAATGTTGGTCTTGAATATGGAAGGTAAATACATAAACTAAGAAAAGGGTGAAGCAAGTGTGTCTTATTTTGGTCGCTGATGTAGATGTTGATGGATGGAGAAAGTTAGGAAGAAACATGACACTATTAAAATAAGGTTTTGTTCTCTACATTCTAGCTTTATGTCACCAAGGAATAGACTATGGGTGGTTTTGTACTAGTAGGCATGGCGTTGTCCTTATTATCATGTTGGTGTATTGTATGGTCATGTTGATGTCATGTATGATCACTCATGTGCTCCATATAGTCATAGTGGCATCTTCTACAACTTCTACCAAAAACTAAAACCTTTGCAAACTTCCTCTACACTACACTTAAAATATCTATTTTTGGGGAAAATGGTTCTTGTGGCACATTTAGAGATTTGCCTCAATCAAATACATATGATGATTTAATATTGATATTAAAAATTATTGGAATTTGTGTTAAAATCCCTAGACTCAAGAGGGGGTATGTGCATGGGAATGGGGGACCGAAAGGGAGTCAAAAGTGGCCACCTTTATTTATTTATTTATTTCTGAAATCAATAAAAATTGATCTTGGATGAAAAATTGAAGATAGCCACACTCAAAATTGAAATATGTGATAAGAACAATATTTGTAGTGCTCGGAATCTAGTTTCTAAACTATTATTTTTTCTAAAAATGGTGGAGATTAAGAGGTTCAAATAGGGGAAGCACACAAAATGCTCCTATTTTTGTCAGAAAATATAACATAGCATCTGGTGTGCTCCCCCTAAAATGTTGACTTTCTATAAATATTTAACAAATTGATTTGGTGGAAAGTTAGCTAACATCTTGTAGTTTAAGCCTAATTTTCTATTATTTTTTAATGAATATATGATTTTTTATGAATTTCAAAGTGGACACATCTTGAAAAAGGAAAATTTGAGCATGCTCCCCCCTAATTTTTTGAAAACTAATCAAAAATTAATTTTTTTCAATATGTATAGAATAGAGTCTAGAATCTAAAAATGTAATTTTTTAATTTCGATGAATGTGTGAAAAATGGCACCAAAAATACTACACAAGTTTTCTACAAAAAAATAACACAATAGCAAAAGAAATTGAAGATGTAAACCTTAATGCTATTTGATTTTAAAAATTAAATGGTTAGCAAACTAATAAAAAAAGTGAAGTCATCTTGGCATTTTTTCATATTAACACTGAAAAACATTGTAAACTTGATGGAGAACATTCTCGAGATTTAGTTGATTTTCAATGTTTTATTGAAAACACATCTTTGGCATCTAAAAGGTAGGTCCAACCCTTAGGATTGGAATTTCCCAAAGAAGTGAAAAATGCGCTCACATTATAATGTGCTTGCATTTAAAATTAGTTAAAATGCCTTGGATGATAAGTGGGACTTGTATGAGAAGACACATGTAATACCTCTATCTTCTTTCACTCTAGAGTAGCCTCATGTCTAGGAAGAGACAACCATTATATCTTTGGGTGATGGTGAGGAGAAAGATTCAAGGCCTCCATACTTTCAAATAGAAGAGGTGCTGTTGGAACAAGTAGCATCATGTGCACTTTGTTAGATGAATATATAGAGTTAGAGAGAGGGAGAGATAGAGAGAGAGAGAGGAGAGTGAGAGAGAGAGAGAGAGTTGAATAATCCTTTATAGAAAGTTATAACTTTAAAGATCTATACTAATTCTTTTCCAACATGTCAATTTAATGTTTCAAGGAGGAACTCCTGTTTAATCATCATATTTGAAACAATAATCTTATGCACATTCTAAAATCTCATAAAAAATGACAAATGACATATTGAATGAAACTATAGGATGCATTATCTTGCCTTTAGAGGTTGGTTCAAAATGGTGCAAATTTTATGTCACATTAATTCTTCTTCAAAGATATGTGATATTTTATTTGGTAGACCTTGGATACAACAATGTAAATAAATGCACGCCTTCTATGTTAGATCAATGTATCGAGTGGTATAAGGAAGAACAAATAAGAGAAGAACTAACAATTTATAAGACCAAGTGAGCCTATAGTGATAAAGTCCAAAGTTACTTATGCACATTCCTATTTTAAAGAAACTGACAAAGCAAGGCCTAAAGAACCTCAAATTTCAAAACCTATAGTTAATATGCATAAATGGTTTGATATTTTTATGCATTTAGAAGATCCTTATGAAAAAAATTACTCATGTGTCAAGGAAAACAAAAAGAATAGATGTATTGTAAATGATAATGAATTTAAACATATTTGAACTTCTATAGGAACTTATTCTACTTGGGTCCCAAAGAAAGATTTACAATGCACAATTATACATATGGAACCACCTCCAAAGAAGTAGGAATAATGGGTAAATAAAGATAAATCAATAGTTCCACCACTGTCTATCACATTTTTTAAAGTTTCTACCATACATAGTGATGAGAACTTAATTCTACATGATTGAGAGAGAGGGAATTAGATAGACATCTAGAGAGATGGGGAGAGAAATTGAGGGGGAGATAGAGATAGAGAGAGGGAGAGATAGAGAGATAGAGATACGGAGAGGGAGAGGGAGAGAGAGGGGGTTTGAGATAGAGAAAAGGATAGATAGAGAGAGATAGATATAAAGGGAGATAGAGATAGAGAGGGGAGAGATAAGGAGATAGAGAGTGAGGGAGAGATAGAGAGGGAAATATATAGAGATGGAGAGAGAGGTAGAGATACATCTGTCCCTCTCCCTTGAGTCCCTCTAGATCTGTATATCTAACTCTCCCTCTCTATCTCTCCACATCTCTCTCTATCTATATCTCTCAATCTCCACTTCCTCCCTTTCTCTTCCCTTCCCTCTCTATCTCTCTATATGTCCCTCTCTCTATATATATTTTTATCTCTATCTCTCCCTCTCTATCTCCATCTCCTTCTCTATCTCTCCCTCTCTCTATATTTATCTATGCCTCCCTCTATCTCTCCTTCTCTCTCCTTCTATCCATCCCTCTCAATCTCTCTGTCTCCCTCTCCCTCTCTCCATCTCTATTGTTGTTATATGGAGCCTAATCAGAATTAGAGGTTAAAATTTCCCCACTTTTATCAGGGCAGTTTCCCACCAAATTCCTACGGGGTCAAGGGGCAGTGCCCCTTTGCGGGGGTTTGGGGTCAACACCCCCAAGACGGGGTCAAGGGGTAGTGTGGGTGTTATTTTTCTATTGGCTGACATAAAAAAAAACCCTATTTTGTAACTAACAAAAGTCATGATAAAAATGGCTAAGGGTTAGGGTTTCCATTGATATTGTATTGTAGCATTTTGTAGAGGTATTGAGTTGCACGGATTGCTAGTTGTAATCAGTTTGATTTACTGGATAATAATATTGGACTCTCTGTTGGTGGATGTAGCCCAAGTTTGGGTGAACCACGTTAAAACTTGTCTCTCGCTATTATTATTTCTATGTATTTTCATTCCTCTGTTTAATCTGTATTTGCATTTAATTGATATCTTCTGTCGACTAACCCTAACATTTATCTCTCCATCACTCTCCCCCTCTATCTCTCTATTTATCCCTCTCTCTATCTCTATCTTCCTTTTCCCTCTCCCCCCCTCTATCTCTTTTCCTATTTATCTCTCCATCTCTCTATCTATTTATTTTTCTTCCATTATTGACTATAGTACCTATGTATGTCTAACATCCTTAAATTCCCCAATATCTTGTTGCTTGACCATATTAATACCTTTATAATCTTACTTATTGGTTTCTCAATTGTCTTTTGTCATAAAAAATATATGTAGATTTGAAATAAAGGAGAGAGGAAATTTCCTCCTAGAGGGTGCAAATGCAATGTACACTTCACCAATACCCATGGAGAGAAAATTCAAGAAGTGCACCAAGCTAGAGTAGGCTAAGAAAATACTTAAAGCATTTAAAGTTAAAATAAAGGCATTAGAAGACTATGTCACCACAATTGTAGAGTAAGCCATTGAAGCTATAGATACATAGGTAGAAGCAGCTAAAAAATAACTTCTAGAGGTTAAAACAAAATTGACTAAAGCAAGAATAGAGTTGGTAGTAAGGACAATCTATATGGTAATTAAGACAACCACCAAGAATGCATTATCAAAGAAAGTGGAAGACTTGGAGGTATAATTGAGGCATGAAAAGGATAAAACTTGCGCCAAGGATATTAAAATAGGATCACTAAAGAAAAAGGCCTATAGCCAAGATTATGAGCTAGTCAAGATAAATAATCAAGTGGACACCTAGGCCTAGACACACAAGGGCCTAAGAGAAAAAGAGGCTAACCTAAAGAATATACTAGAAGACTCAAAGGAAAAGGTAAAGTGGTTAAAGGCCTAGATTAAAGAACTCAATTAGTTAGTGGTTTCTCTTTACCACATCGAGGTCTATACTGCAAGGCCAAAATGGAGGCCACATCGTCTAGGCTTTGTGAATGAGAATAGCCAAATTTCTAGAACTATTGAATAAGAAGAGTCAAGAAGAAACTATATTTAATATGTTGTTATCTCCTTCTATCAAAGAGGTTCAATTAGTTTTCAAGACATTGATAGAGTTAGAGGCCCTTGTACAAACATTTATGGCTCAATCACAGGAGGTATCCTATGAATGAATCATTGAACTATAGTGCCACTTTAGACTATTATAGAAGATCAATTTGCCCTTGGACAAAGAGTTGGATAAGCTTCTGGATTTTCTAAAAATATGTAAGTGGTAGAGAGAGAGGGACTAGAGATAGAAAGATAGAGTATAGGTAGAAAGATACGACCTCTTTCTCTCTCTCTCTCATCCTCTCTAGATATCTCTATCTACTCTCCCTTTATTTCTCTAGATCTCTTTATCTTCCCTATCTATGTCTCTATCCCTCCCTCTTTATATCTACCTCTCTATCTTTCCCTCCATCCCTCTCCATATATCTCCCTCTCCCTCTCTCCCCCTTATATATCTCTATCTATCTCTCCCTCTCTCCCCCCTCTATCTCTCTATCCATCCTCTCTCTCTATATCTCAATCCCCCCCCTCTCTCTCTCTCTTTCCCCCTCTCCATCTCTCCCTCTCTATCCCTATCTCTCTCTCCCTCTCTCCCCCTCTCTATCTCCCCTCTCCCCCTCTCTATCTCTCTATCCCCCTCTCTATCTCTATCTCTCCATCTCCCTCTCTATATCTCTCTATCTCTCCCTCTCTATCTCCCCACCTCTCTCTCTATCTCTCCCTATCTCTATCTATATCTCTCAATCTCCCCTTTCACCCTTTCTCTTCCCTACCCTCTATATCTCTCTATATGTCCCTCTCTCTATATCTTTTTATCTCAATCTCTTCTTTATCTCCATCTCCTTCTATATCTCTCCCTCTCTCTCTATATTTATCTCTCCCTCCCTTTATCTCTCCTTCTCTCTCCCTTTATCCACCCCCCCTCTCTCTCTCTACGTCTTTGTTTCCCTCTCCCTCTATCCATCTCTATCTCTCCCTCACTCTCCCCTCTATCTCTCTATTTCTCCCTCCCTCTATCTCTATTTTTCCTTGTTCCTATCTATCTCTTTATCTATTTATCTCTCCATTGAGATATATTTGTTTCTTTTTTATTCTAGTATTGACTATAGTATTGGTGTATGTCTAACATCCTTAAATTCCCCACTATCTTTTTACTTGACCATATTAATACCTTAAAACTCTTTAAATTGGTTACTCAATTGTCTTTTATCATAAAATTATATGTAGATTTGAAATAAATGAGTAGATTTCCTCTAGGAGGAAACAAATACAATGTACACTTCACCAATACCCATGGAGAGAAAATTCAAGAAGTGCACCAGGCTAGACTAGGCTAAGAAAATACTTAAATCATTTAAAGTGAAAATAAATGCATTAGAAGGTTAGGTCACCAAAGTTGTAGAGAAATCTATTGAAGCTAAAGATACATAGATAGAAGTAACTAAAAAACAACTCCTAGAGGTTAAAACAAAATTGACTAAAGCAAGAGTAGAGTTGGCAGTTAGGGAAAAGAAAGATGATAAGTAAGACAACTGCCAATAATGCATTATCAAAGAAACTGGAAGAGTTGGAGGTATAATTGAGCCATGAAAAGGCTAAAACTAATGCCAAGGCTATTGAAATAGGATCACTAAAGCAAAAGGCATGTAGCCAAGATTATGAGCTAGCCAAGCCAAATAATCAAGTGGACACCTAGGCCTAGAGACTCAAGGGCCTAAGAGAAAAATAAGTTGACCTAAAGAATGTACTAGAATAATCAAAGGAGAAGGTTGAGAAGTTAAAGGCCCAAATTAATGAGCTCAAATAGTTAGTGGCTTCCCTTTACCACACCAAGGTCTTGGGAAGATCATACTGCAAGGCCAAAATGGAGGCCACATGAGTTAATCCTTGTGATGATTACACTGACATGTTATAATAGAGGCCACATCATCTTTACTCTATCCTTATAGTTTATGGACATGGTGTAGGCTCTAAGTGATATTGTAAAGAAAGAGATTGATCGGGTGGAGAAAGAGATTGACATGGTTTTTATTTCTATAAATAAATAATGTGAGTGCATTATAACATGCTTGTGTTATGGATTGGTAGTGATTGAGCCCAGACCAAGACATAACGTGAGTACATTATAATATGCTCACGTTATATGTTGTTTGGACCAAAAATTGGTTTTGGCCACTTTTGG
The DNA here is from genome assembly GCA_027924645.1 of Cunninghamia lanceolata. Taxonomy (NCBI): domain Eukaryota; kingdom Viridiplantae; phylum Streptophyta; class Pinopsida; order Cupressales; family Cupressaceae; genus Cunninghamia; species Cunninghamia lanceolata. Next base: position 11,988,268 of record BSBN01000584.1, on the reverse strand, counting down.
TTCACCATCTTTTTGTCCATACCAAAGGGTGTGTAATATTACAACAATGGTTGTCTAGCAATGGAGAATCTATTATATGTGATTTTTCTCAAAAATTCTCCATGTTCAAGTGCATGTTGTGAGTTCTCTCTTCTTCTTCCTATATTCATTTTCTAGATAACATTTGCTCACCCTTAACCTACAACATGTTGCAAGGTGTGACCCTTGGTCTCCTTGTTCAGCACTGCGCTGTGGTGGTTTGCGACAAGGGCTTAACTGCCTCCCGTGCTTGTTAAGTCAAGTGGTTGTATCAGGCAATAACAGGTCGATCTTTTGGTGCAACGGCAACTAACAGTTGGTATCAGAGCCGAGGTCATGGGTTCAAACCCCGCACTTGCACTGGGGGGATTGTTGAAAGGTGTGGCCCTTGGTCTCCTTGTTAAGCACTGCGTTGTGGTGGTTTGCGACAAGGGATTAACCACCTCCCGTGCTTATTAAGTCAAGTGGTTGTATTAGGCATTAATAGGTCTATCTTTTGGTGCAACGGCAACTAACATAATGTGTATGGAAAGATGCATAGACAACTTGTGGCTAACATAACCTTTAACTAAGTTATATGATTGAATTTATTTAGTTTAATAGAAATAATCAGGTCCATTTGGATGGTCTCCATGGCATAAGTATGGCATATTTAAGAGGCAATGGTTAGCTTGTTATCATCATAGTGTAAATTATATTCTTATTGAAGACTTCTAGAGGTTGACCCCTCAAAGTGGATTACTTTTGGAGGTTTCCCATTGAAGTGGCTTATTATTATCAAGTTTTCATCTTATTTCCAAACTTATATTGTTCTCTCATGTAATTAATTTCATTACTAGTGGTATTAGAGCATGGTCTTAGCACTTGAAAGACAAGAAGCAAGGAAAATTTCTTCAGTTTTAGAGGTCATAATATCAAGTGCATATCTCTCACAATTTATTGATTTCTATTCTAAAATTTGGAGGGTTGTCCATGGACACATTGAAGCAACTTGTTGATAATGAAGTCTGCATCTGAATATTGCAGCCTTGTACAAACATGTACTAACTTGGGAAGTTTTACAAACATGGGACATGATTTGCAAAATGACCTCCAAGATTTTAGAAGTCACTCTTTATAGGATCTTGAATGAATTCGCTTCAAATTTTGTTAGAAAAGAGAAGAAAATAACTGAAAGTAAATCTTATCTAATAAGTGAAATGCCAAATTAAACCCTCTTATCCACACATGATTAAATTGCATAGGATTTACAATCATGAAACAAAATAAATACCAATGCAATAATGAAAGACAAAAATTTGCATAGTCATTAGCTTGTAAGAGATTAATTAGTTTTAGCTTTCCAAATAGAGGTTGCATATACAAGATAGAATGTAAAGATACATTAACTAACAAAAATGAATAGAGCACAGTAAAGAAAACATTTTTTTCATCTATCAAATATATTAACAAAACTTATAAAAGGCCAAAGATATAGTTACAAAACTATTCTTGAGCTCAATGATTACAAAATATTTTCTATAAAGGCCTAATTGCAAAAGCATCATTCCCTAATAAAAGATGATCTCCCCCCTTTGAATGAACAAATTACATCCTTATATTGAAGAAAAAATAGAAGAAGAGGTTTTTAAAAGGAAGAAAAACTAGATAGAAAAATGAACCCTCTTCGGCATTGCCAAAAATATTTCCATGATTTGCTACATGGCCTCCACATCTCCTTATTTTCTATTTTTCCTTCCCCATTATGAGCTTTTATTTTGCCTTCCTACATAACATCATTTTGTAACTTTTATTTTTATATTTTATTTATAATATAAAGCTTTTGCTTCATTTATTTATTTGTGAGCTAGCTTTAAAATAAAGCCTTACCTTTTATTAGTTTGGCCAGTACTATTGCAATGAGTTCAGACTTATCTAGTTATCAATCTATTGATTGCAAACCAATCAAAAGACAGGATTATTTTTCTTGTTGGGCAAATTTGATTTAAATTTGTGCTTTTCCTATGTTAACATGATAAATTTTTAACAAAAAAATATTGAAAAATGATTTATCTGTATTGTCATTGGCTGAAAAAAAATGACCTCTTCTCTGCGGATTGTCAGAGAGTGGGACAAAAATCTATAAATGCTGAGAGAATTTTGGTTTAAGGGGAGGATGTAGCAAGTAAACAAATTATGAACACAAATTTTGTCTCCCACTAATTAAGTCATGCCTAAATGGATGGCGATAATTATGAGATGGAAGAATCATAAATTTTTATGAATTTATTTTTTTGCTTCATTAGCTAAACGTAAAAATTACTTTTTGTCAAAGGGACAAAGTTATAATATTAATAATACTATTAAAAATATAGGGTTCTACACATTTTATTTTATGAAATTAGATTATTTTTGGGATTTCAATTTTATTTACTCAAGAGTTAAAAATCTAGTATTTCAATTTTATTTACTAAAAAGTTAAAAATCTATAGTACCATGAAAAATATTTCACCATGTTATTACATTTTTTATTTTATTCTTCAAACATACAATATTTTAATGCATAGTATTAATATTATTACATTTTAATATTTTAATGCAGGATTTGTAAAGTTTAGTTTTATAGTTAAGGAAGTATTTGTGTTATTTAATAGGGTTTGTAAAGTTTAGTTTTATAGCTAAGTAAATATTTTAGTGCTATTTTATTTTTACCAAATTAAATTATTTTTGAGATTTCAATTTTATTCACCCAACAAGTTCACATAAATTTTTCCTTATATAGTTCTGGAAATATAATGGTTCCAAATTTCAAATGATAAACAATTCTTTATCTTTAGAAAAAATTATTACTAAACCACAATATTAGATTAATCAAAATAATTAAAATCATGTTCTCTAAAAGTACTTACTATTATTACTTAAACAAAACATTAAGTGACTAAGATAAAATACTGTAGTGATCTAAATAGGAATATGTTATTGTTATTTTATTGTGTAATTATTCTTCAAACTTACAATATTTTAATGCATTTTAAATTGTAATAATATTCAATATTATTACATTTTAATATGTTAGGTAGACATTTCAAATTTATTTAGTCAAAAGTTAAAAATCTACATTATCACGAAAAATATTTCACCATGCTATTATATTTTTTATTTTATTCTTCAAACTTACAATATTTTAATGCATTTTAAATTATAAAAGTATTAGGGTAAGTGCAAAAAGTTGGGGGGCCAAAAAGTGGACAAAAAATTTTCAAAAAAAATTAAGACATAACGCGAGTGCATTATGTTTATATATATATATAAGAGCATTTCTGCTCATTTGATTTATTTTTTTCTCTACACCTATATATATATATATATATATATATATATATATATATATATATATATATATATATATATATATATGTATGTATGTATATATATATATATATAAGAGCATTTCTGCCAATTCGACACCAAAATTTTCCTGATTCATCGTCAAAATGCCGCCACGACATCGAGCAGGTCAAATGAGTGAGTTTTATTTATTTTTTTGTCTAAATTTGTTTATAAATAGGTAGGTTTGAGTTGATTTTTGAAGTAAGTTTCCTTAATTGTCAGGAAATGTTAATGCACTTCCTCCTCCTCCTCCTCAAAATCCACAAAATCTTGAACATGAAATACCTACTGAAGAACAACCTGAATAACAAAATCCTCCATCCATTCCTTGACATGCCCCTAGAACACATGAAAATCTAATGGGGTAAATTGAAAACAATACAAAAATAATTAAAGACATAATTGCAAGGTTGAAAGATCCTTCAACTTCAACCTTGCATAGGTCCATGCTTGCTCAATCTCTTGAATCTATGTTATCAAATGTAGATTTAATTAGCAAGCAAATATTTAGTTGGTCAGATAAGAGGAGAGAGTTTAGAGAGTATTATGCAGACAAGACATCATATGAAGATGTGAAAAATTTACAAATTACAAAATTGGACTTGTGTTCCATTTTCATAAACCCACAAACAAATCAACCTCCACCCATTACATGCAAGAGGTTCCCTATCCATTGGTGCAACAACCAAGCGATAAGGGACAATTTTGGGTAGAGGTGGTGGATGGTTTTTGATCATCCTCCATGCAACAATAATGAGGTCCCACAATACTTTTTGAGGAAAGTCTACTGTGAGTTTGTCCTCAATAAAGTAACAAACTATTTTGATATGTAGGACTTCCAGGGTAGAGGTGGGGGGTCAGTACAAGATATACCAAGGGCATGTGTTGACCCATAGTAGCTAGTGAGATGAGTAATTAGTAGACCAGCCCATGAACATGTGTCTATCCCTTCCATTGTGAAGGAGAGTGTTGAGGTCAATACACTTCAGTCCATTAGTGCCTTGACCCAGAGCATCATAGAGCATGCCAGTCCTGCAGCACAACGTGGGTTGGGAGATAGTGCGAGGAGTAGGCCCCCACCCCATACTTGTCAGACTTGTGGGTCAGCCTGTGGTTATGACCCCATGGATAGTTAGGATGCAGGTATGCAGGCTACATCTACAGCTGAGCAGATGGTGATGACAGATACCCTCATGAGTGAGACTTTCAACCTTGATACTCAGGTAAGTATTAGCAAGTTCACTTAATTTAATTTATTAAATTTTAATTTTGAAATGCAAGATTAATTAATTTAGTTTGATGATTTTGATGAAATTTCAGGGTCATAGCATTGATACAGTTCTCAGCAGTACTCCACTTGCATTTTACACTACGACATCTACTGTCAGTGTATGTAACTAGTAAACAATTATAAATATTACATGTGAATAGCATTGTTATATGAATGGTATTCTATTATCTAGTTTAGACGTTGAATAGGTTAATCTTGGAGATTTCACGGCAACACCTGTCAGTGGTGGTGTAGTTCAAAGCTTCATTGAGGTAATAAAATAAATAGTTTAACTAATGAATTGTACTTATTAGATTTTTTATTTTATATTCATATAGTTGATTACATTGCATTGCACATCTTTCAAACTCAAAGTATTATTAAACATTGCATAACTAATAGCTAGATGTTGATAGATGAAAAAATTTCAATTATGATATACTTAAATTTGAAAAAATGGCTCAAAGAAATGTGCTCTCATGGAATGCCATGAGAAGCAGATGCATAGACAAGGACATCACCATGAGACCACTTTTCTTTGAGTCATCTTTTCAAATAGCTCATTGCCTTGTCTATGCTACCACATTTTCCATACATGCCTACGAAAGCTTGTTGATCCCCTCCACACTATTCTTTGATAAATTCTCTCTAATAATCTCATCCAATTACCACCAATTAGACCCCAGGACATGACACTAGAGAGGGGCATCAGCCTATGACATCTTATATAGCATATGATTGAGTCAAACATCATCTAGGTTTTAGGTATTAATTATGGGGGAAATAAGTCACCCCTAACCAAAATCTTCAAATCTACACTAACCCTTTCCTCTACAAACTTATGTCAATCCTATTGGCTCAATTTCTTCCATCCCTACATCTATAAGAAAGAGCTATAGTATATCACCAAGAGAGCAAAATCTTCACTGTGATTGTGTGTATTATGTGTCTAGTTGTATCATAGTGATGCATTGTTGATAAAGAATATCATAGTGTGTTTTATTGTGTGTACTTCCATGTTTAGGTGTACGTGTATGTATGTTAGGAACTATGACTTGCATCACTATTCTAGTTTCATAATTGAATAATGTTGTTTTATTTTCAGATGATTCAAGCTGTGGAGACACCTCCCAAATTTCATAGGGTAATGGAGCATGGTGTGTCCACTACGATTCATAGCTCCATGCCATTGATGGAGGTATGAGGAAGACTAGTAATTTCAATTTACATTCATTGTTATAGTTGTTTATTTTTGAAAAATCAAATGATTATTGATTTGAAATTTAATTTCTCTCTGGATGGTTTTTATAGGACATGACATCACCACAGCCTAATCCTGCTACTAAGGCAAATGATGAGACATATTATATGGTAGCGGTAAGTGATTATTTTGTTAAATGTTTTATTTTTTATAACATGTACTTTCTATATATTAATGTCTATACTTTTTATTGTAACAACTACAGATCCACAAAGAACTAAATAGGAGAAGCAGCCCTTGGGTTTGTAGTAGACCACCCACATATGCGTCTCCATCCCCTAGAAGATCAAAGCATGCCTATGATCTATTCTCTTCACCAGCTAGAGGGGAATGACTTTTTATTGTGTTCCTTTGTTGTATGCCTATATGGCATTTGTGGACATATATTTTGTATTGCATATAGGAGACATTGTATGCCTATATGGCTATGTTGTATATATGTTATACTTATATCGACATATATTGATGTATGCCTATATGGATATTTGGTTAATACAAATCTTTTTTATTGATGGTGTCTATATTTGCATTATAAATCCACATTTGGATGGATATTTATAGATGGTTACTTCAAATATTTAAAGTCCAATTGTATTACATAGGATGTTTGTTGATCCAATAAGCCAGCTATTATTATTCAAGTATCACCTAAACCTCATTCTAGAACTAAAATATAAAAGTTGTATTTAAAATAAATGAATCATCATGTTGAATAGAAAATATTCATATTCTTTATGAGTTGGTCAATTGAAAATATTTCTTAATTTCTTGTTATTATACCATATTGGGATGCAAAGAGTATGTTTGTTGTTTTGAATAAGAGAGTCAAAATCATATGCTTATGAGCACCAGATGACCATTGTGGTTATTAAATGTAATTCCTCTTGCATATAAGGTGAGGTTATGAGAGTACATTGAGTCTTACCTAATTTTAGTATGCAACATAACATTGGGGCTATAGGCTTCCATAAGTCATCAACAATCAAGGTTCAAGGTTATCATTGAAGTCAAAGGGTCAAGGTTGATGCCATGATATTGATAAGGTGATATAGTGATTCAAGGTAGGTGATGGTCATGAGGTGCATGATGTTGTGAATATGGTTTTCATGATAAGGTGTCTCAGTTCATGTTGATGTTGCAAAAGACAAACATGGTTCATATGATACAAGGTTCATGTTCATGGTGGATGTGGTTTTGTTCATGCAAGGTTTTGTTGTGAATATGGTTTTCATGATAAGGTCTATCTTGGAAGGTTGATATGATGCAACGTTCATGTTCATGCTGGATGTGGTTTTGTTCATGCAATAAGAAGTCAAAGAAGACACAAACTTTCATAATCATAATTCAATGTCATCATCAAGGAGAGTTATATTTATCAAGGGGAATCATGAGTTTGATTCGAATGTGAAGTTGTCCATGTCTTAGAACCCTAAGCCTATGATAAGTGTCATACCCTAATGTCTTTCTTTTGGTGTCCCTGATGTCTCTGAAATGTCCTAGATATCTCTTGATGAAAGTTAGAATGTTTAAGTCTTTCTTATTGATAGTTAGGGTTTTCATATGGGTCATTAAACCCTAAAAAGAATCTACTTTTCTTAAGACTCTAAAACCCTCAATTATCTGTGGTGTGTAACGTGCACTTTTGTTTTAATTTAATATTGACTTATAATCACAAGTTACTATCACATAAATCAACCTACTAAAGGGTCTTTAAGTCATTAGTTCACCGGCCCTTCCACCTAACTCAACCAGCCTCTCTGGTAAACTCTCATAAGCCTGAGTGCCATATCATAATCGAAGGTCATATTTAATTGATATGAGGGCAGGTAAAAGGATTGAAAAGTTAGTATTTAAAAGGAATTTGGAATACAAATAGTCATCTCTATGTGGTTGAATTTGATGGGCATGCCTTTATAAAAGGATAAAAGATAGCTTTATGCAAGATATCATGGTATTTGTAGTGTTGAAGATTGAAGACTAGTTAGTGTTTGTAGCTCAGACTATTTTGGCATGTTTGGGTGTGAAATAGGACCATGCCTATCCTAAAAGTACCCATCTAGACACGTTGGAATTGTCGATTTACACCCCTTTGCAACTTTACATTGCCTCCTTCTGACAATTTTTGGGGCAGCAAAAAACCTTTCACCAAGGATAAATGCCTTAGAGATATAAAAAATTGAGAGAGGTTATTGTAGAGGGACCCTATATGATCATGTTACCTTAGATAGAATGTATCTACGTGACACAGTTTCTAAGTAAAAGCTTGTCAAAGATTGCTTCCTTTTTGCACTTTAGATTCTTCAGGCATATTGTTAGTACAATGTAGCTCAGACTGTTTCAACATGTTTGGGTGAAAAATAGGACCATGTCTAGCCTAAATGTACCCATCCAAATACATTGGAATAGTTAGTTTGGTCGCATCAGGAGCAGGATGAAAGTTACACCCCTTTGCAACTTTACACTGCCTCCTTCTGATGATTTTTGGGGCAGCAGAAAACCTTTCACCATGGGCAAATGCCTCAAAGATATAAAAAAATTGAGAGAGGTTATTGTAGAGGGACCCTACATGATTACATTACCTTAGATGGAATGTCTCTAAGTGACACAGTTTTTGAGTAACATTTCGTCAAAGATTTTTGCCTTTTTGCACTTTGGACTCTTGAGGGATATCGTCGATACAATGTAGCTCAGACTATTTTGGCATGTTTGGGTGAAACATAGGACCATCCATAGCCTAAACATAGCCATTCGGATGCATTAGAATAGTCAGTTTGGTCACATCAGGGCGGGATGAAAGTTACACCCCTTTGCAAGTTTACACTACCTCCTTCTGACAATTTTTGGGGTAGCAAAAAACCTTTCACCACGAGAAAATGCCTTAGAGATATAAAAAAATGAGAGATTTTATTGTAGAGGGATTCTACATGATTATGTTTCCTTAGATAGAATGTTTCTAAGTAACACGGTTTCTGAGTAACATCTCGTCAAAGATTGCTACCTTTTTGCACTTTCGACTCTTTAGGGATATTGTTGGTACAATGTAGCTCAGACTGTTTCAGCATGTTTGGGTGAAAAATAGGATCATGCCTAGCCTAAACGTACCCATCCAGATGTGTTGGAACTGTCAGTTTGGTTGCATCAGGAGCAAGACACCAAAAATGCAAAAGTTGCTTTGTGTAACTTGACAACATTGACACTTTTTTGCAACAAGATTCAAAGACTCAAACTGACCCCAAATGACTCAAACTAACTCAAAAACGTATGAAATGGTCTTAGAAGACCTTATTACATACAATTGACTCAATCAAAACAAAATTTTAGTTTTTGACCCCTCTTGGAGGCATGACAACCTGGGTGCCCCTGCACCATTAGTGCAACTGAAGTCGATAAAGTTTTCCTATTAAGAAAAAGAGCTTCCCTTAGCTTCAAGAAATATAAATATTCTATACTGACAAGGCCAACCACATAAAGGTGGAAGCTCATGTGGCCTCACCTAAGACCTAAGACACATGTAATCTAGTAGATGTAGGACACCTAAGACACCTATTGTATAGTATGTACCTAGATTTTATAGACATAGTAGACCTTAGACACCTAGTCTTTACACCTTATCGTAGTCTAGACCTAAGTCAACTAGACACTTAGATTATAGTTCTACCTAAGACACCTATTATGGTAGACCTAGTTGACATATAGTACCTACCTAAGACACCTAGATTAAATTATATTATAGAAGACACCTAGATCATTCTAGATTATACCTTATTCTAGTCTCTAGACAGGTCGTTGATATATAGTATCTACCTAAGACACCTAGATTAGATTAAATACCTTTTTTCTAGTCTCTATCTACCTAGTTGACATATCGTATATACCTAAGACACAATTAGAGATACCTATTATCTAGTTAGAAACTAAGACACCTGTATTTTATACATTACCTAGATTTTATACATTATTCTCAGGATCAACTTCATCCATCACTTAGGTCTAACCCCATGAAGCATAACATGATGATGTAAAATGTGTATATGTGTTAAAATGCAGCAGCAAATAAAAAAAGATAAACCTTACAAATTAATGTGCATACGTACAACTCAATGTAACATGACTTTACAAAATCAATGTGAATACTTACAAATTAATCCAATGAACCATCCGAGTCTGATCTACTCTTTATTGTGTCAAGTATTGCTCCATGGTCAGACTCACGCACATTCCACAAGGTCTTGTTCAAAGGTCTACTCCGATGTTGTATCAAATGAACATTGGATGCCACAACAAGGTTCGAGTAATGAAGAATCTTTTGATGCGTGTCAAAGTCCTAAAATAGCCAAACATTAACACTCTTATGTGGGTACCTTCTAAGCCATGTTCCAGTAACAACCACTGAGCTTGTAGGGTATTTGATGTTTTCTCCATCTGTAACTGGGGCCTCCAATTTTTTTTTGGCCTCAACACAAGGACACAGGTAATAATCCATTCCCTCTTCATTATCTTCATCTGCAATAACTACATATACATGCCCTACACTAATATGTGTAGAAAATTAGATGAAATTAGTCAACATTACAAAAACACTACAAACTAAGATGACATTAGGAATTTCAAAAACTATGCAAATAGATATATTATTTGGTTGAACTAGATCTGATATGTGGTCAAAGTCAACTGATGATTCCATCTATGTTAGTTCCAATGCCGTCGGGGGTTGATACATGTCAAGTGGGCTAGGATAACTTAACTTCCATTCGTCAACCCAATCATTTGAATCGCACTCATCCCAAGCTTGAATTATATAGGAAGAACAAAAGCATGACATCTTTCGCATATGGATACTCCATGAACCTGCAATTGAGATTCTAAAAGAGTAAAACTCACTTGATCCTGTCAGTGTAGAACAGTCCTCATATGGTGCAATGTTAGTATCATCTATCAACTAAAAAAATCTACGAACTAAAGACTTACCTTCATTACCTGGACCCATGGAAGCATTACACCACTTGATGATCGATTTTGCATCTATCAACTTTGCATTGTCTTTATACTTTAACTCTTCTCATGATATGGCTCTTTTGATACATGCTCCTACACCATCATGCTCTCCCTTCCCATGCCTAGCCTCACAAAAGTTCTACATATGCTAAATACCTCTAAAATTATGCCTCCTTCTCAGCCAATAGAAATTCCATGAGTTCTTAAATTGTGACGCACAGTTATCCAACCATATGATATGCTGACTGAACGATATGCCCCTTCTAGCCAAATCATTGTAGAACACCTGAAAGCAACCTTGCACAAACTCCATAGAATGTGTGCGATCATCACTGATATAGAAATGATACTCCCTTATGATCTTTCTGTCATCCTTTGTACTATCATTTGCATGAATGAATGTGATGTGGACAAATATAGAAACTTGTGTGGACTTGTAATATTATGATTACACCTCACGTTGTGGTTGTAGACTATAGTTCTCTGTAAAGTCGATGACTGAAACAATGCTACCAACTGGAAATGTGTCCTTGCATAACTTGAATGGCAAGTCCAACCATCGAGCTCTATGGGCATGTCTTGCATACTCATACACTATGTTGTCACAAAATATAGGTATAAACTGATACACTAGAATCTTTTCAATAACCAATTCACACCTCTTTACTTCTTTACCATCTTTTGTATTGTATGCCACTATTTTATACCTGCCGAACTCTACTAGTTCGTTTCCAACCACATGTGTTCTTTCCATATGTTCACATATTGGCATACGTTGCAAGACACTGCAACGATGACATGTGCCATCCAAGCATAATTTCTTGTATAATATTTGACCTTCCTCTCTTTCACATAAAATTCTTGATATAAAGTCTCTTGAAGATGTTGGTGGGGCACATATGCCACAACCCTGCAAAACATTGTTAGTATGCAAATCTAAACATATAGACTGATAAAAATCAATATGGTTAGAAAATTCAATATGTAATCTACAACAACAAGTAGTGCTTGTGTGATTTATCTTGACATAGAAAGGTTTTATCATTTCAAAATATATTTGACAAATTTTAATTTGAGGATACTTCTATAGAAATTTACCAAAAAACTGTGTTTGAGTCCCATCCAAAACATGCTTTGGATGTGGCTCATGGTTCCGACAATTGATTCTCCTTCTCACCACATCCCTTTGACTCAGAGATACCCTTGTGTAATTCTTCTAAAAGTCTTCAATTAGTGATCTCAATGCTTCAACAATTGGTTTATCTTTTTGTGGTAGTCTCCTCGAGAACACCCATAATTCATTGGCATTAGTGTCCTCAATTCTTTGGCATCTTCCAACACTTCTTGATAGAGTTTTCCTATTAATTCTCAATGCTTGAATCATCTTTCTAATGAGACGAGCTTTCCTCATTTGTCTACTTACTATAGTCAATGTAATCACATGCCATGTTGCATTACTATCTTTTGTGCATGAGGTGTTACCCACACTCTCATACACGTTCATTAGATTCTTGACAATAGATTTTTCACTTGAAGCCTCTGATGTTCTCAACCCAAGAATCTTCATGATGGACCTATACTTTATACTTCACATCATTTCAATGAATAGTTGACATCTTGCAGTATCATTTAACTTTTCAAAGAACAATCTCCAAATCTTATGAGCATATCTTCTACAAGTGCATTTTGGAATCTTACCTTCTATTGGCTACAAAATATTATCATCAATATCAATCAAATACTTTGGCTTTCTATGAAAAATTCTAGGTGGTGTTAAATTAGGTAAATTCATCTCAACATTAGGAATTTCATCAATATTTAAATGAGATGGGCTAGATGGCATACCTTTGATCGAAGATGTAATAGATGACATACCTTGAGGTTGAGGTGGGAATGATGGCGTACCTCCTTCATCACATGTGAGTGATGATGTACTCTCAACTTGAGATGCAGTAGATAGTGTCCCTACATGTTGACTTGCGGTAGAGGACATGTCTCCAACAATGGAATTCAAATCTCTCATAGCATGAAGGTTTTGCAATCGTTCACTTTGTGCCACCTATACCATATCTCTTTGTGATGGTTTCTTGGTGGGGTCATGGTAGGAGGGTTCACAGAATGAACTATCTGAACTGTGTAACAAGAGTAAACACAACAGAATTAACTCAAGAAATGGAACAAATGCAGATTTAGTCATTCAGTATATCAAAGAATTCAAGTACACTCTGGCTAGCAACATGCAGGCTTACAACTAGGGCTCAAAGGCCTAAATAGATACATGTGCAAGATAAAGCTTTGAAGCTCCTTCGCACAAATCTAAACTATCAGATCTTTCTTATGAAAATTGCTAACTTTCATAAGGATCTATTACATCAATATATATCATTTTCAAACCAATAGATACCTTCACGTCAGCCAAGGAAGGTCACAAACTCCAATGAAGAGATGTAATGTGTTCATAGATAGGTTGGACCTAAATGCATAAAACACTTGCTCAAATGAATGGAACAACGTACAGACCTCCGAGAAAGGTTGTCCATGAACCAAGGATCATTGTAGAATGTATCATTAGGATCTGCAAGTCAAGGAATGATCCGCAAGCCTTCTCCTTTAGCTGATTATCAGGAACTGTTAGAATGCTCTACTTTGGGAAAATAGATGATCTTCTGATAGCGATATCTTTATGGTAACTTATCCAAATGTTTTGAATTCTTGATATGATGTAGATGAATGAATGTAGATACTAAGTCTAGATTCATAAGATGTGAAATGCTAAAACCATACCACAAGCTAAACTACTTTTGACTGAATTACCTAAACCAAAACTAGAAAATGAAAGAACTGAAATGCAAACAAACTGATATGTAGATGTTTTTGGTTGATATAAGATTGCTCTTGAACTAGGGATGCTCCTGCATCATTATGGTTCCTATTTAATTGGCATGTCTTCATTTATCATGTCCAATTTCCTTTTCTCATGAAGTTCCCTCATAGCCGTTGCTTTCTTTGCATTCTTAGCTTCTATCTCTTCCTGTGTTGGTTTAATTCTTGATCATTTCCTTAGCATGATAGAGAATTTGTCTGTAGCATGATAAAGAGACCAATATTAGTTCCTAAGAAATGGCTAAAAGTGACTTATTTATGATGAATATAATGCTCAGAATTGTTAAATGTTAAATTCCTAAAATTCAATACAATTAACATTGCAACAGTACAATCTATAATTGTTAAATCACATCTTCTTTTGGTGAAAAGTGATTCTTTCAAGTAGGGTTTTGATGAAAGAGCATTGTTAAAGTGTTGATGATAGTTTAGATCAAAAAGTTGAAATTTGGAATTGAGAAGGTGTTTTGTTGGTACTAGGTCTACTAGGATTTGGGTAGCTTGTGAAGGAATAGATAGCAATTGAAGAGTGTAGATTTGAGTAAGGGTTTAGAATGGTTGTGTCTAAGTTCCAAAGGGGTAAGAAGACCTCTAGTAACCTTGTTAGGTTTTGAAGTATTGAAGACCCTCTTTGTGCCTTTGTATAGGGAGATTGCTTGAGAGGAAAGATTATGAAATTTGAACTAACTGTTGGTATGAGCCCTTTAGATTGAGTTGAACCCTACCTCTGCATCACATACCTAGGATTGTCATAAAAATCATTGGACTAATCTCTGTAATTTAGTGTATTGAATGGTATATAGTTGATCAAGGTAACCACCATCATGTCTAACAAAGGACAATTAGGAAATTTTGAAATATTGTTGTGTCATGTGCATACAAATCATCATGAATAGGTGCATAAGGAATTTCCTAGCCTAAGATATGTGCATACAAATCATCATGTCATGTGCATACTTGTATGATCTTGGCACCTATTCATTTGTATTTTAACTTGTTAATATGACAAGATAATAGTGGGATTGTATTTTTATTATGTTGTAAGGATTTATTCTTGTATAGTTTGACATCATGGCATGTTAAGGTCTATTTATTACACATAATTGTTAAAGAGCCCAAGTGTAGAAAATATACATGGCATCATGTGAGATTGTAGGTTGCTTTCTTGATTGGGAATGTGACTATTTTAATTAATGTTGACCTTTGAGATATCTTTTATTACGCATACCATGAACTAATTTAAAACATAGTCTATTGTATAAACACAAGATATCTATACATAGCCTTTTATTATGTATACTAGATACAAGTGATATAAACATGTATGATGAAGCATGATAATGTAATTCAAATAGAATTAAGTAAAATGTAAAGAAGATGCATGTAAAGACTTGACATACCTAAAAAATGGAGATTCGAATGGAGAGAGTACCCAATTATGTAGTGTTTTTTTCTTCTTGCATCAAACTCCTCAACAATTTGAGTTTTTCACCACTTGCTTCCTTTTCAATGTTAAATTGAATAATACTCAAATATAATTAGTAACAACAATACTATTAACCAGTCTATAATGTTAAATTCCTAAAATTAAATCACAATTAACATTGCAACACTACCAAAATTGAAACTTGAATAGATATATATCAAATTTGATGTGAAAACTATGTTATTTCCTCCTTCTCAAGTTGGCAAAGTAGAAAAGGTGGTGGAAAGATCATGCAAAGGTGGTAGAATGTGTAAAATGTGCATGTGAACTTCCCAACATAAAAACACATTTTTTTTGTCAGAACACATGCATAATTAGCATGAAAACAGAGCATGTGGGCCTGGATCATGGGGGTCCAAGATTTTTTACCATTTCTATAGCAGGAAAAAATGCAAGCACATTATAATGCGCTCATGTTTTGTCCTTCTAGAGATTAATACATAAATATTTGTGCCTATATCACCTCTAGTTCCATTAGCTCATGTTCTATCTCTCACCTCTCTATATCTCACTTATCTCTCCCCCTCACCTCTCTAGCTCTCCCCTCTCTATGTCTCTCATTCACTCCTTGTCTACCTCTCCATCCATCCTTAGACATCTAGGTCTCACTTAACCCTAAACCCTAAAGCCTCAACCCTCAACCCTTAAACCTTAAATCCTAAACCCTATCCCTAAACCCTCAACACTTTACCTTACACCCTATTCCCTCAACCATAAACCCTAATCCATCAACCCTAAACCCTGCACCCTCTCACTAAACCCTAATCTCTTAACACTTATCCCTAAAGCCTCAACCCTCAATCCTTAAACCTTCAACCCTAAACCCTATCCCTAATCCCTATACCCTCGACATTCTACTTTAACCCTAATCCCTCGACCCTCAACCCTATCCCCAAACACTCAACCGTCAAATCTCAACCCTCAACTCTCAATGCCAATACCTAATCTCTTAACCCTTAACTCTAATCCCTCAACCCTAAACCCTATCCCTAAACCCTCAACAGTATACCTTAAACCCTAATCCATCAACCCTAAACCCTAAACCCTATCTCTAAACCCTCCAACCCTATCCCTAATCCCTATACCCTCAACACTCTACTTTAACCCTAATCCTTCGACCCTCAACCCTAAAACCTCAATCCTTAACCCTCAATGTCAAACCCTAATCCCTCAACCCTTAACTCTAATCTATCAACCCTCAAACCTATCTAAACCCTCAACCCTAAACCCTCAGCCATTAACGTCAAACCCTAATCCCTCAACCCTTAACTCTAATCCCTCAACCCTAAACCCTCAACACTATACCTTAAACCCTAATCCCTCAACCCTAAACCCTAAACCCTAATCCCTCAACCCTCAACCCTAATCCCTCATCACTAAACCCTAAATGCTATCCCTATTCCTAAACCCTCAACGAGCTTGATACTATACCTTAAACCCTAATCCCTTATCCCTAAACCCTCCAACCCTATCATTAATCCCTATACCCTCAACACTCTACTTTAACCCTAATCCCTTGACCCCAACCCTATCCCTAAACCCTCAACCCTCAACCCTCAACCCTCAGCGTCAAACCCTAGCCCCTCAACCCTTAACCCCAATCCCTCAACCCTAAACCCTATCCATAAACCCTCAACACTATACCCTAAACCCTAATGTTTTTCTCTTGGATAATGAAAATAAAGTCTGCAAAACTGTAGTATTTACCATCAACTAGCAAGAGCAAATGTCATCCATTGAAATTAGGAAAGGTCCTTCAAGTGCACCTTAACTCTTTAGATTCATGAGTTGTCCTTGGTTGCATCTCACATCTTGGGCCATATTGTGCCATGTCAATTCTCTAAGTTTATAGCTCCATCAGTAAAACTTTCTAGCTGAAGTGAATATTCAAATTATATGGCATGTTTTTCTGGCCCATCTGGGGTTAATTATGCCAATAGGTGTACACACTATGAGAAAATCTTTGCGTCTAGTACATCCACAATGAGTAATTAACAGTTGAAATTAGAAGGATGATCATTATGAGAAAATATTTGCATTGGGGTACATCCATAGTGCGCAATGAATGGTTGAAATCAGAACCCCTAGTCAACATTAAGTGAACATTTTTTATTAAGATTTTTTTAAAAGACCAGTATACTCTCTCCACCTATTTGCTTGAATTTAAATCGGGGCCATAAAAATGTGCACACATCTGCTCCCAATGTATAACCTGGGTGTAATTAAAACCATCAACTAGGTAAAATAAACAACTTTGGCCATAAAAATCAATCAGTCTTTTAAAAATAGATATTAGTAACTATACATTTTAGATATCAGTAACTATACATTTTAGTACCGTTTCTTTCTTGATTTTCTATTTTTAATTAACTAAGTTTTTCTTTTTTAGACAAAATATTATAATCCTCATGAAGATCTTTTCTCAAGTATAATTTTCTCCTTTTATCTTTGGCCTATCTTTTCCCTCCTAGAAGCTCTTTCAGAAGGATCCTTATTTTATCTTTCAAAAATATGCCCACCCTGCACTTAATATTGTTATGAAACAGGCAAATAATCTCCCATTGTTTACTGGCTCTATCCACAAGAACTACTAAACTTTTTTCTCTTGGTAATTGTAGAGGACATTCACCTATTTTTGGCAACTCCTGCATTCCCAAACCATTACAAAAACTAATTTATTTTAACCTGATAAATAGCTGATTGCATTGATTTAATACTCTACTATTAAAGCTTGGTATTTACACAGATACAGATGTTCATATTATAGAAGACTACATTATATTACACTATTCTAGAAATCCCTCAGAAAAATGTAATAACAAAACTGTTTTGCCTTATGCTAGCTTACAGTTAAACCCATTCTTTTTGACACTCTTCTCTTAATAAAGTAAGAGTAATAAGAATAGAAGGCAGAAAATTTGACCTTACTAGTATGCATGGTCGGTTTACATTCCTTGACTTCATTTTCATTGAATAAAAAGGTTTATATAATTTGAAAGGTGGGGCAGAGTTCACTGTCATGTGATTTTCTAGATGATAGGGTCCATATTGTCCAGGGTTCTTCAAAGAAAGGCCTATAACAGAATTAAGTTTTTGTTATACCAATCCTCTTGGTAAAGCTACAATTCAAATGCTTGCTTTGAAAGTTGAAATAAATTAAATTAGACTTACAATTTTGATTGTCTTCCATTTCTTCAACAACATCATTATCTTCTTCATTAGAAACCAATTCATTCAACAACTTGCTGCCCATTGGTTGACTTGAACTGCATACTTTGTTAGAAGAAGGGCATCTTTTATCTATATCAATGTTGGTATTCATAAGCTAAAGAGCATTGATATTTTTCACATACCTTGTTCTTTGAAATATCTTAACCCTAAAATATGACTTGGATATGTACTTGAACACAACAAAATCTCCAATCTCCATCCCATGATGATTCACAATTTTTTTCCAACCCTGCCTAAATTCCAGTTTATTTATGGTATCCCCTAATTACACATCCCACTCCTGCCCACCTAGGCCTTGCAACACCATATGTTTGTCTATGTTGTCTATAAATTTTGAAAAAAATGCAGGAGGAATGCATTGCCATAAATACATTACACAATTGGATTTTAGAAGTTCTTAACAGTGTACAGGAAATAAAAGAATAAAAAATAATGTATAGAGTTACCAGTTTTTGTGTAAAATCTCCAAGCATAAATTTGAAGGAGGAATGCCCATTAAACCAATTCATTCAACAACTTGCTACCCATTTGTTGACTTGAACTGCATACTCTGTTAGAACAAGGGCATCTTTTATATGTATCAATGTTGGTATTCATAAGCTAAAGAGCATTGATGTTTTTCACACACCCTGTTATTTGAAATATCTTAACCTTAAAATATGACTTGGATATGTACTTGAACACAACAAAATCTCCAATCTCCAACCCATGATGATTCACAAAATTTTTCCAACCCTACCTAAATTTTATTTTATTTTGTTAAATTTAGGGCAGACAACTGAGAGGGGGCGGGGGTGAATCAGTTGTCCAAAACTTCCTTCCAATTAAACATTTAAATCCACTTTGTAATTTCACAGCATAATGATAAATTAATCATGTAAACATAATGCATTAAATCAAGAGCAGAAACAAATTAATACACAAGATACCAAGATTTTGACGTGGAAAACCTGGTAAAGGGAAAAACCATGGGGTGATTAACCCAAGATTTTATTATCTATTAGAAGAATAGAAAGAACAAAATGGCACATGCCAATTAGGGCTCACTGCCTAAGCACACTACTCACAAGAGGCCCACTATCTACAAGAGACACATTGTCTACAAAATAAGTATCACATACTTGAACTTGAGAATAGCATCTTCACCATGCTTAAGTCAGTTCCATTTAAGCCCAATACTTTTTCTCTGGCTTTCGCTCTTTTCCTTGCTATCACACTCTCATCACCACATGATACACTTTGAAATGACTTTACAATTCCTTATTTATACAAGACATCGACTTAGGAATTATCATCTATGTCGGCAAACATTACAGAGCAAATACATGAATATAACATGACTAATAATAGAAGACTTCATGCAGAATAACACACTGTCGGCTACACAGATCTGAGACTTCGATCTTCTTCTAGGAACATGCCAATCTTCACATAACATCTTCAAGATCATCTGCAGGATGTGTAACTCATCCGCTCAGCCAGACTTAGGAAGAACACCGTCATCTGGAAGTAATCCTTCAATTGCAAGCTCAAACTTCAATGCGGACCACCAACATAAACTGGACACGATCCAAAGACTTCCACAAGCTATCATGAATCATCAAGAACATCCACACTACATCTACTTACTAAAATCCTTCTCTCCTTCATCTGAAACCTCAAGAACACAGTCTGTCATCACTGTCACAATGGAATAGATGCTTTTGGACCTCCATATCATGAACCATTTGTTGGCGAGAGACAATATATGGATTCATGATTGTTGTCAATGATGGCAACAAAGTTCATCCCACACATCCGCAAGACATGGTATGTCTCTACCGAAAGTCAGAGTGAAGAATGTTGTGGTCCGGTAAAGAGGAACAGAGCATGTGGCGAGGTCTGACAGACAGGTCCGGATCTCTCAGAGGAAGTATCTTGGTGTAGTGTAGATTTGGGGAAGTTAAGAGGACTATCTTGACTGATAGATTCCAAGGTATGAGCCTCCGGTGTGGAAAGGATAAAGAGATATGAATGCTTGAGTGTCGGGTTCCCAAGTGACAGTACGAACAGAGGAAGAACTGACTGGCAGAACATCAGACATTATTCCAGATGTGTTACTGATGTTGGTAAAGGTTATGAAGGCATGAATTATGTTTGGCCAACATTATTAATGAGTTCCATAAGTATATCCTTGATCCGCATTACTTAGTATGCAAGGATTTAGCCGATAGATCAGAGTTTATTAACAATATTGACTATTCTGGTGCCAACTAGAAAGGAGATGAAATCACTTGTGCGGATATATATACAAGATGGATTTAGTTGTGAGATGTGTCATGTTTGTAAGTGATGTGTGAATAAAAGTAGAAGAGCAAAGCAGAAGTAGTAAGGAAGGTCTGGTATGTGAAAGGAAAGCAGCAAAAGAGAAGAGGAAAGATGAAGTGCAGCAGATCAGTATACTGAGCCTAACCAAAATTGAACTCTAGCATATGTGGATGCTTCCAATCAGTTCAAGTATTGTATAACACTCTTTTTGTAGACAGTGTGTCTCTTGTAGGTAGTGTGCCTCCTTGTGAGGAGTGTGCTCGGGCAGTGAGCCCTAATTAGCAAGTGCCATTTTGTATTTCCATTCTTCTAACAGAGAATACAATCTTGGGTTAATCACCCTGTGGTTTTCTCCCTTAACAGGGTTTCCACGTCAAAAATATTGTGTCATGTGTATCTCCATTTCATAGTTATGTTTGCTTACTTGGATTAATGCTGCATTGATTATTAAGAAAGTTAAGAAAGAAGAAAATAGTAGGATAACTGATTCACCCCCCCTCTCAGTTATCAACAATTGGTATCAGAGCCAAGTTCCTCCTAACAGAGCCTAATAGCTTGAGGAAGATCTAGGAATTCAAATGGATGCATATGGTTTAAGGGAGAAACTCAAGATTGCCCTTGATGATCTTGAACAGTCAAACTCTGAAGTTAATGAATTAAAGGAAAGACTCAAACAGGCTGATGATTTCATGAGCGAACTAAAAGACAAATTAAGTCTCTCTATGAAAAAGAGAAAGGAACTGCTTTAGCAATTGGCAAGACAAGGTGAAGCAAATAATGCAAATGAAGAGCTGAAGGAAAAAACTGAGTTGTGTGAAAAGTTATCAAAAGAAATCATTCTGGTAAGACATGAAATGGAATTAGGAGTCATGAAGTTTACCCAAGAAGTTGAAGAGAAAAGAAAAATTGAAGATAATCTAAGATAATCTCTCAAGGAGAAATCAGAAGATTGCCACCAGATGGATAGAGTTATCAGACACCTTGAATCTGATCTTGAAGATGCTAAAGCTAATGAAGAAAAACTTGAGGATCAAATTGTCTCTCTCAAAAGGGATCTTCAAACAACAAATGAATATAAAGAGAAATTTAAGATAAGTTCTGCTCAACTTGAAGTTCTTCTTGGAAGTCAAAAGAAGGTAGATGACAAGTATGGTTTGGTATATGAGAAAGGAGAAAGCTCCGGATCCAGTCAGAAGAATTTTGGATCAGAAAATCCAAGGAACAGGCCTAGAAGACCTGTGGTAAGATAGCCTAATGCTCAAAGATATCCATCCTTCAATGGATACTGCCACAACTGCAATCACTTTGGTCACAAAGCTAATTAGTGTAGAAAGAGAATGAATCAGACTAATTCATCCTTCTCTGGACAGTGTTTTAACTGCAAAAGGTATGGTCACAAATCTCATGAATGCAGAAATATGCAAATGAACAAATCATTCAATGGTAGATGCTTTGCATGCAATAGAATAGGTCATATGGCTAATCAATGTAGATCAAAAGGATATCAATCAAACATGCAAAGTTGTTTGCCAAATTTGCAATAGATCCGGTCATTTTGTAAAATTTTGTAGAAGCAAGAATCAGGACAAAAGAGGTCCGGTATATCATAATCAGAATCAAGATAAGGTGAAACAAAAAGTGAATGCGGATGAAGTTAAAAGTGAGATGAAAAATATTTGGGTAAAGAAAAGTATAGAGAATGGAGAGGTTGGATCCGCACTAGACTCTGGTGCTGATATTCCTTCCAGAAATTAAAAAGTGAGCTCTGGCTCAGGGGGAGACACAAAGAAACCTTGTTCCCCTAGCCAGTCAATTGGTGCCAAAACTAGCATAAGAAGAGTTGTGGATTGAAGGGTTCATAAGGGAAACATCCAAACAAACTATGGTTAAGATTTGGAAGATCTGGATGATGTTTAAAGATCAGGACTAATCCGGTTCTTCAAGTCATCTGAATAAGGCCAACCGGAATAACTTAGGTCGAGTATTTATTGCAACCTGACAATAGGGTTTGCAGAGCAATATAAGGGTTTTTTCATTAATCACTTGTTCATTCTGCATTCAAGAAGAAGAGAGAAAAGGAGCTCTGCAACTACTTCTCCCAAAGATCAAGACGATTCTTCATATAGTTCAATCTAGATTTCATCGTGTGTGCCCTAAACAGTGTAAAAGGTATTCTTCGTTCTCGATATCTCTCAGTAAGATTCTTTGATGATGGCTACTCTGAATATAGTAAATATTTCTGATAGACCTCGCCCAATATTTAAGAAGCATCCATACAAATCCTTGGAGGTAGATCCCCTAGGAGCCTTCTCGAGTGTTCTGTATGGTGTTTTACACACAAAAGATATTAGGGTTTACATACACGCAAATGTTGAAGAGTTTGGGGAATTCAAACTAAGGGATATCTATCGCAAACAATTGATAGATGATGCTTTTGAGCTCAAACCCCAATACAACGGCCTCCGGAACAAACACTTTGCACAATACATACATTTCCCCTATTTTACTGAGGATGAATGGGTCAAGTATATTTTGAGCAGAATACATAACTTCATGTGGTTAAATGGACCATTCAAAATCACTAAAGATGCCATCAGGGCAGTTACCAGATTACACTCATCCAGTGGGATTCCTGTTCTTAAATCTGTGAAGAATCAAACTGTTAGTGAGGCTACCAGATCCAAGTTTGACAAAAGAGCAATGACAGTAGATGACATCTCTGATCTAGATGTCAAGTATGCCTCCATGATCATTGGATATAAAATATATCATTCTAGCAGGGAAAATTCAATACCTAGAACTACCATCTACACCACTTATGAAATGCTAAGAAAGGATGCAGACTATGATCTTTATCAGCTTCTCTTGAACCAACTCCTGGAGAATCTACAGAAAATAAAGAAAGATAAAAAGAATTCATTCAAGTATGGTGGATTAGTATTGTGCTTATTCTTCTACTTTTGTGAATGAGCTTCCCGGATCTAGTGGCTGGGTGTGGGAGAATGATAGACCAGTGGCTATCCAAATCAGAGATTATTTGCATGGACTTGGTGATAACAAAGCACAAAATACAGCTCTGTGGGGACATTTTAAGAATTTTTAGAACATGATGCAAGCAAGAGAAAGGATTCCCCAGTCTCTTGTTGAGAAATACAAATACATAGTTTGTTTCATGGTAGAGACTGATCAGTGCCTAATGGAGGCGGTAGAACCAAGAACTATATGGATCATGCCCATGGGGTATGAAGTTGATGAACAAATTGTGGAGCTGCATGTTCAACACATGCTAAGTCAGCCAAAGGATCTAAAAGAAGAAAGGTTTGGAACCTTTGAGGAGCTAAGTGTAAAGATTCATGTGGAACTCAGAGAACCATAGATCAAAAGGAAGGTGATAAAAGAAGTAGAAAATGTTGCCCAAGGCCTTGGCATCTCAAAGGAGGCACTTGATGCCCACATAAAAAAGATGGAAAGGGCTGAGGAAGAGAAGAAAGAGGTAGAAAGGAAAAGCAAGGAAAGTGCTCCGGTAGAAACCTCCACCTGGACTAGATCATTCAAGAGATCTGCACTTGCCACTGCCAAAAGCTCAAGGGCATCTAAACCGAAAGCACAATCATCCAGAAAAAGAGAAAAGAGAACAAAGAAAAAGGCAACAAGGTCCTATGTTAGCGTAAAGGATGATGAGGAAACCGAATCAGATGAGGAGATAAGGAAACTGAAGAAGAAGAAGAAATTATCTAGTGAACACTCTACCGATCAAGGAGAAGAAGAGAAGGAAGAGGAATTTGTTGAAAAACCCACACTATCCTTAGATGTTGTAGTAAAAGCAGTCACTGTGGATGGAAACCTGCAACCCTTAACAGAATTCTATGATGATTAGAATGAAGCAGATAAACAGATTTTGGAGGAAGCCACAGTTCAGTTTTTGAACACTTACAACAAAGCTTTTATTGAAATTATCTCTCTAATTCCCAAAAGCTTAGAGAAAAGGCTTGAAATGAGGAAGAATAATGCTCGAGCAAAAGATCTCGAGATCCAGGAATAGATAGCAATTCAGCTATTTCCTTCAATCGATCCCAAGACAATGAATATGGTATTCAAAGATTGCAAGGATGAGTTCCAGAGCAAAGCTAGGATGAATCAGCTAATGCTTGGTGAAACTGACAAAGTGGCAAAAGAGACCAAAGAGATCCTCTGGAGTGCTTTTAAGAAATTCAACATTCCAATTATAAAGGACTTGTTTACTGACCCCGTGACCACTAATGTTGCAGAAGAATCTACTGAGAAAATGACAGAAGAGGTGGGCCCTGAACAGACTAACATTTCTCCTCTGGTTTCACCTACAGTCTCCAGATCTAAAGGAGAAGAAAGAATATAGGAGAAAGAAGCAGAGGTGAAGGAAAAAGAGGTTGACAGTACCAAGGCTACAGAAGGAGAGAAGACTTCAACAAAGAAGACCACAACTACTAGTGGTAAGGTTGTGGAAGGAGAGAAAGCTCCAAAAGACAGTTCTATGACTGCAGAAGAAAAGAAAAATATGTCTCCAGCAAGAGACACTGCAAAAACTGTCTAAGAATTCTTGAATAAAGAAACAATGGAAATTGATGAACCAAAGCTTCTACAAGGACCATTTAATTTTGATTCACTTTCTCTGGTATAGACAATGAAGATAGCTTCATTTGCTAATGCCAAGGCTAAAGAAAAACTCCTAAAGTCTCACATGGAAGACTGTGAGTTGATAGAAGCTTTTTCCAGAGTGCTAGAAAAGATTATGCCATCGTTTCAGAAGGATCCCACAGCCTCCTCTTCTGGTAATCTCAAAACTCTAGTCAATAGTGTTAGCACACATTTTGATTCACTAGAGAAGTCAACAGAAGATAAGGTCCGGAAGGAATTTCTTGCAAAAAGATTATCAGAGGTACAAGGGTTGATAAGTAATGATAGGAGAAATATGAATATTGGGATAAAGAGCTTAGAAAATGCTCTTAAAGATGGCAGAGAAATGTACAAATTTTGTTTATCATGGTCCAAAACAACAGTGGAGATTGAGAAGAAAATGAAAGAACAGGAGGATAAACTAACAAATCTTTCTCAAAATTTTGATCCACTTACTGCTTCCATAATAAATCAAGAATGTCAAACAGTTGTATTCTTGAATGAGATTAAGAAGCTTGAAAAAGAGAAGAAAAATAGAATAAGTAGATTGAGTGAGCTCAGAGGGATAATTGTCCCTAAATTAGAGGCCATGCATGAGGCCATAAAAGAAGCTAAAATCACAGCCTAGACAAATGATCCAATAGATCTAAAAAGGGCAGATGCGTTTGCATTTCTATTGAGCGGTCATATATCAATTTTGGACAGAATGAAGCAAAGTTGGGCTATAGAATTCATTCAACTGAAAACAACTTTTGCAGACATACTGTAATATATGTAAGTATTTCATATGTATATACTTATGCGGCTAAGTATAGTTAAATTTTTGGAAATTTTGGTGTGCGGACCCTACCCTTTGCCATTGATGTCAAAGGGGGAGTGAGGAGCAGTGAAAAATGAGGAATCCAACTAAGGGGGAGCTCTAGAAAATGTATATAAAAATAGAGCATCAGCTAAGGGGGAGCATAGTGTAAACACTTAGTCATTTTTCACTAAGTGTTGCCATCAATGCCAAAGGGGGAGATTGTTAGCAAGAGACACTATATGGATTCATGATTGTTGTCATTGATGGCAATAAAGTTCATCCCACACATCCACAGGACATGGTATGTCTCTACCGGAAGTCAGAGTGAAGAATGTTGTGGTTCGGTAAATAGGAACAGAGCATGTGGTGAGGTCCGACAGACAGGTCCGGATCTCTTAGAGGAAGTATCTTGGTGAAGTGCAGATTTGGGGAAGTCAAGAGGACTATCTTGACTGATAGATTCCAAAGTTTGAGCCTCCGGTGTGGAAAGGATAAAGAGATATGAATGCTTGAGTGTCGGGTTCCCAAGTGACAGTATGAACAGAGGAAGAACTAACTGGTAGAACATCAAACATTATTCTAGATGTGTTATGATGTTGGTAAAGGTTATGAAGGCATGAATTATGTTTGGCTGACATTATTAATGAGTTCCAGAAGTATATCCTTGATCCGTATTACTTGGTATGCAAGGATTTAGCCGACAGATCAGAGTTTATTAACAATATTGACTATTCCGGTGCCGACTAGAAAGGAGATGAAATAACTTGTACAGATATATATACAAGATGGATTTAGTTGTGAGATGTGTCGTGTTTGTAAGTGATGTGCGAATAAAAGTAGAAGAGCAGAGTAGAAGTAGTAAGGAAGGTCCGGTATGTGAAAGGAAAGCAGCATAAGAGAAGAGGAAAGATGAAGTGCAGCAGATCAGTATACTGAGCCTAACCAGAACTAAACTCCAACATATGTGGATGCTTCCAATTAGTTCAAGTATTGTATAACACTCTTTTTGTAGACAGTGTGTCTCTTGTAGGCAGTGTGCCTCCTTGTGAGGAGTGTGCTCGGGTAGTGAGCCCTAATTGGCAAGTGCCATTTTGCATTTTCATTCTTCTAACAGATTAAGTGCATAAGTAGATTAAGTGGATCCAGCAGCACTATAGTTGCAAAGATTGATGAAGCAGTTGGTTCAGTCAATTAAGCAGTCGGTGAAGCACAAGTAGATATAGTGGGTGACCCAGTTGCTTAGCTTGATCCAGTAGATTCAGTCGTTGACCAAGCAACAAAACCAGCAGCAGCTATTGATGTGTATGATCCATAAGTAGATTATGTAGTTTAAGCACACGCCCCCCCTCTTTAAATTGTGGGTAGGGGGAGATAGGTTCCGGCAACTTATTTAGTAGTTTATCCGGTAGTAGCAGAGTAAGCATAGCTATACCTAGGAGCTTATCCAACAGCATCGGGGTGGGTGGGAGGACATTACAGTCCCAAAGCTAGTTGTTTACCTAGTCCCAGTAGCAGCAGCAATACCATCTTAAGCCATTGATCCAGTAGGTTAAGCAGTCGGTTAAGAACTCCATTGATGGTGACGTATAGATAGAAGATCCAAAGCTAGCAGCAGTACGACCAGTAGCAGCACCAGCATAAGCAGCATAGAAAGTAGAGGTAGAGGCATAGTAAGTAACACCTGCAGCTTACCTTTCCACCAGAGTTCTAGTTTAGTTTGGTTCTAATTGGCCTATAGTTTCTTTGGCCTCCTGGCAACTCGTGTGTGGGGCAATCGAACTACAACTCCCACCCAACCCAATTGCTTTCTATTCCCACCCAACCCCAGGAATTCTAGCTGGGAGGGAATCATAGGGTTCCCAGGGGGGTTATGTTCCTTCTGAGTGCTTCATTCCATAGAACTCTATTGGCCGGACCTATCTATGTCACTTTGTCACCTCTGAACACCTGCTAGAACTAGTTTTACTTCAGCGGCCTCAACTTCTCTAGATCATCATGTGGACCTTTGAAATATTTTCTGGATCATCTTAAGACACATATCTACAAACCCTTTGAATCGTATCTTCTGATCTTCATCTTAGCTAGGATCTTTAGTTCACTGTCTTCACTATTTGTCTCTATTCCTGATTAGAACTATTTTTCTCAATATCCTCAGCATACAGCTCATCCAATCCTTATCATCAATGCAATAGGAGTATGTTGACATCAATGACAACACCGGTTAGGCCCATACTTGTAACAATCTCCCCCTTTGTCATTGATGGCAACATATGATGTGAAAAATTGTTTTAACCATCAAGACAAGAACTTTCCTTTACTAACACAACTCCCCCTATCATCAACAACCATTCACATGTCTTCTCTTCCTTTACTAC
Source organism: Cunninghamia lanceolata (assembly GCA_027924645.1). Classification (NCBI taxonomy): domain Eukaryota; kingdom Viridiplantae; phylum Streptophyta; class Pinopsida; order Cupressales; family Cupressaceae; genus Cunninghamia; species Cunninghamia lanceolata. The sequence goes on along the minus strand of BSBN01000584.1, from coordinate 11,959,618 downwards.
TCCCCCTTTGATCAGCAACCACTTATTTTTCACATGTCTTCTCTCCCCCTTTGACATCAATGGAAAAGGGCACATACTTGCAACTCCACCATTTCAGAATCATACCAGTTGTTCCCCTGAGTAGCAGCTCCCCATCATCAATCCAAACCACAAGATATGACTGTGATATCCACCAGACTGATGCACATTAGTGCACCTTAGTTCATCACTGGAGGGGTAATAACCCCTAACTTCTCCCTGAGATACTCAAAAGAGTCCTTAGGTAGAGGTTTAGTAAAGATATCTACAATCTGATCTTTAGAAGGCACAAACTCCAATCTAACTTCATTCTTGTTCACTTGCTCTCTTAAAAAGTGAAATTTGATGGATATATGCTTAGTCTTTGAATGCAACACCAGATTCTTAGATATATTTATTGCACTTGAATTATCACAAAGAGTGTGATAGGTTCCTCATACTCCACTTTGATGTCTCTTAGCATCTGCTTCATCCACAAAACTTGAGTGCAACTACCTCTTGCTGCAATGTATTTTGCTTCAGCTGTGGATAGAGATATTGCCTCTTATTTCTTGCTTAGCCAAGAAACCAATCTCTTCCCTAAAAAGAATGCTCCACCACTGGTACTCTTCTGGTCATCCACATCTCCTACCCAATCCACATCTGTATATGCATGAAGAGAAAAATCATGATCTCTGGGATACCACAATCCATACTCAACTGTCTCTTTTAGATATCTAAAAATCCTCTTGATTGCCATGACATGAGATTCTCTAGGATCAGCTTGAAATCTAGCAACAAGACCAACAACATTCATAATGTTAGGTCTGGTTTGAGTGAGATACAACAATCCTCCAATCATTGACCTATACTTTTTTATGATTAGCCTTAGGAGAATCATCATCTTTGTTCAATTTACATCTGGTTACCATGGGAGTTCTCATTGGGTTTGAGTCTTCCATCCCAAATTTCTTCAACAATTCTTTCACATATTTGGTTTGAGAAATGAAGATTCCTTTCTTAGTTTGAATGATTTGCAGACCCAAGAAGAAATTTATTTCCCCAAGCATGGACATCTCAAATTTACTTTTCATTTGATTTGCAAAAGTTTTTTACATACTATCTCTTCCTCCAAAAATGATATCATCAACAAATACTTCAACGATCAAGATTTTTTCATGATAAATTTTGAAATATAAATTACTATCAGCAGTACCTTTGTTGAAACCAATCTTCAAAAGATGCTTATCCAATCTTTCATACCAGGCTCTTGGGGCTTGTTTCAGTCCATACAGTGCTTTCTTTAACTTGCAGACCATATCACCATGATCAGACAATTGAAATCCATCCGGTTGCTTAATGTATACTTCTTCTTCCAAGTCACCATTCAGGAAGGCAAACTTGACATCCATCTGATATACTTTGAAATCCTTGAAGGTAGAAAAAGTAAGAAATAATTTGACTGCTTCAATTTTTGCCACCGGAGCAAAGGTTTCTTCAAAATCAACTCCTATTTGAGAGTAACCCTTGTAGACCAATCTAGCTTTATTTCTGATTATTTCACCAACTTCATTTAGTTTGTTCTGGAAGACCCATTTGGTTCCAATCACATTTTTGTTTCTAGGTTTGGGAACAAGATCTCAAGTGAGCTCTTCCTCCATTACTTTAGTCCAGTTTTCATCATTGCAAGCTTCATTCACTGTCTTAGGTTCAATCTTTGAAATCAGACAATACTGATCTGAATCTTGAGAAATCCTTCTTGTTTGTACACCTTTGCTTTTATCACCTATGATCTGATCTTTAGAGTGGTTTAGTCTTACATACCTGGGAACTTTGGGAGTTTCTTGCACTTCTGATTCTTGATCAGGCTCATTAAAACTCATCTCTTCTTCCTAATTTACCAGATCAGTTTGAATCTGAATTTCAGAAGGGGCTTGGGCTCCTTGAATCAGAACACCATTCTAATCATCTTCATCATATTCATAAAACCTTGAGGGTTTTTCAATTCCTTCATCAACCTTCACATTTGTACTTTCTATAATTTTTCTCAGTCTTTTGTTATAGCATCGGTATGCTTTGCTATGAGTAGAGTAACCCAAGAATATTCCTTCATCACTTCTAGCATCAAACTTGTCTAGATCTTCATCTCTTTTAATGTAACATTTTCTAACAAAGACTCTAAAATACCTCATAGTGGGAGTGATGCCAAACCAAAGTTCATAAGGAATCTTACCAGTATTGCTTTTGATTTGTACTCGATTAAGAGTAAAGACTACAGTGCTGACAACTTCTCTCCAATAGATCTGAGGAACATTTGCTTCCAACATCATGGTCCTAGATGCTTCCTGGATGGTCCGGTTCTTTCTCTCCACTACTCCATTCTGCTATGGAGTCCTAGAAACAGAGAACTGTCTCTTTATTCCATGTTTCTCATAGAATTCTATGAACTCACCTGATGTGAATTTTCCTCCTCTATCAGACATCAGACATTTTAATTTTAATCCCATTTCATTCTCTACCATAGCCTTGAATATTTTGAATTTCTCAAGAGCTTCTAATTTCTCTTTCAGAAAGGTAACCCACATCATCCGGGAGTAGTCATCAATTAATAACATAAAGTATCTATCACCTTGCACACTTTTGATTCTTGCCAGACCACATAAATGAGTATGAACTAAATCCAATAATCTGGTAGAAGATTGTTCCTTGCTTTTGAATGAGACTCTGCTCTGTTTCCCCAACTGACATTCTTTGCACAAACTATTTGTAGGTTTCACCAGTTTTGGAAGATCTCTTACAACCTAAGTATTACTTATCTTAATGATATTATCAAAATTCACATGACACATCCTCCTATGCCATAGCCAACTCTGATCAATTTACACAAATAGACAACTTTTACTAGTACCCACTAAGTGGAAGATGTTACCTTTTAATTCAGTATCAGATGCAATCTCTATTCTGGAACTTTCAAAGATCTTGCATTTTCCATTCTTAAATCAAAGATCATAGCCTTTGTCCACCAATTGTCCAACACTGAGAAGATTGTGCTTCAATCCTTCAACATATAGTACATTACCAGTTTTGTTCTTTCCATCAAAAGAAATAGTTCCTCTACCTCTGATTCTACCAGTAGAATTATCACCAAACTTTACCACTCCTCCTTCATACCTTTCCAAATCAGTGAACTTATTTTTGTCACCTGTCATATGGTGAGAGCATCCACTATCAATGACCCAATCATCCTTTTCTTCAACTTGAGCAACCAGAGCTCTTTCTATAACTTTATGATTGACAGATTCAAAGGACATTAGATCTTCTTCTTTGATAGAAATAAACACCCAATAACTTCCAGATTTGTTTCATGTCTCTGATTCATCATTTATTACTCCTTCATTATCATCTTCATGAACATAGTAACAATTCTTTTGGAACCTTGATTTGTTAGGATTTGGCCTTGAAAATCTTTCCGGACACCTTGAGGCAAAATGACCAATCTTATTGCAGTTAAAACACTTAAAAGGCAATTTCCCTTCATACTTACCGGATCCTCTTGGTAGTCTTTTTGCGATAAGTTCTTCAAGTTGAGTAGTTTTTGCTTCCTCTTCTTCTAGGTCTTTTCTTGATTTTTCATACCATGATGGTTTCCTTGAAGAGTTCTCTCCCGAATCAAACCTTTGTTTACCTTTTATAGAGGCATTGGCTTTGAATGCAGATTCAGTCTTGGGGGGGCATCTCCAAATTCAGTCATTTCAAATGCAGCCAATTTACCAACCAATTGATCTCTTATGACACTTGAATGGGCTCTTAATTCTTCAATGGTGCAACCTTGTATTTGTAAGAAGTAGGAATGGATCTGAGAACTTTGCCAACAATCTCATCTTCATCCAAGACTCTACCAGCACATCTAATCCCACAAACAAGCTCATTTACTCTTGGCATGAAAGTTTTTCATCTTCTCTCATCTTCAGATTTTCAAATTTTCCTTTCAGACTCTATAGCCTTGCACATTTAACATACTTGTCTCCTTCATGTAGAAGTTCTAGTTTTTCCCAAATCTCAAAAGAAGTTTGTAGGTCAACAACATTTGTTAGCTCTAAATTAGACAAGGCACTTAGAAGAGCTTCTTCAGTCTGCAAATTGTTTTCAACATCTGTAATTTCAGTTGTGATTTTTATGCCATTCTGTGGAGGAGTATACTTCGTTGTAGCCATGGTCTAGTACTGCATTCCCATACATTGCAAGTGACATTTCATGTGACTTTTCCAAAGATTAAAATTGGTTCCATCAAACTTCAGACTATCCTTCTTGTAGGACGACATCCTAGATCTCCTCAAGTGGTTAAGCTCTTTTAGAGGGACTTAGCTCTGATACCAATTGTTAGATTTAGGGCAAACAACTGAGAGGGGGGGTGAATCAGTTGTCCAAAACTTCCTTCCAATTAAACACTTAAATCCACTTTGTAATTTAGCAACATAATGATAAATTAATCATGTAAACATGATGCATTAAATCAAGAGAAGAAACAAATTAATACACAAGACACCAAGATTTTGACGTGGAAAACATGGTTAAGGGAAAAACCATGGGGTGACTAACCCAAGATTGTATTCTCTGTTAGAAGAATAGAAAGAATAAAATGGGACATGCCAATTAGGGCTCACTGCCCGAGCACACTGCTCACAAGAGGCCCACTGCCTACAAGAGACACACTGTCTACAAAATAAGTATCACATACTTGAACTTGAGAATAGCATCTTCACCATGCTTGAGTTAGTTCTATTTAAGCCCAATACCTCTGCTCTGCCTTTCTCTCTCTTCCTCACTATCAGACTCTCATCACCACATGATACACTTTGAAATGACTTTACAATTCCTTATTTATACAAGACATCGACTTATGAATGATCATCTAAGTCGGTAAACATTACAGAGAAAATACATGAATATAACATGACTATTAACAAAAGACTTCATGCTGAATAACACACTGTCGGCCACATAGATCTGAGACTTCAATCTTCTTCTAGGAACATGCCAATCTTCACATAACATCTTCAAGATCATCCACAGGATGTGTAACTCATCCGGTCGGCCAAACTTAGGAAGAACACCATCATCCGGAAGTAATCCTTCAGTTATGAGCTCAAACTTCAATGCAGACCACCAACACAAACTAGACACAATCCAAAGACTTCCACAAGCTAGCCTAAATCATCAAGAACATCCACACTACATCTGCTTACTGAAATCCTTCTCTCCTTCATCCAAAACCTCAAGAACACAGTCTATCATCACTGTCATAATGGAATAGATGCTTGTGGACCTCCAAATCACAAACCATTTGAGTTGTAACTCCACATGGACATCCTAAACACTCCACCAAATCTGCAGAATAGGATATTACATTTCCAGATCTCACCTGACCTATCTGTGTCACTCTGTCACCTCTGAACACCTGTCGGAACTGGTTTTACTTGAGCGGCCACAACTTCTTCAGATCATCATGTGGACCTCTAAAATCTTTGTTGGATCATCTTAAGACACATATCTACAAACCCTTTGAACCACATCTTCTGATCTTCATCTTAGCTAGGATCTTTAGTTCACTGTCTTCTTATTCTTCTCTGTTCCTGATTAGAACTAATTTTCTCAATATCCTCAGCATATAGCTCATCCAATCCTTATCATCAAAGCAACAGGAGTATGTTGACATCAATGACAACACTGGTTAGGCCCATACTTGAAACATATTTATGGTACCCCTTAATTGTACATCCCTAAACCCTAAACCCTAATCCCTTAATCCTAAACCCTAATCCCTAATCCTTAAACCATAAACCCTAATTCCTAATTATAATTTATGGTACCCTAAACCCTAATCCCTAAAACCTTGACCCTCAACACTTAAACCTTAAATCCTAAACCCTATCCCTAATGCCTCCACCCTAAATGCTATCCCTATTCCTAAACCCTCAACCCTCAACACTATACCTTAAACCTTAGTCCCTTATCCCTAAACCCTAATCCCTATCCCTCAACCCTTAACGCTTAAAACTTGAACCCTAAAACCTATCCCTACACGCTTGACACTCGACACTATATCTTAAACCCTAATCCCTTAACCCTCATCCCTAAAGCCTCAACAATAAATCCTTAAACCTTCAACTCTAAACCCTATCCTTAATCCCTCTACCCTCGACACTCTACTTTAACCCTAATCTCTTGACCATTAACCCTATCCCTAAACCCTCAACTCTCAACATTAAACCCTAATCTGTCAACCCTAAACCCTAATCCCTCAAACCTAAACCCTATCCCTAAACTCTCAACACTATACCTTGAACCCTAATACCTATCCCTCAACCCTTAGCCCTTAAAACTTAAACCCTATCCCTACACCCTCAACACTCAACACTATATCTTAATCCTTAAACCCTCATCTCTAAAGCCTCAACCCTAAACCCTATCCCTAATCCATCTACCCTCAACATTCTAACCCTAATCCCTTGACCATCAACCCTATCCCTAAACCCTCAACCCTCAACCCTCAACTCTTAACATTAAACTCTAATCTGTCAACCCTAATCCCTAATCCCTCAACCCTAAAAATTTATCCCTAAACTCTCAACCCTCAACAATATACCTTAAACCCTAATCCATCAACCCTAAAACTTAATCTCTCAACCCTCGACACTCTACCTTAAACCCTAATCGCTATCCCTATTCCTAAACCCTCAACCCTTCACACTATACCTTAAACCCTAATCCCTTATCCCTAAACCCTAAACCCTATCCCTCAACCCTTAAAACTTAAACCCTAAAACCTATCCCTAAACCCTCGACGCTCAACACTATATCTTAAACCCCAATCCCTTAACCCTCAACCCTAAAGCCTCAATCCTCAATCATTAAACCTTCAACCCTAAACCCTATCCCTAATCCCTCTACCCTCAACACTCTACTTTAACCCTAATCCCTTGACCATCAACCCTATCCCTCAACCCTCAACCCTCAAGTCTCAACATTAAACCCTAATTCGTCAACCCTAAACCATAATCCCTCAACCCTAAACCCTATTCCTAAATCCTCAACCCTCAACACTATTCCTTAAACCCTAATCCATCAACCCTAAACCCTAATCCCTCAACCCTAAACACTATTCCTTAAACCCTAATTCCTCAACTATAAACCCTAATCCCTCAACCCTAAACCCTAAACCCTATCCCTAAACAGTAAACCCTCAGCACTATACCTTAAACCTTAATCCCTCAACCCTCAACTCTTAACCCTAATCCCTCATCCCTAAACCCTAAATGCTATCCCTATTCCTAAACCCTCAACCCAAGATACTATACCTTAAATCCTAATCCCTTACTCCTAAACGTTAAACCCTATCCCTTAACCCTTAACCCTTAACCCTTAAACCTTAAACCCTAAAACCTATCCCTAAACCCTCAACCCTATAACCTCAACCTTATACTTAAGCCCTAATCCCTCAATCATCAACCCTATACCTTAAACCCTGAAGCCTACACCCACAAACCCTCATCCCTAGACCATATAACCTTACCCTTATATCCTAAACCTTGAATATTGTGCCTCAACCCTATACTTAAATTAAAGCTAAACCATACGTGCTCTCAACCCAAGTTACCCTATAACTTATATACCCTCAGTCCATATTGTTGTTCCCAAAATTAGCTACACTTGTTTTGTAGACAACCCCACGAAACTTGTCCGTTTCGTGAATCTACACTCTAAGATCGCAAATCGAGAAAAGATTTCCTTAGTCTCGTGCGAAGTCATTTGACATTCTAAACTCGTCTGTGACATTCCCTTGAATTGATTTCTCGATATTCGCAAGGATCGTTTAAGTCGTAAACTGGTTAAAAGGTCAAGTTTTAGTCATTTTTAGGTGTTAGCCAAATTTTTGATTTATGATGTAAGAGCGGTGTTTTTACCCGCTATTACATATTTTGAAGTTTGATTTATCATGTAATAGCGGAGTTTTTAGCTGCTATTACATATGTTGCATTTCTGTTTGTTGTGTAAAAGTGGCCCAATCACCCGCCATTGCATGTGAGTGTTAACTCTGCCTACCGGAACGACCGAATCACCCGCTCCAACAAGATCTCCAGATCTTTCAACTAGGAGTGACATTAATGATCATTCGTACCAATATTAATGGTTCGACTTTGATCTTTTAAATATGATGATTTACTCATTGTCCCTTGTCAGTTTCTCTATTCCAACACTTCCCAGTTGATTGTCGATCCCTTCCTCAAACCGTTGATTGTGCCAGCAGTTGGATTCAAACAGATTTCAAGTGGCCATTTTCACGTATAGGGTTTTTCCTTCCTAAATAGGTGAGTTTGTTAAAAGTCTTTCTAGGGTTTCTCTAAATGATTATCAGTAGTCTTGTTGTTTCAAATTTATCACTTATTTTATTGCATTTCTATTTAAAACAGTCAATTTTGATTTGGTCTTTTGTGTGTCGAGTTTTAGGTTTTCCATGGTTTATTCATACCCTAGGTTTTAGGATTAATGAGTGAAGTCTTTACCCCAAACACAAACTAAGTTCTAGTCGATAAAAACGCCGACAAAGCATCTGATGAAGTTTTCAGTGTTCGAGCGGCCAAATCACCCGCCCTTACATAGAAGACTTGTTCATACCATATGTAGTGGCGGCTTTTATCGCCACCCAAACACTACAAAAATTGGTGTCTCACATGCGGTGTCGGTGGGAACCGCCGCTCAAGTGTTCAACCTCAAGTTTTCATTCAAATGCAATGGCGGCATTTTCACCTGCCCCTACACCAAAACTCATTGTTACTTCCCTGCCGGAATGGCCGAAACACCCGCCCAAGCATTTGCCAGTGATGAAACCCAAAATATGCAATAGCGGCTAAATCACCCACCTGAGTAGTTGAGATTTTCAACTTGTCACTTGCGATAGCGGTCATTTTGACCGCTCGAACATGTTAACCAAGAAACTTCCAAAATACATGCAGAAGCGGCATTTTTAACCACCTTTACACATGAAATCTGTCCCAACTTGCAAGGGCAGCCAAATCACCCGCCCAAGCACATTTTCCTGATTTTTCCCTAACACTGGAAAATTCATTTTCCAAAACCAAAAACCCGCTTTCGCCTTCGCCTTGATTTGCGCACTCAAGCCCTTTAAACGCATGCTTTCTTGTCCATGATCGTCAAAACGCAGTTGACCCAGTTTATCCAATTTTTCCCCTAACTGCGAGATCATGGCCTTTTGCAGTTCTCAATCAGCATTCGTGGTGGTGTTCAAATTCACAGTTTTCTCCATAACTCATGTTAAAATCATCTCCATCAAAGTCCAGAGCCATGAAGTACAAGTACCAGGGTGTCTTTCCGATAACAGCAGTACAATTAAATGTTGATGAAATCAGAGACACAGAAATTGGGCACGTAGAAATGGTCGAGTTCATAGATAGAACTAAACAAGAAAATCCCTCCAAGCATATGCAGAAAATCATTGACAGCAGTATTCATTTGGTTGCATCATTTCCTGTCAGTGCACATAATCCTGAATTTGTTCTACAAGTGGCCAACCAGTACAATAGAGACTCTAGAGCTGTGACGGACTCACAGGGAAATTTTATCATGAGATTGGATGCAGAATTCATGGATAAAATCTTCATGTGTCCACCAATTGAAAATGTCAGGCAGATTGATTTTGCTCAGGGTCAACAAGACTATGACAATGACTTGGAATCTGCTAGAAGGCACATAAACAGCAAATGGTTGAAGATTCCTAGGGCAACTTTGACCAGATGGCCAAAAGACCTTCACAGGAGTGATTTTGTGGAGGAAGTGTGTGATTTGATTACTCTTTTGAGTCGCATCAGAGGACTCCCTTCTGCTTCCAAATTCTAGGACTAGATGTACACTTACATCAAGGTGATTCTATGGGGTAATCAGAAGATATTCTGGGGTGAATAGATCAGCAATGCTTTGCACGAGCAACTGATAAGGGTCAATACTACCTTCAAATTTTACATGACCTCTTATCTTGTCTATGCTGCTGCAAGCATGAGGAACTTTCCAGGTTTAACCCAAGTGGGGGACAGGAGATTGGTCCCAGTATATGAATACTACCCCCAAATCACTCTGAAGGGGTCGATTCATCATTTCAGAAGAATCAATGATGCTTTCTTCTCAGTTTTCATGTGCTTGTGGAATGGTGAACTGGTTCAAAGAAGAGTTTCTGATGAAGCTTGGCAGGTTGTAAATTCTTTTGGTTGTTTGTTCTTGCAATTTCCCACCTTCACTTATCTTTGGGTAGGATACTATCCTGGTTACCCTTACATGCTGCCACAGTATCCTAGTGATCGCATTGTTCTTATGGAGCTTTGTAGACAACTGATTGTGCTACACAATAAACAGATGGAGCTTAAGAGGTCAGGGATAAAGTTTCCTATTGAGATCAGGAGGTACTTAGTTCAGTCTGCCAACAAAGCAAAGATAATTGACTCTGAGTTGCAGTTGGTCACTATGAAGACCTACAAGAAAAGAAATCATTTTGACTTCAGAAGGGTTCAAGATAAAATCAAGAGGAAGTCAAATTTTCATGAGCCAATGGTCGAAGACATATGGGCAGATCTCAAGACTCAAAATGAGATTAGAAAACTAGATTTCTGCAGACTTCACCTGAGCCAAATTGAAGAACTAGGACTCGCTAATATTCCAGATGGAATGAAGGATGATGGAGATGTCCTAGATCACAAATATGAGGTAGAGAATGTTGAGGCTTCACCTCTCCCAGAAGTGAAATGGTCAGTCAAAGAGGAGACATCCATCAAGAAAAGATTCCAACCTATATTGGCAAACACCAACTTGTGGTTGGAAAGTAAGGGAATTAAGTTGAAAGAGTTCCTTATAGGGTCCAAAGAGGGAACACATGAGCAAATAGGTAAGAAGGTAGAGAATCGAACCAAGAACAAGAGTGACACCCCTTCTTCCTCTAAGGTACACAAACCAAAGATCAAATTTGTATCCAAGGGAGGAAAGAAGAAGGAAACCACAGAGGCTTCTGATGCCACTAAGTCAGATGTTGAAGACATCAATGATGATCAGATGGAAATTGAAGATGTTGAGACTGAAAAACAAAATGTTCAAAGGTCCAAGACAGAGGTATCTGATGAAGCTAAACAAGGTGAAGATGAAGATGTAGAGGTAGAGCGACTTGATGGTTCCCCGCAGACTCTTGTGAAAGACCTTCCTTCCAAGACACAAGTTCTTACACCTCCTCCTCATGTTCTATTCTCTGATGGTTTGCCAGTAATTTCAAATGTTCCTCTTTCTCCCATTTTTGTTGTTTCTTCTGACAATACTCCTCAATCCATGAGGGCTAGTCTTGGAACTGTTTTTGATTCCTCTAGTTCCATTCCAAGTTTATCTTCACCTTCTTTTGATATCGGGGAACAAACTATTTTGGAGAACCTTCTTGATGCTTCACAAAAAGTTGTTGATACAGGTGTCGTGTTTACCAACACAAGTCCAATTGTCACCATCACGGGTATAAACACGGAGCCAACCAAGCAAGTAGTGGATCCCCCTCCAGCTATTGATACATCTATACTTCCTCCATGGCTATCTGCCTATACTCCAAAGAGGAAGAAGCAAGCCATCTCACCTGATGAGATTGACATTAAAAAGCTGTTGCCCGTGAAAGCTAAGAACCAAAAGAAAAAGCCTAAGACTGTTTCTAGGCTGGTCACTGAAAAGGGAATCAGATATGCCGAAATTGCCAAACCTCCTGAAGATGCCACAGTTGATACTTTTGACATGAGTAATTATGTCATCTCAAGGGTTGAGCTTGGTAAAGTGACTCACGAAGGTGTCAAAGCAGATTTCTAGATCACTGCCAGTACCCTACTTGAAAAGTATGATGAAGCCAAGAGGGAAAAAGAGCAATACAAAGCAAAAGCAGAACAACTGGCAGCTGTCCTTCAGAAAATAGTAAAGTCATCAAAGATAGTAGAACCAATGGCAGTGATGGTGGAAGATCCCCTGATATAGAAGGTTGAAAAAGCCCAAGCTAGAGGCAAGATAGTGGGGGATGTAGTGGAGCGGTTGTTGGCCCAAGGACGAGTTCTATTAAAAACCACTATGGAAAGAAAGGAGAAAATGGACAAAGCTAAAGCTGAGCTGGACAATCTGGTAGATAAACTTTCACAAGAGTTGTAAGGTCAAGAAGAGAGCCTAGAAGAGTGGATAGATATGAAGAAGATCAAGATAAAGAATCTGATCACCATTGGGGTCATCACCAACAGGGAATCATATCTCAAGACCAAGGGGACTCTAGCTCATCATATTTTCACAATAAAGAGTCTACTTGAAGATCTGTGCCAAGCTCGAGAAGCCAGCGAAGATAGTGATGTCACACTTCTACACCGGCTGGAAGAACTTCCTTGCACCTTGACAAGGGAAGATCATAGTTTCCTCACAGCACAGGAAATGATAAGTTCTTTTGAAGAAATGGTACAAAAGAAATTTGAAGAGGAAGCTCCCTCTGTGCTTTAAATGGATAACCTGTATGATCAACATTCGACTCTGGAGAACCTGAAGGATAATTTAGAGAAGCATGAAAAGGCAGTAAAGGCGGTGAAAGATTCAATTCTCCGGGCTCGCACCATCTCTAAAAACACAGTAAAACCAAATGCATGCGAGATGTCAGTTGTTCAAACCATGTATCAGAACTTCCTGAGGAAAAAAGATGGAGGAAGCTAGCGCCTTAGCTTGTTTTTCTTAGATATTATGTAAATGGAATTTTGTTTTGGACATCTACACATGTAATTTTCTAAAATGTAATTACATGTGAAACAAGAGAATTCATAAGTCAAATAGGACTCTCTTGTTGAATAAGTCAAATTAGTTGTAGATTTCCTAGATTTTCTCAAGGCCTTTCCCTATAAATAAAGGGGGCCTCTTTTGTAAATATTATCTTTTGTCTATTGCAAGAAAACTCTGGCGAATTGAGAAGCAAATCAAGACTTTGTGCTTTTTGTGAAAATCAATATTCAAATATTTATCAATACAAGAAAGCAAGTTCAATTCCAATCTTTGTCTTGGGATTATTTGTGTTGTGATAGTATTGTTCTTACGTCTTGCTATCATAATCTTATTTGATAATAATTGAAGTGTGGAGTTTGTTTCAAGTGATTGAAGAGCGCTCTTAATTTGATTCTGATAAACTTTGTGTTATCAAATCAGTTGTGGGTTATATGTTCATGTTTGTGAGAATACAATAGTTTGGAGACTTTGTGCTGCAAGTTGTTATATTTGATTTACTTTTATCATCTTGAAGAGTTGCGAAGACTTTGGGCTGTATTCTACTTCAAATAGTTCCATTTACAAGTAGTAAGTGAGGTAACAGAAAAATTGTGTTTCTGTGATTTTGTGATAATTTATAAGTCTTACATCAAGAGTTTGAAATATAAACATCTATTCTGAAAAAAGAGAATGAGATGAGATGGAACCACCACAAACATAGTTTTTAGTGTAAATAAATTTTATAAGTTGTTTGATTTGCAAAAGTTAAGTAATTAGAGGGAACCTCCCCTTGTTGAGAGGAGAGACTTTGTCTCATCATAGCTGTGGCTGATATACCCATTTTGCTGTTAGCGAGTTAACGACAAAATATTCACCCAACACATATCGTAAACCCTAAACCCAATATCCTAAACCCTAATCCCCTCACCTTACACACTTAATCTTATACACTCAACAACCTGAATATTAACCCTCAATTGTAACCCTCAACCCTCTAATCTCTACCCTCTACCCTCTACCTATTACTTAAGCCCTAATCCCTCAACCCTCAACCCTCAAAACTATACAACTCAGATCCTTATATACACTAAACCCAAAACACTTACATACATACATACATACATGCATGCATGCATACATACATACATACAAACATACATACATACATACATGCATACATATATGTACATACATACAAGCATGCATACATACCTACAAACATAGATACAAACATCCATGAAACATACTTATGAAACTTGAACATAACTCATTCAAAGGAAGACATAATGTGAGCACGTTATAACGTGCTCACCTTATGTCAAACTGGGAAAACACCAGCAAACATTCAAAAAAGGATAAAAGCACAACATAACGTGAGCGCGTTATAACACGCTCATGTTATATTGTGCTTTGGGAATACCAAGCCTTAGGCTTGAGATTTTCTTTGGATTTCCAACCCAATGGCTTGGAGTGCCTTTTCAACATCCACAGATGTATTTTCGTAAATTCTACAAGATTTCACATAATTTTATTCGTGCTAACCCTCAGATTTGCACGTGTTTCAAGGTTGAACAAATCAAGCACCTGAGTAGTGTTAAGCTTTCTCTTAGCTATTTAACGATGTAATTTTTTTCACATTTTGACAATGTTAAGCCTTTCATCTTTAATTTCTTTTGTTTGTGTGTCTGCTTTTTGACAAAAACCAATGTTTGGTCTTCTTTTCATTGTAAATTAACCATTCATTGAAATTTTTAAAAAGTACATATTTAGAAACTACACTCCATTCTACACATATTAAAAAAATGATTTTCAATTAGTTTTCAAAATTTATAGGGGTAGCACGGCCAAAATTCTATTTTTTAGGATGTGTCCACTTTGAAAATTAGTAAAAAATCAAATATTCATAAAAAAAATTATCAGCAAAATTAGGCATAAACTACATGCTGTTAGCTAATTTCTCACTGAAGCAATTTTAAAAATACCAAAAAAAAGTTAACCTTTTGAGGTAGCCACAAAACATGCTATGTTATGTTTTTTTTGACAAAAACAACACCAATTTATGTGGCTCCCTCTTTTGAACCCCTTAATCTATACCATTTTAAAAAAAAATTAGTAGTTTAGAGAGTAGACTCGGAGCACTACTAACATTGTTTTGGTTACATCTCCAAATTTTGAGTGTAACTATGCTCAATTTCTCATCCAAGGCCAACATTTCCTGATTTTAGGGAAAAAAGTGGCCATTTAAGACCCCTTTTTGGCCCCCCATCTTCTTGCATTTACCCATTAGTATTATTACATTTTGAGAAAATATTTGTGTTATTTAATAGGCTTTGTAAAGTTTAGTTTAATAGTTAAGGAAATATTTTAGTCCTATTTTATTTTTACCAAATTAGATTATTTTTGAGATTTCAGTTTTATTTACCCAAGACATTTCAACACTCTTCATAAATTAATTTTTCAATTATTGAAATGCAATTTGTCTATACAACCAATACCTAATAAAAAAAAATTACAACTAAACAAATACTATATACAACCAATAGCTAATAAAAAAAACAAATTACAACTAAACAAATACTATAATAACAACAGAAGGCTACGTGGCACTTGTTATTTCATGAGATTTTAAAAGTTAAAAGATGTGTGCTTTTAAACTATTATCTTCTTTGTTGGAATCTATTTGGTTTCTTTTAAATATGAAGCTTTTGCTTCTTCTTTTTTTTTGATTGGTAAAAGGTCAAGGCCATTAATATATAAAATCAGTTATAAAATATAGCTCTATTTAGTGCGGGCACTGGTAGGAAAGAACAGAGCGAAGAAAACCTTTAGTCTAGCCCAGGACTTTTGCAGTCTAGTACATACTATTTATTTAAAGAACTTATATGGGGCAAGCCCAACAAGGAAACATCCTTTCTTATACAATTACTGAGATACAAGTACAAACATCGCCCTTATCCATGCCCTTTCTTTTGATATCCTCTTATTGTATGTCTTTTGGTTCTTTAGCTCCTGGGATGACCTCCATGACATATAACATTAGATCAACTATCTATTATCCAATTGAAAAGGCTTCTTCTATCTTGCTCCTACCAGTATACCTGTCTAACCTGAAACCACGGGAAAAACTACCACTTCTTTTTGCATGTTAGCTATACATAAAACATATAATTCATTATCCTGCAAACATCTGTTAGTATTTTAAAACCTTTGCCCGATATGAAAGGATAAAATACTTGCTCTTGCCAAGCTTATCATAAATGATCAAACACACTTGCTTCAATGTTAACTTAAATCCGGTTATGTGGGACATCCGATTTCGGTTGATTGATCCACTGTATATGCCAACATCTATATGTATACAGTATATATATATATCTACATGTGGGTTGCTTCAAAGAAAAGGCGCAACTAGCAATTGGATTCATCTAGAGCGTCCTTGGTCTAGTAGAGGAGGACAGATATGGATGGGTCACTTCTTTAAATCTTCAGTTACTTGAGTATGTGTTGTGTAATTTTACACACCATTTTAAAATTTTGATACAGTCATATCAAATGGACATAGCTCCCAGCCATTACCAAATCAAAGATACATGCATGGGCGCTCTCTGTATATTGTGTGTATATATAATGGAGACACAATAAATTAAAGTTATAGCCACTGTAAGATGCAAATAGATCTAACGGTGTGGAAACAAAATAATGAAGGTTGCGAAGGCTACCAAATGGCATAAGCGCAACAAAGAAGAGCAACTTTTAAAATTTATGTCGAGCCTTCCACGTGCAGGATGCGGAATGAAAAGAGAAACAATAAAATCTGTGGAGGTCACCACATGTAGAATGCAGAGGTAGTCCCTTAAGTTTCTATGTATCTGCGGAAGGTGCCGAGTGTCTTTTTACTTTGTTGCGGAGGGTGCCGTGCGTTCTTTCTGTATCATGTTATCACTGGTAATGAAAGATGGTGAGCCACAGTGATGTTAAGTTTCAAGTAAGCAGAGAATTCCATGTGGTGGATGCGGAGGTAAATTTGTTTGGTTTATGACCCTTTTCCGGTGAGAAACTTAAAGTTTCTAAAGTGATGTGGAACCCACCGAGTGTCAGCTTCTGCAGGAGTTTCCAATGTTTCATAATGTTTCAAGCAGTAATGCGGAGAATGCCATGTGTTAGTTAGCATACACGTGGAAGATGCCATCTATCCCAGTTTTCTCCTTTGAAGTTAGTGAACGCTGAAGCTGTGGGTCCCATTATTAATATGTTTATTTCTAAACTAATGCAGGTTGCGATAGTTTTCAACAGCGGAGTTCACCTGAGCATAAAGATAGTTTTGAGGGCTTTACGGAAGAAGACACGTAGATGTTTTTGAAGGCTACAGAATGTGACAAGTGTCATTGTCCTGTTCATTCCTAAGAGACAAAGGAGTTTCTTGTTCTACTGTGGACACTGCCATCTGTCACAGTATGTTTCAAATTTAGACACAATAAATTAAAGTCACAGCCACTATAAGATGCAAATAGATCTAACGGTGCAGAAAAAAAATAATGAAGGTTGTGGAGGCTGCCAAATGGCACAAGCACAACAAAGAAAAGAAACTTTTCAAATTTATGGAGAGCCTTCCACATGCAGGATACGGAATGAAAAGAGAAACAATAAAATCTACAGAGGTCGACACATGTAGTATGTGGAGGCAATCCCTAAAGTTTCTATGTCTGTGAAAGGTGCCATGTGTCTTTTTTCTTTGTTGCGGAGGGTGCCGCGTGTTCTTTCAATATCGTGTTATCGCTGCTAATGAAAGATGGTGGGTCATAGTGATGTTAAGTTTCAAGTAAGCAGAGAACGCCATGTGGTGGATGTGGAGGTAAAGTTGTCTGGTTTATGACCCTTTTTTAGTGAGAAACTTAAAGTTTCTAAAATGGTGCAGAACCTGCCAAGTGTCATCTTTTGCAGGAGTTTCCAATGTTTCATAATGTTTCAAGCAGTAATGTGGAGAACGCCACATGTTAGTTAGTGTGCACGCGGAAGATGCAACCTATCCCAGTTTTCTCCATTGAAGTTAGTGAACGTTGAAGCTGTGGGTCCCATTATTAATGTGTTTGTTTCTAAACTAATGTGGGTTGCGACAGTTGTCGACAGTAGAGTTCACCTAAGCATAAAGACATAGTTTTGAGGGCTTTGCAGAAGAAGACACATGGATGTTTTTGAAGGCTATAGAGCATGACAAGTGTCATTGTCCTATTCATTCCTAAGAGACAAAGGAGTTTCTCGTTCTACTGCGGACCCTGCCATCTGTCACAGTATGTTTCAAATTTAGACACAATAAATTAAAGTCATAGCCACCGTAAGATGCAAATAGATATAACGGTGCAGAAACAAAATAATGAAGGCTGCAGAGGCTACCAAATGGCACAAGTACACCAAAGAAAATCAACTTTTAAAATTTATGTGGAGCCTTCCATGTGTAGGATGCGGAATGAAAAGAGAAACAGTAAAATCTGCGGAGGTCACCACATGTAGTATGCGGAAACAATCCCTAAAGTTTCTATGTGTCTGAGGAAGGTGCCGTGTGTCTTTTTGCTTTGTTGCGGAGGGTGTCGCATGTTCTTTCCGTATCATGTTATCGCTGGAAATGAAAGATGGTGGGCCACAGTGATGTTAAGTTTCAAGTAAGTGGAGAATGCCACGTGGTGGATGCAGAGGTAAAGTTGTTTGGTTTATGACCCTTTTCTAGCGAGAAACTTCCATTTATCTCTAGTTCGGTTGGGCCGTTGGGATTCGATTGTTACAGACAATCTAGAGTCAAATCTTAGGCTATAAATATGTAATTTTTGTAATAGATCTAGACAGATTTAGTGATATCTCTACTTTTGTAAGAAATGTAAAGGTTTGAAGTAAATATAATTCATTGGAGCATGTGAATCAGAAATAATAGCTGAGTATGAGAGTAGAAATAGGGAATCAAAATCAAGTTCAGGGGAAAGAGGATCAATGTTTCTCCCCAACATCGTATAAAATTGTTTAGGTAGTTTGGGATCTTGAAATTACCATAGTTCTTAATATGCTCTACCACCTATACAAAGAAGTTTGATTTTAACTCTTAGTTAGTTTGAATGAATGGACTTACCATCGCTATCAGACTTCAAATCTTTAATTTGGAGTTATCTACACCTGACTAGAAAGGGTCTGAGATCTACCCATTTGGTTGGGAGTCTGAGAAGTGTTCTTAATTGCTCTATTATACTCCATTGTTGTCTAAAGGCTAGAAACTCTGAAGATGCTTAGAGTTTGTTCACACTCCAAGGTATGTTATTAGAACAAGTGATGAACTAATTAGCCTCAGAACAACTTTCCTTCATTGTTTCAGTTTGATTCTGATAATACTTCATCAGTTTTAGCTATAGTAGATAGGCAAAAACCATCAGCCCCTTTGTTGGCAAGGGAGTCAGCTTTGCTATTAGCCTCTCTGTAGGTGTGATTGAATGTGCACCTCCTGAAAGAAGCAATGATGTCGAGGGCATTAGCCAGCAAGGATTTTAGTCTCCAATTAGGTGTGTTCCCTTTCTGTAAGCCATTAATGACGATTGCAGAGTCACCTTCGACCTCTAATTTTTCAATTTTCATGTCTTTGCAGATTCTCAGACCTTCAATCAGGGTGGTTAATTATGTTGTATTGTTTGTTGTTTCTCCTAGGGGCTTGGCTAAGGTTGCTATTTCTCTATATTCAGAATTGTGGATTACGTAGCCTATTCTTGCGACTCTTGGCTTGCCCCTAGATGCCCCGTCAAAATTTAGCTTGAACCACCCTTCTTTAGGAGGTTGCCACTTACATTCCTGTCTCTTGTTGGTGGTGTTGTGGTTACCTGGTCCCATAAAGTAGGGCAATTTTAGTACTTCCCATCTCCCCCGCATCTTTTCATCCCAGTGTGTCATTGTGGATTCTTTTTTGGAGTTATTTAGAATCCTACTATTGACAATTTCTATAATAACAGCCTCAATTTTAATAATTAGCTGTCTGTTAAGGTTAGCCGATAGAAGATATCAATTAAATGCAAATAAAGATTAAACGAAGGAATGGAAATACATAGAAATAATAACAACGAGAGACAAGTTTTAACGTGGTTCACCCAAACTTGGGCTACATCCACCAAACAGAGAGTCCAATATTATTATCCAGTAAATCAAACCAATTACAATCAGCAATCCCTGCAACTCAATACCACTACAAATGCTACAATACAATATATCAAAACCCTAACCCTTAGCCGCTTTTATCAAGCCTTTTTGTCAGTTACAAACATTAGGGTTTTCTTATGTCGGTCATAAAAAATAAGATTTTTTAAGTCGGCCCTAAAAAAATTTCTCGGGGGCTGCCGCCCCCAAACCCCAGCGAGGATACATGGCTAGTGTACAGTACTTTCCTGATCAGTCGCCACCTACCAACACTGTCCAAAAGTAATTTTACTATCTTTAAAGATTCTTCTATTTCTTTCTTTCCATGGCTCCCAAACCATGATCGACGGGGAAATTATCCATAGCATATGGTAGATGCTTTGTTTGTGAGTCTCAAGCCAACATTGGAAAAGGTTCAGAATGTTACTAGGCATGGCAGTAATCCATCCCATCTTATTACTTAGCCAATTCCAACATTTATTAGAAAATTGATAATTGAGGAGAATATGGTATGATGTTTCTAGATCCTCTTCACAAAGGGAGCATCTGCTAGGCCCCTCATATCCCATCTTGGTGAACCTATCCGTAGTTAGGATTTTTTTTCTGTAGGGCCATCCAAGCAAACAGTCCAGCCTTTGGGAGACAGTTCTTATCCCAACACAGTCTTAGTGGTAACTCCATTTTTGGTCTTAGTTGCTATCTGATTAAAGTTTTGTAACCATCCTTGGTTTTATAATTTCTTGATTTAGCCTCATCCCAGACTAATCTATCTAAGTCTCCTTTGAGAGATACCCTCCTTTTGTTAAGGATATCAAGCAGTATCTTTTTCTCATTATCTGGAATGTTCATATTATCTAGGGGTTTCCATTTCCACCCCTTATTCTCGTCATGATTGGGGAAATCTATATAATCTTTTACATATTTCACCCAATGAGATTCTAGGATCCTTTTGGCATTCTCTAAGTTATCCATGTTGCTTATCACCTCATACCCCCCCATGAGTTGTCCCAAAAAAGTGCTTAGTTACCATCTCCTAAACTCTAGGTCAGTTTGTCCATTATGAGCTTCCTGCAGTCCATCATAAAATTCTAGAGGCGAGAAACTTTTTACTCATAAACTTTTGCTTCATTTATTTATTCTTGAAATGTGTTTTGAAATAAAGTCTCACCTTTTTTTTTAGTTTGGTGAGATCTTTTAAAAACTAAAAGACGTGCTTTTAAATCACTATCTTCATTCATTGGAAAGTCTTAGATTTCTTTTATAATATGAAGCTTTTGCTTCATTTATTTATTCGTGAAATGTGCTTTGAAATAAAGTCTCACCTTTTTTATTTTTATTATTTCATGATAATCTTCTTCATTCTAAAGTCTTAGGATTCTTTTATAATGTGAAGCTTTTGCTTCATTTATTTATTCGTGAAATGTGCTTTGAAATAAAGTCTTACCTTTTTTATTTTTATTATTTCATGAGAATCTTATATGAAGCTTTTGTTTCATTTATTTATTCACGAAATGTACTTTGAAATAAATTCTCACCTTTTTTATTTTTATTATTTCATGAGAATCTTCTTCATTCTAAAGTCTTAAGTTTCTTTTATAATATGAAGCTTTTGTTTCATTTATTTATTTGTGAAATGTGCTTTGAAATAAAGTCTCATCTTTTTTTATTTTTATTATTTCATGAGAATCTTATATGAAGCTTTGGTTTCATTTATTTATTCGTGAAATGTGCTTTAAAATAAAATCTTACCTTTTTTATTTTTATTATTTCATGGGAATCTTCTTCATTCTAAAGTCTTAGATTTCTTTTATAATATAAAACTTTTGCTTCATTTATTTATCCCTAAGATGTGCTTTAAAATAAAACCCTACCCTTTATTACTCCCTGAAATCTTTTCAAAACTAAAAAGACGTATATTTTTTTTGTTTTTTTACAAGACGTACTTTTAAACAATTATCTTCTTTCATTCCAAACTCTTAGGACCACCTTGCCTTCCACGCCTCAATTATCTTTTCTTTGTAGTAACCATTTTAAAATGATTTATATGAAATCGTTTTTTCACATAAGCTAGAAAATTAATTATAAACTGAATTTTGCCCGCGATGCCCTGACATTGTAAAGTACAACGGACAAGTTTTAAAAATTGAGCCCCACCGTTAGATTTGGAAAGAAGATCAATGGTTGGGAATGGTCCGCTTGCCAACTCAGATTATGACGGACCAATTGCGTAATAGAATAACTCCGACGTTTCTGACGAACCATTGAGTTGAGCAAGCCGTTGATTTTAATTTTCATCTGACGGTCACCATGATTTTGGGCATTGGAGTTTATAGTGGCGCTTTCTTGGCTGTTGCACCACCGTTTTAGAAGACTAGCGTAGGTTTTGGAGAAAATCTGCTCTCTTTTGAACAAGATTTGCACTGAAATTTTAATGATAGTGTGCTTTATTTCTTTGGAGGTATTATTACTATGGCTGCGCTTAACATTGAAAGTGTTGGGAGTTTCATTTCATTGCTACGCAAATGTTTCCAGTGCTTGCGCCTTCTTCGGAAGCTGCGCACTATCCTTTGCATTTGTGTTGAAATTTTAATACCTGCTATGGCTGGAGATTTACCTTTGCGTCCTAATTTGGACCTCTGCGCTGATTGGATGTGTTTGGATGGCTTTGGAAGATTGCGTTTAAGAAATTTTATATTCCTCTGTGACTTTATAACTTAGATGATGTGTCATAGTTTTGGAGCACTCTATGTAAATATTATCCACTTCAATGGTTCAACAGTCAATAGTAATTTTAGGTCTCATTCACAACAGAAAGGTAAATATTTATCCTGTTTTTATTGGTCAAAATTGACCTTTGACTATTGAAATGGATGATATTTAAGAATAGCCATTTTGGAGAGGCTAGCTAGAAGTTTAGAGATTCATAGCTAGGGGTTTTTTTCAAAAACTTCCTCGTTTGGACCAATAACATATTGATGGGGGAATCTTGACATACCTTCAAAGTCTCCCAAACACTCAAACCACTGTCTCAAGCTCCCCAAAGGCAATTCAATTTCTGATATAAATACTTTGCAAAAATTTAAAATTGGAGTGCACAGAGAGCGACACTATACAATTATGTGAAAGGAAGCAAGGTATGCGGAAACGCTTCCTACACCAATCTAATGTTGAGAGCATTGTGTAAATTTTTAATCCTTATAGTAACAAAGAAGAAGATACACAACACAAAACATAAAATGAGCAATATACCATAACACAGATGTGCATGAGAAAAACCTCCCACTCCAAAAGCTTGCTCAATGTATTACAAATCCAAAACAAGATTACATACACTTGTAGAGCAAGTTTCTTACATGAGTACAACAACACTTAATTCCTAGAGCAATTCTGACAACATAACAAACTACTCCTCAAGCCTCCAATGTATAGACTTCTGGCAAATAGGAAACTATTTATGGTTTACCAAAACCATGTGCTAAACCTCCCATGATGTGAGGTGCCCAAGATAGACAAGATTCCAATCCAAAATGAGGCTCTCACATCCAAAGTAAATTGCCCTATTTTTGACCCTTATAGTTGTAATGTGATGTCCCAATATTAAGACATTGTTTAAATTAAATATTTAAACATCATGATAAAAGATGGTGAAGTTATTTTTGTAAAATACGGTATTTAGTCAATTTGAATGAGGTAATCGCATATGTATTAACATTTAATACATATATAATATTTAATAAACAATATTAAATAATATTATTATATAAATATTCTAATATAATTAAAATATAATATATAATATATATTTATTTAAATAATTAAATATATTATTATATAATAATATATAAATGCTAAATTGAATATTATTATAGTTATAATTATAATATAATAATATAAATATATTAAAAGTCATATTTATGACTTCATCATTGTGGGCAATCAAAAGTAATATATAGCAGCTTGTGGGGCCGACCATCCTCTAGACAAGGTATGATTTAAAAGAGAAACAATTAAGATTATCAATGGGTAGCGATGAACATATTTAAAAGCATCGATTACTTTTTATTGAACAGGGATTATAGTATATACTGGTAGCGGTTATAATTTAAAAGGGCTGCAAGCATCATATAACATATTACCTTCGCAAACAACGATTAGTTAAAGTCACAGGGTACCGTTTCATGTGAGGGACATTACTTTTTAAAAAAGAGGTACATCCCTTCGTAAACACATAAAGATATAAAGGGGAATGAATATATGGGATGAAAGGGGGTAATAGATATCTCTGATATTTAGGAAGAGATACAACATGAAGAGGAATAAGAAATAAGAAGAATTATATATGTTTCTAATGTATATAACAGTAAGTCATAATATATATACCTCTGAGTGTAAAAAGATATAACAACAAGCACAGAAACATCTGATATATATACAGATCAAGAAATATTAATTGGAACATATATATTTCTGAGTCTAAAAGGCAAGAATAATTTAATATATTCTGTGTTTAAGAACATATAGATATTCAAAAGGATATAAGATATGAATTCAAAGAGGTGGAATTAGAGTTATATGGAGATGAATGGTAGAATGAAAGATTTCTGATTTAGATACAGATATAAAAATATACTTTTCTAAGTTGGCAAAGCATACTTAGAAGTAGATTTGAAATGTGAAGATACAACAGTATATTAGCTGCAAGGAAGAAGCCCTTAAGGGTTCCAAAGAATACAAAGGCAAGAATCATCCTCTTTGTATGATGTATCTAACCCTATGTTCCTTATGATAAATAATGACAAATGCATATAATTGAAAGGTTATAATTAAGCATTGTGAAACTTGATACGAAATATAGATTATTGTAAGTATTTTCTAACTTGTTTGCAGGAATTAAATCAAGCCCAAGGTACGCTCTAAATCCATTGTTGTTTGGAAATTGATAATTTAGGGTAAAATTAGTATTGTTCCTATAAGGGACATTACATGTAACATGCTTAAAAATAGCCTTTCCATAATATACCACTAATAGCATCTTTTAACAACTAATATACCAATTTTCAAGCATTGACATGTGGCAAAAGTGCCAACTAAAAAATAAATGCCCATTTTGATGGAACACAAATATTAAATGCTACAGAAAAATATTAAACAAGAAATAAACTTAGGAATTGACAAGGTTGAGACACCTTAATTCCCAACATTCTCCCACTTGTTGAATACCTTGCAAGAGCCATGGGAAACCATACCATCATGAACTCAACTACTAGGGGCTGAAAAGCCCATAGACTCTAAACACCATTTCAACTTATTAGTGCTCACAGGATTTGTCAGTGAATCTGCAACATTCATCAAAGTGTCAACTTTCTACAATTTCACTTTCCCATTCTCTACCATGCCATGAACAAAATGGTACTGGACATTAATGTGCTTTGTCCTTGCATGGAAAATAGGTTTTTTCGCTAAACATATCTAGCACTCTGACTGTCAGAACAAATAGTAATCATCCCTGCATCAAGCCCAACATCTAAACATAATCTCAACCCAAATGGCTTCCTTACAAGCATGAGTTGCTGCCATGTACTCTACTTCTATAGTGGACAAAGTGACAACAACTTGCCGTTTACTCATCCAACTAATAACACCACCAAACATAGTGAAAACATAACCATTGGTGGATCTTTTGCTATCAATGTCACTGACCCAATCAGAATCCACATATCCACAGATACAAACTGAATGCCGAGGTCTTGTAGGATAACCATGATAACATAGGGAATACTTGGAAGTACCCCGCAAATATATGAACACTCTCTTCACTACATCCCAATATACTCATCCAGTATTCACCATATAGCGACTAAGGACTCCCACTGCTTGGGAAATATTTGTTCTTGTACAGACCATAGCATACATCAAACTGCCAACAACACTAGCATAAGGAACTCTAGGCATGTTCTTCATCTCAATAGGAGACTTTGGACAATCATCAATAGATAACTTTGTCCCTTGCATAATGCGAACACACAATGGTCTACAAGCTATTATGTTGAATCTCTCCAACACAATATCCACATACTTACTTTGGTTCACACAAAAAATTTTGTTTACCTTGTCTCTTCTGATTTCCATTCCTAGAATGTACCTAGCTACCCCTAAATATTTCATCTCAAATTGTGTTGGCAATTGAGACTTCAAATTAGAAATCAAACTTTTACCATTCCCAAAAAACAACATATCATCAACATACAATGCAATAATAAGAATGTGATCATTATCCATCTTGTAATAAACACAATGATATGATTTCAATCTCAAAAATTTCAAACTCAACACAAAGGCATAAAACTTTTGGTACCACATCCTAGGAGACTGTTTCAAACCATACAGAGACTTTTTCAACTTGTAAACCATATTTTCTTTACCTCTTTCAATGTAGTGCTCTGGATGTGACATATAAATCTCCTCCTCCAAGTCACTATGAAGGAAAATTGTCTTCACATCTAACTTTTCAACTTCAAGATCATATGCTGCAGCAAGTGATAATAAGAATCTAATGAATGTCAACTTTGCAACGGAAAAAAAAAACTCACCATAATCTATTCCCTCAACCTAGGAATACCCCTTCATGACCAACCTTGCCTTATACTTTTCAACACTTCCATCTAAACCAAATTTCTTTTTGAACACCCATTTACATCCAACAAGTTATTGTCCATTAGGCAAAGGTACCAAATCTCGAGTATTGTTTTCTTCAATGTAGTTGTTTCTTCCTCCATGGCCTCCTTTGAAGAATCTATATCTTTCATACCCATAGTCTCTTTCATAGTTCTAGGCTCATCAGTATTAGTAATCAAAGAAAAAATGCAATTCCAATCATCAGGTGAACACCCATACCTTTCAGTTTTCTGCCTTGTTCATGTGGACCTCCATAATAGCTGAGGTTGCTCAAGGTTTCTCTTCTTCTTCTTCTGAAATCTCTAAACTACTAGATCTCTCCTCATCATCAAGTCCAATAGGTGTTTTTGGTTCAAATTTCTTAGGGGTAGAAGGAAGTTGAACCACATCCTCATTCTTATCTTCTTTTTTTGGTAAATAATGCTTCTGCTATACAAAAATCTTTTGACCATAGGATTCCAAAGCTTGTACCCTTTCACATAGACACCATAACTGATGAAGATACACAAGTAACTACCTTGTTCTCTAATTTTGACCTCTTCTCCCTAGGCACGTGTACATATGCCTCACAACCAAATACTCAAAGATGTCTCAATGAGGGCTTTTTACTTGACCACACCTCCATAGTTGCCTTATCAACAAGAGTTGATGTAGGAGACCTATTAACCAAGTAGCAAGTAGTGGCAACATTTTCAGCCCAAAATTTTTGTTCTAGGCCATCTCCACTAAGAATACTCCTAGCCCTCTTCATCAATGTCATGTTCATCCTCTCTGCAACTCAATTCTACTAAGGTGTATACATAGTTTTCTTGTGCCTCTCAATCCCATGTTCTTTAGAGAACCTATCGAAATCTACCAAACAAAACTCAACACTATTGTCAGTCCTTAAACACTTAATCTTTTTATCAGTCTAATTCTCTACAAAAGATTTAAACTCTTTGAACTAACTAAAGACATCATATTTACTTCTAAGGAAATATAATCATGTCCTTCTATTATAATCATCAATGAATGATACAAAATAAACAAATTTAGAAATCAAAGGAACATTCACATGATCAAAAACATCAAAATGTGTCAAGTCCAACACCCTAGAAGATTTGTGAGAACTAGAATAAAACTAAACATAGTTTTATTTTCCATATATGCAATGCTCGTAAAAATCAAACTCAAGATTACAATCATTCATCCCCTCAACAAGATTTTCTTTTTTAGTCCTCTAAGACCCTTCTCACCTATATGGCCAAGTCTTTGGTGGCATAACATTATCATCTTTGTAGGAATTTTTATTTCCAAAGAATGAGCACCCTTAGGTACCCAAAAAATACATCCATCAAAAGTAGATGTAACACACCTCTTGTTGCTGGTTCTAATGGTGAAGATGAAGACTCTAAAGTTCTCTTCTTTGTAACATAAGAACTATTGCACTGAACCATGCATGCATCCATCTTAAACAGAGTGCCAACCTAAACACCCTTAGCAAATACCATAGCTCTTCTTGACATTTTACATCCTCCATTTGAGAAAACAACTTGCACACCCACATCATTCAAATTATAGATAAAGGGTTCCATGCAAAACTAGGGATATGCAGAACACCATTGATCCCTTTCACTCATCCATCAGGGAATCTAATCGAGACACTTCCATGGCCAACAATCTTCAGATGAGAGTCATCACCCAAGTACACCTTCACAAGGTCAAACTTTTCATACTTTGTGAACTAACCCTGATGTGAGGTCATGTGAAAAGATGCACCAGATTCAATAAGCCACACATGTCCTCAG
Source organism: Cunninghamia lanceolata (assembly GCA_027924645.1). NCBI lineage: Eukaryota > Viridiplantae > Streptophyta > Pinopsida > Cupressales > Cupressaceae > Cunninghamia > Cunninghamia lanceolata. Next base: position 11,931,185 of record BSBN01000584.1, on the reverse strand, counting down.
ATGCATGAGTTTCCAAGGCTGCAACAAAATTTTCACCATCATCATGTGAGGATTTATCATAATCTGAATCTGAATCATTTTTCTTCTTCTTCTTCTTTTTCTTTTCCTCTTTACATGCTTTTCAGAAATGTCTTAGTTTACTGCAGTTCCAACATAATGCCTTGCACTTACCAGAAGACTTCTCCTACAGGATTTGGATCTTGACTTCTCTTGCTTCTTGTCCTTTTTCTTGCCTTTTTCTTTTGATCTATCACAAATTGCAAGAGCCTCCTTAGCCATTTTTTAAGTCTTTCTTTGCATCTCTTTGAAAAGTAATGATGCAACCATCTCATCCATCTTAAACTTGGTGGTGGTACTCCCAATGGCCATCACAAGGTGGTCCCACGATTCTAGCAAAGAACAGAGAAAAGTCATGCAAAGAACTTAGTGTGAATTGAAAATTGGCATGTTGAATTATGTTTACTTTTGTGTGTGTGTGAAGTGTGTGCTTGAAATTTGTTGGGAATTAAGGTGTCTCAACCTTTGCAAATTCCTAATGTTGTATTTATTTATCCCATGTTGAGTTGGCATAGTCAGCACCTTGTGTATATGCAGCAGGGTAAATTTTGGTGACTTTGGTAGCCGTGGTTTCCCCCTTGAATAATTAACAGGGGTTTGGGGGTAGCGCCCCCAAGACAGGGTCAAGTGGCGTAGCCCCTTGCGGGGTCTAGGGGCAGTGCCCCTGGCGCGCTCCCTGTCGTGGTATAGGGTGGGGTTGAGGGGCAGTGCCCTCGTGGAGGCTCGGGGCCAACGCCCCCGAAACCTCAAACAATTTTTTAATTAATGACAAGTGTCGGTGAGTATCTTTGCATGAGAGAAAGGCATCTTTAGGCAGTCAAGGGCAGTTATGACATGTAAGAGGAATATGATATTTTTAGTCAGTGTATGACAGATTCTGTGACAGCTGTAAGGTGTGTAAGAGCATCTGTCGTAACCTATCTTGGGACCAGGTGTCCACTTTAGGATGGGATGTTGGACAAGTGTCCTTAGGCATGGGTTTTGGGGCATGAGTCCAACATGGACGCCCATCTATAGAAGGTTCCATATTTGCCTTGTAAACTCTATATAAACAGGTGCTTGGATGGGATATAGATAACTTTGGTAAAAGTACTATTATGCTGCCAGAATATCTCTAGAGTTGACATTCGAAGACTCTTGAAAGAGCATTGGCTCTAAAACTGTATTGTAATATGTTATTGTTTACTGTAATACATTTGAGCTGTGTTTTGGAGTGGGGTTTTTCACTCGTAAGGGTTTTCCCCACGTATATCTTGTCTCTCTCTCTCTTCTATCTACTTTCTGTGTGTATGTGTATTGCTGTAATATCTCTGTTAGATGTTCTATGTTGCTGTAGTTGTAAGAATTAAATTGAATTTGCATACATCTCTCCTCATTAGATTAGTGTAGGAAGCAATTTCCACACACCTAGCTTCCTTTCAAAATTTAACATTCACTTTTTGTGTGTGTGAGTGTTTGAACTAACTTTAGCATTCACTTTATATGAAGTGTGTTTGAATTTTACCTTTCACTTAGATTTGATATTTTATTGTTTGTGTGTGTGTGAACTTTCACATTCACTGTGTAGAGTTTACTAACTTGGCATTCACTACATGCTTGAACTTTGGTGTGTATATATATATGAAGTGTTCATTTTTGAACAAACTGTATGAAATGATTGAAAACTTTGTGTGAAGAGTGTGTTTTAACTTTGATTTCAAACTAACTTTCCCATGCTCCTCTTAGTTGATCTATATAATCCTACACCCTACCAAAGGGAAAAAATAATGATATCAAGGTAGAGAATAACACAACTACTATCAACGTGGAAACAATTACTATTAAAAATTGTTTGCATTCAACCTTTCAAGTAGTTCTAATTATTGTCAATAATTGTCTATATTTAAGGCAAGGAGTAATGACCAATCCCTTTACAATAATTCACATCCTCATCCACATCATTATGAGGATAAATAACACACTCCTCACACAAACATCTACCTATAAATAAAAAATAAGAAATCAATAAAATAACCAACCTAAAAATATGAGTTAGACTAAATGCATTGACTCAAACATAGGATTATAATTACATTGAAAGGCACAACTATATTTGTAGCAAAAATGAATTGTAATGATGCGATTCTATTCACAAATGACCATTGTCCTTAAGAGAATCTTTATTTTTAGAGATTAAAACAAACAATTAAACTAAATAGGATATGAGTTGGACAAAATGCATTGGCACAAACATAGAATTATAATTACATCAAAAGGCAAAATTGCGATTACAACAAGAAGTGAAAGGCACAACTACAATTGTAGCAAGAAGTGAATTGTAATGACGTGAGTCTATTCACAAATGACCACCCAAGAAATGCTAGAAAATATTTTTCTCTCCACCATTCACAAGTCTTGTCCTTAAGAAAATCTTTATTTTTGAGGATTAAAACAAAAAATAAACTAAATAAGAAGATTTAGTGGCAAGAATGGTGACTCTGATTGCTCAAAATATGGAAATAAATTAAACAACCGCATAGGGACATGGGGTAAAAGATGATTTTCAAGAGTGAGAAGCTTCTGCCTTAACTTGAGGATTCACCCCTCCCTTATTGTGCCAAGACTGCCACATGATCAAGAATGTGCTTTTTCATTAAAGGTAAACACTTTATTTTTCCTTTACATGGGAATTATCCTCACACTCCCATGATGAGTTAGCTACTACTTATTTAATATTTTTTACTAGTTTAACTCTCCACTATGCATCAAGAGTTAGCAGGCAAACACTCCTAATACCACTCTTTTTAATGCATGAAGGTGATAATAAATACCTAAATTAATAGTGGACTCGTTATAATAATAATTTAGGTATAAATATAGTAGAAGCTATTTTCCATATAGAATGTACTCGTGACCATCAAATACACATGTATCTTCATGTATGATCGGTTAAAAAAATTAAAATATTATTTATTTTTAAATAAATATGAACTACTTTTTAAATAATACTATTGTCCATACAACAAAATTGATTGATTCTGATTGACATGTGATTAATATAGGTTAGAGATTCAAATCCCAATTTATTTACATAGCAATATTGAAAAAACATATCAGCAATAGTCATCTGGGAAAATCTTATTTTATCACCAATTTTACATTTTATTAGGATTACATTTTTTTTTGGCAGTTACAAGATGTGTGCACATATAGAATGGCCTATTGGCCAAAATATAAGTATAGGTGTTTATCACCCATTAAAAAAATGTAAAATTAAGCTCGAGTACAAAATTAACTTTCAATTTCAATATCAATTTCAAGATATCAATTTTGATATATATATCAAAAATTTAATTTTTGAATATATATTAATTTTAAGATATCAAAATTCATATATATCAATTTCTACATATCAATTTGATTTTTGATAAATTATATTTTGATTTCAATATATGAATTTCAATTTTCAAGATATCAATTTATATTGATATAACAACTTTTAATTTATTGATATATTAAACTTGATCTATTGATAATTAAATATCAATTTTGATATCAATTCCAATATAAATTTTGATATATCATTTGATTTTTAGATATATTATCAATAAATAAATTTTGATATATCAATTTCTATAGAAGTAAATTCTAATCTATCAATTTAAATGTTTATATTAATTACATTTTGATTTCAATATATGATCAATTTCAAATTTGAAGATATAATCAAATTTTATATCAATTTAATTTTGATATATATATTTCAAGATATCAATTTCAAATTTGATATTTATCAATTTCAATATTGATCTAGATCAAATTCAATTTAAATTTATATCAATTAATTTATCAATATTGACCTAGAACACACTCTACTAGGGTTTATATTTATAGTAAGATAATTATAATTTCTAGGAACTTCCAATTTCAACAAGAAAAGAATAAATTGTATTTGTGCATGTGTGTTATGAAGGGAAGATAAGCTAGATAGCTAATTTCCCTCCTGCAGAAAACATAGTCTATTGATAAACTTTTACATACAGACCTCTTTGTGAAAGATATATGAACATAGTTGTTTCCACGTATATGTAAATATATATACTTGTAAACAATGTGAGCCTATGAAAAGAAACTCAAAAATCTAAAAATTATATGTTGTGTGAATATTATGCATCAATATAACAAACAAATATTTTGATCCTGATTGTAAATATATAAAATAAACTGAACGTGCTAGCTTTTGTACATACATCAAGAATGTAATAGAAATATTGATTATTTTAGTAAATTGTCACCTTCATTTTCAGTTTTGCCCTTGTTTTCTCCTGAGAAGGTTCATCAAAGATGAGAACAACTTCAAGCACAGGCTCCAAAACATCTTCCAGTCACTATGTATGTCTAAATTCTTTTTAACATGTTGTCTATCTTTCCCACATGGGAAAGGAAAAAGTTAAAAATATGCAAGCCTATTTCCACCACTATATTCAATAAATAAACACTAACCATTATACCAGTAAAATGATAGGATAACTGAGTTTGGTAAATGTACCTAGAGAAATTGGTACCATATTTGCATAAAGGTTTCCTTTGTGCTACTTTCATTTCTAATCTATTTTTCCTTCTCAAACTTCAATTTCATCTTCTTCATCAAAATCATCATCAATCAATTCATCTTCATCTTCATCTTCATCTTCATTTTCATCATCTCTTGTCTCTGCACTATCATCAACAATAAATCCTCCAAGCGTGTCATCATCAACATCAATACTGTCATCCAGCTAAATTCTTTTAGAGGCAACACTTTTTGAAGCATTACTAGTTGCATCTCTTCTCGAGATTTTTGATCGTGTTTTGAATGGTGTGAAGTTTGTAGCAATCTTCAGCTTGTCTATCTACTCTTTTTCATCTTCACTTTCACCCATTCAATCTACATCTCCCTTTGTGGCTTTTGCTTCTTTCTTTCTTTTTTTTTAATTTTTTCCTTTTCTACCATTTCATTTTCCATCTCCCACAATATTTTCATCATCACTACTCTTTTCAGAATCATTAACAAGGTACCAATCCCATTGGCTCACATCATGTATACATTGTTTTCCAAACTGTTCAAATTCAGACCCCTCCAACAAGAATCCAAATTTTGTTTGACATTCAAAGGACAAAATAGAGTGTCACAACTAAATAAAATACATTTGATAAAAATCAAAATCACTCATTTCCATTGATATGCCTCATGGCTGCTTAACCAACAAATGTTCTGTGTGTGAATATATACAGGTGCAAATTCAGGATACAAATGAATCCCATATTTTCAAGCATTGTCATATACATTAAAAGACTGACGTGACTTTTGAGGGTCCAAAAAGGAATAATGAGTATTGAATAATGGTAAATGGGGATTGAATTCTAGATCAAACCAATGACATAGTCTTTTCTAACAAGTATAAACTCTTTGGAAGCATATTCTCCATGCAAATCCTATTCCTCTAATATTGAGTGGACCTAATGTTGGATGTGTGCATATTCTATAGAAGATATTCCTATAGGTATTTTATTGAAGATTTTCTCCATCCCTATAGTTGCATCCATTGGTCTCATTGCAGTCACTTCTATGTCCTCAATGCCAACTAAAATGATCGCACTCACAACTAATTGTAGTTTGGTGAAAGTGGAAGTAGTGACATATTTGAAAGTGCTAACATTTATCTTTGGAATAATTCATTAAGTGTGGTTTTGATATGTCTATTTATATCTACACATGCTTAAAGAAATAAGAAAATTATTAAAAAAATTATTCAATAGTGAATAGTTTTACTATGCTAATTTTTTTATACAAATAATATACCCATTACTCCATGTGTGTTATAAACTGGCTTTCCAACAACAAAACTAAGTTCTAAAATTCAATGTATAAATCATACACTAAGATCCTAACTACAAGAAAAATGCCTCTACACCCAGAAATGTACACCAAAAACAGACAAGTTCTTCAAAAAAAATCATGTTCTAAACTAGAGCCTTAAAAATTAAGCATATGGGTATCAAACGTAAATCAGGACCTAGGAAATTAGGCATAAGAGAATTAAAACTTGTTTTACATGGAACCAATTGACATGTTTACTAATAACAATATATGTTTTTACCTAATTTGATATTTTTAATATCAATAGAAAAACTATATAAATTTCTTTTTATTGATACATTCTCGTTGCAAGCATTTTTCAGCTTAGATGCTCAAACCACTAGTATTTCTTCAGCTAAATTCACCCACGACTTGTAGTTAGCTTCAGTCCATTGTAATACACCACACTCATGATTGTATTTAGTAGTTTACAATATCAACATTGTTAATTTTAAATGTATCAAAAAAATTTGATATTTACTAGTAAAGCTAAGAAAATATTTGAAAACCCAATTGATGAAAATAATTTTTGAAACTTCTGTTTCAAAGTACACATTAAAATCATCCAATTAACAAAAACAAAAAAATACCCTATTTTTATCAGGTTTCAGAGCGCAGAAGAGCATGCTTAGAGTCATGGAAGATAAATAGCATAAGTTCAAATGTGAAGGGGTGGCATATGTAAACCTTGTTAAACAATACATAAAGAAAATGGAATAAATCTCTTTGTAGACTTCAACAAAGGAGGACTCATACACCAAATCAGTGTCTTGCTTGGCAGTAACCTTAAAAAATCCACCTTTAAGTTTTAGGCAACTTGGGCAACTTGATTTGAGCTATTCTTTAACTATTTTTAGGCTATCTACATAAATAAATTTGCTTACCTTGTCATTATAGTATTGTACACACTATAGCTATTTGAAAAGTTATTGGGTTGTCAAGAGGATATTGTGTGACTGTCAATAGGGATATTGTGTGTTGGATGGCATTCCACTCCTATACAATGTGCTAAGGTTATCTTAGCATAGGACTAGAGGAAACGATGCCTTTCAGGCTAGGCTTTGCTTTCTTAGAAAAGAAATAAATATAAAAAGATTGACTTGAAATTATGTAGTTGAATCCTTATATAATTTAACACACTTAGAAAATACACATACTACTTGTATGAAAATAAATATATCACATACAGAGGAAAAACAAGGGCTTGTGTCAAACCTAGATTTTATCTGTTTGGTTGTTAAAAAGGGAAAAGACCAACCTGCGAAGGGGTTGATCCGTGAAAGATCAAATGGGTCCAAACTAAAATCTATGCCTTGATTCAACTTTCATTCCACAGCTTCCTCAATCCCCTACTTCTTTTTTTATGTGGAGGGTTTTTCACAGACAGCGAAAACTTATCCCCAGCCTCAACATAGGTACTTTCATCCTTTTTAAGAAATTTAGGTGAGGAATCTGCTTCTGCCCCTACCCCACAACGAAGTATATAGATTGTGTTTGCTCCTAAGACCTCCACACAAACCCTATCACTAGTCTTCTGTAATTCTAGTGCCACTTGAAATTGCATGTCTAATAAAAGAAAATGGAAATTCCTATTGAGCGGTTGAAACATAGAAATGCATTGTATTTGTATCAGCCATTTAATAGCACCTTTGGTGCTTTTACTATTGTAATAGAAAAAAGATAACAAAAAGTATAATGCCTAATGATTTTAGATTATGACCTACAAGCTTTGAACATTTACCTACATCTGTAGGTACTCCCAGACTGCGACCACAAAGAAATTGTAATCAGCATGATTCTGAATACACAATGGGGACTTTAATGTGGAAGATGCCAAAGTTAAATAATGCAAAGCACTAAAATTCATGACTCAGAAACTAAATAGTGACCCAAACCTTCAAAATGGTGACCTCTTTGTCCTCCTTTAAATGATCACAACTTAGAGAAAATGACTTCCCTATGTGGATCAAATGACGATTGAATAGATGGTGGCCAAGAGGGTTTAGAGGACTAGTGATTTCTAGTATTGGAAGCTGACAAATCTACCAATAAAGTTGATCAAAAGACTGGAAAAGGTGGTTGTAGAGTGAAGATGAAAACTAAAAGACTTGAAATCGATGACCTTTGAAACTGCTGTGACCACGCTTTAATGGAAAGTTGTGAGCATGAGGAAGGATGTCAGATCCAAAAACAAGGCGAACCCAAATCTTCATGCGCCCATGCCCTCGATTGCAACCAAAATGCCACAAACATCTTAGGAGGAAAATGAAGGTCAATAAGCCATAAAAAACTACCAATGTGATGCAATAACCCTCAATAATGGCACCCAGAACAACAGAAAAAAGCTTAAATCCAAGCAAACCCTTGATAATTGACCATAAAACACCTCCTACTACTCGCTTTAAATAGACTTCTAATGAGTGATAAGAACTGCATTATATTTGTAACGGTCATGGACAGGGCTGGCTAAAAATATATAACACAATGCCAGACACTCATAGGATCTAGCAATGCAGCTATAAAAACTTTAATATTAATATTTAAATACATAGACCTCAACCAAAGAGTAGCTAGCAATGTAAAGAGGTGTTATTTTTCCATCCCCTCTATATATATTAAAGAAACTAAAAACTTTAAAATCTCGTTTAAAATATGCATAGGACAAATGAAACACCAACCGCCCATGTGCTATATTCATATTCTAATTTTAATTGTGGCTTGACATATTTTTAACAATTTTATTTTTTAAAATTTTGGAGAAAAAAAAAGTGAAGGACTACCAAAAATTGGCAGTTACAAGATGTGTGCACATATAGAATGGCCTATTAGCCAAATAAATATTAATAATATAATTAATATTACTACTAGCATATATATATTTTAAAAAGAATATCTAAAGTACACTGATAGATATCCTTCTTGAGGTGCCTATTCCATCTATGTGTGGTGAATTGATTAAAAAATAGGTGCCTCCAGAAGGATATCTCTTGGCGTACTTTAGATATATTTTTTAAATATAGATATGCTAGTAGCATCTAGAGTGGTAAGCTTAATTCTAACTATATTATATAGCTTAAGAATTATTATAATTATATAATATAATATTATAGTATAGGTTAAATATATTATTATAATATATTATATATTAATTATATATAATATAACCCTAACCCTAATCTTGATAGTAGTTCTAACCCTAACCCTAGTTCTACCTTTAGATCTACTTAAACCTAATTCTATTCCTAATCCAACCCTTATCCCAACCTTAATTCTAACCATAGTTCTATATACAGATATAAATGTAAATGACTTTTGGTGTTTTATTGTAACTATAACCCTAACCCTAACATTCAGGCCAATACACCCTAATTGTAACCTTGACCCTAACCCTGATTCTAATCGTAGTTTTAACTCTAATTCGAACCATAAATCCTATCCATAACCCTAATTCTAACCATAAATCTAACTATAATTTTAACCATAACACTAAATCCAACTATAATTCTAATCTTGATTTTATCGCTAACCCTAATTTTTACCCCAATACTAATTCAAACCCTAATTCAAACCTAAATTATAACTATAACCCTAACCCTAACCTTAATCCTGATAGTAATGCTAAACCTAACTCTAATTCTAACCCTAACCCTGATTGTAACCCTAGCCCTAATTCTACCCTTATATCTATCCCTATATAATATAATAGGTATGCTAGAATTATATATAATATAACCCTAATCGTAACGTTAATCCTAGTAGTAATTCTAACTTGAAGCCTAATTCTATCCCCAACCCTAATAGTAACCATATTTATAACCCTAATTCTAACTTGGACCTAAACCCTAACCCTAACCCTAATTGTAGGCCTAACTTCTAATTTCAATCCAAATTGTAACTATAACCCTAACACTAATTTTACCCCTAGATCTATTTAAACCTAATTATATTACTAATTTCATCCTTAATCCCAACCTTAATTCTAACCATAGTTCTATATATAGATATAAATGTAAATGACCTTTGTTGTTTTATTGTAACTATAACTCTAACCTTAACATTCACCCTAATTCTAACCCTAACTCTAACTGTGATTCTAGTCATAGTTTTAACACTAATTCTAACCTAAACCTAACCATGTAACCCTAATTCTAACAATAATTCTAATAGTAATCCTAACCCTAATTGTTACAATTGTAACCCTAAATTATCCAATTATAATTCTATACTTGATTTTATCCCTAACCCTAATTCTTGCCCCAGTACTACTTATTTTACTAATTTGTTGTTCTCAAAATCAGCTACACTCAATTTTGTAGACAACCCCCACGAAACTTGTCCGTTTCGTGATCTACACTCTGAGTTCGCAAATCAAGACAAGATTCTCTTGATCTCGTGCGAAGTCGTTTGACATTCTAAACTAGTTTGCGACATTCTCTTGAATTAGTTTCTCGATATTCACGAAAATCATTTAAGTCGTACACTGATTAAAATGTCAATTTTAGCCATTTTCAAAAGTTAGTAAATTTTTGAGTTTTGATATGTAATGGCGGCATTTTTTTCCACTCTTACATCTCTCTTTTGTTTCTCATTGCATATGTAAAGGCAGCACTTTTTGCCACTGTTACATATTTCTCCAAAGTTTATATGCACTGTCGGCGAATAAAACCGCCTTTGTATGTTTGTTGACACATGTGTGGGGTCGGCCGATTTTGCCGCCCGAGCAAAGATTCTCGAGATCTCAAACTTGGAGTGCCATTAATGGCCACTCGTGCCACTCATTAAATGTTTGTTTTTGAGTTTTAGATATAACTTTGGCCATTCTTTTTGTTATTTCATTCCTCCTGGCTTTTTCTCTGGACTCCCTCGCATCACTCGATTGCGCCGTCCAAGGGTTCAACCCAATCCGCCACCATCAAACCTAGGGTTTCAGACATTTGGACAGGTAAATCTTCTATCTATTTTCTTTTTCTTTCCTAGGGTTTTTGTTAGTTTTGAATGGCTTTTCTTTGTTTTAATTTTGTTATATGTTTTCATTGAAAGATTGTTTTCTTAAAATGTTATGGTCATTTTTGTTTAATCTTGGGTCATTTCTTCGCGTCGAATATGTTTATAGACCGGACCAATATTGGTGCCCTAAGTTTTACCGTATGAAGGTTGGCGGTTTCACCGCTCAAACCCTTTAATACTTACCAAATACCAAAGTGTATGGGCAGTGAATTTCACCGCCCTTACACGACAATCTCGTAACCCTTCCATTGTGCAGTGTCACCGAAACCTTCCGGCCTTCCCTTAGGTTACCTTGTAACTGGTGATATGCGTCGTCGGTGAATTTTGCCAATCGAACATCACGAAGACCTTGCAATCCAACCTCACATACGAAGTCAACAAAATTTGCCGCTTGTGTGTGTTTTCAAGGATTTTTGAATGGAGGTGTATGGGCAATGCTGCCCTTACACGAAGATCTTTTAGTTTCAATCACATGCAATGTCGGCGTAAAATACCACTCGAACCCCAAACTTCGCCAAACCTTTGTTACCTGTGATAGTGGTAAAATTAGCTGCTCCGACATAATGTAACTCTTACCACATGCAGTGGCAGCGAATTTTGCCACCAATGTATATAGAAAAAATCCCTCATATGCAAGGGCAGCAAATTTTGCCGCCCATGCAAACATTCTCCCAGATTTTCCTAACTCTGGGAAATTTTCATTTTTGATTTTCCGAGCCCACTTTCCTCTGATTATTGGCCTGCTCACACTCTAGCCCTTTTCAAGCACATCTCCATAGTCATGATCGTTGACATGCAATTTTCCCAGATTACCAGTATTTCCCCTAATTGCATTATCATGATTTTTGTTGTAGTTTCTTCCGTGGATCTTCATTCTACATCGACAGTCTTCTGGTAACAGCTCATTCAGATGACTGAGTTGTCCCTGAAGAAATCAAAAGCGATGAAGTACAAATATCAAGGTGTTTTTCCAATCACCTCAGTCACTTCTAATGTTGATGACATTAGAGATACAGAGATTGGCCATGTGGATATGGCTGAGTTTGTAGAAAGAGCCAAATCGAGAAACCCCAGTGCTGCAATGAAGAAGATAATTGATAGTAATATTCATCTGGTGTCGTCTTTCCTAGTGGCAGCTCATAACACAGAATTTGTTCTTTAATGTGCTCATTTCTACAACAGAGATACTAGAGCTATGGTAGATGCCAATGGTAATGTGATAATCAGACTGGATCCTGAGTTCATTGATAAGGTGTTTATGTGCCCTCCTGCTACAGAGGTGTTAAAGCTTGATTTTGTCGAAGCACAGAAGGAATATGACAAAAATCCTGAGAAGGCAAAGAAAGTAATCAACAATAAATGGTTGAAGACTGCAAGGTCAAATTTGTCAAGGTGGCCATGTAGTTTTCCCCGAAGTGACTTTGTAGAAGAAGTTGGTGACCTAATTACCCTTCTCAGTAGGATAAGAGGTTTGTCCTCCTCCTCACAATTTCATGAATGGATGTATCCTTTCATTAAGGTAATACTCCAAGGCAAACAAGTCATCTTCTGGGGGGAGCAAATCAGCAATGCTTTGCATGAACAATTGTTAAAGGTACCCACCACCTTTAAATTCTACATGACATCTTATTTGGTGTATATAGCGGCCTTTACTATGTATGATGCTCATATGAGGAAAGATGGCGATACAAATTGAAGCAGTTTTTCCTTAGTTTATTTTCTATTCTTCATATGTACTTTCAAAATAATTTTGGACATTTTTACATGTACTTTTTCATATGTAATTACATGTAAAAATATAGGAAGTCCCAAGTCAATAAGGACTCCTATTTTTGAATAAGTCAAAGTAGTTAGCTTTTTTTCCTAAATTTTCTCAAGGCCTCTCCCTATAAATAAAGAGGGCCTCCTTTGTAAAGATTATCTTTTATCTATTGCAAGAAAACTCTAGCGAATTGAAAAGTAAATCAAGACTTTGTGCTTCTTTGTGAGAATCAATTATCAAATATTTATCAACACAAGAAAGCAAGTTCAATTCCAATCTTTCTCTTGGGATTATTTGTTTTATGACAGAATTGTTCTTATGTCTTTGCTATCATATTATCTTGGATAAGTAATTGAAGTGTAAGTTTATTTCAAGTGATTAAGGAGTATTCTAAATTTGATTTCAATAGACTTTGAGCTATAAAATCATTTGTGAGGATTGTGCTTATGTTCATGAGGATAAAACAGCTTGAAGACTTTGTGCCGCAAGTTGTTATATTCAATCTAATTTTATCATCTTGGAGTTCAAAAGTGAAGACTTTGGGTTGCATTCAACTTCAAATAGTTGTATTTGCAATTAGTAAGTAAGGCAATAGAAAACTTTGTGTTTCTGTGGGTTTATGAAAGTTCATAAGTTCTTTATTATGATCTTGAAGTATAAGCATCTATTCTGAAAAAAGAGAATGAGATGAAATGGAACCACCACAAATATAGTATTTAGTGTACATAAATTTCATAAGTTATTTGTTTATAATAGTTAAGCAATTAGAGGGAACCTCCCCTTGCTGAGAGGAGAGACTTTGTCTCATCATAGCTGTGGCTGATATACCCATTTTGTCGTTAGTGAGTTAATGACAAAAGATTCACCCAATAGTTTTTTGATGACTCCGCTGGGTAAGGAATGCGCAACTTGAAGCCTCACACTCCGAGTTGAAGCATTTTAAGTTCTTTTCCATTTGTTGCAAAATTTTGTTGAGCATACTACATTCTGGCAGATTCACGGTATACCAGAAGTAAGAGAGCTCAAGGTATTATTGATCTTGCATTTGAATTGACGCAACAAAATAATTTTGGACTCTTGCCTCCATGACCTCGTCTTCAGTGTACCAGGAGTTTTCCTCCTACCAACGCTAGGTCTCCAATACTAGGTGAAACTTCTAGTTCTAGTGCTAGTAGAGTTTTGTCTGTTCATACTTCACAAAGATTTGTTATCCCACCTTTTAATCAGCGCGTCATGGCAGCCCAAGGCCCTTGGGGTAACACTTTTGGTCCTCTAAATTTAACCCCACCATTGCATGAACTACCTCGTAGTTCAAGAAAGAATTTTCCCAAATTCTATGGTGATGGGAAAGTTCACCCTGATGAACACATTGCATCTTTCTGTATAGCCTGTGGTGTGATAGGTGTCGAGCACGAAGATGTAGCTATACGACTTTTGTAGAAACACTGCAAGGTGCTACTACAGACTGGTTTTATCATCTTTGAGCTCAGACCATAACGAACTGGAATACTCTCAAAACCAAGTTCGAAGCCAGGTTTAAACCTGCGGATGATGCACATGCACTGTTGGCGTAGCTAACACAAATGAAAAAAGAACCTCATGAACCTATGCGAGACTTCATTGCTAAGTTCAATAAGTTGAGAAATAGGATTCCCGCCACCGCTGAGCCAACAGCGGAGAATCTTAAGTGTTTCTTTATCAATACACAACTTCCTGAGATGAGTTTTTTGTTAAGGCGAGCCGGTCCTACAGATCTTGCTGCAACTCAGATTTTGGCAACTGAAGTGGAAGATGATCTTATCCTTGCAGGTTAAATAAGAAGGGATTCTAACAGAAATAAAAGTTTCTTTTCTGCTGAGAATTCTTCCACAAGCACCACAGATCCTGTGGTGTAAATGTTGATAACTGAGAGGGGGGGTGAATCAGTTATCCTAAACTTGCTTCCAATTAAAACACTTAAATCCACTTTATTATTTAATAGCATAGCAATTATTCATTCATGAATGCATAAAGCATAAACACCAGAGTAGATACACATCAACACATGAGACACCAAGATTTTGACGTGGAAAACCCGGTCAAGGGAAAAACCATGGGGTGATTAACCTAATGATTATTCTCTATTAGAAGAATAAGAAAAATAGATGGCACATGCCAATTAGGGCTCACTGCCCGAGCACACTGCTCATAGGAGGCACACTACCTACAAAAGACACACTGTGTACAAAGTAACAAGTATCACAAATTTGAACTGGAGATTGACATCTTTACCATGCCTGGATCAGTTCCATTTAAGCCCAAAAACTCTTGCTCTGCCTTTCGCTCTTCTTCTTCGCTATGCCACACTCATCCGCACACTTCACACTATGGAATGACTTCGCTATCCTTTATTTATAGAAGACATCAACGTAGGAACAATCATCTAAGTCGAAAAACACTTTTAGATCATCCGAAAGACGTGTAATACATCCGATCGGCCTCTCTCAGGAAGAACACCAATAACCGGTGGTCTTTACATCAAATCCAAACTCTAACTTCAATGTAGACTGCCAATAAGAATTATACATGATCCAAGGATCACCAAAACCTTTCCTGAGTCACCAAGAACATCCGCACTTTATCAGCTTACTGAAATTCTTCTCTTCTTCATCTAGAACTTCAAGAACACAGTCTGTCATCACTGTCACAATGAAAAAGGTGCTTCCGGACCTCCAAACCATGAACAAATCTAGTTGTCACTTCACATGGACTTCTTCGACACTACCTCCAATCCACAGAATGAGATAATGCAATTCCGGAGCTCACCGGACCAAACTGACACTTTGTCACCACTAAACATCTGCCGGAACCGGTTCTACTAGAGAAATCATAACTTCTTCAGATCATTATGCGGACCTCTGAAAACTTGAGTGGATCATCTCAAGACTCATATCTATAAACCCTTTAAACCGCATCCTCTGATCTTCATCTTATCTTAGAATTTTACCTTGCTGTCATCACTATTCTTCACTGTTCCTGATTGAGACTAATTTCCTCAATATCCTCAATACACAGCTCATCCAATCCTGCTCATTAATGCAATATGAGTATGTTGACATCAATGACAACACTGGTTATCCTCATAATTGCAATAATCTCCCCCTTTGTCATTGATGGCAACATATGATGTGAAAAACCATCAAGACAAGAACTTCTCCTTTCTGTCACAGCTCCCCCTATCAGCAGCAACTCTTCATATGTCTTCTCTTTCTTTACTGCTCCCCCTTTGATCATCAACCACTTGTTTTTCACATGTCTTCTCTCCCCCTTTGAAATCAATGGCAAAGGGCTCATACTTGCAACTTTAACACATCAGAATCATACCAGCTGCTCCCCCTAAGTAGCAGCTCCCCATCACCAATCTGGATCACAAGATATGACTATGATATCCACCAGACTGATGCACATCAGTGCATCTTAGTTCATCACCAGAGGGACAATAACCCCTAACTTCTCCCTGAGAAACTCAAAAGAGTCCTTAGGAAGAGGTTTAGTAAAGATATCTGTAATCTGATCCTTAGAAGGCACAAACTCCAGTCTAACTTCATCCTTGTTCACTTGCTCTCTCAGAAAGTGAAACTTGATAGATATATGCTTAGTCTTAGAGTGCAACACTGGATTCTTAGAAATATTTATTGCACTTGAATTATCATAGAAAATTGTGATAGGCTCCTCATGCTCAACTTTAATATCTCTTAGTATCTGCTTCATCCATAAAACTTGAGCGCAACTACCTGCTGCTACAATGTATTCTGCTTCAGTTGTAGACAGATATATTGCATCTTGTTTCTTGCTTAGCCAAGAAACCAATCTCTTTCCCAAAAAGAATGCTCCACCACTGGTACTCTTCCGGTCATCCACATCTCCTGCCCAATCTACATCTATGTATGGATGAAGAGAGAAATCATGATCTCTAGGATACCACAAACCATACTCTACTGTCCCTTTTAGATATCTAAAAATTCTCTTGATTGCCATGACATGAGATTCTCTGGGATCAGCCTGGAATCTAGCAACAAGACCAACAGCTTGCATAATATCTGGTCTAGTTTGAGTGAGATACAACAATCCACCAATCATTGATCTGTACTTTCTCTGGTCTGCCTTAAGAGAGTCATCATCTTTGCTCAACTTGCATCCGGTTTCCATGGGAGTATTCATTGGCTTTGAATCTTCCATTCCAAATTTTCTCAACAATTCTTTCACATATTTAGTCTGAGAAATGAAGATCCTTTTCTTTGTTTGAGTAATTTATAGACCCAAGAAGAAATTTATTCACCAAGCATAGACATCTCAAACTCACTTTTCATTTGATTTGCAAAATTTTTACACATGCTATCTTTTCCTCTAAAGATGATATCATCAACAAATACTTCAACAATCAAGATGTTTTCATGATCAATTTTAAAATATAAGTTACTATCAGTAGTACCTTTGTTGAAACCAATCTGCACAAGATGCTTATCCAATCTTTCATACCAAGCTCTTTGGGCTTGCTTCAATCCATACAGTGCTTTCTTCAACTTGCATACCATATCACCATGATCAGACAATTGAAATCCATCCGGTTGCTCAATGTATACTTCTTCTTCCAAATCACCATTTAGGAAGGCAGACTTGAAATCCATCTGATATACCTTGAAGTCTTTGAAGGCAGCAAATGCAAGAAATAATCTGACTGCTTCAATTCTTGCCACCAGAGCAAAGGTTTCTTCAAAATCAGTTCCTTCTATTTGAGAGTAGCCTTTGCAGACCAATCTGGCTTTGTTTCTGATTACTTCACCAACTTCATTTAATTTGTTCTGGAAGACCCATTTGGTTCCAATCACATTCTTGTTTCTAGGTCTGGGAACAAGATCCCAAGTGTGATTTTTCTCAATTTGCATCAACTCTTACTCCATTGCTTTGGTCCAGTTTTCATCATTGCAGGCTTCATTTATTGTCTTAGGTTCAATCTTTGAAATCAGACAATATTCATCTGAATTTTGAGCAATTGTCCTTCTAGTTTGCACACCTTTGATTTTGTCACCTATGATCTAATCTTCAGAGTGGTTCAGTCTTACATACCTTGGAACTTTGGGAGTTTCTTGTACTTCTGTTTCTTGATCAGGCTCATTCAGACCTATCTCTTCTTCCTAATTTACTGGATCAGTCTGAATCTAACTTTCAGAAGAGGATTGAGCTTCTTGAACCAGAGTACCATTCTGATCATCTTCATCATATTCATACAACCTTGAGGGCTTCTCAATTCCTTCATCAACCTTCACATTTGTACTTTCTATCATCTTTCTTAGTCTCTTATTGTAACACCAGTATGCTTTGCTTTGAGTGGAGTAACCCAATAAAATTCCTTCATCACTTCTAGCATCAAACTTTCCTAGATCTTCATCTCTTTTAATGTAACATTTGCTACCAAATACTCTAAAATATCTCACAGTAGGAGTGATGCCAAACCAAAGTTCATAAGGAGTCTTACCGGTATTGCTTCTGATTTGAACTCAATTGAGAGTATAGACTGCAGTACTGACATCTTGTCTCCAAAACATTTGGGGAACATTAGCTTCCATCATCATTGTCCTAGATGCTTCCTGGATGGTCCGGTTCTTTCTCTCTACTACTCCATTCTGCTGTGGAGTCCTAGGAGCAGACAACTATCTCTTTATACCATGCTTCTCACAAAAATCTATGAATTCACTGGATGTGAATTCACCACCTCTATCAGACCTCAGACATTTCAGTTTTAATCCAGTTTGATTCTCTACCATAGCCTTGAAGATTTTGAACTTCTCAAAAGCTTCTAATTTCTCTTTCAAAAAGGTAACCCACATCATCCGGGAATGATCATCAATCAGTAACATGAAGTATCTATCACCTCGCATAATCTTGATTCTTGTCGAACCACATAGATTAGTATGAATTAATTCCAATAATCCGGTAGAGGACTGATCTTTGCTTTTGAATGAGACTCTGCTCTATTTACCTAGCTGACATTCTTTGCACTAGCTATTTGTAGGTTTTACCAATTTTAGAAGATCTCTTACAGCCTGAGTATTGCTTATCTTGATGATGTTATCAAAATTTACATGACACATCCTTCTATGCCATAACCAACTCTGATCAACTTGAACAAACAGACAACTTTTATTAGTACCAACTAGATGAAAGATATTACCTTTTGTTTGACTACCAGATGCAATCTTAGTTCCGGAGCTTTCAAAGATCCTACATCTTCCATTCTTGAACCGGAGATCATAACCTTTGTCCACCAACTGTCCAAAACTGAGAAGATTGTGCTTCAATCCTTCAACATACAGTACATTACCAGTTTTTTTCTTTCCATCAAAAGAAATAGTTCCCCTACCTCTGATTCTACTAGTAGAATTATCACCAAACTTTACCATTCCTCCTTCATACCTTTCCAAATCTAAGAACTTGTTCTTGTCACCTATCATATGGTAAGAGCATCCACTGTCAATAACCCAATCATTCTTTTCTTCAACTTGGACAACCAAAGCTCTTTCTTCAACCTTATGATTGACAGATTCAGAGGACACTAGATCTTCTTCCTTGATGGCAATAAACACCCATTCATTTTCAGATTTGTTTCCTATCTGATTCATCATCTGTTACTCCTTCATTATCATCTTCTTCATGAACATAATAACAATTCTTTTGGAACCTTTGTCTGTTAGAATTTGACCTTGTAGATCTTTCCAAACATCTTGAGGCAAAATGACCAATCTTATTGCAGTTGAAGCACTTAAAGGGTAATTTTCCTTCATACTTACTGGATCCTCTTGGTAGTCTCTTTGCAATGAGGGCTTCAAGTTGAGCTATTTCTGCTTCTTCCACTTCCATGTCTCTTCTTGCTTGATCATACCATGACAGCTTCCTTGAAGAGTTTTCTCCCAGATCAAATCTTTGTTTACCTTTCACAGAGGCACTAGCTTTGAATACAGATTCAGTCTTGGGGGGATCATCTCCAAACTCGGTCATTTCAAATGCAGCTAGTTTGCCAGCCAATTAGTCTCTTGTGATAGTTGTATGGGCTCTGAATTCATCAATGACATCAACCTTGATTTTGTAGGCAGCAGGAAGGGATCTAAGAACTTTGCCAACAATCTCATTTTCATCCAAGACTCCACTAGCATCCCTAATTCCACACACCAGCTCATTTACTCTAGGCATAAAGGTAGTAATATTTTCATCATCTCTCATCTTCAGTCTTTCAAATTTCCCTTTTAGACTCTGCAACCTTGCACACTTAACATACTCATCTCCTTCATGTAGAAGTTCCAGTTTAATCCAGATCTCATAGGCAGTTGGTAGGTCAATAACATTTGAGAGCTCTAAGTTAGTTAAAGCGCTTAGAAGAGCCTCTTTGGTCTGCAGATTATTTTCAGCATCTGTGATTTGATTTAGAGTTGTTAGACCACCCTGTGGAGATACATATGCATTTGTGACCATGGACAAGTATGCCTTTCCCATACACTCCAAGTGACATTTCATGCGACCTTTCCAAAGAGAGAAGTTGGTTCCATCAAACTTCAGACTATCCTTCTTGTATGATGACATCCTATATCTCCTTAAGTGGTTAAGCTCTTTTTAGAGGAACTTGGCTCTGATACCAATTATTGATAACTGAGAGAGGGGGTGAATTAGTTATCCTAAAATTGCTTCCAATTAAAACACTTAAATCAACTTTGTTATTTAATAGCATAGCAATTATTCATTCATGAATACATAAAGCATAAACACCAGAGCAGATACACATCAACACATGAGACACCAAGATTTTGACGTGGAAAACCTGGTCAAGGGAAAAACTATGGGGTGATTAACCCAAGGATTATTCTCTGTTAGAAGAATAAGAAAAATAGATGGCACATGCCAATTAGGGCTCACTGCCCAAGCACACTGCTCACAGGAGGCACACTGCCTACAAGAGACACACTATCTACAAAGTAATAAGTATCACAAACTTGAACTGGAGATTGACATCTTTACCATGCTTGGATCAGTTCCATTTAAGCCCAAAAACTCCTACTCTGCCTTTTTCTCTTCTTCTTCGCTATGCCACACTCATCCGCACACTTTACACTATGGAATGACTTCACAATCCTTTATTTATACAAGGCATTGACTTAGGAACAATCATCTAAGTCAGCAAACACTTTTAGGTCATCCAGAAAACGTGTAATACATTCGATCAGCCTGTCTTAGGAAGAACACCAACAACCGGTGGTCTTTACATCAAATCCAAACTCTAACTTCAATGCGGACTGCCAATAAGAATTGTACATGATCCAAGGATATCCAAAACCTTTCCTGAGTCACCAAGAACATCCGCACTTTATTAGCTTACTGGAATTCTTCTCTTCTTCATCTAGAACTTCAAGAACACAGTCTGTCATCACTGTCACAATGAAAAAGGTGCTTCCGGACCTCCAAACCATGAACAAATCTAGTTGTCACTTCACATGGACTTCTTCAACACTACCTCCAATCCACAGAATGAGATAATGCAATTCTGGAGCTCACTGGACCAAACTGTGACACTCTGTCACCACTGAACATCTACCGGAACCAGTTCTACTAGAGCAATTATAACTTCTTCATATCATTATGCGGACCTATGAAAACTTGACTAGATCATCTCAAGACTCATATCTGTAAACCCTTTAAACCGCATCCTCTGATCTTCATCTTATCTTGGACTTTTACCTTACTATCATCACTGTTCTTCACTATTCCTGATTGAGACTAATTTCCTCAATATCCTCAGCACACAGCTCATCCAATCCTTCTCATTAATGCAATATGAGTATGTTGACATCAATGACAACATTGGTTATCCTCATACTTGCAACAATAAAAGCTAGCAAATGAATTGCTAGCTCTGAAGAGACAAATGTCCCAAGGTATGTCTGCCCCTCCTTCTTATTGGGATATACCAAGGAGGACATTTCCAAATAATTCATATCAAGGCAATGCTGCTAGAAATCAAGGACAACACAATCGCCTTCCTCCTACACAAGGGAAGCTTGCCATTGAAGCAGCGCCAGTCAACTCAGCAGTTGGCTATTATGAAGCTGAAAATGAACATTCTTTCCAACCTGAGTTGGACCATGAGAATGATGCTAATCTCTTCATAGAAGGAGAAGAAGAATTAGTTGGTGACTCTACTATTAGCTTTTTGAATTACCAAGATGAAGCTGAAAAAGGAGGAGAAGTCTGTGAAGGAGCATATGCTGTTTTCACTAGGTCTCAAAATTAGTCAACTCTACAAGCTGATAAAGGAAACGTGAGAGAAGAATCTCAACTAGTAATTTCCATCGCTAAATGGGGGACTCCGCTACCTTTCCAATCAAAAGACCCAATGGGCAATAAACAAGTAAGTGCCTCTAACGACTTTATAACTTCCACTTCTACTCCTCAGACTAGTACTATCTCTACCAAAAATTAAAATAATGGATTTTCTTCCTCTGTTTCTAATTCATTTCAGCAATTTTATATAATAGATCATGCTAGGAAGACTAAGATTCAAATGTTTGAAGTTGAGTATTTACAAGCTAATCCTGAACAATTTGATAGATTAGCTAAATACGTCAAAAATAAGACCGTCCCTACAGGACAAGAGTTTCCAAAAGTTGCTCATGACTCCTCAAAAAGAAAACCTACCCAAAATAATCTTGTCACTACTCCCCTTGAAGCCTCTGGAAAAATTGAACCCTTCTATGTTTCCCTATTAGTAAATGGTCATAAATTGAGCAATTGCATAATAGATTCTGGAGCCTCTGATAATGTTATGCCTGCTAAAGTAGCAGACGCCCTTGGCCTCACCTTAACCAAAACTTTTGGGAGGTGTTTCTCTATGGAAAATAAGCAAGTTCCACTTTTGGGTCAAATCAAAGATGCCCAATTTGCATTTGTAGCTTTTCCAGATAAGAGAATTAAGATGATAGTCCTGGTAGTTGATGTTCCATCTTCTTACGGCATTCTACTTGAACGTAATTTTTGCAAGGATGTTGGTGGGGAGTTGAATATGGATCTATCTAAAGAAAGGATGCCTGTTAAAGGTGTCATGCAGAAGTTGCTTCCTGAGAAGGAGGCAAAGTACATTGTTATTCAGACGGCAAACCCCAAAGCTCAAATCTTGTTTGAGTCCTCAGGAATGGGTAATTATTTCCTGTCCACCGAAGACGGTTCTAGTTCATCAGATGAGAGTTCATCAAGTGATAGCTCAGACCTTTCAGATGGAGAATTCGAAGAGTTTTCAGATGAAAGTTCAGGTGAAGGTATAGTAATGCCAGATTCTTCTCTCACTGATGAAGAAGAATCTTCTAATCAAAGAAATTCCAAAAAATCAAATTCTAATGAAGTCTAGATTTTAGAATTTGATGGCAGTTGTTCATCTACCGGTTCTGGAGCCGGAGTAGTCTTGATATCTCCTCAAGGTGATATCTTACCTTTCTCATACAAGTTACAATTTGACAATACCAATAACACCACCGAATATGAGTCCTTGTTGCTCGGATTGGAAATTGCTCATGCTAGAGGTGTTAAAATCTTTCATGCTCAAGGGGGCGCCGAATTGGTGGTTTGTCAAGTGAGGAATTTGTACCAAACCAAAAATGAAAGATTGAGACACTATCGCAATTGTGTATGGGATTGCATTGAAGGTTTTGATGCTTTCAATATTTTTGCAGTGCCAAGAGAGTTCAATGATTGTGTAGATTCATTGGCTGTTTTTGCCACTCTCATGGTTCCTCATAAGGATTTCAAAGGGAACAAGTACACTATTGAGCTGGTCTTCCGACCAAGTGTACCTGATAACGCTGACCATTAGCAGGTGTTCAATGGTGATAACCAAATCATCGTTTTCCTGGAAAAAATGGATAGCTTTGATGAGCTTTACTTTGAAGGTAGTGAATCACCACCGCGGGAATATGTTTCCAAGATAGATTCACAAGCAGGCGAAGAATTTCTTCAATTGAAAGGGAATAAGATTCCAAAAGGTTTGGTTTCCCTTGAGAAGCTATTTGATAAGAATGATAGGTATATCAAGCAGTAGCAACAACAGGATTCAAGTTCCTCGATGGAATTTGAGCAGGTAAATTTGAGTTTGGAGGCAGATCCCAAAATGAACAATATTGGGAAATGTTGCACTGCTGATGAAAGATTCAAATTCATTACCCTCCTTCACCATTACATTGATGTCTTGGCATACTCCTATGATGATCTAAAGTCTTTCAGGCCTAAGGAGGTTCAACACGAGATTCCCCTCAAAGTTGAATCGTTGCCTCACAAGAAGAAGCAGAGGCAATACAACCCCAATATATCAGGTACAATCTTTTCTGAGATTTAGAAGATGTTGAATGCAAGGATAATTTTTCCAATTCATCATTCCACCTAGATCGCGAACATAGTTCCCGTAAGGAAGAAGAACGGAGAAATCCGTATTTGTGTTGATTTCAGGAATCTCAACCAGTCTTCCCTGAAAGATAACTACCCCTTGCCCATCATGTATCAAGTATTGCAAACAGTAACTAGTTCAGAAATACTATCTATGCTAGATGGTTTTTCAGGGTATAACCAAGTGGAGGTCAATGAAGCAGATCAGTTCAAAACTGCTTTTACCACACCATGGGGCACATTTGCATATTGCAGAATGCCTTTTAGTCTGATCAATGCTGGCGCCACATTTCAGAGAGCAATGGACCTTGCCTTCAGAGATGAGATGGGAAAGTTCATCATGGTGTATCTTGATGACTTGACTATTTTCTCCAAAAACCATCATGATCATGCGCACCATTTACGACAAGTGCTAGAATGATGTCAGCAAAATGGTATTTCTCTCAACCCTAAGAAGTCAAATTTTGGGGTTACAGAAGGCAAACTTCTCAGACATATTGTATCCTAAGAAGGCACTAAAATTGACTTGGAAAGAGTCAATTCTATTCAAAGTCTTACTCTGCCTGCTAGTAAGACTATAGTTCATTCTTTCTTTGGAAAAGTGAATTTTCTGCGAAGGTTCATTCCTAAGTTTGCAGAGAAAACCCGTCACATCGTCAACATGATGAAGGGTAAGGCTACTTTCTGTTGGACTGTGGAACGCAAAGCAACATTTGAGGATATCAAGAGGGCTATTTCTCATGCACCAGTTCTTGTTTGTCCTGACTATACCAAAGATTTTGTAGTTTACAGGTATGCTTCAGAACATACACTTTCAGCTATTCTGGTTCAACAGAATGAAGAAGGTGTGGAATCCCCCATATCATTTATGAGTTGTCCTCTCAAAGCTCATGAATTGAAGTATTCAAATATGGAGAAGCATGCTTATGCCATGGTCAAAGCGGTGAAGCATTTCAGGTTCTATATTTTGAATTCACACACTGTTGTTTTGGTTCCTAATACAACAGTAAAGTCTATCCTAACTCAACAGGAGTTTGGAACAAAGAGAGGTAATTGGATTGCTAAGATCCAAGAATTTGATCTAGATATCAAGCCTACCAATCTTGTGTGTGGTAAAGGTTTGTGTCAATTGATCACTGATAACATGCCAAAAGAGACAGGGGATGAAGAAGAAGAAGTTGAGGATATACCAACTATTCTTTTTGTCACCACTACTGATGAGTGGTATTCAAATATCACTCATTTCCTTACCTATGGTGAGTGTCCTTCCCATATGTCTTATAAGGAGAAAAGAACTGTTAAGTTGAAAGATGCTAACTATGTCCTTTGGGACAATGGTTTATACAAAAGGAGCCTTGATGGGGTATTTCTTTGTTGCATGGATAAAGCGCAACAAAGTAGACTTTTGGAGTCTTTCCACAATTTGGCTTGTGGAGGACATTTTTCTGCACCTGTAACGGCTCACAAGATTCTACGAGCTAGATACTATTGGCCCACATTATTTCAAGATGCGTACAATTGGGTATGTAGGTGTGAGTTGTGTCAATAGTTTGTTGGGAAACCAAAGTTGGCAGCCCTACCTCTTAAACCAGTGGTTATTGAAGAACCTTTTCAGCAATGGGGCATTGACTTCATTGGTGCTGTGAACCCACCGTCAAGTGCGGGGCACAACTATGTTCTCACCATGACAGACTACTTTACCAAGTGGGTGGAAGCCATTCCAGTCAAACATGCTACTTCTGAAGTGGTATGCAGTTTTCTTAAGGAAAACATTATTTCTAGGTTTGGAGTTCCAAACAAGATTGTAGCAGACAATGCTACTTGTTTTTCTTCCCACGAAATTACTAAATTTTGTTATGAGCATGGGATCATTCTTTCCCATT
Source organism: Cunninghamia lanceolata (assembly GCA_027924645.1). Lineage (NCBI taxonomy): Eukaryota > Viridiplantae > Streptophyta > Pinopsida > Cupressales > Cupressaceae > Cunninghamia > Cunninghamia lanceolata. Next base: position 11,905,144 of record BSBN01000584.1, on the reverse strand, counting down.
CTTCAGACTATTATCCACAAGGGAATGGTCAAGTAGAATCAAGCAATAAGAATCTGGTCACTATTATTAGGAAACTGGTAGATGAGAATCAGAGAATTTTGCATAAATCACTTTTTGATGCTTTATGGGCAGATAGGATTACCCCCAAAAGGGCAATAGGCATGTCACCATTTCAGGTTCTATATGGCCTGAATGCGGAGATACCAATTACCTTGGAATTGCCAGCATTGAAGTTGGTAAAGACATTGGAAGATAGAACTTTTGATAGTTCTATTGATAAACGGATTATGTACTTAGTTGAACTTGATGAGCAGTGAACTATGGTAGTGGATCGTATCGCTGAGCACCAAAGTCAAGTAAAGAAACTCTTTGACAAGAAGGTAAAGGCTCATGAGTTTTAGATTGGAGATCAAGTCTTGTTGTGGGACAAGAGGAGAGAACCAAAGGGAATGCATGGAAAATTTGATTCCTTGTGGAGAGCTCCGTTCACCATTCACCAATTCTGTGGTGAGAATAGCTTCTTGCTAGAGTATCAAGATGGGACGCCATTCTTGCTACCTCACAGTGGGCAACATCTGAAGCACTTCAATCCTTGAAGTATCAGATAAGTTCATTTATACATTTGTACAGTTTTGTGTTTTTATTTTTGTATTTTTGTTTAGTCTTTTGTGTCTTTTTCTTTTTAGCTTGACTCTATAGCCCAATGGCATGGATGAAGGCACTTAGAGACCAGATTCTCCTCCCTTCAATCATTTCAAAGCTCGATCGAAGGAAGTTCCCTAGTTAGAGCCAGCTGTTGTTCTCAAAATCAGCTACGCTCATTTTTGTAGACAACCCCCACGAAACTTGTCTATTTCATGATCTACACTTTGAGTTCGCAAATCAAGACGAGATTCTCTTGATCTCGTGCGAAGTCATTTGACATTCTAAACTAGTTTGCGACATTCCCTTGAATTGGTTTCTCGATATTCACAAAAATCGTTTAAGTCGTACACTGATTAAAATGTCAATTTTAGCCATTTTCAAAAGTTAGTAAATTTTTGAGTTTTGATATGTAATGGCGGCATTTTTTTCTGCTCTTACATGTCTCTTTTGTTTCTCTTTGCATATGTAAAGGCGGAACTTTTTTCCGCCATTACATATTTCTCCAAAGTTTATATGCATTGTCGGCCAATAACACTGCCTTTGTATGTTTGTTGACACATGTGCGGGGTCGACTGATTTTGCCGCCCGAGCAAAGATTCTCGGGATCTTGAACTTGGAGTGCCATTAATGGCCACTCGTGCCACTCATTAAACGTTTGTTTTTGAGTTTTAAATATACCTTTGGCCATTCTTTTTTTTATTTCATTCCTCCTGGCTTTTTCTCTGGACTCCCTCGCATCACTCGATTGCACCGTCCAATGGTTCAACCCAATCCACCACCATCAAACCTAGGGTTTCAGATGTTTGGACAGGTAAATCTTCTATCAGTTTTCTTTTTCTTTCCTAGGGTTTTCATCAGTTTTGAATGGCTTTTCTTTATTTTAATTTTGTTATATGTTTTCGTTGAAAGATTGTTTTCTTAAAATGTTATGGTCATTTTTGTTTAATATTGGGTCATTTCTTCACATCGAATATGTTTTTAGACTGGACCAATATTGGTGCCCTAAGTTTTACCATATGAAGATCGGCGGTTTCACTGCTCAAACCTTTTAATACTTACCAAATACCAAAGTGTATGGGTAGTGAATTTCATCGCCCTTACACGACAATCTTGTAACTCATCCATTGTGCAGTGTCGCCGAAACCTTCTGCCCTTCCCTTAGGTTACCTTGTAACTGGTGATATGTGTTGTCAGTGAATTTTGCGGATCAAACATCATGAAGACCTTACGATCCAACCTCACATACGAAGTCAGCAAAATTCGCCGCTTGTGTGTGTTTTCAAGGATTTTTGAATGGAGGTGTATGGGTGGTGAATTTTGCCGCCCTTACACGAAGATCTTTTAGTTTCAATCACATGCAATGTCAGTGTAAAATACCTCTCAAACCCCAAACTTCGCAAAACATTTGTTACCTGCGATAGCAGTAAAATTCACCGCTCTGACACAATGTAACTCTTACCACATGCAGTGGCGGCGAATTTTGCCGCCAATGTATATAGAAAAAATCCCTCATATGCAAGGGTGGCGAATTTTGCCACCCATGCAAACATTCTCCCAGATTTTCCTAACTCTGGGAAATTTTCATTTTTGTTTTTCTGAGCCCACTTTCCTCTAATTATTGGCCTGCTCGCACTGTAGCCCTTTTCAAGTGCATCTCCATAGTCATGATCATCGACATGCAATTTTCCCAGATTACCAGTATTTCCCCTAATTGCATGATCATGATTTTTGCTGCAGTTTCTTCTATGGATCTTCATTCTTCATCGACAGTCTTTTGGTAATAGCTCATTCAGATGACTAAGTTGTCCCCGAAGAAATCAAAAGTGATGAAGTACAAATATCAAGGTGTTTTTCCAATCACCTCAATCACTTCTAATGTTGATGACATTAGAGATACAAAGATTGGCCATGTGGATATGGCTGAGTTTGTAGAAAGAACCAAGTTGAGCAACCCCAGTGCTACAATGAAGAAGATAATTGACAGTAATATTCATTTGGTGTCATCTTTCCCAGTGGCAGCTCACAAAATAGAATTTGTTCTTCAATGTGCTCATTTCTATAATAGAGCTACTAGAGCTGTGGTAGACGCCAGTGGTAATGTGATAATCAGACTAGATCTTGAGTTCATTGATAAGGTGTTTAAGTGCCCTCCTGCTACAGAGGTGTTAAAGCTTGATTTTGTTGAAGCACAGAAGGAATATGACAAAAATCTTGAGAAGGTAAAGAAAGTAATCAACAATAAATGGTTGAAGACTACAAGGTCAAATTTGTCAAGGTGGCCACGTAGTTTTCCCCGAAGTGACTTTGTAGAAGAAGTTGGTGACCTGATTACCCTTCTCAGTAGGATAAGAGGTTTGTCCTCCTCACAATTTCATGAATGGATGTATTCTTTCATTAAGGTAATACTCCAAGGCAAACAAGTCATCTTTTGGGGGGAGCAAATCAGTAATGCTTTGCATGAACAATTGTTAAAGGTACCCACCACCTTTAAATTCTACATGACATCTTATTTGGTGTATATAGCGGCCTTTACTATGTATGATGCTCATATGAGGAACGATGGCAATACAAATTGAAGTAGTTTATCCTTAGTTTATTTTCTATTCTTCATATGTACTTTCAAAATAATTTTAGACATTTTTACATGTACTTTTTCATATGTAATTACATGTAAAAATATACGAAGTCCCAAGTCAATAAGGACTCCTATTTTTTAATCAGTCAAAGTAGTTAGCTTTTTTTCCTAAATTTTCTCAAGGCCTCTCCCTATAAATAAAGAGGGCCTCCTTTGTAAAGATTATCTTTTATCAATTGCAAGAAAACTCTCGCGAATTGAAAAGCAAATCAAGACTTTGTGCTTCTTTGTGAGAATCAATTATCAAATATTTATCAATACAAGAAAACAAGTTCAATTCCAATCTTTGTCTTGGGATTATTTGTTTTATGATAGAATTGTTCTTATGTCTTTGCTATCATATTATCTTTGATAAGTAATTGAAGTGTGAGTTTATTTCAAGTGATTAAGGAGTATTCTAAATCTGATTTCAATAGACTTTGAGCTATAAAATCATTTGTGAGGATTGTGTTTATGTTCGTGAGGATAAAACAACTTGAAGACTTTGTGCTGCAAGTTGTTATATTCAATCTACTTTTATCATCTTGGAGAAGAGTGAAGACTTTGGGTTGAATTCAACTTCAAATAGTTCTATTTGCAATTAGTAAGTAAGGCAATAGAAAACTTTGTGTTTCTGTGGGTTTATGAAAGTTGATAAGTTCTTTATTATCATCTTGAAGTATAAGCATCTATTCTGAAAAAGAGAATGAGATGAAATGGAACCACCACAAATGTAGTGTTTAGTGTACATAAATTTCATAAGTTATTTGTTTATAATAGTTAAGCAATCAGAGGGAACCTCCCCTTGTTGAGAGGAGAGACTTTGTCTCATCATAGCTGTGGCTGATATACCCATTTTGCCGTTAGTGAGTTAACGACAAAATATTCACCCAACATAATTCAAACCCAAATTATAACTATAACCCTAACCCTATCCTTAATTTCAATTTTAATACTAACCCTAACTCTAGTTCAAACCCTATCCCTAATTCTAACTATAATTCTAACCCTAACAATAACCCCAATTCTATCCCTAACCCTAATTCTAACCTAACCCTAAGTCTACCCCTAACCCTCATTTTATCACTAAGCTTAATTCTATCCTTAACTCTAACACTAATTCTAACTCTAACCCATGTCATAAAACTCATTCCTCACCTCAATATTAGTTTTCCATTCTCCCACACTAATATTTAAAAGTCAGATTGCATCACATGGAATTGACCCCTGAATTTCAAATTTTAAAACTTATAATTTTGTTGACTCTTGCCCATTTCGTTCCCACCATGAGCTGACTTGGTACACATTTTGTATGATATATCACATTGAGGGTCTTAGATATGTGATTTCTAATGGCATTATCATTTTTTAGATCTTTTGAGGGATTGTATTCTTACTTATCATTATTTCATCATTATATATTTTCTTTTAGAGTTTTGTGCTATGTTAAGATCTCTCCTTTACCCACCCTAGCCAACCTTTCCAATCCCATTAGGTTTCCATTTTTATATCTAATATACCACTAATTCTAACCCTAACCCTAATTCTAACACTAGAGTTAGTATTAGTGTTAGGGTTAGGAATGGGTCATTTCAAATGATTTCATTGGTATAATATTAATTCCCAAATTTAAATTAATAGATAAAACCATTTGGTATGGAGTAATTGTTTAAAGACATCATTTGACATCATAAATAAAACATATAATATGAAGTATTCTAATGCATGTACATTGTCATGCTAGTACTTGTACACATAAGAATAGTATTTGTCAACATAATAATATTCTTATCTATTTCTTTGCAAATATTCTTACCTTTCAAATTACACAAATCATTCATATCATGTTTGATTTGAGTTCTACAAATTACTCATGTTTTGTTTGAATCTCTTAGTCTTGTTTTAGGATCTTACTTTTTTAACCAAAAAATTACACTTCAAACTTTTTTTATTTAAAAGCCAAAAAAATTCATATATTAAAAATTCTAGTAACTATTGTAGTCTAAATATTTCCATAATTTGGGTGCATTTCTTTCCAATTTGTAATCTATTTTATATTGTGTTGTGTGAATTTTTACAATACAATTGAATTTCATACCAAAACCTAATTTCTTAATAGTTATATTTTCAATTCAACCTTGAAAATGTTAGTACTTTCTAAAACAATTTGGTATGTAGCTTGTTAAACACTTTTTAATGGTGTTTATTCTTCATATTTGATCACCTTGATAATCTTTCATTCAACCATGGGAGATAGAATGCCAACAATTGACATAATTATAATGTTAGAGAATTGTATGATTGTAAGCTCTTTTTACATAGTATTAATTATGTTTGATAAAATAATTCAATTAAATGTTAAATTATATGTATATAGAGTTGATAGAAGTAGAACAATTATTATAGTAGTTAGAAAACTTTACTTTTTGTAAGATCATGGATTTAATATCTTCCAAACATGGAATTCCCAATGTAACCCTAATTACTAATATAGGCTATATATTACTTTTACCATATATACATTGCGCCCATGAATAATGTAATTAATTAGTTTTATGTATTTTAGTTTTTACTTCTAACATAAAGAATGAATACTATTTTAACTTATAACACTTAGCAAATTTATAAAAGAAAATAAAATAGACATTTCAATATAACACTTACCAAATTTCTGAAAGAAAATAAAATAAAATAGACATTTTGTGGGCTTGCATAAAATGTTTTAAAAAAGAAACTAAATTCATATAACCAAAGATTTCAGGGGTGTTCAATTGACCCCACGTCATGTGCCATGTTTTTATGGGAATATGAATATATATATGATTTTGTAAATTGTTGGAATAGGAATATATATTATGATGTTTGTAAATTGTAAAATGTAAATAAAATAACTTGGATAATGCTAAGTTTCATATTATGAAAAATTATTTAATTTAATTTTTTTAATATTCCAGCAATATGAATTAATTTGTACATACACCATTAACACCATATAAGAGATTATTTAATTTTTTATAAATAAAAGAGGATTAAAATAATATTAAAAGTAAATGGGGATTTTACGGGTGTTAATTGACCTCATGTCATGTGCCATGTTTTTTTGGGAATATATATTATGATGTTTGTAAATTGTAAAAAGTAAATAAAATAACTTATCTATATTATGACAAATTATTTAATTTAATTTTTTTAATATTGCTGAAATGATTTATGATACACCATTAACATTATAGAGCATACAAATTAACAAGAAGCCAAAATAATTTTGGGAGATCATTATTTTAATTTTTATCAATAGTTATTTTAATTTTGATTTTTTTTGTTTCTTGATTTTTATTTTGTGCTTCATTTATTATTTTAATATGTCGGATATATAATTATTTTTTAAATTCATTTTTGTTAACACACTTATGCCATTACACTCCACCCCATTTTGCCAATTACACCTCTCAGCGTAATTAATATTATAACTATAAATAATAATGATTTTGTTGGTTTGACAAAAAGTAAATTTGAAGTTTACCTAATGAATTAAAAAATTAAAACTAAAACACAACTATAATTACAACTAAAACACATACTATAATTACAACACTATAAAACACTATAAGGTACGTACAACAACTATGTGACACTTATTTTTATTATTTCATGAGAATCTTCTTTATTCTAAAGTCTTAGGTTTCTTTTATAATATAAAGCTTTTGCTTCATTTATTTATTCCTGAAATGTGCTTTGAAATAAAATCTCACCTTTTTATTTATATTATTTCATGAAAATCTTCTTCATTCTAAAGTCTTAGATTTCTTTTATAATATGAAACTTGTGCTTCATTTATTTATTCCTCAAATGTGCTTTGAAATAAAATTTCATTTTTATTTTTATTATTTCATGAGAATCTTCTTCATTCTAAACTTTTAGATTTCTTTTATAATATGAAGCTTTTCTTTCATTTATTTATTGGTGAATTGTGCTTTGAAATAAAATCTCACCTTTTTTTAATTATTTCATGAGAATCTTCTTCATTCTATAATCTTAAATTTCTTTTATAATATGAAACTTTTGCTCATTTATTTATCCCTAAACTGTGCGTCAAAATCTTTTAAAAGCTAAAAGATATACTTTTAAACAATTATCTTCTATTCATTCCAAACTCTTGGGAGCACCTTGCCTTCCATGCCTCAATTATCTTTTCTTTGTGATAACCATTTTAAAATCATTATATGAAATCATTTTTTCACATAATCTAGAAAATTAATTATAAACTAAATTTTGCCCACGATGCCATGACATTTTAAAGTACAACTAGAAAGTTAAAGATTGAGTTCCACCGTTAGATTTGGAAAGAAGATCAATGGTTCGGAATGGTCCACTTGCCAACTTAGATTATGACAGACCAATGGCACAATAGAATAACTCCGACGTTTCTGACGAAACATTGAGTTGTGCAAGCCGTTGATTTTAATTTTCATCTGACGGTCCCCATGATGTTGGGCATTGGAGTTTATAGCGCCGCTTTATTGGCTATTGCACCACCGTTTTAGAAGACTACCTGGAGGTTTTGGAGAAAATCTGCTCTCTTTTGAACAAGGCTTGCGCTGAAATTTTAATGATGGTGTGCTTTATTTCTGGTTACGTCTCAATCTTTCACCAAATTCATTTTCCAAGATGTAAAACAACAAATTTTTTGGAGAGTTTTTTTCACCAAAATGAGGTTTGTAATCAAGTAAGTTCCAATAGAAATTCCAAAATATTTTATTTGTTTTGACAAAGTTATTTTGGGGCATCATGGTGAGGGTTTCAATAAGAAGCAAGAGAAAGAATCTAGTCATTCTTTGGAAAATTTCTTGACAAAGACGATTTAATATTAGAAGAGATGGATCACATAGATTTTTAAGCTCCTATAAATGTAATAACCACCAAGGTTAAGGAGAAAATCTTGTTGGTAGTGGCTTAAGGAAGAAGATATCAATGAAATAATCAAACAAATAGCTTCTCCCAAAAGTTGTGTGGAATAAAATATGAAAAGCTAATGTGTTCAAGGAGGAGGAAGAGGAGGCAATTGTAGTTAGGCATTTAGTAGACTGTGGGGTTATTAACAAGGGATGACCCCCCCAAAAAAGTCATGATCATGCAATTTCATCCTAGACAAAATTACCATTGATTGATAAGGAGGGAGGAATTATTTTGGAACTTAAATCCATCCTCTAGGCATGCATTAAGAAGTTGTCTAGATAAGATTTCTTTCAAAAGCAGGATCATGCAATTTCATCCTAGACAGAATTACTCGTGATTGATAAAAAAGGGTAGAATTATTTTGGAACCTCGGCCATTCTTAACACATACTAAGACATCAAGTGGAAGAATATACCTAGTGAGGGTATGACATGGGAGGATGAACCATTCCTATAGAAGCATCCAAGGATTATCAACATATTAAGGACAATGTTGGTTTTAAGAGGAGTGGTGTGCTATGCCCTTAACTTATAATGTACATGGAGATATGTGTAGTCAATTTGTTAGATGGAAAAGTTGTACTAAAGCTTTAAGTTTGCAATATCCCTCTAGATACTACAAGTTAATTTTATATGCATCTTCTAAATCAAAGGAGAATAAAATAATATCCACTAATCATAAAGTTGTTAGTGTGTAGATTAAATACTCATGAAGAACATAACCACTATTGTAGATTATGAAGATCATGCTCCCTAATCATATAAATATTACTAAATCAAAATAGATTAATGTGTTATTCTAATCTACTTACTATTGTATTTTTCTTTTAAAATTAAAACTAAAGCATATATAAATTATTAGGATGATATTTTGGATTTCTAGAAAAAAAAACTATAAAATGAGTTCCGAAAGCAGGTCGGGTGGGAGGGAGGTCTTGAATATGGAAGGTAAACACATAAACTAAGGAAAAGGTGAAGACAATGTGTTTTATTTTGATGGTTGATGTAGATATTGATGATGGAGAAAGTTAGAAAGAAACATAACATCATTAAAATAAGGTTTTGTTCTCTATATTCTAGCTTTATGTCACCAAGGATAAGACTAAGGGCGGCTTTGTCCTAGTAGGCATGGTGTTGTCCTTATGATCATGGTGTTTTGTATGGTCATGTTCATGGGAAGTTTTGCAAACATGGGACACTGTTTGCAAAATAACCTCCAGAATTTTAAAAGCCACTTTTCGTAGGATCTCTAATGAATTCGTTTCAAATTTTGTGAGAAAAGAAAAGAAAATAATTAAAAGGAAATCCTATCTAATAAGGAAAACGCCAAATTAAACCCTCTTCTCGGCACATGATTAACTTACACAAGATTTGCAATCATGAAACAAAATAAATACTAATGCAACAATGAAAGACAAAAATTTACACAATCATTAGCTTGCAAAAGATTAATTGATTTCAGTTTTTTAAATGAACGCTGTGTACATAAAATAAAAGACAAAGATACATTAACTGACAAAACTCAAATAAAGCAAACATATATTTCATTTATCAAATGTATTAACAAAACCTATAAAAAGCCAAAGACACACTTATAAAACTATCATTGAGATTTGAGTCGAGTGATTGCAAAATATTTGCCATAAAGACTTTCATCGCCAAAAAGATGATCCTCTCTGAATGAACAAATTACATCCTTATATAGAAGAAAAAATCAGAAAAAGAGATTTTTAGAAGGAATAAAAATCAGACCCAAAAGAAAATCCTTTTCCACATGCCAAAAATATTTCCGTTTCTCCTCCTACTTGGTTAGCTTTTATTTTGCCTTCCTATAGCTTCATTCCGTAGCGTTTACTTCCATGGTTTCTTTTACAATATGGTGCTTTCACTTCATTTATTGATCCATTGAAATCTTTTAAAAGCTAAAAGGCACGTGCTTTTAAACAATTATCTTCTTTTATTCCAAACTCTTGGGACCACCTTGCCTTCCACGCCTCATTAATCTTTTCTTCGTAACAACTAATAACCATTTTAAAATGATTTATACGGCATTATTTTTTCACATAAGCTAGAAAAGTAATTATAAAATGAATTTTGCCCATTAATCTTTTCTTCGTGACTAATAACCATTTTAAAATGATTTATACGGCATTATTTTTTCACATAAGCTAGAAAAATAATTATAAAATGAATTTTGCCCACGATGGCGTGACATTTTGAAAATGATTAATGGCGCTGCACAGGCCTGAATTTGACAGTTGACCGACCTCTCAAAGCAATTTGCACATGGCTTAAATTTGACGGTTGACTTCTCAAAGCAATTTTTTTAATAACGGTTATCTATTGAAGGGTGTCCTTAAAATACTATGTTATATTTTAGTATAAGTAAAATTATATATAAACCAAATATATATCATCATAATTCTATATAAATTTTGATAGTCTATCCAAAATCTCTCCTTTCATGTGATACAATTTTTTGGAAAATTTGATTGTATTTTACATTAAAAATATCTAAATACGGTTATACGGCCATCAAATTTAGACCTTGGGGTATCTTCTCAAAGAAGGTACAACTGACGACTTAAAAATTGAGCACCCACCGTTAGATTTGGAAAAAAGATCAATGGTTGAGAATGCTCTTCATGCCTCTTAGGCTCCCTGCCAACTCAAATTATCAAGACCAATGGTGCAATAGATAACTCTAACATTTTCTGACGAACTATTGAGTTGCGTAAGCCATTGATTTTTTTTCATTGACGGTCGGATGTTGTTGGACATTGGAATTTATAGTTACACTTTATTGGCTGTTGCACCATCATCTTAGAAGTACTCTACTTAAACATCATCCATTTCAAAAATCTATCTACTCTCCTTTGAAAAAAACTTGTACTGAAATTTTAATGATGGTGTGCTTTATTTCTGGCTGCGCCTCAATCTGGAGGTATTATTGTTCTTGTAGAGGCTGTGCCATATTACTATGGCTGCGCTGAACTTTGAAAGTGTTGGGCATTTCATTTCATTGCTACGCAAATGTTTCAAGTGATTGCGCCTTCTTTGGAAGCTGAACACTATCCTTTGCATTTGTGTTGAAATTTTAATGCCTGCGTACCTTTGATATGGTTGGAGATTTACCTCTGCGCTGATTGGATATGGTTGTGATGGCTTTGGAAGATTGGCGTTGAAATTTTACATTCCTCTGTGGCTTTAAAACTTAGATGCTGTGCCATAGTTCTGGAGCACTCTACATAAATATCATCCACTTCAATGGTCAAACAGCCAATAGCAATTTTACACCTCATTCATTATAAAAAGTGGTAAATATTTGTCCTATTTTTATTGGTTAAAATTGACCTTTGACTATTGAAGTGGATGATATTTAAGAATAGCCATTTTGGAGAGGCTCACTAGAAGTTTGGAGATTCATATCCAGGTGTTTTGTTCAAAAGATTCCTCGTTTGAACTGATAACATATTGATCGCTAGACATATTGATCTGTGAATATTGATTTGTTCAAAAGCTTCTATAAATGTAGTAACCACCAAGGTTAAGGAGGAAATCATGTTGGTAGTGGCTAAGGAAGAAGATACCAATTAAATAATCAAACAAATAGCTTCTTTTAAGAGTTGTGTGGAATACAACATCAAAAGCTAATGAGTTTAAGGAGGAGGAGGAAGAGGAAGAGGAGGCAATTGTAGTCAGGCATTTAGTAGATTGTGGGGTTATGACAAAGAGATGGCCCCCAAAAAGAAGTCGTGGTCATGCAATTTCATCCTAGACAAAATTGCCATTGATTGATAAGGAGGGAAGAATTATTTTGGAACCTAAATCCATCCTCTAGAGATGCATTAAGAAGTTGTAGATAAGGCTTCTTTCAAAATCAGGATCATGCAATTTCATCCTAGACAGAATTACCCGTGATTGATAAAAAGGGCGGAATTATTTTGGAACCGCAAGCCATCCTCTAAACACATACTAAGAAGTTGCAATAAGCATGATTTCACACTATTTGATCAAGTGAAAGAATATACCTAGTGAGGGTGTGACATGGGAGGATGAACCATTCCTATAGAAGCATCCAAGAATTATCAACATATTAAGGATAGTATTAGTTTTAAGGGGAGCAGTATGCTATGCCCTTAACTTATAGTATGCATGGAGATATGTGTAGTGACCAACTTGTTGCTAGAATAACCTGTAACAAAGTTATATGATCATTTATATAGCTTAATATATGTAGTTAGGTCTGCTTGGGTGCTCTCCACGACATAAATGTGATTTATTTAAGAGGTTATGGTTAGTTTATTATCATCAGGGCTTAAATTTGACAGTCAACCTTGATTGTCAAACAATTTTTTTTATTACAGTTATCTATTCAATAGTGCCTTTGAAATACTGTGACATATTTTAGTATAAGTAAATTCTATAAAAACCAAATACATATATCATCATAATCTTATACAAATTTTGACAGTTTGTCCAAAATCTCTCCTTTCATATGATATGGTCTTTTCAAAATTTCAATTGTACAAATTTAAGCTCTGATTATCAATACAGCTATACAACTGTCAAATTTAAGCTCTGATTATCATTGTATTGTGAATTTTGTTCTTATTGAAGGCTTCTACATGTTGCCCCCTTGAAGTGGTTGACTTTTGGAGGTTGCCATTTTGAAGTAGTTTGTTATTAATAATAATTGTATTTTATTTCCTATTATATTCTTCTCTTGTGCAATTAATTTCATTATGGTTTACTTTTGGAGGTTTCCATTTTGAAGTAGTTTGTTATTAACACTAATTGTATTTTATTTCCTATTGTATTCTTCTCTTGTGCAATTAATTTCATTATGAGATCCCTTTTGTAAGCAAACCTTGCCACTTTGGACCACTAGACACTTGAAGGTGGATTAAGGTTTTGTGATGGAAAAGAGTAGGAGTGTAGGTGGGAAAATCCATTTTGAATGTAGTGACATGAGTATGCACGACCCTATCAAAGAATAAAAGTGTAATGTGCTAGCATCTAGAATGATAGGATAAGCTAAGAATGAAAAGAGGAGATGTCCAAATGTGAAAGTGGTCTTGTTTCAATATAAAGCTATAGATTTAAGAGTAATTGAGTTTCCAAATAATTGAAATGATCAAAGTCATGCCTTATAGATTAAAACATTAAAATAAATATGAAACACGAAAATATTAAACATACACTTTTCATTTCTACACAAACCATATAAATAAACCAATTTTACATCTAAAAGCTCCCTCACCAAGTTTCTCCCAACTGAATATTCCTCCAATTACAAATTGGTTTCTTACTTCCTTAATCCCAAGATCCCTCACCAAGTTTCTCCCAACTGAATCTTCATCCATTACAATTTGGTTTCTTACTTCATTAATTCCAAGATATTGGAAAACATCATTAATAGAAAAAGAAATGTTGTTTTTAATTTATAACCTTCTAGCATCATGTAAAGTGGCATGGCCTTCTCATTACTTTGCTGAACCATACATTGATAGCCCAATACATGATTTAAGAATAATAATAACAGCAATTAGATTTCGAACTATATTATCTCTACAAACACATGATGTGACCATTGACTCAAACTAAAATTTCGGTAAATGAAAGAGTTGAGTCCCACATAGACATCCTCCTCAACCTAGTATAGATGATACAACTTGGATCCCTTCAGAGCAGATGTAACATTGAAGTAGGTGAGAACAGCAAACCACCTGTCCCTGTTCTTGACCCTGTGTACAGCAATGGTATCAGGAATGAAGTCATGAGAACACCCACCATTAGTGAGAGGAAAGTCATACATGGCAGGCTTATTGTTGAACCTATTCTTAGCCTTCTTCCCTTCATCTAACCAAAACCCCAACATCTTATCCTCTGGCCCCACTGTATAATTCTTAGGCACAGGAGACTCCTCAATCCACTTCACCAAATCCCATGACAGGGCATACCCCATACCAGACATATAACCATCAAAAGGACCCGTTTTGTCACAATATGCAACAAATCCATAGTAAGTGTCATTCCTTGGCAAAGGCTTCAGTGACTGAGCCAACTTATCAATCCTAAAATAAACATCATCATCTACCTTCATAACATAATCATACTGCAATCCCATCTTTGCAAGACTAGAGAAGTAAGTATAAGTCTTACCTTTGTCCATGTTCTCTTCACAGTTCATTATAATGATATCATTGTAGGTCATGATCTCCAGAGGCACAAGGATTCTCTGATCATCCTTGGTCAGATTGCAGAAAAAAAATCTCACATCCACTTTTGCATGGACTGTGGACTGGATTCCATAAACCATACGAAGAAAATGTCTTCTATCATACAGATCTGCCCTTGTTAGGATTCCAAACAGAATACTGAACTCATAGCCAAGCTTTGTGTCATTGCTCTTATCAATTTCAATGGCTGCAGTGACATTCTCCTTAATATCTTTTGTGCAGTTCTTAATATGATGTGTGCAGTTACAGTTGATGAAGATCTGGCTGCCCTGAGAACCGACATAAGTATCATTATCTGTTCTCACAAGAAATGGTGGAGAGGATGAAATGAGACTATTTGCATTAGAGCTATACTGCAATACTCTGTGCAAACTAGACTGGCTTTCAACTATTTGTCTGAACTCTGATACATTGAGTAAGGCTATTAAGAAGACAATGATTGTGAACAGACATAGCAGCCCTGTTCTCTTTAGTAAGGCGAGAAAGGACCAAGTATAGGACTTTCTGGTGTCCTCCATGAATCTTCTCACAAAGGGCCAAAGTAAGAAATAATTATTAGGCTGTTATTGAACATAGAGGTTGTGGGTTTTTATAAACATGTATATGCGTGCTTGCTTTCATCTCCTCTTCCTCCTGCTATTACTACGCCTTCCCTTTTGCTCACAGTAAACACCTGGTGGAGACAAGTTATGCTTCTCTGTCTATTTATCTCTCTATCTGTTTCTTTTTTCTTCCAGTATTGACTATAGTACCGGTGAATGTCTAACATCCTTAAATTCCCCACTATCTTGTTGCTTGACCATATTAATACCTTAAAACTCTTTCTTATTGGTTTCTCAATTATATTTTGTCATAAAAATTATATGTAGATTTTAAATAAAGGAGAGAGTAAATATTAATACCTTAAAACTCTTTCTTATTGGTTTCTCAATTTTATTTTGTCATAAAAATTATATGTAGATTTTAAATAAAGGAGAGAGTAAATTTCCTCCCAGAGGGTACAAATGCAACGTACACTTCACCAATACCCATGGAGAGAAAATTCAAGAAGTCCAAATTAGAGTAGGCTAATATAATACTTCAAGCATTTAAAGTGAAAATAAAGGAATTAGAAGGATATGCCACCACAATTGTAGAGAAAGCCATTGAAGCTATAGATACATAGGTAGAAGCGACTAAAAAAAACTCCTAGAGGTTAAAACAAAATTGACTAAAGAAAGAATAGAGTTGGTAGTAAGGAAAATCTAGATGGTAACTAATACAACCACCAATAATGCATTATCAAAGCAAGTGCAAGACTTGGAGGTATAATTGAGCCATGAAAAGGATAAAACTTGTGCCAAGGCTATTAAAATAGGACCACTAAAGCAAAAGGCTTGTAGCCAAGATTATGAGCTAGCCAAGCTAAACAATCAAGTGGACACCTAGGCCTAGACACTCACGGGCCTAAGAGAAAAAGAGGCTGACCTAAAGAATATTCTAGAAGACTCAAAGGAAAAGGTAAAGAGGTTAAAGACCCAAATTAAAGAGCTCAAATAGTTAGTGGCTTCCCTTTACCACATCAAGGTCTATATTGCAAGGCCAAAATGGAGGCCACATCGTCTAGGCCTTGTGAATGAGAATAGCCAAATTTCTAGAGCTACTGAATAAGAAGAGTCAAGAAGAAACTATATTCAACATGTGGTCCTTATCTCCTTCTATAAAAGAGGTTCAATTAGTTTTCAAGACATTGACAGAGCTAGAGGCCCTTGTACAAACATTTATGGCTCATGCATAGGAGGTATCCTATGAATGCACCATTGAACTAGAGTGCTACTTTAGACTATTATAGAAGATCAATTTGCCATTGGACAAAGAGTGGGAGAAGCTTCTAGATTTTCTAAAAAATATGTAAGTGGTAGAGAGAGAAGGAGGATAGAGATATAGAGATAGAGGATAGGTAGAAAGATATGAGCTCTCTCTCTCTCTCTCTCTCTCTCTCTCTCTCTCTCTCTATTTCTCCCTCTCCTTCTCTCTATCTTTCCTTGTCCCTCTCTATATCTTTATCTATTTATCTCCACATCTCTCTATTTGTTGATTTTTTCTTCTAGTATTGACTATAGTGTTGGTGTATGTCTAACATCCTTTAATTCCCCACTATCTTGTTTCTTGACCATATTAATACCTTAAATCTCTTTCTTATTGGTACTCAATTGTCTTTATCATAAAAATTATATGTAGATTTGAAATAAAGGAGAGAGTAGATTTACTCCCAGAGGTGCAAATGCAATGTACACTTCACCAATACCCATGGAGAGAAAATTCAAGAAGTGCACCAAGCTAGAGTAGGCTAAGAAAATACTTAAAGCATTTGAAGTGAAAATAAAGGCATTAAAAGGTTAGGTCACCACAGTTCTAGAGAAAGCTATTGAAGTTGAAGATGCATAGGTAGAAGTAACCAAAAAACAACTCCTAGAGGTTAAAAAAATTGACTAAAGAAAGAGTAGAGTTGGCAGTTAGGGAAAAGATAGACGCTAATTAAGACAACCAACAAGAATGCATTATCAAAGAAAGTGGAAGAGTTGGAGGTACAATTGAGCCATGAAAAGTCTAAAACTAATGCCAAGGCTATTGAAATAGGATCACTAAAGAAAAAGGCCTATAGCCAAGATTATGAGATAGCCAAGCTAAATAATCAAGTGGACACCTAGGCCTAGAGACTCAATGGCCTAGGAGAAAAAGAGGCTGACGTAAAGAATATACTAGAAGAATCAAAGGAGGAGGTCAAGAGGTTAGAGGCCCAAATTAATGAGCTCAAATAGTTAGTGGCTTCCCTTGACCACATCAAGGTCTCTTGAAGATCATACTGTAAGGCCAAAATGGAGGCCACATCATCTAAGCCTCATGAAGATTACATTGTTGAAATGGCATAATAGAGGCCACATCATCTTTACTCTATCCTTATAGTTTATGGAGATGTAGGCTCTAAGTGATATTGTGAAGAAAGAGATTGATATGGTGGAGAAAGAGATTAGCATGGTTTTTATTTCTATAAATAAATAATGTGAGTGCATTATAACATGCTTGTGTTATGGCTTGGTAGTGATCGAGCCTAGACTAAGCCATAACATGAGCATATTATAATGCGCTCACGTTATATCTTGATTGGATCAAAAAGTGGTTTTGGCCACTTTTGGTTCCCCATCTTTTTGCCCACGCTCGAGGGTGTGTAAAATTACAACAATGGTGGTCTAGAAATGGAGAATCTATTATATGTGATTGTTCTCTAAAATTCTCTATGTTCAAGTGTGTGTTGTGAGTGTTCTCTTCTTCTTCTTATATTCATTTTCTAGATAACATTTGCTCACCCTTAACCTATAACATGTATGTCCAAGAGATGTTTAGCTAACTTGTGGCTAGCATAATTCCACAGAGAGGCGTTCTACACTCATAGCAAGGGCTGAAAGATTCAGATTCCCATAAACAATTAAGATTCAGATTCCCATTTAAACAAAATTCAAAAAATGTGTAAATGAATAAATTCATGGAAGACAAATGGATAGAAAAATAGAAAAACTTGGGCAATTATGGACTGAAATCATTATCACTTTAAACAAAAAATAAATATATTTGTGGAAGCCAAATGGATAGAAAAATAGAAAAACTTGGGCAGTTATGGAGTGAAATCTTTATTACGTTTGAAGAATATGAAAGTCTCACAGCATAGTCTCTTTAAATTAACTCATATGAGCATATCAAATATTCTAACTACAAGTAATTTATAAATGGTAACAAATTGGAAGATATCTCTTGGCGTACTGTAGATATATTTTTTAAAATATAAATATATTATATAAAAAAATTCTAGGTGCATAGAACTATTATTTTATTTACTTAAGAGTTAAGTTATTGGGTAAGTGCAAGAAGATGGGGGGCCAAAAAGGGGTCTTAAGTGGCCACTTTTTTTCTGAAATTAGGAAATGCTGGCCTTGGATGAGAAATTGAGCATAGTTACACTCAAAATTTGGAGATGAAACCAAAACAATGTTCGTAGTGCTCTGAGTCTACTTTCTAAACTACTATTTAAAAAAAAAAATGGTATAGATTAAGGGGCTCAAAAGAGGGAGCCACATAAATTGCTGTTGTTTCTGTCAAAAAAACATAACTTAGCATGTTCTGGGGCTCCCTCAAAAGGTTAACTTTTTTTTGGTATTTTTAAAATCATTTTGGTGAGAAATTAGCTAACATCATATAGTTTATGCCTATTTTTTTGATAATTTTTTGATGAATATTTGATTTTTTACTAATTTTCAAAGTGGACACATCCTAAAAAATAGAATTTTGGCCGTGCTACCCCTATAAATTTTGAAAACTAATTGAAAATCATTTTTTCTTTTTTTTAATTTGTGTAGAATGGAGTCTGGTTTCTAAATATGTAATTTTTTTGAAATTTTAATGAATGGTTAATTTACAATGAAAAAAAGACCAAATAGTGGTTTTTGCCCAAAACCAAACACACAAACAAAAGAAATTAAAGATGAAAGGCTTAACATTGTCAAAATGTGAAAAAATTACATCGTTAAATAGTTAAGAGAAAGCTTAACATTACCCAGGTGTTCTATTTGTTTGACCTTGAAACATGTGCAGATCTGAGGGTTAGCACAAACAAAATTATGTGAAATCTTGAAGAATCTGCAAAAACACATCTATGGATGTTGAAAAGGCACTCCAAGCCTTTGGGTTGGAAATCCAAATCAAATCCCAAGCCCAAGGCTTGGGATTCCCAAAGCACAACATAACGCGAGCACGCTATAATGTGAGCACATTATAACACGAGCATGTTATAATGCGAGCATGTTATAACAAGAGCACGTTATAACGAGAGCACATTATAACGCGAGCACGTTATAATGCGAGCATGTTATGTTGTTCTTTTTTTCTTTTTTACATGTTTACCGATGTTTTCCTAGTTCGACATAACGCAAGCGCGTTATAACGCGCTCATGTTATGTCTTCCTTTGAATGAGATATGTTGAAATTTCATAAGCATGTTTCATGGATTTTTATATCTATTCTTGTAGGTATGTATGCATGCTTGTATGTATGCATCTTTGTACGTATGTATGTTTGTATGTATGCATGTATGTATGTAAGTGTTTTGGGTTTAGTGTATATAAGGACCTAAGCCTGTATAGTTTTGAAGGTTGAGGGTTGAGGGATTAGGGCTTAAGTAATAGGTAGAAGGTAGAGGGTTGAGGGTTATAGTTAAGGGTTAATATTCAGGTTGTTGAGTGTATACTAAGATTAAGTGTGTAAGGTGCGAGGATTAGGGTTTAGGGTTTACGATATGGATTGAGAGTATATAAGGCATAGGGTGACTTGGGTTGAGAGCACGTATGGTTTAGGTTTAATTTAAGTATAGGGTTGAGGTACAATATTTGAGGTTTAGGATATAAGGGTGAGGTTATATGGTCTAGGGATGAGGGTTTGAGGGTGTAGGCTTCAGGTTTAAGGTATAGGGTTGATGATTGAGGTATTAGGGCTTAAGTATATTGTTGAGGGTATAGGGTTGAGGGTTTAGGGATAGGTTTTAGGGTTTAAGGTTTAAGGGTTAAGGGTTAAGGGTTGAGGGATAGGGTTTAAGGTTTAGGGGTAAGGGATTAGGGTTTAAGGTATAATGTCTTGGGTTGAGGGTTTAGGAATAGGGATAGCATTTAGGGTTTAGGGATGAGGGATTAGGGTTGAGGGTTAAGGGTTGAGGGATTAAGGTTTAAGGTATAACTTGCTGAGGGTTGAGTGTTTAAGGATAGGGTTTAGGGTTTAGTGTTGAGGGATTAGGGTTTAGAGTTGAGGGATTAGGGTTTAAGAAATAGTTTTGAGGGTTGAGGGTTTAGGGATAGGCTTTAGGGTTGAGGGATTATGGTTTAGGGTTGATGGATTAGGGTTTAAGGAATATTGTTGATCATTGAGGGTTTAGGAATAGAGTTTAGGGTTGAGGGATTAGGGTTTAGGGTTGATGGATTAGGGTTTAATGTTGAGAGTTGAGGGTTGAGGGTTGAGGGTTTAGGGATAGGGTTGATGGTCAAGGGATTAGGGTTAAAGTAGAGTGTTGAGGGTAGAGGGAGTAGGGATAGGGTTTAGGGTTGAAGGTTTACCAATTGAGGGTTGAGGCTTTAGGGATGAGGGTTAAGGGATTGGGGATTAAAATATAGTGTTGAACCAATTGAGGGTTGAGGCTTTAGGGATGAGGGTTAAGGGATTGGGGATTAAAATATAGTGTTGAGCGTCGAGGGTTTATGGATAGGTTTTAGGTTTAAGTTTTAAGGGTTAAGGGTTGAGGGATAGGGTTTAGGGTTTAGGGATAAGGGATTAGGGTTTAAGGTATAGTGTCGATGGTTGAGGGTTTAGGAATAGGGATAGCGATTAGGGTTGAGGGTTGAGGGATTAGGGTTGAGGGTTGAGGGTTGAGGGTTGAGGGATTAGGGTTGAGGGATTAGGGTTTAAGTTATAGTGTCAAGGGTTGAGGGTTTATTGATAGTGTTTAGGGTTGAGGGTTGAGGGATTAGGTTTTAGGGTTAATGGATTAGGGTTTAAGGTATAGTGTTGAGGGTTGAGTTTACGGATAGAGTTTAGGGTTGACGGATTAGGGTTTAGGGTTGACAGATTAGCATTTAATGTTGAGGTTAGGGTTAGAGTGTCAAGGGTAGAGGGATTAGGGATAGGGTTTAAGGTTGAAGGTTTAAGGATTTAGGGTTGAGGCTTTAGGGATGAGGGTTTAAGGCTTAAGATATAGTGTCAAGTGTTGAGGGTGTAGGGATAGGGTTTAAGTTTTAAGGGTTAAGGGTTGAGGGATAGGGATTAGGGTTTAAGGTATAGTGTTGAGGGTTGATGGTTTAGGGATTAGGTTTAGGTTTGAGGGATTAGGGTTTAGGGTTGATGAATTAGGGTTTAATGTTGAGAGTTGAGAGTTGAGGGTTGAGGGTTGAGGGTTGAGGGTTTAGGGATAGGTTTGATGGTCAAGGGATTAGGGTTAACGAAGAGTGTCAAGGGTAGAGGGATTATGGATAGGGTTTACGGTTGAAGGTTTAAGGATTTAGGGTTGAGGCTTTAGGGATGAGGGTTAAGGGATTAGGATTTAAGATATAGTGTTGAGTGTTGAGCGTGTAGGGATAGGTTTTAAGGTTCAAGTTTTAAGGGTTAAGGGTTGAGGCATAGTAATTAGCCCATTGAGGGTTTATGAATAGGGATTGTGTTTAGGGTTTAGGGATGAGGGATTAGGGTTGAGGGTTGATGGATTAGGGTTGAGGGTTGATGGATTAAGGCTTAGGGATAGGGTTTAGGGTTGAGGGATTAGGGTTTAAGGTATAGTGTTGAGGGTTTAGGGATAGGGTTTAGGGTTGAGGGATTAGAGTTAAGGGTTGAGGGATTAGGGTTTGACATTGAGTGTTGAGGGTTGAGGTTTTAGGGTTGAGGGTTTAGGGATAGGGTTGAGGGTCGAGGGATCATAGTTAAGGGTTGAGGGATTAGGGTTTGATGTTAAGGGTTGAGTACATTGAGGTTCGAGGGTTGAGGGTTTTGAGATAGGGTTGAGGGTCGAGGGATTAGGGTTAAAGTAGAGTGTCGAGGGTATAAGGATTAGAGATAGGGTTGGAGGGTTTAGGGATAAGGGAATAGGGTTTAATGTATAGTATCAAGCCTGTTGAGGGTTTAGGGATAGCGTTTAAGGTTTAGGGATGAGGGATTAGAGTTGAGGGATGAGGGATTAGGGTTGAGGGTTAAGGGATTAGGGTTTAGGGATAAGGTTTAGGGTTGAGGGTTGAGGGATTAGGGTTTAAGGTATAGTGTTGAGGGTTTAGGGATAGGGTTTAGGGTTGAGGGATTAGAGTGAAGGGTTGAGGGGTTAGGATTTGATGTTGAGGGTTGAGGGTTGAGGCTTTAGAGTTTAGGGTTTAGGGATAGGGTTGAGGGTCGAGGGATTAGAGTTAAGGGTTGAGGGATTAGGGTTTGACGTTGAGGGTTGAGGTTCGAGGGTTGAGGGTTTAGGGTTAGAGTTGAGGGTCGAGGGATTAGGGTTAAAGTAGAGTGTCAAGGGTATAAGGATTAGGAATAGGGTTGGAGGGTTTAGGGATAAGGGATTAGGGTTTAAGATATAGTATCAAGCCCATTGAGGGTTTAGGAATAGGGATAGTGTTTAGGGTTTAGGGTTGAGGGATTAGAGTTAAAGGTTGAGGGATTAGGATTTGATGTTGAGGGTTGAGGGTTGAGGCTTTAGGGTTTAGGGTTTAGGGATAGGGTTGAGGTTCGAGGGATTAGAGTTAAGGGTTGAGGGATTAGGGTTTAATGTTGAGGGTTGAGGGTTGAGGGTTGAGGTTTGAGGGTCGAGGGTTTAGGGATAGAGTCGAGGGTCGAGGGATTAGGGTTAAAGTAGAGTGTCGAGGGTATAAGGATTAGGGATAGGGTTGGAGGGTTTAGGGATAAGGGATTAGGGTTTAAGGTATAGTATAGAGCTTGTTGAGGGTTTAGGAATAGGGATAGTGTTTAGGGTTTAGGGATAGGGTTTAGGGTTGAGGGATTAGAGTTAAGGGTTGAGGGATTAGGATTTGACATTAAGGGTTGAGAGTTGAGGCTTTAGCATTTAGGGTTTAGGGATAGGGTTGAGGGTCAAGGGATTAGAGTTAAGGGTTGAGGGATTAGGGTTTGACATTGATGGTTGATGGTTGAGGGTTGAGGTTTGAGGGTCGATGGTTTAGGGATAGGGTTGAGGGTTGAGGGATTAGGGTTAAAGTAGCGTGTCGAGGGTATAAGGATTAGGGATAGGGTTGGAGGGTTTAGGGATAAAGGATCAGGGTTTAAGGTACAGTATCAAACCTATTGAGGATTTGGGAATAGGGATAGTGTTTAGGGTTTAGGGATAGGGTTTAGGGTTGAGGGATTAGAGTTAAGGGTTGAGGGATTAGGATTTGACGTTGAGGGTTTAGTGTTAAGGCTTTAGGGTTTACAGTTTACGGATAGGGTTGAGGGTCGAGGGATTAGAGTTAAGGGTTGAGGGATTAGGGTTTGACATTGAGGGTTAAGGGTTGAGGGTTGAGGTTCAAGGCTCGAGGGTTTAGCAATAGGGTTGAGGGTTGAGGGATTAGGGTTAAAGTAGAGTTCCAAGGGTATAAGGATTAGGGATAGGGTTGGAGGGTTTAGGGATAAGGGATTAGGGTTTAAGGTATAGTATCGAGCCTGTTGAGGGTTTAGGAATAGGGATAGTGTTTAGGTTTTAGGGATAGGGTTTAGGGTTGAGAAATTAGAGTTAAGGGTTGAGGGATTAGGGTTTGAATTTGAGTTTTGAGGGTTGAGGGTTTAGGGATAGGGTTGTGGGTCAAGGGATCAGTGTTAAGGGTTGACAGATTAGGGTTTGACATTGAGGGTTGAGTACATTGAGGTTCGAGGGTTGAGGGTTTCAGGATAGGGTTGAGGGTCGAGGGTTTAGGGTTAAAGTAGAGTGTTAAGAGTATAAGGATTAGGGATAGGGTTGGAGAGTTTAGGGATAAGGGATTAGTGTTTAAGGTATAGTATCAAGCACATTGAGGGTTTAGGAATAGGGATAGTGTTTAGGGTTTAGGGATGAGGGATTAGAGTTGAGGGTTGAGGGATTAGGGTTGAGGGTTGAGGGATTAGGGTTGAGGGTTGAGGGATTGGGGTTTAGGGATAAGGTTTAGGGTTGAGGTAGACAAGGAGTGACTAAGAGACATAGAAATGGGAGAGGTAGAGAGGTAGAGAGGTGAGGAGGAGAGATAAGTGAGATATAGAACATGAGCTAATGGAACTAGAGGTGAGATATTGTAAAGGTGTTATCGAAGGTGAGATAGGCACAAATATTTATGGATCAATCTATAGCAGGGCAAAACGCGAGTGTGTTATAATGCATTCACATTTTGTCCTACTATAGAAAAGGTAAAAAAGTGTTGACCCCCATGATCTAGGCCCACATGCTCTATTTCCATGCTGATTATGCATGTGCTGTGACAAAAAAGAAGTGCTTTCATGCTGTTGGGAAGTTCACAGGCACATTTTACACATTCTACCAACTTTGTATATTATATCCACCACCTTTTCTGCTTTACCAACTTGAGGAGGAAATAACATAGTTTTCACACCAAGTTGATATATATCTATTCAAGTTTTAATGTTTGTAGTGTTGCAATGTTAATTGTGATTCAATTTTAGGAATTTAACATTATGGATTGGTTAATAGTATTGTTGTTATTAATTATATTTGAGTGTTATTCAATTTAACATTAAAAAGGAAGCACGTGGTGAAAAACTCAAATTGTTAAGGAGTTTGATGCAAGAAGAAAAAAACACTACATAATTGGGTACTCTCTCCATTCAAATCTTTATTTTTTAGGTATGTCAATTCTTTACATGCATGTTCTTTATCATACATGTTTAAAATAGACACATTCCCAATCAAGAAAGTAGCCTACAATCTCACATGATGCCATGTATATTTTCTACACTTGGGCTCTTTAATAATTATGTGTAATAAATAGACCTTAACATACCATGATGTCAAACTATACAAGAATAAATCCTTACAACATAATAAAAATACAATCCCACTATTATCTTGTTATATTAACAAGTTAAAATAAAAATGAATAGGTGTCAAGATCATACAAGTATGCACATGACATGATGATTTGTATGCACATATCTTGGGCTAGGACATTCCTTATGCCCCTATTCATGATGATTTGTACATGCACATGACACAACAATTGTTGTCTATCCCTTCACAAGCCACCGAAATCCTAGTATCCCTAATACCAACAAAACACCTTCTCAATTCCAAATCCTAGTAGCCCTAGTAACAACAAACATGTCAAATTGGGTCTGCCTCAACCTTTTCAAGCATGAAGTCCCATGTACTCTTTTCATGGCTGCAATAATTTTCTTTGTATGCTTTGTACCTATTTTGGTTGAGTGACATTCACTCTTTTACATGATGATTGTATGTACATTTACTATGAAGGGTTGAATGACATCTATTATAGTTATTTGTATGGATTCATTTCTTAGGAAATAATATTGGTCTCTTTATCATGCTATAGACAAATTCTCTGTCATATTGAGGAAACGATCAAGAATTAAACCAACACAGGAAGAGATAGAAGCTAAGAATGCAAAGAAAGCAGTGGCTATGAGGGAACTTTGTGAGAAGAGGAAATTGGATACGATAAATGAAGAAATGCCAATTTAAGAGGAACCACAACCATCACAAAGAGATATGGTATTGCGGCACAAAGAGAACGAATGCAAAAACTTTGTGCTATGAGAGATTTGAATACCATAGTTGGAGACACGTCCTCTACCGCAAGTCAACATGTAGGGACACCATCTACCACATCTCAAGTTGAGAGTACATCATCACTCACATGTGATGAAGGAGGTATGCTATCGTTCCCACCTCAACCTCAAGGTATGTCATCTATTCCATCTTCGATCAAAGGTATGACATCTAGCCCATCTCATTTAAATATTGATGAAATTCCTAATGTTGAGATAAATTTACCTAAGTTAACATCACCAAGAATTTTGCATAGAAAGCTAAAGTATTTTATTGATATTGATGAGAATATTTTGCAACCAATGGAAGGTAAGATTTTGAAACACACTTGTAGAAGATATGCTCATAAGATTTAGAGATTTTTCTTTGAAAAGTTAAATGAGACTGCAAGATGTCAACTATTTGTTGAAATAATGTGAAGTATAAAGTATAGGTCCATCATGAAGATTCTTGGGTTGAGAACATCAGAGGCTTCAAGTGAAAAATCTATTCTCAAGAATCTAATGAGTACGTATGAGAGTGTGGGTAACACCTCACGCATAAAAGATAGTAATGCAACATGGTGTGTGATTACATCGACTATAGTAAGTAGTCAAATGAGGAAATCTCATCTCATTAGAAAGATGAGTCAAGAATTGAGAATTAATAGGAAAACTTTATCAAGAGCCTTTGGAAGACACCAAAGAATTGAGGACACTAATGCCAATGAATTATGGGTGTTCTCGGGGAGACTACCACGAAAAGATAAACCAATTGTTGAAGCATTGAGATCACTAATTAAAGACTTTTGGAAGAATTACACAAGGGTATCTCTGAATCAAAGGGATGTGGTAAGAAGGAGAATCAGTAGTCAGAACTGTGAGCCACATCCAAAGCATTTTTTGGATGAGACTCAAACACAGTTTTATGGTAAATTTCTAGAGAAGTATCCTCAAATTAAAATTTGTCAAAGATATTTTGAAATTCTAAAACCTTTCTATGTCAAGATAAATCACACACACACTACTTGTTGTAGATTACATATTGAATTTTCTAACCATTTTGATGTTTATAGGTCTATATGTTTAGATATGCATACTAACAATGTTTTGTAGGGTTGTGTCATACATGCCCCACCAACATCTTCAAGAGACTTCATATCAATAATTTTATGTGAAATAGAGGAAGGTCAAATATTCTACAAGAAATTATGCTTGGATGGCACATGTCATCGTTGCGGTGGCTTGCAACATTTGCCAATATGTGAACATATGGAAAGAACACATGCGGTTGGAAATGAACTAGTAGAGTTAGGAAAGTATAGAATAGTGGCATACAATACAAAAGATGGTAAAATAGCAAAGAGGTGTGAATTAGTTATTGAAAAGATTCCAGTGTATTAGTTTATGCCTATATTTTGTGACAGCATAGTGTATGAGTATGCAAGACATTCCCATAGAGCTCAATGGTTGGACTTGCAATTCAAGTTATGCAAGGACACATTTTCGATTAGTAGCATTGTTTCAATCATTGACTTTGTAGAGAACTACAGTCTACAACTATAGCGTGAGGTGTAATCACAATATTACAACTTCGCACATGTTTATGTATTTTTGCACATCACATTCATTCATGTGAATGATAGTACAGAGGATGACAGAAAGATCATAAGGGAGTATAATTTCTATATTAGTGATGATCGCATGCATTCTACGGAGTTCGTGCAAGGTTGCTTTCAGGTGTTCTACAATGATTTAGCTAGAAGGGACACATCGTTCAGTCAGCATATCATATGGTTGGATAACTATGCATCACAATTCAAGACCTCATAGAATTTCTATTGGTTGAGTAGGAGGCATAATTTTACAGGTATTCAGCATATGTAGAACTTTTGTGAGGCTGGGCATGGAAAGGGGGAGCATGATGGTGCAGGAGCATGTATCAAAAGAGCCATAGCATAAGAAGAGTTAAAGTATAAAGACAATGCAAGGTTGATATATGCAAAATCGATTGTCGAGTGGTGTAATGCTTCCATGGGTCCAGGTAATGAAGGTAAGTCTTCAGTTCGTAGATTTTCTTGGTTGATAGATGATACTAACATTGCACCATATGAGGACTATTGTACACTGACAAGATCAAGTGAGACGCACTAGTTCAGAAGCTCAATTGCGGGTTCATGGAGTACCCATACATGAAAGATGTCATGCTTTTGTTCTTCCTATACAATTCAAGCCTGGGATGAGTGCGAGTCAAAGGAGTGGGTTGACAAATGGCAGTTAAGTTATCTTAGCCCACTTGACACGTATCGACCCTCAATGGCACTGGAACTAACACAGATGGAATCATCAGTTGATTTTGACCACATATCAAATCTAGTTCAACTAGGTAATATATCTATTTGCATAGTTTTTGAAATTCCTAATGTCATCTTACTTTGTAGTGTTTTTGTAATGTTGACTAATTTCATCTAATTTGCTACACATATCAATGTAGGGCACGTATATGCAGTTATTGTAGATGAAGATAATGAAGAGGGAACATATTATTACTTATGTCATTGTGTTGAGGCCAAAAATAAATTGGAGGCCCCAGTTACAGATGGAGAAAACATCGAATACCCTACAGGATCAGTGGTTATTACTAGAACATGGTTTAGAAGTACCCACATATGAGTGTTAATGTTTAGCTATTTTAGGACTTTGACACGCATCGGAAGATTCTTCATTACTCAAACCTTGTCATGGTATCCAATGTTCATTTGATACAATATCGGGGTAGACCTTTGAACAAAATCTTGTGGAAGGTGCGTGAGTATGACCATGAAGCAATACTTGACACAATAAAGAGTAGAGCAGACCTGAATGGTTCATTGGATTAATTTGTAAGTATTCACATTGATTTTGTAAAGTCATGTTACATTGAGTTGTAAGTATGCACAATAATTTGTAAGGTTTGTCTTTTTTTATTTTGTGTTACATTTTTACACATATACACATTTTTACATCATCATGTTATGCTTCATGGGGTTAGACCTAAGTGATGGATGAAGTTGTTCCTATGAATAATGTATAAAATCTAGGTAATGTATAAATATAGGTGTCTCTAGGTGTCTTGTTTTCTAACTAGATAATAGGTGTCTCTAATTGTATCTTAGGTATATACAATATGTCAACTAGGTAGATAGAGACTAGAAAATAGGTGTCTTAGGTGTCCTGCGTCTACTAGACTACATGTGTCTTAGGTCTTAGGTGAGGCCACATGAGATTCCACCTTCACGTGGTTCACCTTTTCAGTATAGAATATTTATATTTCTTGAAGCTAAGGGAAGCTCTTTTTCTTAATAGGAAAATTTTATCGACTTCAGTTGCACTAATGGTGCAGGGGCACCTATGTTGTCATGCCTCCAAGAGGGGTCAAAAAAAGAAATTTTATTTTGATTGAGTCAATTGTATATAAGAAGGTCTTCTAAGACCATTTCATTTGTTTTTAAGACACTTTCAGTCATTTGGGGTCAGTTTTTGTCTTTGAGTCTAGTTGCAAAAAAGTGTTAATATTGTCAAGTTGTACAAAGCAACTTTTGCATTTTTGGTGTCTTGCTCCTGATGCGACCAAACTGATTGTTCCAATGCATTTGGATGGGTACATTTACACTAGGCATGGTCTTGTTTTTCACCCAAACATGTTGAAACAATCCAAGCTACATTGTACCGACGATATCCCTGAAGAGTCCAAAGTACAAAAAGGCAACAATCTTTGATGAGATGTTACTCAAAAACTATGTCACTTAGAAATATTCCATCTAATGCAACATGATCATGTAGATTACCTCTACAATAACCTCTCTCAGTTTTTAATATCTCTGAGGCATTTGCCCATGGTGAAAGGTTTTCTGCTACCCCAAAAATTGTCAGAAGGAGGCAGTGTAAAGTTGTAAAGGGGTGTAACTTTCGTCCTGCTCCTGATGCAATCAAAATAACTATTCTAACGTGTCTGAATGGGTACATTTATGCTAGGCATGATCCTATTCTTCACCCAAACATGTCGAAACAATCTGAGCTACATTGTAGCGATGTTATCCCTGAAGAGTCCAAAGTGCAAAAAGGCAACAATCTTTGATGAGATGTTACTCAAAAATTGTGTCACTTAGAAACATTCTGTCTAAGGCAAAGTGATCATGTAGAATGCCTCTACAATAACGTCTCTTAGTCTTTTATATCTCTGAGGTATTTTCCCATGGTGAAAGGTTTTCTGCTGCCCCAAAAATCGTCAGAAGGAGGGAGTGTAAAGTTGGAAAGGGGTGTAACCTTCATCTTGCTCCTGATGCGACCAAACTAACTATTTCAACACATCCGAATGGGTACATTTACACTAGACATGGTCCTATTTTTCACCCAAACATGTCAAAATAGTCCAAGCTACATTGTACCAATGATATCCCTGAAGAGTCTAAAGTGCAAAAAGGTAGCAATCTTTGAAGAGATGTTACTCAAAAACCATGTCACTTAGAAACATTTTGTCTAAGGAAACATGATCATGTAGAGTACATCTATAATAACCTCTCTCAGTTTTTTATATCTATGAGGCATTTGCCTGAGGTGAAAGGTTTTCTACTACCCCAAAAATTGTCAGAAGGAGGCAGTGTAAAGTTGCAAAGTGGTGTAACTTTCGTCCTGCTCCTGATGCAACCAAAATGATTATTCCAACGCATCTGGATGGGTACATTTATGCTAGGTATGGTCCTATTTTTCACCCAAACATGTCAAAACAGTTTGAACTACATTGCACCGACGATATCCCTGAAGAGTCCAAAGTGCAAAAAGGTAGCAATCTTTGATGAGATGTTAATCAAAAACTATGTCATTTAGAAATATTACATCTGAGGCAACACGATCACATAGAGTGCCTCTACAATAACCTCTCTTAGTTTTTTATATCTCTGAGGCATTTGCCCGTGGTTAAAGGTTTTTTGCTGCCCCAAAAATCATCAGAAGGAGGCAGTGTAAAGTTGCAAAGGGGTGTAACTTTCATCCTGCTCCTAATGCGATCAAAATGACTATTCCAACGCATCTGGATGGGTACATTTACACTAGGCATGCTCCTATTTTTCACCCAAACATGTCAAAATAGTCTGAGATACATTGTATTGATGGTATCCCTGAAGAGTCCAAAGTGCAAAAAGGTAGCAATCTTTGATGAAATGTTACTCAAAAACTATGTCACTTAGAAACATTCCATCTAAGGTAATGCGATCACGTAGAGTGCCTCTACAATAACCTCTCTCAGTTTTTTATATCTTTGAGGTGTTTGCCCGTGGTGAAAGGTTTCCTGCTGCCCCAAAAATCGTCAGAAGGAGGTAGTGTAAAGTTGTAAAGGGTTGTAACTTTCATCTTGCTCTTGATGCGAACAACATGACTATTCCAACATGTCTGGATGGGTACATTTACGCTAGGCATGGTCCTATTCACCCAAACATGTCGAAACAGTTCGAGCTACATTGTACCGATGATATCCCTGAAGAGTCCAAAGTGTAAAAAGGCAGCAATCTTTGATGAGATGTTACTTGAAAATTGTGTCACTTAGAAATATTCTGTTTTAAGAAATACAATCACATAGAGTGCCTCTACAATAACCTCTCTTAGTTTTTATATCTTTGAGGTGTTTGCCCGTGGTGAAAGGTTTTCTGCAGCCCTAAAAATCGTCAGAAGGAGGCAGTGTAAAGTTACAAAGGGGTGTAACTTTTGTTTTTCTCCTTGTGTGGCCAAACTGACAGTTCAAACACATCTGGATGGGTACATTTAGGCTAGGCATGGTCTTGTTTTGCACCTAAACATGCTGAAACAGTCCGAGCTACATTGTATCGATGATATCCTTGAAGAGTCTAAAGTGCAAAAAGGCAGCAATCTTTGACGACTTGTTATTCAAAAATTGTGTCACTTAGATACATTCTAAGGAAAAGTGATCATGTAGGGTCCCTCTACAATAATATCTCTCAGTTTTTTATATCTCTAAGGCATTTACCCATGGTGAAAGGTTTTCTGCTACCCCAAAAATTGTCAGAAGGAGGCAGTCTAAAGTTGCAAAGGGGTGTAACTTTTGTTCTTCTCCTCATGTGGCCAAACTAACAATTCAAATGCATCTAGATGGGTACATTTAGGCTAGGCATGGTCCTATTTTGTACCCAAACATGCCGAAACATTCTAAGCTACATTATACTGGCGATATCCCTGAAGAGTCCAAAGTGCAAAAAGGCAGCAATCTTTGACGAGTTATTACTTTGAAACCATGTCACTTAGATACATTCTGTCTAAGGCAACACGATCATGTAGGGTCCCTCTACAATAACCTCTCTCATTTTTTTATATCTCTAAGGCATTTGCCCGTGGTGAAAGTTTTTCTGCTGCCCCAAAAATTGTCAAAAGGAGGCAGTGTAAAGTTTTAAAGGGCTGTAACTTTTGTTTTTCTCCTCCTGCAGACAAACTGACATTTCCAACATGTCTAGATGGGTACGTTTAGGCTAGGCATGGTCCTGTTTCGCACCCAAACATGCTAAAATAGTCCGAGCTACAAACACAACAAATACCATGATATCCTGCATAAAGTTGTCTTTAAGCCTTTCATAAAGGCATGCCCATCAAATTCAACTGCATAGAGATGATTGTTTGTATTCCAAATTCCTTTTAAATACTTACCTTCCAATCATTTTTCCCGCCCTCATATCAATTAAATATGACCTTCAATTATGATATGGCACTTGAGCTTATGAGAGTTTACCAGAGACGCTGGTTGAGTTAGGTTGAAGGGCCACTGAAGTAATGACTTAAAGACCCTTTAGTAGGTTGATTTAAGTGATAGTAACTTCTGATTATAAGTCAATATTAAATTAAAACAAAAGTGCACTTTACACACGACAAGCAATTGAGGGTTTTAAAGTCTTAAGAAAAGTAGATTCTTTTTAGGGTTTAATGCCCAATATGCAAACCCTAACTATCAATAAGATTATGATTATGAAAGCTTGTGTCTTCTCTAACTTCTTATTGCAAGAACCAAACCACATCCACCATGAATATGAACCTTGCATCATATCAACCTTTCAAGATAGACCTTATCATGAAAACCATATTCACAACAAAACCTTGCATGAACAAAACCACATCCACCATGAACATGAACCTTACATCATATGAACCATGTTTGTCTTATGCATCATCAACAGGAATTGAGAGACCTTATCATGAAAACCATATTCACAACATCATGCACCTCATGACCATCACCTACCTTGAATCACTGTATCACCTTATCAACATCATGGCATCAACCTTGAAATCAATGACAAACAACCTTGACCCTTTGACTTCAATGACAACCTTGAACCTTGATTGTTGATGACTTATGGAAGCCTATAGCCCCAATGTTATGTTACATACTAAAATTAGGTAAGACTCAATGTAATCTCATAACCTCACCTTATATGCAAGAGGAATTACATTTAATAACCACAATGGTCATCAGGTGCTCATAATCATATGATTTTGACTATCTTATTCAAAACAACAAACATACTCTTTGCATCCCAATATGGTATAATAACAAGAAATTGAAAAATATTTTTAATTGACCAACTCATAAAGAATATGGATCAGCATACTCTTTTGAATATTTTCAATTGAGCAACTCATAAAGAATATGAATATTTTCTGTTCAACATGATGATTCATTTTTTATTTTAAATACAACTTTTATCTTTTAGTTCCAAAATGAGGTTTAGGTGATACTTGAATAATAATAGCTAGCTTATTGGATCAACAAACATCCTATGTAATACAATTGGACCTTAAATATTTGAAGTAGCCATCTACAAATATCCATTCAAACATGGATTTATAATGCAAGTATGGACGCCATCAATAAAAAATATTTGTATTAACCAAATATCCATATAGGCATACATCAATATCTATCGATATAAGCATAACATATATACAAAATAGCCATATAGGCTTACAAGAATGCCATATAGGCATACAATGTCAACTATATGCAATACAAGATATATGTCCACAAATGTCGTATAGGCATATAACAAAGGAACACAATAAAAAAGTCATTCCCCTCTGGCTGGTGAAGAGAATAGATCACGGGTAGCCTTTGATCTTCTAGGGGATGGAGACGCATATGTGGGTGGTCTACTACAAACCTGAGGGTTGCTTCTCCTATTTAGTTCTTCTTGCATCTTTAGCTGTTACAATAAAAAACTTATAGACATTAATATATAGAAATTACATGTTATAAAAAATGAAACATTTAACAAAATAACCACTTACTGCTATCATATAATTTGTCTCCTCACTTGCCTTAGTAGCAAGAATAGACCGTGGTGATGTCATGTCCTATAGAAACCATCTTGATAGAAATTAAACTTCAAATCAATAATCTTTTGATTTTTCAAAAATAAACAACTATAACAATGAATGTAAATTGAAATTTACTAATCTGCCTCATACCCCTATCAATGGTATGGAGCTATGAATCGCAGAGGTCACACCATGCTCCATTGCCCTATGAATATTGGGAGGTGTCTCTACAGCCTGCATCATCTGGAAATAAAACAACATTATTCAATTACGAAAACTATAATAGTGATGCAAATCATGGCTCCTAACATACACACACATTCATCTAAACATGGAAGTAGACACAATAAAGCACACAAGTCACATACAAAAATCTAGTAAGTACAATTCATTCATTAAACTATTTATTTTATTACCCCCATGAAGCTTTGAAGTTCACCACCGCTGGCAAGTGTTGCCATGAAATCTCCAATATTAACCTATTCAACATCCAAATTAGATATTAGAATACCATTCATATAATGATGCTATTCACATGTAATATTTATAATTGTTTTCTAGTTATATACCCTAATAGTAGATGATGTAGTGTAATATGCAAGTGGAGAACCACTAAAAACTGCATCAACGCTATGACCCTGAAATTTCATTAAAATCATCAAACTAAATTAGTTAATCTTACATTTCAAAAATAAAATTAAATAAATTAAATTCAATAAACTTGCTAATATTTACCTGAGTATCAAGGTCAAAAGTCTCACTCAAGAGGGTATCTGTCATCACCATCTACTCAGCTGCAGATGTAGCCTATGCACCTGCATTCTGACTATCCATGGGGTCATAACCACAGGCTGACCCGCAAGTCTGACAAGCATGGGGTGGGACCCTACTCCTCACACTATCTCCCAACCCACGCTGTGCTACAGGACTGGCATGCTCTATGATGCTCTGGGTCAAGGCACTAATGGACTGAAGTGTATCGACCTCAACACTCTCCTTCACAATGGAAGGGATAGAAACATGCTCATGGGATGGTCTACTGATTACTCATCTCACTGCCCGCTGTGGGTCAACAAGTGCCCCTGGTCTATCTTGTGCTGACCCCCCACCTCTACCCTAGAAGTCCCACATATCAAAATAGTTTGGCACTTTATTGAGGACAAACTCACAGTAGAGTTTCCTCAAAAAGTATTGCGGGACCTCATTATTATTTCATCAAGGATGGTAAAAAACCATCAACCACCTTTGCCCAAAATTGTCCCTTATCACTTGGTTGTTGCACCAATGGATAGGGAACCTCTTGCATGTAATGGGTGGAGGTTGATTTGTTTGTGGGTTTGTGAAAATGGAACACAAGTCTAATTTTGTAATTTGTAACTTTTTCACATCTTCATATGATAGCTTGTCTGTATAATAGTCTCTAAACTCTCTCCTCTTATCTGACCAACTAGATATTTGCTTATTAATTGAATCTACATTTAATAACATAGATTCAAGAGATTGAGCAAGCGTGGACCTATGCAAGGTTGAAGTGGAAGGATCTTTCAACATTGCAATTATGTCTTTAATTTCTTTTTTATTGTTTTCAATTTGCCTCATTACATTTTCTTGTGTTCTAGGGGCATGTCAAGGAATGGATGGAGGAGTTTGTTGTTCGGGTTGTTCTTTGGCATGTATTTCCTCTTTAGGATTTTGTGGATTTTGAGGAGGAGGAGGAGGTGCATTAACATTTCCTGACAATTAACAAAATTTACATCAAAAATCAACTCAGCCTACCTATTTAGAAACAAATTCAAACAAAAAAACAAATAAAACTCACTCATTTGGCCTGCTCGACATCGTGGTGGCATTTTGGCGACGAATCGGTAAGATTTTGGTGTTGAATCAAGTCTTCCAAAATGTGAGAGCACTTTTGAGGGTTTGCAGGCCGCGTGTGTAGAGGAAAATAAAGAAATGAAATGAGCAGAAATGCTCTTATATATATATATAATTAGTCATAACGCGCTCGTGTTATGTATTAATTTTTTTTGAAAAAAAATTAGCCACTTTTTGGCCCCCCAACTTTTTGCACTTACCCTATTTTAGTTTAGAGTTATTTTATTTATTACATATTCAAAAAAATTGGTGTCTTTATTTTACTATTTTATTTATTACATATTTAAAAACTTTGGTATTTTACTTTATTAGTAATACTACCTACCTTTTAGCCAAATATTATTACTATCATTTAAAAATTATAAAATATCATTTAAAATGATAAAAGTGCTACTTATCTTACATACTAGTGTTATTATTACTATATAAAAACTTTCTATATAAAAGTGCTACTTATCTAAAATATATCTAAGTAAAATTCATAAAATGTGTAAATAAATAAATTGGTGGAAGCCAAATGGATAGAAAAATAGAAAAACTTGGGCAGTTATGGAGTGAAATCTTTATCACGTTAAACAAAATATAAATAAATTTGTGGAAGCCAAATGGATAGAAAAATAGAAAGACAGTTATGGAGTGAAATCTTTATTATGTTTGAAGAATATGAGAAGTCTCGCAACATAGTCTCTTTAAATTAACTCATGTGAGCATATCAAATATTAAGTAATTTTTAAATGCCAACAAATTGGAAGATATCTTTCGGCGTACTGTAGATATATTTTTTAAAATATAAATATACTAGTCTTTAACTAAGTTATATGATTGCATTTATATAGTTTAATAGAAATAGTTAGGTCCATTTGGATGGTCTCCATAGCATAAGTATGACATATTTAAGAGGCAATGGTTAGCTTATTATGACATATTTAAGAGGCAATGGTTAGCTTATTATCATCATATTGTAAATTCTATTCTTATTCATATTTAAGAGGCTGTTGATTTTAAATTTCATCTGGAGGTCACCATGATGCTGGGCATTGGAGTTTATAGTGGCACTTTATTAGCTGTTGTGCGACTGTTTTAGAAGACCTGCGTAGCTTTGGAGAAAATCTGGTCTCTTTTGAACAAGACTTTCACTGAAATTTTAATGATGGTGTGCTTTATTTCTGGCTACACCTCAATCTGGAGGTATTATTACTATGGTTGTGATTAACTTTCAAAGTGTTGGGGATTTCATTTCAATGCTACGCAAATGTTTCCAGTGATTGTGCCATGTTTGGAAGCTGCGCACTATCCTTTGCATTTGTGTTGAAATTTTAATGCCTACTATGGCTGGAGATTTACCTTTGCATCCTAATTTGGACCTCTGAGCTCATTGGATATGGTTGGATGGCTTTGGAAGATTGTGTTGAAATTTTATATTCTTCCATGACTTTAAAACTTAGATGATGTGTCATAGTTGTGGAGCACTCTACTTAAATATCATCCATTTTAATGGTTCAATAGTCAATAGTAATTTTACACATCATTCATAATAAAAAGGTAAATATTTGTCCTTTTTTTATTGGCCAAAATTGACATTTGATGGTTTTGTAACACTCTGCTTAAACATCATCCATTTCAATGGTCAAATAGTGAATAGTAATTTTACAACTCATTCACAACAAAAAGTGGTAAATATTTGACTTATTTTTATTGGTCAAAATTAATCTTTGACTGTTGAAGTGGATGATATTTAAGAAGAGCCATTTTGGAGAGGCTCACTAGAAGTTTGGAGATTCATAGCCAGACATTTTTATCAAAAGATTCATCATTTGGACCAATAACATATTGATCAATGAACCCTCACATCCCTTTAGAGTTCCACAACCCCTGAAACCACTGTCTCAAGCTCCCCAAAGGTAATTCAATTTCTGATATAAGTACTATGCAAAAACTTAAAATTGGAGTGCACAGAGAGTGACACTACACATCGACACTACACATCTATGTGAAAGGAAGCAAGGTATGCGGAAACACTTCCTACACCAATCTAATGATGAGAGCATTCTACAAATTTTTAACCCTTACAGTATCAAAGAAGAAGATACACAACATAAAACATAAAATGAGCAATATACCATAACACAGATGTACATGGGAAAAGCCCTTTCGAGAGAAAAACCCAACACTCCAAAAGCTTGCTCAATGTATTACAAATCCAAAACAAGATTACATATACTTTCAGAGAAAGTTTATTACACAAGTACAACGACACTTAATTCCTGGAGCAATTTTAGAAGCATAACAAACTACTCCTCAAGCCTCCAATTTTATAGACTTCTACCAAATAGAAAACCATTTGTGGTTTACCAAAACCATGTGCTAAACCTCCTATGATGTGTGGTGCCCAAGTTAGACAAGATTCCAGTCCAAAATTAGGCTCTCACGTCCAAAGTAAATTCCCTTATTGTTGACCCTTACAGTTGCTATATAATCTGTTATAACATGCTAAAAAATAGCCTTTCCATAATATACCACTAAGAGCATCTTTTGACAACTAATATACCAATTTTTAAGGCATTGATATGTGGCAAAAGTGTCAACTAAAAAACAAATGCCCATTTTGATGGAACACAAATATTAAATGCTACAAAAAATATTAAATAAGAAATAAACTTAGGAATTGACAAGGTTGAGACACCTTAATTTCCAACATTCTCCCACTTGTCAAATACCTTGCAAGAGCCATGAAAAATCATACCATCATGAACTCAGCTGCTAGGGGCCAAAACGCCGATAGAATCTAAACACCATTTGAATTTATCAATGCTCACATGCTTTGTCAGTGAATCTACAATATTTGTCAAAGTGTCAACTTTCTCCAATTTCACCTTCCCATCCTCTACCATGGCACGAACAAAATGGTACTAGACATCAATGTGCTTTGTCCTTGCATGGAAAGTATGATTTTTTTCACTAAACATAAAGCACTCTAACTATCACAAGAAATAGTAATCATACCTGCATCAAGCCCAACATCTGAACACAATCTCTTAAGCCAAATGGATTCCTTACAAGCATGAGTTGCTGACATGTACTCTACTTCTATAGTGGACAAAGTGACAACAATATATCATTTACTCATCCAACTAATAACACCACCAAACATAGTGAAAACATAACCATTGGTGGATCTTTTTCTATCAATATCACTAGCCCAATCAGAATCCGCATGTCCATGGATACAAATTGAATGCTGAGGTCCTATAGGATAACCATGAGAACATAGGGAATACTTGGAAGTACCCCATAAACATCTAAACCCTCTCTTCACTGCATGCCAATATACCCATCCAGGATTAAGCATAAAGCGATTAAGGACTCCCACTGCTTGGAAAATATCTATTCTTGTACAGACCATAGCATACATTAAACTGCCAACAACAATAGCATAAAGAACTCTAGTCATGTCCTCCATCTCAGTAGGAGACTTTGGACAATTCTCAATAGATAAATTTGTCCCCTACATAATGTGAACACACAATGGGCTACAAGTTGTTATGGGTATGTGCAGGATCATGATGGGCCAAACTATACCTCTAAGTGGCAATGAAAATACAAAATATTAGACTTAATCAAGTTCATGTGAAAATTTGAATGGACTATCTACACAATTTGAAAAAGATGCAAGAACAAAATTTGTAGAGAACTGAATCTAGTTTATGGGTTACTATTTAACAAAAAAATAAATAAATTTACTTAGTGAAAAATGAATATTTCAATGAACAACTATTAAATTTTTCAGAAAAAAATAAAAAAGTGGGTGTTTGTCTAGCCAACCTAACTATGAGCATAAATTTTTTTTTTTTTTAACTTTCAAAATAAGTAGAGGACTCATGCCCGGATGTGATGCATATTTTTTTGAAATTTTTTTCCAATAAAATAATTAGTTATGATTTTTTTACTATGACTTTTTTTAAAACTAAAAAGTAATTTTCTAGCTAACCTAACTCCATTAAAAAAAAATCAGAATTCATTTTTTTTAAAACCTGTAGCCAATGAAGCATAGAGTGTGATGCATCTTTCAAATCTGAAAAAGGTGAAACAGTTTGAAAGTTATGGATGTTTTTCAATCAGTGTGTCCATTAGGATTTCAGACACACAATATATAGAAAATTATTAATAATTATTTAATAAAATGATAATCAAGAAAATTTATTATTTTTAGAAAGTTGACAATTTCCTCTTTAAACCCTTTTCATTTTATCAATTTTGCATAAAAAAAAAGTTGTCAGCACAAAGGGTGAAGTTCGAAGAAGAGAGTGAAACCTATAAAAATGTTAGAATTGAGGGAAAGTCAACTATGATAGCCCCAAGCCTACATACAAGGCAAAAATGAAGCAAAATGGATATCCGTTATTAACGGATATCTATTTTGTTTTGGTAAAATACCATTTTTCCTTTTTTATGTTTTACAAAATGGATATCCATTTTGCTTTACCCTATATGTTACTCTCTCTCTCTATCTCAAAAGGTGGTCTATAGATATCATGCAATGGTCATAAGAATTCATCTTTAGCTTTGTGTAAAATGCTAAAAAGGTGGTCTATCGATATCCCACCATATTCTTATGACCATTGCCTCTAATTTCATCTATGATCAAAAAGGCTTGTCTATTTTCTAAGTTTTTTAAAGAGCATTGATAACAACATTGTAATGTCCATTTTTAGATCCATTTTTTGCATTTCCTATAATCATGGTAGTCTATGAAATCACATTTTTCTGAGGCATTCTATCAAATAGTTAGCAATGCCTTGTCTATGTTTCCATAGTTTTTATAAATATTTACTAGAAAGTTACCAAATATAATATTTGATAAGAATCCCCCTATCATTATTCTTTTGATGGATGCCCATGTGCCATTCCTTTGGTGTAAGTACATAAGATAGTAGAGAAGATCACAGAATTTGGCTATATACAAGTCAACTACATTTGTTTGAAGATTTTTTAAACTTTTTCAACAAATTTCATTATGTTATGCATTGTAATGTTGGCACTTTGTAAGTTCCTTTTTGAAATGTATGTAAACATTAGAAAAGTCTACACATAATAGTTGGTCTTTTGGTAAATGAACGTTGTGGAACTTTATGAGCCATGGGGATGTTGAACTTCATTGCAATTTACAAGTTTGTGGATGAGTGCACTAGGATTTTGCATTGATGATGCTTAATTATTTTCAAAACCTTCATTTATATACTTATGAGATTTTTGGAAGTGGAGTCATGTTTTCAATCTACAACTTTGCAAAGGTTCCACTTTTCCACCAAATAGATTAGCATTACTTTTAATCATGTAAGACTTTGGGAATGTTAAGATAAAATTAAGTTAGAAAAAGTGCACCTTGACTCTACGCTTCTACTTTTTCAGCTCTCTCTCTCTCTCTCACCCCCAAAACCCTAAATAATGCCCCTAAACCCTAACCTCTAACCCCTAAACCCTAAACCTGAGCAACCCTAAACCTCTATCTCCCTATCTCTATCATCCCTCTACCTCTCAATCCTTCTCCCTATCTCTCTAGACATCTTGCTCACTCTCTATCTCCCTATCTCTCGCCTCTCTCTCTAGCTATCTCTCTATCTCTTTCCTCTCTCTCCCCTATCATTCCTCTATCTCACGATCTCTTCCCTCTATCTCTCACTCTCACTTATTGACTAAGGAAATGAAAACAAGAAAACTAGGACTCTCTTTCTATCTATCTATCTCTCTCGTAAGGAAATTGGAAAGGAAAAGGAAAACTAGGAAAGCTGGGAATAAGACTTAATTAGGAGGTAGATAGGTCACAGAGAGAGAGAGATGGTTGCTTGGGGTTAGGGGTCAGGGTTTAGGGGCATTGTTTAGGGTTTATGAGTTTAGCATTGCTCAAGTTTAGTGTTTAGGGGTTAGGGTTTAGGGGAATTATTTAGGGTTTAGGGGTTTAGGGCTGCTTGGGTTTAGGGGTTTAGGGTTGCTTAGGTTTAGGGGTTTAGGGTTTAAAGAGAGATAGAGAGAGGGGATTGATAGATATTGGGAGAGATAGAGGAGATAGAGGGGAGAGATAGGGAGATAGATAGTGAGAGACATGTCCAGAGACATAGAGAGAGATTGAGAGGTAGATCCTGGATGATAGAGATAGGGAGATAGGGAGAGATAGTGAGATGAGGTTTAGGGTTGCTTGGATTTAGAGGCATTATTTAGGGTTTAGGGTTTAGGATTTTGGGGTTAGGGGTTAGGTTTAGAGTTTTAGTGTTTAGGGTTTAGAGAGAGATAGAGGACCAATACATAGAGATATAGAGGAGACTAAGGGAAAAGATAGGGAGATAGTGAGTGAGGGATAATAGCCAGAGATATAGTGAGAAAGATTAAGAGGTAGATGGACAAAGGTGATAGGGAGATAGGTGAGAGATAGGGAGATAGAGGTTTAGGGTTACTTGGGTTTGGGGGTTTGGGGGTTTAGGGATTAGGGTTTAGGGGAATTATTTAGGGTTTAGGGTTTATTGTTTAGGGGTTAGGGGTTTAGGTTTAGAGGTTTAGGGTTTAGGTTTTATAGAGAGAGAGGAATGATAGGGAGATATAGAGGAGACTGAGTAGAGAGATAGTGAGATAGAGAGTGAGGTACATGGCAAGGGACATAGGGAGAGAGATTGAGAGGTACAGGGATGATAGAGATAGGGAGATAGAAGTTCAACATTTCTTGGATATAAGGTTTAGGGGTTTGGGGTTTAGGGGTTTAAGGTTGCTCAAGTTTGGAGATAGCTAGATTGAGAGAGAGGAGATAGATAGGGAGAGATAGAGGAGACAAAGGGTAGGGATAGGGAGATAGAGAGTGAGTGAGATGTCCAGAGAGATAGGTAGACGGATTGATAGGTAGAGGGACGATAGAGATAGGGAGATAAGGGAGAGATAGGGAGATAGGGGTTTAGGGTTTAGGGGTTAGTGGTTAAGGTTTAGGGGCATTATTTAGGGTTTACAGTTTAGGGTTTAGGGGTTAAGGTTTAGAAGTTTAGGGTTTAGTGTTTAGAGAGAGAGAGAGGACCAATAGGGAGATATAGAGAGTGAGGGACATGGATAGAGACATAGTGAGAGAGATTGAGAGGTAGAGGAATGATAGAGATAGGGAGATAGGGAGATAGAGGTTTAGGGTTGCTTGGGTTTAGTGTTTAGGGTTTAGGGGTTTAGGGTTTAGGATTTGGGGGTTTAGGGTTTCTCAGGTTTAGGGTTAGGGATTAGGGGTTAAGGCTTAGGGGCATTATTTAGGGTTTAGGGTCTAGAGGAATTATTTAAGGTTTAGAGGTTTCTAGGGTTGCTTGGATTTAGGGTTTAGGGGCATTATTTAGGGTTTATGATTGCATGTCAAAAGAAGTCTCTCTATCTCTAAATCCCTCAACCCTAAATAATTCCCCTAATACCTAACACATAACCCCTAAACCTTAAACCTAAGAAACCCTAAACCTCTATCTCCAGGTATCTCTCCCTTATCTCCCTCTCTCTATCACCCCTCTACCTCCCAATCT
The DNA here is from genome assembly GCA_027924645.1 of Cunninghamia lanceolata. Taxonomy (NCBI): domain Eukaryota; kingdom Viridiplantae; phylum Streptophyta; class Pinopsida; order Cupressales; family Cupressaceae; genus Cunninghamia; species Cunninghamia lanceolata. The sequence continues at coordinate 11,861,631 of BSBN01000584.1, read as the reverse complement.
CTCTCCCTATCTCTCTGAACATCTCACTCACTTTTATCTCCCTATCTCTCCCTCTATCTCCTCTATCTCTCCCAATCTATCTCCTCTCTCTACCTATCTATCTCTCCCTATCTATTGCCTCTCTTTCCCCTATCATTCCTCTATCTCCCTTTGTCTCCTCTATCTCTCCCTATTTGTCTCCTATTTCTCTCTACCTAGCTATCTCTCCCTATCTCTCTCTCTCTCTCTCTTGCCTCTCTCCCCCTATCATTCCTATATCTCCCTATCTCTCCCTCTCCCTTATCGATGAAGGAAATGAAAACAAGAAAACTCTCTCTCTCTCTCTCTCTCACTCTCCACTTCTCTAAATAGGTGCAACTAATACCGCTTTTTCATTGTTTTCCATATTTAATACTTATTCTTTTCCATTTTCCAAGTCCTACATGTATCCAAATTGTATTGTTTGTCATGTTTTTAGTCTAATTGTTAGTCCTAGCTCTCATGGATATTAAAATGTCAGTATTGTTAGATTTATCATTAGGTAACATTAATTTACACATTGTTGCACAAACAACCACACTCAAAAATAACCTTACCTAATTAAGGTTAACCTTTAAGGTTCTTTCATTTGGTGAGCCTAACAGATCAAACTAGTTCAATCTTCTTATAGTCCATTCTTAGCCTTCTAAGAGAGTTCATGCCATGTTAACTTTGCATTATGTCCTCACTTTCCTCTTGCTAGTTGGAGTACTTTTTTTTTTCCTAATCATATCCCTATATCATACTATTGTTGTTGACTTTTCTTTCCATCTTCATCATCATAGTCCTAGTTATCCTATTTTGAGCCTACCATTTATCCTTAGCCATGTCTTGTACTTCTTCTATTCATGTCAATTTTAATGACCTCCAAATTTTCCATAAATTCTTCTCCACCAAACCCTAGACCCTCACCCAAATCCTTACTTTCCTAAGAAAAGTGCTTCCCCAAACATCATTTGATCATGTGGCTCCTTCCATCACTAGACACATGCCCCTACTTTCTATTATTCATCCAATACAATTCCAATGTCATAGCTCACATTCCCACACCTACATTCATAGACTCCATTCCCCCTATTGAAACCATCATTGATAATCATTTTAAGGAGTCTCCCTTGAATAATCATTAAACCATGGATTATCCCATATCCCCATCTTACACTTTTCTCACCTTTGAACCCTTAGAAGATGACCTTTAGCTATCCCCACCATTACCAATCACACTTTCTAGCAATCCAACATAAGACACCTTACTAATTAAATCACCTCATTACTCCATTCAACCATACCCATACCACCCCTTTCTCAGTCCACAACCTATATTAACGCATGATTCACCCCATGACATGCTACAGTTACCACAATGCCAATTCACTCTACCATCATTCTTCATATTATCTTATGAATCACCATCCTTTCTTCCCATTCCTTAAGACATCATATCATGACACACACCAATGAAAACAATTAAAAAACCAATGAAAACAATTTAAAAAAAAAATTTATAGTTTCAAAAAATGGATATCTGTTTTGGGAATATTCCAAAACTGGATATCTGTTTCCTACAACTATAAAAATGGTTTTTTAAACCACAAAATATATATTTTTAACATGGCTATGAAAGTCAAAGTTAGCCAATTCACAAATTTGGCTAAGTAAAGATGCGATTTTTTTTCTATTGCCACTATTTGGCCCACGATGATCCTGCACATACCCTTATGCTGAATCTCTCAACAATAGTATCCACATACTTACTCTAGTTCACGCAAATTTTTTTGTTTACCCTGTCTCTTCTGATGTTCATTCCCATAATGTACCTAGCTACCCTTAAATCTTTCATCTCAAATTGTGCTGACAATTGAGACTTCAAATCAAAAATCTAAATTTTACTAGTCCCAAAGAACAACATATCATCAACATACACTACAATAATGAGAATGCGATCATTATTCATCTTCTAATAAACACAATGATTTGATTTCAATCTCAGAAATCTCAAACTCGACACAAAGGCATCAAACTTTTGGTATTGTTACGTCATAAAATGTGTACACTAACATTTTAGATTTGAGTTTTTTGCTGCCCTAGATCTGATTAGATTTCATTCATTCATCATTTACATACTTTAATAGCTTAATTTTCTATTGCTACATTGTTAGGGTTTGGAAAAACCTTGCATTTCTAGGAAATCTAGCTAATCTTCAGTTCCTTGGGTTTGTAGATTAGCGTGTTGTTTTAGATGTTGCTGCATTATTGAGTTGATTAAAGGGATTTAATTTGTTTTACCTTATCATCCTTTCTATTTTAGAACATTACTGCATCCTTGCGTTTGAAATTTGGAAAGCAAACATTTCATTTTAGATCTTGAAAAGAGCATATTTGTTACCGTGTTTGCATTTCATTATGCTAGATCATCATAGAATGAATTAAATTTTTTATTTTTTCATCAGACCTGATTGATATTAAAGTAGTTAATCATTTCATGGTGTTGCATCTTGCATTTAAAACTCTTATTTTCTAGGGTTTTGTTAAAAAAGTTGCATTTTTGGAAAACCTAGTCAAATTTAAAACCTAGGGTTTGTAATTAAGATCTTGTTTTAGAATTTTCTTCTATCATTTACATTTTAAATCTATTCTTTCATTGTTGTACCATGTCATAAATATCATTTGTGTTCAAAAATAATTCTTGTATCAAAAAATTGTGGTTTAGGAAGTAAGCATTAAGATCTAGGGTTTTGTTAGCAAACCCTAGCTTGTCTTGCATTTAGTGGATCTTCATCAAAGCAAAGTTTTCTAAATATTTGTTGCATTTAAGTGGATTAATCGTTTAGGTAGTTCTTTTTCACATACCACACATCTTACATTTGCAAGATTTAGTTGTTGTGATTACCAAGAATATCACATTTTTGGAAGACCTTGCTTCTCTTGCATTTGTAGGTCTTTGATTACAAGATCTTATTTTCATATTGGTGGCACTTCAATAGTGAATAGATATGATTGTATATTTCTGCTCCATATCATATTTTCATATATTAGACAAGGAATTTCATTATGGCCTCTTCTTGTTATCCCTCTTTGGAATCTTTGCATGCATATATATCATAGATTTTAATTTTTTTTCTAAATTCATTAATATGCATCCTTATATTTTAGATAATATAGCATCCATGTATGATATTGATGTGTCTATATGTTCTATATATGATATCCTTTGTTATACATCTAATTTTTCTAGATTCATGACTCTCATGGGTGTATATCCTTTGATATAACTGTAAGATCTTACTAAAATCATCTCCATGAATTGTCATGAGAAAGATGATAATGATAGATCTTCTACTTCTACTACAAGTCATGATAATTCCACATCTATTCCCATGGATCTCCTCTCTAATACATACTAAAGTGACCTAGCTTTGTCTATTTCACCCTATGATTGGGAACCCTCTCCCAAAATTGTTCCCACTTGTGAGGATATTTTGGCGCAAGAGGATGAAATCATTGACACATTCCTTAATGTTCATTACTTTACCTTCTCTTCATTTTAATCTCTCTTCTAGATATGTGACATTAGATGATGTTGAGCATACTACTTCTATTTCTACCATAGTACATGATATTTCTATGGCTCATCCTATGGATCTTCCACCTTTGGTTGAATGCTCAAGTACTGTGGATATCACTAAGGATGTGAAGAATTTTGATATTCCTCCTTTGATTTAATGTTCAAGTACCTTGGATATCACTAAGGATGTGAAGACCCTTGGTATTCCTCCTTTGGTTGCATGTTCAAACCCCTTGGAAATCACTAAAGATACAATCATCAACAATTTTCTTAACAACACTTTACCTCCCTTCATCAACAACATGAATTACCTCCCATAGAGGTGCAAAACCAATATGAACCTCTTATGATATTTGTTTTCATTGGTAGAATGAGGGTAAGGGTAAAAGCACAAAGATGTGTCACACTTTCAGTGAACTTATTAGCACAAGTAAGTATTTCTAACTAAAAATCAATTTTGGTCAAACATATGATCTTGTAAGATTCATTCTAGCTAAGTTAGATATGTCCACAACTTTTTCAACTAAAATTGTTGGCTAAATGCATATGTAGAACCACTATGAGGCCAATTTACCAATAAACTAAAATTATTTGAAAAACTTGATATTTCAACAACTTCTACTTGTGTAAATAACATTTTTAAAAAAATATAAAAATACCCTTTTGTAGATCTATAAGTTTAGTTTTCAAAAAAAAATATATTAATAGTTTAATTATTATTTATATTTTCCTTTCTATTTTTACTAAAAGTAGGTTATCAGCACAAAACATTAGGTCGATCAGGTCATGTCAAGGAAAAATAATAAAACTTATTAAAAAAATTTGAAAAAAATATGATGCACTAGATAAAAGAATCTATATCAAGATGGTATAATTTTTTTTTCTATTTTAGAGAAATAGTTAATATGAAAGTTGATGTCGAATGGAAACAACTACGTTTTAATACACACACATTTTATTATTTATTTAAAAATATATATATTTATCAAAATTGGAAAAAAATATATCCATGCACTAAAGTTTCAAGTTATAAATACACACAAAAAATTTGAAGAAAAAAAAATTACTATATAAAGATTGACGTCTCATGTAACTTCATTTTTCAGCATTTTCTCTGCAACTAAATTATAGTGTCAATTTACTAAAAACTATATTCAAATAATTTTTTTATTTTTTCAAAAAATACAAACATAAAATATACTAAAAAATAAATATTTTATTAGTTTACATCATTTCAAAATTCAAAACATATATGTCAGTTTTTAGTGATTCAAGTTTAAAAGTTGGATCAGCGTTGATCGTTTCCTTTATAAAAGTGTGACACAACTTTGTGCTTTTACCCTTAAAACATATTTTGATTGATGGTGGATTAGGTCTTAATGTTTGTGGCATAGATTTTCTACATAAACTCAATGTTGATACATCTTTCATCAAACCAAATAAAATCAACATTCGTAACTTTGATAATGTTGGTAAGCAATCACTAGTACTATCACCTTAGATATTAAGGTTGGACCTGTGACATTGCCTACCCTTATCCATGTCATACCTAATTATCTTTCATACAATCTCCTTCTTGGTAGGCTGGGGATCCATACCATGGGAGCAATCCTGCCTACCCTTCATCATTAAATAAAGTTCATACTTGAAAATAAATTACATATAATTAAAGTTGATCCGATTTCAAAAAGTTGCTTACAAATGGAAGCGAGATATCAAATTCCTCTAAGTAATTTGATCCCTTCTTCAACAAAAATTGAACCACTATTCTCCACTGCTAACAATAGTATTGGTTAGGATAGTGTTTGTCCTTTGAATGCATTTTTCGATGATGATTGTGGTTCATTAGATAGTACACACTCCTTTGCGAGTGAATATAAAATCCCACCCTCACACCTAAAAATCTCGAAGGTAAATGAAATTCTTCAACACAATCTTCTACTCCTACAAAGTTTAAACTCAAGATTAATAACAATGGAACTTTCAATATTGATGAAGATCCACTTTCTTCTAAAGAGATGGCGGCCATTTGTGATAAAGTATCATCTTCTTCTAATACATGTCTTGGTAATGACAAGGTCTCTTTAGATTCCAATCCCCATGGGATTGTTAAAACAAAGATTGATCCTCCTCACCATGATCAAATATATGATTCTTCTACTTCCTCTTTCAACAAAGACAGTCACATGACCTCTCCTCTTCATTTAGATTTGGAGATGCAGTATGGTTGTGGATTCAAAATTCTTTCTAAACAAGGATACAATGGAAATGGGTTAGGATGCAAAGAACAAGGAATTAAGGAACCTATGGAACCAACACCACACTTTTCTAAAGTAGGTTTAGGTTTCTGGCCTTCTCCTACATTCTCTCCACTATATTCACAACAAAAAGGATTGCTTCGTACTCCACCAAAATCTTCTCTTCTATCTCAACAAGAGTGTATTTTTCTGAGTCTACTCAAAGACCACCTAATCACTCTTCCTCCTCCAACTCGCAAGTGTGGTCCCTCACTCTCATTTGTGTTATTCTTGTATGTATTGTTATCCCTGTATTGTGATGTTCTGTTATTTGTCCCTTGACGACTTTGTTAGCACAAAGGTAGATGGTATAAGAATGCGTTGTGTCATCCCTATTTATGTATCTTCATTCTTCTATATGTCATGATGTGCAATTGCACTATTTTTCTTGGATGATTTAGCATCCCTTCATGATTCAATTTATGTGTACTCTACTTTCATGTGATTTTTCCTCTGTCATCTTCGTAAGTTATGATGTTTTATGTATCTGGCACCTTATTGCAATGCTCGACATCATACCATGACTACAAAAGACATTGTGTATCATGCATGTAAGCATTGTCTTGGTTTTCTCATCTTAGGGGGCAACTCCTTGTTCCGATGTAGCTTTTGAAAACACATATCATTTGGGCATGTGCTTTTGGAAAGCTCTCATTCCTATTTTATATTTCTTCCTCAAGTTCTACTTTAAAGGCAAATGCTCTCTGATGGAGTTAGCAATCACTGTAAGGTGGGGGCATACATCATGCTATGATCCTTACTCTCATATTTCTATCAAAACACTTGTTGATTATCTTTGTTACTTCACTCTCTTGGAAAGGATTATGGAAAGCTTGGAAACAAGATCTTGAGTCTATCTTGTGTATTGCATGTATGCATTGTGATTTATCAAGTGTATACCTTGTGTTTGTCTTGTCTTATCTCATGTTTTCTAAGTGCTTCATATATGATTGAATTATGTCATGTGTCTTATGTGTATGCCAATCATCATAGACTCCTAGAATCCTAAACTTGGGGAATTGATCACCCCTCAATTTTGGTGACATTCTATGGCTTCTATCTTTGTTGTGTTTGAAAATTTTCTTCTCCGTCCTTTAGTGTGAGTTTGAATGTAAGTTTGTACCCAGGCTAAAGTGGGGGCTAAATGTTACGTTGTAAAATGTGTACACTAGTATTTTACACTTAGTTTAGCACTTGGGTGGACCTAAAATATTTACACTTGTTAATCAAGACCTATTTTAACACCTTTTTAAACATTAAACAATTAATTCTTGATCCTGATGAAAAAATGACAAAATAACAATGAGAATGACCTAAGAACACCTAAAGAGACTTATGCCAAGATTTTTGGGGCTAAAGGACAAGGGCGCCCAAGCGCCTTGGTCCCTCATTTAGCCCTAACCTATTTTGAAGGCATGTTGGCTTAAGACACCTTAAGTGGTTCCTCATGTCGGCCCCATTTAGTTTTATTCATCGTTTGTGAGTGGGAATGCTTATAAAAGAAAGTTAGTTTATTCATTTAAACATCTAAGCAATCTAGGCACTCTTGCACTCTCTCTTCTTCTCTCTCATGATCTCTACTCTTCTCTAAAGCTCTCTATGGTGGATTATTGCTACATAACTAACTTATTGCATGTCTTGTGAATATCTTTCTACTTCTTTGGGCTACACGAACTTCTTGAGGCAAGTTGTAATGCTACATTAAGCATGCTAGGGTTTCCATGCTCATGGTGGCTTATTTCCTTCATGCTTTGTTCTAGCACTCTATTCTACTTCAAATTTGCCTCTACCCTCCTAGGTCACACACTCTTTATCTATCATCATTGATATTGTGGAGGTGGAAACACCATTCACAGAGCTTGACTTAGACAAGCTCCTAAATAGCACCCAACCATTTTCCTTCTTGTGTGTGTGCAGGTTAGATCCGAAGGAATTTGCAGAAACCTAGTTAAAGGGAACAAGAACACAGAAAGGTGAAGACACAAAAGGTTTCACATTCTAGAAAACCCTAATTAGGGTCTAGGGCACCCAAGTGCCCTGGTCCTTTGGTCTTCTGACTCTGAATCTAGGTTCTCGTATGTCCCCTAGTCTATTTTGTGCTTGCAGATTATACGTATCTGTTTCTGATTATATGTTATATTTTTTTGATAGGGCACCCAAGTGTAATGGTCCTTTGGCCTCCTAACTCCAAATGTAGGTTCTCGTATGTCCCCTAGTCTCTTTTGTGCTTGCAGATTGTACGTATCTATTTCCAATTATATGTTATGCTCCAATCTTTCTCAATTAGGGTTTCTTGTTTTACCCTAGTTTGATTGGTTGGATTTGGTTGATTCTCTTCTATAAAACAAAGGGAAAAAGGTCCTGTAGTTTGGGTCTCCTTCTTAGGTAGAAGCCAAGCTCGGCTTGTGTCCTAAAGTTGGATAGAAGAGGGTTTTACCTAGTTTGATCTATTTGTAACATCGTAAAATGTGTACACTACCATTTTACACTTAATTTAATACCTGGGTGGACCTAAAATGTTTAGACTTGTTAATTAGGACCTATTATAACACCTTTTGAGAATTAAGCATGTAATTCTTGATCCCAATGCACAAAACCCAAAAAAGTAATTATAAGGCGGGGCTAATAAAACTTTAAGTGCCTTATCTCAAGAGTTTGGGGCTAAAGGACTAGGACACCTAAGCACACTTGTCCCCTCTTTAGTCCTGTGATTAGTGAAATCAAAATGAAAGTAGAAACTAATCTAATGCATAAATACATGATTATACCTTCATGAAGACCTCACAAATCCATGCGGGAAGGAGATGCACCCAAGAGAGCTCCTCAGATTGTTCCCGTGATTAGAATGACTAAATGTGTAGAATGTTGATTGCTCAAGTGCTCACAACATAATGTAGGTGAATTGATCAGGAATTAGATGATAGATTTGAGAGACTAGATGGAAATGAGAGATGATTTAGAGTGATTTGGGCATTATGATGGCATGATAAGGGGGTTTTGGAGTGATTTTGATAGAGTTCTGATGCATAAAGTGGTCTTATCTAAATGGCCTAGAGAGGGGTCCAATTTATAGGATTTTGGAGATGAGGATGGAGGGTGAGGATTCATTTGATGAGATCAAGGGCTAGGAATAAAAGTGAATCTTTTATTCCTAGGGGATGAATTAAAAATTCTGATTTGGGGAAGAGTGGAGGATAATGGGGGACAACTGAATTTTAAATTCAGTGAGTGGATGAGAGTGGGGGACAACTGAATTTTAAATCCAGTGAGTGGATGAGAGTGGGGGACAACTAAATTTTAAATTTAGTGAGTGGATGATAGTGGGAGACAAGGTTAATTAAGTGTTATCTTAACTTAAGTCTAGGTTAATCCGATAAGCAGGATTTGTCTAATTAACAAGGATTAGGGAAATGGATAAATCAACTAAATGAATATTATGAATATTCATTTAATTGATAGGATAGGGTTGTAAGGTTAAATGGATTATTAGGTGAATTAATTGATCACCAGGGATATGCAGATGGGGAGAGTGGATTAGTGTAGAGGTACAGAAAATTGGTTTGCAGAGCAGTCCAATTTTAGGTGTCTACATTTGCCCCTCTTTGAGATGGTGTTGCGGCTAAGTAACATCATTTCAAAGAAGTTAAAACATAGAGATAGATTGGATGGAAAAAAGATTTTGGTTTGGAAGAATAAGGTTTGGGGATAATTGGTAAGGGTGATGCCCCCTCGAGAGGATAGGCGGGTTGCGAGAACACAGTTGTGCTCTTGAAATGGATGGAGACAGATTGGTAGAACTGGTCAGAGGATAAGTGGTGGGATGAAAGGATAATGATGTTGGGAGATGATTGGTGTATGATCATTGTGCTGAAATAGAATTTGAGCAATCCTAGGTTTGATAAAGCAAACTGGATATGTTCACCAAGGTATAGAAGACCAGGGTGATGATGTTTATCCAACATTTGCATGGACTAGACACGCAGACAAAAGGGATGATCTCATGCATGCCCAAGATAGTACAACCTTGTCTAGACGAGGGAAGGGGACTCATAGCATAAGCCCTTAGTACAAAAAAGGGATGATGAACCTTAGATGCATAAGGAGATCAATATGCTAGAACCGACCCTATGATCGATCAAGATATGAATACTAGCTTGGAGTAATGAAACCAACCCACAAGCACAGCATACAAAAGCAAGACTATGCCCCATTCTAGATGTTTTCACCACATACCATGATATAGTAAGATCAAGGTAGCGTTGATGTGATCTTCAAATAGGACAAAAGATGAAAATCAAAAACAAAAAGACCAATGAAACAAACAAGTAACCATTGTATCTTTTGCCAAAATCGATGATGATGTGATAGATTTTGCCTATTGTAGGAAAGACATATCCTAAGGTAGGAATCGATAGATGATTTGATGATGTTATGATGATTGGATAGATTCTACCTATCGTAGGAACGACATATCCTAAGGTAAGAATCGATTGATGATTGGATCATGTTTTGTTGATGTAAGATTGGCTCAAGATATGATGGTGACAAGTTATGATTGATGCTGATTTGATAGTTGATGATTTTTGATAAGGGATGATGCTTTGATAGGTGATGTGATGCTTGGATGTGATGATGATGTGGGATGATGAAGCAAGTTTTATTTGTGTGATGGATAGATTATTTTTGGAATTTTGTGTGTTTTCTATTATTTTGGGATTTTTTTGATTTTTTGATATTTTTTGATTTTTTGATTTTGTGACCTTTTTGAATTTTTTGAGTTTGTGATGTTTTTGGATTTTTTGAATTTGTGATGTTTTTGGATTTTTGATTTTGTGATGTTTTTGGATTTTTTTATTTTTTGTGATGTTTTTGGATTTTGTGATTTTGTGATGTTTTTGGATTTTTGGATTTTTTGGAAAAGGAATGGTTTATTATGATGGTTGCCTTGGATTTCGTGTGGATAGCCTTTGTGCTAAATACCAATGACAAGGGAACACCAAGGCTAGAGGTGAAAGTCATGGGGTGGGATAGGGGGATTGGCGATGAAAGGATAATGGATAGGAGATTTGATAGATGAATGGACAAGTGATGGGGATGCGTGTTAGATAGATAGAAGATAAGGATGAGGGGTAGGATAGGTATGCATGATATATGGATGGGGGATTGCAGGATTTTCTCTAAGGGCTAGGTTGCAAGGAATCATATGCCCCAATGCTTAGGATTTGGCATGATGGGCTCATGTGTGAATGGATGGTCTTTGCAATAGATGAATGGAGGATATACTTTAAAAGGGAGTATGCCAAGAGGTTTCCAAAGCATGTTGTTGATATTTTGCCCCTTGTCTTTATCAAGATCTAAGGTGGGAGATATAGTGGATAGAATGGATGGGGAATTATATGATGAATAGGGGATGGTAGATAGGAATATGATAAGATTAGGATAAGATAGTGGATAAGATGTGTAAGGGATATTATGGATGTGGATGAAGGATATGGTTTTGCCCCCAAGTGTAGGGATATAAAATGGATGGAGAAGGGATTACGCATGACGCCCACAAGGGGTTTTCATCATGGTACTTGCCCAAGGTGCCACAAGGAGTGGTTTTCACCATTGGACGGATTTTTCTCTTTACTATTTTCTTGATTTTTTTTTTTTTGCTTTTCTTGATTTTTTGACTTTTTTGATGGAAGGGGGACTCTAGCATCTGTTTCCATAGCAAGGAGAAGATGGTCCCATGTTAGATAGCATTATGGATTATGATTGCATGGATTGGTGGAAGATAGGAGAAGATGGAATGGATTATGATGTGGATTATGTGGGTTATGATGTGGATTATGCAAAAGCATGGACCATAGGAATGTGATGGGGAAGATATGTAGGATAGTGAACGAAAGATGGAGAGATAGGGGTATGAGGGAATTGCAAGTGGTGGAGGGGAACCAAGACCAATGGTGGCACACACCGTGTTTGATTTGGAAGCTTGTACTTTGGATGTGGAGTTGGGAGTAATGGAGATTGGGATGGGGGATATTTGGATGGTATTTTTGGGGTTTTAGGGACCCAAATAGACTTAGACTTTGGGGGATTTTTAGATGGGGAGGGGGATGTTTGGGATTTTGCAGTGGATTGGGAGGTGGATGCCTCATCTATTTTGATTGATCTTTGTTTAGGGACCCACACCATTTTTGTTTTTGCTTTTTCTTGTGATGGTGTGGGCTTTGATAGCCTTTGGGATTTTTCATTTTGATTGGAAGGGATAATATCCTTAGGCTTTTGTGCTTTATGAGTTGAGGCATTCAAATATTTGAATCCCATGGATTTGGTGTAAGCTTAATATTTGAAAGATGTGTGCTTTTGTTGGTCTTGATTCAGGATTTTAGTGGACTTATGGATGGAGGGGTAAAAAGTAGATTTTTGGATAAACAGATGAGGAGATTTGAGGATATGGATGTTTGGAGTTAGTAGGAGAGGAGGTAAAGTGGATTTGTGGATAGGGATGTTGGGAGTTGGTAGGATAGGAGGTAGAGTGGATTTGATAGGGATCTTTGGAGTTGGAAGTAGTGGAGGTAAATTTGATGGAGGGAGATGGAGGGTCACATGCTTTTGCAAATGGTAGGATGATGGAGGAGGGATGGCGACATAAGATTTGGGAGTGCGATGAGATGCACCATGCTTGGGATTGGATGAATGGAATTTGGAAGGTGGGTGGATGGTATCGACATGTTTAGGTTGTTTGTCTTGGGATGCATAGCCAAGGCCATGTGAGGATGGATGGAATGTGGTGTGGATGGGCTCCAAGGTGCCTTGTTCATGAAGGCCTAAGCCTTTGCCTTGATAATTCATGTGTTGGAGTATGCGACATGCAATGGGATGTTTGTTGCTATGGAAACAAGACGTGAATCCATTATTTGTTGGAGAAAGATATGTGATAGATGGAAGTTGTTCACCTCCTACAAGGGAGTCACCATGGATGAAAGTGCTTGTTCCAAGTGAATAGGAGGATGGATTTGGGATGGGATGGGTAGATGGAGGTAAAGGATGTAAAGGAGTGGTAGAAGAAGGTGTGGGATCAATAAGGTGATCCATAGATGGGAGGTGATCGGGGATGGGATTAGATGGGATGGGTAGATCTTGATTAGGAAAAGAGGTTGATGTTTCAACATGCTTTAGATTTGTTTCTTGACATAACTCATGTGCTTGCATGGAAGTGGAAGTGACTTGGATAGATGTGATGGGTGTTTGGATGGGTTCTTGAACATGGCTGTATGATTGTTCTTGACTTATGATAGGGGGTTGTTCAAGAGATTTGGTGGGTGTTGGATTGCATGAGGGTGTTTGATTCCTTGCTAATATCCAATGGATGACATCCTTCATGAGTGTATGGGTGGAAGAGCAATATAATGGATGGATAATGATGGTGGTTGGTGTAGGATTAGGATTGGGATTGGATATGGGGGTGATGGGATTAGGTTGTGATGGTTCTTGGGTGGGTTCAAGGATAGGTGTGGGATTAGATGGTGGAGGCCACTCTAGATTAGTATCTCCCTTGTCAAAGGTTATTAGATCTTGCCTAGGATACCTTGGGCTCATTTGATTTATGTACAAGGGACCACTTGGATTTGCATGTGCTTCTTGTTGCAAAGGTGGATTTGGGCTCACTAGTGCTTGTTGGGGAGGCTATTGATAGTCTTGGTTGCCTCGTGGATGGGCTTGGTGGTATGTAGACGAAAGGTTTTAGGGTTGGTATGAAGTTGAGGGTTGATATGAGGATGATGGAGGTTGATATGAGGATGATGGAGGTTGATATGATGGAAGTTGATATGAGGTTGAAGGTTGATATGATGTTGAAGATGATGACATGTAAGGTTGTTGTGGAATTTGTTGAGGTTGGGATGGTGTTTGGACTTCTTGTTGTGATATGATTTGTTGTTGATGTTGGTAAATGTGTTGATGTGATGATGATGGAGGGGTTGCATAGGATAATGATTGTTGTGATATGGATTGATATACATAAGGGTTGTGATAAGTTGATAAAGGGTTGATAGGACATGTGGATGAATTTGGTTGATATGAAGCGGGATAAGTTGATGCAGAATTGGTTTAATGTGTAGATGGATATGATGGGATAGGTGCTAGATATGATGGTTGTTAGACTTTGCAAGTGGCCAAGAGGTGTTGGATTTCTTCCGAGAGGTATTGTATGTGTGAGGATTGGCTTGTTCGACATATTTGAACCAGTCCTTGAATGGTTTGAAAGGTTTGCTACTCTAAAGGTGATTGGCTTGCATGCATGTGGCGAAGCATATGAAGGAGTTTTTTAAGGTTCTCTAAGATTGACATGATGTCACAAAAGTGTTTAAGTCTTAAGTCCTGTTTGGCAATTGCTTGGTTATGATTCAATGATGATGTGGATTGATTGGATGAAGTTGATTAGGATGAAGGTGACTAGGATGAAAGTTTATAGTGATTTGTTGATGTGTTTGGTGTTTTAGTTTGGTTTGGCAATGTTTAGCAAATGATCATATGTATAAACAAGAATCACTCACACAAGACACAAGCAAATTTGAATTTTGAATTTGAAGAATATGATAATGATTAACAAGCACATCTGTAAGACAAAGCAACATGCCCTAATGTCTAGTTTGATGGGGTATGGCCAGTTAGGTTAGGTCAATGTTTAGACGAGGTTGACTAATGAATTTGGAAATGAAATCTTGCCACATAGCTGGGAGAAGGGGGTAACCCACCCTTCACCTTCACTTCCCAAAGGTAGAAAGTTCTTTGGGGCTTAGCCAAGAGTGACAAGATTCTGATTTCAAACAGGGTGTCTTTCAATTTAGCCTCGGATGAGGTCATCCCTAGGGGTGATGAAATCCCCTAGCAGGCCTCCTAGGAAAGAGATTGACAAAAATGAATCAAGTGAGGTGTTTTTGATCTCCAAGATCACCTTACGGTGTGAGGAGAGAGCATACACACACCCACTTGATTCACACTCGCAGTTGATTAATTGACCCTTAGAAATTGAAATGTGATGAAAAACACGTCAAGCAGTGATTATTTTTAGCCCAATTTCAAGGTGTGATTGAAGACACATTGTTCATTTTAAGCCCAATTTTGATATGTGATGAAGACAAATGTTTGTTTTATGAGCCCAAATTAAGGTGTGTTTCGCAATCAATGATTGAGAGATAAAGGATGAAAAATAATGTACCTGATTAAATTGCTGTCCAAATTGATGTGTTTGCTACTCCTGATGTTGCTCCAGTCCCGAATGATCACCTACAAGTCGCAAAAATGACAACAAAGCAAGTAGACTAGCCTAAGAGATTGTGATGCAAAAATTGATAATTTGATAAAATATGATAAGAAATGAATTGATACAGAAAAATAGATTGCATGAATAGAAAATTTAGGAAATTCTATGTGATTTCAAAAAAGAATTTGTGAAAATTCGATCAAAAATGCAAAAGATATGATGATTTGAAGTTTAAATGCGAGTTTGACTTTGGCTGATAAAAAAAGGTGGGAAAAAGGTACCGTCACCTAATGAAAACTTCACAACTGTGAAGTTCTCAAAGTCCTCTTTCCAAAGACTATTCGTTTGTAAAATTTCATCTCCATTTTTAAAAGTTGTGAGAAAAAGAAAAAGACAGCCCTCTTATGGCATGTAGAAGGCACAAGAGGTAAGTCTAACAGCTAAAAGTTAACTGCTAACTATTTTCTTCTTGTGTTCACATGCGGGTGGTTTGTTTTGATGGTTTGTTTGGCAGTCAATGTTCTAAGCCCCCTAGTCATCCATATGACCAGGGGCGAACCCAGAGAAAAACTAAAAATGAACTTGAGGGGGCCGAGTGTAAGCCCCCACCCTTATGTACATGTGACCAAAGGCAGCGAAGTGTTTTTTAGGCCTTTATGCTAATCAATTTAGGGTTAACAAGAAGGGCGGTTTTAGGGCTTGGTAGAGGGTCTACGGGAGTTGAGAGGAGGTGGCCACAGGGGGTGAAGCAGGTGGTCGGGAGAGGCAGGCTCGGGGTGGCAACGACGATGGTCCAGTGGTTGTTAGCAGGGTCAGTGGAGGCGGGGAAGACTGGTGGCGAAGGGAGGTCTGCAGGGTCGGGGCAGGAGTTTGGAGTGGTGGCGAAGGAGGTGTAAGGGTTTCAGGGTTGTGAGAGGTAGTGGGAGGTGGCTTTGAGGGTAGCGCACAGGTGGTTTGTGGGAGGCGGTGGCTGGGGAGTGGCAGTGCTATAGGAGGTATAAGGGTGTCGATCGGGGGGCTCTGCGGAGAGGAGTTGGGGGAGGTGGTGGAAGATGGAGGTATTCAAGCGGTGTCATAGGGAGTAGCTACAGGGGGAATAGAGGTCAAGGGATTTAACAGGTGGCGAGTAGGAGTTGAGGTGGGGTGGTGTCAGAGGTGTTGGTAGTGGTGCGGGAGAGTGGGAGATCGGGGGTCGGGAGGTTTAACAGGCGGCGAGCAGGAGTTGAGATGGGGTGGTGTCGACTGGGAGGTATAAGGCAGTTTGGCGGCGGCAATGGCTAGTTAAGTGGGTTGGCAATGGTGCAGGTCACCACCACTGGCGGCGATGGGAGGGTGAATAGTGATGGTCACTGGTGGTTTGAAGCAGTGGTCGGGGTTTCAACAAAAACCTGCAAACAAAACACCTTAAACCTGCAAACAAATGAATGTTATTGTGCAAAAAAACAAAAATCCCTACAACAAATGATGGTAGAAAACAACAAATACACCACTTAGCACAATAGGGGTACGGTTCCGTATGGTACGGATCTGTACGGTATGGACTGTACCTTAAAAAAATTTTAAATTTTTTCAAAAACAATTTTCTCAGAACCTAGGCGTGTTTATTGTCAAAATTCATAGAAACAGCGTCTGGAGCACAAAAATGATGTCTATTTTTATGTAGGATGCAACCTGCAACACTTAATCACCAAAACTTCATAAAATTTGTTAGAAAAAGAAGATTTTGACAACAAAACCTGCATAAATTGACGATTAGATTTGAGACCGGACGTGCCAAATGTGATCAGTGAAATCAAAATGAAAGTAAAAACTAATTTAATGCATAAATACATGATTATACCTTCATGAAGACCTCACAAATCCATGCGGGAAGGAGATGCACACAAGAGAGCTCCTCAGATTGTTCCCGTGATTAGAATGACTAAATGTGTAGAATGTGGATTACTCAAGTGCTCACAACACAATGTAGGATGAATTGATCAGGGATTAGGTAATAGATTTGAGAGACTAGATGGAAATGAGAGATGATTTAGAGTGATTTGGGCATTATGATGGCATGATAAGGGGGTTTTGGAGTGATTTTGACAGAGTTCTGATGCATAAAGTGGTCTTATCTAAATGGCCTAGAGAGGGGTCAAATTTATAGGATTTTGGAGATGAGGATGGAGGGTGAGGATTCATTTGATGAGATCAAGGGCTAGGAATAAAAATGAATCTTTTATTCCTAGGGGATGAATTAAAAATTTTGATTTGGGGAAGAGTGGAGGATAATGGGGGACAACTGAATTTTAAATTCAGTGAGTGGATGAGAGTATGAGAGTGGGGGACAACTAAATTTTAAATTCAGTGAGTGGATGAGAGTGGGGGACAACTTAATTTTAAATTCAGTGAGTGGATGATAGTGGGAGACAAGGTTAATTAAGTGTTATCTTAATTAACTTAAGTCTAGGTTAATTATATAAGCAGGATTTGTCTAATTAACAGGGATTAGGGAAATGGATAAATCAACTAAATCAATATTATGAATATTCATTTAATTGATAGGATAGGCTTGTAAGGTTAAATGGATTATTAGGTGAATTAATTGATCATCAGGGATATACAGATGGGGAGAGTGGATTAGTGTAGAGGTACGAAAAATTGGTTTGCAGAGTAGTCCAATTTTAGGTGTCTACAAGTCCTGACTTAAATTGTGGCTTGTCAGCTCAGGACCTCTTTAATGATTCCTAATGTCAGCCTCATATTGTTTAGTTATCTGGAAATCAATGTGATTTCATATAAAAGCATGTTAGTTTATTCATTTGAAGACACCTAAGCTATCTCTAACTTCTTGAAGGATTCTTCTTCTCTCTTAGGCTCTCTACTCTTCTCTAAAGCTCTCTATGGTGGATTATTGTTGCGACACTAACTTATTACAAGTCTCTTGAAGATCATTCTACTTCTTTGGGATACACCAACTTCTTGAGTCAAGTTGTGATGCTGCATCAAGCATTCTAGGGTTTCCATGCTCATGGTGACTTCTTTCCTTCATGCTTTGTTCTAGCATTCCATTCTACTTCATATTTGCCTCTACCCTCCTAGGGCACGCACTCTTTATCTATCATATTTTCTATTGTGGAGGTGGAAACACCATTCACAGAACTTGACTTAGGCAAGATCCTAAATAGCACCCAACCATTTCCTTCTTGTGGGTGTGCAGGTCGAAGAAATAGATTTCTGAAGGTCATCTCTAGGAACAATATATAGATTGCAGGTATAGACCTGATGAAGGCATCAATTTTTGTAAACCCTAATCAGGGTCTAGGGAACCCAAGAAACTTATTCTTTGACCTCCTAACTCTAGATCTAGGTTCTCCTCCATTCACTGGTCTTTGTGGTGTTTTCAGATTGTCCATATCTATTTTTTATTGTCTCCTATGCTCTGATCTTCATCAATTAGGGTTTTCTTATTTTAACCTAGCTTGATTGATTAGATTTGGTTAATTTATTCTCTATACAACAAAAGGGTAGAACCCCTATAGTTTGTCTCTCCTTCTTGGGTAGAATCCAAGCTTGGTTTGTGTCCTAATGTTTTGTAGAATATGATTTGACCTAGTTTGATCTATTAAGCTAGTCTCTCTTTTCAACATTACATTTTGGTGAACCAATCATTTCTTGCACTTTGGCATCCTTCTTGCTTCAAATCTGAGATATTTTTTGCCCTAGATCTGATTTTATTACATTCATTCAACATTTTGTATCTAGTTATATAGATTAATTTTGCATTATTTCCTTATTAGGGTTTGAAAAAACCTTGCATTCATAGGAGATCTAGCTAATCTTCAACCTAGGGTTTGTAGATTAGTGTGTTGTTTCAGTTGCATTGTTGGGTTGATTAAATGGATTTAATTTTTTGTACCTTATCATCCTTTCTATTTTAGAGCATTCTTGCATTTTTTCGCATTGAAAAAGGTGAAAAAATCAAGCATTTTAGGCTTACAAAAAGGCATGTTTATTACATTGTTTCATTGCATATGTTGTAGATCATCATAGAAATATTTAAATTTTTGATTTTGCATTAGATCTGATTAACATTATAGAAGATAATCATTTCATGGTGTTGCATCTTGCATTTAAAACTCTCATTTGCTAGGGTTTTTGTTGTCATATTTTGCCCAGCCCAAATTATTCTAGATTCCCTCCTATCAGAAAAATTAGATCAAAGATAGCCTAAATAGAAGGAGGTAAAACCTAAAATCCTTTAAATTTTAATGAATTCCATAGCAAAAATCCCCAAAAAATCTTGTGCAGAATCCTTTCAGAAAACCCAGAAAAACCCATAACATTAAGGCCATTGCGTTAGTTTTTTACCTACTTTTGGCCTTTATAGACAAAAGTTTGGGTGCCTAAACTTTCAAAAAACAAAAAATTAGCTAAGGAATTAGAACGAATATTCTCCCCTTTGTTAGAAAATTTCATTTTTTATGAACTCTTCAAGAGTTCACATTTTCAACGGTTCGTCGATTGATGATTTTTCGATAGAAAAGGATGGAAGGGCGAGCTTCATAAAAAATGATGAAGGCATAAGGGATCAGAGCCTGCCTTTATCGGTAAAATGTTCAAAATGTGAACTTTCAAAAGTTCACGATTTCCTTAGTTAGCCACTTTGGCAATTTGCCGATAGGGTAAGGAGCCGCAATGTAGGTAAAATTTCCTAAGGCACTAAAAAGTGAACACCTGCCTTTATCGACAAAGAACTAAAAGCACAAACTCTTCCTTGGGTTTAAAAATCCACTAGTTTGCCGATAACGCTTTTTCTAATAAAGTAGAAGAAAGGAAGATGGTTGAGTTCCAAAAGGGGGAGAATTGTTAATTAAGCAGAAAGCTCGAAAATTGTCTAAGACATGGCAGAAAAGGTTTCTCTTTGTTAGGAAATCGGTGGGGGACTGAACTAATGTATTAGTTCATATGTGTGAAGGTTCGTCGACATGCAATTTTGCCAATAAGGCAAAAAATAGAATGAAGACATTGGCGAAGGAAGCAGTTTGGCAAAATAAGGTTTCACCAACAAGAAGGAAATGGTTTAGGATTTGATGATTTTGTTGATAAGGAAAAATTGAGAACATAAAGTTGGCTAAGGAAAAGAAAGAAGGATGCCTTATCGACGAATCAGTAAAAAATAGAACTTTTCAAAAGTTCCTAGTGCTTCAAGTTTGCCGATAAGCTAATAAAGAAGAGAAAACAAGGTAGAAAAGCAGAGGTTCACCAGGAGAAACTTTTGCCAATAAGAAAAAAGTTAAGGTAAAGGAGGTTTGGCAAAACAAGAGTTTGTCGATAGAGAAGAAAGGTTCGACAAAAGGAACTTTTGTCGATAAGGGTGAAAGCACGACCCAAGGCAAGGTTAAGAAAAATGATCTTTTGCCGATAAAGGTAAAAAGGCAAACCCAATTCAAAAATTGAAGAATTCACCGATAAGGCAAAAATGGCTAAGGGAAGGGTCAAATCGGCAAATCAGCTAAGGGGAGAACTCATCGGCTAGTTCAAAAATTCTCAAGTTCGCCGACAGGGCGAAAGGCCAATAAAGAGAAATGCAAGCGCCGATAGGAAAAGGAAAGTTCTGCAAAGAGCCACTTTTTCCAACAAGGGAAAATGAAGATAAAAGGTGCTAGGGGCTTAGTTCGTGGAAACCATATTTCATTGACAAGGGTGAAGATGGAGCCAAAGGGCCAAGGTTTGGTGAAATTGAATTTTGCCGATAAGGAAGTAGAATTCAGGAAAACCTGATTTCACCGATAAAGGTGAATTAGAGAGAAAGATTTCAAGGTTTAAAACAGAGGAACTTCGCCCACAGTGAGGAAACAACCAAAAGTAGATGGTTCAACAAAATAAGATTTTGTTGATAGGAAAAGAAAAGTTTGACAAATGGGTAATTTTTTGATAAGGCAAAATTGTGCTAAGGAGATAAAAGATAAAAACAAAGTTTGGTTTGGCAAATGCAGAATTCACCCATAAGGTGAAAATGAGCCAAATGAATGCAGTTCGGTAGAGAGCAGATTTGCCGACTAAAGGCACAAATATGGAGCCTGATAGTTCCATAAGTAGTGAACTCACCAATCAAGGGAAAATCAAATGCAGGTAATTCAAAATGCAGAGAGGTCGCCTACCATGACAAATGTAGAGGCGCCATAGAGTAAAAGGGGTACAACATGTTAAAGTGTTGTACAAGCTTGCCTCTCCCTCAATCATGCCATTTTCTCACGGAGAGGTACCGGCATTAAAATTCTATAGGCCAAGGCCAAATGAGGGTGGTTGGAATAGGAAATTTTTTGAATGTTGGAGTATAAATGCAGCTACAGAGTAAGATTTAAATGGACAAAACAGGGTTTCCTGCATTCCCTCTTGAATGCGTCTTCCATCTATTCATACAACTGATCTATTTTGTAGGCCCGCAGGATTGTCAGAGGCGTGGCCATTGTCCCAATCCGTAGGTTTTTCAGTAGATATTGGGTCAGAAATTTAATGCAGTGTGGGTTGTCCTAGGCAATTGTCCAGTTCCAGCGTCCACTATAACAGAAGGAAAATGAAATGTTATAAATACATTAGAATGTGATGTATTTCTATTAGCTATTCTTCTGGGCTATTGTAGGTTGGAGAATTTTTTGTAACCAGGCCTCTATAGTGCAATTACATGAACCAATTAGATCTGATGGACTGTGCTCTTCTACAGAGCCTCTCATGTCTCCAATTACCTGTTCAACTATGAATGTAATTGACTATTATGTATCTATTTCTCTGCATTATTCTCTCCTTTGTAATGGCTATTTGGCCTCTGTAATCAATACAAACTGATATATTACCTCTCTCATTCTTCTTGCACTATGTCTATTTTTTCTTAATGTGAGTTGTGTATTGTGGACAAAACGGTCCCTTCCATACCTCCATTTTTTTATTCTAGCCTCTGTTAGGATTAATATGAGTCTATGTGAGTTATTTTTAGTTTTAAGGTTATCACTATGTTGAACTAGTTGTAGTTGAACATCCCCAATCTAGTACATCACCTATTTTAATTTTAGCAATCCTTCTTACCCTTTTCCCCTACAAGAATTAGCACTAGGTTTAGTTCAATTCTCTGAGCCTTAAGCTCAGAAAGAGGAACCAACCTTCTCTAGAGGTTTGATCTCATTTTTAATGTCCCACACCTTGAGATCAGTTTCATTGTGTCATTGAAGTGTTTGAACCAGCTTCAAACAAGGTGTAATTTCACATGACAAGAGTTTCTGGCATGCCCGGTGGGACACTCTACTTTGAGTAAGAGCTGAAGTAAGAATATTCGATGCTGATCTTAATTCACATGCAGTTATGAAAGCATTCAACAAGCACCATGGCGACTCTATTGAACAAATCCACTGGTGAAGCAACTCAAGTACTTAAAGATTCATTAAAGATTGAAGTTTGGTAATACTTCTAGTCTTTTCAAGCTTTTAGAAGCACTCCAATCACCTAGAGACTCTCTCTGGTATGAGCTTATTTTCAAAGTAGACTTGTTATCCTTGTTTTCAAAGAATGTGTTGATGCATCTCTACTTTTCAATGCTCTAGTATGTCAAGCTATTATGGAAGTCATGGTCTTCTTCCCCCATCAAGAATAGGCTTCCATACACACATCATAACATTGACACCACTATCATGGCCTTCCCAAGAAATAGATCCTTTGTGGCCTTTAATGGTGGAAGCCCTCTCAAACTTACACATTATGATGAAATCCATGTTCTAGCTTTGAGTGCTATCCCCTTTTTCACTGGTGATAACTCCTCCACACCCGTTGAGCACATCCAAGACATTGCCAATGTATGTTCTATTCATAATGTCACCCAAAACAATGTCGCGGTAAGGTTCCTTGCCTCTTCCTTAAAAGGAAAAGCTCTCCAGTGGTTCTAGAGGTTAGCTGTAAGTTCAATTCATGACTGGGATGAGTTGGAAACAAGGCTATGTTAGCATTTTGAAGATAGTGGTGATCATTTGTCCTTGATAGAGTAGCTAGCCACTATTAAAAGGGCTCCCTATGAATTTATGGTGGATTTTAATTTCAGATTTTAAAAGATTTGGTACAAAATTCCACCATTGGTGAGGCCTTCCCCTAATGCTACCTTCTTGTATTATTTGAGATCACTGAATAGTGATATCGCTATCATGATACAGTCTCTAGGAGGAGATGTGTTACCTGATGCCTATGAGATAGCTATTAGGGCAGAAAATTGTTTGGTTCTGGTTGGAAAGATTACTCCCAGACCTCCAATGTGATTATTTCTAGAACCCCCAGTCATTTAGCCAATCATGGCACCAATTCCTACAGCTAATGTGCTATACCAAGTTCCCAATCAACACTATTAGCTTGGCAGGCAGCCTTGTCAAGGGAACAATCAAAGACAAAATTAGCCGAGCCATGTTAGGTCCCTGAACTCCATAAAATCAGCTACTACAAATACATCAGGTGTGCTTGTTCCAATTTAGAACAAATTGACTCAAGGCTATGAGTGGTACCATCCATGCAGCCAGTCCCATGTCCAAAGCATAGGCTGAAATGAAGAACTTAACCAAGTTTCAATGGTCCAGAATCTATTAGTAGATCCAAGGCAATGAATTGGATCTAGTCAGCAAGATTTGGTGGGACAAAGGTAGGTACATGCTGAATGTGTGTTTTTGAATTGGCAAGTGGATGATGTTGCCCTGTTGTATGAACTACTTGGTTATATTGAAGATGCAGAAGGCATGGAGATGCTAGCATTAGCAATGGACCCGTAGTGTGGGAGAAATGAAAATGATAGCAATTTGTTGCAAGTTGAGGCCCAACATGATAGTGAAATTCCAACTCATGAGGTAGAGCATATAGGTATTCCTATACTGAAGAATGTAGAGGACTTGGAGGAGGCTCATTTATGGGATGAGATTGATGTTTTTTGCTCTAACTTGGATAGTAAATCAGTTCCTCTAGGTGAGGCAAATCTCAAGCAGTTTGAGCAGATTGAGGAGGTAGTAATTCCTCCATTTGATATACAATAGCTAGAGAATTCAAACTAGTAGTAGAATGATGAAGAATTAGAGCAAAGGCATGAGATCAACTATGTTGATTTGCATGTCATTTCAAGGGGATGCCCTATAAGGTATCTAGCCCAGTTGGATACAAACTATGAAGAGTCACCACTTGTCATGCTCACTCCTAAGCATGAAGTTGAGCATCAAAATAAGTGGGATCAACCCATTTATCCACTTCTAGATAGTTGTATCAACAATCAGTTCAAGTTGGTAAGTGAGTTTTGTTGGAAGAATGTCTTTGGGAAGTTATTTTTTCATTGATGATGCTACTGACAACATGACCATGGGCATGAGGAACATACAATTATGCACTACAATGTTGTCATTGATATTAACATTATATTTTGGTATGATGTAGATTAGAGTGGATTATCTACTTTGCAATATGGTTTGATCCTTCATAAGGCACTAATTTATAGAAGGTTTTGATCTAAAGTGTGATCCGATAAGAAAGACCTATTGTGAATTTGGCTAAGTATAAACTCTGTATTTCCAAGTTATAGAGCATCTAGTATTTTGGTCAGCATTTCTCTGCTATTGAAGATTTTTCTCTGTAGTTCTAGCATATTGTATTTGGTTGTCAGAAGATTCTAAATCCAAAATTTTGCATTTTTTTGACATATGGTTTGAAAGTTATGAGTAACAAAAGTTTGACTTGAAAGAATAAAGGTATTTCCAGTTCATAGTAGGTGTGTAGGAGAGTCTGCATTCCTTTGCAGATTGGATTTTGTTTTTGCAGTTCTAAGGAGATATTAATAGATGTGATTAGAGTGTGATTTCTAGTTTTCATACGATTTGGAGATATTTGGATCTGTATGTGGATCCACAGTTAAAGGGTGTTTGTATTAAGTCTTCAGTGAAACTGACCTAATAAGTGTGAAGGTGTGTGGAAGGCAATCAAGATTATGGAGTTAAGACGGAGCTATTTTAGTTCCATGCCAGTCTATTTCATTTTGTTTCAAACTTTAAATCTTGGCGCAAAGCGTGTGAGTGAAGTTTTGGGGCCGATAAGTCCTATATGGCATGTTTTGCATATTACATCCAATTAGGTTGACTTAATTGATGTCGTGAAAGAAGCAGATATATACAAAGGATCATGTTTAGTGTTTTGTGTAATGTATGAGAAAGCCTGTGATCTATGTGATGCAAGAAGTGCTTTTGGATGTGAATTGAATGAATGCAAAGCAACGAAGTTTGGTATTTTAGAATAGTGTGGTGATTATTGTTTTAGTACTTTGAGCCTCATTGGAACTATACTTCATACATGTGTCAGATGCAATTGTAAATAGTTCAATCCTGACAATGAGCTACCCATTCTCTTCTATCTCTTTCTTTTAGGACAGTGAGTCCTTTGGCAGTGAACCACCTGCAGTGAGGATTCTTGGATAGTGAGTCCACCAAATGTATCAACCTTAATCGATTGCTTTATTATAATATATTGTGAGCTAATCCTCATCGTGGTTTTTCCTGTTTGGGGTTTTCCACGTAAAAATCCTGGTGTTCATGTGTTATAAATTGTGGCTACATGTTTTATACTTAATTTCCTTTATTGCAATTAAATATGCTAGATGGATTAAAATGTTTGATGTGTAAATGGTTTAAGAGAATATTAATTCTCCCCCCTCTCAATATTTTGGGTGTTCAACAATTGGTATCAGAGCCAAGTCCTTTGGAAGAAGCCTAATTGCTCAAGGAAGATCTTGGAGATTGAACACATAGCTGCTAGAAGGTTACCTATTCCTCTAGAAGAGATTCCTGCTGTTAATCTCATTAAAGAAGATTGTATGCTTGAAAAAATAGGAGAACTCAATGCTGCATTTGAAGATCTTGAAAGAAGTAAAGGAGAAAACAGAGATCTGAAAGAAAACGTCAAGGAAGCAAATGAACACATTAGGAAATTGAAAGAGCAAGTCAAGAAGCTCAGAGATAACCATAAGGAAGTCAGTGAATAATTGGAGCAAGCAAATGGAACCATCACAGATCTAAAAGTGTAGGATGAAGAAATGAAAAGAATTGAGGAATGTCTTAATGTAGTTGTGGAAAGAAAATATGAAAAATGTACAAGGCTTGGAGAAGAGGTTTTGAATCTAAAATCTGACCTGGAGAAAGAAAGGAGTCATGAAGCAAAACTCAAGATCAACACTGCAAAGCTTGATGAATGATTGCCAATCAGAAAGGTCCAAATGATAAAGAGGGTTTAGGATTTGAAAAAGGTGAAAGCTTTAAATCAAGTCAGACATCAAATGTTGGACACAAGAAGAACGATGGCAAGTAGTTTCAGAATCAAAGGAATAAAGTTAGAAGACCACTGGTCAGACAACCAAATGCTAAAAGGTACCCATTTCAATGGTTTCTGTCATTCTTGCAATAAGTATGGACACAAGACAATAGTATGTAGAAGTAGAATAAATCAAAATGTTCCATCTTTCTCTGGTCAATGCTTTACTTGTAAGAAAGTTGGTCATAGAGCTAGTGAGTGCAGAAGTCAAATGAGGAATGGCTATAACAATGCTAGAATGGTTCAATATTTCAATGGCTACTATTATACATGCAATAGATTTGGGCATAAAGCTAATCAATGCAAATCTAGAATGAATGGAAGGAATATTGGTTAGAGGAATGTTGTATGCTACAAATGCAATAGACTTGGACACATTTCTAAGTTATGCAGAAACAAAAACATGAAGAAGGATAATCCAGTAGCGAAGAATGAAGTAGTACATAAGGTTGATCCAGCATAAACAAAGAAGGAAATGAATAGGATTTGGATAAATAAGGATGTACCAGAGGTTAAGGATATATATGAAGTTACATCTAGTCTAGAAGTTTCCTCTAGAAACTAAGTTGAGAGATTTGGCTCAGGGGAACTTAGTGAAAATATTTCATGCCCTGCCAAAGAAAAGGTGCTAACACTTCCACACAAAGATATATGGTGTAAGTCTGCATGTTTGATCTATTGAAGAAAACTCTAGAAGAAAATCTCACAATGCAGAAGATTGCGGAGTAGTTGAAGGTGACTGTGTATATAGAGAAAGATTTGATAGTTCTATTGTTTGAGGAATTATATACGAATTAGGTCAGATCTAAAATGTTCTAAAAGGGATTTTACTTAGTAAAATCATTCACAAAAGTATTCTAAGAGCAGATCAAGAGCTGAGTTGAGCAAAAGAAGAGATCAAGGTGATTCAGGGTTCATTACATCCAAACCCTAATTCAGCAAAAGTGAAGAAAAGGTATTTCTCATTCTCCAGTTTGCCCTAGTTTCTTAGAGATCTTTGTTTTTGAAGTGTTTGTTAGCATTTTTCAATGGAAACTCCAAGGGTTATTGAGGTAACAGAGAAATCTCAACCTAAATTCAATAAATTCCCTACAAAATGTATTGAGGATGATCTGTTGGGAGCATTTTCTTCCATTCCACATGGGGTTTTGCTGACTGAAGACATAATAACTTATATTCACAGAAGAATTGAAGAGTTTGATCATAGGAAGCTTGGGGATATCTGGGTTAAGGAACTTATAGGAGATGATTTTGTGCTTAAACTTGAGTATAAAAACCTAATTGCAAAGAATCTCGATGTTTGGCAATGGTTCCCTAATTTTTGCTTTGATGACAAGTGGGTTAGATTAGCAATAAGCAAGTTCCATGACAAATTCATTTGGTTGGATGTGCCTGGGATAATTACTAAAGAAGTGATAAAGGAGGTTACTGGTTTGTGTTCCATCAGAGCTATTCCCATGTTGAAGTCAATAAAAAATGAGGTTGTGATGGAACTAACAGGTGAAACCTATGACAAAAGAGCCCTCACTGTAAACCCTATCTGGAATCCAGCAATAAGATATGCTTCAATGGTAATTGGTTACAAATTTTACTTTACTAATAGAGAAAGTTCAGTGTTTGCCACTGTAATTAATGTGGCCTATGAGATGGTAGAGAAAGGTGTAGATTATGATCTGTGTGAGCTGTTGAGACAACATTTTTTAGAAAATCTTAAGCAAACAAAAGAGAAGAAGTATCCATTTAAGTTCAGAACTCTTGCCATCTGCATACTTTTCTATTTTTTGCAAGAGTTTCCTGGAACTAAAAATGTGAGATGGATACAAGGAAGGTCTATGGTGCATCAGATTGCTAACTTCATAAGAAGTCTTGGTAATGCTAAGGCTCAAGATGATGCCCTTATTGCATTCTTTGCAGTATTTCAGAAAAAGATGCAGATAAGAGAGAGAATACCAAGGAAAATGGTTGAAAAATATCAAAATGATATTACCTTTTTGGTTTCTACTGATGAATGTGTGATGGAAGCTATTGAGCCAAGGACTGTGTGGATCCCTACTATGGGATATGAAGTATATGAGCAAGAAATTGATGCTCTAGTCGATGTATTGTTGAAAATCCCTAAGGACACCACCAAAGCAATATTTAGTACCTATGAAGAGAAATATGTAGAAGTACATATGGAGCAATGCAAGCCCTAGATAAAGAAGAAGGTACATAAAATGGTTGATGAATATGCATAAAGTATAGGCATATCAAAAGAACAAGTGTAGAGAGCCAGAGCACAAGCCAAGGGAGAAACTAGTACTGCAAAGAGCTTAGGGAACTTAAGAAGACCCGGTAGAACTACCTGCCCTCCAAAATTCCTTTGAGATTGTGCCCTCAGCTGGTGAGAAGAGAAAAGTTGCTCCGGTAAAGGAGAAAACTCCTCCTTTAGCCCAAGTTACAAAGGTTGAAAAGAAGAAAACATCCATTGAAGATGCCCCTACTACCCCTACCAAGAAAAGAGTTAAGACAAAGGTAGTTAGGAAGAAGGATGTTAGCACAAGTATAGATGAAGAAGAAGAAGTGCAAGAAGAAGAAGAAGTTGAGCCTAAATTGATCTAGAAGCAAACAAAAGATGCTTCACAAAGTGAAGTAGGTGCAAAGAGAAGAAAGACTCAGACTATAGAATCTAAGAGTGAAGAAGACATAGAAGAAGAAAAGAAAAGGTTTGTTGTACATATGCAGGAAATGAAGAAAGAAGCCACCAAGAAAGTGGCACCCAAAAAGAAGATTGAAGCAAGTAGAGTGAGGCTTCTAGTTGAAGATAAAGAACAAAGCCAAGTAGAACCGATAAGACTTGGAACTCTCATGAAATTAGATTCTTTATCCAATAGTATTTTACAACATGATGCTTTGGGAGATACAGTTGATTTATATAATGAGGCTAATGAGGTGGATAAGGACACCATAGTAGAGGCCATAGTGAAATATATAATAGTTTTGGAAGTGGATATGAAGAATATAGAGGATCAAATTCCTCTAGAGTTATGGGATATTTTGTTAAAGAGGAGATAGGAAACCATTCAATAGGAAGAAAAAAAAAGAATATGCTCTATAGAAGGTTGGCATTTCATTGTTAGATGAGAACAGAGCTACATTAGCTCAACTTTATTCAACTCAGTTTAGAGTAAAATAGAGGGTAACTACTCTAATGAGTAGAGATACAAATGATTTTGAGAAATTCAAAAAGGAAACTATAGAGAAGATTTCTAACATAGCTCATAAATATGGGATGTTCTCAGAGAGTTGTGTTCCAGATGTTGCAAATGAAGAAGAGGTCCAAAACATTGATGCTCAACATGAGCATGATATGGATAATGTACAGAATCATAACAATGTTGCTCCGGTACTGGAAGATATAGCTCAGACTTACAAAGAGGTAGAGGAGAAAATTGAAGAAGAAGGTATCACCGGAAAGGATAATGAAAAGGAATATGTATCCATTCCTTCTTTGGTAACTGAAACTCCTGTAGATAATGACATCGAGAAAGGAGATAAGGAAGATGCATCCACTTCTCCTCCGTATAACATGGTGAAAACTTCAGAGGCATATATTGCAAAGAAAATGAAGAAATGGACAAGGACAAGGACAAAGAAGAACATGAAGATAATAAAGAAGAAGAGAAAGATAAGGACAAAGATGTTCTTGGGGATTTAGAAACAAAGGAAGAAAACTTTATGGACTCCAGTGAAGGTAAAGAGAAGGAGCAACTGTGGAATTAGCGAAGACTTTTGATGATTCCTCTAGAGACTCCCTGAAGAACTTATTGAGTATTCAACTTGACTTTCAACCTATTGTTTCTTCACAAGTGCTACATTTGCCAATGCAACAGGGAAGCATAGTCATGCATAAGATTTCTCCTCTCCAAAAGCTACAACTAGGAGACTTATTCCTCACCTCTGATAGAAAAGAAGTAATAGAGACACATCAGAAAAGTAGAGATTTAATTGATGAAGCTGTGAAGACATTGAAAGATGCCATACCTGGTGCAAATATTGATATATCTCTTTTAGGTATAGATAATTTAAAATCTTTAATTTATTATTTCAAAGAGTATGCCTCCGGACTCAAGGAACAAATAGAATATGAGGTTGAAAAGAAGTTAGATGAAAAGAGAATGAAGGAACTTACTGAGAAATGTGCCATTGCACATAAGAAATTTCAAGAAAAATAGAAAGATGTTCAAGACTGTGTAAATGAGGCTAAGGCCCTTTTCTAAGTTGGCCTAAAGTGGCCCGGATCCACTCAAAGCATAAGAAAGGAGATGGACTCCATTAAGTCCTAGATCAATAATGCCTCTGGTGCCTATGATCTGGCACTAGCCCTTGATGGAAGCTTAAGGAATACAATTGAAGACATTCATAAGAAATACTTTCAGCTGCAGGCTGAAAAGGAAAACATTATTTTGTAGTTTGGAGAAATAAGGGATCTAGTAAATCCCAATTTTTTTATTATTTCAAAAGCCCTTTTGAGTACTGATAAAGTATCATAGGTGAATCTAATGCCAAGCACTCCAAAAGAAGGTGAAGAGTCCCTGATGGAGATTGAAACAAATTGCAAAATACTTGAAGAAGCTAAGAAAGTTTGGGATGAAGGAAAATAGGATTGGCAAGATCAAGTGCAGAAGTTGTAGATACCTTCTTCATCTGGGTGATAAAAGTTTTCTCTCTTCATGCATATACAGTTATTTTGTTTCAGATTTCTTGTTTATATGCTGATTGTTTAGAACAATTTCTGGTACAACTCCTTTTTGTTTCTACCTCCAATACATGATTCAGGGGGAGTCAAGTCATGTTTTCAGTTTGTACATATGCTTCTTAGGGGGAGTCAGTTCAAATCTTTCAAGTTATGTGTAAATGAGTATAGATGACAAGGGGAGATCTAGTAAAGATAGCTGATTACACCCTTTGCTCTTGATGTCAAAGGGGAGAGGCTTTGGAGATAGTTTGGCATGTTTCCATCAATGACAAAGGGGGAGATTGTTGGAAGAATGTCTTTGGGAAGTTATTTTGTCATTGATGACGCTACTGACAACATGAGCATGGGCACAAGGAACATACAGTTATGCACTGCAGTGTTGTCATTGATGTCAACATTGTATTTTGGTATGATGCAGATTAGTTTAGATTCTCTACTTTGTAAGATGGTTTGATCCTTCATAAGGCACTAATTTGTAGAAGGTTTTGATCCAAAGTGTGATCTGGTAAGAAAGACCTATTGTGAATTTGGCTAAGTATAAACTCTGTATTTCCAAGTTACAAAGCATCTGATATTTTGGTCCGCATTTCTCCACTATTGAAGATTTTTCTCTGCGGTTCTAGCATATTATATTTGGTTGTTAGAATCTTCTAAATCTAGAATTTTGCATGTTTTTGACATATGGTTTGAAATTTATGAGTAACAAAAGTTTATCTTGATAGAATAAAAGTATTTCCAGTTTAGAGAAGGTGTGTAGGAGAGTATGTATTCCTCTATGGAATGGACTTTGTTTTTGCAGTTCTAAGGGGACGTTAACAGATGTGATTAGAGTGTGATTTCTAGTTTTCATGTGACTTGGAGGTATTTGGGTTAGTATGTGGATCCATAGTTAAAGGGTGTTTGGATTAAGGCTTCAGCAGAACCAACCTAATAAGTGTGAAGGTGTGTGGAAGGAAATCAAGCTTGTAGAGTTAAGTGGGATCTATTTTAGGTCCATGCCAATCTATTTCAATTTGTTTCAAAGTTTGAATCTTGGCATGAAGTGTGTGTGAAGTTTTGGGGCCGATAAGTCCTATATGGCATGTTTTGCACGTTACATCCAATTACGCTGACTTAATTGATGTTGTGAAAGAAGTGGATATATATGAAGGATCATGTTTAATGTTTTGTGTGATGTGATAAGTGTTTTTGGATGCAAATTGAATGAATGCAAAGCAGTGGAATCTAGTACTTTAGAACAGTGTGGTGAATATTATTTTAGTACTTTGAGCCTAATTCCAGAACTATACTTCATGCATATGTCAGATGGAATTGTAAATAGAACTCAATCCTGGCAGTGAGCCAACCATTCTCTTCTATCTCTTTCTTTTAGGATAGTGAGTCCTTTGGCAGTGAGCCACCTGTAGTGAGCATTCTTGGACAGTGAGTCCACCGACTATATCAACCTTAACCGATTGCTTTATTATAATATATTGTGAGCTAATCCTCACCGTGGTTTTTCCTATTTTGGGTTTTCCACATAAAAATCCTGGTGTTCATGTGTTATGAATTGTTGCTACATGTTTTATGATTAATTTCTTTTATTGCAATTGAATATGTTAAATGGACTAAAATGTTTGATGTGTAAATGGTTTAAGAGACTACTAATTTTCCCCCCACTCAGTATTCTAGGTGTTCAACAAGTTTGTCCTCTTTCTGGGGGAAGTGTTTTGTCAATTTGTTGTATGCTCATCCCTTCCCCACCTCTTGTTAACTATCCATAAGTATGTGAAGCATTCTAAATTGTTGACAAAGGGTAGTTATTTTGAAAAAATAGTTAATGGATTTGTTTAATGTCATTTTTGGTTGGTTAGTTTAGGTTTACGTTAGTTTTATTTCTGTTTTAGGTTTCCTTTCCTCCAAGTGCTTTTGCACAGGTAGATTCTCATTAGGAGAATGTCTGCCTTGTTGTGTTTTTCTTGTTTTTGGGAGTCTTTTTTAGTTATATTTGGTCATGAGGCTATTTTCTTTTGACCCTATGCCCAATGGACTATATAAGGCATCTAGATCCCTATGTTTAGTAGGCAAACACCCATGCAAAGTCACCAAAATGTTGTCATATTTTGCCCAACCCATTATATTCAAGATTCCCTCCTTCTATCAGAAAAATTAGATCAGAGACAGACTAAATAGAAGGAGGTAAAACCTAAAATCCTTCAATATTTCAATGAATTCCCTTGCAAATATTCTTGTGGAGAATCCTTGCAGAAAACCCAGAAAAATCTAGGCCATTGCCTTAGTTTTTTACCTACTTTTGGCCTTTATCAACAAAAGTTCATGTTCCTGAACTTTAAAAAAACCAAAAATTGGCTAAGGCATTAGAGAGGAAATTCTCTTCCTCCTCCTTTGTCGACAAATTTCATTTTTTACAGACTCTTCAAGAGTTCACATTTTCAGTGGTTCACCGACTCGGTGATTTTTCGATAGAAAAAGGATGGAAGGGCGAGCTTCATAAAAAATGACTAAGGCATAAGGGAGAGGCGCTTGCCTTTATCGGCAAAATGTTCAAAATGTGAACTTTCAAAAGTTCACGATTTCCTCAGGTCACAAATTTGGTGATTCATCGATAGGGTAAGGAACCACAACGTAGGTAAAATTTCCTAAGGTACTAAAAAGCGAAGGCTTGCCTTTATCAGCAAAGTACTAAAATCATAAACTCTTCCCTGGGTTCAAAAATATTCTAGTTCGTTGATAACGCTTTTGTTGATAAGGCAGAAGAAAGGAAGATGGCTGAGTTCCAAAAGGGGGGATAATCGCTGATTAAGTAGAAAGCTCCAAAATTGTCTAAGGCATGGTAGGAAAGGTTTCCCTTTATCGGGAAATCAGTGGGGGACTGAACTAATGTATTAGTTCAGATGTGTGAAGGTTTGTCGATAGGTGATTTTGATGAAAAATAGAGTGAAGACATCAACAAAGGAATCAATTCAGAGAAATAAGGTTTTGCTGATAAAAAGGAAATGGTTCATGATTTGATGATTTTTTTGATAAGGCAAAATTGAGAACATAAAATTAGCTAAGGAAAAGAAAGAAGGATGCCTTATCGACTAGTCAGTAAAAAACAAAACTTTTGAAAAGTTCATAGTGCATCAAGTTTACTAATAAGTTGATAAAGCAGAGAAAACAAGGCAAAAAAGTAGAGGTTCGCCAAGAGCAACTTTTTACGATAAGGCAAAAGTGAAGGCAAAGGAGGGTCGATAAAATAAGAGTTTGCCGATAGAGAAGAAAGGTTCAGAAAAAAGGAACTTTTGCTGATAAGGGCAAAAGCAAGACCAAAGGTGAGGTTTAGAAAAAGGATCTTTTGCCGATAAAGGTAAAAAGGCAAGCCTGGTTTGAAAATTGAAGAATTCACTGATAAGGCAAAAATGGATAAGGGAAGGGTCAAATCGGCAAATCAGCTAATGGGAGAACTCATCGGCTAGTTCAAAATTTCTCAATTTCAAAAAAAGGGCGAAAGGTCGATAAAGGGAAATACAAGTGCTGATAGGAAAAGGAAAGTTCTGCAAAGAGCCACTTTTGCTAACAAGGCAAAATGAAGATAAAAGGCGCTAGGGACTCAATTCATGGAAAGCATATTTTGTCGATAAGGGCGGAGATGGATCCAAAGGGCCAAGGTTTGGTGAAATTGACTTTTGCCGATAAGGAAGCAAAGTTCAGGAAAAGATGATTTCATCGATAAAGGTGAATTAGAGAGAAAGCTTCCAAGGTTCAAAACAGAGGAACTTCGCCAACAGTGAGGAAACAACCAAAAGTAGATGGTTCAATAAATCTTGGTTTGGCAAATGCAAAATTCACCGATAAGGTGAAAATGAGCCAAATGAATGTAGTTTAGCAGAGAGTAGATTTGCTGACTAAAGGCACAAATATGGAGCCTGATAGTTCCATAAGTAGTGAACTCACCAGTCAAGGGAAAATCAAACGCAGGTAATTTAAAATGCAGAGAGGTCGCCTACCATAACAAATGCAGAGGCGGCATAGAGTAAAAGGGGTACAACATGTTAAAGTGTTGTAAAAGCTTGCCTCTCCCTAAATCACACCATTTTCTTAGGGAGAGGTACCTGTATTAAAATTCTATAGGCCAAGGCCGAATGAGGGTGGTTGGAACAGGAAAATTCTCCAATGCTAGAGTACAAATGCAGCTGCAAAATAAGATTTGTAGGAAAAAATAGGGCTTTCTGCATTCCCTCATGAATGTGCATGCCATCCATTCATGCAAGCGATCTATTTTGCAGGCCTTCAGGCTTGTCAGAGGCGTGGCCATTGTCCCAATCCATAGGTTTTTCAGCAGATATTTAGGGTTAGAAATTTAATGAAGTGTGGGATGTCCTAGGCAATTGACTAGTTCCAGCGTCCACTGTAGCAAAAGGAAAATGAAATGTTACAAATACATTAGAATGTGATGTGTTTTTGTTAGCTATTCTTTTGGACTATTGCAGGTTGGAAATTTTTTTGTAACTAGGCCTCTATAGTGAAATTACACAAACCAATTGGATCTGATGGACTATGCTCTTCTATTGAGCCTCTTATGTCTCCAATTGCCTGTTCAACTATGAATGTAATTGACTATTCTGTGTCTATTTCTCTACATTATTCTCTCCTTTGTAATGGCTATTTGGCCTCTATAATCAATACAAATTGATATTTTGCCTCTCTCATTATTCTTTCATTGTGTCTATTTTTTTATTAATGTGAGTTGTGTATTGTGGACAAAACGGTCCCTTCCATACCTCCATTTTTTTGTTCTGGCCTCTGTTAGGATTAATATGAGTCTGTGTGAGTTCTTTTTAGTTTTGAGGTTATCACTGTGTTGAGCCAGTTGTAGTTGAACATCCCCAATCTGGTGCTTCACCTATTTTAATTTCAGCAATCCTTCTTACTCCTTTCCCCTGTAACTAGTAGCACTAGATTTAGTTTAATTCTATGGGCCTTAAGCTCAGAAAGAGGAACCAACCTTCTCTAGAGGTCTGATCACATCTGCAAGGTCCCACACCTTGAGATTAGTCCCATTGTGTCATTGAAGTGTTTGAACTAGGTTCAAATAGGGTGCAATTTCACATAACAATTTTGTCAAAAAATTTGCATTTTTGGAAAACCTAGGGTTTGTAATCAAGATCTTGTTTAATATTTTGCTTCTATCATTTACATTTCAAATCTGATCTTGCATTGTTGTATAATGTCATAAATATCATTTATGTTCAAAAAGAATTTCTTGGATTGAAAAATTATGGTTTAGGAAGTAAGCATTTAAAATCTAGGGTTTTGCTAGCAAACCGTAGCTAGTCTTGCATTTAGTGCATCTTTATCAAGGCAATTTTTTGTAAATTATTGTTTCACTCAAGTAGATACATTATTTAATCACTCCTTTGCATATACTACACATCCTACATTTACAAGACTTAGTTGTTGTGGTTACCAAGAATATCGCATTTTTGGAAGACCACTTGTAGGTCTTTGATTGCAATCTCATTTTGATATTGGTTGTACTTGGTTAATGAATTGTGCATTGCTACTCCATATCATATTTTCATATAATAGAAAATACATTTCATTATGGATTCTTCTTGTTTGGAATCATTGCATACACATATCATGGATTCTAAATTTTTTTCTAAATTCATTAATATGCATCCTCACATTTTAGATAACATAACACCAATGCATGATATATCTCATGATGAGGATAAATATTCTTCTACTAAAATCCATAATCATACCATTGACATCATCTCTAAGGAATGTGAGGGTGACTTAGCTTTTCCTACTTCACCCTATGCTTTGGATCCTTCTCCCAAAAATGAAGACATTTTAGCGTAAGAGGATGAGATCATTGGCATACTCCTTAGTCTCTCTTCTAGAGATAATGTTGAACATACTATTTCTACTTCTACCATATCACATGATACTTATATGGATCATCCTATTAATGTTCCTCCTTTGATTGAATGTTCAAGTACCTTGGATATCACTAAGGATGTGAAGACCCCAGATATTACTCCTTTTGTTGCATGTTCAAGCCCCTTGGACATCACTAAGGATACAATCATCAACAATTTTATTAACAACACTTCACCCTCCCTTCATTCCAACACTCTCCCTTCAAAAGATGAAACATTAGTGGATGAGGAGTGGTCTCTCACATTAAATCCCTTGGGGATGGATGTTGAGCTTACTCAAAAGAAAAAAAGGTCAATTGAATCATCATTAATAGACTTATTCTACCCACTAAGGGAATAGTGAATAAGTGTACTAATGTTCCTAAAATCATTGTGCATGAGGCACCTAATACACCTCCTCATTTCAAACCAGTGATTATGGTTCAAGGTGATCCAACACCACCTCAACACTTAGGTTACTATCTCAATATCACAAAACAAATTACTCAAAAGAATCAAGGTGTTCAAAATATGTTGTAGCATCACACGATTGCTCACACATATAACACCCACAATAAAAGTAAGAACACATCAAGTGTGCCCATCTCTCTTCCACCTTCTCAACCTATCCTACCTCAAGCACCTCATCTTCCTCCATATATTGGTAAAGAATACAATCTTGTCGAGTAGATATGTACTACTCTGGCTAAGATCTCTCTATGGGATTTAATACAAACATCACCTACATACCACAGAATGCTCCATGAGGCTCTAGAAAAGGTAGTTGTTCCACCTTCTGCTAGATCAAATGATTTAGCACCTTTGCTTAGTTGTATGTATGCGACAACATCGGATATATCATTTCGACAACATGAATTACCTCCCATAGAATTTCAAAACCAAAATGAGCCTCTTATGATATTCATCATGATTGATAACATGAGGGTAAGGTGCACTATGATTGATGGTGGATCAAGTATTAATGTTTGTGGAATAGATTTGTTACATAAACGCAATGTTGATACATCTCTCATCAAACCAAATAAAATGAGTATTCATGGCTTTGATACTATTGGTAGGACATAACTTGGTACAATCACCTTAGATATTAAGGTTGGACCTATGACACTACCTATCTTTATCCATGTCATGCCTAATTATCTCTCATATAATCTTCTTCTTGGTAGACCATGGATTCATGCCATGGGGGTAGTCTTGTCTACCCTTAATTGTTCAATAAAGTTCATCTTTGAAAATGAATTACATACAATTGAAGCTGATGTAATTTTAGAAAACTGCTTACAAACATAAGCACGACATCTAATTCCTTTAAGTGATTTGATCCCTTCTTTACCAAATGTAAAACTGCTATCCTCCACTACTAACAAAAGTGTTGATCAGGATAGGTTGAGTCCTTTGAATTCATTTTTCATTGATGATTGGAGTTCACTAGATTTTACACCCTCCTTTGTGGGTGAATATAAAATCTCACCCTCGCACCCAAAGACCTCGAAGATAAATGAAATTTCTTCAACACAATCTCATACTCCTACAAAGTTTAAACTCAAGATTAATGATGCCCAAGGTTTCTATCTTGGAAAGATACTCTTTTGTGGAATCTATGATGGTTATGACGTGTCATAAGATGTTGTAAGAGGCCAGATTTAGTCTTGGGCCCCCAACCTTTGCATGGTTATTTTTAGACAAGTGTAAGATGCTTGTAAGATGGTAATTAATGTTTACAGGTTGGAGAATCTTATGAGAGAGAATGTGAACGCCTAAGATGAGTTAGAAAATCTTTCTATAATTATTTTCCATGTATTAGTTATTGCATTATAGATTTTAGGTACTGGGGTGCTGCCGGAATGTTGTCAGATTGAAGACTAGTGGAGAGAGTTGAAGTGTTGTTGTATTGTAAATCATTTTTAGATTGATACAAACATTGGGCCTCTTTCCTCTGTGGAGTTTTTACCTAAAAGAGTTTTCTCCATGTTAAACATTGTGTTATGTGTTCATATTTCTTATTTTCCATTTCTGTGAAGCATGGTTTTGTTTCTATGTTACAATCTCCATTAATAACAAACAATTAAAGATTGCAGAAATTTATATTGAATCAGATTTCCATTGAAGTAGTGTTTCTTTCATTTCTAACATTTGGTATCAGAGCCTGGCCAGCTTTGACTCTTGGGTGGTAGTGTGGAAGTTACAGCTGTAGTGGGAGATTTGCCTGTGTTTGTTTTGCAGATCTTGTGTTGTTATTATGACTACATCCACCATTGCATCAACCTCTCGATTGGACATTGAGAAGGTCAATAGAATGGGGTATGAATTGTGGAAGTTGAAAATGGAAGATTTGTTAGAAGAAAGAAACCAATGGTTAGCTATCCAAAAAGAGAAGAAACCTGACGATGTCTCTCAAGATGAGTGGGATAGACTGGATAAGAAGGCACAAGGAACCATCCGGTTGTGTCTTTCAAACTCTGTCCTGTTGAATGTTGCAAAGGAAGAGAATACATACAAGTTGTGGAAACGGTTGGGTGAGATCTATCAAGCCAAGAGTATGGTAAATAAACTTTATTTAAAAAGAAAATTGTTTTCCGTGAAAATGCGAGAAGGTGAATCAGTTGCTTAGCATTTAAATTCTTTTAATTTGTCAATGAATCAACTTGATTTAGTAGATGTTGAGGTTAGTGAGGAAGATAAATGTATATTACTTCTTTGTTCTTTACCTGAGTCTTGGGAGAATGTTGTCCTTGCTATCACTACTAACCTTGCGGATCCGAAGTTGGATGCTCTTGTTTCAGTGCTACTATCATAGGAATTAAGGAAGAAGAGTTCAGATAGTTTGGGGGATGCTCTCAGTGTCAAGGGAAGGTCTAAGGAAATAGGACCAAAAAGAGATCAGAAAGGGGCTAAGGACAAGTCCAATGGCCGGTCTAAGACTCCTGGTAAAAAGAATAGAGTTAAGTGTTGGAACTGCGGTAAAAGGGAACATGTCAAGAAGGAGTGCAGAAACCCCAAGAAATAGTGGGAGAGTGCTTCAGATAAGTCCTTGAATGCAGGTGAAGAAGTTTTACTTTTTGCATGTAATGTTGTTTCTGATGAAAATTGGTTGGTTGACTCAGGATGCTCATTTTATATGACCCCACATAAGGAATGGTTCTCCACATATGAAGAATATGATGGAGGTAATATCTACCTTGGTGACAATTCTACATATCCAATTGTTGGGAAAGGAAAGGTATTGTTGTGTTTCAGTGATGGGAGGATTAAAACCCTCCCTGGTATTTTGCATGTTCCTAGATTAGCTAGAAATCTAATTTCAATTTCGAAGTTAAATGATTTGGTAATGCATTTGACATTTGACAAGCATGGCTATAGATTAGTGAGAGGGAACTTGGTGGTAGCGAAGGGGAAGAGATTCAAAAGCCTGTTCAAGCTTGAAGCCACTACAGTTTATAATGCCTCTTATGTATCTGAGGCTACTACTGAAAATACATGTATGTTGTGGCATCGTAGATTGGGCTACACAAGTAATAATGTATTGAAAACTATTAAGAATAAAAATTTGTTGGATGGTTTCTCCTATTCTGATGAGTACTTTGATTTATGTGAGCATTGTGTGTTTGGTAAACAAAATAGAAAATCATTTCCTTCAAGAAGCAATAGAGCAAAAGAGAAGTTAGAAATTATTCATATAGATGTGTTTGGACCTATGGATAATGAATCTATCAGAAAATCTTGTTATTTTGTAACCTTCATTGATGATGTATCTAGATTTTCATGGATTTATTTTATGAAGCATAAATATGAAGTTTTCACTAAGTTTAAGGAATTCAAAGTCTTAGTAGAGAACCAATCAGGTTTAAAGATAAAAATATTAAGATCTAACAATGAAGGGGAATATTTCTCTAAGGAATTTGATGAGTTTTGCAAGCATGCAGGTATAATCAGACAAAAGACAACTCCGTATACACCACAACAAAATAGTGTTGTAGAAATGATGACCCAAACAATTATGGAAAGGGCTAGAAGTATGCTTAGTGATGCATAGTTGGATAAATACTTTTGGGCATAGGCTATGTGTACTTCTTGATACTTGATAAATAGATCTCCTTGTAAGGCTCTTCATTCAACACCTTATGAAGTGTGGATAGGTAAGAAACCTTCTGTTTCACATTTAAGGGTTTTTGGTTGTGAGGCTTTTGTTCATGTGCCTAAGGGAAAGCAATCTAAGTTGGATCTAAAGGCTGAAAAGTGTACATTCATTGGATATGGTGACAATGTCAAAGGTTCTAAGCTTTAGAATCCACTAACCTGCAAGATTATCTTTTCTAGAGATGTTATTTTCAGGGAACTTAGAGCTATTTCTGAACCTGAGAAGCCAAAAGAAAAAGATAAAAAGGTAAAGAAGGTGCACTTTGATTTAGAGTAGAAAGATACACCTCAGGAAGAACATAATGATGGATTGGGGGGGTGAAGAAGAAGAAGAAGATTCGAGTAGTTCTAATGAAGATGAGTTTGTTGCTACAGAAGAAGTTGTTGGAGATGATCATGCAGAAGAATGAGTAGAGTCTCTTATTCCACCCTTCAGGAGATCCACAAGACAACAAAATCCAGTTGACAAGTATAGCCAACTAGATTTCTATTGTGTATATGCTCTATTGAGTACTAACGATGAACCTAGATCCTACAGGGAAGCTATTTTTGCAGATGATAGTGAGTCTTGGCAGTTAGCCATGGAGGAGGAGATGATGACTTTAGAATCTTGTAACACTTGGGATCTTGTTTGTTTGCCCAAAAGAAGAAAGGCCATCGGTTGTAAGTGGGTCTTCAAGAAAAAGTTTGGAGCAGATGGTTCATTGGAGAAGTACAAGGCTAGACTGGTAGCTAAGGGCTACTCCCAGAGAGAGGGAATTGATTTTGGTGAGATATTCTCTCCTGTTGCTAAATTGACTTCTATTAGATTTCTCTTATCCATTGCTGTAGCTTATGATTGGGAGATTGAGTAAACAGATGTTAAGACCACATTCTTGCATGGAGATCTTGAAGAAGAAATTTATATGCAACAACCTACAAGTTTTGAGGTAAAAGGAAAAGAACATTGGGTTTACAGGTTAAAGAGGTCTCTTTATGGTCTGAAATAATCCCCTAGAATGTGGTATCAAAAGTTTGATTCATTTGTTTTGAAATTGGGTTTTGTTAGAAGCGAGGAGGATCATTGTGTTTACATTCATTGTGTTGATGATTCTATACTGGTTATTACTTTGTATGTTGATGACATGTTTTTTAGCAATACTAAGGGTATGGTCAGTGAGCTTAAAGCCCAACTTTCAAGTGCATTTGAGATGAAGGATCTTGGTGCTGTTAGGTATATTCTGGGAATGGAGATTAGGAGGGACAGAGTAAATAGAAAGCTTTGGTTGTCACAAAGTAAGTATGTGAATCCTATTGTGCAGAGGTTTAGTTTGTAGGATTGTAACCCAGTTAGAGTTCCTTTACCCATTGGTACTAAGATTTCATTAGACATGTGTCCAAAGACTAAGGATGATCTTGAGGATATGTCTAATGTTCCATATGCTAGTGTTGTAGGGAGTTTGATGTATGCAATGGTTTACACTAGACCAGATATTGCCCAAGTAGTGGGAGCTTTGAGCATATTTATGTCTAACCCTGGTAGACAACATTGGAACTATGCGAAGAGGGTGTTTAAATATCTTGCAGGTGCTCCTAACCATTGTTTGGTTTATTCTAGTATTGATAGTGCTAATAAATCTTTGGACATACAGGGTTTTGTTGATGCAGATTGGGCAAGTGACTTGGATAGTCGAAGGTCCACTAGTGGCTATGTGTTTGCTCTGTTTGGAGTTGTAGTGAGTTGGATGACTAAGAGGCAGCTCACAATTGCTTTGTCCACCACAGAAGCAGAGTATATTGCTGCTACTCATGTCTCTAATGAGGTAGTTTGGTTGAGGAGACTGTGTACAGGTATTGGTTTTGATTGCAGGATCATTTAGATTGGTTGTGATAGTCAGAGTGCTATCTGTTTGGCCAAGAATCTCATGTATCATTCTCAGACTAAGCATGTTGATGTTTAGTATCACTTTGTTTGAGAATTGGTTACAAATAGAGAGATTAAGCTAAAGAAGATAGACAATCAGGAGAATGTTGCATATTCATTGACCAAGCCTATGAGCACATAGAAGTTTGTATGGTGCAGAGAGGCTATGGGCCTTGTTTCTAGTGCCTAATTATTTTTCATTTGCTTTCTTATGGGTTGATTTACAATGTATAATGTCAAGTGGGAGAATGTTGGGATAAGGTGCCATTAACCTTGTAAATCCCAATATTGTATTTATTTAATTTATTATATGTAATTTGTAATTATCCATGAGGAGATGTACTAGTTTCACTGGTAGGGGTAATTTTGGAGTCACTAGAAGTTATTACGGAGTGACTTTTATGGTTGGCAAATGTAAAAACTCATGGTAAATGAGGATAGGCATGCTCCCTTGAGGAATATACTATTTTGGGCATGTATGAAAATTGTCATAATGTTTGGTGAGTGAATCTTTTATAGCTACAAGTTGTCATAAGATTCTGAGATTCTATGACGCATATGACAGATATGTTGTATATTTTCTATATTTAGCCCAATGTTTCTATCTTGGAAAGATACTCTTTTGTGGAACCTATGACGGTTATGATGCGTCATAAGATGCTGTAAGAGGCCAGATTTAGTCTTGGGCCCCCAACCTTTGCATGGCTATTTTTGGACAAGTGTAAGATGCTTGTAAGATGGTAATTAATGTTTACAGGTTGCAGAATCTTAGGAGAGAGAATGTGAATGACTAAGATGACTTACAAAATGTTTCTATAAGTATTTTCCATGTATTAGTTTTTGTAATACATATTTTAGGTACTCGGGTGTTGCCGGAATGCTGCCAGATTGAAGACTGGTGGAGAGAGTTGAAGTGTTGTATTGTAAATCATTTTCAGATTAATACAAACATTGGGCCTCTTTCCTGTGTGGAGTTTTTTACCCAAAATGGTTTTCTCCATGTTAAACATTGTGTTATGTGTTCATATTTTTGATTTTGCATTTCTGTGAAGCATAGTTTTGTTTTTGTGTTACAATCTCCATTAATAACACACAGTTAAAGATTGCAGAAATTTATATTGAATCAAATTTCCATTGAAGTAGTGTTGCTTTCATTTATAACATGTGGAACCAACACTGCACTTGTCTAAAGTAGGTTTAGGTTTCTAGCCTTCCCCTATGTTCTCTCCACCTTTTTCACAACAAAAAGGATTGCTTCCTACTCCCCCTAAATCTTGTCTTCTATCTCAACAACAGAGTATTTTGTCAAGTCTACTGAAAGACTGCTTAATCACTCTTCCTACTCCAAAACACAAAAAAGATTCAAGAAAATAATCATTCATCACCTCATTATTGTGCATATCATCGAGCATTTGGCTGTTCCACTAATCAATGTTGAATATTGAGTGACAAAATTCAACAACTTCAAACAAGGTTTGGCTCTAGCCCTTCTCACCATGCTTGATGTAGTCCCTAGAGCACCTTGTCCTCCATCCATTTTATAATCAAGTTGGGGGAGGATAATTTGTTATAGGCCAACTTGCAAGAGTGGTCCCTTCTTCTCATTTCTGTTATGTTTATATGTATTGTTATCCCCATATTGTGATGTTTTGTTGATTGTTAGTTCTCCCTTGACACCCTTGTTTGCACAAAGGTACAAGGAGTAAGAACGCATTCTGTCATTTCTCTATATGTATCTTGATTCTTCTATATGTCATGATGTGTAATTTCTTTATTTTTCTTG
Source organism: Cunninghamia lanceolata (assembly GCA_027924645.1). Taxonomy (NCBI): domain Eukaryota; kingdom Viridiplantae; phylum Streptophyta; class Pinopsida; order Cupressales; family Cupressaceae; genus Cunninghamia; species Cunninghamia lanceolata. Next base: position 11,816,655 of record BSBN01000584.1, on the reverse strand, counting down.
GATGATTTAGCATCCTTTCATGTTGATTCAATTTATGTATATGTGATCTTTCCTTCATCATCTTCATAAGTTATGATGTTTTATGTATATGGCACCTTGTTGCAATACTTGACATCATACCATGACTACACAAGCCATTATGTATCATGCATGTAAGCACCACCTTGGTTTGCTCATCTTGGGGGGCAACCCCTTATTGTGATGTAGCTTTTGAAATCACATATCATTTGGGCATGGGCTTTTAGAAAGCTCTCATGCCTGTTTCATATTTCTTCATCACTCTATCTTAAAGGCAATTTCTCCTTGATGGAGTTAGCAATCACTTTAAGGTGGGGGCATATATCATGCTATGAGCCTTACTCTCATCTTTCTATCTAAACACTTTTTGATTATCTTTCTTACTACACTCTCTTGGGAAGGATTATGGAAATCTTGGAAACAAAATCTTGAGTCTATCTTGTTCTCCTAAGTCGAAGCTCCTTGCATGTTTGGGAGAAGGACTAACCCCTTAGAATTATTCTTTACTGTATCTTGGAGAATGATGCATGGTGATTGAGACAACATTTAGATCAAGGTTTCCTTTGCCATGTTGACTCAAGGTCTTCTATATTATGTTTCTTGTGATTGGTGTATGATGCATGTATTCTCCTCATATATTCTTATTCTCTATATATTCTTCACGCCTTGCACGTGCCTTGCATGTATTCTCTCTATGCATTCCTTATGTATTCTCCTTGAATGCTTTGTGTGTATTCCATATGCATTTCACGTGTATTCCATGTGTATTTCATATGTATTCTATGTATTCTTTATGCCTTATGTGTATACTTCATGTCAATAGTGTATGCTATATGTATGGTGTGTGTACTTTGGCTATGGCATGTATACTTTGTGTATGACATCTATGGTTTGTGTATTGTGTGTATGCATTATGATTTCTCAAGTGTATGCCTAGTGTATGTCTTGTCTTATCTCATGTTTACTAAGTGCTTCATAAATGAGTGAATTATTTCATGTGTCTTATCTATATGCCAATCATCATAGACTCCTAGAATCCTAAACTTGGGGCCTTGATTATCCCTCAATTTTAGTGACAATCTATGGTTTCTATGTTGTTGTGTTTGAAATTTTTTTTCTCCATCCTTTAGTGTGAGTTCAAACGTAAGTTCATACCCATGCTAAAGTGGGGACTAAATGTAACGTCATAAAATGTGTACACTAGCATTTTACACTTAGTTTAGCACGGGGGTGGACCTAAAATGTTTACACTTGTTAATTAGGACCTATTATAACACCTTTTTGAGAATTAAGCATGTAATTCTTGATCCTAATGCACAAAACCTAGAAAGGTAATTATAAGGTGGGGCTAATAACACTTTAAGTGCCTTATCCTGAGAGTTTGGGGCTAAAGGACCAGGGTGCCCAAGTACTCTTGTCCCCTCTTTATCCTTGACCTAAATTGTGGTTTGTCAGCTCGGGACCTCTTTAATGATTCCTAATGTCGGCCTCATGTGGTTTAATTCTCTTGAAATCAACAGGATTGCATATAAAATCAAGCTAGTTTATTCATTTGAAGATACCTAAGCTATCTCTAACTTCTTGAAGGATTCTTCTTCTCTCTCATGCTCTCTACTCTTCTCTAAAGATCTCTATGGTGGATTATTGTTGCGGCACCAACTCATTGCAGGTCTTGTGAAGATCTTTCTACTTCTTTGGCCTACACCAACTTCTTGAGTCAAGTTGTGATGCCACATCAAGCATGCTAGGGTTTCCATCCTCATGGTGACTTGTTTCCTTCATGCTTGGTTCTAGCATTCCATTCTACTTCAAATTTGTCTCTGCCCTCCTAAGGCATGCACTCTTTATCTATCATCTTTGCTATTGTGGAGGTGGAAACACCATTCATGGAGATTTAATTAGGCAAGCTCCTAAATAGCACCCAACCATTTTGCTTCTTATGTGTGTGTAGGTCGAAGAAACATATTTTTGAAGGTGATATCTGGGAAGAAGATAAATATTGAAGGTATAGACCCGGTGAAGGCATCAATTTATGTAAACCCTAATTAGGGTCTAGAATACCCAAGATCCCTTATCCTTTGACCTCCCAACTCTGGATCTAGGTTCTCCTCTATTCATTGGTGTCTATGGTGCTTTCAGATTGTTCATATCTATTCCAATTGTCTATTGTGCTCCGATCTTCGTCAATTAGGGTTTTCTTGTTTTACCCTATCTTGATTGATTACATTTGGTTAATTTCTTCTCCAGACAACAGAAGGGTAGAACCCCTGTAGTTTGACTCTCCTTCTTGGGTAGAAGCCAAGTTTGGTTTTTATCCTAATATTTTGTAGAAGAAGGTTTGACCTAGTTTGATCTATTAAGCTAGTCTCTCTTTTCTATGTAAGATTATTGATCTAGTCTCTCTTTTCTATCTAATAGGTACCACATGCTAGGAGATTGTTTCAAACCATACAAAGAATTTTTCAACTTGCAAACTAGATTTTCTTTACCTCTTTCAATGTAGTGCTTAGGCTGTGATGTATATAAATCTCCTCCTCCAAGTCACTATGAAGGAAAGTTGTTTTCACATCCATTTGTTCAACTTCAAGATCATATGCTGCAACAAGTGATAATAAGAATCTAGTGGATGTCATCTTTGCAATGGAAGAGAAAAACTCACCATAAATACACCTTCGTGACCAACCTTTCCTTATACTTTTCAACACTTCCATCTAAACCAAAATTCTTTTTGAACACCCATTTACATTCAACAGGTTTTTGTCCATGAGGCAAAGGTACTAGATCCAAAGTATTATTTTCTTTAATGCAACTATTTCTTCCTCCATGGCCTCCTAGGAATCTACATCTTTCATACCCATAGCCTCTTTAACAGTTCTAGGCTCATCGGTGTTAGTAATCAAAGAAAAAATACAATTCCAATCATCAGGTGAATACCCATACCTTTTAGGTTACCGCCTTGTTTGTGTGGACATCTGCAGTAACTAAGGTTGAGGTTCGTCTTCTTCTTCTGAACTCTCTAAACTACTAGATCTCTCCTCATCATCTGGTCTAATAGGTGTTTTGGGTTCAAAATTCTTAGGCCTGTAGAAGGAAGCTGAACCACATCCTCTTTCTTCTCTTCTTTTTATAGTAAATAACACTTCTTCTATACAAAAATATTTTGACCATAGGATTCCAAATCTTGTATCCTTTCACATCAACACCATAACCAATGAAGATGTGCTTAACTGCCTTGTTCTCCAATTTTGACCTCTTCTCCCTAGGTACATGTGCATATGCCTCACAACCAAATACTTGAAGATGTCTCAATGAGACATTTTTACTCGACCACACGTCCATAGGTGTCTTATCAACTAGAGCTAATGTAGGAGACATGTTAACTAGGTAGTAAGTAGTGGCAACAACTTCAGCCCAAAATTTTTGTTCTAGGCTAGCTCCACTAAGCATACTCCTAGCCCTCTTCATCAATGTCATGTTCATCCTCTCTGCAACTCCATTCTGTTGAGGTGTATACAGAGTTTTCTTATGGCTCTCAATTCCATGTTCTTTAGAGAACTTGTCGAAATCTACCAAACAAAACTCACCGCTATTATCAGTCCTCAAAGACTTAATCTTTTTACCAGTTTGATTCTCTACAAAAGCTTTAAACTCTTTGAGCCAACTAAAGATATCATATTTACTTCTGAGGAAATATACCAATGTCCTTCTACTATAATCATCAATGAACGATACAAAATAAACAAATTTAGAAATCGAAGGAACATTCTTAGTACCAAAAACATTAGAATGTATCAAGTCAAACACCCCAAAATATTTGTGAGAACTACAATAAAACTAAACATGGTTTTGTTTTCCATATGTGCAATATTCGTAAAAATCAAACTCAAGATTACAATCATTCATCCCCTTAACAAGATTTTTATTTTTCACAGATCTAAGATCCTTCTCACGTATATGACCAAGTCTTTGGTGCCATAACATTGTCTTCTTTGTAGGAAGTTTTATTTCCAAAGAATGAGCTCCTTTGGGTACCCAAAAAAAATGTCCATCAAAAGTAGATGCAACACACCTCCATTCCATTGGTTCAAATGGTGAGGATGAAGACTCTGAAATTCTCTTCTTTGTAACAGAAAAACTATTGCAATGAACCATGCATGCATCCATCTTAAACAAAGTGCCAACTTGAACACCCTTAGCAAGCACCATAACTCTTCTTGACATTTTACATCCTCCATTCGAGAAAACAGACTGCACACCCACATCATTCAACTTATAGATAAAATGTTCCATGCAAAACTAGGGATATGTAGAACACCATTGATCCCCTTCACTCGTCCATCAAGGAATCTAGTCAAGACACTTCTATGGCCAACAATCTTCAGATGAGAGCCATCACCCAAGTACACCTTCCCACCATCAAACTTTTCATACTTTATGAACCAACCCCGATGTGAGGTCATGTCAAAAGATGCACTAGAGTCAATAAGCCACACATCCTCAAATGCATGATTTGCCAAGGCTATGAAAAAATTTTCACCATCGTCCTGAGAGGATTTATCAAAATTTGAATCTGAATAATTCTTCTTCTTTTTCTTTTTGTTTTCCTCTTTACACTCTTTTCAGAAATGTCTTGGTTTGCTATAGTTCCAACATAATGCCTTGGACTTACTAGGAGACTTAGATCTGCTACGAGACTTGGATCTTGACTTCTCTTGCTTCTTGTCCTTTTTCTTGCCTTTTTCTTTTGATGTATCGCGACTCGCAAGAGCCTCCTTAGCCATTTCTAAAGTCTTTCTTCGCATCTCTTCGAAATGTAACGATGCAACTACCTCATCTATCTTGAACTTGGTGGTGGTACTCCCAATGGCCATCACAAGGTGGTCCCACAATTCCAACAAAGAATAAAGAAAAGTCATGCAACGATCCTCCTCCTCCATTTTCACTCCCACGGAGCTCAATTGGGAAAAGAACACATTAAATGCATTCAAATGATCAGCTACAAATCCTCCATCTTCCATTCTTAGAGTATACAACTTCTTCCTCAAGAATAACTTATTTACTAGGGATTTAGCTTGATAAATTTCACCAAGCTTCTTCCATAGACTTGCTGCTGTAGTCTCTTCATGAACATTTAGTAAAACGAAGAGCCAAACATAGTCTCACTAGACCCTTAGCTTTTTGATCAATGAGATTCCAATATTCTTGTTTAATGCTCAAAGGTTTGGTACTAGATATTACATCTCATAAATCTCTATCTACAAGCATATCTTCCATTTTAAATTTCCATAACTCAAATTTTCCACCATTAAACTTCTCCATCTCTATTCTTCTAGATGTTCTTGTCATCTTCTTCTTGAAACAAGATTACAAAATACTCTATGTAAGCTCCCACTCAAATGAAGATCAGTACAAAAACCCTCTACCTCACAACTGGAACCAAAACTAGCCAAGATCTGATACCAACTGAAAGGAAGCAAGGTATGGCGAAATTCTTCCTACACCAATCTAATGAGGAGAGTATTGTGTAAAATTTTAATCCTTACAATAACAAAGAAGAAGATACACAACATAAAACATAAAATTAGTAATATACCATAACATAGATGTACAGGGGAAAACCCCTTTGGGAGAAAAACCTCACACTCCAAATGCTTGCTCAATGTATTATTAATCCAAATTAAGATTACATACACTTGCAGAGCAAGTTTCTTATAGGAGTACAACAACACTTAATTCCTAGACCAATTCTGATAGCATAACGGTACCTGCAAACTCAACCATACAAACTACTCCTCAAGCCTCCAAATTATAGACTTCTGGAAAATAGGAAACCATTTGTGGTTTACCAAAACAATGTGCTAAACCTCCCATGAGGTGTGGTGCCCAAGATAGGCAAGATTACAGTTCAAAATTAGGCTCTCATGTCCAAAGTAAATTCCCCTATTTTTGACCCTTACAGTTGTCATAGAATTCGTCATAACATGCTTAAAAATAATAATATATCACTAAGTGGGCATCTTTTGACAACTCATATACCAAATTTTAAGGCATTGACATGGCAAAAGAGACAACTAAAAAAAATGCCCATTTGAGAGAACACAAATATTAAATGCTATGAGAAAATATTAAACAAGAAATAAACTTAGGAATTGAAAAGGTTGAGACACCTTAATTCCAAAACACTATGACCCAAATTTAAGGTCACTTCAAAGTACTTTTTGAGTTATTGTGAAATTAGGGTTTTCATCACATTCACTTTCAAGGATGCAAAACAATGAATTTTTTTGGAGAGTTTTTTCGCCAAAATGAGGTTTGTAATGAAGTAAGTTCCAATAGAAATTTCAAAATATTTTGATTTGTTTTGAGTAAGTTATTTTGGGACCATCATGGTGAGGGCTTCAATAAGAATCAAGGGAAGGAACCTAGTCACTCTTGAAAGTCTCTTGACAAAAATGATTCAATATTAGAAGAGATGGATCACATAGATTTTTAAGCTTCTATAAATGTAATAACCACCAAGGTTGAGTAAATCTTATTGATAGTGGCTAAGGGAGAATATATCAATGAAATACTCAAACAACTAGTTTCTTTCAAGAGTTGTGTGGAATACAACATGAGAATTATTTTGTATATATCTACATCCTTTGAAAACCCCTTTTGCATAAATACCTTGAAAAATTTGTAGTGGATGCAAGTGGGAAACTCACCAAAATTGGCTTGTTAAAGCCCCTGGTCCCTTCAAATACTCAAAAATTGAGATGCTCCTATGTATCAATAATTTAGAATACTTAGTACTCTCTTCACATACAAGTTATCAAAAAGGGCCACCAAAGTATAGGGCAACAAGAGAGGAATATTGCATAGTTTCTTACTATATTTGAACATTGCTAATAAATTGTTGAATCAACCCACTTATCTTGGGTTTGATTGTAGAGAACATGGCCCTTGCATAAGAAAATCCCCAAGTGTGTTTATAAACATCACTAATTCATCATTACATATATAAGAAGGCAAAAAAAACTAGTTTTCTTGGTCACAAAACTTATCAAGTCAATTTCACATGGTACAGGTTAACTTTGGGCATTGAAAAGGATTTTACAAGTCGACATTGTGTAGGTTCTTCAATGAATTCTCTTTAAATTTTGTTAGAAAAGAGAAGAAAATAATTGTTCAAAAGGAAATGTTATCTAACAGGTGAAATGCCAAATTAAACCCTCTTATCCACACATAATTAACTTGCATAGGATTTACAAATGAAACAAGATATATACCAATGCAATAATGAAAGGAAAAAAATTGTACAGTCATTAGCTTGTAAGAGATTAATTAGTTTGAACTTTACAAATAGAGGCTACATATACAAGATAGAAGGCAAAGATACATTAACTGACAAAACTAAATAGAGCACAATAAAGAAAACATTTATTTCATCTATCAAATGTATTAAAAAAAATTGTAAAAGGCCAAAGACATAGTTACAAAACTATTATTGAGCTCAATGATTAGAAAATATTTTCCATAAAGGCATAACTGTAAAAGCATCATTCATCAATAAAAGATGATCTCCTCCCTTTGAATGAACAAATTACATCCTTACATAGAAGAAAAAATAGAAGAACAAGGTTTTAAAAGGAAGAAAAATCAAAGAGAAAAAGAAAGTCTTCAGCATTGGTAAAAAGATCTCCATGATTTTCTACATGGCCTCCACATCTCCCTGTTTTCTATTTCTCCTTCCTGATTCATGAGCTTTTATTTTGCCTTCCTACAGCTTTTATTTTTAAAGTTTCTATTATAATATAAAATCTTTTGCTTCATTTTTTTATGTGTGAGCTATGTTTTAAAATAAAGCTTTACCTTTTATTATTTCATGAGATTTTAAAAGTTAAAAGGTATGTGCTTTTAAACCATTATCTTCTTTGTTGGAAGCTCTTTGGTTTCTTTTCAATATGAAGTTTTTGTTTCATTTATTTATTGGTGAAATGTGTTTTGAAACAAAGTCTCACCTTTTTTATTTTTATTATTTTATGGGAATTTCTCCATTCTAAAGTCTTAGGGTTCTTTTGTAATATGAATCTTTTTTTTCATTTATTTATTAGTGAAATGTGCTTTGAAATAAAGTCTCGCCTTTATTTTTATTTTTACTATTTCATGAGATCTTTTAAAAACTAAAAGACATGTACTTTTAAATGATTATCTTCTTCATTGGAAAGTCTTAGGTTTCTTTTATAATATGAAACTTTTGCTTCATTTATTTATTGGTGAAATGTGCTTTGAAATAAAGTCTCACCTTTTTTATTTTTATTATTTCATGAGAATCTTCTTCATTCTAAAGTCTTAAGTTTCTTTTATAATATGAAGCTTTTTAAAATTTATTTATTGGTGAAATGTGCTTTGAAATAAAACCTCACCTTTTTTATTTTTATTATTTCATGAGAATCTTCTTCATTCTGAAGTCTTAGGTTTCTTTTATAATATGAAGCTTTTGTTTCATTTATTTATTCGTGAAATGTGCTTTGAAATTAAATCTCACCTTTTTTATTTCTATTATTTCATGAGAATCTTCTTCATTCTAAAGTCTTAGATTTCTTTTATGATATGAAGCTTTTACTTCATTTTTTTATTCCTGAAATGTGCTTTGACATAAAACCTCACCTTTTTTATTTGTATTATTTCATGAGAATCTTCTTCATTCTAAAGTCTTAGATTTCTTTTATCATTTATTTATTCTTGAAATGTGCTTTGAAATAAATTCTCACCTTTTTTATTTTTATTATTTCATAAGAATCTTCATTCTAAAGTCTTAATTTTTTTTATAATATGAAGCTTTTGCTTCATTTATTTATCCCTAAGCTGTGCTTCAAAGTCCTTTAAAAGCTAAAAGATATACTTTTAAACAATTATCTTCTTTCATTCCAAACTCTTAGGGACCACCTTGCCTTCCACGCCTCAATTATCTTTTCTTTGTAATAACCATTTTAAATTGATTTATATGAAATCATTTTATCACATAATCTAGAAAATTAATTATAAACTAAATTTTGCCCACGATGCCATGACATTTTCAAGTACAACTGAAAAGTTAAAATTTGATCCCCATCGTTAGATTTAGAAAGAAGATCAATGGTTTGGAATGGTCCACTTGCAAACTCAGATTATGACAGACCAATGGCGCAATACAATAACTCTGACGTTTCTGACAAACCATTGAGTTGTGCAAGCTATTGATTTTAATTTTCATCTGATGGTCACCATGATTTTGGGCATTGGAGTTTATAGTGGCGCTTTGCACCACCGTTTTAGAAGACTAGCGTAGGTTTTGGAGAATATCTGCTCTCTTTTGAACAAGACTTGCATTGAAATTTTAATGATGGTGTGCTTTATTTCTGGCTATGCCTCAATCTTTCACCAAATTCACTTTCCAAGATGTAGAACAACGAATTTTTTGGAGAGTTTTTTTCACCAAAATGAGGTTAGTAATCAAGTAAGTTCCAATTGAAATTTCAAAATATTTTGATTTGTTTTGAGTAAGTTATTTTGGGCATCATGGTAAGGGTTTCAATAAGAAGCAAGGGAAAGAATCTAGTCACTCTTGGAAAGTCTCTCGATAAAGATGATTTAATATTAGAGGAGATGGATCACATAGATTTTTAAACTCTTATAAATTTAATAACCACCAATGTTAAGGAGGAAATCTTGTTTGTAGTGGCTAAGGAAGAATATATCAATGAAATAATAAAAAAAATAGCTTCTCTCAAGAGTTGTGTGGAATACAACATGGAAAGCTAATGAGTTTAAGGAGGAGGAAGAGGAGGCAATTGTAGGTAGGCATTTAGTAGATTGTGGGGTTATGACAAAGGGATGGCCCCCCACAAAAAGTCGTGATCATGCAATTTCATCCTAGACAAAATTACCACTGACTGATAAGGAGGGAGGAATTATTTTGGAACCTAAAGCCATCCTCTAGACATGCACTAAGAAGTTGTAGATAAGGTTTCTTTCAAAATCAGGATCATGCAATTTCATCCTAGATTGTGATGTCCTGATGTTAAGGCATTATTTAAATTAAAGATTTAAACATCATGGTAAAGACGAAGAAGTGGCTTTCGTCAAATATAGTGTTTGGCATCGTCAATTTGAATAATAATCATGTATGTAATAATATTTAATTATTAATATATAATAATAATAATTAATATTATTTATAAATATTCTTTTTATATAATTAAAATATAATATATAAATATAAACATAAATTATAAATAATAATATAAATATAAATTCATTTAAATATTATTGTAGTAAATATAAATTAACAAATATAATTATAAAAATATAAGACATTGAAATATGGCTGCGAATATCTTCTATAAGGAGTATAAGTATAAATTAGTTTAAATAATATTAAGACTTATTATATAAAAAGAGCTTAATATTATTGTCTTGGTAATATTGGGGATAGCGATCTTATTTAAAGGGAATTCATTTAAATAATATTAAGACTTAAGGCTGCGGTTATTATAAAAGGGACATTAGAATTAAATAAGTACAAAATCCGTAATAAAAGATTAGTCTATGTTTGATTCATATTTTATAAGGTTGATTTATAGTTGACAGCGGATGATTTGAAAAGCAACACTAATATTTAAACAAAGACAAAAAGGCAGCGATTAGATAGAGAAAGAGCTGCGATTAAGGGGCAGAGCTTGTCTTAAAAAGACATGTCCATAAAAATAGATCACCTTTCTTCATAGAGAGTGAGTGGTATAAAGGGAGGTTTAAGGAGAAGTAAAGAAAAAGATATCTGGGGTAGACAGATATTTCTGAGCAGTAATACAAATCTGCAAATCAAGATGAATGGAAGATATGTCTGAATATATATATATATATATATATATATATATATATATATATATATATATATATATATATATATATATATATATATATGTCATATAGAGATGGGCATATAAGATGCATTAAAAAGACCTTCAAGAAGATTTAAAAGAAAGAAATAATATCAGATTTGGATATGAATGTCATGAGAAAATAAGAGATAAGCAATGGGAATATTATTGGACTTAAAAGCAGATATATAGGAAAATGCAATGCAGCTTTACAAGTAGAGAGCAGAAATAAAAAGAAATATCAAGGAGAAATATATATAGAAGCATATAGAACTGCAGTCAACACTAAAGAAAGGAATACAATCCCTAGATCTCTAAGGATACAAAGGCAAGAATTTTATACCTAATATGATGTATCTAACCCTATGTTTCTTATGATAAATGTCCAGTGATAAATAATGACAAATGCATATAATTGACAGGTTATCTATTTGATTATTGTATGCACAGCATAGTTGTAGAGAATTCAATGCTTATTAATCATGATAATAATTATAAATTCTTGCCCAAATATGATATAGAATCTGTGTTACTGACTTATTACAATATAATATTATCTGATTGTGATAAACCACCATGATTGAGGAAATGGAGGGCCTACAATGAGGGGAAACGACGTTGGGATCATCCTCTAAGTACGCCACCCCATGGTGGATGGCTTGGGCCTGCCACATGTTGGCCAAGGGGGAATGGGAAGCCGCTCTTGGGCTTAGATGGAGTGATCTCTGGGACACCCTGCTGTAGTTGCATTCCCAACCTCCCATCCTAATAATTTATTGAATCATAAGAGGAAACAAAATGGTTCTAATGAGGGGAACGGTGATAGGATGCCTCACTAGGCACGCCACCCCATATGGATGGCAAGAGGCCACATGGGGCCAAGAGGGGTAAGGTACCTGCTCTTGGGCCTAGGGTAGAGGGTTTCTTGGGCACCCTATCAAACCATTTTGTTCCGAGAAGAATGAATTAGAAACCCAAAGATTTCAATATATATTTGACATGATATTTGTTTTTTTATTATAGATATTACTAATCTGATTGCAGGTCTTAAACAGGTAGTTGTATCATTAATCTTACTTGCCTTTTTCTCTTTATTTATTCCAATAAGAAGTATCATATAATATTATCTTGTAAATATTCTCTAACTCTGTCTTGTTGGTACCCAATCAAGTTATAAACTTCCTCAAACAAAAGGTTGATTAATTGAAATTGATATATTAGGGAAGATTTAGGGTTTTACAAATTTGGGGACATCACATAGATAAAATTATTGGTGATTGATAAAAAAGCGTGGACTTATTTTGGAACCTCAAGCCATTCTTAACGCATACTAAGAAGTTGCAAATAAGGACAATTTCAGAGTATTTGATCAAGTGGAAGAATATAACTAGTGAGGGTATGACATGGGAGGAGGAACCATTCCTATAGAAGCATCCAAGAATTATCAGCATATTAAAGACAATGTTGGTTTTAAGAGTAGTATGTTATGCCCTTAACTTATAGTGTGCATGGAGATATACATGTATTCAACTTCTTGCTAGAATAACTAGTAACTAAGTTATATGATCATTTATATAGCTCAATATAGGTAGTTAGGTCTGCTTGGGTGCTCTCCATGGCATAAATGTGATTTATTTAAGAGGTTATGGTTAGTTTATTATGATTATATTGTGAATTTTGTTCTTATTCAAGACTTCTATAGGTTGCACCCTTCAAGTGGTTGACTTTTGGAAGTTGAAATTTTGAAGTAGTTTGTTATTAACACTGATTGTATTTTATTTCCCATTATATTCTTCTCTTGTGCAATTAATTTCATTATGGTTTACTTTTGGAGGTTGCCATTTTGAAGTAGTTTTTTATTAACACTAATTGTATTTTATTTACTATTATATTCTTCTCTTGTGCAATTAATTTCATTATGGTTTACTTTTGGAGGTTGCCATTTTGAAGTAGTTTTTTATTAACACTAATTTATTTTATTTGCTATTATATTCTTCTCTTGTGCAATTAATTTCATTATGAGTTCCCTTTTGTAAGCAAACCTTGCTACTTTGGACCACTAAACACTTGGAGGTGGATTAGAGTTTTGTGATGGAAAAGAGTGGGAGTGTAGGTGGGAAAATCCATTTTGAATGTAGTGACATGAGTATGCACAACCCTATCAAAGAATAAAAGTGCAATGTGCTAGCATCTAGGATGATAGAATAGGCCAAGAGTGAAAAAAAGAGATGTCCAAATGTGAAAGTGGTCTTGTTTCAATATAAAGATATAGATTTAGGAGTGACTGAATCTCCAAATAATTGAAATGATCAAAGTCATGCCTTATAGATTAAAACATTAAAATAAATATGAAACACAAAAATATTAAACACACTTTTCATTTCTCCACAAACCATATAAATGAACCAATTTTACATCCCTTAATTATAGTTAATTCTAAAATTCAAAAACTCCCTCACCATGTTTCTCCCAACTTAATATTCCTCCATTACAAATTGGTATCTTACTTCTTTAATCTCAAGACATTGGAAATCATTATTAATAGAAAAAGAAATGGTGTTTTTAATTTATAACCTTCTAGCATCATGTAAAGTGGCATGACCTTCTCATTACTTTGTTGAACCATACATCAATAGACCAATACATGATTTAAAAATAAAAATAATAACAATTAGATTTCGAACTATATTATCTCTACAAATACATGAAGTGACCATTGGCTCAAACTAAAATTTTGGTAAATGAAAGAGTTAAGTCCCACATAGACATCCTCCTCAACCTAGTATAGATGATACAACTTGGATTCCTTTAGAGTAGCTGTAACATTGAAGTAGGTGAGAACAACAAACCACCCGTCCCTGTTCTTGACCCTGTGTATAGCAATCGTATGAGGAATGAAGTCATGAGAACACGCAACATTAGTAAGAGGAAAGTCATACATGGAAGCCTTATTGTTGAACCTATTCTTAGCCTTCTTCCCTTCATCTAACCAAAACCCCAACATCTTATCCTCTGGTCCCACTATATAATTCTTAGGCATAGGAGACTCCTTAATCCACTTCACCAAATCCCATGACAGGGCATACCCCATACCAGACATATAACCATCAAAAGGACCCATTTTGTCACAATATGCAACAAAGCCATAGTAAGTGTCATTCCTTGGCAAAGGCTTCAGTGACTGAGCCAACTTATCAATCCTAAAATAAATATCATCATCTACCTTGATAACATAATTATACTATAATCCCATCTTTGCAAGACTAGAGAAGTAAGTATAAGTCTTACCTTTGTCCATGTTCTCTTCACAGTTCATTGTAATGATATTGTAAGGGTAAATTGGTTCAACAATGAATATCAATAAATAAACAATAACAGATACCCAAACTCAATGGAATAGTGAAACTAAGGAGACTAATCAAATAAAGCAATGAATAATACAATGCAAAACTTCCTTAGATTGAAACTTCCATTCTTCGCCTATCACAAATCGTTCTTTGAAATATGAATGATGCCCTCAGAGAGCACTTCTTTGCTCTGTTCAAGAATGTCTAGTGTGAATGGCTATGGTGATAATGCGTAGTGCGAGGTAACAAGGGTGATCACAAGCAATGAAGGAATAACGAGGGTGCCAAAGGCGCACTGTAATTCCTATAGGGTAATGATACTAAAAGCTTGGATGAATGAAATGGAAGAATAAGTTTCAATTTATAGACTTGGGAAAGAAAAGATCAACAATATAGAAAGAATGAGAAGATCAACGATTAATAATAGTTGAGAAATGTGCAACGAATAAGAAGAAGACATGTGTCACACAAAAGTTGTTTTATTTGAGTTAATTGCTTTCTTTTCTAAAGATAAGACATGCTTTTCATAAATTAGAAAGCTTTCTTCTAATTTAAGAGATATTGATAAAAACAAGGTTGATTGAATAGATAACTCAACTTGAGATTTGCTTTTACATGATTTTGAGAGAAATTAAATAATAAATTATTTAATTGTGTGTGCATGGATAAGAAGACTTATTTTTAGAAGATTTGGAAAATATTTGAAGAATTTTGAAGATAAGAAAGCAAATTAAATAAATAAATTTATTTAATTGTTGTGCATGATTTGGAAGAATAAATAAAATATTTGATTTTATTTTATTTGTGGAGATTGAGAGAATTTAGATAAATTTCTTTGGATTTATTTAAATTTGGAAGAATGAATTTGATTTAATTAAATAATTAAGAATTATTTAATTGTTTGGAGGAATTGAATTAAATAAAGGATTTATTTAATTTTGACTTTGGAAGAGATAATTAAATATTTTGATATTTAATTAACTTAGAACAATGTGAATCGTGTCATTTTTAGGCAGATACATTTTGCCCCTCTTTGATGCAATGTAGTTTACGGTGTTTCTTTAAAGAATAGATAGTCTGATAATGATACATGCCCCAGATTGCCACTGGTACACGTTATGATGATAGGATGCCCCCTCGGGAGATTAGACGAGAAGAAGGTAGAAGGATGAGAGATGGACAATCTCACGAATGACGACAGGAAGACTAGGTTAGGTTTGGAGAGAATAGGACGCGTTTATGAGAAACAAGGAAGAAAACTAGAAGAAATGGGCATGGGAAGTAGTCATAGTCACAACCTAGCCAGATTAGGGTTTGCATGCTATAAATAGGAGTTGGGTCCACAAGACAATTCATTTGCACACTTGTCTTGGTTTGATTCACACTGGAGAGCTTAGAGTAGCATAGAGCAGAGAGTAGTCAGCGTGAGGATGGACATTCTGTTGGCACTCATTTTGGTCTGGAATTAAACGCAGATGTTGGAGGGGCTTTTCTTTTTGAGCCCTGAGTCTTCTTGTTCATCGGCGGAGTAACTTGGTGTATCGGCAAAATTTTTTTGTTTGAAGTGCTCCGATTGTGTCTTCGAACCTTCGGGTTGAACTTGAACCCTTCTCGCAGCGGTTTAATCGTTCAACAGTTTAGGGTTCATTTTTCTTCTATCGGGTCATATTTTGCATTTGCCTTGTGTAAATCTCGTATCATTGAACCTCCCGCTTGAACCCTTTTCTCAACGGTTCAAGGTTCAATGGTTCGAAGCTTGGTGATGTTGGTTTCGGCCTAAGTTTTTTGTGTGTATCCAGCCGACGGTCAAGTGTTTTGTGATGAAGTATTGTTTTTGAGGTTTGAACCTCACTGGCATACCTCAGTATTGAACCTCGCCATTGAACCGGTTCATTGGTTCAATGGGTTCGCGGGGTTGCATTTGTGTTGCCGACAAAGTTGGTTTCAGCATTGAACTTCTTGGTTGAACTTGTCATTTGAACCATCGGGTTGAAACAGTTTAAGGTTCAATGGTTCAAAGCTTTTTGATTTTGGTCTTATCGGAGAGACTATGTTGATTGGCAAAGGTCTGGAGAGTTGGCCCGATGGTTCATCTATGGCCGATGGAGGGGATTGTAATGTAGCGGTCGGCGAGACAATTGAGATCGGCGAAGGAGATTTGAGGTTGACCGATGGCTTAGGTTTGGCCGATGGGTTTTGGCGAAGGATTGTGTGTCGAGCATGGCAAAATGCTCGACACCTATTATGCTTGTGGCCACGTTTTTAAAGTAATAGAAGTCTCTCCACACCATGCATGTGGGATTATTTTCCTGCTTATTTTTGAACCTGCTGTGAAATGCATTTTGGCGGGAATTCTTTTTTAAATGCTGCGACATTTTTCAAGCGGCCGCGGGTGGTTGAACCATCAATGGTGACTGTAGCAGGGGTATGGGCGATGGTACAAGTGATCAGGCTGCCTGATTATGAATGAGGACTCCCGGATGATGGCACAAGGCTCGAGGCCACCCTTGTCTACTTTCTGTCTGATGCAGCAATAACTTCTGAGCGCCATTCCTTCTGAGGACTGTATCTGGCAGATTTTGTCAAAACATTGTAATTAATTGCTAGAGGTACACTTTCTAGCTGATATAGGCAGACTGTGTTACCATTCGTAGAGGTTGTTGAAGGTTGAACATTTTGGCTCTGTAATGCAATACACCTGATTTGGTTGCCCTGTGCAGCATTACTTGTGAGTTTATGTATCTCCTGTTGTATGTTTTTGCATGAATCCACTGATTTCATGGTTAATTTTATATGAATAATGCTATGTTTGCATGTGTTATGCTAATTCTGTCTCTAGTATTGCATGTATCTTTCTTCTGAGTTTGGATATTTGAGGAATGTTTGAAACTCTAGACATAGAATTCCTATGTTGAATGTTTGATCTCCTGACTTCTACTCAAGGGGTAGATTAAATTGTTCTCAGATTGAACATTGGGAAGGGTATACGATAGTAGGGATGCCATAAGTATAGATAGCTTAACACTCTGTATTGGGAGATATCTATAAGGCAGGTATCACATGTATCCCCCTAAAATCCAGTTTTAGTTGTTCATGCTGATCATTCATAGGTGTATGTCTACTGACTCCAGGCCCTAGATAGGCACCAATCTTGCTTTGTGTTTGTGTTATATACCATGTCCAGCTTTGCATCCAAACATAAAATCAAAATCAAACTTTAAAACAACCTTTAGGACATTAGAATTAGTTTTAGGATCCAAGTCCTCTGTCTACAACTTAAAATAGGCCCAAAGCCAGCCCCTTTGCTCTTATCTTGCAGTTTTGGTCTACTTACAGGAGGACTTATCTGCTTTTTGTTAGCATCCCAGCCTTTGTATGCATATTCCCATGGATGTTGAGTAGGGAATACCCCCCTAGGTTTTGTAGAGCCTAAAGAAGAAGAGGAGATAAAATATAGAGTCTATCTCCTACACTGTTGGCCCCTGGCCCAGAGATCCTGTTGATCATTGATGGCTACCTTGTAGGGAAATCTGGGAGTAAGCATCCAGTTTGGGAAAAAACCAACAGAAATTGGCGACTCTGCTAGGGAATTTGTGAAAATAATTTGTGAAAGAACCCTGATTTTCAAAAGAAAACAGTTCCTAGTGATAGGTGGTGACTCGAAAGTAATCTCGCAACCGGTCAAAGTAAAATTTATATGCAGGGGAGAAGATCCCAACATAATCCTTTATTTGAAGAGTTACCAGTAACAAGAAGAATGATGTATAGAAGAAAAGGAGTTGTCTCAGTCAGTCATGAGGGTTCCCCCAGAAAAAATGATGATGTGCAGGATAACCCTAGGCCATCAGGACATCATGTGCCTTACTTTTCAAATGCAGAAGCTGATATTCAGGGTGCATATGAGAGGCAACAGGGGGGTAGCGTGAGAATGAGGTCAGAGGTGTTCTAAGAATGCCCATTTCTAGACCCTAGTGACAGGTTTGAAGAGGTAGAGTCTCTGAGGGATGATGAAGATGATGACCAGAATGGTATGAGACCATCTACTTCCATGCCTAAAGAAGAATAGTTAGCTGAAGAAATCATAAATCTGAGAGCAGAACTAGAATATCTACAAGCCGTGAAAATCAGAGATGACATGAGGTAGAAAGTGCAAGCTTTAAGGACTACCCAAAATGATTCAATTCCTACCCTTGAGAATACAAATGTGCAGAGACATCAACAAAGAAATGAAATGCAACATCAGCACAATGATCAAAGACAAAATGTGAATGATGCTAGGATACCACTGAACAATGTAAGAAACCAGAATGAAAATAGAAACATTAATGCTAATCAGTTTGATAGACAGCCCATGCAGCTAGATAGATTCAGACAGCTAGTATTTGATGGTATTCCTGGGTATCCTAACCCCATTAACAAGCATCTAAGGCTGCAAGTGCCTAAATTTTCAGGAAACAACACAGTGTCAGGAGAAGATCATCTAAAGGCTTTTCAAAATGTCATGGATAACTTTGAGGTTGAACATGAGGATGTTTTCATGAAGTCATTCATGTAATCTTTAGTAGATGAGGCAAGAGAATGGTACAAGAATCTACCTAACTAGAGTATTTCATCATGGGATGATTTTAAAAGGATGTTCAAGGAGCAGTATGGTGACAAAACTGACCCTAGCTTCTTTGTAAATGAGTTTACCAGTATCACTAAAGGGTCAAATGAGCAGGTTGCAGATTTTAATGCAAGATTTACTAAAGTGTTAAACAAATTGCCACATCACATGAGGCCAAATGAACCAATGTGCATAATATTGTATATCAATGCCTTCGATGCAAAAACTGCATATGGATTAAGAGATAAAAGTCCTGCTACTATCAGGGATGCTTTCAGAATTGCAATAAATATTGAGAACAACAGGAAAGCATCAGGCAAGACAAATAGAAGGGATGATGTGAAAATTCTGTAGAATCCAAACAAGCCTCAAAACACTCAAGGTAATACATCTACCCCTGAAGATAAGATAGACAAATTGGCAAATGTTGTTAAGGACCTAAGCTATAGACTAGCTAGAAGTGAAAAAGGGATAGGTCTTGATAGGCAAGTTTACCAAAGGCAGGAAAAGAGACCATCATTGCATGATATGCCTTATAATACCAATTGGCATAATGGTAAGCCTATATTCCTGCATAACAACACAAATCAGAGAGCTCAACATGTCAAAGAAACTCCTGATCCTCTAAAGAAAGCTATAAATATTGTTGATGATACTCCATGGTGTATAATTTGTCAGATGCCACATTCACAGTCACAGTGTATGATTGCTCAGTCCTTGTATGATAATGCTACATCTTGTAATGAATGCAATGAGCCTCATTATGCACAAGATGATGATGTTAATATGATGTCCATAAGCAGTGGATACCCTCTTTGTGATGCTGATGAGAGTACAGATAATGGAATTCAGGCCTGTCAATAGGATTCTTATGATGAAGATAATGGAGAAAGTTATGTGTATGCTCAAAGCTCACACAATTTTCTGAATAACTTACAAAGACCTTCTGATGAGGAAATTAGGGCCCTCACAGCTGTAGTAGTGGCCCAAGTTAAGAGTAACTACAATCTCAGAGGTAAAGCTCAAATAAGCAGCCCACATCAGCCAGAGGATATTTCTGCAGATCAGCCAGTGCATGGTCATAAGGGGATGGAATTACAAAAGAGGTAGTGGGTTAATAATAAACAGAATTTTAGACATAGAACAGGTCATGAATCTCAAGGACCAGAAAATAGAATCCCCTAGGCTAAAGATCAAAGTAAGGGTTCCCAAGACAAGAATGATGATCAGGGAACTATGAAGGTAAAAGCTAAATCAGTTCAGGATAAAAATAAGATTGTGGAGCAAGCTACAACAGTTATACAAAATTATGCTCCATTTGATATAGCTCAAGTCCTATCGTAGGTAAAAGTCTCTATTCCACTTATGGAACTGATGAAAGTGGAAGAGATCAAGAATAGGACAGTATCCCTAATTTCAGGGGTACCTTCTCAAGCTAAACAGAATGTTCAGATCCAGGGTGACAAACATGTCATATGTAATGAAGAAGACGAGGCTCCTGAGGTTTATTTAGGAGTGACTATGACAAAGTGTCCTTCACAAGTGGAACCATTTTATGTATCCCTAGTTATAAATGGAAAGATAATCAGAAATTGTATGCTTGACTCTGGAGCATCTACAAATGTCATGCGTTTAGCCATCATGCAACAAGCTGGATTGAAAATTGACAAGGCATGTGGAAAATGTTATGCTATGGATGCCAGAGAGGTACCAGTCATTGGAATCATGAAGGATGTAGATTTTGAACTGGCAGCATTTCCTGAAAAGAGATATAAAATAAATATAACAGTGGTTGACATCAAGCCACAGTATGGTATGTTGCTGTCAAGAAGATGGGCAACACTAATTGGTGGAAGCATGCAGCTGGACCTGTCATATGCCATGATTCCAATGAATGGCAGGGATGTTAAGCTAATCAGAGAACAAAGATCATCAGAGATAGTGGAAGACCAAGAAGCAGAGGAACAGATATGCTTTGTAAGCACTGACTGTGATAACTTCAAGGTTGTCTCAGATGATAGAGAAGATAAAGAGAAAAATGTCTACATTAAAGAGCTGGACCAGCAAGGTTTATGGACCATGCATTTTGATGGAGCTTGTGCAAAAGAAGGCTCTGGAGCTGGAGTTGTTTTCCTGTCTCCAAATGGTAAGCTCCTCAAATTCTCTTTCTTGCTGAGGTTTGTTTGCACAAACAACATTGCAGAATATGAGGCTTTACTCTTAGGCCTAAATATAGCTCTCAAACATGGAATTAAAATGCTAAGGGTATTTGGGGATTCTGAGCTGATTGTATCCCAAATTAGAGATAGGTATGCTTCAAAAAATAAAAGATTGAAACAATATAAGCATGCTGTTTGGGATACCATTGAACTATTTGATGCATTTTCAATAGGCTGGGTAGAGAGATCAAAGAATGTTATGGCTGATTTCTTAGCTAATGTTGCAATAAGGCCAGATGACATCACTTTGTTAGATGTTACAAATGTAGAAGTTAAAATCAAGCCTGCAGTACCAGAGAACATATGTAGTTGGCAAGTGTTTAATGATGATAGGGACTTGTTAAAATTTTTGCACTGCATAGATGAATATGAGAATCAAGAAATTGATTTCCAAGCTTTTGTAGAAACTATAGATGGAAAAGAAACTCTTGTGGGAAAAGAGGTAATTCAATTGAAGACTAATAAGATCCCTAGAGGGTTAGTAGCTTTGGAAAGAGCTTTTGACAGTAGAGACCGATTGGTCACAAAGACATCTCCCACAAATAAGGAAGATTTAGAAGAGATAAATTTGGGGACATCTCAGGCCCCTAAGAAGGTATACATTGGTAAACAGCTCAAACCACACATCAGGAGTATGCTGATTGCATTACTGAAAAGGTATAAACATGTTTTTGCTTGGTCATATGAGGACCTAAAGGCCTATAAAGAAGACTTATTCCAGCATGAGATCCCTTTGAAGCCTGGAGCTAAACCATTTAGACAAAAACAAAGACCGATTAATCCTACTTTAGCTCCTAAGATGCAAGAAGAACTCAAAAAACTTAGGGAAGCTGGAATAATTGTGCCAATCAGACATTCAACTTGGGTGTCTAATCTTGTCCCAGTCAGGAAAAAGAATGGTGATATTAGGCTTTGTGTTGACTTTAGAAACTTGAATTTATCCTCTTTAAAGGATAATTATCCACTGCCTAATATGGAAGCTATGCTGCAAAAAGTGACTAGTTGTGAACTCTTATCCATGATGGATGGATTTTCAGGTTATAATCAGGTAAAGGTAAAGGAATCAGAACAGTATAAGACTGCCTTCACCACTCCGTGGGGAACTTATGTGTATGTTAGAATTCCATTCGGACTAACAAATGCAGGTGCTACATTTCAAAGAGCAATGGATGTTGCTTTTGCAAGGTTGATTGATTCAATCCTGGTTGTATATCAAGATGACTTGACTACCTATTCAGAGAAGGAAGAGCAGCATTGTTTGCATCTAGAGCAGATTTTCATAAGAGCACTAGAGTATGGCATTTCTTTAAATCCAAAAAAGTGTGCTTTTGGGGTAGTTGAAGGAAAACTCCTAGGGCACATTGTTTCCAAGGATGGAGTTAGGATAGATCCAGAGAGAGTGGCTGCTATTGACAGAATTCAAATTCCAAAAACTGTAAAAGGAGTTCAGTCCTTCTTTGGACAGATAAATTTTGTTAGGAGATTTGTTCCCAACTTTACAGAAACCATGAGGAACATTTCCAAGATGATGAAGAAGGATGCAACTGTCCACTGGGAAAGTGCAGCAATTGAATCATTTCAGAGTATCAAAGAGGCAATCAAGATGGCCCCTGTTCTTAAATCTCCTAATTTTTCTAGGCCATTCCAAGTGTTTTCATTTGCTTCCTTTCACATTGTTGCTGCATGTTTGCTACAGAAAAATGAGGATGGATTTGAACAACCCATAGCTTTCTTCAGTATGTCCTTATAGGCTTCTAAGTTGAAATATGATATTATGGAAAAGTAGACATATGCACTAGTTAGAGCCATCAAAAGTTTCAGGCCATACCTGGTAGGATCACATATAATTGCATATGTACCCCATGCAGCAGTCAAAGACATATTCACTCAACAGGAGGTGACTGGAAGAAGGTGCAGATGGATAAACAAACCGCAAGAGTTCAACAAGGATTAGCCAAGATGATGGCACAGTCAAACTTGGAAGCATGCCAAGTTAATGCAGTCCAAAGTGAGAATATAAATGTATCAAGATCTGAATGGTACAAGGATATTATATACTACTTGCAAAATCTGAATTGTCCTTCCCATTTCAGTGACAGCCAAAAGAGGACTTTAAAGTTACATGCAATCAGGTATGTTATTGCTCAAGGTGAGCTATACTAGAAAAATCCTAATGGTGTGTTGCTGAGGTATGTGGATGAGGATGTAGCTAACAATGTTTTGATTGACATGCATAAAGGATTGTGTGGTGGACATTATATTGCCCAAACAACAGCTCATAATATTCTTAGAGCAGGATATTGGTGGCCCACCCTCTTTTTAGATGCACAAAGGTTAGTGAGGAAGTGTGAACCTTGCCAAAGATTCTCAGGAAAGTTGAGATATGATGGTGCTTTACCCCTCAGAACTGTAACTGTGGATGCTCCATTTCAGCAATGGGGAATTGATTTCATAGGGGAAATTGCAGACAAGTCAAGTGGGGGACACAGTTGGATTTTAGTGGCAACTGATTACTTTACCAAATGGATTGAGGCCATTCCAACTAAGAGAGCTACAAGTAAGGTGGTGACGGATTTCATACTGGAAAATGTTATCATTAGATTTGGAGTACCACTCAAGATAGTCACTGATAATGCTATGTGCTTCAGATCAGGTGAATTTGTTGATTTTTGCAACAGGTATGGGATAAATCTATCATATGCATCACCATACCACCCATAAGGAAATGGTCAAGCAGAATCAAGCAATAAAAGTATCATGAAAATTATCAAGAGGATACTGGATAAGAACAAGAGAGCTTGGGACTCAAAATTAAAGTTAGCAATATGGGCTGATAGAGTGACAATAAAAAAGGCTATTGGGATGTCACCCTTTGAAATAGTATATGGTGCATCAGCCAGATTGCCCATAAACAATCTCCTACCAGTTTACAAATTCATCCAAGAAAATGATGAGGAGATTGAAGATTCCATGATAGAAAGAGTGAATTAGCTGGTTGCACTGGATGAGAACAGAAGGAAAGCACACCAGATCAACCTCAAGAGACAACAAGATGTGAAATATCTATTTGACAGGAGAGCTACAAAAAGGAAGTTTCAGGTCAATGATCTGGTGCTCATCTGGAATGCAAAAAATCAGGACAAGGGTAAACATGGTAAGTTTGAACCCTTATGGATGGGCCCATATCAGATTTACAGCGCTCATGGGGAGGACTCTTATTTCCTCCAGGCCCTAGATGGTGAAATTCTGGAATTGCTTGTGCATGGCCAATTCCTTAAGTTCTATTTTGCATAGATGACTTGTCGTTGTGCACATTTGTAAAATGTATGTATATAGTGTAAGTATTCTGTACAGTTCATGCTTTTTGGTTTTTGCCTGGTCTGCCCAGAGATCTGGTTCTAGCTGCAGGTTTTCACCTACACGTCCCCATTCGGAGCCAGTGTTGGCACTCATTTTGGTCTGGAATTAAACGCAGATGTTGGAGTGATTTTTCTTTTTGAGCCCTGAGTCTTCTTGTTCATCGGTGGAGTAACTTGGTGTATCAGTGAAAGTTTTTTGTTTGAAGTGCTCTGATTGTGTCTTCAAACCTTCGGGTTGAACTTGAACCCTTCTCGTAGCGGTTCAATGGTTCAACGGTTTAGGGTTCATTTTTCTTCTATCAGGTCATATTTTGCATTTACCTTGTGTAAATCTCATATCATTCAACCTCCTGCTTGAACCCTTTTCTCAACGGTTCAAGGTTCAATGGTTTGAAGCTTGGTGATGTTGGTTTCGGCCTAAGTTTTTTGTGTGTATCGGGCCAACGGTCAAGTGTTTTGTGATGGAGTATTATTTTTGAGGTTTGAACCTTGCTGGCGTACCTCAGTATTGAACCTCGCTATTGAACCGGTTCATCGGTTCAATGGGTTCGTGGGGTTACATTTGTGTTGCCAACAGAGTTGGTTTCGGTGTTGAACTTCTCGGTTGAACCTCTCATTTGAACCATCGGGTTGAAATGGTTCAAGGTTCAATGGTTCAAAGCTTTTTGATTTTGGTCTTATCGGAGAGACTATGTTGATCGGCAGAGGTCTGGAGAGTTGGCCCGATGGTTCATCTCTGGCCGATGGAGGGGATTGTAATGTAGCGGTCGGCGAGACAATTGAGATCGGCGAAAGAGATTTGAGCTTGACTGATGGCTTAGGTTTGGCCAATGGGTTTTGGTGAAGGATTGTGTGTCGAGCGCGGCAAAACACTCGACACCTATTATGCTTGTGGCCGCATTTTTAAAGTAATAGAAGGCTCTCCGCACCATGCATGTGGGATTATTTTCCTGCTTATTTTTGAACCTGCTGTGAAACGCGTTTTGGAAGGAATTCTTTTTTGAATGCTGTGACATTTTTCAAGTGGCCGCAGGTGGTTGAGCCATCAATGGCGACTGTAGCAGGGGTATGGGTGATGGTACAAGTGATCAAGCTACCCGATTATGAATGAGGACTCCCGGATGATGGCACAAGGCTCGAGGCCACCCTTGTCTACTTTCTGTCTGATGCAGCAATAACTTCTCGAGCGCCATATCAACCAAAAGAAACTATATCGGCAAGACTTTGGAATTGTCTCACCGATGTGTACCCACTCTTGCCTATCGGCAAGACAATAACTATCGGCCGGTCCACCAGAAGTCTCCCTGAAGCTTCCCTCACGCCGATGAAAAGTTTGACATTGGTTGCCTTCGGCAACACCCCGACTATCAGGCGACGAGAAATATCTTAGGCCGATAGACTCCATTACTCTGATGAGTCTAACACATAGCTGTCGGTAAGACTTGGGCCATCGACAACACATTTCCCGCATCCCCCGACAACACATCTCTCACCGATGAGCCTTCCATCGGTGAGACTTCTTAGTTCGTCACCCCGATCGGTGAGACTCCCTACTATCGCTCTAGCTTTGAATTCTTCCGCCGATGCCTCCTTTCTCACCGATGACCTATCTCTATCGGCGAGACCACCTACCGTCGGCGCCACCTTTCTTCTTTCTGCCAATGAGGGGACTCATGCTGATATAAACTACATCGGCCAGACTTCTCCATTATCACTCCGATGACTATGTTGATCCCTCCGTCGGGCTAACCTCTACCGTCGGCCCAGCGTTGAATTCTTTCGCCGATACATATCTCTCAACGATGAGTGGCTTCGGTTATGTGCCTATCGGCATGATATTAGTCTATCGGCGAGCTCCTCAAATCTTCTGCCGATGCTATCGGTCACACCGATGAGCGTCTAACTCCTGCTTCCCATCGGCAACACTTGGACTGTCAGCCTAGCATCGGATTCTTTCGCCGATATGTTTTCTCTCGCCGATGACCTCGGCCATAAAATACATGACCCCCTATCACCGGTAATTCCTTTGTATTTCCTTCCGCTACGACCGCTACTACCGGTCAACATTTGTATCCACCCCAATGTACATTAACAATGTACATTCGCTCATACATACAATCATGAAATGCAATTGTTGGATACACACAGAATGTTTCTACATGCAAATGTGGTATATGCATATATTGTCTGCGACATACAAATGACAGATACTCACAAAATATTCACTCTGCAAATTCTATCCCACCATACTTAACAGTCAAACAAATAAACAAAAATGGAGGGGGATAGTTTACAAATCCATTCCACTGATTTCCCCAAAAATCTGCTAGTGGAATGGATTTATTCGATTACTTCAACCACAGAAGCTCAAAACTAAACTATATACAAAATCTACACAGGACGAATTCCTACATAGAGTATCTACACTGGTTATCTACACAGTATTCAGAAACTGGAAAGAAAGTAACTTGCAGAACTTCTATTCTTTCTTTATGTTCAGAAATTACATTCCACTATTCAGAGACCAGAGCCCAAAAACTACTCCTCTCTGTACTCTACAAAAGGTTTTCCCCTTTTTATCTTTCCCAATGTGAGGGACTGACATTCTCCTCTGTTTCTGGGATTTTTATCTTTTCAAAATTATAGGTAAAGACTCCTAATTAGTTACATGACACCTGCAGAGTATAGGACAGCAAAACTCTAGTGCTTAAGACACCTTGATTAACTTTCCCTTAATCCAAGCTGTCAGAAACTTCATACAGAAAATGCTAACATTACATTATAAACAGGAAATGCTAACATTGGATGTTACATTTGAAGATGCTATAGATAACATGAAATGTTAACTTAAAGTTAGTCTTCTTCTCCTTCCTCTTGTGTATATTGGTCCTTTTGAAGGGGTGCACCTGCACCATACTCCCTGGGGGAAGAGATCTCAAGCCCCTTTGAGATCAGGGTTGGTAGGTCTGCACCATGATTGGAAATTTGATCAGCAGTCATCCAAACTGCCTCTGAATCGGGTTGTCCTTGCCAGGCCACCAAATACTCTAAGTATTCTTTGTTTCTAGTCTTCTTGACCACTCGTGAGTCTAAGATGTGGTGCAACTTTGGTGGATCATGCTTCGAAATGTCATCAGCTGCTGCCTGCAATGGTGCCTGTTCTACATCTACACTTGGTTTGTATGGAGTCAAATCACAGACATTGAAAATTGGGGACAATCCAAGATCTGGAGGAAGTTGGATGTCATATGCATTCTGTCCACACTTCTTTAAAATTTGACAGGGTCCAATCTTCCTCTGCATTAGCTTAGTATACTTACCTTTGGGGAGCCTTTCCTTTTTCAGATTTACCCAGACCAAATCTCCAATTTCAAACTGTAAATCTCTTTTCTTCTGGTCAGCATATGTTTTGTACTTTGTTGTAGCCTGTTGGAGTTGATGCTTGACCTGATCATGTACTTCTTTAATAGTTGAAGCAAAAGCTTCACCATCTGCACTAATAGGTTCTCCTACAGGTAGATCTCTCAGCTCCAGAATACCCCTTGGATGAATTCCATACACTATCTGAAAAGGTGACTTCCCTGTACTCCTATTGATGGTGTCATTATAAGAAAATTCTGCTTGTGGGAGGATATTATCCCATTTCTCTCCATGCTGTCTGGTTAAACACCTGAGTAGGTTACCCAATGAATGGTTAACAACTTCAGTCTGCCCATCTGTTTGAGGATGGTAGGCTGATGAGAAAGATAAATTAGTTCCCAACTTTTTCCAAAGAGTTCTCCAGAAGTGGCCAATAAACTTCACATCTCTGTCTGATACTATGTTCAATGGTAAACCATGTATTCTCACTATCTCTTTGAAAAACAAATCAGCTACATATGAAGCATCATAAGTGGTTTTACATGGCAAGAAATGTGCCATTTTACTGAATCTGTCTACTACCACAAAAACACTATCATATCCTTTCCTTGTCCTAGGCAAACCTAGTACAAAATCCATGCTTATGCTCTCCCATGGCCTAGAAGGAATGGGTAATGGCTGATACAAACCTGCATTTGTGGATCTTCCTTTGGCTTTCTGACATATTACACATGCTTCCACAAATTTTCTCACATCTGACTGTAACTTAGGCCAATAGTAATGCCTTTTGACAAGATCAAGAGTTTTATCAAGACCAAAATGTCCTGACAGAGCCCCATAATGTTTCTCCTGAATAATATTCAGTCTCATAGAACATCTGGGAATACACAGTTGTCCACCTTTGAAAAGTAATCCATCTTGGATCAGAAATTCAGAAAACTCAACATGATATTTGTCTCCAAAAGAAGTACATACCGTATAGATCTCTCCAAAGTCTTCATCATCTGCATACATTGTCTTCAACGAATCAATCCCAACACTCTCCAATTGGATCTGATTTATGGTCAGAACTCTCTGGCTCAAAGCATCTGCTACTTTGTTCTTAACCCCTTTCTTGTGCTTGAGTGTGAAAGTGAAAGCTTGTAAAGTTTCCACCCATTTCATGTGTCTATGGTTCAGTTTCTCTTGACTGTTTAAGAAACTAAGAGCCTGATTATCTGTGAACACTATGAATTCTTTGGGCATCAAATAATGTCTCCATTTCTTAAGTGACTGGAGTAGAGCATACATCTCTAAATCATAGGATGAGTATCTCTTCTTGGCATCATTTAATTTTTCACTGAAGAATGCAATAGGCCTACCTTCTTGGCTGAGTACTACTCCAATAGCAATATGACTTGCATCACATTCTACTTGAAAAATCTTGCTGAAATCAGGAAAAGCAAGAACTGGCTGTTCTGCTATCTTCTTCTTCAACATTTCAAAAGAATTATCTACCTCCTTTGTCCATGTAAACTTGCACTTCTGTCCCCCCTTTATAGTGTCAAGCATGGGTGCACAGATATGACTAAATCCCTTTATAAACTTCCTATAAAAGGTTGCTAATCCATGAAAACTTCTAACATCATGCACAGTTTTGGGTGTTGGCCAAGACAGTATGGCACTTACCTTTTCTGGATCCATTCTCAGTTTGTTATGTGAGATAACAAATCCTAAGTAAATGATTTCTTCTTGCAGAAACAGACATTTTGCTAAATTTATCATTAGCTGCTCTTCATGTAACCTTTTGAGAACCAAGTCTATATGGATGAGGAGTTCTTCCCTCATATTGCTGAAAATCAGGATGTCATCTAGATACACTATGACAAATTTACCTATGAACTCTCTCAAGACCTCATTCATCAATCTCATAAAAGTACTAGGAGCATTGGATAAACCAAAAGGCATGACTTTCCACTCATATAACCCCTCATTTGTCTTGAATGTTGTTTTCCACTCATCACCAGGTCTAATCCTAATCTGATGATAACCACTCTTTAAATCTATTTTGGTGAAGTATTTAGCTCCTCCTAAACAATCAAGTAAATCTTCTATTCTAGGGATTGGAAATCTGTACCTGATTGTTATTTTGTTGATAGCCCTTGAATCAGTGCAAAGTCTCCAAGTGCCTTCCTTCTTTGGTGCTAGTACAGCCGGTACCGCACATGGGTTTAAACTTTTGCCAATTAGGCTTGTCTGCAACAACTCTTCAATTTGTCTTGCTACCTCTGTATTCTGATCTGGAGTGAGCTTATATGCTGCTTTGTTGGGAAGTGTAGATCCTGGGATCAGATCTATACAATGGCTGATTTCTCTTATAGGTGGTAAGGAACTTGGCATCCCATCAGAACTAATGCCTTTGTACTTGTCCAATAGCTCTTGGACAGTTGGTTCTATGGATTTTTGTCTCTTTTCTCCCTTGACTTCTTTCTGTTGTTCCTTGTTTACCATTAGGCAAGGAATTAGAGCATATGTATCTACTCCTTCTTCTCTTATCTCTTTCATGAATTGTCTTCCTTCTACCATCATCACTTTAACCTCTTTTCCTTTTGTCTCAACCTCTGTCTCCATTAATGGTATCAATTCTATCACCTTACCATTCTTG
Source organism: Cunninghamia lanceolata (assembly GCA_027924645.1). Taxonomy (NCBI): domain Eukaryota; kingdom Viridiplantae; phylum Streptophyta; class Pinopsida; order Cupressales; family Cupressaceae; genus Cunninghamia; species Cunninghamia lanceolata. The sequence continues at coordinate 11,786,198 of BSBN01000584.1, read as the reverse complement.
GTAATTGAGTAGGTGTTCCTAACACCATCATGGTATGCTTTTAAATCATACTGCCATGGTCTTCCAAACAGGAGATGGCAAGCATCCATCTTGGCAATGTCAAACAATAGCTTATCCCTATATGGGCCAATTTGAAATTCTACCCAAGCCTGTTCTTCTACAACTGTTTGCTATCCTTGGGTAAGCCATGATATTTTATAAGGGCAAGGATGTGGCAGTCTCCTAAGCTTAAGTTTTTCTACCATCTCAATGGATACAAAATTCTCAGTAGATCCAGAGTCAATCAAAACTTTACATACCTTTCCTCCTACCTTGCAAGTAGTTCTGAAGAGAGACTTCCTTTGTGGAGGTTCTTTTCCAGGTACTTTCATGGTGGTCATTGCTCTCCTAATCATCAAAGATTCTCCATTCTCAGGATACCCATAACTACTAGGAGCATTCACACTTGGAATAGTGCTTGAGCTTGCTACACTTTGACAATCAGATTCTTGGATCAGATTGATCCTCTTTTCTCCTATTGAACTTGTTGCCTTTGCTGGACATCTACTGGCTATATGGCCTTCTTGGTTGCAATTGTAACATCTGATAGGTCCTCTGCCCTGAGATCTTCCTCTATAAGGTGGTCTTCTACCCCTGAAGTTTCCCCTTTGATTGTAGCTTCCTCCTTGGTTCTGACTGTTATCTCCTCTGCTGGTCTCTTGGTTGGATTCACTTTGGTATCCAAATCCTCTAGCTCTAAAAGGACTTCTTCCTCCTCTCTGCTGTCTTCCCCTACCTCTATGATTCTGCTCATGCCTTCTCTTTAGTTTTTCTTCCACTTTGAGTGCTAATTGATAGCACTTTTGAACTGTATCTGGATTATGCAGATTTAACTCTTCCTGGATGTTAAGTCTCAATCCATTGAGGTATCTTGCTACCTTCTCTTCCTCATCTTCCCTTACCTTTGTTTTTACACACAACTTCATGAATTCTTCTATGTATGAACTGACATCTAGCTCCTTCTACTTCAAATTATGTTTTCTCTTATGTAATTGGATATTGTAATCCAAAGGAACATAGGCTTCTTTCACCAATACCATCATTCTCTTCCATGTTGTAACTCTGCTCTTTCCCTCTTTCACCCTGTCATCTTGGATGAAATTCCACCAAGTCAGTGCAGCTCCTTTCAATTTCAACTGAGCCATCTTTACTCGTTGGTGTTCTGGTATCTCTTCTGTCTCAAAGAAATTATTCAAGCAGTCTATCCACTCCATTACTGAATCAGGTTCCATTTTTCCTGCAAACACAGGCAGGTCTATTTTCACATCCATGGTCCTTCTTTCCATGGACTTGAGGGCATTGAGTAAGGGTCTCTGGTCTGCAGGAACCTCTATCTCTTCCTACTCTGGGGTCTCCTCTTCATCCCCATCTTCTCGTTCACCAGAGTTTTCTTCCCCTTTCTCCACTCTTTCCCTCAGCTTCTCTAGTTCTTCCTTCATTGCCTGATTCTGAGCTCTATCAGCTCTACTTTCTGCTATTTGCTTCTTCACCAAGGCTGTCAATTCAGCATTAGACATCTTTGCTGGAAGAGTGTCTGAGGCTTCTCCTTCCAACATTCTGCTTTCTCCTTCTACTACTAGATGGAACAAATAACTTCAGAAATGAAATTTTCACACTAACCTTTCCCAGAGCTTCCTCTAGCTCTGATACCACCTGATGCAGAGCATATGCCCAGCTGAAGCATGTGAACCAGTTCAAAAACCTCTTGGAGCCCGTAAGACAGCCAAAAGAAACTATATCGGCAAGACAATAACTATCGGCCGGTCCACCAGAAGTCTCCCCGAAGCTTCCCTCACGCCGATGAAAAGTTTGACATTGGTTGCCTTCGGCAACACCCTGACTATCGGGTGACGAGAAATATCTCAGGCCGATAGACTCCGTTACTCTGATGAGTCTAACACATAGCTGTCGGTAAGACTTGGGCCATCAGCAACACATTTCCTGCATCCCCCGACAACACATCTCTCACTGATGAGCCTTCCATCGGTGAGACTTCTTAGTTCGTCACCCCGATCGGTGAGACTCCCTACTGTCGCTCTAGCTTTGAATTCTTCCGCCGATGCCTCCTTTCTCGCCGATGACCTATCTCTATCGGCGAGACCACCTACCATCGGCGCCACCTTTCTTCTTTCTGCCGATGAGGGGACTCATGCCGATATAAACTACATCGGCCAAACTTCTCCATTATCACTCCGATGACTATGTTGATCCCTCCGTTGGGCTAACCTCTACCATCGGCCCAGCATTGAATTCTTTCACCGATACATATCTCTCAACGATGAGTGGCTTCGGTTATGTGCCTATCGGCATGATATTAGTCTATCGGCGAGCTCCTCGAATCTTCTACCGACGCTATCGGTCACACCGATGAGCGTCTAACTCCTGCTTCCCATCGGCAACACTTGGACTGTCGGCCTAGCATCGGATTCTTTCGCCGATATGTTTTCTCTCGCCGATGACCTCGGCCATACAATACATGACCCCCTATCACCGGTAATTCCTTTGTATTTCCTTCTACTGCGACCGCTACTACCGGTCAACATTTGTATCCACCCCAATGTACATTAACAATGTACATTCGCTCATACATACAATCACGAAATGCAATTGTTGGATACACACAGAATGTTTCTACATGCAAATGTGGTATACGCATATATTATCTGTGACATACAAATGATAGATACTCACAAAATATTCACTCTGCAAATTCTATCCCACCATACTTAACAGTCAAACAAATAAACAAAAATGGAGGGGGATAGTTTACAAATCCATTCCACTAATTTCCCCAAAAATTTGCCAGTGGAATGGATTTATTTGATTACTTCGACCACAGAAGCTCAAAACTAAACTATATACAAAATCTACACAGGACGAATTCCTACACAGAGTATCTACACTGGTTATCTACACAGTATTCAAAAACTGGAAAGAAAGTAACTTGCAGAACTTCTATTCTTTCTTCATGTTCAGAAATTACATTCCACTATTCGGAGACCAGAGCCCAGAAACTACTCCTCTCTATACTCTACAAAAGGTTTTCCCCTTTTTATCTTTCCCAATGCGAGGGACTGACATTCTCCTCTGTTTCTGGGATTTTTATCTTTTCAAAATTATAGGTAAAGACTCCTAATTAGTTACATGACACTTGCAGAGTATAGGACAGCAAAACTCTAGTGCTTAAGACACCTTGATTAACTTTCCCTTAATCCAAGCTGTCAGAAACTTCATACAGAAAATGCTAACATTACATTATAAACAGGAAATGCTAAGATTGGATGTTACATTCGAAGATGCTATAGATAACATGAAATGTTAACTTAAAGTTAGTCTTCTTCTCCTTCCTCTTGTGTATATTGGTCCTTTTGAAGGGGTGCACCTGCACCACATTCCTTCTGAGGACTGTATCTGGCAGATTTTTGTCAAAACATTGTAATTAATTGCTAGAGGTACACTTTCTGGCCGATATAGGCAGACTATGTTACCATTTGTAGAGGTTGTTGAAGGTTGAACATTTTGGCTCTGTAATGCAATACAGCTGATTTGGTTGCTCTGTGCAGTATTACTTATGAGTTTATGTATCTCCTGTTGTATGTTTTTGCATGAATCCACTGATTTCATGGTTAATTTTATATGAATAATGCTATGTTTGCATGTGTTATGCTAATTCTGTCTCCAGTATTGCATGTATCTTTCTTCTAAGTCTGGATATTTGAGGAATGTCTAAAACTCTAGAACATAGAATTCCTATGTTGAATGTCTGATCTCCTAACTTCTGCTCAAGGGGTAGATTAAATTGTTCTCAGATTGAACATTGGGAAGGGTATACTGCAGTAGGGATGCCATAAGTATAGATAGCTTAACACTCTGTATTGGGAGATATCTGTAAGGTAGGTATCACATGTATCCCCCTAAAATCTAGTTTTAGTTGTTCATGCTGATCATTCACAGGTGTATGTCTACTGACTCCAGGCCTTGGATAGGCACCAATCTTGCTTTGTGTTTGTGTTATATACCATGTCCAGCTTTGTATCCAAACATAAAATCAAAATCAAACTCTAAAACAACCTTTAGGACATTATAATTAGTTTTAGGATCCAAGTCCTCTGTCTACAACTGAAAATAGGCCCAAAGCCAGCCCCTTTGTTCTTATCTTGTAGTTTTGGTCTACTTACAGGAGGACTTATCTGCTTTCTGTCAGCATCCTAGCCTTTGTATGCATATTCCCAGGATGTTGAGTAGGGAATACCCCGCTAGGTTTTGTAGAGCCTGAAGAAGAAGAGGAGATAAAATATAGAGTCTATCTCCTACATTGTTGGCCCCTGGCCTAGAGATCCTGTTGATCATTGATGGCTACCTTGTAGGGAAATCTGGGAGTAAGCATCTAGTCTGGGAAAAAACCAACACATTCCACGTGAGGAGCATCGATTCAAGTGCATTCGTCGATTCGACCGGCCAGCAGAGGTAGGACCCCCAGTATGTATCTTGAAAAACTTTCCCCAGGGTCACATTTGAGGGTCATAAATACTAGGAGAAAATTAGGGAAAACATATGTGCTAAAACCCAGTGTGGTGCATATGTTGGGTGAAATGGCGCATTTGTAGTTTTATGGCACATGCATGTAATAAAGTGGCACATATGTAGAATCGATGCATATGTCAAAAAAGCCGGTGCATACAGCAGAGCGGTGCATGCATAGCATAAGGTGATGCATACATGTGTTTCTATAGCGCATATACTAGAAGTGGCGCATAGGTCAAGAAATAGTGCATTTACTGTGAAACGACGCACTTACCACCTGTTGTGGTGCATATGAAATAGATAGGCAAAAGACTTAGCAAATTGACTCGATTGGTGCCTTGTTTGACATGACAATCACTAAGCTATCTCCAAGATTGTAGGAATCTAGTCAAGAGATGTAGTGTGCTATTTTGATCAATTTGAAACACTAAGTTAATTGATATGTTTCTATAGATATGTTGAGTATGGTACTTGCAGTTTTGGATTGACGCCTTGCTTTGCGTGCTTACAGGAGGATATACGAGATACACTTCAGTCTAGGGAGCAGTTCCCTATACCTATGCTATAGAGATACATGTTGACGGAGATAGATAGAGAGGCACTAGGTGCTATGGGACTCGACTATGTTTGCTTCATGCTCGAGGTTCGGGTGAACCGAGGCTTGTTGACTACTACAGTGGAGAGGTTCCACAGTGAGGATGGGACCTTCCACCTCCCTACTGGCGAGATGACTACCACATTGGAGGACGTTTATAGGATTCTACACTTGCCTATTCAGGGTGATTTGGTGGAGTATGATCCACAGAGAGGCGCAGGACTCGCTGAGTGCAGGCAAGTGTTCGATGACCCAGAGCTGGTCGGATAGTTTATCCCATGGCAGGACATCTATGACTATTACGACTACTTCCTAGGTGCTGTAGCAGGAGTGATCAGAGGTGTGGTATGCCCCGACAGGAGGTTGCATGGGTTCCCCATTGGATGGGGTAGGATCATGGAGAGGATGATTATAGAGGGGACTCAATACGCAAGGGGAGTTTGTGTACTTGCTCATTTATACCTCAATATACACCAGGTGGTATATCATAGGAGTATGAGCCTATCTGCAGGTGTGTCACTTCTACAGTTTTGGCTATGGGAGCACATAGCAATCACTAGACTAATCCATGTGTTCGAGAGACAGAGATGAGAGCCATATAGCTATGGCTATGCAGGAGTGATTTCCTAGCACAGGCTGGGGAAGCTGGAGTACTGGTGACATGTGTTGGATGGAGTAGATGTGGTTGAGTGGTGACCATATCTAGACTATGAGCCATGGGATGACGAGGCAGATGAGTTGCCTTACTGCTACCAGACACAGTGGCTGATAGGACAGACATGCTTTATCCTGGAGAGACAAATAGTTAGCTGGGTACATAGGTAGTTTGGGAGGAGACAGGGCATGCCACAGGGGTAGGCACGGTTTGCCAAGACACATGCAGAGAGGTACAGATGGGGGCTGATGGCATCCTATGAGGAGGCACTGGCTAAGTTTCGGCAGACACCATACGTTGCCTGGGATATGAGGAGGATGATCGTAGATGCAGGGGTGACACAGAATTATGAGGATTGGTTTACTGCACACCCATTTCCTGAGATACTCAGGGCCTGGGGTCCTTTTGCCATGGATAGACGAGGCAGACTCAGACGAGGAGGGCCAGGTTGGTCAGAGGAGGAGGAGGACGAGGAGGTGGCCGAGACGGGGGAGACGATGGAGACGATGGAGATGACGGAGGTCGACCTAGACAGAGGAGGAGAGTTGGGAAGGGACCGACCCACGCTAAGCAGGCAGTGCCATCCCAGGCTACACAATAGGTACCATAGCAGGCATAGATGCCGTTACCTCAGCAGGTGGTACAGCAGCAGGGACCTCAGCCATAGGGGTAGAGATAGACAGAGGCAGCTCAGGGTCTCGCATAGTCAGATGTGCAGGAGAGGGTGATAGCCACCCTGAGGAGAGAGATTAGACAGCTAAGGGCATAGCTCAGGAGAGTCGATAGCCGATGAGAGACAGATGCAGAGGTGATTACAGGATTGGCCAGAGAGAGATATGGTAGACAAATGGATATGAGTTATCCATGTAGAGCGGGATACCGCATTAGTAGCCCTAGGGAGAGATGCAGCAACTAGCTTCCTAGTTGGGTAGGTGCAGCAGGCACAGGCATAGTTAGCACATACATAGACACAGACACAACTAGCACAGGTGCAGGGTGATCTTGCCAGAGTGCAGGCTCAGGCTCAGTACTATCGGGGGTTGTATCATGGTGCTATACCAGTGAGTCAGAGGGCTTCTAGCTACAGGATCTAGTTTACAACCTCCCAGAGAGCAAGTCCATCAAGGTCAGGGGCTTTTGTGATGGGCCCACAGCAGTCAGGGGCTAGTAGAGGAGGATACACTACTGGTAGCAGTGCTCCATAGCAGCAGGGGTAGCAGAGACTTGATCTACATACCTTTTTGATGGCTCAGATAGCCAGACAGACTCGTACCATTTTTGTATTTTGAGACATGTATCACCATCCGTTGGGATGCATTTTTGTATGACACTAATTCAGAGACAGAGATTTTGATATTGTGCATTTGGACACATTTTCATTATATTTATATGATGATGCAGCTATGTGATTCTCTCTATATGTATGAGTCTATGATGCCTTTCTTTTGTATGATGCGATGTATGTGCCTATCTAATGCAGACTTGGATGTTTTTACTTGATGCTATGAGATGTTATCTAGATGCAGCTTTTGATATGATGTTATGTGATACTATATGACCTAATGCAAATTTAGATGCTTTTTATTTGACATATTTCTAACATGTGTGAGTGCAGATGGTATCTATATAATTATGCAACTCATGTGATGCACTTTATCTATGTTTTTGATATTTTCTGTTTTGACACTATATGATGATTGTATATGGATGACCTAATGCAATAAATATGTATGCAACTGATTTAATCATGTAAATGACTATCTCATGTGATATGGTATGTAGCTATATGCTATGTTTTTGTGGTGTCCAAATGTACTCTATCGACACAGAAATGATAGAATGACAGATAGAAGATAGAATGAATAGAAGAATGACTCGACAGAAAGATTCACAAGCTTGACTTTGTATTGTTACTCTGTATTGCTTTGATCTTTTATTACATGGGATATGGATGTATGGATGTATAATGGATGGATTTGATTTTGACATCTTGGCGGTACAAGTATTTTGAAGTGCTTTATTTCATCATTGGGCAATTTTTTTGGTAGTTTTTATGAAATGTTGTAAGTTAATACAAGCATCTAAGTATAATTGAACTGAGATGACCTGAGTATCGCTTACATGGATTTTGATTTAGCAAGTTAATACAAGCATCAAGGTATAATTGAATTGAGATGACCTGAGTATCGCTTACATGGATTTTGATTTAGCAAGTTAGTACAAGCATCGAGGTATAATTGAACTGAGATGACCTGAGTATTTCTTGCGTATCAACAAACAAGGATTACCCCCATTCATGTTAGACCTTTGATGTCCTAGATGATCTTTTGCCGATCATGTTGTTAGACAAGGACAAGGCTTCACATTACTAAAGTTTAATCCAAAAACAACAAACAAAGAAAAGAATCATGCCCCCATCATAGCATCTCTAGATTTTGGCATCCTCGAGTAGCATAGGAAGGCATGATAGCAAAAATCAAGATTCTGTACCTTAACCATGTTTCCAATCCACAAAACATTTTTGCATTTAGATGTGTTTGTTTCTTTCCATAATTTGGGGAAAATCATTTAGAAGGCCTTTAGGAGTTTGTTTTGATTTGGATAGGTTGATGTCTTGTGTCAAGATTTCTGCTTGGAAATGGGCTTAGCTTGTGCTTGCTTGTCTGGTGAGAAGATTTCACAATCCTTATTGGTGAGACGGACCCTAAGGGACTGACCTAGTGCCTCGGGGGCTCATTACTAAACGGCCTTGCCTATGTGACGACGCAGAGGCAACATAGTTCAGGGTAAACCCTAATGAACCATGGATGGACTAGAAGAAAGATGACAAGAAATGGGACCGATGGGACCATGGGAACCTCGGGTGCACATAGAAATATGGCCTTGCCTACATGATGATGCAGAGGCAACGTAGTTCATGGACTTGTATCATGGAGATGAACTAGAGACACTATAGTAGGCTGACACTATGGATAGGATATGGGATAAAACCTTGGTTGACAAGGCCACAAAAAGATAGAGTATCAAGCCATGATAGGTTACCGATGGGTTTTTATTATGGAATGGATATGGATCGAATGGGACATGAGGAAGAATGGACATAGGGTGATTGGTTTCCCAAAGATAGAGGAAGCAGTTTATCATGAGTAGCGCTTGTTTACCAGGTTTTCACCACTTGCTTTTATTTGCATGGAAGCTAGAAAGTAAGCATGACACCTATTTGCCAGGTTTTCATCATGATACCTATCCAAGGTGCCTGATTGCTAGGTTTTCACCAAAGGATGAATTTTTTGTACTTTTCTAATTTTTTTGATATATTTTTTTGATTTTTTTGATTTTTTTGTATTTTTCTGCCCCCTTACATTGGGGTTCTCCTAGGTATAGAACCGACGAAGATGCATGTTGTTGATTGGGTCACTAACAACTCACCTTCTGATGTTGCTCAATGATATGCCCCCAATCCATAAGTAGGCACGATCAAATAAGGCCCAAGCCAGTTGGGTTTGAACTTGCCCTTCTTTTCCCTATCCTATTGATTGTGGGGATTCTCTTTAAGTACTAGATGTCCAACCTTGAAGATTCTTGGGTGAACTCTATAGTTATAGATTCGTGACATCATCTGTTGATATGCTTTGAGATGGTCAAAGGCTTTCTATCTCCTTTCTTCTAGCAACTCTAGTTCTTCCAATTTGGAGACTTCGTACTCTTCATCTGATATGAGACCTTTTAACGACACCCTGAGAGATGGTAATTCAACCTCAATGGGAAGGATAGCTTCTGAGCCATAGACAAGGGCATAAGGTGTAGCACCTATGGGAGTGCATATACTGGTTCTGTAGGCCCACAAAGTGGGATTGAGTTGGATGTGCCAATCATGGCTAGCATCATTGACAGTCTTCTTGAGGAGTTTCAAGATGGTCTTGTTGGATGCTTCAGCTTGACCATTGCCTTGGGGGTAGTAGGGTGTGGAGAAACGATGTTGGTTTTGAATCGGTCACAGAGTTATTGGACATCCTAGTTTTTGAATGGTCTTCTTTTATCCGTGATAATGGATGAAGGAATTCTATATCTGTAGATGAGGTAATTCAATATGAATGAGGAAATTTGCTTACCTGTGACGGTGGTGAGGGGAACGGCTTCAATCCACTTGGTAAAGTACTCAGTGGCGGTTATGATGAATTTATGGCTGTTGGATGAGGGTGGATGGATCTTTCCCACAAGGTCAAGTCCCCATTGGCAAAAGGGCCAAGGTGTTGTTAAAGGTCTCAACTCTTGAGCTGGTGCATGTATCAGGTTCCCATGTATTTGACACTGCTTGCACTTCTTTACAAACTGATATGAATCTATTTCCATGTTCAGCCAGTAATAACCCAAACGCATGAGTTTCTTGGCTAAGGAAGGACTGCTAGAGTGTGTTCTGCAAATCCCTTCATGCACATCTTGTAAGGCAGTTAAGGATTCTTCTCGTTCTAAACAACAGAGTAAAGTACCATCTAGACCACGTCGGTATAAGGTGTCGGCAATAATGGTATAGCGAGAGGCTTGGCGTACAAAGGTTCATCATTGGTTTGAAGATAAGTCAGGTGGGAAGGTGTTGTCCTTGAGGTAAGTGTAAAACTTACCATACCAAGGTGAATCAGATCCAACTAAAAGGCATATGGAATGGGTCTCAGGAAGATCATAAGATGGTTGCCAAATAGTTTCCACTAAGAACTCGTACCGTGACTCATTTTCTGGTATCTCTAGAAGAGAGGCAATGGTCACCATGGCATTTGCTGCTTTGTTCTCAATACGAGGTATCTACTCAAAAGATATAATCACAAAGTATTCCTTAAAGTCATCCACCATTCTCTTGTATGGGACAAGCTTCTCATCTTTGGTTTGGTAATCATCATTGACCTAATTTATTACTAGTTGAGAATAACCGTAGACATGTAGCTCTTTGATTTTCCAATCTATTATCATCTTGAGGCCAATGACTAAAGCTTCATATTCTGCTATGATATTGGTGCATGGGAATAACAATCGGTAAGACTTCGATATAGTGTCACCATGAGGAGTTACAAACAAGATTCCTGCCCCTGATCCATGGTTTGTGTAGGATCCATCAAAGTAAAGTTTCCAGGAATGCATTGAGACATTGAATAATGATTCATCTGGAAACTCAAATTGCATTGGTGTGGTATCCTCTATTGATGCATCTGCTAGCTGGTCAGAAATGACTTGTCCCTTGATAGCTTTTCTGTCTACATACTCAATGTGGTATTTGCTTAGGAGCATTACCCATTTGGCTAGGTGGCCTTGTTAATGATTGTTTCAATGCAATCATAACAATTAGTTAAAATTCACATAAAATGAACCAAAACTGACTTGAAAGATATGAAGGAATTGGTTAAAATTCACTTAATCCCAAGTTTAATATGGTCAGGTCTTGACCTGTTGGGCAAATTCAGTTGGTCGATGTGAAGCTATAATGTTCAAGGGGCCTTACGTAGTTTAGGGTTTCTTGTTGGTTTACTGGCCTCAAACTATGCAAAGAGATCATGAAATATGGGTGTGTTTGTTCATTCTTTGCATAAAAGTGTTATTGTGTTGCAAAGCTTTTAATGGTTTTCTTGAATTATTGTAGCCTTCTCCTCTTAAGTATTTATGAAAACTATCTACTTTCAACTCTGTTATGCATACTCCTTCAAATTTGGGACAATTTCCTTTAAATTCTACATTTTCAGTTAAGTATTTCATATGGGTTGGGAAAAATTAGAAAGATCTAATCTAAAACCTCATTTAAATCTACCGAAGGATCTAATTATTCTATTATGCACTATATAAATCATACAGTAACTTGATCAAATCCATAGACAAAAAACTTTAAATGTAAGTTCTAAGCATTTTCACAAACATACACTTAAAATTGCAAGCCCTAAGAGAAAATGTTTCAAAACACAATGAAGAGCAAGAAAACATTCAGAAGATAGATGCAAAATTCTAGATTCAATTGTATTAGAAATAGATAGTCATATATGATTTACAATGTTAGAATGACTCTTAGTTTCATTGATCAAACTACAGAAAACTTACAAGCTTTATAGATACAGTAAGGAAGCTAGATGTTCCACGCATTCCTTATTGCAAACATAGGTGACCTCCTTCTACTTCTAAACTCAAAGGTCCCTCTATTCTAAATGCTATTCTCAAAAAAAACTCTGCTGCTACCAATTTCTAAGTAGCCCCTGTGTAAAGTATTACAATGTAGAGAGGCACAATATAAAGACTCTGATTGTCCTCACTACATCTCAAAAAACCCTAGTTAAACAATAGTTCAAACCTCTGGTTACAACAATAAATGCTGGAGAACAAGTCTCCCAAAATATCTCTGAGTATACATCCAATCTGGGTGAAATATGTCATTTTGGAAACCCTAGCAGCTCAATAATAACTTCCGTGGTCTGCTGCAATAATGTCTTCAGCTACATTTTGTCTTCATTAATGAAGACCCTTGACTTCCTCGCCCTTTGTCCTTATCTTCCTTTGCTCCTGAAATCTGATTTCCTCCTCCATGATGTCATTTTCATTAAGTTTCAACTCCTTCTTCAACTGTAAACTTGCAAAAATAGACAAGCAATAAGTATCATTTTACTTAATAAATAGCAGGAAATTGAAACACCTGTTAAATTTAGTCACGGCTGTGTGAATGCATCAATTAGGCCCTAAACCCATGAAAATCGCGTCTAAAATGCATACATAGTGTTAGAAAATGGTCCGGTCAACCATCATTGACCAAAAAAATGCCATCGGGCTCCAAAAAAATGCCCTTCAAATTTCATCGCTATGCCCTTTACGGCCCATCAGTGTGAGATTCCTTATCGGTGAGTCCAAAAATTACCTAGCCGATCACATTGTTCTGGCTGAAATGGCCTTAATATTTCTAAGTCTTTTCTCATATGCCATCGGCGTGAGATTCCTTATCGGCGAGTCCAAAAATTACTTGGCCAATCACTTTGTTCTACCGATGAGCTTCCTTCTATGTTATCGACGTGAGATTACTCATCACCAAGACAAAACCAAACACTGCCAATATTGAAAGCTATACCGATGATAAATCATCAGTGAGACCATACCCTTCGGGGAGACAAAAGCAAACTCCATTGATAGACCTTGTTGTGCCAATGACCAAATGTTTCATTGGTGAAAGAACAACCCTCAGCGAGAAACTTTCGAACTCAGCTGATATCCAATGCTATACCGATGATAAATCATTAGTGAGACAATACCCTTCGGGGAGACAACTTCTTCGAATGCCTGACAGTATAAGTTACACCGATGCTCTTCGATATATAACTTGGACGTGATACAGAGGATAAATCTGACTTCAGGTTCATTTGGATTCTAGCTTGTATGTGTATGGTTAGGACATTACAAAATGCATACAAAGGAAAAAAAGACATACAATTGCCCATGCACATGAAAGTGATATACAAACTAGAATGTACATTTTACCAAAATGACCATTACTTGCAAAATATGGCAAATTTTAAGACGGTTCAAAAAGTAACCCTAGCTCATTTTTCACAAGGAATCCAACCATATCATGCTCTGGTACTAAAAATGCATTTTTTCTCTCTATTTAACAAAGTTTGCAAATTACAACCCCCTTTTCTCATTACCACCAAGCAAAATGACACACACAATAGCAAAAGCAACAACCACAACAGGGGTTCTCATTTTGCTAATGAGTAAAATAGGGCATGTCGTGAACATCACCACAACTAGCAACCAAACAAAACAATTAAATTCAAAGTTTCCAAGAAAACTAAATGAAATAAGTTCATAACTTCCAACTATCTTCCTGTAAATTATTATTCAGCTTGAGACCTAAGGTATTCAATAAGGGTGTATGAACTTTCATTTTTAGTTTAAGTGTGTGCAAGTGATTAATTATCCTCATCTTGAAGATCGGTTGAACAAACCAGTGACTGACATTAGCCTACGTAGTTGAGGATATTCCCTCATAGCCAATCGGATAGAGCCTTGTTGCTAGCGAGCATTCATAGCCTCGGCAAGGTTATCGTTACAATTCTCCTAAGTAGAGCCCCACTACTAGCGAGCGTCCATAGCCCCGGTAGAGTTACTTAGATGGCTTAATCTGGAATTTCAGTATAATCCACTTTATTATATTCTTACTTATTTTTTTATACTCTATACTTTATTTATTTTATTTTATGCTTCGGTAAATATTTCACAAGATATAGCAATTTGTTGCTTCATGATGCAAGAAGTGGACACTTGCTAAAATTAAGCTGAGAATTGTAATGGTAGCAAGGGTGACCTTAGTTTTTTCACCTAATATCTACACTGGTAGGTTCAACAAACTCAAGGATTTTAGGTGTGTCATCGTGAGAAACCTCTCTTGAATTCTCAATCACATTTATTGAATACAAAATTTTAGAAGATAAATAATGCTCTACATTCATGACAGTCACAACAAGTTATGCATAAATTGCAAATAATTAACCTGGATATTCTAAATATATATTGTTTGAATGGTTGCTGGCTTGCCCCCTTAATGCTCTAAAGTAAAACAAAGATCCCTGCTAAGGAGACAACAAACAACCAAACAACAGACTGTATAAGAAAAGCAAAGGAAGACAAAACTGTACAAATAGAAATAAAATAGCAAACAGGAAGCAATAGAAAACAAAACTATACAAACAACAAAACCAATAAAAAGAAATAGCAAAAGGAAACTATACATTACTTACACTATATTACACAAAAATGGACTTCCCTTTACCTCAAGCCTGAAAGTAGTGTTTCAAATGTTGACCATTAACTGGTAATGGTACGTCTCCTCTAGTCAAGGTCTTAAGTCTAAATGTGTTATCTCCTATTATTTCTGAAACTTGCAACGGGCCTAACCATAGTTTGTCAAATTTTCCATGACTCCCTTTCTTTTCATGTGCTTTATCCCAGCACAGCACTAAGTCTGATATCCTAAATGTTTTGACTCTTGTCCTCTTATCAAACCACCTCTTAACAACCACTTGGTGTTTGGAAAACTTCTCAATGGCTTGATTTCTTTTCTCATCCAATTGTAGTATTTGTACCATCCTGGCTTCCCTATGATTGTCAAAGCCTAAAAACTCATTGGCAAACTTCCAGATTGGTATTATCAGATTTACTGGAAGTTTGGGATTAGTCCCATAAACTAAATGATAAGGTGTGCTACCTAAAGCTATTTTGAACTTGGTCCTATCTACCCATAATGTGTATCTTAACAAGGTATTCCACTCTCTAGGACTCATTACAATTAGCCTTTTGATTATGTCTAATAAAATTTTGTTCGTAGACTCGGCTAATCCATTACCTTGAGGGTAATAATTTGAGGAAAACTTTAAAACAGTCCCATATTCAAATGCCCATTTAGAAAACTTTAAAGAAGAGAAAGTAGGGCCATTATCACACACCAATGAATATGGAGTTCCAAACCTGGTGATGATGTTTTCTTCAAGAAACTTGATAACTACCTCAGTTGTGGAAAACTTGCAGCATGTGGCCTCAGTCCACCTTGTACAATAGTCTGTCACCATTAGTATGAACTTGTGTCCTGCAGAAGATGGAGGGTTGATGACTCCAATAAAATCCAGGCCCCACTGTGCAAATGGTCTTGATTCAATCATAGGTTGTAATGGGCTGGCCTGATTCCTTCCTTTATCTGCTACAGTTTGACAAGTGTGGTAACTCTTGATGTGACTCTCTATATCCTTAAACATCGTAGGCCAATAATAGCCTGCTCTCAATATTTTGTGTGTTGTAGCTAGATGGGAACCATGACCAGTTCCGTACTTATCATGCAGTTCTGTCAACACTTTATCCGCTTCAGCTCTGTTCAAACATCTTAAATAAATTCCATCATGGTTCTTCCTGAATAGAAGACTTCCTTGTACCATATATTTTTGTGCTTTAACCTTTAATGCTCTCCTTTGAGAAGCTTTCATCTTGTTTGGGTACTTTCCAGCTATTATAAAAGCATTTAAATCTCCATACTAGTCTGATGTGTCATGGGAATTTAGCACATACTGCTATTTTATCAAATCTGGGTCTGTGTTTGCTATAGTTTGTACCAATGCCTGCCCTCTGACCAGCTTCATGGGAATGATTTCTATATCAAACTCCTGCAGTGTGGTGATCCATTTGGCACTCTTTTCTCCAGGTTTGTTCTGCATCAGTAGCATCTTCACGGCTGCGTCTGGCACTATGGCTTTGACTTGGCTACACAGAATATAGCGTCTAAACTTTTTTACTGCTCTTATCAATGTGAATGCTTGTCTCTCAGTGTCCAGGAATTGCAGTTGTGCATCTTTCAGTGGCGCAATCATAAATGCAATGGGCTTTTCTTCATTCTTTGCACCTTTCTGTGTCAAAATGGCTGCTACTAAATGGGAGGATGCAAAGGAGTATATGTAAAATGTCTTGGTGTAGTCTGGGCTCGCCAGTACAGGGGCATCAGAAATGGCCTCCTTAATATCTTCAAACGCAGCCCTAGCTATAGGCGTCCACTCCATTTGCGCATCCTTCTTTAACATAGTGTTCAACAACTGTACAATTTTACAAAACCTGTGATAAACTTCCGAACAAAGTTAATCTTGCCAAAAAATGATTTCAGCTCTTTCCTACTATTTGGTATTTGCAATTTTTTTATTGATTCTATTCTATCTGAATGAATTGATATTCCATCTTCAGAAATGACATGGCCTAATAATTTACCTTCAGTTACGCTGAATATACATTTCTTAGGGTTAAGGGAAATTCCGTACCTCTCACATCGCTTAAGTACTTTCCTGAGGTCTTCAGTGTGAGTGGATGCATCCTTGGAATACACAGTCAGATCATCCATATAGATCACAATACATTTATCTATTAATCCACAGAATGCAATATCCATGGCTCTCTGAAAAGTGGCACCTGCATTGATCAGACCAAAAAGCATCCTCTTATATGTATAATTCCCCCATTTATAAGTGAAGGTGGTTTTTAATCTGTCATCTCTGTCAATTAAAACTTGGTTATAGCCTGAGAAACCATTTAAAAAAGACATCATCTTTGCTCCGTTTACTACTTGCAGCACTTCGTCTATTGGAGGTAGAGGATAATTATCCTTTTCAGATGCTTTGTTAAGATTTCTAAAGTCTACACATAATTTGATGTCTCCATTTTTCTTCCTTACTGGTACTAGGTTAGCAACCCAAGCTAAATGTCTGACTAGGAAAATTATCCTAGCAAACAATAACCTCTTTACTTCTTTGAAGATTAAAGGCTCTAGAATGGCATTGACAGGCCTTTATTTTTGCCTGAATGGTTTAACTTCTAGTCTCAAAGGTATCGCGTGAGTTATAATGGACGCATCGTATGTTTCCAAGTCTTCATATTTCCATGCTATGACGTGCTTTAAATCCTTCAATACGTCTATGATTTCTTCCCTAATCTTCCCAGAGCAAACCTTTCCAATCTACACATTCTGAGGGTTTTGTTCTATTCCTAAGTTGCATGGTTCACACTTACCCCCCTCAGTTCGGGGTAAGTCTTTATGTTTCACTACTCCGTCGAAATCAAAGATTTGTTCTAATTCAATTACCCCTTTAGGTAAGGAGTTGCTCTTCAAGTTGATTATATCCTCCTCATCCCATGTTATTTTAGGCCTTTCTTGTTCATCAATGATTTGGGCCTCAAATACCTCATTACAAGTCAGAAAATCAATAATTTGCTAATCCCCTCCAAATACCTGAAAGTGTGTAACGTTGTTTGGGATACTGGGAACATTAACTAACTCAACAGCAAATCGCCTCAATCCTAACAGTGTTAAGGGTTCTAATGTGCTAGTAGCAACTGCTAGTGCATCTGGTCTATGATTTAATTCTCTGGGGATATGCTCTATGTTAAAAGCATCGAATGAATCTATTAAACCCCATGCCCTATGTCTATAACAAATCATTTTCTTGTAATTGCACGCGTATAGTTTTCTCACTTGTCTGACTACTAGTTCAGAGTCTGAAAATACCCTGATCATTTTCACCCTTTTCTTTATAGCCATTACAAGTCCTAGAATTAAGGCTTCATACTCCGCAATATTGTTAGTACATGAAAACTGCAGTCTATATGCTGCTAGGTATGATTTACCCCGAGGATCTATAAGTTCAATACCCGCACTCGCACCCTATTTTGATTTGGA
Organism: Cunninghamia lanceolata; assembly: GCA_027924645.1. Classification (NCBI taxonomy): domain Eukaryota; kingdom Viridiplantae; phylum Streptophyta; class Pinopsida; order Cupressales; family Cupressaceae; genus Cunninghamia; species Cunninghamia lanceolata. Next base: position 11,768,159 of record BSBN01000584.1, on the reverse strand, counting down.
CCCGTCACATTTTAATGTCCACATGCCATCTTTACTTTTATGACCTTTTACCTTGGCATGCTTTATCTCTTTTATCACTTGTGAGGTGCTAGTTTGTTTATTCATGGGCATTTCTGTTTGGTTAACTTGCATATATGTATTTCCAGCCTGTAAATCAGAAAGACAACTACCCTTGTCTTTTATTCGCTCTCCTAAATTTGAAATCAGAGTGTCTACATCACTCTGAACACACCTCTGTGGTTGATTAGGATTCTCATTTTCTCCTTGTAACCCCATCTTCTTCATTAATTTTTTGTATTCATATTTGATGATGTCCTTGCATATTCTACAACTCTCTTCAGAGTGTGGCCTATCATGAACTCTACATTTGTCCTTATACAGTTTACATTGGATTGACAGATTTTGTTTAATGCACTCTTCCATTTCTTGTCTAATGGCTTCACTAAATCGGTTTAGTGGATTCCTTTCTTCTTCAGATGAATTTCCATCAGACTCTATGTATACTTCCCTACTAACAAACTTTTCCTCAAAATTTAGCATTAATATCTCCTCAATCTGTACCCCTTTATTGGTAATCCTATAAACACCAGGTTCAATAGCAGCATATAGTATTTCATTAGTTTGGTTATACTTTATTATCATGTGTTTCATCCTGGGTTCTGCCTCTATTCTAATTTGGTTTGGAACACCCCTCCAAGGTAGCCACATATGTGAAAAATCAGTGGCCATATATCCGTTTAATGTTTTGGACCAATCCCTGCTCAGCAACATTCCATAATTTATGGGTATATCTATGATTTGAATGTCAATGAATTGGCTTACCCTAGGGTCTGAAGCTAACTGCATCTGAATGTTCATCAATTCATCTATCACGCTAACCTCAGTCTTATCTAACTATGTGATGACCTAGGCAGATTTGGTGGGAGTCAGCCCAAGAGTTTTACATATTCCTAAGCGCATTACGTTGGCTGATGCACTAGAATCTACCATGCAATTGTGTATGTTTTTTCCACACAATCTAACTATTAACAAGAAAGGAGGAGCATCCTTCTTATCAGCATACATCACTACATTTGTATTGGAAGGCTGCTCAACTCGTTTACTTTTCTCTTTAGGTGGTGAATCTCTATTAGGAACAAATATGGTAGCAGGATCTTCACCTATCACGGATACATCCAGAGATTTTATAAAAGCATTTCTGATCTCTCGGGTTTTCAATAATTCATCAAAGGCATACTGACCTTAATCTTCTTTATTTCTTCTGACAAGTAACTCATTAATCTTGTTGTTTCTACTGTTTCAGTTTTACTTGTTTGGGTCTTTTGTACTACTGTTCCACTATTTGTATAATGATTAGCTTTAAGTATGGCAGGGTTATTGCTAGCATTCTGATCTGGGGGTGTATTGAAGTTGTTAGGAGGGATGGAAGTGGTGAAAGGTCCTCTTGACCTAGTGTTGTTTCTTAAATTGTAGGTGTGGTTTTTATTTGTCTGTTGAAAAGCCTGCACCTCTTCCGTTTCAGTCAATACTTCATTTTCTGTTTCAAAAGGAAATTGAAAAGCATTTAACACAAAGGCTGATTCAGGATAAAGATTTTCACAAAAGTATGGGTCATCCTCTAACAATTCATCTTCTCTCTATTTTGTAGTTGCGAAGGTAAAGGTTTCTAAGACTAAAGCTGTATCATACCCTGAGGGTACTACCTCATTACCCTTAGGAATGAGAAACTCCAAAGTAGGAGGCTGCACTTCTATATTAAATATGCTGGCTGCTAAATGAAACTGTGGATAGTCAAGCTCAGCATGTGCATTGGTATTGTGAAATTTGCACCAGTTTTTTAGTGATGTATTGGCCATTTGGATGCCAGTTGTTTGTTTTGCGTCATAATTATCTATACTCTCAAAAGAAGAAGCTAGAGTACCATTGTTTGGTCCTGTGTTCCATGTTTTGGATGGCCTGGGTTGATTCTGATTTTTGTTATTATTACCCCAGGCCCTATTGTCTATCACTGGCCCTCTATTTTACATTGGTTGCCCTTGGTTATAACTTTGATGCTGATTATAGTTTTGATTCTAATTTGAATTTTGGCCTTGGCTATTATTTTGGGTATGGCTCTAATTATAGTTCTGATTATGATGCTAATTTCGATTTGAACCATAGTTTTGATTTTGACCCTGGTTATAATTCTGATTTTGATTGTATCCCTGGTTACCTCTTCCATAGAGGTTCTCATTTCTTAGTTGTGTTACTTCAATGGTCAATCTTTTCAAATGTGCAGTGATCTCTTTAATTTCTTCCCTTTCCTCTTGTGCTTTTGTTACAGTTGTGTCTCTAGGAGGTTGAAGAAAGGATGACCATTATTTTGATTGTTATTAGTAGTGTTACCCGTGTAAGGAGTTATAGCTTGGATTGGGGTAGGACTAAACACAGGTGTGTAAGAAGGAACCATATTTAATAATGAAGTGTGATGCATAGGGACTACATTCCATGGTTGTGCCTGATTCTATATCACAAAATTTCCTCCATTAACAAATGGGCTACAAATTTTATGCCTCATCTCTTGATTTACTGAGGCTACCTCTTTATAGGCTTTGGATATTGAATCTATGTCGAGTTTTCTTTTGATGAACATGGTAGTTAAAGGATCCAAGGCAGCATAGTACATGGCTAACAAGGTATCATCATCTACAGTGTAAGGGTCTACCAACCTAGAGTAGGCCTTTTGAAATCTGTCATTGAAATTATCAATCAACTCTCCCTCTCCTCTTTTTATGGTAGCCAATTTGTGATACAAGATGCAAGGACCAATGGGTCCTCTAAATCTAGACAGAAATGCTTCTTCCATAAGTGACCAAGGAGAAACATAGCCATTAGGTAAGTTCACATACCAGTTAGATGCTTGTTCATTAAAGGTGTAGGGAAACAATCTACACACAACGTCCTCGTGTTCTAATCTAGCCCTAAAGCATGCTTCCTTGAATATTCTAATGTGGTCTTCTAGATCTTGGTGTAACTAGTATTTAGAACATATTTTTTCTAGATTTTTGGGCATCTCATTGTAATCAGGGAATGATATAGGAGATTGGACATTGAGATAAGCCATTGCAGGTGTTTGAGCTTGACCTGAACTTGTAGGAATACCTAGATTTATTGGTGGGATAGGATTTATAGGGGGATTAGGACCTCTAGGAGTACCTAAACCAACATTTAAAGATCTGAATAGTGATCTGTCAAGACTCACAATGCTACAGATGTTAAAAGGTGACCTAGGAGGTGTTCAAGATGAACTCCCTGCTTGTGATATTTTAGGATTCCAAATCAAAGGGCTCTTACTTTGCCTTGTATCAGGTAGTTGCACAAAAATATCCCCTGAACTAGATCTAGACTTGGTCACTCTATTACTGTTATTAGCCAGTTTGAAATAAACCTTAACTCAAGTCAGGCCCTCCTTCTAGTGCCAGAAAAACTGTTGATGATTGTTTCGATGCAATCATAACAATTAGTTAAAATTCACATAAAATGAACCAAAACTAACTTGAAAGATATGAAGGAATTAGTTAAGATTCACTTAATCCCAAGTTTAATATGGTCAGGTCTTGACCTGTTGGACAAATTCAGTTGGTCGATGTGAAGCTGTAATGTTCAAGGGGCCTTACGTAGTTTAGGGTTTCTTGTTGGTTTACTAGCCTCAAATTACGCAAAGAGATCATGAAATATGAGTGTGTTTGTTCATTCTTTGCATAAAAGTGTTACTGTGTTGCAAAGCTTTTAATGGTTTTCTTGAATTATTGCAGCCTTCTCCTCTTAAGTATTTATGAAAACTGTCTACTTTCAACTATGTTATGCACACTCCTTCAAATTTGGGACAATTTCCTTTAAAGTTCTACGTTTTTAGTTAAGTATTTCAGATGGGTTGGGAAAAGTTAGAAATATCTAATCTAAAACCTCATTTAAATCTACCAAAGGATCTAATTGTTCTGTTATGCACTATATAAATCATACAATAACTTGATCAAATCCACAGACAAAAAACCTTAAATGTAAGTTCTGAGCATTTTCACAAACATACACTTAAAATTGCAAGCTCTAAGAGAAAATGTTTCAAAACAGAATGAAGAGCAAGAAAACACTCAGAAGATAGATGCAGAATTATAGACTCAATTGTATTAGAAACAGACAGTCATATATGATTTACAATGTCAGAATGACTCTTAGTTTCATTGATCAAACTACAGAAAACTTACAAGCTTTATAGATACAGTAAGGAAGCCAGATGTTCCATGCATTCCTTATTGTAGACACAAGTGACCTCCTTCTTCTACTTCTAAACTCAAAGGTCCCTCTATTCTAAATGCTATTCTAAAAAAAAACTCTGCTCCTACCAATTTCTAGGTAGCCCCTGTGTAAAGTATTACAATGTAGAGAGGCACAATATAAAGACTCTGATTGTCCTCACTACATCTCAAAAAACCCTAGTTAAACAATAGTTCAAACCTCTGGTTACAACAATAAATGCTAGAGAACAAGTCTCCCAAAATATCTTTAAGTGTACATCCAATCTGGGCGAAATATGCCATTCTGGAAACCCTAGCAGCTCAATAATAACTTCTGTGGTCTGCTGCAATAATGTCTTCAGCTGCATTTTGTCTTCATTAATGAAGACCCTTGACTTCCTCGCCCTTTGTCCTTATCTTCCTCTGTGCCTAAAATCTGATTTCCTCCTCCATGATGTCATTGTCATTAAGTTTTAGCTCCTTCTTCAACTGTAAACCTGCAAAAACAGACAAGCAATAAGTATCATTTTACTTAATAAACAGCAGGAAATTGAAACACCTGTTAAATTCAGTCACAGCTATTTGAATGCATCAATTGGGCCCTGAACCCATGAAAATCGTGTCTAAAATGCATACACAGTGTTAGAAAATGGTCCGGTCAACCATCGGGCTCCCAAAAAAATGCCCTTAAAATTTCATTGCTTTGCCCTTTATCGCCCATCGGCGTGAGATTCCTTATCGGCGAGTCCAAAAATTACTTGGCCGATCACTTTGTTCTACCAATGAGCTTCCTTCTATGTTATCGGCGTGAGATTACTCATCACCAAGACAAAACCAAACACTGCCAATATTGAAAGCTATACCAATGATAAATCATCAGTGAGACCATACCCTTCGAGGAGACAAAACCAAACTCCACCGATAGACCTTGTTGTGCCGATGACCAAATGTTTCATCGGTGAAAGAACAACCCTTGGCGAGAAACTTTCAAACTCAGCCGATATCCAATGCTATACCGATGATAAATCATCGGTGAGACAATACCCTTCGGGGAGACAACTTCTTCGAACGTCTGATGGTAGAAGTTACACTAATGCCCTTCAATATACAACTTGGACGTGATACATAGGATAAATCTGACTTCAGGTTCATTTGGATTCTGGCTTGTATGTGTATGGTTAGGACATTACAAAATGTATACAAAGGAAAAAAAGACATACAATTGCCCATGCACATGAAAGTGATATACAAACCAGAATGTACATTTTACCAAAATGACCATTACTTGTAAAATATGGCAAATTTTAAGACGGTTCAAAAAGCAACCCTAGCTCATTTTTCACAAGGAATCCAACCATATCATGCTCTAGTACTAAAAATGCATTTTTTCTCTATTTTTAACAAAGTTTGCAAATTACAACCCCCTTTTCCCATTACCACTAAACAAAACAACACACACAACAGCAAAAGCAACAGCCACAGTAGGGGTCCTCATTTCGCTAATGAGTAAAATGGGGCGTGTTGTGAACATCACAATAGGCCTGTGAGAGCTACTTTGCTTAGTAGGTATTTCAGTGGATCTATTTTTGCAATGAGTTTGACTAGATGTTCAAGCATATAATGTCATAGTTTTTGGGAAGCAAAAACTACCGCAAGACATGACCTTTCTATCTGAGAATATTGCAACTCATAGCCCACCAATGTACGATTGATATAGTAGATGGCTCTTTCTTTATTCTCATAATCTTGCTGTGCTAGGAGACCCCCAAGACCTGTAGGTGTAGTAGATATGTAGAGTATTAATGGTTTCCCTTAGGTGGGAGGCATGAGAATAGGTGGATTCATAAGATATTCTTTCAGATTGTTGAATGCCTCTTCGCATTTCTCATCCCATCTAAATGGAATGTTCTTGTGTAGGAGATGACCCAATGGTTGACACTTGTCTGCCAGCTGTGATATGAATCTACGGATTGCCTGTAGCTTGCCTTGCAGTGATCTTAGTTTAGTAAGAGTCTTGGGTGGTGGCATGTCCATGATAGCCTTGACTTTGGTGGGATCCACCTCTATTCCATTTGTTGATACAATAAAGCCTAGAAGCTTGCCCAAGGTGACTCCAAATACACATTTCTTTGGGTTCAACCTGACTTTGAATTGCTCTAATCTCTGAAAGACTTTATCTAACACATCCAAATGTGATTCTCTTGTGAGTGACTTTGCTAGGATATCATCTACATAATCTTCCATGGTGACATGCATCATATCATGAAATATAGTAGTCATAGCCCATTGATACGTGGCTCCTGCATTCTTTAGCCCAAATGGCATGACGTTCCAACAGAAAGTGCCCCATGGACAAGTAAAAGTTGTTTTGTGCTGGTCTTCTAGTGCTATCCTGATCTGATTGTATCTTGAGAAGCCATCCATGAGAGACAACATGGTATGTCCTGTTGTCAAGTCGACTATGATATCTATATTGGGCAATGGAAAATCATCCTTGCGGCAAGCTTTATTTAGATCTCTGAAGTCATTGCATAGTCTAACTTGGCCATCTAGTTTGGACACTAGTACTATGTTGGATATCCACTCTGGGTAGTCTATTGTTCTGATAAATCCCACATCCAATAACTTCTTCAATTCTTCTTTGACCAATAGTGCTATGTGTGGATGCATCTTTCTAAGCTTTTGTTTCATTGGTTTTTCTCCTGGATCTAAATGAAGATGATGTAGAATCAAGTTTGGGTCTATCCCTGGCATGTCTGCATATGACCAAGAAAAGTTGCCCCTCTTTTTCTTGAAGATTGGTATAAACTTGGTGTTTTCTGGTGGAGTGAGAGATTTAACAAAGTGAATGATCCTAGGCTATTCCTCTGTTCCAATATTAACTGGCTCTGTGGGTTCCACAACAATCTAAGACTTCTCCTGATGCATGTCATTGGGGAGAGTGTTAAGCCTTCCATCGTCAGGTGCCACAGTTGGGTTTTCACCTTCGGATGCATTCTTTCTTTTTACTATTTTGGGATTTGACACTGCCACAAAGTGGTTTTCACCATCAAATCTAGTTTTTATTTTGATATTTTTGCGACTGGAAGGCTTGGCACCCTCTTTGAAGTAAGCCATGGTATTAAGTTCAATAGAGAAACCATCTTTATGATCCCCTTTGGGTAGGTGGTCCCTAAGTTCCATGTAGTCAATATAGGCATCGTCATTTTGGAACATATCTAGTTGAGGAGTTCCTCGTAGATCCCAATTGATAAGCTCAAGATGTACAAGGGGAAGGGAGTTGGAAGATAGATCTGATTCGTTGATAGTTTGGATGGATATGCTAGGAGTATTGGGAGAGGGAGTGTTCAGGATGGTACTTTCCTTCAAGTTGTTTATTGCGATAGAACCCAAACCTTCCTCAAAAGTCGTATTCTCAGAGATAGGCAAATCAAACTCTATTGGTCTATGCAGTAGCATTTGTCCCTCATGGTAGGGGCTATAAGTTTGAATGGTATCGACCCATTTATCGTTGTAAGAATGTTCTATCAACTCATCCCACTCATACTCATTGGAATCTGTGTCACTGTCCACTTGAAGTGTATGGATTGTTTCCACTAGACAAGCATTTTCTTTAGCTTTTCCCTTACCTATGTATCCTAGGCCTTTTGTATTTATAGCCAATGAGGATGAAGAAGGTTGAATGGGTTCTATGATTCCTTCTCTTCTTAGGCTGATGAGGCCTTGTCCTTCATAACCCATTCTATGTAGGATAGATTCACCTCGCCCATAGATCTCTGTTGGGAGTCTAGGTGGTTCATGTTGTATGTTCTCTTCTTCTTTGGTATAAAGCCATTGTAGGACATCTCTTTCCTCTGTCTCATCTGATAGGGTCCCCCATTTTACAAAGGGAGCTGTGGGAGGCGTAGGAGGAGCAGATGGCTTTGGGAAATGCTTGGGTCGACCAAAGGATCTAGGAGATAAGGGTAGCTTGGCTAGATTGAGGCTGTGCTCTATGGAGTATTCCCCAACTCTAGTCTCTTTGATGGTAAATTTCTGCTCTTTGGGCCTTGATGAGGAGGCTTCAGTGGTAGAATCAAGCTTCGGGATAGGGGCTGTGGATGCTCTATTGTTTGGTATGATGTACTCAGATTTTGAAAGGATAGAGTTGCAATGCTGAAAGGGGTTAGGGTCACCTTGGATGGTGACTTGCTTGCCATTATGAGGGAATTTTATGCATTGAGGATAAGTAGAGGGTACAACTTTCATGGCATGAATCCATGGTCTTCCTAAGAGAATATTATAGGCAAGCTCCCTATCTAGGACTTGGTACACAACATCTTTGATTATCGGTCCCACTTGTATGGGCAACACCACGGTTCCTTTTGTAGTTCTCTCCTCTTCATCATAGGCTTTGATAGTTATTTTCTTTCTTTGATCAATTGCATTTTCGGAGAACCCCAATGTAAGGACTAGCTTCAATATGCAAATATTTAAACTAGGCCCCCCATCAATGAGAACCCTCTTGATGCGGTGCTTGTGTACAAAGGCGACGATATGAATAGGGGTGTTGTGAGGTTGAGACACTAAGAGGTCATCTTGCTCAGTAAATGATATGGTACTTGAGGAGATCATATTGCCTACCATGGCTTGAAACTTCTCTTGGGCCAAGTTAGTGGGGACTATGGTTTCCACTAAGGCTTTATTGAGAATCTCCTTGTGGGAAGGAGATAGATGTAACAACTCTAAGATAGAAATGTGGGCCGGAGTCTTTTAGAGTTGGTCAATGATGCTATACTAATTGTTGTGCCTTGCACACACACCCCATTCTAAACATGGGGGCCCCTCCCCTTTGTTCTTTTTTGTTTTGGCTTGTGAGTCATTGTGGTTTTTTTGATCTCTCTCTCGGAGTGGTTGTATGGTCTAAAGTATCTGTGCCCTGGATAGAGTGATTACATTGAAAAAATCACTTCAAACTTGCTAAGGTGGGTTGTTATTTTCCCTTTAGAGTCCTTGATTTTAGTACTTTGCGCTAAAACTGAACTCAACTGACCTTTGCGCTAAAACTGAACTCAACTGACCTTTGTACTAAAACTGAACTAAACTGACCTTTGCGCTAAAATTGAACTCAACTGACCTTTGCGCTAAAACTGAACTCAACTGACCTTTGCGCTAAATCTGGCTTCAACCGACCTCTGCACCGATTTTCAGTCTAACGGACCTAGCGCTAAAGTTCCCTTCGTCCGACCTATGCGCTAAAATTCGTTCCAAGTGACTTTGCGCTAAAACCTTCAATCGCCGACTTAGTCGGATCCCTAAACAAACCCCGCAGGTCGGATGAGCCCGAAAACCCTGCCAAACAGGTTAAGTCAGAGACCTACGGATTTTGCGCTGATTCTTCCCTCAACCGACCAGGTCGGAGACCTCCGTTTTTCCCGCCGAGTCGGACCAGCTGCAAATCCGCGCTGACAGTCTGTACTCCCGAGTAATTAATGGCAGATTTGCGGTGCTTAAATATGGAAATTAAGAGGGATTAACTCATTTTTTCACCGCGTTTTCGAAGTTGCACGCCTTGAGCTCCGATTTTCACAACCGATAACGCCCGAGATCGAACCCGCGACCTCTCGACAAACTAGATCTGCACCGCCATTTACAGGTAGGGTTCTAACCCTTTGCATTTCCAAATTTCTTTAGGGTTTTTTGGAGCAAAGTCAGGGGAGACCGTTAGGGTTTCATTGTTTTTCATAGTGATTGCTGGAATGTGGTGATTTTGGGTTAGGGTTTGGTGGATCAATCTTCTCATTTTTTTCAAACCCTAGGGGTAAAAAACTATAAACTAAGATGCCTTAGGAGAATTTAGATCATTTCGAGTCAAAACCCCGCAAACCCCACGCACGAAGTCGGCGCTGGATTAACCTTCGACCGACCTCTAAATGACCTAACTATTCGATATGGTCCGACACCCCAAGATCTAGCGCCAAAATCCAGCGCCCAATTGCGCTAAAAACGACCTCATCCGACCCTCGCAGCTAACATATCGTTCCCAATCAGGTCGGATGGTTTAGAAATGCCCGCAACTCTGAAAACCACTTTTTGCGCTAAAATCTCCTCTGTCCGACTTTGCGCTACAATACCTTGTGTCCGAGCAAGTCGGATGACGTCCATAACCCAGCGAAGTCGGTGCTACTCGAAAAGCCCGCTGAAAAGACTTATCAAACTATTTGCACCAAAATCCCCTTCATTCGACCATGTGCCAAAATACCTTGTATCCGACTTAGTCGGAGCCCATCGAAACCCGCGCAAGTCAGACTCGCTTGAATTCCACGCAGGAGAACCCCTGTTGTACCAGTAATCATTTTGCACCAGTTTGTCTACCGACCGACTTGTAAACCATTGGAGGTCGGAGACCTCCAAATCTCGCGCAAGTCGGACACCCTTGAAAATAGCGCAAATTCTGGGACGCACAGAACAAACCCTCATCTAAGGTCGGACCTGCCTCATTTTCCCGCCAAGTCGAACAGCCCCAATTTTAGCGCTTTTTCTGCCCAAGGTCAGATGACCTCCATATTAGCGCAAATCTCCCTAAATGGCTGAATTTGCTGAAATTTCTTTAGGGAAGATGGTTCAAGGTAAGGTCATTAAGGTTGTAATGCTGTAATAATGATGTTTAGGTGAATCTTTTTACAACATTTGATATCTCCTTGCATGCAATACTCTGTGAATGTTAACTTGGTCTTCTTTCAAAATGCATGCTTCTAATGAGTAATAGACTTATGATTGGAACTTACTTAGTATCAAGCTTATAAGGTCTGGTTTTGCAGATTAGATGACTGCACGAGCTCAAGCCATGAAGTACGAGTTCAAAGGGATACCCCCAGAGACCAAAATCCACTCTGATGGAGTAACGTGGGAGACACCGATCTAGGTCATATTGACCTAGATGATTTCAGACTTAGAATCTTTGGACCCACTCTGACTCCTCGGGCTAAGAGACTTAAGGACAGTGGACTCGGACAAGCAGCTGCCTTCCCAACCTCCGTCCAGTGTGCAGAATTGATAGTGAGTTGTGCAGATAGATACGATATCGTATCTAGACAAATTCAGATAGCTAGTGGAGAAGTCCTGGCTGATTTGACCCTGCCTGCTTTGGCAGAGATGCTGGATATCCCGTGGCATAAGACCATGACTATGCCCGACAGGCAAGCATCCAAAGAGGCATATAATAAAGATGTGGAGGGATGCAGGAAACACATAAACAACCATTGGGTCAAGAGCAAGAAATCCGCTCTCGTCAAGCTCCCCATAGTATTATATAGAAGTGATTTCCATGATGAAATCGGGGATATAGTAACCTTTTTGAGCAGAGTGTATGGGTTACCTGCTACTTCCACTTTTGAAGACTGGATGTTCATTATAATCTTGGAAGTATTAAAGGGAACCAAGTTCCATTGGTCGCAGATCCTTAGCGACAATATACATGAAGCTTTCAGCCACTTCAATGAGAAGAAATATTTCAGATGGACATCCTACGTCGTCTATGCATTGGCAAGAATGAATCATTACGACGGATTGTCCAAGATCGGAGAAATCGGGAATGATGAAGAGACCCAGGTCAAGGTATATGAAGGCTATCCTCAATTAACTTCATCACAATCATTGATACATTTCAAGCGGGTCAACGATGCATTTACCATGTACATAGCAAGGAAGTTGCAAGGTAATACAGCCTTGAGGATTTCAGCCGAGGCTATGAACGAAGTGATCCAATATGGCCGGTGGTATATTCAATTTGAGAAGTTCACATACATCCAAGTACAAGGCTTCACTGGAATGGCATATAGGTTGCCAAGATATCCTGATGATAAGACAATGCTCCTAGAACTGTCCAGACAACTAGTGCCATGTGCCAAAAAACTCAAGCACCTATGTCCAATTTCCCATCAAGTTTGGCAGAGGACTCTACGCATGCCCTTCCCTTGCCTCAGCTGAGTATTCAGATAAAGAGCTCCAGCTCCTGAACTTGCACTATTACAATGCTAGGGCTCACTTTGACCCAAATCAGGTGATGGAGAAGTTCGTGAGCAGGAAATTGTTTCACAAGGATCATATTGAAGATTTTTGGGCCAACTGCACTAATGACTACGAGGTCATGAAGAGGGCGCACTCGAGGCTATCCTTGGACTTTATTAAGAAATTTCATGTAATGGCAGTGCCAGACCAATTGCAAGATGATGAGAATGTTATGGTTAGAGGCCCCTGGGAGACACAATACCACTTGCCTATCCCATTACCCAACTGGGCGAATGCTAAAGAAAGCTCCTTGGATGTGATCATGAAGGAGCCAATTAGATTGAGTAAAGCCTAGGTCAGAGCACAATTGGGTGTCCTAAGGGGGCAAGGAGTTCAACTGACCTATACGGCAGTTGAATCAGATAAGGACTCTGACGGAGAAGAAGATGAGCCCGTACTGGGGACAGATGATACAGAGCCAATCAAGGGAAAGGATTCAGATATCGATGAACATGCCCCTTTGGCAGCAAGGGCAAGAAAAGTGAAAAAGCCTCCTGTAAAATCTCCTCGGAAAAAGGATCCACCTCCTAGGCCTAGAGCTACTAAGAGGAAAGATATGCCAGATAGTGCTGCGGAGGCCTCCAAGGCCAAGAAGGTAAAAACAAAAGCAGCGAATAAGGAGAATGTTACTACCAAGGATGATTCAACTCCTTCAATCTCCCAAACCCCCATACCCGATACAGGAACGGCTGTTCTGACTTCCACCTTCTCTACTTCTATTCCTCCTCCTTCCTCTGCTTCATCTACTTCTCCCACCACTTCAGCCGTCATTGTGCAGGAATCATCTCCTTCCTCTTCTCCTTCCTCTGGCATTACTACCACTTCCTGCCCACTGGCAATCTCCTCCGGTGATCCCAGCCATCCTGTTTCTTCCACTCTAGCCATTATGTATCCTACCCTTTCTTCTCCCTTACCATTGCCTGCCTTTGCTAATTTGACTCAAATTAGTACCCCTTCCTTCACAATTTCTTCTGCTGTTCCCCTTTCACAAATGCCTGCGATGTCATTGGAAGTACCTTTGTTGGATGGTATTGAGAAAGTGTGCGCAGAGTTAGGATTACAAGAGCACGGAGTAGTAACTGAAAAGAGCGAGGGAGTGCTAACTATTGAAGATGATAAAAGCCTCCTCGACACGTCTATTGGTATAAAGATAATTGATATATCTGATAGTCCACTGAGCAAGGACCCAACAGAGGAAGTTTTGGAAATTGCACGAGAAAATGTGCTCGAGAGCCTAAAGGAATTGGCCCAAGGAGAAAAGGAGAAGAGCCCTGAGCCCGAACAAGGGCCTTCCAAAGAATTGATCGTATCAGATAAGGATGGAGCCGCTAAGTTGGACAAATCTTCCGCTCCTGAATGGCTGCAGGATAGGATGGTATACCCAGAGCCCTAGATTGAAGTAATGAAAATTGATTTGAGCACCATCCTATCGTAGGCTCAAAAACCTCAGAAGCAAAAGAGGGCGAAGGTGCAATCAAGGATCTACCAGAGTGAATCAGGCTCAAGGATTGCGGAGATAGCTGTCCCTCCAGCTAACGTAGCGAGAGATCAGGTCAGGGCAGAGGATCATGTGATATCCACAGTTGACTTAGGCCCAACCACCCGTGCTCAAAGGGTGGATGATTTCAAGGGATCAGTTACGTCGATTTTGAAGCAGTTGGATAAGGACGAGATGTCAAGAAAGAATTAAAGTGCCAAAACGAGGAGCTCAGAGCATGTCTTCAATTCTTGGTAAAACCAGTAGATGCAGGAGTTGATATAAGGACTGTGCCTACCTTCCTATCTACCGATGAAATGGCAAAGCTGAGCGAGGTAAGATCAAAATCCCAAGGCGTCAAGAACTGGTTGATGAGTGTGTTTGAAGTGGGATGCGACGCCATAAGTGCCTCTGCTCAAATCCACCAACGTACAGTGGAATTGATTAAGAAATGGAAGGACTTGCGTGATGAATGTGACTTATTCGACTAATGCTATTCTCACATGTATCCGCGAATCAAGGGTATCCAGGAGTTGCCAGCTCAAACCTTGGTCACAGAGAATATTTTGACTGGAGATAGGCTGCCGAAGGCTATTGAGTGGTATCAGCAGTTACTTCTGAGGAAAGAGACCTTTGAGCAAGTAAAGGAAGCATATAAACCCACTGACGAGGAGCTAAGATCTATCGTATACGATATCAGCGATGCTTTGAGAAGCTGTAGAGACGAATCTTTTGATGATTATGCTCCTTTTGAGGTCAAAAAATGCAAAGGAAAACTGCATGTTATATTATTTGAGGACACTGTGCTAAGTACAGAAGAACGGCTAGATAAGGCAAGTGACCTTAGAGCAGAATTCAAAGCATTCTGCAGAGCAGAGACAGATTTTGAAAGGATATACACCAGGTTCAGTTGGGAGCTAGAGGTATTCGATTACAAAATACATCATCTGAAAGATCCAGACCCGTCTGATATCAATTCGGCACTTGAGGCATGGCTGGCCTATTGGAATAAGTTGTCCAGTGGAGATAGTATCGACCTGGATAAAGAATCTTAGTATTATTTGAATATTTTATTGATTCAAATCCCATCATTGTTGTAAATTTGATATATCTGGACAGTATGTGATTCATTTTTGTCTTCTTCTTACCTCCTAAATGAGTCTTTTCACTAATGTATTGAGTTGGCTAGTCAAAGTGACTAGATTCAATGTATCTGGAGCTATTTTTTTGCCTTTTTCATAAAAGACAAAATGTAATCCGGGAATTAATGTGTGTCTTTCTTGATGTAATCTAAGCCATCGGTGTTGAGTTAATCTCCACCATTCATTTGAAGAGCTAGGGTATGCTGCTTTCTATATAAAGGGCTGCCATTTCCACTTTTGTAAGAGAGATTTTGATGCCAAATTGTTGACTCTGTACCATTTGAATTAAATACAAAGCAAGTTTCTGCAGTATTTCTGAGAATTTGCATCTTGTTTCGATTCATTGTGGTCTTCATGGTTTGCTTCTTGCTCTCCTATAGTTAGATTAGTTGTGCTTTTATGATGTTAATGGTTTATTGCAATATTTGATGAATGTTCCAAGTCCATACTTTTAGTTATTTGCTGATGGTAAATAACTGTGTAAAGTTAGCCTGGGCTTATTATTTGTGCTAAAGCTCAACTTCATTTTATGAGTTAAGTTGCGCCATTTATTGGGTATTTAACGAATGAATGTGGTCTGAAAATCTTTTGACTTCCATTGAAGATAGCACCGTTCTCTGCAGCACTGTAACATTTTAGTTTGGTAACTCAGAAAACTGGTTTAAAGTCTGGAATATTTGTCCACTAAAGATAACCCTTGCATTGTGAATGTCACTTAGGATTCCTTCTAAACCCTAAATCTTTTGCATTTTCTTTAAACCCGCTGTTTAGTTGTCAGAATAGAAACTTCAGCAGCACCTTATTTTGGTCTATCAGCTGAAAATCATAATAGGGTTTATGTGTATTTGTTGTCTCAACCTTGAAGATTTGCAGACTGCATGTAAGACCCCTTGTAGGTACAGCTAGAACATAACCATTGAGAAATTCCAAGCAAGCTAAGACCTAGCTGTAATATTCTTGGAGTAGTCTTACCTAGGGTGAGATACTTTTCAAGAGAGGTGTGAAACCAGCAATCACACCTGCGTTGTTGCGTGCTAAAACCACCATCAACAGAATTGGCGCTAGAAGGAGGGCTAACTAAAATCATCAAGTCTAGGGACTAGACAGAGACATACTCGATCCAGTTCAGCTGGAGAAGAACTGCTATCTCTGACAGAATTTAGAAGAACCAGAAGGGATCAAGGAATACCCAGAGCTCCTCAAGCTCAATCAGCCCCCAGATATACTGCTGCAGGTCCCAATAATCCCCCTATCATGGCTTACTTTGCGGGAAATAACTAGTCCCCTCTGTTGTTCAATAACTACCATGACATGCCCAAAAACCTAGACAAGTTCTACTCAAAGTTCAGGGTACATGACCCAGATAGGACCGCGGATGAACACATTAAGATCTTTGAAGCTAATATGTTCATGTTACAGGTGCAGCATGAAGATGTGATATGCCGACTGTTCCCCTACTCTTTGCAGGATGAAGCTTACTACTGGTTTGCCAATCTCCTGGCGGCATCTATAAATTCCTGGCCAAATCTGAAGACAACTTTTCTGAATAGATTTTGTATGCCCACTACCCCGTCTGATCTTTACCGTTCTTTTGTGGAGATTCGACGGGAGGAAGGTGAGATGATCAGCACCTTCAATAATAGATTCCAGAAAGCTTACAGTCGTCTACAGGCCCCCTATGCTATAGACCAGGCTGCTGCCCTACCTATTTACTATGCTGCCCTAGATAAACTCACCTCCATGTTTGCAAGGAGGGCCAACCCGGTACTAGCCAGTTTAGCCGCAACATATGCTGCTGCTGTCAAAGTGAGTACCCAGCTTGGACAAACAGCCTTTGGCCCGCTGAATCATATGGGTCCCGTGGCCATGCCAAACCAAGTTCCCATGATAAATCATGCATTGGCCAACCGAACCCCTATAATGAACCCAGTCCTGAGTCCAGCTGCCACGCAAGCTCTAGTAATCCATCCAGGCAACCCAGTGGCTGAAATGCCTCCAGCGCAAATGCCTTTCCTATAGTCCTTGGAGGTGGCCAAGACCAAGGAAGACAGGGACGCTATCAAAGAGCTGGTTGAACAGATGAAAAAGCTCACTGCTGAAGTTACTCACCTCAAAAACTAGAATGCTTATTTACAGCAGAAGGGGCCGAATCAGCAACATCTCCAGAGCCAGCAGCATTCACAAAGTCAAGGCCCAAACCAATTTCCAAATCAAAATCAGTATCAAAATCAGAGCTTTCAGCAGCGGTCAAATCGATCCTGGAATACCAGGCCTAACAACGGGGGAGTGCCTTCACCTATGGAAAATTAGAATAATGACACCAGACCCCCAGGTCGCATAATGCTGGTTGAAGCTGCCTTATCTACCTGGTGCAGATTGCACAATACCAATGCCCATTCTGAGTTGGATTGCCCAGAATTCTAGATTGCTTCCAGTATCTTTCAAATGGAAATTCAGAACGCTGAACCACAGGAGACTCCACCAACTGGGTATGAAATTGTCCCCTCTCAGAGGTATGATGCTGCTCTCGTTCTTGATAGTTATACATTCCCATTCCAGGATGACAACCAACCTGAAGAAGAAGAGTCTGAGGGGGTCAATGCATATCAGCAGTATAATAAGACTCCTTACAATTTGAGGAGTAGCAAGCCAAAAGGCCCTTTCACCACTTCCATTCCCCCAAATAGTTATCATGTCCCGCCTGATCCTCAGGCTACCAATAATCCCGAACCCCCCAAAGCCCCTCTTCAAACCGCACACCATGGTACCATTGTTGATCCGGAAAGATTCCAGCGTATTGATATGGTAAAAATAGGACAGTATGTGGCTGATGAGCTTAAAAAGATGAAGGTCAGTCTCCCTGTGTATGAGTTGTTTAAGATACCTGAGGTCAGAACATCTTTCTTTCAAGACATAGGCGCTGGAACCAAGACTGATCATACGCCAAGAGAAAACATCGCTAAGGATAATATTGATAAAGGGAAGGAAAGGATACATGTGACCGACATGGAACAAAAAGTAACTCTGTATAAAGACCGGAGGGAAAGTCCGCCTTTCCTTTTAACCCTCAGGATTTTCAACAAAAACCTTCACAATTGTTTAGTAGATTCAGGTGCTTCCACAAACGTAATGCCATTGTCCGTTTGTAAAGCGCTTGGGCTCACTCCAGCCAAGTCCTCCAGAAAAGTGACGCAATTAGATAAAACCGAGGTGAATGTGATTGGTGAATTGAACCAGATACACATGCAATTGGCTTCTGATCCCAGGGTGCAGCAGTATATCGATATTCAAGTGGTGGATATTCCAGACCAATATGGTATGCTTTTAAGTAGAGACTGGTCCAGAACTTTGAATGGATATATGGCTACAGATTTTTCTCATATGTGGCTACCGTGGAAGGGATTGGCTAATCAAATCCGTATTGAAAGGGAACCTAAGATGAAGCACATGATCAATGAATTTAATCAGCCCAATGAAATTTTGTTTTCAGAGGTTGATTTGGGCGTCTACCTTCCCCACATCAATCCGCCAGAAGAAATCCTTATGCTGAGTTGCTTAAGACCTCCTAAGCCTCTGATAGAAAGACCAGAAGGTACAGCTGCATATGTTCAATCCGATGACGGAGAATCTTCAGAGGAAGACGAGCCCGGGGTCTTCGAGGGGTTTCGTAGTTTTGTAGCCAGATTTGTGCAAGATCAAACTGCTGTTGGGAGGCAGGTCCAAATGGAGGAATTATTATTGCCCAACTGGTGTCGCATACACGACACATCTCATTCTGAATTTACTTGCCAACTATGTCAAGAGGCAATTAAGCAAGTGCAAAAGCAACTAAAGGTTCCCTTAATTCCGAAGGATGAACCGATGGCTGAAAAGAAGGAAGAGTCTGAACCTCTGCTTGAGCAAGAGAAATCAGGAAAGGAAGAGAAATTGGGAAAGGAAGAGGAATCAGGGAAGAAAGAGAAACCAGGAAGACGGAGGGAAGACAACAAGGATCTTCATGTATGGACCCTGAGATTTGACGGTTCAAGGTGTAGACAAGGGTTCGGTGCAGGAGTCGAGCTAATTAGTCCTACTGGGAGTTCATTTCTGACATCAGAAAGACTGCAATTTCCATGTAAAAATAACGTCGCTGAATATGAGGCGTTGGTGCAAGGATTGCTGCTAGCATTACAGAAAAAGGTTAGGGTTGTCCAGGTGTTTGGTGATTCTGAGTTAGTAGTGAAACAAGTGCGAAAATAGTATTCGTGTAATGACAAGAGGTTGAATAGGTACAGGAATAGGGTATGGGATTTGATTGAATGCTTTGATGGTTTTAACATCCAGGTCATTCCTAGGAGGCAAAATCATGTTGCAAATGCTTTGGCCCAGACCGCAAGCATATTGGAACCCACGTCCATGGCAGGGTTGAAAAAGTTTTCTGTTGAGTTCGTGGCTACTCCCTCTGTGCCCGACAACATTACCAATTTTCAAGTTTTCGAGGATGATCAACACATACTCAATTTTCTTTCCTCGTCAGATGTATTCACCACTCAGATAATAGATGAAGAAGAGGTAGAGCCTGCTGAAATCGATTTGGAAGGAGTACTGAATCTGAAAACAAATACAATCCCCAGAGGAATGGTAGAATTGGAAAGACTGTTTGACACAGATAATCTAGGAACTCAGAAGAAAGAAGGAGAATCTCCAGGAGGAAAGTGTGACCCTTTTAACTTGGGGACAGAGGCAGATGTGAAGAATGTGTTTATTGGAAAGGCCAGCACAGAGAATGAAAGGACTGGAATCATACAGGCACTAAGAGATTACCATGAGGTAATAGCTTGGAGTTATGAGGATTTAAAAACTTACGACACCTCGATTATCACACACACGATCCCGCTGAAGCCAGGGACAAAGCCTTTCAGGCAAAGACAGAGGCCAGTTAATGTACTTTTGGAGCCACTCATTTTCAAAGAAGTTCAGAAGCTGTTATCAGCTAAGATAATATTCCCAGTCCGACACTCTGCATGGGTGGCGAACTTAGTTCCTGTTCAAAAGAAAAATGGGGAAATCAGGCTCTGCGTCGATTTCCATAATTTAAACAGAGCCTCTGAAAAGGACAATTACCCGCTGCCTTCATTGGATGAAGTATTGCAGATTGTCAATGGATCCCAGATGATGTCATTTCTAGACGGATACTTTGGTTATAATCAGGTAATGGTGGAATACGAAGATAGATTAAAAACATCTTTCACCTGCAAATGGGGCATCTATGCGTACTGGTGAATGCCATTTGGTTTGATAAATGCTGGCGCAACTTTTCAGCGCACAATGGATGTCACCTTCAAAGGATTAGTTGGAAAATGCATAATCATCTACATGGATGATTTGACGGTGTTCTCAAAAAGATGCGAAGACCATGTAGCTGATCTGAGGAAGGTGTTGCAGCGATGTAAGGATTATGGCATATCACTTAACCCCAAGAAATGCATGTTTGGGGTAACTGAAGGAAAGCTACTGGGGCATGTGATATCTGACCAGGGAATATCCATTGATCTGGATAGAATCCAAGCAATACTCAAGATTGCCCCTCCGGCTAGTAAAAAGGAACTTAATCATATTTCGGTAAGATCAACTTTGTGCGCAAATTCATCACAGGATTTGCTGAGATAGTTCGACCTCTCAACGCCATGCTGAAAAAGGATGCTAAAATAGACTGGACCCCAGAAGCTAAGGCTGCCTTCATAGAAATCAAGCAAGCCATATCCAACGCACCTGTTTTGGTTAGCCCTGATTATGCATTGCCGTTTTACATATACTCATTTGCTTCAGAGCATACTTGCGCAGTGATGTTAACCCAAAAGAGGTCAGTTGATGATGAAAGGCCCATTGCTTTCATGAGTACTCCATTAAAAGATGCAGAACTAAGGTATCCAAACGTGGAAAAATAGGCGTATGCTCTTGTCAAAGCGGTCAAGAAATTTCATCACTATATCCTAAGAAGTCAAGTTACCGCCATAGTTCCAGACACAGCAGTCAAAGCACTGCTGATGCAGAGTGAATTAGGAGAAAGAAGAGGGAAGTGGGTCACCATATTGCAGGAATTCGACATAGAGATTCAACCCATGAAATTGGTAAGAGGCCAAGCTTTGACTAAAACCATGGCCGAGGTAGGGCCCGACTTGGTTTCTCAGCAGTATTTATTGGATGATGTTTCAAAGGATGAATGGTATGGGGATATAATATTTTATTTGCTTAATCAACGCTGTCCGCAGCAGCTAAATGCAGTACAAAGAAGAGCTCTCAAGCTCAAAAGTAGCAGTTACATGATAAAAGGATCTGTCCTCTACAAGAAGAATCACGAGGGCATTTATCTAAGGTGTTTGGACAAGTCAGAAGTTGATCAGGTATTAATCAGTTTTCACGAGAGGTTCAGGATAGGACATGGGTCGGCGCATTCGACAGCTAATCAGATCCTTCGAGCTGGGTATTACTAGCCAACATTGTTTAAGGATGCGCATTCACATGTGAGGACCTGTCATATATGTCAAACCACCGCGCATCAAGAACGCCACGCAGCCATGCCATTGCAACCGGTAGTGGAGGTATGACCATTTACTCAGTGGGGGCTTGACTTCATCGGTATGATCAACCCACCTTCTTCTGCGGGCCACAGGTATATTCTGACCGCTACTGACTACTGCACTCGTTGGTCTGAAGCAATAGCTTATAAGCAATGCACCACGGAGGTAGTTATCGAATTTATTGAAAAGCATATTATCACTAGATTTGGTTGTCCATTTGCTTTAGTTTGTGATAATGGCCCTGCCTTTTCATCATTGTGTTTTTCTAACTGGGCATTCAACTATGGGATCACTCTCAAATTCTCCTCTAACTACTATCCGCAAGGAAATGGGGTAGCTGAATCAACAAACAAGAACCTGCTTGAAGTCATCAAGAGACTTTTGGACAAAAACCCTAGGGATTGGCACACTCAACTCAGGTTCGCCTTATGGGCTGATAGAATCTGACACAAAGCCGCCTTAAATACCTCCCCATATCACCTGGTTTACGGGATTGAACCCATCTTTCCCATCCACTTGAGAATCTCGGTACTTCAATTCATGCAAGAGTACCTCGAGACCGACAACCATTTGTCTTCACGACTGGCCCAGCTATTGCACCTTGAAGAGAAACGCGATGCAGCCTTAGAAAACTTTGCCAAACACCAGGATGTAGTAAAACGATGGTTCAACAAGAGGGCCAAAATTAAAGCTTTCCGTATTTCTGATCTGGTCCTATATTGGGATAAAGCCCATGAGAGAAAGGGAGAACATGGCAAGTTTGACAAGCTTTGGTTAGGACCCTACCAGATTTATGAGATCCTGGGGGACAATACGTATCGACTCAAGAGCCTTATTGGTGAGGAGCTGCCATTGCCTGTTAATGGCCAGTTCCTGAAGCACTACTTCCAGGCCTGAGAGACATTTATGTCTCGTTTTAGTGTATATAGTTAGAGGTTTGTTTGCTCCGATTAGTTTAGGTTGTTGCTAGTTTAGTTTGCTTTCCTGCTTTGCTGTCTTGCTTTTTGCTCTCCTTCAGGACGGGCGTTTTGTTTCGTCCGGTTGTTCTTGTGCTTTCGTTTGCTGCGTCTTCTTTGTCACGGGGTCCTTGTTTCTGACGTGGTGGCAGTTGTGTAGACCTGCAGATGCTTCCTTGTCGGGCAAATAATTTGTAGCCTTTCTTTGAGAAGCCAAAGTTTCACTTAGGCCTTGCTGTGGGTTCCGCTGTTCTACCAGGAAATATGAGGTCTTTTCACTAGAACGAGCCGTTAGCTGGTGCACCCAAAGTGTTTTCTAACCATATATCTCTCACACTTAAAATGCTCCTGACGTAGCTGAGTAAGTCCGGGTGATCTTGTGTAAGCAAAAAGTTTGGGTCCCAAATTTTACCACCAATACTAATTCTGCCGATCCAGATGAGAGTGGCAGGTGGTACTAAGTACTGCTAGCCTACTGGGTAAAAATAAAAGGTGTTTCTCAACACCAGACCCACCACAAAGTATCAGCATAAAGATTATCATTTCAATACTCTCGCATGAAGACTGTTATCTCAAGATTTTTATCATCAGAAATCATCAAAGGCAATATCAAAAGGGAATATCATTGCCAAAAAACAAAACAAATTGTTACTGAAAAGATCATCATCTCTATCAAGGCTCATTACGTCTTAGCATCAGAAACATTCTCTTGGTGGTAAAATAATCCCAACTTCATCACTTAACACGAAGAATCTCGGATGAACTTAGTTGCCTAGGGATGGGAATGAATACAATTGCACACACTCAGGTTTTCAAGATACAGAGGGATGCACTGGTTAGCGGTCCTTGATTCTTTTGGTAAGGCACAATGTTTTCTCGTCTGATGAGTGGGGAACACAGAGAGTCTAGGTTCGAACTAACGTTTATCTTAGAAATGCTCTGGAGCATTTACCCAGCAGAGTCGCCATTTGTTGTGCCTTGCACACACACCCCATTCTAAACATGGGGGCCCCTCCCCTTTGTTCTTTTTTGTTTTGGCTTGTGAGTCATTGTGGTTTTTTTGATCTCTCTCTCGGAGTGGTTGTATGGTCTAAAGTATCTGTGCCCTGGATAGAGTGATTACATTGAAAAAATCACTTCAAACTTGCTAAGGTGGGTTGTTATTTTCCCTTTAGAGTCCTTGATTTTAGTACTTTGCGCTAAAACTGAACTCAACTGACCTTTGCGCTAAAACTGAACTCAACTGACCTTTGCGCTAAAACTAAACTCAACTGACCTTTGCGCTAAAACTAAACTCAACTGACCTTTGCGCTAAAACTGAACTCAACTGACCTTTGCACTAAATCTGGCTTCAACCGACCTCTGCGCCGATTTTCAGTCTAACGGACCTAGCGCTAAAGTTCCCTTCATCCGACCTATGCGCTAAAATTTGTTCCAAGTGACTTTGCGCTAAAACCTTCAATCACCGACTTAGTCGGATCCCCAAACAAACCCCGCAGGTCAGATGAGCCCTAAAACCCCGCCAAACAGGTTAAGTCAGAGACCTCCAGATTTCACGCTGATTCTTCCCTCAACCGACCAGGTTGGAGACCTCCGTTTTTCCCGCCGAGTCGGACCAGCTGCAAATCCCCGCTGACAGTCCGTACTCCCGAGTAATTAATGGCAGATTTGCGTCGCTTAAATATGGAAATTAAGAGGGATTAACTCATTTTTTCACCACGTTTTCGAAGTTGCACGCCTTGAGCTCCGATTTTCACAACCGATAACGACCGAGCTCGAACCCGCGACCTCTCGACAAACTAGATCTGCGCCGCCATTTATAGGTAGGGTTCTAACCCTTTGCATTTCCAAATTTCTTTAGGGTTTTTTGGAGCAAAGTCAGGGGAGACCATTAGGGTTTCGTTGTTTTTCATAGTGATTGCTGGAATGTGGTGATTTTGGGTTAGGGTTTGGTGGATCAATCTTCTCATTTTTTTCAAACCCTAGGGGTAAAAAACTATAAACTAAGATGCCTTAGGAGAATTTAGATCATTTCAAGTCAAAACCCTGCAAACCCCGCACACGAAGTCGGTACTGGATTAACCTTCGACCGACCTCTAAACGACCTAACTATTCGATATGGTCCGACACCCCAAGATCTAGCGCCAAAATCCAGCGCCCAATTGTGCTAAAATGACCTCATCCGACCCTCGCAGCTAACATATCGTTCCCAATCAGGTCGGATGGTTTAGAAATGCCCGCAACTCTGAAAACCACTTTTTGCACTAAAATCTCCTCTGTTCGACTTTGCACTACAATACCTTGTGTCCGACCAAGTCGGATGATGTCCATAACCCCGCGAAGTCAGTGCTACTTGAAAAGCCCGCTGAAAAGACTTATCAAACTATTTGCGCCAAAATCCCCTTCGTCTGACCATGCACCAAAATACCTTGTATCTGACTTAGTCGGACCCTGTCGAAACCTGCGCAAGTCAGACTCGCCTGAATTCTGCGCAGGAGAACCCCTGTTGTACCAGCAATCATTTTACGCCAGTTTGTCTACCGACCGACTTGTAAACCATTGGAGGTCGGAGACCTCCAAATCTCGTGCAAGTCAGACACCCTTGAAAATAGTGCAAATTCTGGGACGCACAGAACAAACCCTCATCTAAGGTCAGACCTGCCTCATTTTCCCGCCAAGCCGGACAGCCCCAATTTTAGCGCTTTTTCTGCCCAAGGTCGGACGACCTCCATATTAGCACAAATCTCCCTAAATGGCTGAATTTGCTGAAATTTCTTTAGGGAAGATGGTTCAAGGTAAGGTCATTAAGGTTGTAATGCTGTAATAATGATGTTTAGGTGAATCTTTTTACAACATTTGATATCTCCTTGCATGCAATACTCTGTGAATGTTAACTTGGTCTTCTTTCAAAATGCATGCTTCTAATGAGTAATAGACTTATGATTGGAACTTACTTGGTATTAAGCTTATAAGGTCTGGTTTTGCAGATTAGATGACTACACGAGATCAAGCCATGAAGTACGAGTTCAAAGGGATACCCCCAGAGACCAAAATCCACTCTGGATGGAGTAATGTGGGAGACACTGATCTAGGTCATATTGACCTAGATGATTTCAGACTCAGAATCTTCGGACCCACTCTGACTCCTCGGGCTAAGAGACTTAAGGACAGTGGACTCGGACAAGCAGCTGCCTTCCCAACCTCCGTCCAGTGTGCAGAATTGATAGCGAGTTGTGCAGATAGATACGATATCGTATCTAGACAAATTCAGACAGCTAGTGGAGAAGTCCTGGCTGATTTGACCCCACCTGCTTTGGCAGAGATGCTGGATATCCCATGGCATAAGACCATGACTATGCCCGACAGGCAAGCATCCAAAGAGGCATATAATAAAGATGTGGAGGGATGCAGGAAACACATAAACGACCATTGGGTCAAGAGCAAGAAATCTACTCTCGTCAAGCTCCCCATAGTATTATATAGAAGTGATTTCCATGATGAAATCGGGGATATAGTAACCTTTTTGAGTAGAGTGTATGGGTTACCTGCTGCTTCCACTTTTGAAGACTGGATGTTCATTATAATCTCGGAAGTATTGAAGGGAACCAAGTTCCATTGGTCGCAGATCCTTAGCGACAATATACATGAAGCTTTCAGCCACTTCAATGAGAAGAAATATTTCAGATGGACATCCTACGTCGTCTATGCATTGGCAAGAATGAATCATTATGACGGATTGTCCAAGATCGGAGAAATCAGGAATGATGAAAAGACCCAGGTCAAGGTATATGAAGGCTATCCTCAATTAACTTCATCACAATCATTGATACATTTCAAGCGGGTCAACGATGCATTTACCATGTACATAGCAAGGAAGTTGCAAGGTAATACAGCCTTGAGGATTTCAGCCGAGGCTATGAACGAAGTGATCCAATATGGCCGGTGGTATATCCAATTTGAGAAGTTCACATACATCCGAGTACAAGGCTTCACTGGAATGGCATATAGGTTGCCAAGATATCCTGATGATAAGACAGTGCTCCTAGAACTCTCCAGACAACTAGTGCCATGTGCCGAAAAACTCAAGCACCTACATCGAACAAATGTCAAATTTCCCATCAAGTTTGGCAGAGGACTCTACGCATGCCCTTCCCTCGCCTCAGCTGAGTATTCAGATAAAGAGCTCCAACTCCTGAACTTGCACTATTACAATGCCACGGCTCACTTTGACCCAAATCAGGTGATGGAGAAGTTCGTGAGCAGGAAATTGTTTCACAAGGATCATATTGAAGATTTCTAGGCCAACTGCACTGATGACTATGAGGTCATGAAGAGGGCGCACTTGAGGCTATCCTTGGACTTTATTAAGAAATTTCGTGTAATGGCAGTGCCAGACCAATTGCAAGATGATGAGAATGTTATGGTCAGAGGCCCCTGGGAGACACAATACCACTTGCCTATCCCATTACCCAACTGGGCGAATGCTGAAGAAAGCTCCTTGGATGTGATCATGAAGGAGCCAATTAGATTGAGTAAAGCCTGGGTCAGAGCACAATTGGGTGTTTAAAGGGGGCAAGGAGTTCAACTGACCTATACGGCAGTTGAATCAGATAAGGACTCCGACGGAGAAGAAGATGAGCCCGTACTGTGGACAGATGATACAGAGCCAATCAAGGGAAAGGATTCAGATATCGATGAACATGCCCCTTTGGCAGCAAGAGCAAGAAAAGTGAAAAAGCCTCCTGTAAAATCTCCTCAGAAAAAGGATCCACCTCCTAGGCCCAGAGCTACTAAGAGGAAAGACATGCCAGATAGTGCTGCGGAGGCCTCCAAGGCCAAGAAGGTAAAAACAAAAGCAGTGAATAAGGAGAATGTTACTACCAAGGATGATTCAACTCCTTCAATCTCCCAAACCCCCATACCTGATATAGGAACAGCTGTTCTGACTTCCACCTTCTCTACTTCTATTCCTACTCCTTCCTCCACTTCATCTACTTCTCCCACCACTTCAGCCGTCATTGTGCAGGAATCATCTCCTTCCTCTTCTCCTTCCTCTGGCATTACTACCACTTCCTGCCCACTGGCAATCTCCTCCAGTGATCCCAGCCATCCTATTTCTTCCACTCTAGCCATTACGTATCCTACCCTTTCTTCTCCCTTACCATTGCCTGCCTTCGCTAATTTGACTCAAATTAGTACCCCTTCCTTCACAATTTCTTCTGCTGTTCCCCTTTCACAAATGCCTGCGATGTCATTGGAAGTACCTTTGTTGGATGGTATTGAGAAAGTGTGCGCGGAGTTAGGATTACAAGAGCACGGAGTAGTAACTGAAAAGAGCGAGGGAGTGGTAACTATTGAAGATGATAAAAGCCTCCTCGACATGTCTGTTGGTATAAAGATAATTGATATATCTGATAGTCCACTGAGCAAGGACCCAACAAAGGAAGTTTTGGAAATTGCACGAGAAAATGTGCTCGAGAGCCTAAAGGAATTGGCCCAAGGAGAAAAGAAGAAGAGCCCTGAGCCCGAACAAGGGCCTTCCAAAGAATTGATCGTATCAGATAAGGATGGAGCTGCTAAGTTGGACAAATCTTCCGCTCCCGAATGGCTGCAGGATAGGATGGTATACCCAGAGCCCCAGACTGAAGTAATGAAAATTGATTTGAGCACCCTCCTATCGCAGGCTCAAAAACCTCAGAAGCAAAAGAGGGCGAAGGTGCAATCAAGGATCTACCAGAGCGAATCAGGCTCAAGGATTGCGGAGATAGCTGTCCCTCCAGCTGACGTAGGGAGAGATTAGGTCAGGGCAGAGGATCATGTGATATCCACAGTTGACTTAGGCCCAACCACCCGTGCTCAAAGGGTGGATGATTTCAAGGGATCAGTTATGTCGATTTTGAAGCAGTTGGATAAGGACGAGATGTCCAAGAAAGAATTAAAGCGCCAAAATGAGGAGCTCAGGGCATGTCTTCAATTCTTGGTAAAACCAGTAGATGCAGGAGGTGATATAAGGACTGTGCCTACCTTCCTATCTACCGACGAAATGGCAAAGCTGAGCGAGGTAAGATCAAAATCCCAAGGCGTCGAGAACTGGTTGATGAGTGTGTTTGAAGCGGGATGCGACGCCATAAGTGCCTCTGCTCAAATCCACCAACGTACAGTGGAATTGATTAAGAAATGGAAGGATTTGCGTGATGAATGTGACTTATTCGACGAATACTATTCTCACATGTATCCACGAATCAAGGGTATCCGGGAGTTGCCAGCTCAAACCTTGGTCACAGAGAATATTTTGACTGGAGATAGGCTCCCGAAGGCTATTGAGTGGTATCAGCAGTTACTTCTGAGGAAAGAGACCTTTGAGCAAGTAAAGGAAGCATATAAACCCGCCGACGAGGAGCTAAGATCTATCGTATACGATATCAGCGATGCTTTGAGAAGCTTT
Organism: Cunninghamia lanceolata; assembly: GCA_027924645.1. Classification (NCBI taxonomy): domain Eukaryota; kingdom Viridiplantae; phylum Streptophyta; class Pinopsida; order Cupressales; family Cupressaceae; genus Cunninghamia; species Cunninghamia lanceolata. The sequence goes on along the minus strand of BSBN01000584.1, from coordinate 11,739,256 downwards.
AGAGACGAATCTTTTGATGATTATGCTCCTTTCGAGGTCAAAAAATGCAAAGGAAAACTGCATGTTATATTATTTGAGGACACTGTGCTAAGTACAGAAGAACGGCTAGATAAGGCAAGTGACCTCAGAGCAGAATTCAAAGCATTCCGCAGAGCAGAGACAGATTTTGAAAGGATATACACTAGGTTCAGTCGGGAGCTAGAGGTATTCGATTACAGAATACATCATCTGAAAGATCCAGACCCGTATGATATCAATCCGACACTTGAGGCATGGCTGGCCTATCGGAATAAGTTGTCCAGTAGAGATAGTATCGACCTGGATAAAGAATCTTAGTATCATTTGAATATTTTATTGATTCAAATCCCATCATTGTTGTAAATTTGATATATCTGGACAGTATATGATTCATTTTTGTCTTCTTCTTACCTCCTAAATGAGTCTTTTCACTAATGTATTGAGTTGGCTAGTCAAAGTGACTAGATTCAATGTATCTGGAGCTGTTTTTTCATCTTTTTCATAAAAGACAAAATGTAATCTGGGAATTAATGTGTGTCTTTCTTGATGTAATCTGAGCCATCGGTGTTGAGTTAATCTCCACCGTTCATTTGAAGAGCTAGGGTATGCTGCTTTCTATATAAAGGGCTGCCATTTCCACTTTTGTAAGAGAGATTTTGATGCCAAATTGTTGACTCTGTACCATTTGAATTAAATACAAAGCAAGTTTCTGCAGTATTTCTGAGAATTTGCATCTTGTTTCGATTCATTGTGGTCTTCATGGTTTGCTTCTTGCTCTCCTATAGTTAGATTAGTTGTGCTTTTATGATGTTAATGGTTTATTGCAATATTTGATGAATGTTCCAAGTCCATACTTTTAGTTATTTGCTGATGGTAAATAACTGTGTAAAGTTAGCCTGGGCTTATTATTTGTACTAAAGTTCAACTTCATTTTATGAGTTAAGTTGCGCCATTTATTGGGTATTTAACGAACGAATGTGGTCTGAAAATCTTTTGACTTCCATTGAAGATAGCACCGTTCTCTGCAGCACTGTAACATTTCAGTTTGGTAACTCAGAAAACTGGTTTAAAGTCTGGAATATTTGTCTACTAAAGATAACCCTTGCATTGTGAATGTCACTTAGGATTCCTTCTAAACCCTAAATCTTTTGCATTTTCTTTAAACCCACTGTTTAGTTGTCAGAATAGAAACTTCAACAGCACCTTATTTTGGTCTATCAGCTGAAAATCATAATAGGGTTTATGTGTATTTGTTGTCTCAACCTTGAAGATTTGCAGACTGCATGTAAGACCCCTTGTAGGTACAGCTAGAACATAACCATTGAGAAATTCCAAGCAAGCTAAGACCTAGCTGTAAAATCCTTGGAGTAGTCTTACCTAGGGTGAGATACTTTTCAAGAGAGGTGTGAAACCAGCAATCACACCTGCGTTGTTGCGTGCTAAAACCACCATCAACACTAATGAGGGTTGGACTGAGAAGGTGACGACCTTGGAGGGACGGTATTCAAGGTGACTTTACCACTGCATGTAATGATACTACAACTAGTTCTGTTAGGTTCTAATTGGTGATTGGGCGTGACCACATTGATTTGTGGGACATGCTCGGATAGGCAATTGATGGTATAGTCGAATAGCACACTTGCATAGTTGGCATTACTATTCCCACTATTCTGATTTGGCCTATTGTGATTGTTGTTGTTACCGTGTTTGTTGTTGCCGTTGTTGTTATTGCCATGGTTATTGTTGCCATTGGTGTTATTGCCATGGTTGTTATTGTTGTTGTACAACCTGTCATGATTGAGAAGTGGATCCCTATAAGCCACATGTGTCTCATTAGAGGTATGTTGTTGGGTTCCTCCTTGATTTTGATCAAGCGCGTCTTGGATAACATGTTTGAGATGGATACAATTGTTTGTTGTATGTCCCCTTCATCTATGATATTCACAATAATCAGTGTCTTTCCAATAGGGAGGTTTGACTATAGGCTCATAATCACTTGTTGGCGGTAGAGAGATTTCATTGTTAGCCAATAACTTCCGTAATGCAGATTCTTGGGACTCACCCAACAGTGTAAATTTTCATCTTGGATTGGTACTGAACCATGGTCTTGGCTCCCAAGAGAACATTTTGTTGGGCATAACATTGTTTGCTTCTCCTTTGAGAGTGAGTATGGGTTTTTTCTTGGGAGGCGCCGCCTTGGCGTCGACTAGTCCATCATTGACAGCATTCTTATTCTTGGTCCAAAACTTTGATTTGTCCGTTGTGTAGTTGGAGGTAGGTGTGTCCTTGTATAACTTAATTTGCCCCTTAGCGATCATAGCTTTTTCGATAAACAATCCCATTTCGATGACTTTTAAGAATGATGTAGGGCATTGTATTTGTATTTTATAGCCAAGATTGGTGTTGAGGTTATAGACAAACATCTCCATTAGTTGCTTCTCGGGTACATTATATGAGCATTTGCTTGCTAGTTGTCTCCATCTTTGTAGGAAGGTGGTGAATGATTCACCACTCTTTTGCTTGGTGTTGCATAGGTCAAGCATAGAGACTTCATGTTCAATATTGTAAGAGAAGTGCGTTATGAACTTGTTGACTAGTTCATCAAAAGTTTTGATGCCCGGTGGAAGCCGCGAGAACCACTCCATAGCTTGACTGCCTAGAGATCTAGGGAATAGTCTCATCAAATAAGTCTCGTTGTGAGCTACTTCTAAGCGTGCTATGTTGAATTTCCCGATGTGATCTCTATGGTCCCCTTTCCCTTTGTACTTGTCAAACTTAGGAACTTCAAATCAATAGGGAAACAATTTCATGATCAAACTTTTATCAAAGGGGTACGGTGCGATATCTTCCAAGGAGTAGTTTTTAGTGCATGTACCCATCTTGAGATCCGACATTTGTTGTTTTAGACCCTTAAGTTCTTTCCTCATTTCTTCCATAGGAGTATTTGGATGTGTGGCTTTCTTTCCTTTATCTTCCTCATTTGGGTCTATGGCTTTCTTTTCCTTTTCGTGATCATCCTCTATGTTTTCCAGGATTGTGCTTATATCAAAATCTGCGGGGAGTTTGAGTCCAAGACTAGCAAGATGATGGAAATACTTATGAGGGTCATCATGGAGTACCTTCTCTACTAAGTGTTGGAATTTCTGATCTTGGATGGTTCCTTGATATTCTTCGTTAGAGATGTCCTCATCACTATCGTGTGGTGTGAAAATGTGGTTGGATAAACCAGCCATTTCAAGTTGTTTTTTGTATTGAGATCTAGTAAGAACCATGCAAGGTGATGTGGGATGAGGTGAAATGGGATAAGAGATTTTGGCAAGATGCCGATGGAGACTACTAAGAATGGGATACTTATGACAGACTTGGGCAAGGGAATTTCTCGATCAATGATTCCAAGTAAGACGACCGATACAAGACGATAGTCACTAGTAAGGGTACTCGATACATGTCTTACTGTGTAGGGACTAGTCATGCACCAAGACCACTAGCGAAGTTCTGTGACTTACTAGGTTTACTTGAATCTAAAGTGAGACGAAAAAGGGGACCTATGCTGACCTGATATGGGATGCTTTTGACTTTGGACTAGGAAGACCTAACAGAAGGTGAATGGGACGACTAACGAAAGAGATTTTGGCATGAAATGGATGGGAAACTGACTGCAAGGTGATACCTAATCTTTGAACCTAAAACTAAACTGAAATGGGTACCCAGACCTGGTAAAAATTCTCTCTTGAAAATTATGCAAGTGCTCACTGTCACGCATGCACCGAAACAGATGTGCCGTGGAAATTGGTAAATGCGCTGTAAGTCGTAACTAATGCGCCACTCTGGCAAAAGATAAAAGTGTTGTAACAGATAATAGAAGCGTTACAAGTCAAAACAAATGAACTATAGGTCAGCATAGATGTGCAAGAACAGAGGACGAATGCGCCACTCTAGCTTTTTCTCAATTTTTTTTTTGTAATTTTTGGAATTTTTTGATATTTTTGGTACTTTGGTTGCAAAAAAAGGTCTTTTTGATTTGATTTTCTAAATTTACAGCAAGAAGACACAGCAAACACAAAGATATTTTTATGTTTTTTTATTTTTTTGAGATTTTTTTGATTCTATTTGGACTAAAAGAAAAAAAGCAAGTACAAAATCCTAGGTTCGAAATGGATTACAAGGGTTTTTGGCCACTAGAACAAGATGTGTTTAATGAGGGTAACCGTTCGAGTGGTTACACATGCGGAAGCACTACTCTTCATTATGGAGTCTCCTAGCCTACAAGTGTTGTGCCTTGGAGGGTTTTGGGGGAGGTTGGCTGTCGGTGTAACACAACTTCACTCGTTGTTTGAAGCTTTCGCTCCAAACACAATTTATTTATAGTGGCTTGGAAGGGCTTGGTGTCTAGCCTGTTACCACTTAGGGTCATTCCTACTTGGATAAGCGGTATCCAAGAGTAGGCCCCTCTAAAGGAAAGACACATGCAAAAATGATACTTCTGGCATTTTGGTCACCCAAGATAGGGGAGAGCATAGTCCTGGTATCAGTCCCAAAAACACAGTATACTGTGGTTCTTTTCCCCTAGTTAAAAGTAAAAAAACTAGATGAGCTATCTACTTAGGCAAGCACAAAACTTTGAAGTGAGTAACAAGATAGCAGTGGTTCATTTTAACCCAGATAGCAATGATGAGTTTAGTTTTAATCCACGATAGCACGATTTGTTAACTTTGAAGTTTGTTCAATCAAGATGGCAGTGGTTCAGTTTTAACCTAGATAGCAATGATGAGTTTAGTTTTAATCCACAATAGCATGAGTTGTTAAATTTGATGTTTTGGTCAATCGAGATAGCAGTGGTTCATTTTAAACTCAAATAGCAATAGTGAGTTCAATTTTAATCTAGATAGCAATAACTTTGAAAAGATAGCAATGTTGCAATGCAAGATAGCAAAGGTTCAGTTACTACTTTCCTAGTTTAGACTATGTGAGATTCTTGCATGAACATCCGTTTTACTTTCTCATTTTATAAATCAAAGTGTGATCTAGAAAATGTAACTATATGAATCTAAACCAGTGCCTAGCCTGTAAAACCGATAAGAGAATTCCTACAAAGACATCAGTGTTAGCAAAAATCTCCTAGAAAACCCTAAAACCACTACCTAAGACAGATGCGCTGCTTCAGAGACTGAATGCGCAAAAATAGTCAACAGAAGTGCCGTTATACATATGTGTTGGAAAAGAGGACAGAAGTGCTAGAATAAAGAGTATAAGTGCTGAAATAACAGATGAGCCATTCCAGATGGTATAAGCGCCGTAATAGAGTATGCATGCACCAGATTATCAGATGCATTATTTTAGATGACAGAAGTGCCACAACAGAGTGTATATGCATTGTAGTAATGAAATTGCCAGAATAGGTGACAGAAGCATAGGAACAAAGATCATATGCACTGTGGGAATGAATGCACTGTAACAGGTGACAGATGCACTGGAACAGAGAGTGTATGCATTGTTTTGTCCTGTGTATGGCCTTCTAAAACACAAAAACTCAATTTTGGGTTAAATTTGGGGTTAGGCCTCACAGTGGGTGCCAAAAATGTAAGGGTAAATTGGATCAACAATGAATATCAATAAATAAACAATAACAGATACCTAAACTCAATGGAATAGTGAAACTAAGGAGATTAATTAAATAAAGCAATGAATAATACAATGCAAACCTTCCTCAAATTGAAACTTCCATTGTTCGCCTATCACATATCATTCTTTGAAAGTATGAATGATGCCCTCAGAGAGCACTTCTTTTCTCTGTTCAAGAATGTCTAGTGTGAATGGCTGCGTAGTACGAGGTAACAAGGGTGATCACAAGCAATGAAGGAATAACGAGGGTGCCAAAGGTGCACTGTAATTCCTGCAGGGTAATGATACTAAAAGCTTGGACGAATGAAATAGAAGAATAAGGTTTAATTTATAGACTTGGGAAAGAAGAGATCAACGGTATAGAAAGAATGAGAAGATCAACGATTAAGAATAGTTGAGGAACGTGCAATGAATAAGAAGACATGTGTCACACAAAAGTTGTTTTATTTGAGTTAGTCGCTTTCTTTTCTAAAGATAAGACATTCTTTTCATAAATTAGAAAGCTTTCTTATAATTTAAGAGATATTAATAAAAACGAGGTTGCTTGAATAGATAACTCAACTTGAGATTTTCTTTTACATGATTTTGAGAGAAATTAAATAATAAATTATTTAATTGTGTGTGCATGGATAAGAAGACTTATTTTTAGAAGTTTTGTAAAATATTTGAAGAATTTTGAAGATAAGAAAGCAAATTAAATAAATAAATTTATTTAATTGTTGTGCATGATTTGGAAGAATAAATAAAATATTTGATTTTATTTTATTTGTGGAGATTGAAAGAATTTAAATAAATTTGTTTTGATTTATTTAAATTTGGAAGAATGAATTTGATTTAATTAAATAATTAAGAATTATTTAATTGTTTGGAGGAATTGAATTAAATAAAGGATTTATTTAATTTTGACTTTAGAAGAGATAATTAAATATTTTGATATTTAATTAACTTAGAAGAATGTGAATCGTGTCATTTTTAGGCATATATAGATATCATTGTAGGTCATGATCTCCAAAGGCACAAGGATTATTTGATCATCCTTGGTCAGATTGCAGAAAAAAAATCTCACATCCACTTTTGCATGCACTATGGATTGGATTCCATAAACTATATGAAGAAAATGTCTTCTATCATATAGATTTGCCCTTGTTAGGATTCCAAACAGAATACTGAACTCATAGCCAAGCTTTGTGTCATTGCTCTTATCAATTTCAATGGCTGCAGTGACATTCTCCTTAATATCTTTTGTGTAGTTCTTAATATGATGTGTGCAGTTACAGTTGATGAAGATCTAGCTACCTTGAGGACCCACATAAGTATAATTATCTATTCTCACAAGAAATGGTGGAGAGGATGAAATGAGACTATTTGCATTAGAGCTATACTGCAATACTCTGTGCAAACTAGAGTGGCTTTCAACTATTTGTCTGAATTCTGATACATTGAGTAAGGCTATAGAAGACAATGATTGTGAATAGACATACCAGCCATGTTCTCTTTAGTAAGGTGAGAAAGGACCAAGTATAGGACTTTCTGGTGTCCTCCATGAATCTTCTCACAAAGGGCCAAAGTAAGAAATAATTATTAGGCTATTATTGAACATAGAGGTTGTGGGTTTTTATAAACATGTATATGCTTGCTTGCTTTCATCTCCTCTTACTCCTACTATTACTGCGCCTTCCCTTTTGCTCATAGTAAACACCTGGTGGAGACAAGTTATGCTTCTCTGTCTATTTATCTCTCTATCTGTTTCTTTTTTCTTCCAGTATTGACTATAGTAGCGGTGAATGTCTAACATCCTTAAATTCCCCACTATCTTGTTGCTTGACCATATTAATACCTTAAAAATCTTTCTTATTAGTTTCTCAGTTTTATTTTGTCATAAAAATTATATGTAGATTTTAAATAAAGGAGAGAGTAAATTTCCTCCCAAAGGGTACAAATGCAACATACACTTCACCAATACCCATGGAGAGAAAATTCAAGAAGTCCAAATTAGAGTAGGCTAATAAAATACTTAAAGCATTTAAAGTGAAAATAAAGGAATTAGAAGGATATGCCACCACAATTGTAGAGAAAGCCATTGAAGCTATAGATACATAGGTAGAAGCAACTAGAAAAAACTCCTAGAGGTTAAAACAAAATTGACTAAAGAAAGAATAGAGTTGGTAGTAAGGAAAATCTATATGGTAACTAATACAACCACCAATAATGCATTGTCAAAGCAAGTGCAAGACTTGGAGGTATAATTGAACCATGAAAAGGATAAAACTTGTGCCAAGGCTATTAAAATAGGACCACTAAAGCAAAAGGCTTGTAGCCAAGATTATGACCTAGCCAAGCTAAACAATCAAGTGGACACCTAGGCCTAGACACTAAAGGGCCTAAGAGAAAAAGAGGTTGACCTAAAGAATATACTGGAAGACTCAAAGGAAAAGGTAAAGAGGTTAAAGACCCAAATTAAAGAGTTCAAATATTTAGTGGCTTCCCTTTACCACATCGAGGTCTATATTGCAAGGCCTAAATGGAGGCCACATCGTCTAGGCCTTGTGAATGAGAATAGCAAAATTTCTAGAGCTACTGAATAAGAAGAGTCAAGAAGAAACTATATTCAACATGTGGTCCTTATCTCCTTCTATAAAAGAGGTTCAATTAGTTTTCAAGACATTGACAGAGCTAGAGGCCCTTGTACAAACATTTATGGCTCATGCACAGGAGGTGTCCTATGAATGCACCATTGAACTACAGTGCTACTTTAGACTATTATAGAAGATCAATTTGCCATTGGCCAAAGAGTGGGAGAAGCTTCTAGATTATCTAAAAAATATGTAAGTGGTAGAGAGAGAAGGAGAATAGAGATAGAGGATAGGCAGAAAGATATGAGCTCCCTATATCTATCTATCCTCCCTTTATCCATCTCTCTATCTCTCTATCTCTCTATCTCTCCCTCTCTCTCCATCTCTATCTCTACCTCTCTCTATCTATATATATCTAACTCCCTCTCTTGCATCCTCCCTAGACATCTCTATATACTCTCTCTCTCTCAATTTCTCCCTCTCCTTCTCTCTATCTTTCCTTGTCCCTCTCTATATCTTTATCTATTTATCTCCACATCTCTCTATTTGTTGATTTTTTCTTCTAGTATTGACTATAGTGTTGGTGTATGTCTAACATCCTTTAATTCCCCACTATCTTGTTTCTTGACCATATAAATACCTTAAATCTCTTTCTTATTGGTACACAATTATCTTTTATCATAAAAAATATATGTAGATTTGAAATAAAGGAGAGAGTAGATTTCCTCCTAGAGGTGCAAATGCAATGTACACTTCACCAATACTCATGGAGAGAAAATTCAAGAAGTGCACTAGGTGAGAGTAGGCTAAGAAAATACTTAAAGCATTTGAAGTGAAAATAAAGGCATTAAAAGGTAAGGTTAGGTCACCACAGTTCTAGAGCAAGATATTGAAGTTGAAAATGCATAGGTAGAAGTAACCAAAAAACAACTCCTAGAGGTTAAAAAAATTGACTAAGAAAGAGTAGAGTTGGCAGTTAGGGAAATGACAGATGCTAATTAAGACAACCAACAAGAATGCATTATCAAAGAAAGTGGAAGAGTTGGAGGTAAAATTGGGCTATGAAAAGGCTAAAACTAATGCCAAGGCTATTGAAATAGGATCACTAAAGCAAAAGGTCTATAGCCAAGATTATGAGCTAGCCAAGCTAAATAATCAAGTCGACACCTAGGCCTACAGACTCAATGGCCTAGGAGAAAAAGAGATTGACCTAAAGAATATACTAGAAGAATCAAAGGAGGAGGTCAAGAGGTTAGAGGCCCAAATTAATGAGCTCAAATAGTTAGTGGCTTCCCTTGACCACATCAAGGTCTCTTCAAGATCATACTGCAAGGCCAAAATGGAGGCCACATCATCTAAGCCTTGTGAAGATTACACTATTGAAATGGCATAATAGAGGCCACATCATCTTTACTCTATCCTTATAGTTTATGGAGATGTAGGCTCTAAGTGATATTGTGAAGAAAGAGATTGATATGGTGGAGAAAGAGATTAGCATGGTTTTTATTTCTATAAATAAATAATGTGAGTGCATTATAACGTGCTCGTGTTATGGCTTGGTAGTGATCGAGCCTAGACTGAGCCATAACATGAGCGTATTATAACGTGCTCACGTTATATCTTGATTGGACCAAAAAGTGGTTTTGGCCACTTTTGGTTCCCCATCTTTTTGTCCACGCCCAATGGTGTGTAATATTACAACAATGGTGGTCTAGAAATGGAAAATCTATTATATGTGATTGTTCTCTAAAATTCTCTATGTTCAAGTGTGTGTTGTGAGTGCTCTCTTCTTCTTCTTATGTTCATTTTCTAGATAAGATTTTCTCACCCTTAACCTATAACATGTATGTCCAAGAGATATGTAGCTAACTTGTGGCTAGCATACTTACGCCGAGAGGCATTCTACACTCACAACAATGGCTGAAAGATTCAGATTCCCATGTAAAAAAAAATCATAAAATGTGTAAATAAATAAATTTGTGGAAGACAAATGGATAGAAAAATAGAAAAACTTGGTGCAGTTATGGAGTGAAATCTTTATTGCATTTGACGAATATGAAAGTCTCGCAGCATAGTCTCTTTAAATTAACTCATATGAGCATATCAAATATTCTAACTACAAGTAATTTATAAATGCTAACAAATTGGAAGATATCTCTCAGTGTACTGTAGATATATATTTTTAAATATAAATATACTATATAAAAACTTTCTAGGTGCATAGAACTATTATTTTATTTACTTAAGAGTTAAGTTATTGGGTAAGTACAAGAAGATGGGGGGCCAAAAAGGGGTCTTAAGTGGCCACTTTTTTTCTTCTGAAATCAGGAAATGCTGGCCTTGGATGAGAAATTGAGCATAGTTACACTCAAAATTTGGAGATGCAACCAAAACAATGTTCATAGTGCTCCAAGTCTACTTTCTAAACTACTAATTTTTTTTGAAAATGGTATAGATTAAGGGGTTCAAAAGATGGAGCCACAGAAATTGGTGTTGTTTCTGTCAAAAAAACATAACATAGCATGTTTTGTGGCTCCCTCAAAAGGTTAACTTTTTTTTGGTATTTTTAAAATCACTTCAATGAGAAATTAGCTAACAGCATGTAGTTTATGCCTAATTTTTTTGATAATTTTTTTATGAATATTTGATTTTTAACTAATTTTCAAAGTGGACACATCCTCAAAAATAAAATTTTGGTCGTGCTACCCCTATAAATTTTGAAAACTAATTGAAAATCATTTTTCTCTTTTTTTAATATGTGTAGAATGGAGTCTAGTTTCTAAATATGTTTTTTTTTTTAACAAAAGTGGCCGAACCACTAAAATATATTAATAAAAAGAGATTACAAAATGCCAGATTCAGAAAAGGCATACCGGTAGGAAAGAATCGGCAAAGAAAACCTCCAGTTATAGCCTGAGTTTAACGAAATTATACATAATTGTCTCAAAAAACATATATCGGGCCAAAATATGGCTAAAGTCATGCCAGAAAGTATACAATTTTCACAAAGAAATTACAGAGCATCTGGCTTGTACAAAGGAAGACAAAAAGTAATCGATGAAGGCAATAGACGTGAAGAGTTCACCATTAATCTGCAATCTCTATCACCTGCAAATCATGAATCTCGACATGATCATCGTCTGCTGCAAACTGAGGAGGGGGTGGCGGAGGAGGAGGCACATAATTCAACAGAAATAACAAAGCATTAAAAACTTCCAAAGCCTTGTCTACCAGCTGGTGTCCCAATTCCTGCCTATGACAATGTATTGAGTTGCGAAAGGAAATGATGCAATTATTGCAAAGGCCATGAGAGAACACGTTGAAGAGGTAGTGTAAACTAGGCGTACGAAATAAACACCTGCCATCAAATAACCCACCAACAGGAGCAGACCCTTCATGCACATCATTGTCAACTAAAGCAGAATTAAATGCATCAACAGAAAAATGGACATTCTGAATAAAAGTTAACCCCAAATCCCTTACTCTGTCTCCCGATTGTAAAAGATCCATTGCATTAGATAGAAAATGAGAAGCAACATGTGAAGGGTATATGGCAACTGGATAGTGAAGGGCTGGAAAATTACAGACCTGAATAATGGCAGTGCCCACAGAAACCTCGTAAACTTTGAAGACTTCCTGCAATGCATTAGAATTAAAACAGCCAAGAAAAGGGCGTTCCCAATTCGAAATAGGCCAGGAGATTCTAGTGTTTCAGTAGATGGAACCCATAGAACTCTGCTAAAATCTTGATAAAAAATAGAAAAACAAAATAATCACAGCTACAAGAGTAAATACAGAGCTTTACACCAAAATGAGGTTAAAACATTTAACAATAACAAGTACGAAAATAAATGACAAGCCTAACACCAACATAAGTGCAAAAGATGCTGCGTATCACTCATAAATGTTTGAAATTAATGAGAATCCAAATCCCTTGTGCGAGGTCTGCCAGCCGTCTTTGGAAGCAATCAACAAGGTACAATCCATCCATCAAAGCAGAGTTCACAATACTTAAAACAACGTTAGCAAACATCATATAGGACCAATATATAACTGATACCTCATAAGTGATAAAAATAGATAAAAAACCAAATCCCTTGTGCGAGGTTTGCCAGCCATCTTTGGAAGCAAATAATAGGGTACAATCCATCCAGCATAGCAGAAATCACAATACTTAAAGCAACGTCAGCAAAACATCATAAACTTATTCAAATGAATCTTTAGCCAAAATATCGCTTATGCCGGGAATCTGAAAGAGAGATTCAGAATTCCATTCAGTAACAACTTCGTTAAGAATAAAAGCAAGATTAGCTAAAAAATCAGCCAAGAGATTACCTTCACGATATGTATGCCATATTTCAAATGAGTGAAACTGTTTCAAAAGGTCTCTGCCAGACTTAAGAATGTATTCTATTTTCCAACTCGGAGATGATTTATTAGAGAAAGCTGATATAATATTCAATGAATCCCCTTCCAAGATGAGATTAGTAAAACCATATTTTAAAGCTAGATTTAAACCTGCTATTAGAGCCATAGCCTCAGCCTCATTATTTGTTATTGTGCCAAGTTTAATTGATAAAGCTCTAAGAATTATTCCCTGATGATTTCTAATAACACATCTAGCACTAGAGAGTCTTGGATTACCTCTGCTCGCACCATCAAAGTTTAACTTGACAAAGAATTCATTGGGAGGGATCCATTTGATAACAGATCGATCAATCAAAACTTCAGACTTAAAGCAAGAATTATTAGGTACCCTTAACTGCTTCCAATTATTTAAGATCATATCATCCCAACTAGTAAAAGTAAGAGAACTCACCTTCTTAGATAAAAAAGATGCTGAAACTACTTCTGAAATAGTTGTTTCAACTTTGTCCAACACACTATGGAGAGAATTACTTACTTTTTAAAATATTCTTCTATTTCTTTCTAACCAGAGAGACCAGATAACAATGCTTGGTAAAACAATCCACAATGCAAAAAAGGTAGACTTAGAAAATAGAATAGGCCAGCTTTGAAAGACTTGTAGTAATGAACAAGGAAGAGGACTCGACCAATTCAATTTAGATATAAGCCAGGACCAAACCTGTGAAGAAAAATCACAGTTCAACAAAAGATGATCTACTGATTCCTCCACTTCCTAACAGAGGGGACATAAAAAAGAATTTGCAACCCCAAGTTTAACTAATCTATCGCTAGTAAGGATTCGGGAATGAAGTGCTAACCATGAAAAAGCTCCTGCTTTAGGCAGGCATGAATCACTCCAGCAAAGCTTATAAGGCCAAGAGAGGCTAGAATTAGAATCCTTACTAGCGATACTTAGATAACCTTGTTTAACTGTATAACGACCTGATTTCGAAGGGGCCCAGATTAATTTATCCTTTTCACCTGTGATAAATAGTCTGCGATCCTTCAAAATATTCTTAAGAAGAATCTTTTGCTCTTGAGGGATCATAAACTCATCAAAGTTTTTCCATTTAACTGAATTAAAAGCTGAATTAGAATCTATTTCATAATAATCTTTAACTTTTGTTCCCCACATCTGACATAGTAAAGAATTAATCTCATGAAGGCCTTCTGTTCTAGCTATAGGAGGATGATTATTCCAAGAATCATCCCAGAAGAGAGCAGAATTTCCATCCTGAATGACCCAAGATAAATAAGGAGAAATAACTTTCTGACAATGCATCAAAAAGTTCCACATGTGAGAACCTGCCCTTGGATTTATAGTGAATAATATTTCAGGATTAAAGGAATCTAGATACTTAGCATACATTATTTTGCCCCATTTAGATGTTGGTTTTTCATACAGCTTCCAGACAAGTTTAGCTCCAAGAGCTTTATTCTGAGCTACAATATTATGAATTCCGGCTCCACCGAATTGTTTTGGAATACATATATTATCCCAAGAAAGGAGGGGAATTTTTTGCCCATGTAAATTAATACCATTCCAAAGAAATTTCCTTAACATATTCACAATCGAAGTAAGAATAGTTTTTGGAACCTTTAAAACCGATAGCAAATAGACTAGCATTGCTGATAAAACTGTTTTAATCATCAAAAGTTTACCTGCCAAAGTAAGCCATTTACCCTTCTAGGAAGCTATTTTAGCTTTTATACTTGAAATTAGCTTATCCCAACACATGTTTTTAATTGATCCCGAGAAAAGAGGGATTCCCAGATATCTTGATGGCAAGGTGTCAATTTGAAAACCAAGATAGTCAGCTATCCTACTTTGCACCAAATCAGAAGAGAAGAAAAAGAAAATTTTAGATTTGCTATGGTTCACTTTCTGCCCTGATACTAAACAATACTTAGCAATGACTTCCTTCAAAACTCTAGCTTCTGCCATCAAAGGTTGTCCAAACAACAAAGTATCATCTGCAAACAGAGCATGCGTTATAGAAAAAGGTATTCTAGGAATATTAATCCCTCTCCAATAACCCAATGTATTCTGACTCAAAATTAGTCTACTCAACCCTTCAGCCATTAAAATAAAAAGAAAAGGGGAAAGAGGGTCTCCCTGCCTCATGCCTTGAGAAGATTTAAAAAATTCAGATTGCGTCCCATTTATCAATACTGAGAAACTAACACCAGTAATACAAGATTGGATCCATTTACACCATTTAGGAGAGAAACCAAACCAAAGGACTTTAAATAAAAAATCCCAAGACACTCTATCATAGGCTTTCAACATATCTAGTTTAATCAACATTGTAGGTAGTTTATGTTGATGGATTGAGTGAATTACCTCGTGAGAAATCAAGGCACCTTCTGAAGTTTCCTTGCCTGGGACAAAACCTCCTTGTTCATCAGAAACAATTTTTGGAATTAATGTAGCTAGTCTTAATGTTATTGCTTTGGAAATGATCTTATAAAAAGTATTGCATAATGAGATGGGTCGGAAATTAGCAAAAGAGGAAGGAGAAGTAATTTTAGGAATTAAAGCGATAAATGTTGAATTAATCTCTCTCAGAACAGTTCTATTTCTCCGAGCTTCTTCTACAGCCAGCCAAATATCCTTGCCCACAAACTCCTAGCATTTTTGAAAGAAAAGAGGAGTAAAACCATCTGGACCAGGAGATTTATCTGGCTCTAAAGAGAAGACTACTGCCTTAATTTCTTCCATAGTAAACTTTTTCATCAATTCCAAGTTATCTGCAGGGGAGATCAGCGGAGGAATATGATCCAAAACTTCAGATGCAGTTATGCTAGAAATCTGATTGGAATCTTTAGAGAGTAACTTCTAGAAAAAATTAGTTCCTTCTTTTTGAATGATAGAATCATAATGTAAAATATTACCCATAGAATCTTTGATGGAGAAGATAGAATTTTTATGTCTTCTTATCATGGTTGAGACATGAAAAAACTTAGTATTTCGATCCCCTTCTTTTAGCCATACTTCCCTTGATTTCTGTTGCCAGTAAATTTCTTCCCGAGATAAAATTTCCTCCAATTGTGCTTGAAGCTTTTTAATATTTTCAAAAGATACATTAGTCATGCCCTTAGATATAATTTCTTCATTTAACTATTGTAATTGAAGTTGTAGGACTGCTTTTTGCGAAAAAATGTTACCAAAAGAAGATTTATTCCAATCCATAATTTGTGTCTTTATATATTTTAATCGTTCGTTAACCCAAAACATTCGAGAGCCGTTTACAAAAGGGGCATTCTTCCACCAGGATTCTAATAAGCATAAGAAATCTTTATCTCTAAACCACATTGCTTGAAATTTAAATGAGGGCCTAATAGTTTTTTTTCTCAAAGTGACTCCAAGTCGAATAGAAATAGGGAAGTGATCTGAAGCTATAAAAGGAATAATAGAAGTACCAGCAATATTTGCCTCAAAACACCATTCAGAAGAAAAAAGAAACCTATCTAATCTTTCAACTATATTTAAAAAGCCTTTCCTCCTATTTGACCAAGTGAAATATGTATTTTTTTTTAAATTTCAATAAATGGTTAATTTACAATGAAATAAAGACCAAATAGTTGTTTTTGCCCAAAACCAAACACACAAACAAAAGAAATTAAAGATGAAAGGCTTAACATTGTCAAAATGTGAAAAAAATTACATCGTTAAATAGCTAAGAGAAAGCCTAACATTACCCAGGTGTTTGATTTGTTTGACCTTGAAACACATGCAAATCTGAGGGTTAGCACAAACAAAATTATGTGAAATCTTGAAGAATCTACAAAAACACATCTGTGGATGTTGAAAAGGCACTCCAAGCCTTTGGGTTGGAAATCTAAAGCAAATCCCAAGCCCAAGGCTTCGGATTCCCAAAGCACGTTATAACGCGAGCACTTTATAACACGAGCACGTTATAATGCGAGCGAGTTATGTTGTACTTTTTTGCTTTTTGCATGTTTGCCGGTGTTTTCCCAATTCGACATAACATGAGCATGTTATAACATGCTCGTGTTATGTCTTTCTTTGAATGAGATCTGTTCAAATTTCATAAGTATGTTTCATGGATGTTTATATCTATTCTTGTAGGTATGTATGCATGTACATATATGCATGCTTGTATGTATGCATCTTTGTATGTATGTATGTTTGTATGTATACATGTATGTATGTAAGTGTTTTGGGTTTAGTGTATATAAGGACCTGAGCCTGTATAGTTTTGAGGGTTGAGGGTTGATGGTTAAGGGATTAGGGCTTAAGTAATAGGTAGAGGGTAGAGGGTAGAGGGTTATAGTTGAGGGTTAATGTTTAGGTTGTTGAGTGTATAAGATTAAGTGTGTAAGGCGCGGGGATTAGGGTTTAGGGTTTACGATATGGATTGAGGGTATATGAGGCATAGGGTGACTTGGGTTGAGAGCACATATGGTTTAGGTTTAATTTAAGTATAGGGTTGAGGCACAATATTTGAGGTTTAGGATATAAAGGTGAGGTTATATGGTCTAGGGATGAGGGTTTGAGGGTGTAGGCTTCAGGTTTAAGGTATAGGGTTGATGATTGAGTTATTAGGGCTTAAGTATATTGTTGAGGGTATACGGTTGAGGTTTTAGGGATAGGTTTTAGGGTTTAAGGTTTAAGGGTTAAGGGTTAAGGGTTGAGGGATAGGGTTTCAGGTTTAGGGGTAAGGGATTAGGGTTTAAGGTATAGTGTCTTGGGTTGAGGGTTTAGGAATAGGGATAGCATTTAGGGTTTAGGGATGAGGGATTAGGGTTGAGGGTTGAGGGATTAAGGTTTAAGGTATAACTTGTTGAGGGTTGAGTGTTTAAGGATAGGGTTTAGGGTTTAGGGTTGAGGGATTAGGGTTTAGAGTTCATGGATTAGGGTTTAAGGAATAGTGTTGAGGGTTGAGGGTTTAGGGATAGGGTTTAGGGTTGAGGGATTGTGGTTTAGGGTTGATGGATTAGGGTTTAAGGAATATTGTTGAGCGATGAGGGTTTAGGAATAGGGTTTAGGGTTGAGGGATTAGGGTTTAGGGTTGGTGGATTAGGGTTTAATGTTGAGAGTTAAGGGTTGAGGGTTGTGGGTTTAGGGATAGGGTTGATGGTCAAGGGATTAGGGTTAAAGTAGAGTGTTGAGGGTAGAGGGATTAGGGATAGGGTTTAGGGTTGAAGGTTTAATGATTGAGGGTTGAGGCTTTAAGACTGAGGGTTAAGGGATTGGGGTTTAAAATATTATGTTGAGCATCCAGGGTTTATGGATAGGTTTTAGTGTTTAAGTTTTAAGGGTTAAGGGTTGAGGGATAGGGTTTAGGGTTTAGGGATAAGGGATTAGGGTTTAAGGTATAGTGTTGAGGCTTGAGGGTTTAGGAATAAGGATAACGATTAGGGTTGAGGGATTAGGGTTTAAGGTATAGTGTCGAGGGTTGAGGGTTTATTGATAGTGTTTAGGGTTGAAGATTGATGGATTAGGTTTTAGGGTTGATGGATTAGGGCTTAAGGTATACTGCTGAGGGTTGAGGGTTTAGGGATATGGTTTAGGGTTGACAGATTATTGTTTAATGTCGAGGTTAGGGTTAGAGTGTCGAGGGTAGAGAGATTAGGGATAGGGTTTAGGGTTGAAGGTTTAAGGATTGAGGGTTGAGGCTTTAGGGATGAGGGTTTAAGGCTTAAGATATAGTGTCGAGTGTTGAGGGTGTAGGGATAGGGTTTAAGTTTTAAGGGTTAAGGGTTGAGGGATAGGGATTAGGGTATAAGGTATAGTGTTGAGGGTTGATGGTTTAGGGATAGGGTTTAGGTTTGAGGGATTAAGGTTTAGGGTTGATGAATTAGGGTTTAATGTTGAGAGTTGAGAGTTGAGGGTTGAGGGTGAGGATTGAGGGTTGAGGGTTGAGGGTTTAGGGATAGGGTTGATGGTCAAGGGATTAGGGTTAAAGAAGAGTGTTGAGGGTAGAGGGATTAGGGATAGGGTTTAGGGTTGAAGGTTTAAGGATTTAGGGTTGAGTCTTTAGGAATGAGGGTTCAAGATATAGTGTTGACTGTTGAGCGTGTAGGGATAGGTTTTAGGGTTCAAGTTTTAAGGGTTAAGGGTTGAGGGATAGTATCGAGCCCATTGAGGGTTTAGGAATAGGGATTGTGTTTAGGGTTTAGGGATGAGGGATTAGAGTTGAGGGTTGATGGATCAGGGTTGAGGGTTTACAGATTAGGGCTTAGGGATAGGGTTTGGGGTTGAGGTATTAGGGTTTAAGGTATAGTGTTGAGGGTTTAGGGTTAAGGGATTAGAGTTAGGGGTTGAGGGATTAGGGTTTGATGTTGAGTGTTGAGGGTTGAGCTTTTAGGGTTGAGGGTTTAGGGATAGGGTTGAGGGTCGAGGGATCAAAGTTAAGGGTTGAGTACATTGAGGTTCAAGGGTTGAGGGTTTCGGGATAGGGTTGAGGGTCGAGGGATTAGGGTTAAAGTAGAGTGTCGAGGGTATATGGATTAGGGATAGGGTTGGAGGGTTTAGGGATAAGGGATTAGGGTTTAAGGTATAGTATCGAGCCTGTTGAGGGTTTAGGAATAGGGATAGTGTTTAGGGTTTAGGGATGAGGGATGAGAGATTAGGGTTGAGGGTTGAGGGATTAGGGTTTACAGATAAGTTTTAGGGTTGAGGGTTGAGGGATTAGGGTTTAAGGTATAGTGTTGAGGGTTTAGGGATAGGGTTTAGGGTTGAGGGATTAGAGTGAAGGGTTGAGGGGTTAGGATTTGACGTTGAGGGTTGAGGGTTGAGGCTTTAGGGTTTAGGGATAGGGTTGAGGGTCGAGGGATTAGAGTTAAGGGTTGAGGGATTAGGGTTTGACATTGAGGGTTGAGGTTTGAGGGTCGAGGGTTTAGGGATAGGGTTAAGGGTCGAGGGATTAGGGTTAAAGTAGAGTGTCGAGGGTATAAGGATTAGGGATAGGGTTGGAGGGTTTAGGGATAAGGGATTAGGGTTTAAGGTATAGTATCAAACCTGTTGAGGGTTTAGGAATAGGGATAGTGTTTAGGGTTTAGGGATAGGGTTTAGGGTTGAGGGATTAGAGTTAAGGGTTGAGGGATTAGGATTTGATGTTGAGGGTTGAGGGTTGAGGCTTTAAGGTTTAGGGTTTAGGGATAGGGTTGAGGGTAGAGGAATTAGAGTTAAGGGTTGAGGGATTAGGGTTTGACGTTGAGGGTTGAGGTTCAAGGGTCGAGGGTTGAAGGTCGAGGGATTAGGGTTAAAATAGAGTGTCGAGGGTATAAGGATTAGGGATAGGGTTGGAGGGTTTAGGGATAAGGGATTAGGGTTTAGGGATATGGTTTAGGGTTGAGGGATTAGAGTTAAGGGTTTAGGGATTAGGATTTGACGTTGAGGGTTGAGGGTTGAGGCTTTAGGCTTTAGGGTTTAGGGATAGGGTTGAGGGTCAAAGGATTAGAGTTAAGGGATGAGGGATTAAGGTTTGACGTTGATGGTTGAGGGTTGAGGGTTGAGGGTCAAGGGTTTAGTGATAGGGTTGATGATTGAGGGATTAGGGTTAAAGTAGAGTGTCGAGGGTACAAGGATTAGGGATAGGGTTGGAGGGTTTAGGGATAAGGGATTAGCGTTTAAGGTATAGTATCAAGCCCGCTGAGGGTTTAGGAATACAGATAGTGTTTAGGGTTTAGGGATAGGGTTTAGGGTTGAGGGATTAGAGTTAAGGGTTGAGGGATTAGGATTTGACATTGAGGGTTCAAGGTTGAGGCTTTAGGCTTTAGGGTTTAGGGATAGGGTTTAGGGTCGAGGGATTAGAGTTAAGGGTTGAGGGATTAGGGTTTGACGTTGAGGGTTGAGGGTTGAGGTTCAAGGGTCGAGGGTTTAGGGATAGGGTTGAGGGTTGAGGGATTAGGGTTAAAGTAGAGTGTCGATGGTATAAGGATTAGGGATAGTGTTGGAGGGTTTAGGGATAAGGGATTAGGGTTTAAGATATAGTATCAAGCCCATTGAGGGTTTAGGAATAGGGATAGTGTTTAGGGTTTAGGGATAGGGTTTAGGGTTGAGGGATTAGAGTTAAGGGTTGAGGGATTAGGATTTGATGTTGAGGGTTCAGGGTTGAGGCTATAGGGTTTAGGGATAGGGTTGAGGGTTGAGGGATTAGAGTTAAGGGTTGAGGGATTAGGGTTTGACACTGAGTGTTGAGGGATGAGGTTTTAGGGTTGAGGGTTTAGGGTTAGGGTTGAGGGTCGAGGGATTGGAGTTAAGGGTTGAAGGATTAGGGTTTGACATTGAGGGTTGAGTACATTGAGGTTTGAGGGTTGAGGGTTTCGGAATAGGGTTGAGGGTCGAGGGATTAGGGTTAAAGTAGAGTGTCGAGGGTATAAGGATTAGGGATAGGGTTGGAGGGTTTAGGGATAAGGGATTAGGGATTAAGGTATAGTATCGAGCATGTTGAGGGTTTAGGAATAGGAATAGTGTTTAGGGTTTAGGGATGAGGGATTAGAGTTGAGGGTTGAGGGATTAGGGTTGAGGGTTGAGGGATTGGGGTTTAGGGATAAGGTTTAGGGTTGAGGTAGACAAGGAGTGAGTGAGAGACATAGAGAGGGGAGAGGTAGAGAGGTAGAGAGGTAAGGGGGAGAGATAAGTGAGATATAGAACATGAGCTAATGGAACTAGAGGTGAGATATTGTAAAGGTGCTATCGAAGGTGAGATAGGCAGAAATATTTATGGATCAATCTATAGCAGGACAAAATGCGAGCATGTTATAATGCATTTGCATTTTGTCTTGCTATAGAAATGGTAAAAAAGTGTTGACCCCATGATCTAGGTCCACATGCTCTATTTTCATGCTGATTATGCATGTGCTCTAACAAAAAAGAAGTGCTTTCATGCTGTTGGGAAGTTCACATGCACATTTTACACGTTCTACCACCTTTTCATGATCTTTCTACCACCTTTTCTACTTTGCCAACTTGAGAAGGAGGAAATAACATAGTTTTCACACCAAGTTTTAATTTTTGTAGTGTTGCAATGTTAATTGTGATTCAATTTTAGGAATTTAACATTATAGATTGGTTAATAGTATTGTTGTTATTAATTATATTTGAGTGTTATTCAATTTAACATTGAAAAGGAAGCAAGTGGTGAAAAACTCAAATTGTTGAGGAGTTTGATGAAAGAAGAAAAAAACACTACATAATTGGGTACTCTCTCCATTCGAATCTTCATTTTTTAGGTATGTCAAGTCTTTATATGCATGTTGTTTATCATACATGTTTAAAATAGACACATTCCCAATCAAGAAAGCAACCTACAATCTCACATGATACCATTTATATTTTCTACACTTGGGTTCTTTAATAATTATGTGTAATAAATAGATCTTAACATACCATGATGTCAAACTATATAAGAATAAATCCTTACAACATAATAAAAATACAATCCCACTATTATCTTGTCATATTAACAAGTTAAAATACAAATGAATAGGTGCCAAGATCATACAAGTATGCACATGACATGATGATTTGTATGCACATATCTTGGGCTAGGACATTCCTTATGCACCTATTCATGATGATTTGTACATGCACATGACACAACAATTGTTGTCTATTCCTTCACAAGCCACCCAAATCCTAGTATCCCTAGTACCAACAAAATACCTTCTCAATTCCAAATCCTAGTAGCCCTAGTGCCAACAAACATGTCAAATTGGGTCTACCTCAACCTTTTCAAGCATGAAGTCCCATGTACTCTTTTCATGGCTGCAATAATTTGCTTTGTATGCTTTGTACCTATTTTTGTTGAGTGACATTTACTCTTTTACATGATGATTTTATGTACATTTACTATGAAGGGTTGAATGACATATATTTTAGTTATTTGTATGGATTCATTTCTTATGAACTAATAGTGGTCTCTTTATCATGCTACAGACAAATTCTCCATCACACCGAGGAAACGATCAAGAATTAAACCAACACAGGAAGAGATAGAAACTAAGAATGCAAAGAAAGTAGTGGCTATGAGGGAACTTCGTGAGAAGAGGAAATTGGATAGGATAAATGAAGACATGCCAATTGAAGAGGAACCACAACCATCATAAAGAGATATGGTATTGGCGGCACAAAGAGAATGAATGCAAAAACTTCGTGCTACGAGAGATTTGAATACCATAGTTGGAGACATGTCCTCTACTGCAAGTCAACATGTAGGGACACCATCTACCACATCTCAAGTTGAGAGTACATCATCACTCACATGTGATGAAGGAGGTACGCCATTGTTCCCACCTCAACCTTAAGGTATGTCATCTATTCCATCTTCGATTGAAGGTATGCCATCTAGCCCATCTCGTTCAAATATTGAAGAAATTCCTAATGTTGAGATGAATTTACCTAACTTAACACCACCTATAATTTTGCATAGAAAGCCAAAGTATTTGATTGATATTGATGAGAATATTTTGCATCCAATGGAAGGTAAGATTCCAAAACGCACTTGTAGAAGATATGCTCATAAGATTTGGAGATTGTTCTTTGAAAAGTTAAATGAGACTGCAAGATGTCAACTATTCGTTGAAATAATGCAAAGTATAAAGTATAGGTCCATCATGAAGATTCTTAGATTGAGAACATCAGAGGCTTCAAGTGAAAAATCTATTGTCAAGAATCTAATGAGTGCGTATGAGAGTGTGGGTAACACCTCATGCACAAGAGATAGTAATGCAACACGACATGTGATTACATTGACTATAGTAAGTAGTCAAACAAGGAAAGCTCGTCTAATTAGAAAGATGAGTCAAGAATTGACAATTAATAGGAAAAGTTTAACAAGAGCCTTCGGAAGATGCTAAAGAATTGAGGACACTAATGCCAATGAATTATGGGCATTCTTGGGGAGACTACCATGAAAAGATAAACCAATTGTTGAAGCATTGAGATCACTAATTGAAGACTTTTAGAAGAATTGCGCAAGGCTATCTCTGAATCAAAGGGATGTGGATAGAAGGAGAATCGATAGTCAAAACCATGAGCCACATCCAAAGTATTTTTTGGATGAGACTCAAACACAGTTTTATGGTAAATTTCTAGAGAAGTATCCTCAAATTAAAATTTGTCAAAGATATTTTGAAATGCTAAAACCTTTCTATGTCAAGATAAATCACACATGCACTACTTGTTGTTGTAGATTACATATTGAATTTTCTAACCATTTTGATGTTTATAGGTCTATATGTTTAGATATGCATACTAACAATGTTTTGCAGGGTTGTGTCATATGTGCCCCACCAACATCTTTAAGAGACTTCATATCAAGAATTTTATGTGAAAGAGAGGAAGGTCAAATATTCTACAAGAAATTATGCTTGGATGGCACATGTTAATGTTGTGGGGGTTTGCAACATTTGCCAATATGTGAACATGTGGAAAGAACACATGCAGTTGGAAATGAACTAGTAGAGTTTGGCAAGTATAAAATAGTGGCATACAATACAAAAGATGGTAAAAAAGTAAAGAGGTGTGAATTGGTTATTGAAAAGATTCTAGCGTATCAGTTTATGCCTATATTTCATGACAGCATAGTGTATGAGTATGCAAGACATGTCCATAGAGCTCGATGGTTGGACTTGCAATTCAAGTTATGCAAGGACACATTTCTAGTTGGTAGCATTGTTTTAGTCGTTGACTTTTTAGAGAACTACAGTCTACAACCACAACGTGAGGTGCAATCACAATATTATAACTCCCTATAGGTTTCTATATTTGTGGACATCACATTCATTCATGCGAATGATAGTACAAAGGATGACAAAAATATCATAAGGGAGTATAATTTCTATATTAGTGATGATCGCATGCATTCTACGGAGTTCATGTAAGGTTGCTTTCAGGTGTTCTATAATGATTTGGCTAGAAGGGGCATATCATTCAGTCAACATATCATATGGTTGGATAACTGTGCATCACAATTCAAGACCTCACAGAATTTCTATTGGCTGAGTAGGAGGCATAATTTTATAGGTATTCAGCATATGTGGAACTTTTGTGAGGCTGGGCATGGAAAGGGGGAGCATGATGGTGCAGGAGCATGTATCAAAAGAGCCATAGCATGAGAAGAGTTAAAGTATAAAGATAATGCAAAGTTGATAGATACAAAATTGATTATCGAGTGGTGTAAAGATTTCATGGGTCCAGGTAATGAAGGTAAGTCTTCAGTTTGAGATTTTTTTGGTTGATAGATGATACTAACATTGCACTATATGAGGACTATTCTACACTGACAGGATCAAGTGAGATGCACTCTTTCAGAAGCTCAATTGCAGGTTCATGGAGTACCCATACATGAAAGATGTCATGCTTTTGTTCTTCCTGTACAATTCAAGCCTAGGATGAGTGCGAGTTAAAGGAGTGGGTTGACGAATGGCAGTTAAGTTATCTTAGCCCACTTGACACGTATCGACCACTGACGACACTAGAACTAACACAGATGGAATCATCAGTTGATTTTAACCAAATATCAGATCTAGTTCAACCAGCTAATATATCTATTTGCATAGTTTTTGAAATTCCTAATGTTATCTTACTTTGTAGTGTTTTTGTGATGTTGACTAATTTCATCTAATTTGCTACACATATCAATTTACGGCACATATATGCAGTTATTGTAGATAGAGATAATGAAGAGGGAACAAATTATTACTTATGTCATGTTGAAGCCAAAAAGAAATTAGAGGCCCCAGTTACAGATGGAGAAAACATCGAATACCCTACAGGCTCAGTGGTTATTACTAGAACATGGCTTAGAAGGTACCCACATAAGAGTTTTAATATTTGGCTATTTCAGGACTTTGACATGCATCAGAAGATTCTTCATTACTCGAACCTTGTCATGGCATCCAATGTTCATTTGATATAGTATTGGGGTAGACCTTTGAACAAAATCTTGTGGAAGGTGCGTGAGTCTGACCATGAAGCAATACTTGACACAATAAAGAGTAGAGCAGACCTAGATGGTTCATTAGATTAATTTGTAAGTATTCACATTGATTTTGTAAAGTCATGTTACATTGAGTTGTAAGTATCCACATTAATTTGTAAGGTTTGTCTTTTTTTATTTCCTGTTGCATTTTTACACATATACACATTTTTGCATCATCATGTTATGCTTCATGGGGTTAGACCTAAGTGATGGATGAAGTTGATCCTGAGAATAATGTATAAAATCTTGGTAATGTATAAAATATAGGTGTCTCTAG
Organism: Cunninghamia lanceolata; assembly: GCA_027924645.1. Classification (NCBI taxonomy): domain Eukaryota; kingdom Viridiplantae; phylum Streptophyta; class Pinopsida; order Cupressales; family Cupressaceae; genus Cunninghamia; species Cunninghamia lanceolata. The sequence continues at coordinate 11,713,403 of BSBN01000584.1, read as the reverse complement.
GTGCCTTGGTTTCTAACTAGATAATAGGTGTCTCTAATTGTGTCTTAGGTATATACAATATGTCAACTAGGTAGATAGAGACTTGAAAATAGGTGTCTTAGGTGTCCTGCGTCTACTAGACTACATGTATCTTAGGTCTTAGGTGAGGCCACATGAGCTTCCACCTTCACGTGGTTCACCTTTCCAATATAGAATATTTATATTTCTTGAAGCTAAGGGAATCTCTTTTTCTTAATAGGAAAACTTTATCGACTTTAGTTACACTAATGGTGCAGGGGCACCTAGGTTGTCATGCCTCCAAGAGGGGTCAAAAAATAAAAAAATTCTTTGATTGAGTCAATTGTATATAATAAGGTCTTCTAAGACCATTTCATTTGTTTTTAAGTCACTTTTAGTCATTTGGGGTTAGTTTTTGTCTTTGAGTCTAGTTGCAAAAAAGTGTCAATGTTGTCAAGTTACACAAAGCAACTTTTGCATTTTTGGTGTCATGCTCCTGATGTGACCAAACTGACTATTCCAACGTGTCTAGATAGGTACATTTATGCTAGGTATGGTCCTTTTTTTCACCCAAACATGTCAAAATAGTCTGACCTACATTGTACCAATGATATCCTTGAAGAGTCCAAAGTGCAAAAAGGCAGCAATCTTTGACGAGATGTTACTCAAAAACTGTGTCACTTAGAAACATTATGTCTAAGAAAACATGATCATGTAGAGTGTCTCTAAAATAACCTCTCTCAGTTTTTTATAACTCTGAGGCATTTGCCCGTGGTGAAAGGTTTTGTGCTGCCCCAAAAATCATCAGAAGGAGGTAGCGTAAAGTTGCAAAGGGGTGTAACTTTCATCCTATTCCTAATATGATCAAACTAACTATTCCAATGCATCTGTATGGGTACATTTACGCTAGGCATGGTCTTATTTTTCACCCAAACATGTGGAAACAATCCGAGCTACATTGTACCGATAATATCCCTAAAGAGTCCAAAGTGCAAAAAGGCAACAATCTTTGATGAGATGTTACTAGAAAACTATGCCACTTAGAAACATTCCATCTAAGGTAACATGATCATGTAGAGTGCCTCTACAATAACCTCTCTCATTTTTTTATATCTCCGAGGTATTTGCCTGTGGTGAAAAGTTTTCTGCTATGCAAAAATCGTCAGGAGGAAGGCGTGTAACTTTTATCCTGCTCCTGATGTGATCAAACTGACTATTCTAACACATCTGGATGGGTATATTTACACTAGGCATGGTCTTTTTTTTTACCCAAACATGTCGAAACAGTTCGAGCTACATTGTACCGATGATATCCCTGAAGGGTCCAAAGTGCAAAAAGGTAGCAATCTTTGATGAGATGTTACTCAAAAAATGTGCCACTTAGAAACATTCTGTCTAAGGAAATGCGATCATGTAGAATGCCTCTACAATAACCTCTCTCATTTTTTAATATCTCTGAGGCATTTGCCCATGGTTAAAGGTTTTCTGCTGCCCCAAAAATCATCAGAAGGAGGTAGTGTAAAGTTGCAAAGGGGTGTGACTTTCATCCTATTCCTGATGCGACCAAACTGACTATTCCAATGCATCTAGATGGGTACATTTATGCTAGGTATGGTCCTATTTTCACCCATACATGTCAAAACAGTCCAAGCTACATTGTACCAATGATATCCCTGAAGAGTCCAAAGTGCAAAAAGGCAACAATCTTTGACGAGATGTTACTCAAAAAATGTCACTTAGAAAAATTTCATCTAAGGCAACATGATCACGTAGAGTGCCTCTACAATAACCTCTCTCAGTTTTTATATCTCTGAGGTGTTTCACGTGGTGAAAGGTTTTCTGCTACCACAAAAATTGTTAGGAGGCAGTGTAAAGTTGTAAAGGGGTGTAACTTTTGTTCTTCTCCTCATGTGGCCAAACTGAAAGTTTCAACACATCTGGATGGGTACATTTAGGCTAGGCATGGTCCTGTTTTATACCCAAACATGCCAAAATAGTCTGAGCTACATTGTACCGATGATATCCCTGAAGAGTCCAAAGTGCAAAAAAGTAGCAATCTTTGATGAGATATTACTCGAAAACTATGTCACTTAGAAACATTTCATCTAAGGCAACACAATCATGTAGAGTGCCTCTACAATAACCTCTCTCAGTTTTTATATCTCTGAGGTGTTTCCCATGGTGAAAAGTTTTCTGCTACCACAAAAATTGTTAGGAGGTAGTGTAAAGTTGCAAAGGGCTGTAACTTTTGTTCTTCTCCTTGTGTGGCCAAACTGACAGTTTCAATGAGTTTGGATGCGTATGTTTAGGCTAGGCATGGTCCTTTTTTACACCCAAACATGCTGAAATAGTCCGAGCTACATTGTACCGGTGATATCCCTAAAGAGTCCAAAGTGCAAAAGGGCAACAATCTTTGACCTATTATTCAGAAATTGTGTCACTTAGATATATTTTGTCTAAGGTAAAGCGGTCATGTAGGGTCCCTCTATAATAACCTCTCTCAGTTTTTTATATCTCTAAGGTGTTTTCCCGTGGTGAAAGGTTTTCTGTTGCCCCAAAAATTTTCAGAAGGAGGCAGTGTAAAGTTGCAAAGGGGTGTAACTTTTGTTCTTCTCCTCGTGTCACCAAACTAAAAGTTCAAATGCATCTAGATGGGTACCTTTAGGCTAGGTATGGTCCTATTTTGCACCCAAACATGCCAAAACAGTCCGAACTACATTATATCGGTGATATCCCTGAAGAGTCCAAAGTGCAAAAAGGCAGCAATCTTTAATGAGTCATTACTCATAAACTGTGTCACTTAGATACATTCCATCTGAGGAAACGTGATCATGTAGGGTCCCTCTACTATAACGTCTCTTAGTTTTTTATATCTCTAAGGCATTTGCCCGTGGTGAAAGATTTTTTGCTGCCCTAAAAATCATCAAAAGGAGGCAGTGTAAAGTTGCAAAGGGGTGTAACTTCTGTTCTTCTCCTCCCACATCCAAACCAACATTTCCAACATGTTTAGATGGGTAGGTTTAGGCTAGGCATGGTCCTATTTCGCACCCAAACATGCCAAAACAGTCTGAGGTACAAACACTAACTAGTCTTCAATCTTCAAACACTACAAATACCATGATATCCTGCATAAAGTTGTCTTTTAGCCTTTTATAAAGGCATGCCCATAAAATTCAACCACATAGAGATGATTGTTTGTATTCCAAATTCCTTTTAAATACTCACCTTCCAATCCTTTTTCCCACCCTCATATCAATTAAATATGACCTTCAATTATGATATGGCACTTGAGCTTATGAGAGTTTACCAGAGATGCCAGTTGAGTTAGGTTGAAGGGCTGGTGAACTAATGACTTAAAGACCCTTTAGTAGGTTGATTTAAGTGATAGTAACTTCTAATTATAAGTCAATTTTAAATTAAAACAAAAGTGCACTTTACACATGACAAGTAATTGAGGGTTTTAAAGTCTTAAGAAAAGTAGATTCTTTTTAGGGTTTAATGCCCAATTGCAAACCCTAATTATCAATAAGATTATGATTATGAAAGCTTGTGTCTTCTCTAACTTCTTATTGCAAGAACAAAACCACATCCACCATGAATATGGACCTTGCATCATATCAACCTTTCAAGATAGACATTATCATAAAAACTATATTCAAAACAAAACCTTGCATGAACAAAACCACATCCACCATGAACATGAACCTTGCATCATATCAACCATGTTTGTCTTGTGCAGTATCAACATGAATTGAGAGACCTTATCATGAAAACCACATTCACAACATCATGCACCTCATGACCATCACCTACCTTGAATCATGGTATCACCTTATCAACATCATGGCATCAACCTTGACATCAATGACAAACAACCTTGACCCTTTGACTTCAATGACAACCTTGAACCTTGATTGTTGATGACTTATGGAAGCCTATTGCCCCAATGTTATGTTGCATACTAAAATTAGGTAAGAGTCAATGTAATCTCATAACCTCACCTTATATGCAAGAGGAATTACATTTAATAACCATAATGGTCATCAGGTGCTCATAAGCATATGATTTTGACTATCTTATTCAAAACAACAAACATATTCTTTGCATCCCAATATGGTATAATAACAAGAAATTAAGAAATATTTTCAATTGACCAACTCATAAAGAATATGGATTAGTATACTCATTTGAATATTTTCAATTGAGCAACTCATAAAGAATATGAATATTTTCTATTCAACATGATGATTCTTTTTTATTTTAAATACAACTTTTATCTTTTAGTTCCAAAATGAGGTTTAGGTGATACTTGAATAATAATAGCTAGCTTATTGGATCAATAAACATCCTATGTAATACAATTGGATTTTAAATATTTGAAGTAGCCATCTACAAATATCCATTCAAACGTGGATTTATAATGCAAGTATGGACGCCATCAATAAAAAAGATTTGTATTAACCAAATATCCATATAGGCATACATCAATATCTATCGATATAGTATAACATATATACAAAATAGCCATATAGGCTTACAAGAATGCCATATAGGCATACAATATAAACTATATGCAATACAAAATATATGTCCACAAATGCCATATAGGCATACAACAAAGGAATAGAATAAAAAGTCATTCCCCTCTGGCTGGTGAAGAGAATAGATCACGTGCATCCTTTGATCTTCTAGGGGATGGAGATGCATATGTGGGTGGTCTAATATGAACCCGAGGGCTGCTCCTCCTATTTAGTTCTTCCTGCATCTTTAGCTGTTACAATAAAAAACTTATAGACATTAATATATAGAAATTACATGTTATAAAAAATGAAACATTTAAAAAAATAATCACTTACCGCTACCATATAATCTATCTCCTCACATGCCTCAGTAGTAGGAATAGGCTGTGGTGATGTCATGTCCTATAGAAACCATCCAGATAGAAATTAAACTTCAAATCAATAATCTTTTTATTTTTCAAAAATAAACAACCATAACAATGAATGTAAATTGAAATTTACTAATCTACCTTATACTCCTATCAATGGTATGGAGCTATATGAATCACAGAGGTCACACCATGCTCCATTGCCCTATGAACATCAGGAGGTGTCTTCGCAGCTTGCATCATTTGGAAATAAAACAACATTATTCAATTACAAAAACTATAATAGTGATGCAAATCATGGCTCCTAACATACACACACATTCATCTAAACATGGAAGTACACACAATAAAGCACACAAGTAACATACAAAACTCTAGTAAGTACAATTCATTCATTAAACTATTTATTTTATTACATCTGTGAAGCTTTGAAGTCCACCACCACTGGCAAGTGTTGCCGTGAAATAACCAATATTAACCTATTCAACATCCAAAATCAGATATTAGAATACCATTCATATAATAATGCTATTCACGTGTAATATTTATAATTGTTTACTAGTTACATACGCTGACAGTAGATGATATAGTGTAATATGCAGGTGGAGAACCACTGAAAACTGCATCAATGCTATGACCCTAAAAATTCATTAAAATCATCAAACTAAATTAGTTAATCTTGCATTTCAAAAATAAAATTTAATAAATTAAATTCAATAAACTTGCTAATATTTACCTGAGTATCAAGGCCAAAAGTCTCACTCAGGAGGGTATCTATTATCACCATCTGCTCAGCTGCAGATGTAGCCTGTGCACCTACGTCCTGACTATCCATGGGGTCATAACCACAGGCTGACCCGAAAGTCTGACAAGCATGGGGTGGGACCCTACTCCTCACACTATCTCTCAACCCACACTATGCTATAGGACTGGCATGCTCTATGATGCTCTGGGTCAAGGCACTAATGGACTGAAGTGTATCGACCTCAACACTTTCCTTCACAATGGAAGGGATAGAAACATGCTCATGGGCTGGTCTATTGATTACTTGTCTCACTACCCATTGTGGGTCAACACGTGCCCCTGGTCTATCTTGTGCTGACCCCCCACCTCTACCCTAGAAGTCCCGCATATCAAAATAGTTTGACACTTTATTGAGGACAAACTCACAGTAGAGTTTCCTCAAAAAGTCTTGCGAGACCTCATTATTATTACATGGAGGATGGTCAAAAACCATCCACCACCTCTACCCAAAATTGTCCCTTATCACTTAGTTGTTGCACTAATGGATAGGGAACCTCTTGCATGTAATGGGTGGAGGTTGATTTGTTTGTGGGTTTGTGAAAATGGAACACAAGTCTAATTTTGTAATTTATAACTTTTTCACATCTTCATATGATAGCTTGTCTACATAATAGTCTCTAAACTCTTTCCTCTTATCTGACCAACTAGATATTTATTTGCTAATTGAATCTACATTTGATAACATAGATTCAAGAGATTGAGCAAGCGTGGACCTATGCAAGATGGAAGTGGAAGGATCTTTCAACCTTGCAATTATGTCTTCAATTTCTTTTTTATTTTTTTCAATTTGCCTCATTAGATTTTCTTGTGTTCCAGGGGCATGTCAAGGAATGGATGGAGGAGTTTGTTGTTCAGGTTGTTCTTCGGTAGGTATTTCCTCTTCAGGATTTTATGGATTTTGAGGAGGAGGAGGAGGAGGAGGATGTGCATTAACATTTCCTGACAATTAACAAAATTTACATCAAAATCAACTCAAACCTACCTCTTTAGAAACAAATTCAAACAAAAAAAAAAATAAAACTCACTCCTTTGGCCTGCTCAACATTGTGGTAGCATTTTGGAGACGAATCGGTAAGATTTTGGTGTTGAATCGAGTCTTCCAAAATGCAAGCGCGGTTCTTAGGGTTTGTAGGCCGCGTGTGTAGAGGAAAATAAAGAAATGAAATGAGCAAAAATGCTCTTTTTTTAATATATAATTAGTCATAACACACTCGCATTATAACGCGAGCGCATTATGGTTTGGTTTTGCCGAGCCTTAGGCTCATCATTACCAAACCATAACGCGAGTGCATTATAATGCGCTTGTGTTATGTATTAATTTTTTTTGAAAAAAATCTGGCCACTTTTTGGCCCCCCAACTTTTTACACTTACCCTATTTTAGTTTAGAGTTATTTTATTTATTATATATTCAAAAAAATTGGTGTCTTTATTTTATTATTTTATTTATTACATATTTAAAAACTTTGGTATTTTACTTTATTAGTAATACTACCTACCTTTTAGCCAAATATTATTACTATCATTTAAAAATTATAAAATATCATCTAAAATGATAAAAGTGTTACTTATCTTACATACTAGTGTTATTATTACTATATAAAAACTTTCTATATAAAAGTGCTACTTATCTAAAATATATCTAAGCAAAATTCAGAAAATGTGTAAATAATAAATTTGTGCAAGCCAAATGGATAGAAAAATAGAAAGACAATTATGGAGTGAAATCTTTATTATGTTTGAAGAATATGAAAAGTCTCGCAACATAGTCACTTTAAATTAACTCATGTGAGCATATCAAATATTAAGTAATTTTTAAATGCCAACAAATTGGAAGATATCTTTCGGCGTACTGTAAATATATATTTTTAAATATAAATATACTAGTCTTTAACTAAGTTATATGATTGCATTTATATAGTTTAATAGAAATAGTTAGGTCCATTTGGATGGTCTCCATAGCATAAGTATGACATATTTAAGAGGTAATGGTTAGCTTATTATGACATATTTAAGAGGCAATGGTTCTCTTATTATCATCATATTCTAAATTCTATTCTTATTCATATTTAAGAGGCCATTGATTTTAAATTTCATCTGGCGGTCACCATGATGCTGGGCATTGGAATTTATAGTGGCACTTTATTGGCTAATGTGCGACCGTTTTAGAAGAGCTGCGTAGCTTTGGAGAAAATCTAGTCTCTTTTGAACAAGACTTTCACTAAAATTTTAATGATGGTGTGCTTTATTTCTGGCTACGCCTCAATCTAGAGGTATTATTACTATAGTTGCGATTAACTTTCAAAGTGTTGGGTGTTTCATTTCTACACAAATGTTTCTAGTGATTGCGCCATGTTTAGAAGCTACACACTATCCTTTGTATTTGTGTTGAAATTTTAATGCCTGCTATGGTTGGAGATTTACCTTTGCATCCTAATTTGGACCTTTATGCTGATTGGATATGGTTGGATGGCTTTGGAAGATTGCGTTGAAATTTTATAGTCTTCCGTGACTTTAAAACTTAGATGATGTGTCATAGTTGTGGAGCACTCTACTTAAATATCATCCATTTTAATGGTTCAATAGTCAATAGTAATTTTACACATCGTTCATAATAAACAGGTAAATATTTGTCGTATTTTTATAGGCCAAAATTGACATTTGATAGTTTTGGAGCACACTACTTAAACATCATCCATTTCAATTGTCAAATAGTGAATAGTAATTTTACAACTCATTCACAACAAAAAGTGGTAAATATTTGACTTATTTTTATTGGTCAAAATTGACCTTTGACTGTTGAAGTGGATGATATTTAAGAAGAGCCATTTTGGAGAGGCTCGCTAGAAATTTGGAGATTCATAGCCAGACATTTTTTTTCAAAAGATTCATCATTTGGACCAGTAAAATATTGATCAATGAACCCTCACATCCCTTCAAAGTCCCCCAACCCCTCAAAACACTGTCTCAAGCTCCCCAAAGGCAATTCAATTTCTGATATAAGTACTCTGCAAAAATTTAAAATTGGAGTGCGCAGAAAGCAGCACTACACATTTATGTGAAAGGAAGGAAGGTATGCGGAAACACTTCCTACACCAATCTAATGATGAGAGCATTGTGCACATTTTTAATCCTTACAGTAACAAAGAAGAAGATACACGACATAAAACATAAAATGAGCAATATACTGTAACACAGATGTACATGGGAAAAGCCCTTTCGAGAGAAAAACCCAACACTCCAAAAGTTTGCTCAATGTATTACAAATCCAAAACAAGATTACATATACTTTCAGAGCAAGTTTATTACACGAGTACAATGACACTTAATTCCTGGAGTAATTTTAGAAGCATAACAAACTACTCCTCAAGCCTCCAATTTTATAGACTTCTAGCAAATACAAAACCATTTGTGGTTTACCAAAACCATGTGCTAAACCTCCCATGATGTGTGGTGCCCAAGTTAGACAAGATTCCAGTCCAAAATTAGGCTCTCACGTCCAAAGTAAATTCCCTTATTTTTGACCCTTACAGTTGCCATATAATTTGTTATAACATGCTAAAAAATAGCCTTTCCATAATATACCACTAAGAGCATCTTTTGACAACTAATATACCAATTTTCAATGCACCGACATGTGGCAAAAGTGTCAACTAAAAACCAAACACCCATTTTGATGGAACACAAATATTAAATACTTCGAAAAATATTAAGTAACAAATAAACTTAGGAATTGACAAGGTTGAGACACCTTAATTTCCAACATTCTCCCACTTGTTGAATACCTAACAAGAGCCACAAAAAACCATACCATCATGAACTTAGCTACTAGGGACCAAAAGGCCCATAGACTCTGAACACCATTTGAATTTATCAATGCTCACATGCTTTGTCAGTGAATCTACAACATTTGTCAAAGTGTCAACTTTCTCCAATTTCACCTTCCCATCCTCTACCATGTCACGAACAAAATGGTACTAGACATCAATGTGCTTTGTTCTTGCATGGAAAGTATGATTTTTTTTGCTAAACATATAGCACTCTGACTATCACAACAAATAGTAATCATACCTGCATGAAGCCCAACATCTAAACACAATCTCTTAAGCCAAATGGATTCCTTACAAGCATGAGTTGTTGCCATGTACTCTACTTCTATAGTGGACAAAGTGACAACAATATATCATTTACTCATCCAACTAATAACACCACCAAACATAGTGAAAACATAACCATTGGTGGATCTTTTGCTATCAATATCACTAGCCTAATCAGAATCCGCATATCCATGGATACAAATTAAATGCTGAGGTCCTATAGGATAACCATGAGAACATATGGAATACTTGGAAGTACCCCATAAACATCTAAACCCTCTCTTCACTGCATGCCAATATACCCAACCAAGATTAGCCATAAAGGGATTAAGGACTCCCACTGCTTGGAAAATATTTGATCTTGTACAGAGCATAGCATACATCAAACTGCCAACAACAATAGCATAAAGAAGTCTAGTCATGTCCTCCATCTCAGTAGGAGACTTTAGACAATTCTCAATAGATAAATTTGTCCTTTGCATAATGTGAACACACAATGGTCTACAAGTTGTTATGGGTATGTGCAGGATCATGATGGGCCAAACTATACCTCTAAGTGGCAATGAAAATACAAAAAATCAAACTTAATCAAGTTCATGTGAAAATTTGAATGGATTATCTACACAATTTGAAAAAGATGTAAGAACAAAATTTGTAGGGAATTGAATCTAGTTTATGGGTTACTATTTTTAAAAAAAAAACTAAATTTACTTAGTGAAAAATGAATATTTCAATGAACAACTATTAAATTTTTCAGAAAAAAAAAGTGGGTGTCTGTCTAGCCAACCTAACTATGAGTAAAAAAAAAATATTTTTTTGAAACTTTCAAAATAAGTAGAGGGCTCATGTCTGGATGTGACGCATATTTTTTTGAAATTTTTTTCCAATAAAATAATTAGTTATGATATTTTTACTATGATTTTTTTTAAAAACTAAAAAGTAATTTTCTAGCCAACCTAACTCGATGAAAAAAAATCAGAATTTAATTTTTTTTAAACCTATAGCCAATGAAGCATAGAGTGTGATGCATCTTTTGGATCTGAAAAAGGTGAAACAGTTTGAAAGTTATGGATGTTTTTCAATCAGTGTGTCCATCAGGATTTCAGACACACACTATATAGAAAATTATTAATAATTATTTAATAAAATGATAATCAAGAAAATTTGATATTTTTAGAAAGATGACAATTTCCTCTATAAACCCTTTTCTTTTTATCAATTTTGCATAAAAAAAGTCATCAGCACGAAGGGTGAAGTTCGAAGAAGAGAGTGAAACCTACAAAAATGTTAGAATTGAGGGAAAGTCAACTATGATAGCCCCAAGCCTACATACAAGGCAAAAGCGAAGCAAAATAGATATTCGTTATTAACGGATATCTATTTTGCTTTGGTAAAATACCATTTTTCCTTTTTTATGTTTTACAAAACGGATATCCGTTTTAGGTTGCCCAAAACAAATATCCGTTTTGCTTTACCCTATATGTTACTCTCTCTCTCTCTCTCAAAAGGTGGTCTATAGATATCCCGCAATGGTCATAAGAATTCATCTTTAGCTTTGTGTAAAATGCTAAAAAGGTGGTCTATTGATATCCTGCCATATTCTTATGACCATTGCATCTAATTTCATCTATGATAAAAAAGGCTTGTCTATTTTCTAAGTTTTGTAAAGAGCATTGATAACAACATTGTAATGTCCATTTTTAGATCCATTTTCAGCATTTCCTATAATCATGGTAGTCTATGAAATCACATTTTTTTGAGGCATTCTATCAAATAGTTAGCAATGCCTTGTCTATGTTTCCATAGTTTTTTATAAATATTTACTAGAAAGTTACCAAATATAATATTTGATAAGAATCCCCCTATCATTATTATTTTGATGGATGCCCATGTACCATTCCTTTGGTGTAAGTAAATAAGATAGTAGAAAAGATCATGGAGTTTGGCTATATACAAGTCGACTACATTTGTTTGAAGATTTTTTAAACTTTTTCAACAAATTTCATTATGTTATGCATTGTAATGTTGGCACTTTGTAAGTTCTTTTTTGAAATGTATGTAAACATAAGAAAAGTCTACACTTAATAGTCGGTCTTTTGGTAAATGAACGTTGTGATACTTTATGAGGCATGGGGATGTTGAACTTCATTGCAATTTACAAGTTTCTGGATGAGTGCATTAGGATTTTGCATTGATGATGCATAATTATTTTCAAAACCTTCATTTATATACTTACGAGATTTTGGGAAGTGGAGTCATGTTTTCAATCTACAAATTTGCAAAGGTTCCACTTTTCCACCAAATAGATTAACATTACTTTTAATCATGTAAGACTTTGGGAATGTTAAGATAAAATTAAGTTGGAAAAAGTGCACCTTGACACTAAACTTCTACTTTTTCGGATCTCTCTCTCTCTCTCTCTCTCTCTCTCTCTCTCCCCCAAAAGCCTAAATAATGCCCCTAAACCCTAACCCCTAACCCCTAAACCCTAAACCCAAGCAACCCTAATCCTCTATCTCCCTATCTCTCCCTTATCTCCCTATCTCTCCCTTATCTACCTATCTCTATCATCCCTCTCTCTCTCTCACAATCTGTTCCCTCTATCTCTCACTCTCCCTTATTGACTAAGGAAATGAAAACAAGCAAACTAGGACTCTCTTTCTATCTATCTATCTCTCTCCTAAGCAAATTGGAAAGGAAAAGGAAAACTAGGAAAGTTGGGAATAAGATTTAATTAGGAGGTAGACAGGTCACACACACACACAAAGGGTTGCTTGGGGTTAGGGGTTAGGGTTTAGGGGCATTTTTTAGGGTTTATGAGTTTAGCATTGCTCAAGTTTAGTGTTTAGGGGTTTAGGGCTGCTTGGGTTTAGGAGTTTAAGGTTTCTCAGGTTTAGGGGTTTAGGGTTTAGAGAGAGATAGAGAGAGGAGGCTGATAGAGATTGGGAGAGATAGAGGAGATAGAGGGGAGAGATAGGGAGATAGAGAGTGAGAAACATGTTCAGAGACATAGAGAGAGATTGAGAGGTAGATCCTAGATGATAGAGATAGGGAGATAGGGAGAGATAGGGAGATAGAGGTTTAGGGTTGCTTGGATTTAGGGGCATTATTTAGGGTTTAGGGTTTATGGTTTTGGGGTTAGGGGTTAAGGTTTAGAGTTTTAGTGTTTAGGGTTTAGAGAGAGATAGAGGACCAATACCTAGAGATATAGAGGAGACTAAGGGAATAGATAGGGAGATAGTGAGTGAGGGACAATGGCCAGAGACATAGTGAGAAAGATTAAAAGGTAGAGGGACAAAGGCGATAGGGAGATAGGTGAGAGATAGGGAGATAGAGGTTTAGGGTTACTTGGGTTTAGGGGTTTGGGTTTCAGGGTTCAGGGGTTTAGGGTTTCTCAAGTTTAGGGGCATTATTTAGGGTTTAGGGTTTATTATTTAGGGGTTAGGGGTTTAGGTTTAGAGGTTTAGGGTTTAGGTTTTATAGAGAGAGAGGAATGATAGGGAGATATAGAGGAGACTGATGAGAGAGATAGTGAGATAGAGAGTGAGGCACATGGCAAGGGACATAGGGAGAGAGATTGAGAGGTACAGGATGATAGAGATAGAGAGATAGAAGTTTAGCATTTCTTGGATATAGGGTTTAGGGGTTTAAGGTTCTTGAAGTTTGGATATATCTAGATCGAGAGAGAGGAGATAGATAGGGAGAGATAGATGAGACAAAGGGGAGAGATAGGGAGATATAGAGTGAGCAAGATGTCCAGAGAGATAGGTAGAAGGATTAAGAGGTAGAGGGACGATAGAGATAGGGAGATAAGGGAGAGATAGGGAGATAGGGGTTTAGGGTTTCTTGGGTTTAGGGTTTAGGGGTTAGGGGTTAAGGTCTAGGGGAATTATTTAGGGTTTACAGTTTAGGGTTTAGGGGTTAAGGTTTAGAAGTTTAGGGTTTAGTGTTTCGAAAGAGAGAGAGGACCAATAGGGAGATATAGAGAGTGAGGGACATGGATAGAGACATAGTGAGAGAGATTGAGAGGTAGAGGAATGATAGAGATAGGGAGATAGAGGTTTAGGGTTGCTTGGGTTTAGTTTCTAGGGTTTAGGGGTTTGGGGTTTAGGATTTAGGGGTTTAAGGTTTCTTAGGTTTAGGGTTTAGGGGTTAGGACTTAGGGCTTAGGGGCATTATTTAGGGTTTAGGTTTAGGGGTTAGGGGAATTATTTAATGTTTAGAGGTTTCTAGGGTTGCTTGGGTTTAGGTTTTAGGGGCATTATTCAGGGTTTATGATTACATGTCAAAAGAAGTTTGTCTCTCTCTCTCTAAATCCCTCAACCCTAAATAATTCCCCTAATACCTAACACATAACCCCTAAACCCTAAACCTGAGCAACCCTAAACCTCTATCTCCAAGTATCTCTCCATTATCTCCCTCTCTCTATCACCCCTCTACCTCTCAATCTCTCTCCCTATCTCTCTGAACATCTCATTCACTTTGATCTCCCTATCTCTCCCTCTATCTCCTCTATCTCTCCCATCCTCTATCTCTCCCAATCTATCTCCTCTCTCTACCTATCTATCTCTCCCTATCTATTGCCTCTCTCTCCCCTATCATTCCTCTATCTCCTTATCTCTCTAGACATCTCTCTCACTCTCTCTCTCTTTCTCTCCCTATCTCTCCCCTATGTCTCCTCTATCTCTCCCTATTTGTCTCCTATCTCTCACTACCTAGCTCTCTCCCTATCTCTCTCTCTCTCTTGCCTCTCTCCCCCTATCATTCTTATATCTCCCTATCTCTCCCTCTCCCTTATCGATGAAGGAAATAAAAACAATAAATCTCTCTCTCTCTCTCTCTCTCTCTCTCTCTCTCTCTCTCTCTCTCTCTCTCTCTCTCTCTCTCTCTCTCTCTCTCCATGCACATACCCATTAGGTAGGCTATTTTTCATATGGTGTTCATATCATTTAGGTCCAATCACCTCCAAACTTCACAAATAGATATAAAGCATAATTCTAAGCATCTTTCATAAAGACCACTTCTCTAAATAGGTGCAACTAATACCACTTTTTCATTGTTTTCCATATTTAATACTTATTCTTTTCCATTTTCCAAGTCCTACATGTGTCCAAGTTGTATTGTTTGTCAAGTTTTAAGTCTAATTGTTAGTCCTAGCTCTCATGGATATTAAAATGTCAGTATTGTTAGATTTATCCTTAGGTAACATTAATTTACACATTGTTGCACAAACAACCACACTAAAAAATAACCTTACCTAATTAAGGTTAACCTTTAAGGTTCTTTCATTTGGTGAGCCTAACAGATCAAACTAGTTCAATCTTCTTATAGTCCATGCTTAGCCTTCTAAGAGAGTTCATGCCATGTTAACTTTGCATTATGTCCTCACTTTCCTCTTGCTAGTTGTAGTACTCTTTTTTTTTCTAATCATATCCCTATATCATACTATTGTTGTTGACTTTTCTTTCCATCTTCATCATCATAGTCCTAGTTATCCTATTTTGAGCCTACCATTTATCCTTAGCCATGTCTTGTACTTATTCTATTCATGTCAATTTTAATGACCTCCAAATTTTCCATAAATTCTTCTCCACCAAACCCTAGACCCTCACCCAAATCCTTACTTTCCTAAGAAAAGCCCTTCCCCAAACATCATTTGATCATGTGGCTTCTTCCATCACTAGACAGGTGCCCCTACTTTCTATTATTCATCCAATACAATCCCAATGTCATAGCTCACATTCCCACACCTACATTCATAGACTCCATTCCCCCTATTGACACCATCATTGATAATCATTTTAAGGAGTCTCCCTTGAATAATCATTAAACCATGGATTATCCCATATCCCCATTTTACACTTTTCTCACCTTTGAAGCCTTAGAAGATGACATTTAGCTATCCCCACCATTACCAATCACACTTTCTAGCAATCTCACATAAGACACCTTACTAATTAAATCACCTAGGTCATCACTAATTAAATCACCTCATTACTCCATTCAACCATACCCATACCACCCCTTTCTCACTCCACAACATGTATTAACACATGATTCACCCCATGACATGCTATAGTTACCACAATGCCATTTCACTCTACCATCATTCTTCATATTATCTTATGAATCACCATCCTTTCTTCCCATTCCTTGAGACATCATATCATGACACACACCAATGAAAACAATTAAAAAAAACCATTTTTATAGTTTCAAAAAATGGATATCCATTTTGGGAATATTCCAAAAATGGATCTCCATTTCCTGCAACTATAAAAATGGTTTTTTAAACCACAAAACATATATTTTTAACACGCATATGAAAGTCAAAGTTAGCCAATTCACGAATTTGGCTAAGTAAAGACGTGATTATTTTTTCCATTGCCACTATTTGGCCTGCAATGATCCTGCACATACCCTTATGCTGAATCTCTCCAACATAGTATCCACATACTTACTCTGGTTCACACAAAGTTTTTTGTTTACCCTATCTCTTCTGATGTTCATTCCCATAATGTACCTAGCAGCCCTTAAATCTTTCATCTCAAATTGTGCTGACAATTGAGACTTCAAATAAAAAATCTAAATTTTACCAATCCCAAATAACAACATATCATCAACATACACTACAATAATGAGAATGTGATCATTATCCATCTTGTAATAAACACAATGATTTGATTTCAATATCAAAAATCTCAAACTCGACACAAATGCATCAAACTTTTCATATTGTTACGTCATAAAATGTGTACACTAGCATTTTAGATCTGAATTGTTTGCTGCCCTAGATCTGATTAGATTTCATTCATTCATCATTTGCAGACTTTCATATCTTAATTTTGTATTGCTGCATTGTTAGGGTTTGCAAAAACCTTGCATTTCTAGGAAATCTAGCTAATCTTTAGTTCCTAGGGTTTGTAGATTAGCATGTTGTTTTAGACATTGCATTATTGAGTTGATTAAAGGGATTTAATTTGTTGTACCTTATCATCCTTTCTATTTTAGAACATTATTGCATCCTTGCATTTGAAATTTGGAAAGCAAACATTTCATTTTAGATCTTGAAATGAGCATATTTGTTACCTTATTTGCATTTCATTATGCTAGATCATCATAGAATGAATTAAATTTTTTATTTTTTCATCAGACCTAATTGGTATTAAAGTAGTTAATCATTTCATGGTGTTGCATCTTGCATTTAAAACTCTTGTTTGCTAGGGTTTTGTTAAAAAAGTTGCATTTTTAGAAAACCTAGTCAAATTTAAAACGTAGGGTTTGTAATTAAGATCTTGTTTTTGATTTTTCTGCTATAATTTACATTTTAAATCTATTCTTTCATTGTTGTACCATGTCATAAATATCATTTGTGTTCAAAAATAACTCTTGTATCAAAAAATTGTCGTTTAGGAAGTAAGCATTTAAGATCTAGGGTTTTGTTAGCAAACCCTAGCTTGTCTTGCATTTAGTGCATCTTCATCAAAGCAAAGTTCTCTAAATATTTGTTGCATTTAAGTGGATTAATCATTTAGGTAGCTCTTTTTCACATACTACACATCTTACATTTGCAAGATTTAGTTGTTGTGATTACCAAGAATATCACATTTTTGGAAGACCCTGCTTCTCTTGCACTTGTAGGTCTTTGATTACAAGATCTTATTTTCATATTGGTGGCACTGCAATAGTGAATAGATTTTATTGTACATTGCTTCTCCATATCATATTTTCATATAGTAGAGAAGGAATTTCATTATGGCCTCTTCTTGTTATCCCTCTTTGGAATCTTTGCATGCATATATATCATAGATTTTAAATTTTTTCTAAATTCATTAATATGCGTCCTTATATTTTAGATAATATAGCATCCATGTATGATATTGATGTGTCTATATGTTCTATATATGATATCCTTTGTTATACATCTGATTTCTCTAGATTCATGACTCTCATGGGTGTATATCCTTTGATATAACTGTAAGATCTTACTAAAATCATCTCCATGAATTGTCATGAGAAAGATGATAATGATAGATCTTCTACTTCTACTACAAGTCATGATAATTCCACATCTATTCCCATGTATCTCCTCTCTAATACATACGATGGTGACCTAGCTTTGTCTATTTCACCCTATGATTGGGATCCCGCTCCCAAAATTGTTCCCACTTGTGAGGATATTTTGGTGCAAGAGGATGAAATCATTGACACATTCCTTAACATTACTTTACCTTCTCTTCATTTTAATCTCTCTTCTAGATATGTGACATTAGATGATCTTGAGCATACTACTTCTATTTCTACCATAGTACATGAGATTTCTATGGCTCATCCTATGGATCTTCCACCTTTGGTTGAATACTCAAGTACCATGGATATCACTAAGGATGTGAAGACCCTTGATATTCCTCCTTTGATTGAATGTTCAAGTACCTTGGATATCACTAAGGATGTGAAGACCCTTGGTATTCCTCCTTTGGTTGCATGTTCAAACCCCTTGGAAATCACTAAAGATACAATCATCAACAATTTTCTTAACAACACTTTACCCTCCCTTCATCAACAACATGAATTACCTCCCATAGAGGTGCAAAACCAATATGAACCTCTTATGATATTTGTTTTCATTGGTAGAATGAGGGTAAGGGTAAAAGCACAAAGCCGTGTCACACTTTCAGTGAACTTATTAGCACAAGTGAATTTAAGTATTTCTAACTAAAAATTAATTTTGGTCAAACATGTGATCTTGTAAGATTTATTCTAGCTAAGTTAGATATGTCCACAACTTTTCCAACTAAAATTGTTGGCTAAATGCATATGTCGAACCACTATGAGGCCAATTTACCAAAAAACTAAAATTATTTGAAAAACTTGATATTTCAACAACTTCTACTTGTGTAAATAACATTTTTTTAAAAATATAAAAATACCCTTTTGTAGATCTATAAGTTTAGTTTTCAAAAATATATATATTAATAGTTCAATTATTATTTATGTTTTCCTTTCTATTTTTACTAAAAGTAGGTTATCAACACATAACATTAGGTCGATTAGGTCATGTCAAGGAAAAATAGTAAAACTTATTCAAAAAAATTGAAAAAAATATGATGCACTAGATAAAAGAATCTATATCAAGATGGTATAATTTTTTTTCTATTTTAGATAAATAGTTAATATGAAAGTTGATGTCGAATGGAAACAACTACATTTTAATACATGCACGTGTTATTTATTTAAAAATATATATTTATCAAAATTGGAAAAAAAAAATTCATGCACTAAAGTTTCAAGTTATAAATACAGACAAAAAATTTGAAGAAAAAAAAATTACTATATAAAGATGGACGTCTCATGTAATTTCATTTTTCAGCATTTTATCAGTGACTAAATTATAGTGTCAATTTATTAAAAACTATATTCAAATAATTTTTTAAATTTTTTCAAAAAATATAAATATAAAATATACTAAAAAATAAATATTTTATTAGTTTACATCATTTCAAAATTCAAAACATATATGTCACTTTTTAGTGATTCAAGTTTAAAAGTTGGATCAGCATTGGTTGTTTCCTTTATAAAAGTGTGACACAACTTTGTGCTTTTACTTGTAAAATGTAATTTGATTGATGGTGGATCAGGTCTTAATGTTTGTGGTATAGATTTTCTATATAAACTGAATGTTGATATATCTTTCATCAAACCAAATAAACTCAACATTCGTAACTTTGATAATGTTGGTAAGCAATCACTAGGTACTATCACCTTAGATATTAAGGTTGGACCTATGACATTGCCTACCCTTATCCATGTCATGCCTAATTATCTTTCATACAATCTCCTTCTTGGTAGACTATGGATCCATACCATGGGGGCAATCCTGCCTACCCTTCATCATTCAATAAAGTTCATATTTGAAAATAAATTACATATAATTAAAGTTGATCCGATTTCAAAAAGTTGCTTACAAATGGAAGTGAGATAACAAACTCCTCTAAGTAATTTGATCCCTTCTTCAACAAAAATTGAACCACTATTCTCCACTACTAACAATAGTATTGGTTAGGATAGTGTTTGTCCTTTGAATGCATTTTTCGGTGATGATTGGGGTTCATTAGATTTTACACACTCCTTTGCGAGTGAATATAAAATCCCACCCTCACACCTAAAAATCTCAAAGGTAAATGAAATTTCTTCAACACAATATTCTACTCCTACAAAGTTTAAACTCAAGATTAATAACAATGGAACTTTCCATATTGATGAAGATCCACTTTCTTCTAAAGAGATGGCGGCCATTTGTGATAAAGTATCATATTATTCTAATACATGTCTTGGTAATGACAAGGTCTCTTTAGATTTCAATCCCCATGGGATTGTTAAAACAAAGATTGATCCTCCTCACCTTTATCAAATATATAATTCTTCTACTTCCTCTTTCAACAAAGACAGTCACATGAACTCTCCTCTTCCTTCAGATTTGGAGATGTGTTATGGGCGTGGATTCAAAATTCTTTCTAAACAAGGATACAATGGAAATGGGTTAGGATGCAAAGAACGAGGAATTAAGGAATGTATGGAACCAACACCACATTTTTCTAAAGTAGGTTTAGGTTTTTGGCCTTCTCCTACATTCTCTCCACTATATTCACAACAAAAAGGATTGCTTCATACTCCACCGAAATCTTCTCTTCTATCTCAACAAGAGTGTATTTTTCTGAGTCTACTCAAAGACCACCTAATCACTCTTCCTCCTCCAACACACAAGAGGATTATACATAATAATCAATTAACACCTCATTATTGTGCATATCATCAAGCACTTGGCCATTCCGCTAAGGAATGTCGAGTCTTGTGTGACAAAATTCAACAACTTTGAAAAGGTTTGGCTCTAGCACTTCTCACCTTGCTTATTTTCCTCCATCCATTTTATAAGCAAGTTGGGGGAGGATAATTTATTATAGGGCAACTCGCAAGTGTGGTCCCTCACACTCATTTGTGTTATTCTTATATGTATTCTTATCCCTGTATTGTGATGTTCTATTAGTTTTCCTTGACAACATTGTTAGCACAAAGGTACATGGTAGAAGAATGCATTGTGTCATCTATGTATCTTCATTCTTCTATATGTCATGATGTACAATTTCACTATTTTTCTTGGATGATTTAGCATCCCTTCATGATTCAATTTATGTGTACTATACTTTCATGTGATTTTTCCTCTGTCATCTTCATAAGTTATGATGTTTTATGTATGTGGCACCTTATTGCAATGCTCGACATCATACCATGACTACAAAAGCCATTGTGTATCATGCATGTAAGCATTGTCTTGGTTTTCTCATCTTAGGGGCAACCCCTTATTACAATGTAGCTTTTGAAAACACATATCATTTGGGCATGTGCTTTTGGAAAGCTCTCGTGCCTATTTTATATTTCTTCCTCAAGTTCTACTTTAAAGGTAAATGCTCCCTGATGGAGTTAGCAATCACTTTAATTTTGGTAGTAAGGTCTCTTCGCCTTCTTATTCTGCAAGGCTTCATGTAAATTCTCTTGCAAGAGGTAGTTTGTGTATTTCTTGAGTGGAAATACTTTTTTGAAGATAAATTATGTGTATGATGTGTTTGTATCCTCTTCTGCTTCTCATTTCTAGCTAACCCTTTAGAAATATTCTTATTGCATGTTGGGGAATGATGCATGGTGATTAAGACAACATTCAGATTGAGGTCTCCTTTGTCATGCTCACTCAAGGTCTTTCATTATGTGATTTTTGTGATTGATGTGTGTATTCTCCTCATATATTCTCATTGTCTATATATTCTTCATGCCTCGCACGTGCCTCACATGTACTTTCTCTATGTATTCCTTATGTGTTATCCTTGAGTGTTTTGTGTGTATTCCATGTGTGTTTCACGTGTATTCTATGTGTGCTTTATACCTTATGTGTATGCTTTATGTCAAGCATGTATACTTTGTGTATTGCATGTATGCGTTGTGATTTATCAAGTGTATGCCTTGTGTTTGTCTTGTCTTATCTCATGTTTTCTAAGTGCTTCATATATGATTGAATTATGTCATGTGTCATATGTGTATGCCAATCATTGTAGACTCCTAGAATCCTAAACTTGGGGGATTGATCACCCCTCAATTTTGGTGACATTCTATGGCTTCTATCTTTGTTGTGTTTGAAATTTGTCTTCGTCGTCCTTTAGTGTGAGTTTGAATGTAAGTTCATACCGAGGCTAAAGTGGGGGCTAAATGTTATGTTGTAAAATGTGTACACTAGTATTTTACACTTAGTTTAGAACCTGGGTGGACCTAAAATATTTACACTTGTTAATCAAGACCTATTTTAATAGCTTTTTAAACATTAAACAATTAATTCTTGATCCTGATGAAAAAATGACAAAATAACAATGAGAATGACCTAAGAACACCTAAAGAGACTTATGCCAAGATTTTTGGGGCTAAAAGACAAGGGTACCCAAGTGCCCTGGTCTCTCATTTAGCTCTAACCTATTTTGAAGGCATGTTGCCTTAAGACACCTTAAGTGGTTCCTCATGTTGGCCCCATTTAGTTTTATTCATCGTTTGTGAGTGGGAATGCATATAAAAGCAAGTTAGTTTATTCATTTAAACATATAAGCAATCTAGGCACTCTTGTACTCTCTCTTCTTCTCTCTCATGATCTCTACTCTTCTCTAAAGCTCTCTATGGTGGATTATTGCTGCATAACTAACTTATTGCATGTCTTGTGAATATCTTTCTACTTCTTTGGGCTACACCAACTTCTTGAGTCAAGTTGTGATTCCACATTAAGCATGCTAGGGTTTCCATGCTCATGGTGGCTTCTTTCCTTCATGCTTTGTTCTAGCATTCTATTCTACTTCAAATTTGCCTCTACCCTCCTAGGTCACACACTCTTTATCTATCATCATTGATATTGTGGAGGTGGAAACACTATTCATAGATCTTGACATAGGCAAGCTCCTAATTAGCACCCAACCATTTTCCTTCTTGTGTGTGTGCAGGTTAGATCCAGAGGAATTTGCAGAAACCTAGTTAAAGGGAGCAGGAACACAGAAAGGTGAGAACACAAAAGGTTTCACATTTTGGAAAACCCTAATTAGGGTCTAGGGCACCCAAGTGCCCTAGTCCTTTGGCCTCCTGACTCTGAATCTAGGTTCTCATATGTCCCCTAGTCTCTTTTGTGCTTGCAGATTATATGTATCTATTTCTGATTATATGTTATGCTCCAATCTTTCTCAATTAGGGTTTCTTGTTTTGCCCTAGTTTGATTGGTTGGATTTGGTTGATTCTCTTCTATACAACAAAGGGAAAAAGGTCCTGTAGTTTGGCTCTCCTTCTTGGGTAGAAGCCAAGCTCGGCTGGTGTCCTAAAGTTGGATAGAAGAGGGTTTTACCTAGTTTGATCTATTTGTAACATCGTAAAATGTGTACACTAGCATTTTACACTTAATTTAACACCTGGGTGGACCTAAAATGTTTAGACTTCTTAATTAGGACCTATTATAACACCTTTTGAGTATTAAGCATGTAATTCTTGATCCCAATGCACAAAACCCAGAAAAGTAATTATAAGATAGGGGTAATAAAACTTTAAGTGCCTTATCTCAAGAGTTTAGGGCTAAACGACCAGGATGCCAAAGCACACTTTTCCCCTCTTTAGCCCTGACTTAAATTATGGCTTGTCAGCTTGGGACCTCTTTAATGATTCCTAATGTTGGCCTCATATTGTTTAGTTCTCTAGAAATCAATGGGATTTCATATAAAAGCAAGTTAGTTTATTCATTTGAAGACACCTAAGCTATCTCTAACTTCTTGAGGGATTCTTCTTCTCTCTCAGGCTCTCTACTCTTCTCTAAAGTTCTCTATGGTGGATTATTGTTGCAACACTAACTTATTGCAAGTCTCTTGAAGATAGTTCTACTTCTTTGGGATACACCAACTTCTTGAGTCAAGTTGTGATGCTACATGAAGCATTCTAGGGTTTCCATGCTCATGGTGACTTCTTTCCTTCATGCTTTATTCTAGCATTCCATTCTACTTCATATTTGCCTCTGCCCTCCTAGGGCAAGCACTCTTTATCTATCATCTTTTCTATTGTGGAGGTTGAAACAGCATTCACAAAACTTAACTTAGGCAAGCTCCTAAATAGCACCCAACCATTTCCTTCTTGTGGGTGTGTAGGTCAAAGAAATAGATTTCTGAAGGTCATCTCTAGGAACAATATATAGATTGCAGGTATAGACCCGATGAAGGCATCATTTTTGTAAACCTAATCAGGGTCTAAGGAACCTAAGAACACTTATCATTTGACCTCCTAACTCTAGATCTAGGTTCTCCTCCATTTACTAGTCTTTGTGGTGTTTTTAGATTGTCCATATCTATTTTTTATTGTCTGTTGTGCTCTGATCTTCGTCAATTAGGGTTTTCTTATTTTAACCTAGCTTGATTTATTAGATTTGGTTAATTTATTCTCTATACAACAAAAGGGTAGAACCCCTGTAGTTTGTCTCTCCTTCTTGGGTAGAATCCAAGCTTGGTTTGTGTCATAATGTTTTGTAGAAGATGGTTTGACCTAGTTGATATATTAAGCTAGTCTCTCTTTTTAACATTACATTTTGGTGAACCCGTCGTTTCTTGCACTTTGGCATCCTTCTTGCCTTAGATATGAGATATTTTCTACCCTAGATCTGATTTTATTACATTCATTCAACATTTTGCATCTAGTTATAGAGCTTAATTTTGCATTATTTCATTGTTAGGGTTTGAAACAACCTTGCATTCATAGGAGATCTAGCTAATCTTCAACGTAGGGTTTGTAGATTAGTGTGTTGTTTCAGTTGCATTGTTGGGTTGGTTAAATGTATTTAATTTTTTGTACCTTATCATCCTTTCTATTTTAGAGCATTCTTGCATTTTTTTGAATTGAAAAAGGTGAAAAAATCAAGCATTTTAGGCTTACAAAAAGGCATGTTTATTACAGTGTTTCATTGCATATGTTGTAGATAATCATAGAAAGATTTAAATTTCTCATCTTGCATCAGATCTGATTGAGATTACAGAAGATAATCATCTCATGGTGTTGCATCTTGCATCTAAAACTCTCATTTGCTAGGGCTTTTGTTGTCGTATTTTGCCTAGCCCAAATTATTCCAGATTCCCTCCTATCAGAAAAATTAGATCAAAGATAGCCTAAATAGAAGGAGGTAAAACCTAAAATACTTTAAATTTTAATGAATTCCATAGAAAAAATCCCCAAAAAATCTTATGGAGAATCCTTTCAGAAAACCCAGAAAAACCCATAACATCTAGGCCATTGCGTTAGTTTTTTATCTACTTTTGGCCTTTATCGACAAAAGTTTAGGTTCCTAAACTTTCAAAAAACCAAAAATTGGCTAAGGAATTAGAATGGATATTCTCCCCCTTTGTTAGCAAATTTCATTTTTTAGAAACTCTTCAAGAGTTCACATTTTCAACAGTTCGTCGATCGATGATTTTTCAATAGAAAAGGATGGAAGGGCAATCTTCATAAAAAATGACTATGGCATAAGGGATTAGAGCTTGCCTTTATCAGTAAAATGTTCAAAATGTGAACTTTCAAAAGTTCACGATTTCCTCAGTTAGCCACTTTGGCGATTCACTGATAGGGTAAGGAGCCGTAACGTAGGTAAAATTTCCTAAGGCACTAAAAAATGAACACCTGCCTTTATCGACAAAGTACTAAAAGCATGAACTCTTCCTTGGGTTTAAAAATCCACTAGTTTTCTAATAACACTTTTTCTGATAAGGGTGAAAGCAAGACCAAAGGCGAGGTTAAGAAAAATGATCTTTTGCCGATAAAGGTAAAAAGGCAAGCCTAGTTTGAAAATTGAAGAATTCCCCAATAAGGTGAAAATGGCTAAGGGACGGGTCAAATCGGCAAATCAACTAAGGGGAGAACTCATCAGCTAGTTCAAAATTTCTCAAGTTCACCAATAGGGCGAAAGGCCAATAAAGAAAAATGCAAGCGCCGATAGGAAAAGGAAAGTTCTGCAAAGAGCCACTTTTTCCGACAAGGCAAAATGAAGATAAAAGGTGCTAGGGGCTTAGTTCATGGAAAGCATATTTCGTTGACAAGGGCAAAGATGGAGTGAAAGGGCCAAGGTTCGATGAAATTGAATTTTGCTGATAAGAAAGCATAGTTCAGATAAAGCTAATTTCATCGATAAAGGTGAATTATAGAGAAAGCTTCCAAGGTTCAAAATAGAGGAACTTTGCTGACAGTGAGGAAACGGCCAAAAGCAGATGGTTTGGCAAAATAAGATTTTACCGATACGAAAAGGAAAGCATGACAAATGGGTAATTTTCTGATAAGTCAAAATTGTGCCAAGGAGATAAAAGATAAAACAAGCTTGGTTCGACAAATGTAGAATTTGCCAATAAGGTGAAAATGAGCCAAATGAATGCAGTTCGGTAGAGATCAGATTGGTGACTAAAGGTACAAATATGGAGTCTGATAGTTCCATAAGTAGTGAATTCACCAGTCAAGGGAAAATCAAATGCAGGTAATTCAAAATGCGGAGAGGTTTCCTACCATGACAAATGCAGAGGCACCATAGAGTAAAAGGGGTACAACATGTTAAAGTGCTGTAAAAGCTTGCCTCTCCCTCAATCATGCCATTTTCTCATGGAGAGGTACCAGCATTAAAATTTTGTAGGCCAAGGCCAAATAAGGGTGGTTGGAACGGGAATTTTTTTTAATGTTGGAGTATAAATACAGCTACAGAGTAAGATTTACATGGACAAAACAGGGCTTTCTGCAATCCCTCTTGAATGCGTCTGCCATCCATTCATGCAAGTGATCTATTTTACAGGCCTACAAGCTTGTCAGAGGCATGGCCATTGTCTCAATCTGTAGGTTTTTTAGTAGATATTGGGTCAGAAATTTAATGAAGCATGGGTTGTCCTAAGTAATTGTCTAGTTCCAATGTCCACTATAATAGAAGGAAAATGAAATGTTATAAATTCATTAGAATGTGATGTATTTCTGTTAGCTGTTCTTCTGGGCTATTGTAGGTTGGAGAATTTTTTGTAACTAGGCCTCTATAGTGCAATTACATGAACCAATTGGATCTGATGGACTATGCTCTTCTGCAAAGCCTCTCATGTCTCCATTTACCTATTCAACTACGAATGTAATTGACTATTCTGCATCTATTTCTTTGCATTATTCTCCCCTTTGTAATGGCTATTTGGCCTCTGTAATCGATACAAACTGATATTTTACCTCTCTCATTATTCTTGCACTGTGTCTACTTTTTATTAATGTGAGTTGTGTATTGTGGACAAAACCATCCCTTCCATACCTCCATTTTTTTATTCTAGCCTTTGTTAGGATTAATATGAGTTTACGTGAGTTCTTTTCAGTTTTAAGGTTATCATTGTGTTGAACTAGTTGTAGATGAACATCCCCAATCTAGTGCATCACCTATTTTAATTTTAGTAATCCTTCTTACCCTTTTCTCTTGCAAGAATTAGCACTAGATTTAGTTCAATTCTCTAAGCCTTAAGCTCAGAAAGAGGAACCAACCTTCTTTGGATTTTTGATCTCATTTTTAATGTCCCACACCTTGAGATCAATTCCATTGTGTCATTGAAGTGTTTGAACCAGCTTCAAACAAGGTGCAATTTCACATGACAACAATTTCTGGCATGCCCGGTGGGACATTCTACTCTAAGTAAGAGCTAAAGTAAGAAGATTCAGTGCTGATCTTAATTCACGTGTAGCTATGAAAGCATTCAGCAAGCACCATGGTGACTCTATTGAACAAATCCAATGGTGAAGCAACTCAAGTACTTAAAGATTCATTAAAGATTGAAGTTCAGTAATACTTCTAGTCTTTTCTAGCTTTTAGAAGCACTCCAACCACCTGGTGACTCTCTCTAGTATGAGCTTATTTTCAAAGCAGACTTAAGAATATGTTGATGCATCTCTACTTTTCAATGCTCTATTATGTCAAGCTATTATGGAAGTCATGGTCTTCTTCCCCCATCAAGAATAGGCTTCCATACACCCATCATAACATTGACACCACTATCATGGCCTTGCCAAGAAATAGATCCTTTGTGGCCTTTAATGGTGAAAGCCTTCTCAAACTTACACATTATGATGAAATCTATGTTCCAGCTTTGTGGGCTATCCCCTTTTTCACTGATGATAACTCCTTCACACCCGTTGAGCACATCCAAGACATTGCCAATGTATGTTCTATTCATAATGTCACCCAAGACAATATCGTGGTAAGGTTCCTTGCCTCTTCCTTGAAAGGAAAATCTCTCCAATGGTTCTGGAGGTTAGCTATAAGTTCAATTCATGACTGGGATGAGTTGGGAACAAGGCTATGTTAGCATTTTGAAGATAGCAGTGATCATTTGTCCTTGATAGAGTAGCTAGCCACTATTAAAAGGGCTCCCTATGAATTTATGGTGGATTTTAATTTTAGATTTTAAAAGACTTGGTACAAAATTCCACCATTGGTGAGGCATTCCCCTAATGCTACCTTCTTGTATTATTTGAGATAACTAAATAGTGATATCACTGTCATGATATAGTCTCTAGGAGGAGATGTGTTACCTGATGCTTATGAGGTAGCTATTAGGGCAGAAAATTGTTTGGTTTTGGTTGGAAAGATTACTCCCAGACCTCTAATGCCATTATTTCTAGAAGACCCATTCATTTAGTCAATCATGACACCAATTCCTATAGCTAATGTGCTATACCAAGCTTCCAATCAACACTATCAGCTTGTTGGGTAGCCTTGTCAAGGGAACAATCAAAGACAAAATTAGCCGAGCCATGTTAGGTCCCTGAACTCCATAAAATTAGCTACTACAAATACATCAGGCATGCTTGTTCCAATTCAGAACAACTTGACTCAAGGCTATGAGTGGTGCCATCCATGCAGCTAGTTCCATGTCCAAAGCATACGATAAAATGATGAACTTAACCAAGTTTTAATGGTCTAGAATCTATTAGCAGATCCAAGGCAATGAATTAGATCTAGTCAGCAAGATTTGGTGGGACAAAGGTAGGTACAGGCTAAATGTGTGTTTTTTAATTGGCAAGTGGATGATGTTGCCCTGTTGTATGAACTACTTGGTTATATTGAAGATGCAGAAGGCATGGAGATGCTAGCATTAGCAATGGACCAGTAGTGTGGGAGAAATGAAAATGATAGCAAATTGTTGTAGGTTGAGGCCCAACATGATAGTGAAATTCCAACTCATGAGGAAGAGCATATGGGTAGTCCTGTACTGAAGAATGTAGAGGACTTGGAGGAGGCTCATTTATGGGATGAGATTGATGTTTTTTGCTCTAACTTGAATAGTAAATTAGTGCCTCTAGATGAGGCAAATCTTGAGCAGTTTGAGCAGATTGAGGAGGCAGTAATTCCTCCATTTGATATACAATAGCTAGAGAATTCAAACTAGTAGTAGAATGATGAAGAATTAGAGAAAAGACACGAGATCAACTATGTTGATTTGCATGTCATTTCAAGGGGATGCCCTATAAGGCATCTAGCCCAGTTGGATACAACTATAAAGAATCACCACTTGTCATGCTCACTCCTAAGCATGAAGTTGAGCATCAAAATAAGTGGGATCAACCTATTTATCCACTTCTAGATAGTTGCATCAACAATCAGGTCAAGTGGGTAAGTGAGTTTTGTTGGAAGAATGTATTTGGGAAGTTATTTTGTCATTGATGATGCTACTGACAACATGACCATGGGCATAAGGAACATACAGTTATGCACTACAATGTTGTCATTGATATTAACATTGTATTTTGGTATGATGCAGATTAGTTTGGATTCTCTACTTTGAAATATGGTTTGATCCTTCATAAGGCATTAATTTGTAGAAGGTTTTGATCCAAAGTGTGATCCAATAAGAAAGACCTATTGTGAATTTAGCTAAGTATAAACTCTGTATTTCCAAGTTATAGAGCATCTAGTATTTTGGTCAGCATTTCTCTACTATTGAAGATTTTTCTCTGTAGTTCTAGCATATTGTATTTGGTTGTCAGAAGATTTTAAATCCAAAATTTTACATGTTTTTGACATATGGTTTGAAAGTTATGAGTAACAGAAGTTTGGCTTTACAAAATAAAGGTATTTCCAGTTCAAAGTAGGTGTGTAGGAGAGTCTGCATTCCTCTATAGATTGGATTTTTTTTTACAGTTCTAAGGAGATATTAATAGATGTGCTTAGAGTGTGATTTCTAGTTTTCATGCGATTTGGAGGTATCTAGGTCGGTATGTGGATCCATAGTTAAAGGGTGTTTGTATTAAGTCTTTAGCGAAATTGACCTAATAATTGTGAAGGTGTGTGGAAGGCAATCAGGATTGTGGAGTTAAATGGGAGCTATTTTAGGTCCATGCCAATCTATTTCAATTTGTTTCAAACTTTAAATCTTGGCGCAAAGCATGTGAGTGAAGTTTTGGGGCCGATAAGTCCTATATGGCATGTTTTGCACATTACATCCAATTAGGTCAACTAAATTGATGTTGTGAAAGAAGCGGATATATATGAAGAATCATGTTTAGTGTTTTGTGTAATGTATGAGAAAGAATGTGATCTATGTGATGTAAGAAGTGCTTTTGGATGTGAATTGAATGAATGCAGAGCAACAAAGTTTGGTATTTTAGAATAGTGTGGTGATTATTATTTCAGTACTTTGAGCCTCATTGGAACTATACTTCATACATGTGGTAGATGCAATTGTAAACAGTTCAATCCTGACAATGAGCCACCCATCCTCTTTGATCTCTTTCTTTTAGGACAGTGAATCCTTTGGTAGTGAGCCACCTGTAGTAAACATTCTTGGATAGTGAGTCCACCAAATGTATCAACCTTAACCGATTACTTTATTATAATATCTTGTGAGCTAATCCTCATCGTGTTTTTTCCTATTTGGCATTTTCCATGTAAAAATCCTGGTGTTCATGTGTTATAAATTGTGGCTACATGTTTTATGCTTAATTTCCTTTACTGCAATTAAATATGCTAGATGGATTAAAATGTTTGATGTGTAAATGTTTTAAGAGAATACGAATTCACCTCCCCTCTTAATATTTTGGGTGTTCAACAATTGGTATCAGAGCCAAGTCCTTTGGAAGAAGCCTAACTGCTTAAGGAAGATCTTGGAGATTGAACACATGGCTACTAGAATGTTACCTATTCCTTCAGAAGAGATTCCTACTGTTAATCTCATTGAAGAAGACTATATGCTTGACAAAATAGGAGAACTTAATGCTGCTCTTGAAGATCTTGAAAGAAGTAAAGGAGAAAATAGAGATCTGAAAGAAAATGTCAAGGAAGCAAATGAACACCTCAGGAAATTGAAAGAGCAAGTCAAGAAGTTCAGAGACAACCATAAGGAAATCAGTGAACAATTGGAGCAAGAAAATGGAAACATCACAGATCTAAAAGTGCAGGGTGAAGAAAAGAAAAGAATTAAGGAATGTCTTAATGTAGTTGTGGAAAGAAAATATAAAAAATGTACAAGGCTTGGAGAAGAGGTTTTGAGTCTAAAATCTGACCTGGAGAAAGAAAGGAGTCATGAAGTAAAACTCAAGATCAACACTACAAAGCTTGATGAAATGATTACAAATCAAAAAGGTCCAAATGATAAAGAGGGTTTAGGATTTGAAAAAGGTGAAAGCTTCAAATCAAGTCAGACATCAAATGTTGGACACAAGAAGAACAATGGCAAGCAGTTTCAGAATGAAAGGAATAAAGTTAGAAGGCTACTGGTCAAACAACCAAATGCTTATAGGTACCCATCTTTCAATGCTTTCTGTCATTCTTGCAATAAGTATGGACACAAGACAATAGTATGTAGAAGTAGAAAAAAACAAAAATGGTCCATATTTCTCTGGTCAATGCTTTACTTGCAAGAAAGTTGGTCATAGAGCTAGTGAGTGTAGAAGTCAAATAAGGAATGGCTATAACAATGCTAGAATGGTTCAATATTTCAATGGCTACTGTTATACATGCAATAGATTTGGGCATAAAGCTAATCAATGCAAATCTAGAATGAATGGAAGGAATACTGGTTAGAGGAATGTTGTATGCTACAAATGCAATAGACTTGGAGACATTTCTAACTTTTACAAAAATAGAAACATGAAGAAGGATAATCCAGTAGCGAAGAATGAAGTAGTACATAAGGTTGATCCGGCATAAACAAAGAAGGAAATGAATAGGATTTGGATAAAGAAGGATGTACCAGAGGTTAAGGATATATATGAAGTTACATCTGGTCCAGAAGTTTCCTCTAGAAACTAAATTGAGAGATTTGGTTCAGGGGGAGCTTTAATGAAAATATTTCATGCCCTACCAAAGAAAAGGTGCTAACACTTCGGCACAAATATATATGGTGTAAGTCAGCATGTTTGAACTATTGGAGAAAACTCCAGAAGAAAATCTCACAATGTGGAAGATTGCGGAGTACTTGAAGGTGACTGTGTATACAGAGAAAGGTTTGACAGTTCTATTGTTTGAGGAATTAAATATGAATTAGGTCAGATCTAAAAAGTTATAAAAGGGATTTTACTTAGTATTTCTCATTCTCCTGTTTGCCCTAGTTTCTTAGAGATCTTTGTTTTTGAAGTGTTTGTTAGCATTTTTCAATGGAAACTCCAATGGTTATTGAGCTAACAGAGAAATCTCAACCTAAATTCATGAAATTCCTTGCAAAATGTATTGAGGATGATCTATTAGGAGCATTTTCTTCCATTCCACATGGGGTTTTGTTGACTGGAGACATAAGAACTTATATTCACAGAAGAATGGAAGAGTTTGAACATAGGAAGCTTGGGGATATATAGGTTAAGGAACTTATAGGAGATGATTTTGTGCTTAAACCTGAGTATAAAAACCTAATTACAAAGAATCTCGATGTTCGGCAATAGTTCCCCAATTTTTACTTTGATGACAAGCGGGTTAGATTAGCAATAAGCATGTTCCATGACAAATTCATTTGGTTGGATGTGCCTGGGATGATTACTAAAGAAGTGATAAAGGAGGTTACTGGTTTGCATTCCATCAGAGCTATTCCAGTGTTGAAGTCAATAAAAAATGAGGCTGTGATGGAACTGATAGGTGAAACCTATGACAAAAGAGCCCTCACTGTAAACCCAATCTAGAATCCAGCAATAAGATATGCTTCAATGGTAATTGGTTACAAATTTTACTTTACTAATAGGGAAAGTTTAGTGTTTGCCACTGTAATTAATGTGGCCTATGACATGGTAGAGAAAGGTGTAGATTATGATCTGTGTGAGCTGTTGAGACAACAATTTTTAGAAAATCTTAAGCAAACAAAAAAGAAGAAGTATCCATTTAAGTTCAAAACTCTTGCCATCTGCATACTTTTCTATTTTCTGCAAGAATTTCCTGGAACTAAAAACGTGAGATGGATACAAGGAAGGCGTGTGGTGCATCAGATTTCTAACTTCATAAGAAGTCTTGGTAATGCTAAGGCTCAAGATGATGCCCTTATTGCATTCTTTACAGTATTTCAGAAAAAGATGCAAATAAGAGAGAGAATACCAAGGAAAATGGTTGAAAAATATCAGAATGATATTACCTTTTTGGTTTCAATTTTGTTAAAGAGGAGACAAGAAACCATTCAACAGGAAGGAAAAATAAAAGAATATGCTCTACAAAAGGTTGGCATTTCATTGTTAGATGAGAACAGAGCTACATTAGCTCAGTTTTATTCAACTTAGTTTAGAGTAAAATAGAGGGTAACTACTCTAATGAGTTGAGATGCAAATGATTTTGAGAAATTGAAAAAGGAAACTGTAGAGAATATTTCTGACATAGCCCATAAGTTGGAATGTTCTCAGAAAGTTGTGTTCCAGATGTTGCAAATGAAGAAAAGGTCCAAAACATTGATGCTCAACATGAGCATGATATGGATAATGTACAAAAGCATGACAATGTTGCTTTGGTACTGGAAGATATAGCTTAGACTTACAAAGAGGTAGAGGAGAAAATTGAAAAAGAAGGTATCACCGACAAGGATAATGAAAAGGAATATGTATCCATTGCTTCTTTGGTAACTGAAACTCCTGCAGATAATGACATCAAGCAAGGAGATAAGGAAGATGCATCCACTTCTCCTCTGTATAACTGTAGGAGTCAAGGACAACACTGAGAGGGGGGTGAATTAGTGTTGTGTGAAATTTCTAATCTTTTTACAAATTTTAACTTGCAGAGTACAAGGAGAGAGAGCTATCATTGATTTCTCACATACATGTGCACATAATTGAGAATGAAAAACAAAAACTCATGAGTAAAACATATATTCACAGAGAGAAGATCAAGACACAAGAATTGCACAAGTGGAAAACCCTCTAGGGGTAGAAAAACCACTCCAGAATCGCCTCACTGGCTTAACTGAAAAACATGCCTCATTGGCAATACAAATTGTCTCACTGACAAATATTAAGGTCACACTGACCTATAAGCCTCACTGGCTAATACAATGCCTCACTGGCATACTGTTTAAAACCACCAGCTTGAAGGAGCACCAACCCCTACTATAGAACAAATTGAAAACAAAAATTTAGAGGGTTTCTCTGTTTCAATACAGAACATTTCTTCTCTCTCATGTGTCTGTCAAATGTCCATTCTGCTCAAAATCAATCCTACATTCGGATACACTTAACAACACTTTTTCTAATCTGCATCACCACCCCCTTTAATCCATCTGCCAAGCCAATATATACAAGATGAAAAACCTTTCATATTCTGCACAAGATAATTCAGAGATCTTCAATATTGCTTCTATAAAAAATAAAATCAATCTGTGATGTATAAAACATTTCACAATAACCCTGCAACCAATTTATCTTTTATTTTATTTCTCTTCATACTCCTCATAATTTCACCTGCAAGAAAATATTTCTCTGTGCCTATTCAAAAATAAAATCAAACCCCCAAAACAAACTTTTGATCTTCCATCTTCAAAACTTGATTGCTTTATCATCATCTCTAAATTTCATCTTCCCTGTCTGAGAAAAATAAAATCTTTCTCATAATGTTGATCTTCCTTAATTGACATTTCAATCTGCAAAAAATGACTCTTCATATCCTCTAACATTTCAATCAGAACCTGTAGGAGAAAAATAAAATCTCTTTGAAAATTTAGTCTTTTCATTTCAATCTCCTTCTCTGTAAATTCCTGCATTCAAACTCTTCAATAAATCTTTAATCTTCCTTGATAATAAAATCTTTGTCTCCACAAATCTAATAAAAAATCTCTGATAAAATTTTTCATTTTCTTCAAGCAAAACTCTTCATATTCTTCATACAAAAAATAATCTCCTGCAAAAAAAATCTTTATCCAATCTGCAACAAAAATAATCTCTCCCAATTTCTCTTCATGTTTGGATTCATACTCAGAGACAAAAATTATTAAAAGCATTTTTTTCTTTTTAACACTTCACTCAAAAATCTCTTCATAAAGACAAAAAATCTCCTTAAAAAAAATCTTCTTCAAAAAAATAATTTCTAATTTTGTCACCAAATAAAACTCATTTTAAAACTCATAAAAGTGGTATGGGTCGACCACTTAGAGTTTATGTAAAGTTTCTAAAAAGAAACTAAAGCCTTAAAAGGCTTAGGGAACAACATCGTAAATAAAAACTTTTAATTCATACTATGCTCCCCTAGTAATTCGAAGCCTTTTTCCTTACCTTTCGGTGTCCATGCAATTTTAAACAAATTCATTTCAAATATGAATCGAGACTCCAAAAATACTCCAAGGCATTGGGCCTTTTCTACCTAAAACAGATCGATGCTACTTCATAGTTTAAAAACCACTTTGACTTGATTTTCCCGCTCAACATTCATATATCATTTGATATGCTTTGCCGCCCAAACCTTTGAAGACTAACTTGAAGCATCGGTGATATCCTTGGAAGCCCGGTCACATAGATGACCCCAAACCCCCTCTAGCAGGTCATCACTTAAGTGATGACCTGTAAATATAGGTCACTTCTTTTTATATATCAAAAAGCAAGTTTATGACTGGCAAATAGGGTTAACTTGAACTTTATTTAGAGGAAATAATTTAGAGTTTTGAAATCACATTTGTTAAGGATAATTGATAATCTTAATCAAAATAAACCTCATGAAACTCTTTGCAATAGAGTACTCCAACAATATACCATATATAAAATTTTGGACTAACTTAATTATCAAAAATGTGGAAGCTCTTTAAGCACAATTCTAAGAATGCAATCATGAAGATATGAACATCAAGACACACATAATCTAAGATCCTGTTTCATAACCCTAATCACTAACCAAGAATGACCATCAGAACATTTATCACTTGAAGCAACATTCATATCTCTATCACACCATACTCCTGAGACACTGAGACATAATCAGATCAAGAATATATAATTCTGAGACATAATCAGAATGCAACCTCAAACAAATCAGCTTGTGACCTAAGCTTATGATCAATGACATCCTAAAACATAAACCATCTCTGTGAACTGAGCAACTATCTCCTCCTGATGTCCTGCAACAACTATGGCAACTTTACATCATCAACTAAACACACTTTTGACATCAATGACAAACTATCACCATCAATCTCCCCCTTTGTCATTGATGGCAAAACCATCTGATTGCAATTTCTTTCTCCCCCTTTTTGACATCTGATGACAAAGACTATTATCTCCCCCTAAGAAAAAATAACTCATATGGATCATCAGCAAGAGATTAGCAAAGTATGCCAATATCAATCAATTCTCATTTCTTGAATCACATGCACTATTACTCACCTTATCATCCTTCATACCAAAATACCACTTAAGGCACTGATTATTTTTGCAATTTGCTGTCCAAAACTTTTCTTGAGAACTCTGAGCTCTTTCCATGTTCATCTGTATATTGAATAACCATAAAAACCTGAGAGTAACAAGACATCAAACAATCATGTAAGGCATATCAAACCAAGCACCAAACCATTGTTACAAGCTTCCCATAGACTGCACTATACCACTTCTAATCACAACACAAATTTGTAAATCAAGATGAAACACTAACATCAATGAGATCCTCTGATTACTTCCTTTAACAAACTCCTAAAACAACACTTTTTGACATGAAATAACAAATCTCCAAGATTTCCCATGTGTTAAAGTTCACAAACAATCACTGCTCAGAAATACCATTGATAAATACTGACAAGAATAACCAACATAACTCAATTCAACTCAGCACTGATACACTTCCTGAAATAGTCCTGAAGCAACATATCAACCTGAAGTATACCATCCCTTTACTGACAATCAATCTTCTGAACACTTTTGCAAAGAAATCATAAATATACCAATACTCTTTGATGAACAAATTTGCAGAAAAAAATGAAGACAACTTATCACACAGTTCTCAACACAAGATGCCAAGATGACCATTTTTGATAAGATGTTTACTTGCCTCTGATATAAAATTCACCATCAATGTCATAAGAAACTCTAGATTATCATAACTTGAAGCTCATACCTGAAACCACCAAAGCTTTCTAAACCATATTAATGAGGAAGAACATGTCAAATTATTATGCCAATGATCATGAACATTTATTCTGCAACCAATCTATACTTGCACATCCCTTTTGACATGAAAAAAATGAAGACCATCCTGCTGTTCCTGTACATCTTTTACAACACATTGTCAAATTTGACAACCATTATCAATACCTTTGCAAAAACAATTGACTTCTTTCATTTGCAACTTCCTCAACCAACACAAGCTAACATCTCAAGAGAACTTCTTGAGAATACTCAAGATCCATAATACAAGTCAGCTTATCAAGATTACACAACTTTCACCATCAAACTCTACCTATAACAACACTTTGCAACAATGTCAATCCTGGTATATATTGCAATCAACATGAATCAATTTAACCATCAAGTACTTCCTGTAACACCAAATGCAGATGAG
The DNA here is from genome assembly GCA_027924645.1 of Cunninghamia lanceolata. NCBI lineage: Eukaryota > Viridiplantae > Streptophyta > Pinopsida > Cupressales > Cupressaceae > Cunninghamia > Cunninghamia lanceolata. The sequence continues at coordinate 11,675,577 of BSBN01000584.1, read as the reverse complement.
AGTTCCTTGAGAACACCTTAACAAAAGCATATGTCAACTTAAACATGTAAATATCAAATATTATGAACACCTGACATACACCTGACATACCCTGAAACTCAATATCATTATCAGATAAGCAAGTTAAACAAAACAAGATCATCAAGTTGATAAACATCTTGAACTCCTCCTTTAACTTCTTGGGGAAAAAAGATAAGACAAGAACAACTCCCCCTCGCATCATGCTATCTGTTATGCAACAGATGAAAAGACTTGTGCAAGATGTACAAGCTTAGATTCTAACTTCTCTTTATTTTCTTTCTGCTTCCAAATTTTCACAGGTGCTTTCTTCCTCCAAACCTTTTCTGCCTCTTTGTATTTCCAACCTATCAAATCAGGTGAAGCTTTCTTGCAACTATGAGCTTTATGACCAAAAGAATTGCAATTATAACAAACTATGTTATAACCAAATGACTGATACCTTTTTGACATCTCCTGAGTAATTATGTTATTCTTCCATGTAGGATCATACATTCTATTCATTTTGCAGTTTCTTTGAATGTGTCCAACATTATTGCACTTGTAACAAATAATAGTAGTATTTCTTCTGCAATTAACTAATCTGTGTCCAAATTGATTACAAGAATAACAATGACCATTAAAAGAATAATTATACCTGTACATGTATGCTTGTCTAACAGGAGCACTTTTTCTGAAATTTCTTCTTTGATTATGCATTTTGTTTTCAGTGGCAGCATTCAAATCAATCTTCTTTCTAGGTGTCTCTCTAGGTTTTGAACATTCTCCTTCTTCAAAACCAAGTCCAGTAGTGTCTTCATATAGTTTTTGCTTACCAAGCATCTTATCAAACACTTGATATTTCTTAGATAAAACCTTGAGACCATCATACTCTTTTCTCAGATTAATAATTTCACTCTCCAGTTTTAGATTTTCAATCCTTGAAACCTCAAGGTTAGAAATTGAACTATTAGCTATCCTCTTAGCTTCTTCAATTTTTGTCTTCAATCTAGCAATTAGTTTGTCTGAATCATCAATATATGTCTTTAAACTAATAATTTGACATTCAGCCTCTTCAAGATCTGTAAGAGCTTTGTCTTTTAAAACTCTTTCTTGTTGCAGCTGCAACATTAATTTTTGGTTCTCCTTCTTATACTTCTTGAGCTCACTCAGAGCATATATAAGCTCTCCTTCCATATCAATCTCATAGTCTTGTTCATCATAATCTTGATCATCATCACTTGTGATGCTATCTTTTTTTGAATTTGATTGAGATTGAACTTCAACTCCATTTGAAAGTCTCTTTTCATTGCTACTTTCTTCACATACCAGAGTGTCCCCTTCTTTATCATTATCTTGATAAATCCTTTTCAATCTCCTCCACATATCCTGAGCTGTAACACAATCCATAACTTTACAAATAACATCATTAGACAGAGCAGATAATATAGCCTTCTTTGCAATATCATTATATTCAAGAACTTCTTTGTTATTTACAGAAATACCATTTTCAACTAACATTAAAACATCATATCCTAAGGAGGATAAATGTACTTGCATTCTAACATACCAAACTAAAAAATTTGAACCATCAAACTGAGGAATATCTAAAACAATATTAGATTCAACTTGGACAACATCTTTATCCACTGACTTTATAACAACATCTAGATTTGATATGAATGATGTCTTTTGAACCTTTTGACTAGAATGAAGCTTGACATTTTTTTTCTTATTTCTTTTGCACTTACCCATTGAACTCCACTCACAGGACCTACCCAAGCTGATTAAGCTTCAAAAGGGGAACTTGGCTATGATACCAATTGTAGGAGTCAAGGACAACACTAAGAGGGGGTTGAATCAGTGTTGTGTGAAATTTCTAATCTTTTTACAAATTTTAACTTGCAGAGTACAAGGAGAGAGAGCTATCATTGATTTCTCACATACATGTGCACATAATTGAGAATGAAAAACAAAAACTCATGAGTAAAACATATATTCATAGAGAGAAGATCAAGACACAAGAATTGCACAAGTGGAAAACCCCCTAGGGGTAGAAAAACCACTCCAGAATTGCCTCACTGGCTTAACTGAAAAACATGCCTTACTGGCAATACAAATTGTCTCACTGACAAATATTAAGGTCACACTGACCTATAAGCCTCACTAGCTAATACAATGCCTCACTGGCATACTGTTTAGAAGCACCAGCTTCAAGGAGCACCAACCCCTACTATAGAACAAACTAAAAACAAAAATTCAGAGGGTTTCTCTGTTTCAATACAGAACATTTCTTCTCTCTCATGTGTCTGTCAAATGTCCATTCTGCTCAAAATCAATCCTACATCCGGATACACTTAACAACACTTTTTTTGATCTACATCACCACCCCCTTTAATCCATCTGCCAAGCCAATATATACAAGATGAAAAACCTTTCATATTCTGCACAAGATAATTTAGAGATCTTCAATATTGCTTCTATCAAAAATAAAATCAATCTGTGATGTATAAAACATTTCACAATAACCCTGCAACCAATTTATCTTTTATTTTATTTCTCTTCATACTCCTCATAATTTCACCTGCAAGAAAATATTTCTCTGTGCCTATTCAAAAATAAAATCAAACCCCCAAAACAAACTTTTGATCTTCCATCTTCAAAACTTGATTGCTTTATCATCATCTCTAAATTTCATCTTCTCTGTCTGAGAAAAATAAAATCTTTCTCATAATGTTGATCTTCCTTAATTGACATTTCAATCTGCAAAAAATGACTCTTCATATCCTCTAACATTTCAATCAGAACCTGTAGGAGAAAAATAAAATCTCTTTGAAAATTTAGTCTTTTCATTTCAATCTCCTTCTCTGTAAATTCCTGCATTCAAACTCTTCAATAAATCTTTAATCTTCCTTGATAATAAAATCTTTGTCTCCACAAATCTAATAAAAAATCTCTAATAAAATTTTTCATTTTCTTCAAACAAAACTCTTCATATTCTTCATACAAAAAATAATCTCCTGCAAAAAAAATCTTTATCCAATCTGCAACAAAAATAATCTCTCCCAATTTCTCTTCATGTTTGGATTCATACTCAGAGACAAAAATTATTAAAAGCATTTTTTTCTTTTTAACACTTCACTCAAAAATCTCTTCATAAAGACAAAAAATCTCCTTAAAAAAATCTTCTTCAAAAAAATAATTTCTAATTTTGTCACCAAATAAAACTCATTTTAAAACTCATAAAAGTGGTATGGGCCGACCACTTAGAGTTTATGTAAAGTTTCTAAAAAGAAACTAAAGCCTTAAAAGGCTTAGGGAACAACATCATAAATAAAAACATTTAATTCATACTATGCTCCCCTAGTAATTCGAAGCCTTTTTCCTTACCTTTCGCTGTCCATGCGATTTTAAACAAATTCATTTCAAATATGAATCGAGACTCCAAAAATACTCCAAGGCATCGGGCCTTTTCTACCTAAAACAGATCTATGCTACTTCATAGTTTAAAAACCACTTTGACTTGAATTTCCTGCTCAACATTCATATATCATTTGATATGCTTTGCTGCCCAAACCTTTGAAGACTAACTTGAAGCATCGGTGATATCCTTGGAAGCCCGGTCACATAGATGACCCCAAACTCCCTCTAGCAGGTCATCACTTAAGTGATGACCTGTAAATACAGGTCACTTCTTTTTATATATCAAAAAGCAAGTTTATGACCGGCGGATAGGGTTAACTTGAACTTTGTTTAGAGGAAATAATTTAGAGTTTTGAAATCACATTTGTTAAGGATAATTGATAATCTTAATCAAAATAAACCTCATGAAACTCTTTGCAATAGATTATTCCAACAATATACCATATATAAAATTTTGGACTAACTTAATTATCAAAAATGTGGAAGCTCTTTAAGCACAGTTCTAAGAATGCAATCATGAAGATATGAACATCAAGACACACATAATCTGAGATCCTATTTCATAACCCTAATCACTAACCAAGAATGACCATCAGAACATTTATCACCTGAAGCAACATTCATATCTCTATCACTGAGACATAATCAGATCAAGAATACATAATTCTGAGACATAATCAGAATGCAACCTCAAACAAATCACTTTGTGACCTAAGTTTATGATCAATGACATCCTGAAACATAAACCATCTCTGTGAACTGAGCAACTATCTCCTCATGATGTCCTGCAACAACTATGGCAACTTTACATCATCAACTAAACACACTTTTGACATCAATGACAAACTATCACCATCAATAACATGGTGAAAACTTTAGAGGCATATATTGCAAAAAAAGATGAAGAAATGAACAAGGACAAGGACAAAGAAGAATAAGAAGATAATAAAGAGGAAGAGAAAGATAAGGACAAAGAGGTTCTTGGGGATTTAGAAACAAAGGAAGAAAACTTTATAGACCAGGACAGTGAAGGTAAAGAGAAGGAGCAAGCTGTGGAATTAGCGAAGACTTCTGATGATTCCTCTGGAGACTCCCTGAAGAACTTATTGAGTATTCAACTTGACTTTCAACCTGTTGTTTCTTCACAAGTACTACATTTGCCAATGCAACAAGGAAGCATAGTCATGCATAAGATTTCTCCTCTCCAAAAGCTACAACTAGGAGACTTATTCCTCACCTCTGCTAGAAAAGAAGTAATAGAGACACATCAAAAAAGTAGAGATTTAATTGATGAAGCTATGAAGACATTGAAAGATGTCATACCTGGTGCAAATATTGATATATCTCTTTTAGGTATAGATAATTTAAAATATTTAATTGATTCTTTCAAAGAGTATGCCTCTGGACTCAAGGAACAAATAGAATATGAGGTTGAAAAGAAGTTAGATGAAAAGAGAATGAAGGAACTTACTGGGAAATGTGCCATTGCACATAAGAAATTCTAGGGAAAATAGAAAGATGTTCAAGACTCTGTAAATGAGGCTAAGGCCCTTTTCTAAGTTGGCCTAAAGTGGCCCGGATCCACTCAAAGCATAAGAAAGGAGATGGACTCCATTGAGTCCCAGATCAATAATGCCTCTGGTGCCTATGATCTAGCACTAGACCTTGATGGCAACACAAGGAATGCAATTGAAGACATTCATAAGAAATACTTTCAGCTGCAGGCTCAAAAGGAAAACATTATTTTGTAGTTTGGAGAAATAAGGGATCTGGTAAATCCTAATTTTTTTATTATTTCAAAAGCCCTTTTGAGTACTGATAAAGTATCACAGGTAAATCTAATGCCAAGCACTCCAGAAGAAGGTGAAGAGTCCCTGATGGAGATTGAAACCAATTGCAAAATACTTGAAGAAGCTAAGAAAGTCTAGGATGAAGGAAAATAGGATTGGCAAGATCAAGTGCAGAAGTTGTAGACACCTTCTTCATCTGGGTGATAAATTTTTTCTCTTTTCATGCATATATAGTTATTTTGTTTCAGATTTCTTGTATATATACGGATTGTTTAGAGCAGTTTCTAGTACAACTCCTTTTTATTTTTACCTCCAATACATGATTCAGGGGGAGTCAAGTCATGTTTTCAGTTTGTACATATGCTTCTTAGGGGGAGTCAGTTCAAATCTTTCAAGTTATGTGTAAATGAGTATAGATGACAAGGGGAGATCTAGTAAAGATAGCTAATTACACCCTTTGCCCTTGATGTCAAAGGGGGAGAAGCTTTGGAGATAGTTTGGCATGTTTCCATCAATGACAAGGGGGTAGATTCTTGGAAGAATGTCTTTGGGAAGTTATTTTATCATTGATGATGCTACTGACAACATGAGCATGGGTACAAGGAACATATAGTTATGCACTGCAGTGTTGTCATTGATGTCAACATTGTATTTTGGTATGATGCAGATTAGTTTAGATTCTCTACTTTGTAAGATGGTTTGATCCTTCATAAGGCACTAATTTGTAGAAGGTTTTGATCCAAAGTGTGATCCAGTAAGAAAGACCTATTATGAATTTGGCTAAGTATAAACTCTGTATTTCCAAGTTACAAAGCATCTGATATTTTGGTCCGCATTTCTCCACTATTGAAGATTTTTCTTTGCGGTTCTAGCATATTGTATTTGGTTGTTAGAATCTTCTAAATCCAGAATTTTTCATGTTTTTGGCATATGGTTTGAAAGTTATGAGTAACAGAAGTTCAGCTTGACAGAATAAAAGTATTTCCAGTTTAGAGCAGGTGTGTAGGAGAGTCTGCATTCCTATGTGGAATGGATTTTGTTTTTGTGGTTCTAAGGGGATATTAATAGATGTGATTAGAGTGTGATTTCTAGTTTTCATGTGACTTGGAGGTATTTGGGTCAGTATGTGGATCCATAGTTAAAGGGTGTTTGCATTAAGGCTTCAGCGGAACCAACCTAATAAGTGCGAAGGTGTGTGGAAGGAAATCAAGCTTACGGAGTTAAGTGGGAGCTATTTTAGGTCCATGCCAATCTATTTCAATTTGTTTCAAAGTTTGAATCTTGGCACGAAGCGTGTGTGAAGTTTTGGGGCCGATAAGTCCTATATGGCATGTGTTGCATGTTACATCCAATTAGGCTAACTTAATTGATGTTGTGAAAGAAGTGGATATATATGAAGGATAATGTTTAATGTTTTCTGTGATGTATGAGAAAGAATGTGATCTATGTAATGTGATAAGTGCTTTTGGATGCAAATTGAATGAATGCAAAGCAGTGGAATCTAGTACTTTAGAACAATGTGGTGAATATTATGTTAGTACTTTGAACCTAATTCCAGAACTATACTTCATGCATATGTCAAATGCAATTGTAAATAGAACTCAATCCTGGTAGTGAGCCACCCATTCTCTTCTATCTCTTTCTTTCAGGATAGTGAGTCCTTTGGCAGTGAGCCACCTATAGTGAGCATTCTTGGAGAGTGAGTCCACCAACTATATCAACCTTAATCGATTGCTTTATTATAATATATTGTGAGCTAATCGTCACCGTGGTTTTTCCTATTTTGGATTTTCCACATAAAAATCCTAGTGTTCATGTGTTATGAATTGTCACTACATGTTTTATGCTTAATTTCCTTTATTGCAATTGAATATGTTAAATGGACTAAAATGTTTGATGTGTAAATGGTTTAAGAGAATACTGATTCGCCCCCCTCTTAGTATTCTGGGTGTTCAACAAGTTTGTCCTCTTTCTGGGGGAAGTGTTTTGTCAATTTGTTGTATGCTCATCCCTTCCCCACCTCTTGTTAACTGGTCATAAGTATGTGAAGCATTGTAAATTGTTGAGAAAGGGTAGTTATTTTGAAAACCCAGTTAATGGATTTGTTTAATGTCATTTTTGGTTGGTTAGTTTAGTTTTAGGTTAGTTTTATTTTTGTTTTGGGTTTCCTTTCGTCCAAGTGCTTTTGCACAGGTAGATTCTCATTAGGAGAATGTCTTCCTTGTTGTGTTTTTCTTGTTTTTGGGATGCATTTTCAGTTATGTTTGGTCACGAGGCTATTTTCTTTTTACTATGTGCCCAATGGACTATATAAGGTAGCTGGATCCCTATGTTTAGTAGGCAAACACCCATGCAAAGTCACCAAAATGTTGTCATATTTTGCCTGGCCCAATATATTCAAGATTCCCTCCTTCTATCAAAAAAATCAGATCAGAGACAGCCTAAATAGAAGGAGGCAAAACCTAAAATCCTTAAAAATTTTAATGAATTCCCTTGCAAATATTCTTGTGGAGAATCCTTGCAGAAAACCCAGAAAAATCTAGGCCATTGCCTTAGTTTTTCACCTACTTTTGGCCTTTATCAACAAAAGTTCATGTTCCTAAACTTAAAAAAAAACAAAAATTGGCTAAGGCATTAGAGAGGAAATTCTCCTCCCTTGTTGACAAATTTCATTTTTTACACACTCTTCAAGAGTTCACATTTTTAGTGGTTCACCGACTCGGTGATTTTCCAACAGGAAAAGGATGGAAGGGCGAGCTTCATAAAAATTGACTAAGGCATAAGGGAGAGGCGCTTGCCTTTATCGGCAAAATGTTCAAAATGTGAACTTTCAAAATATCACAATTTCCTCAGGTCACAAATTTGGTGATTCATCAATAGGGCAAGGAGCCACGACGTAGGTAAAATTTCTTAAGGCACTACAAAGGGAAGGCCCGCCTTTATCGGCAAAGTACTAAAATCATAAACTCTTCCCCAGGTTCAAAAATATTCTAGTTCATTGATAACGCTTTTGCCGATAAGGCAGAAGAAAGGAAGATGGTCGAGTTCCAAAAGGGGGGAGAATTGCCGATTAAGTAGAAAGCTCCAAAATTGTCTAAGGCATGGCAGGAAAGGTTTCCCTTTGTCAGGAAATCAGTGGGGAACTGAACTAATGTATTAGTTCGGATGTGTGAAGGTTTGTTGAAAGGTGATTTTGCCGATAAGATGAAAAATAGAGTGAAGACATTAGCGAAGGAATCAGTTCAGAGAAATAAGGTTTTGCCGATAAAAAGGAAATGGGTCATGATTTGATGATTTTTTTGATAAGGCAAAATTGAGAACATAAAATCAGCTAAGGAAAAGAAAGAAGGACGCCTTATCGATGAGTCAATAAAAAACAAAACTTTTCAAAAGTTCATAGTGCATCAAGTTTGCTAATAAGCTGATAAAGGAGAAAAAACAAGGCAAAAAAGTAGAGGTTCGCCAAGAGTAACTTTTTACAATAAGGCAAAAGTGAAGGCAAAGGAGGTTCGACAAAATAAGAGTTTGCTGATAGAGAAGAAAGGTTCAGAAAAAGGAACTTTTGCTGATAAGGGCAAAAGCAAGACCAAAGGTGAGGTTCAGAAAAAGGATCTTTTGCCGATAAAGGTAAAAAGGCAAGCCTGGTTTGAAAATTGAAGAATTCACTGATAAGGCAAAAATGGCTAAGGGGAGAACTCATTGACTAGTTCAAATTTTCTCAATTTCAAAGAAAGGGTGAAAGGTCGATAAAGGGAAATGCAAGTGTTGATAGGAAAAGGAAAGTTCTACAAAGAGCCACTTTTGCTGACAAGGCAAAATGAAGATAAAAGGCACTAGGGGCTCAATTCATGGAAAGCATATTTCATCGATAAGGGTGAAGATGGATCCAAAGGGCCAAGGTTTGACGAAATTGACTTTTGCCGATAAGGAAGAAAAGTTTAGGAAAAGATGATTTCACTGATAAAGGTGAATTAGATAGAAAGCTTCCAAGGTTTAAAACAAAGGAACTTTGCCAATAGTGAGGAAACAACCAAAAGTAGATGGTTCAACAAAATAAGATTTTGCCAATAGGAAAAGGAAAGTTTTACAAATGGGTAATTTTCCGATAAGGCAAAATTGTGCTAAGGAGATAAAAGATAAAACAAAGCTTGGTTTGACAAATGCAGAATTCACCGATAAGGTGAAAATGAGCCAAATGAATGCAGTTCAGTAGAGAGCAGATTTGCTGACTAAAGGCACAAATATGGAGCCTGATAGTTCCATAAGCAGTGAACTCACCAGTCAAGGGAAAATCAAACGCAAGTAATTCAAAATGTAGAGAGGTCGCCTACCATGACAAATGTAGAGGCGCCATAGAGTAAAAGGGGTACAACATGTTAAAGTTTTGTAAAAGCTTGCCTCTCCCTAAATCATGCCATTTTATTAGGGAGAGGTACCTGCAGTAAAATTCTATAGGCCAAGGCTGAATGAGGGTGGTTGGAACAGGAAAATTCTTCAATGCTGGAGTACAAATGCAGCTACAAAGTAAGATTTGTAGGGACAAAATAGTGCTTTCTGCATTCCCTCATGAATGTGCATGCCATCGATTCATGCAAGCGATCTATTTTGTAGGCCTTCAGGCTTGTTAGAGGCATGGCCATTGTCCCAATCCATAGGTTTTTCAGTAGATATTTAGGGTTAGAAATTTAATGAAGTGTGGGATGTCCTGGGCAATTGACCAGTTCCAGCGTCCACTGTAGTAGAAGGAAAATGAAATGTTATAAATACATTAGAATGTGATGCATTTTTGTTAGCTATTCTTCTAGGCTATTGCAGATTGGAGAATTTTTTGTAACCATGCCTCTATAGTGAAATTACATGAACCAATTGGATCTGATGGACTGTGCTCTTCTGTTGACCCTCTCATGTCTCCAATTACCTGTTCAACTATGAATGTAATTCACTATTCCGTGTCTATTTCTTTGCATTATTCTCTCCTTTGTAATGGCTATTTGGCCTCTATAATCAATACAAATTGATATTTTGCCTCTGTCATTATTCTTTCATTGTGTCTATTTTTATTAATGTGAGTTGTGTATTGTGGACAAAACGGTCCCTTCCATACCTCCATTTTTTTTGTTCTGGCCTCTGTTAGGATTAATATGAGTCTGTCTGAGTTCTTTTTAGTTTTGAGGTTATCACTGTGTTGAGCCAATTGTAGTTAAACATCCCCAATCTGGTGCTTCACCTATTTTAATTTCATCAATCCTTCTTACTCCTTTCCCCTGCAAGCAGTAGCACTAGATTTAGTTTAATTCTCTGGGCCTTAAGCTCAAAAAGAGGAACCAACCTTCTCTAGAGGTCTGATCACATCTGCAAGTTCCCACACCTTGAGATCAGTCCCATTGTGTCATTGAAGTTTTTGAACTAGCTTCAAATAGGGTGCAATTTCACATGACAACAATTTTGTGAAAAAATTTGCATTTTTGGAAAACCTAGGGTTTGTAATCAAGATCTTGTTTAAGATTTTGCTTCTATCATTTACATTTCAAATCTGATCTTTCATTGTTGTATAATGTCATAAATATCATTTATGTTCAAAAATAATTTCTTGGATTGAAAAATTATGGTTTAGGAAGTAAGCATTTAAAATCTAGGGCTTTGCTAGCAAACCCTAGCTAGTCTTGCATTTAGTGCATCTTTATCAAGGAAATTTTTTGTAAATTATTGTTCACTCAAGTAGATAAATTATTTAATCACTCCTTTTGCATACACTACACATCCTACATTTACAAGACTTAGTTGTTGTGGTTACCAAGAATATCGCATTTTTGGAAGACCACTTGTAGGTCTTTGATTGCAATCTCACTTTGATATTCACTATACTTGGTTAATGAATTGTGCATTTCTACTCCATATCATATTTTCACATAATAGAAAATACATTTCATTATGGATTCTTCTTGTTTGGAATCGTTGCACACACATATCATGGATTCTGATATTTTTTCTAAATTCATTAATATGCATCCTCACATTTTAGATAACATAACACTAATGCATGATATATCTCATGATGAGTATAAATATTCTTCTACTACAATCCATAATCATACCATTGACATCATCTCTAAGGAATGTGAGGTTGACTTAGCTTTTCCTACTTCACCCTATGCTTTGGATCCTTCTCCCAAAAATGAAGACATTTTGGCATAAGAGGATGAGATCATTGGCATACTCCTTAGTCTCTCTTCTAGAGATAATGTTGAACATACTATTTCTACTTCTGCCATATCACATGATACTTATATGGATCATCCTATTAATGTTCCTGCTTTGATTGAATGTTCAAGTACCTTGGATATCACTAAGGATGCGAAGACCCTAGATATTACTCCTTTTGTTGCATGTTCAAGCCCCTTGGACATCACTAAGGATACAATCATAAACAATTTTCTTAACAACACTTCACCCTCCCTTCATTCCAATGCTCTCCCATTAGTAGATGAGGAGTGGTCTCTCACATTAAATCCCTTGGGGATGGATATTGAGCTTACTCATAAGAAAAAAAGGTCAATTCAATCATCATTAATAGACTTATTCCGCCCCCTAATGGAATAGTGAATAAGTGTACTAATGTTCCTAAAATAATTGTGCATGAGGCACCTAATACACCTCATTTCAAACTAGTGATTATGGTTCAAGGTGATCCAACACCACCTCAACCCTTAGGTTACTCTCTCAATAGCGCAAAACAAATTACTCAAAAGAATAAAGGTGTTCAAAATATGTCGTAGCATCACACAATTGCTCACACATATAACACCTGCAATAAAAGTAAGAACACATCAAGTGTGCCCATCTCTCTTCCACCTTCTCAACCTATTCTACCTCAAGCACCTCATCTTCCTCCACATATTGGTAAAGAATACAATCTTGTCGAGCAGCTCCATGCTACTCCGGCTAAGATCTCTCTATGGGATTTAATACAAACATCACCTACATACCACATAATGCTCCATGAGGCTCTAGAAAAGGTAGTTGTTCCACCTTCTACTAGATCAAATGATTTAGCGTCTTTGCTTAGTTGTATGTATGTAACAAAATCTGATATATCATTTCAACAACATGAATTACCTCCCATAGAATTTCAAAACCAAAGTGAGCCCCTTATGATATTCATCATGATTGATAACATGAGGGTAAGGTGCACTATGATTGATGGTGGATCAAGTCTTAATGTTTGTGGAATAGATTTGTTACATAAACTAAATGTTGATACATCTCTCATCAAACCAAATAAAATGAGTATTCATGGCTTTGATACTATTGGTAGGACATAACTTGGTACAATCACCTTAGATATTAAGGTTGGACCTATGACACTGCCGAACTTTATCCATGTCATGCCTAATTCTCTCTCATACAATCTTCTTCTTCGTAGACCATGGATTCATGTCATGGGGGTAGTCTCGTCTACCCTTAATTGTTCAATAAAGTTCATCTTTGAAAATGAATTACATACAATTGAAGTTGATCTAATTTTAGAAAACTGCTTACAAACATAAGCACGACATCTAATTCCTTTAAGTGATTTGATCCCTTCTTTACCAAATGTAAAACTGCTATCCTCCACTGCTAACAAAAGTGTTGATCAGGATAGGTCCAATCCTTTGAATGCATTTTTCAGTGATGATTAGGGTTTGTTAGATTTTACACCCTCCTTTGTGGGTGAATATAAAATCTAACCCTTGCACCCAAAGACCTCGAAGATAAATGAAATTTTTTCAACACAATCTCATACTCCTACAAAGTTTAAACTCAAGATTAATGATGATGAAACCTTTAACATATATGAAGATCCACCTTCTTCTATAGAAATGGTGACCATTTGTGATAAAGTACCATCTAATTACATGTCTTGGTAGTGACGAGTTCTGTTTAGATTTCAACCCCCTTGAGATGGTTTAAACAAAGTTTGACCCTCCTTGCCATGATGAAAATAATGATCCTTCTTTAACAAATTTCAACAAAGACAATCATATGACCTCTCCTCTTCCTTTAGATTTGGAGAAGAATTATGGGCATGGATATAAAATTCTTTTTAAACAAGGATACAATGGAAATGGTTTAGGATGTAAAGAACAAGGAATTAAGGAACTTGTGGTGTTGGGACAAGGTACCATTAACCTTGTAAATCCCAATATTGTATTTATTCCATTTATTATATGTAATTTGTAATTATCTATGAGGAGATGTACTAGTTTCACTGACAGGGGTAATTTCAGAGTCACCAGAAGTTATTATAGAGTGACTTTTACAGTTGGCAAATGTAAAAACTCATGGTAAATGAGGATAGGCGTGCTCCCTTGAGGAATGCCTGTGATGACTTGTTTGCGTTTATTTTCACAGTGTCTTTTGTAAATGAAAGGATCATATTTTCCTCTTCATTTTCCTAATATTTAATTGTGATAATGGTTGAAACTTCTGAGAAACTCTTCCTTAAAATTAAAATATATTCATTGATGCTCTCTTTAAATTATAATTATACTATTCCTTATTGTTGTTAAAATTTCCCTACTATAATTTTCTTTCTTTCTCTTAAAACAAATATAGCCTCTATTTAAAATTTATATCAAATAATTAATATATATATATACATATTATTATTTTATAGTAAGTATAATAGATTTTCCTTTATAGAAGAATAATCATTTTGTTCATTTCATATTTTAAATGATCTTATGCAAACCCTAACTTTTACTTGTTTGTTTTGTAGGGTAGAGGATTGGAGGGTGGCGGCAGCGGCGCTTAGAGCAGAAGGCAACGCTATGTGAATGGCGGAGGTGGGGTCACGGCGATGCAAAGATGTGGTGGCTGCAGGGAAAGGCATGGGCGAAGCATGGGGAACAGGGGTGGAGATGGCCGTAGTGGGCGGTGGGGAGTAGTCTGCGGAGGCTGTAGGGAGCGGCAAGGGTGGAGGAAGGGTTCCATGGGTGAAGGGTTAGCAGAGGACACAGCAGAGGGGGACTCAGCGCGGTGTGCACAGAGGTCGGTCTGCGGAGGCTCGCGGTGGGAATAGTCCGCGGGGCTTTGGTCATACGGGGGTGTGGGGTGTGGGGTGTGGGTGGGGCTCTGCCCCTCCCCACACCCTTTACATTAATGTTGCGGTGGGGGTTCAAACCCCCACCATTGTATTTTTTTTTTACTTCATTTTTTTACTATGTTTTACCACAGAAAATAGCGAAAAACATTATTTATTTCCCATTTGATTTTTGTGTAAACAATTTAAAATTTATTTATATAAAGTATATATATATTACACCATTACCCAGCTCCAATGAAATCATAGTTTCATCAATTAATCATCTAATTAAAAAGGATCAAAATAGAATACTAAATATATATATTTAATAATTATTGTCAAGTAATTTGTTTAAAATTGATGTCGATGATGGCATGGTTCAGTGGTTAAGTCACTCAGTTGTAGTGGCGGCCACTAGAGTTCAAATCCCCACTAGGCCAATGAGCTCGCAAGGCTTTACGCCTTTGCTGGGCCAACGAGCTCGTGGGTTTGAAGTGTTCTTCCAAGGGGATGAGGTCCCCTAGTTGTGGCCTCACTGGTTCATTGCTCCGGGCAAAAGCATTCATGTGGAGCCAGAAGGCGTGTCGCACCAGCATCGCCGGTCACGTTAAAAAGTTTACCAGGCGCATTATTTAAAAAAAAAAATTGTTTAAAATCGATTAATAATTCAGTTTGTAAAATGAATTTTCTTACAAATTTTATTTTCAAGCATCTCCAAAATTAAACAATATTTAGTGGAAGCTATATACGAGATTAATTAAAGCTTATTTTCCTTATTACTTGAATTTAACTTTCAAGCCAAGTGATGTAATCTAGAATAAAGTAATCATTTGATTTTAACAAAGAAATTAGGAATTAATTTCATTGGCAATTATTCACAATAATTTCAAATGCATTATAATAACAAATATTTACTTCCTTTCAAATGACAAAACTACAATCTCCACATAATTTATTAAAATAAACATTTTCACAATTCCTCTAAGAGGTAAATATTACAAACTTATTTACAGCTACAACTAATTTTCACAACTTTGCAAGTAGGAGAAGATGGAAATAGACAATTCTAATATCCTTTTAAAAACAAATTTTCTTTTCCTTTTCTCATTTCAAATGGTAAAACTTGTTAAACATTAAAAGCAGAATTATCAACACAATAAAGAAGATTTCCTCACAACTCCAAAATAACCATTTATACAACAATAGAGAGATAATTTTCTCCTTTTAGAAATCAACAAGGAAGGAGCTATTAAAAGATCAGGCTCTCCTTAAGACTTAAGGAAAATAAAATATTTTCTAAGATTAAATAATCTTCTCCAAGCTTCACAATAAGCTCCTAGAAAACCTGCATATCACACAAGGAAAGAAACACCACACAAGCTGCTCTCTTCCCTATCGTAGACCCGCAAGAGGGTCACCCCCAAGCTAGTGAGATCATCCACACACCTAGGGTATTCTAGAAATCCACTTCACAACAAGGTACAAACAACACACCCAAAACACACATACACCCATGGATAATTTACACAACACAAAAACTCAACCACAGTGAGTTTAACAAGGGGTAGGAGAGTGGACACACTCAACTCTAGAGTGTCACCCTTTCAAATAATATAATCGACACAAATTTCTCATGGCCTCAAACCAAACTTGATAACAAATTCTCCAAGGAGTTCATATTTTGATTCTCAAGCCAAATAACACAATTTCTTAAAGTCACACAAATGCCCTCAAGGCTTTCAACATCCCTAAAGAAACAAGGCATGCACCCGAGGAGGATCACTCCTCCCCTACCTACACTTGATGAGCATTTATCCCAAGTGGAAAAAGCTCTGTCAACATCCCAATAAAATTTCCCACAGTAACAAAATTTGCAACACAAGAAAAATAAACATTTCCACACATCCTTCATGCAACAATTAGAATACAAAAGAAAGGCCATGAAAACCAACATTACAAAGCCCTTTAATGGATGAAGTTGATGTAGAGCTCCACTAAAATCTCCTCCAAACTAAGCCACCAAACTCTCTCTCCCTTCCTCTCCCAAAAACAATTTTCAATAAACAAAAATCCTCCAAATTCAACAACCCCCTCTCCCTATCCCAAGTGGGATTAAAATAACCCAAATTCCATGAGTTTAGAGGAATGGGGAGGTGACACTTGTCACCTCCTCACTCTTCCCCAAACTACTATTATGTCCCAAGGGACAAGTCTTCCTAACCCATTACCACCTATCATTTCTCTTACACATGGGAGAAATAAAAGGAGTTAAAGGAGGAAAAAGGGTGACACATGTCTCCCCTTCCTTCCTTCTTATGAATGACCACACAACTCCATGGGGACTCTCACCAATTGTGAGGGTGATTTGAAGTCAATTCCTCCATTATTGGTGGGTCTTGGAGTCATTTCTTACCTTGGGAATGGAAAATGGATGGGCTTGAGTGTTGGTACCACCCATCCTATCCCTCCCATACCTCCAAATTCGTCACTTAACTTCAGTGTGAAGTTAAGGTGACCATACGGAGGCTACCCAATGGTTATCCAAGTCAAAAGTAGCCCTAGACCCATGGGGTATAACCTAGGGTCAACTTTAACCTAGTTAGGACACCCAGGGTCAAGTTAAGACACAAGAAAAGGGTCTCAAAAATTTAAATTTAAAAAAATGAAATTCAAATACAACTCTTACAACACAAATCATAACTCAATTTTACAAAAAGGGTAGACCTAACCCATTAAACTTCATGAAAGACAACATTACAACATTAAATCAAACATAGAGTTGATCTCAGTTCCTAGTGGAGCTAGATTGGCTTCACAAGGGATCACAACATAAGGTACGGAATGATCTCCAGTATCTATGGTTTGTTAGCCAAAACCTGCGCACTCAATTACAAAGTCAATTTCACATTTAAATATCATAGCCGAAGCAACTTAAAACATGAATTCCTAATACATAACACAGTTCTCATAAACATAATGAAATCACATAACAATTTCCTTTCTAACATCACCCAATTAGTTTTCCTATAATGTAACCATTAATCAGAAATCACCCAATTAGTTTTCCTATAAAATAAACATCTATCTAACATCACCCAATTTGTTTTCTCTTAAAGAAAACATCTAATTAACATCACCCAGTTAGTTTTCCTTTAACATAATATGGTTTAATAGTTTGAAAATCTGGGATCAACAATCCCACAAATATAAAAGTATCAGCAATAGTAAGCTAAATAGTCACATGTAAGGAAATGAAAAAGTGTAGGCCTCACACCTAAGAAGCTAAAAGAAAAAGATGAAAAGGTAAAGAAGGTGCACTTTGATTTAGAGTAGAAAGATGCACCTTAGGAAGAACATAATGATGGATTGGGGGGTGAAGAAGAAGAAGATTCGAGTAGTTCTGATGAAGATGAGTCTATTGTTACAGAAGAAGTTGTTGCAGATGATCATGCAGAAGAATGAGTAGAGTCTCTTACTCCACTCTTTAGGAGATCCACAAGACAACATAATCCAGTTGACAGGTATAGCCAACTAGATTTCCATTGTGTATATGCTTTATTGAGTACTAACGATGAACCTAGATCCTACAAGGAAGATACTTTTGCAGATGATACCGAGTCTTGGCAGTTAGCCATGGAGGAGGAGATGATGGCTTTAGACTTTTGTAACACTTGGGATCGTATTCATTTGCCCAAAGGAAGAAAGGCTATCGGTTGTAAGTGGGTCTTCAAGAAAAAGTTTGGAGCAAATGGTTCATTGGAGAAGTACAAGGCTAGACTGGTAGCCAAGGGCTACTCCCAGAGAGAGGGAGTTGATTTTGGTGAGATATTCTCTTCTATTGCTAAATTGACTTCTATTAGATTTCTCTTATCCATTGCTGCAGCTTATGATTGGGAGATTGAGCAAATGGATGTTAAGACTACATTCTTGCATGGAGATCTTGAAGAAGAAATTTATATACAATAGCCTACAGGTTTTGAGGTAAAAGGAAAAGAACATTGGGTTTGTAGGTTAAAGAGGTCTCTTTATGGTTTGAAACAATCCCCCAAAATGTGGTATCAAAAGTTTGATTCATTTTTTTTTAAATTAGTTTTTGTTAGAAGCGAGGAGGATCATTGTGTTTACATTCATTGTGTTGATGATTCTATACTGGTTATTACTTTGTTTGTTGATGACATGTTGTTTTTAAGCAATACTAAGGGTATGGTCAGTGAGCTTAAAGCCCAACTTTTAGGTGCATTTGAGATGAAGGATCTTGGTACTGCAAGGTATATTCTAGGAATGGAGATCAGGAGGGACAAAGTAAATTGAAAGCTTTGGTTGTCACAAAGTAAGTATGTGAATACTATTGTGCAGAGGTTTAGTTTGTAGGACTATAACCCAGTTAGAGTTCCTTTACCCATTGGTATTAAGATTTCATTAGATATGTGTCCAAAGACTAAGGATGATCTTGAGGATATGTCTAATGTGTCATATGCTAGTGTTGTAGGGAGTTTGATGTATGCAATGGTTTGCACTAGACTAGATATTGCCCAAGCAGTGGGAGTTTTGAGCATATTTATGTCTAACCCTGGTAGACAACATTAGAACTATGCGAAGAGGGTGTTTAAATATCTTGCAAGTACTCTTGACCATTTTTTGGTTTATTTTAGTACTGATAGTGCTGATAAATCTTTGGACATACAAGGTTTTGTTGATGTAAATTGGGCAGGTGACTTGGATAGTCAAAGGTCCACTAGTGGCTATGTGTTTACTCTGTTTGGAGGTGTAGTGAGTTGGATGAGTAAGAGGCAGCCCACAATTGCTTTGTCCACCACAGAAGTAGAGTATATGTCTGCTACTCATGTCTCTAAGGAGGTAGTTTGGTTGAGGAGACTGTGTACAGGTAATGGTTTTGATTGCAGGATCATTCAGATTGGTTGTGATAATTAGAGTGCTATCTGTTTGGCCAACAATCCCATGTATCATGCTCAGACTAAGCATGTTGATGTTCAGTATCACTTTGTTCAAGAATTGCTTGCAAATAGAGAGATTAAGATAAAGAAGATAGACACTCAGTAGAATGTTGCAGATTCATTGACCAAGCCTATGAGCACAGAGAAGTTTGTATGGTGCAGAGAGGCTATGGGCCTTGTTTCTAGTGCCTGATTATTTTTCATTTGTTTTCTTATGGGTTGATTTACAATGTCTAATGTCAAGTGGGAGAATGTTGGGATAAGGTGCCATTAACCTTGTAAATCCCAATATTGTATTTATTCCATTTATTATATGTAATTTGTAATTATCCATGAGGAGATGTACTAGTTTCACTGGCAGGGGTAATTTCCGAGTCACCGAAAGTTATTACGGAGTGACTTTTACAGTTGGCAAATGTAAAAACTCATGGTAAATGAGGATAGGTGTGCTCCCTTGAGGAATATACTATTTTTGGCATGTATGACCTCTATCATAATGTTTGGTGAGTGAATCTATGACAGCTGCAAGTTGTCATAAGATTCTGAGATTCTATGACGCATATGACAGATATGTTAGTTGTATATTTTCTATATTTAGCCCAAGGTTTCTATCTTGGAAAGATACTCTTTTGTGAAATCTATGACAGTTATGACACATCATAAGATGCTATAAGAGGCCAGATTTAGTCTTGGGCCCCCAACCTTTGCATGGCTGTTTTTGGACAAGTGTAAGATGCTTGTAAGATGGTAATTAATGTTTACAGGTTGAAGAATATTAGGAGAGAGAATGTGAATTCCTAAGATGAGTTAGAAAATGTTTCTATAAGTATTTTCCATGTATTAGTTGCTGCAATACAGATTTTAGGTACTTGGGTGTTGCCAGAATGCAGTCAGATTGAAGACTGGTGGAGAGAGTTGAAGTGTTGTATTGTAAATCATTTTCAGATTAATACAAACATTGGGCCTCTTTCCTGTGTGGAGTTCTTTACCTGAAAGGATTTTCTCCATGTTAGACATTGTGTTATGTGTTCATATTTTTGATTTTGCATTTCTATGAAGCATAGTTTTGTTTCTGTGTTACAATATCCATTAATAACACACAGTTAAAGATTGTAGAAATTTATATTGAATCAGATTTCCATTGAAGTAGTGTTGCTTTCATTTCTAACATGTGGAACCAACACTGCACTTGTCTAAAGTAGGTTTAGGTTTCTAGCCTTCCCCTACATTCTCTCCACCATTTTCACAACAAAAAGGATCGCTTCCTACTCCCCCTAAATCTTCTCTTCTATCTCAACAAGAGTGTATTTTGTCGAGTCTACTGAAAGACCACTTAATCACTCTTCCTACTCCAAAACACAAAAAGATTCAACAAAATAATCATTCATCACCTCATTATTGTGCATATCATCAAGCATTTGGCTGTTCCACTAACGAATGTCAAGTATTGAGTGACAAAATTCAACAACTTCAAACAAGGTTTGGTGCTAGCACTTCTCAGCATGCTTGATGTAGTCCCTAGAGCACCTTGTCCTCCATCCATTTTATAATCAAGTTGGGGGAGGATAATTTGTTATAGGCCAACTTGTAAGAGTGGTCCCTTCTTCTCATTTGTGTTATGTTTATATGTATTGTTATCCCTGTATTGTGATGTTTTGTTGATTGTTAGTTCTCCCTTGACACCCTTGTTTCCATAAAGGTATAAGTAGTAAGAATGCATTGTGTCATTTCTTTATATGTATCTTGATTCTTATATATGTCATGTTGTGTAATTTATTTATTTTTCTTGGATGATTTAGCATCCTTTCATGTTGATTCAATTTATGTATATGTGATCTTTCCTCCGTTATCTTCATAAGTTATGATGTTTTATGTATATGGCACCTTGTTGCAATGCTTGACATCATACCATGACTACACAAGCCATTATGTATCATGCATGTAAGCATCGCCTTGGTTTACTCATCTTGGGGGCCAACCCCTTGTTACGATGTAGCTTTTGAAACCACATATCATTTGGGCATGGGCTTTTAGAAATCTCTCATGCCTGTTTCATATTTCATCATCACTCTATCTTAAAGGCAATTTCTCCTTGATGGAGTTAGCAATCACTTTAAGGTGGGGGCATATATCATGCTATGAGCCTTACTCTCATCTTTCTATCTAAACACTTGTTGATTATCTTTCTTACTACACTCTCTTGGGAAGGATTATGGAAAGCTTGGAAACAAGATCTTGAGTCTATCTTGTTCTCCTAAGTCGAAGCTCCTTGCATGTTTGGGAGAAGGACTAACCCCTTAGAATTATTCTTTATTGTATCTTGGGGAATGATGCATGGTGATTGAGACAACATTTAGATCAAGGTTTCCTTTGCCATGTTGACTCAAGGTCTTCTATATTATGTTTCTTGTGATTGTTGTATGATGTGTGTATTCTCCTCATATATTCTTATTCTCTATATATTCTTCACGCCTTGTACATGCCTTGCATGTATTCTCTCTATGCATTCCTTATGTATTCTCCTCGAATGCTTTGTGTGTATTCCATATGCATTTCACGTGTATTCCATGTGTATTTCATATGTATTCTATGTATTCTTTATGCCTTATGTGTATACTTCGTGTCAAGCGTGTCTGCTATATGTATGGTGTGTGTACTTTGGCTATGGCATGTATACTTTGTGTATGACATCTATGCTTTGTGTATTGTGTGTATGCATTATGATTTCTCAAGTGTATGCCTAGTGTATGTCTTGCTGTATCTCATGTTTACTAAGTGTTTCATAAATGAGTGAATTATTTCATGTGTCTTATGTGTATGCCAATCATCATAGACTCCTAGAATCCTAAACTTGGGGGCTTGATTATCCCTCAATTTTAGTGACATTCTATGGTTTCTATGTTGTTGTGTTTTAAATTTGTTTTCTCCATCCTTTAGTGTGAGTTCGAACGTAAGTTCATACCCATGCTAAAGTGGGGACTAAATGTAACGTCGTAAAATGTGTACACTAGCATTTTACACTTAGTTTAGCACGCAGGTGGACCTAAAATGTTTACACTTGTTAATTAGAACCTATTATAACACCTTTTTGAGAATTAAGCATGTAATTCTTGATCCTAATGCACAAAACCTAGAGAGGTAATTATAAGGTGGGGCTCATAACACTTTAAGTGCCTTATCCTGAGAGTTTGGGGCTAATGGACTAGGGTGCCCAAGTACTCTTGTCCCCTCTTTATCCCTGACCTAAATTATGGTTTGTCAGCTTGAGACCTCTTTAATGATTCCTAATGTCAGCCTCATGTGGTTTAATTCTCTTGAAATCAACGGGATTGCATATAAAATCAAGCTAGTTTATTCATTTGAAGATACCTAAGCTATCTCTAACTTCTTGAAGGATTCTTCTTCTTTCTCATGCTCTCTACTCTTCTCTAAAGCTCTCTATGGTGGATTATTGTTGTGGCACTAACTTATTGTAGGTCTTGTGAATATCTTTCTACTTCTTTGGCCTACACCAACTTCTTGAGTCAAGTTGTGACGCCACATCAAGTATGCTAGGGTTTCTATCCTCATGGTGACTTCTTTCCTTCATGCTTTGTTCTAGCATTCCATTCTACTTCAAATTTATTTCTGCCCTCCTAGGGCATGTGCTCTTTATCTATCATCTTTGCTATTGTGGAGGTCAAAACACCATTCATGGAGCTTTAATTAGGCAAGCTCCTTAATAACACCCAACCATTTTCCTTCTTGTGTGTGTTTAGGTCGAAGAAACATATTTTTGAAGGTGATATTCGGGAAGAAGATAAATCTTGCAGGTATAGACCCGGTGAAGGCATCAATTTCTGTAAACCCTAATTAAGGTTTAGGATACCCAAGATCCCTTATCCTTTGACCTCCTAACTCTAGATCTAGGTTCTCCTCTATTCATTGGTCTCTATGGTGCTTTCAGATTGTTCGTATCTATTCCAATTGTCTATTATGCTCTGATCTTCGTCAATTAGGGTTTTCTTGTTTTACCCTATCTTGATTGATTAGATTTGGTTAATTTCTTCTACATACAACAAAAGGGTAGAACCCCTATAGTTTGACTCTCCTTCTTGGGTAGAAGCCAAGTTTGGTTTTTGTCCTAATATTTTGTAGAAGAGAGTTTGACCTAGTTTGATCTATTAAGCTAGTCTCTCTTTTCTATGTCACACTATTGAGCTAGTCTCTCTTTTCTATCTAATAGGTACCACATGCTAGGAGATTGTTTCAAACCATACAAAGACTTTTTCAACTTGCAGACTAGATTTTCTTTACCTCTTTCAATGTAGTGCTCAGGCTGTGATGTATATAAATCTCCTTTGGTGCAGGGCACCTAGGAGCGTTTTGGTTCCTAAAGTCACTTTGTTTGCATTTTTTTTTTAAAGTTGTGGTTTTGATTGTAATAAGGATTTAGCCATGTATATGGTCCTTTTTGTGTGGTCAAGATGATTGAGGTGACCATATAAACCTCAATCATGCTTAGTCCACTTGGATCCTTGTTATGCCACTTAGGCCTAGAAGGTCTAAGGATTGGTTTTTGAGTTTTTTTTAATTGTTTGTGTGTTTTAGCATGTTTTGGGAGTATGGAGGATGTTTTGATTCCATTGGACAAGAAAAACAAATCACCATCCTTTGGAAAATAAAAAAACTCCATAATGTCAAGTGTTGTCAATGGTGTCAATGACACATTGACCGGTTGCAACTTCATTTTGGTTATTAAAACTGTTTGGAGAAGTTGTAAACTGACTTGGATAGGTTGATATGGAGGACATATTGCTCCAGTACAGAGGAGAAAGTTTTTGTATGGAATTTGGGCACAAAATCAAGAAAACTGATTGTTTTTCACTATTTTTCATGCTGTGTATAGCCTGTACAGATTTTCTAGGGGTACAAATGTACTTTTTCTGAAAGTTCTTGGAGTCATGGTTCCAATGCAACTAGTTTGAGGTCCTAAAATTGTCGGGATCAAAAGTTATAGATTTGTCTTTCAAAACAGGTCTAGAAACCCTGTTTTCTAGGGCAGCCATAGAAATACGGCCCTAGAATGCATTTCCACCATTGAAAATTTGCAAAAATTGGTGAAATGTAGGCTAGGGATATGTACTATAAGATTCCAAAAGATTTTTGTTTGAAAATGTAGTCTTCTGTTTTTAATTTGATGCCCTAGGTCAAGTATTCCTATGTATTTGGCCAGAATTGTGCAATTTATTGATGTAGATGACAAAATCTGATAGGTGGGTGAATGAAAGTTGGTTTTTGAGTTGTTTGTAGGTCATAGAAGAGATCCAAGTTCCTGCCCCAGGTTTATGACCCCAATTTTGAGCACTTGCTTTGTAACCTAGCCTAAATTGATCAATTAGGCCTAGAAGACCAAATGAGTGTTCTGGATTGCTGGAGTAGAGTTGGAATAGGAGACTTGGGAGTTTGATAGGGTTCCATAGAGTGTATCTAAAACCATCATTTTCTTGCCTGGTCATATGAGATTTTGTCAAGTTTTGTTGAGAAAACCTAGTTTGGAGGGCTAGTAGCCTTACTAGTCAAGGTATAGGTTGAAGAGTTTTGGGAAGTTGGAGATCAAACCAACTGCATAGAAGGTGTTTGTTGATCTGTCCTAAGGTGTTGGAGAAGCCTAGAAGGTGGAGCCATCACTAGGATACTGAATCCTTCATACACCCTTGAATGTGCCTTTGGTTGCTTGGTTGAAGCCTGTTTGAAGTGGGTGAGTGGGCAAAGGACAGTAGAGGAAACTCTTGTGTGTTGCTTCCCTTGTGCCACTCTACACTAGGTGGTATCAAAGCCATCAAAGAGATGGGAGATAGAGAAGAAGAGGAGGAAGTCCCTTCAAGAGTGACCAATGCCGAATTGGCAAAGATAGTGAGAGAGCAAGTAGCCAAGAACAAAAGGATGGAGGCTGAGATAGAAAAGTTGAAGAAAGACAAAGACAAGAAGAAGAAGGCAAAGGTCATTTTGGACTCAGATGAAGAGGATCAAGATGAGGAAGAAGAAGTGCCAATGGAAGAACCATAAGGAGGCATGTCAAAGAGACAATTCCTAGATGCACTTAGAAAGTTGAGTAGGAAGGACACTAAGGCAGACTTACCTATGTTTCCTAGTAAAATGAATCAAGAGGAGTGCCTTGATTGGATTGAGGCAATGGAGAACTATTTTGAATGTGAAGAAGTGGCAGAAAATTAGAGAGTGAAGATTGCCAAATCAAGAATGAAAGGGCCAGCCTTGAGTTGGTGGAACTTTATTCAAAATGAGAGGATAGAAGATGATAGGAATCCTATCTCTACATGGAGGAAGTTGGTACTTGAAATCAAGAAGCAATTTGTCCCTGAGGATTATGAGGTCAACTTGAACAAGAAGTTGCACAACTTGAGACAAAAGGACATGGACATGAGCACCTACACAGAGGAGTTTCACAAGATGACATTGAAAGCCAAGATGCCTGAGAATGAAAAATAGAAGCTTGCAAGGTATCTCAATGGCCTTAAGTTCTGCATTCAAGATGAATTAACTCTCTTTAACCTAGAGACAGTCCATAAGTGCTTCCAAATGGCACTGAGGATTGAGGATAAGTAGAGGAGAAAAGGTGATTCTTGCAGTAGCAGCAGAGGTAGAGGAAATCAGAACTTTAGGGGCAGAGGCAGATTTCAAAATAGAGATAATTTCTCTAGACTCCAAGGTGGTGGATAACAAGAAGGCAGCCAAGGGCAAGTTGATAAAAACAGTGCTGATAAGGGTCAGTTTAGGGGAAGAGGAAATGGCAGAGGAAGAAGTGGGGGCAGAGGTCCCAATGTGTTTACTGGAAGGTGTTTCTCTTGCAATCAGATTGGACATCGGTCCTTTAGGTGCCCGGAGAAAATGGGAAGCACTGCTGCAAATCAGAAAGAAAGAAGAGTACAACTCCTTCAAGAAGAGGACTGCCAATGCACCACAAGTTACTAAATAGCCTCTTCCAAGTCTGCAGTGCCTAAGAGTGGAGAATGCATCATGTTTAATAGATCCCTCATCATGCTAGCCACCAAGGAGCAGCCCCAAAGGAACAACTTGTTTAGAATCACAGGTGAAAGGAAAAGTTTGCAAGGTAATAGTAGATTCAGGTTCCTCTAAAAAATTGGCTTCTGATGAAATGGTGACTAAGTTAGGATTGGAAATAATGCCTCATCCTAACCCCTATAGAGTCTTTTGGCTAACTAAGGAACAACAAATTGTAGTAAAAGAGCAATGTTGGGTTGAATTCAAGATAGGTGAATATCATGATAAGGTTCTTTATGAGATAGTGGATATGGATGCATGCCACCTTCTTCTTGGAAGGCCTTGGCAACATGACACAAGTGCCCAACATGATGGTAAGAACAATGTAATTCATTTGTCCAAGAATGGTGAAAAGTTTACAATGACTCCTTTGATTGATGATTGCAAAGAGAAAGTCATTTCTAGTTCAGTTATGTTGGTAGGTGAAAAAGAGTTTTTGGCTAACCTCAAGGAAGAGAAAGTGCCATGTTTTGCAGTAGTCATCAAGCCCAAGGATGTGAATCCCAAGAAGGTCAAAGTGCAGCAACCTCTTAGGAGGATTGGACCAAAGGAAGTGGAAGAACTATTGGAGAGGTTTCAGGATGTGATAGCCGATGAAGGCAAGGATGCCCTTCCACCAAAGAGGGAGATTAGTCATTGCATTGATCTCATCCCTAGATCCACCCTACCAAACCAAGCAGCATACAAGTTGACCCCAGAGCAAAATGCTGAAGTGGCAAGACAAATCCAAGACTTGTTGGATAGAGGACTTATCAGGAGGAGTATTAGTACATGTGCAGTACCTGCAGTACTTGCACCCAAGAAGGAAGGAACATGGAGACTATGCACTAATTCCAGGGCCATCAACAAGATTGCTACTAGGTATAGATTTCCAATGCCTAGAATAGAAGATTTAATGGATTGCTTCGGTAGGGCTAAGTATTTTACCAAGATAGATCTAAAAAGTGGTTATCACCAAATCAGGATAAGGGAGGGGGATGAGTGGAAAACCACCTTCAAAACCAATGAAGGACTATTTGAATGGGTTGTGATGCCTTTTGGCTTGTCAAATGCACCAAGCACCTTCATGAGATTGATGAATGAAGTGCTAAAACCTTTCCTTAACAAGTTTATTGTTGTATATTTGGATGATATACTGATTTTTAGTGACAGCAAGGAAGACCACATAAGGCATATCCATCAAGTGCTCAGGAGGCTTCAAGAGGAGAAGTTGAGAATCAATCTTGACAAATGTGTCTTCCTACAAGAGGAGTTGATATTCTTGGGGTTTTTCATCTCCAAGGGCAACCTAAAAATGGATCCAAGTAAGGTTGCAACCATTCTTAATTGGCCAACACCTACAATAGCCTCTGAGGTAAGGAGTTTCCATGGTTTATGCAGCTTTTATAGAAAGTTCATTAGAGGGTTTAGTGGCATTTGTGCTCCACTTGTCGACACCATAAAAGGGGGCAAGAAATGTGTATTTGTGTGGACAAATGAGGCCAACAAAGCCTTTGAACTGTTAAAGAAAAAAAATTCAGAAAAACCAGCCCTAGTGCTACCTAATTTTGACAAGGTCTTTGTGGTAGACTGTGATGCAAGTAAGAGGGTTGTTGGGGGAGTCCTAAGTCAAGATGGGAGGCCTGTAGCATTCTTTAGTGAGAAGTTAAATGAGGCAAAACAAAACTACTCCACCTATGATCTAGAGTTATATGCCATGGTTCGGTCATTAAGGAAATGGAGACACTACTTATTGCCAAAGGAATTTATAGTTTTTACTGACAACCATGCATTAAGCTTCTTGAACAGGCAGCAAAAGTTGAATCACAGACATGTCAAGTGGATGGAGTACATCCAAGCATACACCTTCTCCATAAAACATAAGAAAGGAGTGGCCAATAAGGTAGCCGATGCCTTAAGTAGGAGAAATCTTGTTGTGTAGACCATACAGTTGGAAAGTACAGGTATTCAAGCCATCAAATATCAGTATGCAGCAGATGAGGACTTCAAAGAACCATACCTCTCTTTCAAGGCCATGACAGGAAGGTATAATACTAATTTTTCTAATTTTTTGTTGCAAGATGGATATCTTTTCAAGGGTAGCATGTTGTGTATCCCAAGAGGGTCTGTTAGAGAGAATATAATCAGGGAAAAGCACTGTGACAGCATGTCAGGTCACTTTGGTATTGATAAGACCCTAGAATTGGTTAGGAGGTACTATTTTTGGCCAAAATTGCCAACCGATGTAAGGAATTTTGTGGAAACTTGTCAAATTTGCCAAAGAGCAAAGGGGCATACATCAAATGCAGGTTTATACACTCCTCTACCTATTCCTTCAAAGCCTTGGGATTCCATAAGCATGGACTTTGTACTTGGTTTGCCTAGGACAAAGAATGGGTATGACAGCATTTTTGTGGTTGTAGATAGGTTCTCAAAAATGGCTCACTTCATCCCATGTAAAACCACACATGATGCCTCACACATAGAAAGTCTTTTCTTCAAAGAAATAGTTAGGTTACATGGTTTACCTTTGTCCATAATCTCAGACAGAGACCCCATGTTCATAGGAAACTTCTGGAGTACACTTTGGAAGAGACTAGGTACAAATTTGTCCTTATCATCTTCCTATCACCCTCAGTTTGATGGACAAATAGAGGTGATTAATAGGTCACTTGGCAACCTCCTAAGATGCCTAACCAAGGAGCAGGGTGCTAGTTGGGATTCAATTTTGGCTCAGGCAGAGTTCTCATACAATGACACTATCAATAGAAGCACCGACCTGTCTCCTTTCCAAATTATTTATGGCACTCACCCAAGGGGTATTTTGGAACTAAGGGAGGTTAAAGGACTGGAAAATAGCAGTGCCTTGGCTGAAGACTTCATTCAAGCCATGAAAGATGTCCATGAACAAGTACAACAGAAATTGCTGTCCACTTCACAGAAGTAAAAACAGTTTGCTGACAGGAAAAGAAGGGATTTGCAATTCAAGGAAGGTGATTTGGTAATCGTCCATTTGAAGAAGGAGAGGCTCCCTACAGGTAAACATATCAAGCTACTCATGAAGAAGATTGGACCTTGTGAAGTGCTCAAGAAATGTGGAGAAAATGCATATAAAATCAGACTTCCGGATGGCATTGCTTTGTCTCCAATTTTTAATGTTTCAGACCTTTATCCCTATAAAGGAACTGATCCTCAGATTGCTGTTGCAGCAGATCAAACTAATCATACACTCCAGGAACTCATTCCTTCATCTCCAAATCAGATTGAGTGCATTTTGGACAAGAGGATTGCAAAACAAACTAGAAGGCACACTTATCATGACTATTTGGTGAAGTGGCTAAACAAACCTCAGGAGGATGCCACTTGGATGAGCAAGGAAGACATTGAGAAGGTAGGTTTCACATTTGACAGCATTCCAACTCAAGAGACTTGAGTTCTCTTTGACAATGGGTGTATGGTGCAAGGCACCTAGGAGCTCCTTGGTTCCTAAAGTCACTTTGTTTGCATTTTTTTTTGAAAGTTGTGGTTTTGATTGTAATAAGGCTTTAGCCATGAGTATATGGTCCTTTTTGTGTGGTCAAGATGATTGAGGTGACCATATAAACCTCAATCATGCTTAGTCCACTTGGATCCTTGTTATGCCACTTAGGCCTAGAAGGTCTAAGGATTGGTTTTTGAGTTTTTTTTAATTGTTTGTGTGTTTTAGCATGTTTTGGGAGTATGGAGGATGTTTTGATTCCATTGGACAAGAAAAAAAAATCACCATCCTTTGGAAAATAAAAAAACTCCATAGTGTCAAGTGTTGTCAATGGTGTCAATGACACATTGACTGGTTGCAACTTCATTTTGGTTATTAAAACTATTTGGAGAAGTTGTAAAATGACTTGGATAGGTTGATATGGAGGACATATTGCTCCAGTACAGAGGAGAAAGTTTTTGTATGGAATTTGGGCACAAAAATTAAGAAAACTGACTATTTTTCACTATTTTTCTTGCTATGTACGGCCTGTATGGATTTTCTAGGGGTACAAATGTACTTTTTCTAAAATTTATTAGAGTCAAGGTTCCAATGCAACTAGTTTGAGGTCCTGAAGTGGTCGGGATCAAAAGTTATAGATTTTTCTTTCAAAATAGGTCTAGAAACCCTGTTTTCTAGGGCAGCCATAGAAATCCGGCCCTAGAATGCATTTCCACTATTGAAAATTCACAAAAACTAGTGAAATTAAGGCTAGGGGTATTTACTATAAGATTCCAAAAGATTTTTGTTTGAAAATGCAGTCTTCTATTTTTAATTTGATGCCCTAGGTCAAGTATTCCTATGTATTTGGCTAGAATTGTGCAATTTATTGATGTAGATGACAAAATCTGATAGGTGGGCAAATGAAAGTTGGTTTGTGAGTTGTTTTTAGGTAATAGAAGAGATCCAAGTTCTTGCCTAAGGTTTATGACCCCAATTTTGAGCACTTGCTTTGTAACCTAGCCTAAATTGATCAATTAGGCCTAGAAGACCAAATGAGTGTTCTGGATTGCTGGAGTAGAGTTGGAATAGGAGACTTGGGAGTTTGATAGGGTTCCATAGAGTGTATCTAAAAACATCATTTTCTTGCCTGGTCATATGGGAGTTTGTCAAGTTTTGTTGAGAAAACCTAGTTTGGAGGGCTAGTAGCCTTACTAGTCAAGGTATAGGTTGAAGATTTTTGGGAAGTTGGAGATCAAACCAACTACATAGAAGGTGTTTGTTGATCTGTCCTAAGGTGTTGGAGAAGCCTAGAAGGTGGAGCCATCACTAGGATACCGAATCCTTCATACACCCTTGAATGTGCCTTTGGTTGCTTGGTTGAAGCCTGTTTGAAGTGGGTGAGTGGGCAAAGGACAGTAGAGGAAACTCTTGTGTGTTGCTTCCCTTGTGCCACTCTGCATCATCCTCCTCCAAGTCACTATGAAGGAAATTTGTTTTCAGATCCATCTATTCAACTTCAAGATCATATGCTGTAGCAAGTGATAATAAGAATCTAATGGATGCCATCTTTGCAATGGAAGAGAAAAACTCACCATAAATACACCTTCGTGACCAACCTTGCCTTATACTTTTCAACACTGCCATCTAAACCAAAATTCTTTTTGAACACCCATTTACATTCAACAGGTTTCCATCCATCAAGAAAAGGTACTAGATCCAAAGTATTATTTTCTTTAATGCAACTATTTCTTCCTCCATGGCCTCCTTCTAGGAATCTACATCTTTCATACCCATAGCCTCTTTAACAGTTCTAGGCTCATCAATGTTAGTAATCAAAGCAAAAATATAATTCCAATCATCAGGTGAATACCCATACCTTTTAGGTTTCTGCCTTGTTTGTGTGGACCTCCGTAGTAGCTGAGGTTGAGGTTCATCTTTTTTTTCTAAACTCTCTAAACTACTAGATCTCTCCTCATCATTAGGTCTAATAGGTGTTTTGGGTTCAAAATTCTCAGGCCCATAGAAGGAAGTTGAACCACATCCTCTTTCTTCTCTTCTTTTTATAGTAAATAACACTTCTTCTAGACAAAAATCTTTTGACCATAGGATTCCAAAGCTTGTATCCTTTCACATCAACACCATAACCAATGAAGATGTGCTTAACTGCCTTGTTCTCCAATTTTGACCTCTTCTCCCTAGGCACATGTGCATATGCCTCACAACCAAATACTCAAAGATGTCTCAATGAGAGCTTTTTACTTGACTACACCTCCATAGGTGTCTTATCAACTAGAGCTAATGTAGGAGACATGTTATCTAGGTAGTAAGTAGTGGCAACAACTTCAGCCCAAAAATTTTGGTCTAGGCCAGCTCCACTAAGCATATTCCTAGCCCTCTCCATCAATGTCATGTTCATCCTCTCTGCAACTCCATTCTGTTGAGGCGTATACAGAGTTTTCTTTTGCCTCTCAATTCCATGTTCTTTAAAGAACTTGTCAAAATCTACCAAACAAAACTCACCACTATTATCAGTCCTCAAAGACTTAATCTTTTTACTAGTTTGATTCTCTACAAAAGCATTAAACTCTTTGAGCTAACTAAAGATATCATATTTACTTCTGAGGAAATATACCCATGTCCTTCTACTATAATCATCAATGAACGATACAAAATAAACAAATTTAGAAATCGAAGGAACATTCTTAGTACCAAAAACATTAGAATGTATCAAGTCGAACACCCCAAAATATTTGTGAGAACTAGAATAAAACTGAACATGGTTTTTTTTTTCCATATGTGCAATATTCATAAAAATCAAACTCAAGATTACAATCATTCATCCCCTCAACAAGATTTTTATTTTTCACAGATCTAAGATTCTTCTCACCTATATGACCAAGTCTTTGGTGCCATAACATTGTCTTCTTTGTAGGAAGTTTCATTTCCAAAGAATGAGCTCCTTTGGGTACCAAAAAAAAATGTCCATCAAAAGTAGATGCAACACACCTCCATTCCATTGGTTCTAATGGTGAGGATGAAGACTCTGAAGTTCTCTTCTTTGTAATAGAAGAACTATTGTAATGAACCGTGCATGCGGCCATCTTAAACAGAGTGCCAACTTGAACACTCTTAGCAAGCACCATAACTCTTCTTAACATTTTACATCCTCCATTCAAGAAAATAGACTGCACACCCACATCATTCAACTTACAGATAAATTGTTCCATGGAAAACTAGGGATATACAGAACACCATTGATCCCCTTCACTCGTCCATCAAGGAATCTAGTCAAGACACTTCTATGGCCAACAATCTTCAGATGAGAGCCATCACCCAAGTACACCTTCCCACTGTCAAACTTTTCATACTTTGTGAACCAACCCCGATGTGAGGTCATGTGAAAAGATGCACTAGAGTCAATAAGCCACATATCCTCAAATGCATGATTTGCCAAGGCTACAACAAAATTTTCACCATCATCCTGAGAGGATTTATCAAAATCTGAATCTGAATAATTCTTCTTCTTTTTATTTTTCTTTTTCTTTTCCTCTTTACACTCTTTTCAGAAATATCTTGGTTTGCTATAGTTCCAACATAATGCATTGGACTTACTAGGAGACTTAGATCTCCTACGAGATTTGGATCTTGACTTCTCTTGCTTCTTGTCCTTTTTCTTGCCTTTTTCTTTTGATCTATCGCGACTCGCAAGAGCCTCCTTATCCATTTCTGAAGTCTTTCTTCGCATCTCTTCGAAAAGTAATGATGCAACTACCTCATCTATGTTGAACTTGGTGGTGGTACTCCCAATGGCCATCACAAGGTGGTCCCACAATTCTAACAAAGAATAAAGAAAAGTCATGCAACGATCCTCCTCCTCCATTTTCACTCCCACAGAGCTCAATTGGGAAAAAAACACATTAAATGCATTCAAATGATCAGCTACAGATCCTCCATCTTCCATTCTCAGAGAATACAACTTCTTCCTCAAGAATAACTTATTTACTAGGGACTTAGCCTGATAAATTTCACCAAGCTTCTTCTATAGACTTGCTGCTATAGTCTCTTCATGAACATTTAGTAAAACGAAGAGCCAAACATAGTCTCACTACACCCTTAGCTTTTTGATCAATGAGATTCCAATATTCTTGTTTAATGCTCGAAGGTTTGGTACCAGATATTACAGCTCATAAATCTCTATCTACAAGCATATCTTCCATTTTAAATTTCCATAACTCAAATTTTCCACCGATAAACTTCTCCATCTCTATTCTTCCAGATGTGCTTGTCATCTTCTTCTTGAAACAAGATCACAAAATACTCTACGTAAGCTCCCACTCAAATAAAGATCAGTACAAAAACCCTCTACCTCACAACTGGAACCAAAACTAGCTAGGCTCTAATACCAACTGAAAGGTAGCAAGGTATGGGGAAATACTTCCTACACTAATCTAATGAGGAAAGTATTGTGTAAAATTTTAATTCTTACAATAACAAAGAAGAAGATACACAACATAAAACATAAAATCAGTAATATACCATAACACAAATGTACGTGGGGAAAACCCCTTTGGGAGAAAAACCTCGCACTTCAAATTCTTTCTCAATGTATTATAAATCCAAATTAAGATTACATACACTTGCAGAGCAAGTTTCTTATAGGAGTACAACAACACTTAATTCCTAGAGCAATTCTAATAGCATAACAGTACCTGCAAACTCAACCATACAAACTACTCCTCAAGCCTCCAAATTATAGACTTCTGGAAAATAGGAAACCATTTGTGGTTTACCAAAACCATGTGTTAAACCTCCCATGAGGTGTGGTGCCCAAGATAGGCAAGATTACAGTCCAAAATTAGGCTCTCATGTCCAAAGTAAATTCCCCTATTTTTGACCCTTACAGTTGTCATAGAATTCATCATAACATGCTTTAAAATATATATATATATATCACTAAGTGGGCATCTTTTGACAACTCATATACCAAATTTTAAGGCATTGACGTGGCAAAAGAGACAACTAAAAAAAATGGCCATTTGATAGAACACAAATATTAAATGCTACAAGAAAATATTAAACAAGAAATAAACTTAGGAATTGACAAGGTTAAGACATCTTAATTCCAAAACACTATGACCCAAATTTAAGGTCACTTCAAAGTACTCTTTGAGTTATTGTGAAATTAGGGTTTTCATCACATTCACTTTCAAGGATGCAAAACAATGAATTTTTTTGGAGAGTTTTTTCGCTGAAATGAGGTTTGTAATGAAGTAAGTTCCAATAGAAATTTCAAAATATTTTGATTTGTTTTGAGTAAGTTATTTTGGGGCCATCATGGTGAGGGCTTTAATAAGAATCAAGGGAAGGAACCTAGTCACTCTTGGAAAGTCTCTTGACAAAAATGATTCAATATTAGAAGAGATGGATCACATAGATTTTTAAGCTTCTATAAATGTAATAACCACCAAGGTTGAGTAAATCTTATTGATAGTGGCTAAGGGAGAATATATCAATGAAATACTCAAACAAATGGTTTATCTCAAGAGTTTTGTGGAATACAACATGAGAATTATTTTGTATATATCTACATCCTTTGAACACCCCTTTTGCATAAATACCCTGAAAAATTTGTAGTGGATGCAAGTGGGAAACTCACCAAAATTGGCTTGTTAAAGCCCCTGGTCCCTTCAAATACTCAAAAATTGAGATACTACTATGTATCAATAATTTAGAATACTTAGTACTCTCTTCACTCACAAGTTATCAAAAAGGACCACCAAAGAATAGGGCAACAAGAGAGGAATATTGCATAGTTTCTTACTATATTTGAACATTGCTAACAAATTGTTGAATCAACCCACTTATCTTGGGTTTGATTATAGAGAACATGGCCCTTGCATAAGAAACACCCCAAGTGTGTTTATAAACATCACTAATTCATCATTACATATATAAGAAGGCAAGACAAACTAGTTTTCTTGGTCACAAAACTTATCAAGTTAATTTCACCTGGTACAGGTTAACTTTGGGCATTGAAAAGGATTTTAGAAGTCGACTCTATATAGGTTCTTCAATGAATTCGCTTTAAATTTTGTTAGAAAAGAGAAGAAAAAAATTGTTCAAAAGGAAATCTTATCTAACAGGCGAAATGCCAAATTAAACCCTCTTATCCACACATAATTAACTTGCATAGCATTTACAAATGAAACAAGATATATACCAATGTAATAATCA
Source organism: Cunninghamia lanceolata (assembly GCA_027924645.1). Taxonomy (NCBI): domain Eukaryota; kingdom Viridiplantae; phylum Streptophyta; class Pinopsida; order Cupressales; family Cupressaceae; genus Cunninghamia; species Cunninghamia lanceolata. Next base: position 11,639,613 of record BSBN01000584.1, on the reverse strand, counting down.
AAGGCAAAAAATTGTACAGTCATTAGCTTGTAAGAGATTAATTAGTTTGAACTTTACAAATAGAGGCTACATATACAAGATAGAAGACAAAGATACATTAACTGACAAAACTGAATAGAGCACAATAAAGAAAACATTTTTTTCATCTATCAAATGTATTAACAAAACCTGTAAAAGGCCAAAGACATGGTTACAAACTATCATTGAGCTCAATGATTACAAAATATTTTCCATAAAGGCATAACTTCAAAAGCATCATTCACCAATAAAAGATGATCTCCTCCCTTTGAATGAACAAATTACATCCTTACATAGAAGAAAAAATAGAAGAACGGGGTTTTAAAAGGAAGAAAAATCAAAGAGAAAAATAATACTCTTCAGCATTGCCAAAAAGAACTCCACGATTTGCTACATGGCTTCCACATCTCCCTGTTTTCTATTTCTCCTTCCCGATTCATGAGATTTTATTTTGCCTTCCTACATAGCTTCATTTTGTAGCTTTTATTTTTATAGTTTCTTTTATAATATAAAATCTTTTGCTTCATTTTTTTATATGTGACCCATGTTTTAAAATAAAGCTTTACCTTTTATTGTTTCATGAGATTTTAAAAGTTAAAAGGTATGTGCTTTTAAAATATTATCTTCTTTGTTGGAAGCTCTTTGGTTTCTTTTAAATATAAAGTTTTTGTTTCATTTATTTATTGGTGGAATGTGTTTTGAAACAAAGTCTCACCTTTTTTATTTTTATTATTTTATGAGAATCTTCTCCATTCTAAAGTCTTAGGGTTCTCTTGTAATATGAATCTTTTTTTTCATTTATTTATTCGTGAAATGTACTTTGAAATAAAGTCTCACCTTTATTTTTATTTTTACTATTTCATGAGATCTTTTAAAAACTAAAAGACATGTACTTTTAAATGATTATCTTCTTCATTAGAAAGTCTTAGGTTTCTTTTATAATAAGAAGCTTTTGCTTCATTTATTTATTGGTGAAATGTGCTTTGAAATAAAGTCTCACCTTTTTTATTTTTATTATTTCATGAGAATCTTCTTCATTCTAAAGTCTTAAGTTTCTTTTATAATATGAAGCTTTTTTAAATTTATTTATTGGTGAAATGTGCTTTGAAAAAAAATCTCACCATTTTTATTTTTATTATTTCATGAGAATCTTCTTCATTCTGAAGTCTTAGGTTTCTTTTATAATATGAATCTTTTGTTTCATTTATTTATTCGTGAAATGTGCTTTGAAATTAAATCTCACCTTTTTTATTTCTATTATTTCATGAGAATCTTCTTCATTCTAAAGTCTTAGATTTCTTTTATGATATGAAGCTTTTACTTCATTTTTTAATTCCTGAAATGTGCTTTGACATAAAACCTCACCTTTTTTATTTGTATTATTTCATGAGAATCTTCTTCATTCTAAAGTCTTAGATTCCTTTTATAATATGAAACTTTTGTTTCGTTTACTTATTCCTCAAATGTGCTTTGAAATAAATTCTCACCTTTTTTATTTTTATTATTTCATGAGAATCTTCATTCTAAAGTCTTAAATTTTTTTTATAATATGAAGCTTTTGCTTCATTTATTTATCCCTAAGCTGTGTTTCAAAATCTTTTAAAAGCTAAAAGATATACTTTTAAACAATTATCTTCTTTCATTCCAAACTCTTAGGGACCACCTTGCCTTCCACGCCTCAATTATCTTTTCTTTGTAATAACAATTTTAAATTGATTTATATGAAATCATTTTTTCACATAATCTAGAAAATTAATTATAAACTAAATTTTGCCCATGATACCATGACATTTTAAAGTACAACTAAAAAGTTAAAATTTGATCCCCATTATTTGATTTGGAAAGAAGATCAATGGTTCGGAATGGTCCACTTGCCAACTCAGATTATGACGGACCAATGGCGCAATACAATAACTCTGACATTTTTGATGAACCATTGAGTTGCGCAAGCATTTGATTTTAATTTTCATCTGACGGTCACCATGATTTTGGGCATTGGATTTTATAGTGGCGCTTTGCACCACCATTTTAGAAGACTAGCGTACGTTTTGGAGAATATCTGCCCTCTTTTGAACAAGACTTGCGTTGAAATTTTAATGATGGTGTGCTTTATTTCTGGCTACACCTCAATCTTTCACCAAATTCACTTTCCAAGATGTAGAACAACAAATTTTTTGGAGAGTTTTTTTCACCAAAATGAGGTTAGTAATCAAGTAAGTTCCAATAGAAATTTCAAAATATTTTGATTTGTTTTGAGTAAGTTATTTTGGGCATCATGGTAAGGATTTCAATAAGAAGAAAGGGAAATAATCTAGTCACTCCTGGAAAGTCTCTTGACAAAGATGATTTAATATTAGAGGAGATGGATCACATAGATTTTTAAGCTCTTATAAATGTAATAACCACCAAAGTTAAGGAGGAAATCTTGTTTGTAGTGGCTAAGGAAGAAGATATCAATGAAATAATCAAACAAATAGCTTCTCTCAAGAGTTGTGTGGAATACAACATGAAAAGCCAATGAGTTTAATGAGGAGGAAGAGGAGGCAATTGTAGTTAGGCATTTAGTAGATTGTGGGGTTATGACAAAGGGATGGCCCCCAAAAAGAAGTCGTGATCATTCAATTTCATCCTAGACAAAATTACCATTGATTGATAAGGAGGGAGGAATTATTTTGGAACCTAAAGCCATCCTCTACACATGCACTAAGAAATTATAAATAAGGTTTCTTTCAAAATCAGGATCATGCAATTTCATCCTAGATTGTGATGTCCTGATGTTAAGGCATTATTTAAATTAAAGATTTAAACATCATGATAAAGACGAAGAAGTGGCTTTCGTCAAATATAATATTTGACATCGTCAATTTGAATATTAATCATATATATAATAATATTTAATTATTAATATATAATAATAATAATTAATATTATTTATAAATATTCTTTTTATATAATTAAAACATAATACATAAATATAAACATAAATTATAAATAATAATATAAATATGAATTCATTTAAATATTATTGTAGTAAATATAAATTAACAAATATAATTATAAAAATATAAGACATTGAAATATGGCTGCGAATATCTTCTATAAGGAGTATAAGTATAAATTAGTTTAAATAATATTAAGACTTATTATATAAAAAGAGCTTAATATTATTGTCTTGGTAATATTGGGGATAGTGATCTTATTTAAAGGGAATTCATTCAAATAATATTAAGACTTAAGGCTGCGGTTATTATAAAAGGGACATTAGAATAAAATAAGTACAAAATCTGTAATAAAAGATTAGTCTATGTTTGATTCATATTTTATAAGGTGGATTTATAGTTGACAGCGGATGATTTGAAAAGCAACACTAATATTTAAACAAAGACAAAAGGGCAGCGATTAGATAGAAACAAGATATATACCAATGTAATAATGAAAGGAAAAAAATTGTACAGTCATTAGCTTGTAAGAGATTAATTAGTTTGAACTTTACAAATAGAGGCTACATATACAAGATAGAAGGCAAAGATACATTAACTGACAAAACTGAATAGAGCACAATAAAGAAAACATTTATTTCATCTATCAAATGTATTAAAAAAACCTGTAAAAGACCAAAGACATAGTTACAAAACTATTATTGAGCTCAATGATTACAAAATATTTTCCATAAAGGCATAACTGCAAAAGCATCATTCGTCAATAAAAGATGATCTCCTCCCTTTGAATGAACAAATTACATCCTTACATAGAAGAAAAAATAGAAGAACAAGGTTTTAAAAGGAAGAAAAATCAAAAAGAAAAAGAATACTCTTCAGCATTGGTTAAAAGATCTCCATGATTTTCTACATGGCCTCCACATCTCCCTGTTTTCTATTTCTCCTTCCCGATTCATGAGCTTTTATTTTGCCTTCCTACAGCTTTTATTTTTATAGTTTCTTTTATAATATAAAATCTTTTGCTTCATTTTTTTATGTGTGAGCTATGTTTTAAAATAAAGCTTTACCTTTTATTATTTCATGAGATTTTAAAAGTTAAAAGGTATGTGCTTTTAAACTATTATCTTCTTTATTGGAAGTTCTTTGGTTTCTTTTCAATATGAAGTTTTTGTTTCATTTATTTATTGGTGAAATGTGTTTTGAAACAAAGTCTCACCTTTTTAATTTTTATTATTTTATGAGAATTTCTCCATTCTAAAGTCTTAGGGTTCTTTTGTAATATGAATCTTTTTTTTCATTTATTTATTCGTGAAATGTGCTTTGAAATAAAGTCTCACTTTTATTTTTATTTTTACTATTTCATGAGATCTTTTAAAAACTAAAAGACATGTACTTTTGAATGATTATCTTCTTCATTGGAAAGTCTTAGGTTTCTTTTATAATATGAATCTTTTGCTTCATTTATTTATTGGTGAAATGTGCTTTGAAATAAAGTCTCCCCTTTTTTTATTTTTATTATTTCACGAAAATCTTCTTCATTCTAAAGTCTTAAGTTTCTTTTATAATATGAAGCTTTTTTCAATTTATTTATTGGTGAAATGTGCTTTGAAATAAAATCTCACCTTTTTTATTTTTATTATTTCATGAGAATCTTCTTCATTCTGAAGTCTTAGGTTTCTTTTATAATATGAAGCTTTTGTTTCATTTATTTATTCATGAAATGTGCTTTGAAATTAAATCTCACCTTTTTTATTTCTATTATTTCATGAGAATCTTCTTCATTCTAAAGTCTTAGATTTCTTTTATGATATGAAGCTTTTACTTCATTTTTTTATTCCTGAAATGTGCTTTGACATAAAACCTCACCTTTTTTATTTGTATTAATTCATGAGAATCTTCTTCATTCTAAAGTCTTAGATTCCTTTTATCATTTATTTATTCCTGAAATGTGCTTTGAAATAAATTCTCACCTTTTTTATTTTTATTATTTCATGAGAATCTTCATTCTAAAGTCTTAATTTTTTTTTATAATATGAAGCTTTTGCTTCATTTATTTATCCCTAAGCTGTGCTTCAAAATCTTTTAAAAGCTAAAAGATATACTTTTAAACAATTATCTTCTTTCATTCCAAACTCTTAGGGACCACCTTGTCTTCCACGCCTCAATTATCTTTTCTTTGTATAACCATTTTAAATTGATTTATATGAAATCATTTTTTCACATAATCTAGAAAATTAATTATAAATTGAATTTTGCCCATGATGCCATGACATTTTAAAGTACAACTGAAAAGTTAAAATTTGATCCCCATCATTAGATTTGGAAAGAAGATCAATGGTTCGGAATGGTCCACTTGCCAACTCAGATTATGATGGACCAATGGCACAATACAATAACTCCGACGTTTCTGATGAACCATTGAGTTGCGCAAGCCATTGATTTTAATTTTCATCTGACGGTCACCATGATTTTGGGCATTGGAGTTTATAGTGGCGCTTTGCACCACCATTTTAGAAGACTAGCGTAGGTTTTTGAGAATATTTGCTCTCTTTTGAACAAGACTTGCGTTGAAATTTTATTGATGGTGTGCTTTATTTCTGGCTACACCTCAATCTTTCACCAAATTCACTTTCCAAGATGTAGAACAACAAATTTTTTGGAGAGTTTTTTTCACCAAAATGAGGTTAGTAATCAAGTAAGTTCCAATTGAAATTTTAAAATATTTTGATTTGTTTTGAGTAAGTTATTTTGGGCATCATGGTAAGGGTTTCAATAAGAAGCAAGGGAAATAATCTAGTCACTCTTGGAAAGTCTCTCGATAAAGATGATTTAATATTAGAGGAGATGGATCACATAGATTTTTAAACTCTTATAAATGTAATAACCACCAATGTTAAGGAGGAAATCTTGTTTGTAGTGGCTAAGGAAGAATATATCAATGAAATAATCAAACAAATAGCTTCTCTCAAGAGTTGTGTGGAATACAACATGAAAAGCTAATGAGTTTAAGGAGGAGGAAGAGGAGGCAATTGTAGTTAGGCATTTAGTAGATTGTGGGGTTATGACAAAGGGATGGCCCCAAAAAAGAAGTCGTGATCATGCAATTTCATCCTAGACAAAATTACCATTGATTGATAAGGAGGGAGGAATTATTTTGGAACCTAAAGCCATGCTCTAGACATGCACTAAGAAGTTGTAGATAAGGTTTCTTTCAAAATCAGGATCATGCAATTTCATCCTAGATTGTGATGTCCTAATGTTAAGACATTATTTGAATTAAAGATTTAAACATCATGGTAAACACTGAGAAGTGGTTTTCGTCAAATATAGTGTTTGACATCGTCAATTTGAATAATAATCATGTATGTAATAATAGTTAATTATTAATATATAATAATAATAATAATTAATATTATTTATAAATATTCTTTTTATATAATTAAAATATAATATATAAATATAAACATAAATTATAAATAATAATATAAATATAAATTCATTTAAATATTATTGTAGTAAATATAAATTAACAAATATAATTATAAAAATATAAGACATTGAAATATGGCTGCGAATATCTTCTATAAGGAGTATATTTATAAATTAGCTTAAATAATATTAAGACTTATTATATAAAAAGAGCTTAATATTATTGTCTTGGTAATATTGGGGATACCGATCTTATTTAAAGGGAATTCATTTAAATAATATTAAGACTTAAGGCTGCGATTATTATAAAAGGGACATTAGAATAAAATAAGTACAAAATCTGTAATAAAAGATTAGTCTATGTTTGATTCATATTTTATAAGGTGGATTTATAGTTGACAGCAGATGATTTGAAAAGCAACACTAATATTTAAACAAAGACAAAAGGGCAGCGATTAGATAGAGAAAGAGCTGCGATTAAGGGGCAGAGCTTGTCTTAAAAAGACATGTCCATAAAAATAGATCACCTTTCTTCATAGAGAGTGAGTGGTATAAAGGGAGGTTTAAGGAGAAGTAAAGAAAAATATATCTGGGGGAGACAGATATGTCTGAGCAGTAATTCAAATCTGCAAATCAAGATGAATGGAAGATATGTCTGAATATATATATATATATATATATTATATAGAGATGGGCATATAAGATGCATTAAAAAGACCTTCAAGCAGATTTAAAAGCAAGAAATAATATCAGATTTGGATATTTATGTCATGAGAAAATAAGAGATAAGCAATGGGAATATTATTGGACTTAAAAGCAGATATATAGGAAAATGCAATGCAGATTTACAAGTAGAGAGCAGAAATAAAAAGAAATATCAAGGAGAAATATATATAGAGGCATATAGAACTGCAGTCAACATTAAAGAAAGGAATATAATCCCTAGATCTCTAAGGATACAAAGGCAAGAATTTTATACCTAATATGATGTATCTAACCCTATGTTTCTTATGATAAATGTCCAGTGATAAATAATGACAAATGCATATAATTGACAGGTTATCTATTTAATTATTGTATGTACAGCATAGTTGTAGAGAATTCAATGCTTATTAATCATGATAATAATTATAAATTCTTGCCCAAATATGATATAGAATCTGTGTTACTGACTTATTACAATATAATATTATCTGATTGTGATAAACCACCATGATTGAGGAAATGGAGGTCCTACAACGAGGGGAAACGATGTTGGGATCATCCTCTATGTACGCCACCCCATGGTGGATGGATTGGGCCTACCACATGTTGGCCAAGGGGAAATGGGAAGTCGCTCTTGGGCTTAGATGGAGTGATTTTCGGGACACCCTGCTGTAGTTGCATTCCCAACCTCCCATCCTAATAATTTATTGAATCATAAGAGGAAACAAAATGGTTCTGATGAGGGGAACGGTGATAGGATGCCTCACTAGGCACGCCACCCCATATGGATGGCAAGAGGCCACGTGGGGCCAAGAGGGGTAAGGTACCCACTTTTGGGCCTAGGGTAGAGGGTTTCTTGGGCACCCTATCAAACCATTTTGCTCCGAGAAGAATGAATTATAAACCCAAAGATTTTAATATATATTTGACATGATATTTGTTTTTTTATTATAGATGTTACTAATCTGATTGCAGGTCTTAAACAAGTAGTTGTATCACTAATCTTACTTGCCTTTTTCTCTTTATTTATTCCAATAAGAAGTATCATATAATATTATCTTGTAAATATTCTCTAACTCTGTCTTGTTGGTACCCAATCAAGTTATAAACTTCCTCAAACACAAGGTTGATTAATTGAAATTGATATATTAGGGCAAATTTAGGGTTTTACAATTTTGGGGACATTACATAGATAAAATTACCGGTGATTGATAAAAAAGCGTGGACTTATTTTGGAACCTCAAGCCATTCTTAACACATACTAAGAAGTTGCAAATAAGGACAATTTCAGAGTATTTGATCAAGTGGAAGAATATAACTAGTGAGGGTATGACATGGGAGGAGGAACCATTCCTATAGAAGCATCTAAGAATTATCAACATATTAAGGACAATGTTGGTTTTAAGAGAAGTAGTATGCTATGCCCTTAACTTATAGTGTGCATGGAGATATACATGTATTCAACTTGTTGATAGAATAACTTGTAACTAAGTTATATGATCATTTATATAGCTTAATATAGGTAGTTAGGTCTGCTTGGGTGCTCTCCATGGCATAAATGTGATTTATTTAAGAGGTTATGGTTAGTTTATTATGATTATATAGTGAATTTTGTTCTTATTCAAGACTTCTAAAGGTTGCACCCTTCAAGTGGTTGACTTTTGGAAGTTGACATTTTGAAGTAGTTTGTTATTAACACTAATTGTATTTTATTTCCCATTATATTCTAATCTTGTGCAATTAATTTTATTATGGTTTACTTTTGAGGTTGCTATTTTGAAGTAGTTTTTTATTAACAATAATTGTATTTTATTTACTATTATATTCTTCTCTTGTGCAATTAATTTCATTATGGTTTACTTTTGGAGGTTGCCATTTTGAAGTAGTTTTTTATGAACACTAATTTATTTTATTTGCTATTATATTCTTCTCTTGTGCAATTAATTTCATTATGAGATCCCTTTTGTAAGCAAACCTTGCTACTTTGGACCACTAAACACATGGAGGTGGATTAGAGTTTTGTGATGGAAAAGAGTCGGAGTGTAGGTGGAAAAATCCATTTTGAATGTAGTGACATGAGTATGCACAACCCTATCAAAGAATAAAAGTGCAATGTGCTAGCATCTAGGATGATAGAATAGGCCAAGAGTGAAAAAAAGAGATGTCCAAATGTGAAAGTGGTCTTGTTTCAATATAAAGATATAGATTTAGAAGTAATTGAATCTCCAAATAATTGAAATGATCAAAGTCATGCCTTATAGATTAAAACATTAAAATAAATATGAAACACAAAAATATTAAACACACTTTTCATTTCTCCACAAACCATATAAATAAACCATATTTACATCCCTTAATTATAGTTAATTCTAAAATTCAAAAAATCCCTCACCAAGTTTCTCCCAACTTAATAGTCCTCCATTACAAATTGGTATCTTACTTCTTTAATCTCAAGACATTGGAAATCATCATTAATAGAAAAAGAAATGGTGTTTTTAATTTATAACCTTCTAGCATCATGTAAAGTGGCATGACCTTCTCATTACTTTGTTGAACCATACATCAATAGACCAATACATGATTTAAAAATAAAAATAATAACAATTAGATTTCGAACTATATTATCTCTACAAATACATGATGTGGCCATTGACTCAAACTAAAATTTTGGTAAATGAAAGAGTTGAGTCCCACATAGACATCCTCCTCAACCTAGTATAGATGATACAACTTGGATTCCTTCAGAGTAGCTATAACATTGAAGTAGGTAAGAACAGCAAACCACCTGTCCCTGTTCTTGACCCTGTGTATAGCAATGGTATCAAGAATGAAGTCATGAGAACACGTAGCATTAGTAAGAGGAAAGTCATACATGGAAGGCTTATTGTTGAACCTCTTCTTAGCCTTCTTCCCTTCATCTAACCAAAACCCCAACATCTTATCCTCTAGTTCCACTATATAATTCTTAGGCACAGGTGACTCCTCAATCCACTTCACCAAATCCCATGACAGGGCATACCCCATACAAGACATATAACCATCAAAAGGACCCATTTTGTCACAATATGCAACAAAGCCATAGTAAGTGTCATTCCCTGGCAAAGGCTTCAGTGACTGAGCCAACTTATCAATCCTAAAATAGACATCATCATCTACCTTCATAACATAATCATACTGTAATCCCATCTTTGCAAGACTAGAGAAGTAAGTATAAGTCTTACCTTTATCCATGTTCTCTTCACAGTTCATTATAATGATATTGTAAGGGTAAATTGGTTCAACAATGAATATAAATAAATAAACAATAACAGATACCCAAACTCAATGGAATAGTGAAACTAAGGAGACTAATCAGATAAAGCAATGAATAATACAATGCAAACCTTCCTTAGATTGAAACTTCCATTGTTCGCCTATCACAAATCGTTCTTTGAAAGTATGAAGGATGCCCTCAGAGAGCACTTCTTTGCTCTGTTCAAGAATGTCTAGTGTGAATGGCTATGGTGATAATGCATAGTGTGAGGTAACAAGGGTGATCACAAGCAATGAAGGAATAACGAGGGTGCCAAAGGTGCACTGTAATTTCTACAGGGTAACGATACTAAAAGCTTGGATGAATGAAATGGAAGAATAAGGTTCAATTTATAGACTTGGGAAAGAAAAGATCAATAGTATAGAAAGAATGACAAGATCAATGATTAAGAATAGTTGAGGAACGCGCAACGAATAAGAAGAAGACATGTGTCACACAAAAGCTGTTTTATTTGATTTAATTGCTTTCTTTTCTAAAGATAAGACATGCTTTTCATAAATTAGAAAGCTTTCTTCTAATTTAAGAGATATTGATAAAAACAAGGTTGATTGAATAGATAACTCAACTTGAGATTTGCTTTTATATGATTTTGAGAGAAATTAAATAATAAATTATTTAATTGTGTGTGCATGGATAAGAAGACTTATTTTTAGAAGATTTGGAAAATATTTGAAGAATTTTGAAGATAAGAAAGCAAATTAAATAAATAAGTTTATTTAATTGTTGTGCATGATTTGGAAGAATAAATAAAATATTTGATTTTATTTTATTTGTGGAAATTGAGAGAATTTAAATAAATTTGTCTTGATTTATTTAAATTTGGAAGAATGAATTTGATTTAATTAAATAATTAAGAATTATTTAATTGTTTGGAGGAATTGAATTAAATAAAGGATTTATTTAATTTTGACTTTGGAAGAGATAATTAAATATTTTGATATTTAATTAACTTAGAAGAATGTGAATCGTGTCATTTTTAGGTGTATACATTTTGCCCCTCTTTGATGCAATGCAGTTTACGGCATTTCTTCAAAGAATAGATAGTCTGATAATGATACATGCCCTAGTTTGCCCCTGGTACAAGTTATGATGATAGGATGCCCCTCGAGAGATTGGACAAGAAGAAGGTAGAAGGATGAGAGACGGACAATCTCATGAATGACGACGGGAAGACTAGGTTAGGTTTGGAGAGAATAGGACGTGTTTCTAAGAAATGGGGAAGAAAACTAGAGGAAACAGGCATGGGAAGTAGTCATAGTCACCACCTAGCTAGATTAGGGTTTGCATGCTATAAATAGGAGCTGGGTCCACAAGACAATTCATTTGCACACTTGTCTTGGTTTGATTCGCATTGGAGAGCTTAGAGTTGCATAGAGCAGAGAGCAGTCAACACGAGGATGGACATTCCACGCAAGGGGCATCGATTCAAGCACATTCATCAATTCAACTGGCCAGCAGAGGTAGGACCCCCAGTATGTATCTTGAAAAACTTTCCCTAGGGTCGCGTTTGAGGGTCATAAATACTAGGAGAAAATTAGGGAAAATAGATGCGCTAAAAGCTAGTGTGGCGCATATGTTGGACGAAATGGTGCATTTGTAGTTTTGTGGTACATGCATGCAATAAAGTGGTGCATATGTAGAATTGGCACATATGTCGAATAAGCCGGCGCATACACCAGAGTGGCGCATGCATAGCATAAGACAACGCATACATGTGTTTCTGAAGCGCATATACCAGAAGTGGCACATAGGTCAAGAAATAATGCATTTACTGTGAAACAACGCACTTACCACCTGTTGTGGCACATATGAAATAGATAGGCAAAAGACTTAGCAAATTGACTCGATTGGTGTCCTGTTTGACACGACAATCGCTAAGCTATCTTCAAGATTGCAGGAATCTAGTCAAGAGACGTAGTGTGCTATTTTGATCAATTTGAAACACTAAGTTAATTGATATGTTTCTATAGATATGTTGAGTATGGTACTTGCAGTTTTGGATTGACACCTTGCTTTACGTGCTTGCCAGAGGATATACGAGATACACTTTAGTCTAGGGAGCAGTTCCCTATGCCTATGCTATAGAGATACATGCTGACGGAGATAGATAGAGAGGCACTCGGCGCTATGGGACTCGACTATGTTTGCTTCATGCCCGAGGTTCAGGTGAACCGAGGCTTGTTGACTGCTATAATGGAGAGGTTCGATAGTGAGGATGGAACCTTCCACCTCCCTATTGGCGAGATGACTACCACATTGGAGGACGTTTACAGGATTCTACACTTGCCTATTCAGGGTGATTTGGTAGAGAATGATCCACAGAGAGGCGCAGGACTCGCTGAGTGTAGGCAAGTATTCGACGAGCCAGAGCTAGTCAGACAGGTTATCCCATGGCAAGACATCTATGACTATTACGACTACTTCCCAGGTATTGTAGCAGGACTGATCGGAGGTGTGGTATGCTCTGACATGAGGTCGCATGGGTTCCCCATTGGATGGGGTAGGATCATGGAGAGCATTATTATAGAGGGGACTCAATATGCAAGGGGAGTTTGTGTACTTGCTCATTTATACCACGATATGCACCAGGTGGTATATGACATGAGCATGAGCCTATCTGTAGGTGTGTCACTTCTACAGTTTTGGCTATGGGAGCACATAGCAATCACTAGACTGATCCGTGTGTTCGAGAGATAGAGAGGAGAGCCATACAGCTATGGCTATGCAGGAGTGATTTCCCAGCACGGCTAGGGAAGCTAGAGTACTGGCGACATGTGTTGGATTGAGTAGATGTGGTCGAGTGGTCACCATATCTAGACTATGAGCCATGGGATGATGAGGCAGATGAGTTGCCTTACTGCTACTAGACATGGTGGCTGATAGGACGGACATGCTTTATCCTGGAGAGACAAATAGTTAGCTGGGTATAGAGGCATTTTGGGAGGAGACAGGGCATGCCATAGGGGTAGGCACAGTTTGCCAGGACACATGTAGAGAGGTACAGATGGGGGCCGATGGCATCCTATGAGGACGCACTGGCTAAGTTTTGGTAGACACCATATGTTTCTTGGGATATGAGGAGGATGATCGCAGATGCAGGGGTGACACAGGATTATGAGGACTGGTTTACTGCACACCCATTTATGAGATACTCAGGGCCTGGGGTCCTTTTGCCATGAATAGACGAGGCAGACTCAGAGGGCTTCTAGCTATATCATGGTGCTCTACCAGCGAGTCAGAGGGCTTCTAGCTATAGGAGCCAGTCTGCAGCCTCCCAGAGAGCAAGTCCATCGAGGTCAGGGGCTTCTGTGGTGGGCCCATAGTAGTCAGGGGCTAGCAGAGGAGGATACACTACTAACAGCGGTGCTCCACAGTAGCAGGGGTAGCAAAGACTTGATCTACGTACCTTTTTGATGGCTCAGATAGCTAGATAGACTCGTACCATTTTTGTATTTTGAGACATGTATCACCATCCGTTGGGATGCATTTTTGTATGACACTGATTTAGAGACAGAGATTTTGATATTGTACATTTGGACACATTTTCATGATATTTATATGATGATGCAGTGATGTGATTCTCTCTATATGTATGAGTCTATGATGCCTTTCTTTTGTATGATGCGATGTATGTGCCTATCTAATGCAAACTTAGATGTTTTTACTTGATGCTATGAGATGTTATCTAGATGCAGCTTTTGATATGATGTTATGTGATGCTATATGACCTAATGCAAATTTACATGCTTTTTATTTGACATATTTCTAACGTGTGTGAGTGCAGATGGTATCTATATGATTATGCAACTCATGTGATGCACTTTATCTATGTTTTTGATATTTTATGTTTTGAGACTATATGATGATTGTATATGGATGAGCTAGTGCAATAAATATGTATGCAACTGATTTAATCATGTAAATGACTATCTCATGTGATATGGTATGTAGCTATATGCTATGTTTTTGTGGTGTCCAAATGTACTCTATCGACATAGAAATAATAGAATGATAGATAGAAGATAGAATGAATAGAAGAATGACTCGACAGAAAGATTCGCAAGCTTGACTTTGTATTGTTACTCTGTATTGCTTTGATTTTTTATTGCATGGGATATGGATGTATGGATGTATGGATGTATAATGGATGGATTTGATATTGACATCTTGGTGGTGCAAGTATTTTGAAGTGCTTTATTTCATCATTGGGCAATTTTTGTGGTAGTTTTTTCTAAAATGTTGTAAGTTAATACAAGCATCTAGGTATAATTGAATTGAGATGACCTGAGTATTGCTTCCATGGATTTTGATTTAGCAAGTTAATACAAGCATCAAGGTATAATTGAACCGAGATGACCTGAATATTTCTTGCATATCAACAAACAAGGATTGCCCCCGTTCATGTTAGACCTTTGATGTCCTCGATGATCTTTTACTGATCATGTCATTAGACAAGGCTTCACATTACTAAAGTTTAATCCACAAACAACAAACAAAGAAAAGAATCATGCCCCCATCATAGCATCTCTAGATTTTGGCATCCTCGAGTAGCATAGGAAGGCATGATAGCAAAAATCAAGATTTTGTACCTTAACCATGTTTCCAATCCACAAAACATTTTTGCATTTAGATGTGTTTGTTTCTTGCCATAATTTGGGGAAAATCATTTAGAAGGCCTTTAGGAGTTTGTTTTGCTTTGGATAGGTTGATGTCTTGCATTAGGATTTCTGCTTGGAAATGGGCTTTGCTTGCTTTTGCTTGTCTGGTGAGAAGATTTCACAATCCTTATTGGTGAGATGGACCCTAAGGGACTGACCTAGTGCCTCGGGGGCTCATTACTAAATGGCCTTGCCTATGTGATGACGTAGAGACAACGTAGTTCGGGGTAAACCCTAATGAACCATGGATGGACTAGAAGAAAGACGACAAGAAAGATGACAAGAAATGGGACCGATGGGACCATAGGAGCCTCAAGGGCGCATAGAAATATGGCCTTGCCTACATGACGACGCAGAGGCAACGTAGTTCATGACTTGGATCATGGAGACCAATGAGAGACACTATAGTAGGCTGACACTATGGATAGGATATGGGATAAAACCTTGGTTGACAAGGCCACAAAAAGATAGAGTATCAAGCCATGATAGGTTACCGATGGGTTTTTATTATGGAATGGATATGGATCGAATGGGACACAAGGAATAATGGACATAGGGTGATTGGTTTCCCAAAGATAGAGGAAGTAGTTTATCATGAGTAGCACTTGTTTACCAGGTTTTCACCACTTGCTTTTATTTGCACGGAAGCTAGAAAGTAAGCATGAGGCCTGTTTACCAAGTTTTCATCATGATACCTATCCAAGGTGCCTAATTGCCAGGTTCTCACCAAAGGATGATTTTTTTGTACTTTTCTAATTTTTTTGATTTTTTTGATTTTTTTGTATTTTTCTTTCCCCTTACATTGGGGTTCTCCTAGGTATAGAACTGGAGAAGATGCATGATGTTGATTGGGTCATCTAATAGCTCACCTTCTAATGTTGCTCACTGATATGGCCCCGATCCATAAGCAGGTATGATCACATAAGGCCCAAGGCAGTTGGGTTTGAACTTGCCCTTCTTTTCCCTATCCTATTGATTGCGGGGATTCTCTTTAAGTACTAGATCTCCAACCTTGAAGATTCTTGGGCGAACTCTGTGGTTATAGATTCGTGACATCATCTGTTGATATGCTTTGAGATGGTCAAAGGCTTTCTGTCTCCTTTCTTCTAGCAACTCTAGTTCTTGCAATCTGGAGACTTTGTACTCTTCATCTGATATGAGACCTTTTAACAACACCCTGAGAGATGGTAATTCAACCTCAATGGGAAGGATAGCTTCTGAGCCATAGTCAAGGGCATAAGGGGTAGCACCTGTGGAAGTGTGTATATTGGTTCTGTAGGCCCACAGAGTGGGATTGAGTTCGATGTGCCAATCATGGCTAGCATCATTGACAGTCTTCTTGAGGAGTTTCAAGATGGTCTTGTTGGATGCTTCAGCTTGACCGTTGCCTTGGGAGTAGTAGGGTGTGGAGAAATGATCTTGGATTTTGAATCGGTCACAGAGTTCTTAGACATCCTAGTTTTTGAATGGTCTTCCGTTATCCGTGATAATGGTTGAAGGAATTCTATATTTGTAGATGAGGTAATTCAAGATGAATGAGGAAATTTGCTTACCTGTGACGGTGGTGAGGGGAACAACTTCAATCCACTTGGTAAAGTACTCAGTGGCGGTTATGATGAATTTATGGTTGTTGGATGAGGGTGGATGGATCTTTCCCACAAGGTCAAGTCCCCATTGGCAAAAGGGCCAAGGTGTTGTTAAAGGTCTCAACTCTTGAGCTGGTGCATGTATCAAGTTCCCATGTATTTGACACTGCTTGCACTTCTTTACAAGCTAATATGAATCTATTTCCATGTTCGGCCAGTAATAACCCAAATGCATGAGTTTCTTGGCTAAGGAAGGATCGCTAGAGTGTGTTCCACAAATCCCTTCGTGCACGTCTTGTAAGGCCATTAAGGATTCTTCTTGTTCTAAACAACGAAGTAAAGTACCATCTAAACCACGTCGGTATAAGGTGTCGGCAATAATGGTATAGCAAGAGGCTTGGCGTACAAAGGTGTTGTCCTTGAGGTAAGTGTAAAAGTAACCATACCAAGGTGAAGCAGATCCAACTAAAAGGCATATGGAATGGGTCTCAGAAAGATCATACGCTGGTTGCCGAATAGTTTCCACTAAGAACTCATACCGTGACTCATTTTATGGTATCTCTAGAAGAGAGGCAATGGTCGCCATGGCATCTGCTGCTTTGTTCTCAATACAAGGTATCTGCTCAAAAGATATAATCATAAAGTATTCCTTAAAGTCATCTACCATTCTCTTGTATGGGATAAGCTTCTCATCTTTGGTTTGGTAATCGTCATTGATCTAATTTATTACTAGTTGAGAATCATCGTAGACATGTAGTTCTTTGATTTTCCAATCTATTGCCATCTTGAGACCAATGACTAAGGCTACATATTTTGCTATGTTATTGGTGCATGGGAATAACAATCGGTAAGACTTCAGTATAGTGTCACCATGAGGAGTTACAAACAAGATTCCTGCCCCTGATTCATGGTTCGTGTAGGATCCATCAAAGTAAAGTTTCCAGGAATGCATTGAGACATTGAATAATGATTCATCTGGAAACTCAAATTGCATTGGTGTGGTATCCTATATTGGTGCATCTGCTAGCTGGTCAGCAATGACTTGTCCCTTGATAGCTTTTCTATCTACATACTCAATGTCGTATTCGCTTAGGAGCATTACCCATTTGGCTAGGTGGCCTGTGAGAGCTGCTTTGCTTAGTAGGTATTTTAGTGGATCTATTTTTGCAATGAGTTTGACTAGATGTGCAAGCATATAATGTCATAGTTTTTGGGAAGCAAAAACTACCGCAAGACATGACCTTTCTATCTGAGAATATTGCAACTCATAGCCCACCAATGTACGACTGATATAGTAGACAGCTCTTTCTTTATTCTCATAATCTTGCTGTGCTAGGAGAGCCCCAAGAGCTATAGGTGTAGAAGATATGTAGAGTATTAATGGTTTCCCTTAGGTGGGAGGCATGAGAATAGGTGGATACGTAAGATATTCTTTCAGATTGTTGAATGCCTCTTCGCATTTCTCATCCCATCTGAATGGAATGTTCTTATGTAGGAGATGACTGAATGGTTGACACTTGTCTGCCAGCTATGATATGAATCTACGGATTGCTTGTAGCTTGCCTTGTAGTGATCTTAGTTGAGTAAGAGTCTTGGGTGGTGGCATGTCCATGATAGCCTTGACTTTGGCAGGATCCACCTCTATTCCATTTGTTGATACAATAAAGCCTAGAAGCTTGCCCGAGGTGACTCCAAATACAGATTTCTTTGGGTTCAACCTGACTTTGAATTGCTCTAATCT
Source organism: Cunninghamia lanceolata (assembly GCA_027924645.1). Taxonomy (NCBI): domain Eukaryota; kingdom Viridiplantae; phylum Streptophyta; class Pinopsida; order Cupressales; family Cupressaceae; genus Cunninghamia; species Cunninghamia lanceolata. Next base: position 11,621,224 of record BSBN01000584.1, on the reverse strand, counting down.
CTGAAAGACTTTCTCTAACACATCCAAATGTGATTCTCTTGTGAGTGACTTTGCTAGGATATCATCTACATAATCTTCCATGGTGACATGCATCATATCATGAAATATAGTAGTCATAGCTCATTGATATGTGGTTCCTGCATTCTTTAGCCCAAATGGCATGACGTTCCAACAGAAAGTGCCCCATGGATAAGTAAAAGTTGTTTTGTGCTGGTCTTCTAGTGCTATCTTGATCTAATTATATCCTGAGAAGACATCCATGAGAGACAACATGGTATGTCCTGCTATCAAGTCGACTATGATATCTATATTGGGCAATGGAAAATCATCCTTGCGGCAAGCTTTGTTTAGATCTCTGAAGTGATTGCATAGTCTAACTTAGCCATCTAGTTTGGACACTGGTACTATGTTGGATATCCACTCTGGGTAGTCTATTGTTCTGATAAATCTTACATCTAATAACTTCTTCAATTCTTCTTTGACCAATAGTGCTATGTGTGGATGCATCTTTCTAAGCTTCTGTTTCACTGGTTTTACTCCTGGATCTAAATGAAGATGATGTAGAATCAAGTTTGGGTCTAGCCCTGGCATGTCTAGATATGACCAAGCAAAGTTGCCCCTCTTTTTCTTGAAGAATGGTATAAACTTGGTCTTTTTTTGTGGAGTGAGAGATTTAGCAAAATGAATGATCTTAGGTTGTTCCTTTGTTCCAATATTAACTGGCTCTATGGGTTCCACAATAATCTGAGACTTCTCCTGATGCATGTCATTAGGGAGAGTGTCAAGCCTTCCATCGTCAGGTTCCACAGTTGGGTTTTCACCTTCAGATGTGTCCTTTCTTTTTACTATTTTGGGATTTGACACTGCCACAGAGCAGTTTCACCATCAGATCCAGTTTTTATTTTGATATTTTTGCAACTGGAAGGCTTGGCACCCTCTCCGAAGTAAGCCATGGTATTAAATTCAATAGCGAAACCATCTTTATGATCCCCTTTGGGTAGGTGGTCCCTAAGTTCCATGTAGTTAATATAGGCATTGTCATTTTGGAACATATCTAGTTGAGGAGTTCCTCGTAGATCTCAATTGTTAAGCTCAGGATGTACAAGGCGAAGGGAGTCAGAAGATAGATCTGATTCATTGATAGTTTGGATGGATATGCTAGGAGTATTGGGATGGGGAGTGTTCAGGATGGTACTTTCCTCCAAGTTGTTTATTGCGATAGAACCCAAACCTTCCTCAAAAGTCGTATTCTTAGAGATAGGCAAATCAGACTCTATTGGTCTATGCGGTAGCGTTTGTCCCTCACGGTAGGGGCTATAAGTTTGAATGGTATCAACCACTTTGTCGTCGTAAGAATGTTCTGTCAGCTCATCCCACTCATACTCATTGGAATCTATGTCACTGTCCACTTGAAGTTTATGGATTGTTTCCACTAGACAAGCATTTTCTTTAGCTTTTCCCTTACCTGTGTATCCTAGGCCTTTTGTATTTCTAGCCAATGAGGATGAAGAAGGTTGAATGAGTTCTATGATTCCTTCTCTTCCTAGGCTGATGGGGCCTTGTCCTTCATAACCCATTCTATGTAGGATAGATTCACCTCGCCCATAGATCTCTATTGGGAGTCTAGGTGGTTCATGTTGTATGTTCTCTTCTTCTTTGGTATAAAGCCATTGTAGGACATCTCTTTCCTCTATCTCATCTGATAGGGTCCCCCATTTTACAAAGGGAGCTATGGGAGGTGTAGGAGCAGATGGCTTTGGGAAATGCTTGGGTCAACCAAAGGATCTAGGAGATAAGGGTAGCTTGGCTAGATTGAGGCTGTGCTCTATGGAGTATTCTGCAACTCCTATCTCTTTGATGGTAAATTTCTGCTCTTTGGGCCTTGATGAGGAGGCTTCAGCGGTAGAATCAAGCTACGGGATAGGGGATGTGGATGCTCTATTGTTTGGTATGATGCACTTGGATTTTGAAAGGATAGAGTTGCAATGCTGAAAGGGGTCAGGGTCACCTTGGATGGTGACTTGCTTGCCATTATGACAGAATTTTATGCATTGATGATAAGTAGAGGGTACAACTTTCATGGCATGAATCCATGGTCTTCCTAAGAGAATATTATAGGCGAGCTCCCTATCTAGGACTTGGCACACAACATCTTTGATTATCGGTCCCACTTGTATGGGCAACACCACTGTTCCTTTTGTAGTTCTCTCCTCTTCATCATAGGCTTTGATAGTTATTTTCTTTCTTTGATCAATTGCATTTTTAGAGAACCCCAATGTAAGGACTAGCTTTAATGTGTAAATATTTAAACCGCCCCCCCATCAATGAGAACCCTCTTGATGTGGTGCTTGTGGATGAAGGCGACGATATGAAGAGGGGTGTTGTGAGGTTGAGACACTGAGAGGTCATCTTGCTTGGTAAATGATATGGTACTTGAGGAGATCATATTGCCTACCATGGCTTGAAACTTCTCTTGGGCCAAGTTAGTGGGGACTATGGTTTCCACTGAGGCTTTATTGAGAATCTCCTTGTGGGAAGGAGATAGATGTAACAACTCTAAGATAGAAATGTGGGTCGGAGTCTTACAGAATTGGTCAATGACGCTATACTAATGGGGGTTGGATTGAGAAGGTGACGACCTTGGAGGGATGGTATTCAAGGTGACTTTACCACTACGGGTAATGATACTACAACCAGTTCTGTTAGGTTCTGATTGGTGATTGGGCATGACCACATTGATTTGTGGGACATGCTCGGATAGGCAATTGATGGTATAGTCAAATAGCACACTTGCATAGTTGGCATTACTATTCCCACTATTCTGATTTGGCCTGTTGTGATTATTATTGTTACCGTGGTTGTTGTTACCATTGTTGTTATTGCCATGGTTGTTGTTGCCATTGGTGTTATTGCCATGGTTGTTATTGTTGTTGTACGACCTATCGTGATTGAGAAGTGGATTGTTCTAAGCCACATGTGTCTCATTGGAGGTATGATGTTGGGTTCCTCCTTGATTTTGATCAAGCGCGTCTTGGATAACATGTTTGAGATGGATACAATTGTTGGTTGTATGTCCCCTTCATCTATGATATTCACAATAATCAGTGTCTTTCCAGTAGGGAGGTTTGAATATAGGCTCATAATCACTTGTTGGCGGTAGAGAGATTTCATTGTTAGCCAATAACTTCTGTAATGCGGATTCTTGGGACTCACCCAACGGCGTGAATTTTCATCTTGGATTAGTACTAAACTATGGTCTTGGCTCTCGAGAGAACATTTTGTTGGGCGTAACATTGTTTGCTTCTCCTTTGAGATTGAGTATGGGTTTTTGCTTGGGAGGCGCCGCCTTGGCGTCGACCAGTCCATCATTGACAACATTCTTATTCTTGGTCTAAAACTTTGATTTGTCAGTCGTGTACTTGGAGGTAGGTGTGTCCTTGTATAACTTAATTTGCCCCTTGGTGATCATAGCTTTTTCGATAAACAATCCCATTTCGATGACTTTTAAGAATGATGTAGGGCATTGTATTTGTATTTGATAGCCAAGATTGGTGTTAAGGTTATGGACAAACATCTCCATTAGTTGCTTCTCGGGTACATCATATGAGCATTTGCTTGCTAGTTGTCTCCATCTTTGTAGGAAGGTGATGAATGATTCACCACTCTTTTGCTTGGTGTTGCATAGGTCAAGCATAGAGACTTCATGTTCAATATTGTAAGAGAAGTGTGTTATGAACTTGTTGACTAGTTCATCAAAAGTTTTGATGCCCGGTGGAAGCCGCGAGAGCCACTCTATAGCTTGACTGCCTAGAGATCTAGGGAATAGTCTCATCAAATAAGTCTCGTTGTGAGCTACTTTTAAGCATGCTGTGTTGAATTCCCTGATGTGATCTCTCGGGTCCCCTTTCCCTTTGTACTTGTCAAACTTAGGAACTTCAAATCAATAGGGAAACGGTTTCATGATCAAACTTTTATCAAAGGGGTACGGTGCGATATCTTCCAAGGAGTAGTTTTTAGTGCATGTACCCATCTTGAGATCTGACATTTGTTGTTTTAGACCCTCGAGTTCTTTCCTCATTTCTTCCATAGGAGTATTTGGATGTGTGGCTTTCTTTCCTTTATCTTCCTCATTTGGGTCTATGGCTTTCTTTTCCTTTTTGTGATCATCCTCTATGTTTTCCAGGATTATGCTTATATCAAAATCCACGGGGAGTTTGATTCGAAGACTAGAAAGATGATGGAAATACTTATGAGGGTCATCATGGAGTACCTTCTCTACTAAGTGTTGGAATTTCTGATCTTGGATGGTTCCTTGATATTCTTCATTAGAGATGTCCTCATCACTATCGTGTGGTGTGAAAATGTGGTTGGATAAACCAGCCATTTCAAGTTGTTTTTTGTATTGAGATCTAGTAAGAACCATGCAAGGTGATGTGGGATGAGGTGGAATGGGACAAGAGATTTTGGTAAGATGCCGATGGAGACTGCTAAGAATGGGATACTTATGACAAGACTTGGGCAAGGGACTTTCTTGATCAATGATTCCAAGTAAGATGACCGATACAAGATGATAGTCACTAGTAAGGGTACTCGATACATGTCTTACTGTGTAGGGACTAGTCGTGCACCAAGACCACTAGCGAAGTTCTGTGACTTACTAGGTTTACTTGAATCTAAATTGATATGAAAAAGGGGACCTATGCTGACCTGATATGGGATGCTTTTGACTTTGGACTACGAAGACCTGACAGAAGGTGAATGGGATGACTAATGAAAGAGAGATTTTGGCATGAAATGGATGGGAAACTGACTACAAGGTGAGACCTAATCTTTGAACCTGAAACTAAACTAAAATGGGTACCCAAAGCTGGTAAAAATTCTCTCTTCAAAATTGTGCAAGTGCTCACTGTCACGCATGCACTGAAACAAATGTACTGTGGAAATTGGTAAATTCACTGTAAGTCGTAACAAATGTGCCGCTCTGGCAAAAGATAAAAGTGTTGTAACAGATAGTAGAAGCGTTGCAAGTCAAAACAAATGCATCGTAGGTCAGCATAGATGCACAGGAACAGAGGATGAATGCGCCACTCTGGCTTTTTCTTAATTTTTTTTTTGTAATTTTTTGAGTTTTTTGATGTTTTTGGTACTTTGGTTGCAAAAAAAGGTCTTTTTGATCTAATTTTCTAAATTTACAGCAAGAAGACACAGAAAACACAAAGATATTTTTATGGTTTTTTATTTTTTTGAGATTTTTTTGACTCTATTTGCACTAAAAGAAAAAAAGCAAGTACTAAATCCTAGGTTCGAAATGGATTACAAGGGTTTTTAGACACTAGAACAAGAGGTGTTTAATGAGGGCAACCATTCAAGTGGTTACACATGCAGAAGCACTACTCTTCGTTATGGAGTCTCCCAGCCTGCAAGGGTTGTGCCTTGGAGGGTTTTGGGGGAGGTTGGCTATCGGTGTAACACAACTTCACTCGTTGTTTGATGCTCTCGCTCCAAACACAATTTATTTATAGTGGCTTGGAAGGGCTTGGCGTCTAGCCTGTTACCACTTAGGGTCATTCCTACTTGGATAAGCGGTATCCAAGAGCAGGCCCCTCTAATAGAAAGACACATGTGAAAATGATAGTTATGGCATTTTGGTCACCCAAGATAGGGGAGAGCATAGTCCTGGTATCATTCCCAAAAACACAGTATATAGTGGTTCTTTTCCTCTAGTTAAAAGTAAAAAGACTAGATGAGCTATCTACTTGGGCAAGCACAGAACTTTGAAGTGAGTAGCAAGACAGTAGTGGTTTGTTTTAACCTAGATAGCAATGATGAGTTTAGTTTTAATCCACGATAGCATGAGTTGTTTGAAGTTTTGGTCAATCAAGATGGCAGTGGTTCAGTTTTAACCCAGATAGCAATAATGAGTTTAGTTTTAATCCATGATAGCACGAGTTGTTAACTTTGAAGTTTTGGTCAATCTAGATAGCAGTGGTTCATTTTAAACCCAGATAGCAATAGTGAGTTCAATTTTAATCCAGATAGCAAAGGTTCAGTTACTACTTTCCTAGTTTAGACTATGTGAGATTCTTGCATGAACATCCGTTTTACTTTCTCATTTTAGAAATCAAAGTGTGATCTAGAAAATGTAACTATATGAATCTAAACTAGTGCCTAGCCTGTAAAACTGATAAGAGAATTCCTGCAAAGATGTCAGTGTTAGCAGAAATCTCCTAGAAAACCCTAAAACCACTGCCTAAGATAGATGTGCTACTTCAGAGACTAAATGCGCAAAAATAGTCAACAAAAGTGCCGTTATACATATGTGCTGGAACTTAGGACAGAAGTGCCAGAATAAAGAGTATAAGTGCTGAAATAACAGATGAGCCATTCCAGATGGTATAAGCACCATAACAGAGTATGCATGCACCAGATTATCAGATGCGTCATTTCAGATGACAGAAGTGCCACAAAAGAGTGTATATGCGTTGTAGTAACGAAAGCGCCAGAACAGGTGACAGAAGCATAGGAATAAAGATCATATGCACTGTGGGAATGAATGCACTATAACAGGTGATAGATGCACTGGAATAGAGAGTGTATGCATTATTTTGTCATGTGTACAGCCTTCTAAAACACAAAAACTTAGTTTTGGGTTAAATTTGGTGTTAGGCCCCATGGTGTACGCCAAAAATGTAAGGGTAAATTGGATCAACAATGAATATCAATAAATAAACAATAACAGATACCCAAACTCAATGGAATAGTGAAACTAAGGAGATTAATCAAATAAAGCAATGAATAATACAATGCAAACCCTCCTCAGATCAAAACTTCCATTGTTCGCCTATCACAAATCATTCTTTGAAAGTATGAATGATGCCCTCAGAGAGCACTTCTTTGCTCTATTCAAGAATGTCTAGTGTGAATGGCTATGGTGATAATGCATAGTGCGAGGTAACAAGGGTGATCACAAGCAATGAAGGAATAACAAGGGTGCCAAAGGTGCACTGTAATTCCTGTAGGGTAACGATACTAAAAGCTTGGACGAATGAAATGGAAGAATAAGGTTCAATTTATAGACTTGGGAAAGAAGAGATCAATAGTATAGAAAGAATGAGAAGATCAATGATTAAGAATAGTTGAGGAACGTGCAACGAATAAGAAGAAGACGTGTCACACAAAAGTTGTTTTATTTGAGTTAGCTGCTTTCTTTTCTAAAGATAACACATGCTTTTCATAAATTAGAAAGCTTTCTTCTAATTTAAGAGATATTAATAAAAACAAGGTTGATTGAATAGATAACTCAACTTGAGATTTGTTTTTACATGATTTTGAGAGAAATTAAATAATAAATTATTTAATTGTGTGTGCATGGATAAGAAGACTTATTTTTAGAAGATTTGGAAAATATTTGAAGAGTTTTGAAGATAAGAAAGCAAATTAAATAAATAAATTTATTTAATTGTTGTGCATGATTTGGAAGAATAAATAAAATATTTGATTTTATTTTATTTGTGGAGATTGAAAGAATTTAAATAAATTTGTTTTGATTTATTTAAATTTGGAAGAATGAATTTGATTTAATTAAATAATTAAGAATTATTTAATTGTTTGGAGGAATTGAATTAAATAAAGGATTTATTTAATTTTGACTTTAGAAGAGATAATTAAATATTTTGATATTTAATTAACTTAGAAGAATGTGAATCGTGTCATTTTTAGGCATATACAGATATCATTGTAGGTCATGATCTCCAAAGGCACAAGGATTATTTGATCATCCTTGGTCAGATTGCAGAAAAAAAAATCTCACATCCACTTTTGCATGCACTGTGGATTGGATTCCATAAACTATACGAAGAAAATGTCTTCTATCATATAGATTTTCCCTTGTTAGGATTCCAAACAGAATACTGAACTCATAGCCAAGCTTTGTGTCATTGCTCTTATCAATTTCAATGGCTGCAGTGACATTCTCCTTAATATCTTTTGTGTAGTTCTTAATATGATGTGTGCAGTTACAGTTGATGAAGATCTGGCTACCTTGAGGACCCACATAAGTATACTTATCTATTCTCACAAGAAATGGTGGAGAGGATGAAATGAGACTATTTGCATTAGAGCTATACTACAATACTCTGTGCAAACTAGAGTGGCTTTCAACTATTTGTCTGAATTCTGATACATTGAGTAAGGCTATAGAAGACAATGATTGTGAATAGACATACCAGGCATGTTCTCTTTAGTAAGGTGAGAAAGGACCAAGTATAGGACTTTCTGGTGTCCTCCATGAATCTTCTCACAAAGGGCCAAAGTAAGAAATAATTATTAGGCTATTATTGAACATAGAGGTTGTGGGTTTTTATAAACATGTATATTCTTGCTTGCTTTCATCTTCTCTTCCTCCTGCTATTACTACGCCTTCCCTTTTGCTCACAGTAAACACCTGGTGGAGACAAGTTATGCTTCTTTGTCTATTTATCTCTCTATCTGTTTCTTTTTTCTTCTAGTATTGACTATAGTATCGGTGAATGTCTAACATCCTTAAATTCCCCACTATCTTGTTGCTTGACCATATTAATACCTTAAAACTCTTTCTTATTGTTTTCTCAGTTCTATTTTGTCATAAAAATTATATGTAGATTTTAAATAAAGGAGAGAGTAAATATCCTCCCAGAGGGTACAAATGCAACGTACACTTCACCAATACCCATGGAGAGAAAATTCAAGAAGTCCAAATTAGAGTAGGCTAATAAAATACTTAAAGCATTTTAAGTGAAAATAAAGGAATTAGAAGGATATGCCACCACAATTGTAGAGAAAGCCATTGAAGCTATAGATACATAGGTAGAAGCAACTAAAAAAAACTCCTAGAGGTTAAAACAAAATTGACTAAAGAAAGAATAGAGTTGGTAGTAAGGAAAATCTAGATGGTAACTAATACAACCACCAATAATGCATTGTCAAAGCAAGTGCAAGATTTGGAGGTATAATTGAACCATGAAAAGGATAAAACTTGTGCCAAGGCTATTAAAATAGGACCACTAAAGGAAAAGGCTTGTAGCCAAGATTATGAGCTAGCCAAGCTAAACAATCAAGTGGACACCTAGGCCTAGACAATCAAGGGCCTAAGAGGAAAAGAGGCTGACCTAAAGAATATACTAGAAGACTCAAAGGAAAAGGTAAAGAGCTTAAAGACCCAAATTAAAGAGCTCAAATATTTAGTGGCTTCCCTTTACCATATTGAGGTCTATATTGCAAGGCCAAAATGGAGGCCACATCGTCTAGGCCTTGTGAATGAGAATAGCAAAATTTCTAGAGCTACTGAATAAGAAGAGTCAAGAAGAAACTATATTCAACATGTGGTCCTTATCTCCTTCTATAAAAGAGGTTCAATTAGTTTTCAAGACATTGACAGAGCTAGAGGCCCTTGTACAAACATTTATGGCTCATGCACAGGAGGTATCCTATGAATGCACCATTGAACTAGAGTGCTACTTTAGACTATTATAGAAGATCAATTTGCCATTGGCCAAAGAGTGGGAGAAGCTTCTAGATTATCTAAAAAATATGTAAGTGGTAGAGAGAGAAGGAGGATAGAGATATAGAGATAGAGGATATGCAAAAAGATATGAGCTCCCTATATCTATCTATCCTCCCTTTATCCATCTCTCTATCTCTCTCTCTCTCTCTCTCTCTCTCTCTCTCTCTATCTTTACTTGTCCCTCTCTATATCTTTATCTATTTATCTCCACATCTCTCTATTTGTTGATTTTTTCTTCTAGTAATGACTATAGTGTTGGTGTATGTCTAACATCCTTTAATTCCCCACTATCTTGTTTCTTGACCATATAAATACCTTAAATCTCTTTCTTATTGGTACTCAATTGTCTTTTATCATAAAAAATATATGTAGATTTGAAATAAAGGAGAGAGTAGATTTCCTCCCAGAGGTGCAAATGCAACGTACACTTCACCAATACCCATGGAGAGAAAATTCAAGAAGTGCACTAGGCTAGAGTAGGCTAAGAAAATACTTAAAGCATTTGAAGTGAAAATAAAGGCATTAAAAGGTTAGGTCACCATAGTTCTAGAGCAAGCTATTGAAGTTGAAGATGCATAGGTAGAAGTAACCAAAAAACAACTCCTAGAGGTTAAAAAAATTGACTAAGAAAGAGTAGAGTTGGCAGTTAGGGAAAAGATAGACGCTAATTAAGACAACCAACAAGAATGCATTATCAAAGAAAGTGGAAGAGTTGGAGGTAAAATTGGGCCATGAAAAGGCTAAAACTAATGCCAAGGCTATTGAAATAGGATCACTAAAGCAAAAGGTCTATAGCCAAGATTATGAGCTAGCCAAGCTAAATAATCAAGTGGACACCTATGCCTAGAGACTCAATGGCCTAGGAGAAAAAGAGGCTGACCTAAAGAATATACTAGAAGAATCAAAGGAGGAGGTCAAGAGGTTAGAGGCCCAAATTAATGAGCTCAAATAGTTAGTGGCTTCCCTTGACCACATCAAGGTCTCTTGAAGATCATACTGCAAGGCCAAAATGGAGGCCACATCATCTAAGCCTTGTGAAGATTACACTATTGAAATGGCATAATAGAGGCCACATCATCTTTACTCTATCCTTATAGTTTATGGAGATGTAGGCTCTAAGTGATATTGTGAAGAAAGAGATTGATATGGTGGAGAAAGAGATTAGCATGGTTTTTATTTCTATAAATAAATAATGTGAGTGCATTATAACATGCTCGTGTTATGGCTTGGTAGTGATTGAGCCTAGACTGAGCCATAACATGAGCATATTATAACGCGCTCACGTTATATCTTGATTGGACCAAAAAGTGGTTTTGGCCACTTTTGGTTCCCCATCTTTTTGCCCACGCTCGAGGGTGTGTAATATTACAACAATGGTGGTCTAGAAATGGAGAATCTATTATATGTGATTGTTCTCTAAAATTCTTTGTGTTCAAGTGTGTGTTGTGAGTGCTCTCTTCTTCTTCTTATATTCATTTTCTAGATAACATTTGCTCACCCTTAACCTATAACATGTATGTCCAAGAGATGTGTAGCTAACTTGTGGCTAGCATAATTATGCTGAGAGGCATTCTACACTCACAGCAATGGCTGAAAGATTCAGATTCCCATGTAAAAAGAATTCATAAAATCTGTAAATAAATAAATTTGTGGAAGACAAATGGATAGAGAAATAGAAAAACTTGGCCAGTTATGGATTGAAATCATTATCACTTTAAACAAAAAATAAATATATTTGTGGAAGCCAAATGGATAGAAAAATAGAAAAACTTGGGGTAGTTATGGAGTGAAATCTTTATTGTGTTTGAAGAATATGAAAGTCTCGCAGCATAGTCTCTTTAAATTAACTCATATGAGCATATCAAATATTCTAACTGCAAGTAATTTATAAATGCTAACAAATTGGAAGATATCTCTTAGTGTACTATAGATATATATTTTTAAATATAAATATATTATATAAAAACTTTCTAGGTGCATAGAACTATTATTTTATTTACTTAAGAGTTAAGTTATTGGGTAAGCGCAAGAAGATGGGGGGCCAAAAAGGGGTCTTAAGTGACCACTTCTTTTTTCTGAAATCAGGAAATGCTGGCCTTGGATGAGAAATTGAGCATAGTTACACTCAAAATTTGGAGATGCAACCAAAACAATGTTCATAGTGCTCTGAGTCTACTTTCTAAACTACTAATTTTTTTTGAAAATGGTATAGATCAAGGGGTTCAAAAGAGGGAGCCACAGAAATTGGTGTTGTTTCTATCAAAAAAACATAACATAGCATGTTTTGTGGCTCCCTCAAAAGGTTAACTTTTTTTTGGTATTTTTAAAATCACTTCAGTGCAAAATTAGTTAACAGCATGTAGTTTATGCCCAATTTTTTTGATAATTTTTTGATGAATATTTGATTTTTAACTAATTTTCAAAGTGGACACATCCTCAAACATAGAATTTTGGCCATGCTACCCCTATAAATTTTGAAAACTAATTTAAAAACATTTTTTTTTAATATGTGTAGAATGGAGTCTAGTTTCTAAATATGTAATTTTTTTGAAATTTCAATGAATGGTTAATTTACAATGAAAAAAAGACCAAATAGTTGTTTTTACCCAAAACCGGACACACAAACAAAAGAAATTAAAGATGAAAGGCTTAACATTGTCAAAATGTGAAAAAAATTACATCGTTAAATAGCTAAGAGAAAGCCTAACATCACCTAGGTGTTCTATTTGTTTGACCTTGAAACACGTGCAAATCTGAGGATTAGCATGAACAAAATTATGTGAAATCTTGAAGAATCTACAAAAACACGTCTGCGGATGTTGAAAAGGCACTCCAAGCCTTTGGGTTGGAAATCTAAAGCAAATCCCAAGCCCAAGGCTTGGGATTCCCAAAGCACGTTATAACGCGAGCACTTTATAACACAAGCACGTTATAATGCGAGCGCGTTATGTTGTGCTTTTTTGCTTTTTTGCATGTTTACCGGTGTTTTCCTAGTTCGACATAACACGAGCATGTTATAACACGCTCATGTTATGTCTTCCTTTGAATGAGATATGTTCAAATTTCATAAGTATGTTTCATGGATGTTTATATCTATTCTTGTAGGTATGTATGCATGTACCTATATGCATGCTTGTATGTATGCATCTTTGTATGTATGTATGTTTGTATGTATGTAAGTGTTTTGGGTTTAGTGTATACAAGGACTTGAGCTTGTATAGTTTTGAGGGTTGAGGGTTGAGGGTTAAGGGATTAGGGCTTAAGTAATAGGTATAGGGTAGAGGGTTATAGTTGAGGGTTAATATTCAGGTTGTTGAGTGTATAAGATTAAGTGTGTAAGCCACGGGGATTGGGGTTTAGGGTTTATGATATGGATTGAGGGTATATGAGGCATAGGGTGACTTGGGTTGAGAGCACATATGGTTTAGGTTTAATTTAAGTATAGGGTTGAGGCACAATATTTGAGGTTTAGGATATAAAGGTGAGGTTATATGGTCTAGGGATGAGGGTTTGAGGGTGTAGGCTTCAGGTTTAAGGTATAGGGTTGATGATTGAGTTATTAGGGCTTAAGTATATTGTTGAGGGTATACGGTTGAGGTTTTAGGGTTTAAGGTTTAAGGGTTAAGGGTTAAGGGTTGAGGGATAGGGTTTCAGGTTTAGGGGTAAGGGATTAAGGTTTAAGGTATAGTGTCTTGGGTTGAGGGTTTAGGAATAGGGATAGCATTTAGGGTTTAGGGATGAGGGATTAGGGTTGAGGGTTGAGGGATTAAGGTTTAAGGTATAACTTGCTGAGGGTTGAGTGTTTAAGGATAGGGTTTAGGGTTTAGGGTTGAGGGATTAGGGTTTAGAGTTCATGGATTAGGGTTTAAGGAATAGTGTTGAGGGTTGAGGGTTTAGGGTTGAGGGATTGTGGTTTAGGGTTGATGGATTAGGGTTTAAGGAATATTGTTGAGCGATGAGGGTTTAGGAATAGGGTTTAGGGTTGAGGGATTAGGGTTTAGGGTTGGTGGATTAGGGTTTAATGTTGAGAGTTGAGGGTTGAGCGTTGAGGGTTTAGGGATGGGTTGATGGTCAAGGGATTAGGGTTAAAGTAGAGTGTTGAGGGTAGAGGGATTAGGGATAGGGTTTAGGGTTGAAGGTTTAACGATTGAGGGTTGAGGCTTTAGGGCTGAGGATTAAGGGATTGGGGTTTAAAATATAGTGTTGAGCGTCGAGGGTTTATGGATAGGTTTTAGGGTTTAAGTTTTAAGGGTTAAGGGTTGAGGGATAGGGTTTAGGGTTTAGGGATAAGGGATTAGGGTTTAAGGTATAGTGTCGAGGGTTGAGGGTTTAGGAATAAGGATAGCGATTAGGGTTGAGGGTTGAGGGATTAGGGTTTAAGGTATAGTGTCGATGGCTGAGGGTTTATTGATAGTGTTTAGGGTTAAGGGTTGATGGATTAGGGTTTAAGGTATATTGTTGAGGGTTGAGGGTTTAGGGATACGGTTTAGGGTTAACGGATTAGGGTTTAGGGTTCAAGTTTTAAGGGTTAAGGGTTGAGGGATAGTATCGAGCCCATTGAGGGTTTAGGAATAGGGATTGTGTTTAGGGTTTAGGGATGAGGGATTAGGGTTGAGGGTTGATGGATCAGGGTTGAGGGTTGATAGATTAGGGCTTAGGGATAGGGTTTAGAGTTGAGGTATTAGGGTTTAAGGTATAGTGTTGAGGGTTTAGGGATAGGGTGTAGGGTTAAGGGATTAGAGTTAACGGTTGAGGGATTAGGGTTTGACGTTGAGTTCTAAGGGTTGAGGTTTTAGGGTTAAGGGTTTAGGGATAGGGTTGAGGGTCGAGGGATCAGAGTTAAGGGTTGAGGGATTAGGGTTTGACGTTGAGGGTTGAGTACATTGAGGTTCGAGGGTTGAGGGTTTCGGGATAGGGTTGAGGGTCGATGGATTAGGGTTAAAGTAGAGTGTCGAGGGTATAAGGATTAGGGATAGGGTTGGAGGGTTTAGGGATAAGGGATTAGGATTTAAGGTATTGTATTGAGCCCGTTGAGGATTTAGGAATAAGGATAGTGTTTAGGGTTTAGGGATGAGGGATTAGAGTTGAGGGATGAGGGATTAGGGTTGAGGGTTAAGGGATTAGGGTTTACAGATAGGTTTTAGGGTTGAGGGTTAAGGGATTAGGGTTTAAGGTATAGTGTTGAGGGTTTAGGGATAGGGTTTAGGGTTGAGGGATTAGAGTGAAGGGTTGAGGGGTTAGGATTTAACGTTGAGGGTTGAGGGTTGAGGCTTTAGGGTTTAGGGATAGGGTTGAGGGTCAAGGGATTAGAGTTAAGTGTTGAGGGATTAGGGTTTGACATTAAGGGTTGAGGTTTGAGGGTCGAGGGTTTAGGGATAGGGTTAAGGGTCGAGGGATTAGGGTTAAAGTAGAGTGTCGAGGGTATAAGGATTAGGGATAGGGTTGGAGGGTTTAGGGATAAGGGATTAGGGTTTAAGGTATAGTATTGAACCCGTTGAGGGTTTAGGAATAGGGATATTGTTTAGGGTTTAGGGATAGGGTTTAGGGTTGAGGGATTAGAGTTAAGGGTTGAGGGATTAGGATTTAATGTTGAGGGTTGAGGGTTGAGGCTTTAAGGTTTAGGGTTTAGGGATAGGGTTGAGGGTCAAGGGATTAGAGTTAAGGGTTGAGGGATTAGGGTTTGACGTTAAGGGTTGAGGGTTGAGGTTTAAGGGTTGAGGCTCGAGGGATTAGGGTTAAAATAGAGTGTCCAGGGTATAAGGATTAGGGATAGGGTTGGAGGGTTTAGGGATAAGGGATTAGGGTTTAGGGATAGGGTTTAGGGTTGAGGGATTAGAGGTAAGGGTTTAGGGATTAGGATTTGACGTTGAGGGTTGAGGGTTGAGGCTTTAGGCTTGAGGGTTTAGGGATAGGGTTGAGGGTCGAAGGATTAGAGTTAAGGGATGAGGGATTAGGGTTGGACATTGATGGTTGAGGGTTGAGGGTTGAGGTTCGAGGGTCAAGGTTTTAGGGATAGGGTTGATGATCAAGGGATTAGGGTTAAAGTAGAGTGTCGAGGGTATAAGGATTAGCTATAGGGTTGGAGGGTTTAGGGATAAGGGATTAGGGTTTAAGGTATAGTATCGAGCCCATTGACGGTTTAGGAGTACGGATAGTGTTTAGGGTTTAGGGATAGGGTTTAGGGTTGAGGGATTAGAGTTAAGGGTTAAGGGATTAGGATTTGACATTAAGGGTTCAAGGTTGAGGCTTTAGGGTTAGGGTTTAGGGATAGGGTTTAGGGATAGGTTTTAGGGTCGACGGATTAGAGTTAAGGATTGAGGGATTAGGGTTTGACGTTGAGGGTTGAGGGTTGAGGTTTGAGGGTCGAGGGTTTAGGTATAGTGTTGAAGGTCGAGGGATTAGGGTTAAAGTAGAGTGTCGATGGTATAAGGATTAGGGATAGGGTTGGAGGGTTTAGGGATAAGGGATTAGGGTTTAAGGTATAGTATCAAGCCCATTGAGGGTTTAGGAATAGGGATAGTATTCAGGGTTTAGGGATAGGGTTTAGGATTGGGGGATTAGAGTTAAGGGTTGAGGGATTAGGATTTGATGTTGAGGGTTGAGGGTGGAGGCTATAGGGTTTAGGGTTTAGGGATAGGGTTGAGGGTTGAGGGATTAGAGTTAAGGGTTGAGGGATTAGGGTTTGACATTGAGTGTTGAGGGTTGAGGTTTTAGGGTTGAGGGTTTAGGGATAGGGTTGAGGGTCGAGGGATTAGAGTTAAGGGTTGAGGGATTAGGGTTTGACATTGAGGGTTGAGTACATTGAGGTTCGAGGGTTGAGGGTCGAGGGATTAGGGTTAAAGTAGAGTGTCGAGGGTATAAGGATTAGGGATAGGGTTGGAGGGTTTAGGGATAAGGGATTAGGGTTTAAGGTATAGTATCAAGCATGTTGAGGGTTTAGGAATAGGGATAGTGTTTAGGGTTTAGGGATGAGGGATTAGAGTTGAAGGTTGAGGGATTAGGTTTGAGGGTTGAGGGATTAGGGTTTAGGGATAAGGTTTAGGGTTGAGGTAGACAAGGAGAGACTGAGAGACATAGAGAGGGGAGAGGTAGAGAGGTAGAGAGGTGAGGGGGAGAGATAAGTGAGATATAGAACATGAGCTAATGGAACTAGAGGTGAGATATTGTAAAGGTACTATCAAAGGTGACATAGGCACAAATATTTATGGATCAATCTATAGCAGGATAAAATGCGAGCGCATTATAATGCATTCACATTTTGTCCTACTATAGAAATGGTAAAAAAGTGTTGACCCCATGATCCAGGCCCACATGTTCTATTTTCATGCTGATTATGCACGTGCTCTGACAAAAAAGAAGTGCTTTCATGCCGTTGGGAAGTTCACATGCACATTTTACACGTTCTACCTCCTTTTCTACTTTGCCAACTTGAGAAGGAGGAAATAACATTTGTGATTCAATTTTAGGAATTTAACATTATAGATTGGTTACTAGTATTGTTGTTATTAATTATATTTGAGTGTTATTCAATTTAACATTGAAAAGGAAGCAAGTGGTGAAAAACTCAAATTGTTGAGGAGTTTGATGCAAGAAGAAAAAAACACTACATAATTGGGTACTCTCTCCATTCGAATCTTCATTTTTTAGGTATGTCAAGTCTTTACATGCATGTTCTTTATCATACATGTTTAAAATAGACATATTCCTAATCAAGAAAGCAACCTACAATCTCACATGATACCATTTATAGTTTCTACACTTGGGCTCTTTAATAATTATGTGTAATAAACATATCTTAACATACCATGATGTCAAACTATACAAGAATAAATCCTTACAACATAATAAAAATACAATCCCACTATTATCTTGTCATATTAACAAGTTAAAGTACAAATGAATAGGTGCCAAGATCATACAAGTATGCACATGACATGATGATTTGTATGCACATATCTTGGGCTAGGACATTCCTTATGCGCCTATTCATGATGATTTGTACATGCACATGACACAACAATTGTTGTCTATTCCTTCACAAACCACCCAAATCCTAGTATCCCTAGTACCAACAAAATGCCTTCTCAATTCCAAATCCTAGTAGCCCTAGTACCAACAAACATGTCAAATTGGGTCTACCTCAACCTTTTCAAGCATGAAGTCCCATGTACTCTTTTCATGGCTGCAATAATTTGCTTTGTATGGTTTGTACCTATTTTTGTTGAGTGACATTTACTCTTTTACATGATGATTTTATGTACATTTACTATGAAGGGTTGAATGACATATATTTTAGTTATTTGTATGGATTCATTTCTTGCGAACTAATATTGGTCTCTTTATCATGCTACAGACAAATTCTCTGTCATACCGAGGAAATGATCAAGAATTAAACCAACACAGGAAGAGATAGAAGCTAAGAATGCAAAGAAAGTTGTGGCTATGAGGGAACTTTGTGAGAAGAGGAAATTGGACAGGATAAATGGAGACATTCCAATTGAAGAGGAACCACAACCATCATAAAGAGATATGGTATTGGTGGCACAAAGAGAATGAATGCAAAAACTTCATGCTATGAGAGATTTGTATACCATAGTTGGAGACACGTCCTCTATCGCAAGTCAACATGTAGGGACACCATCTACGACATCTCAAGTTGAGAGTACATCATCACTCACATGTGATGAAGCAGATACGCCATCGTTCCCACCTCAACCTCAAGGTATGTCATCTATTCCATCTTCAATTGAAGGTATGCCATCTAGCCCATCTCATTTAAATATTGATGAAATTCCTAATGTTGAGATGAATTTACCTAACTTAACACCACCTAGAATTTTGCATAGAAAGCCAAAGTATTTGATTGATATTGATGAGAATATTTTGCAGCCAATGGAAGGTAAGATTCCAAAATGCACTTGTAGGAGATATGCTCATAAGATTTGGAGATTGTTCTTTGAAAAGTTAAATGAGACTGCAAGATGTCAACTATTCGTTGAAATGATGCAAAGTATAAAGTATAGGTCCATCATGAAGATTCTTGGGTTGAGAACATCAGAGGCTTCAAGTGGAAAATCTATTGTCAAGAATCTAATGAGTGCATATGAGAGTGTGGGTAACACCTCATGCACAAAAGATAGTAATGCAACACAGCGTGTGATTACATCGACCATAGTAAGTAGTTAAACAAGGAAAGCTCGTCTAATTAGAAAGATGAGTCAAGAGTTGAGAATTAATAGGAAAAGTTTATCAAGAGCCTTTGGAAGACGCCAAAGAATTGAGGACACTAATGCCAATGAATTATGGACATTCTCAGGGAGACTACCATGAAAAGATAAACCAATTGTTGAAGCATTGAGATCACTAATTGAAGACTTTTGGAAGAATTACACAAGGCTATCTCCAAATCAAAGGGATGTGGTAAGAAGTAGAATCGATAGTCAGAACCATGAGCCACATCCAAAGCTTTTTTTGGATGAGACTCAAACACAGTTTTATGGTAAATTTCTAGAGAAGTATCCTCAAATTAAAATTTGTCAAAGATAATTTGAAATGCTAAAACCTTTCTATGTCAAGATAAATCACACATGCACTACTTGTTTTTGTACATTACATATTGAATTTTCTAACCATTTTGATGTTTATAGGTCTATATGTTTAGATATGCATACTAACAATGTTTTGCAAGGTTGTGTCATACGTGCCCCACCAACATCTTCAAGAGACTTCATATCAAGAATTTATGTGAAAGAGAGGAAGGTCAAATATTCTACAAGAAATTATGCTTGGATGGCACATGTCATCGTTGTGGGGGCTTGCAACATTTGCCAATATGTGAACATATGGAAAAAACACATGCAGTTGGAAATGAACTAGTAGAGTTTGGCAAGTATAAAATAGTGGCATACAATACAAAAGATGGTAAAAAAGTAAAGAGGTGTGAATTGGTTATTGAAAAGATCCCAGTGTATTAGTTTATGCCTATATTTCATGACAACATAGTGTATGAGTATGCAAGACATGTCCATAGAGCTCGATGGTTGGACTTGTAATGCAAGTTATGCAAGGACACAGTTCTGATTGGTAGCATTGTTTCAGTCATCGACTTTTTAGAGTACTACAGTCTACAACCATAGTGTGAGATGCAATCACAATATTATAACTCCGTACAGGTTTCTATAGTTGTGGACATTGCATTCATTCATGCGAATGATAGTACAAAGGATGACAAAAAGATCATAAGGGAGTATAATTTCTATATTAGTGATGATCGCACACATTCTACAGAGTTCATGTAAGGTTGCTTTCAGATGTTCTATAATGATTTGGCTAGAAGGGGCATAGCGTTCAGTCAGCATATCATATGGTTGGATAACTGTGCGTCACAATTCAAGACCTCACAAAATTTCTATTGGCTAAGTAGGAGGCATAATTTTATAGGTATTTAGCATATGTGGAACTTTTGTGAGGTTGGGCATGGAAAGGGGGAGCATGATGGTGCAGGAGCATGTATCAAAAGAGGCATACCATGAGAAGAGTTAAAGTATAAAGACAATGCAAAGTTGACAGATGCAAAATTGATTATCGAGTGGTGTAAAGCTTCCATGGGTCCAGGTAATGAAGGTAAGTCTTCAGTTTGAGATGTTTTTGGTTGATAGATGATACTAACATTGCACCATATGAGGACTATTCTACACTGACAGGATCAAGTGAGATGCACTCTTTCAGAAGCTGAATTTCAGGTTCATGGATTACCCATACACGAAAGATGTCATGCTTTTGTTCTTCCCATACAATTCAAGCCTGGGATGAGTGCGAGTTAAAGGAGTGGGTTGACGAATGGCAGTTAAGTTATCTTAGCCCACTTGACACGTATCGACCCCCGACGACACTAGAACTAAAATAGATGGAATCATCAGTTGATTTTAACCACATATCATATATGGTTCAACTAGGTAATATATCTATTTGCATAGTTTTTGAAATTCCTAATGTCATCTTACTTTGTAGTGTTTTTGTAATGTTGACTAATTTCATCTAATTTGCTACACATATCAATGTAGGGCACGTATATGCAGTTATTGCAGATGAAGATAATGAAGAGGGAACAAATTATTACTTATGTCATGTTGAAGCCAAAAAGAAATTGGAGGCCCCAGTTATAGATGGAGAAAACATTGAATACCCTACAGGCTCAGTGGATATTATTGGAACATGGCTTAGAAGGTACCCACATAAGAGTTTTAATTTTTGGCTATTTCAAGACTTTGACATGCATCGGAATATTCTTCATTACTCGAACCTTGTCATGGCATCCAATGTTCATTTGATATAGTATCAGGGTAGACCTTTGAACAAAATCTTGTGGAAGGTGCGTGAGTCTGACCATGAAGCAATACTTGACACAATAAAGAGTAGAGCAGACTCGGATGGTTCATTGGATTAATTTGTAAGTATTCACATTGATTTTGTAAAGTCATGTTACATTGAGTTGTAAGTATGCACATTAATTTGTAAGGTTTGTCTTTTTTTTATTTTCTATTGTATTTTTACACATATACACATTTTTACATCATCATGTTATGCTTCATGGGGTTAGACCTAAGTGATGGATGAAGTTGATCTTGATAATAATGTATAAAATCTTGGTAATGTATAAAATATAGGTGTCTCTAGGTGCCTTGGTTTGTAACTAGATAATAGGTGTCTTAGGTGTCCTGTGTCTACTAGACTACATGTATCTTAGGTCTTAGGTGAGGCCACATGAGCTTCCACCTTCACATGGTTCACCTTTCCAATATAGAATATTTTTATTTCTTGAAGCTAAGGGAAGCTCTTTTTCTTAATAGGAAAACTTTATCGACTTCAGTTGCACTAATGGTGCAGGGGCACCTAGGTTGTCATGCCTCCAAGAGGGGTCAAAAAATAAATTTTTTCTTTGATTGAGTCAATTATATATAATAAGGTTTTCTAAGACCATTTCATTTGTTTTTAAGTCACTTTTAGTTATTTTGGGTCAGTTTTTGTCTTTGAGTCTAGTTGCAAAAGAGTGTCAATGTTGTCAAGTTGCACAAAGCAACTTTTATATTTTTGGTGTCCTGCTCCTGATGTGACCAAACTGACTATTCCAATGCATATGGATGGGTACATTTAGGCTAGGTATGGTCCTATTTTTCACCCAAACATGTCGAAATAGTCCAAGCTACATTGTACCGATGATATCCTTAAAGAGTCCAAAGTGCAAAAAGGTAGCAATCTTTGACAAGATGTTACTCAAAAACCATGTCGCTTAGAAATATTTTGTCTAATGCAACACAATCAAGTAGAGTGCCTCTACAATAACCTCTCTCAGTTTTTTATATCTCTGAGGCATTTGCCCATGGTGAATAGTTTTCTGTTGTGCAAAAATCGTCAGAAGGAGGCAGTGTAAAGTTGCAAAGGGGTGTAACTTTCATCCTACTCCTAATGTGATCAAACTAACTATTCCAACACATCCGAATGGGTACATTTATACTAGGCATGGTCTTGTTTTTCACCCAAACATGTCGAAACAGTTCGAGCTACATTGTACCGATGATATCTCTGAAAAGTCCAAAGTACAAAAAGGCAGCAATCTTTGATGAGATGTTACTCAAAAAATGTGTCACTTAGAAATATTTTGTCTAAGGAAATGTGATCACGTAGAATGCTTCTACAATAACCTCTCTCAATTTTTTATATCTCTGAGGCATTTGCCTGTGGTGAAAGGTTTTCTGCTTCCCCAAAAATCGTCAGAAGGAGGTAGTGTAAAGTTGGAAAGGGGTGTAACTTTCATCCTATTCTTGATACGACCAAACTGACTATTCCAATGCATCTGAATGGGTACATTTACGCTAGGCATGGTCCTATTTTTCACCCATACATGTAAAAATAGTCTGAGCTACATTGTACCGATGATATCCCTAAAGAGTCCAAAGTGCAAAAAGATAGCAATCTTTGACAATATGTTACTTGAAAACTGTCACTTAGAAACATTTCATCTAAGGCAACATGATCACGTAGAATGCCTCTACAATAACCTCTCTCAGTTTTTATGTCTCTGAGGTGATTCCCTTGGTGAAAGGTTTTCTACTACCACAAAAATTGTTAGGAGGCAGTGTAAAGTTGTAAAGGGGTGTAACTTTTGTTCTTCTCCTCGTGTGGCTAAAATGATAGTTTCAACGCATCTGGATGGCTATGTTTAGGCTAGGCATGGTCCTTTTTTACACCCAAACATGCTGAAATAGTCTGAGCTACATTGTACCTATGAAATCCCTGAAGAGTCCAAAGTGCAAAAAGGCAGCAATCTTTGATGAGATGTTACTCGAAAACTATGTCAGTTAGAAACATTTCATTTGAGGAAACACGATCATGTAGAGTGCCTCTACAATAACCTCTCTCAATTTTTATATCTTTGAGGTGTTTCCCGCGGTGAAAGGTTTTCTGCTACCACAAAAATTGTCAGAAGGAGGCAATGTAAAGTTACAAAGGGGTGTATCTTTTGTTCTTCTCCTTGTGTGGCCAAACTGACAGTTTCAATGCATCTAGATGGGTATGTTTAGGCTAGACATGGTCCTTTTTTACACCCAAACATGCCGAAACAGTCTGAGCTACATTGTACTGGCGATGTCCCTGAAGAGTCCAAAGTGCAAAAAGGCAGCAATCTTTGACCTGTTATTCAGAAACTGTGTCACTTAGATATATTCTATCTAAGGCAAAGCGATCATGTAGGGTCCCTCTACAATAACTTCTCTTAGTTTTTTATATCTCTAAGGTGTTTGCTCGTGGTGAAAGGTTTTTTGTTGCCCCAAAAATTGTCAGAAGGAGGCAGTGTAAAGTTGCAAAGGGGTGTAACTTTTGTTCTTCTCCTCATGTGGCCAAACTAACAGTTCAAATGCATCTAGATGGGTACTTTTAAGCTAGGTATGGTCTTGTTTTGCACCCAAACATGCCAAAATAGTCTGAGCTACATTATACCGGCGATATCCCTGAAGAGTCTAAAGTGCAAAAAGGTAGCAAACTTTAATGAGTTGTTACTCAGAAACTGTGTCACTTAGATACATTCCATTTGAGGAAACGTGATCATGTAGGGTCCCTCTACAATAATGTTTCTTAGTTTTTTATATCTCTGAGGCATTTGCCCATGGTGGAAGATTTTTTGCTACCCAAAAATCGTCAAAAGGAGGCAGTGTAAAGTTGCAAAGGGGTGTAACTTTTGTTCTTCTCCTCTCATAGCCAAACCAACATTTCCAACATGTTTAGATGGGTACGTTTAGGCTAGGCATGGTCCTATTTTGTACCCAAACATGCTGAAACAGTCTGAGCTACAAACACTAACTAGTCTTCAATCTTCAAACACTACAAATACCATGATATCCTGCATAAAGTTGTCTTTTAGCCTTTTATAAAGGCATGCCCATCAAATTCAACTGCATAGAGATGATTGTTTGTATTCCAAATTCCTTTTAAATACTAACCTTCCAATCTTTTTTCCCACCCTCATATCAATTAAATATGACCTTCGATTATGATATGGCATTCGAGCTTATGAGAGTTTACCAGAGATGGCAGTTGAGTTAGGTTGAAGGATCAGTGAGCTAATGACTTAAAGACCCTTTAGTAGGTTGATTTAAGTGATAGTAACTTCTGATTATAAGTCAATATTAAATTAAAACAAAAGTGCACTTTACACATGACAAGCAATTGAGGGTTTTAAAGTCTTAAGAAAAGTAGATTCTTTTTAGGGTTTAATGCCCAATATGCAAACCCTAACTATCAATAAGATTATGATTATGAAAGCTTGTGTCTTCTCTAACTTCTTATTGCAAGAACAAAACCACATCCACCATGAATATGAACCTTGCATCATATCAACCTTTCAAGATAGACATTATCATAAAAACTATATTCAAAACAAAACCTTGCATGAACAAAACCACATCCACCATGAACATGAACCTTGCATCATATCAACCATGTTTGTCTTGTGCAGTATCAACATGAATTGAGAGACCTTATCATGAAAACCATATTCACAACATCATGTACCTCATGACCATCACCTACCTTGAATCACTGTATCACCTTATCAACATCATGGCATCAACCTTGACATCAATGACAAAAAACCTTGACCCTTTGACTTTAATGACAACCTTGAACCTTGATTGTTGATGACTTATGGAAGCCTGTAGCCCCAATATTATGTTGCATACTAAAATTAGGTAAGACTCAATGTAATCTCATAACCTCACCTTATATGCAAGAGGAATTACATTTAATAACCACAATGATCATTAAGTGCTCATAAGCATATGATTTTGACTATCTTATTCAAAACAACAAACATACTCTTTGCATCCCAATATGGTATAATAACAAGAAATTAAGAAATATTTTCAATTGACCAACTCATAAAGAATATGGATTAGTATACTCATTTGAATATTTTCAATTGAGCAACTCATAAAGAATATGAATATTTTCTATTCAACATGATGACTCTTTTTTATTTTAAATACAACTTTTATATTTTAGTTCCAAAATGAGGTTTAGGTGATACTTGAATAATAATAGCTAGCATATTGGATCAACAAACATCCTATGTAATACAATTGGATTTTAAATATTTAAAGTAGCCATCTACAAATATCCATTCAAACATGGATTTATAATGCAAGTATGGATGCCATCAATAAAAAAGATTTGTATTAACCAAATATCCATAGAGGCATACATCAATATCTATCGATATAAATATAACATATATACAAAATAGCCATATAGGCTTACAAGAATGCCATATAGGCATACAATGTCAACTATATGCAATACAAAATATATGTCCACAAATGCCATATAGGCATACAACAAAGGAACAAAATAAAAAGTCATTCCCCTCTGGCTGGTGAAAAGAATAGATCACGTGCAGCCTTTGATCTTCTAAGGGATGGAGATGCATATGTGGGTGGTCTAATACGAACCCGAAGGCTGCACCTCCTATTTAGTTCTTCCTGCATCTTTAGCTGTTACAATAAAAAACTTATAGACATTAATATATAGAAATTACATGTTATAAAAAAATGAAACATTTAACAAAATAATCACTTACCGCTACGATATAATCTATCTCCTCACATGCCTCAGTAGTAGGAATAGGCCATGGTGATGTCATGTCCTATAGAAACCATCCAGATAGAAATTAAACTTAAAATCAATAATTTTTTTATTTTTTAAAAATAAAAAACTATAACAATGAATGTAAATTAAAATTTACTAATCTACCTTATACCCCTATCAATGGTATGGAGCTATGAATCACAGAGGTCACACCATGCTCCATTACCCTATGAACATTGGGAGGTGTCTTCGCAGGTTGCATCATTTGGAAATAAAACAACATTATTCAATTACGAAAACTATAATAGTGATGCAAATCATGGCTCCTAACATACACACACGTTCATCTAAACATGGAAGTACACACAATAAAGCACACAAGTCACATACAAAAATCTAGTAAGTACAATTCATTCATTAAACTATTTATTTTATTACCTCCGTGAAGCTTTGAAGTCCACCACCGCTGGCAGGTGTTGCCGTGAAATCTCCAATATTAACCTATTCAACATCCAAAATCAGATATTAGAATACCATTCATATAACGATGCTATTCACATATAATATTTATAATTGTTTACTAGTTACATACCCTGACAATAGATGATATAGTGTAATATGTAGGTGGAGAACCACTGAAAACTGCATCAACGCTATGACCCTAAAAATTCATTAAAATCATCAAACTAAATTAGTTAATCTTGCATTTCAAAAATGAAATTTAATAAATTAAATTCAATAAACTTGCTAATATTTACCTAAGTATCAAGGCCAAAAGTCTCACTCAGGAGGGTATCTATCGTCACCATTTGCTCAGCTGCAGATGTAGCCTATGCACCTACGTCCTGACTATCCATGGGGTCATAACCACAGGGCGACCCGAAAGTCTAACAAGCATGTGGTGGGACCCTACTCCTCACACTATCTCCCAACCCACGCTGTGCTACAGGATTGGCATGCTCTATGATGCTTTGGGTCAAGGCACTAATGGACTGAAGTGTATCGACCTCAACACTTTCCTTCACAATGGAAGGGATAGAAACATGCTCATGGGCTGGTCTGTTGATTACTTGTCTCACTGCCCATTATGGGTCAACACGTGCCCCTAGTCTATCTTGCGCTGAACCCCCACCTCTACCCTAGAAGTCCCGCATATCAAAATACTTTGGCATTTTATTGAGGACAAACTCACAGTAGAGTTTCCTCAAAAAGTCTTGCGGGACCTCATTATTATTGTATGGAGGATGATCAAAAACCATCCACCACCTCTACCCAAAATTGTCCCTTATCGCTTGGTTGTTGTACCAATGGATAGGGAACCTCTTGCATGTAATGGGTGGAGGTTGATTTGTTTGTGGGTTTGTGAAAATGGAACACAAGTCTAATTTTGTAATTTGTAACTTTTTCACATTTTCATATGATTGCTTGTCTACATAATAGTCTCTAAACTCTCTCCTCTTATCTGACCAACTAGATATTTGCTTGCTAATTGAATCTACATTTGATAACATAGATTCAAGAGATTGAGCAAGCGTGGACCTATGCAAGGTTGAAGTGGAAGGATCTTTCAACCTTGCAATTATGTCTTCAATTTCTTTTTTATTTTTTTCAATTTGCCTCATTACATTTTCTTGTGTTCCAGGGGCATGTCGAGGAATGGATGGAGGAGTTTGTTGTTCAGGTTGTTCTTCGGCAGGTATTTCCTCTTGAGGATTTTATGGATTTTGAGGAGGAGGAGGAGGAGGAGCTGCATTAACATTTCCTGACAATTAATAAAATTTACATCAAAAATCAACTCAAACCTACATATTTAGAAACAAATTCAAACAAAAAAACAAATAAAACTCACTCCTTTGGCCTACTCGACATTGTGGTAGCATTGTGGTGACGAATCGGTAAGATTTTGGTGTTGAATCGAGTCTTCCAAAATGCAAGCACGGTTCTTAGGGTTTGCAAGCCGCATGTGTAGAGGAAAATAAAGAAATGAAATGAGCAGAAATGCTCTTTTTTTTATATATAATTAGTCATAACGTGCTCACATTATAACGCGAGCACATTATGGTTTGGTTTTGCCGAGCCTTAGGCTCGTCATTACCAAACCATAACACGAGTGCATTATAACGCGCTTGTGTTATGTATTAATTTTTTTTGAAAAAAATTTGGCCACTTTTTGGCCCCCCAACTTTTTGCACTTACCCTATTGTAGTTTAGAGATATTTTATTTATTACATATTCAAAAAAATTGGTGTCTTTATTTTATTATTTTATTTATTACATATTTAAAAACTTTGGTATTTTACTTTATTAGTAATACTACCTACCTTTTAGCCAAATATTATTACTATCATTTAAAAATTATAAAATATCATTTAAAATGATAAAAGTGTTACTTATCTTACATACTAGTGTTATTATTACTATATAAAAACTTTCTATATAAAAGTGCTACTTATCTAAAATATATCTAAGCAAAATTCATAAAATGTGTAAATAATGAATTTGTGCAAGCCAAATGGATAGAAAAATAGAAAGACAATTATGGAGTGAAATCTTTATTATGTTTGAAGAATATGAAAAGTCTCGCAAAATAGTCACTTTAAATTAACTCATGTAAGCATATCAAATATTAAGTAATTTTTAAATGCCAACAAATTGGAAGATATCTTTCCACGTACTATAGATATATTTTTTTAAATATAAATATGCTAGTCTTTAACTAAGTTATATGATTGCATTTATATAGTTTAATAGAAATAGTTAGGTCCATTTTGGATGGTCTCCATAGCATAAGTATGACATATTTAAGAGGCAATGGTTAGCTTATTATGACATATTTAAGAGGCAACGGTTCTCTTATTATCATCATATTGTAAATTCTATTCTTATTCATAGTTAAGAGGCCATTGATTTTAAATTTCATTTGGCGGTCACCATGATGCTGGGCATTGGAGTTTATAGTGGCACTTTATTGGCTATTGCGTGATCGTTTTAGAAGACCTACGTAGCTTTGGAGAAAATCTGGTGTCTTTTGAACAAGACTTTCGCTGAAATTTTAATGATGGTGTGCTTTATTTCTGGCTATGCCTTAATCTAGAGGCATTATTACTATAGCTGCGATTAACTTTCAAAGTGTTGGGCGTTTCTTTTCTACGCAAATGTTTCCAATGATTGCGCCATGTTTAGAAGCTGCACACTATCCTTTGCATTTGTGTTGAAATTTTAATGCCTGCTATGGTTGGAGATTTACCTTTGCATCCTAATTTGGACCTCTGTGCTGATTGGATATGGTTGGATGGCTTTGGAAGATTGTGTTGAAATTTTATATTCTTCCGTGACTTTAAAACTTAGATGATGTGTCATAGTTGTGGAGCACTCTACTTAAATATCATCCATTTTAATGGTTCAATAGTCAATAGTAATTTTACACATCATTCATAATAAAAAGGTAAATATTTGTCCTATTTTTATTGGCCAAAATTGACATTTGATGGTTTTGGAGCACTCTACTTAAACATCATCCATTTCAATGGTCAAATAGTGAATAGTAATTTTACAACTCATTCACAACAAAAAGTGGTAAATATTTGACCTTGTTTTATTGGTCAAAATTGACCTTTGACTGTTGAACTACATGATATTTAAGAAGAGCCATTTTGGAGAGGCTCACTAGAAGTTTGGAGATTCATAGCCAGACATTTTTTTCCAAAAGATTCATCGTTTGGACCA
Source organism: Cunninghamia lanceolata (assembly GCA_027924645.1). Classification (NCBI taxonomy): domain Eukaryota; kingdom Viridiplantae; phylum Streptophyta; class Pinopsida; order Cupressales; family Cupressaceae; genus Cunninghamia; species Cunninghamia lanceolata. The sequence goes on along the minus strand of BSBN01000584.1, from coordinate 11,591,820 downwards.
ATAACATATTGATCAATGAACCCTCACATCCCTTCAAAGTCCCCCAACCCCTCAAACCATTATCTCAAGCTCCCCAAAGGCAATTCAATTTCTGATATAAGTACTCTGCAAAAATTTAAAATTGGAGTGCACAGAGAGCGGCACTACACATTTATGTGAAAGGAAGCAAGGTATGCAGAAACACTTCCTACACCAATCTAATGATGAGAGCATTGTGCAAATTTTTAATCCTTATAGTAACAAAGAAGAAGATACACAACATAAAACATAAAATGAGCAATATACTATAACACAGATGTACATGGGAAAAGCCCTTTCGAGAGAAAAACCCAACACTCCAAAAGCTTGCTTAATGTATTACAAATCCAAAACAAGATTACATATACTTTCAGAGCAAGTTTACTACACGAGTACAATGACACTTAATTCCTGGAGCAATTTTAGAAGCATAACAAACTACTCCTCAAGCCTCCAATTTTATAGACTTCTAGCAAATAGAAAACCATTTGTGGTTTACCAAAACCATGTGCTAAACCTCCAATGATGTGTGGTGCCCAGGTTAGACAAGATTCCAGTCCAAAATTAGGCTCTCACGTCCAAAGTAAATTCCCTTATTTTTGACCCTTACAGTTGACATATAATCTGTTATAACATGCTAACATAATATACCACTAAGAGCATCTTTTGACAACTAATATACCAATTTTCAGTGCACTGACATGTGGCAAAAGTGTCAACTAAAAACCAAATGGCCATTTTGATGGAACACAAATATTAAATGCTACAAAAAATATTAAGTAACAAATAAACTTAGGAATTGACAAGGTTGAGACACCTTAATTTCCAACATTCTCCCACTTGTCGAATACCTTACAAGAGCCACAAAAAACCATACCATCATGAAATTAGCTGCTAGGGACCAAAAGGCCCATAGAATCCAAAACCATTTGAATTTATCAATGCTCACATGCTTTGTCAGTGAATCTACAACATTTGTCAAAGTGTCAACTTTCTCCAATTTCACCTTCCCATCCTCTACCATGTAACAAACAAAATGGTACTAAACATCAATGTGCTTTGTCCTTGCATGGAAAGTATGATTTTTTTTTGCTAAACATATAGCACTCTGACTATCACAACAAATAGTAATCATACATGCATGAAGCCCAACATCTGAACACAATCTCTTAAGCCAAATGGATTCCTTACAAGCATGAGTTGCTGCCATGTACTCTACTTCTATAGTGGACAAAGTGACAAAAATATATCATTTACTCATCCAACTAATAACACCACCAAACATAGTGAAAACATAACCATTGGTGGATCTTTTGCTATTAATATCACTAGCCCAATCAGAATCTACATATCCATGGATACAAATTGAATGCTGAGGTCCTGTAGGATAACCATGAGAACATATGGAATACTTGGAAGTACCCTATAAACATCTAAACCCTCTCTTCACTACATGCCATTATACCCATCCAAGATTAGCCATAAAGCGATTAAGGACTCCCACTACTTGGAAAATATTTGATCTTGTACAGAGCATAGCATACATCAAACTGCCAACAACAATAGCATAAAGAACTCTAGTCATGTCCTCCATCTCAGTAGGAGACTTTAGACAATTCTCAATAGATAAATTTGTCCCCTGCATAATGTGAACACACAACGGTCTACAAGTTGTTATGGGTATGTGCAGGATCATGATGGGCCAAACTATACCTCTAAGTGGCAAGGAAAATACAAAAAATCAAACTTAATCAAGTTCATGTGAAAATTTGAATGGATTATCTACACAATTTGAAAAAGATGTACGAACAAAATTTGTAGAGAATTAAATCTAGTTTATGGGTTACTATTTTTTAAAAAAACTAAATTTACTTAGTGAAAAATGAATATTTCAATGAACAACTATTAAATTTTTCAGAAAAAAATAAAAAGTGGGTGTCTGTCCAGCCAACCTAACTATGAGTAAAAAAAACTTATTTTTTGAAACTTTCAAAATAAGTAGAGGGCTCATGTCCGGATGTGACGCATATTTTTTTGAAATTTTTTTCCAATAAAATAATTAGTTATGATTTTTTTACTGTGACTTTTTTTAAAAACTAAAAAGTAATTTTCCAGCCAACCTAACTCGATGAAAAAAAATTAGAATTCAATTTTTTTTAAACCTATAGCCAATGAAGCATAGAGTGTGATGCATCTTTTGGATCTGAAAAAGGTGAAACAGTTTGAAAGTTATGGATGTTTTTCAATCAGTGTGTCCATCAAGATTTCAGACACACACTATATAGAAAATTATTAATAATTATTTAATAAAATGATAATCAAGAAAATTTGATATTTTTAGAAAGCTGACAATTTCCTCTATAAACCCTTTTCGTTTTATCAATTTTGCATAAAAAAGGTCGTCAGCATGAAGGGTGAAGTTCGAAGAAGAGAGTGAAACCTACAAAAATGTTAGAATTGAGGGAAAGTCAACTATGATAGCCCCAAGCCTACATACAAGGCAAAAGCGAAGCAAAATAGATATTCGTTATTAACAGATATCTATTTTGCTTTGGTAAAATACCATTTTTCCTTTTTTATGTTTTACAAAATGGATATCCGTTTTAGGTTGCCCAAAACAGATATCCATTTTGCTTTACCCTATATGTTACTCTCTCTCTCCCTCTCAAAAGGTGGTCTATAGATATCCCGCAATGGTCATAAGAATTCATCTTTAGCTTTGTGTAAAATGCTAAAAAGGTGGTCTATTGATATCCTGCCATATTCTTATGACCATTGCATCTAATTTCATCTATGATCGAAAAGGCTTGTCTATTTTCGAAGTTTTTTAAAGAGCATTGATAACAACATTGTCCATTTTCAGCATTTCCTATAATCATGGTAGTCTATGAAATCACTTTTTTTTTAGGCATTCTATCAAATAGTTAGCAATGCCTTGTCTATGTTTCCATAGTTTTTATAAATATTTACTAGAAAGTTACCAAATATAATATTTGATAAGAAAGCCCCTATCATTATTATTTTTTTGGATGCCCATGTACCATTCCTTTGGTGTAAGTAAATAAGATAGTAGAAAAGATCATGGAGTTTGGCTATATACAAGTTGACTACATTTGTTTGAAGATTTTTTAAACTTTTTCAACAAATTTCATTTTGTTATGAATTATAATGTTGGCACTTTGTAAGTTCTTTTTTGAAATGTATGTAAACATAAGAAAAGTCTACACTTAATAGTTGGTCTTTTGGTAAATGAACGTTGTGGAACTTTATGAGGCATGGGGATGTTGAACTTCATTACAATTTACAAGTTTCTGGATGAGTGGATTAGGATTTTGCATTGATGATGCATAATTATTTTCAAAACCCTCATTTATATACTTACGAGATTTTGGGAAGTGGAGTCATGTTTTTGATCTACAACTTTGCAAAGGTTCCACTTTTCCACCAAATAGATTAACATTGCTTTTAATCATGTAAGACTTTGGGAATGTTAATATAAAATTAAGTTGGAAAAAGTGCACCTTGACACTACACTTCTACTTTTTCAGATCTCTCTCTCTCTCTCTCTCTCCCTCTCTCTCTCTCAAAACCCTAAATAATGCCCCTAAACCCTAACCCCTAACCCCTAAACCCTAAACCTCTATCCCCCTATCTCTCCCTTATCTCCCTATCTCTGCCTTATCTACCTATCTCTGTCATCCCTCTCTCTCTCACTATTTGTTCCCTCTATCTCTCACTCTCCCTTATTGACTAAGGAAATGAAAACAAGAAAACTAGGACTCTCTTTCTATCTATCTATCACTCTCCTAAGGAAATTGGAAAGGAAAAGGAAAACTATGAAAGTTGGGAATAAGATTTAATTAGGAGGTAGATAGGTCACACACACACACACACACACACACACACACACACACACACACACACACACATAAAGGGTTGCTTGGGGTTAGGGGTCAGGGTTTAGGGGCATTGTTTAGGGTTTATGAGTTTAGCATTGCTCAAGTTTAGTGTTTAGGGGTTTAGGGTTGCTTGGGTTTAGGAGTTTAAGGTTTCTCGGGTTTAGGGGTTTAGGGTTTAAAGAGAGATAGAGAGAGGGGACTGATATAGATTGGGAGAGATAGAGGAGATAGAGGGGAGAGATAGGGAGATAGAAAGTGAGAGACATGTCTAGAGACATAGAGAGAGATTGAGAGGTAGATCTTGGATGATAGAGATAGGGAGATAGGGAGAGATAGGGAGATAGAGGTTTAGGGTTGCTTGGATTTAGGGGCATTATTTAGGGTTTAGGGTTTATAGTTTTGGGGTTAGGGGTTAAGGTTTAGAGTTTTAGTGTTTAGGGTATAGAGAGAGATAGAGGACCAATACCTAGAGATATAGAGGAGACTGAGGGAAAAGATAGGGAGATAGTGAGTGAGGGACAATGGCTAGAGACATAGTGAGAAAGATTAAGAGGTAGAGGGACAAAGGTGATAGGGAGATAGGTGAGAGATAGGGAGATAGAGGTTTAGGGTTACTTGGGTTTGGGGGTTTGGGGTTTAGGGTTTAGGGGTTTAGGGTTTCTCGGGTTTAGGGGTTAGGGTTTAGGGGCATTGTTTAGGGTTTAGGGTTTATTGTTTATGGGTTAGGGGTTTATGTTTAGAGGTTTAGGGTTTAGGTTTTATAGAGAGAGATGAATGATAGGGAGATATAGAGGAGACTGAGGAGAGAGATAGTGAGATAGAGAGTGAGGTACATGGCAAGGGACATAGGGAGAGAGATTGAGAGGTACAGGGATGATAGAGATAGGGAGATACAAGTTTAGCATTTCCTGGATATAGGGTTTAGGGGTTTGGGGTTTAGGGGTTTAAGGTTCTTGAAGTTTGGAGATATCTAGATCGAGAGAGAGGAGACAGATAGGGAGAGATAGAGGAGATAAAGGGGAGAGATAGGGAGATATAGAGTGAGCAAGATGTCTAGAGAGATATGTAGAAGGATTGAGAGGTAGAGGGACAATAGAGATAGGGAGATAAGGGAGAGATAGGGAGATAGGGGTTTAGGGTTTCTTGGGTTTAGGGTTTAGGGGTTAGGGGTTAAGGTCTAGGGGCATTATTTAGGGTTTAAGTTTAGGGTTTAGGGGTTAAGGTTTAGAAGTTTAGGGTTTAGTGTTTAGAAAGAGAGAGAGGACCAATAGGGAGATATAGAGAGTGAGGGACATGGATAGAGACATAGTGAGAGAGATTGAGAGGTAGAGGAATGATAGAGATAGGGAGATAGAGGTTTAGGGTTGCATGGGTTTAGTGTTTAGGGTTTAGGGGTTTGGGGTTTAGGATTTAGGGGTTTAGGGTTTCTCAGGTTTAAGGTTTAGGGGTTAAGGGTTAGGGCTTAGGGGCATTATTTAGGGTTTAGGTTTAGGGGTTAGGGGTTAGGGTTTAGGGGAATTATTTAATGTTTAGAGGTTTCTAGAGTTGCTTGGGTTTAGGTTTTAGGGGCATTATTCAGGGTTTATGATTACATGTCAAAAGAAGTTTGTCTCTCTCTCTCTCTAAATCCCTCAACCCTAAATAATTCCCCTAATACCTAACACATAACCCCTAAACCTCTATATCTAGGTATCTCTCCCTTATCTCCCTCTCTCTATCACCCCTCTACCTTTCAATCTCTCTCCCTATCTCTCTAAACATCTCATTCACTTTGATATCCCTATCTCTCCCTCTATCTCCTCTATCTCTCCCAATCTATCTCCTCTCTCTACCTATCTATCTCTCCCTATCTATTGCCTCTCTCTCCCCTATCATTCCTCTATCTCCCTATCTCTCTGGACATCTCTCTCACTCTCTCTCTCCCTATCTCTCCCCTATGTCTCCTCTATCTCTCCCTATTTGTCTCCTATCTCTCTCTACCTAGCTATCTCTCCCTATCTCTCTCTCTTGCCTCTCTCCCCCTATCATTCCTATATCTCCCTATCTCTCCCTCTCCCTTATCGATGAAAGAAATGAAAACAAGAAAACTCTCTCTCTCTCTCTCTCTCTCTCTCTCTCTCTCTCTCTCTCTCTCTCTCTCTCTCTCTCTCTCTCTCTCTCTCTCTCTCTCTCTCCATGCACATACCCATTAGGTAGGCTATTTTGCATATGGTGGTCATATCATTTAGGTCCAATCACCTCCAAACTTCACAAATAGATATAAAGCATAATTCTAAGCATCTTTCATAAAGACCACTTCTCTAAATAGGTGCAACTAATACCACTTTTTCATCATTTTCCATATTTAATACTTATTCTTTTCCATTTTCCAACTCCTACATGTGTCCAAGTTGTATTGTTTGTCAAGTTTTTAGTCTAATTGTTAGTCCTAGCTCTCATGGATATTAAAATGTCAGTATAGTTAGATTTATCCTTAGGTAACATTAATTTACACATTGTTGCACAAACAACCACACTAAAAAATAACCTTACCTAATTAAGGTTCTTTCCTTTAGTGAGCCTAACAGATCAAACTAGTTCAATCTTCTTATAGTCCATGCTTAGCCTTCTAAGAGAGTTCATGCCATGTTAACTTTGCATTATGTCCTCACTTTCCTCTTGCTAGTTGTAGTACTCTTTTTTTTCTAATCATATCCCTATATCATACTATTGTTGTTGACTTTTCTTTCCATCTTCATCATCATAGTCCTTGTTATCCTATTTTGAGCCTACCATTTATCCTTTGCCATGTCTTGTACTTAGTCTATTCATGTCAATTTTAATGACGTCCAAATTTTCTATAAATTCTTCTCCACCAAACCCTAGACCCTCACCCAAATCCTTACTTTCCTAAGAAAAGCCCTTCCCCAAACATCATTTGATCATGTGGCTCCTTCCATCACTAGACAAGTGCCCCTACTTTCTATTATTCATCCAATACAATCCCGATGTCATAGCTCACATTCCCACAACTACATTCATAGACTCCATTCCCCCTATTGACACCATCATTGATAATCATTTTAAGGAGTCTCCCTTCAATAATCATTAAACCATGGATTATCCCATATCCCAATTTTACACTTTTCTCACCTTTGAAGCCTTAGAAGATGACATTTAACTATCCCCACCATTACCAATCACACTTTCTAGCAATCCCACATAAGACACCTTACTAATTAAATCACCTCATTACTCCATTCAACCATACCCATACCACCCCTTTCACACTCCACAACATGTATAAATGCATGATTCACCCCATGACATGCTACAGTTACCACAATGCCAATTCACTCTACCATCATTCTTTATATTATCTTATGAATCACCATCCTTTCTTCCCATTCCTTGAGACATCATATCATGACACACACCAATGAAAACAATTAAAAAAAACCATTTTTATAGTTTCAAAAAATGGATATCCATTTTGGGAATATTCCAAAAATGGATATCCATTTCCTGCAACTATAAAAATGGTTTTTTAAACCACAAAACAGATATTTTTAACATGCATATGAAAGTCAAAGTTAGCCAATTCACGAATTTGGCTAAGTAAAGACACGATTATTTTTTGCATTGCCACTATTTGGCCTGCGATGATCCTACACATACCCTTATGCTGAATCTCTCCAACACAGTATCCACATACTTACTCTGGTTCACACAAAGTTTTTTGTTTACCCTATCTCTTCTGATGTTCATTCCCATAATGTACCTGGCTGCCCTTAAATCTTTCATCTCAAATTGTGCTGACAATTGAGACTTCAAATAAAAAATCTAAATTTTACTAGTCCCAAAGAACAACATATCATCAACATACACTGCAATAATGAGAATGCGATCATTATCCATCTTGTAATAAACACAATGATTTGATTTCAATCTCAGAAATCTCAAACTTGACACAAAGGCATCAAACTTTTCATATTGTTACGTCATAAAATGTGTACACTAGCATTTTAGATCTGAGTTGTTTGCTGCCCTAGATCTTATTAGATTTCATTCATTCATCATTTGCATACTTTCATAGCTTAATTTGTATTGCTCCATTGTTAGGGTTTGCAAAAACCTTGCATTTCTAGGAAATCTAGCTAATCTTTAGCTCCTAGGGTTTGCAGATTAGCATGTTGTTTTAGATGTTGCATTATTGAGTTGATTAAAGGGATTTAATTTGTTGTACCTTATCATCCTTTCTATTTAAGAACATTATTGCATCCTTGCATTTGAAATTTGGAAAGCAAACATTTTATTTTAGATCTTGAAATGAGCATATTTGTTACCTTGTTTGCATTTCATTATGCTAGATCATCATAGAATGAATTAAATTTTTGATTTTTTCATCAGACCTGATTGTTATTAAAGTAGTTAATCATTTCATGGTGTTGCATCTTGCATTTAAAACTCTTATTTGCTAGGGTTTTGTTAAAAAAGTTGCATTTTTGGAAAACCTAGTCAAATTTAAAACGTAGGGTTTGTAATTAAGATCTTGTTTTTGATTTTTCTGCTATAATTTACATTTTAAATCTATTCTTTCATTGTTGTATCATGTCATAAATATCATTTGTGTTCAAAAATAATTCTTGTATCGAAAAATTGTGGTTTAGGAAGTAAGCATTTAAGATCTAGGGTTTTGTTAGTAAACCCTAGCTTGTCTTGCATTTAGTGCATCTTCATCAAAGAAAAGTTCTCTAAATATTTGTTGCATTTAAGTGGATTAATCATTTAGTAGTTGTTTTTCACATACTACACATATTACATTTGCAAGATTTAGTTGTTGTGATTACCAAGAATATCACATTTTTGGAAGACCTTGCTTCTCTTGCACTTGTAGGTCTTTGATTACAAGATCTTATTTTCATATTGGTGGCACTTCAATAGTGAATAGATCTGATTGTACATTGCTTCTCCATATCATATTTTCATATAGTAAAGAAGGAATTTCATTATGGCCTCTTCTTGTTATCCCTCTTTGGAATCTTTGCATGCATATATATCATAGATTTTAAATTTTTTTTAAATTCATTAATATGCATCCTTATATTTTAGATAATATAGAATCCATGTATGATATTGATGTGTCTATATGTTCTATATATGATATCCTTTGTTATACATCTGATTTTTCTAGATTCATGACTCTCATGGGTGTATATCCTTTGATATAACTGTAAGATCTTACTAAAATCATCTCCATGAATTGTCATGAGAAAGATGATAATGATAGATCTTCTACTTCTACTACAAGTCATGATAATTCCACATCTATTCCCATGTATCTCCTCTCTAATACATATGATGGTGACCTAGCTTTGTCTATTTCACCCTATGATTGGGATCCCTCTCCCAAAATTGTTCCCACTTGTGAGGATATTTTGGCGCAAGAGGATGAAATCATTGACACATTCCTTAACATTACTTTACCTTCTCTTCATTTTAATCTCTCTTCTAGATATGTGACATTAGATGATCTTGAGCATACTACTTCTATTTCTACCATAGTAGATGAGATTTCTATGGCTCATCTTATGGATCTTCCACCTTTGGTTGAATACTCAAGTACCATGGATATCACTAAGGATGTGAAGACCCTTGATATTCCTCCTTTGATTGAATGTTAAAGTACCTTGGATATCACTAAGGATGTGAAGACCATTGGTATTCCTCCTTTGGTTTCATGTTCAAACCCCTTGGAAATCACTAAAGATACAATCATCAACAATTTTCTTAACAACACTTTACCCTCCCTTCATCAACGACATGAATTACCTCCCATAGAGGTGCAAAACCAATATGAACCTCTTATGATATTTGTTTTCATTGGTAGAATGAGGGTAAGGGTAAAAGCACAAAGCTGTGTCACACTTTTAGTGAACTTATTAGCACAAGTGAATTTAAGTATTTCTAACTAAAAATCAATTTTGGTCAAACATATGATCTTGTAAGATTCATTCTAGCTAAGTTAGATATGTCCACAACTTTTCCAACTAAAATTGTTGGCTAAATACATATGTAGAACCACTATGAGGCCAATTTACCAAAAAACTAAAATTATTTGAAAAACTTGATATTTCAACAACTTCTACTCGTGTAAATAACATTTTTTTAAAATATAAAAATACCCTTTTGTAGATCTATAAGTTTAGTTTTCAAAAATATATATATTAATAGTTTAATTATTATTTATATTTTCCTTTCTATTTTTACTAAAAGTAGGTTATCAACACAAAACATTAGGTCGATTAGGTCATGTCAAGGAAAAATAGTAAAACTTATTCAAAAAAAATGAAAAAAATATGATGCACTAGATAAAAGGATCTATATCAAGATGGTATAATTTTTTTTCTATTTTAGATAAATAGTTAATATGAAAGTTGATGTCGAATGGAAACAACTACATTTTAATACATGCACATTTTATTATTTATTTAAAAAATATATATATTTATCAAAATTGGAAAAAAAAATCCATGCACTAAAGTTTCAAGTTATAAATACACACAAAAAATTTGAAGAAAAAAAAATTACTATATAAAGATTGACGTCTCATGTAACTTCATTTTTCAGCATTTTATCAGCAACTAAATTATAGTGTCAATTTATTAAAAACTATATTCAAATAATTTTTTAAATTTTTTCAAAAATACAAACATAAAATATACTAAAAAAATAAATATTTTATTAGTTTACATCATTTCAAAATTCAAAACATATATGTCACTTTTTAGTGATTCAAGTTTAAAAGTTGGATTAACATTGGTCGTTTCCTTTATAAAAGTGTGACACAACTTTGTGCTTTTACCCATAAAACATATTTTGATTCATGGTGGATTAGGTCTTAATGTTTGTGGCATAGATTTTCTACATAAACTCAATGTTGATACATCTTTCATCAAACCAAATAAACTCAACATTCGTAACTTTGATAATGTTGGTAAGCAATCACTAGGTACTATCACCTTAGATATTAAGGTTGGACCTATGACATTGCCTACCCTTATCCATGTCATGCCTAATTATCTTTCATACAATCTCCTTCTTGGTAGACTATGGATCCATACCATGGGGGCAATCCTGCCTACCCTTGATCATTCAATAAAGTTCATATTTGAAAATAAATTACATATAATTAAAGTTGATCCGATTCCAAAAAGTTGCTTACAAATGGAAGAGACATAACAAATTCCTCTAAGTAATTTGATCCCTTGTTCAACAAAAATTGAACCACTATTCTCCACTGCTAACAATAGTATTGGTTAGGATAGTGTTTGTCCTTTGAATGCATTTTTCGGTGATGATTGGGGTTCATTAGATTTTACACACTCCTTTGTGAGTGAATATAAAATCCCACCCTCACACCTAAAAATCTCGAAGGTAAATGAAATTTCTTCAACACAATCTTCTACTCCTACAAAGTTTAAACTCAAGATTAATAACAATGGAACTTTCCATATTGATGAAGATCCAGTTTCTTCTAAAGAGATGGCGGCCATTTGTGATAAAGCATCATCTTATTCTAATACATGTCTTGGTAATGACAAGGTCTCTTTAGATTTCAATCCCCATGGGATTGTTAAAACAAAGATTGATCCTCCTCACCTTGATCAAATATATGATTCTTCTACTTCCTCTTTCAACAAAGACAGTCACATGAACTCTCCTCTTCCTTTAGATTTGGAGATGCGTTATGGGCGTGGATTCAAAATTCTTTCTAAACAAGGATACAATGGAAATGGGTTAGGATGCAAAGAACAAGGAATTAAAGAATGTATGGAACCAACACCACAATTTTCTAAAGTAGGTTTAGGTTTCTGGCCTTCTCCTACATTCTCTCCACTATATTCACAACAAAGAGGATTGCTTCGTACTCCACCGAAATCTTCTCTTCTATCTCAACAAGAGTGTATTTTTCTGAGTCTACTCAACGACCACCTAATCACTCTTCTTCCTCCAACACACAAGAGGATTATACATAATAATCAATCAACACCTCATTATTGTGCATATCATCAAGCACTTGGCCATTCCACTAAGGAATGTCGAGTCTTGGGTGACAAAATTCAACAACTTTGAAAAGGTTTGGCTCTAGCACTTCTCACCTTGCTTATTTTCCTCCATCCATTTTATAAGCAAGCTGGGGGAGGATAATTTATTATAGGGCAACTCGCAAGTGTGGTCCCTTACTCTCATTTGTGTTATTCTTGTATGTATTCTTATCCCCGTGTTGTGATATTCTATTAGTTGCCCTTGACAACATTGTTAGCACAAAGGTACATGGTAGAAGAATGCGTTGTGTCATCCCTATTTATGTATCTTCATTCTTCTATATGTTGTGATGTACAATTTCACTATTTTTCTTGGATGATTTAGCATCCCTTCATGATTCAATTTATGTGTACTATACTTTCATGTGATTTTTCCTCTGTCATCTTGGTAAGTTATGATGTTTTATGTATGTGGCACCTTATTGCAATGCTCGACATCATACCATGACTACAAAAGCCATTGTGTATCATACATGTAAGCATTGTCTTGGTTTGCTCATCTTAGGGGCAACCCCTTGTTACGATGTAGCTTTTGAAAACACATATCATTTGGGCATGTGCTTTTGGAAAGCTCTCGTGCTTGTTTTATATTTCTTCCTCAAGTTCTACTTTAAAGGCAAATGCTCCCTGATGGAGTTAGCAATCACTTTAAGTTTGGTAGTAAGGTCTCTTCACCTTCTTATTCTACAAGGCTTCATGTAAATTCTCTTGCAAGAGGTAGTTTGTGTATTTTCTTGAGTGGAAATACTTTTTTGAAGATAAATTATGTGTATGATGTGTTTGTATCCTCTTCTGCTTCTCATTTCTAACTAACCCCTTAGAAATATTCTTATTGCATGTTGGGGAATGATGCATGGTGATTAAGACAACATTCAAATTGAGGTCTCCTTTGTCATGCTCACTCAGGGTCTTTCATTATGTGCTTTTTGTGATTGATGTGTGTATTCTCCTCATATATTCTCATTGTCTATATATTCTTCACGCTTCGCACATCCCTCACATGTACTTTCTCTATGTATTCCTTATGTGTTATCCTTGAGTGTTTTGTGTGTATTCCACGTGTGTTTCATGTGTATTCTATGTGTGCTTTATACCTTACGTGTATGCTTTATGTCAAGCGTGTATACTTTGTGTATTGCATGTATGCATTGTGATTTATGAAGTGTATGCCTTGTGTTTGTCTTGTCTTATCTCATGTTTTCTAAGTGCTTCATTTATGATTGAATTATGTCATGTGTCTTATGTGTATGCCAATCATCGTAGACTCCTAGAATCCTAAACTTGGGGGATTGATCACCCCTCAATTTTGGTGACATTCTATGGCTTCTATCTTTGTTGTGTTTGAAATTTTTCTTCTTCGTCCTTTAGTGTGATTTTGAATGTAAGTTCATACCCAGGCTAAAGTGGGGGCTAAATGTTATGTTGTAAAATGTGTACACTAGTATTTTACACTTAGTTTAGCACCTGGGTGGACCTAAAATATTTACACTTGTTAATCAAGACCTATTTTAATAGCTTTTTAAACATTAAACAATTAATTCCTGATCCTGATGAAAAAATGACAAAATAACAATGAGAATGACCTAAGAACACCTAAAGAGACTTATACCAAGATTTTTGGGGCTAAAGGACAAGGGTGCCCAAGCGCCCTGGTCCCTCATTTAGCCCTGACCTATTTTGAAGGCATGTTGGCTTAAGACACCTTAAGTGGTTCCTCATGTTGGCCCCATTTAGTTTTATTCATCATTTGTGAGTGGGAATGCATATAAAAGCAAGTTAGTTTATTCATTTAAACATATAAGCAATCTAGGCACTCTTGCACTCTCTCTTCTTCTCTCTCATGATCTCTACTCTTTTCTAAAGCTCTCTATGGTGGATTATTACTGCATAACTAACTTATTGCATGTCTTGTGAATATCTTTCTACTTCTTTGGGCTACACCAACTTCTTGAGTCAAGTTGTGATGCCGCATTAAGCATGCTAGGGTTTCCATGCTCATGGTGGCTTCTTTCCTTCATGCTTTGTTCTAGCATTCTATTCTACTTCAAATTTTCCTCTACCCTCCTAGGTCACACACTGTTTATCTATCATCATTGATATTGTGGAGGTGGAAACACCATTCATAGATCTTGACTTAGGCAAGCTCCTAAATAGCACCGAACCATTTTCCTTCTTGTGTGTGTGCAGGTCAGATCCAGAGGAATTTGCAGAAACCTAGTTAAAGGGAGCAGGAACATAGAAAGGTGAAAACACAAAAGGTTTCACATTCTGGAAAACCCTAATTAGGGTCTAGGGCACCCAAGTGCCCTAGTCCTTTGGCCTCCTGACTCTGAATCTAGGTTCTCATATGTTCCCTAGTCTCTTTTGTGCTTGCAGATTGTACATATCTATTTCTGATGATATGTTATGCTTCAATCTTTCTCAATTAGGGTTTCTTGTTTTGCCCTAGTTTGATTGGTTGGATTTGGTTGATTCTCTTCTATACAACAAAGGGAAAAAGGTCATGTAGTTTGGCTCTCCTTCTTGGGTAGAAGCCAAGCTCGGCTTGTGTCCTAAAGTTGGATAGAAGAGGGTTTTACCTAGTTTGATCTATTTGTAACGTCGTAAAATGTGTACACTAGCATTTTACACTTAATTTAACACCTGGGTTGACCTAAAATGTTTAGACTTGTTAACTAGGACCTATTATAACACCTTTTGAGCATTAAGCATGTAATTCCTGATCCTAATGCACAAAACCCAAAAAAGTAATTATAAGGCGGGGCTAATAAAACTTTAAGTGCCTTATCTCAAGAGTTTAGGGCTAAAGGACCAGGATGCCAAAGCACACTTGTCCCCTCTTTAGCCCTGACTTAAATTATGGCTTGTCAGCTCAGGACCTCTTTAATGATTCCTAATGTTGGCCTCATATTGTTTAGTTCTCTGGAAATCAATGGGATTTCATATAAAAGCAAGTTAGTTTATTCATTTGAAGACACCTAAGCTATCTCTAACTTCTTGAAGGATTCTTCTTCTCTCTCAGGCTCTCTACTCTTCTCTAAAGCTCTCTATGGTGGATTATTGTTGCGACACTAACTTATTGCAAGTATCTCGAAGATCGTTCTACTTCTTTGGGATACACCAACTTCTTGAGTCAAGTTGTGATGTTGCATGAAGCATTCTAGGGTTTCTGTGCTCATGGTGACTTCTTTCCTTCATGCTTTATTCTAGCATTCCATTCTACTCCATATTTGCCTCTGCCCTCCTAGGGCATGCACTCTTTATCTACCATCTTTTCTATTATGGAGGTGGAAACACCCTTCACAAAACTTAACTTAGGCAAGCTCCTAAATAGCACCCAACCATTTCCTTCTTGTGGGTGTGTAGGTCAAAGAAATAGATTTCTGAAGGTCTTCTCTAGGAACAATATATAGATTGCAGGTATAGACCCAATGAAGGCATCATTTTTTGTAAACCCTAATCAGGGTCTAGGGAACCTAAGAGCACTTATCATTTGACCTCCTAACTCTAGATCTAGGTTCTCCTCCATTTACTAGTCTTTGTGGTGTTTTCAGATTGTCCATATCTATTTTTTATTGTCTGTTGTGCTCTGATCTTCGTCAATTAGGGTTTTCTTATTTTAACCTAGCTTGATTGATTAGATTTGGTTTATTTATTCTCTATACAACAAAAGGGTAGAACCCATGTAGTTTGTCTCTCCTACTTGGGTAGAATCCAAGCTTGGTTTGTGTCATAATGTTTAGTTGAAGATGGTTTGACCTAGTTTGATCTATTAAGCTAGTCTCTCTTTTCAACATTACATTTTGGTGAACCCGTCGTTTCTTGCACTTTGGCATCCTTCTTGCTTCAGATCTGAGATATTTTCTGCCCTAGATCTGATTTTATTACATTCATTCAACATTTTGTATCTAGTTATAGAGCTTAATTTTGCATTATTTCATTGTTAGGGTTTGAAAAAACCTTGCATTCATAGGAGATCTAGCTAATCTTCAACGTAGGGTTTGTAGATTAGTGTGTTGTTTCAGTTGCATTGTTGGGTTGATTAAATGGATTTAATTTTTTGTACCTTATCATCCTTTCTATTTTAGAGCATTCTTGCATTTTTTTGCATTGAAAAAGGTGAAAAAATCAAGCATTTTAGGCTTACAAAAAGGCATGTTTATTACAGTGTTTCATTGCATATGTTGTAGATCATCATAGAAAGATTTAAAATTCTCATTTTGCATTAGATCTGATTGAGATTATAGAAGATAATGATTTCATGGTGTTGCATCTTGCATTTAAAACTCTCATTTGCTAGGGTTTTTGTTGTCGTATTTTGCCCAGCCCAAATTATTCCAGATTCCCTCCTATCAGAAAAATTAGATTAAAGATAGCCTAAATAGAAGGAGGTAAAACCTAAAATACTTTAAATTTTAATAAATTCCATAGAAAAAATCCCCAAAAAATCTTATGGAGAATCCTTTCAGAAAACCTAGAAAAACCCATAACATCTAGGCCATTGCGTTAGTTGTTTTATCTACTTTTGGCCTTTATCGACAAAAGTTTGGGTTCCTAAAATTTCAAAAAACCAAAAATTGGCTAAGGAATTAGAATGGATATTCTCCCCCTTTGTTAGCAAATTTCACTTTTTATGAACTCTTCAAGAGTTCACATTTTCAACAGTTCGTCGATCGATGATTTTTCAATAGAAAAGGATGGAAGGGCGAGCTTCATAAA
The DNA here is from genome assembly GCA_027924645.1 of Cunninghamia lanceolata. NCBI lineage: Eukaryota > Viridiplantae > Streptophyta > Pinopsida > Cupressales > Cupressaceae > Cunninghamia > Cunninghamia lanceolata. Next base: position 11,575,097 of record BSBN01000584.1, on the reverse strand, counting down.
AAATGACTAAGGCATAAGGGATCAGAGCTTGCCTTTATTAGTAAAATGTTCAAAATGTGAACTTTCAAAAGTTCACGATTTCCTCAGTTAGCCACTTTGGTGATTCGTTGATAGGGTAAGGAGCCGCAACGTAGGTAAAATTTCCTAAGGCACTAAAAAATGAACACCTGCCTTTATCGACAAAGTACTAAAAGCACGAACTCTTCCTTGGGTTCAAAAATCTACTAGTTTTCTGATAACACTTTTTCTGATAAGGGTGAAAGCAAGACCAAAGGTGAGGTTAAGAAAAATGATCTTTTGCCGATAAAGGTAAAAAGGCAAGCCCAGTTTGAAAATTGAAGAATTCACCAATAAGGTGAAAATGGCTAAGGGGAGAACTCATCAGCCAGTTCAAAATTTCTCAAGTTCGCCGATAGGGCAAAAGGCCAATAAAGAGAAATGTAAGCGCCGATAGGAAAAGGAAAGTTTTGCAAAGAGCCACTTTTTCCGACAAGGCAAAATGAAGGTAAAAGGTGCTAGGGGCTTAGTTCATGGAAAGCATATTTTGTTGACAAGGGCAAAAATGGAGCCAAAGGGCCAAGGTTCAGTGAAATTAAATTTTGTTGATAAGGAAGCATAGTTCAGGAAAAACTAATTTCATCGATAAAGGTGAATTATAGAGAAAGCTTCCAAGGTTCAAAATAGAGGAACTTTGCTGACAGTGAGGAAACAGCCAAAAGTAGATGGTTTGGCAAAATAAGATTTTGCCGATAGGAAAAGGAAAGTATGACAAATGGGTAATTTTCTGATAAGGCAAAATTGTGCCAAGGAGATAAAAGATAAAACAAGCTTGGTTTGACAAATGCAGAATTTGCTGATAAGGTGAAAATGATCCAAATGAATGCAGTTCGGTAGAGATCAGATTGGAGACTAAACGTACAAATATGGAGTCTAATAGTTCCATAAGCAGCGAATTCACCAGTCAAGGGAAAATCAAATGCAGGTAATTCAAAATGCGGAGAGGTTTCCTACCATGACAAATGTAGAGGCACCATAGAGTAAAAGGGGTACAACATGTTAAAGTGTTGTAAAAGCTTGCCTCTCCCTCAATCATACCATTTTCTCATGGAGAGGTACCAGCATTAAAATTTTGTAGGCCAAGGCCAAATGAGGGTGGTTGGAATAGGAAACTTTTTTAATGTTGGAGTATAAATATAGCTACAGAGTAAGATTTACATGGACAAAACAAGGCTTTCTACAATCCCTCTTGAATGCGTCTACCATCTATTCATGCAAGTGATCTATTTTGCAGGCCTGCAAGCTTGTCAGAGGCATGGCCATTGTCCCAATCTGTAGGTTTTTCAGTAGATATTGGGTCAGAAATTTAATGAAGCATCGGTTGTCCTAAGCAATTGTCCAGTTCCAACGTCCACTATAGCAGAAAGAAAATGAAATGTTATAAATACATTAGAATGTGATGTATTTATGTTAGCTATTCTTCTGGGCTATTGTAGGTTGGAGAATTTTTCGTAACCAGGCCTCTATAGTGCAATTACATGAACCAATTGGATCTAATGGACTGTGCTCTTCTGCAAAGCCCCTCATGTCTCTAATTACCTGTTCAACTACGAATGTAATTGACTATTCTATATGTATTTCTCTGCATTATTCTCCCCTTTGTAATGGCTATTTGGCCTCTGTAATCAATACAAACTGATATTTTACCTCTCTCATTATTCTTGCACTGTGTCTATTTTTTTATTAATGTGAGTTGTGTATTGTGGACAAAACGGTCCCTTCCATACCTCCATTTTTTTATTCTAGCCTCTGTTAGGATTAATATGAGTTTACATGAGTTCTTTTAAGTTTTAAGGTTATCACTGTGTTGAATTAGTTGTAGTTGAACATCCCCAATCTAGTGCATCACCTATTTTAATTTTATTAATCTTTCTTACCCTTTTCCCCTACAAGAATTAGCACTAGATTTAGTTCAATTCTCTAAGCCTTAAGCTCAGAAAGAGGAACCAACCTTCTCTAGAGTTTTGATCTCATTTTTAATGTCCCACACCTTGAGATCAGTTCCATTGTGTCATTGAAGTGTTTGAACCAACTTCAAACAAGGTGCAATTTCACATGACAACAATTTCTGGCATGCCCAGTGGGACATTCTACTCTAAGTAAGAGTTGAAGTAAGAAGATTCGATGCTAATCTTAATTCACGTGCAGCTGTGAAAGCATTCAACAAGCACCATGGCGACTGTATTGAACAAATCCAATGGTGAAGCAACTCAAGTACTTAAAGATTCATTAAAGATTGAAGTTCGGTAATACTTCTAGTCTTTTCCAGCTTTTAGAAGCACTCCAACCACCTGGTGACTCTCTCTGGTATGAGCTTATTTTCAAATCAGACATGCTATCCTTGTTTTCAAAGAATATGTTGATGCATCTCTACTTTTCAATGCTCTATTATGTCAAGCTATTATGGAAGTCATGGTCTTCTTCCCCCATCAAGAATAGGCTACCATACACCCATCATAACATTGACACCACTATCATGGCCTTGCCAAGAAACAGATCCTTTGTGGCCTTTAATGGTGGAAGCCTTCTCAAACTTACACATTATGATGAAATCTATGTTCCAACTTTGCGGGCTATCCCCTTTTTCACTGGTGATAACTCTTCCACACCTGTTGAGCACATCCAAGACATTGCCAATGTATGTTCTATTCATAATGTCACCCAAGACAATATCACGGTAAGGTTCCTTGCCCCTTCCTTGAAAGGAAAATCTCTCCAGTGGTTCTGGAGGTTAGCTATAAGTTCAATTCATGACTGGGATGAGTTGGGAACAAGGCTATGTTAGCATTTTGAAGATAGCGGTGATCATTTGTCCCTGATAGAGTAGCTAGCCACTATTAAAAGGGCTCCCTATGAATTTATGGTGGATTTTAATTTCAGATTTTAAAAGACTTGGTACAAAATTCCACCATTGGTAAGGCCTTCCCCTAATGCTATCTTCTTGTATTATTTGAGATCCTTGAATAGTGATATCACTGTCATGATATAGTCTTTAAGAGGAGATGTGTTACCTGATGCCTATGAGGTAGCTATTAGAGTAGAAAATTATTTGGTTCTGGTTGGAAAGATTACTCCCAAACCTCTAATGCCATTATTTCTAGAAGACCCAGTCATTTAGCCAATCATGGCACCAATTCCTACAACTAATGTGCTATACCAAGCTCCCAATCAACATTATCAGCTTGCTAGGCAGCCTTGTCAAGGGAACAATCAAAGACAAAATCAGCCAAGCCATGTTAGGTCCCTGAACTCCATAAAATTAACTGTTACAAATACATCAGGCATGCTTGTTCCAATTCAGAACAACTTGACTCAAGGCTATGAGTGGTGCCATCCATGCAAACAGTTCCATGTCCAAAGCATAGGCTAAAATGACGAACTTAACCATGTTTCAATGGTCCAGAATCTATTAGTAGATCCAAGGCAATGAATTAGATCTAGTCAGCAAGATTTGGTCAGACAAAGGTAGGTACAGGCTGAATGTGTGTTTTTTAACTAGCAAGTGGATGATATTGCCCTGTTGTATGAACTACTTGGTTATAGTGAAGATGCAGAAGGCATGGAGATGCTAGCATTAGCAATGGACCAGTAGTGTGGGAGAAATGAAAATGATAGCAAATTGTTGTAGGTTGAGGCCCAACATGATAGTGAAATTCCAACTCATGATGAAGAGCATATGGGAAGTTCTATACTGAAGAACGTAGAGGACTTGGAGGAGGCTCATTTATGGGATGAGATTGATGTTTTTTGCTCTAACTTGGATAGTAAATCAATGCCTCTAGATGAGGCAAATCTCGAGTAGTTTGAGTAGATTGAGGAGGCAGTAATTCCTCCATTTGATATACAATAGCTAGAGAATTCAAACTAGTAGTAGAATGATGAAGAATTAGAGGAAAGACATGAGATCAACTATGTTGATTTGCATGTCACTTCAAGGGGATGCCCTATAAGGCATCTAGCCCAGTTGGATGCAAACTTTGAAGAGTCACCATGTGTCATGCTCACTTCTAAGCATGAAGTTTAGCATCAAAATAAGTGGGATCAACCTATTTATCCACTTCTAGATAGTTGCATCAACAATCAGTTCAAGTGGGTAAGTGAGTTTTGTTGGAAGAATGTATTTGGGAAGTTATTTTCTCATTGATGACGCTACTGACAACATGACCATGGGCATAAGGAACATATAGTTATGCACTACAATGTTGTCATTGATATTAACATTGTATTTTGGTATGATGCAGATTAGTTTGGATTCTCTACTTTGAAATATGGTTTGATCCTTCATAAGGCATTAATTTGTAGAAGGTTTTGATCCAAAGTGTGATCTGATAAGAAATACCTATTGTGAATTTGGCTAAGTATAAACTATGTATTTCCAAGTTATAGAGCATCTAGTATTTTGGTCGGCATTTCTCTGCTATTGAAGATTTTTCTCTGTGGTTCTAGCATATTGTATTTGGTTGTCAGAAGATTCTAAATCCAAAATTTTGCATGTTTTTGACATATGGTTTGAAAGTTATGAGTAACAGAAGTTTGGCTTGACTGAATAAAGGTATTTCCAGTTCAGAGTAGGTGTGTAGGAGAGTCTGCATTTCTCTATAGATTGGATTTTTTTTTGCTGTTCTAAGGAGATATTAATAGATGTGATTAGAGTGTGATTTCTAGTTTTCATGCGATTTAGAGGTATCTAGGTCGGTATGTAGATCCAAAGTTAAAGGGTGTTTGTATTAAGTCTTCAGTGAAACTGACCTAATAATTGTGAAGGTGTGTGGAAGGCAATCAAGATTGTGGAGTTAAGTGGGAGCTATTTTAGGTCCATGCCAATCTATTTCAATTTGTTTCAAACATTAAATCTTGGCGCAAAGTGTGTGAGTGAAGTTTTGGGGCCGATAAGTCGTATATGGCATGTTTTGCACATTACATCCAATTAGGTCAACTAAATTGATGTTGTGAAAGAAGCAGATATATATGAAGGATCATGTTTAGTGTTTTGTGTAATGTATGAGAAAGAATGTGATCTATGTGATGCAAGAAGTGCTTTTGGATGTGAATTGAATGAATGCAGAGCAACAAAATTTGGTATTTTAGAATAGTGTGGTGATTATTGTTTCAGTACTTTGAGCCTCATTGGAACTAAACTTCATACATGTGTCAGATGCAATTATAAACAGTTCAATCCTGACAATGAGCCACCCATCCTCTTCAATCTCTTTCTTTTAGGACAGTGAGCCACCTACAGTGAACATTCTTGGACAGTGAGTCCACCAAATGTATCAACCTTAACTGATTGTTTTATTATAATATATTGTGAGCTAATCCTCGTGTTTTTTCCTTTTTGGGGTTTTCTATGTAAAAATCCTAGTGTTCATGTGTTATAAATTGTGGCTACATGTTTTATGCTTAATTTCCTTTACTGCAATTAAATACGCTAGATGGATTAAAATGTTTGATGTGTAAATGGTTTAAGAGAATACTAATTCGCCCCCCCTTTAATATTTTGGGTGTTCAACAATTGGTATCAGAGCCAAGTCCTTTGGAAGAAGCCTAACTGCTCAAGAAAGATCTTGGAGATTGAACACATGGCTGCTAGAATGTTACCTATTCCTTCGGAAGAGATTCCTACTGTTAATCTCATTGAAGAAGATTGTATGCTTGACAAAATAGGAGAACTCAATGTTGCGCTTGAAGATCTTGAAAGAAGTAAAGGATAAAATAGAGATCTAAAAGAAAATGTCAAGGAAGCAAATGAACACACCAGGAAATTGAAAGAGCAAGTCAAGAAGCTCAGAGACAACCATAAGGAAGTCAGTGAACAATTGGAGCAAGAAAATGGAAACATCACAGATCTAAAAGTGTAGGGTGAAGAAAAGAAAAGAATTGAGGAATGTCTTAATGTAGTTGTGGAAAGAAAATATGAAAAATGTACAAGGCTTGGAGAAGAGGTTTTGAGTCTGAAATCTGACCTGGAGAAAGAAAGGAGTCATGAAGCAAAACTCAAGATCAGTATTGCAAAGCTTGATGAAATGATTACAAATCAAAAAGGTCCAAATGATAAAGAAGGTTTAGGATTTGAAAAAGGTGAAAGCTTCAAATCAAGTCAAACATCAAATGTTGGACACAAGAAGAACAATGGCAAGCAGTTTCAGAATCAAAGGAATAAAGTTAGAAGGCTACTGGTCAAACAACCAAATGCTCATAGGTACCCATCTTTCAATGGTTTCTATCATTCTTGCCATAAGTATGGACACAAGACAATAGTATGTAGAAGCAGAATAAATCAAAATGTTCCATCTTTCTTTGGTCAATGCTTTACTTGCAAGAAAGTTGGTCATAGAGCTAGTGAGTGCAGAATTAAATGAGGAATGGCTATAACAATGCTAGAATGGTTCGATATTTCAATGGCTACTGTTATACATGCAATAGATTTGGGCATAAAGCTAATCAATGCAAATCTAGAATGAATGGAAGGAATTCTGGTTAGAGGAATGTTGTATGCTACAAATGCAATAGACTTGGACACATTTCTAAGTTTTGCAGAAACAAAAACATGAAGAAGGATAATCCAGTAGAGAAGAATGAACCAGTACAAAACGTTGATCTGACATAAACAAAGAAGGAAATGAATATGATATGGATAAAGAAGGATGTACCAGAGGTTAAGGATATATATGAAGTTACATCTGGTCCAGAAGTTTCCTCTAGAAACTAAGTTGAGAGATTTGGTTCAGGGGGAGCTTTAATGAAAATATTTCATGCCTTGCCAAAGAAAAGGTGCTAACACTTTGTCACAAAGATATATGGTGTAAGTCAGTGTGTTTGAACTATTGAATAAAACTCCAGAAGAAAATCTCACAATGCAGAAGATTGTGGAGCACTTGTAGGTGACTGTGTATACAGAGAAAGGTTTGACAGTTCTATTGTTTGAGGAATTAAATACGAATTAGGTCAGATCTAAAAAGTTATAAAAGGGATTTTACTTAGTATTTCTCATTCTCTAGTTTGCCCTAGTTTCTTAGAGATCTTTTTTTTTAAAGTGTTTGTTAGCATTTTTCAATGGAAACTCCAAGGGTTATTGAGGTAACAGAGAAATCTTAACCTAAATTCATGAAATTCCCTACAAAATGTATTGAGGATGATCTGTTGGGAGCATTTTCTTCCATTCCACACGATGTTTTGCTGACTGAAGACATAAGAACTTATATTCACAGAAGAATGGAAGAGTTTGATCATAGGAAGCTTGGGGATATCTGGGTTAAGGAACTTATAGGAGATGATTTTGCACTTAAACCTAAGGATAAAAACCTAATTGCAAAGAATCTTGATGTTTGGCAATGGTTCCCCAATTTTTACTTTGATGACAAGTGGGTTAGATTAGCAATAAGCAAGTTCTGTGACAAATTCATTTGGTTGGATGTGCCTGGGATGATTACTAAAGAAGTGATAAAGGAGGTTACTTGTTTGTGTTCCATCAGAGCTATTCCAGTGTTGAAGTTAATAAAAAATGAGGTTGTGATGGAACTAACAGGTGAAACCTATGACAAAAGAGTCCTCACTGTAAACCCGATCTAGAATCCAGCAATAAGATATGCTTCAATGGTAATTGGTTACAAATTTTACTTTACTAATAGGGAAAGTTTAGTGCTTACCATTGTAATTAATGTGGCCTATGAGATGGTAGAGAAAGGTGCAGATTATGATCTGTGTGAGCTGTTGAGACAACAATTTTTAGAAAATCTTAAGCAAGCAAAAGAGGAGAAGTATTCATTTAAGTTCAATACTCTTGCCATCTGCATACTTTTCTATTTTCTACAAGAATTTCCTGGAACTAAAAATGTGAGATGGATACAAGGAAGGCCTATGGTGCATTAGATTTCTAACTTCATAAGAAGTCTTGGTAATGTTAAGGCTCAAGATGATGCCCTTATTACATTCTTAACAATATTTCAGAAAAAGATGTAGATAAGAGAGAGAATACCAAGGAAAATGGTTGAAAAATATCAGAGTGATATTACCTTTTTGGTTTCCATTTTGTTAAAGATGAGACAGGAAACCATTCAGCAGGAAGGAAAAATAAAAGAATATGCTCTATAGAAGGTTGGCATTTCATTGTTAGATGAGAACAGAGCTACATTAGCTTAGCTTTATTCAACTCAGTTTAGAGTAAAATAGAGGGTAACTACTCTAATGAGTTGAGATACAAATGATTTTGAGAAATTTAAAAAGGAAACTGTAGAGAATATTTCTGACATAGCTCATAAGTTGGGATGTTCTCAGAAAGTTGTGTACCAGATGTTGCAAATGAAGAAGAGGTCCAAAACATTGATGCTCAACATGAGCATGATATGGATAATGTACAAAAGCATGACAATGTTGCTCCCGTACTAGAAGATATAGCTTAGACTTACAAAGAGGTAGAGGAGAAAATTGAAAAAGAAGGTATCACCGACAAGGATAATGAAAAGGAATATGTATCCATTGCTTCTTTGGTAACTAAAACTCCTGCAGATAATGACATCGAGAAAGGAGATAAGGAAGATGCATCCACTTCTCCTCCGTATAACATGGTGAAAACTTTAGAGGCATATATTGCAAAGAAAGATGAAGAAATGGACAAGGACAAGGACAAAGAAGAATAGGAAGATAATAAAGAAGAAGAGAAAGATAAGGACAAAGAGGTTCTTGGGGATTTAGAAACAAAGGAAGAAAACTTTATAGACTGGGATAGTGAAGGTAAAGATAAGGAGCAAGCTGTGGAATTAGCGAAGACTTCTGATGATTCCTCCGGAGACTCCCTGAAGAACTTATTGAGTATTCAACTTGACTTTCAACCTGTTGTTTCTTCACAAGTACTACATTTGCAAATGCAATAGGGAAGAATAGTCATGCATAAGATTTCTCCTCTCCAAAAGCTACAACTAGGAGACTTATTCCTCACCTCTGCTAGAAAAGAAGTAATAGAGACACATCAGAAAAGCAAAGATTTAATTGATGAAGCTATGAAGACATTGAAAGATGCGATACCTAGTGCAAATATTGATATATCTCTTTTAGGTATAGATAATTTAAAATATTTAATTGATTCTTTCAAAGAGTATGCCTCCGGACTCAAGGAACAAATAGAATATGAGGTTGAAAAGAAGTTAGATGAAAAGAGAATGAAGGAACTTACTGAGAAATGTACCATTGCACATAACAATTCCAGGGAAAATAGAAAGATGTTCAAGACTGTGTAAATGAAGCTAAGGCCCTTTTCCAAGTTGGCCTAAAATGGCCCAGATCCACTCAAAGCATAAGAAAGGAGATGGACTCCATTGAGTCCCGGATCAATAATGCCTCTGGTGCCTATGATCTGGCACTAGACCTTGATGGCAAAACAAGGAATTCAATTGAAGACATTCATAAGAAATACTTTCAGCTGCAAGCTGAAAAGGAAAACATTATTTTGTAGTTTGGAGAAATAAGGGATCTGGTAAATCCTAATTTTTTTATTATTTCGAAAGCCCTTTTGAGTACTGATAAAGTATCATAGGTAAATCTAATGCCAAGCACTCCAGAAGAAGGTGAAGAGTCCTTGATGGAGATTGAAACCAATTGCAAAATACTTGAAGAAGCTAAGAAAGTCTAGGATGAAGGAAAATAGGATTGGCAAGATCAAGTGCAGAAGTTGTAGACACCTTCTTCATCTGGGTGATAAATTTTTTCTCTCTTCATGCATATACAGTTATTTTGTTTTAGATTTCTTGTATATATGCGGATTGTTTAGAGTAGTTTCTAGTACAACTCCTTTTTGTTTTTACCTCCAATACATGATTTAGGGGGAGTCAAGTCATGTTTTCAGTTTGTATATATGCTTCTTAGGGGGAGTCAATTCAAATCTTTCAAGTTATGTGTAAATGAGTATAGATGACAGGGGGAGATCTAGTAAAGATAGCTAATTACACCCTTTGCCCTTTATGTCAAAGGGGGAGAGGCTTTGGAGAAGTTTGGCATGTTTCCATCAATCACAAAGGGGTAGATTCTTGGAAGAATGTCTTTGGGAAGTTATTTTGTCATTGATGATGCTATTGACACCATGAGCATGGGCACAAGGAACATACAGTTATGCACTGCAGTGTTGTCATTAATGTCAACATTGTATTTTGGTATGATGCAGATTAGTTTAGATTCTCTACTTTGTAAGATGGTTTGATCCTTCATAAGGCACTAATTTGTAGAAGGTTTTGATCCAAAGTGTGATCCAGTAAGAAAGACCCATTGTGAATTTGGCTAAGTATAAACTCTATATTTCCAAGTTACAAAGCATCTGATATTTTGGTCCACATTTCTCCATCATTGAAGATTTTGCTCTGCGGTTCTAGCATATTGTATTTGGTTGTTAGAATCTTGTAAATCTAGAATTTTGCATGTTTTTTGACATATGGTTTGAAAGTTATGAGTAACAGAAGTTTAGCTTGACAGAATAAAAGTTTTTCCAATTTAGAGCAGGTGTGTAGGAGAGTCTGCATTCCTCTGTGGAATGGATTTTGTTTTTGCGGTTCTAAGGGGATGTTAATAGATGTGATTAGAGTGTGATTTCCAATTTTCATGTGACTTGGAGGTATTTGGGTCAGTATGTGGATCCATAGTTAAAGGGTGTTTGTATTAAGGCTTCAGCGGAACCAACCTAATAAGTGTGAAGGTGTGTGGAAGGAAATCAAGCTTGCGGAGTTAAGTGGGAGCTATTTTAGGTCCATGCCAATCTATTTCAATTTGTTTCAAAGTTTGAATCTTGGCATGAAGCGTGTGTGAAGTTTTGGGGCCGATAAGTCCTATATGGCATGTTTTGCACGTTACATCCAATTAGGCTAACTTAATTGATGTTGTGAAAGAAGTGGATATATATGAAGGATCATGTTCAATGTTTTCTATGATGTATGAGAAAGAATGTGATCTGTGTAATGTGATAAGTGCTTTTGGATGCAAATTGAATGAATGCAAAGTAGTGGAATCTAGTACTTTAGAACAATGTGGTGAATATTATGTTAGTACTTTGAGCCTAATTCCAGAACTATACTTCATGCATATGTCAGATACAATTGTAAATAGAACTCAATCCTGGTAGTGAGCCACCCATTCTCTTCTATCTCTTTCTTTTAGGATAGTGAGTCCTTTGGCAGTGAGCCACCTGTAGTGAGCATTCTTGGACAGTGAGTCCACCAACTATATCAACCTTAATCAATTGCTTTATTATAATATATTGTGAGCTAATCCTCATCGTGGTTTTTCCTATTTTGGGTTTTCCGCATAAAAATCCTAGTGTTCATGTGTTATGAATTGTTGCTACATGTTTTATGCTTAATTTCCTTTACTGCAATTGAATATGTTAAATGGACTAAAATGTTTGATGTGTAAATGGTTTAAGAGAATACTGATTCGCCCCCCTCTTAGTATTCTGGGTGTTCAACAAGTTTGTCCTCTTTTTGGGGGAAGTGTTTTGTCAATTTGTTGTATGCTCATCCCTTCCCCACCTCTTGTTAACTGTCCATAAGTATGTGAAGCATTGTAAATTGTTGAGAAAGGGTAGTTATTTTGAAAAACTAGTTAATGGATTTGTTTAATGTCATTTTTGGTTGGTTAGTTTTATTTTTGTTTTAGGTTTCCTTTCCTCCAAGTGCTTTTGCACAGGTAGATTCTCATTAGGAGAATGTCTGCCTTGTTTTGTTTTTTTTAATTTTTGGGAGGCATTTACAGTTATGTTTGGTCATGAGGCTATTTTCTTTTGTGATGTAGGAGCATCCAGTGGTGTAAGGGCAATCTTGCATCACCCAAAAAAAAAAAGTGTTTCAAAATTGTTGATTTTCTACCCATTTCTTCTCAAAAGCTGTGGTTCTGGTCCCATAATCGCCTGAATAATAATGTAGAACTTTTAGTTTTCCCAAACTGCTAAAAATAGTAAATTGCTATTTTTAGAAAGTTGCATTTGGGCACGGAATGAAGTTAAAATTTACAGGAAGTTACATAATAGAAATATAAGACCTTTGGTGAAGGAATCATACGAAGATCATTTGCGAGCTGAAAGATATTAAAGCTTCCATTTCCTAAAAAATGCCTGAAAATTATTCAAACTCAGGTTTGAGGCACTAAACAGACTTGTATGGGCCTGAAAATGGCTAGAACCAGTAGAGCTAGGTCTTAGCATGTAGAGCACTCCACGAGCTTTCCGACACATAAAGCGGTTCGTCAATCGGAGTACCGGATCAAAAGTTATGGCTCCCGGAAGTTGACTTATTTTTGGAGGGAGATGCAAAATTTGAAATTATGTTGTTGGCCACCAAAAAGGCTATTAATAACCATTTTTGGGAACCCTAGGTAGTAGTAGAGTGAAGGGGGCCAGTGTAGAGTTAAGAATAGGTGGGAAAATAGAAACCCTAGTTGATTTGGGGTTACAGAAGGCTGAAGATTCTAGAGTCTTGAGGTTGGGAAAGTTTTAATGTGTTGCAGCCAGTAGAGGATTCATCCTCTGATTGTAATTGAGCTTCTGTAATGTAATGAGTTGCCCAGTTCAATAAAAGAAAGTTCTATTTGTTGTGTTCAATATCTGTTATTGTGTGTTTTGTGATTTACCCCCTTCATCAAGTGGTATCAGAGCGAGGGTTCTTGAGTGTGTAAACAGATCGTGAGGCAGTTTGCACCAAGACCTAAGTTTGTGGGTTTGCTGCGGAGACCAAGATGGCTCCACGAAGAAATCGTGTTGGGAGGAATGCTTTGATGGAAAAGGGTTTTAGAGCCCTACAAAGGAAAATCGATGCATTGCAAGAGGAGATATGAAGAGGGTTTGAGCCAAGGACAAGAGAAGAAAGTGAAGATGAATTTGAAGAAGAGCTATCTGAGGAAGAACAAGAAGCTGCCGAAGATGTTGCAGAAGTAAGGTTATTGAGGGTCATTTCAAAGATCGAAAAGAAGCCTAGGATTGAAGTTTCTACATATTCTGGAGATTTGAATCCAGAACAACTTATTGATTGGATCAATGACATGGAGGAGTATTTTGAGTATGAAGATGTGGAGGACCCAGATCGGGTTAAGTTTGCAAAAATAAAGTTGAAGGGCCACGCCAATATTTGGTGGAAGGAGGTCCAATTAGAGAGGAACAGAAGAGGAAAAGTAAAGATTACCAGATGGGATCGGATGGCGGAGAAACTGAAGAAGTAGTTCATTCCTGTGGACTATGAGATGGAGTTGCTGAAGAAGCTGCAAGGACTGAAGCAAGGTAACAAATCTGTTAAGGAGTATACATAAGAATTTTATAAAATTACTATAAGGACAGGTCATGTAGAGCCCAACAAGGAGAAGGTAGCCCGTTACATTAATGGGTTGAGGCTAAGTATTCAAGAGGAGTTGAGCCTAGTCAGAATGACCACCATAGAAGATGCGTGCCAATTTTCCCTGAAGGTGGAAGAAAAGCTGAACAAAAGATTTGATAGCAAGCAAAGGGGAAGAGGTCAAGGTGGAAGGACTGGTGGAAGACCCTATGGAGGCCGTAATGAAGATCAAAAGAAAAGTGAAGAAGTAGGCACCAGTCGAAATCAAAGAGGGGATAATACCTACCGCCCTCATGACTAGAACAATGGTGATCAAAGAGGAAGAGGAAGAGGCAGACCTGGGCAAGGACCTGGAAGAGGAGGTTTCAGAGGAGCCTATTTCCAATGTGGAGAAGAAGGGCATCGAGCATATGAGTGTCCACAACATCAAGGAAGGACAAATAGAAGACCTGAAGGTAATGCACGAGTTGCACATGTAGACGAAGATGTACATTCTGAGCATTCTGAAGATGTTGAAAGGGGAGAAAACCTAGTTGTCAGAAGAACCTTGCTGAATGAGGAGAAAGAACCCAATCAGAGGAAGAGTTTATTCCACATAAGGTGCAAATGTGAGGGTAAGTGTTGTGATATTATTATTGACAGTGGAAGCACTGATAATTTGGTTTCAGAAGAGATGGTTGACAAATTGTAGTTGACAAGAAGAAAGCATCCACATCCATATCGGATTGCATGGTTGTAGAAGGACCATAGAGCTTTGGTCAATGAACAGTGTTTAGTGAAGTTCAAGATTGGTGACTACCATGATGAGGTGCTGTGTGATATCATACCAATGGATGCATGTCATATGCTGTTGGGGAGGCCGTGGCAGTATGATAGGAGCGATGTCCATGATGGCCGTGCAAACACATATTCCCTAACAAAGGATGGAGTTCGTCATAAGTTAAAGCCCTTGAAGGAGGTGGAAGAAAAGGTATGTAGTACTGCCAGAATTTGTTTGGTAGATGGTAGGAAATTTTTGGAGGGTATGAAGCATGAGCGTCATTACTTTACATTGATTCCTAAGATTAGTCAAGAGAAATGTGAAGATGTACCTGTAGAAGTTTTAGATATGTTGGAAGAGTTCCAAGACATTATCTCTAATAATGTACCAGAAGGTTTACCACTAGTAAGGAAGATAAGTCATCAAATGGATTTGATACCAGGAGCCAGTTTGCCAAACAAGGCAGCCCATAGAATGACCCCTGCAGAGAATGAAGAGATGAACAGACAAGTTCAGGAGTTGTTGAGGAAGGGACTAATAAGGGAGAGCCTAAGTCCATGTGCGATACCTGCAGTATTAGCACCAAAGAAGGATGGAGAATGGAGGATGTGTACAGACTCTCGAGCCATCAATAAGATAATGATCAAGTATAGATTTCCATTGCCAAGAATGGATGACATCATGGACTGTTTGAGTGGAGTGAAGTACTTCATAAAAATTGACCTGAAGAGTGGGTATCACCAAATCCGTATCAGAGAAGGGGATGAATGGAAGATAGCCTTCAAGACAAAGGAAGGTTTGTATGAGTGGTTAGTCATGCCATTTGGGCTAACCAATGCACCGAGCACATTCATGCGGCTCATGAACGAGGTATTGAAAGAATTTTTGGGAAGTTTTGTTATTGTTTATTTGGATGATATTTTAATTTTCCGTAAGACTTGGGATGAGCATTTGATGCATATCAGAAGAGTTCTAGAGAAGCTAAGGGAGGAGAAGTTGTTGATTAATATGAAGAAATGCAGTTTTGCGAAGAAGGAGTTGGTATACCTGGGATTTGTTGTCTCAGAGGAAGGTCTTAAGATGGACCCAGAAAAAGTAAAGGCTATCATTGAGTGGCCTACACCAAGGACTGCAATGGAGGTAAGATCTTTTCATGGTTTGGCAAGTTTTTACAAAAAGTTTATCAGGAATTTTAGTAGCATTTGTGCACTCCTAACTGAAACAATGAGAGGGGATAGAAAAGAGTTTAGATGGACTAAAGGGGCAGACAAGAGCTTTGATACATTAAAGTAGAAAGTCGTAGAACAACCTGTTTTGGCACTTCCAGATTTTAATAAGGTATTTCAGGTAGATTGTGATGCCAGTGGTAGTGGTATAGGAGCTGTTTTGAGCCAAGAAGGTAAGCTCATTGCCTATTTTAGTGAGAAGCTTAATGATCCCAAGAAAAAGTATTCTGTTTATGATCAGGAATTTTATGCAATAGTTTAGGCTTTGAAGAAATGGAGACATTATTTGTTACCAAAAGAGTTTGTTTTATATACTGATCATTAGGCTTTGTAGTATCTTAATAGTCAAGGAAAGTTGAACCAAAGGCACTTAAAATGGGTTGAGTTTTTGTAGAGTTATACCTTTGTTTTGAAGCATAGGAGTGGGAAGTCCAACAGAGTTGCAGATGCCTTGAGCAGAAGGCAAAATTTGTTGACAGAAATGAAGATAGAGGTTGTTGGGTTCGATGAGCTCAAAAGTTTGTATCCTAAAGATCCAAATTTTGTAGAGGCTTGGAAAGCTTGTCTGGAGCCTGTTACTTTAGATAGGACAAGATGGTTGGATTTCATAATCCAAGATGGCATGTTGTTTAGAGGAAGCCAGTTGTGCATTCCAAGGAGTTCCATGAGAGAGAACCTGATTAAAGAGAAGCATAGTGGAGGATTGGCTGGACACTTTGGTCGAGATAAGACCATTTCAATTGTTGGTGAAAATTATTACTGGCCACAGTTGCAGCAGGATGTGAGGAAGTTTGTGCAAAGTTACAGAGTATATCAGATGGCAAAAAGAACAAGTCAGAATACAGGGTTGTATCACCCATTACCTATACCAGAGAAGCCCTGGGATGATATCAGTATGGATTTTGTTATTGGTTTACCAAGGACATAGAGAGAACATGATTTTATTTTTGTGGTGGTGGACAGATTCTCAAAAATGGCACATTTTATTCCTTGTAAGAAGACTAATAATGCTGTTCATATTGCAGAGTTATTTTTTAGGGAAGTGGTGAGACTACATGGTCTACCAAAAAGCATAGTTTCAGACTGAGATACCAAGTTTGTTGGTTATTTCTGGAGGACATTGTGGAAAAAGTTGAAGATAGACTTGAAGTTTAGTTCTGCACACCATCCACAGACTGATGGACAAACTGAAGTGGTGAATAGGAGTTTGGGTAACCTACTACGATGCTTGGTAGGAGATAAGCCCAAGGGATGGGATTTGATTTTACCACAGGCAGAATTTGCTTACAACAATTCTGTCAATAGGAGTACTGGTAAATCACCATTCCAGATTGTATATGGCAATAGTCCAAGAAATGCTTCAGAGTTAAGGAATCTGGATACGAGAGAAAAGACAAGTGCCGAGGCTGAAGACTTTGCAGAACATATGAAGAATTTGCATGAAGATGTGAGAAAGCACATTAATAAGATGACTACTCAGTACAAGGCTAAGGCAGATCAGAAGAGGAGGTATAAGGAGTTCTAGGTGGGAGATGAAGTCATGGTTCACTTGAGAAAAGAAAGGTTCCCTATTGGAACATGCCATAAATTAAAAATGAAGAAATTTGGACCATGCAGAATCTTGAAGAAGCATGATTCTAGAAATGCATATGAGGTAGAGCTGCTGAGTGGGATCAACATTTCCCCTATTTTCAACATCACTGATTTAACAGAATATCATGAAGGTGGAACAGAGGATGGACCAACAGAAGTGTCGTTGAGTATTCTGGCATCTACTTCAATAGAGGAGATAGAAGAGATCTTGGATAGCCATGTGGGAAGGAGTACTCGAAACAGGCAATATGAAGAATATCTAGTGAAATGGAAAGGAAGGCCTATTCAAGATTCTTCTTGGTTGTCTAAGGCAGAGGTTGACCATTTGGGTTTTCCTCACACAAACACCTGAGACGTGACAAGGTCACTTCTCAAATTACCCTGGGTGTCTGATGTAGGAGCATCCAGTAGTGTAAGGGCAATCTTGCATCACCCAAAAAAAAAAAAAGGTGTTTCAAAATTGTTGATGTTCTACCCATTTCTTCTCAAAATCTGTGGTTCTGGTCCCATAATCACCTGAATAATAATGTAGAACTTTCAGTTTTCCCAAACTGCTAAAAATAGTAAACTGCTATTTTTAGAAAGTTTGCATTTGGGCACGGAATGAAGTCAAAATTTACAGGAAGTCAAATAATGGAAATACAAGACCTTTGGCGAAGGAATCATACGAAGATCATTTGTGAGCTGAAAGATATTAAAGTTTTCGTTTCCCGAAAAATGCCTAAAAATTATTCAAACTCAGGTTTGAGGCACTAAACGGCCCTGTACGGGCTCGAAAATGGCCAAAACTAGCAAAGCTAGTTCTTAGCACGTAGAGCACTCTGTGAGCTTTCCGACGCATAAAACGATTCGTTAATCAGAGTCCCGGATCAAAAGTTATGGCTCCCGGAAGTTGACCTATTTTTGGAGGGAGATGCAAAATTCGAAATTATGTTGTTGGCCACCAAAAAGGCTATTAATAACCATTTTTGGGAACCCTGGGTAATAGTAGAGTGAAGGGGGCCAGTGTAGAGTTAAGAATAGGTGGGAAAACAAAAACCCTAGTTGATTTGGGGTTACAGAAGGCTGAAGATTCTAGAGTCTTGAGGTTGGGAAAGTTGTAATGTGTTATAGCCAGTAGAGGATTCATCCTCTGATTGTAATTGAGCTTCTATAATGTAATGAGTTGCCTAGTTCAATAAAAGAAAGTTCTATTTGTTGTGTTCAATATCTGTTATTGTGTGTTTTGTGATTTACCCCCTTCATCATTTTGACTATGTGCCCAATGGACTATATAAGGCAGTTGGATCCCTATGTTTAGTAGGCAAACACCCATGCGAAGTCACCAAAATGTTGTCATATTTTGCCTAGCCCAATATATTCAAGATTCCCTCCTTCTATCAAAAAAATTAGATCAGAGACAGCCTAAATAGAAGGAGGCAAAACCTAAAATCCTTAAAAATTTTAATGAATTCCCTTGCAAATATTCTTATGGAGAATCCTTGTAGAAAACCTAGAAAAATCTAGGCCATTGCCTTAGTTTTTTACCTACTTTTGGCCTTTATCAGCAAAAGTTCATGTTCCTAAACTTAAAAAAAACAAAAATAGGCTAAGGCATTAGAGAGGAAATTCTCCTCCTTTGTTGACAAATTTTATTTTTTATAGACTCTTCAAGAGTTCACATTTTTAGTGGTTCACCGACTCGGTGATTTTCCAACAGAAAAAGGATGGAAGAGAGAGCTTCATAAAAAATGACTAAGGCATAAGGGAGAGGCGCTTGCCTTTATTAGCAAAATGTTCAAAATGTGAACTTTCAAAATTTCATGATTTCCTTAGGTCACAAATTTGTTGATTCATCGATAGGGCAAGGAGCCACGACATAGGTAAAATTTCCTAAGGCGTGCCTTTATCGACAAAGTACTAAAATCATAAATGCTTCCCTAGGTTCAAAAATATTCTAGTTCATTGATAACTCTTTCACCGATAAGGCAGAAGAAAGGAAGATGGTCGACTTCCAAAAGGGGGGAGAATCAGTGAGGAACCGAACTAATGTATTAGTTTGGATGTGTGAAGGTTTGTCGAAAGGTGATTTTGTCGATAAGATGAAAAATAGAGTGAAGACATCAGCAAAGGAATCGGTTCAGAGAAATAAGGTTTTGCCGATAACAAGGAAATGGGTCATGATTTGATGATTTTTTGATAAGGCAAAATTGAGAACATAAAATCAGCTAAGGAAAAGAAATAAGGACGCCTTATCAACGAGTCAGTAAAAAACAAAACTTTTCAAAAGTTCATAGTGCATGAAGTTTGCTAATAAGTCGATAAAGGAGAGAAAACAAGGCAAAAAAGTAGAGGTTCACCAAGAGTAACTTTTTACGATAAGGCAAAAGTGAAGGCAAAGGAGGTTCGACAAAATAAGAGTTTGCCGATAGAGAAGAAAGGTTCAGAAAAAGAAACTTTTGCTAATAAGGGCAAAAGCAAGACCAAAGGTGAGGTTCAAAAAATGGATCTTTTGCCGATAAAGGTAAAAAGGCAAGCTTGGTTTGAAAATTGAAGAATTCGCTGATAAGGCAAAAATGGCTAAGGGAAGGGTCAAATCAGCAAATTAGCTAAGGGGAGAACTCATCGACTAGTTCAAAATTTCTCAGTTTCAAAAAAACAACGAAAGGTCGATAAAGGGAAATGCAAGTGTTGATAGGAAAAGGAAAGTTCTGCAAAGAGCCACTTTTGCTGACAAGGCAAAATGAAGATAAAAGGTGCTAGGGGCTCAATTCATGGAAAGCATATTTCATCGATAAGGGTGAAGATGGATCCAAAGGGCCAAGGTTTGGCGAAATTGACTTTTGCCGATAAGGAAGAAAAGTTCAAGAAAAGATGATTTCATCGATAAAGGTGAATTAGATAGAAAGCTTCCAAGGTTCAAAACAGAGGAACTTTGCCAATAGTGAGGAAACAACCAAAAGTAGATGGTTCAACAAAATAAGATTTTGCCAATAGGAAAAGGAAAGTTTGACAAATGCGTAATTTTTTGATAAGGCAAAATTGTGCTAAGGAGATAAAAGATAAAACAAAGCTTGGTTCAACAAATGCAGAATTCACTGATAAGGTGAAAATGAGCCAAATGAATGCAGTTCAGTAGAGAGTAGATTTGCTGACTAAAGGCACAAATATGGAGCCTAATAGTTCCATAAGCAGTGAACTCACCAGTCAAGGGAAAATCAAATGCAGGTAATTCAAAATGCAGAGAGGTCGCCTACCATGACAAATGTAGAGGCGCCATAGAGTAAAAGGGGTACAACACATTAAAGTTTTGTAAAAGCTTGCCTCTTCCTAAATCATGCCATTTTCTTAGGGAGAGGTACCTGCATTAAAATTCTGTAGGCCAAGGCCAAATGGGGGTGGTTGGAATAGGAAAATTCTTCAATACTAGAGTACAAATGTAGCTACAAAGTAAGATTTGTAGAGACAAAATAGGGCTTTCTGCATTCCCTCATGAATGTGCATGCCATCGATTCATGCAAGCAATCTATTTTGCAGGCCTTCAGGCTTGTCAAAGGCATGGCCATTGTCCCAATCCATAGGTTTTTCAGTAGATATTTAGGGTTATAAATTTAATGAAGTGTGGGATGTCTTGGGCAATTGACCAGTTCTAGTGTCCACTGTAGCAGAAGGGAAATGAAATGTTATAAATACATTAGAATGTGATGTATTTTTGTTAGCTATTCTTCTAGGCTATTGTAGGTTGGAGAATTTTTTGTAACTAAGCCTCTGTAGTGAAATTACATGAACCAATTAGATCTGATGGACTGTGCTCTTCTGTTAAGCCCCTCATGTCTCCAATTACCTGTTCAACTATGAATGTAATTCACTATTCTGTGTCTATTTCTCTGCATTATTCTCTCCTTTGTAATGGCTATTTGGCCTCTATAATCAATACAAATTGATATTTTGCCTCTCTCATTATTCTTTCATTGTGTCTATTTTTTATTAATGTGAGTTGTGTATTGTGGACAAAATGTTCCCTTCCATACCTCCAATTTTTTTGTTCTGGCCTCTGTTAGGATTAATATGAGTCTGTGTGAGTTCTTTTTAGTTTTGAGGTTATCACTATGTTGAGCTAGTTGCAGTTAAACATCCTCAATCTGGTGCTTCACCTATTTTAATTTCAGCAATCCTTCTTACTCCTTTCCCCTGCAAGCAGTAGCATTAGATTTAGTTTAATTCTCTGGGCCTTAAGCTCAAAAAGAGGAACCAACCTTCTCTAGAGGTTTGATCACATCTGCAAGTTCCCACACCTTAAGATCAGTCCCATTGTGTCATTGAAGTTTTTGAACTAGCTTCAAATAGGGTGCGATTTCACATGACAACAATTTTGTCAAAAAAATTACATTTTTGGAAAACCTAGGGTTTAATCAAGATCTTGTTTAAGATTTTGCTTCTATCATTTACATTTCAAATCTGATCTTTCATTGTTGTATAATGTCATAAATATCATTTATGTTCAAAAATAATTTCTTGGATTGAAAAATTATGGTTTAGGAAGTAAGCATTTAAAATCTAGGGTTTTGCTAGCAAACCCTAGCTAGTCTTGCATTTAGTACATCTTTATCAAGGAAATTTTTTGTAAATTATTGTTCAATCAAGTAGATAAATTATTTAATCACTCCTCTCGCATACACTACACATCCTACATTTACAAGACTTAGTTGTTGTGGTTACCAAGAATATCGCATTTTTGGAAGACCACTTGTAGGTCTTTGATTGCAATCTCATTTTGATATTCACTGTACTTGGTTAATGAATTGTGCATTGCTACTCCATATCATATTTTCATATCATAGAAAATACATTTCATTATGGATTCTTCTTGTTTGGAATCGTTGCATACACATATCATGGATTCTAAATTTTTTTCTAAATTCATTAATATGCATCCTCACATTTTAGATAACATAACACCAATGCATGATATATCTCATGATGAGGATAAATATTCTTCTACTACAATCCATAATCATACCATTGACATCATCTCTAAGGAATGTGAGGGTGACTTAGCTTTTCCTACTTCACCCTATGCTTTGGATCCTTCTCCCAAAAATGAAGACATTTTGGCATAAGAGGATGAGATCATTGGCATACTCCTTAGTCTCTCTTCTAGAGATAATATTGAACATACTATTTCTACTTGTACCATATCACATGATACTTATATGGATCATCCTATTAATGTTCCTGCTTTGATTGAATGTTCAAGTACCTTGGATATCACTAAGGATGCGAAGACCCCAGATATTACTCCTTTTGTTGCATGTTCAAGCCCCTTGGACATCACTAAGGATACAATCATAAACAATTTTCTTAACAACACTTCACCCTCCCTTCATTCCAATGCTCTCCCATTAGTGGATGAGGAGTGGTCTCTCACATTAAATCCCTTGGG
The DNA here is from genome assembly GCA_027924645.1 of Cunninghamia lanceolata. Taxonomy (NCBI): domain Eukaryota; kingdom Viridiplantae; phylum Streptophyta; class Pinopsida; order Cupressales; family Cupressaceae; genus Cunninghamia; species Cunninghamia lanceolata. The sequence continues at coordinate 11,552,741 of BSBN01000584.1, read as the reverse complement.
GATGGATGCTGAGCTTACTCAAAAGAAAAAAAGGTCAATTCAATCATCATTAATAGACTTATTCCGCCCACTACTGGAATAGTGAATAAGTGTACTAATGTTCCTAAAATCATTGTGCATGAGGCACCTAATACACCTCCTCATTTCAAACCAGTGATTATGGTTCAAGGTGATCCAACACCACCTCAACCCTCAGGTTACTCTCTCAATATCGCAAAACAAATTACTCAAAAGAATCAAGGTGTTCAAAATATGTCATAGCATCACACGATTGCTCACACATATAACACCTGCAATAAAAGCAAGAACACATCAAGTGTGCCCATCTCTCTTCCACCTTCTCAACCTATCTTACCTCAAGCACCTCATCTTCCTCCACATATTGGTAAAGAATACAATCTTGTCGAGCAGCTCCGTGCTACTCTGGCTAAGATCTCTCTATGGGATTTAATACAAACATCACCTACATACCACAGAATGCTCCATGAGGCTTTAGAAAAGGTAGTTGTTCCACCTTCTACTAGATCAAATGATTTAGTATCTTTACTTAGTTGTATGTATGTAACAACATCCGATATATCATTTCAACAACATGAATTACCTCCCATAGAATTTCAAAACCAAAATGAGCCTCTTATGATATTCATCATGATTGATAACATGAGGGTAAGGTGCACTATGATTGATGGTGGATCAAGTCTTAATGTTTGTGGAATAGATTTGTTACATAAACTCAATGTTGATACATCTCTCATCAAACCAAATAAAATAAGTATTCATGGCTTTGATTCTATTGGTAGGACATAACTTGGTACAATCACCTTAGATATTAAGGTTGGACCTATGACACTACCTACCTTTATCTATGTCATGCCTAATTCTCTCTCATACAATCTTCTTCTTCGTAGACCATGGATTCATGCCATGGGGGTAGTCTCGTCTACCCTTAATTGTTCAATAAAGTTCATCTTTGAAAATGAATTACATACAATTGAAGCTGATCTAATTTTAGAAAACTGCTTACAAACATAAGCATGACATCTAATTCCTTTAAGTGATTTGATCCCTTCTTTACCAAATGTAAAACTGCTATCCTCCACTACTAACAAAAGTGTTGATCAGGATAGGTCCAGTCCTTTGAATACATTTTTCAGTGATGATTGGGGTTTGTTAGATTTTACACCCTCCTTTGTGGGTGAATATAAAATCTCACCCTCGCACCCAAAGACCTCAAAGATAAATGAAATTTCTTCAACACAATCTCATACTCCTACAAAGTTTAAACTCAAGATTAATGATGATGAAACCTTTAACATATATGAAGATCCACCTTCTTCTATAGAAATGGCTACCATTTGTGATAAAGTACCATCTAATTACATGTCTTGGTACTGACGAGGTCTCTTTAGATTTCAACCCCCTTGAGATGGTTTAAATAGAGTTTGACCCTCCTTGCCATGATGAAAATAATGATCCTTCTTCAACAAATTTCAACAAAGACAATCATATGACCTCTCCTCTTCCTTTAGATTTGGAGAAGTATTATGGGCAAGGTTATAAAATTCTTTTTAAACAAGGATACAATGGAAATGGGTTAGGATGTAAAGAACAAGGAATTAAGGAACTTGTGGTGTTGGGATAAGGTACCATTAACCTTGTAAATCTCAATATTGTATTTATTCCATTTATTATATGTAATTTGTAATTATCCATGAGGAGATGTACTAGTTTCACTGGCAGGGGTAATTTAGAGTCACCAGAAGTTATTACGGAGTGACTTTTACAATTGGCAAATGTAAAAACTCATGGTAAATGAGGATAGGCATGTTCCCTTGAGGAATATACTATTTTTGGCACGTATAACAACTATCATAATGTTTGGTGAGTGAATCCATGACAGCTGCAAGTTGTCATAAGATCCTAAGATTCTATGACGCATATGATGGATATGTTAGTTGTATATTTTCTCTATTTAGCCCAAGGTTTCTATCTTGGAAAGATACTCTTTTGTGGAATCTATGACGGTTATGATGTGTCGTAAGATGCTGTAAGAGGCTAGATTTAGTCTGGGCCCCCAACCTTTGCATGGTTGTTTTTGGACAACTATAAGATGCTTGTAAGATGGTAATTAATGTTTATAGGTTGGAGAATCTTAGGAGAGAGAATGTGAATGCCTAAGATGAGTTAGAAAATGTTTCTATAATTATTTTCCATGTATTAGTTGTTGCAATATAGATTTTAGGTACTCGGGTGCTGCCGGAATGTTGTCAGGTTGAAGACTGGTGGAAAGAGTTAAAGTGTTGTTGTATTGTAAATCATTTTCAGATTAATACAAACATTGGGCCTCTTTCTTGTGTGGAATTTTTTACCTGAAAGGGTTTTCTCCATGTTAAACATTGTGTTGTGTGTTCATATTTCTAATTTTGCATTTCTATGAAGCATAGTTTTGTTTCTGTGTTACAATCTCCATTAATAACACACAGTTAAAGATTGTAGAAATTTATATTGAATCAGATTTCCATTGAAGTAGTGTTACTTTCATCTCTAACATTTGGTATTAGAGCCTGGCCAGCTTTGACTTTTGGGTGGGAGTGTGGAAGTTGTAGCTATAGTGGGAGATTTGGTTGTGTTTGTTTTGTAGATCTTATGTTGTTATTATGACTGCATCCACCGTTGCATCAACCTCTTGATTGGACATTGAGAAGTTCAACGGAACAAGGTATGAATTGTGGAAGTTGAAAATGGAAGATTTGTTAGAAGAAAGAAACCAATGGTTGGTTGTCTAAAAAGAAAAGAAACTTGACGATGTCTCTCAAGATGAGCGAGATAGACTAGATAAGAGGGCACGGGGAACCATCTGGTTGTGTCTTTCAAACTTTGTCCTGTTGAATGTCGCAAAGGAAGAGACTACATACAAGTTGTGGAAATGGTTGGGTGAGATCTATCAAGCCAAGAGTATGGTAAATAAACTTTATTTAAAAAGAAAATTGTTTTCCATGAAACTGAGAGAAGGTGAATAAGTTGCAAAGCATTTAAATTCTTTTAATTTGTTAGTGAGTCAACTTGATTCAGTAGATGTTGAGGTTAGTGAGGAAGATACATGTATCTTACTTCTTTGTTCTTTACCTGAGTCTTGGGAGAATGTTGTCCTTGCTATCACTGCTAACCTTGTGGATCTGAAGTTGGATGCTCTTGTTTCAGTGCTACTGTCATAGGAATTAAGGAAGAAGAGTTTAGATAGTTTAGGGGATACTCTCAGTGTCAAGGGAAGGTCTAAGGAAAGAGGACCAAAAGGAGATCAGAAAGGGGCTAAGGACACGTCCAAGGACCAGTCTAAGACTCTTGGTAAAAAGAATAGAGTTAAGTGTTCAAATTGTGGTAAAAGGGGACATGTGAAGGAGTGCAGAAACCCCAAGAAATAGTGGGAGAGTGCTTCGGATAAGTCCTCAAATGCAGGTGAAGAAGTTTTACTTTCTGCATGTAATGTTATTTCTGATGAAAATTGGTTGCTTGACTTAGGATGCTCATTTCATATGACCCCACATAAGGAATGGTTCTCCACATATGAAGAATATGATGGAGGTAATATCTACCTTGGTGACAACTCTACATATTTGATTGTTAGGAAAGGAAAGGTATTGTTGTGTTTCAGTGATGGGAGGATTAAAACCCTCCCTGGTATTTTGCATGTTCTTGGATTAGCTAGAAATATGATTTCAATTTCGAAGTTGAATGATTTGGGAATGCATGTGACATTTGACAAGCATGGTTGTAGATTAGTGAGAGGGAACTTAGTGGTAGCGAAGGGGAACAAATTCGGAAGCCTGTTCAAGCTTGAAGCCACTACAGTTTATAATGCCTCTTATGTGTTTGAGGCTACTACTGAAAATACATGTATGTTGTGGCACCATAGATTGGGCCACACAAGCAATAATGTACTGAAAACTATTAAGAATAAAAATTTGTTGGATGGTTTCTCCTATTCTGATGAGTACTTTGATTTATGTGAGCATTGTGTGTTTGGTAAACAAAATAGAAAATCATTTCCTTCAGGAAGCAATAAAGCAAAAGAGAAGTTAGAAATTATTCATACGGATGTGTTTGGACTTGTGGATAATGAATCTATCAAAAAATCTCATTATTTTGTAACCTTCATTGATGATGTATCCATATTTACATGGATTTATTTTATGAAGCATAAATATGAAGTTTTCACTAAGTTTAAGGAATTCAAAGTCTTAGTAGAGAACCAATCAAGTTTAAAGATAAAAATATTAAGATCTGACAATGAAGGGGAATATTGCTCTAAGGAATTTGATGAGTTTTGCAAGCATGCGGGTATAATTAGACAAAAGACAACTCCGTATACACCACAATAGAATAGTGTTGTAGAAACGATGAACCAAACAATTATGGAAAGGGCCAGAAGTATACTTAGTGATGCATAGTTGGATAAATGCTTTTGGGCATAGGCTATGTGTACTGCTTGCTACTTGATAAATAGATCTCCTTGTAAGGCTCTTGATTCGACACCTTATGAAGTGTGGACAGGTAAGAAACCTTTTGTTTCACATTTAAAGGTTTTTGGCTATGAGCCTTTTGTTCATGTGCCTAAGGGAAAGTGATCTAAGTTGGATCCAAAGGCTAAAAAGTATACATTCATTTGATATGGTGACAATGCCAAAGGTTATAAGCTTTGGAATCCACTAACCCAAAAGATTATCTTTTCTAGAGATGTTATTTTCAGGGAACTTAGAGCTATTTCTGAACCTGATGTCATGCCCACATTTCCCATGCGGTCACAACATGCATCACACATGTTATGTCCACATGTGCCATGTGGTCATGACACGAAATATCAAAAATTTTCCACACTTCCCTAGAAACCCCCTCACACACGTACGCGTGCTCGGTGGCGTACACTTAAAGAGAAAACAATATAGTTGTTGGTGGGGTACTAAGTACATGTGCACACATCCTAATGCAAGAAAGACAACAAGGGGTCATCATGACGCGGTTAATGTCGCTACAAGGTTTGCACTTTCAAGGCTCCTAAACCCTAAATTTTGGCAGATTCTGGCAGCATAACGCCTCACGGGTGTGAGTGGAATTTAATACACAAATTCTATTCTTAATACATGGTTCCTTGATAAGGTTAACAAACTTTCTACGTCTCCCTAACAATGATGAATTCACACTTGGTCTCATTTATGGAACATTTTTCAGCAAAGCCCGATCATCCATTCATTTTTTTATTTTCTGAAATTTAATATTAATTTCTCCTCCTTCGAACTTAGCTTTTTCAACAAAGCCCATTCATTTGCCCTCTTCCATTTCTCTAAAATTTAATTTTGATTGTATTTCTATCACGTTCACTTAACCATTTCTCTGAAATTTAATTTTGATTGTATTTCTATCACGATCACTACCTCCTTCACATTATTCCTAATTTCTTAGAAGACCAGATCACTGAAACAGGGTTTACTAACTTCACTTGACTCAGTCTCCTAGGTTTCTGCTCTAGGTTTCATCTCAACATTTGTATTAATTTTAATAATCAATTTGTTCCTAATCAAGATTGTCGGTAGGATAAGCTTACTTAGTTCTCTTAGCCCAGTTTAGAAATGCCGCGCATTTTCTCCTCTTTATTTTCCAATGTTAGTTTTTCTTTCTCTTTCTCTCTCTTTTATTTTCTCAATTAGATGTTTTCTAAATCTACAGTTGAGTTTAAAATGGCCACACATGGAATGCCTGTGATGACTTGTTTGCATTTATTTTCACAGTGTCTTTTGTAAATGAAAGGATCATATTTCCTCTTCATTTTCCTAATATTTAATTGTGATAATGGTTGAAACTTCCGAGAAACTCTTCCTTAAAATTAAAATATATTCATTGACGCTCTCTTTAAATTATAATTATATTTTTCCTTATTGTTGTTAAAATTTCCCTACTATAATTTTCTTTCTTTCTCTTAAAACAAATATAGCCTCTCTTTAAAATTTATATCAAATAATTAATATATATATATATATATATATATATACATATTATTATTTTATAGTAAGTATAATAGATTTTCCTTTATAAAAGAACAATCATTTTGTTCATTTCATATTTTAAATGATCTTATGCAAACCCTAACTTTTACTTGTTTGTTTTGTAGGGCAGAGGATTAGAGGGCGGCAGTGGCGGCGCTTAGAGCAGAGGGCGGCGCTATGTGAATGGTGAAGGTGGGGTCATGTCAGCGCAGAGATGTGGTGGCTGCAGGGAGCAGCACAGGTGGAGCACGGGGAACAGGGGCAGAGATGGCCGCAGTGGGCGGCAGGTAGTAGTCTGCGGAGGCTACAGGGAGTGGCAAGGGTGGAGGAAGGGTTCCACAGGTGAAGGGTTAGCAGAGGGCATGGCTGAGGGGGACTCAATGCGGCGTGCACAGAGGTCGGTCCGCGGGGGCTCGCGGTGGGAATAGTCCACGGGGCTTTGGTCATACGGGGGTGTGGGGTGTGGGTGGGGCTCTGCCTCTCCCCACACCCTTTACATTAATGTTGTGGTGGGGGTTCAAACCCCCACCATTGTATGTTTTTTTTTTACTTCATTTTTTTTACTGTGTTTTACCACAGAAAATAGTGAAAAACATTATTTATTTCCCATTCAATTTTTGTGTAAACAATTTAAAATTTATTTATATAAAGTATATATATATATATATATATATATTACACCATTACCCAACTCCAATGAAATCACAGTTTCATCAATTAATCATCTAATCAAAAAGGATCAAAACAGAATACTAAATATATATATTTAATAATTATTATCAAGTAATTTGTTTAAAATTGATTAATAATTCAGTTTGTAAAATGAATTTTCTTACAAATTTTATTTTCAAGCATCTCCAAAATTAAACAATATTTAGTGGAAGCTATATACGAGATTAATTAAAGCTTAGTTTCCTTATTACTCGAATTTAACTTTCAAGCCAAGTGATGTAATCTAAAATAAAGTAATCATTTGATTTTAACAAAGAAAATAGGAATTAATTTCATTGGCAATTATTCACAACAATTTCAAATGCATTACAATAACAAATTTTTACTTCCTTTCAAATGACAAAACTACAATCTCCACATAATTTATTAAAATAAACATTTTCACAATTCCTCTAAGAGGTAAATATTACAAACTTATTTATAGCTACAACTAGTTTTCACAACTTTGCAAGTAGGAGAAGATGGAAATAGACAATTCTAATATCCTTTTAAAAACAAATTTTCTTTTCCTTTTCTCATTTCAAATGGTAAAACTTGTTAAACATTAAAAGCACAATTATCAACACAATAAGGAAGATTTCCTCACAACTCCAAAATAATCATTTATACAACAACAGAGAGATAATTTTCTCCTTTTGGAAATCAAAAAGGAAGGAGCTATTAAAAGATCAGGCTCTCCTTAAGACTTAAGGAAAATAAAATATTTTCTAAGATCAAATAATCTTCTCCAAGCTTCACAATAAGCTCCCAGAAAACCTGCATATCACATAAGGAAAGAAACACCACATAAGCTACTCTCCTCCCTACCGTAGACCTACAAGAGGATCACCCCCAAGCTAGGGAGATCATCCACACACGTAGGGTATCACAACAAGGTACAAACAACACACCCAAAACACACATACACCCATGGATAATTTACACAACACAAAAACTCAACCACAGTGAGTTTAACAAGGGGTAGGAGAGTGGACACACTCAACTCTATAGTGTCACCCTTTCAAATAATATAATCAACACAAATTTCTCATGTCCTCAAACCAAACTTGATAACAAATTCTCCAAGGAGTTCGTATTTTGATTCTCAAGCCAAATAACATAATTTCTCAAAGTCACACAAATGCCCTCAAGGCTTTCAACATCCCAAAAGAAACAAGGCATGCACCCGAGGAGGATCACTCCTCCCCTACCCCACACTTGATGAGCATTTCTCCCAAGTGGAAGAAGCTCTGTCAACATCCCAATAAAATTTCCCACAGTAACAAAATTTGCAACACAAGCAAAATAAACATTTCCACACATCCTTCATGCAACAATTAGAATACAAAAGAAAGGCCATGAAAACCAACCTTACAAAGCCCTTAAATGGATGAAGTTGATGTAGAGCTCCACTAAAATCTCCTCCAACCTAAGCCACCAAACTCCCTCTCCCTTTCCTCTCCCAAAAGCAATTTTCAATAAACAAAAATCCTCCAAATTCAACAACCCCCTCTCCCTATCCCAAGTGGGATTAAAATAACCCAAATTCCATGAGTTTAGAGGATTGGGGAGGTAACACTTGTCACCTCCTCACTCTTCCCCAAACTACTATTATGTCGCAAGGGATGAGTATTGGCTTATGTCACTCACCCATCCCTAAAGTCGTCCTTACCCCATACCACCTGTCATTTCTCTTACACATGGGAGAAATAAACGGAGTTAAAGGAGGAAAAAGGGTGACACATGTCTCCCCTTCCTTCTTATGAATGACCATACAACTCCATGGGGACTCTCACCAATTGTGAGGGTGACTTGAAGTCAATTCCTCCATTATTGGTGGGTCTTGGAGTCATTTCTTACCTTGGGAATGGAAAAGGGATGGGCTTGAGTGTTGGTATCGCCCATCCTATCCCTCCCATACCTCCAAATTCGTCACTTAACTTCAGTGTGAAGTTAAGGTGACCATACAGAGGTTAATCAAGGGTTACCCAAGTCAAAAGTAACCCTAGACCCATGGGGTATAACCCAGGGTCAACTTTAACCTAGTTAGGACACCCAGGGTCAAGTTAAGACACAAGAAAAGGGTCTCAAAAATTTAAATTTAAAAAAATAAAATTCAAATACAATTCTTACAACACAAATCATAACTCAATTTTACAAAAAGGGTAGACCTAACCCATTAAACTTCATGAAAGACAACATTACAACATTAAATCAAACACAGAGTTGATCTCGGTTCCTAGTAGAACCAGATTGGCTTCACAAGGGATCACAACATAAGGTGCGGAATGATCTCCAGTATCTGTGGTTTGTTAGCCAAAACCTACGCACTTAATTACAAAGTCAATTTCACATTTTAATATCATAACCGAAGCAACTTAAAACATGAATTCCTAATACATAACATAGTTCTCATAAACATAATGAAATCACATAACAATTTCCTTTCTAACATCACCCAATTAGTTTTCCTATAATGTAACCATTAATCGGACATCACCCAATTAGTTTTCCTATAAAATAAACATCTATCTAACAGCACCCAATTTGTTTTCTCTTAAAGCAAACATCTAATTAACATCACCCAATTAGTTTTCCTTTAACATAATAAGGTTTAATAGTTTGAAAATCCGGGATCAACAGTCCCACAAATATAAAAGTATCAGCAACAGTAAGCTAAATAGTCACATGTACAGAAATGAAAAAGTGTAGGCCTCACACCTGAGAAGCCAAAAGAAAAAGATGAAAAGGTAAAGAAGGTGCACTTTGATTTAGAGTATAAAGATGCACCTCAGGAAGAACATAATGATGGATTGGGGGGGTGAAGAAGAAGAAGAAGATTCGAGTAGTTCTGATGAAGATGAGTCTGTTGTTACAGAAGAAGTTGTTGCAGATGATCATGCAGAAGAACGAGTAGAGTCTCTTACTCCACCCTTCAGGAGATCCACAAGACAACATAATCCAGTTGACAGGTATAGCCAACCAAATTTCCATTGTGTATATGCTTTATTGAGTACTAACAATGAACCTAGAACCTACAAGGAAGCTACTTTTGCAGATGATAGTGAGTCTTGGTAGTTAGCCATGGAGGAGGAGATGATAGCTTTAGACTCTTGTAACACTTGGGATATTATTCATTTGCCCAAAGGAAGAAAGGCCATTGGTTGTAAGTGGGTCTTCAAGAAAAAGTTTGGAGCAGACGGTTCATTGGAGAAGTACAAGGCTAGACTGGTAGCCAAGGGCTACTCCCAGAGAGAGGAAGTTGATTTTGGTGAGATATTCTCTCCTGTTGCTAAATTGACTTCTATTAGATTTCTCTTATCCATTGTTGCAGCTTATGATTGGGAGATTGAGCAAATGGATGTTAAGACTGCATTCTTGCATGGAGATCTTGAAGAACAAATTTATATGCAATAGCCTATAGGTTTTGAGGTAAAAGGAAAAGAACATTGGGTTTGTAGGTTAAAGAGGTCTCTTTATGGTCTAAAACAATCCCCAAAAATGTCGTATCAAAAGTTTGATTCATTTGTTTTAAAATTAGTTTTTGTTAGAAGTGAGGAGGCTCATTGTGTTTACATTCATTGTGTTGATGATTCTATACTGGTTATTACTTTGTATGTTGATGACATGTTTTTAAGCAATACTAAGGGTATGGTCAGTGAGCTTAAAGCCCAACTTTCAAGTGCATTTGAGATGAAGGATCTTGGTACTGCAAGGTATATTCTAGGAATGGAGATCTATTGGGACAAAGTAAATTGAAAACTTTGGTTGTCCCAAAGTATGTGAATACTATTGTGCAAAGGTTTAGTTTGTAGGACTGTAACCTAGTTAGAGTTCCTTTACCCATTGGTACTAAGATTTTATTAGATATGTGTCCAAAGACTAAGGATGATCTTGAGGATATGTATAATGTGCCATATGCTAGTGTTGTAGGGAGTTTGATGTATGCAATGGGTTGTACTAGACTAGATATTGCCCAAGCAGTGGGAGTTTTGAACATATTTATGTTTAACCCTAGTAGACAACATTGGAACTATGCGAAGATGGTGTTTAAATATCTTACAGGTACTCCTAACCATTGTTTGGTTTATTTTAGTACTGATAGTGCTAATAAATCTTTGGACATACAAGGTTTTGTTGATGTAGATTGGGCAGGTGACTTGGATAGTCGAAGGTCCACTAGTGGCTATGTGTTTACTCTGTTTGGAGGTGCAGTGAGTTGGATTAGTAAGAGGCAGCCCACAATTGCTTTGTCCACCACAGAAGCAGAGTATATGGCTGATACTCATGTCTCTAAGGAGGTAGTTTGGTTGAGGAGACTGTGTACAGGTATTGGTTTTGATTGTAGGATCATTTAGATTGGTTGTGATAGTCAGAGTGCTATTTGTTTGGCCAAGAATCCCATGTATCATGCTCGGACTAACATGTTGATGTTCAGTATCACTTTGTTCAAGAATTGGTGGAAAATAGAGAGATTAAGATAAAGAAGATAGACAATCAGGAGAATGTTGCAGATTCATTAACGAAGCCTATGAGCACAGAGAAGTTTGTATGGTGCAGAGAGGCTATGGCCTTGTTTCTAGTGCCCTGATTATTTTTCATTTGTTTTCTTATGGGTTGATTTACAATGTATAATGTCAAGTGGGAGAATGTTGGGATAAGGTGCCATTAACCTTGTAAATCTCAATATTGTATTTATTCCATTTATTATATGTAATTTGTAATTATCCATGAGGAGATGTACTAGTTTCACTAGCAGGGGTAATTTCAGAGTCACCGAAAGTTATTATAGAGTGACTTTTACAGTTGGCAAATGTAAAAACTCATGGTAAATGAGGATAGGCGTGCTCCCTTGAGGAATATACTATTTTTGGCATGTATGACAACTGTCATAATGTTTGGTGAATGAATCTATGACTGCTGCAAGTTGTCATAAGATTCTGAGATTCTATGACGCATATGACGGATATGTTAGTTGTATATTTTCTATATTTAGCCCAAGGTTTCTATTTTGGAAAGATACTCTTTTGTGTAATCTATGACAGTTATGACACATCATAAGATGCTATAAGAGGCCAGATTTAGTCTTGGGCCCCCAACCTTTGCATGGTTGTTTTTGGACAAGTGTAAGATGCTTGTAAGATGGCAATTAATGTTTATAGGTTGAAGAATAATAGGAGAGAGAATGTGAATGCCTAAGATGAGTTAGAAAATGTTTCTATAAGTATTTTCCATGTATTAGTTGCTACAATACAGATTTTAGGTACTCGGGTGCTGCCAGAATGCTGTCAGATTAAAGACTGGTGGAGAGAGTTGAAGTGTTGTTGTATTGTAAATCATTTTCAGATTAATACAAACATTGGGCCTCTTTCCTATGTAGAGTTTTTTACCCAAAAGGGTTTTCTCCATGTTAAACATTGTGTTATGTGTTCATATTTTTGATTTTACATTTCTGTGAAGCATAGTTTTATTTCTGTGTTACAATCTCCATTAATAACATACAATTAAAGATTTCAAAAATTTATATTGAATTAGATTTCCATTGAAGTAGTGTTGCTTTCATTTCTAACATGTGGAACTAACACTGCACTTGTCTAAAGTAGGTTTAGGTTTCTATCCTTCCCCTACATTCTCTCCACCATTTTCACAACAAAAAGGATTGCTTCCTACTCCCCCTAAATCTTCTCTTCTATCTCAACAAGAGTGTATTTTGTTGAGTCTACTGAAAGACCACTTAATCACTCTTCCTACTCCAAAACACAAAAAGATTCAACAAAATAATCATTCATCACCTCATTATTGTGCATATCATCGAGCATTTGGTTGTTCCACTAACGAATGTCAAGTATTGAGTGATAAAATTCAACAACTTCAAACAAGGTTTGGCACTAGCACTTCTCACCATGCTTGACCTAGTCCCTAGAGCACCTTGTTCTCCATCCATTTTATAATCAAGTTGGGGGAGGATAATTTGTTATAATCCTACTTGCAAGAGTGGTCCCTTCTTCTCATTTGTGTTATGTTTATATGTATTGTTATCCCTGTATTGTGATGTTTTGTTGATTGTTAGTTCTCCCTTGACACCCTTGATTGCACAAAGGTACAAGGAGTAAGAATGCATTGTGTCATTTCTTTATATGTATCTTGATTCTTCTATATGTCATGATGTGTAATTTATTTATTTTTCTTGGATGATTTAGCATCTTTTCATGTTGATTCAATTTATGTATATGTGATCTTTCCTCCGTCATCTTCATAAGTTATGATGCTTTATGTATATGGCACCTTGTTGCAATGCTTGACATCATACCATGACTACACAAGCCATTATGTATCATGCATGTAAGCATCGCCTTGGTTTACTCATCTTAGGGGGCAACCCCTTGTTACGATGTAGCTTTTGAACCCACATATCATATGGGCATGGGCTTTTAGAAATCTCTCATGCCTGTTTCATATTTCTTCATCACTCTATCTTAAAGGCAATTTCTCCTTGATGGAGTTAGCAATCACTTTAAGGTGGGGGCATATATCATGCTATGAGCGTTACTCTCATCTTTCTATCTAAACACTTGTTGATTATCTTTCTTACTACACTCTCTTGGGAAGGATTATGGAAAGCTTGGAAACAAGATCTTGAGTCTATCTTGTTCTCCTAAGTCGAAGCTCCTTGCATGTTTGGGAGAAGGACTAACCCCTTAGAATTATTCTTTATTGTATCTTGGGGAATGATGCACGGTGATTGAGACAACATTTAGATCGAGGTTTCCTTTGCCATGTTGACTCAAGGTCTTCCATATTATGTTTCTTATGATTGTTGTATGATGTGTGTATTCTCCTCATATATTATTATTCTCTATATATTCTTCACACCTTGCACATGCCTTGCATGTATTCTCTCTATGCATTCCTTATGTATTCTCCTCAATTTTCCCTCAATTTTAGTGACATTGTATGGTTTCTATGTTGTTGTGTTTGAAATTTGTTTTCTCCATCCTTTAGTGTGAGTTTGAACGTAAGTTCATACCCATGCTAAAGTGGGGACTAAATGTAACGTCATAAAATGTGTACACTAGCATTTTACACTTAGTTTAGCACGCGAGTGGACCTAAAATATTTACACTTGTTAATTAAGACCTATTATAACACATTTTTGAGAATTAAGCATGTAATTCTTGATCCTAATGCACAAAACCTAGAAAGGTAATTATAAGGTGGGGCTAATAACACTTTAAGTGCCTTATCCTGAGAGTTTGGGGCTAAAGGACCAGGGTGCCCAAGTACTCTTGTCCTCTCTTTATCCCTGACCTAAATTGTGGTTTGTCAACTTGGGACCTCTTTAATGATTCCTAATGTCAGCCTCATGTCGTTTAATTCTCTTGAAATCAACGGGATTGCATATAAAATCAAGCTAGTTTATTCATTTGAAGATACCTAAGCTATCTCTAACTTTTTGAAGGATTCTTCTTCTCTCTCATGCTCTCTACTCTTCTCTAAAGCTCTCTATGGTGGATTATTGTTGTGGCACTAACTTATTGCAGGTCTTGTGAAGATCTTTCTACTTCTTTGGCCTACACCAACTTCTCGAGTCAAGTTGTGACACCACATCAAGCATGCTAGGGTTTCCATCCTTATGGTGACTTCTTTCCTTCATGCTTTGTTCTAGCATTCCATTCTACTTCAAATTTGTTTCTACCCTCCTAGGGCATGTGCTCTTTATCTATCCTCTTTGCTATTGTGGAGGTGGAAACACCATTCATGGAGCTTTAATTAGGCAAGCTCCTTAATAACACCCAACCATTTTCCTTCTTGTGTGTGTAGGTCAAAGAAACATATTTTTGAAGGTGACCTTCGAGAAGAAGATAAATCTTGCAGGTATAGACCCAGTGAAGGCATCAGTTTCTGTAAACCCTAATTAAGGTCTAGGATACCCAAGATCCCTTATCCTTTGACCTCCCAACTCCAGATCTAGGTTCTCCTCTATTCATTGGTCTCTATGGTGCTTTCAGATTGTTCGTATCTATTCCAATTGTCTATTATGCTCCGATCTTCGTCAATTAGGGTTTTCTTGTTTTACCCTATCTTGATTGATTAGATTTGGTTAATTTCTTCTCCATACAACAAAAAGGTAGAACCCCTGTAGTTTGACTCTCCTTCTTGGGTAGAAGCCAAGTTTGGTTTTTGTCCTAATATTTTGTAGAAGAGGGTTTGACCTAGTTTGATCTATTAAGCTAGTCTCTCTTTTCTATGTCACACTATTGAGCTAGTCTCTCTTTTCTAGGTCACACTATTGAGCTAGTCTCTCTTTTCTATCTAATAGGTACCACATGCTAGGAGATTGTTTCAAACCATACAAAGACTTTTTCAACTTGCAAACCAGATTTTCTTTACCTCTTTCAATGTAGTGCTCAGGCTGTCATGTATATAAATCTCCTCCTCCAAGTCACTATGAAGGAAAGTTGTTTTCAGATCCATCTATTCAACTTCAAGATCATATGCTACAGCAAGTGATAATAAGAATCTAATGGATGTCATCTTTGCAATGAAAGAGAAAAACTCACCATAAATACACCTTCATGACCAACCTTGCCTTATACTTTTCAATGCTGCCATCTAAACCAAAATTCTTTTTGAACACCCATTTACATTCAACAGGTTTCCATCCATCAGGAAAAGGTACCAAATACAAAGTATTATTTTCTTTAATGCAACTATTTCTTCCTCCATGGCCTCCTTCTAGGAATCTACATCTTTCATACCCATAGCCTCTTTAACAGTTCTAGGCTCATCAATGTTAGTAATCAAAGAAAAAATATAATTCTAATCATCAGGTGAATACCCATACCTTTTAGGTTTCCACCTTGTTTGTGTGGATTTCCACAGTAGCTAATGTTGAGGTTCATCTTTTTCTTCTGAACTCTCTAAACTACTAGATCTCTCCTCATCATTAGGTCTAATAGGTGTTTTGGATTCAAAATTCTCAGTCCCATAGAAGGAAGTTGAACCACATACTCTTTCTTCTCTTCTTTTTATAGTAATTAACACTTCTTCTATACAAAAATCTTTTGACCATAGGATTCCAAAGCTTGTATCCTTTCACATCAACACCATAACCAATGAAGATGTGCTTAACTGCCTTGTTCTCTAATTTTGACCTCTTCTCCCTAGGCACATGTGCATATGCCTCACAACCAAATACTCGAAGATGTCTCAATGAGAGCTTTTTACTCGACCACACCTCCATAGGTGTATTATCCACTAGAGCTAATGCAGGAGACATGTTAACTAGGTAGTAAGTAGTGGAAACAACTTCAACCCAAAAATTTTGGTCTAGGCCAGCTCCACTAAGCATATTCCTAGCCCTCTCCATCAATGTCATGTTCATCCTCTCTGCAACTCCATTCTATTGAGGCGTATACAGAGTTTTCTTGTGCCTCTCAATTCCATGTTCTTTAAAGAACTTGTCAAAATCTACTAAACAAAAATCACCATTATTATCAGTCCTCAAAGACTTAATCTTTTTACCACTTTGATTCTCTACAAAAGCTTTAAACTCTTTGAGCCGACTAAAGATATCATATTTACTTATGAGGAAATATACCCATGTCCTTCTACTATAATCATCAATAAATGATACAAAATAAACAAATTTAGAAATCGAAGGAACATTCTTAGTACCAAAAACATTAGAATGTATCAAGTCGAACACCCCAAAATATTTGTGAGAACTAGAATAAAACTAAACATGGTTTTGTTTTCCATATGTGCAATATTCATAAAAATCAAACTCAAGATTACAATCATTCATCCCCTCAACAAGATTTTTATTTTTCACAAATCTAAGATCCTTCTCACCTATATGACCAAGTCTTTGGTGCCATAACATTGTCTTCTTTGTAGGAAGTTTCATTTCCAAAGAATGAGCTCCTTTGGGTACCCAAAAAAAATGTCCATCAAAAGTAGATGCAACACACCTCCATTCCGTTGGTTCCAATGGTGAGGATGAAGACTCTGAAGTTCTCTTCTTTGTAACAGAAGAACTATTGCAATGAACCGTGCATGCAACCATCTTAAACAAAGTGCCAACTTGAACACCCTTAGCAAGCACCATAACTCTTCTTGACATTTTACATCCTCCATTCAAGAAAACAGACTGCACACCCACATCATTCAACTTATAGATAGAATGTTCCATGCAAAACTAAGGATATACAGAACACCATTGATCTCCTTCACTCGTCCATTAAGGAATCTAGTCAAGACACTTCTATGGCCAACAATCTTCAGATGAGAGCCATCAGCCAAGTACACCTTCCCACCATCAAACTTTTCATACTTTGTGAACCAACCCCGAAGTGAGGTCATGTGAAAAGATGCACTAGAGTCAATAAGCCACACATCCTCAAATGCATGATTTGCGAAGGCTATGACAAAATTTTCACCATCATCCTGAGAGGATTTATCAAAATCTAAATCTGAATAATTCTTCTTCTTTTTCTTTTTCTTTTTCTTTTCCTCTTTACACTCTTTTCAGAAATGTCTTGGTTTGCTATAGTTCCAACATAATGCCTTGGACTTACTAGGAGACTTAGATCTCCTACAAGATTTGGATCTTGACTTCTCTTGCTTCTTGTCCTTTTTCTTGCCTTTTTCTTTTGATCTATCGCGACTCACGAGAGCCTCCTTATCCATTTCTGAAGTCTTTCTTCACATCTCTTCGAAAAGTAATGATGCAACTACCTCATCTATCTTGAACTTGGTGGTGGTACTCCCAATGGCCATCACAAGGTGGTCCCACAATTCCAACAAAGAATAAAGAAAAGTCATGCAACGATCCTCCTCCTCCATTTTCACTCCCACGGAGCTCAATTGGGAAAAAAAACACATTTAATGCATTCAAATGATCAGCTACAGATCCTCCATCTTCCATTCCCAGAGAATACAACTTCTTCCTCATAAATTTCACCAAGCTTCTTCCATAGACTTGTTGCTGTAGTCTCTTCATGAACATTTAGTAAAATGAAGAGCCAAACATAGTCTCACTAGACCCTTAGCTTTTTGATCAATGAGATTCCAATATTCTTGTTTAATGCTCAAAGGTTTGGTACCAGATATTACAACTCATAAATCTCTATCTACAAGCATATCTTCCATTTTAAATTTCCATAACTCAAATTTTCCACCGTTAAACTTCTCCATCTCTATTCTTCCAGATGTGCTTGTCATCTTCTTCTTGAAACAAGATCACAAAATACTCTACGTAAGCTCCCACTCAAATAAAGATCAGTACAAAAACCCTCTACCTCACAACTGGAACCAAAACTAGCCAGGCTCTAATACCAAATGAAAGGAAGCAAGGTATGGGGAAATACTTCCTACACCAATCTAATGAGGAGATTATTGTGTAAAATTTTAATCCTTACAATAA
This sequence comes from Cunninghamia lanceolata, assembly GCA_027924645.1. Lineage (NCBI taxonomy): Eukaryota > Viridiplantae > Streptophyta > Pinopsida > Cupressales > Cupressaceae > Cunninghamia > Cunninghamia lanceolata. Next base: position 11,534,564 of record BSBN01000584.1, on the reverse strand, counting down.
CAAAGAAGAAGATACACAACATAAAACATAAAATCAGTAATATAACATAACACAGATGTACGTGGGGAAAACCCCTTTGGGAGAAAAACCTCACACTTCAAATTCTTTCTCAATGTATTATAAACCCAAATTAAGATTACATACACTTGCAGAGCAAGTTTCTTATAGGAGTGTAACAACACTTAATTCCTAGAGCAATTTCGATAGCATAACGGTACCTGCAAACTCAACCATACAAACTACTCCTCAAGCCTCCAAATTATAGTCTTCTAGAAAATAGGAAACCATTTGTGGTTTACCAAAACCATGTGCTAAACCTCCCATGAGGTGTGGTTCCCAAGATAGGCAAGATTACAGTCCAAAATTAGGCTATCATGTCCAAAGTAAATTCCCCTATTTTTTACCCTTACAGTTGTCATAGAATTCGTCATAACATACTTAAAAATATATATATATCACTAAGTGGGCATCTTTTGACAACTCATATACCAAATTTTAAGGCATTGACGTGGCAAAAGAGACAACTAAAAAAAATGCCCATTTGATAGAACACAAATATTAAATGCTACGAGAAAATATTAAACAAGAAATAAACTTAGGAATTGACAAGGTTGAGACACCTTAATTCCAAAACACTATGACCCAAATTTAAGGTCACTTCAAAGTACTTTTTGAGTTATTGTGAAATTAGGGTTTTCATCACATTCACTTTCAAGGATGCAAAACAATGAATTTTTTTGGAGAGTTTTTTCACCAAAATGAGGTTTGTAATGAAATAAGTTCCAACAGAAATTTCAAAATATTTTGATTTGTTTTGAGTAAGTTATTTTGGGGCCATCATGGTGAGGGCTTCAATAAGAATCAAGGGAAGGAACCTAGTCACTCTTGGAAAGTCTCTTGACAAAAATGATTCAATATTAGAAGAGATGGATCACATAGATTTTTAAGCTTCTATAAATGTAATAACCACCAAGGTTGAGTAAATCTTATTGATAGTGGCTAAGGGAGAATATATCAATGAAATACTCAAACAAATGGTTTCTCTCAAGAGTTTTGTGGAATACAACATGAGAATTATTTTGTATATATCTACATCCTTTGAACACCCCTTTTGCATAAATACCCTAAAAAATTTGTAGTGGATGCAAGTGGGAAACTCACCAAAATTGGCTTGTTAAAACCCCTGGTCCCTTCAAATACTCAAAAATTGAGATGCTCCTATGTATCAATAATTTAGAATACTTAGTACTCTCTTCACTCACAAGTTATCAAAAAGGACCACCAAAGAATAGGGCAACAAGAGAGGAATATTGCATAGTTTCTTTCTATATTTGAACATTGCTAACAAATTGTTGAATCAACCCACTTATCTTGGGTTTGATTGTAGAGAACATGGCCCTTGCATAAGAAACACCCCAAGTGTGTTTATAAACATCACTAATTCATCATTACATATATAAGAAGGCAAGACAAACTAGTTTTCTTGGTCACAAAACTTATCAAGTCAATTTCACATGGTATAGGTTAACTTTGGGTATTGAAAAGGATTTTAGAAGTCGACTCTGTATAGGTTCTTCAATGAATTCACTTTAAATTTTGTTAGAAAAGAGAAGAAAATAATTGTTCAAAAGGAAATCTTATCTAACAGGCGAAATGCCAAATTAAACCCTCTTATCCACACATAATTAACTTGCATAGGATTTACAAATGAAACAAGATATATACCAATGTAATAATGAAAGGCAAAAAATTGTACAGTCATTAGCTTGTAAGAGATTAATTAGTTTGAACTTTACAAATAGATGCTACATATACAAGATAGAAGGCAAAGATACATTAATTGACAAAACTGAATAGAGCACAATAAAGAAAACATTTATTTCATCTATCAAATGTATTAACAAAACCTATAAAATGCCAAAGACATAGTTACAAAACTATTATTGAGCTCAATGATTACAAAATATTTTCCATAAAGGCATAACTGCAAAAGTATCATTCGCCAATAAAAGATGATCTCCTCCCTTTGAATGAACAAATTACATCCTTACATAGAAGAAAAAATAGAAGAACGGGGTTTTAAAAGGAAGAAAAATCAAAGAGAAAAAGAATACTCTTCAGCATTGCCAAAAAGAACTCCATGATTTGCTAATGGCTTCCACATCTCCCTGTTTTCTATTTCTCCTTCCCGATTCATGAGCTTTTATTTTTCCTTCCTACATAGCTTCATTTTGTAGCTTTTATTTTTATAGTTTCTTTTATAATATAAAGTCTTTTGCTTCATTTTTTGCTTTTAAAATATTATCTTCTTTGTTGGAAGCTCTTTGGTTTCTTTTAAATATGAAGTTTTTGTTTCATTTATTTATTGGTGAAATGTGTTTTGAAACAAAGTCTCACCCTTTTTTTAATTATTTTATGAGAATCTTCTCCATTCTAAAGTATTAGGGTTCTTTTGTAATATGAATCTTTTTTTTCATTTATTTATTCGTGAAATGTGCTTTGAAATAAAGTCTCACCTTTATTTTTATTTTTACTATTTCATGAGATCTTTTAAAAACTAAAAGACATGTACTTTTAAATGATTATCTTCTTCATTGGAAAGTCTTAGGTTTCTTTTATAATATGAAGCTTTTGCTTCATTTATTTATTGGTGAAATGTGCTTTGAAATAAAGTCTCACCTTTTTTATTTTTATTATTTCATGAGAATCTTCTTCATTCTAAAGTCTTAAGTTTCTTTTATAATATGAAGCCTTTTAAAATTTATTTATTGGTGAAATGTGCTTTGAAATAAAATCTCACCTTTTTATTTTTATTATTTCATGAGAATCTTCTTCATTCTGAAGTCTTAGGTTTCTTTTATAATATGAAGCTTTTGTTTCATTTATTTATTCGTGAAATGTGCTTTGAAATTAAATCTCACCTTTTTTATTTCTATTATTTCATGAGAATCTTCTTCATTCTAAAGTCTTAGATTTCTTTTATGACATGAAGCTTTTACTTCATTTTTTTATTCCTGAAATGTGCTTTGACATAAAACCTCACCTTTTTTATTTGTATTATTTCATGAGAATCTTCTTCATTCTAAAGTCTTAGATTTCTTTTATAATATGAAACTTTTGTTTCATTTACTTATTCCTCAAATGTGCTTTGAAATAAATTCTCACCTTTTAATTTTTATTATTTCATGAGAATCTTCATTCTAAAGTCTTAAATTTTTTTTATAATATGAAGCTTTTGCTTCATTTATTTATCCCTAAGCTATGCTTCAAAATCTTTTAAAAGCTAAAAGATATACTTTTAAACAATTATCTTCTTTCATTCCAAACTCTTAGGGACCACCTTGCCTTCCACGCCTCAATTATCTTTTCTTTGTAATAACCATTTTAAATTGATTTATATGAAATCATTTTTTCACATAATCTAGAAAATTAATTATAAACTGAATTTTTCCCACGATGCCATGACATTTTAAAGTACAACTGAAAAGTTAAAATTTGATCCCCATCGTTAGATTTGGAAAGAAGATCAATGGTTCAGAATGGTCCACTTGCCAACTCAAATTATGACGGACCAATGGTGTAATACAATAACTCTGACATTTCTGATGAACCATTGAGTTGCGCAAGCCATTGATTTTAATTTTCATCTGACGGTCACCATGATTTTGGGCATTGGAGTTTATAGTGGCGCTTTGCACCACCATTTTAGAAGACTAGCGTAGGTTTTAGAGAATATCTGCCCTCTTTTGAACAAGACTTGCGTTGAAATTTTAATGATGGTGTGCTTTATTTCTGGCTACACCTCAATCTTTCACCAAATTCACTTTCCAAGATGTAGAACAACGAATATTTTGGAGAGTTTTTTCCACCAAAATGAGGTTAGTAATCAAGTAAGTTCCAATAGAAATTTCAAAATATTTTGATTAATTTTGAGTAAGTTATTTTGGGCATCATGGTAAGGATTTCAATAAGAAGCAAGGGAAAGAATCTAGTCACTCTTGGAAAGTCTCTTGACAAAGATGATTTAATATTAGAGATGGATCACATAGATTTTTAAGCTCTTATAAATGTAATAACCACCAAAGTTAAGGAGGAAATCTTGTTTGTAGTGGCTAAGGAAGAAGATATCAATGAAATAATCAAACAAATAGCTTCTCTCAAGAGTTGTGTGGAATACAACATGAAAAGCTAATGAGTTTAAGGAGGAGGAAGAGGAGGCAATTGTAGTTAGGCAATTAGTAGATTGTGGGGTTATGACAAAGGGATGGCCCCCAAAAAGAAGTCGTGATCATGTAATTTCATCCTAGACAAAATTACCATTGATTGATAAGGAGGGAGGAATTATTTTGGAACCTAAAGCCATCCTCTAGACATGCACTAAGAAGTTATAGATAAGGTTTCTTTCAAAATCAGGATCATGCAATTTCATCCTAGATGTGATGTCCTAATGTTAAGACATTATTTAAATTAAATATTTAAACATCATGATAAAGACGGAAAAGTGGCTTTCGTCAAATATAATGTTTGGCATCGTCAATTTGAATATTAATCATATATATAATAATATTTAATTATTAATATATAATAATAATAATTAATATTATTTATAAATATTCTTTTTATATAATTAAAATATAATATATAAATATAAACATAAATTATAAATAATAATATAAATATAAATTCATTTAAATATTATTGTAGTAAATATAAATTAACAAATATAATTAAAAAAATATAAGACATTGAAATATGGCTGCGAATATCTTCTATAAGGAGTATAAGTATAAATTAGTTTAAATAATATTAAGACTTATTATATAAAAAGAGCTTAATATTATTGTCTTGGTAATATTGGGGATAGTGATCTTATTTAAAGGGAATTCATTTAAATAATATTAAGACTTAAGGCTGCGGTTATTATAAAAGGGACATTAGAATAAAATAAGTACAAAATCTGTAATAAAAGATTAGTCTATGTTTGATTCATATTTTATAAGGTGGATTTATAGTTGACAGCGGATGATTTGAAAAGCAACACTAATATTTAAACAAAGACAAAAGGGCAGCGATTAGATAGAGAAAGAGCTGCGATTAAGGGGCAGCGCTTGTCTTAAAAAGACATGTCCAGAAAAATAGATCACCTTTCTTCATAGAGAGTGAGTGGTATAAAGGGAGGTTTAAGGAGAAGTTAAGAAAAAGATATCTGGGGGAGACAGATATTTCTGAGCAGTAATACAAATCTGCAAATCAAGATGAATGGAAAATATGTCTGAATATGTGTGTGTGTGTCATATAGAGATGGGCATATAAGATGCATTAAAAAGACCTTCAAGCAGATTTAAAAGCAAGAAATAATATCAGATTTGGATATGAATGTTATGAGAAAAAACTGAGATAAGCAATGGGAATATTATTGGACTTAAAAGCAGATATATAGGAAAATGCAATGTAGATTTACAAGTAGAGAGCAGAAATAAAAAGAAATATCAAGGAGAAATATATATAGAAGCATATAGAACTGCAGTCAACACTAAAGAAAAGAATACAATCCCTAGATCTCTAAGGATACAAAGGCAAGAATTTTAGACCTAATATGATGTATCTAACCCTATGTTTCTTGTGATAAATGTCCAGTGATAAATAATGACAAATGCATATAATTGAAAGGTTATCTATTTAATTATTGTATGCACGACATAGTTTTAGAGAATTCAATGCTTATTAATCATGATAATAATTATAAATTCTTGCCCAAATATGATATAGAATCTGTGTTACTGACTTATTACAATATAATAGTATCTGATTGTGATAAACCACCATGATTGAGGAAATGGAGGGCCTACAACGAGGGGAAACGATGTTGGGATCATCTTCTAAGTATGCCACCCATGGTGGATGGCTAAGGCCTGCCACATGTTGGTCAAGGGGGAATGGGAAGCCGCTCTTGGGCTTAGATGGAGTGATTTCCGGGACACCCTACTGTAGTTGCATTCCCAACCTCCCATCTTAATAATTTATTGAATCATAAGAGGAAACAAAATGGTTCTGATGAGGGGAACGGTGATAGGATGCCTCACTAGGCATGCCACCCCATATGGATGGCAAGAGGCCACATGGAGCCAAGAGGGGTAAGGTACCCGCTCTTGGGCCTAGGGTAGAGGGTTTCTTGGGCACCCTATCAAACCATTTTTCTCCAAGAAGAATGAATTAGAAACCCAAAGATTTCAATATATATTTGACATGATATTTGTATTTTTATTATAGATGTTACTAATCTGATTGTAGGTCTTAAATAGGTAGTTGTATCACTAATATTACTTGCCTTGTTCTCTTTATTTATTCCAATAAGAAGTATCATATAATATTATCTTGTAAATATTCTCTAACTCTGTCTTGTTGGTACCCAATCAAGTTATAAACTTCCTCAAACACAAGGTTGATTAATTGAAATTGATATATTAGGGCAAATTTAGGGTTTTAAAAATTTGGGGACATTACATAGATAAAATTACCGGTGATTGATAAAAAAGGGTGGAATTATTTTGGAACCTTAAGCCATTCTTAACACATACTAAGAAGTTGCAAGTAAGGACGATTTCAAAGTATTTGATCAAGTGGAAGAATATAACTAGTGAGGGTATGACATGGGAGGAGGAACCATTCTTATAGAAGCATCCAAGAATTATCAACATATTAAGGACAATGTTGGTTTTAAGAGGAGTAGGATGCTATGCCCTTAACTTATAGCGTGCATGGAGATATACATGTAGTCAACTTGTTGCTAGAATAACCTATAACTAGGTTATATAATCATTTATATAGCTTAATATAGGTAGTTAGGTCTGCTTGGGTGCTCTCCATGGCATAAATGTGCTTTATTTAAGAGGTTATGGTTAGTTTATTATCATTATATTGTGAATTTTGTTCTTATTCAAGACTTCTAGAGGTTGCACCCTTCAAGTGGTTGACTTTTGGAGGTTGACATTTTGAAGTAGTTTGTTATTAACGCTAATTGTATTTTATTTCCTATTATATTCTTCTCTTGTGCAATTAATTTCATTATGGTTTACTTTTGGAGGTTGTCATTTTGAAGTAGGTTTTTATTAACACTAATTGTATTTTATTTACTATTTTATTCTTCTCTTGTGCAATTAATTTCATTTTGGTTTACTTTTGGAGGTTGCCATTTTGAAGTAGTTTTTTATTAACACTAATTTATTTTATTTTCTATTATATTCTTCTCTTGTGCAATTAATTTCATTATGAGATCTCTTTTGTAAGCAAACCTTGCTACTTTGGACCACTAAACACTTGGAGGTGGATTAGAGTTTTGTGATGGAAAAGAGTGGGAGTGTAGGTGGGAAAATCCATTTTGAATGTAGTGACATGAGTATGCACGACCCTAACAAAGAATAAAAGTGCAATGTGCTAGCATCTAGGATGATAGAATAGGCCAAGAGTGAAAAAAAGAGATGTCCAAATGTGAAAGAGGTCTTGTTTCAATATAAAGATATAGATTTAGGAGTAATTGAGTCTCCAAATAATTGAAATGATCAAAGTCATGCCTTATAGATTAAAACATTAAAATAAATATGAAACACAAAAATATTAAACACACTTTTCATTTCTCCACAAACCATATAAATAAACCAATTTTACATCCCTTAATTATAATTAATTCTAAAATTCAAAAATTCCCTCCCCAAGTTTCTCCCAACTTAATATTCCTCCATTACAAATTGGTATCTTACTTCTTTAATCTCAAGACATTGGAAATCATCATTAATAGAAAAAGAAATATTAATAGAAAAAGAAATGTTGTTTTTAATTTATAACCTTCTAGCATCATGTAAAGTGGCATGGCCTTCTCACTACTTTGTTGAACCATACATCAATAGACCAATACATGATTTAAAAATAAAAATAATAGCAATTAGATTTCGAACTATATATCTCTACAAATACATGAAGTGACCATTGACTCAAACTAAAATTTCGGTAAATGAAAGAGTTGAGTCCCACATAGACATCCTCCTCAACCTAGTATAGATGATACAACTTGGATTCCTTCAGAGCAGCTGTAATATTGAAGTAGGTGAGAACAGCAAACCACCTGTCCCTGTTCTTGACCCTGTGTACAGCAATTGTATCAGGAATGAAGTCATGAGAACACCCACGATTAGTGAGAGGAAAGTCATACATGGCAGGCTTATTGTTGAACCTGTTCTTAGCCTTCTTCCCTTCATCTAACCAAAACCCCAACATCTTATCCTCTGGCCCCACTGTATAATTCTTAGGCACAGGAGACTCCTCAATCCACTTCACCAAATCCCATGACAGGGCATACCCCATACCAGACATATAACCATCAAAAGGACCCGTTTTGTCACAATATGCAACAAAGCCATAGTAAGTGTCATTCCTTGGCAAAGGCTTCAGTGACTGAGCCAACTTATCAATCCTAAAATAAACATCATCATCTACCTTCATAACATAATCATACTGCAATCCCATCTTTGCAAGACTAGAGAAGTAAGTATAAGTCTTACCTTTGTCCATGTTCTCTTCACAGTTCATTATAATGATATCATTGTAGGTCATGATCTCCAGAGGCACAAGGATTCTTTGATCATCCTTGGTCAGATTGCAGAAAAAAAATCTCACATCCACTTTTGCATGGACTGTGGATTGGATTCCATAAACCATACGAAGAAAATGTCTTCTATCATACAGATCTGCCCTTGTTAGGATTCCAAACAGAATACTGAACTTATAGCCAAGCTTTGTGTCATTGCTCTTATCATTTTCAATGGCTGCAGTGACATTCTCCTTAATATCCTTTGTGCAGTTCTTAATATGATGTGTGCAGTTACAGTTGATGAAGATCTGGCTGCCCTGAGAACCCACATAACTATCATTATCTGTTCTCACAAGAAATGGTGGAGAGGATGAAATGAGACTATTTGCATTAGAGCTATACTGCAATACTCTGTGCAAACTAGACTGGCTTTCAACTATTTGTCTGAATTCTGATACTTTGAGTAAGGCTATTAAGAAGAAAATGATTGTGAACAGACATAGCAGCCCTGTTCTCTTTAGTAAGGCGAGAAAGGACCAAGTATAGGACTTTCTGGTGCCCTCCATGAATCTTCTCACAAAGGGCCAAAGTAAGAAATAATTATTAGGCTATTATTGAACATAGAGGTTGTGGGTTTTTATAAACATGTATATGCTTGCTTGCTTTCATCTCCTCTTCCTCCTGCTATTACTACGCCTTCCCTTTTGCTCACAGTAAACACTTGGTGGAGAGTCGGAGACAAGTTATGCTTCTCTGTCTATTTATCTCTCTATCTCTCTATCTGTTTCTTTTTTCTTCCAGTATTGACTATAGTACCGGTGAATGTCTAACATCCTTAAATTCCCCACTATCTTGTTGCTTGACCATATTAATACCTTAAAACTCTTTCTTATTGGTTTCTCAATTTTAAAATTATATGTATATTTTAAATAAAGGAGAGAGTAAATTTCCTCCGAAAGGTACAAATGCAACGTACACTTCACCAATACCCATGGAGAGAAAATTCAAGAAGTCCAAATTAGAGTAGGCTAATAAAATACTTAAAGCATTTTAAGTGAAAATAAAGGAATTAGAAGTATATGCCACCACAATTGTAGAGAAAGCCATTGAAGCTATAGAGACATAGGTAGAAGCAACTAAAAAAATCTTCTAGAGGTTAAAACAAAATTGACTAAAGAAAGAATAGAGTTGGTAGTAAGGAAAATCTAGATGGTAACTAATACAACCACCAATAATGCATTATCAAAGCAAGTGCAAGACTTGGAGGTATAATTGAGCCATGAAAAGGATAAAACTTGTGCCAAGGCTATTAAAATAGGACCACTAAAGCAAAAGGCTTGTAGCCATGATTATGAGCTAGCCAAGCTAAACAATCAAGTGGACACATAGGCCTAGACACTCAAGGGCCTAAGAGAAAAAGAGGCTGACCTAAAGAATATACTAGAAGACTCAAAGGAAAAGGTAAAGAGGTTAAAGACCCAAATTAAAGAGCTCAAATAGTTAGTGGCTTCCCTTTACCACATCGAGGTCTATATTGCAAGGCCAAAATGGAGGCCACATCATCTAGGCCTTGTGAATGAGAATAGCAAAATTTCTAGAGCTACTGAATAAGAAGAGTCAAGAAGAAACTATATTCAACATGTGGTCCTTATCTCCTTCTATAAAAGAGGTTCAATTAGTTTTCAAGACATTGATAGAGATAGAGGCCCTTGTACAAACATTTATGGCTCATGCACAGGAGGTATCCTATGAATGCACCATTGAACTAGAGTGCTACTTTAGACTATCATAGAAGATCAATTTGCCATTGGACAAAGAGTGGGAGAAGCTTCTAAATTTTCTAAAAAATATGTAAGTGGTAGAGAGAGGAGGAGGATAGAGATAGAGAGATAGAGGATAGGCAAAAAGATATGAGCTTCCTATATCTATCTATCCTCCCTTTATCCATCTCTCTATCTCTCCCTCTCCCTCTCTCTCTCCATCTCTATCTCTCCCTCTCTCTATCTATATATATCTAACTCTCTCTCTTGCATCCTCTCTAGACATCTCTATATACTCTCCCTCTATCTCTCTAGATCTCTTTACCCCCCTTATCTCTCTATGTCTCTATCTCTCCCTCTTTACATCTATCTCTCTATCTTTTCCTCTATCTATCCCTCTCTCCATGTATATCTCTCAATCTCCCCTTTCTCTTCCCTACTCTCTCTCTCTCTCTCTCTCTCTCTCTCTCTCTCTCTCTCTCTCTATTTCTCCCTCTCCTTCTCTCTATCTTTCCTTGTCCCTCTCTATATCTTTATCTATTTATCTCCACATCTCTCTATTTGTTGTTTTTTTCTTCTAGTATTGACTATAGTGTTGGTGTATGTCTAACATCCTTTAATTCCCCACTATCTTGTTTCTTGACCATATTAATACCTTAAATCTCTTTCTTATTGGTACTCAATTGTCTTTTATCATAAAAATTATATGTAGATTTGAAATAAAGGAGAGAGTAGATTTCCTCCCAGAGGTGCAAATGCAATGTACACTTCACCAATACCCATGGAGAGAAAATTCAAGAAGTGCACCAAGCTAGAGTAGGCTAAGAAAATACTTAAAGCATTTGAAGTGAAAATAAAGGCATTAGAAGGTTAGGTCACCACAATTCTAGAGCAAGCTATTGAAGTTGAAGATGCATAGGTAGAAGTAACCAAAAAACAACTCCTAGAGGTTAAAAAAATTGACTAAAGAAAGAGTAGAGTTGGCAATTAGGGAAAATATAGACACTAATTAAGACAACTAGCAAGAATGCATTATCAAAGAAAGTGGAAGAGTTTGAGGTAAAATTGAGCCATGAAAAGGCTAAAACTAATGCCAAGGCTATTGAAATATGATCACTAAAGTAAAAGGCCTATAGCCAAGATTATGAGCTAGCCAAGCCAAATAATCAAGTGGACACCTAGGCCTAGAGACTCATTGGCCTAGGAGAAAAAGAGGCTGACCTAAAGAATATACTAGAAGAATCAAAGGAGGAGGTCAAGAGGTTAGAGGCCCAAATTAATGATCTCAAATAGTTAGTGGCTTCCCTTGACCACATCAAGGTCTCTTGAAGATCATACTGCAAGGCCAAAATGGAGGCCACATCATCTAAGCCTTGTGAAGATTACACTATTGAAATGGCATAATAGAGGCCACATCATCTTTACTCTATCCTTATAGTTTATGGAGATGGTGTAGGCTCTAAGTGATATTGTGCAAAAATAGATTGATATGGTGGAGAAAGAGATTAACATGGTTTTTATTTCTATAAATAAATAATGTTAGTACATTATAACATGCTTGTGTTATGGCTTGGTAGTGATCGAGCCTAGACTGAACCATAACATGAGTGTATTATAACACACTCACGTTATATCGTGATTGGACCAAAAAGTGGTTTTGGCCACTTTTGGTTCCCCATCTTTTTACCCATGCCGGAAGGTGTGTAATATTACAACAATGGTGGTCTAGAAATGGAGAATCTATTATATGTGATTGTTCTCTAAAATTCTCTGTGTTCAAGTGTGTGTTGTGAGTGCTCTCTTCTTCTTCTTATATTCATTTTCTAGATAACATTTGCTCACCCTTAACCTATAACATGTATGTCCAAGAGATGTGTAGCTAACTTGTGGCTAGCATAATCTTTAACTAAGTTATATGATTGAATTTATATAGTTTAATAGAAATAGTTAGGTCCATTTGGATGTTCTCCATAATATAAGTATGACATATTTAAGAGGCAATGGTTAGCTTATTATCATCATATTGTAAATTCTATTCTTACTCATATTTAAGAGGCCGTTGATTTTAAATTTAATCTCGGTCACCATGATGCTGGGCATTGGAGTTTATAGTGGCGCTTTATTTGCTGTTGCGCGACCGTTTTAGAAGACCTGCGTAGCTTTGGAGAAAATCTGGAGGTATTATTACTATGGCTGCGATTAACTTTGAAAGTGTTGGGCGTTTCATTTCATTGCTACGCAAATGTTTCCAGTGATTGCGCCATGTTTGGAAGCTGCGCAATTTTCTTTGCATTTGTGTTGAATTTTAATGCCTGCTATAGCTGGAGATTGACCTTTGCGTCCTAATTTGGACCTCTGCGCTGAATGGATATGGTTGGATGGCTTTGGAAGATTGCGTTGAAATTTTATATTTTTTTGTGACTTTAAAACTTAGATGACGTGTTATAATTGTGGAGCACTCTACTTAAATATCATCCATTTTAATGGTTTAATAGTCAATAGTAATTTTACACATCATTCAAAATAAAAAGGTAAATATTTGTCCTATTTTTATTAGCCAAAATTGACATTTGACTATTGAAATGGATGCTAATTAAGAATAGCGGTTTTGGAGCACTCTACTTAAACATCATCTATTTCAATGGTCAAATAGTGAATAGTAATTCTACAACTCATTCACAACAAAAAGTGGTAAATATTTGACTTATTTTTATTGGCCAAAATTGACCTTTGACTGTTGAAGTGGATGATATTTAAGAAGAGCCATTTTGGAGAGGCTCACTAGAAGTTTGGAGATTCATAGCCAGACATTTTTTTCAAAAGATTTATCATTTGGACCAATAACATATTGATCAATGAACCCTCACATCCCTTCAAAGTCCCCCAACCCCTCAAACCACTATCTCAAGCTCCTCAAAGGCAATTCAATTTCTGATATAAGTACTCTGCAAAAATTTAAAATTGGAGTGTGTAGAGAGCGGCACTACACAACTATGTGAAAGGAAGCAAGGTATGCGGAAACACTTCCTACACCAATCTAATGATGATAGCATTGTGCAAATTTTTAATCCTTACAGTAACAAAGAAGAAGATACACAACATAAAACATAAAATGAGCAATATACCATAACACAGATGTACATGGGAAAAGCCCTTTTGAGAGAAAAAACCAACACTCCAAAAGCTTGCTCAATGTATTACAAATCCAAAACAAGATTACATATAATTTCATAGCAAGTTTCTTACACGAGTACAATGACACTTAATTCCTAGAGCAATTTTAGAAGCATAACAAACTACTCCTCAAGCCTCCAATTTTATAGACTTCTAGCAAATAGAAAACCATTTGTGGTTTACCAAAACCATGTGCTAAACCTCCCATGACTTAAACATCATCCATTTCAATGGTCAAATAGTGAATAGTAATTTTACAACTCATTCACAACAAAAGTTGTAAATATTTGACTTAGTTTAATTGGCCAAGATTGACCTTTGACTGTTGAAGTGGATGATATTTAAGAAGAGCCATTTTGGAGAGGCTCGCTAGAAGTTTGGAGATTCATAGCCAGACATTTTTTTCAAAAGATTCATCGTTTGGACCAATAACATATTGATCAATGAACCCTCACATCCCTTCAAAGTCCCCCAACCCCTCAAACCACTGTCTCAAGCTCCCCAAAGGCAATTCAATTTTTGATATAAGTAGTCTACAAAAATTTAAAATTGGAGTGTGCAGAGAGCAGCACTACACAACTATGTGAAAGGAAGCAAGGTATACAGAAACACTTCCTACACCAATCTAATGATGAGAGCATTGTGCAAATTTTTAATCCTTATAGTAACAAAGAAAAAGATACACAACATAAAACATAAAATGAGCAATATACCATAACACAGATGTTCATGGGAAAAGCCCTTTCGAGAGAAAAACCCGACACTCCAAAAGCTTGCTCAAAGTATTACAAATCCAAAACAAGATTACATATACTTTTAGAGCAAGTTTCTTACATGAGTACAATGACGCTTAATTCCTGGAGCAATTTTAGAAGCATAACAAACTACTCCTCAAGCCTCCAATTTTATAGACTTCTAGCAAATAGAAAACCATTTGTGGTTTACCAAAATCATGTGCTAAACCTCCCATGATGTGTGGTGCCCAAGTTAGACAAGATTCTAGTCCAAAATTAGGCTCTCACGTCCAAAGTAAATTCCCTTATTTTTGACCCTTATAGTTGCCATATAATCTGTTATAACATGCTAAAAAATAGCCTTTCCATAATATACCACTAAGAGCATCTTTTGACAACTAATATACCAATTTTCAAGGCACTAACATGTGGCAAAAGTGTCAACTAAAAAACAAACGCCCATTTTGATGGAACACAAATATTAAATGCTACGAAACATATTAAATAAGAAATAAACTTAGGAATTGACAAGGTTGAAACACCTTAATTTACAACATTCTCCCACTTGTCGAATACCTTGCAAGAGCCACGAAAAACCATACCATCATAAACTCAACTGCTAGGGGCTGAAAGGCCCATAGACTTCGAACACCATTTGAATTTATCAATGCTCACATGCTTTATCAGTGAATGTACAACATTTGTCAAAGTGTCAACTTTCTCCAATTTCACTTTCCCATCCTCTACCATGTCACGAACAAAATGGTACTAGACATCAATGTGCTTTGTCCTTACATGGAAAGTATGATTTTTTCGCTAAACATATAGCACTCTGACTGTCACAACAAATAGTAATCATACCTGTATCAAGCCCAACATCTGAACATAATCTCTTAAGCCAAATGGATTCCTTACAAGCATGAGTTGCTGCCATGTTCTCTACTTCTATAGCGGACAAAGTGACAACAATATATCATTTACTCATCCAACTAATAGCACCAACAAACATAGTGAAAACATAACCATTGGTGGATCTTTTGCTATCAATATCCCCATCCCAATCATAATTCACATATCCATGGATACAAACTGAATGCTGAGGTCCTATAGGATAACCATGGGAACATAGGGAATACTTGGAAGTACCCTGTAAACATCTAAACCCTCTCTTCACTGCATGCCAATATACCCATCCAGGATTAGGCATAAAGTGATTAAGGACTCCCACTGCTTGGAAAATATATGTTCTTGTACAGACCATAGCATACATCAAACTGCCAACAACAATAGCATAAAGAACTCTAGTCATGTCCTCCATCTCAGTAGGAGACTTTGGACATTCTCAATAGATAAATTTGTCCCTTGCATAATGCGAACACACAACGGTCTACAAATTGTTATGGGTATGTGTAGGATCATGGTGGGCCAAACTACACCTCTAAGTGGCAATGAAAATACAAAAAATCAGACTTAATCAAGTTCATGTGAAAATTTGAATGGATTATCTACACAATTTGAAAAAGATGTAAGAATAAAATTTGTAGAGAATTGAATCTAGTTTATGGGATACTATTTTTAAAAAGAAAAAACTAAATTTACTTAGTGAAAAATGAATATTTCAATGAACAACTATTAAATTTTTCAAAAAAAAAAAGTGGGTGTCTATCCAGCCAACCTAACTATGAGCCAATTTTTTTTTTTTTTGAAACTTTCAAAATAAGTAGAGGATTCATGCTCGGATGTGACACATATTGTTTTGAATTTTTTTTCCAATAAAATAATTAGTTATGATTTTTTTACTGTGACTTTTTTTAAAAACTAAAAAGTAATTTTCCCACCAACCTAACTCGATAAAAAAAATCAAAATTTAATTTTTTTTAAACCTATAGCCAATGAAGCATAGAGTGTGATGCATCTTTCAGATCTGAAAAAGGTGAAATAGTTTGAAAGTTATGGATATTTTCAATCAGTGTGTTCATCAAGATTTTAGACACACTATATGGAAAATTATTAATAATTATTTAATAAAATGATAATCAAGAAAATCTTATATTTTTAGAAAGCTAACAATTTCCTCTACAAAATCTTTTCATTTTATCAATTTTGCATAAAAAAAAATTCGTCAACACAAAGGGTGAAGTTCAAAGAAGAGAGTGAAAACTATAAAAACGTTAGAATTGAGGGAAAGTCAACTATGATAGCCCCAAACCTACATACAAGGCAAAAACGAAGCAAAATGGATATCCGTTATTAACGGATATTTGTTTTTCTTTGGTAAAATACCATTTTTCCTTTTTTATGTTTTACAAAATGGATATTCGTTTTCCTTTACCCTATATGTTACTCTCTCTCTCTCTCTCTCAAAAGGTGGTCTATAGATATCCTATAATGGTCATAAGAATTCATCTTTAGCTTTGTGTAAAATGCTAAAAAGGTGGTCTATCAATATCCTGCCATATTCTTATGACCATTGCATCTAATTTCATCTATGATAAAAAAAGGCTTGTCTATTTTCTAAGTTTTGTAAAGAGCATTGATAAAAACATTGTAATGTCCATTTTTAGATCCATTTTCTGCATTTCATATAATCATGGTAGTCTATGAAATCACATTTTTTTAGGCATTCTATCAAATAGTAAGCAATGCCTTGTCTATGTTTCCATAGTTTTTATAAATATTTACTAGAAAGTTACCAAATATAATATTTGATAAGAATCCCCCTATCATTATTCTTTTGATGGATGCCCATGTACCATTCCTTTGGTGTAAGTAAATAAGATAGTAGAAAAGATCATAGAGTTTGGCTATATACAAGTCGACTACATTTGTTTGAAGATTTTTTAAACTTTTTCAACAAATTTCATTATGTTATGCATTGTAATGTTGGCACTCTGTAAGTTCTTTTTTGAGATGTATGTAAACATAAGAAAAGTCTACACATAATAGTTGGTCTTTTGGTAAATGAACGTTGTGGAACTTTATGAGGCATGGGGATGTTGAACTTCATTGCAATTTACAAGTTTGTGGATGAGTACATTAGGATTTTGCATTGATGATGCATAATTATTTTCAAAACCTTCATTTATATACCTATGAGATTTTGGGAAGTGGAGTCATGTTTTCGATCTACAACTTTGCAAAGGTTCCACTTTTCCACCAAATAGATTAACATTACTTTTAATCATGTAAGACTTTGGGAATGTTAAGATAAATTTAATTTGGAAAAAGTGCACCTTGACTCTACACTTCTACTTTTTTGGATCTCTCTCTCTCTCCCCCCCAAAACCCTAAATAATGCCCCTAAACCCTAACCCCTAACCCCTAAACCCTAAACCTCTATCTCCCTATCTCTCCCTTATCTCCCTATATCTATTGTCCCCCCCTCTCTCTCTCTATCTATCTCTTGCCTCTCTCTCCCCTATCATTCCTCTATCTCCCCATCTCTTCCTTCTATATCTCCCTCTCCCTTATTGATGAAGGAAATGAAAACAAGAAAACTAGGACTCTCTTTCTATTTGTCTATCTCTCTCCTAAGGAAATTGGAAAGGAAAAGGAAAACTAGGAAAGCTAGGAATAAGATTTAATTAGGAGGTAAATAGGTGAGAGAGAGAGAGAGGGTTGCTTGGGGTTAGGGGTCAGGGTTTAGGGGCATTGTTTAGGGTTTATGAGTTTAGTATTGCTCAAGTTTAGTGTTTAGGGGTTAGGGTTTAGGGGAATAATTTAGGGTTTAGGGGTTTAGGGGTTTAGGTTTGCTTGGGTTTAGGGGTTTAGGGTTCTAAGAGAGATAGAGAGAGGGGACTGATAGGGATTGGGAGGGATTGAGGAGACAAAGAGAGAGACAGATTGAGAGGTAGATCATGGATGATAGAGATAGGGAGATAGGGATAGATAGGGAGATAGAGGTTTAGGGTTGCTTGGATTTAGGGGTATTATTTAGGGTTTATGGTTTATGGTTTTGGGGTTAGGGGTTAAGGATTAGAGGTTAAGGGGTTTAGGGTTTAGAGAGAGATAGAGGACCAATACCTATAGATATAGAGGAGACTGAGAGAAAAGATAAGGAGATAGTGAGTGAGGGACAATGGCCAGAGACAATGAGAAAGATTAAGAGGTAGAGGGACAAAGGCGATAAGGAGATAGGGGAGAGATAGGGAGATAGAGGTTTAGGGTTACTTGGGTTTAGGGGTTTGGGGTTTAGGGTTTAGGAGTTTAGGGTTTCTCGGGTTTAGGGGTTAGGGTTTAGGGGCATTATTTAGGGTTTAGGGTTTATTGTTTAAGGGTTAGGGGTTTAGGTTTAGAGGTTTAGGGTTTAGGTTTTATAGAGAGAGAGGAATGATAGGGAGATATAGAGGAGATTGAGGATAGAGATAGTGAGATAGAGAGTGAGGAACATGGCAAGGGGCATAGGGAGAGAGATTGAGAGGTAGAGGGATGATAGAGATAGGGAGATATAAGTTTAGTGTTTCTTGGATATAGGGTTTAGGGGTTTAAGGTTGCTCAGGTTTGGAGATAGCTAGATCAAGAGAGAGGAGACAGATAGGGAGAGATAGAGGAGACAAAGGGGAGAGATAGGGAGATAGAGAGTGAGTGAGATGTCTAGAGAGATAGGGAGAAGGATTGGGAGGTAGAGGGACGATAGAGATAGGGAGATAAGAGAGAGATAGGGAAATAGGGGTTTAGGGTTTCTTGGGTTTAGGGTTTAGGGATTAGGGATTAGGGGTTGAGGTTTAGGGGCATTATTTAGGGTTTACAGTTTAGGGTTTAGAGGTTAAGGTTTAGAGGTTTAGGGTTAGTGTTTAGAGAGAGAGAGAGGACCAATAGGGAGATATAGAGAGTGAGGGACATGTCCAGAGACATAGGAAGAGAGATTGAGAGGTAGAGGAATGATATAGATAGGGAGATAGGGAGATAGAGGTTTAGGGTTGTTTGGGTTTAGTGTTTACAGTTTAGGGGTTTGGGGTTTCAGATTTAGGGGTTTAGGGTTTAGGGCTTAGGGCTTAGGCCTTAGGGGTATTATTTAGGGGTTAGGGGTTAGGGTTTAGGGGAATTATTTAAGATTTAGAGGTTTCTAGGGTTACTTGGGTTTAGGGTTTAGGGGCATTATTCAGGCTTTATGATTGCATGTCAAAAGAAGTCTCTCTCTTTCTCTAAATCCCTCAAACCTAAATAATTCCCCTAATACCTAACCCATAACCCCTAAACCCTAAACCTGAGCAACCCTAAACCTCTATCTCCAGG
This sequence comes from Cunninghamia lanceolata, assembly GCA_027924645.1. NCBI lineage: Eukaryota > Viridiplantae > Streptophyta > Pinopsida > Cupressales > Cupressaceae > Cunninghamia > Cunninghamia lanceolata. Next base: position 11,515,077 of record BSBN01000584.1, on the reverse strand, counting down.
TATCTCTCCCTTATCTCCCTCTCTCTATCATCCCTCTACCTCTCAATCTCTCTCCCTATCTCTCTAAACATCTCACTCACTCTCTATCTCCCTATCTCTCCCTCTGTCTCCTCTATCTCTCCCAATCTATCTCCTCTCTCTACCTATCTATCTCTCCCTATCTCTTGCCTCTCTCTCTCCCCAATAATTCCTCTATCTCCCTATCTCTCTCACTCTCTATCTCCCTATCTCTTCCTTATGCCTCCTCTATCTCTCCCTATTTGTCTCCTCTCTGTCTCTCTCTACCTAGCTATCTCTCCCTATCTCTTTCTCTCTCTCTCTCTTGCCTCTTTCCCCCTACCATTCCTATATCTCCCTATCTCTCCCTCTCCCTTATCGATGAAGGAAATGAAAACAAGAAAATTATCTCTCTCTCTCTCTCTCTCTCTCTCTCTCTCTCTCTCTCTCTCTCTCTCTCTCTCTCTCTCTCTCTCTCTCTCTCCATGCACATACCCATTAGGTAGGCTATTTTGCATATGGTGGTCATATCCTTTAGGTCCAATCACCTCCAAACTTCACAAATAGATATAGAGCATAATTCTAAGCATCTTTCATAAAGACCGCTTCTCTAAATAGGTGCAACTAATACCACTTTTTCATTGTTTTCCACATTTATTACTTATTCTTTTCCATTTTCCAAGTCCTACATGTGTCCAAGTTGTATTGTTTGTCAAGTTTTTAGTCTAATTGTTAGTCCTAGCTCTCATGGATATTAAAATGTTAGTATAGTTAGATTTATCCTTAGGTAACATTAATTTACACATTGTTGCACAAACAACCATACTAAAAAATAACCTTACCTAATTAAGGTTAACCTTTAAGGTTCTTTCATTTGGTGAGCCTAACAGATCAAACTAGTTCAATCTTCTTATAGTCCATGCTTAGCCTTCTAAGAGAGTTCATGCCATGTTAACTTTGCATTATGTCCTCACTTTCCTCTTGCTAGTTGTAGTACTCTTTTTTTTCTAATCATATCCCTATATCATACTATTGTTGTTGAGTTTTCTTTCCATCTTCATCATCATAGTCCTAGTTATCCTATTTTGAGCCTAGCATTTATCCTTAGCCATGTCTTGTACTTCTTCTATTCATGTCAATTTTAATGAACTCCAAATTTTCCATAAATTCTTCTCCACCAAACCCTAGACCCTCACCCAAATCCTTACTTTCCTAAGAAAAGCCCTTCCCCAAACATAATTTGATCATGTGGCTCCTTCCATCACCAGACAGGTGCCCCTACTTTCTATTATTCATCCAATACAATCCCAATGTCATAGCTCACATTCCCACACCTACATTCATAGACTCAATTCCCCCTATTGACACCATAATTGATAATCATTTTAAGGAGTCTCCCTTGAATAATCATTAAACCATGGATTATCCTATATCCCCATCTTACACTTTTCTCACCTTTGAACCCTTATAAGATGACATTTAGCTATCCCCACCATTACCAATCACACTTTCTAGCAATCCTACTTAAGACACCTTACTAATTAAATCACCTAGGTCATCATTAATTAAATCGCCTCATTACTCCATTCAAGCATACCCATACCACCCCTTTCTCACTCCACAACCTATATTAACACATGATTCATGCCATGACATGCTACAATTACCACAATGCCAATTCACTCTACAATCATTCTTCATATTATCTTATGAATCACCATCCTTTCTTCCCATTCCTTGAGACATCATACCATGACACACACCAATGAAAACAATTAAAAAACCAATGAAAACAATTTAAAAAAACCATTTTTATAGTTTCAAAAAATGGATATCCATTTTGGGAATATTCCAAAAATGGATATATGTTTCCTGCAACTATAAAAATGGTTTTTTAAACCACAAAACAGATATTTTTAACATGCCTATGAATGTCAAAGTTAGCCAATTCACGAATTTGGCTAAGTAAAGAAGCGATTTTTTTTTCCATTGCCACTGTTTGGCCCACGATGATCCTGCACATACCCTTATTCTGAATCTCTCCAACACAGTATCCACATACTTACTCTAGTTCACACATAGTTTTGTGTTTACCTTGTCTCTTCTGATGTTCATTCCCATAATGTACCTAGCTGCCCTTAAATCTTTCATCTCAAATTGGGCTGACAATTGAGACTTCAAATCAAAAATCCAAATTTTACCAATCCCAAAGAACAACATATCATCAACATACAATGCAATAATGATAATGCGATCATTATCCATCTTGTAATAAACACAATGATTTGATTTCAATATCAGAAATCTCAAACTCGACACAAAGACATCAAACTTTTGGTATTGTTACATCATAAAATGTGTACACTAGCATTTTAGATCTAAGTTGCTTTCTGCCCTAGATCTGATTATATTTCATTCATTCATCATTTTCATACTTTCATAGTTTAATTTTGCATTGTTACTGTAGACACCTAAAAATGTCTCGACCACCAAACTGACTCCCGACACCCCTAAACTTACCAATTCCCTTTCCAACTAATTAATTAAATTTCTATTTAATTAATCATCCCTTTCATCTTCTAAATCCACACTATTTTATCCCAAAATTGAATTAATTTTATTAATTCAATAGTCCAAACCTTAGCCAAAGTGATTTAATAAATATGCAAAATTTATTAAATCAATTTCCCATTTTCCCTAAATCCAATTAATTAGTTAAAACCATGTTAACTAATTAATCCAGCCTACTAATTAGCCTATCCCTACCCTAGACAATTAAATAGCTATTATTTAATTGCCTACTCTAGCCTATCCCATCCTAGCCTTAGGATTAATTAATTAAATCAATAATTAATTAATCTTAACCCCCCTCTAATCCCTCTACTAATTTATTCCAGCCATATTAATTAGGTTAATCACCCTAATTAAGAAAGTCAAATCCCCATTAGCACTTCTCTCCACATTCCTCAAATTTAAAATTCAAATAAATCACACATCACATTTACTCCTCTTACACATGTCATAACTCTCTTCCCCAAATGAATTTTTAATTCATTTTACCCCTCCCTTTGTGAATTTTTAATTCACAAATAATCCATCTCACCAAACCTCATTTATTCACCCCTTTCCCAAAAATGAATAAAAGATTTACTTTTATTCCTAACCCTCCATCTTCCAAGATCAAATCTAGGCCCTCCACCTCACTTTCATCCTCCACCATTGATCTCTCCAATCAATCTCCACCCTTGAATCAAAATCCTCTCAAAAAGTCTATAAATACAACCTCTCACAAGTCATTTTCATCATCCATTTTCATGCAAAGTTACCATGCCAAAATCACACTTGAGCTTATAGTGAGTTGCACATTTGAGAAGGCATTTCACATTTGAATCAATAGTCTAGGGACAATCTTGGTCTTGGGAGACTCTCTTGGGTGCAAGGGCTCCTCTTTCCCTTGATGGGATTAGGTTTTTGCATGAGGTATAAATCTTGTGTTTTGTTTACATTTGGTTTTGTTTTTACCTTATTACTTTTCTCTAATCTACATTGGCACACCCGGTGGGACCCGCAAGGTCCAATCTAATCTTTGTTTGTGAGTTGTTGTGTTAGTATTCGACTTTTGCAGGATCAGCGCCATCCATCCGTCGCATCGACACCATCACTGACGGATTTCAGTGCTATCTGTGTATTGGCGCTATTTCTGCGCGAGCTTATTTTGCATACTAACCATACTCACGTCTGTTTTCTGCTTTTCCTATTGTTTTCTGTGTTGCATGTCCTCTGTTTTGCAGGAAAAATAGGAATTACAGGGGGAGGTTATGGCAAATTTTTGAGAGAATCAACCAAACTGATTCGGAGCCGCGTTTTGGCGCCATCTTCCAGATTAGCGCTATCGTCGGTCTCCGCAGATTCAGAAAACTCTGCGCAGTGGCGCCTTAAATTCTCAGTATTAACGCCATCATAGGAATTAGCGCCTAAATTAGCGTTTATTGACGCTATCCTTTGTAATTACGCTTTCTATTTTATTAGCGCTATCTTAGGTATTAATTGACGCCATCCTCCAGTTTGGCGCTATTTTCACGTAAGTTGGGTTGTTCTGCCCGCAGTGGCGCCTATATACATCTGTTTTAGCGCAATTTTTCTTGACTGTTTATTGCAGGTACTGCGGGTACTAACCAAATCTTTTTGCAGGATGGTTTGTTAATTAGTTAGCAAAATATTTCAATTTGGAAACTAAAAAGAACCCTTGTTTACTTTGTCATTTCAATTTGGTGTTCTAAAATTAACCACAACTCTTTTGATTGAAGTGTGTGTGATAACATTTATCTTTGGTGCTCTAAAATATACTTCTTTTTGTGTGCAAACAAACAAACAATCAAAACACTTCAATTTGGGCTATAAAAAGAACAACAAATTGCATACTTCATTAGATAAAAAGAACAACAAAATTTACATTTTCACGCATCTAATCAAGACCATTTAAATACTTGTGTGAAGTGTCTTTGTGATTGTGTCAAGTAGCGTGAGAGGTGTATGCTCTTCCCTCACACCTTTTGGTGATCTTGGGAATCAAAAACTTCTCACAACACTTTGCATTAATCACCCCCCATCTAATCCAAAGATCTAAAATTGAACCATGTTGAGTGTGGTATAATCATAGGGAACACGTATGCTCTCCCCTCGCATCTTTATATGAACTTGGGGATCAAAAGTGTTTTCATGATTGTATCACTTTTGTGATCCCTAGAGGGCCTGCCACCCCACTTCGAAAGGTGGGAACGACCCAAGCGGCAACGAGCTAAAGCCAAGCTCTTCCGAGCCGCTATATAAAATAAGGCGTTTGGGACGAAAGTCCCAAGCGACAGGTGTTGTTTTGTTATACCGACAGCCAACCTCCCCATAAACCCTCTAAGGCGCAACCCTTGGAGGCTGGGAGACTCCATAACGGAGAGTAGCGCTGCCGCACGTATAACCACCTAAACGGATGCCCTTACTAAGAGCCATTGTTTAGAAAGCCAAAATCCTTCTATTTGTTGACGCAGAGGGCAAAACCCTTGAAGCGGCCCTGATTCATGCGGTTCTTAGCCGAGGTAGCAGGGATAATCTAAAGGTTTGGAGAGGGTCAAGCCTTATAAGAAACCCGGATCTTGGTATGCGTGAGAAGTGTGTGCAAATGTAAGGAGGAGCCGGTGCTACCAAGATCCTGGAGCTACCCGCTTTGAATAGGCGCAGCTAGGGGATTCAACAAATACTGTCCCAATCTCACCATAGGTTGTAAAAAATGTGCTTGATCTAAACAAAGTCATATCATTTCACAAACAAAAATCATTGCTTGTTATGCGTTCAAATGTGTGTTAAAGTGCTTTAATTTTTTTTCACAAACAAATTGCTAAGAGACAAAACAAATCAGTTGATCACAGTCCAAGAAATCCAACAATTTACCTTCCGAAGTCTGTCAAAGCCCTGTTTCAGCGCCATATCTGTCTTACTGTAGCGCCTTTTCACTCGTGGATTAGCGCTATTTTGAGATTGACGTGCCTGAGACATAATAACATCGGTTTATCATATCCCAAACACACAGATCCAAAATCTTGCCTTCAGATATCTATTTTTCCGGTTTCAGCGCCATATCAGTCTGATTGTAGCGCCTCTTCACCCGTGGATTGGTGCTATTTTTAGACTGACGTGCCTGGGATAGAACAAACTAGTAGGTCAGATTTCCAGCAGACAAATCCAAAATTCTCCCATCAGAAATCCAAAATTTGCTTTCAGAATTATGTTTCCCCTGTTTCAGCGCCATATCAGCCTGATTGTAGCGCCATTTCATACGTGGATTGGCGCTATTTTTAGATTGACGTGCTGGAGACAGACCAGTCCAGTTGATCAGATTCCAGCAGACAAAATCAAGAATTTTCCCATCAGGAATCCAAAAACTTGCCATCTGAAAATCGTTTTCCTGTTTTAGCACCATCTCTGTTTGATTGTAGCGCCTTTACACCTGTGGATTGACGCTATTTTTAGATTGATGTGCCTGAGACAGAGACCTATTTTGTTGTGATCTACACCTTCTGCTCTGCCATAATCCATATCCATTTCACAGAAATACACCAACAGTCCAGTCACTTTCTTCAAAAGTCTTCCAAAATTACACCTTCTATTTTGACCTTAGAGGATCAATCATCACCATTGTTGGACCCCTTTGACACTTCATAGTCAGCTCAAATACATATCTATCCATCCCCATTCAGTCCTTTTGCATATCTCCTTGGACCAAGACAAATCATTTCAAAACAAATCCAAATCAAGACCTTACCATCAATCAAAGCTTGTCACCCCTTTTGAGCCAAAGTTAGATCTAGATCTTATCATTAACATCACATTTTCCTTGAAAAGTCACTAGTCTACCTTTCAAGAAAAATAAATCACCTCTCTTTGTGTAAGGTCATTAGTCTACCCCAAACAAAGAAAATCATCATCATTTTGTGCCAAAACAATATCTAGATCTTGTCCCAAAGCTCAAAAACATCAAACAACATCATCCTAAACCAATCAAAAATAAAAAAACATCAAATCCCTTTCTTATCATACATCTTTGGTCCAAAAATTTGTGCAAAAATCAATATCACCCATTCATATCACCCTTAGGGTAAAACCTTTGGAAAACATATCGATCTTCATCATATCCCTCTACTACATCTCACAACCACATCCATCTTTGGGTCCAACACAATCAATTCGATTCTCTAAGGTCTCCACCTCATCCCACATCTAGAAATCAAATCCATACGTGTATGCCCACCACAAGATCACAACACAAAAGAAATCAAGAAATGGCAGAACGATGGCCCTTTGGCATGCCTAACACCGACACTACCAACATACCCATCTATCAGACATACAATCCACCTACATATTCCTTCATCCCCCCATTTGGCGCCAACGACCCTTTTCACTTCCTACCACAAGCACCAACACCAACCCCACCCCCACCACAAAATGTCCCCATCATACCCCAAGATGATCTAGATGTCTTGACTTTCACGCAAGATGCCGATAATATGGACCTACTTGATAAAGTCCTAAGATCGGATCCAAAGAGATATCTTGACCATCTTCTCAAACTGGGCGCACAACTTCCCCCCATCACAACATCATCACAACCATCCACTTCTACAGTTGTCCCAACCCCATCAAATACCCAAACATCTACGTCACATACCCAACCCACCATCTCTCAAACGTCAACACCTAACGTATCTACCACATCCACAACCTCAACCGCTACCACATCTACTACTTCCACATCCACTGCTAACATCTCCCAACCTGTCATCACCTCCACTACCACGACTACCGTCAACCCCTCCGCTTCAAACACAACGGCTATACAAGGCAACATCACACAAGCTAATACCTCCACAAGTGTGCCCCCACCAAACCCTCACACCCTTGCATACCTACGACAACTGTTCACACAACAATCCCACAACACGACCAACCCATCTAACGTCCACATACCCAACATCAATCTCACAAGTCAACACAATCCCAACCCCCAAATACCACCACACGCTCTCCCACAGCTATACGCCTACCAACAACAACAGACACCAATCAATCCAAACCCCAACCCGCAATACCAACATCTCATCCAAACCAACCCCCAACACCAACATCTCAATCCAAACCCCAACCCGCAACATCAACATATCATCCAAACCAATCCCCAACACCAAATCCCACCCCACCTCCAATATCTCACCAATCAACAACCCTACATGTTTCAACCACAACAACCACAGGATTTCAACACCGCACTGCAAAGCCTAATCCAAAAGGTGGATGACTTACAAACTGGGGGCAAACGCAAATACTATTCTTTTGAGGATATTTGTCCCTACCTGTTTGATCGCACCTTGCACATGCCCCCTTTTCCTAAAAACTTTGAAACGCCAAAATTTGACAAATACAAGGGAAAGGGAGACCCTAGGGACCACCTAAGGGAATTCTATATTGCTTGCCTCGAAGTCTCTCACAATGACACGTATCTTATGAGACTATTCCCAAGAAGTCTTGGCGGCCAAGCCGCTGAATGGTTTGCTCATCTGCCACCAGGAATTCGAACATTTCCCGAGCTTGCGGAGAAGTTTGTCAATCACTTTTCCTACAACTTTGAACATGAGGTGTCAATGACTGACCTTTGTAACACCAAATAAAAGAACGGCGAAGCTTTCGCTTCTTTCCTACAAAGGTGGAGGGCTCTAGCAAGCAAGCTCCCATGGCCTATTCCTGAAAAACAACTTGTCACCATGTTCGTGGCCAATCTTAATCAGGAATTAGGCTTTCACTTACAGATTCTGTGCGCATCTACCTTTGAAGAGGTTATCGACAAGGGCACCACTATGGAACAAGCCCTCATTGCCAAAGGTTCTATCAAACTTTACAATCCCAAGTCCAACAATAACAACAATAATAACCACAAATCCAATCATAACACCCCCAACAACAACAACAATACCAACACGCAATCTAATGATAAATCATGTTATTGGGGGAAAAACAAGAATAATTTGAACGATGGCGTCACTGATATAAAGGCCGTCCAGCACATCCAAAATCACACGCCGGCACACACATATGCAGTAAACACCAATAACCAACGAGGACCAAACAAACTTCGCAAACCTCGCTGAAATTTCACGCCGTTAGTCGAACCTATTGAGGACATTCTCGATCGATGTCTCAAACAAGGAGAAATCACACTCCCACCTGTCAGACCACGCCAAGACAATGACCTCAAGGCAGCATGGTACAATGAAAATGATTATTGCGAATACCACCGCATGGCAGGTCACAAAACAGCAGACTGCATGCAATTAAAACATTGTATCCAAGACTTAATAGATCAAAATCTTGTCAACCTTGAGCACAGTACACAGCCGTCACCAAATGCCAATCTTGGAGCTTACAAGGATCCCTTACCTAACCATAACAAAGCTTCATCATCCAATCAAGCGTACAATGTCACTCCACCACCCACACACTACGACTCTATTGTTGGCCGCATTGAACCCTCATCCCATTCTGTTAACACAATCACCATTCGGGCACAAGCACCCAATTGCGCCGTCACAACCCGTCGAGGCCGTGTCTCAATCCGCACTGCCCCTCCCACTGAACCAACACCCCCATCCACATCTGATCCCCTCCCTCCTCGTCCAAACGCTCATCCATCACTCACTACTCGATACAACCTCCTAGACCATCTAGGAAAGACACCCACGCAAATCTCCATCCTTGAGCTCCTTCGTACATCACCCCGCCACAAGGACATTCTCGACAAGGCCTTGTTGGAAACACAAGTCCCCGCAAACTTGGATGTCAATCAATTTCAAGCCATGGTCGGCCATATTGCCACACCACACCATATCACGTTTTCTGAAAAAGACCTTCCTGCCTCTGAGTACCTACATAATGACGCACTACACATCAAGGTCCGCATTCACAAACACACCATTAAAAGGGTCCTAATAGATGGTGGTTCTGGCCTAAATATATGCACTCTGAAATTGCTAAAACACTTGGGGTATTCAGATGTGGTTGTGGATGCTAGCGAGTGCATAACAATAAAAGGATATGATGACACCGAGAGGCTATCAGAAGGTACCATAAAGCTTCCTATTCAAGTGGGACAGAAAATCCTTGAAACCAAATGTCAGGTTCTGGATCTTGACCTCCCTTATAACATTCTTCTCGGCCGCCCATGGATTCATGCCATGCAAGCCGTCCCCTCCACTTTCCACCAATGTCTCAAATTCCCCCACAATGGCACTGAAGTCACTATCTATGCCGATCCTCGTCCTTTCCAATACTGTAGTTTTCTGGAAGGACACAACCAAACCTTCTGTGCGTACAATAAAGCCACCACCAAATCACCCCAACCGCTTCCACTTCATACATCGACCCTGCCAACATCACCACCACTTCATCACAAACACCTTCACCACCTGAGGTCAAGATCAAGCTCAGCGACCAAGGCTACGGAGAATACAACCTTCATGGCACCTTTTGCGTGGGCTTATTACCCACTCCCAAGACATTTGGCACTCCGCACACAGAGGTAGCTGACACAGTCATCATCAAATGCAAACCCTCGCCTGTCTTTGAGAAAAAACACCTTCTGGATCAGGACATACTTGAAGATATTTCATCCTGGCTTTACAAGGACAAGGAAACAGAACAAGACATCCCCACCATCCCAGCAAACAGTTACGACAAAGGTTCTGAGATAGTCAAAAGCATGGGTTACAAAGGACAAGGTGGCATTGGCCTTCATGAACAGGGCATTGTGGAACCACTGCAAGCAACAAGGAACCCCTATACTCAAGGGTTAGGATATGGCCAACCACAATGCATCCTTAATACCGGCGAATGTATCTTAGCCAAGTTTGCCCCAGTTTCTCTAGACGTCGACCACATTAACGAGACGGACCTACAAGACTCCTTTAGTGACTTTGCCGATTTCTTCGCCTCCTCCATTTGCACCATCTACTCGGTCACTACTCTCGCCTCATCACCTAATGACCTACCATTAGTATACCCTGACCTCATCGACTGGGACCAATGAGGGCCTCCTATTTTGGATATTGCACCTAATGACGAAGCCATTGCTGAAATGATGGGAGTAAGAGACAACTTCCCCTTGGGAGACCACAGAGCTGGATACATCATGGAACTCAATCCAGCTGCCTATTTTGGGGAGACAACCCCTGCTTCTAGTCGCAAAAGTACAAAAATAAAAAATGGGTCTGATGGTGAAAACCGTTCCACGGCAGTATCTGATCCTAAAAAAGTAAAAATAAAGGACGTATCTCCTGGTGAAAACCTCCATGAGGCACCAGGAGATGGAAGCATGGGCCTACCTGAAATAGATAAGGTATATCCTGATAGATCACCTATCTTGGTTGAGCCAGCGTAGGAAATGAATCTAGGGATAGAGGAAGAGCCGAAAATCACATATCGAGCAGAATCTCTCAGCCTGTTCGAACAGGAGGACTTCTTGGCATTCTTCACACGCAGAAATCGCAACTTTGCATGGAACTACGCAGACATGCCAGGGCTAGATCCCGCCTTGGTTGTACATCACCTTGCAGTGCATCCTGATGCCAAACCAGTCAAACAGAAGCTCCGAAAGATGAATCCTCAGGTGGCCCTTCTTGTCAAAGCAGAGCTTAAAAAGTTACTAGACGTGGGGTTCATACGTCCAATTGATTATCCCGAATGGGTCTCGAATCTAGTACCTGTTGCTAAACCAGATGGCAGAATCCGCTGTTGCACTGATTTCAGAGACCTCAACAAGGCCTGCCCAAAAGATGACTTCCCTCTTCCCAACATTGACATGATCGTGGATCTTACCGCAGGGCATGAGATGCTATCCCTCATGGATGGCTTTTCAGGATACAATCAAATCAAAATTGCCGAAGAAGATCAGCACAAAACCTCCTTTATCTGCCCATGGGGGACATACTATTGGGTAGTAATGCCGTTCGGCCTAAAGAATGCAGGAGCTACTTATCAACGAGCGATGACTGTCATTTTCCACGACCTCTTTCACCACATCATGGAGAACTACGTTGATGACTTACTCGGCAAATCAAAGACCCGAGAAGAGCACTTGGACGTGCTAGCCAAAATCTTTGACAGGTTAGAGCAATATAATGTTCATTTAAATCCAAAAAAATGTGTCTTTGGCGTCACTTCAGGCAAATTATTGGGATACATAGTCTCTAGACGAGGGATCGAGGTGGACCCGGAAAAGGTCAAAGCTATTACCGAAATGCCACCTCCAAAAAACTTGAAACAATTCAGAAGCCTACAGGGTAAACTACAGTCTATTCGTCGATTCATTGCTCAACTTGCCGACAAATGCCAACCATTCCAGCATCTCCTCTGAAAGGATACAGCTTTTACCTAGACTACTCAGTGTCAGGATGCCTTCGACCAGCTAAAAGCATATCTGGCTAACCCCCCTATTCTATCTCCACCAAGACCAGGAGAGCCCCTCCTCTTGTATATTTCTGCAACCGACACAGCAATTGGGGCTTTGTTAGCACAACACGATGAACAGGGAAAGGAAAGAGCCATCTACTACATCAGTCGCACCTTGATTTCCTATGAGCTTAACTACACACAAATTGAACGAGCATGCCTAGCCCTCGTCTTCACATCACAAAAGTTAAGACATTATATGCTCAATCATAAGACTAAGCTCATTGCTAAGATCGACCCACTCAAATATTTGCTAAACAGAGCAGCTCTCACAGGAAGGATGGCAAAATGGGTCATGATTCTCACTGAATTTGACATAGAATACATAGAAAGGAAGGCAATCAAAGGACAAGTCATAGCAGATCAACTAGCTGAGGCACCTATTCAAGCAGAGCATCCTACAATAGCGGAATTTCCAGACGAGGCCATCTTGACAATCACACCAGCCACAGATACATGGAAGATGTATTTTGATGGATCCTACACCCACAGAGGCTCGGGGGCAGGCGTCCTATTTGTTACCCCTCAAGGTGACACGATCCCTAAATCATTCAAAATCACATTTCCATGCACCAATAATGTAGCAGAATATGAGGCCCTAATCACAGGCCTCCGAATGGCCATCCAATGGAAAATAGACAAACTAACTGTGTATGGTGACTCTCAACTAGTCATCAGACAAGTCAATAATGAATATAAAACCAAGGACGATAAGCTTCTTCCCTATAAGAAGATGGTCGATGACTTTAAAGATTATTTTAGTGACATCCACTTTGAGCAGATCCCAAGGTTAAACAACAAAGCGGCAGATGCCATGGCCACCATTGGATCTCTGGTTGATATGCAGCAAGGCAGCAAGAAATGCGAGTTCCTGATTGAAGAGCTCCCCATCCCAGCATATGACGTTCCCCAGTCTGAATTAGTGTGCGAAATCGTTGGTCCCTTATCCCCCTGGTATCAGGAAACTTACCTCTATCTACACGATAACATCCTCCCCAACAACCTATCCCCATCACAGAAAAAATCCTTCATCCATCGAGCCTCCCGTTTCATCCTTGTAGGTGACACCCTCTACAAAAGGAGTCTTGATGGTACGCTTCTACGATGTTTAGACTCTAGGGAAGCCGAAGCAGCTTTGGAAGAGGTACACGCAGGAATTTGCGGGGCACATTCAAGTGGACCAGCTCTTTCTAAGAAGATCCTAAGGACTGGTTACTATTGGTCCACTATGGACAAGGATGCACATCAGTTTATCAGAAAATGCCTCCCATGCCAACAGCATGGTGATCTCATCCATGCACTAGCACAGGAGCTGCAACCAATCACAACACCATGGCCTTTTTCACAGTGGGGACTCGACCTCGTAGGTAAAATACACCCTCCATCTTCCAACGGCCATAAATTTATAATAACTGCTACCGAATACTTCACAAAGTGGGTGGAAGCAATACCACTCACCTTCACTACAGGCATCCAAATCTCCAAATTCATTCTCCACTACATCATCTGCCGCTACGGTATCCCCCATTCCATTGTCACTGATAATGGGAAACCATTTAAGAACCAAGAAGTTCGCACTTTGTGCGAAAAGTTTGACATCAAACACCGCTTCTCCACGCCATATTACCCCCAAGGAAATGGTCAAGCAGAGGCTTCTAACAAAACCATCCTCCACATCTTAAAGAAGACAGTCAATGAAGCTGGCCGCGACTGGCACCTCCAACTTAACCCTGCCCTATGGGCTTACCGCACTAGCATCCGCACTCCTACGGGAGCCACTCCATACTCACTAGTATTCGGATCAGAAGCCATTTTACCTATAGAGGTCAAGCTCCCGTCCCTCCGAGTATCATTGCAAAATGTTATATCTGATGAAGACTATCGCGTCACAAGGTTGCATCAACTTGAATTGTTGGATGAGAAACGCCTGAATGCATTAAATCACTTACAGGCATACCAAAACTGCCTCAGAAGAAGCTACAACAAAAAGATCAGAACCAGAAAGTTTGAGGTAGGTGACCTGGTCCTAATGGAAAATCAAAAGAACCTGCAAGAGCATCCGAAGCAAGGAAAATTCGAACCTAATTGGCTAGGACCTTATGTCATCACCGCCGACTATGGGTCAGGTGCTTATCAGCTTGCAACACCCGAGGGGCAGCCTCTAGACGAGCCAATGAATATCTTGCATCTCAAGCGATTCTATGCATAACCCATCTGATACCACAAGTCAAAAAATCAAAAACAAAAGCAAAAAATGTCAAAAAATAAAAAAATGTCAAAAAATCAAAAAAATCAAAAAATCAAAAAAATCAAAAAATCAAAAAATCAAAAAAAAAAAAAAAAATCAAGAAAAAAATCAGAGTGCAATAAAAACTTCCAATGGTGAAAATCACCTCGGTGACGCCTTGGATAAGTACCATGGTGAAAACCTGTTTCAGGCGCCATGCGTAATGGCCGGTCCTACCATCTAATAAGTCCTCTTTCCAGCATAACACTCCATACCCACACATCCCATGGCTTGAAATTCTGATACATCAAGGATGTTTGCCCATCCCGCACTCACTCACCCACCCAGAACCCCACCTGGGGAACGAGGATCCTTGTAAGCTCTCCTTTGTACAGTTCGTAAAATTAGAAAATCCAAAAACATCATAAAATCAGAAAATCCAAAAACATCATAAAATCAGAAAATCCAAAAACATCATAAAATCAGAAAATCACCACAAGCATCAATCTCACATCCCACCACAATCATCTAAACACGTCTCAACCCTCATCACATCACATCGCCAACCATTCCCACATCATCAAGTCTTGCCAGAACTACATATTCATTTTACCCGCATCTTAAAAGTACCTTGATCCCGTGGACACAGGGTATGTAGGCAGTCTGGAATACGAAGGATGTTTCCAGTACTCAGGTATCTAAGATGCACCCATCCCACCCCTTGGGATGGTTCCCAAATCACTGAGCTTTCTAGATCTACGAAACGATATGCATGCTACACATACCATTGAAACAGGGTCCCTCA
The DNA here is from genome assembly GCA_027924645.1 of Cunninghamia lanceolata. NCBI lineage: Eukaryota > Viridiplantae > Streptophyta > Pinopsida > Cupressales > Cupressaceae > Cunninghamia > Cunninghamia lanceolata. The sequence continues at coordinate 11,500,000 of BSBN01000584.1, read as the reverse complement.
CGCAGAAATCGTCAAGCAACATACCAACTATAAGTTTTACATTTGGCCCGAATGTTTCTTTTGCCCATCTTCCACAAACCCTCTAATCAAACACCAACAGATCTGCGTCCTAGGATATGTCTTTCCTACGATGGACAAAAATCTATCATTCTATCATCACGTCTCTTGGCAAGAGCACACAAAGGCTATTTTGTATCTTTCGTTGGTCTTTTTGCTTATTGATTTTTATCTTTTTGTCTCACTCCAAGAAAACTCCAAAGCTACCTTGATCTCATTATATCATGGTACGTAGCGGATAGCCCTTAGAGTGGACATAGTCATTGTTTCAGTATGCTGTGCTTGTGGGTTGGCTTCATTACTCCAAGAATAGTATTCATATCTTGAAGTTCAGGTCAGTTCTAGCATGATGTGTTCTATTTGCATATATAGGTACAAAACACCTTATATGCACTATACACACTCACTGCTATGAGTCCCCTTCCTCCACTCGACAAGATTATACTACCTTGGGCATGCATGAAACCAACCTATTGTTTGTGGGTCTAGTCCATGCAATCGTAGGATATACATCATCACCTAGGTCATTTTATACCTTTGTGAATTGTATCCTACACTGCTACATTAAACTAAGAAATGCTCTCAATTAATTTTGTGCAACTATTGATATTAGCTCAACATCATCATCCTAATCACTCAGTCAACCATCCCATATGGGCCTAGATTTGATCAACATTTTGCCACCCCACCACCCAATCTAACTAACCCCACCTTCCCACCATCTCTTCACTTAACACATCTTGAACCAACCCAAACCCCCCCTCCACCCCTCAATGACGTGGTATCTAATGACCTAACCATCCCCCAATTTCCCCACCGCCCACCCCTATCATCCCCCATCACCTAACACGATCCTCCACAGTCTCGCCCCTCAAGGTCTTCACAAGGAACATCATGTATATCAGGATTAGGACATATCACCTATCACCTAGTTTGCATATCATTTGAGGTTCATTTTAATCCATTTGCATATCATTTTAGGTTCATTTTAATCCATTTGCATATCATTTTAGGTTCATTTTAATCCATTTGCATATCATTTTAGGTTCATTTTAATCCATTTGCATATCATTTGAGGTTCATTTTAATCCATTTGCATATCATTTGAGGTTCATTTTAATCCATTTGCATATCATTTTAGGTTCATTTTAATCCATTTGCATCACATGTTAGGTTCATTGTAATCCATTCGCATCATATTTTAGGCTCATTTTAGTCTAGTTGCATCGCATATTAGGTTCATTTTTCATCCATTTAAAAATCGCATAGAACATAAATAGATTCATTTTAGCAGCATATCATTAACATCATATCACACTCACATAGGCACATCATAAAAATTAGAAACATCATCACATTGCATTCCATACATATAAATAAACAATTAAGTTTCATTACAGCATCATCATCATATCATCTAGCAACATATACATAATCCCATACACCATTACCCATAATAAATGTTTGTTAGTCCACATATTCAGTCACATCATATAGTCCATAAAAATCACTAACACCATGCATACATCATAAAAACATAATTGCATCCATCAAAGCACACACATCATACATCCACAACATATAAAATATAACATATGCATCCATCACAATAGAATATCATAAGCCATCAGAAGTTTCGCATCATATATAATCACCGCAAAAAATGTACATCTCTCACATCATCAAAAAAATAAAGTGTCCTGATACAATGCCTCCAAGGGCTATCATGATATAACTCACATCGAGGATCCTCTCTCTGAGGGGGTAGGAGATGATGACCCGAGTCGAGCCTGTGATCCCGATGGCGGCTGTGCTTGTGGCGCTACTGGTACCTGGGGACCCTGCTGGGGCACATGTGAGGGCGGAGGCATCATCTGCTGTACTGACTGCACAGATCTCAATCTATGTGACCTCGATGCCCCCGACCTGCTGACTTGGCTATAACTCGGTGCTCGCAGTACTGCATGAACGGCTGCATAGTATAATCCCCGATAGTACTCCGTACGTGCTCTGGCCTCTGCTAGCTCTCCCTGTACCTGAGCCATCTGTCCCTGTATCTGAACTACTTGTCCCTGTGCCTGGCTCAACTGCCCCTGTATCTGATGTGCATGTGTCTGAGCCTGGGCCAACTGAGTCTGCATCCCTGCCAATATCGGGGCAAGGCCCCCACCCATAGCCTGTGCACTGCTCAACGCAGTCTCTGCCTGCTGTGCTCTCACCAGCGCTGCATCCCGCTCTATCCTCAAGTCCTCCATATCCTCTCTGGCCTGAGCCAGCTGAGCCTCTGCAACTGCCAGCCGCCCATCTACTCCCTGCAACTGTCCCAACTCAGCCTCTCGACGCCCCAACGCCTCCTCTAGACTGGCCACCTGAGCACGTAGTGTCTCTATCTCCTCCATCTCATCCCATGGCCGTCGTCGAGGCGTCAGCCTCTCAACCTCTGCCTCCATCGCTACCCCCGAGCTCCCTGCCTCGACATCATGCCTACCGACCCGCAGCTGCTCCACCCGTGATGGGGATAGATAACCCTGCTCTGTCCTCAGCCGGCCACCGCGTCGTCGTGGTGCTCTACCCAACCGTCCACCCCTAGCCTGGACCTGCTGTCCTAAAACCTGCTGCGCAGGCACCTGCTCTGCTGGAACTTGCTCTACTGGAGCCTGCTCTACTGGAACTTGCTGCGCTGGAACCTGCTGCGCGAGAACCTGCTGAGCAGGAACCTGCTGTCCCGGAATATCCTGCCCCACTGGCCCCTGTCCCGCTATCGCTGCCTCCCCCTCATCTACCAGCTGACCATCTCTGGCGATCATCCTCTCTGATCCATCATCCATCACCCCTACAATAAAATCTGCAATAACCTCATCACCACCCCCATCTGGATCGTCTCCATCCCCCTCATCCTCTGATAGCTCCGCTGCCAGATCGGTAAATCAGGTGGGCCGATGTGTCTGCCACCATGCATCATAGGCAGGCATAGTACCTGCATCTACACTGTACTCCTCCAATCCCACTGAACTGGCTGAAGTGCTACCCAATCACTCAGCGCAACCTGTGGTGTAATGCTATGGGCCAATAAGCTGTATCTCGCGGCGTCCGCGCATATATCACCATCTGGCGAGGAATATCCTGAACCAGTCCAAACTGGCGCATAACCCATGAGGGTAGGTACATCTCTATGGTATGGTCGCCACGACCCATAAGAAATCTCTGCTGAAATGCGTATGGGAGATGGGTCACATCATCAGGCCACTCCTCACAACCAATATATGGACGATAGATCACGCTGATCACATCATCCAGTATCCTCCGCCAGTGGCGGACCTGTCCAGTATACGTATAAACGGCATCCCGATATAAGAACACAAATGCCTCAAACGGCTGCCGATAATAGCCGCAGGTCGGTCGGGTCACAGGGATGTGCTCCCAAAGCCATACGTGTAGTAGTGTAACCCCAGCAGATAAGGCCCTATCATACAGATAAACGACTGTGTGCATCTCATGTAGCAGCTGTGCTAGCATCACTGGACCCCATGCGTAGACAACATCATGCCCCACCATCCCCTCAATCACCCCTCCCCACCCCACAGGAAAACCTCTGCCTCGCCTATCCAGCAGCACCACACCTCCAATCAACACACATAGAAACAAGGAAAAGGGATCTGCACCCGCCGCCAGTGTCCTATCGTAGTCCATCTCTCTCCCGTCTGCGGAAAGCACCACGTGCTCTGCTCCGAACACTCTGATCAACGCAGTCCGCCCCCTCCTCGTGTCATACCTCACACGTCGACCATGAATCAACAGCTTGAGGATGCGATAAACATCCTCAAGTGTGATGGTCATCTCTCCTGTCGGCAGCAAAAAGCTGGAGGTCTCGCTGCGGTATCGCTCCACTGCGGCCGTCATCAGAGCTCTATGAGCTCGCAGCACTGGCATCACTGCCACCGTCCACAGCCCCAACCTCGCCAGTCGAGGCCGCCAAGCCTCATCAAAGAGTGCCATCACGGATCGTACTCGTCGCTCTCGCGACTGCAGTATAAACCGCTGTGTCTCCTGCAGCCACAACTTCTTCGATTAGATACTAACTCATTTTCCCCCACACCCTTCCTTCTTCTGAATGTCTCACAGGCCTCAATCATGTGGCCCCGCATAGACAGTCCCTAGTGCTATTTTAAAATAGCGCTACTTCACCCTACCCATAGCACCAATACATAAATAGCGCCACTGCGCTCCCTGTATAGCGCCAATCAAGACAGTGGCGCCATTGCGCGGCATATATCGCGCCAATCTAGATGTTGGCGACAAACCAATTTTTCGCGTCGATTCCAGTTTTAGCGCTAAAACTTAGCATAGCGCCATTCCCCAGCAACGCGCCAATCCAAAGGATAGCGCTACTCGAACCATATTATGGCGCTAAAACGCCATATGTTTTCTTCCAAGCCTTTGGCGCCAATCCAGAGGATAGCGCCAAAAATCCCCCTAAATGGCGACAAAATCGCCTTAACCTACCCTGGCGAATAGCGCTAATCCGCAGGATTGCGCTAATCCGCCTTGTCTATGGCGCCACGCGCTCCTAACCCATTTCCCGAAACCCAAAAATAAGTACGTAAACTAAAAATCACAAAGAACGGGTTAGGCCCTACCTGGGGTCCAGCCTCGGGAGACCGCCCGACCTCTCGGAATCGCTCTGAGATGTGATGAAGTCGCGTGAACTGTGGGTTGCGTTCGCCCATCTCTCCTTTGTCTTTTTCTTCTAGAAGGTCAAAGTGTGCAAATGTGGCACTCTTTGGGCCCACTTTTCCTAATATAGTGGGCCATGTCCTCCCTCCATCCCTTTCTTCTCCCTCCAGGGTGCAGATCCCAGCTTTTTTCCTCCATTTTTCTTCCCACCATCTTCTTTTTCCATCACCTTCGCTTTCATCACGTCCTTTCGAGAGTTTACCTGTAAAATCGACAATTTTCCCGCCAACCTCTCTAGGGGGCATCCCTTATCCATCTCACTCCTTCCCGGCAGCTGGGGCATATTTTTTCTTCGACCTGACGCCACTTCCCTCCTAGATCCTGATGCCACGTCAAAGAGGGGCAAATGTAGACACCTAAAAATGTCTCGACCACCAAACTGACTCCCGACACCCCTAAACTTACCAATTCCCTTTCCAACTAATTAATTAAATTTCTATTTAATTAATCATCCCTTTCATCTTCTAAATCCACACTATTTTATCCCAAAATTAAATTAATTTTATTAATTCAATAGTCCAAACCTTAGCCAAAGTGATTTAATAAATATGCAAAATTTATTAAATCAATTTCCCATTTTCCCTAAATCCAATTAATTAGTTAAAACCATGTTAACTAATTAATCCAGCCTACTAATTAGCCTATCCCTACCCTAGACAATTAAATAGCTATTATTTAATTGCCTACTCTAGCCTATCCCATCCTAGCCTTAGGATTAATTAATTAAATCAATAATTAATTAATCTTAACCCCCCTCTAATCCCTCTACTAATTTATTCCAGCCATATTAATTAGGTTAATCACCCTAATTAAGAAAGTCAAATCCCCATTAGCACTTCTCTCCACATTCCTCAAATTTAAAATTCAAATAAATCACACATCACATTTACTCCTCTTACACATGTCATAACTCTCTTCCCCAAATAAATTTTTAATTCATTTTACCCCTCCCTTTGTGAATTTTTAATTCGCAAATAATCCATCTCACTAAACCTCATTTATTCACCCCTTTCCCAAAAATGAATAAAAGATTTACTTTTATTCCTAACCCTCCATCTTCCAAGATCAAATCTAGGCCCTCCACCTCACTTTCATCCTCCACCATTGATCTCTCCAATCAATCTCCACCCTTGGATCAAAATCCTCTCAAAAAGTCTATAAATACAACCTCTCACAAGTCATTTTCATCATCCATTTTCATGCAAAGTTACCATGCCAAAATCACACTTGAGCTTATAGTGAGTTGCACATTTGAGAAGGCATTTCACATTTGAATCAATAGTCTAGGGACAATCTTGGTCTTGGGAGACTCTCTTGGGTGCAAGGGCTCCTCTTTCCCTTGATGGGATTAGGTTTTTGCATGAGGTATAAATCTTGTGTTTTGTTTACATTTGGTTTTGTTTTTACCTTATTGCTTTTCTCTAATCTACAGTTACATTGTTAGGGTTTGCAAAAACCTTGCATTTCTAGGAAATCTAGCTAATCTTCAGTTCCTAGGGTTTGTAGATTAGTGTGTTGTTTTAGATGTTGTTGCATTGTTGAGTTGATTAAAGGGATTTAATTTGTTGTACCTTATCATCCTTTCTATTTTAGAACATTATTGCATCCTTGCATTTGAAATTTGGAAAGCAAACATTTCATTTTAGATCTTGAAACGAGCATATTTGTTACCTTGTTTGCATTTCATTATGCTAGATCATCATAGAATGAATTAATTTTTTGATTTTTTCATCAGACCTGATTGGTATTAAAGTAGTTAATCATTTCATGGTGTTGCATCTTGCATTTAAAACTCTTATTTGCTAGGGTTTTGTTAAAAAAGTTGCATTTTTGGAAAACCTAGTCAAATTTAAAACGCAGGGTTTGTAATTAAGATCTTGTTTTTTATTTTTCTGCTATAATTTACATTTTAAATCTGTTTTTTCATTGTTGTATCATGTCATAAATATCATTTGTGTTCAAAAATAATTCTTGTATTGAAAAATTGTGGTTTAGGAAGTAAGCATTTAAGATCTAGGCTTTTGTTAGCGAACCCTAGCTTCTCTTGCATTTAGTGCATCTTTATCAAAGCAAAGTTCTCTAAATATTTGTTGCATTTAAGTGGATTAATCATTTAGGTAGTTCTTTTTCACATACTACACATCTTACATTTGCAAGATTTAGTTGTTGTGATTACCAAGAATATCACATTTTTGGAAGACCCTGCTTCTCTTGCACTGGTAGGTCTTTGATTACAAGATATTATTTTCATATTGGTGGTACTTCAATAGTGAATAGATCTGATTGTAAATTTCTTCTCCATATCATATTTTCATATAGTAGACAAGGAGTTTCATTATGGCCTCTTCTCGTTATCCCTCTTTAGAATCTTTGCATGCATATATATCATAGATTTTAATTTTTTTCTAAATTCATTAATATGCATCCTTATATTTTAGATAATATAGCATCCATGTATGATATTGATGTGTTTATATGTTCTATATATGATATCCTTTATTACACATCAGATTTTTCTAGATTTGTGACTCTCATGGGTGTATATCCTTTGATATTACTATAAGATCTTACTAAAATCATCTCCATGAATTGTCATGAGAAAGATGATAATGATAGATCTTCTACTTCTACCACAAGTCATGATAATTCCACATCTATTCCCATGGATCTCCTCTATAATACATATGATGGTGACCTATCTTTGTCTATTTCACCCTATGATTGGGATCCCTCTCCCAAAATTGTTCCCACTTGTGAGGATATTTTGGCGCAAGAGGATGAAATCATTGACACATTCCTTAACATTACTTTACCTTCTTTTCATTTTAATCTGTCTTCTAGATATGTGACATTAGATGATGTTGAGCATACTACTTCTATTTCGACCATAGTACATGAGATTTCTATGGCTCATCCTATGGATCTTCCACCTTTGGTTGAATGCTCAAGTACCATGGATATCACTAAGGATGTGAAGACCCTTGATATTCCTCTTTTGATGGAATGTTCAAGTACCTTGGATATCACTAAGGATGTGAAGACCCTTGGTATTCCTCCTTTGGTTTCATGTTCAAACCCCTTGGAAATCACTAAACATACAATCATCAACAATTTTCTTAACAACACTTTACCCTCCCTTCATCAACAACATGAATTACCTCCTAGAGAGGTGCAAAACCAATATGAACCTCCTATGATATTTATTTTCATTGGTAGAATGAGAGTACAAAATGTATTTTGATTGATGGTGGATCAGGTCTTAATGTTTGTGGCATAGATTTTCTACATAAACTCAATGTTGATACATCTTTCATCAAACCAAATAAACTCAACATTCGCAGCTTTGATAATGTTGGTAAGCAATCACTAGGTACTATCACCTTAGATATTAAGGTTGGACCTGTGACATTGCCTACCCTTAACTGTGTCATGCCTAATTATCTTTCGTACAATCTCCTTGGTAGACTGTGGATCCATACCATGGGGGCAATCCTGCCTACCCTTCATCATTCAATAAAGTTCATATTTGAAAATAAATTACATATAATTAAAGTTGATCTGATTTCAAAAAGTTGCTTACAAATGGAAGTGAGATATCCAATTCCTCTAAGTAATTTGATCCCTTCTTCAACAAAAATTGAACCACTATTCTCTGCTACTAACAACAGTATTGGTTAGGATAGTGTTCGTCCTTCGAATGCATTTTTTGGTGATGATTGGGGTTCATTAGATTTTACACACTCCTTTGCGAGTGAATATAAAATCCCACCCTCACACCTAAAAATCTCGAAGGTAAATGAAATTTCTTCAACACAATCTTCTACTCCTACAAAGTTTAAACTCAAGATTAATAACGATGGAACTTTCCATATTGATGAAGATCCACTTTCTTCTAAAGAGATGGTGGCCATTTGTGATAAAGTATCATCTTCTTCTAATACATGTCTTGGTAATGACAAAGTCTCTTTAGATTTCAATCCCCATGGGATTGTTAAAAAAAAGATTGTTCCTCCTCACCATGATCAAATGTATGATTCTTCTACTTCCTCTTTCAACAAATATAGTCACATGACCTCTCCTCTTCCTTCATATTTGGAGATGTGTTATGGGCGTGGATTCAAAATTCTTTCTAAACAAGGATGCAAAGAACAAGGAATTAAGGAACCTATGGAAACAACATGGAACCAATATTGCACTTTTCTAAAGTAGGTTTAGGTTTCTGGCCTTCTCCTACGTTCTCTCCACTATATTCACAATGAAAAGGATTGCTTCATACTCCACCGAAATCTTCTCTTCTATCTCAACAAGAGTGTATTTTTCCAAGTCTACTCAAAGACCACCTAATCACTCTTCCTCCTCCTACACACAAAAGGATTATACATAATAATCAATCAACACCTCATTATTATGCATATCATCAAGTACTTGGCCATTCCACTAAGGAATGTTGAGTCTTGGGTAACAAAATTCAACAACTTTGAAAAAGGTTTAGCTCTAGCACTTCTCACCTTGCTTATTTTCCTCCATCCATTTTATAAGCAAGTTGGGGGAGGATAATATATTATAGGGAAACTTGTAAGTGTGGTCCGTCACTCTCAGTTGTGTTATGCTTGTACGTATTGTTATCCCAGTATTGTGATGTTTTGTTAGTTGTCCCTTGACAACTTTGTTAGCACAAAGGTACATGGCAGAAGAATGCATTGTGTCATGCCTATTTATGTATCTTCATTCTTCTATATGTCGTGATGTACAATTTCACTATCTTTCTTGGATGATTTAGCATCCCTTCATGATTCAATTTATGTGTACTCTACTTTCATGTGATTTTTCCTCTGTCATCTTCGTCTTGTTGCAATGTTTGACATCATACCATGACTACACAAGCCATTGTGTATCATGCCTGTAAGCATTGTCTTGGTTTGCTCATCTTAGGGGCAACCCCTTATTAAGATGTAGCTTTTGAAAACACATATCATTTGGGCATCTGCTTTTGGAAAGCTCTTGTGCCTATTTTATATTTCTTCCTCAAGTTCTACTTTAAAATAAAATTCTCCTTGATGGCATTAGAAATCACTTTAAGGTAGAGGCATACATCGTGCTATGTCCTTACTCTCATCTTTCTATCAAAACACTCGTTTATTATCTTTGTTACTTCACTCTCTTGGAAAGGATTATGGAAAGCTTGGAAACAAGATCTTCAGTCTATCTTGTTCTCCCAAGTTGAACCTCCTTGCATGTTTGGGAGAAGGGTTGCACCACCAACTAGAGTTTGGTAGTAAGGCCTCTTCACCTTCTTATTCTGCAAGGCTTCATGTAAATCCTCTTGCAAGAGGTAGTTTGTGTATTTCCTTGAGTGGAAATACTTTTTTGAAGATAAATTATGTGTATGATGTGTTTGTATCCTCTTCTGCTTCTCATTTCTAACTAACCCCTTAGAAATCTTCTTATTGCATGTTGGGGAATGATGCATGGTGATTGAGACAACATTCAGATTGAGGTCTCCTTTGTCATGCTCACTCAGGGTCTTTCATTATGTGCTTTTTGTGATTGATGTGTGTATTCTCCTCATATATTCTCATTCTATATATATTATTCACGCCTCACACATGCCTCACATGTACTTTCTCTATGTATTCCTTATGTATTCTCCTTGAGTATTTTGCATGTGTTCCATGTGTCTTTCATGTGTATTCTATGTGTGCTTTATACCTTATGTGTATGCTTTATGTCAAGCGTCTATACTTTATGTATTGCATGTATGCATTGTGATTTGTCAAGTGTATGCCTTGTGTTTGTCTTGTCTTATCTCATATTTTCTAAGTGCTTCATATATGATTGAATTATGTCATGTGTCTTATGTGTATGCCAATCATCATAGAATCCTAGAATCCTAAACTTGGGGGATTGATCACCCCTCAATTTTGGTGACATTCTATGGCTTCTATTTTTGTTGTGTTTGAAATTTTTCTTTTCCATCCTTTAGTGTGAGTTCGAACGTAAGTTCGTACCCAGGATAAAGTGGGGGCTAAATGTTATGTTGTAAAATGTGTACACTAGTATTTTACACTTAGTTTAGCACCTGGGTGGACCTAAAATATTTACACTTGTTAATCAAGACCTATTTTAACACCTTCTTGAACATTAAACAGTTAATTCTTGATCCCGTTGAAAACAACCGACAAAATAACAATATGAATGACCTAAGAACACCTAAAGAGACTTATGCCAAAAATTTTCAAGCTAAAGGACAAGGGCGCCCATGCGCCCTGGTGCCTCATTTAGCCCTGACCTATTTTGAAGGCATGTTGGCTTAAGACACCTTAAGTGGTTCCTCATGTCAGTCCCATTTAGTTTTCTTCGTCGTTTGTGAGTGGGAATACATATAAAAACAAGTTAGTTTATTCATTTAAACATCTAAGTAATCTAGGCACTCTTGCACTCTCTCTTCTTCTCTCTCATGATCTCTACTCTTCTCTAAAGTTCTCTATGGTGGATTATTGCTACATAAATAACTTATTGCATGTCTTATGGAGATATTTCTACTTCTTGGGGCTACACCAACTTCTTGAGTCAAGTTGTGATGTTGCATCAAGCATGCTAGGGTTTCCATGCTCATGGTGGCTTCTTTCCTTCATGCTTTGTTCTAGCATTCTATTCTACTTCAAATTTGCCTCTGCCCTCTTAGGTCACACACTCTTTATCTATCATCATTTCTATTGTGGAGGTGGAAACACCATTCATGGAGCTTGACTTAGGCAAGCTCCTAAATAGCACCCAACCATTTTCCTTCTTATGTCTGTGTAGATCAGATCCAGAGGAATTTGTAGAAACCTAGTTATAGGGAGAAGGAACATAGAAAGGTGAAGACACAAAAGGTTTCACATTCTGGAAAAACCTAATTAAGGTCTAAGGCACCTAAGTGCCCTGGTCCTTTGGCCTCCTAACTATGAATCCAAGTTCTCGTATGTCCCCTGGTCTCTATTGTGCTTGCAGATTGTACGTATCTGTTTCTGATTATATGTTATGCTCTGATCTTTCTCAATTAGGGTTTCATGTTTTACCCTAGTTTGATTGGTTGGATTTGGTTGATTCTCTTCTATACAACAAAGGGAAAAAGGTCCTGTAGTTTGGGTCTCCTTCTTGGGTAGAACCCAAGCTCAGCTTGTGTCCTAAAGTTGGATAGAAGAGGGTTTTACCTAGTTTGATCTATTTGTAATGTCATAAAATGTGTACACTAGCATTTTACACTTAATTTAACACCTGGGTGAACTTAAAATGTTTACACTTGTTAATTAGGACCTATTATAACACCTTTTGAGCATTAAGCATGTAATTCTCAATCCCAATGCACAAAACCTAGAAAAGTAATTATAAAGCGGGGCTAATAGAACTTTAAGTGCCTTATCTCAAGAGTTTGGGGCTAAAGGACCAGGACGCCCAAGCACACTTGTCCCCTCTTTAGGCCTGACTTAAATTGTGGCTTGCTAGCTCGAGACCTCTTTAATGATTCCTAATGTTAGCCTCATATTGTTTAGTTCTTTGGAAATCAATGGGATTTCATATAAAAGCAAGTTAGTTTATTCATTTGAAGACACCTAAGCTATCTCTAACTTCTTGAAGGATTCTTCTTCTCTCTCAGGCTCTCTATGGTGGATTATTGTTGCAACACTAACTTATTGGAAGTCTCTTGAAGATCATTCTACTTCTTTGGGATACACCAACTTCTTGAGTCAAGTTGTGATGCTGCATCAAGTATTCTAGGGTTTCCATGCTCATGGTGACTTCTTTCCTTCATGCTTTGTTCTAGCATTCCATTATACTTCATATTTGCCTCTGTCCTCCTAGGGCACACACTCTTTATCTATCATCTTTTCTATTGTGGACGTGGAAACACCATTCACAAAACTTGACTTAGGCAAGCTCCTAAATAGCATCCAACCATTTTCCTTCTTGTGGGTGTGCAGGTCGAAGAAATAGATTTCTGAAGGTCATCTCTAGGAACAATATATAGATTGTAGGTATAGACCTGATGAAGGCATCAATTTTTGAAAACCCTAATTAGGGTCTAGGGCACCCAAGAACACTTATTCTTTGACCTCCTAACTCCAGATCTAGGTTCTCCTCCATTCGCTAGTCTTTGTGGTGTTTTTAGATTGCCCATATCTATTTTTGATTGTTTGTTATGCTCTGATCTTCGTCAATTAGGGTTTTCTTGTTTTAACCTAGCTTGATTGATTAGATTTGGTTAATTTATTCTCTATACAAAAAAAGGGTAGAACCCCTATAGTTTGTCTCTCCTTCTTGGGTAGAATCTAAGCTTGGTTTGTGTCCTAATGTTTTGTAGAAGAAGGTTTGATCTAGTTTGATCTATTAAGCTAGTCTCTCTTTTCAACATTACATTTTGGTGAACCCGTCGTTTCTTTCACTTTGGCATCCTTCTTGCTTCAAATCTTAGATATTAGCTTCCCTAGATCTGATTTTAATACATTCATTCAACATTTTGCATCCAGTTATATAGCTTAATTTTGCATTATTTCATTGTTAGGGTTTGAAAAATCCTTGCATTCATAGGAGATCTAGCTAATCTTCAACCTAGGGTTTGTAGATTAGTGTGTTGTTTCAGTTGCATTGTTGGGTTGAATAAATGGATTTAATTTTTTGTATCTTATCATCCTTTCTGTTTTAGAGCATTCTTGCATTTTTTTGCATTGAAAAGGGTGAAAAAATCAAGCATTTTAGGCTTACAAAAAGGCATATTTATTACATTGTTTCATTGCATATGTTGTAGATCATCATAGAAATATTTTAATTTCTAATTTTGCATCAGATCTGATTGACATTACAGAAGATAATCATTTCATGGTCTTGCATCTTGCATTTAAAACTCTCATTTGCTAGGGTTTTTGTTGTCATATTTTGCCCAACCCAAATTATTCCAGATTCCTTCTTTCTATCAGAAAAATTAGATCAAAGATAGCCTAAATAGGAGGTAAATCCTAAAATCCTTTAAATTTTAATGAATTCCATAGAAAAAATCCCCAAAAATTCTTATGGAGAATCCTTTCAGAAAACCCAGAAAACCCAGAACATCTAGGCCATTGCGTTAGTTTTTTACCTACTTTTGGCCTTTATCGACAAAAGTTTAGGTTCCTAAACTTTCAAAAAACCAAAAATTGGCTAAGGAATTAGAAAGGAAATTCTCCCCCTTTGTCAGCAAATTTCATTTTTTATGAACTCTTCAAGAGTTCATATTTTCAACGGTTCGTCGATCGATGATTTTCTAATAGAAAAGGATGGAAGGGCGAGCTTCATCAAAAATGACTAAGGCATAAGGGAGTAGAGCTTACCTTTATCAGCAAAATGTTCAAAATGTGAACTTTCAAAAGTTCACGATTTCCTTAGTTAGCCACTTTGGCGATTCGCCGACAGGGTAAGGAGCCGCAACGTAGGTAAAATTTCCTAAGGCACTAAAAAGTGAACACCTGCCTTTATCAATAAAGTACTAAAATCATAAACTCTTCCTTGGGTTCAAAAATCCACTAGTTTGCTGATAACACTTTTTCTGATAAGGTAGAAGAAAGGAAGATGGTCGAGTTCCAAAAGGAGGAGAACTGCTGATTAAGCTGAAAGCTCCAAAATTGTCTAAGGCGTGGCAGAAAAGGTTTCTCTTTGTCAGGAAATTAGCGGGGGACCGAACTAATGTATTAGTTCGGATGTGTGAAGGTTCACTGACATGCAATTTTACCAATAAGGTGAAAAATAGAGTGAAGACATCAGCGAAGGAAGCGGTTCAGCAAAATAAGTTTTCGCCGACAAGAAGGAAATGGTTTAGGATTTGATGATTTTGTTGACAAGGCAAAATTGAGAACATAAAATTAGCTAAGGAAAAGAAAGAAGGATGCCTTATCGGCGAATCGGTAAAAAATAGAACTTTTCAAAACTTCCTAGTGCTTCAAGTTTGTCAATAAGCTGATAAGAAGAGAAAACAAGGAAGAAAAGTAGAGGTTTGCTAGGAGAAACTTTTGCTGATAAGGCAACAGTGAAGGCAAAGGAGGTTCAGCAAAACAAGAGTTTGTCGATAGAGAAGAAAGGTTCAACAAAAGGAACTTTTGCCAATAAGGGTGAAAGCAAGATGAAAGGCGAGGTTAAGAAAAATGATCTTTTGCCGATAAAGGTAAAAAGGCAAGCTCAGTTCAAAAATTGAAGAATTCACTGATAAGGCAAAAATGGCTAAGGGAAGGGTCAAATCGGTAAATCAGCTAAGGGGAGAACTCATCGGCTAGTTCAAAATTTCTCAAGTTCACCGACAGGGTGAAAGGCCAATAAAGAGAAATGCACGCGCTAATAGGAAAAAGAAAGTTCTACAAAGAGCCACTTTTTTCGACGAGGCAAAATGAAGATAAAAGGCACCAGGGGCTCAGTTCGTGGAAAGCATATTTCATTTACAAGGGCAAAGATGGAGCCAAAGGGCCAAGGTTCAGTGAAATTGAATTTTGCTGATAAGGAAGCATAGTTTAGGAAAAGTTGATTTCATCACTAAAGGTGAATTAGAGAGAAAGCTTCCAAGGTTCAAAATAGAGCAACTTTGCCAACAATGAGGAAACTTCCAAAAGCAGATGGTTTGGACAAAATAAGATTTTGCCGATAGGAAAAGGAAAGTTTGACAAATGGGTAATTTGCCGATAAGGAAAAATTGTGTCAAGGAGATAAAAGATAAAACAAGCTTGGTTCGACAAATGTAGAATTTGCTGATAAGACGAAAATGAGCCAAATGAATGTAGTTCAGTGGAGATCAGATTGGCGACTAAAGGCACAAATATGGACCCTGATAGTTCCATAAGCAGGGAACTCACCAATTAATGGAAAATCAAACGCGGGTAATTCAAAATGCAGAGAGGTCGCCTACCATGACAAATGCAGAGGCACCATAGAGTAAAAGGTGTACAACATGTTAAAATATTGTAAAAGCTTGCCTCTCTCTCAATCATGCCATTTTGTCACGGAGAGGTACCAACGTTAAAATTTTGTAGGCCAAGGCCAAATGAGGGTGGTTGGAATAGGAATTTTTTTTAATGTTGGAGTATAAATGCAACTACAGAGTAAGATTTACAGGGAAAAAATAGGGCTTTTTGCATTCCCTCTTGAATGCGTCTGCTATCCATTCGTGCAAGTGATCTATTTTGCAGGCCTGCAGGCTTGTTAGAGGCATGGCCATTGTCCCAATCCGTAGGTTTTTTAGCAGATATTGGGTCAGAAATTTAATGAAGCATGGGTTGTGCTAGGAAATTGTCCAGTTCTAGAGTCCACTATAGTAGAAGGAAAATGAAATGTTATAAATACATTAGAATGTGATGTATTTCTGTTAGCTATTCTTCTGGGCTATTGTAGGTTGGATAATTTTTCATAACCAGGCCTCTATAGTGCAATTACATGAACCAATTGGATTTGATGGAGTGTGCTCTTCTGCAGAGCCTCTCATGTCTCCAATTACCTATTCAACTATGAATGTAATTGACTATTCTGTATCTATTTCTCTGCATTATTCTCTCCTTTGTAATGGTCATTTGGCCTCTGTAATCAATACAAACTGATATTTTACCTCTCTCATTATTCTTGCACTATGTCTATTTTGTATTAATGTGAGTTGTGTATTGTGGACAAAACGGTCCCTTCCATACCTCCATTTTTTTGTTCTAGCCTTTGTTAGGATTAATATGAGTATGCGTGAGTTCTTTTCAATTTTAAGGTTATCATTGTGTTGAACTAGTTGTAGTTGAGCATCCCTAATCTAGTGCATCGCCTATTTTAATTTCAGCAATGCTTCTTACCCTTTGCCCCTACAAGAATTAGCACTAGATTTAGTTCAATTCTCTAAGCCTTAAGCTTAGAAAGAGGAACCAACCTTCTCTGGAGGTTTGATCTCATTTTTAATGTCCCTCACCTTGAGATTAGTTCCATTGTGTTATTGAGGTGTTTGCACCAGCTTCAAACAAGGTGCAATTTCACATGACAACAATTTTTAGCATGCCCAGTGGAACACTCTACTCTGATTAAGAGCTAAAGTAAGAAGATTTGGTGCTGATCTTAATTCATGTGCAGCTGTGAAAGCATTTAGCAAGCACCATGGTGACTTTGTTAAACAAATCCACTAGTGAAGCAACTCAAGTACTTAAAGATTCATTAAAGATTGAAGTTTGGTAATACTTCTAGTCTTTTCCAGCTTTTAGAAGCACTCCAATCACCTGGCAACTCTCTCCAGTATGAGCTTATTCTCAAAGAAGACTTGTTATCCTTGTTTTCAAAGAATATTTTGATGCATCTCTACTTTTCAATCCTCTAGTATGTCAAGCTATTATGGAAGTCATGGTCTTCTTCCCCCATCAAGAATAGGCTTCCATACACCCATCATAACATTGACACCACTATCATAGCCTTGCCAAGAAAGAGATCCTTTGTGGCCTTTAATGGTGGAAGCCCTCTCAAACTTCAACATTATGATGAAATCCCTATTCCAGCTTTGAGGGCTATCCCCTTTTTCATTGCTGATAACTCCTCCACACCCGTTGAGCACATCCAAGACATTGCTAATATATGTTCTGTTCATAATGTCACCCAAGACAATGTCGCGTAAGGTTCCTTGCCTCTTCCTTGAAAGGAAAATCTCTCCAGTGGTTGTGGGGGTTAGCTACAAGTTCAATTCATGACTGGGATGAGTTGGGAACAAGGCTATGTTAGCATTTTGAAGATAGCGGTGATCATTTGTCCCTGATAGAGTAGCTAGCCACTATTAAAAGGGCTCCCTATGAATTTATGGTGGATTTTAATTTCAGATTTCAAAAGACTTGGTACAAAATTCCACCATTGGTGAGGCCTTCCCCTAATGCTACCTTCTTGTATTATTTGAGATCCCTAAATACTGATATCGCTGTCATGATACAGTCTCTAGGAGGAGATGTGTTTCCTGATGCCTATGAGGTAGCTATTAGGGCAGAAAATTGTTTTTTTTTGGTTGGAAAGATTACTCCTAGAACTCCAATGCCATTATTTATAGAAGCCCTAGTCATTTAGCCAATTATGGCACCAATTCCTATAGCTAATGTGCTATACCAATCTCCCAATCAACACTATCAACTTGGCGGGTAGCCTTGTCAAGGGAACAATCAAAGACAAAATCAGCCAAGTCATGTTAGGTCCTTGAACTCCATGAAATCAGCTACTACAAATACATTAGGCATGTTTGTTCCAATTCAAAACACCCTGACTCAAGGGTATGAGTGGTGCCATCCATGCAACTAGTCCCATGTCCAAAGCATAGGCTGAAATGAAGAACTTGACCAAGTTTCAATGGTCCAGAATCTATCAGTAGATCCAAGGCAATGAATTGGATCTAGTCAGCAGGCTTTGGTGGGACAAAGGTAGGTACAGGCTGAATGTGTGTTTTTGAATTGGCAAGTGGATGATGTTTCCATGTTGCATGAACTACTTGGTTATATTGAAGATGCAGAAGACATGGAGATGCCAACATTAGCAATGGACCAGTAGTGTTGGAGAAATTAAAATGATAGTAAATTGTTGCAGGTTGAGGCCCAAAATGATAGTGAAATTCCAACTCACAAGGAAGAGAAGATGGGTTGTCCTATACTGAAGAATGTAGAGGACTTGGAGGAGGCTCATTTATGGGATGAGATTGATGTTTTTGCTTTAACTTGGATAGTAAATCAGTGCCTCTAGATGAGGCAAATCCCGAGAAGTTTGAGTAGATTGAGGAGGTAGTAATTCCTCTATTTGATATACAAGAGCTAGAGCATTCAAACTAGTAGTAGAATGATGAAGAATTAGAGAAAAGGCATGAGATCAACTCTATTGATTTGCATGCCATTTCAAGGGGATGCCCTATAAGGCATCTAGCCCAGTTGGATACAAACTATGAAGAGTCACCACTTGTCATGCTCACT
Organism: Cunninghamia lanceolata; assembly: GCA_027924645.1. Taxonomy (NCBI): domain Eukaryota; kingdom Viridiplantae; phylum Streptophyta; class Pinopsida; order Cupressales; family Cupressaceae; genus Cunninghamia; species Cunninghamia lanceolata. The sequence continues at coordinate 11,481,254 of BSBN01000584.1, read as the reverse complement.
CCTAAGCATGAAGTTGAGCATCAAAATAAGTGGGATCAACCCATTTATCTACTTCCAGACAGTTGCATCAACAATCAGTTCAAGTGGGTAAGTGAGTTTTGTTGGAAGAATGTCTTTGGGAAGTTATTTTGTCATTGATGATGCTACTGACAACATGACCATGGGCACAAGGAACATACAGTTATGCACTACAATGTTGTCATTGATCTTAACATTGTATTTTGGTATGATGCAGATTAGTTTCAATTCTCTACTTTGTAATATGGTTTGATCCTTCATAAGGCACTAATTTGCAGAAGGTTTTGATCCAAAGTGTGATCCAATAAGAAAGACCTATTGTGAATTTGGCTAAGTATAAACTCTGTATTTCCATGTTACAGAGCATCTAGTATTTTGGTCAGCATTTCTCTGTTATTGAAGATTTTTCTCTGTGGTTCTAGCATATTGTATTTGGTTGTCAGAAGATTCTAAATCCAAAATTTTACATGTTTTTGACATATGGTTCGAAAGTTATGAGTAACAGAATCTCAGCTTGACAGAACAAAGGTATTTCTGGTTCAGAGTAGGTGTGTAGGAGAGTCCGCATTCCTCTGTGGATTGGATTTTGTTTTTACGGTTCTAAGGGGATGTTAATAGATGTGATTAGAGTGTGATTTCTAGTTTTCATGCGATTTGGAGGTATTTGGGTCGGTATGTGGATCCACAGTTAAAGGGTGTTTGTATTAAGTCTTCAGCAAAACTGACCTAATAAGTGTGAAGGTGTGTGGAAGGCAATCAAGATTGTGGAGTTAAGTGGGAGCTATTTTAGGTCCATGCCAATCTATTTCAATTTGCTTGAAAGTTTAAATCTTGGCGCAAAGCATGTGGGTGAAGTTTTGGGGCTGATAAGTCCTGTATGGCATGTTTTGCACATTACATCCAATTAGGTCAACTTAATTGATGTTGTGAAAGAAGCGGATAAATATGAAGGATCATGTTTAGTGTTTTGTGTAATGTATAAGAAAGAATGTGATCGATGTGATGCAAGAAGTGCTTTTGGATGCGAATTGAATAAATGTAGAGCTACGAAGTTTGGTATTTTAGAACAGTGTGGTGATTATTGTTTCAGTACTTTGAGCCTCATTGGAACTGTACTTCATACATGTGTCAGATGCAATTGTAAATAGTTCAATCCTGACAATGAGCCACTCATTCTCTTCTATCTCTTTCTTTCAGGACAGTGAGTCCTTTCGCAGTGAGCCACCTACAGTGAGCCACCTGCAGTGAGCATTCTTGGACAGTGAGTCCACCAACTATATCAACCTTAACCGATTGCTTTATTATAATATATTGTGAGCTAATCCTCATCATTGTTTTTTCTGTTTGGGGTTTTCCATGTAAAAATCTTGGTGTTCATGTGTTATAAATTGTGGCTACATGGTTTATGCTTAATTTCCTTTACTGGAATTAAATATGCTAGATGGATTAAAATGTTTGATGTCTAAATGGTTTAAGAGAATACTGATTCATCCCCCCTCTCAATATTATAGGTGTTCAACAATTGGTATCAGAGCCAAGTCCTTTGGAAGAAGCCTAACCACTCAAGGAAGATCTTGGAGATTGAACACATGGCTGCTAGAAGGTTACCTATTCCTCTGGAAGAGATTCCTACTATTAATCTCATTGAAGAAGACTGTATGCTTGACAAAATAGGAGAACTCAATGTTGCTCTTGAAGATCTTGAAAGAAGTAAAGGAGAAAATAGAGATCTGAAAGAAAATGTCAAGGAAGTAAATGAACACATCAAGAAATTGAAAGAGCAAGTCAAGAAGCTCAGATACAAGCATAAGGAAGTCAGTGAACAATTGGAGCAAGCAAATGGAACCATCATAGATCTAAAAGTGCAGGTTGAAGAAAAGAAAAGAATTGAGGAATGTCTTAATGTAGTTGTGGAAATCAAATATGAAAAATGTACAAGGCTTGGAGAAGAGGTTTTGAATTTGAAATCTGACCTGGAGAAAGAAAGGAGTCATGAAGCAAAACTCAAGATCAGTACTGCAAAGCTTGATGAAATGATTGCAAATTAGAAAGGTCCAAATGATAAAGAGGGTTTAGGATTTGAAAAAGGTGAAAGCTTGAAATCAGGTCAAACATCCAATGTTGGAAACAAGAAGAACAATGGCAAGTAGTTTCATAATCAAAGGAATAAAGTTAGAAGACCACTAGTCAGACAACTAAATGCTCAAAGGTAGCCATCTTTTAATGGTTTCTATCATTCTTGCAATAAGTATGGACACAAGGCAATAGTATGTAGAAGCAGAATAAATCAAAATGTTCCATCTTTCTCTGGTCAATGCTTTACTTGTAAGAAAGTTGGTCATAGAGCTAGTGACTGCAGAAGTCAAATGAGGAATGGCTATAACAATGCTAGAATGGTTCAATCTTTCAATGGCTACTGTTATACATGCAATAGATTTGGGCATAAAGCTAATCAATGCAAATCTAGAATAAGTGGAAGGAATACTGGTTAGAGGAATGTTGTATGCTACAAATACAATAGACTTGGACACATTTCTAAGTTTTGCAAAAATAGAAACATGAAGAAGGATAATCTAGTAGAGAAGAATGAACCAGTACAAAAGGTTGATCCGACATAAACAAAGAAGGAAATGAATAGGATTCAGATAAAGAAGGATGTACCAGAGGTTAAGGATATATATGAAGTTACATCTAGTCTAGAAGTTTCCTCTAGAAACTAAGTTGAGAGCTTTGGCTCAGGGGGAGCTTTAATGAAAATATTTCATCCCCTACCAAAGAAAAGGTGCTAACACTTCAAAATGAATATATATGGTGTAAGTCAACATGTTTGAACTATTGAAGAAAATCTCACAATGCGGAAGATTGCGGAAGATTGCGGAGCACTTGAAGGTGACTGTGTATACAAAGAAAGGTTTGACAATTCTATTGTTTGAGGAATTAAATGTGAATTAGGTTAGATCAAAAAAGTTATAAAAGGGATTTCACTTAGTAAAATCATTCAAAAAAGCATTCGAAGAGCAGATCAAGAGCTGAGTTGAGCAAAAGAAGAGATCAAGGCGATTCAGGGTTCATTACATCCAAACCCTAATTCGGCAAAAGCGAAGAAAAGGTATTTCTCATTCTCCAGTTTGCCCTAGTTTCTTAGAGATCATTGTTTTCGAAGTGTTTGTTAGCATTTTTAATAGAAACTCCAAGGGTTATTGAGGTAACAGAGAAATATCAACCTAAATTCAAGAAATTCCCTGCAAAATGTATTGAGGATGATCCGTTGGGAGCATTTTCTTCCATTCCACATGGGGTTTTGCTGACTGAAGACATAAGAACTTATATTCATAGAAGAATGGAAGAGTTTGATCATAGGAAGCTTGGGGATATCTGGGTTAAGGAACTTATAGGAGATGATTTTGCACTTAAACCTAAGTATAAAAACCTAATTACAAAGAATCTTGATGTTTGGCAATGGTTCCCCAATTTTTGCTTTGATGACAAGTGGGTTAGATTAGCAATAAGTAGGTTCCATGACAAATTCATTTGATTGGATGTGCTTGGGATGATTACTAAAGAAGTGATAAAGGAGGTTACTGGTTTGCATTCCATCGAAGTTGTTCTAGTGTTGAAGTCAATAAAAAATGAGGTTGTGATGGAACTAATAGGTGCAACCTATGACAAAAGAGACCTCACTATAAACCCTAACCAGAATCTAGCAATAAGATATACTTCAATGGTAATTGGTTACAAATTTTACTTTACTAATAGGGAAAGTTTAGTGTTTGCCATTGCAATTGATGTGGCCTATGAGATGGTAGAGAAAGGTGCAGATTATGATTTGTGTGAGCTGTTGAGACAACAATTTTTAGAAAATCTTAAGCAAACAAAAGAGAAGAAGTATCCATTTAAGTTCATAACTCTTTCCACCTGCATACTTTTCTATTTTATGCAAGAGCTTCCTGGAACTAAAAACATGAGATGGATACAAGGAAGGCCTATGGTGCATTAGATTGCTAACTTCATAAGAAGTATTGGTAATGCTAAGGCTCAAGATGATGCCCTTACTACATTCTTTGCAGTATTTCAGAAAAAGATGCAAATAAGAGAGAGAATACCAAGGAACATGGTTGAAAAATATCAAAATGATATTACCTTTTTGGTTTCTACTGATGAATGTGTGATGGAAGTTGTTGAGCCAAGGACTGTGTGGATCCCTGCTATGGGATATGAAGTATATGAGCAAGAAATTAATGGTCTAGCTGATGTGCTATTGAAAATCCCTAAGGACACCACTAAAGCAAGAATTGGTACCTATGAAGAGAAATCTGTAGAAGCACATATGGAGCAATGCAAGCCCCAGATAAAGAAGAAGGTACATAAAATGGTTGATGAATATGCATAAAGTATAGGCATATCAAAAGAACAAGTGCAGAGAGGCAGAGCACAAGCCAAGGGAGAAACCAGTGCTATAGAGAGCTTAGGGAGCTTAAGAAGACCTGGTAGAACTACCTGCCCTCCAAAAGTCCTCCAAGACTGTGCCCTTAGTTGGTGAGAAGAGAAAAGTTGCTCCAGTAAAGGAGAAAACCCCTCCTTTAGCCCAAGTTACAAAGGCTAAAAAGAAGAAAACATCCATTGACGATGCCCCTACTACCCCTGCCAAGAAAAGAGTTAAGACAAAGGTAGTTAGGAAGAAGGATGTTAGCACAAGTATAGATGAAGAAGAAGAAGTTGGGCCTAAACTGATCTAGAAGCAAACAAAAGATGCTTCACAAAGTAAAGTAGCTGCAAAGAGAAGAAAGACTCAGACTGTAGAATCTGAGAGTGAAGAAGACATAGAAGAAGAAAAGAAAAGTTTTGTTGTACATATGTAGGAAATGAAGAAAGAAGCCACCAAGAAAGTGGCACCCAAAAAGAAGACTATAGAAAGCAGAGTGAGGTTTCTAATTGAAGATAAAGAACAAAGCCAAGTAGAATCGGTAAGACTTGGAACCCTCATGAAATTAGATTCTTTATCCAATAGTATTGTACAACATGATGCTTTGGGAGATACATTTACTTTATAAAATGAGGCTAGTGAGGTGGATAAGGACACCATAGTAGAGGCCATAGTGATATATATAATAGTTTTGAAGGTGGATATGAAGAATATAGAGGATCAAATTCCTCCAGAGTTATGGGATATTTTGTTAAAGAGGAGACAAGAAGCCATTCAACAGGAAGGAAAAATAAAAGAAAATGCTCTACAGAAGGTTGGTATTTCATTGTTAGATGATAACAGAGCTACATCAGCTTAGCTTTATTTAACTTAGTTTAGAGTAAAATAGAGGGTAACTACTCTAATGAGTAGAGATGCAAATGATTTTGAGAAATTGAAAAAGGAAAGTTTAGAGAAGATTTCTAACATAGCTCATAAATATGGAATGTTCTCAGAGAGTTGTGTTCCAGATGTTGCAAATGAAGAAGAGGTCCAAAATATTGATTCTCAACATGAGCATGATATGGATAATGTATAGAATCATGACAATGTTGCTCCGGTACTGGAAGATATAGCTCAGACTTATAAAGAGGTAGAGGAGAAAATTGAAGAAGAAGGTATCACTGGCAAGGATAATGAAAAGGAATATGTATCCATTGCTTCTTTGGTAACTAAAACTCCTAGAGATAATGACATTTAGCAAGGAGATAAGGAAGATGCATCCACTTCTCCTTCGTATAACATGGTGAAAACTTCAGAGGCATATATTGCAAAGAAAGATGAAGAAATGGACAAGGACAAGGACAAAGATGAACAGGAAGATAGTAAAGAAGAGAAAGATAAGGCCAAAGAGTTTCTTGGGGATTTAGAAACAAAGGAAGAAAACTTTATGGACTCCGGTGAAGGTAAAGAGAAGGAGCAAGCTATGGAATTAGCAAAGACTTTCGATGATTCCTCTGGAGACTCCCTGAAGAACTCATTGAGTATTCAACTTGAGCTTCAACCTGTTGTTTCTTCACAAGTGCTACATTTGCCAATGCAACAAGGAAGCATAGTCATGCATAAGATTTCTCTTCTCCAAAAGCTACAACTAGGAGACTTATTCCTTACCTCTGCTAGAAAAGAAGTAATAGAGACACATCAGAAAATTGGAGATTTAATTGATGAAGCTATGAAGGCATTGAAAGATGCCATACCTAGTGCAAATATTGATATATCTATTTTAGGTATAGAGAATTTAAAATCTTTAATTGATTCTTTCAAAGAGTATGCCTCCAAACTCAAGGAACAAATAGAATATGAGGTTGAAAATAAGTTAGATGAAAAGAGAATGAAGGAACTTACTGAGAAATGTGCCATTACACATAAGAAATTTCAGGAAAAATAGAAAGATGTTCAAGACTATGTAAATGAGGCTAAGGCCCTTTTCCAAGTTGGCCTAAAGTGGCCCAGATCCACTCAAAGCATAAGAAAGGAGATTGACTCGATTGAGTCTCAGATCAATAATGCCTCCGGTGCCTGTATCTGGCACTAGACCTTGATGGAAGCACAAGGAATGCAATTGAAGACATTCATAAGAAATACTTTCAGCTACAGGCTCAAAAGGAAAACATTATTTTGTAGTTTGGAGAAATAAGGGATTTGGTAAATCCCAATTTCTTTATTATTTCAAAAGCCCTTTTGAGTACTGATAAAGTATCACAGGTAAATCTAATGTCAAGCACTCCAGAAGAAGGTGAAGAGTCCCTAATGGAGATTGAAACAAATTGCAAAATACTTGAAGAAGATAAGAAAGTCTGGGATGAAGGAAAATAGGATTGGCAAGCTCAAGTGTAGAAGTTGCAGACACCTTCTTCATCTAGGTGATAAAATGTTTCTCTCTTCATGCATATACAGATGTTTTGTTTCAGATTTCTTATATATATGCAGATTGTTTAGAGCAGTTTCTGGTACAACTCCTTTTTGTTTCTACCTCCTATAAATGATTCAGGGGGAGTCAAGTCATATTTTCAATTTGTACATATGCTTCTTAGGGGGAGTCAGTTCAAATCTTTCAAGTTATGTGTAAATGAGTATAGATGACAGGGGGAGATCTAGTAAAGATAGCTGATTACACCCTTTGCCCTTGATGTCAAAGGGGGAGAGGCTTTGGAGATAGTTTGGCATGTTTCTATCAATGACAAAGGGGGAGATTGTTGGAAGAATGTCTTTGGGAAGTTATTTTGTCATTGATGACACTACTGACAACATGAGCATGGGCACAAGGAACATACAGTTATGCACTACAGTGTTGTCATTGATGTCAACATTGTATTTTGGTATGATGCAGATTAGTTTAGATTCTCTACTTTACAAGATGGTTTGATCCTTCAAAAAGCACTAATTTGTAGAAGGTTTTGATCCGAAGTGTGATCCGATAAGAAAGACCTATTGTGAATTTGGCTAAGTATAAACTCTGTATTTCCAAGTTACAAAGCATCTAATATTTTGGTCCTTATTTCTCTGCTATTGAAGATTTTGCTCTGCAGTTCTAACATATTGTATTTGGTTGTTAGAATCTTCTAAATCTAGAATTTTGCATGTTTTTGACATATGGTTTGAAAGTTATGAGTAATAGAAGTTCAGCTTGACAAAATAAAGGTATTTCCAGTTCAGAGCAGGTGTGTAGGAGAGCCCGCATTCCTCCACGGAAAGGATTTTGTTTTTGTGGTTCTAAGGGGATGTTAACATATGTGATTAGAGTGTGATTTCTAGTTTTCATGTGACTTGGAGGTATTTGGGTCAGTATGTGGATCCATAGTTAAAGGGTGTTTGTATTAAGGCTTCAGCGGAACCAACCTAATAAGTGTGAAGGTGTGTGGAAGAAAATCAAGCTTGTGGAGTTAAGTGGGAGCTATTTTAGGTCCATGTCAATCTATTTCAATTTATTTCAAAGTTTGAATCTTGCCACGAAGCATGTGTGAATTTTTGGGGCCGATAAGTCCTATATGGCATGTTTTGCATGTTACATCCAATTAGGCTGACTTAATTGATGTTGTGAAAGAAGTGGATATATATGGAGGATCATGTTCAATGTTTTGTGTGATGTATGAGAAAGAATGTAATCTGTGTGATGCGATAAGTGCTTTTGGATGCGAATTGAATGAATATAGAATAGTGGAGTCTAGTACTTTAGAACAGTGTGGTGAATATTATTTCAGTACTTTGAACCTCATTCTAGAACTATACTTCATGCATATGTCAGATGCAATTGTAAATAGAACTCAATCTTGACAGTGAGCCACCCATTCTCTTCTATCTCTTTCTTTCAGGATAGTGAGTCCTTTGGTAGTGAGCCACTATAGTGAGCATTCTTGGACAGTGAGTTCACCAACTGTATCAACCTTAACCGATTTCTTTATTATAATATATTGTGAGCTAATCCGCACCGTGGATTTCCCTATTTTGGGTTTTCCACATAAAAATCCTGGTGTTCATGTGTTATGAATTGTCGCTACATGTTTTATGTTTAATTTCCTTTACTGTAATTGAATATGCTAAATGGACTAAAATGTTTGATGTGTAAATGGTTTAAGAGAATACTGATTCACCCCCCTCTCAGTCTTCTGGGTGTTCAACAAGTTTGTCCTCTTTCTGGGGGAAGTGTTTTGTCAATTTGTTGTATGCTCATCCCTTCCCCACCTCTTGTTAACTGTCCATAAGTATGTGAAGCATTGTAAATTGTTGAGAAAGGGTAGTTATTTTGAAAACTAGTTAATGGATTTGTTTAGTGTCATTTTTGGTTGGTTAGTTTAGGTTTAGGTTAGTTTTATTTCTATTTTAGGTTTCCTTTCCTCCAAGTGCTTTTGCACAGGTAGATTCTCATTCGGAGAATGCCTACTTTGTTGTGTTTTTTCTTATTTTTGGGAGGCATTTTCAGTTATGTTTGGTCATGAGACTCTTTTCTTTTGACTCTGTGCTGAATGGACTATATAAGGCAGCTAGATCCCTGTGTTTAGTAGGCAAACACCCCTGCAAAGTCACCAAAATGTTGTCATATTTTGCCCAACCCAATATATTCAAGATTCCCTCCTATCAGAAAAATCAGATCAGAGACAGCCTAAATAGAAGGAGGCAAAACTCAAAATCCTTCAAATTTTAACGAATTCCCTTGCAAAAGTTCTTGTGGAGAAACCTTGCAGAAAACCCAGAAAAATCTAGGCCATTGCCTTAGTTTTTTACCTACTTTTGGCCTTTATCGGCAAAAGTTCATGTTCCTGAACTTTCAAAAAACCAAAAATTGGCTAAGGCATTAGAGAGGAAATTCTCCTCCTTTGTTGACAAATTTCATTTTTTACAGACTCTTCAAGAGTTCACATTTTCAGCGGTTCACCGACTTGGTGATTTTCTGACAAAAAAAGGATGGAAGGGTGAGCTTCATAAAAAATGACTAAGGCATAAGGGAGATGTGCTTTCCTTTATCAGCAAAATGTTCAAAATGTGAACTTTCAAATATTCATGATTTCCTCAGGTCACAAATTTGGTGATTCGTTGATAGGGCAAGGAGCCGCAACGTAGGTAAAATTTCCTAAGGCACTAAAAAGTGAAGGCCTGCCTTTATCGGCAAAGTACTAAAATCACAAAATCTTCCCTGGGTTCAAAAATCTTCTAGTTCATTGATAACACTTTTTCTGATAAGGCAGAAGAAAGGAAGATGGCCGAGTTCCAAAAGGGGGGAGAATCGCCAATTAAGTAGAAAGCTCCAAAATTGTCTAAGGCATGGCAGGAAAGGTTTCCCTTTGTTGGAAAATCAATGGGGGACCGAACTAATGTATTAGTTCAGATGTGTGAAGGTTCATCGACAGGCGATTTTGCCGATAAGACAAAAAATAGAGTGAAGACATCAGTGAAGGAAGTGGTTCAGAGAAATAAGGTTTTCCTGATAAAAAGGAAATGGTCCATGATTTGATGATTTTTTTGATAAGGCAAATTTGAGAACATAAAATTAGCTAAGGAAAAGAAAGAAGGATGCCTTATCGATGAGTCAGTAAAAAAACAAAACTTTTCAAAAGTTCATAGTGCATCAAGTTTACTGATAAGCCAATAAAGTAGAGAAAACAAGGCATAAAAGTAGAGGTTCACCAAGAGTAACTTTTTTTGATAAGGCAAAAGTGAAGGCAAAGGAGGTTTGACAAAATAAGATTTTGCTGATAAAGCAGAGAGGTTAGGAAAAAGGAACTTTTGCCGATAAGGGAAAAAGCAAGACCAAAGGCAAGGTTCAGAAAAAAAGATCTTTTACCGATAAAGGTAAAAAGGCAAGCCTAGTTCAAAAATTGAAGAATTTGCCGATAGGGCAAAAATGGCTATGGGAAGGGTCAAATTAGCAAATCAGCTAAGAGGAGAACTCATTGGCTAGTTCAAAATTTCTCAATTTCAAAAAAAGGGTGAAAGGTCAATAAAGGGAAATGCAAGTGCTGATAGGAAAAGGAAAGTTATGCAAAGAGCCACTTTTGCTAACAAGGAAAAATGAAGATAAAAGGCGCTAGGGGCTCAATTCATGGAAAGCATATTTTGTTGATAAGGGCAAAGATGGAGCCAAAGGGCCAAGGTTTGGTGAAATTGACTTTTGCCGATAAGGAAGCAGAGGTCAAGAAAAGCTGATTTCGCTGATAAAGACGAATTAGAGAGAAAACTTCCAAGGTTCAAAACAGAGGAACTTTGCCAACAGTGAGGAAACAACCAAAAGTAGATGGTTCAACAAAATAAGATTTTGCGGATAGGAAAAGGAAAGTTTGACAAATGGGTAATTTTACGATAAGGCAAAATTATGCTAAGGAGATAAAAGATAAAACAAAGCTTGGTTCGGCAAATGGAGAATTCACTGATAAGGTGAAAATGAGCCAAATGAATTTAGTTCGGTAGAGAGCAGATTTGCTGACTAAAGGCACAAATATGGACCCTAATAGTTGCATAAGCAGTGAACTCACAGTCAAGGGAAAATCAAACGTAGGTAATTCAAAATGCAGAGAGGACACCTACAATGACAAATGTAGAGGTGCCATAGAGTAAAAGGGGTACAACACGTTAAAGTGTTGTAAAAGCTTGCCTCTCCCTAAATCATGCCATTTTATTAGGGAGAGGTACCTGCATTAAAATTCTGTAGGCCAAGGCCGAATGAGGGTGGTTAGAACAGGAAAATTCTTCAATGCTGGAGTACAAATGTAGCTACAAAGTAAGATTTGTAGGGACAAAATAGGGCTTTCTACATTCCCTCATGAATGCGCATGCCATCCATTCATGCAAGCAATCTATTTTGTAGGCCTTCAGGCTTGTCAGAGACGTGACCATTGTCCCAATCCATAGGTTTTTCAGCAGATATTTAGGGTTAGAAATTTAATGAAGTGTGGGATGTCCTAGGCAATTGACCAGTTCTAGCATCCACTGTAGCAGAAGGAAAATGAAATGTTATAAATGCATTAGAATGTGATGTATTTTTGTTAGCTGTTCTTCTAGGCTATTGTAGGTTGGAGAATTTTTTGTAACTAGGCCTCTGGAGTGAAATTACATGAACCAATTGGATCAGATGGACTATGCTCTTCTGTTGAGCCTCTCATGTCTCCAATTGCCTGTTCAACTATGAATGTAATTGACTAATCTATGTCTATTTCTCTGAATTATTCTCTCCTTTGTAATGGCTATTTGGCCTCTATAATCAATACAAACTAATATTTTGCCTCTCTCATTATTCTTCCACTATGTCTATTTTTTATTAATGTGAGTTGTGTATTGTGGACAAAACGGTCCCTTCCATACCTCAATTTTTTAGTTCTGACCTCTGTTAGGATTAATATGAGTCTGTGTGAGTTCTTTTCAGTTTTGAGGTTATCATTGTGTTGAACCAGTTGTAGTTGAACATCCCCAATCTGGTACATCACCTATTTTAATTTCAACAATCCTTCTTACTCATTTCCCCTACAAGCAGTAGCACTAGATATAGTTTAATGCTCTGGGCCTTAAGCTCAGAAAGAGGAACCAACCTTCTCTAGAGATCTGATCACATCTGGAAGGTCCCACACCTTGAGATCAGTCCCATTGTGTCATTGAAGTGTTTGAACTAGCTTCAAATAGGGTGCAATTTCACATGACAAAAATTTTGTCAAAAACTTTGCATTTTTGGAAAACCTAGGGTTTGTAATCAAGATCTTGTTTAAGATTTTGCTTCTATCATTTACATTTCAAATCTGATATTGCATTGTTGTATAATGTCATAAATATCATTTATGTTCAAAAAGAATTTCTTGGATTGAAAAATTATGGTTTAGGAAGTAAGCATTTAAAATCTACGGTTTTGCTAGCAAACCCTAGCTAGTCTTGCATTTAGTGCATCTTTATCAAGGAAATTTTTTCTAAATTATTGTTTCACTCAAGTAGATACATTATTTAATCACTCCTTTTGTATATACTAAACATCCTACATTTACAAGACTTACTTCTTGTGGTTACCAAGAATATCGCATTTTTGGAAGACCCTACTTCTCTTGCACTTGTAGGTCTTTGATTGCAATCTCATTTTGATATTGGCTATACTTGGTTAATTAATTGTGCATTGCTACTCCATATCATATTTTCATTTAATAGAAAATAAATTTCATTATGGATTCTTCTTTTTTGGAATCGTTGCATACACATATCATGGATTCATGATATATCTCATGATGAGGATAAATCTTCTTCTAATACAATTCATAATCATACCATTGACATCATCTCTAAGGAATGTGAGGGTGACTTAGCTTTTCCTACTTCACCCTATGCTTTGGATCCTTCTCCCAAAAATGAAGACATTTTGGCATAAGAGGATGAGATCATTGGCATACTCCTTAGTCTCTCTTCTAGAGATAATATTGAACATACTATTTCTACTTGTACCATATCACATGATACTTATATGGATCATCCTATTAATGTTCCTGCTTTGATTGAATGTTCAAGTACCTTGGATATCACTAAGGATGCGAAGACCCCAGATATTACTCCTTTTGTTGCATGTTCAAGCCCCTTGGACATCACTAAGGATACAATCATAAACAATTTTCTTAACAACACTTCACCCTCCCTTCATTCCAATGCTCTCCCATTAGTGGATGAGGAGTGGTCTCTCACATTAAATCCCTTGGGGATGGATGCTGAGCTTACTCAAAAGAAAAAAAGGTCAATTCAATCATCATTAATAGACTTATTCCGCCCACTACTGGAATAGTGAATAAGTGTACTAATGTTCCTAAAATCATTGTGCATGAGGCACCTAATACACCTCCTCATTTCAAACCAGTGATTATGGTTCAAGGTGATCCAACACCACCTCAACCCTCAGGTTACTCTCTCAATATCGCAAAACAAATTACTCAAAAGAATCAAGGTGTTCAAAATATGTCATAGCATCACACGATTGCTCACACATATAACACCTGCAATAAAAGCAAGAACACATCAAGTGTGCCCATCTCTCTTCCACCTTCTCAACCTATCCTACCTCAAGCACCTCATCTTCCTCCACATATTGGTAAAGAATACAATCTTGTCGAGAAGCTCCGTGCTACAAACATCACCTACATACCACATAATGCTCCATGAGGCTCTAGAAAAGGTAGTTGTTCCACCTTCTACTAGATCTCTCTATGGGATTTAATACAAACATCACCTACATACCACAGAATGCTCCATGAGGCTCTAGAAAAGGTAGTTGTTCCACCTTCTGCTAGATCAAATGATTTAGCATCTTTGCTTAGTTGTATATAAGTGACAACATCTGATATATCATTTCAACAACATGAATTACCTCCCATAGAATTTCAAAACCAAAATGAGCCTCTTATGATATTCATCATGATTGATAACATGAGGGTAAGGTGCACTATGGTTGATGGTGGATCAATTCTTAATGTTTGTGGAATAGATTTGTTACATAAATTCAATGTTGATACATCTCTCATCAAACCAAATAAAATGAGTATTCATGGCTTTGATACTATTGGTAGGACATAACTTGGTACAATCACCTTGGATATTAAGTTGGACCTATGATGCTGCCTACCTTTATCCATGTCATGCCTAATTCTCTCTCATACAATCTTCTTCTTGGTAGACCATGGATTCATGCCATGGGGGTAGTCTCATCTACCCTTAATCGTTCAATAAAGTTCATCTTTGAAAATGAATTACATACAAATGAAGTTGATCTGATTTTAGAAAGCTTCTTACAAACATAAGCACGACATCTAATTCCTTTATGTGATTTGATCCCTTCTTTACCAAATGTAAAACTGCTATCCTCCACTGCTAACAAAAGTGTTGATCAGGATAGGTCTAGTCCTTTGAATGTGTTTTTTAGTGATGATTGGGGTTCATTAGATTTTACACCCTCCTTTGCGAGTGAATATAAAATCTCACCCTCACACCCAAAGACCTTGAAGATAAATAAAATTTCTTCAACACAATCTCATACTCCTACAAAGTCTAAACTCAAGATTAATGATGATGAAACCTTTAACATAGATGAATATCCACCTTCTTCTACAGAAATGGTGGCCATTTGTGATAAAGTACCATCTAATTACATGTCTTGGTAGTGACAAGGTCTCTTTAGATTTCAACCCCCTTGAGATGGTTTAAACAAAGTTTGACCCTCCTTTCCATGATGAAAATAACATTTGATCCTTCTTCTTCAACAAATTTCAACAAAGACAGTCATATGACCTCTCCTCTTCCTTCAAATTTGGAGAAGCATTATGGGCATGGATATAAAATTCTTTTTAAACAAGGATATAATGGAAATGGGTTAGGATGTAAAGAACAAGGAATTAAGGAAACTGTGGAACCAACACTGCACTTGTCTAAAGTAGGTTTGGTTTTCCAGCCTTCCCCTATGTTCTCTCCACCATTTTCACAACAAAAAGGATTGCTTCCTACTCCCTCTAAATATTCTCTTCTATCTCAACAAGAGTGTATTTTATCGAGTCTCCTGAAAGACCGCTTAATCACTCTTCCTACTCCAAAACATGAAAGGATTCAACAAAATAATCATTCATCACCTCATTATTGTGCATATCATCGAGCATTTGGTTGTTCCACTAGCAAATGTCGATTCTTGAGTGATAGAATTCAACAACTTCAAATAAGGTTTGGCTCTAGCACTTCTCACCATGCTTGATGTAGTCCCTATAGCACATTGTCCTCCATCCATTTTATAATCAAGTTGGGGGAGGATAATTTGTTATAGGCCAACATGCAAGAGTGGTCCCTTCTTGTCATTTGTGTTATGTTTATATGTATTGTTATCCCCGTATTGTGATGTTTTGTTGATTGTTAGTTCTCCCTTGACACCCTTGTTAGCACAAAGGTACAAGGAGTAAGAATGCATTGTGTCATTTCTGTATATGTATCTTGATTCTTTTATATTTCGTGATGTGTAATTTCTATATTTTTATTGGATGATTTAGCATCATTTCATGTTGATTCAACTTATGTATATGTGATCTTTCCTCTGTCATCTTCATAAGTTATGATGTTTTATGTATATGACACCTTGTTGCAATGCTTGACATCATACCATGAATACACAAGCCATTATGTATCATGCATGTAAGCATCGCCTTGGTTTGCTCATCTTGGGGCACAACCCCTTGTTGTGATGTATCTTTTGAAACCACATATCATTTGGGCATGGGCTTTTAGAAAGCTCTCATGGCTGTTTCATATTTCTTTATCACTCTATCTTAAAGGCAATTTCTCCCTGATGGAGTTAGCAATCACTTTAAGGTGGGGGCATATATCATGCTATGAGCCTTACTCTCATCTTTCTATCTAAACACTTGTTGATTATTTTTCTTACTACAAGGTAATTGCAAGAAGTTGGGTCCACATAGAGGGGAAGTCGTGGGGAAAAAAAAAATCTTGACAGAAACGGGTGCCCAAGCCTAAATGAGTACCCATTTCTATAAAGATATTTGAATTTGAAAAAAAAGCCTATGCACTTTTTTTTCCTATACAAAAGGAATGGGTACCTATTTTAGAATGGGTACCTGTTCCTAAAATCTTAGGCTTGAGAAAGGTATGGTAAGCCAACCCCTTCCCTTGGACTTGCAAGTTGTTTTCTAAGTAGAGAACAAGAGAAAACACTGAAATTACCTATATGGTTGATGACATTTTTTTCTAATTTTTTTTACAAAATTAATACCCATTACAGATGACAATGTCTAGTTTTCAAATATGTAATTTTTTTTATTGGGCTTGTTTCTCTATTTACTATTTAATTTAGGAGCAAACTAGTCCAAAAACTTGAAATGACAGGTGTTTGTATTTTTTTAATAACTTTTAATTTTTAAACTTTTTTGAAAAAAAATTATATGTCATCAATCTACACATCATTCTTTACACAATGAAAAAAAAAATTATTTTATGATTAGTTTTTCTCAAATTAAGTTGGCCGTACACGAGGGTTTTTGAAAACAGCAATTAGGGCCAATAAAAAATTAATAAAAAACAAATTATTTGGAAAAAATTTATAAAAAACTATCCTCATCAAATTTCACTATACTACACATCTTTCCCCAAAAGGGTTTAGAAAAATACTTTTATTTAGGTCAAATTATATTGGTCGTACACGTGCATGGTATGGTAAAAAAAAGTGACTTTTAAACAGTGGTTTTTAGAAATGCCTATTGAAAATCAATTTGTGTCATCTGGGTATTAAAATAAATTACATATTTAGAAACTAGACTCCGAGTACTACATTTCATTTAACTAACTTTTTTCAAGATTCAATCTTGAAGTGCCTAAAATGTTCAGGTCAAATGTGACAAATTCTGAAAATCAGGGAAAACACTTCCATTTTTTAGCCAAAAAGTGAACCCAACTTCTTGCACTGACCCTACACTCTCTTGGGAAGGATTATGGAAAGCTTGGAAACAAGATCTTGAGTCTATCTTGTTCTCCTAAGTCGAAGCTCCTTGCATGTTTGGGAGAAGGACTAACCCCTTAGAATTCTTCTTTATTGTATCTTGGGGAATGATGCATGGTGATTAAGACAACATTTAGATCGAGGTTTCCTTTGCCATGTTGACTCAAGGTCTTATGTATTATGTTTCTTGTCATTGATGTATTATGTGTGTATTCTCCTCATATATTCTTATTCTCTATATATTCTTCATGCCTTGCATGTATTCTCTCTATGCATTCCTTATGTATTCTCCTCGAATGCTTTGTGTGTATTCCATATGCATTTCACATGTATTCTATGTGTATTTCATATGTATTCTTTATGCCTTATGTGTATACTTTGTCTCAATCATGTATGGTGTGTGTACTTTGGCTATGGCATGTATACTTTGTGTATGACATCTATGCTTTGTGTATTGTGTGTATGCATTATGATTTCTCAAGTGTATGCCTAGTGTATGTCTTGTCTTATCTCATGTTTACTAAGTGCTTCATAAATGAGTGAATTATTTCATGTGTCTTATGTGTATGCCAATCATCATAAACTCCTAGAATCCTAAACTTGGGGGCTTGATTATCCCTCGATTTTAGTGACATTCTATGGTTTCTATGTTGTTGTGTTTGAAATTTGTTTTCTCCATCCTTTAGTGTGAGTTCAAACATAAGTTCATACCCATGCTAAAGTGGGGGCTAAATGTAATGTCGTAAAATGTGTACACTAGCATTTTACACTTAGTTTAGCACACGGGTGGACCTAAAATGTTTACACTTGTTAATTAGGACCTATTATAACACCTTTTTGAGAATTAAGCATGCAATTCTTGATCCTAATGCACAAAACCTATAAATGTAATTACAAGGTGGGGCTAATAACACTTTAAGTGCCTTATCCTAAGAGTTTCGGGCTAAAAGATGAGGATACCCAGGTACTCTTGTCCCCTCTTTATCCCTGACCTAAATTGTGGTTTGTTAGCTCGGGACCTCTTTAATGATTCCTAATGTCAACATCATGTGGTTTAATTCTCTTGAAATCAATGGGATTGTATATAAAATCAATCTAGTTTATTCATTTGAAGATACCTAAGCTATCTCTAACTTCTTGAAGGATTCTTCTTCTCTCTCATGCTCTCTACTCTTCTTTAAAGCTCTCTATGGTGGATTATTGTTGTGGCACTAACTTATTTCAGGTCTTGTGAAGATATTTCTACTTCTTTGGCCTACACCAACTTCTTGAGTCAAGTTGTGATGCCACATCAAGCATGCTAGGGTTTCCATGCTCATGGTGACTTCTTTCCTTCATGCTTTGTTCTAGCATTCCATTCTACTTCAAATTTGTCTCTGCCCTCCTAGGGCATGTGCTCTTTATCTATCATCTTTTCTATTGTGGAGGTGGAAACACCATTCATGGAGCTTTAATTAGGCAAGATCCTAAATAGCACCCAACCATTTTCCTTCTTGTGTGTGTAGGTTGAAGAAACATATTTCTGAAGGTGATCTCTTAGAAGAAGATAAATCTTGCAGGTATAGACCTGGTGAAGGCATCAGTTTCTGTAAACCCTAATTAGGGTCTAGGATACCCAAGAGACCTTATCCTTTGACCTCCCAACTCTAGATCTAGGTTCTCCTCTATTCATTGGTCTCTATGGTGCTTTCAAATTGTTCGTATCTATTCTGATTGTCTATTATGCTATGATCTTCATCAATTAGGGTTTTCTTGTTCTACCCTATCTTGATTGATTAGATTTGGTTAATTTCTTCTCCATACAACAAAAGGGTAGAACCCCTGTAGTTTGACTCCCCTTCTTGGATAGAAGTCAAGTTTGGTTTTTGTCCTAATATTTTGTAGAAGAGGGTTTGACCTAGTTTGATCTATTAAGCTAGTCTCTCTTTTCTATCTAATAGGTACCACATCCTAGGAGATTGTTTTGAACCATACAAATACTTTTTCAACTTGCAAACTAAATTTTCTTTACCTCTTTCAATGTAGTGCTCAGGTTGTGATGTATATAAATCTCCTCCTCCAAGTCACTATGAAGGAAAGTTGTTTTCACATCCATCTGTTCAACTTCAAGATCATATGATGCAGTAAGTGATAATAAGAATCTAATGGATGTCATCTTTGCAAAGGAAGAGAAAAACTCACCATAAATACACCTTCGTGACTAACCTTGCCTTATACTTTTCAACACTACCATCTAAACCAAAATTCTTTTTGAACACCTATTTACATTCAACAAGTTTCTGTTCATCAGGAAAAGGTACTAGTTCCAAAGTATTGTTTTCTTTAATGCAACTATTTCTTCCTCCATGGCTTCCTTCGAGGAATCTACATCTTTCATACCCATAGCCTCTTTCACAGTTCTAGGCTCATCAGTGTTAGTAATCAAAGCAAAAATACAATTCCAATCATCGGGTGAATACCCATACCTTTTAGGTTACCGCCTTGTTTGTGTGGACCTCCACAATAGCTGAGGTTGAGGTTCGTCTTCTTCTTCTGAACTCTCTAAACTACTAGATCTCTCCTCATCATTAGGTCTAATAAGTGTTTTGGGTTCAAAATTCTCAGGCATGTAGAAGGAAGTTGAACCACATCCTCTTTCTTCTCTTCTTTTTATAGTAAATAACACTTCTTCTATACAAAAATCTTTTGACCATAGGATTCCAAAGCTTGTATCCTTTCACATCAACACCATAACCAATGAAGATATGTGCTTAACTACCTTGTTCTCCAATTTTGACCTCTTCTCCCTAGGCACATGTGCATATGCCTCACAATTAAATACTCGAAAATGTCTCAATGAGAGCTTTTTACTTGACCACACCTCCATAGGTGTCTTATCAACAAGAGCTAATGTAGGAGACGTGTTAACTAGGTAGTAAGTAGTGGCAACATCTTCAGCCCAAAATTTTTGTTCTAGGCCATCTCCACTAAGCATACTCCTAGCCCTCTCCATCAATGTCATGTTCATCCTCTCTGCAACTCTATTCTGTTGAGGCGTATATAGAGTTTTTTTGTGCCTCTCAATTCCATGTTCTTTAGAGAACTTGTCAAAATCTACCAAACAAAACTCACCACTATTATCAGTCCTCAAAGACTTAATCTTTTTACCAGTTTGATTCTCTACAAAAGCTTTAAACTCTTTGAGCTAACTGAAGATATCATATTTACTTCTGAGGAAATATACCCATGTCCTTCTACTATAATCATCAATGAACGATACAAAATAAACAAATTAGAAAATGAAGGAACATACTTAGGACCAAAAACATTAGAATGTATCAAGTCAAACACCCCAAAATATTTGTGAGAACTAGAATAAAACTGAACATGGTTTTGTTTTCCATATGTGCAATATTCATAAAAATCGAACTCAAGATTACAATCATTCATCCCCTCAACAAGATTTTTATTTTTCATGGCTCTAAGATCCTTCTCACCTATATGACCAAGTCTTTGGTGCCATAACATTGTCTTCTTTGTAGGAAGTTTCATTTCCAAAGAATGAGCACCTTTGGGTACCCAAAAAAATGTCCATCAAAAGTAGATGCAACACACCTCCATTCCATTGGTTTCAATGGTGAGGATGAAGACTCTGAAGTTCTCTTCTTTGTAACAAAAGAACTATTGCAATGAATTGTGCATGCATCCATCTTAAACAGAGTGCCAACTTGAACACCCTTAGCAAGCACCATAACTCTTCTTGACATTTTACATACTCCATTCAAGAAAACAAATTGCACACCCACATCATTCAACTTACAGATAAAATGTTCCATGCAAAACTAGGGATATGCAGAACACCGTTGATCCCCTTCACTCATCCATCAAGGAATCTAGTCAAGACACTTCTATGGCCAACAATCTTCAGATGAGAGTCATCACCCAAGTACACCTCCCACAGTCAAACTTTTCATACTTTGTGAACCAACCTCGATGTGAGGTCATGTGAAAAGATGCACTAGAGTCAATAAGCCACACATCCTCAAATGTATGATTTACCAAGGCTATGACAAAATTTTCACCATCATCCTGAGAGGATTTATGAAAATCTGGATCTGAATAATTCTTCTTCTTTTTCTTTTTCTTTTCCTCTTTACACTCTTTTTAGAAATGTCTTGGTTTGCTATACTTCCAACATAATGCCTTGGACTTACTAGGAGACTTAGATCTCCTACGGGATTTGGATCTTGACTTCTCTTTCTTCTTATCCTGTTTCTTGCCTTTTTCTTTTGATCTATCGTGACTCGTAAGAGCCTCCCTAGCCTTTTTTGAAGTCTTTCTTCATATCTCTTTGAAAAGTAATGATGCAACTACCTCATCTATATTGAACTCAGTGGTGGTACTCCCGATGGCCATCACAAGGTGGTCCCACAATTCCAACAAAGAATAAAGAAAAGTCATGCAATGATCCTCCTCCTCCATTTTCACTCCCACGGAGCTCAATTGGGAAAAAAACACATTAAATGCATTCAAATGATTAGCTACAGATCCTCCATCTTCCATTCTCAGAGAATACAACTTCTTCCTCAAGAATAAATTATTTACTAGGGATTTAGCCTGATAAATTTCACCAAGCTTCTTCCATAGACTTGTTGCTATAGTCTCTTCATGAACATTTAGTAAAATGAAGAGCCAAACAGAGTCTCACTAGACCCTTATCTTTTTGATCAATGAGATTCCAATCTTCTTTTTTAATGCTTGAAGGTTTGGTACCAGATATTGCAGCTCATAAATCTCTATCTACAAGCATATCTTCCATTTTAAATTTCCATAACTCAAATTTTCCACCATTAAACTTCTCCATCTCTATTCTTCCAGATGTGCTTGTCATCTTCTTCTTGAAACAAGATCACAAAATACTCTACGTAAGCTCCCACTCAAATGAAGATCAGTACAAAAACCCTCTACCTCACAACTGGAACCAAAACTAGCTAGGCTCTGATACCAACTGAAAGGAAGCAAGGTATGGGGAAATACTTGCTACACCAATCTAATGAGGAGAGCATTGTGTAAAATTTTAATCCTTACAATAACAAAGAAGAAGATACACAACATAAAACATAAAATCAACAATATACCATAACATAGATGTACGTGGGGAAAACCCCTTTGGGAGAAAAACCTTGCACTCAAAATGCCTGCTCAATGTATTATAAATCCAAATTAAGATTACATACACTTGTAGAGCAAGTTTCTTATAGGAGTACAACACCACTTAATTCCTAGAGCAATTCCAATAGCATAACGGTACCTGCAAACTCAACCATACAAACTACTCCTCAAGCCTCCAATTTATAGACTTCTGGAAAATAGGAAATCATTTGTGGTTTACCAAAACCATGTGCTAAACCTCCCATGAGGTGTGGTGTCCAAGATAGTCAAGATTACAGTCCAAAATTAGGCTCTCATGTCCAAAGTAAATTCCCCTATTTTTGACCCATACAGTTGTCATAGAATTCGTCATAACATGCTTTAAAAAAATAATATATCACTAAGTGGGCACCTTTTGATAACTCATATACCAAATTTTAAGGCATTGACGTGGCAAAAGAGACAACTAAAAAAAAATGCCCATTTGATAAAACACAAATATTAAATGCTACGAGAAAATATTAAACAAGAAATAAACTTAGGAATTGACAAGGTTAAGACACCTTAATTCCAAAACACTATGACCCAAATTTAAGGTCACTTGAAGTACTTTTTGAGTTATTGTGAAATTAGGGTTTTCATCACATTCACTTTCAAGGATGCAAAACAATGAATTTTTTTTGGATAGTTTTTTCACCAAAATGATGTTTGTAATGAAGTAAGTTCCAATAGAAAATTCAAAATATTTTGATTTGTTTTGAGTAAGTTATTTTGGGGCCATCATGGTGAGGGCATCAATAAGAATCAAGGGAAGGAACTTAGTCACTCTTGGAAAGTCTCTTGACAAAAATGATTCAATATTAGAAGAGATGGATCACATATATTTTTAAGCTTCTATAAATGTAATAACCACCAAGGTTGAGTAAATCTTATTGATAGTGGCTAAGGGAGATTATATCAATGAAATACTCAAACAAATGGTTTCTCTCAAGAGTTGTGTGGAATACAACATGAGAATTATTTTGTATATATCTACATCCTTTAAACACCCCTTTTGCATAAATACCTTGAAAAAATTGTAGTGGATGCAGGTGGGAAACTCAACAAAATTGGCTTGTTAAAGCCCCTGGTCCCTTCAAATACTCAAAAATTGAGATACTCCTATGTATCAATAATTTAGAATACTTAGTACTCTCTTCACACACAAGTTATAAAAAAAGACCACCAAAGAATAGGGCAACAAGAGAGGAATATTGGATAATTTCTTACTATATTTGAACATTGCTAACAAATTGTTGAATCAACCTACTTATCTTGGGTTTGATTGTAGAGAACATGGCCCTTGCATAAAAAACTCCCCAAATGTGTTTATAAACATCACTAATTCATCATTACATATATAAGAAGGCAAGACAAACTAGTTTTCTTGATCACAAACTTATCAAGTCAATTTCACATGGTATAGGTTAACTTTGGGCATTGAAAAGGATTTTAGAAGTCGACTTTGTATAGATTCTTCAATGAATTTGCTTTAAATTTTGTTAGAAAAGAGAAGAAAATAATTGTTCAAAAGGAAATCTTATCTAATAGGAGAAATGCCAAATTAAACCCTCTTATCCACACATAATTAACTTGCATAGGATTTACAAATGAAACAAGATATATACCAATGTAATAATGAAAGGCAAAAATTTGTACAATCATTAGCTTGTAAGAGATTAATTACTTTGAACTTTACAAATAGAGGCTACATATACAAGATAGAAGGCAAAGATACATTAACTGACAAAACCGAATAGAGCACAATAAAGAAAACATTTATTTCATCTATCAAATGTATTAACAAAACCTATAAAAGGCCAAAGACATAGTTACAAAACTATTATTAAGCTCAATGATTACAAAATATTTTCCATAAAGGCATAACTGCAAAAGCATCATTCACCAATAAAAGATGATCTCCTCCCTTTGAATGAACAAATTACATCCTTATATAGAAGAAAAAATAGAAGAATAGGGTTTTAAAAGGAAGAAAAATCAAAGAGAAAAAGAATCCTCTTCGGCATTGCCAAAAAGATCTCCATGATTTGCTACATGGCCTTCACATCTCCCTGTTTTCTATTTCTCCTTCCCGATTCATGAGCTTTTATTTTTATAGTTTCTTTTATAATATAAAATCTTTTGCTTCATTTTTTTTAATGTGTGAGCTATGTTTTAAAATAAAGCTTTACCTTTTATTATTTCATGAGATTTTAAAAGTTAAAAGGTATGTGCTTTTAAACTATTATCTTCTTTGTTGGAAGCTCTTTGGTTTCTTTTAAATATGAAGTTTTTGCTTCATTTATTTATTGGTGAAATGTGCTTTGAAACAAAGTCTCACCTTTTTTATTTTTATTATTTTATGAGAATCTTCTCCATTCTAAAGTCTTAGGGTTCTTTTGTAATATGAATCTTTTTTTTTTCATTTATTTATTTGTGAAATGTACTTTGAAATAAAGTCTCACCTTTATTTTTATTTTTACTATTTCATGAGATCTTCTAAAAACTAAAAGACATGTACTTTTAAATGATTATCTTCTTCATTAGAAAGTCTTAGGTTTCTTTTATAATATGAATCTTTTGCTTCATTTATTTATTGGTGAAATGTGCTTTGAAATAAAGTCTCACCTTTTTTATTTTTATTATTTCATGAGAATCTTCTTCATTCTAAAGTCTAAGTTTCTTTTATAATATGAAGCTTTTTTAAAAATTTATTTATTGGTGAAATGTGCTTTGAAATAAAATCTCACCTTTTTTATTTTTATTATTTCATGAGAATCTTCTTCATTCTAAAGTCTTAGGTTTCTTTTATAATATGAAGCTTTTGTTTCATTTATTTATTCTTGAAATGTGCTTTGAAATAAAATCTCACCTTTTTTATTTCTATTATTTCATGAGAATCTTCTTCATTCTAAAGTTTTAGATTACCTTTATGATATGCGGCTTTTACTTCATTTTTTTATTCCTTAAATGTGCTTTGAAATAAAATCTCACCTTTTTTATTTGTATTATTTCATGAGAATATTCTTCATTCTAAAGTCTTAGATTTCTTTTATAATATGAAACTTTTGCTTCATTTATTTATTCCTGAAATGTGCTTTGAAATAAATTCTTACCTTTTTTATTTTTAATATTTCATGAGAATCTTCATTCTAAAGTCTTAAATTTTTTTTTTAATAATATGAAGCTTTTGCTTCATTTATTTATCCCTAAGCTATGCTACAAAATCTTTTAAAAGCTAAAAGATATACTTTTAAACAATTATCTTCTTTCATTCCAAACTCTTGGGACTACCTTGCCTTCCACGCCTCAATTATCTTTTCTTTGTAATAACCATTTTAAATTGATTTATATGATCATTTTTTCACATAAGCTAGAAAATTAATTATAAACTAAATTTTGCCCACGATGCCATGACTTTTTAAAGTACAACTGAAAAGTTAAAAATTGAGCTCCACCGTTAGATTTGGAAAGAAGATCAATGGTTCGGAATGGTCCACTTGCCAACTCAGATTATCACGGACCAATGGCGCAATACAATAACTCCGACATTTCTGATGAATCATTGAGTTGCGCAAGACGTTGATTTTAATTTTCATCTGACGGTCACCATGATTTTTGGCATTGGAGTTTATAGTGGCGCTTTATTAGCTGTTGCACCACTGTTTTAGAAGACTAGCATAGGTTTTGGAGAATATCTGCTCTCTTATGAACAAGAGTTGCATTGAAATGTTAATGATGGTGTGCTTTATTTCTGGCTATGCCTCAATCTTTCACCAAATTCACTTTCCAAGATGTAGAACAACGAATTTTTTGGAGAGTTTTTTTCACCAAACTGAGGTTTGTAATCAAGTAAGTTCCAATAGAAATTTCAAAATATTTTGATTTGTTTTGAGTAAGTTATTTTGGGCATCATGGTGAGGGCTTTAAGAAGCAAGGGAAAGAACCTAGTCACTCTTGGAAAGTTTCTTGACAAAGTTGATTTAATATTAGAAGAGATGGATCATATAAATTTTTTAAGTTCTTATAAATGTAATAACCATCAAGGTTAAGGAGGAAATCTTGTTGGTAGTGGCTAAGGAAGAAGATATCAAAGAAATAATCAAACAAATAGCTTCTCTGAAGAGTTGTGTGGAATACAACATGAAAAGCTAATGAGTTTAAGAAGGAGGAAGAGGAGGCAATTGTCGTTAGGCATTTAGCAGATTGTGGGGTTATGACAAAGGGATGGCCCCCAAAAAGAAGTCGTGATCATGCAATTTCATCCTAGACAAAATTACCGTTGATTGATAAGGAGGGAGGAATTATTTTGGAGCCTAAAGCCATCCTCTAGACATGCACTAAGAAGTTGTAGATAAAGTTTCTTTCAAAATCAGGATCATGCAATTTCATCCTAGATTATGATGTCCTGATGTTAAGGCATTATTTAATTTAAAAATTTAAACATCATGGTAAAGACGGAAAAGTCATTTTTGTCAAATATAATATTTGGCATCGTCAATTTGAATAATAATCATGTATGTAATAATAATAATTAATATTATTTATAAATATTCTTTTTATATAATTAAAATATAATATATAAATATAAATATAAACATAAATTGTAATTAATAATATAAATATAAATTCATTTAAATATTATTGGAGTAAATATAAATTAACAAATATAATTATAAAAATATAAGACATTGAAATATGGCTATGAATATCTTCTATAAAGAGTATAAGTATAAATTAGTTTAAACTAGTATATTTATATTTAAAAAAATATATCTACAATGCGCTAAGAGATATCTTCCAATTTGTTGGCATTTATAAATTACTTGCAGTTAGAATATTTGAGATACTCACATGAGATAATTTAAAGAGACTATGTTCAGAGACTTTTCATATTCTTCAAATGTAATAAAGATTTCAGTCCATAACTGCCCACTCACGAGTTAATTTAAAGACTTTTCATATTCTTCAAACGTAATAAAGATTTCAGTCCATAACTGTCCACTCACATGAGTTAATTTAAAGAGACTATGCTGCGAGACTTTTCATATTCTTCAATGTAATAAAGATTTCACTCCATAACTGCCCAAGTTTTTTTTTCTATCCATTTGGCTTCCACGAATTTATTTATTTACACATTTTATGAATTTTGTTTACATGGGAATCTGAATCTTTCAGCCCTTGCTATGAGTGTAGAATGCCTCTCGGCGTAATAATAGTAAGACTTATTATATAAAAAGAGCTTAATATTATTATCTTTGGTAATATTGGGGATGGCAATCTTATTTAAAGGAAATTCATTTAAATAATATTAAGACTTAAGGCTGCGGTTATTATAAAAGGGACATTACAATAAAATAAGTACAAAATCTGTAATAAAAGATTAGTCTATGTTTGATTCATATTTTATAAGGTGGATTTATAGTTGACAGCAGATGATTTGAAAAGCAACACTAATATTTAAACAAAGACAAAGGGCAGCGATTAGATAGAGAAAGAGCTGCGATTAAGGGGCAGCACTTGTCTTAAAAGGACATGTCCATAAAAATAGATCACCTCTCTTCATAGAGAGTGAGTGGTATAAAGGAAGGTTGAGAGAGAGAGAGAGAGTATTATTGGACTTAAAAGCAGATATATAGAAAATGCAATGCAGATTTACAAATAGAGAGCAGAAATAAAAAGAAATATCAAGGAGAAATATATATAGAAGCATATAGAACTGCAGTCAACACTAAAGAAAGGAATACAATCCCTAGATCTCTAAGGATACAAAGGCAAGAATTTTATACCTAGTATGATGTATCTAACCCTATGTTTCTTATGATAAATACCTAGTGATAAATAATGACAAATGCATATAATTGAAAGGTTATCTTTTTAATTATTGTATGCACAACATAGTTGTAGAGAACTCAATGCTTATTAACCATGATAATAATTATAAATTCTTGCCCAAATATGATATAGAATTTGTGTTACTGACTTATTACAATATAATATTATGTGATTGTGATAAACCACCATGATTGAGGAAATGGAGGGCCTACAATGAGGGGAAACGACATTGGGATCATCCTCTAAGTACGTCACCCCATGGTGGATGGCTAAGGCCTGCCACATGTTGGCCAAGGGGGAATGGGAAGCCACTCTTGGGCTTAGATGGAGTGATTTCTGGGACACCTTGCTGTAGTTGCATTCCCAACCTCCCATCCTAATAATTTATTGAATCATAAGAGGAAACAAAATGGTTCTGATGAGGGGAACGGTGATAGGATGCCTCACTAGGCATGCCACCCCATATGGATGGCAAGAGGCCACATGGGGCCAAGAGGTGTAAGGTACCCGCTCTTGGGCCTAAGGTAGAGGGTTTCTTGGGCACCCTATCAAACCATTTTGCTCCGAGAAGAATGAATTAGAAACCCAAAAATTTCAATATATATTTGACATGATATTTGTTTTTTTATTATAGATGTTACTAATTTGATTGCAGGTCTTAAACAGGTAGTTGTATCACTAATCTTACTTGCCTTGTTCTCTTTATTTATTCCAATAAGAAGTATCATATAATATTATCTTGTAAATATTCTCTAACGCTGTCTTGCTCATACTCAATCAAGTTATAAACTTCCTCAAACACAAGGTTGATTAATTGAAATTGATATATTAGGGTAGATTTAGGGTTTTACAAATTTGGGGACATTACATAGATAAAATTACCAGTGATTGATAAAAAAGGGTGGAATTATTTTGGAACCTCAAGCCATTCTTAACACATACTAAGAAGTTGCAAATAAGGACGATTTCAGAGTATTTGATCAAGTGGAAGAATATAACTAGTGAGGGTATGACATGGGAGGAGGAACCATTCCTATAGAAGCATCCAAGAATTATCAACATATTAAGGACAATGTTAGTTTTAAGAGTAGTAGTATGCTATGCCCTTAACTTATAATGTGCATGGAGATATACATGTAGTCAACTTGTTGCTAGAATAACCTGTAACTAAGTTATATGATCATTTATATAGCTTAATATAGGTAGTTAGGTCTGCTTGGGTGCTCTCCATGGCATAAATGTGATTTATTTAAGAGGTTATGGTTAGTTTATTATCATTATATTGTGAATTTTGTTCTTATTCAAGACTTCTAGAGGTTGCACCCTTCAAGTGGTTGACTTTTGGAGGTTGACATTTTGAAGTAGTTTGTTATTATCACTAATTGTATTTTATTTCCCATTATATTCTTCTCTTGTGCAATTAATTTCATTATGGTTTACTTTTGGAGGTTTCCATTTTGAAGTAGTTTTTTATTAACACTAATTGTATTTTATTTACTATTATATTCTTCTCTTGTGCAATTAATTTCATTATGAGATCCCTTTTGTAAGCAAACCTTGCTACTTTGGACCACTAAACACTTGATGGATTAGAGTTTTGTGATGGAAAAGAGTGGGAGAGTAGGTGGGAAAATCCATCTTGAATGTAGTGACATGAGTATGCATAACCCTATCAAAGAATAAAAGTGCAATGTACTAGCATCTAGGATGATAGAATAGGCCAAGAGTGAAAAAAAGAGATGTCCAAATGTGAAAGTGGTCTTGTTTCAATATAAAGATATAGATTTAGGAGTAATTGAGTCTCCAAATAATTGAAATGATCAAAGTCATGCTTTATAGATTAAAACATTAAAATAAATTAAAACATTAAAATAAATATGAAACACAAAAATATTAAACGCACTTTTCATTTCTCCACAAACCATATAAATAAACCAATTTTACATCCCTTAATTATAGTTAATTCTAAAATTCAAAAACTCCCTCACCAAGTTTCTCCCAACTTAATATTCCTCCATTACAAATTGGTATCTTACTTCTTTAATCTCAAGACATTGGAAAGCATCATTAATAGAAAAAGAAATATTAATAGAAAAAGAAATGTTGTTTTTAATTTATAACCTTCTAGCATCGTGTAAAGTGGCATGGCCTTCTCACTACTTTGTTGAACCATACATCAATAGACCAATACATGATTTAAAAATAAAAATAATAGCAATTAGATTTCGAACTATATATCTCTACAAATACATGAAGTGACCATTGACACAAACTAAAATTTCGGTAAATGAAAGAGTTGAGTCCCACATAGACATCGTCCTCAACCTAGTATAGATGATACAACTTGGATTCCTT
Organism: Cunninghamia lanceolata; assembly: GCA_027924645.1. NCBI lineage: Eukaryota > Viridiplantae > Streptophyta > Pinopsida > Cupressales > Cupressaceae > Cunninghamia > Cunninghamia lanceolata. Next base: position 11,450,976 of record BSBN01000584.1, on the reverse strand, counting down.
CAGAGCAGCTGTAACATTGAAGTAGGTGAGAACAGCAAACCACCTGTCCCTGTTCTTGACCCTGTGTACAGCAATGGTATCAGGAATGAAGTCATGAGAACACGCAGCATTAGTAAGAGGAAAGTCATACATGGCAGGCTTATTGTTGAACCTATTCTTAGCCTTCTTCCCTTCATCTAACCAAAACCCCAACATCTTATCCTCTGGTCCCAGTGTATAATTCTTAGGCACAGGAGACTCCTCAATCCACTTCACCAAATCCCATGACAGGGCATACCCCATACCAGACATATAACCATCAAAAGGACCCGTTTTGTCACAATATGCAACAAAGCCATAGTAAGTGTCATTCCTTGGCAAAGGCTTCAGTGACTGAGCCAACTTATCAATCTTAAAATAAACATCATCATCTACCTTCATAACATAATCATACTGCAATCCCATCTTTGCAAGACTAGAGAAATAAGTATAAGTCTTACCTTTGTCCATGTTCTCTTCACAATTCATTATAACGATATCATTGTAGGTCATGATCTCCAGAGGCACAAGGATTCTTTGATCATCCTTGGTCAGATTGCAGAAAAAAAATCTCACATCCACTTTTGCATGGACTGTGGATTGGATTCCATAAACCATACGAAGAAAATGTCTTCTATCATACAGATCTGCCCTTGTTAGGATTCCAAACAGAATACTGAACTCATAGCCAGGCTTAGAGTAATTGCTTTTATCAATTTCAATGGCTGCAGTGACATTCTCCTTAATATCCTTTGTGCAGTTCTTAATATGATGTGTGCAGTTACAGTTGATGAAGATCTGGCTGCCCTGAGAACCAACATAAGTATCATTATCTGTTCTTACAAGAAATGGTGGAGAGGATGAAATGAGACTATTTGCATTAGAGCTATACTGCAATACTCTCTTAAAACTAGACTGGCTTTCAACTATTTGTCTGAATTCTGATACATTGAGTAAGGCTATTAAGAAGACAATGACCGTGAATAGACATAGCAGCCCTGTTCTCTTTAGTAAGGTGAGAAAGGACCAAGTATAGGACTTTCTGGTGTCCTCCATGAATCTTCTCACAAAGGGCCAAAGTAGAAATAATTATAAGGCCATTATTGAACATAGAGGATGTGGCTTTTTATAAACATGTATATGCTTGCTTGCTTTCATCTCCTCTTCCTCCTGCTATTACTACGGCTTCCCTTTTGCTCAGTAATCACCTGGTGGAGACAAGTTAGGCTTCTCTTTTTGACTTTCTTCTTCTTGAGTATTTTAAGCTGCACATGGGACGTGAAACATAACGTAGGAGTTTAATCTGAAACAGAACATGGGTGTTTATTGTCTTCTAAGACAAGTGAAACAACATCGAGTTTATTACCTTTGAATAATTATATCTATATTTACTTTTCTTGTCATGTGTGCTGGATGCAGAGAGAGTACTGCCCTTGTACAGGTGTAAATGCCGTACCATAAGGCGAAGTTCAGGTATAAAAAAACTTGCATGGAGATTCCCGCCAGCTAAATTGGGTGGTCCACAAGGCAGGGCCCATCACCAGATTCACCACTCACCTTACATTCACATGGGACAGAGGAAGAGTAGAACAACAACTTGCAAAGTTCAGATTATTTATTAGGGGAGCAGAGTTCAGATGTCAACCTTCAGATTAATTATTAGGGGAGAAGAGTTTACATGTCAACCTTCTTTGATTGGAAGCCACATAAACAAGGTTATTTTTAAACACCGTTCACTTCAATAGTCAAATGTCAATTTTGGCCAATAAAAATAGAACACATATTTACTACTTTTTGGTGTGGATGAGGTGTAAAAGTGCTATTGACTGTTTGACCATTGAAGTGGATGGTGTTTAAGTAGAGTGCATAAACAATGACATTGTTGGCCAGTTTTATTGATAGAGCAAGATAAGTTGAATGGTTCGTTCTGTTTTGAAATAAATGATTTCTTTCAAGGCTTAAGGTACGGGGTCAAGGTGATTATGTACTTAAGCTAGGGTCTTTGTGCAATGGTTTGCTTAAAAACAACCTTAAACATTGGACATTGCTTGAATATAGTGAAACATTGAATTAACATTGTATATAGATACTTGGGCAAAAATCAAATCTGTTTGCTTGATGGTTTTGGTTTTTTTTTTTCTTTAAAAATTTTTGTTTTGAGATGAATATCTATTATTTAATTTTATATTAAAAAAAAATTAGTACAATATTTAAAAAAAAGGGTAGGGTAGTAAAAGGGTACACCCACAAAGTCTAATTGGACTAAGTCCAAAACAAAGACAACAAAATAATAGGGCCAATCCCAAAAAACACTAAGTAGCTAAAGCAATGTTAGAAGAAGGATGATCCTTATCATTAGGTTTCCCCCACACATCACCAGGGACATTATCATCAATAGGTGTTGAACACACTGAGATGCTGAGAGGGGGGCATGCACCACATTAATCCACACATTGACACCAAGATTTTTATATGGAAAACCTAAAATGGGAAAAACCACGATGAGTGTTAGCTCACAATATAATGCTCACTTCTTATAAAAGTTTACAACATTGTTTTAGGGCTACAACCCAAGGAAGCTACAACTCCCTGCTAACTTTGTTTTAGGGCTACAACCCAAGGAAGCTACTAATCCATAAAGAAAGCTCACTGCTACAAAGAATTATAATGATAAACAAAACTATGACAACTATGAAAGAAGCATCTGACTTATGTTGATGTTGCAGTCCTCTTTTCTACACAATTACTCCAAAATACTGACTTTGCACACTTCATATTGCTCATTTTGCTCTATCACATTCGCACTCACTTCTTTAAGTCAAAAATGAATTTGTTCTTCTATATATATCATTTGCAACCACTTAAAACCTCAATTAGGTCAGCACTAGAAAGTCCTTAAGGTGAAACGTGCAATTTTGTATGGGTCAACTTGGAACAAACACATTTTGAGTTGTGGATCACTTCAAATGGCATAACAAGGTTAATTTCATCATAACACATCATTTAATATCAAAACCACTGATTAGGATTCTCCGCACATGAGGGAAACAAAACTGTCAGCTCAACTAGCACCACCACTATTAACTGTCCATCTTCACACTATCAAGGAGAAGCCAAAAACATTATGCAGACTAATATTTCAATCATGTATCTTCTCAACACTATCCATACACCATTCACCTAAAGTATCTAATCATTCTATGCATCCACAAAACAAGGAACATATTGAATTGATGAGGATAGAGCATTCCAGGCATATTGTAACACATCAAAACTTGAGATATCACCATGTGGTACATGAATCCATTTGAAACTCTTAGGAAGGAACTCATACATCATTATGCATGTATTCCCATATCTACACATCCTTATTTCTAGAGAAAATCAAAGACTTGACTCAAGTATACTGTAGTCTGGAGGACAATCATATGCAATTCTTCACTAATTGACTTAAATACCTTATGTTGTACTAGAGATAAGAAAGATTTGCATGCAATTCAAACTTGAGATACATTAAGACACATAGAATCTCTACACAAGCTCTTATAGAAGATCTGTATACTTTCCATCTTCCGCAAGTGCTCAAACATGTCTTCTATAGAGTACATTTGCATCTAGAACTGTCTGTGTTACTTCTGCCACATGAAATTTGACCTTGCGGACCATAAGAACATCTGATACTGTTAGGAAGCATGCATTACACATCTTTGAACATATTCCTAAAACTGCATGGGCACAACTTCTCTTCTAGAGGAATGTGGAGCATTCCAACAGGTCTCCATCATTGCTTTACACTGTCAAGTCATAGTCTGAAACACTACCACTTACAACTTTCTCTACTGAAGGTGTAAAGAGATGAAATCTTGGATAAAGCATGTTCATATGTCAAACAACTTATCTTTTGATCTGCAAGACTAAATCTTGCATTGTGGAGGAATACAGACCAAAATGTTGTAACTCTGCCTTAGGATATGCACTGTGAAGGCCTTAACCAACTATTTGTGACTTTTCTCTAAGTGCGATACTCCAAATTTATAGGATATCATTGTAGATATATAAAAAATATGTTACAACATGTTTACACACCTCCACAACACACTTAGACATTAGAAAGATTATCATTCTTATACTTGGACAGTTTTCCTCCTTCTGCTAGGTCTTCCAAACTGGCCTCCCTTAACCATGCTAATCCTATGTCTTTAACTTAGTCAAACCATATCTCTCAAATCTTCCACTATCCTTCAGCTTCAACCATCTCTGACCTTAGGTTGACACCTATAGAGCTGACATCAATAAAAACACATATTGCCAACAATAGGCTTGAAAGGAAGCAAGGTATGCAGAAAACTCTTCCTACACTGATCTACTGAGGAAAGATTTATGCAAATTTTAACTTTTAAAGTTATAGATTAAGATGCGCATTAATAGAAAGGTAATAACAACACCCAAATGCAAAACTCACAACAAAAGATATACGTGGGGAAAACCCTTTCAGGTAAAAAACCCCACACTCTAAAGCCGCCCAATATATTATTCAGGAATCAAGAAGATTACAATATGCTTGCAGAGAAAGCTTTCACAGGAGTATTAACCAACTAGAGATCTAGGAGGTAACTCAACATCTATAAGACTCTTACACACAACCTCCATCTCAAGCTTCTAATAGATAGGAAATACAATACAGTAAACCGTCACAGTAATTACAAAACCATGAGCTAAAAACCACCCAAAGTGGCACCCAAATTATCTCCAATCAAAGATGTCTTGTGATGTGACAAATTACACACCAACACATACAACTCTCCCCTTTACAACGCTTTTAAGTGTCCAACATGTTTTTACATTTCCCAAAAATAAGAGGTCCAACTTCTGAAGGCCATAACTTTTGATCCGAGTGTTCGATTGACAAATCGTTTGATGTGTCAAAAAGCTCGTGAAGAGATCTATCATGATGTAACCCACTTTGTCAGTTACGAAAACTTTTGGGGCTTTTTGGACCTCTAAGTGCCTCAAAACTGAGTTCAAAACTTTTTTGACAGTTTCAAAAAATAGAAACTTTAATATCTCGCAATCCAGGTATGATCTTGAGTCGAAACTCACTCGAGATATTTACTTAACAATTCCGCACCTTTTGGGAAAAATTTTGGGTCAATACGAGGTCAAATGTAGAGTTACTAAAAATAGTAAGTCCCACCATTTTTAGCACTTTTGGAAACTTTGAATGTTATAGACCATTCTCTAAGATAAAGGGTATTTGAAAAGACCAAAACTGGGAAAAATAGTAACCTTTTGTAGTTGTAAGGTTGAGACACTTTTCCTAACATTCTCCCACTTGTCAAACACCTTGCAAGAGAAAAGGGAGTATTAACAACATGATTTAATTGCTAGGGGCCAAGAGGCCCATAGACTCTGAACACCATTTGAACTTCTATGTGCTCATAGGTTTTGTCAAGGAATTTACAACATTCATCAAAGTGTCAACTTTCTCCAAGTTTACCTTCCCATCCTCTACCATGTCATGAACAAAATGGTACTAGACATCAATATACTTAGTCTTCGCATGGAAAGTAGGATTCTTTGCCAAACATATGGCACTATGAATGTCACAACAACTAGTAATCTTCTATGCATCAAACCCAACATCATAACACAATCTCTTAAGCCAAATGGCTTCTTTACAAGCATGAGTTGCTATCATATACTCAGCTTCAGTAGTGGACAAAGCAACCATAGGTTGCCTCTTACTCATCCAACTAATAGCACCACCAAATATAGGGAACACATAAGCACTGGTGGATCTCCTACTGTTAATATCACTTGCCCAATCTGAATCCACAAATCCATGAATACAAAGTGAATGTTGAGGTCTTGTAAAATAACCATGATAACATAAGGAATACTAAGAAGTACCCCACAAATATTTGAACACTCTCTTCACTACATCCTAATGTACCCATCCAAGATTAGCCATAAACTGACTAAGGATTCCCACTACTTGGGCAATGTCTGGTCTAGTACATACCATCACATACATCAAACTGCCAACCACACTAGCATAAGAAAATTTTCTCATATCCTTTGTCTCAGAAGGAGACTTTGGACAATCTAGAACAGATAACTTTGTCCCCATCGTAACAAGAACAGTGAAAGGTCTACAATCTACCATGCTGAATCTCTCCAACACAGTGTTAACATACTTACTTTGGCCTAACCAAAGTTTTATGTTTTCTCTGTCTCTTCTGATCTCCATCCCCAGAATGTATTGAGATGCTCCTAGATTTTTCATCTCAAACTGTGCTGGCAACTAAGACTTCAAATTAGAAATCAAACTTTTACCATTCCCAATGAGTAACATATCATTGTCATACAATACAATAATGAGAATGCAATCATTGTCAAACTTGTAATAAACACAATGATCTGATTTTGATCTCAAAAATCCAATACTCAACACAAAGGCATCAAACTTCTAGTGCCAAATCCTAGGAGACTGTTTCAAACCATACAAAGACTTTTTCAACTTGCAAACTAGATTTTCTTTACCTTTCACCACATAGTGCTCTAGCTATGACATATAGATTTCCTCCTCCAAATCACCATGAAGGAATGTTGTGTTCACATCCATCTGTTCCACTTCTAGATCATACATTGTTACAAGAGATAACAAGAACTGAATAGATGTCATCTTTGCAATGGGAGAGAAAATCTCACCATAGTCAATTTTGATGCAGGAGCATCTCTGGTTCAAGAGAAATCTTGCATCAACCAAAAACATTTGCATTTCAGTTTGTTTGCAGTTTAGTTTGTTTCCTTTCATTTTCTAGTTTAGTCAATAGCAGTTTCTATATTTTGGTCTGCATTCTACTACAGTTACATTTCAAATCTTGTGGAGTAGGACTTAGCATTTAGATTCATTCATCTACATCATATCAAGAATTTAGAGCATTTGTATTAAGTACCAGAAAGATATCTCTATTAGAAGATCGACTGTTTCTTATAACAAAGCATCTTGACAGTCTCAAACAATTAGCTAAAGGAGAAGACTTGCGGAGCATTCTTCAACTTACGGAGCCTAATGACAATGATTTAAAGATATTTGGTTCATGTCCGACCTTCCCTGAGATCTGCACATCATTCCATTCATTTGCGGAGGTGTTCTATGCATTTAGGTCCGACCTATCCGTGTACACACATTACAGCTCTTCATTGGAGTTTGTGATCTTCCTTGGCCGACGTAGAGGAATCTATGGTACCGGAGATGATATATATTGATGTAATACATCCATAGGAAGGCAGTTCTCATGATTTAGGAAAATCCATAGTTTAGATTTTGTGCGAAGGAGCTTAAAAGCTATATCTTACGCTTATTTTGATATTTTGTAATTAGGCCTTTGAGCCCTAATTGTAAGCCTGCATGATGCTGACTAGATTGTATTTGAAGTCTATGATATACAGAATGACTGAATCTACATTTGTTTCACATCTTTGAGTTGTTTCTGTTGTGTTTACTCTTGCTGCATAGTTTGGATAGTTCACTTTGTAAATCCTCCTACCGTGACTGCACCAAATTCCCTCCACCTGAGAATACCCATTTGCAACCAATCTAGCCTTATATTTCTCAACACTGCCATCTACACCAAATTTCTTTTTGAACACCCATTTGCAGCCAACAGGTTTTCATCCTTCAGAAAAAGGTACCAAGTCCCAAGTATTATTATTTTCTAAAGAATCCATCTCCTCTTCCATGGCCTCCTTCAAAGAACTTGAATCTTTCATACCTATATCCTCTTTCATGGTTCTAGGTTCATCAGTGTTAGAAATCAAAGCAAAAATACAACTGGAATCATGCAATGAATAACTAAACCTATCAAGTTGCCACGTTATCTGCGTGGACCTCCTCAAAGATTAAGGTTGAGGTTCTTCATCTTCTTCTGAACTTTTAGAGCTACTAGAGCTCTCCTCATTATCAGGTCCAATATATGTTTTTGGTTCAACTTTCTCAGGGGTGGAAGGAAGCTGAACCAAATCCTCTTTCTTCTCTTCTTTCTTTGGCTGCAAGACAATAGAAGAAGGATTGAGTTCTCTGAAAATCACACTTCTACTATACAGAACTCTCTCAGCTGCTGGATCCCAAAGCTTGTACCCTTTCACACTGATGCCATAAACAATGAAGATACACTTCACAACCTTATTCTTCAACTTTGACCTCTTCTCCTTAGTAACATGTGCATATGCCTCACAACCAAATACTCGAATGTGTGTCAATGAAGGATTTTTACCAAACCACACCTCCATAGGTGTCTTATCAATGAGCACTGATGTAGGAGACTTGTTAACCAGGTAACAAGTGGTAGCAATAGCTTCAACCCAAAACCTTTGTTCAAGCCTAGCTCCACTTAGCATACTCCTTGCCCTCTCCATCAACATTCTATTCCTCTCTGCAACTCCATTCTATTGAGGTGTATACGAAGTTGTCTTGTGCCTCTTAATCCCCTGTTCTTAACAGAACTTGTTGAAATCTACTAAACAAAACTCACCACTGTTGTCAGTCCTCAAACACTTAATCTTTCTATTCTTCTAATTATCTACAAGAGCTTTGAACTCTTTAAATCTACTAAAGACTTTAGATTTACTTCTAAGGAAATACACCCATGTACTTCTACTGTAATCATCAATGAATGAAATAAAGTAAATAGATTTTAAAATTGCAGGAACATTAACAGGACCAAAGACATTAGAATGAATCAAGTCCAACACCTCAGAAGATTTGTTAGAACTAGAATAAAATTGAACACAGTTGTGTTTTCCATAAATGCAATGTTAGTAGAAATCAAACTCAAGGTTACAGTCATTCATACCCTCAACAAGATTTTTATTTTTCAGGGTCCTCAAACCCTTTTCACCAATGTGACCAAGCCTTTTGTGCCATAACATATTCTTCTCAGCTGGAAGTTTCATCTCCATAGAATGAGCACCCTTAAGTACCCAAAAAACATGACCATTAGAAGTAGATTCAACTATCCTCTTCGCTGCTGGTTCCAATGGTGAGGATGAGGACTCTAAAGCTCTCTTCTCCAAAATAGAGGCACTATTTCACTGAAGTGCACATGCATCAAGTTGAAATAGAGTGCTAATCTGAACACCCTTAGCCAACACCATAGATCCTCTAGTCATCTTGCATCCTCCATTCAAGAAAACAACCTACACACCCACATCATTCAACTTATAGAAATAAGGTTTCATGCCAAACTAGGGATATGAAGAACACCATTGATTTCCTTCACTCGTCCATCAGGGAATTGAATTGAGACTCTTGCACGACTAACAATCTTCAGGTGAGAAGAATCACCCCAAGTACACCTTTCCACCATCATATTCTTCATACTTCGAAAACCAACCTCAATATTGTTGCAAGTATGTGCCTAACCGGTGTTGTCATTGATGTCAACATATTAGTATTGTCATTGGTGTCAACTGTGCTCTTGTTTTGATGCTTGCTTGTAATGAGTTAAGTATTGAAGATAATAAGTATTTCTGATACAACAAAATAGTACAGTAGATTGCTCTGCATTTCTTGAAGAATGAATATCTTTGTCTGCGGATTGGAATTTATTTAGATACATGTTTGAAGATGGTATATTCCAATTTTGAGCTTCTTGTATGAAGATTGAGTGAGTTATGTTCACCAAAGTGAAAACTAATTTTTTTGTATATTTGGTGATGACAGGGAGAATGTATTATGCTTCGCATTCCTTCGCATTTAAGTATTTCAGTCTGCGGTTTTGGTATCAAGTTTGTAATGATGATAAGTACCTTCAAATTGAATGGTTCATGATTTGGTGGTCTGCAAGCGATCTTTTCTTTGTCACAATAGCTGATAGTGTTGTTTATGTGCTCCGGTTTGAAGAATCTTCTTGACAGTGTGGTTAGAGATTGTGCGATTGTTCCTAGTGATTACAATGTGCTTGTGGATGTCTCTTGGTTGTGTTCCTACCTTTGGATTGGTTTGTAAAGATAAATTTGGATTCTGGATGAAGACTGTTCTTAGAAGACTTAATGTTGACACTAGTGTTGGTCGACTTGGTTGTTCTCATTACTTGCGGAGATACATCGAAGATTGTGGAAGCATGTCATGGTGTGAAAGATTGCATTTGAGTCCTAGCTAAGGCATAACATGATCCACATACATCTTTCCCTAAGATAATTTTGTTTATGTCCAGACCTATTTCTATGTATGTTTGTAATGCCGACCTTGGAGATTGTTCCAATGGTTGATGAATGTAATGCCGACCTTGATGTACATTCCAAGATTGATGAAGTGTATTAAAACATGTAATGAAGTTGCGAAAAAGATGTCCTTGTGAGAAAATACGAAGATACGTGCGAAGGTGTAAAAAGAGAAGAGTAGAGGAGTTATATTGTTCTTCAATGGAATTGAACCCAAACATGTAGTAGATGCTATCAAATTAGTTCACCAACCCTTGGTAGTGAGCCAATCTTGGTAGTGAGACCTAATATTTGCAGTGAGCATTTTGGGTAGTGAGCCTCTAATTTTCGGTATTGCTATAACATATTTATATCTATGGGCTAACACCCACTGTGGTTTTTCCCTTATAGGGTTTTCCATGTAAAAATTTGGTGTCTCATGTGTTATTGTGTTGAGCTTCTTGTTTCATGTTTTCATGGTTAAATCTTAATAACATTAATTGAGCATTTGATGTGTTGATAAGTGATTAAAGTTTTAGAGACAACTAATTCACCCCCCTCTCAGTTATCTTGTGCATTTCAACAATTGTTATTAGAGCCAGTTCCTTAGAAGTAAGCCTAATAGCTTGAGGTCGATCTAGGATGTCTCTTAAGAAGGAAGCTCCACAGTTTGATGGGACAAATTATGCTTTATGGAAAGTATGAATGAAAATCCATCTCCTTTGTCTTGGTTATAGAGTATGGAAAGTGATAGAGATGAAGTATACCATGCCTTAGAATGGTTTAACAATTGAAGATGAAATCAAATAAAATGAGTTAAATATAAAAGCCAGAGGTGCTCTGTTAAGTGCCTTGTCTGACACTGAGTTGGTAAAGGTCATAGATCTACATTCTACTAATGAAGTCTGGGAAAATCTTAAAAAAATTGTATGAAGGAGACAAATCTATAAAAAGAGCCAAATTGTAGGGTCTGAAAGTGAAATATGAGGGTTCAAAGATGAGCGAAGATGAAAACATAACAACCTACATGCAAAAGGTTGATGAAATTGTCAATGGAATAAAAGCTATGGGGAGAACTATTGATGAGAAGGAAGCTGTGATGAAAATTCTTAGGTCATTACCTAATTCCTACAGTCACAAGGTAGCTGTAATTGAAGAAGTAATGACTGTAAAAGAAGTCGATAAGGATTAGTTGCTTGGAAAGCTTACAGCCTTTGAGATGAGAGAGTTTGGTGATGCTCTACCAAAGGTTGAGAATTCTTTCAAAGTCAGTACTTCAGAGAAGATCTCTAGAGCTGAGAAGTACAAGGTGGAACTTGATGATGAGATTGATGAAATTGAAGCCAACTTTGTTGATAGACTGCAAAGAGGTTCCGGTAAGTTTAAAGGCAAATTACCTTTCAAATGTTTTACATCTGGTAAGGTTGGTCACTATTCTTCTAGATGTCCTAAGATAATTGAAAGGAATAGAAAAAGATTTGAGAATAGACCTAGGGTTCCAAATAAATGCTACTATGTTAGAGATCTTGATGATGAAGGTGTGACAGATGATGAATCTAATGATGCTAGTACTAGTGCAAATGAATGCTTGTTTATTGCAATTAAAGAAGAACTTGTGTCTACTAATCTTGCTAGCTGTGTGAAGGAAGAAAAACCAGTGGAAGAAAGTGCTTTGGCTGTTCAGGTTGAGAAAGATAAGGATGAATGGATTATTGATAGTGGATGCTCACATCACATGACCAGTGACAAAAGTAAGTTTGTGAGTTTGGAAGAGTATGATGGAGGAATGGATAGGTTTGGAGATAATGGAACTGGTAAGATTTGTGGAAAAAGATTTATTTATTTTGATAGAAAGCACAACACTGATAATGTCCTATATGTGAAGGGTTTAAAGCATAATATTTTGAGCGTTGGTCAAATGTGTGACAAAGGTTATAATGTGAGATTCAAAGATAATGGGTACAATATTATGGAAAGCTCTGGAATAATTATTGCTACCGGTAAGAAGACCAGAGGTAACATTTACCAATTAAGAGGAACTAATGATTATTGTTTATTAGACCAGACAGATGAGAGTTGGTTGTGGCATAGAAGGATGTGTCATATCAATTTTGACAACTTGGTGAAGACAGCTTCTGCATAGCTTGTAAGAGATCTGCCCAAACTTGTGAAGTCTGCCAACACCATTTGCAAGGAGTGTCAATTTGGGAAACAAATAAGAACAAGTTTCAAGAGCAAAGAACAATTCTCTGCTGGATTGCTGGAGCTAGTACATACAGATTTATGTGGTCCCACAAGAACAAGAAGTCTGTAAGGTGATAGGTATTTTATGTTGCTTATTGATGATTATTCTAGAATGACTTGGGTCACCTTTCTAAAATAAAAATATGAAGCCCTAGACAAGTTCAAATTTTTCAAGGCAATGGTTGAGAATGAGTTAGAATTGAGGATCAAATTCTTAAGGTCTGATAGAGGAGGTGAGTTCACATCAAATGAATTCAATATTTTCTATGAAGAACAAGGGATAAGGAGACAGTTGTCTATACCTAGGACTCCTTAGCAGAATGGAGTTGTTGAAAGAAAGAACATGACAGTTTAAGAGGCTGCTAGGACTATGTTAAAGGAAGCTGACCTACTAGAAGTTTATTGGAGAGAAGCCATACATACTGTTGTGTACATCCTAAACAGAGTTCAAGTCAAAGGTAACAACTCTAAAACTCCTTTTGAATTATGGTATGGAAGAGCTCTTACAGTGAAGTATTTCAAAGTTTTTGGTAGCAAGTGTTATATCAGAAGAGAAGAAGAACTAGGCAAGTTTGATGCTAGATGTGATGAAGGGATTTTTCTTGGTTACTCTACCAAGAGTAAGGCTTACTGGTGCTACAATAAGAGACTGAAGAAGATTGTTGAGAGTGCTAATGTGAAGTTTGATGAAGACAAGGAAAGAATATCAGATCTGAGTTACTATGAATCAGATGAACCTGTGGCTATAGTGAATCAAGAAAAAATTGAATAAGAAGACAGTCAAGATGAAGAAGAGGCTCCAGAGCATGTTGTTAAGACTCCCAACAATGTAAGGATTAATAATTCTAAAGATCAAATTATAGGTGACAAAAACAAAGGGGTGTTGACAAGGAAAAGAGATGTAGAAGAATAAGTGAATTACTGTTTGCTTTCAAAAGTTGAACCAAAAACTATGAATGAAGCTTCCAATGATGAAAATTGGGTAAAAACCATGAAAGAAGAGTTGATGCAGATAGAGAAGAATCAAACTTGGGAATTGGTTCCTAGACTTGGTGATAAGAATGTCATTGGAACTAAATGGGTTTTAGGACACAAGCTGAATGAAAATGGAGAAGTTGTAAGAAACAAAGCAAGGCTTGTGTGCAAAGGATATTCTCAAATTGAAGGAATAGATTTAGAAGAGACTTTTGCTCTAGTGGCTAGGATTGAAGCAATCAAAATATTTCTACCATTTGCAGCTCACAAAGATTTCAAAGTGTATCAAATGGATGTGAAGTTTGCATTCTTGAATGGTGAGTTGGAAGAGGAAGTTTACATTGAAAAACCAAAAGGGTTTTAGTTATCAAACCAAGGTAATATGGTGTACAGATTGAAGAAGGCATTATATGGACTGAAGCAAGCCCCCAGAGCCTGGTATGCAAGGTTAGACAAGTATTTGCTGTAATTAGGGTTCAGTAAAGGGACTTCTGATAGCAATCTCTATTTCAAAATAAATGATAATCAAATCCTGATTGTTGTAGTTTTTGTTGATGGCATTATCTTTGGAGAAAATGAAGGTATGTGCATGAAGTTTGCAAGAGAAATGCAAAAAGAATTTGAGATGTCTATGTTTGGTGAAATGAATTTCTTTCTAGGTCTACAAATTACTCAATCAGATAAAGGAATCTTCATTTCTTAGTCTAAGTATGTGAAAGAGTTGTTGAAGAAGTTTGGGATGGAGGACTCCAAACTAGTATGCACTTCCATGGTGACTGGCTGTAAGTTGAGAAAAACTGATGAATCACCTAAGACTGATCAGAAAAGGTATAGATCTATGATTAGAGGATTACTTTATCTAACTCAAACCAAACCTGATATAATGCATGCAATATGTCTTGTGGCAAGATTTCAAGAAGATTGTAAAGAGTCACATGTGATGGCAGTTAAGAGAATCTTGAGGTATTTGAAAGGCACATCAGATCATGGCTTATGGTATCCAAAAGATAATGATTTCACTCTCAGTGCTTATACAGATGTAGATTGGATTGGAGATGTTGATGACAGAAAAAGTACAAGTGGAGGTGCTTTCTTCTTGGGAAATAGATTGGTTTCATGGCTGAGCAAGAAGCAAGATTCAATCTCCTTGTCTACTGCAGAAGCAAAGTATATTGCAGCAGCATGTTGTTGGACTCAAGTGTTGTGGATGAAGTAGACTTTAAAGGACATAAGAGTTGTGTGTGAAGATCCAATTGCAATCTTTTGTGACAATACAAGTGCCATAAATATTTCAAAGAATCCAGTGATGCACTCAAGAACAAAGCATATATCAATAAGGTATCACTTTTTGATAGAAAAGGTGATAGAGAATGAAGTAAAAATAGAATACGTGTCCATAAAGGATTAGATTGCAGATATTTTCACTAAGCCTCTGCCTAAGGATACCTTTGAGTATCTTAGAGAAAAATTAGGGTTTATTACCCCTCCTACTCTGAAATAAGATGCATAAGAATGCATAAGTCCAATGGTGTCCAAAACCTCATTCTTTGATCTGGATTGATGTTTTGAGAGCTACCTCTCAGGGGGAGTAGCAAGTGTTTCTAATATGTGTTCTTGATAAAGAGTGGTAAGTGGTACAGTATTGATGAAAGAGCAATTTGATTAGAGTAACAGAGTGCAAGTATGTGCCCTTTGCCATTGATGTCAAAGGGGGAGAGAAATCATGTGAAAAACTTAGGAGAAGAAAGAGTGCAGATGTGTAAAAAGAAAGGGGGAGTATCTTGTCTTGATGGTGTTTACAGTTTTTCATATCATATGATGCCATCAATGACAAAGGGGGAGATTGTTGCAAGTATGTGCCTAACTAGTGTTGTCATTGATGTCAACATAACAGTGTTGTCATTGGTATCAATTGTGCTTTTGTTTTGATGCTTGCTTGTAATGAGTTAAGTATTGAAGATAATAAGAGTTCCTGATATAGCAGAACAATCCAGTAGATTGCTTCGCATTTCTTGAAGAATAAATATCTTTATCTGCGGATTGGAAGTTATATCAATACATGTCTGAAGATGGTATATTCCAAGTTTGAGCCTTTGGTATGAAGATTTGAGTGAGTTATGTTCACTAGAGTGAAAACTGCTTTTTCTATATATTTGGAGATGATAGGGAGAATGTATTATGCTCCGCATTCCTCCGCATTTAAGTATTTTAGTTTGCTGTTCTAGAATCAAGTTTGTAATGATGGTAAGTGCCTTCAACTTGAATGGTTCATGATTTGGTGGTCCGCAAGTGATCTTTTCTTTGTGACAGTAGCTGACAGTGTTGTTTATGTGCTCCAGTTTGAAGAATATTCTTGACAGAGTGGTTAGAGATTGTGCAGTTGTTCCTGGTGATTACAATGTGCTTGTGGATGTCTCCTAATCGTGTTCCTACCTTTGGATTGGTCTGCAAAGAGAAATTTGGATCGTGGATGAAGACTGTTCTTAGAAGACTTAATGTTAACACCAGTCTTGGTTGACTTGGTTGTTCTCATTACTTGCAGAGATACATCAAAGATTGTGGAAGCGTGTCATGGCATGGAAGATTGCATTTAAGTCCTAGCTAAGGCATAACATGATTCATATACATCTTTCCCTTACCTAATTTTGTTTAGGTCCAGACCTATTTCTATGTATGTTTGTAATGCCGACCTTGGAGATTATTCCAATGGTTGATGAATTTAATGCCGACCTTGATGTGCATTCCAAGGTTGATGAAGTGTATAAAAACATGTAATGAAGTTACGAAAAAGATGTCCTTGTGATAAAATGTGAAGATAAGTGCAAAGGTGTAAGAAGAGAAGAGTAAAGGAGTTATACTGTGCTTCAATGGAACTGAACCTAGGCATGGAGTAGATGCTATCAAATCAATTCACCAACCCTTGGCAGTGAGCCCTAATATTGGCAGTGAGCATTTTGGGTAGTGAGCCCTAAGGTAGTGAGCCTCTATTTTTTGGTATTGCTATAGTTCATATTTATATCTGTGGGCTAACACCCAATGGTTTTTCCCTTATAGGGTTTTCCCCGTAAAAATCTGGTGTCTCATGTGTTGAAAATGTTATTGTGTTGAGCTTCTTGTTTCATATTTTCATGGTTAATTATTAATAAAAGTAATTGAGCATTTGATGTGTTGATAAGTGATTAAAGTTCTAGAGACAACTAATTCACCCCCTCTCAGTTGTCTTGTGCATTTCAATAGATGTGATGTCATGTGAAAAGATGCACCAGAGTCAATAAGCCACACATCCCCTCTCAGTTGTCTTGTGCATTTCAATAGATGTGACATCATGTGAAAAGATGTACAGAGTCAATAAGCCACACATCCTTAAATGCATTTGTAGCCAAGGCAGTGACAAACACTTCTCCTTCATCCTGGGAGGACATGTCAGAATCCAAATCATAGTTCTTATTTTTCTTTTTCACCTCCTTGCACTCCTTGTGGAAATGACCAGGTTTGCTGCAATTCCAACACAGAGCCTTGGACTTTCCAGGAGACTTAGATCTCCCATGAGATTTGGATCTTCATTTTTCTTCCTTCTTCTTATCCTTTTTCTTTCCCTTCTCTTTAGATCTACCAGGAACCGCAAGAGCCTCCTTAGCTAATTTGAAAGACTTTCTCTACATCTCTTCAAACAACAATGAAGAAACCACTTCATCCATCTTCAAGGTGGTAGTGGTACTCCCAATGGCCATAACAAGGTGATCCCATGAATTTGGTAAGGAACATAGTAATTCCATACATTGATCCTCCTCCTAAATCTTCACACCAATAGAGGTCAACTAGGCAACAAGCATATTGAATGTATTCAAGTGATCAGTGACAGATCCTCCATCTTCCATCCTCAAAGAATACAATTTCTTTCGTAGGAATAACTTGTTCACTAGGGATTTAGCCTGATAAACATCTCCAAGCTTCTTCAAAAGATCTTTTGCAGTCTTCTCTTCATGGATATTCAGGAGCACTGAATTAGCCAAATAGAGTCTTATTAGACCCTTAGCCTTATGATCCATCAGATCCCAATCTTCTTGTTTTATTCCTGATGGCATGGATCCAGATAAGCCATAAATCTCTATCCACCAATAAGTCCTCTATCTTGAGTTTCCACAACTCAAAGTTGCCTCCATTGAACTTATTTATATCAAACCTCCTAGATGTGCTTGTCATCTCTTTCCTACAACAAATATTTCAAAATTCTTTGCACAAGCTCCCACTCAAATGAAGATCAGCTCAAAAAACCCTCTACCAAACAACTATAACCAAAGGTGATCAGGCTCTGATACCAACTGAAAGGAAGCAAGGTATGTAGAAAATGCTTCCTACACTAATCTACTAAGGAAAGATTTATGCAAATTTTAACCTTTACAGTTACAGGTTAAGATGCACATTAATAGAAAGGTAATAACAACACCCAAATGCAAAACTCACAACACAAGGTATACATGGGGAAAACCCTTTCAGGTAAAAAACCCCACACTCCATTAAAGTCACCCAATATATTATTCAAGAATCAAGAAGATTACAATGTACTTGCAGAGCAAGATTTCATAGGAGTAATAACCAACTAGAGATCTAGGAGCTAACTCAACATCTATAAGACTCTTACACACAACATCCATCTCAAGCTCCTGATATATAAGAAATACAATATAGTAAACCGTCAACGGTAATTACAAAACCATGAGCTAAAAACCACCCAAAATTGGCGCCCAAATTATCTCCAATCAAAGATGCCTTGTGATGTGAAAATCACACACCAACACATGTAACTCTCCCCTTTATAGTCCTTTTAAGTGTCTAACATGTTTTTACATTTCCCAAAAATAGGAGGTCCAACTTCCGGAGGCCATAACTTTTGATCTGGGTGTCTGATTAACGAACCGTTTAATCCGTCAGAAAGATCGTGAAGAGATATATCAAGATATAACCCACTTTGTTGGTTATGACAACTTTAAAGGCATTTAAGGACCTATAAGTTCCTCAAAAATGATTTCAAAACTTTTTTTGATAGTTTCAAAAAACATAAACTTTAATATCTCACAATACAGGTATGATCTTGAGTTAAAACTGACCTGAGATGTTAACTTAGTAGTTTCACAACTTTTGGGAAAAATTTTAGGTCATTACAAGGTCAAATGTAGAGTTACTAAAAATATTAAGTCCCACCATTTTTATCCCTTTTGGAAACTTTGAAAGTTCTAGACCATTCTCCAAGATAAAGTTATTCAAAAAGACCAAAACTGGGAAGAATAGTAACCTTTCGTAGTTGCAAGGTTGAGACAATTTTCCTAACAAGGCTCCCACCTAGTGAGAGTGTATCATTTGAAGGCTACTTAGCATGGACTGGAGATATTTGCATCTCCAAGTGAGGCAACTTGCCAGAGTGTAGCCATCTAGGAGCACCACGCCCATGAGAAGAGATAGAGGGTGGCTTGGGAGGTAGAGGCTAGCCTGGAAGGTGGATACCAACCACAATAGAGATCATTATCTTTAGAATTTGGAGGCTAGGATCCATGGGAGTAGGAGCCTCTATCTCTCTTGATAGACTAGTTGCATCCATGCTGACACAATTAAGAGGGAGAAGAGGGAGTAGGTGGAACCTTGGCTACAGTGTAGGAGAATTTCCTTGGTGGTCCAACAACTCCTAAAGATGAGTGACCTCAAGTGCAACTTTACTAGGTTGCACTTGAATTTGCATAAGCACATTAGAGCAAACCATGACTTTAGTGTATAAAGAGAAATGAATATCAATGGTGTAACTAAAAAAGAGAGTTGCATTTCTATTCCAAATACTAAAGAGAATTTTCACCTTGAAAGCATGTAAAATATGGGTATATTTGAGTAGGATACAAGGCTAGTCCAAGTAAAACCATGTGCTAAGAGAAGGTAGCAGGATGAAAGGGTATGAAAAAAATCATGGATCCAGTTCCAAGTTTCTTGAGCATAGGGACAAAACTAAATAAGATTAAATCTAGAAAAAATGCTTGAGATTCTCAATTTGTCCACAGAATGGACAATGGGGATTGAGAATACCCATATGATCCAGATGAGAACCAAGAGGGAGGCCTTGATAAAGAATGCACTAGGCAAAATGAGCCAATTTAGGCTCTAGAATAGTTGACTAGATACATTGGAACTGGTGGTGCCAAGTCCCAAGAGAGGACTGAAGTGGCCAATGATAATTGAGCTAATCCACCATAGGAAGGCATGGAAATGACCATAAATAACCTTTGCTGGTTAAGAAACTAGTATATAGATTTTATTATTAATTCCCTTTAATGTGATTAAACATTGTAAAATTTATTTACTCATTGGAAACTAAAATTATGTAGGAAAAAATGTATTATAAATTGTATAGATCTTAGTTGCATGTTATTTAGGTAAGTTTTGTTTTATCATATTAACTAGTTAGTATAAATTTCATAATCATAAAAACATAAAAATAGAAAAATATTAGAAAACTTTAAAATATTAGTTAAATTCTCATTGGTTTCTCACACATTTATGTGTTATTGGGATCCTTTGGACATTACCAAGAAGTTGCGAAAGGAAGGTATTCTCCCTCCCCCTTTAGCTAATATCCTTGTTAGAAGGCTTGAAAACTTCATTGATGAGACTAGAGATCTTACTACACCACTAGCACCGAGGCTTGATCCTCCACCTTGACCCATAGATGAGTGCTTTCTAGTAGCACCTCCCATTATGACATTCTTGTTGCCTCCTAAACAAGTGAAGGTTGAAGACCCTAAAATCTCTTTCTCTATCCATAGGTTTCTTATCTTGGTCTTAGTTGCTTAGAGTTACTTTTTGATTAGGATGCTTGCGGTTGACTTCATTTGATTGCATGACATGATATAATTGTAAAATGCACCTAGGGAACCCTGACTCTTTTGAGAAAACTAAATATGACTTATTCTTCTATTTCATAAAGCTAACTCGGCTTGGCTTGATAGGATTCACATATAAGGTCTCTCTATAGTGTTTCTTAGTGTTTTATTCTAAAGCCCTAGATTTAGGTCCTTCTCTGAATCTTATTTAAGACTCCCTAGCTTGCTCTGACATGATCCTAAGAAGTCATGTTGTGTGGGGATTACCTATAACAATTTCTTGTATATACGCACATCTCGTGAGAATGATGCAAAGATGCCAACTTTCTTTTATCATGTTTACCTTGTTGGTGTGAATAGGTACATTACCTAACTCGTTCCACATTAGGTCCTATTCACACTTGTCTAGTTAAGTCTACTTAGGGCATACTTCAGTTATAGTTGCGATACTTATCACTTAGTGTCTCATGCCATATGATTAAGACACTTATCATAATCCTATGTTGTCCTATGTTTCACCTAGGTCTATATAACCAAAGGCTTCTCAGTGTAATTTCATATCATGTACATTTTATAATTACATCATTTGATAGAATAGAATTATTCTTTCATTTTAGATTTCTCTTGTGCTTTCATTGAAGCTCCTAGATCTTGGGTGGCTATCTTCATAGCCAACTCTAATATGGTATTAGAGCTTGTAGGATTTCTTTATGTTAGTATTTTTTTGGAGAGATCTAGGATGCAAATCTTGAAGGATCTTGAAAATTTGAGTATACTCTTCTCTTGCATCATATGATGACTTGGAGAATTAGAAAAAAATGATAGAAATACTAGATTTGGGAGGGTTTCTTCTTTGTGTCTTTGTAGTGCAAGTTCACTTTGGAGCATCTTGGCGCAAATCCGATCTCGCCATTGAGTTCAAAGTGTCCAAGAAAGTCACTTTAGCCTTTTGATTTGTCCACATTAAACATTGGAGGAAATATCAACAAAGGGTTTGAAGTTGGGAGGTGCTTGCCATATATGGAAGGTAGCTACAATTTTGGAGCATTTTGGGTCAAATCTGACCTTGCCATCATGTCTAGAAGGACCAAGAACCTAAGGATTGACTGTCAATTCATCAGATTTGAACAATTTTGCCCCAGGCCCTCAAGGAAAAAATTACCCTCCTCGACTATACAGATCTCTATGCAAAATATTTCATAGAATATTCCCTACATAAGAATATTCCCCTACATAAGCATTGGCACACAAGTATGGTTGGAAAAAAAATTTAAATGCTATTTTAAAAATTTCTTTTTATAATTAAAAAAAAGAAAAAAAAATAAAAATCAAATTGGGCCAGTGTTTAGGGTACTGCATAGTCTGCAGACCCTACCTCGATGCCAGGTATGGTGCCATAAAGGTGCAGGACCCCCAGTGGTCTACAAGTAGGTAGTTTCTTGATTGGTGTTGTGATAATCGACCAACAGTTCAAACACCACCGATGGCCCTTTAAACCGCTTGTTAAACATTTTAGTGACGATCTTAATAACACGTGATGTCTCATCGCTACCAAACCACCAAAAAGTAGCCTCAAAACCACTGTGCCTCCTTGAAAGTGGTTTAGTGCCTAATTTTTAGTGTTTTTCCTTCTCGACAACAGTTTTGAATTTTTTAGGGTGGTTTTAAACAATCCATCAGTGGTTTGGAGATTCAGAGCATATTCTATCAACAAGAGAATATTCTATTAGGTGGTTGCTAATGTTAGCATTATGTCATCAGTGACATCACCAACTTCTCCCAATCCTACCCTTTGCTCCATTTGTAATTTTGATTTGGCATCCCAACTTCGAAGGCCTATTTTTGAGTCATACTAACTCTTTGTTTAGAGATTTTTTCTGATTTGGCATAGAATTTCATAGGATTCATAGTGATGCAATCAATTTTTTTTATTTTGGTGCCTAGTTTTTCCATAAATTGCATATTTCCACACATGGTACTGAGTAGTTCTCATTTTGGGATCTTCTAGGGCTCTGTGTGGGCTCATATGATAACATTTTTTAGTGATTTTTTTTTGAAAGTGCATAATTTTTCATGTACTTATATCAATAATTAGTTTGATCTAATTTTGCACAAAAAATATACTTTTAGTTGTGGCCTATTTTTGGCATTTGAAATGTACTAAGATCAAAGACCACTTTGTTATTTTGGCTAGTCGCAACTATAATTGTGCTAAGTATAAAGTGCCAAAATCATATTTTGCTAGGGGGTGATCTCATTGATTTAGTAAAAGGGGGTTTGTACTTGTGTTGTTCCATTTTTTGTATTCTTGTATCTCCATCATGGATCAAACAAAAATTGCTCCACTCACCCCATACAATTATTATGAGTGGAAGAAACAAATATAGTTTCATTTACAAAGCTTGGGATTACATAGAGTTACAATGGATACATAAATTAAACCGACAACTGTTGTAGAAAAGAGAAAGTGGTATAATAGATGTGATCAAGCCTATCGAATATTATGAATGTTTATTTCTTCTGATCTCCTCTTTCACATTGAATCTTCCACTATACCAAATCAAATTTGGACTACATTAGAAAGTCTATTTGGAAAACAAGATACTATGAGAGGGTTAAAATTGGAGAATGAATTGATTGGTTTGAATCCTACAAATTTTGATAGCATCCAAGTCTTCTTCACCAAACTAAAATCACTTAGATTGTAGCTAAAATAATGAGGCATTGAGAAAGAGGACACTCAATTGATTCTTTCTATTCTTGCCAAACTTGGTCTTGCTTATTCAATTTTTGTTTCTACATTTTATGCTACTATGGATGCTCTTGGTACTACATTCAAAATGCCTCCACTTGATGATTTTTCTACATTACTCACTAGGGAGCAGGCAAAGTTAGAACACATGGCTACATTGAAGTCTCCAAAACCACATGCTCTTATTGCTAATTAAAGCACAAAAGATCAAATGGATTCAAATAGCAAAGGTAAAACAAAAAATAAGGATTTCAAGAACAATGAGCAAGCCAAGGAATAAAATAATTCAGCTAAGTCCTCATCCTCTTCCAAAGAGGAATCATCTAAGAAGGAGAAAATCAAATGTGCATATTGCAAGAAACTAGGACATGGTGAGCATAAGTGTTACAAAAAAGGATTGTTGAGTTGACACACCTTCTTCAAAAGAACAATATCCAATTGCCTTCATCCATGTCATCTAGTTCAACT
Organism: Cunninghamia lanceolata; assembly: GCA_027924645.1. Classification (NCBI taxonomy): domain Eukaryota; kingdom Viridiplantae; phylum Streptophyta; class Pinopsida; order Cupressales; family Cupressaceae; genus Cunninghamia; species Cunninghamia lanceolata. Next base: position 11,427,450 of record BSBN01000584.1, on the reverse strand, counting down.
TATTCTTCAATACCAACACTATCTAGTCCATCCTCTTCTTCGACACCATCATCATCTACACAGTTAGGGACAACTATAGTGAAAAATGGGATAGATAGGCTAGAAGGTAAAGCACTCTTGGAATATAGGAGTCTTGAGTTAGGAAGATGACTTCTTGATTCTGGAGCCTCACATCATATGACTTCATCACAAGGTATATTCTCTTCATTTGAGCCTTGTACTTTACCACACATCCTGATGGGAGCAACACACATATGTGCATTTGTGGGAAAGGATCTATTGACATGGGAGATGGCACTTTTCATGATGTACTTTGTGTTCTATCCTTGTCAACCAATCTCCTTTCCATCTATCAGATTACACATAATGTCACAGGGAAGACTATTGAGTTCACACCTAATTCAATGATCATTAGGAACTTGGAGAGTAGAGAGCTCATTTCTATTGGGATGGTTGATCATGCATCTCTCTGTACACCTTTTATCATTTTTTCCCTGATGATGTTATAGTTCCATTGACTGATATTCACACTCATGCATCAAGTGTGAATCATACTTTTAAGGAGAAGTTGTCACTTGAACCTTGGTGTTCTTGAGACTTGTGCTGAGCTTCCATCTCCTCCACCTCCCACTTATTCAGAGATTAGAATTTCCATGGCTACATCTACTTTAGATGAGTAGGATCATTCAAGTGTTTTAGATTCACCTTTGTGGGATGATTTCTTGACAGGTATATTATATTTGTTTTGTGAGTCTCATATTGCAGATTTGGAGGACACATTTGAGGATATTGTGATAGGTGAAAGTCAGGTGTGGCAGATCAGACATAGTCATGAAACCCTAACCCTACCATCATCAAGGAATCTAACCTAAATGAAATCAAAGGATAATGCAATTCAAGCATAACATCACCTAGACCGTGTGATTCCTTGTTTGAGAGAGAGATGTGGACTGCTTCTTCAACGATAAGCAATTACAAAGCTGAAAGCTGCCATTGATGGATGATAAAAGCTCGAATGCTTGAATGCTCAAGATGATAATGGAGTTGCTATATGATTGCTGGATTGCTAGATACTATATGATTTCTGGATGTCTCATATGGAGTGAGAGGCTGTTTATATAGGACTCAACCAAGATCAATCAACGGTGGAGATTCAGAGGCTATGTGAATGGCTAAGATTGAAAGTTACTAAATTTAGGTCCAATTAGTTGTGCATGTGAAGGATTTTAAATGAAAGTTGTCTTACAACACATGATAAATGGGAAATGGACAAGTGTTAAAATGTGATAAATGATAAAGGCTTAATTCAAATAAAGTATTTGAATTAGTGGGATATGAGTTGGAAATTAATTAAATAAATAAAATTTATTTAATTAATATGATAAATGCATAAAATGGGATAAGACATGATGTGGAAATTAATTAAATAAATACAATTTATTTAATTAATATGATAAATGCATAAAGTGGGATAAGACATGATGTGGAATTAATTAAATAAATACAATTTATTTAATTAATCGGCTAAATGAATGAGAATGGGATTTTAATTAAATAAATAAAATTTATTTAATTAATTGGGTAATGGATTAGTGATTTAACAAGGTGTCGTTAGACATGGACAAATTTGGGTGTCTACATTTTGCCCCTCTTTGATACAATGTTCGATAGAACGTTGTGTCAAAGAAGATGTGAGATGCGCTCAATAAACAAGTTATGCCCCAGTGTAACTGGCAGGTGATGCCCCCGCGAGAGGTAAGCCAGGCGAACCAGGAAGGACTGGGTTGGCTCTCGATAGAAGAAAGGGCGAAAAAGAGGGCAGACGCGAAGGAAAGGGGGGTGGCATGGAAGAAAATAGGCTGTGGTATAGAAGAATTAGGGTTTGGAGAAGGGCTATAAGTAGGTGCTTCAAGGGAAAATAGGCTCATTTGTGCTCATTTGTGCTGAGAAACCTAGAGAAATCTAGAGCTCCTAAGAGTGAGAGTGGCAGAGCTAGCAGGATGGTGATTCCACGCAGAGATCATCGTGTGGAGCGGGTGAGGACACATGGACGACCAGAGGGAGCAGGCGCACCGGTATGTTTCAAAACTTTTCCCAAAAGCGTGCATTTAATAGCCTAGAAGCGTAATTAATTCACACACGTCACCAAAAGCGACGAGTTTAGGACATGGCACATATAGGTCGCTTATGTAGGAGTAGAGGTCGCTTAGAGTATTGCAGGTCGCTTATGGGCGCGGGTAGGTCGCTTAGGGAAAACGAGGTCGCATCCTGTCGGCGGGAAAAACGCAGTCGAAATGCGCGTATGGAGGGGAACGAGTCGCTTATGAGCAGATAGTAGTCGCATAGGGTAGTGTAGCTCGCATAGGACTAGAAACAGCTCGCATATGGTAGAGAGCGCGCGTATAGGAAAACAGTGAGCGCATATAGTGATTAGGCTCGCTTATAAGGAAAAGATAGGCACATTTAGGAAAAGAGCTCGCTTTGAGAGTAAATAGAGTCACACATAGGATAGGGCTCGCATATGAAGGGATAATGGGCGCATGTAGAAATAGAGCTCGCCGCTAGTAAAACAGTAAGTGCATAATATAAAAGAGCTCGCGTTTGGTCAAAACAGAGACGCATGTGGTGAAAGGGGTTGCTAGTGTGCAGAAAAAGGTCGCATGTGGTAAAGTGAACCGCATATGGTATGTGTAGGATAAAATAGCAAATAGATAGGCAGATTTTGATGCAGGACTGACAAGAGTAAATGGATGATGCAGGATGTACTACTGCCTTTGCTATCACGGGAGCCCCATCCGAGAGATTTGCGGTTAGTGAGACAGTTGGATGCAGAGGAGCTACTGGTGTTGGAGATCCTGGGCTTGGAGCATGTGTCATGATTAGAGCCAGTGCAGGCACATCGAGGGCTGATGACTGCGATGGTGGAGCGATGGATGAGCGAGCACAGTTCATTCTTGTTACCGACAGGGGAGGCGACCATCACCTTAGAGGATGTGTTCCGGATTTTGAGGATTCCGATAGATGGGGATCGGGTAGATTATGATCCGGAGATGGGCCCAGCTGCATTCAGGAGATTGTTTGGGACACCAGACATCGGAGCAGAGGGTTCAGAGATACCGATGGGGAGGATGGAGGAGCTCTGTGACAGGTTGCAGCGAGTGGTAGTGGCTATCATTAGATGGCTAGTGGGTGACAGGAGAGCGAGAGGTTTTCCTGTAGGATGGGGGACAGTGATGGAGGGCATGTTCTCCTATGGCACGAGATATGCATGGGCAGAGTGCGTGTTGGGACAGCTCTATCATTACCTGCATGATTGTGCATATATGTTCGGAGCCAGTATGTCAGCAGGAGTGACAGTGTTGCACGTATGGGCTTATGAGCACATTCCGGTGACGAGACCAGAGGGATGGGTTGCTAGAGCAGCAGGAGAGCCATTTGCACGGATGTATAGAGGAGCCTTGACGTATCGACAGCACCGAGGGGTGGTATACTGGCGACGGAGGTTGGATGAGATAGACAGATTTGTATGGAGGCCATGGCTAGGATGTGAGCAGTGGGAGGAGGAGGATGCCGAGCTTGCTTATGCGAGACAGGCGAGGTACATTTTTGGACGCGGCGTGTAGATTATAGAGCGCTATTTGCCAGAGAGAGCCCTGAGACAGTTTGGAGAGGCACAGGCAGTACCTGTAGGTGATGCCGTTTTTGGGAGGACGAGACAGGAGGTGTTTGATTGGGGTCCAGAGGTTGTGGTGGACACAGCCTTGGCAGAGAGAGATGGATTGCGGCCAGTAGCATGGTAGTGGAGACAGGGTCCTGCAGATCCAGGTACGTTGCCAGAGTATGATGCACACTGGGCGACAGCTAGGCCGACTCGGTTGACACGGGATGGAGAGATTGGGGAGATTGGGATGGAGAGACCAGTTCGGAGGCGACGACGACGGGCTCCACCAGCACAGGCAGTAGTGCCAGCTGCACCAGGGATACAGATGCCAGGGCAGGTGCCAGGCCAGCCTGCTATATTAGCACAGCCACAGGCACAGATCGGAGCAGGAGATGATGTGGGTATTCAGCAGCTGCGGAGACGAATCAGAGAGGAGAGGAGATGGAGGCAGCGGGCACAGATGAGGCTGAGGAGAGTGGAGATGGATAGGCATCAGGCCGTGATCAGTCTGAGGCATGCTAGAGCACAGGCACAGGCTTATCAGGCTCAGCTACAGTTGGGAGCTCAGAGAGGAGATGGACAGGATGATGGTGCGCTCGCGAGAGTTACAGGAGAGAGGGATACAGCTAGGCAGCATGAGCAGATGATGAGGCTTGAGCGAGATACTGCAGTACAGCAGGAGTAGGCTATGAGAGCAGAGAGAGATGGTCTGCGAGCTGAGAGAGATAGTCTGCAAGCTGAGAGAGATAGGGCAGTACAGCAGCTGCAAGTTATGACTAGTGAGCGGGATAGAGCAGTGACTGCCTTGGGGACTGATGGAGCTACCATGTACTTAGCCACACAGTTGACAGCGGTACAGGTCGAGCTTCGGAGAGTGCAGGGGGAGGCTGAGTATTATAGAGGCCTATATTATGGAGCTGTGCCGGCAGAGCAGAGACAGCCTAGCTTCAGGAGCAGGTCAGGGGCTTCGAGCTCACGGAGGTCAGGTGGATCTCGATCAGTAGCTTCAGTGATGGGGCCACCGAGAGATGGAGGACCAGGTACAGGACCTGTTGGTGGTGGTGGTCAGGGCGAGGGAGCTGGCAGTAGTCGCTAGGGCATACCTTGTTGGCATTGTATCATGATGAGGCCTAGAGCCATTGTTGTACATTCATTCTTTTCAGGGCTCAGCTTGTATTATAGACACTTGTATTTTGACACACATGTATATATATATGGCAGTTTTGGCGATCTATATGATGTTATAATGGTTGTGATGTTGATATTATGATGGCTATGCATGTTATGTGTATGGATTATAGATGGATTATGGATAGATGTTTATGCAAATGGTAATTAATAGAAAATATGTGAATATGTAAAAGAAAATGATATGGATAGATGTATGCATATAGGTAGATGGTAATGAAAGATATAGATATAATGGACGTATGTATGGCTAACACTTGTTTTGCAGGAGCGGGAATATGGACAAAGGATGATGGAGATGATTGATCTTGGCGGAGGATGACGGAACAAATGGATAGCTAGAATGAATAAGATAAGATGATGATGGGCAACTTTCAAGTAATTGCTCAAAATGAAAAGAAATGCAGTCCTTATGTTTGATATAGCATATGGATGTTATGCACCAGGGTATAAGAGACCAAGGTGTCGAGATATCCAATGCGCAACTAGCATGTTACAATCTTGTCGGAACGTATGTGGTCAAGATGTTGAGCCAACATGCACAAGATAGGAATAGCAGCTAGTGTTGGACTTTGACGCTACAAACAATGGTTTGAACTTATCTCCACTACACATAATGATAGCTTGCTGGTTATATGTATGGAGTTAGTCTTAACATAGAATAGTCTCCAATGCATAAGAGACTGTTTAGCTTCTCAGATGCTAGAGATATTGATATGTAAGATGCTAATCCCAACACGTGCAAGATACCAAGACGCATAGGAAGAGAATAAGATCATCCCGCAAACACGGCATACGAAAGCTATATGACCATGCCCCAGTCCTTACTTCATCGCAACATACCAAGATATAAAGAGATCATGGCAGTCTTGACTAGGTATAGAAAAGGGACAAAAGATAAATCAAAAGATAAAACAAAAGATACTGTCATCACGTTCTCTTGCCAAATGTTGGGTGCTCTTGGATAGATTAAGCTGGTGCCTTGTTAAGAGGAAAGCTACATCCTGTTGAAGGCTAAAGTTGTTGATAAATGGCTATAGCAAATGTTGGCTTAAGGCATGCGGACAAATAGCTTCTGGCTTACCTGTGATTGGTTATAGTGCTGGAGCTTGCAATAGACACATGGTTTGCTTCCTGTTTGAGCTGATCAAAGAGAAGAAGATGGATGATGAATGAAGATGAAGAAGATGGGGGGATCATCTGTGCTTGAGTACTGGAAACTTCCTTCGTATTCCAGACTGCCTACATACCCTGTATCCACGGGATCAAAGCACATTGACGATGAAGATGAGACATGATGAATATGTAGTTCTGGGTTTTATTGATGATGTAAGTGATGAAAGATAGAAGAATGTGAGCTGAGAGAGTGAAAGATGTTTAGAAGAAAAGATGACAGATGAATGCTGAAAGGGGCTATCGTCTTAGCCTGAATCAGAGTGCTTCCTTCGCATCTCAGATTGCCTACATACCCTGTATCCACGGGATCAAGGCATCAACGATAGAGCTGGATGTAGTTCTTATTGATGTGGCTAATCGATTGGATGTTTGATCAGGCGATGTTTGTTGCGATTGTTGGATGAATGTGGATGGAGTTGTAAAGGTATGAGTCTTGGTTGCAAGTCGTTAGGTCATATTTGTTGGTGGACATGTGCCATGGCTGAAGTTGATAAGGTGTGCTGTGTTGTAAGCTGAGTTGTTTGATGTGTTATGAGCTAGAGATAATAGGATCCACTTCCAAATAAGGCTCAACAAATGCCCCCAGTGTGGGATGAGGTTTATTATGCAGAAGCGACAATGCAGAAAAGATGTGGCCAAGATGCTAAGGTGCCAAAAGATATAAATATCACGACAATGTCTCAAGTATGATAGTTAGCATTGGCAAAGTATGAAGAGGAAAGGTGATGTGTGAGGTTGCGATAGGGCTTATGAGGATGGCTTATACAAGATGCAGTGGGGAAAATGATCAAATGAACCAAACAAATGAGGGAAGCTGGTCACTACACATAGCGCCTGTTTGCCAGGTTTTCACTATGGTACTTATCCAAGGCGCCTGTTTACCAGGTTTTCACCATTGGACGGATTATTTATCTTTTTTTTTTTTTTTTTTTGGGATAGCTGAGATTCATGGATAAAACTTCTTGAGATGAACGCTGTTGACGGGTTCATCCAAGGGAATGCCTTCAGGTGTTGACAAAGTGTATGCACCAGATCCATAGACTGCGGTGATAATGAAAGGACCAAGCCAATTTGGTTCAAACTTGCCCTGTTTCTCTCGATGCTGTTGATTCCTTTGGTTTTCTTTAAGGACAAGGTCGCCAACCTAAAATCTGCGTTCTCTGATCTTTTTGTTGTAGCTGCGGCGTAGCTGGTTTTGATAGACTTGAAGATGATTCAATGCTGTAAGACGGCGTTCATCTAAGAGCTCAAGATCATGGAGTCGGGACACTCGATATTCTTCATCTGAGATAGTATGTTGCAAGGATATGCGCAAAGAGGGGATCTCAGCCTCGATAGGCAAAATAGCTTCAGTGCCATAGACTAGAGCATAGAGTGTGGCGCCAGTAGGAGTTCTGACACTTGTTCTATATGCCCATAAAGCAGGATGCAGTTGTAGATGCCAATCTCGACCAGTTTCGTTAACAGTCTTTTTAAGGATCTTGATGATTGTCCTATTAGAGGCTTCAGCTTGACCGTTGCTCTGAGGATAATAAGGCGTAGAGAACCTATGTTGAATATGAAACTTATTGCAAAGATCTCTAACCTCTTGGTTCTTGAAAGGCCGGCCATTATCTGTGACAATAGCTTGAGGAACTCCATAACGGCAGATGATGTAATGTAGGATGAATTTAGCTATTTGTTTACCTGTGATATAGGTCATTGGTATGGCTTCTACCCACTTTGTGAAATACTCAGTGGCAGTGATAATAAACTTATGACCATTTGATGAAGTAGGATGGATTTTACCCACAAGATCAAGTCCCCATTGCGAAAAAGGCCATGGAGTGACAATAGGCTGAAGCTCATGTGCTGGTGCATGTATTAGATCTCCATGTTTTTGACATTGTAGACATCTCCTTGCAAATTGTTGGGCATCTTTTTCCATAGTTGGCCAGTAGTATCCTGCTCGCAGAAGTTTCTTAACAAGGCCAGGGCCAGCGGAATGTAAACTGCAGACACCTTCATGTACTTCACGTAAGGCCGTTTTTGCTTCCTCGGAGTCAAGACATCTAAGAAGGATACCATCAAGACTCTGGCGATAAAGGGTGTCTCCTAAGATAGTGTAACGAGAGGCTCGACGGATAAAAGTTTTACGCTGGGTGTTGGATAGTTGAAGAGGCAAGGTGTGATTATGGAGATACTCGTATATATCTTTGTACCACAATGAGTTGGGACCAACAATCTCACATATGAGCTCAGACTGTGGAACTTCAAATGCTGGGATCAAAAGCTGTTCGACCAAGAATTCACATTTATGGGTGTTGGATGGCATGTCTAAAAGAGATCCAATCATAGCCATGGCATCGGCTGCTCTGTTTTGTAGTCTTGGAATTTGCTCAAAGGTAATGTCCTCAAAATATTGCTTGAAATCGTCCACCATTAGCTTGTATGGAAGAAGCTTCTCGTCTTTTGTTTGATATTCATCTAAGACCTGTTTAATAACTAGCTGAGAATCACCAAAGACTCGTAACTGTTTGATAGCCCATTGTACTGCCATGCGCAAACCTGTTATTAAAGCTTCATACTCTGCTATGTTGTTGGTACATGGGAATGCTATTCTGTATGATTTAGGTATGCAGTCTCCTTGGGGAGTGACAAACAAGATACCTGCTCCAGATCCGTGTTGAGTGTATGACCCATCAAAGTATAGCTACCATCGTGTTGGAGAGCTTAAATTAAACAATCCTTCATCAGGGAATTCGGGATATATTGGCTGAATGTCTGTGATAGGTGCTGCAGCTAATTGATCAGCAATGACTTGTCCTTTGATAGCTTTACGATTCACGTACTGTATGTCAAATTCACTCAAGATCATAACCCATTTTGCTAATCTCCCTGTGAGAAGTGCTTTTGAAAGGAGATACTTGAGGGGATCCACATTAGAGATGAGCTTTGTTGTTTGGTTCAACATATAATGTCGCAACTTTTGGGAAGCAAACACTAATGCTAAACAAGCTTTTTCCATGAATGAGTAATTGAGTTCATATCCCACAAGAGTTCTGCTAATGTAGTAGATGGCTTGTTCTTTTCCTGAATCATCATGTTGAGCTAGAAGTGCACCCAATGCTGCGGTTGTTGATGATATATAAAGCAGTAATGGACGATCAAGTACAGGAGGTATTAACACAGGAGGTGTTGCCAAGTATTCTTTTATCTTATCAAAAGCCTGTTGACACTTTTCATCCCACTTAAAAGGTTCACCCTTGCGAAGAAGATGCTGAAAAGAATGACATTTATCTGCGAGTTGTGAGATAAATCTGCGGATAGATTGTAGCCTACCCTGTAAACTGCGGAGCTGTTTGAGATTCGTTGGTGGAGGCATTTCTATGATAGCTTTTACCTTAGCTGGGTCCACTTCTATTCCTCGTCGAGACACAATATATCCCAATAGTTTTCCTGATGTTACGCCAAATACACACTTCTTTGGATTTAGTCTGACTTGATATTTTTCTAATCGATCAAAAATTTGTGCCAATACTTGTAGATGTCCTTCCCTTGTCTTAGATTTGCCTAGGATGTCATCAACATAGTCTTCCATGATAGTATGAAAAAGGTCATGGAAAATAACTGTCATAGCTCGTTGATAGGTAGCTCCAGCGTTTTTGAGACCAAAAGGCATTACAACCCAGCAATATGTGCCCCATGGACAAATAAAAGATGTTTTATCTTGGTCTTCCTCTGCTATTCTGATTTGATTATAACCAGAAAATCCATCCATCAAAGATAGCATTTCATGTCCTGCTGTAAGATCAACAATGTTGTCTATGCTTGGTAATGGAAAATCATCTTTAGGACATGCTTTGTTAAGATCTCTAAAGTCTGTGCAGCAGCGAACTCGTCCATCTGGTTTGGCTACAGGTACTAAGTTTGAAACCCATTCTGGATAATCAATAGGCTTTATGAACTTTGCTTCTAACAGTTTTTGAATTTCTGCTTTGACCAATAAGGCAACTTGTGGATGCATTTTGCGCAATTTTTGTTTGACAGGCTTTGCATCAGGGAATACTGCTAAATGGTGTACCACAAGTGAAGGATCTAGTCCTGGCATGTCTGCATAAGTCCATGCAAAATTTATAGCTCTTCTCAGAAAAAATGCTGTGAAGTTCTTTCGTTCTTGCTCTGATAGTGATGCTACCAAAAAGGTGATCTTCGGATTCTGTTCTGTTCCCAAGTTCATGTCTTGTGATTTTTCAACTAGCACAGTTGATTTCTCATGGTAATCAGCGGCAACAGGAAGATCAAATCCCTCATCCTCAGGCTCCTCAGAGAGGTTTTCACCTTCGGATACGTCCTTTATTTTTACTTTTTCACGGTCAAGAGGCGCCTTGCGGTTTTCACCTAGTGACCTATTTTGTTGAATTTTGTTTATTTCACTTTTGCGATTGAAGGATTTGATACTTCCGCCAAAATATGCTAGTTTAGGTAATTCCATCATGAAACCTGCTTTATGATCACCCAATGGAATACCTTGTCTCAAACCCATGAATTCTGCAATGGCTTCGTCATTTTCAAATGTATCTAATATCGGTGCCCCCTGTTGGTCCCAATCGATGAGGTCAGGATATACGAGGGAGAGGCGAATGGAGGGATTATGATGGCTAGAAGAGGTTGCGGAAAACATGAAGATGGAATGTTCTTGAAAGAGGTCGGTGATATGAAGGGAGGAGTCGTCGATGGTATCCGAGTTAGAAGTCTCTCCTACCGAAGAAGGTCCAACGTCAATATCGGAAATACACTTAATGTCTTTGGGTCGCGGTACCTCCGGTTGGTAACCAAGGCCTTGCTTATTAAACTTCTTAGACACAATAAGGGGCTCAATAGGTCCTTGTTCCTGTGATCCCAAGCCACCATGTCCTTTATAGCCCATGTTCTTTATGATACGAAACCCGTTGTTGTATCGCTCCACTTCAAGTTGGACTTGGTCATTTTCATCAAAGAATATCCAAGAATCGATGTCCTCAATGTCTTCGTCATCCAAGAAACCACCTTTAATGAATACGGTAGGGGGAGCTTTGATAACAGCGGAGGATGAAGTGGGCTTAGATGTAGAGGGCTTACCGTGGGATTTAGGAGATAATGGAAGGGTGCCAACGCAACAGGATTCCTGCAATTTGTATTCACCAGGGCCATGTTCGGTATATTTGATATGGAGGTTGGAAGCGGCTTTGCTAGATGAGGGCTTGAGGAGATCGGATGGGTCTACATAGGAGGAAGACGGATATGCCTCGGTGTTGAGAGGGATATGGTTTGGACTCTGATATTTAGCTTGAAAGGCACGACAAAACTCAAATGGATTGGGATTAGCTTGAATGGTAACTTCAACACCCTTATGTGGAAATTTAAGGCATTGGTGATATGTAGATGGAACTGCTTTAAGGGTATGGATCCAAGGGCGACCGAGGATGATGTTGTAAGGCAGATCAATATCAAGGACTTGACAGCGAGTTTCTGTAATGACCGGTCCAACTTGAATAGGCAATAAGATGATCCCTTCAGTATCTCTTTCAGCGTCATCATATGCTCTGATGGTAATAACCTTGGAGGTGTCTACATTTTTCTCCGAATATCCCAATTGTTTGATGAGTTTCAAAGAACATATATTTAGACCAGCTCCCCCATCTATCAAGACTCGTTTGATACGGCGTTGATTAACAAACACTTCAATATGGAGGGCCTCATTGTGTGACGGATGAATTGAGGGTTGAAGATCTTTGTCGGAAAAGGTTAAATGACAAGGGGCTGCAATGCTAGCGACCATGGATTGAAATTGTGTGATATTAATATTATTAGGCACCGAAGACTCTTGTAAGGCCTTATCAAGGATAGCTTTATGTGCGGGGGATATGCGGAGCAGCTCAAGGATAGATATGTGTGTGGGTGTTTTGCCAAGGTGATCCAAGAGGTTATAGTCAGAGAGAGGTCGAGGAGGATGAGGGGGTGCTCCTTGAACGGTAACTCGACCTCTTCGCGTGGTTATGGCACAATCAGGTGCTCCTTGGACGGTAATGGTAGAAATGCGAGCATGGTCAATGCGGCCAATGGTAGATGATGCATAGCTATAGGGAATAGCATTTCCAGCTTGAAGGTTATTTGTCTGATCATGAGATGGAAGTGGATTCTTGAAAGTTTCTAGATCATAGTTTGATGTGGATTGTTGAGCAGGTTGAGGTGTTGAAGGTGTGACGTTGATTAGACCTTGATCAATGCAGTCTTGGATAACATGTTTTAAGCGCATACAACCATTTGTTTTATGTCCTTTAACTCGATGGTAATCATAATACTCATTCTCTTTGTACCAAGGAGCTCGAAAGAGTGGTTCGCCGTTTGGTGGTGCATCGGGTAGAATAACATCTCCGGCTTGAAGCAGCTTTCGAAGAATAACTTCCATGGGTTCCACTAATGGTGTAAATTGTCGGCGTGGATTAGAAGTTTGGCGTTGGTTTCTTCGTGGTGGAAAAGACTGTCTTGGTGGAGAGGCTGCTTGAATGTTCATAGGAGCTCTCATAGTTTGGATATTCTTTGTATCAACAATACCATCATTGACAACATTCTTGTTCTTGTTCCAAAAGCGAGACTTATCATTGGAATTTTGGGGAGAATCTTTGTTATCACGAAAGATCTTGATAGTTCCTTTGGCAATTAAGGCTTGTTCAATAATAACTCCTTTGGAAACTAGTTCGTCAAAGGTGCTAGCGCTTTGCAATTGTAGTTGGAATGACAGCTCAAGATGAAGATTTTGAACAAAGATGTCAAGCTGTTGTTTCTCAGGGATTTCCCATGATAATTTGCTAGCCATATTACGCCATCGTTGGGTAAATGAGGAAAAGGTTTCACCATTGCGTTGTTTGTTGTTGACAAGGTCATTCATGTTTACCTCATGGTCAATGTTGAAGGCAAAATGTGACCGAAACTTGGTTGCCAATTCTGAAAAAGTCTTAATTCCTGGAGGTAAATGGGAAAACCATTCGAGAGCTTGTCCTGCTAAGCTTCGAGGAAATAGTCTCAAAAGATATGTATCATCATAGGCAACGTCGAGACATGCCACGAAAAAGGCTCGAAGATGGTCATCCGGATTTCCTTTCCCTTTGTACTTATCAAATTGTGGGATTTCAAAGTGTGGTGGAAAAGGTATCATATTAAGAGACTTGTCAAATGGATAAGCGCATATGTTTTCGAGAGAGAAAGGTTTCTTGCCTTGTCCTACCCTTTCATCGATCATCTGTTGGATATCGGCTGAGGATAACTACTGTTGTTGCGAAGGGGGTTGAGTGTGATATGAGACATATTGCGGTTGTGGTTGTGGTATATGTGGAGTTGTGACAGTTTGTTGTGGTTGTGGGATGTACGAAGCTGTGACTGTTTGTTGGGGTTGTGTGCCCACAATGTATGTCAAAGGAGTGGTATGTGACACGTACGTGTTAGAGGATTGCTGTCCTTGAGACACAAGTGGCAAGTGGGTGTGCATTACATGAGAAGTGGATGTTGGATTGATAGTAGCAGATGGTTGGGAAGTTGGGATTGAATTCATGACATGGTAAGTGACGGAGGGATTGGTAGATACAACAGAAGGGTGAACATTGGGATTGGTATTTTGGACAATATGAGGATTGGTATACGTCATGTGTTGAGTGATATTAGAGAAGCCTTGGGTAGCATAAGAGGGATTGATGGTGTGTGAAGGATTGGAAGAAGAGGACAGCATGGATGTAAGTTGATCTACATAAGCGATCTTATTGTTTGGATTGGCTTGAGAAATGAGGGAATCACTCATGTCAATGAGACTAACGTTGGGATTATAGGATAACATGGAGGAATTAGCAGTTGGTGTATGAGATGTGGTAGATTGCAATGGTTGTGAAGCATGGACAACATGTGTTGTTGGAATGGTTTGAGAGGTATGCACACCGTAAGATATGGGAATTGCTTGTGATGCTCGAAGTGTTTGTGCTTGTGTTACATGGACAGCTTGTGTAACTTGAGGCATGGAAACAGTCATGGTAGAAGGAGAGATATGTTGAGGGACATGAAAAGGTGGGATGTTGAGATTTTGTGACATGAAAGGAAGCACATTGGTGGGCACTATCAATGGTTCTAAGGTATGCTCTGATCGCGGTAACTCAAATGAAGCAACAAGAGGCAATGAGGATGGTGTTTGCGAGGTAGTAGAAGATGATGTGACTATAGTAGATGGTCTATTCGCAACAACAGCAGTAGTGTTGGGATCGTGCTCTCTAATAGTGGATATATCAAAGTCTTTAGGTAGTTTAGTACCCATGCGAGCAAGTTGGAGAAAACAGCGATCAGGCTCAGATATCATGAGTTTCTCAACTTGGTCCCATAGATAGGTATCTTGGAATTCTGATGAATCGTCTTGAGATTGTTCTTCGAAAGTTTCCAAGGATGGTGGAGGGAGCATTTGTTGTGAAGATGATTCACCCCTAGTGTACCCTTGAGGTATAAACATATGAGAAGGCATACCAGTTGTGAATTGAGTTGCGTCCTTAAGAGGTGTTGTGAATTGTTTCATCTCAGCTTGCAATTTGGCATCCATTTCAGCTTTCAATTTGGCTTCTATTTCAGCTCGATATTGACTCCTAGTTTGAGGCATGATGTTGATGATGAAGTTGAGCTTGTCAAAGTTTTGAGACCCAAAAGATGATAGTTGGTTGATTGGTTGCTGTTTTGGTTTGCTGGTTTGGCTAAGTTTGCTTGGTTGATTTGTTTTGGCTGAGTTGTTGTTGGTTGTCCCTAGAGGTAGCTCAATCACTCAAGGGAAAGATTGTTTGCTGTTGATGTTTGTTGGAGCTAAAGCTAAAAGAGATTGTTTGCTGAAGCTAAAGCTGAAGGATGTTTGTTGGCTGAAGCTAAAACTGAAGGTTGTTTGTTGATTGAAATGATTAGATTGATGTCTGATTTGCTGGTTGGGGTCTCAAAAGATGGAAAAGCTCATGAGTTGTGATTGATTGATAAGCTCAAAATAGGAGACAAAGTCCAGGTATTTGCTATTGATCAAAGATAAGTCTGAAAGCTGATGTTTAAGGTTCAAGCAAGCTGGTCCTGAGGCTAATTCAGCTGATGCACTGAGGTTTGCAGGAATTTTAGCTACAGGTGACTGATGATAGCTCAAAGGTGACTCACAGGATGCTAAAGGCGATTAATGATAGCTTAAATGCGACCTGGTTTAGATGTGACAGGAAAATGACAGTGCTAACCAGAAGCGAATGCTATTCCAGAGGCTACAACTGTTGGTTCAAAGGTGATTACTATTAGTTTAGAGACGACTCAGATATCCCTAAAGGCGACAGTCTGTTGTTCATAGGTGAACTTGTTTAGGAATCAGGCGAATAACTGTGGCTTAAAAGCGACTTATCTCACCGAATATGCGACTGGTTATGAATCAGATGCGACTTGGTTCAGACAGTAGGCGATCATCTGTGGTTCAAAAGCGATTCTGTTTAAGCAAAAGGCGATCAACTGTGGTTTAAAAGCGACTCTATTTAAGCAATATGCGGGCAATTGTGGTTTAAAAGCGACACAAGTCAGGCAGATGCGAGTCACTATAGTTCAGAAGCGATGTTGATGATCTGTGTGAGCAGTTTAGGTTCAAAAGCGACTGTGTTTGTGTAACAGTGGTCTGATTTTGCAGTTTTTTTCCAGCAAGAAAACAATGATAACAGTCACTCACACTTACAACAAGCACAAACTGATACAACCTAGGCTAGGATAGGACAGTATCTGTTGAATCCCCTAGCTGCGCCTATTCAAAGCGGGTAGCTCCAGGATCTTGATAGCACCGGCTCCTCCTTACATTTGCACACACTTCTCACGCATACCAAGATCCAGGATTCTTATAAGGCTTGACCCTCTCCAAACCTTTAGATTGTCCCTGCTACCTCGACTAAGAACCGCATGAATCGGGGCCACTTCAAGGGTTTTGCCCTCTGCGTCAACAGATAGAAGGTTTTTGGCTACTACACAAAGTTGCTAATAAGGGCATCCATTCGGGTGGCTATACGTGCGGCAGCGCTACTCTCATTTATGGAGTCTCCCAGCCTCCAAGGGTTGCGCCTTGGAGGGTTTTGGGGGAGGTTGGCTGTCGGTATAACACAACTGCACCCGTTGTTTGTGGCTTTCGACACAAACACTTTTCTTATATAGCGGTTTGGAAGGACTTGGCTTTAGCCCGTTACCGCTTGGGTCGTATCCCTTCTCACACCGGGAAGGCAGGCCCTCTAAAGATAATGACAAGTTCTCATGCACCCAAGATCCATTTGATAGGCAAGGGGAGAGGATACTTTTGTCATTAAATTTGGGTTACAATCAGGCACATGCAAGCAATCAAAAAGATAAATCAAGCACGGAGCAAACAGTAATTCATTTTAAGCACCAAGCCCAAATATGCCTAATTTAGTGAAAAAAAACCACAAATCTTGGACCGATTGAACCTGCAACAGATATGTCAGTAGTTTGATAACCTCCTTTCTTGGACAAATTGATAAGATGCTGTGCAAATAGCCAGTTAATAGCTAAAAATCAAACTGGAACTGAAACAGGCTTAAAAACAACAGAGCTATACCAGATGCAACTCACTGTTGATCAAAAGCAACCTCTATTTTAACAGAGGTGAAATACTGCGAATCATATGCGACGCGCAACAACACCGGATGTGACTCCTGTTAGCTCATAAGCGATTCATATTTCCCATAAGCGATTGGTTGAGGGCTGGATGCGACCTGTTTCTGCAAAAACACAGCCGATAAACAAAAACCCTAGCCTAACAGGCGAACTATATCAGTCCATAAGCGAATTCAGAAGCGGCTTCTGTCGTGTCATATGCGATCCTGATATACCAGAAGCGGCCTCTTGTAGGTCGAAGGCGACCTGTCTCTGCAAAACAAAAATCTAAACCCTAACCTGCACAGGCGAATATTATTAGCTCATAAGCGTATCATATCAGAATAAAAGCGCGCACTGTTAGGTCGAAAGTGATGCGGATTTGTGCAAAGGAGGCCCCTGTTAGATTAAAAGCGGTCTGATTATGCGCAAAAGCGGCGGCTATTAGATCAAAAGTGGCAAATACATTTAACACAGTCACATACATTAGAGGCGATCATTTTAATGATAAAAGCGATTCGGTTTACCTGAGACGACGTCTGTTCGGTCAAAGGCGATCCAGAGAGGAATATGCGGCCTGTTCCAGCTCAAAAGCGACGCAGAAATCCCGAAGCGGCGGATTTTCGTTCGAAAGCGACTGGAATTTTCTGCGAGCACCTGCAAAATCTGATCTTCAAAGAAACAACTCCAAAAAATGAAGTTAATCAGGGACGTGAGTCCCACCGGGCGTGCCAAAATGTGATAGGTGAAAGTCAGGTGTGGCAGATCAGACATAGTCATGAAACCCTAACCCTACCATCATCAAGGAATCTAACCTAAATGAAATCAAAGGATAATGCAATTCAAGCATAACATCACCTAGACCGTGCGATTCCTTGTTTGAGAGAGAGATGTGGACTGCTTCTTCAACGATAAGCAATTACAAAGCTGAAAGCTGCCATTGATGGATGATAAAAGCTCGAATGCTCGAATGCTCAAGATGATAATGGAGTTGCTATATGATTGCTGGATTGCTAGATACTATATGATTTCTGGATGTCTCATATGGAGTGAGAGGCTGTTTATATAGGACTCAACCAAGATCAATCAACGGTGGAGATTCAGAGGCTATGTGAATGGCTAAGATTGAAAGTTACTAAATTTAGGTCCAATTAGTTGTGCATGTGAAGGATTTTAAATGAAAGTTGTCTTACAACACATGATAAATGGGAAATGGACAAGTGTTAAAATGTGATAAATGATAAAGGCTTAATTCAAATAAAGTATTTGAATTAGTGGGATATGAGTTGGAAATTAATTAAATAAATAAAATTTATTTAATTAATATGATAAATGCATAAAATGGGATAAGACATGATGTGGAAATTAATTAAATAAATACAATTTATTTAATTAATATGATAAATGCATAAAGTGGGATAAGACATGATGTGGAATTAATTAAATAAATACAATTTATTTAATTAATCGGCTAAATGAATGAGAATGGGATTTTAATTAAATAAATAAAATTTATTTAATTAATTGGGTAATGGATTAGTGATTTAACAAGGTGTCGTTAGACATGGACAAATTTGGGTGTCTACAGATATTAATTTCCTCCTTGGTGAAAATTATAACACAATTGTTATCTCATCTTCTTTGTCCTTGGAGATTGTTCTTCGTGAGTCTACATAGGTTCTTGGATTGGTTACACCTCATTGCATTGTGCCATCCTTTGATTTTGGCATGTGGACATTTGAGCACTTTTTAGAGGCACCCAACATGAGACTTCTTCCCTCATCTCTCTTCTTAGAGATGGAGTTTCTTCTACATGATCCTTTGGATTGGTTTCTTCCTAAGGGGAGAAATGTTGTTTGAAGGTTTTGGACACTCGTCAACATTCATCTTCAGATATCCACCATTGACACATGAGGTACTTCTTTGTGGGGGGACCTATTGTCTCACTCATTCTCTCCTATGAGGGGTTATTAATTATGTATTTGTGTTGGATGTAGTCCTTTGGAGGTCATATTGAGTCCTTCCATCACTTCTTCCATCACATTTTTCATGTTTTCTCTTGTTTAGAGAGGGGTTTTTCCTACAAGTTTTTCTCCTTTTCTCCATTTGTGAGAGATTATTGTACATAGGTACCTAACATGACCTTGTATATAGGACCCATCCATCCTCCATCATTGCATCATTTGTATGTTTCATATTCTCCCTAAGTTGCACTTAAGGGGGGTGTTGGTTTAAACGAGGTACCTTACCTAATTGGTTCCACATTAGGTCATATTCACACTTGTCTAAGTTTACTTAGGGCATACATATGTTACACTTATGATACTTATTGCTTTATGTCTCATGGCATATGATTAAGGCACTTGTCATAATCCTATATTGTCCTATGTTTCACCTTGGTCTATATAACCAAGGGCTTCTAATTGTAATTTCATATCATGTACATTTTGTATTTGCATCATTTCATTTCATAGAATTATTCTTTCATTTTGGATCTCTCTTGTGCTTTAATTGAAGCTCCTAGATCTTGGGTGGCTACCTTCGTATCCAACTCTTACATACCTTCCCTTATTTTGATATATTCAAGAATGAACAACCTTGTCTACCACCCAAAGATAACACTTTGGAAGATCTTTTAGTTAGTTATGCTAATCAAATTGCTCATGTTGAACCTAATTCTTTAATTATTTACTCATTCAATCTATTTCAATACCTTGCCATAATTCCTGGCACTTCATCTTAGACTAATTATTACAACTAGGGTTAACCTCCCTATGATACCCAAAACAAGATCAAAATCATAGATTTTCTCCTAAACCTTTGTCATTCAATGTGACTATGAATAAAAGAATGAATGAATGCTACATAGTTAGTGAACCTTAAACATCAATTCAAAGAATGGACTAGGCTACAAACCATCCAACCATTGCAACCCCAAGAGTATGTAACAATTTAGTAACCACTTCCTGAATCTTCTCAAGTGACTGACCTTTCATCTCCTACCTACTATAAACCAATAGAACTTTTTGTAGCTTATGATTATTATCTCTTTACAAGAGATGTCATTGTGGTGCAAAATAGGCCAATTTTATCTACATCTAGCTAAGGGCCTAGACTTCTTTGTATAGTTGAAATATCAAATTGTTAGGAGTAGAGAAACCATGAAGAAATAATATTCCTAAAGAAAATAATGCTCTTGAAGTACATGATGCTCTTGAGTGATAGGATTATCCTAAAGAGTAGACCACTCTTGAGTGTACACCTCCTTCTTGGAGCCAAGTGTAGCATGATAGTAGGGATAGGAATTACATTGAATTCTCCTCGGGGGAGGGTATTTTCATTTGGCTCTCACTTAGAGGTGTAAAACATGACAAATGTACAAAACATTCATAATGCATGCCAAGTGGCCAAGGATGTCTTACCAATGTAAAACCCTATTTAATGACCCTTACAATAAATATTAACCAATGTTAAGAGAAATATTCTACTTCACATTTACCTCAAACTCCACATGGGCATCTCATTTGGTCCATTCCATGATCTTTGGAGATACATATGTGAAATATTATCTACAAACAATTAATCCTAGCTAGCATTTTGATTGCATTAATGTTTACAAGGACTTGCAAGGTGAATAGATGAGCTTGTCCTAACATATATAATAGATCATGTGCACTCATACATAGAGGTTTTTCCATACAACATAAGTTATTTAGGAAACCTAGAATATAATATTAAATATCTAAAAAATAGACATCCTAACATAAACTATTGGTCAAAATGAGCTTATTGATTAGGAGCAAGACGTGCTAGGAAGAAATTATCTAGGTGTAGCACAACACAAATCCCTTACCTTATTCTATCCTTTATGGTGGAATAATACCCATTTCTCTACATGATACCGTGTGAAAAGAACCTATTATATGTGAATTGTGATATTCTTCAATTATCATTCTACCAAAGAAACCCAATTGTTGGTCACATATGGCATGACCTAGATCTAACTAGTAGAACCAATTGGTGACCTTGTTGTTTGTACCCAATATATAATAATGATGATGTGGTTAATGTTGATACTCTAATATTGTAGCCACATATATTGGTGTTTTAGATTAGCTCAATACCCATGCCATGTAGAGAGATCAACAATGGGAACTCTTGAAAATAATGAAACACTAATCACAAGATATACTAGCTCCTCCTTCATTCTAGGTACACCTACTTTTGATTGGGGATATAAAGGGCCAAAAAATCTAAGTATAGAAAGTATAAGATGCAATACCTCCACACTTTCTCAATGGTTTGAAACATGAAATGCAATAGTCAACAAAACATAAAAATAAATGTGAATGCTAAACAATGAAAGTTGACAATTCTTAAATTTAATTATATCCTTGTTAGATTTAGGACAGACAACTGAGAGGGGGGGTGAATCAGTTGTAAAAAATTTCTTTCCAATTACACACTTAAATCCTTTTGTGATTTAGCAGCATATCAATAAATCAATCATGGAAACATAATGCATTGAATCAAGAGTAGAAAGACATCAACACATGAGACACCAAGATTTTGACATGGAAAACACAATTAAGGGAAAAAACCACGGGGTGATTAACCCAAGATTGTATTCTCTATTAGAAGAATAGAATGAACAAAATGGCACATGCCAATTAGGGCTCACTACCTGAGCACACTGCTCACAGGAGGCTCACTGCCTACAAAAGACACATTGTCTACAAAATGATAAGTATCACATACTTGAACTGGAGAATAGCATCTTCATCATGTTTGAATCAGTTCCATTTAAGCCCAATACTTCTACTCTACCTTTCACTCTCTTCCTCGCTACCACACTCACATCTCCACATGACACCCTTTGAAATGACTTTACAATCCCTTATTTATATAGGGCATTGACTTAGGAATAATCATCTAAGTCAGCAAACATCTAGAAGAACATCTGCAAGATGTGTAATACATCCAGTCCGCCAGTCTTAGGAAGAACACCAACATCTAGAAGTTATTCTTTAATTGCGAGATCCAACTCTAATGTGGACCACCAACATGTTGATAACTGAGAGGGGGGGGTGAATCAGTTATCCTAATTATTTCTTCTTTTGAACTTTCTTATTAATCAAAGCAACATTGAATTAAACAAACAAACATTAACATGAAATAAGAAACACATGACACAGTATTTTTGACGTGGAAACCCGGTTAAGGGAGAAAACCACGGGGTGATTAACCCAAAGATTATTCTCTGTTAGAAGAATAAGGAGTTACAAAAATGGCACTTGCCAATTAGGGCTCACTGCCCGAGCACACTGCTCACAAGAGGCACACTGCCTACAAAGAGACACACTGCCTACAAAGAATGTTATATAATACTTGAACTGATTGGAAGCACCTATATATGCTGGGGTTCAGTTCCGGTTAGGTTTAGTATGCT
Source organism: Cunninghamia lanceolata (assembly GCA_027924645.1). Taxonomy (NCBI): domain Eukaryota; kingdom Viridiplantae; phylum Streptophyta; class Pinopsida; order Cupressales; family Cupressaceae; genus Cunninghamia; species Cunninghamia lanceolata. The sequence goes on along the minus strand of BSBN01000584.1, from coordinate 11,405,320 downwards.
GATCTGCTGCACTTCATCTTTCCTCTGTTCTTTATTCTGCTATCTTTTCACATACTGGATCTTTCTTACTACTTCTGCTCTGCTCTACACTTCTTCACATACACCATCACACAATCACACTTTTCACAACTAAATCCATCCTCTATATGTATCCGCACAAGTAATTTCATCACCTTTCTAGTCGGCATCTGGAACAGTCTAATTTCTTACAAACTCTATTCTGTCGGCTGAATCCTTGCTCACCAAGCAATGGGGATCAAGCATATACTTGTAGATATCATTAATCATGTCGGCCAAACATGATTCATGCCTTCACAACCTTTACCATCACCGGTAACTCATCCGAAAAATATTCTGATGCTCTGTCAGTCAGTTCTTCCTCTGTTCTTGTTGTCTTTCAGGAATCCGATACTCAGCTATTCATATCTTTTTCTTTGTCCATCACCGGAGGCTAAATCCTTGGAATATACTACTCAAGGTAGTCCTCTTGACTTCTCCAAATCCGCACTGCACCAAGACACTTCCTCTGAGAAGTCCGGACCAATCTGTCAGACCTTGCCACATGCTCTGTTCTTGTTCACCGGACCACAATAGTTCTTCATTCTGACTTCCGGTAGAGGCACACCATGACTTGCGGATATGTGGGATGACCTTTGTTGCCATCAATGACAACAACCATGAATCCATATAGTGTCTCTTGCCAACAATCTCCCCCTTTGGCATTGATGGCAACACTTAGTGAAAAATGACTAAGTGTTTACACTATGCTCCTCCTTTGCTAATGCTCTATCTTTATATACAATTTTTGAAACTCCCCCTTAGTTGGATTCCTCATTTTTCACTGCTCCTCACTCCCCCTTTGACATCAATGGCAAAGGGTAGGGTCCGCACACCAAAATTTTCAAAAAAATTTCTATACATAGCCGCATATTTATATACTCACATAAACTGAAGAATGTCTGCAAAAGATGTCTTCAGTTGGATCAGTTCTGTAGCCCAACTTTGCTTCATTCTATCCAAAATTGAAATGTGACCACTCAACAAAAATGCAAAAGCTTCTGCCCTCTTGAGATCTGTCGGATCATTTGTTTGGGCGGTAGTCTGAGCATCACTGATAGCCTCATGCATAGTTTCTAACTTAGGGATTATAATCCTTCTAAGTTCTCCCATCCGGTTAGTGATATTCTTCCTTTCCTTCTCAAAGTTCTTTATTGCATTTGTGATTGCAATAGTTTGACATTCTTGATTTACTATGGATGAAGAGAGAGGATCAAAACTTTGAGACAGACTTTGTAGTTTGTCCTGTTCCGCTTTTATTTTCTTATCAATTTCTACTGTTGCCTTTGACCAGGAGATACAAAATTTGTAAATATCACCGCCATCTTTAAGAGCATTTTCTAAGCTCTTTATTCCAATACTCATATTTCTCCTATCATTAGAGATTAATCCTAATACTTCTGAAAATCTTTTATCCAAAAATTCCTTCCGGACCTTTTCTTCAGCTGATTTTTCTAGAGAATCAAAATGTGTATCAACACTGCTGACTAAGGTTTTGAGATTATCGGAAGAGGAGGCTGTCGGATCTATCTGGATTGATGGCATAATCTTTTCAAGCACTCCAGAAGTAGCCTCTATCAACTCACAGTCTTCCATATGAGACTTTAGGAGTTTTTCATTTGCCTTAGCATTTGCAAATGAAGCTATCTTCATTGTCTGTACCGGAGAGAGAGAGTCAAAGTCAAATGGGCCTTTTAGAAGCTCCGGTTCATCAATCTCTAAAGTTTCTTGGCTTAGAAACTTTTGAACAGTTTGTGCAGTGTCTCTTGCTAGAGACAGATGTTTCTTTTCTTCTGCAGTTTTGTCCTTAGGAGTCTTATCTCCTTCCACATTTTTACCATTTACAGTCGTGGTTTTCTCTGTTGGATTTTTCTCTTTCTCTGCATCCTTGATGCTGTCAGCCTCTTTTTCTTTTTCTGCTGCTTCTTTCTCCTGTAATTTCTCTTCTTCTTGGGATCTGGAGACTGTAGGAGAAGCCAGAGAAGAGATGTTAGTCTGTTCAAGTGGCACTTCCTCCGGAGCAGATGATTCCAAGTCCACAGCTGTTTCTGCACCTAAGTCCTCTGTAATAGGAATATTGAACCTTTTGTATGTATTCCGGAGGATCTCTTCAGTGTCCTTGGCTACTTTGTCGGTCTCACCAAGCATAAGCTGATTCATCCTTGCTTTGCTTCTGAATTCATCCTTGCAGTCCTTGAATATCATGTTCATGGTTTTGTGATCAATTGAAGGATATAGCTGAATAGCTATCTGTTCCCTGGTCTCAAGGTCTTTTGCCATGGCATTGTTCTTTCTTATTTCTAGTTCCATCTCTAGACTCTTTGGAATTTCAGAGATAATTTCAATAAAAGCTTTATTGTAGATGTTCAAGTACCTAATTATAGCTTCCTGCAGGATCTTTTGATCTGCCTCATTGTAGTCATCATAGAATTCAGCTACCGGTTGAAGGTTCCCATCCACAGTGACTGATTTGACTACACTATCTAGAGACAGGGTGGGCTTTTCAGCAAATTTCTCTATCATTTCTTCCTTGTCTTGGCCTGAAGAGGGTTTACCGGATCCTTTCTTCTTCTGCTTCTTTATTTCTTTTATTCCCTCATCTGACTCAGTTTCTTCTTCATCCTTTTGGATTTGATAAGCTCTTGAGGCTTTTGTCTTAGATCTCTTACCGGATCCCTGAACTTCTGGTATTGAGCTTTTGGTTCTGATAGGTGTAGATCCTTTTGATGATCTGGTCCGGGTTGAGGTTTCCACCAGAGTACTTTTCTTGCTTTTCTTTTCTGCTTCTTTCTTTTCTTCCTCAACTTTTCTTCTCTTTTCCCGATTGGCATCAAGTGCCTCCTTTGGGATGCCTAGGCCTTGAGCAATATGCTCTACTTCTTTTCTCACCTTCCTCTTTATCTCAGGTTCCCTGAGTTCTACATGGATCTTTACACTCAGCTCCTCAAAGGTTCCAAACCTTTCTGCCTTTGGATCTTTGGGCTGACTTAGCATGTGTTGAACATGTAGCTCCACTATCTGTTCATCCACTTCATACCCCATGGGCATGATCCAGACATTCCTTGGCTCCACTGCCTCCATTAGGCACTGATCAGTGTCCACCATAAAGCACACTGAGTCTTTGTATTTTTCAACGAGAGACTGGGGAATTCTTTCTCTTGCTTGCATCGTGCTTTGGAAGTTTTTAAAGTATCCCCATAGGGCTGTATTTCTTGCTTTGGCATCCCCAAGCCCATGTAGATAATCTCTTATCTGGACTGCAACAGGTTTGTCATTCTGCCATGCCCATCTACTTGATCCGGGCAGCTCATTCATGAAGTAGAAAAACAGACATAATATAAGAGTACCATACTTAAAGGAATTCTTTTTGTCCTTCTTGATTTTCTGTATATTCTCCATTAATTGGCTTAGGAGCAGTTCGCAGAGATCATAATCTGCATTCTTCCTTAGCATTTCATAGGCAGTATACACTGCAGTTCCGGATACAGAATTCTCCCTGCTGGAGTGATAGATCTTGTATCCTATTATCATGGATGCATACTTGATATCCGGATCCGAAATATCTTCAATGGTCATTGCCCTCTTGTCAAATTTTGATCCGGTGGCCTCAGTTACAATGTTGTTTTTGACAGATTTGAGGATAGGTATCCCTCCGAAAGAGTATAGACCAGTTACTGCCCTAATTGCCTCTTTTGTGATTTTGCAAGGTCTATCCAGCCATAGGAAGTTGTCATGCATTCTGCTCAATACATACCGGACCCATTCTTCTTCTTCAAAGCAGGGGAAATGAATGAATTGATCAAACTGTTTCTTCTGGATACCCTTGTACTTTGGTTTAAGCTCAAAAGCATTGTCTATCAGTTGTTTGTGATAGAGATCTCTTAATTTGAATTCCCTGAATTCCTCAATGCTTGCATGTATGTAAACCATAATATCTTCTGTGTGTAAAACTCCATGAGGAACACTGGAAAATGCTCCTAAGGGATCTACCTCCAATGACTTGTATGGATGTTTCTTAAATTCAGGTCGGGGCCTATCTGAGATTTTTACTATATTTGGAGTAGCCATTTCTTCAAAAGATTTGTAGCAAGATATCGAAAGTGGAAAATACCTTTTGCGTCTTCGGTTACACGGAGTGGCTGGATTGATTTCTGTATGTAATGACTTTGGTAGGAGATCTTCGGTGAACTTGATGAATTTCGTTGCAGAGCTCCGCTTTTCACTTCTTCTTGGATGTGGAATGATCAAGTGATTGTTGAGAAATCCCTTATATTGTTTCGCAAATGCTAATATCTGTTTGCAATAAATGCTCCACCTGCATTATTCCGGTTTGCCTTATCCGGATAGCTTGGAGTATCTCGGATCAGTCTTGATTTATGAACATCATGCGGATCTTTCAATCATGAACAAGTCGAGATGACACATTACAAGAACATCCCAAACACTCTGTCCAATCCGCAGAGTGAAATAATGCACTTCCGGATCTCTCTGGACCCTTTTGTAATCCTCTGTCATTCTGGAGCATCTCCCGGAATAGGTCTTACTTGATCGATCACAACTTCTTTATATATTCATGCAGACCTCTGAAATCTTATCTAGATTATCTCAAGACTTATCTCTTCAAACCCTTTACTCCGCATCTTGTGCCATATTCGGCACCACTTGATTGGCTGGGGGAACAGGATTTTCTTTGAGTCTCCCCCTGAGCCAGAGCTCACTTTTTAATTTCTGGAAGGAATATCAGCACCAGAATCTGGTGTGGATCCATTTTCTGTTTTCTTTACCCAAATCTTGCTCATCTGATTCCTAACTTCATCCTCATTCATCTTTTGTTTACCCTTGTCTTGATTCTGATTATACACCGGACCTCTTTTGTCCTGATTCTTACTTATGCAGACTTTAGCATTATGACCAGACCTATTACAGATTTGGCAAATAACATTTCTTTGCATATTTGGCTGATAACTTCTTGATCTGCATTGATTAGCCATATGACCTACTCTATTGCATGTAAAGCATCTACCATTGAATGATTTGTTTACTTGCATATTTCTGCATTCATGAGACTTGTGTCCATACCTTTTGCAGTTAAAGCACTGTCCGGAGAAGGATGGATTAGTTTGATTCATTCTTTTTCTGCACTGATTAGCTTTGTGACCAAAGTGATTGCAGCTGTGGCAGTATCCATTGAAAGATGGATATCTTTAAGCATTGGGCTGTCTTATCGGAGGTCTTCTAGGCCTATTCCTTGGATTTTCTGATCCAAAATTCTTTTGACCGGATCTGGAACTTTCTCCTTTCTCATATCCCAAGCCGTACTTGTCATCTGTCTTCTTTTGACTTCCAAGAAGTACTTCAAGTTGGGTAGAACTTATCTTGAATTTTTCTTTATATTCATTTGCTGTTTGAAGATCTCTTTTGAGAGAGACAATTTGATCCTCAAGTTTTTCTTCATTATCTTTGGCATCTTCAAGATCAGATTCAAGATGTCTGATAATCCTGTCCATCTGGTGGCATTCTTCTGATTTCTCTTTAAGAGATTGTCTTAGATTGTCTTCAGCTTTTCTTTTTTCTTCAATCTCTTGAGTAAACTTTATAGTTCCTGATTCCATTTCATGTCTTAACATAATGACTTCTTTTGATAACTTTTCACATAACTTGGTTTTCTCAGTCAATTCTTCATTTGTATTGCTTTCTTCAGTTTGGCTTGCCAATTGTTGGAGCAGCTCCTTTCTCTTTTTCATAGAGAGACTTAATTTGTCTTTTAGTTCTCTCATGAATTCATCAGCATGTTTGAGTCTTTCCTTTAATTCATTGACTTCAGAATTTGACTGTTCAAGATCCTCAAGGGCAGTCTTGAGTTGCTCCCTTAAACCATATGCATCCATTTGAACTCCCAGATCTTCCTCAAGCTGTTAGGATCTATTAGGAGGAACCTTGCTCTGATACCAATTGTTGATAACTGAGAGGGGGGGTGAATCAGTTATCCTAATTATTTCTTCTTTTGAACTTTCTTATTAATCAAAGCAGCATTGAATTAAACAAACAAACATTAACATGAAATGAGAAACACATGACACAGTATTTTTGACGTGGAAACCCAGTTAAGGGAGAAAACCACGGGGTGATTAACCCAAAGATTATTCTCTGTTAGAAGAATAAGGAGTTACAAAAATGGCACTTGCCAATTAGGGCTCACTGCCCGAGCACACTGCTCACAAGAGGCACACTGCCTACAAAGAGACACACTGTCTACAAAGAATGTTATATAATACTTGAATTGATTGGAAGCACCTATATATGCTGGGGTTCAGTTCTGGTTAGGTTCAGTATACTGATCTGCTGCACTTCATCTTTCCTCTGTTCTTTATTCTGCTATCTTTTCACATACCGGATCTTTCTTACTACTTCTGCTCTGCTCTGCACTTCTTCACATACACCATCACACAATCACACTTTTCACAACTAAATCCATCCTCTATATGTATCCGCACAAGTAATTTCATCACCTTTCTAGTCGGCATTCGGAACAGTCTAATTTCTTACAAACTCTGTTCTGTCGGCTAAATCCTTGCTCACCAAGCAATGCAGATCAAGCATATACTTGTAGATATCATTAATCATGTCGGCCAAACATGATTCATGCCTTCACAACCTTTACCATCACCGGTAACTCATCCGGAAAATATTCTGATGCTCTGTCAGTCAGTTCTTCCTCTGTTCTTGTTGTCTTTCAGGAATCCGGTACTCAGCTATTCATATCTTTTTCTTTGTCCATCACCGGAGGCTAAATCCTTGGAATATACTACTCAAGGTAGTCCTCTTGACTTCTCCAAATCCACACTACACCAAGACACTTCCTCTGAGAGGTCTGGACCAATCTGTCGGACCTTGCCACATGCTCTGTTCTTGTTCACCGGACCACAACAGTTCTTCATTCTGACTTCCGGTAGAGGCACACCATGACTTGCGGATATGTGGGATGACCTTTGTTGCCATCAATGACAACAACCATGAATCCATATAGTGTCTCTTGCCAAAACAACATGTACTGGACATGATCAAAATACCTTCACAAGATTGCTTGAATCACCGAGAACATCCACACTTCATCTGCTTACTAAAATCATTCTCTCCTTCATCTAGAACCTCAAGAACACAGTCTATCATTACTGTCACAAAGGAATAGATGCTTGCAGACCTTCAAACCATGAACCAACTGAGTTGACACTTCACAAAGACTTCCTCAACACTCCCTCAAATCTGCAGAATAGGGTAATGCATTTCCAGATCTCACCGGACCTATCTATGTCACTCTGTCACCTCTGAACACCTGCCGGAACTGGTTTTACTTGAGCAGTCATAACTTCTTCAGATCTTCATGCAAACCTCTGAAATATTTACTGGATCATCTTAAGACTCATATCTAAAAACCCTTTGAACCGCATCCTCTAATAGTCATCTTATCTTGGATCTTTACCTTACTGTCTTCACTATTCTTCTCTGTTCCTGATATGACTAATTTTCTCAATATCCTCATCACATATCTCATCCAATCCTTATCATCAATGCAACATGAGTATGTTGACATCAATGACAACACCGGTTAGGTCCATACTTGCAACAATCTCCCCCTTTGTCATTGATGGCAACGTATGATGTGAAAAAACTATTTTAACCATCAAGACAAAAACTTCTCCTTACTTTCACAACTCCCCCTATCAACAACAACCATTCACATGTCTTCTCTTCCTTTATTGCTCCCTCTTTGATCATCAACCACTTGTTTTTCACATGTCTTCTCTCCCCCTTTGACATCAATGGAAAAGGGCTCATACTTATAACTCCAACACTTCAGAATCATACCAGCTGCTCCCCCTGAGTGGCAGCTCCCTATCATCAATCCAGACCACAAGATATGACTGTGATATCTATCGAACTGATGCACTCCAGTGCACCTTAGTTCATCATTGGAGGGTTAATAACCCCTAACTTCTCCCTAAGATACTCAAAAGAGTCCTTAGGTAGAGGTTTAGTAAAGATGTCTGCAATCTGATCCTTGGAAGGCACAAACTCCAATCTGACTTCATTCTTGTTCACTTTCTCTCTCAGAAAGTGAAACTTGATAGATATATGCTTAGTCTTTGAATGCAACACTAGATTCTTAGATATATTTATTGCACTTGAATTATCACAGAAGATTGTGATAGGCTCCTCATACTCCACTCTTATGTCTCTTAGCATTTGCTTCATCCACAAAACTTGAGTGCAACTACCTACTGCTGCAATATATTCTACTTCTGTAGTGGACAGAGATATTGCCTCTTGTTTCTTGCTCAGCCAAGAAACCAATCTCTTCCCCAAAAAGAATGCTCCACCACTAGTACTCTTCTGGTCATCCACATCTCCTACCCAATCCGCATCTGTATATGCATGAAGAGAGATATCATGATCTCTGGGATACCACAATCCATACTCAACTGTTCCTTTTAGATATCTAAAAATTCTCTTGATTGCCATGACATGAGATTCTCTAGGATCAGCTTGAAATCTAGCAACAAGACCCACATCATTCATAATGTCAAGTCTAGTTTGAGTGAGATACAACAATCCTCTAATCATTGACCTATACTTTTTTTTATCAGCCTTAGGAGAGTCATCATCTTTACCCAATTTACTTCTGGTTGCCATGGGAGTATTCATTAGTTTTGAGTCTTCCATTCCAAATTTCTTCAACAATTCTTTCACATATTTGGACTAAGAAATGATGATTCCTTTCCTTGTTTGAGTGATTTGTAGACCCAAGAAGAAATTCATTTCCCCAAGCATAGACATCTCAAATTCACTTTTCATTTGATTTGCAAAGGTTTTACACATACTATCTCTTCCTCCAAAAATGATATCATCAACAAACACTTCAAGAATCAAGATGTTTTCATGATCAATTTTGAAATACAAATTACTATCAACAGTACCTTTGTTGAAACCAATCTTCAAAATATGCTTATCCAATCTATCATACCAGGCTCTTGGGGCTTTCTTTAGTCCATACAGAGATTTCTTTAACTTGGAAACCATATCACCATGATCAGATAATTGAAATCCATCTGGTTGCTCAATGTATACTTCTTCTTCCAAGTCACCATTTAGGAAGGCAGACTTGACATCCATCTGATATACTTTGAAGTCCTTGAAGGCAGCAAAAGCAAGAAATAATCTGACTGCTTCAATTCTTGCCACCGGAGCCAAAGTCTCTTCAAAATCAACTCCTTCTATTTGAGAGTAACCCTTGTAGACCAATCTAGCTTTATTTCTAATTACTTCACCAACTTCATTCAGTTTATTCTGGAAGACCCATTTTGTTCCAATCACATTCTTGTTTCTAGGTCTGGGAACAAGATCCCAAGTGTGATTTTTCTCAATTTGCATAAGCTCTTCCTCCATTGCTTTAGTCCAGTTTTCATCATTGCAAGATTCAGTTACTGTCTTAGGTTCAATCTTTGACATCAGACAATACTCATCTAAATCTTGAGCGATTCTCCTTCTTGTTTGTACACATTTTCTTTTATCACCTATGATCTGATCTTCAAAGTGGTTCAATCTTACATACCTAGGAAATTTGGGAGTTTCTTGCACTTCTGATTCTTGATCAGGCTCATTGAAACTCATTTCTTCTTTCTAATTTACTGGATCAGTTTGAATCTGAATTGTAGAAGGGGCTTGGGCTCCTTGAATCAGAACACCATTCTGATCATCTTCATCATATTCATAAAACCTTGAGGGTTTTTCAATTCCTTCATCAACCTTCACATTTGTACTTTCTATGATCTTTATTAGTCTCTTGTTATAACACTGATATGCTTTGCTTTGAGTAGAGTAACCCAAGAATAATCCTTCATCACTTCTAGCATCAAATTTGCCTAGATCTTCATCTCTTTTGATGTAACATTTGCTACCAAAGACTCTGAAATACCTCACAGTAGGAGTGATGCCAAACCAAAGTTCATAAGGAGTCTTACCGATATTGCTTTTGATTTGAACCTCATTGAGAGTATAGACTACAGTGCTGATAGCTTCTCTCCAATAGATCTGAGGGATATTTGCTTCCATCATCATTGTCCTAGATGCTTCCTGGATGGTCCGATTATTTCTCTCCACTACTCCATTCTATTGTGGAGTCCTAGGGACAGACAACTGTCTCTTTATTCCATGTTTCTCACAGAATTCTATGAACTCACCAGATGTGAATTCTCCACCTCTATCAGACCTCAAACATTTTAATTTTAATCCAGTTTCATTCTCTACCATAGACTTAAACATTTTGAATTTCTCAAAAGCTTATGATTTCTCTTTCAAAAAAGTTACCCACATCATCCGGGAGTAGTCATCAATTAGTAACATGAAGTATCTATCACCTTGCACACTTTTGATTCTTGCTGGACCACATAGATCAGTATGAACTAAGTCCAATATTCTGGTAGAAGATTGTTCTTTGCCTTTAAATGAGACTCTGCTTTATTTTCCCAACTGAAATTCTTTGCACAAACTATTTGTAGGTTTCACCAGTTTTGGAAGATCTCTTACAACCTGAGTGTTGCTTATCTTGATGATATTATCAAAATTCACATGACACATCCTCCTTTTCCATAGCCAACTCTGATCAATTTGTACAAATAGATAACTTTTACCAGTACCAACTAGATGGAAGATATTACCTTTTGTCTGAGTACCGGATGCAATCTCTATTTCAGAACTTTCAAAGATCTTGCATTTTCCATTTTTGAATTGGAGATCATAGCCTTTGTCCACCAACTATCCAACACTAAGAAGATTGTGCTTCAATCCTTCAACATACAGTACATTACTAGTTTTGTTCTTTCCATCAAAAAAAATAGTTCCCCTACCTCTGATTCTACTAGCAGAATTATCACCAAACTTTACCACTCCTCCTTCATACCTTTCCAAATCTAAGAATCTATTTTTGTCACCTGTCATATGGTGAGAGCATCCACTGTCAATGACCCAATCATCCTTTTCTTCAACTTGGGCAGCTAGAGCTCTTTCTACAACTTTATGATTGATAGATTCAGAGGGCATGGATCTTCTTCCTTGATGGAAATAAACACCCAATCACTTCTAGATTTGTTTCCTGTCTCTGATTCATCATCTGTTACTCCTTCATTATTAGCCTCTTCATGAACATAATAACAATTCTTTTGGAACCTTGATCTATTAGGATTTGGCCTTGAAAATCTTTCTGGACACTTTGAGGCAAAATGACCAATCTTATTGTAGTTAAAACACTTAAAAGGCAATTTCCCTTCATACTTACCAGATCCTCTTGGCAGTCTTTTTGCAATAAGGGCTTCAAGCTGAGTAGTTTCAGTTTCTTCTTCTTCCAAGTCTTTTCTTGCTTTTTCATGACATGATAGTTTCCTTGAAGAGTTCTCTCCCGGATCAAACCTTTGTTTTCCTTTTACAAAAGCATTGGCTTTGAATGTTGATTCAGTCTTGGGGGGGCATCTCCAAACTCGGTCATTTCAAATGCAGCCAATTTACTAGCCAATTGATCTCTTGTGATAGTTGTATTGGCTCTAAATTCTTCAATGGCAACAACCTTGATTTTATAAGAAGCAGGAAGGGATCTGAGAATTTTGCCAACAATCTCATCTTCATCCAAGACTCCACCAATACATCTAATTCCACAAACAAGCTCATTTACTCTTGGCATAAAAGTAGTGATATTTTCATCTTCTCTCATCTTCAGATTTTCAAATTTCCCTTTTGGACTCTGTAGCCTTGCACATTTAACATACTTGTCTCCTTCATATAGAAGTTCTAGTTTTTCCCAAATCTCAAAGGTAGTTGGTAGGTCAATAACATTTGAAATCTCTGAATCAGATTGTCTGCTTAGAAGAGCTTCTATAGTTTGCAGATTGTTTTCAGCATCTGTGATTTCATTTGGGGCTTTCGGGTCACCCTGTGGAGGAGTATACTTCGTTGAGGCCATGGTCCAGTACTGCATTCCCATACATTGCAAATGGCATTTCATGCAACTTTTCCAAAGATTAAAATTGGTTCCATCAAACTTCGGGCTATCCTTCTTATAGGATGACATACTAGATCTCCTCAAGCAGTTAAGCTCCTTTTAGAGGAACTTGGCTCTGATACCAATTGTTAGATTCAAGATAGACAACTGAGAGGGGGGGTGAATTAGTTGTAAAAACTTTCTTTTCAATTACACACTTAAATCCTTTTGTGATTTAGCAGCATATCAATAAATCAATCATGGAAACATAATGCATTGAATCAAGAGTAGAAACACATCAACACATGAGACACCAAGATTTTGACATGGAAAAACCGGTTAAGGGAAAAAACCACGGGGTGATGAACCCAAGATTGTATTCTCTGTTAGAAGAATAGAAAGAACAAAATGGCACATGCCAATAAGGCTCACTGCCTGAGCACACTGCTCACAGGAGGCTCACTGCCTACAAAAGACACATTGTCTACAAAATGATAAGTATCACATACTTGAACTAGAGAATAGCATCTTCATCATGCTTGAATCAGTTCCATTTAAGCCCAATACTTCTGCTCTACCTTTCGCTCTCTTCCTCGCTACCACACTCACATCTCCACATGACACCCTTTGAAATGACTTTACAATCCCTTATTTATATAGGGCATTGACTTAGGAATAATCATCTAAGTCGGTAAACATCTACAAGAACATCTGCAAGATGTGTAATACATCCAGTCCGCCAGTCTTAGGAAGAACACCAACATCTAGAAGTTATTCTTCAATTGCGAGCTCCAACTCCAATGCAGACCATCAACATGTACTGGACATGATCCAAATACCTTTACAAGATTGTCTAAATCACCGAGAACATCCACACTTCATCTGCTTACTGAAATCCTTCTCTACTTCATCGAGAACCTCAAGAACACAGTCTGTCATTACTGTGACAAAGGAATAGATTCTTGTGGACCTTCAAACCACAAACCAATCAAGTTGACACTTCACAAAGACTTCCTCAACACTCCCTCAAATCTGCAGAATAGGATAATGCATTTCCAGATCTCACTGGACCTATCTATGTCACTCTGTCACCTCTAAACACCTCCCAAAACTAGTTTTACTTGAGCAGCCATAACTTCTTTAGATCTTCATGCGGACCTGTGAAATCTTTACCAGATGATCTTAAGACTCATATATACAAACCTTTTGAACCGCATCCTCTGATAGTCATCTTATCTTGGATCTTTACCTTACTGTCTTCACTGTTCTTCTCTATTCTTGATATGACTAATTTTCTCAATATCCTCATCACATAGCTCATCCAATCCTTATCATCAATGCAACAGGAGTATGTTGACATCAATGACAACACTGGTTAGGCCCATACTTGCAACAATCCTACCATCACCTAACTTTTCTAACATTGTATAATTTATCCCACTTTGCCACTTCCTAGCATTAACTAAATATATTAAATATTTATTTAATTAATCTCAATCATATCCCTTTTGATTTCTTTCTTTTTTTACTCATGTGTATGTAATTAATTTAATTAATTAGATAATTCTATCAATTATCTTCTAATTATCCTATCTTATCCATCTCAATTTATTTCCATTTCTAACTCATGTATCTATTTAATTAAATTAATTAGATAATTCTATCAATTATCTTCTCATATCTCATCTTTTATTCATCTTGATTTGTTACCATTTTGTAACTCAAGTAAATGAAAAATTGTATCCTTATCTACCTTCAAATCTTATCCTTATCCATCCAATCAAAAATCTATAAATTGAACATCATCTAAGCCATAAGAATGACAATTTTTAATGCAAAGTAATTATGTTGTTTTCATCACTCAAAAACATTAATGTTATGCTGCTGAGTTGAACATCCACAATCTTGATCACATTTCTTCTTATAGCTCAATCGGAGGTTTGTAGTGAAGTTCAAAATTAAGATTTTAGTCTATTGATTTGATCTGTTTTATATTTCAGATTTTTATTGAATACATAAGACACAAGGTCCATGATCTCCTTTCACCAAGAGAACTTATTTGTGCTCACTAGTTTCATTAGTGAATATACAATCATTCTCTTTTAGGTGTCAACCTTACATAACTTGACCTTACCATTTTTGACCATCTCATGAAAAAGTGATACTACACATCAACATTCTTGGTAGGAGAATGGTACATGGGATTCCTAGCCAATCAACTAGAACTTTGACTATCACATCTGATTTGAACCACCCTACAATCAAAGACAACATCTTTAAACATAGTACATGTAACTATTGGAGAGGATTTTGGTGACCCCTATTTCCAGAAACTAATCATCTCACAAAAGCCACCAAAAATGGAATAAATTATAGGTGAATGAGTGGTCAACAATCCAATCTCCATATCAAGGGTCAATTCCTTGCCTACTCTAAGCTCTGACATTGTGAGGAAAAGGGAGAAAGAGGGAATACTGAAACTAAAATTTAGAAAGCATGTAAAGGCAATAAGCCAAGAGTAGACATCTATCCACCAACTAATTAAAGCTTAAAAAATTAGCTGACAATAATCAACAAGGAATATACACCTAATAACTAAGGATGAAAAAAGACAAAATTATAAACCTTCACATGACAGCTTACTTCTTATTAAGTTCATTAATCAATCACTATTGCATAAATATAAGCTCCCCTAGAAACATGGAATGAGGCACCCTTGGAACTAGACAATAGATGAGTATAGGCACTATGATTTATATGTAGGTATAATAGAGCTTATTTTGTAGCATGATTCATCCATCATAAAAGAGATGTGGTACCAACACATCCAAAACCCGTCACATGTACAAAAGACGCATCCCTTGAGATACTTATCCTACAATATAAGAAGGGCTCAAATAAATGTAATAAGAGGAGATAGATGAAGAATGTAAAGTATATCTAACATGTATAGAAAATATGAGAGAGAGATATGGCCTTGAATCTAATAGATAATGCTTGATGTATTATGAGAAAAGAGGAATGAATTATGCTAGAATGTCTATGGAACATGGACTGATATTGTACCATAGATATCCATTGTAAATATAATATATTACAAGTTGGGTTGACTCATATATATTGTGTTATGGTGTATGTTGTGTATGATGGCAAATACATTTTACTAGTTTTACATGTTCTTTCTTGCCATAACCTTCTATAATCCATCACACATGCTTTGATCCTCTTCATATCCTCAACAGTGTGGTATAAATACAATATTTTAAGTAACTAATCCTAGATCTCTTATTTACGTATGGTCTTGCCAATAACTTGGTTCCATTTCCAAGACCTTGGTAGACGGATAAAAGAGAGATCTAAACTATAGATATATAGATTTTAACGGGGAAGAATTGAATAAGGATTACAATTAATAATAAATAAGATTTTATGATTTACAACATGAAACTCTAGGTTCTAGCCTTGTGAGAGGGGGTTAGGGGTTAGGCACCTAGGGGATGATGAATGGAATGGGGGATCCTAAACGGATCCATGAAGAGATGCAACCTTTATAATAAGGATGAAAAGAAGCCATTAGGGATGCATAAAATGATTAATGAGAAATTGTAAATCAATAAACATCTATGGAAAAAGGAGATGACAAGAGGAAGATAGACATTAGGGAATAAATTGAGTTGGCAATGGAGTTGAACATGGAATAAAAGAAATTAAAAAAATTAGGAGAGATAGGAAAGGTACTGTAAAAGGATTGAGAAGCCTATAGAAGCTGAAGTTGAGTGTGCTAGGGGGGTTGTTACTGCAAAAGATAAGAAATATGAGGATAAAGAAGGATAAATTGAGTGCTCTAGGGGCTATTCTTGAGAATGTTGAGAACAAAAAGAAAAGAAAAACACATGATTAGGAGAATTGAGTATCAATGAGCATGGCGAAGGGGCTATAGATGAATATAAGGATTCCTAGGAGAATAAAATGACATTACAAATAGAGGGACAAGGGTTAATCGTACTTCTCTATAAAAAAGAAATATCTTAGCAACTTAATAACTAGATAGATAAAGCAATTCAGATCCTAAAAGGGTTGGAAAGACAAGTCAAAGAAGGTGTGGTACTTAATGAGTCATTAGAAGAAGGGTCTAGAAGTAGG
The DNA here is from genome assembly GCA_027924645.1 of Cunninghamia lanceolata. Taxonomy (NCBI): domain Eukaryota; kingdom Viridiplantae; phylum Streptophyta; class Pinopsida; order Cupressales; family Cupressaceae; genus Cunninghamia; species Cunninghamia lanceolata. Next base: position 11,389,092 of record BSBN01000584.1, on the reverse strand, counting down.
GGCGTTGTGCCATTTGAAATTTTAACTTGTACACCTCATTTGGAACATGATTTGTTTAACCTAAAGATCATTATTAATGATATATTTGAGGAACTATTAACCCCTCTTATAAAACTAAAACCTTTAGATTTGAGTGCAAACTACTTAGAGAAGAAGGTAAGTGAAAGTGTGGGTCTAAAAAAAGAGAAAATGATGAAAGATTGGAATTTACAAGGAAATAGAAGAGTGTGATAGAAAAGGAAGACGAGAACATGTTCAAGGACCTTGCCATGGATACTATTGAAATGCTTAATGAAGTTTGGGAAAACCCTATATTGATGGATGAAATGTCATATTAACTAATGAAAAAACATCTCATAAATTAAAATAGTAACACAGAGAGGTGAACCCCCTAGAACATGATTCATCCCTCATGTCAGTTAAAAGACAAGAAGAGTGCTTGCAGAGGGAATATTTATTAATGGATGAAATGTCATTAACTAATGAAAAAACATCTTGTAAATTTAAATAGTAACACAAAGAGGTGAACCCCCTAGAACATGATTCATCCCTCATGTCGTTTAAAAGACAAGAAGATTGCTTGTGGATGGAATATATAATGATTTGAACTAAACAAGAGAAAACCAACAACAAGAATTTGTAAGAGTTTGCACAAAAATATTGGGAACATATTTATTTGAGATTGGATTAGCAAGGGATAAAAGGAGAAATAGAAAGTTATTAAGAAAAGCAATTTAATAAATAAATCAATAAAAGAGAAAATATACAAAGAGCCAAGGCTAGAAGAAAGAGATTCACTGCAAAGAGGAGAAAAATTCTTACCTAGTACCCATAGATCTAGGGAGAAAACTATGAATATGGACCCAAACATGAAACTACCAATCTTTGGAAAAGATAATATCGAAGCCTTTGAACACACTTTTTGTGTTGGGATACATTTGAAGAAAAAATGTAACTCAAGGTAATCAAGATAAACTTTATGATTTTGTGGGGACCCTAAGAAATGATGCTTTGAAATGGTATATGAAAAAGTGTCATCAACATGATAAAGAATGGTAAGAGGTAAAGGATGAATTTCTATCTAACTTTGAATCTCTTGAGGTTACATTAGAAAGCATCAGAAAAATGAGAGAGATGGTATAGGAATAAGGGGAAATTGTTAAAGAGTTTGACCATAAATTCAAGGAAGTAGTAAGAAAGATGGAGGAGCCACTAATGGAGAAACAAATAATAGAATGGTTTATATTAGGACTACCATCAAAAGTTAGAACTACTCTAGATGGTAGAACCTTTGAAACTTACTCAAGTGTAGTAGAATTAGCATGCATAATAGAAGCATAGCCTTGGAGAAGGGAGAATAAGGAAACATAAAGTAGGGAATTAGAATGATGAGATTGGAGTTGGAACAATTGAAGATTAAACAAGACATATTTGCTAAAGGTGAGAATATCATGATCAATATCATCATCAAGTCAAAGGAAAAAGATATGGTGTACTTACTATTCTAAATATAACCATCTAAAAATGAGTCTAATGATGAAAGGTGAGAAAATAACTACCACACTTAAAGAGGACTTACAATCAACTCCTAGAAAGTTAAAAAGTGTATATTGTGGGATTAGTGATGAATGGGATTACCATGAAATAGATGATTTCCCATCTCTTCTATTCAGACCAAGGGAGGATGATGAACATGATTATTAGTGTAACCATTGGTGTGAAGAAAACAACCCTATACACAAAGGGATGGCCAAGGCTAAATGGCTATATAAAAGAGCCTTTTATGACTATGGCTACAAACATACAGAATGGAAGAACTAGTGTAAAGTATTCATGTGATATAGTATGCCCCACCATAGATCACAAATGAGCAACTAATGCGAAAGAAAAAACCCTTGATCTCTACAAAACAAAACCCTTACCCAAAGACACTTAACAATTCTATAGAAGATTGCAGCAAAACAGATTAACTCAAAATGGTATTACACTTCTTTATTCAAACAAGAGTACAAAAATCTACCACTCAATTTATACATTGGTCTTAATAGCATTTCATAGGTTGATCTCTCCTCTATCTAGTATTTTTTTGCACCTTTCTTCTTGAATTTGGCTGATTCTATCTTCTAATAATACTCTTGTTCCTTTGAGACTCATCTACATTCCCTTGCCATGAGCTATGCCTCTATTAACCACTTCCCAATTTGCAATTCCTCTATTCTCTCTTCAAAGATCGACTAGTTTATGTTCTTCTTTCTTCTTTATGGCAACGATTAACATGATCTCTTTTTTATTTTTTTTCTGCACTCCATCTTTTCTGGTCTTCCTTTTACCTGGCTGCCGCTCCTCACTCTACCCATCAACCTCTCCTTTAATGCTTTTTCTATGTCTTTTTTTTATTCTCTTATCTGCAACACTTCATTCCTCTATCTGGCCACCCAACTTCCCCAAGTCGACCCCTTTTTCTTTTTATTTCTTTCTGCTTTGCCTTATGGAATGGGTGGCATTTCATTTCTATGTTGGGATCTCCAATATGGTGCTTCATCTTCATTTATTAAGTTTTTCTTTTAAAATACAACATCCTCACTCTTAATTGTGGTATTGACTTTCACTACTATATTTCTCTATAGCCTCAAGAGGAGGTGTCTCAAATCAAATTAAAACTCTTTCTTTTCATTAATTACCTCTTAGCAGATATGAGATAAATTGACCATTTGACCAATGGAGATATATCACTCCATAAGAGATTTTATTGTTTGTTATATCACTTCATAAATCTGTATGAATCCTATAAGACCACATTAACACAGGAGCAATGATAAATGATGAATGCCTTGCAACAAGAATGGTGCAATATCTATAGAGAAATTGCTTATGTGACTTTGATGGAATGTGTTAGATAGGGTGCCGACAGGCGAAAATCCAAAGTTCCCCAAATTTCATGAAATTTGGTGAGTAGGCTCAGTATGGTATCACAAAGTCTCCTACAAATCAATTTTCATCTAGCAATAAAAAATTGCAAGTTATTAAACATACTATTTTTCTCCCTCCTTAGACAGGAAACTTTAATATCTCCAAAACCATGAGAGTTATAGTTGTGAAATATTCACTGATGTAATTGAAATACCTTTAGAATGATACATGTGAAAATAATTGATGCCAAACTAGAAAGAACTCTGGAAATAATTGTGTAGACACCTGAAAATGGTCACAACCAACTTCATCCACGCACACATTCAACCCTAATCCACCCACATCACTTCGTCCAATCCAATTATTAGTTAAATAATTTTTAATTATTTAATTAATTTATTCTACACCTTTATCATGTCTCATACAAATCAATTCTTCTACTATAGTTTGAAAATTAAATATTTTTGACTATAGTTCATCCCAAAAATTAAATAAATTATCATATTTATTTAATTCCCTATTTTGTGCACTTTTGATTACTTTTTGTAATCATAATTATTTTCTTCTAACCCATGTGCACATGAATTAATTTTAATTAATTCATCATTACAAACCCCCATGTTTCTAGAAGTCCACTTGTCATCAATGTACACACATGTACATGACAAGTGGTACTTTGGAAGCATGGGCAAATCTTCCAAATTGAGTACACTTGTCCTCTTTGTTCCACCCCACTCCATGTGTCACTATTCCCTCCAATTTAAAATTCCATGTGGTGCTATTTGAACACTATTCTTCTAATTTTAAATTCCACTTGTCCTCTCCATGGAATTTAAAATTCCTCACAAAGTCCAAGCCTTACCTTTTCATAAATGAGTCCTTACTTGTCATACACCTACTCAATCTTGGCCATCCATCCATTCAAACTTGTATTCTCATCCATTGATCATCCCTTGAATCTTGGGGCAACCTTTTCATCCAATCCAATCATGCCATTTGTCCAATTCTCCTTGCTTGAGGATCCTCAAGCAATCTCCACCATTAATCTTCCAAATTGATCCTAGCCCTCCAATCTCATCTCCAAAAATCTATAAATTGAGGCCTCCACCTCCCATTTGGAACAAGTCATTTTATGCAAAGTTATTCTACCAATTTGAGTACTCACATCCATAGCTATTAGTGCAATTCAACTAGCTTAGATTAGTCTATTATCCATTTAGGACATATCATCACTAGTTTGCTTAGATAGGGTGCATGTTTTAGTATAGAAGCATAGTAGTGATTTAGTCCAATCTTGAGGTCCCTTGGACTTGAGATTGAATGCATTCTAGGTGTAATTTGCATCCATTTTAGGTCTCATTTTCATAGGTAGACAAATTGTTTTTGTAAACTGCCTTGTTGAGTGCTGAAACGACGAACTGATAAAAACTAAATTCTTGCACTTTTGTGCTAATGTTGAGGTTATATGATGCTAAGAGTAGCCAAAGATCATGAAAATAAACCAAAATTGAAAACCAAACCTAAACTCTATTTTTGGGTGATGTTGATTGCACATGCACCCGGGTACTCTTGCATCAGACACGCCGGGTAAAAAGTTTGTGAGCATAGGCTCACAAAGGTGGAGTTGAGTAGTTGAACTACCCTTTTAGGTTGCAACCAACCTATAGCAAACTCAATCACTAGAATAAGTGCACAAGATCAATGCTTCTTCCTCTTCTTCCAAAACCATACCAGAACAACTGCCATCTTCCTCCCACAACTCCATTCACCACTTTTCTCCCCTCTTATGGATTCACATCCACCATGTACCATCCTCCTCTGCCAAATTATCTCTCCTCTCCTCTCCTTCATGAGATCCAGCCCACTAGTAACCAACCTCCTCCACCAAACTCTCATGTCAATCATAGATCACAACCTACAACATATAAATCTTCATTGGATACCTTATGGAAATTGAAGATTTCCATAGGTTCTTATCCACACTCTTCAACCCTATCTACATCAAATGGAAGTACAAAAGAATCATCCAAATATGCAACAAGGTTTACCTCTTCATTCACTGTTGTGAATTCACCATCGACTTCATTATTAATTTCTACTTACTTCATTGCAATACTTGTCTTCTCACCATCAAACATTGTAATCTTCTCCAACCATTCATTCTCCACCGCCAATATCTATGACAACAAATCATCTTCTTTCTCATCCTTCACTGCAACCTCTTCACATTCCACCACTGCATCTTCAATTTTCTCCTCTTCAACTACCTTTGTTGCAGGCTCTTCGTTGTTCACTCCATCCTCATCCTCTTTTCTTGTGTCTTCTTGTCAAGCTAGTTGTGCCTCCAATTTTTCCAACTTATCCAATCACTTATTTATATTTTCAAGCATCCTCCATGTCTTGTTTTCTTCATTCCATCTTCACGCTTCCCAAATCATAGGCCTCTTCCTTATGACTATACCCATCTTATCTGTTGTAATCTTCTCTCGATCTACAATCTAGATTACTTTCGCAATCTACAAAACAATTACTTTTGCAGCTTCAAGCTCTCTCACTGCTCAGGACTTCCCCTACCTACAATAGCCCTCACATGAGCTTCTCCTCTACCACTTCACTCTTCTCCATCCACAGGTCCTGGCATAGGTTGCTTCACATTTGGTGCTTTGTCTATGCACTCAAAATCTCCTGCTCTGATACCATTTGATGCAAAAGAAAAAACCCTCTCTACAGAAAAAAACCCTTGCCCAAAAACACACAATAATTCTACACAAGATTGCAACAAAACAGATTAATTCAAAATGGTATTACATTTCTTTATTCAAACAAGAATACAAAAATTTGCCACTCAATTTATACATTGGTCTTAATAGCATTTCCTAGGTCGATCTTTCCTCTCTCTATCTCGTATTTGTTTGCACCTTTCTTCTTGAATTTGGCTGATTCTTCCTTCTAATAATACTCTTGTTCCTTTGAGACTCATCTACATTCCCTTGCCATGAGCTGCACCTCTATTAACCTCTTCCCAATTTGCAATTCCTCTATTCTTTCTTCAAAGATCAACTAGTTTATGTTCTTCTTTCTTCCTTATGGCAACAATTAACACGATCTCTTTTTTATTTATTTTCTGCACTCCATCTTTTCTAGTCTTCCTTCTACCTAGTTGTCGCTCCTCACTCTACCCATAAACCTCTCCTTTCATGCTTTTTCCATGTCTTTTTTTTATTCTGTTATTTGCAGCACTTCAATCTTCTATCTGGCTGCCCAACTGCCCCAAGTTGACCCATTTTTCTTTTTATTTATTTATGCTTTACTTTATGGAATGGGTGGCATTTCATTTCTGCGTTGGGATCTCCAATATGGCACTTCATCTTCATTTATTAAGTTTTGCTTTTAAAATACAACATCCACACTCTTAATTGTGGCATTGACTTTCACTAATATATTTCTCTATAGCCTCAAGAGGAGGCATCTCAAATCAAATCAAAACTCTTTCTTTTCATTAATTACCTTTTGGCAGATATGCGATAAATTGACCATTTGACCAATGGAGATATATCACTCCATAAGAGATTTTTTTGTTTGTTATATCACTTCATAAATCTGTATGAATCATATAAGACCACATTAACATAGGAGTAGAGATAAATGATGAATGCCTTACAACTAGAATGGTGAAATATCTGTAGAGAAATTGCTTATGTGACTTTGACAGAATGTGTGAGATTGGGTGCCAATAGGAGAAAAATCCAAAGTTCCCCAAATTTCATGAAATTTGGTGAGTAGGCTCAGTATGGTATCACAAAGTTTACTGCAAATTAATTTTGCTCCGGCCTTCAAAAATTGTGAGATATTAAACTTCTTATTTTTCTCTTGCCTTGGATAGAAAACTTTAATATTTCCAAAACCATGAGAGTTATAGTTATGAAATCTTCACTAATGTAATTAAAATACCTTTAGAAGAATACATGTAAAAAGATTTGATGCCAAAATGCAAAGAACTCTAGAAATAATTATTTTCATAAATTACCCTATTGAGTGCTGAAACAATGAACTGATGAAAACTAAATTCTTGCACTTTTGTGCCGACATTGAGGTTATCTAATGCTGAGAGTAGCCAAAGATCAAGAAAACAAAACAAAATTGAAAACCAAGCCTAAACTCTATTTTTGGGTGATGATGATCACTCGTGCACCCAAGTGGTCCTACATCAACAACCTCCAACTATCTATCCTCCAATTGATAACAGAGGATATCATAATAACTAAAGAGGAGGATGTGGTAGAGGGAGAGACTGTGGGAAAATAAGAAGACAAGACACCACCTATTTTAAATGTGGTCAGATGGGACTTTATGCCAACAAATGTTAAGAAGAAAAGAAGAATAGATATGGTTACTATGGTGATTCCATTCATTATCTATTCACCTATGCTAGAGAATAACAATACTTTTAATAATGAACCACCAAAAACAAAAAGTTAAGAGCTATCAAGACCTAACACAACAAAAATGGTTAAAGTCATAATGAAGGTAGCTAAACAAAACACTCAAGGAGATAGAAGGTGTGTGAAAACTAGAGTTGATGAGGAAGATATAAGAAGTCAAGCCTCACTAATAGAAGAAGAATGATTGGAGAAGGAATATTTGGAAAAGAAAGAAGGGATAAAAAAGAAAGCAATTATAAAATATGGAAGGAAAAATGAAGTTGTAGTAATAACTAAAGGAGGAATTGAAATCACAAAAGGAAGAATATTAAGAGATGAGTCAAAAGAAGAAGAAGAAAAAAAATGTAGATTATTTTCCAACAAAATCAAAACACATTAACTAAAGACACTAGAAAGATCATACTAGAAGAAAAAGGGAAGAAGACTACTGAGACATGTTTTTTTAGAAAGAGAGGCATAACTATTGAAGGAGTTGGAAAACTTTATGGAGGAACAAAATATTCTCATAGAATTAAAGAAATTCTCAAAATATTGGAAGACAACTAGAAACACAAATTCAAGACCCCAAATTAGATGTGGGGTGAAGAACCAAGGAGATGGAAGAAAAGACCAATCTTGATATAACTTTGGGTAAAGAATAGACACTTTAAGAATGCACTAGTTGATTTGGCAGTAGATGTTAAGAGTTTGGAAGACCAAAACTATATGACATACCTTATAATATTACCATTGTGGATGACACTTCCACCATTATAGTTGGAACTTGGAGGGATGTGGAAGTTAACTTACTAGGAATCAAGAAGAAAATTGATCTTGAAGTGATAGAAATGAAGGAACACTTTGACATATTCAACATCTTACTAAAATTAGAGTGATTCATTAATTGTAATTAGACATTAGATTCCTACAAGGAAGGATTATCATTCTCTGATAAAGATAAAAAAAATACATATACCCTTATAGATTGATATGAGTAACACCTACATAGAAGAAGTGGCACAAGAAGAAAGGGAAGAAGAAGATAAGAAGGCGCTATACTCTCTAAGAATCCCCACAAAGGACACCATGCATGAACCTATCTCATAAGGAGAAAATATTCTTGATAGAAGAAGCTATAGCACTAAATAGAGAAGATGCAATGGAGGCCTAGCTCCAAGACAAGCCATAAATAAGATCTGTAAAATTATTCAGAGCAAGAAGGGTTTAAAGTCTAAGAAGAGTTGAGAAAAAATATAGCTACATTGCTACAAATAATGGGAACCCACCACAAAATTCAAAGAACAAAAATAGAGATGAAAACAAATAACCAACCAAAATTTCATGTTATTTGAACCACATCTCATGTGGTATTTCACATATTAAGCTTCCACGATACTCTAGAGTTGGAGACCTATTAACATACCTAGAAAGTATGGAAACAATATTTGGAAGGTAAGAATTTAGATTAGAAGCACTATAGGATACATTGCTGTGTAATGCAATAAGATGGTTGTATACCCACAAACCAAACATCCTAACTTGGAAGGAATTTATAGTTCTTGTAAAAACTAGGTATCTAATGGAAGAAGGAGATTAAAAACTTACTCTAGAATATTGCAGTGAGATTGGACCTAAGGAATAGTTATAAAATTGTGTCAAGGGATAAAACAATAGAAGGTAATATGATGATAGGATCTATACTTAGTTATTCTATTAGACATTATTTACCATTGAAAAAACCTATTATATCAACCAAGAAAATAGAGAATAAACTAGAGATTGGGTGATGGTATAAGTTAAATTCTATAAGACATTAAGCAGTCATTTTATAGACCCAATATACTTATTCACATCGCACTCCAAAAGATGAGGGAAATAATCTCATCTCTAATAGAAGAAGTTAGAAACATATGCAAAGACAAAAGATACCAAACCATTCCACTGAAGGAAAAGGGTATTTGGAAACTAATAGAATGGATTGATAAGATGGAAACCACACTCCAAAATATATACTATACCTCAAGGAAAACTAGAGAAATTGAGGAAGAGGATCCACAAAACTTAGAAGTAGAAGTTGGGGATAGTTAAAGAGAGATAGTTACTATGAATGTGCTAGAAAATAAATACTTGAATGAACCTTTAAAGATGAGAAGAAAACATAGTAATAGAGGAGAGCCCCAAAATGGCTAAAATGGGAGATTATTGGGATGAGAGATAAGTAATGCAAGTTGTGGAACTATTGAAGGAGTATGGAGACATATTTCTCTGCACTTTCACCAATCTTAAAGGCATCAAGGAAGAAGCAATAATGATGGTAATATAGTTAAAATAAGGAGCAAAATCATAAAGGAAGAGAACTTATCGACTTAATCCTAATTTGAATAATAGAGTAAAGAATGAACTAGACAGGATGTTAGCTAGTGGTATTATCAAACCAGTGAAAGATGGAGAATGGATAAGCCTAGTGGTGGTTCAACATAATAAAACTAGTGAAATAAGAGCATGCATTGATTTTAGAGGGATAAACAAGGATTGAATACATGATCCCTTTCCAACCCCATTCATAGAATAAATTTTGGAACCAATAGCAGGAAGGGAAATTTATTCATTTACAAATGGATTCTTGGGGAACCATCAGGTAAGAATTTGAAAACAATATCAACCTAAAACCATATTTGAAACTAATTTAGGATCATTCATGTATATTGTAATTCCATCTGGTTTAAAGAATGCACCTATAGTATTCAAGAGAATCATGACCAATGCATTTAAGGACTTCATTCATGCTTTTTTGGAGGTATACTTAGATGATTGGACAATATATGGGATAATTAAAGATCATGTCCAAGTACTTAGGTTAATGTTAGAATGTTGTAGAAGTCAACAAATTTAATTAAATCTAAAGAAATTTATATTTGTGATACCTTTTGGTACACTCTTAGGACATATCACATGTAAGGAAGGCTTGATGGTTGATCTACTGAAGGTAGCAATAATCCAAAATCTTCTAGCCCCAAAACCAATAACAAAAGTACAGACATTTTTGGGATACACAAGGTATCATAGAAAGTTCATCAAAGGATATGGGACAATTTCTAGACCAATAGAAGAACTCCTAAACAAGAAAACAAACAAAACCTTTCGATGGATGGACCAATACCAAGAAGCCTTTGTTACGCTAAAGAAGAAGATATTGGAGGCACCAATATTAGTTTTCCCAGATTGAAATATTCACTTACATGTACATGTGGATGCTTTAGGAATCATTGGAGTAGTGTTAGTGCAACCAAGGGGAAGCAAGGACCATCCAATTGTGTACATGCTAGTTGTAAATTGTCATAAGCAGAGATAAACTACACTACAACAGAAAGAGAAATGTTGGATATGTCCTATGCATTTCAAAAATTTAGACATTGCCTCTTAGCAACTCCATTTACATTTTTTATAGATCATGATCAACTCAAGTTTTTGATGAATAGACTGGTGATACAAGGGAGAATTTGCAGATGGTTACTTCTATTTTAGGAATTTGAGTTCAAGATCATGGTAAAACCTAGAAAAGCTAATCAAGGATCAAACAATCTATCTAGGATTAATATAGGGAAGAGCTAGGACAAGCTGAGGAAGAATTACCTAGCACAAGTTTATTTAGAATAAATGTGGTACTAGAAAATGTATAGAAATAACACAAATATTATTTACAAGAAAATTCCTAGAGAATTATTCAAAAATTGAAAGACATAAACTATAGCAAAAGTCTTTACCATACACACTAATTGAGGGAGAGTTACATGCCATAGGTACCTAGATAAAATTATAAGAAGATTTGTGCTGGAGCATGAAAGAGATAACATTCTATGAGAAGCACATGAAGGGATATCTGGAGGACATAACTCAAGAGAAGGCACCACAAGAAAGTTATTGTTGGTAGGATTATGCTGGAACACACTTTTCAAGGATGCAAATAGGTATGCAGGATAGTATAATATATGCCAAAGGGTAGGGAAACCTACTACAAGAGATGAAATTCCTTTGTAGCTAATAATAGCACAAGCCCTATTTGAGAAATGGGTAGTTGATTTCATTGGACCTATTGATCCCCCTGCAAAGAAGTCAAAAGCAAGATTTACCATAACTATTGGAATTATTACATCTTTAGTATATAGTTAGTAACTAAATATATTAGAAACAAAATCACTTTATAATTAAATGTTAGTTTATTATTATTAGTTTTGGGAATTACTTTCCCGTAAGTTGTTTGGGTAGTTAGTATTGAAAAGAAAAGGCTTTATAAGCCAATTGATTGTAATGTAAATATCATCAGGTTGAGTGCATGAAATCTTGAATAAATAAATATAGCATTTTATTATTCTGCAGTGCAATAATGGTATAATCTATTTGCATTTGCTCTACCAAAATAAATATGGTATCAGAGCAAGGGAAAGGAAATTGAATAGGGAAATTGGCCAAACTTACTATAACGAAACTTCTATGAATATGTATAGAGACCGTGTAAGTTTTTTGTTTTGTTTTATTTTGTGTGTATGGACAAGGTTTATGCTGTGGTACCATGACTAAGAAATTGTACAAATACAATAGAAGCATGTAGAACAAGATTTGAACAAGAGCATGGTTGAGAGGAGGCATGATAGTTGCAAACAATTGAGAATCTGGTAGACTAAATTTAAAAAAAAATGGTGTCAATCTTTGTGTTTCAACGATAAAACTTTTCCAATATAACCTACTTTATTTCTGTGATAATGCACATTCTTGAGTACACAGTGTTACTTAGCCAAATATATGATGACATTATAAATATATGATCTATGTTCACAATATTGGTTGATGCCAAAATTTTAACATATTTCCATCTACATCTGATTTTGAGGTAGAGGTGTCAATACGAGCACCAATAAAGGGTGTGACTTCATGCAATGTGAGTACCATTTGAAGACATTGTGTATTAAGTATATGATTATGGATGTGATCAATGAAATCAAATGGAAGATAACAAACTAATCTAATGCAAACTAGAATGATTGTACCTTCATTGAGACCTCACGAATCCATGCGGGAAGTAGATGCGCCATGTAGCTCCTCAGATGTTTCCCTTGATCAGAATACAGATGTGGATTGCTCAAGTGATCACAACACACTGTAAATGAGTGATTAGGGATTTGATGACTGATTTGGATGGAGGTTGGGAATGATTGGGGTGATTTTGACAGAGGTTGGATAGGATTAGGAGAATTGTGGAGTCATTTTGACAGAGTTCTGATGCATGAAGAGGCCTCTAAAATGGCTTAGGGAGGGGTCCTATTTATAGGATTTTGGAGATGAGGATGGAGGGTCAGGATTGATCTGGTCAGATCAAGGGCTAGGAATAAAAGTGAATCTTTTATTCCTAGGGATGAATTAAAAATTCCCATTTCGGGAAGAGTGGAGATGAGTGGGGCACACATGAATTTTAAATTCATGTGAGTGGAGGTGAGTGGGAGACATCTGAATATTATATTCAGTGATTGGGAGTGAGTGGGAGACATCTGAATATTATATTCAGGTTAGTGGATGAGTGGGGGACAAGGTTAATTAAGTGTCATCTTAATTAACTTAAGCATGATTAACCTAATTAACATGGATTAGGGAAAATGAATAAATCATCTAAATGAATATTAGGAATATTCATTTAATTGACATGGATTAGGGTTGTAAGGTTAATGAATCAATTAGGTGGATTAATTGATCATCAGGGATATGCAGATTGGGGGAATGGATTAGTGCGAGGTAGAGAAAATCGGTCTGCAGAGCAGTTCAATTTTAGGTGTCTACATTTGCCCGTCTTTGAGATGGTGTTGCGGCTAAGCAACATCATTACAAAGAAGTTAAAACATAGAAATGGATTGGATAGAAAAAAGATTTTGGTTTGGAAGAATAGGGTTTGGGGATAATTGGTAAGGGTGATGCCCCCTCGAGAGGATAGGTGGGTTGCAAGAACACGGTTGTGCTCTTGAAATGGATAGGACAGATTGGTAGATGTGGTTAGAGGATAAGTGGTGGGATTAAAGGATGATGATGTTCAAAGATGATTGGTGGATGATCATTGTGTTGAAACTAAATTTGAGCAATCCTAGGTTTGATATAGCAAAGTGGATATGTTCACCAAGGTATAGAAGACCAGGGTGATGATGTTTATCCAACATTGGCATGGACTAGACACACAGACAAAGGGATGATCTCATGCATGCCCAAGATAGTACAACCTTGTCTAGACGAGGGAAGGGGACTCATAGCATAAGCCCTTAGTACAAAAAAGGTATGATGAACCTTAGATGCATAAGGAGACCAATATGCGAGAACTGACCCTATGATCAATCAAGATATGAATACTAGCTTGGAGTAATGAAACCAACCCCCACAAGCACGGCATACAAAAAGCAAGACCATGTCCCATTCTAGATGTTTTCGCCACATACCATGATATAATAAGATCAAGGTAGCTTTGATGTGATCTTTGAATAGGACAAAAGATAAAAATCAAAAACCAAAAGACCAACTAACCAAACAAGTAACCATTGTATCTCTTGCCAAAATGGATGATTATGTGATAGATTCTGCCTATCATAGGAAAGATATATCCTAAGGCAGGAATTGATTGATGATTTGATGATGTTGTAAAATTGGCTCAAGATGTGATGGTGACAAGTTGTGATTGATGTTGATTTGATAGTGGATGATTTTGACTAAGGACAGTGCTTTGATAGGTGATGCGATGCTTGGATTTAGTGTAAGTTTATTGATGATAGATGTGATGATGATGTGGGATGATGATAAATGTGATGATGATGAGAGTGTGATGGTTTTATTTGTGTGATGGATAGATTATTTTTGGAATTTTTTGATGTTTGTGATGTGTTTCTATTGTTTTGAGATTTTTTGATTTTGTGATGTTTTTGATTTTTTTTATTTTTTGATGTTTTTGGATTTTTTTGATTTTGTGATGTTTTTGATTTTTTTGATGTTTTGATGTTTTTGGATTTTTTTGATTTTGTGATGTTTTTGGATTTTTTTGATTTTGTAGAAAGGGCATGATTTATTATGATGGTTTTCTTGGATTTCGTGTGGATAGCCTTTTGTGCTAAATACCAATGACAATGGAACACCAAGTCTAGAGGTGAAAGTGATGGGGTTGGATAGGGGGATTGGATAGCTGATTCATGACAGATGAATGGACAAGTGATAGGGATGCGTGTTAGATAGATGGAAGATAAGGATGAGGGTTAGGATAGGTATGAATGATATATGGATGGGGGATTGCAGGATTTTCTCCAAGGACTAGGTTGCAAGGAATCATATGCCCCAATGCGTAAGATTTTACATGATGGGTTCATGTTTGAATGGATGGACTTTGCATTAGATGGATGGGGGATATACTAACAAAGGAAGTATGTCAAGAGGTCTCCAAAGCATGTTGTTGGTATGTTGCCCCTTGTCTTTATCCAGATCTAGGGTGAGAGATGGTTGAAACAAGATATAATGGATATGATGGATGGGAAATGATAGGATACATAGGGGATGTTGGATAGGCATATGATAGGATAATGATACGATAGTGGATAAGATGTGCAAGGAGATGATGGATGTGGATGAAGGATACAGTTTTGCCCCCAAGTGTAGGGATGCAAATTGGATGGAGAAGGGATTACGCATGACGCCCACAAAGGGGTTTTCATCAAGGTACTTGCCCAAGGCGGCACAAGGAGTGGTTTTCACCATTAGACAGATTTTTTCTCTTTACTATTTTCTTGATTTTTTTGGCTTTTCTTTCTTTTTTGCTTTTTTTTTTTTTTACTTTTTTGACTTTTTTGATGGAAGGGGGACTCTAGCGTCTGTTTCCATAGCAAGGAGAAGATGGTCCCATGTTGGATAGCATTATGGAGTATGACTGCATGGATTGTTAGAAGATAGGAGAAGATGGAATGGATGGTGGATAATGGATTATGATGTGGATTATGCAAAAGCATGGACCATAGGAATGTGACGGGGAAGATATGTAGGATAGTGGATAAAAGATGGAGAAATGGGGGTATGTGGGAATTGCAAGTGGTGGAGGGGAACCAAGACCAATGGTTGCACACATCGTGATGTATTTTGAAGCTTATATTTTGGATGTGGAGGTGGGAGTAATGGAGATTGGGATGGGGGATATTTGGATGGTTGATTTGGGGTTTTATGTACCCAAATAGACTTAAGAATTATGGGATTTTTAGATGGGGAGGGGGATATTTGGGATTTTTGGGTGGATGGGGATGTGGATGCCTCATTAGAGTTTGGTGCTTTTCGTTTAGGGACCCACACCATTTTTGTTTTTGCTTTTTTTTGTGATGGTGTGGGCTTTGATAGCCTTTGGGATTTTTCATTTTGATTGGAAGGGATAATATCTTTAGGCTGTTGTGCTTTATGCATTGAGGCATTCAAATTTTTGAACCCCAAGGATTTGATGGAAGCTTCATATTTGAAAGATGTGTGCTTTTGTTGGTCTTGATTGGGAATTTTAGGGGATTTATGGGTGGAGGGGTAAAAAGTGGATTTATGGATAAATGGATAATGAGAGTTGAGGATGGGGATATTAGAAGTTGGGAGGATGGGAGGATAAGAGGATTTGTGAATAGGGATGTTGGGAGTTGGTAGGATAGGAGGTAGAGTGGATTTGATAGGGATCTTTGGAGTTGGTAGTAGTGGAGGTAAATTTGATGGAGGGAGATGGATGGTCACATGCTTTTGCAAATTGTAGGATGATGGAGGAGGGATGGCGGCATATGTTTTGGGGGTGCGATGAGATGCACCATGTTTGGGATTGGATGAATGGATTTTGGAAGGTGGGTGGATGGTATCAACTTGTGTAGGTTGTTCTTGGGATGCATAGCCAAGGCCATGTGAGGATGGATGGAATGTGGTGTGGATGGGCTCCAAGATGCCTTGTTCATGAAGGCCTAAGCCGTTGCCTTGATAGTTCATAAGTTGGAGTATGCGACATGCAATGGGATGTTTGTTGCTTCGGAAGCAAGACACAAGTCCGTTATTTGTTGGAGATAGATAGGGGTGGATGGAAGTTGTTCACATCCTACAAGGGGTTTACCGTGGATGAAGGTGCTTTTTCCAAGTGGATAAGGGAATGGATTGGGATGGGATTGGTAGATGGAGGTAAAGGATTCATGGGGGATGGTAAAGGGGTGGTAGAAGGAGGTGGTGTGGAATCAATAAGGTGATCCATAGATGGGAGGGGGTCAGGGATGGGATTAGATGGGATGATTAGATCTTGATTAGGAGAAGAGGTTGATGTTTCAACATGCTTTGGATTTGTTTCTTTGATGTAGCTCGTGTGCTTGGGTAGAAGTGGGATTGACTTGGAGAGATGTGGGGGGTGCTTGGATGAATGTGATAGGTGCTTGGATGGATGCAATAGGTACTTGGCATATGGATTCTTGAATAGGGCTACATGATGGTTCTTGAGTTGTGATAGGAGAGTGTTCAAGCGGTTCGGTGGGTGTTGGATTGCATGAGGGTGTTTGATTCCTTTCTAATAGCCAATGGATGGTATCCTTCATGATTTTATGGGTGGAAGGGCAATATAATGGATGGATAATGATGGTGGTTGGTGTGGGATTAGGATGAGGATTGGATAGGTGAGTGATAGGATTATGTAGTGATGGTTCTTGGGTGGGTTCAAGGATAGGTGTGGGATTAGATGGTGGAGGGCACTCTAGATTGGTATCTCCCTTGTCAAAGGTGATTGGATCTTGCCTAGGATAACTTGGACTCATTTGATTTATGTACAAGGGAGCACTTGGACTTGCAAGTGCTTCTTGTTGCAAAGGTGGATTGGGGCTCACTAGTGCTTGGATTGATGTGATAGGTGTAATGGTAGGATATGTAGACGAAAGGTTTTGGGGTTGGTATGAAGTTGAGGGTTGATATGAGGATGATGGAAGTTGATATGAGGATGCTAGAGGTTGATATGATGGAAGTTGATATGAGGTTGAAGATGGTGTTTGGACTTCATGTTGTGAGGTGAGTTGTTGTTGATGTTGGTAAATGTGTTGATGTGATGATGATGTAGGGGTTTCATAGGATAATGATTGTTGTGATATGGATTGATATAGATAAGGGTTGGGATGAGTTGATAACGGGTTGATATGACATGTGGATGAATTTGGTTGATATGAAGTGGGATAAGTGGATGTAGAATTAGTTTGATGTGTAGATGGATATGATGTGGTAGGTGCTAGATATGATGGTTGTTGGACTTTGCAAGTGGTCAAGAGGTGTTGGATTTGATTTGAGAGGTATTGTGTGTGTGAGGATTGGCTTGTTCGACCTATTTGAATCAATCCTTGAATGCTTTGAAAGGTTCGCTCCTCTAGAGGGGATTGGTTTGCCTGCATGTGGTGAAGCATATGAAGGAGCTTTTGGAGGTCCTCTAAGTTTAACATGATGTCATAGAAGTGGTCAATTATTAAGTCCTTTTTGGCAAGTGCTTGGTTATGATGATGATTGGATTTGAAATATGGTTTGGAAGATTATGGATTGATGTTGGTTGGATGTTGGGTTTGATTTGGATGAGATGGGATTAGAATGATGTTGATGAATTGAATTAAGGGTGATGCTAGTGATTAGGATAAGATTAGATTGAATGATTTGGATGATGATGTGGATAAGGTAGGTGATTAGGATGAAGGTGACTAGGATGTTCTTAGGGATGATTGGGTTGGAGGTTGAGTTGAGAAGGATGGAGAGAATGATGTTGTGCAATGATTAGAGTGATGTTGTTTGGATGATGATTTAGATAGAGTGGTCATGATTTGATGATGTAAGGTGACAAGGATGTGAGTAGAATTAATTATGGATGACTTGGATGTGATTAGGACTGAGGTTGTTAAGAATGGGTGATTAGGATGGGTGTGATTGAATTTGAATGTGTTGGAAGGACTTGTCTTATGTTTCTGATGTTTAGTGTGATTTGGCAATGTTTATCAAATGATCACATATACAAACAAGAATCACTCACACAAGACACAAATGAATTTGAATTTTTGAATTGGAAGAATCTGATACTGATTAACAAGCACATGTGTAAGACAAATCAACATGCCCTAATACCTAGTTTGATGTAAGGTATGGTCAGTTAGGTTTGGTCACTATTTAAATGAGGTTGACTAAGGATTTGAAATTGAAATACTATCACACAGCCGGGAGAAGGGGGCAACCCACCCTTCACCTTCACTTCCCAAAGGTAGAAAGTTCTTTGGGGCTTAGCCGAGAGTGACAGGATTCTAGTTTCAAAGAGGGTGTCTTTCAATTCAGCCTTGAATGAGTCGTCCCTAGGGGTGATGAAATCCCCTAGCAGGCCTCCTAGGATAGGGTAAACAAAAGTGAATCAAGTGAGGTGTTTTTGATCTCCAAGATCACCTTGTGGTGTGAGGAGAGAGCATACACACACCCACTTGATTCGCACTCGCAGTTGATTAATTGACCTTACAAATTGAAGTGTGATGAAAAACACATCAAACAGTGGTTCTTCTTAGCCCCAATTTCAAATTTTGATTGAAGACACTGATTTGTTTTAAGCCCAATTTCAATATGTGATTGATCAAACAATGTTCATTTTACAGGCCCAAATTGAGATGTGTGATGAAAGCAAGATTATGAGATAAAGGATGAAACGAAGACACTTGATTAAATTGCTATCCAAATTGATGTGTTCACTACTCCTAATGGTTGTCCAATCCCAAATGATCACCTAATAAAAACCTCACAACCATGATGTGCTCGGAGTCCTCTTTTCGATGAGTCCTTGTTTGCAAAAATCCACCTCCGTATGTGAAAGTTATGCCTGTTTGAAAAAAATAGCCTCCTTCAGTGTATAGAAGGCACTAGAGGTGGGCTTGACTATCTGCCAAAAGGTTAATTGTTACTGCCAGTGCTGGTCACATGGACTGTTTGTTCATTGGTGGTTAGGGTTGGAATTGGGTAGTTAGTGTGGAGTGATGCCCCTGGTCGCTCATATGACCAGGGGCTAGGGAAAGTGAAAAATAAAAAAAGAAAATCCGCACAAAGGGATGCGAGGGGGCTTGGTGGAACCTTACGTTTTTAAATAGAGGTTTTTGGAGGGAAGCCGTGAGGAGGAGGAAGGCGCAGGAGGCAGGTTGCGGGTGGAGTTCTGCAGGGAGGTATAAGGGTTTGGGTACACGCAGGGGAGGAGATCGGGATGTAGGGAGGAGGTTGTGGGGAGCTATAAGGGTTTGGGCACACGCAGGGAAGGAGATCGGGATGCAGGGAGGAGGTTGTGGGAGGCGCAGGAGATGGTGGAAGCTATGGCAGGAGTGTGGCGCATGAAGCAGTGGCTAGGGATGAAGCAGGCAGGGATCATGGGGACGTGCAGGGTGGGAGTTTTTGAGGGAGGCCGTGGGGTGTTGTGGAAACGGTGGCAGATGGTAGGTGGCTCCATGTTGAGGTTTCGGCATTGGGTAGAGTGGTGACCAGGGTGGCGAGAGTGAGGATTGCAGAAGGGTGTCGATGAGAGTTTGGGGGTTTAACAGGTGAGTGGTGGTGGTGGAGGTCGCCACCACTGGCAGTGACAGGAGGGGGGAAAGCGATGGGAGGTCTGCAGGTGGAAGGAAGCGGTGGTTAGCGTTTGGCAGAGGGCAGTGACTTGAAACCTGCACCAAAAAAAAATTGACCTTACACCTACATAAAAATCATTAAACTTGCAAAACCAAACCTGCGACAGAAACCAGAGATGAAAACCTCAGGGGTCATAGGATCCGTACGGTACGGATCCGTACGGTACGGCCTATGGGCCCTAAAAAAATTTCAAAAAAATTTCAAAAAATATATCAAAGTTTATAGTCAAAATTCATGGAATCAACTCCTGATCATGAAAATGAGGTTAGTTTTTGTGTAGGACGCAACCTACAATAGTTCCTCACCGAAACTTGCAAAAAATTGTTAGAAAGATGAAGATTTTGACAAAAAACCTTCACAAAATGATGATTGGACTCGAGACTGGGCGTGCCAATGTGATCAATGAAATCAAATGGAAGATAACAAACTAATCTAATGCAAACTAGAATGATTATACCTTCATTGAGACCTCACGAATCCATGCGGGAAGGAGATGCGCCATGTAGCTCCTCAGATGTTTCCCTTGATCAGAATGCAGATGTGGATTGCTCAAGTGCTCACAACACACTGTAAATGAGTGATTAGGGATTTGATGACTGATTTGGATGGAGGTTGGGAATGATTGGGGTGATTTTGACAGAGGTTGGATAGGATTAGGAGACTTGTGGAGTCATTTTGACAGAGTTCTGATGCATGAAGAGGCCTCTAGAATGGCTTAGGGAGGGGTCCTATTTATAGGATTTTGGAGATGAGGATGGAGGGTCAGGATTGATTTGGTCAGATCAAGGGCTAGGAATAAAAGTGAATCTTTTATTCCTAGGGATGAATTAAAAATTCCCATTTTGGGAAGAGTGGAGATGAGTGGGGCACACATGAATTTTAAATTCATGTGAGTGGAGGTGAGTGGGAGACATCTGAATATTATATTCAGTGATTGGGAGTGAGTGGGAGACATCTGAATATTATATTCAGGTTAGTGGATGAGTGGGGGACAAGGTTAATTAAGTGTCATCTTAATTAACTTAAGCATGATAAACCTAATTAACATGGATTAGGGAAAATGAATAAATCATCTAAATGAATATTAGGAATATTCATTTAATTGACATGGATTAGGGTTGTAAGGTTAATGAATCAATTAGGTGGATTAATTGATCATTAGGGATATGCAGATTGGGGGAATGGATTAGTGCGAGGTAGAGAAAATCGGTCTGCAGAGCAGTTCAATTTTAGGTGTCTACAATGGAAACAACAAATATTATTCTTCATTGTGCTACCAAATAGCCACCATAATTTTGGGAAGAAAAAAGAACTAGATTATTTTTAAAATGCCAGGAATTGCCATCTTAGCAAATGTTATTCTTATTTAAATCTTCGTCGAGTAGAGTTCCAATTCTTTAGGAGCAACACACATACAAATACTAGGAAATCACTTGCAACTTGTTTTTGCCTGCATTCCAAAATTATGCACCTCTACCTCAGGTAATGATTTTTTTGAGCCAAACATTGCTACCTACAATCACGATTTAACCTTGTTGGTGTCATTTCCAAATTCAATCATTACAATGTGTGTGCAATCCTAAATGATAGTTAAAGAGGTATGCATGGTCAACTAATTTGTTTGTTGATACAAGTGTGAAGATATTTCTGTGATATTGTAGAAGGTGTGGTTTTTGATATTTATGTTTTATTCATCTCTTAAAGTCACAAAGTTTTTTAAGAGGTTTCTTCAAAGTGAGAGCTAGTTCCATTAGTAAAAGAAATCATTAGGAACTTAGAGGTGGAGGGTTCAAAACTCCTTAAATAGTTTTTAATGAAAATTACATACATGAATATATTTGGAGGTAGGTTTGATAGGCATTTTCAAGTTAAAGGTCATAGGTGCATTTTTGGTGGATACCGATTGACACCTAATGTCTTCCTATGGATTTTATTTTGCATTATGTACAATTCTCAATGAAACATGGCCTTTAAATTTTGAATACCTGGTGGCACATGGTGTTCTTGATTACATTCTATTTGATGTTCATTGTTGCAGATGACATGAAAAGAAAAATCTTAATAATGGTTATGAAGTAGACATCAAAGATAATGGAGAAGGCAAAAATAGAACTTATTAGGCTTAAGAACTAAGCACAATCTTTGTATTGGAGGCTGGAGGATATTTTATCATCTTGAGCTAGCTTCTTTCTTAAAGATGATATTTTGCATGAGAAACACCAATTCCATTTTGAGTCCCTTCATGGAGCAAGGGGGCATGGAAGTTGTTTTTAGTTTGTGGGTAGTTGAGTATGTCTTGATCCACTAACTTGGTGAGTGGTACCTATGGATAGTTGAGTATGTCTTGATCCATGGAATTGCATGTTTGTATTTGTGGATAATTGAGTTTGTCTCAATCTAGAAAGGAGGAGAGTTACTGTGGATAGTTGAGTAAGTCTTGATTCATAGTTGGTTGGTGTTTATATTACTATGGATAATTGAGTAAGTCTTGATTCATAGTTGGTTGGTGTTTTTCTTGTGGATAATTGAGTGTGTCTCAATTCATAAGAGAGACACTAGAGTACTTATGAATAATTGAGTATGTCTTGATTGACATGTGTTGTAAGGATTTGTAGGTTTGATAGTCAGGACATTCGATGATTAGTTCAGTTTGGTGTGTCTTGGATGAGTGAGAATAATTGGTGGAGGTGCTTCATCAAAGTTTCTAGATGAGATGCTATGTTCAATCCATGTAGTGTTCCATCCTTTGTTTAGATTGATGTAATAAGGGGGAATGTTGGAATTATTACATCTTTATTATATAGTTAGTGAATAAATATATTATAAATAAAGTCATCCAAAAAAACCAAAAAATAAAAAAAAATTCAAACAAACAAAAAAATCTCAACATCCAAAAAGAATTAGAGTAAAAATTAGGACCTCAAACAATCCCATAGCATTTATTTTGGACTTGTGAGTACCTATCAACCCACCTTTGGACCTCAACTTTATCACCAATTTGTAAACTTATCCAATTTGTCAACCAAGTCATCCTTTGATCAATCAATTTGTCAACCAAGTCATCCTTTGATCCATCAATCCATTTATCAACCAAGTCATCCTTTGAATCATCAATTCAAATCTAAAACTTCCCTAAGCATAGCCTAGATCCTTTTACCATTCTTTTTATCCTATCTTACCTTGTCTAATCCAAGTAGAAAGGTCATCATTATCCCTCTTCTTGCTTAGGCATCTATCAACCCTAAGTAGTGAAGAGAATCCCATCTTTGTCAATCACAAAAGATCTAGGTCAGTCTTGAGCTACTTTGGTTTTATGCTATTGTTGGTTAACAGATTTGTCACCTAACTCTATATACTCACACCTGGACAGATGACAAATGTAACCATAGTTGAGCCTACTATATTGGTATTCTACAAAGGCTCTCTACTTCTTTTACAAGGTGCAACTACCTTCGATTGATATTCTTATGAATGAAAACTAGTGTTTCTTTTAACTAGAAATCAAGGCAAAGGTGGTGCTTTTAACCAAAAAGTAGTAAAGGCAGAGTACATCCAAACAATCAAAAGCTCAAAGACTTCCACCAAGCTAACATCTACAAATCCATAAAACAAATACTATGTACCACATAATCACGACCATGAATAATGTATCAAAAGATAAAGAATTCCCAACAGTGAGAAAGAATTATAGATATCCAACCACCATCAATACACATATATCATCAACACCAGTAGCAACACATTCAACATAGGAATAATATAAATTCAAATAATCACAACACAAAGTTTATGATCATTCAAATCTCCACTGCATTGATTTCTATTGTATGTATATAAAGTAATTGAATAGAAAGCCAAAATTGATTTATCACCAAAACACAATTTGCCAAAAGATTCATACATCGACAAGCTAATCAAATTTAAAGGTAAGACAAACCATAACCATCCTTAAACCCTAATGAATTCTTGAAGATAGCCAATTAAAAGAAGTTTTAAACAATAATAAAAGGGCCCTCTAGAGCCAAAATTTTTTGAGAAAATATTGAAAGTAACTAAAGCATATGAAAAGAAAATCAACTGAGGATTGTCATATCCTCTTCTCTGTTATCAACTTCATCCGTCGCTTCCTCTTCCCTTGCTTGTTCATCTTCATTTCTAGTACAACTTTGTGCCATTTGAGATGCTTGTACCCACAGCTTCACTTTGTATGCCATGTATTTGTTGATTACAGGTGTCAAAGACATTCTAGGTGGAGTCCTAATCACGTTAATCCATCATTTCCTTTTGTTCACTACTCTATTCGCATCCACCACCTTTTGATGCACATCATGGAATCTGCTCCTGACAGTTTTGATATAGGCCGCCATCTTTGCAAGTTTATCAAGTGACTCCCCTGTCATAATATCATAGTTCATGATTTCCTCAGTCACCAACTTCTTGAAATTCTATTTTATCTCCTTAACATCTTGCAGCTTTTCATCATTGGTCCCATTAGCTTTGATTCCTATGACATCAGTTTATTTTTATCCTCATCATTTATAAGAAATAAGTGGTAATTTCTTTCCTCATCTCATCCTTAGTAGATATTATAAGGCATAGTTTCCATTCGACTATATCAACCCAAACATGTGTGTCCAATTCACTAGGGTCATTCAAGATCTTCTCAGCCACTAGGATACCAGCATCCATATTGGCCATCTCCTGTATCTCCTTAGACTCTAAAGATAGGTTGTTATGATCAGTCCTAGCCATTTGGAATTCTACTATTAAAGCTTCTCTTTTCTCATGAATGGAATCAAACAATTTAACAACCTCCTTAATGAACAAAAGACCGTCAAAAATGACCTTTTTGACCCACTGATCCATAACATTTCTTAGAGATAATGATCTTTTTACTTGTTGTAACAGATTAGGATCAGGGGCACTTAGACTCATATTAGGAGGGGCTTCTGCTCATGGGGTTATTATCATATCAATTGACTGAACAAATAATGATAAAGAACTTACTTGAGCTTGCAACTTAGAATTCTCCTCTTGCTATCTTTTAACCCTTTTTGATATATTGCTAACTGAGTATTTAACATGATAGAGATCACCTTTAGAAATAGAAGGTCCCAAGTCTACTGTGCTCATCCTAAAGTTAGCTTTGGTCACCTCATCTTCATTCTTATTTCCCACTGGATCTATAATTTCCAAAAATTGATTTCCTGAGGTAGGATCAGTTACTATCCTTGACATTCTCCTGGCATGTTTAGGCTTAGGAGTATCATGTAGTAACTTAGCCACAATATCAATACAAACATCCACTAGTGGTGTATACCTTTTCTTCTTTTCAATTGCTTTCTTTAACCAGGTAGGAGACAGAGAGGGAGCATTAATAGCATTAACAACACTCATAGTATCATCCATAGGAATAGAGGGAGAGTTTTTCTCTGTGGATTCATTTGGATTGGGAGAATTTGGGGCACTTAGTAGAGATTACAGCATACTATCTTCTCCTAATTGAGTAAAAATGAAAGAATCACTATCAATTACAAGGTTGTTGACAAATGGCACATGGTCTACTTTTGATGAGGAAGCAGCCAATCTGGTATTACCCTTCAATGGTTGACTATCCTGCTCACACATCATTTTTAATTTATTGACCCCGTCAGGGGGCCAATCACCATCTCCATTTGATTGTGAGCCAAATCTTTGGAGAGTTGGGTCCAAACTAGATGATTTTCTTTGGGAGTGGGCAATTTGAGATCTGTTTTGACCCTAAGAGTGTGACTCTCTAGGTGTTGCTGAACCAACACATTCTTTCACTTTTCCCTTCAACCATTTCTCTGTCCTTCTTATCACTTGTAAAGAGAGATACTTCACATCCATGATTTCCTTTTCAAACCATTTCACAGGAGGTAGAGGCCGTAGCAAAGCAACATGATAGCCTTCAGCTACAATATTGGAGTTACCATCAACCATCTCAGGAAATTGAATATTTAAATTGAAGGCTCGGATCTGATCAATGGTTAATCTCATCCAACTCCTTCTTTGCACTTCCCTCTCATCCAAAAAATCCTCCTAGAAGTATTCAAGCTGGGATTTGTGTAGATACGAACCTCCTCCATGCATATTTTTTTTTACATAATTCTTACTGTCAAACGCTGCACGAGTTGGCAAACTATGGAGACTAAACTCAGACATCAACTTATCAACATTTCTAGTGCTATCATTACTTTTTCAAGAATAAAATGATAGAGACACATGGAAAGAGTAACCTTTATTTTTCATGGCATGGTACCCTGTATTCATAGGCACCATTTTATGACATACCTAGAGAAGCACAAGATAGTCAGACGGGTACTTTGGCAACTTCAACGGGGAATTTTCATTCTCAAATAGGAAAAATGATGAAACTAAACATAAAAGGTTCCAAAATTCATGACCAATGTGGCCGCTTCAGCTGAAAATCTTTGCTCCAATGAGCCATCAATCTTCTTAGTCAACCACATGGAAAAGGCATCTTTCATACTTTCAAACTTTTGTAACTGAGGAAAAGTCTGATACGCAAGTGTACTAGCGACAAGAGTTCCTTGAATCCTTAAACCAAGCCAAGTAGCCTCTTTATGAGCCAACACATAAACTAGTTGGTCATGCATACTTTTGCTAATTATTTGTGCCTAATCAATACGATGGTCTCCACAAATTAGAAAAATACATCTAAACATCTAAAAAGAGAAAGTATCTGATTCTAAGCTTCCAACTACATGATTTAGCAATGTTACCATGTCAGAAATCTCTTCTTTGAAATGACTCCTCTTAAGATTGGCAAGGAGCAACGATTTCCCTGTTATCTCAATTTCCAACCAGCTCCTGGCAATGCAAGTTTAGCACCAGTCTTTCCTTTCATTATAGTATGTCCATGCAAAAGACACAGAAACATCAGCATTATCTTCATGCTCCTCCAAATTCAGAGCTAGGGAAACTGATTCAGAGTCAATTCTTGCCACCATAGAGCCATCTTGGGCCCTTATTTCTTTAGACTCTAGAAAGTAATTATTGGCACAAGCTACAACCAAATCAAAATAATGCACTATGACTGGCAAGCCTCCAGCTTTGTCCAACCCACTGCTAACAATTTTATTTTCTAGGGGAGTTTGGCCTTCAGACTGCATTCTTCTCTAGAAATCCTCAAAATCAATATGGCCCAATTCAGTATCCCTTACACTAGATAAACCATTCTCCACAACAGGAACTAGAGGAGCCCCTTGAAACTTGAACTTCATTTTTACTGAATTGAGAAACCAGATGGTCAAAAATTCCAAACCATTTATAGACAATGCAGGAATGTTCAGTGTATTTACAGGGAATTCTCTATGTAGATACATGAAAAATAGAAAGTTTTGACCACCCGAGTGAAGTGTTGTGTATTTATAGTAGAGGAAAACAAGAAATGAAATAGAAATGGCTAATCGTGCTAACTTGTAAGCATGTAATTCCCACTAATATCTCGCATGTATTTGATTAGTTGTTTCTCACTCTGCAACGCATTCACTTAGCAAAATAATGTAACTTTAGGTGAGATAGGGAATTTATCGAAACTTCATGTCACTTCTCATTAACTTGTTCATAAAGAACATTAAATTCTGGCAGCAAATCTAGCCTCAAAAATCATAAACATTTGCTTTGAGTTTCCCTTTGAAAAATGTGCCAATGTGTTCACACATACTTCAAATTAAATGTAGAATGATAGGTTTCATTTCACTGTACTGCACGCCATCTCAAAAAGGGTGCCATGAGAATAGAAAGCACTTGAAGTTGGCAAATCGGGTAATTTTAGAACCTTTGAACCGTAACATTGAGAGTTTGGAAGTTCAAAGAACTTCCGACCTCCCGAAACATAGAGCCTTCACAACACAAATGACTAAGACCAATGCAAGGAAAGACTTTAAGAGATCAAACTCTTAGACAAGTCGGGAAGTCGAGCAGTTCATGAACTTTTGAACTCACTGACTTTGGTTCACAAACATGAAATATTTTTGACTACTCGAGAAATGACTAAGTAAAGTTGAACTTGGGAAGGAAGCAAGAGAAGTGGCAAACAAAGAATGAAAATTTTTTCAAAGGCACGAGTGCTTTAGTAAAATTTTAAACATAGGGCAACAATAGGCTCTAATTGGGGACAAGGACTAAGGAGGACATAGAGATTCCAGACAAACTTTGGCAACCAAACCTTATTCCAGGGGGCAATAGAGTCACACAAAAAACACAATGACCAAAGCACAGGAAAGACAAGGAAATAAACTATGGTACAAAGTAAAACTCAAAGATGTTGCCAGTTATGTAACTTCAAATCTTGCCCATTGTAGGCAAGAGGTAATGGTGTTCCATCAGGATATGCCAGTAATAAGGCATTTTTTCCAATGACTTTCCTAATCTTGAAAGGTCCTTTCCATAAAGAATCAAATTTGTTATGAGCCCCCTTTGGTTCTCTTCTCTTATCCATAAAAGTACAAAATCCCCTACAACAAAATTCCTTTGCTTACCCTTTTTATCAAAGATCTTCTTCATAGCCTACTGATGTCTAGAAATTTTATCCACAACAATGTCCATTTGCTCCTCTAGATGACTCAAATATAGTATCCTCTTCTCCAAGGCTGACTAAAACTACTCATCTTCAATTGATGTTTGCAAGTTCAATGCAGACAATTCCAGAGGAATGGGAATTGCACTATCGATTCCATAGACCAGTTGGAAAGGAGACATACCAATATCTCTCTTATAAGTTATGCTATCAGCCTAGAGAGCATCATATAGACTTTTATGCCATCCCCTTTGATTTTTCTCTACCAGCTTATTAACAATTGAAATGAGATTTTTATTGCTTGATTGAACTTGCCCATTACCTTGTGGATAATAGTCAGATGAATGAACGAGGCTAATAACATGATCATAATAGAAAAGAGTGAATTCAGCAGAAGAGAGACTGGATGCATTATCAACTACAAGATTTTTAGGCACACCAAACCTAACTAATATGTTCTCTTTAAGGAAGGCACATACTACCTCAGTGGTGGTATGCTTCACAGGAACTACTACCCATTTGGTAAAGTAATCTATAGCTGTCAGGATATGGGTGTGTCTAGCATTGGAATTAGGATTAATAGGTCTGATGAAATCTAATCCCCATTTCTGAAATGGTTAATCTATTACCATTGGTCTCAAGGGCAACATTGGTAACTGAGGTCTACTAGTAAACTTCAAGCATTTTTCACATATTGACACCCAATTGTATGCGTCTCTAAACATACCAAGCCAGTAAAAACATTGCCTCAATATCTTAAAGGCTGTTACTAATGCTAAAAAATGTCCCCCACAAGCTTCGCTATGGAAAGTCTCTAGTAATGTCTTCTATTGTTCTTTGTCCACACATCTTAGAAATGTTTTGTCTATCCCTCTCTTATATAGGTTCCCCTCCTAGAGAACATACTTGTTTGCCTTAAGCTTTAGGTTTCTCTTCTCTTTAGTAGAGAGGTGAGGTGGATAATCACCATAGATTAGAAAATAGGAGACATCAGAAAACCAATCATCAGTAGTTCTTGTGAAAAGAACTAAAGGCAATTCCTCATTTTCATCAACCTTATTCTCAGCAATCATTTTATATAATCCTTTACCTCTGACCAGATTAGTGGGTTTGATTTCAACATCATACTCATGAACTTTTGGTATCCAGGCTCCTCTATTATTACACCCAATCTCTTGTTGTGTAAGGATAATCTTTAAAACAAATTCTAGAACATAGACAACTGCATGTGAATGCAAAATATAAAACCTAAAGCTTTCATCACTGCATATGCATGTTTCTCTAATGCAGAGTATTTCAATTCATGTTTCTTTAGTGGCACACTCATGAAGGCAATTGGAGCCTCAATCCACTGTTCATTCTTCTATAACAATATGGCCGATAGGGTGTGCTCTGATGCATAGCAATAGATGATAAAATCTTTTTCAAAGTTAGGATGTACCAATGTAGGTGTGTTGGCAATGGCTATTTTAATGTCTCCAAATGCTTGTTTACCTTCATCACTTCATTTGAAAATAGGATGGTTTTTCATCATTTCAATGATGTGCCTAGTCAACTCGGCAAAATTAGAAACAAATCTTCTTAGAAAATTTACTTGCACAAAGAAGGATCTTGTGTTACTCTTGGTTGTGGGTAAACTCAACTACTGAATTGCCCTAACCCTCTCAAGATCAATCTTTATCCCATCCTTGGAGATGATATGACCTAGTAGATTCCCCTTAGTTATAGTGAAGATTGACTTCTTAGGGTTTAAAGAAATGTCATGTTCCCTACAATGCTATAAAACTAACTCTAGATCATCCAAGTGATCAACCCTCTTCTTAGAGAAAACCGTGAGATCATCCAAGTAAATGACAATGATTTTATTTTTCAAATCACCAAATGTTAAGTCCATTTCTCTTTGGAAAGTGGCCCGTACATTGATGAGGCCAAATGGCATCCTCTTGTAAG
Source organism: Cunninghamia lanceolata (assembly GCA_027924645.1). Taxonomy (NCBI): domain Eukaryota; kingdom Viridiplantae; phylum Streptophyta; class Pinopsida; order Cupressales; family Cupressaceae; genus Cunninghamia; species Cunninghamia lanceolata. The sequence continues at coordinate 11,358,564 of BSBN01000584.1, read as the reverse complement.
CAAAAACACCAATAGGGGTAGTGAATGTAGTTCTGTGTTGGTCCTCCAGAGCTACTTCAATATGATTATATCCTAAAAATCCATCAAGCATTGACATCATCTTTGAACCAGATTCTATTTGTAATATGTGATCCATGACAGGCAGAGGGTAGTTGTCTTTCAAAGAAGCCAAATTTAAATTCTGGAAATCAACACAAATCCTTATTTCCCCATTCTTCTTTCTCATTGGAACAATGTTCGCCACCCACACAGATTGATGAATGGGGTAAATAAATTTTTCCTTCAGCATCTTGTCTATTTCACTAAAAATGGCTTTATATACCTTGGAGTTGTAAGTCCTTTGTTTCTGCCTAAAGGGTAAGGCACCAAGCTTCAGAGGAATATGGTGCTACATCTTCCAATCTCTAAACTTCTTCAAGTCAGCATAGCACCACAAAAAGACATCTCTATAGCGAACAAGAAAAGAAATTAAATGCTCTCTTTCCTTTAGAGAGCAACACTTCCCAATACAAACAATCTTTAGGTCTTCTTCTGTATGAATATTGACTCGATCATAATCAGCTAAAGACCTGATTGAGACTTTACTCTTCTACTTCAGGTATTGATCATGTTGATTAAAAAGGTCTTCCAGTGAGACTAGGCCTTTGGGAATTTTGTTTCCTTTCAATTGTATGACCTTGGATTCCTAGTCATCATGAGATTTCATTTCACCTTCTAGAACATCATCACTTTCATCACAGCTTCCTTTAAAGAACACACTAGCAAAAGATTTGGCCTTTTCAAGAAAAGAGATTATTTGCTGATCATTTTTAAATACATGCCAATGGTTAATGTTATTAGGGATGTTAGGCCTATAAAATATCTCCACCCTATAACATTTATCTTTAAAATCTAGGTGAGGTAGCAAGAGAGAAGTAGACATAGCCAATGAGTCAGCCTGAGTGTTCTGGTCTCTTGGTACAGAGCTCTTCTATCGAGAAAGTGTCAAAATCCTCTATGCAATCCCACACTCTATTTTGGTAATGCTTCAATCTTCTATTTTTCATTGTATACAACTCCTTACCTACTTTACAATCAGCTCAGCATCACTTCTAGCTCAAAGTTGTTTAATACCTTTTTCTTTAGCCAACGCTAGCCCCAATAACAAAACTTCATACTCTGCAGTATTATTCATGTTGTCAAATTCCAACTTGTAAGTGAAAGGAAACTTACAGTCATCAGGAGAAATTACAACTCCAGCACTCGAACCGGTCATAGAATAGCTACCATCAAATTCTAATGTCCATACCTCATTAGCCAAATTAGGGCTAATCAGACTTGCAATGTCATCAACTGTTGATGTGCACATATATGTACCAGGTCCTATTTCCACATATAGAATATTTGCTCTAGGGTCTCCTGACTTTAAAATAGTAAACTTGGTCTTGGGCTTTGGGTTCAGGCAAACTTTCTTCCCATCTATGGGTGTCAGGGCATGCAACCAGTCCATTTGAATCTCCCCACCCAAATCTTTACAAAAACTGTGACTTAACAACATCCCATAGGTTGCAGGTATGTCTGCCACTAATATGGTTAACTCCACCCTCTTCTTAGGATTGGTAGCTAGAGCAACTTGTGCGTCTTTGATTTGTCCTAGGATAGGTACTAGGGAACCATCCATTGAAAAGCATCTACCATGAGTAGGGGTATAAGATAGGCCTAAGGCTTTAGCAGTTTGGGATGGCATCACATTTTTTGAAGCTCTAGAATCAATGACACAATTACTTAACTTGAAGCCAACAATATATAAGGAAATATAAAAAGGCTCTAGTTTTTCGAAAGAATTTTGAAGGTCAGGGTCTTAGGAGCGAGAGTTTGAGCAATTTTGTTTTCCAGCATGAATTTCAGCCTCATTAGACACTTGAGCATTACAACTAGAGGGGGATGGCTTTTGCTTGACATATCTAACTAGCCTATCTAGTTCAGATGTGTTAAGTCTTAAGTATTCAACTTGTGAAATTTCAATTTTGGTATTTTTGCATGACTCAACAATATCAAAGGAACTAGAAACAAAAGCTTCAGAGGAAGAAGTAGATGGTACCTCGACAGGTGCAACCTTGGGTGCAACATTCTCCATCTTCTTGACATTGTTCTATCTCATTAAAATGTACTTAGGGGTGGAGGAAGAACTACCAGGCTAACCTTGGGAATTTTGCCCCCTCTACATTTGTTGTCCTCTAGTGAACACTGCATAGTTGAGATTATCAATTTCCATGTAGACATCTTCTCCACTTCCATCATCTAACTTGTATTCAAAGAAATTAACACTGGCATCACTAGACATGAGGGGATCTTCCACAAAAGGCTCCTCTACATGCTCATTCATAGAGAGCATCTGCATGAACCTCATCATCTCTGGACAAGATGCTCCATCATGATTATAGGTGATATGAAAATTACATAGCATATGGTTGTTCTTACTATTGGAGGGTCTTCCTTCATTTGCTAACCTCTGGGTTGGACCAAGTAATGGCAATGTTCTGTTATAATTCCCCTAAGAAGATTATTGTGGTCCTTTAGGCATCTACCATTTCAAAGTGATAATGTCATTTTCCAGTCTTTGTATGACAGGGTCAGTAGAATTAACTGCCGAAGATTTACATGTCTGCAATTCTTTCTTCCACTTTCTAGCAGTTATTAGGTCATCCTCTACTGCAATGGCCAGCGTTTGGGCATTAGCTAAGTTAGTGGCTTCTTGTCTCTTTATTGCATAACTGACATAAGGGGGAAGTGAGTTAATAAAGAAACACTTCAATAGCCCATCACCAGGCATAACATCATTGGGAATTCTATTTGCGACTTTATTGAACTTAGCCACATACTCCCTCATTTGTTCATGGACTTCCTTCTTCATAGAGGAGATTTGGGCTACCAATGTATTTTCATTATCAGCAATCTTGAATCTATCTTCAAACTGATGTCTCATAGAGGCCCAATCTCTAATAGAAGCATTAGGGAGATGGTAGAATGATGCAGAGGTAATGGTAGAATTGGTTTTGTTCACACAATAGACCTAGTTTTCCTTCACAAGGTTTCCAAAGGTAATGTGATTATAAGCCTACATAAGGCTACTCAAGAAATTGGCCTAGCCTAGGACCACACCCTGGTGTCCACCCATACAGGCTATTCAGCTCTCTTTTGGGGAGTCACTGCTCAACCCAACCTACATGCACTATACACCTTCAAGATCACACAACCAACTACCAACTACTCTACCAATTAGGATCTTTACACTACTATCAGCATGTACTTGTCAAGGGCATGACTAACATGAGGTCTCTGACCCAAAAACTAGGTTTTGTACTTTCTAGGATAGTGGACAGCAAGCTACAGCATGACTATCCTATGACAGTGTTTAAGAAAGACTTGTATCTTGTAGCCCTAGAAATCAACTAAACCAACAATAAATCTTCAGAACTCCAAATGACCATCAAGACTAAATGCATATTCAAATACCCATTATGAACATGTAATCATCCACCAACATGCAGGTCAGTACTCTGCTCCAGGCAAGCAAGGACAGCAGATTGTTTTCTTTTAGAAATAGGCCTAATTTGAAGGCTTTGCAAAGGAAATACATCAAAAGTAATCACTCGAGATTAAACAAGCATTTGTACAAGTTTATCTTGATCCAAAAACATCAAACACACCAGTCATTTGGTCATAGGCTTGACTGTTTTCTGAACTTCCACTATTTTCCACCATTGCAAGCTAACTAGTCACTGTATAGACTAGATAGAGTCATGCCAAACACCTTGGAGAGAAGAGTACAACCTGAAAAACCATAAAAAACATGAAACCTAGCCTACCTTCCTCCATCCTACTAAAAATGGGTGAGATCTTTTAGAGGACAGAGGAGAAATTCCTCATTTTAGTACAAAACCCTAGTTTGGAGGATTTCAAAATAGTTTTTGCAAAACGAATTGGTTCTCCCTTCACAAGAAATGTCAAGAGCTCTAACTACATGAAAATGAAAGGTGATTCAAAATGCTAACACATTTTCTAGATCTTAGACTCCTTGTTGTCCATACCAGGCCGTACTATACGACTGTCTTCTGAAAACGTAGAAAAAAACTATTTTTTCACTTCAAAAACTTCTCTCCATTCATTAACCTTGGCATGTCATACATTCTTCTATCTATAGAAGGCTTGGCAAACATTTCTTCACCTCCTCCAACCATACAACTTCCCTCCAAGGGTAGTGAAACATTGGAGGTTACATTATGTTCAAGAAACCATATGTTTCTTAAGGGAAAATACATTGAAAAATAGACCTTATTAAGACTGTAATGGACTAGCTGACCAAATGACTAAGTCCTTATTACAATCCACATGAAAATAGATTTCAAAGCCTTAGAGGAAATAAAAGAACAAGACAACAAAACATGACATAGCCAAAAAAAATGACTAAAACTGGGAGCTCCTGCACCATACTCCCCTTGTAGGAGGAACTCAAGTCCCTTGAGTTACCAATTGTTGAAGTGTCATTCCATGCTTCAAGATATTTGGTTTAGTCATCCAAGTGGCCTCTGAGTCAGGAAGATCTTTCCATTTCACCAAGTAGTCTATGTAGACACCTCTCCTAGTCTTCTTGACAAATTTGGAATCCAGAATACATTCCAACTGCAAAGGTTTATTGGGAGGCAAATCCTTGATCCAATCAGCATCTTCAGCCACCACATCTGACCCACTTTCACTAGGCAATGGAGGTCTGAAAGGAAAAATATCACAAACATTGAAAATTGGAGAGATACCAAGGCCAGATGGTAACTTAATCTCATATGCATTTGGACCGAATTTGTGCACTATTTTGCATGGCCCAATCTTCTTCATCAGGAGTTTAGTTGGCTGACCTTTTGAAAAACCTTTCTTTCCTAAGATATGCCATAACTAAATCTCCAACTTTGAATTGCACTTCTCTTTTCTTCAAATCTACCTTTACCTTGTACTTTGTGACTATTTTTTCTAATTGCAACTTGACTTGATCATGAACTATTTTCATGGAGGCAGCAAACTCTTCACCAAGTGCATTCCTTCTATCTCATCCTTGGAGATCCTTCAGTTCAACTAGCCCTCTTGGATGAAAGCCATATACTACCTCAAAAGGACTTTTACCAGTGCTTCTATGCCTTGAATCATTGTAGGCATATTCAGCCTGACTAATAACCAAGTCCCATGCCAAACCATGATATTTTGTGAGGCATCTTAGGAGGTTTCCAAGTGATCTATTAACCACTTTAGTCTGACCATTAGTTTGTGGATGGTAGGCTGATGAAAAGGACAACTGTGTGCCCAACTTCTTCCACAAGGTCCTCCAGAAGTGACCTACAAACTTAGAATTTCTGTCTGTTACAATGGACAATGGCAAACCATGGATTCTTACTACCTCTCTGAAAAATAGACCTACAACATGAGATGCATCATTTGTGCATTTATATGGCACAAAATGAGCCATCTTGTTGAACCTATCAACAATAACAAACACACTATCCACCCCTCTAGCTATCCTGGGTAACCCAAGCACAAAATCCATGCTGATACTTTCCCAATTTTTGTTGGGAATGGGAAGGGGCTGGTATAGACCTGCATTTGAAGACACACCCTTGGCCCTTTTACAGATTGCACAACTAGCTACATACTTCCTCACATTTGATTGCACCTTTAGCTAAAAATAGAACCTTGTGACTTGTTCTATTGTCTTGTCTAAGCCAAAGTGTCCTCCTAAAGAACCATTATGCTTCTCCTTGATGATGTTGTCCCTCATGGAACACTTAGGGACACACAACAAATTGCCCTTAAACAAGAGGCCTTCCTGTAAAACAAAATCTGCATACTCTCCATGGAATGTGTTAGCCAAGTTCACACAAACATCATAAGCCTCTTTGAAATCTGAATCTTCTTTATACAACTCCTTTAAACAGTCAATGCCCATGCTTTCTAACTAAATTTCATGATCAGTAAGAAGCCTCCTACTTAATGCATCAACCACCTTGTTAGAAACACCTTTTTTGTGCTTAATTGTGAAGGTATAAACTTGGAATTGTTCCATCCATTTAACATGTCTATGGTTGAATTTTTCTTGACTGTTTAGAAAGCTTAAAGCATGATTATTAGTAAACACAATAAATTCTTTGGGCAGTAAATAATGTCTCCATTTCTTAAGAGCATGCACCATTGCATAGAGTTCTAAGTCATAGGTAGAATACCTTTGCTTGGCTTCATCAACTTTTCTGAGAAGAATGCCACTGGATGTCCTTCTTGGCTAAGAACAACACCAATAGCTTGCTAACTTGCATCACACTCAACAACAAACACCTTATCAAAATTAGGAAGTACTAAAGTAGGCAATTCAGCCACCTTTGTTTTCAACAACTCAAAACTATCATCAGATTCCTTTGTCTATTGGAATCTACATTTGACTCCACCCTTGATGGTGTTGAGGATGGGAGCACTAATGTGACTGAAACCTCTAATAAACTTCTTATAGAAAGTCACCAATCCATGCAAACTTCACACATCTCCCACTATTTTTGGAGTAGGCCAACTGAGAATAGCCTCAACCTTAGAGGGATCCATCTTCAAATAGCCATTAGAAATGACAAATCCAAGGTATACCAGTTCAGTTTTCATGAACTCACATTTGTCTAAGTTGATCGTCAACTTATGCTCATGTAGCTTCTCCAACACCTGACCAACATGCTTCACATGCTCTTCTCTTGTCCTGCTGAAGATTAGTATGTCATCATGATAAACAATAACAAATTTACCAATGAATTCAACTAATACCTCATTCATCAAGCACATAAATGTACTAGGAGCATTGCTAAGACCAAATGGCATAACAAGCCATTCATAAAGACCCTCATTAGTCTTGAAAGTAGTCTTCCATTCATCTCCCTGTCTAATCCAGATTTGATGATATCCAGATTTCAAATCTATCTTTGAATAATAGCATGATCCTCCAAGATAATCCAAAAGATCTTAAATCCTTGGCATTGGGAACCTATACCTTATGGTGATCTTATTTATGGCCCTTGAATCCGTACATAGCCTCCACTTTCCATCCTTCTTAGGAGCAAGTACACTTGGAACTGCACAAGGACTTAAGCTCTTCCTAATTAGCCCTTTCTCGAAGAGATCTTGAATTTGCCTTGCCACCTCTTCATTTTGCTGTGGTGTCAGCTTATAGGCAGCCTTGTTAGGCAATGTAGCACCAGGTATTAAGTCAATTTGATGACTTATGTCCCTCATGGGTGGTAATGAATTGGGGACTTCCTCTACCACAAGATCTTGATACTTGTCTAGGAGTTGCTGCACTTCTAATGGAATCTCCTTCTATTTTTGTTCTTGCTGATCTGATCCACTCTTGGGCTTCATGACCAAGGCATACTCTTGGGTATCCTTCTCCTTCAAGAGGTTTAAAAACTCTTTGCCATTCACCAACATGACATTGCTGTCATTGTTCTTCCCCCCGGGCTTCTCCAACATAGGATCCATCTTGAATGGTCTTCCATTCTTTGTGATGACATAAGTGTTCTTCTCACCATCATGCTATGCTTTGACATCATATTGTCATGGGTGGCCAAGAAGCAGATGACATGCATCCATAGGGATGATTTCACATAGCACTTTGTCCTTGTAGTCACCAATTGCAAATTCAACCCAAGTTTGTTCTTCCACCATGAAACTTTGGTTCTTGTTCAACCAAGAGATCTTGTGAGGACTGATATGAGGCAGCCTCTTCAACTTGCACTTCTCAACCATCTTAGTGGATACCACATTCTCCATAGATCCTGAATCTACTATGATCTTGCAAAGCTTCCCATAGGCTAGGCCTTGGGTTCTAAAAAGACTCTTTCTTTGAGGGGGCTCTTGTTTCAATGGTACCTTCAACATAGACCTCTTAATCATCATACTTTCTCCTTCTAGAACAAGTGTAGGACTTCCCATTGGTGAATTTACACTCTCACAATCATCATCCTTTACCAACTAATTTCTCTTTCCACTCTCATGAGAGCTGCTGGCTTTCTTTGGGCATTTGTTCATTGTATGGCCAACTTGGTTGCAGCCATAACACCTTCCAGTGAAGACTCCTGGTCCTCTACCTCCACCATTTCTACCCCTACCATTAGGCCTTCTCCAACCTCTAAAACCTCCTCTATGCTCTATTTCTGATTGCCTTTCTTGCTGACTATTATTTTCAATTTTCTGGGACTGTCCACGGCCAAAACTACCTCTTCCTCTTTGGTTTCTGCCACCTCTTCCTCTGGCACTTTGTTCACCCTTCCTTCTCAACTTTTCCTCTGCTCTAGAGGCCAATAAGAAGCATTCATCTACTATTTTTGGGATCACTAAACTGATCTCATCTTGCAGATTGTATTTCAGATCATTTAGGTATCTAGCTACCATCCCCTTTTCATCTTCATTATGGTTAGCTCTCATACTTAGTCTATGAAATTCTCCTGTGTAGGCAGCCACATCCATGTCTTTTTGTCTCAAATTCTGGAATCTCCTAATGATTTGAATCTCAAAGTCAGGTGGCATGAACTTGCTTCTGAGCATAGCCACCATTCTACTCCATTTAGTGATGGGACTCTTCCCAATCTTCTCCCTCTCACTTTGCATGTAGTTCCACCACACAAGTGCAGAACCTCTTAGCCTTGTCTTGGCAAACTTAACCATTTTGCTGTCATTGAACTCCTTGTAATCAAAGAAGTTGCACATGGCTTCTATCCAATCGGTGAGAGCATCCCCATCCAACTTGCCATGAAAGGTAGGCACATCCATCTTGGGATCACGACTGTCTCCATGAGGACCCTTAAGTGCATTCAAGAAAGCTTTCTGATTTGCAGACATGTCCTGCTCTTGAGGACTCTCTTCTGCCTCTACTTCTTCATTTGTGTCAGAAGAACTTCCCTCTTCTTTGGTCTTGCCCTTAGACTTTATTTCTTCTTACAATCTTACTTCAACCATCTCTTCCACCAACTTCTTGATGGCATCTTGACTCATTGTCTTGGGAGGCATTGTACTAGCCTCTATTTTAATCTCCTTGTTTGACATACACTGCTTCCAATCAGATATTGGCTCTAATACCAATATGATGCAGAGGTAATGGTAGAATTGGTTTTTTTCACACAATAGACCTAGTTTTCCTTCACAAGGTTTCCAAAGGTAATGTGATTATAAGCCTACACAAGGCTACTCAAGAAACTGACCTAGCCTAGGACCACACCCTGGTGTCCACCCACACAGGCTATTCAGCTCTCTTTTGGGGAGTCACTGCTCAACCCAACCTACATGCACTATACACCTTCAAGATCACACAACCAACTACCAACTGCTCTACCAATTAGGATCTTTACACTACCATCAGCATGTACTTGTCAAGGGCATGACTAACATGAGGTCTCTGACCCAAAAACTAGGTTCTATACTCTCCAGGACAGTGGACAGCAAGCTACAACATGACTGTCCTATGACAATGTTTAAGAAAGACTTGTATCTTGTAGCCCTAGAAATTGACTAAACCAACAATAACTCTTCAGAACTCCAAATGGCCATCAAGACTAAATGCATATTCAAATACCCATTATGAACATGTAATCATCCACCAACATGTAGGTCTGTACTCTGCTCTAGGCGAGCAAGGACAACAGACTATTTTCTTTGAGAAATAGGCCTAATTTGAAGGCTTTGCAAAGGAAATACATCAAAAGTAATCACTCAGGATCAAACAAGCATTTGCACAAGTTTATCTTCATCCACAAACATCAAATACACCAGTCATTTGGTCATAGGCTTGACTATTTTCTAAACTTCCACTATTTTCCACCATTGCAAGCTAACTAGTCACTGTATAGACTTGATAGAGTCATGCCAAACACCTTGGAGAGAAGAGTGCAACCTGACAAACCATAAAAAACATGAAACCTAGCCTACCTTCCTCCATCCTACTAAAAATGGGTGAGATCTTTCAGAGGACAGAGGAGAAATTCCTCATTTTGGCACAAAACCCTAGTTTGGAGGGTTTCAAAACAGTTTTTGCAAAATGAATTGGTTCTCCCTTCACAAGAAATGTCAAGAGCTCTAACTACATGCAAATGAAAGGTGATTCAAAATGCTAACACATTTTCTAGATCTTAGACTCCTTGATGTCCGTACCAGGCCATACTGTATGACTATCTTCTGAAAACGTAGAAAAAAACTATTTTTTCACTTCAAAAACTTCTCTCCATTCATTAACCTTGGCATGTCATACATTCTTCTGCATATAGAAGGCTTGGCAAATGTTTCTTCACCTCCTCCAACCGTACAACTTCCCTCCAAGGGCAGTGAAATGTTGGAGGTTACATTATGTTCAAGAAACCATATGTTTCTTAAGGGAAAATACATTGAAAAATAGACCATATTAAGACTATAATGGATTAGCTGACCAAATGACTAAGTCCTTATTACAATCCACATGAAAATGGCTTTCAAATCCTTAGAGGAAATAAAAGAACAAGACAACAAAACATGACATAGCCAAAAAAAATGACTAAATCTGGGAGCTCTTGCACCATAGAACCACTCGGTAGTAGCATCAGCGAGAGAATCAACAAATAATCTAATAGATGCATCTTCATGCTAGACTCCTAAAATGTAACAAGCAGAAAATAAGGCATTTATGTGCTCTTCTGGAGTAACCTTCCCATCACCCCTAAATTTGGGTATGTTTTTGCCAGACCCCCTTGGTAAATCATGTAAGTTAGCCCCAAGTCTCTGAGGTCTGATAGCAGCTCCCCATGAAACAGGTGGAGGTTGATCCATGTTGAAAGGGACGTGGAGAGGAAAACTAGCTTGAAGTGGTAAAATAGTACCATCAAGGATTAAGACTTGACAAGAGGAACTAGTGGATTCTTTTGTAGGTGGAGGGGAAGATGGTCTAATTAAGACTTGACTCTTCTTGTAGGAGGAAAAGGAGCAAAATTTAAAGATTAGAGCAAATCAAAGTCAATAGCAACCATACCCTTTTGTCTATCACCTCGGGTATATCTTTTCATAGCCAACTTTCACAACTACGTGCATATAACAAGAATAACAAAGTAGAGTCGCCAAACCACTTACTGGTTATTGTGAGGGTGAGATGGTTGGGCATGAACTTGATTCCTTGGTCTAACAATGGAATTTCTTTGTCTATGGTCAGGGACTACTCAAATTTGTAAGGCCCTTTCTCTTCTAGGCATATGAACAACTCCTTCAATAAAGACAATCTCCTAAGCTTCAGCAAAATGACGTACATTTTCTCTTATGATTTCACCAAGTTCTTCTTCTTCAAGCACTTTGTCAAATTGATGATACTGTTGGTTTGTTCTTCTGGTCTTCTAGGCAACAAATCAAAGACCGGTAATGACATCTTCTTGATCTCCTACTAGCCATTCTACATTAGGTTGCAAAACTACTACATGTCTTCCATGAAGAACCATAAAGTCCAACAATCGAGAAACTCACAAAAAATATAAAAAGATCTACATAAATGATTTCACCAGCAGAATCGCCAAAAAATTGTTGGTTAATAGATTTTTCACCCAACTCTATATACTCACACCCGGACAGATGACAAATGTAACCACAGTTGAGCCTACTATATTGGTATTCTACAAATGCTCTTTGCTTCTTTTATAAGGTGCAAGTACCTTCGATTGATATTCCTATAAATGAAAACTAGTGTTGCTTTTAACCAGAAAGCAAGGCAAAGGAGGTGTTTTTAACCTGAAAGAAGTAAAGGTAGATTCCATCCAAACAATCAGAAGCTCAAAGACTTCCACCAAGCTAACATCTAAAAATTGATAAAACAAATACTATGTACCACATAATCACCACCATAAATAATGTATCAAAGATAAACAATTCCCAGTAGTGAGAAAGAATTACAGATATCCAACCACCATCAATACACAAATATCATCAACACTAGTAGCAACACATTCAACATAGGAAGAATATGAATCCAAATAACTATAACAAAAATTTTAGGATCATTCAAATCTCCACTGCATTGATTTCTATTGCATGTATATAAAGTAATTGAACAGAAAGCCAAAATTGATCTATCACCAAAACACAATTTGCTAAAAGATTCATACATCGACTAGCTAATCAAATTTATAGCTAAGCCAAACCATAATCATCTTTAAACCCTAACGACTTCTTGAAGATAGCTGATTAAAAGAAGTTTTAAACAATAATAAAAGGGCCCTCCAAAGCCAATAGTTTTGAGAAAATATTGAAAGTAACTAAAGCATATGAAAATAAAATCAACTAAGGATTACCACATCCTCTTCTCCATTATCAACTTCATCTATCGCTTCCTCTTCCCTCAATTGTGTGTCTTCATTTCTAGTGCTACTTTCTGTCGTTTGAGATGCCTGTGCCCACAACTTCAGTTTGTATGCCCTATATTTGTTGATTACAGGTGTCAAAGACATTCCAGATGGAGGCCCGGTCATGCTAATCTAGTGTTTCCTTTTGCTCACTGCTCTATCCGCATCTGCCACCATTTGATGCACATCATTGAATACGCTCCTGATAGTTTTGATATAGGCCAAAATCTTTGCAAGTTTATCAAGTGATTCCCATGTCATAATATCATAGTTGATGATTTCCTCAGTCACCAACTTCTTGAAATTCTATTTGATCTCCTTAACATCTAGCATCTTTTCATCATCGGTCCCATTAGCTTTGATTCCCATGATAACAAAGTTTGTTTTAATCCTCATCATTTATAAGAAATAAGTGGCAATTGCTTTCCTCATCTCATCCTCAATAGATATTATAATACATAGTTTCCATTCGACTGCATCAACCCAACCATGTGTGTCCAATTCCCCAGGGTCATTCAAGATCTTCTTAGCCACTAGGATACCAACATCCATATTGGCCATCTCTTGTATCTCCTTAGACACTAAACATAGTTTATTATGATCACTAAAAGCCATTTGGAATTCTACTATTAAATCTTCTCTTTTCCCATGAATGGAATCAAACAATTTAACAACCTCCTTGATGAACAAAAGACCATCAAAATGACCTTTTCAACCCACTGATCCATAGTATTTCTTAGAGATAATGATCTTTTTACTTGTTGTAATAGATTAGGATCAGGGGCACTCAGACTCATAATAGGAGGGGCTTCTACTGAGGGTGTTATCATCTTAAAAATTGGCTGAACAAATAATGATAAAGAACTTACATGAGCTTGTAACTTAGAATTCTCATCTTGCTATCTTTGGACCCTTTTTGATATATTGCTGACCAAGTATTTAACATGATAAAGATCACCTTCATCAGTAGAAGGTCCCAAGTCTACTCTGCTCATCTTGAAGTTAGCTTGGGTCACCTCATCTTCACTCTTATTTCCCATTGGATCTGTGATTTTCAAAAATTGATTTCCTGAGGTAGGATCAGTTACCATCCTTGACATCCTCCTAGCACATTTAGGCTTAGGAGTATCCTATAGTAACTTAGCCATAGTATCAATAGAGGCATCTACTGGTGGTGTATACCTTTTCTTCTTTTCAACTGCTTTCTTTAACTAGGTACAAGATGGGGAGGGAGCATTAGTAGCATTATCAACACTCATAGTACCATCCATAGGCACAGAGGGAGAATTTTGCTCTAGGGGTTCATTTAGATTGGGAGAATTTAGGGCACTTAGCAGATATTGCAGCATACTATCTTCTCCTAATTGAGTAAAAATGAAAGAATCACTATCACCTACAAGGTTGTTGACAAATGGCACATGGTCTATTTTCAATGAGGAAGCAACCAATCTAGTTTTACTCTTGAATGGTTGACTATGCTGCTGACACACTGTTTTTAATTTACTAACCTCATCAGGGGGCTACTCACCATCTCCATTCAATTGTGAGCCAACTCTCTATAGAGTTGGGTCCAAACTAGATGATTTTCTTTGGGAGTGGGCAGCCTGATATCTATTTTGACCCTAAGAGGTTGACTCTCTAGGTGTTGCTGAACTAGCACATTCTTTTACTTTTCCCTGCAACCATTTCTCTATCCTTCTTATCACTTGGAAAGAGTGAAAATTCACATCCGTGATTTCCTTTCCAAACCATTTCATAGGAGGTAGAGACCATAGCGAAGCAACATGATAGCCTTCATCTACAATAATGGAGTTGTTGTCAACCATGTCAGGAACTCAAATATTCAACTTAAAGGCTAGGATATGGTCAATGGTTAATCTCATCCAACTCCTTCTTTGCACTTCCCTCATCCAAACAATCCTCCCAGAAGTCTTCAAACTAGGGTTTGTGTAGATACGAACCTCTTCCATGCATATTTTCTTTTACATAATTCTTACTATTAAAGGTTGCACGAGCCGACAAACTATGGAGACTAAACTCAGACATCAACTTATCAACACTTCTTGTGCTATCATTACATTTGTAAGAATAAAATGATAGAGACACAGGGAAAGAGTAACCTTTCTTTTTCATGGCATGGTACCTTGTATTCACAGCCACCATTTGATGAGATATCTTTAGAAGTACAAGATAGTCAGACGGGTACTGTGGCAACTTCAACAGGGCATTTTCATAACCCTCAATTCTCAAGTAGGAAAAATGATCAAACTGAACATAAAAGGTTCCAAAATTCATGACCAATGCAACTGCTTCAACTAAAAATCTTTGCTCCAGTGAGCCATCAATCTTCTTAGTCAACCACATGGAAAAGGTATCGTTCACCCTCCAGAAATCTTTCATACTTTCAAACTTTTGTAATTGAGAAAAAGTCTAATACATAGATGTACCAATGGTAGGATTTCCTTGAATCCTTAGACCAGGCCAAGCAACCTCTTTATGAGCCAACACATAAACCAGCTGGGAACACATGTGAAATTTTACATCTCGCAGGAAATTTATCAACTGCTCATGCATACTTTCGCTAATTATTCGTGCCCAATTAATATGATGGTATCCATAGATTAGAAAAATAAATCTACACATCCAAAAAGTAAAAGTATCTCAATCAAAGCTCCCAACTACATGATTTAGCAATGTTATAATGTTTAAAATCTCTTCTTTGAAATAACTCCTCTTAAGATTGGCAGGGACCCATGATTTCCCCTTTCTCTCAATTTCCAACCAGCTCTTGGAAATACAAGTTTGGTACTAGTCTTTCCTTTCATTATAGTATGTCCATGCAGAAGACACAGAAACATCGACATTATCTTCATGCTCCTCAAAATTTAGACCTAGGGCAACTGATTCAGAGTCAATTCTTGTCACCACAGAGCCATCGCAGGCCCTTATTTCTTGAGACTCTAGAGAGTAATTATTAGCACAAGTTACAACCAAATCAAGACAACACATTGTGAGTGGGAAGCCTCTAGCTTTGTCGAACCCACTGCTAACAATTTTATCTGCCAGGGGAGTTCAGCCTTCCAACTGCATTCTTCTCTAGAAACCCTCAAAATCAATATGGCCCAATTCAGTATCCCTTACACCAGATAAACCATTCTCCATGACAAGGACCAGAGGAGCCCCTTGAAACTTGAACTTCATTTTTATCGAATTGAGAAACTAGATGACTAGAAACTCTAAAGCATTTATAGAGAATACAGGAATGTGCAGTGTATTTACAGGGAATTCTCTATGTAGATATATGAAAAATAGAAAGTTTCGACCAAGAGAAGTGTTATGTTTTTATAGGAGAGGAAAACAAGAAATGAAATAGAAATGACGAATTGTACTAACCTGTAAGCATGTAGTTCCTGTTGATATCTCACACATAGTGGATTAGCTATTCCTCACTCTGCAACACATTCCCTTAGCAAAATAATGCAACTTCAAGTGAGATAGGGAATTTATCAAAACTTCATGTCACTTCTCATAAACTTGTTCATAAAGAACATTAAATTCTGGTGGCAAATCCAGCCTAAAAAATCATAAACATTTGCCTTGAGTTTCCCTTTGAAAAATGTGCCAATGTATTCGTACGTACTTTAAATTAAATGTAGAATGACAAGTGTCATTTCATTGTACTATACGCCAGATCAGAAAGGATGCCATGAGAATAACAAGCACTTGAAGTCGGTAAATTAGGTAATTTCAGAACCTTTGAACTGTAACATTAAGAGTTTGGAAGTTCAAAGAACTTCTGATCTCCTGACAACATAAAGCCTTCACAACACAAATGACTAAGACCAACACAAGGAAATACTTTAAGATATCAAACTCATAGACAAGTCAGGAAGTCGGATAGTTCATGAAATTTTGAATTTGCTGACTTTGGTTCAAAAACATGAAAGATATTTCCGACTGCTTGAGAAATGACTAAGTTGAACTCTGGAAGGAAGCAAGGGAAGTAGCAAACGAAGAATGAAGAAATTTTCAAAGGCATGAGTGCTTTAGTAAAATTTCAAAAATAAGGCAACACCTATCCTATCATATCTTGGTCAAATCCATGTTATCCCCATATCCTTGGTGTCATCCTTGTTATCTTGGTTGTCACCCTCATATCCTAGTCATATCAATATCTTGGTATCATCTTGGTTGTCACCTGACAGGTTGTCGCTGTACCTCATCATTTAATCTATTTTCAGATGTCAAAGAACCAGGGCTGTGTCCATGGCTGTCTGCAACTAGGGATTCTAAGTGACTAGTTTATAGCTAATCCTAATGCTTAAAGGAATGACTAATCTATCTGCTTGTTGGATAAATGTAATGAATGCTTTTAAAACAGAAGAAAACAGGAAATGTACTCAAAGTAAAGAATGATAACATGCATCTATCTACTAAAACAGGAAATGCTTTTATAAAAGAAAACTTGAAACAATTAAACAGAGATACTAGCCTCCTGCCTGACTAGTGAGAGTGGGCCCTTGCTCCGCACCTTTAAGGTTGAAGGCTATTGTAGGAAATTAGCACAAAAGATGATCTACACTAAATTCAGTCCAGTTCATTCATTTCTATATTCATGAAAATGTATGGCTATAGCAAAACTGGAATCTCTAAAAATCAGAATAATTTTATCATTGTTGTTCCATTACCATTTCTGAAAGTATATATAAAAAGAGTGATGATATATCACTGAACTTATCTATCAGTTTTTTCTAGGAGATGACACCATCTCTTATTTGTACTTAACTGTCTAACTCTATGAAAGATCATCATGCAAGAAAGGTAGACTTGAGTGGAACAGAAGTCCACTCAGATGTCTAAGTTTAGGTCTTAATACACTTGGGCATCAAAGCCCTGAAAATAAGAATATTGGATTAGTTCAATTCGTAACTCATGCAAAATCTTTGGAAAGATAAAACTTCAGCAGTTTAACTGATAGTTGACCCTTCACCACTCAAGTGATGATTTGAGTGAAGTAAGGGGGTGTTAGGATTGCTACTGAAGTGTCTGATTAGCGGCTCTGACTGGAACATGCCCTGTTCTCAGGAGATTCTGAAGATAGTTGTTCCTGTCTATAGCTTCGGAGATATTCTAGACATTCGCAAAGCTCCGGAGAGTCATTTCTCTAAATCTTCAAAACCCAGGTGTCACTGTTCTTTGTTATGGTCTCCAGAGATCATTGAAGGTGATCTCTGGAGATGCACAAAACCGCTGTTTCTGATATGTACACCTGCTGATTCAAAAAGAAAGAGAAATTTTGCATTTTTCCATTAATCCCACGCACATTAGCCACTTAATCAGAAATTCTAATCTCAAGTAACCTATCTTAATTAATCACTAATTAGAACAATCTTGCTTAACTAATTTGAGTGCAGACACAAGGAAGATGAACTGAATAGGGGAAAAAAAGGCAAAAAGGGGTGTATTTTATGAGTGCAATTTGACACTCATCATCCCCCCATACCTAAGGCTTGGCAAGTCCTCCTACTTTTCACATTCTGGATTTGTTTTGACGAAGCAATCTATCAGTCAGACTATCCTCCTGGAGATAGGTTGTCCAAGTAGTTTTATTGGTGTTACCATTCCCTCTATACTTGTCAACTTGCTTCATCCAATCTTGCAATTTCTCATCTTCCAGCTGCTTTGTCCATATAGGGAGTGGTTCAATTATCAGAGGAGGTCTGAACTGCCCTCCTATCCATTCCCATTTATGTTTATCCATCAATTTGGATATCATCTTTGCCTTCCTCATGAATAGTCTCAGGTTTGCAGGGGTGACCACCTCTCTAAGTTTTTGCTCTGGTGTTAAAATACTCCATCTCCTCTTTGCTACAGCAAGGACAGGATTTGCTGAATTAATCATAAAAAGACCAAAGTTAATGGAGCAATCCTGGAAATTTTTTAAGTATAATGGCAATATGCTAGTTGCACTTGCAGGATGATAGATGATGGACCTGAATTGGGTCTGAAAAGCAAAAGGATTGGGACATTCTTTTCTGAGGAGGAGATCTATTTTTGAATCCTTTTGAAGATGATCTTCCATCCTTTCATCATAGATCTGGTGGTTTCTCATGAGGGACATGAATGCCCTAAGCTGGCATTCTCCCACAAAGTGATTAATCATGAAGGCTATATCATTAATGCAGAACCCATGTAAGTATATTTCACATAGGAAGTTTTTGTCTTCATCATTGCTTCTGGTATAATCTGCCATGAAACCTTCTGCTGTCTCAGTATCCTCATTCATGTCAAATAGGACCAAGGAGAGTTTCCTTTGCAGTATCCTTTCCTGTAGGAACATTGAATAGCTGGCACTTGGAGGTCTGCAAGATAGAATTTCTGAGGAAAGGGAGGCCATTTGAATGAGTTTGCTTTCCAAAGTTGCTATCCTTTCTGCTTTGGCAGTGACTGCCCTTTGTAATTGCAACATTGGCTTGGAGGCTTCAAATTCCCTACACCTTTCCTCCCAATGAAACAAGGCTTTAGGAATGTCAATGGGGATTGGACCCACATAGGCATCTGTTTGAATTTCCTGTTCATTGGTTACCCTTGGGCCAGACAGTTCTTGAATGTATTCCTCTTGGTCATCCAGTCTATTATTGGCCCAAGTTAATTGTTTATCCTAGCTTTGTACCTTTTCAATCAGTGCTGCCATTACTGTGAGGCTATTGTCTCTGGCCATGGTGAGCTCAGAAACCTTTTGTGCTGCTTCTCTTTCTTTTTCTTCCATCACTTTTGCTGCCTCACATTTCTATGTTTCCAACTCTGCCTCCCTCTCCTGGATGATTCTATCCTTGGTTTGGAGGTCTGTTTGGATTTCTGCAATAGTTTGCTTTAGTTCCATTTCCATCTCTACTCTGACCTTCTTGAGGTCAATAATAATCAAATTCTTTCCCCAGAGCATCCTTTTTAAATTCTCAATTTCTTCCATTAATTGTTGCTCTGTTGAGATCTCTATATCCTCTTGGTCAGAGGGATGTGATAGAGTTTCTGCCTCTGCTTTTGTGGCTGGTGGTTGATTATCAATATTATCCATGGCCACCTGCCCTGCTTCTCCAAATATATCTGTGTGCCCTGTTTCTCCTTCTGCAATGCCCTTGTCCTGAGGATCCACTGCTGCTGCTGGCACAACTAAAGGTCCTGCTTTGTCCTCATTTGTGCTCAATTCCAGGAGTGCCTCAGCAAGCAGGGCAGTATCCTTCTCAGCCTGTGAGAGCTGCCTCTTCCTTTTACTTCTCTGGAGCAGAGGTGGAACAGGTGCCTCCGGAGCAGGTCTTTCTTCCTCAGAATCTGAGGAGATAGTAATAGTTGGTAAGCTTCCTATCTCCGGAGCACAAGGTGGTGTTGAAATTGGACTTGATTCCATATGAACAGAAGGTGCTGGAGAATTTTTTCTTTGCTTTTTCTTTCTGACCAGAGGTACCTCATCGGAGTCATGAGATGGGTCTTCAACCCACCATCTCCCCTCAATTTCCTACCTTGCCTTTTCTTCTGTTAATTCCCTAGGCCTAGATTCCTCAGGTAAAGTCATTTGTCACCTAACTAACCGAGTCATATATAGAGGCCGTGTAGGAGCAGGCTCTGCAATTTGTTTGCCTTTCTTTTTCTTGCTAGGAACAGGGGCTGTAGATGATGTAGCCTCCTGTGAGGGTGATGTCCTTTTGTGGGAAGCTATGGAGGAGGTTGTAGGCTCGGTTTCTTCATCATGGTGAGAGGGAGAACTCTCATCCTCTGTTTGTGTTATCTCTGGTGCTCGGACCTGAGGGTTATGCTCAAAAAAGTTCTACAATAGTTCTTCCCCATTGGCCTGAGATAAGAAATGGTGCTTGACTATCAGGAAGATGAGGCCATGATGTTTCATAGGTCCCTTACCCTGTTGGTATTTCTCTACAGTTGCCCTAATGGCAGAATAGAGGAAATTGGGGATATTTATGTTATATTCGGGGTGCCTATTTCCATGTCTGAGAAAAATGAGCATTTTCATTATGGGCCCCAAAACTATGGAGAATTGGCCATCACAGGTAAAGTATTTCATTAACCAGGTAGCAACAGTTGCCTAAGGGTTTGGGAGAGTGGACCTCAAAATTCCTTTAACCTCATTCTTATTCATATGCAATTGAATAGCAGGTTCACCATGGATAGAAAAATTTCTAATTAAATTAGTATACAAGGTTTTCAGGTGGTAGAACCTCTCACCTTGTTCGGGGAGTTTGGAGATGTGGCTGATAATTATGGAGGAGAGACTGATTTGGTTTCCTCTCACAGTGGTCTGGTCGTTGCTGAAATTCCTAAGGAATTCATCCATAATATCCTCCTAAAACCCTTCAAACTTATCTAGGAAATCTAACCATCCAGCAGCCCTTAAAATGTTTGCTGCAGCTGCATCCTTTAGAAGACCTGCAATATTCTCTGGCTCAGACTTTTTCTTGACCCCCATTGCTGAATTGATGGCAGTTTCTGTGTTTTATTCTTTTACTTCCACGGCCTGCAGTCTATCTGTCCCTCTGATCTGTGGGCTCCAGAGTACTATTCAAATTCCTCTGTAGACTCCAGAGAGTGGTTTAATTTATCTTATGCTTCAGTCTATTCCAGAGGTTTGGATGAGGGATGCTATTGTTTTTAGGCTGGGCTTATGCAGATGGCTTAAGGGGCCAAAGCAGCCATAATTGTAACGAACTGACAGGGTGCTCCAGAGGTAAGGTGGCATTAAGGCACAGATGGCGGCATGCTTGGATGTGAAAAAGGAAATGACGGCGGAGGGACATGTCATCACGGCAGCACTCAAAATAGAAAGACAGGATAGTTACTAATTAATGACTAATTAAAAATAGATTTACCTGGATCAGTTTTAATGATGAGGCAACGTATGTGGGAGAAATGCTGCGCCATTTTGGAAACTACACGTGTCATTGCATTTAAGCGGCGGCCTGAAATGACATCCACCTCCTACTTGCATGCGACCTGCAATCATTGCACTAAGTGGTACTAAAATCCACGCCCATGGGTGATGTCAGCGCCAGCTTGTGGATGCTCCTGCAATTATTAGTATTCTAATTTTAATTATGCTGTGCGATGAAGTAGAAGATGAGTCATGATGACCTCATCATAGGAGTTGTCTACTTTACCACCTGGCAAGGTAGGTCCCGCCCTTATTGTGGAACTGTCGACGTTATTAACAGAGTGCCGAAGGTGCTCCTAATTGAAAAGCACCGGAGGTGCTCCTTATTGAAAAGCGCCGGAGATGCTCCTTATTGAAAAGTGTCAGAGATGTATTGGACCAATTTCTGGGAACGAATCATATCCGGAGCTCAAT
Source organism: Cunninghamia lanceolata (assembly GCA_027924645.1). Taxonomy (NCBI): domain Eukaryota; kingdom Viridiplantae; phylum Streptophyta; class Pinopsida; order Cupressales; family Cupressaceae; genus Cunninghamia; species Cunninghamia lanceolata. The sequence continues at coordinate 11,336,811 of BSBN01000584.1, read as the reverse complement.
TATTACAACTGTCCTAGAGAAGGGAACTACCATTTACTGGTTTTCAACTCCCTTGGTCGAGAAAGACAGCCATTTGCTGGTTTTCCATCTTTCTCAAATTTTTTTTTTTTTTATATTTTATTTTATTTTATTTTAGAAGGCAGCCATTGTTGGTTTTCAACCTTCTTTTACTTTTTTTTTTTTCCTCAGAAGGCAGCCATTACTGGTTTTCAACCTTTTTTTTTTTTTTATTCCAACACTGTGACAGAGGTGATATCCCCTGTATCAAAACTTAGATCAGCAAGAAACTCTTCTTTAGTAGACGGTCTTTTGTAGAGCTTTATCCGGTGACCATTTACTAGAAATGTGTTTGTGCTGCCATCAATTGGTTGTAATAATACAGTTCCATTTTCAAACACTTCCTTTATTTGATAAGGACCCAGCCAATGAGTCTGTAATTTCCCTTTGAATTCTTTGAATTTAGAATCATAGAGAAGAACCCAATCTCTTTGTTGAAATGTCCTCCTCTTGATATGTTGGTCATGCCATTGTTTCCTTTAGTACTGAACCAGTTCTATTTGCTGAATGGCTTCTGTCCGAATCTCATCCAACTCGTTGAGCTGAAGAATTCTATTCTGCTGAATTGTAGACAGCGGCAGCCCAACATCCAATATAGTTTTAAGTGTCTGGAGTTCAAATTCTATAGATAGTATAGGCTTTTTCCCATAAACCAATTCATATGGTGAAAACTTTGTTGTGGACTTCCAAGTGGTGTTGTAAGCCCAAACTACTTCAGGTAGTCTATTAGCCCAATCCTTTCTGTTCATTGCCACTGTCTTTGTTAGGATATTCTCAAGTTCTCTGTTAGTTACTTCTACCTGCCCATTTGCTTGAGGATGGTAAGGTGAAACTTTTCTGTGCTTGACTTGGTATAAATCTATGAATGCCTTGATTACCTGTGAAGTAAATTGAGGTCCTCTATCTGAAACTATTGATTTTGGGGCTCCAAACCTCAAGAAAATTCTATTGTAAAGGAAATCAACAACTTTTTCTTCTCTTGCAAACTGTAATGCTTGAACCTCAGCCCACTTAGTAACATAGTCTGTGCATACTAGAATATACTCCTTGCCTGATGATGGCAGTGAAATTAGTCCCACAAAGTCTAAACCCCATTGCTCAAATGGTTCCATCATGACTTGAAGATGTAGCAGCATTTTCTGGGTAAAGGTGGGCTGCCCCATCCTTTGGCACTGGTCACAGTGCTGCACATACTTCTTTGTGTCTTTATGAAGAGAAACCCAGTAATAACCAGCTCTAAGGATCTTGTGGACTATCTTGTGAAAAGAGTAGTGGCCACCAGATGGCTCATCATGACATGCTCTCAACACATCAAAAGTCTCATCAGCCTTCAAGCACCTGCGTAGAATGAAATTAGGACCACATTTAAATAGTAAACCATTCAACCATTTGTAGGATAAACTTTCTTTAAGCAAACATTTTCTTTGTTTTGAAGTAAAATGGGATGGATACAAGCCTGTAGCTAACAAATTAGCTAAGTCAGCAAACCAAGGTGCAGTAGTGGATATGGAAAAAAGGTGTTCATTTGGAAATTTGTCCTCCACTGGTTGATCTTCTCCTCCTGTATGCAATCTTGACAGAAAATCAGCAACTAAATTAAACTTTCCTGGATTATCAACTATGGTAATATCAAATTCTTGCAATAGCAACAACCACCTGATGATCCTTGCACCTACTACTGGTTTATTCATTAGGTACTTGATGGCTGCATGATCAGTGTGCACAAATATTTTATATCCGGTAATATAATGTCTGAATTTGTTTATAGCATAGATAACTGCCAAGAATTCTTTCTCAGTTGTTGTATAATTTCTTTCTGCAGAGGTAAGGTTTTTGCTGATGTAATAAATGGCATTCATACTCTCTCCTTCCTCCTTTTGTCCTAAAACGGCCCCAATGGATTCATTTGAAGCATCAGTTTGTATGTGGAATGGTAAAGTCCAATTAGGTCCCCTTAAAACTGGTGTCACAGTAAGCTTCTCCTTCAAAGTTTCAAATGCTGATTGACAGTCTGCTGTCCAGAGAAATTATGTTTTCTTGTTAAGCAGGGTAAACAGGGGGGCAGCTATTCTGCTAAAATTTTCTATGAAGCTCCTATAGTAGCCTACATGACCTAGAAAACTTTTGACATCAGTCTGATTTTTGGGTGAAGGCAACTGTGTGATTACTTCTATCTTGTTCTGATCCACTCTGATCCTTTTTTCCAAAATATGATGTCCCAAAACAATTCCTTCCTCCACCATCATAAAACATTTCTCATGGCTGAGGGACAGTCCATTTTTATCACAACATTTTAGTACTTTTCCAAGGTTTGTGAGAGCTTCCTCGAAGTTATTCCCATACACAGTAAAGTCATCCATGTAGACTTCCATGCATTCATTAGCCAGTTCAGCAAAATAGCTAGGACCAGTCTCTGAAATGTGGCTGGGGCATTGCACAGCCCAAAAGGAAGAACTTTGTAAGCAAATGTTCCCCAAGAGCATGTGAAGGTTGTTTTGTCTTGGTCCTCAGGTGCTACTTGAATTTGATTATACCCACTGAATCCATCTAAAAAAGAAAAATACTTTCTCCCAGCAAGGTTGTCTAGAACTTGGTCAATAAATGGTAAGAGAAAGTAGTCCTTTTTTGTGACCTTGTTGAGTTCTCTATAATCAATACACACCCTCCATTTCCCATTCTTTTTAGGCACAATGACAAGGGGTGAGACCCATTGACTATCTGAGATTAGATATATGAACCCTGCCTGAAGTAATTTTTCTATTTCAATTTTGACAATGTCCTTTAAGGCAGGATTCAATCTTCTTTGTGGTTGTCTGACAGGTTTAATATCCTTAGTGTAGATATGATGGGTACAGATTTCAGGAGGTATGCCTTTCATATCTTGGTATTCCTAGGCAAAAGATGTTGAGTGGGAAACCAAAAGCTGAATAAGTTTTTCTTCCTGACTTGCTGTTAATTGAGTATTTATATTAAGTGTTTTCCCTGGCAGAATCATGACCTGTTTTGTAATTTGATCCATAGATGTGGTGGATCCATACATTGGTGTCATGGCATTGAGAGGACAAGAATGTGGGAGTAACATGTGGAAGGTGGCTAAGTCCCTGTAAAAGGTTTCCCCACAAGGAATAATGTTGGCAAGGGTACAATGAGAAGAAACGAGAAGTTCTCTCTGAGGGTCTTGGGCGAGTTCCATCACATCTTTGTTGATTAAGATGTGAGTGAATTCTTCCATTGTATCATAGTATACTTCTTCTCCTAATTCTCCCAGATGTTCCCTAATGGTTACCATAGCTAATGAGGCATTGTTGTTCATGTTATCTGGTTCATCCACCCATACTCTTCCTATGTAATGCACCAATGGTTTAGCTGGAGGATACAGAGATATTTCTTTAAATCTATCCCATTAGAAATGACCATATCTCCAGCTCGACAATCAATAGATGCTGCTGTAGTAGCCAGCCATGGCCTTCCTAAAATTGGCAGATAAGCATTTCTCTAGTTTCTAGGTTCCAATATTAAGAAATCCACTGGGAATTCCCATGAATCGATCACAATAGGTATATCAGTGATCACTCCTTTTGGAACAGCTACTGACTGATCAGCAAGTTGAAGAATTGTAGTCGTGGATTGGATACCTAACAAAGCTAACTTGTCCATTGTATGAACTATCATCACATTAATTGCTACTCCTAAGTCAACCAGAACATTTGAAATTTCTACACCTGAGATGAAAACAGTTATGACAGGGTTCCCAGGGTCTCCATATTTTGGGAGGAGAATTTCTCCCATCAATAGATCCATCACTTTTCCTTCCACCTGTATTGTGGAGGGAAAACTTTTGTTTCTGCCCTGTGTTTTGATGCAATACTGTTTGATGAATTGATTTAGTTCGGGTACATCTCTGATGGCCTGGAGGAGAGGAATTTCAATGTTTAGTTGCTTGAGTTCTTGTAAAAGCTTTGATTCCTAATTGGGTTGGATTTGTTTTTGTAAAACCTTTTTCTGGGGAGCATTTTGTTTAAGTCGTTCTAGGTAGGGTGCTAGTTTTTCCATCTTCGGAGCATCTCTGGAGCTCTTATCAGAATTGTGTTCAAGACTGTTCTCTAGAGCTGGATTTTTAGGAGTAACTCGAGAGTTGTCTGTGGTTGATTTTTCTAGCACTTTTTCGTTAGTAATCTCCTCTGGGGGTTGATTGGATGGATTTTCATGTTCCTCATCATTGGTTATTTCAACTATAGTTGGAGGAGAAGGTCTTGGGAATGCTTTCCCAGAACACAGCTGGAGATTATATGAATATATAGCATTAATTCCAGCCAGATTTTCTTGATCTGTCATATAGACAGCTGCCCCCTATTTATTCCGTGGGTTTGGTATAGGCTAAACTAGTAAAGGTGGTTGACTAGCTGGTTCATTTTGTGTTTGACCCTATGTGTTGGAGGATCCAATTAGTAAAGCCTGCTGTTGAGGTTGGAAATGTCTAGGTTGTCCTTAGTATTGTTGATGATATCCCTGTTGAGGACCCCATTGTGGTTGCATGCCTTGTGACCCAAACTGTGGTGGCCATTGTTGATTTCCCCAAGGCTGGTTTTGCCAGTTTTGGTTTTGCCAATTTTGATTTTGCCAATCCTACTGTCCCCAAGGAGGATTATTTTGAGGGCCATACCAAGCTGGATTCCACTGATTATTTCCCCAATTAGTAGGACCCCTATAAGAAGACTGGCTTGGGTACTGATTATAAGGGAAATTTTTGGCTTATTTTTGTCCCACATAGTTCAACTCCTCCTCTATCACAGCATTCTTTTTACTCAATCTTTTCAAGGCTGGAAGCTGACTACACTGGCTGGTAGAATGTTCCCTATCACAGATTTGATAGATCTCTTATTTGTCCAAGGGACATTCTCTCAATAGGTGTTTGTTTCTACACCTAGGACAATAAATGGAAAGCGGTTCAGTTGCTCTACTTTGATCAGTTGTTCTAGTTTTTGCTTGAATCCCATCCAATGTGGTATTTAGTTGGACCAGAATATCTATTTTTAGATTTACAATTTCCTCCATCAACTGTCCTATCTCATTCTTCCCTTTAAAAGTTTTGGATGACCTTACTCCATCTTGAGTTCTGGAATAATTCCTACAAAGTTCCTCTATGTCAGGTATTTCCATTTTATTAATGTTCCCTTTTCCCATTAGGTCCAGTGCCTATTTTGATTCTTTATCCAATCCTTTTATAAGCAGGGTTCTGGCTAAGGAATGATCCACCGGATTGCCATACCTTCTCAAGGCAAAATTAAACCTATCCACATAGTCTTCTAAGGATTCTTCCTCCCCCTGCCTAATTTTAAACAGTTCTTCATTTTTATTACTGGATCTGCAATAATCTTGGTATTTTTCTAAAAACTCTGTTTCCATTTGATCCCAAGAACGGATAGAACCCTAGGGTAAACCCATAAACCATCTCATCACAGAATCTTTCAGGGTTGAAGGGAACAGTTTGAGTTTCTAGTTATCTGATCCATAATCATAAGTTTGGCAGACTACTTTGAATTCAAACAAGAACTGATCTGGATCCTCAGAGGAAAGTCCTCTAAAATTTGGCAGATGTGCTGGTGAGATATTCTTCATGGGAGCATTGTTCCCAGTAGCCAAAACAATAGGATAAGAGAAGGTTCTTGGGGCCTGATTTTTCTCTTTCCTATGATTATCATTTTCCATGTTTAGTACTAGTTCTTCTCCCTGAGGTTCTAGGAAATTAGGTTCTACCAAAGGATCTGCCTCAACTTTTTGTTGTAATTCCTGGATATAATTGGCAAGTGGAATGTCTATGGGATCTAAGGGATTGTTGTTTTGAAGTGCAGGTTCCAAATTAAGATCTAGGTTTCCTTCTTCAACAAGATTTTGTACCACCTCACTGCTTTCCCCTATGGCGTGTTGTTGGGGTGTCTACTTAATATATCTTCCTTTGAGATCTCTAGCTCTAACCATACAGATCAATTCTAAAAACTATTTTTACTCAGTGTCCCTAATTAACACAAACTAATCCCTGGCAACAGTGCCAAAAATGACAGGTTGTCACTGTACCTCATCATTTAATCTGTTTTCAGATGTCAAAGAACTGGGCTGTGTCCATGGCTATCTGCAACTAGGGATTCTAAGTGACCAGTTTATAGCTAATCCTAATGCTTAAAGGAATGACTAATCTATCTGCTTGTTCGATAAATGTAATGAATGCTTGTAAAATAGAAGAAAATAGGAAATGTACTCAAAGCAAAGAACGATAACATGCATCTATCTACTAAAACAGGAAATACTTTTATAAAAGAAAACTTGAAACAATTAAACAGAGATACTAGCCTCCTGCCTGACTAGTGAGAGTGGGCCCTTGCTCCGCACCTTTAAGGCTGAAGGCTATTGCAGGAAATCAGCACAAAAGATGATCTACACTAAATTCAGTCCAATTCATTCATTTCTATATTCATGAAAATGTATGGCTATAGCAGAACTGGAATCTCAAAAAATTAGAATACTTTTATCATTGTTGTTCCATTACCATTTCTAAAAGTATATATAAAAAGAGTGATGATATATCACTGAACTTATCTATCAATTTTTTCTAGGAGATGACACCATCTCTTATTTGTACTTAACTGTCTAACTCTATGAAAGATCATCATGCAAGAAAGGTAGACTTGAGTGGAACAGAAGTCCACTCAGAGGTCTAAGTTTAGGTCTTAATACACTTGGGCATCAAAGCCCTGAAAATAAGAATATTGGATTAGTTCAATTCGTAACTCATGCAAAAATCTTTGGAAAGATAAAACTTCAATAGTTTAACTGATAGTTGAACCTTCACCACTCAGGTGATGATTCAAGTGAAGTAAGGGGGTGTTAGGATTGCTGCTGAAGTGTCTGATTGGTGGCTCTGACTAGAACATGCCCTGTTCTCAGGAGGTTCCAAAGATAGCTGTTCCTGTCTGCAACTCCAGAGATATTCCAGACATTCACAGAGCTCTGGAGAGTCATTTCCCCAAATCTTTAAAACCCAGGTGTCACTATTCTTTGTTATAGTCTCCAGAGATCATTGAAGGCGATCTCCGAAGATGCACAAAACTGTTGTTTCTGATATGTACACCTGCTGATTCAAAAAGAAAGAGAAATTCTGCATTTTTCCATTAATCTCATGCACATTAGCCACTTAATCAGAAATTCTAATCTCAAGTAATCTATCTTAATTAATCACTAATTAGAACAATCTTGCTTAACTAATTTGAGTGCAGACACAAGGAAGATGTGTGTATATGGAAAAATCGATTAAATCTAAACTAAATAAAATCAAAGAACCCAATAACATAAAGGAAACCAATTTAAATAAAAGCCATAAATAAATACTCAATGAAATAAAGACTTTTACCGAAATCTGTGTTGTTTCCTTTGGATTGAATGTGGATTGCTCAATGAAGTTGCAAAGCCATGGCTGTAACAAGCAAGTATGTGCTCAAGAGATCAATGTCAAAAGATCGTGATAGTGCTCAATCGACGCGTTTTGTATGCTCGAAGCTCTGTTAAGTATGCCTGAGAATATGATCGAAGAGAGAGAGGTAATGAAGGAGCTGCGGGGGGTTTATATAGGTTTCAAAGAAAATCGATCAACGGTCTAGATAATTTAGAAGAATCAATGGAGGAGAACAGTTGAGGAACGTGCAACGAATGAGAAGAAGACATGTGTCTTGCTTTCTTTTGCATGAGAGGAGTTATCAAGAATAGAAGAATGAGTTAAAGCAATTAACAGAATGTAATGATCAGCTAAGTGATTTAAAACAAGAAGAAGGGATTTGCATTAGAAAAGAAGATATTTTGCTTTATTAAATATAGAAATATTTAATTGATGAGCAAGAAAGCTTGAGTTATATTAGAGATAACTCAAATTAGAAGAAAAAGCAATTTAAATAAATAATTGATTTATTTAAATTTAGAGAAGATATTTTGGAAGAAATAATTAAATAATTGGAATTATTTAATTGTTGTGCATAATTTTGGAAGAATGATTTGATTTAATTAAATAATTTAAGAATTATTTAATTTTAGATAAGAGGGAATTTGTTGAATTAATTAAATAATTGGGTTTATTTAATCAATGTGGATTTGATTTTTGGAAAGAAGATAATGATCTAATTAAATAATTAACATTATTTAATTGTGGAAGAATATAGAGGAATTTGATTTAATTAATTAAATAAAGGGAATTTATTTAATTAATGTCACAATTTTGTGATTTAGAAGAATTTGGTGAAATTAATTAAATAATTAGATTATTTAATTAATGTGGGAAATACAGGTGATTAGACAGATAACGGAATGCTAGTGATTTGACGACACGGTCACTTTAGGGTGTCTACATTTTGCCCCTCTTTGATGCAATGCAGCATGTAGCATTGCGTCAAAGAAAACGATTGTTGAAGATGTAATACAATTTATTTTTTTTTGTGATGCCCCAGTGTAAGTAGTTGCCCCGGTGTATGCCCCCTCAAGTGGGAAGACAGAGAAGCGACAGAGGAAAGGTGTTGGCGCTCGACCAGAAGAGGACGCAACCAGGAAGAAGAAAAAGCAGAAGAAGGGCTGGGAAAGAAAAACTAAGGGGGGGGACACTATAAATATGTCCCATGGGGACCATAATCCTCATTTGCACCCTTGGATAATCCAAATTTAGAGAGAAGAGAAATCCAACCTAGGTGGAGTGAGTTGAGCAGCCAGCGAGGAGAGATGCCGATTCCAGCGCATAGTCATCGGGCAGAGTTGGTGCGGACCTACAGGCGGCCAGCAGGAGCTCCGACAGTGGTAAGTGATCGAAAACCCCCTTTTCAGTTGTCATTTAGGGTCGTTTAGGGCTAGGTTTAGGCAGGGTCAGTCATGTCAAGTAGAAGCGCTTTAGGAAGCCGCAACGCGTTTGGTATAGGATTGCAGCACTTTTGGCGTGCTGTAGCACGGCTGGTAGTTGCCTGCAGCGCACTTGGTAAAACCGCGTCGCTTTTGGTGTTAGGTGTCGCGCCGCAGTGCACTTGGGAAATCTCGCAGCGCGCTTGGCTAGGCAGTGCAGCGCACTTGGCCAAGCAGGTTAGTGCAAGTGGTGAGAAGGGAAAAAAATGCGTCGCGTCTGGTATGACAGAGTGGCATGGTTGGTAGGATAGAATGGCACAGTTAGAAAAACAAGGCGCATTTGGTTCAAAAATCACAGCGCGGCTGGTTAAACAGTATGGCGCGGTTGGTGGAGAGGGACAACGCATTTGTACAAAACAAAGCGCTTTTGGTTTGAATAGAAGAAAAGTTAGGGGGCAAGTAGAAGAGTGAGGCTGCCAAAGAGAAAAGGGCAAGTTGGGGGTTTTAGGGACTGATGGTAGATAGGTTTTGAGGGATTTAGAAAAGAAACTGACAAGTGATTTGTTATGGATGCAGAGGATACTGCCACTACTGATGTCGCGAGAGCGACATCACATGATAGCACACGAGGTGGTTCAGCTTACATGGGAGGAGGACGCATTCTTGGAGCATGCGGGACTGTGGCACGTGGCACACTTGACACACATTAGGGTGAATCTCGCCCTAGTGACAGCAGTCATGGAGAGGTATCACACCGAGACCTCATCATTCCACTTTCCGACAGGGGAGGCGACAGTGACACTGGAGGATGTATACCGCATCCTAAGGATCCGGATAGACAGAGAGATCGTTGACTTTGACCCGGCATGGGGGGAGGTAGGCTTGGAGGAGGTCTTCTACAGAGACGACCTGTGGATCGAGGATGGGGAGATCAGATGGGCAGACGTCTTGAGACTCTATGATAGGATCAGATGGATCATGGCATCATTGATTGGCGGCTTCCTGTGCCCGGACAGGAGATTGAGAGGACTATCAGTTGGCTGGGGGACAGTTCTATCAGGGATGTTTACCCATGGCAGACAGTATGCGTGGGGACCCTGCATGCTAGGACAGCTGTACCATGACATGCACCATTGTGTGTACAGGAGAGGCAGGAGCCTCTCAGCAGGTGTGACTTTGTTACAAGTATGGGCGTGGGAGCACATTCCAGTCATCCGACCCATGGCGCAGCACCACCGAGACAGAGGGGAGCCATATGCATTTCTATACGACGGGGTGATGACACACCAGAGGATGGGGTCTGTGAGCTACTGGAGGCGACAGATAGACGAGATGGACATATTCATATGGAGGCCCTAGTTACTATGCGAGGAGTGGGCTGATGAGCATGAGCAGCTCATGTACTGTAGACAGGCTCGCTATCTGTTCGGTAGATAAACAGATATGATAGAGAGATACCTACCCAAGCGAGTTCTTAGGCAGTTTGGGTTGCCGCAGGGGTTACCAGTGGGGAGGCCACTCATGCCAGGACACGGAGGGAGGTAGGAGACTGGGATGCCGAGATCCTATTAGCAATAGCATTGACAGAGGTGCGGGGACTTATCCCCGTGAGATGGGATTGGGATTCTGGGCTAGCAGACCCAGGGACACTACCAGAGTATGATCAGTACTGGCAGACACACAGGCCTATGAGATTGACTACACCGGGTGTAGCAGGGGCAGTGGGAGAGGTGCTAGTGCTTGGGGGAGAGGCCACGATGAGGCAGCAGGCCAAGGCGGCCAAGCAGCAGGCAGCGGGCCAGTAGGCAAGCGGAGAGCGCAGCGGCTAGTAGGCCGATGTGGAGATGGCAGAGGCAGTGGGCCCGGTCGTAGAGACTAACTTACAGAGAGCAGAGTGACTACTACAGGAGGAGATAGCTCAGAGGACTCGCTTAGAGCTCCAGATGGCATGACTCAGGAGAGACAAGGATGCAGCGCGGGCCGATGCGAGGCAGGCAGAGGCCACAGCCGAGGCACAGACACAGGCAGCCATAGCAGCACAGACAGCCCTAGCATAGGTGCAGGCGCAGCTACAGGCACAGGTGCAGGCATACAGACAATTGCAGGCCCAGATACAGGCACAGGCACAGGTACAGGTGCAGCCACTAGCCGCACCAGCAGCAGATGCAGATGAGCTAGCGCAAGCTAGGAGAGAGAGAGAGACGCAGAGGTGCAGCTGCGTTTGACAGCAGAGGCCACACTATTCAGAGTGAGGCAAGAGAGAGAGGAGGCACGCCGTGCGCTGGGTGCAGATCAAAGGACCTTGTACAGCGAGCTCGTCCGAGTGCAGGGTGAGCTAGTATCAGCTGGCAGAGAGGCAGAGTACTACAGGGGCCTCTATGTGGGTGCGGTGCCGGCAGCTCAGCAGGCACCGAGTTATAGAGACAGGAGCAGGTCGGGGGCATCAGGATCCCGGAGGACAGGGCAGTCAGCGTCCTCAGTTAGAGGGCCACTTTTGCTGCCAGGGGGAGGAGGAGGACCATCAGGGGGACCTCCACCGAGCACAGGGGGAGGCCAGGGGCCACAGCAAGAGGGCAGCTCTACCCACTAGGGCACATATGTTTGTATTGTATCATATTGTACCATTTTGGATAGATGCCTGCGTGCATTCTGATGTATATTTTGAGGGCTCTTGATAGCCTTGATGTACTATATTGGTGTATATTTCAATGTATACACATTGTTGTATTATTGATGTAGACACAGAGACTTTGTATTATGATGGCCATTACATGATATATATATATATATGATGATCTGTTCGACTCACTGTTGTTCATGCTTTTGTGTATGCATTCCTTGATGTCATGGATATGATGATATGTATGTATGATTATGGATTCATGTGATGACATATGTGGCTTATATGATGCTTATAGATGTATGATGATAGAGATATATGATGATATAGATGTGATGACTAGTGATATCTGACATGTGGGTTTTGCAGATATGCACCAGAGAGGAGAATAGGAGGAGATGGAGATTGTTGAGCGATTACTGCAATGAAAGCGATATAAAGGATGTGGAAATGGATGAAAGAGCTTGTTACAATGGCTTCGCATTTGTATATAAAGAGCAATCCTTAGTTTGATATAGCACGTGGACAGTTCGCCGCCAAGGTATAAAAGACCAAGGTGCAGTAATATCTGAGTGCGTGGACGTTGACTCTGCAAACAAACGGTTTGAACTTAGATCCTCTTAGACATAATATAACCTTGTAGGTATATGTGAATAAGCCATAGTCTTGAACATAAAATAAACTTCCATACATGCGAATGCAAGAAGAAATATTAATATGTAAGATGCTAGGTCCTAACACACACAAGATAAATAGAATGCTAAGAAAGATACTAGAGATCATTCCTCAAACACGGCACACAGAAAGCAATGACTATGCCCCCAATCCGAACCACATCACAACATACCAAGATTATAGGGAAATCAAGGTAGCCTTGAATAGGTATGGGAATAGGGAACAAAAGATAAACCATAACACAAATTGACTGACTTACAAAGTAAACATGCAGCCAACATATTCTCTTGCCAAAGAGGTTGCTCAGGATAGATTTGATAGGAAAGATAACAGCCTTATCGTAGGAACTTTGTGTCTGTTAAAGGGTGCTATCTACCTAAAAAGACAATGTCTTGTTGCAGGGAATGCCACATGTCACAGGAGACGCGTGTGTTGGTCTCGACAATGGAACACTTCGCAGAAGACAAGCTTGTGGATCTAGGGCTTTGGTTAAGCGGTACTTAGCTGATGTTGGCAATCGGTATGCAGGACAGTAGATGACTCTGGAAGGAAGCTACTTTGCTTCAAGTTTGCAAAGGACTATTGCTTTGAAAGGATGCACTAGCTTGCTGCTTGAGTTAGTCAAGTCGAGGCGAATGGATTTTGACAAACGGGAGACTAGAAGGATGGAATGCTAATGGATTGAAACGGGTGGAGAATGATGGATCGTGTGTGCCTGAGTACTGGATACATCCTTCGTATTCCAGACTGCCTACATACCCTGTATCCACGGGATCAAGGCACACGACGATGAAAGATGAAAGTGATAAATATGTAGTTCTGGATAGAGTGATGAGATGGGTCAAGGTGGAAGAGGGATATCTTATGTACTTGAGTACTGGAAACGTCCTTCGTATTCCAGACTGCCTACATACCCATATCCATGGGATCAAGGTACCTTAAGATTGAGAAGAGATGATATGTAGTTCTAGTGGGGGTGATGATGTGGGAAAAGAGTGGAGAAGAGGTGATCTTATGTACCTAAGTATTGGATACTTCCTTCGTATTCCAGACTGCCTACATACCCATATCCATGGGATCAAGGTACCTTAAGATTGAGAAGAGATCATATGTAGTTCTGGTGCGGGTGATAATGTAGAAAAAGTGTTGAGAAGATAACAGCCTTATCGTAGGAACTCTGTGTCCGTTAAAGGGTGTTACCTGTGGAAATGAGAAAAGATCGAAGTACGCGCTGTGAACCATGAACAAGGAACCAATCCTAGACTAAAGCTAAGGAAAGAGTTGCCCCCATTCTGGTAGAGGAAACTGTAGGGGTGACTGCCGAAGAAGACACAGAAAGACATGACCTAGGACAAGACAGTGCTAACTGTAGACACAGATCAAGACATGGGAAGACAACGAGGGACATTGACAAATTTCCAAGCTATACTAGATAGGGAGATGGAAATGCAAACAAAGTCAATGGTTTTATTATGGGTGGATGGATGAGGCGCGTTGCGAACTGGACAAGGAGTGGACAGGACTCGATAGACGATGGATGTTGACTCTACGCATAGCACCTGTTTGCCAGGTTTTCACTATGGTACTTATCCAAGGTGCCTATTTGCCAGGTTTTCACCAGAGGACGGATTTTTTGGATTTTTTTTTTTTTTTTGGAATACTCTAAGGATCAGGCATAGAACTTCTTGAGATGGACACTGTTAAGTGGCTCATCTAGAGGAATGCCGTCAGGTGTAGCTAAAGTATAAGCTCCTGATCCATATGCTGCTGTCACAATGAAGGGACCTAACCAGTTAGGCTCAAACTTGCCCTTCTTCTCTCGATCTGCTTGATTTCTCTGATCCTCCTTAAGTACAAGATCACCAACTTGAAACCGTCTTTCTTTGATCTTTTTGTTGTAATTACGCCGGAGGCAGTTTTGATAGACATGGAGATGATTAAGTGCGGCAAGGCGCCTCTCATCTAGTAGTTCAAGCTCAGCTAATCTGGAAGTGCGATACTCATCTCTGCCGATCAGGTCCTGCATGGATACTCTGAGGGATGGGATCTCGACCTCTATAGGTAGGATGGCTTCAGAGCCAAAGACCAAGGCATATGGTGTGGCACCAGTAGGTGTTCTGATACTAGTGCGGTAGGCCCATAGGGCGGGATTGAGTTGCAAGTGCCAATCACGACCAGCTTCATTGACCGTTTTCTTTAGGATCTTGAGAATGGTTTTATTGGAAGCCTCAGCTTGGCCGTTACTCTGCGGATAGTAGGGAGTTGAAAAGTGATGTTGGATATTGTATTGTATGCATAAGGCATGGACATCTTGGTTCTTGAATGGTCTCCCATTATCAGTGACAATGGCTTGGGGAATACCATACCGGCATATGAGGTAGTTTTCCTAAACTTGGCTATTTGTTTACCGGTGATATAGGTCATAGGAATGGCTTTAACTCATTCTTCTATTCTTGATAACTCCTCTCATGCAAAAGAAAGCAAGACACATGTCTTCTTCTCATTCGTTGCACGTTCCTCAACTATTCTCCTCCATTGATTCTTCTGAATTATCTAGACCGTTGATCGATTTTCTTTGAAACCTATATAAACCCCCCTCAGCTCCTTCATTACCTCTCTCTCTTTGATCGTATTCTCAGGCATACTTAACAGAGCTTCGAGCATAAAAAACGCATTGATTGAGCACTATCACGATCTTTTGACATTGATCTCTTGAGCACATACTTGCTTGTTGCAACCATGGCTTTGCAACTTCATTGAGCAATCCACATTCAATCCAAAGGAAACAACACAGATTTCGGTAAAAGTCTTTATTTCATTGAGTGTTTATTTATGGCTTTTATTTAAATTAGTTTCCTTTATGTTATTGGGTTCTTTGATTTTATTTAGTTTAGATTTAATCAATTTTTCCATATACACATTATGTCTTCCTCTTTGAAGATGAGAATGAGCCTTCCACTGAACATGAGGAAGTGCATGCATACCAGTAGCAATATCTTGGTAAACATAATTACAATCTGAGGAGCAACTCCAACAGACCTACTGGTCCATTAACCAATTCCTTGCCTCCAAATAATTTTAACACACCTCCTGATCCCAAAGCTAGCAATAATCCAGGATTTCCCAAGGTAAATGCTCAATATCTGTCACCTCAGAATACAGTGTCAAAGACTGTTGGCATACCTCATGAGTTTGATAAACTTGTTACATACTTGGCTGATGAGATGAAGAAGGTAAAGATTAGCCTATCTCTATCAGAATTGTTGAAAACTCCTGCAATTAAGAAAGCTTTCATGAAATCACTGGATGATCCTACCCCTAGAGATGATAATCACCCTCCAGGTCAACCTAGTAGTAAAGATCATGCTGCTAAAGATAACACTATCAAACATAAAGTGCCAGCCACTGTCCAAGCTGCAGAAACCTCTCACATGACCTTATACCGAGATAAGAGTGAGTCACCACCCTTTCTCCTCACCATAAGGATGTTTAGCAATAATTTACACAATTGTTTAGTAGATTCAGGTGCATCTACAAATGTGATGCCCTTGTCTATATGCAATGCTTTAGGACTACATCCTGCCAAATCCTTAAAGAAGGTGACACAGCTAGATAAGACAGAAGTGAGTGTAATAGGAGAATTGACTCACATACACATGCAGCTAGCATCTGATCCTAGGATCCAATATTACATTTATATCTAGGTAGTTGACATACCTGATACATATGGGATGCTGCTTAGCAGAGACTGGTCAAAAACCTTGAATGGATATATGTCTACTAACTTTAGTCACATGTGGTTACCTTGGAAAGGTATACCTAACCAGATAAGAATAGATGTTGAACCCAGGATGAAGCACATGATAATTGAGTATAATAAAATGAATGAGATAATGTATGTAAATGTTGAACCTGAATTTTATGCTATTAGACCACAGACTATCAGGAAAAAAGAGATCCTGATGCTTAATTTTCATGATGATGATGATGATGATCATTAGGATATGTCGGTTATAGAACCTGATAATACTTTTGAGAATGAGAACGAAATAGATCGCTTCAGAAACTTTGAGATACACTTGTCCAAACAGGTAAAACATTGTCAGTTATTGAATATTCATGTTCATGACATTCTAATTGATGGTTGGTGTAGGTTACATGATGAAGCACATTTAGAAAAGACTTGTGAAACATGCCTAGATATGATGGAGCTGGAGCAGACATGTAATGAGGCAACATCATCATCATATTCTGAGGTAAGTTCTACATCTGGTGATGATGATGATACTGATCCTTGTTTGTCTTTTGCAGGAACCACATAAAAGGTGATAGATCATGATGAAGATCATATACAGAAAATAGAAGAAATTCTGGTATATGACCAGATAAATGTTAAGAAAAAAGGAAAGATCACTCCTGAAAGTGATTATCTGATGGAGCTAGATTATGAACTGTCTGATGAAGACATGGGTAGTAACTTAACCCGATTCAAAGAATTTTTATCAGGAGAAATAAAGAAGATAAAACAAAAGAAACAGCCACAGGATGTGTTAACTGAAGGATGGTGTAGGTTGCATGAAGCACCTCACTCAGAAACTACCTGTTCACTGTGCTTACATATTTTAAAAAGACATACAGAGCCTGATCCAAAAGATCATCCTCCTGATGATGAAAAATAAGAAGAAAGATCAGCTTCCCAAGAGAAAGAAAAGATGAAGTCTGAGAAAGTTGAAATTCCTAAGTTAAAATGGATATCAAGTGGAGCAGCTGCCAGAGTTGCAAAGAAAAGAGAAGGTTCAGCCAAACCTCATGCTAAAGATAAATTCTAGACCCTAAGATTTGATGGGTCTAAGTCCAAACAAGGAGCTGGAGTAGGGATTGATCTTATTGATCCATCAGGAAAATCCTACTTAACTGCCTATAGATTACAGTTCCCCTACACTAATAATGTAACAAAGTATGAAGCTCTGATTCATGGGATACTGTTTGCTCTCAAGAAGGTAAAAATTTTGCATGTCTTTGGAGACTCAGAATTAGTTGTCAGACAGGTAAGAGGAATCTACTCTTGCAACTATAAGAGATTGTCAAATTATAGACACAGAGTGTGGGATTTGATTGAAGACTTTGATGCATTCAATATCACCCACGTTCCTAGAGAACAGAACCACAGGGCAGATGCACTTGCCCAGGCTGCCAGTACCCTAGAGCCACTATCTATATTAGGTATAAAAAGAGTTTCAGTAGAACTGGTATCAGTACCATCAGTACCTGATAATATTACTAATCTCCAGGTCTTTGATGATGATCAACACATCATTGATTTCATCTCTAACATGGATATATTTGATGCTCAGATCATAGGCGAGAATAGTATGGAAGATCATGTTTGGGAAGAAGATGAAATATTAGAGTTGCTTGGCAATAGGATTCCCAAAGGTATGATTGAATTAGAAAGAGCCTTTGACCTGGATAATATGCTGAAGCAGAAAGATCTTCCAAAAGCTGATGGAGGTCAATATTCACAAGTGAATATTGGACAGGATGATGACAAGAGAAATGTCTTAATAGGTAAGGTTTGCACACCAAAAGAGTTAGAAGGAATAACTCAAGCCCTTAAGGATTACATCCATGTAATTGCATGGACCTATGATGAGCTAAAGACATATGACACATCAGTCATAACTCACACTATACCTCTCAAGCCAGATGCTAAACCATTCAGACAGAAGTAAAGGCTAGTCAATGCCTTGCTTGAACCAATAATTTTTTAAGAAGTCAAGAAGCTGTTAAATGCCAGGATAATATTTCCTGTGAGGCACTCCACTTGGGTGGCAAATCTAGTGCCAGTCAGAAAGAAGAATGGAGACATCAAACTATGTGTAGACTTCAAGAACCTGAATAGAGCATCAGAGAAGGATAATTATCCTTTACCCTCATTAGATGAAGTTCTGCAGATTGTAAATGGAGCCAAAATGATGTCCTTTCTAGATGGCTTCTCAGGGTACAATCAGGTCATGGTTGACAAGATTGACAGGTTGAAGACTACCTTCACCACAAAGTGGGGGATTTTTGTGTATAGACGTATGCCATTTGGGTTGATAAATGCTATAGCTACATTCTAGCGAGCAATGGACATAGACTTCAGAGGCTTAATAGGAAAATGTATTGTCATCTACATGGATGACTTCACAGTGTTCTCCAAAGAAAGAACAAATCATGTAACAGATCTCAGAAATGTGTTGAAGAAATGTGAAGAATATGGGATATCCTTGAACCCTAAGAAATGCATATTCGGGGTGACAACAAGAAAGTTGCTGGGCCACCTGATAACTAAAAATGGAATTATCATTGATCCTAACAGGGTGGAGTCCATCATGAAATTACAACTTCCTGGAAGCAAAAAAGAACTGAAGTCTTACTTTGGTAAGATTAACTTTGTAAGGAAATTCGTCACTGGTTTTGTAGAGATAGTCAGACCACTAAATGCTATGCTGAAAAAAGATGCCAAGATTGAGTGGACAGCAAAAGCTAAAGCTGCTTTTAAGGACATAAAGAAAGCCATATCAGATGCTCCTGTCCTCATCAGTCCAGATTACACAAAGGACTTCTACATTTATTTGTTTGCCTTAGAACATACCTCTACAGTAGTATTGACCCAAAGGAATGCAGAGAAAGAAGAGAAACCAATAGCTTTCATGAGCTGTCCCTTCAAGGATGCTGAATTGAGATATGTAGATGTTGAAAGACAAGCACTTGCATTGGTCAGGGCTATAAAGAAATTTAGGCATTATATACTAAGAAGCAAAGTGATTGCAGTAGTGCCTGATGCAGCAGTGAAGATGCTGCTAATGCAAAGTGAACCTAGTGAAAAAAGAGCCAAGTGGATTACCGTATTACAAGAGTATGACATGGAGATTACATCAATGAAACTAGTAAGAGGACAAGCATTAAGTCAAATGATATCTGAAATTGATCCAAACATCACAAGTCAGCAATATGTGATCAATGAGAAGGACAATAAAGAGTGGTATTCAGATATCAAGCACATCCTGATCACTGGAAGATGTCCTCCAAGACTGCAGGCTTCACAGAGAAGAGCCTTGAAGATAAGGTCACAAAAATATATGTTGAAGGGAGGAACCCTATTCAAGAAGAATTATGAAGGAATATACTTGAGATGCTTAGAAAATCTAGAAGCAAATAAGGTTTTATTAGAATTACATGACAAGTTCGGAACAACACATGGATCAGCCCTGGCCACAACACATGCAATCCTCAGAGCAGGATATTATTGGCCTACAGTTTTTAAAGACACAGCTGATCATGTTAAATGTTGTTATGTATGTCAGGTTGCTGCCAACAGAGAGAAATATGCTGCACAACCATTGCAGCCAGTGATGGAAGAGTGCCCATTTGCACAATGGGGCATGGACTTCATAGGACCAATTAATCCTCCATCATCTTCAGGCCATAGGTATGTTTTAACAATTACTAATTATTGTACTAGATGGACTGAAGCTGTCAGCAACAAGAATTGTACTACAGATGATGTTATCAAATTTTTGGAAAGTAACATTGTTACCAGGTATGGAACTCCTTATGCTCTAGTAAGTGATAATGGTTCTGCTTTCACTTCAACCAAATTGTCTAGTTGGGCTTTTGATCATGGGATCATACTCAAGTTTTCATCCAACTATTATCCCCAGGGGAATGGATTAGCAGAATCCACCAACAAAAATTTGCTGAATATCATAAGAAAACTAATAGAGAAGAACCCTAGGGAATGGAACTCATTTCTAAAATATGCCTTATGGGTAGACAGAACTAGAATGAAAACTACATTGGGAAACTCACCCTTCCAATTAGTATATGGGGTAGATCCTATCCTCCCTGTAAACTTGAAAATTCCTACCCTGTAGTTTGCCCAAGAGTACCTAGGCATAGATAATAGACAAGAAGTCAGGTTGCTTCAGCTGATGCACCTGGAAGAGAAAAAGAGTCAAGTAATTGACCAATTTACAAAACATCAGGTTGTTGTCAAATGTTGGTTTGACAAAAGAGCCAGAGTCAAAGCCTTCAAGATATCTGATTTAGTCCTAATGTGGGATAAAGCCCATGAGAAGAAAGGAGACCATGGTAAGTTTGACAGATTATGGATAGGTCCCTTTCAAATTTCTGAGATACTAGGAGACATCACTTATAGGCTTAAGAACCTGACAGGTGAGGATGTCCCATTGCCACTCAATGGACAATTCCTCAAACACTATTTCCAGGCCTAAGTGACTTCATGACAGTCATGTGTATCATATCGTACATTTGTATAGTTGTTTGTACAGTTGTGTTTTGTTTGTCTTGTTTTGTTGTTTGTTGAGACCTTGTTTTGGTTAGTCAAGATGATGCACTTCATCACCACAGAAAATAACTAAATTGTTAGGATTCAAGTGATGAGATCAGATTTAGACATAGGTTATGATTCATTCTAAGAAGTATTCATGATCAGTGATGTGATATCATTTCATCAGGGTGCCTTTTCTTGATCAAAGTGAATCAATCACAATGAAACACTTAAAAGCCTTGGGTTTGTTGAACACACAAGTATAGGTGTTAAGTGAAAAATCTAAACAGACTCCCTTGCTACCAATACAATCTCCAACCTAAAGCTGCAAGTGACCATACCTTGTACAAATGAATTGACATGATGATATCAGATACAAATTTAAAAAAAAAAAGAAATAAAATTAGGCCATCTAAGTAGCACTACCGGGGCTATAGACGCCTGCTGGCAGTGGGGCTCTACTTAGGGAGATTGTATAGATAACCTTGCTGGAGCTATGGACGCCTGCTGGCAGCAAGGCTCTATCCAAGTTAGCTATGAGGGATGATCTCCAACTATGTAGTTTAACACCAATTACTCATATTTTCAACTTGCTTTCAAGATGAGGATAATTAATCATTTGCACACACATGATCCTTTGTTAGCATTGTTACCATAATGAACTTTTATCATTCAGGAGATCATGATGCTTATGCTTAGAAAAATTAGAATACTATGAATGAATGTGATCACATCACTTGAATCATTGGAATTTATTTGTTTTCTTTGGTGGCAAGTTGTTGTGTGGTTACACAACACACCCCATTTTGACTTGACAAAATAGGGACCCAACTTTTTGGCTTGGCTTGTTTGTGCTTTCTGACAGTTTTGGTAAAAGTAAGTCATGCAGGATCATCATGCAAGAAAGGCTGGGTAAGTCATCATCATGAGGTCGGTTTGTCAAGGTTCATATTTCATTCCAGTAACCTCATATTTAGAAAGAGCATCAAATTTCATGCAGGTTTGCCTTTTACATCACCCTGATATTCGTCAAGATGTGAAAGTTATGAATGGTCAAAGTTTGGGTCAAACATGATATTCATAGGGGGAGGATCATATTTCGTAACCATCAGTCATATTTTAGAAGGTCATCCCAATCTAATTTATCACCTGATAAATCATGCGATCCAAATGTCCGGATGTCAATTTTAGGTGATAGTGACCTTTACCCGTCAATAGCCTTATGTTTCCTGCGAGGATCATATTTCTCAATGTAACCTGATATTTCTCAATATCCTCCTGATGTGAAATATCCCGTTAAGCCATTATCCTGATGATGTCATTTGAGTCTGATAAACAAAGAAACAAACATGACGATGACATCATCATCACATTTACCTCTTAGGGGCATATTTCCTAAACATGATCCTTCTCGTATAACATGATGGTGACGTCATGATGCCTTAGCGATACAATAAGCAGATATCCGGATGACGTCATCCTAATATCCCGAGAGGGAGAAGTAATGTTTATCCAGTCATCATCATTTTGTAACATCACCTGATATATTGAAATATCCTCCTGATGTGTTTAGTATGACCTGAGGGTGCGTTTATCACCCGATCTTGTCGAAGATAGTTTTTCCTCTCGGGGAGGATGATCACATTGCACTCGGGATGATATTTGCGAATATCACCCCGATATTCGAATATCATCCTGTCATATGAAGATATCACCTCGCTCCCATTGCCACCATTAACATTTAATGCACGCAGATGTAGTAGGTAGTTCTCGCCGACCATTAAACCCGATCAAACACTTGGCGAAATCCTGAGTTTCCGTGCGAAAATCAACGAATAGAATCTAACCTGTCACAATTTGCCCTAATTTTACCCTAATTACAAGATTAAAAGGTATATTCATTGCCATTTCAAAATTACCTCGTGATAAAATCATTTTTACAGAGCACCAGCTTCCAAACCCTCATACAGGCGACACTTGTATGAATAGAGCTCACAAGTAGGAGGAAGCACATGATTATAAGTAGAATTAAGAACATTTCTAGAGAATCATTGGTATAAAGGGATCTACATAACTAGGTAAGTAATTGAAACCTTCATCATGTTGCTTCTGTATAGTCAGGTATGATGCTGGCGGTTCTGGTTTATGCATCCTGTGATAAGTTAATGTTGAATAAATACAATAGACATGATGTTAGTAGAGATAATTGTTATCTGCATGCATGTGAATACCCTTTGTAAGACAAATTGTGTTAATTGCAGATATCCATGGCTGACAAGAGGTTAGCAAAGTGTGAGGCTGAATTCAAAAAGCCCATGTTCTCATCTCCAAGAGGAATCCTATTCAAGTATGGTGTAATTATAGATACCCATCAAGGAAGCACTGATTTGGAGGCCTGGTCCGCCAAAATGAATGATGAGAAGAATAGAAGCCCCTTGTTGGATGTAGTATTCGTGTCCGGATTGTGGAATGCGGCCGATTTTTTGTACTCCATGGAGTCTCCTGAGCTGGTGATTGAGTGTGCACGGAATTATAATCCAGAGACCAAGCAGGTGGTGAAGCATGGTAGAGTATATGTAGACCTATCCATTAAAGGTCTTTCCAAGATAGTTGGACTGCCATTGGGCAGGAAGGTTAACAGTGTAGACTTAAGGAAATCAGAAGTTGAGTATGAAAATAACAAGAACTAGGCCAGGAAGAACATGTATCAATGGAGGGCCCAGAATAGCACATATCCGGCAGCTACCAAACTTCCTTTGCACCTATTTAAATATGATTTTGATGATGAGTATCAATACATGATTGCATTACTTAGTAGGGTAACAAGCCAGCTTGATGCTGGTAGTTTCAAAGATTGGATGTATGGTGTAATCTTGATGTGCATATATGCAGACATCAAGCCACTGTGGGGCCAATTGATAAGTGATACTCTACATGAGCAGTGGATGAACCTGGGAGGTTCAAATTGTTCTTTTTACATGATGTCATACATTGTCTACTCCTGTGCTTACAAAGGCACATTTGATGCACTGGTTACAGATGGAAAGCTTACAGGCACAATCAATGATGTGCATATTTGGGATCATAATCCCCAATTACAAAGAGTTAACTACCTCCAAGATTACAAACTAGTCAATGATGCATTCTCTAGACATCTGGTAAGAACCATGGAGGAAGACAAGACAAAAAGATTGAGCATGGAAGCTCAAGAGATAATCTACAGGCATGGAGCCTAGTATATTTAGTTTGCAACATTTTCCTACATGAGGATTGAGGGCTTTAAAGGACATCCCCTCATGCTGCCAAGATATCCCACTGATGCAGTGATATTAATGGAATTCATAAGGCAGAGCTCCACCATGCTGAAAACATACAAGGATGCTCAGAAAATTCCACCAATTTTGTTCCTAGTAACCATTGGTTGGTACATGTGCCTAGACTCAGAAAGTATCAAGAAGGTGATGATCAGTTTGAACAAAATGCAATTGCAGCCTTTCCCACTGATAAGGCCATATGATCCTTATGGAAGGATACAGAAAATAATACGGAAACCTATTCATCAAAGGAACCTGAAAGACTTCTAGGTAGATTGTGAGGATGAGGCAGAAGCTAGAAGAAGAAGATACCAAAGGTTGACACTGAATCAAATCAAAACATTTGACTGCATCCCCATTCCTCAACAGTTGAAACAAGATAATGGCAGGATTATTGCAGATGAATATGAGGAAAAGAAAATATATAATGATACCATATCTGCACCTAACCTAACTATATAAGAGGACATATCCTTGGATCCTTTCATTGCTAGGACCTTACAGCTAACCCAAGTCTAGGTTGATAAACAGATTGAGGCATTGAAGAAGAAAGGTGTTGCCATCACTGTGGACAACAAGAAGAAAGGGCAGGATATTCCTAATGAGGAATATGATGATTTTATAAATGAAAAAAGAAAGTCTAAAGGAGACAGACTACCTCCATAACAACAACAAAGCAAAAGACCCCGTAGGGTTAAGAAAGTTGATAATGAACCCAAGGGGGTGATTATTGAAAGGGTAGTGTTTCTAGTTGAGGAGGTAGCGTCAGGATCAGGATTAGGATCAGCATCACCTCCACAGGCAAGGAAACAAAAGTCCAAGAAAGATTAGCTAGCAAGGACAATAATTATTGAGACCCAAGAGGAGGGTCAATCCTCACAGAAACCAGAAGAAGATATCATTATGGAGGAAGAGCCTGAAGAAGAAGAGGCCCCCTTGTTATTCAAAAGGAAGAGAAGAGCCCCAAAGGTGGTGGTAGCTACCACACCTAAGAAACCAAGAACATCCATGAGGGGTGAGATAAGGCAATCCCCTGTAATGTTGGAAGGGGCAGGTAGCGAAGTTGTGCACAAGGAATTTCAGTACAATGTTCCACTTCCTACCATTGTAAAGTTCAAGACTGAACAAGCAGAAGAATTGATGAAATAAACCTCTCAAGAAGGTCATATCTCATTAGAGGAGACAATTAACCTATTTGATGATGAGGTTGTGAAGGAAGTAACTTCACAAAAGATGGAGACCCTTGCTGCAAGTACACACATGACCCCTCACAAGACTCCAACAGTTTAAACAATACTGGAGGAGATAAAGCAAGTGGAAACAGAAAAGGAAAAGAGTCCAGAAAAGATTGCCCAAGAAATGGGGCTAGATACATTAATTGCATAGGTGACAAGTCTTGTAGTGGTAGATTTGACAAGTAAACAGGATACAAGTCCTGAACATCCAGCAGGTACACCTGAGAAAGGGCAACATAAAGAAGAAGTGAAGATGGCAGAACTAGAAGGCCATGCTTTAGAAATAAGTCAACAAAGCCAACAAGATGCATCAGCGGAGCCTGCTATAGTAGAGGTTCAGGAAAAGATGGCTGTTGAGAAGGATGTAGTAGAAGATCCTTCTTCCAATGTTCAAGAAGTAAGTAACACAGGTGCAGAATGGATAGTGGTTTCAGAACAGACACCAGCACCTAAGGAGGATTCCACACTATCCACCGCTATAAATATGCCTCAACAGGAGGAAAAGTCAAAAGTGGATGAGGTGATAATGGAGAAGGATCATGATCATCATGATCATCATATGGACACATCACAAGATCCTCTACCACAGGATGATGCTCCTCTAGAAAAAGAAGTTCCTCAGCAGGAGGATGTACCACAGGATCGCCCTCAAAGTGAGCATCATGAAGAAGAAATGTGAAAATCACCTTCTCCATCACATATGCTGACGGATACAGGAGATCAAGGTGAACGTCATGATGATGTGGAGAAACATGATTAGGTACCTCAATGGTTAGAAAAAGAAGTTAACACAGAGTTAGATTTTGTAATTCAAGAATTCGATGTATCTACCTTATTTTCTAAAAATATAATGAAACCAAAGAGGAAGGCCAGAATGACTTCAGCCATTAAAAGAGACCCAACAATGGGAAGGACTACATAAATTACAATCCCTACTGTAGAGAAAGAGAAAGGTAAAATTACTCTAGAAGAATTCTAGATTAATACAGTTGACCTGGGGTTTGCAAATGAAGACCAAGAGGGTCAGGAAGGTAAAGACATCATTGATTCTTTGATTCAGAAAGTGAAGAAGGAAAAGGAGAAAAATAAGCAACACAAAGAGCACATTGCTCAGTTGCATGCATATATAGGCAGGTTAACTAATCCTGAAGATAGTTCCACTCAACATGCAGTCCCATTGACTGCTATTTCCCAAGATGAGGTGTCTAAGTTGGATCTCATGAAACATGAGTCATCCATACTGAGAAAGTGGATGTGTTCCACATTTGATACTGCAGAAGAGCTGGTAAAGGCCTCTTTGAAGAGGTGGGGTACTCTCAGTGACTCCAGACAAAAAGTAGACAAGCTACAAATGCATGTAGGTAAAAGGTCTTTCCAATTGGAGAAGATATTAGATATCCTAGGAGAAATAAAGAAGATAAATCCTCAACTACTTATCAACAAGTAGGTACTGAATAATAACACTATGTTATTGGTTGATATATGGTATAATGACATTCAATTTGAATGTGATGTGCTCAAGAGATGTAATAATAAGTTGAGGGAGATTAGCATAAAATTACATGACATGATGTCTTTTGAGGCAGAAATTTTGGAGACCTTAGAAGGAAAAGTGGAAGGGAAGATAGATAATCAGGATGAAGAGTTTGCAATCCAAGCTTTACATAATAACTTCCAATTTGTTGCAGATGATCCACTAGGCCAACTGACAGAAGAAATAATGGATAGAATGGTGAGGACCAAGATGAAAATGGAACGTCATAATGAGACACTGCACAACAGGAAAAATAAGCTGGACAACATCAAAAATAATTATCAGACACATAAGCATGCCATCACCAAAGCGAAGACACAGGATGGTGGAGAAATAGATAAAATCGTGCAGTTGTATGAACATGTCCGAATCAGCATGTAGCCTCATGTACAGGGTCGTCATCATCAGGATGATGAAGGTTCAGAAAGTGATGCACCTGATGATGAAGCACATGAGTCTTATGAGGAAGATAAAGATGCATCATAAAGTAAATATTAGCATCAGATACTGAGTGAAGATAAGTATTCCAGATAGTTGCCAGCTGGCAACTTGTGCCATCTTGATAATGTTGACAAAGTTAAAGAGAAGTACTGACCGTAGATATTCATAGACAAATCAATATTGTAGATCTTTTGCAATGGATTCCTCACCTTGTTCTATAAAAGGTGCTGGAATGCCTCATTTGAAACATTCGAAACTTAATTGAAATCCATATGCTGAAATATTCAGGGCTCATTTCAAAGATTTTTTTATACATTTATATCCTTGCATACATAATGAATGAGAAGACTGTGTTTGATTACAATTCATAGTAAATCTTGAGTAATCAGTGTGTGAATTCTGGATATATGTTGTGACTTGTTGCTTCCCTTGGAGTGCATATCTACTTGCATATGTTGTTTTCATGCAATTCCTTTAAAGTTAGCATCAACTATATCTAGCTGTGGAATGTCTTGGTGAACATATGGTTTGGTTTTCTTCTCTTCATGACTATATCTAATGTACATGTGGTTCAATAGCTGAAGGTTCAACACTAATTTGGAGCATTTCTTTCAATTTCCTTTAAATTTCAGAACATTTCACCATCATAATTGCAAATAACTGATAATCTCAAGCAAATAATGCAAATATGTGGACATCTCGTAGATAATTGAAAATATTTAGCATATTTGAAGCTAAAGTATGTATAATTGAAAATATCATGCAAATATTTGAATATTTCTGTATCATTTGATCAAACAACTGCATAATATGACCTCTCTGTAAAGAATCTTTACAGAAATAGTATCATGATGATGAACTCAATGTAAGGCCCCAAAATGGAAACAACAACACACATCAACCTCTGAGTAATGTCAGACGATTAAGACCTAATCACCGGAGACTTGGGATCATGAATTCTTTGAATTCATTGTATCTTTCAAGATGAATAAAGGTTAATGTGTACTTTTATTCTATGCTTGTTTGTGACTAACATCATGACCAACACATACTACCCTTGAAAAGATATCCATCTTGTATCAAAAAATTAGAAAAATAAGTGTTATACCTTCCTGTCATGGCTTTGCAAGATAGCTAAGGTTCCTTGAAGTCTTCATCTGCTGCATACTAATCTTTGAGGGCATGTATACCTGTACTTTCCAAATGAATGGTCTACACAACAAGATTTCTCCTACTTAAGGCATCAGCTACCTTATTGGTCACTCCTTTCTTGTGTTTTATTGAGAAGGTGTATGCTTGGATGTACTCCATCCACTTGACATGTCTGTGGTTTAACTTCTGCTGCCTATTCAAGAAGCTCAATGCATGGTTATCAGTAAAAACTATAAATTCCTTAGGCAATAAATAGTGTCTCCACTTCCTCAATGATTGGACCATTGCATATAATTCTAGATCATAGGTAGAGTAGTTCTATTTTGCCTCATTTAACTTCTCACTAAAGAAGGCTACATGCCTCCCATCTTGACTTAGGACTCCACCTACAGCCCTCTTACTTGCATCACACTCTACCACAAAGACCTTGTCAAAATCAGGTAGAACAAGGACCGGTTGTTCTGATATTTTTTTCTTTAACAGTTCAAAGGCTTGATTGGCCTCATTTGTCCACACAAATATACATTTCTTGCCCCCTTTTATGGTGTCAACAAGTGGAGCACAAATAGCAATAAACCCTCTAATGAACTTTCTATAAAAGCTGCATAAACCATGGAAACTCCTTACCTCAGAGGCTGTTGTAGGTGTTGGCCAATTAAGAATGGCTTCAACCTTGCTTGGATCCATTTTTAGGTTGCCCTTAGAGATGACAAACCCCAAGAATATCAACTCTTCTTGTAGGAAGACACATTTGTCAAGGTTAATTCTCAACTTCTCCTCTTGAAGCCTTCTGAGCACTTGATGGATATGTCTTATGTGAACTTCCTTGCTATCACTAAAAACTAATATATCATCCAAATATACAACAATAAACCTGTTAAGGAAAGGTTTTAGCACCTCATTCATCAATCTCATGAAGGTGCTTGGTGCGTTTGATAAGCCAAAAGACATGACAACCCATTCAAATAGTCCTTCATTAGTTTTTAAGGCAGTTTTCCACTCATCCCCCTCCCTTATCCTGATTTGGTGATAACCACTTTTTAGATCTATCTTGGTAAAATACTTAGCCCTACCCAAGCAATCCATTAAATCTTCTATCCCAGGCATTGGAAATCTATGCCTGATAGTAATCTTGCTAATGGCCCTGGAATCAGTGCATAGTCTCCATGTACCTTCCTTCTTGGGTGCAAGTACTGCAGGTATTGCACATGGACTAATACTCCTCCTTATAAGTCCTCTATCCAAAAAGTCCTGGATTTGTCTTGCTACTTTTGCATTTTGCTCTGGAGTCAACTTGTAGGCTGCTTGGTTTGGTAGGGTGGATCCAGGGATGAGATCAATGCAATGACTAATCTCCCTCTTTGGTGGAAGGGCATCCTTACTCTCATCAGCTATCACATCATGGAACCTTTCCAATAGTTCTTCTACTTCCTTTGGTCCAATCCTCCTAAGAGGTTGCTGCACTTTGACCTTCTTGGGATTTAGATCCTTGGGCTTGATGACTACTACAAAACATGGCACTTTCTCTTCCTTGGGGTTAGCCAAAAACTCTTTTTCACCTACCAACATAACTGAACTAGAAATGATCTTCTCTTTGCAATCATCAATCAAAGGAGTCATTGTGAACTTTTCACCATTTTTGGACAAATGAATCACATTTTTCTTACCATCATGTTGGGCACTTGTGTCAAGTTGCCAAGGCCTTCCAAGAAGAAGGTGGCATGCATCCATATCTACTATCTCACAAAGAATCCTATCATGATATTCACCTATCTTGAATTCAACCCAACATTGCTCTTTCACCACAATTTGTTGGTCCTTGGTTAGCCAAAAGATTCTATAGGGGTTAGGATGAGGTATCCTTTCCAATCCTAACTTAGTCACCATTTCATTAGAAGCTAAATTTTTAGAAGAACCTGAATCAACTGTTACCTTGCAGACTTTTCCTTTCACCTTGCAAGTGGTTCTGAACAAGTTGTTCCTTTGGGGCTGCTCCTTGGTGGCTGGCATGATGAGGGACCTGTTAAACATGATGCACTCTCCACTCTCTGGTGCTGTAGACTTGGAAGAGGCTGTTTGGTATGATGTGGTGCTTTGATAGTCCTCTTCTTGAAGGAGTTGCACCCTTCTATCTTTCTGATTTGTAGAGGTATTTTCCATCTTCTTCAAGCACCTAAAGGACTGATGTCCTATCTGATTGCAAGAGAAACACCTTCCAGTGAACACATTGGGACCCCTGCCCCCACTTCTTCCTCTTCCATTACCTCTCCCTCTAAATGGACCCTGATTTGCACTATTTTTGTTTAGCCTGCCCTTGACTGCCCTCTTGTGATCTTCCATCTTGGGGTCTAGAAAAGTTTTCCTTATTCTGAAATCTACCTCTACCTCTGAAATTTAGATTGCCTCTGCCCCTACTATTTGAATCACCTCTCCTTCTCTGTTTTTCCTCAATCCTTAATGCCATTTGAAAACACTTATGGACTATTTCAGGATTAAAGAGACTTAATTCATCTTGAATGGAGAACTTAAGGCCATTAAGATACCTTGCAAGCTTCTATTTTTCATTCTCAGGCATCTTGGCTTTCAATGACATCTTGTGAAACTCCTCAGTGTATGTGCTCACGTCCATGTCCTTTTGTCTCAAGTTTTGCAACTTCTTGTGCAAGTTGACTTCATAGTCTTCAGGAACAAATTGCTTCTTGATTTCAAGTACCATCTTCCTCCATGTAGTGATAGGGTTCCTATCATCTTGTATCCTCTCATTTTGAATGAAGTTCCACCAACTTAAGGCTGGCCCTTTCATTCTTGATTTGGCAATCCTCACTTTCCAATTTTCTACCACTTCTTCACATTTAAAATGGTTCTCCATTGCCTCTATCCAATCAAGACACTCCTCTGGATTCATCTTACCGGGAAACATAGGTAAATCCACCTTACTGTCCTTCCTACTCAACTTTCCAAGTGCATCTAGGAATTGTCTTTCTAACATCCTCCTTGTGGCTCTTCCATGGGCATTTCTTCTTCTTCATCTTGATCCTCTTCCTCTGAATCTAAGATGACCTCTGGTTTCTTCTTCTTATCCTTGTCCTTCTTCAACTTTTCTATCTCAGCCTCCATCCTTTTGTTCTTGGCTGCTTGCTCTCTCACTATCTTTGCCAATTCGGCATTAGTCACTCTTGAAGGGACTTCCTCCTCTTCTTCTCTGTCTCCCATCTCTTTTATGGCTCTGATACCACCTAATGCAGAGTGGCACAAGGGAAGCAACAAAACAAGGTTTACTATTCTCCTTTGCCCACTCACCCACTTCACCTAGCCTTCAACCAACCAAAGGCACATCCAAGGGTATATGAAGGGTTTGATATCCAGGCTATGACTCAACCCTCAAGGCTTCTCCCACACCTTAAGACAGGTCAATAAACACTTTCCTTGTGGTTGGTTTGATTCCCAACTTCCTACAACTCTCCAACCTCTACTTTGACTAGTAAGGCTACTAGCCCTCCAAACCTAGTTTTCTCCACACAACTTGACAAAACCCAAAATGACCAAGCAAGTAAATCATGGATTTGGATACCCTTTAAGGGACTTTATCAAACTTCCAAACCCTCAGTTCCCACTCTGCTCCAGCAATTTAGAACACCTACTAGGTCTCTAGGCCTAATTGATCAGTTTAGGGCTAGGTTTCAAAGCAAGTGGTCAAATTTGGGTTCATAGATCAGGGACAAGAATTTGGAACACCTCTACGACATCCAAACAACTCAAAACCACCATTCATTTTCTCACCCTATCAAGATTTTGTCATCTACAACAGCAAATAGCATAAATTTGGTCAAATACCTATGAATACTTGAGCTAGGGCATCACTCCAAAAATTGAAAATAGCTTTTCCCCACCAAATGCTTTTGGAATCAGGTAATGTACATCCCTAGCCTACATTTCACTGATTTGCATGAGTTTTCACTAGTTGGAATGCATCCTAGGGCTGGATTTATGTGACAAACCCTAAAAAATAGGGTTTTTGACCAGTTTTGAAACAAAATGCAATAACTTTTCACTCCAATCACTTCAAATCTTCAAACTTGTTGAATTTGAACCCTAACTTTGTCTAGTTTCAAAAAAAATACATTTGCTCACCTGGCCAATCCGTACAGGCCGTACAACTACAAAAAAATAGGGGAAAACTGACTGTTTCTATTGTTTCAATGCCCAAAACTCCTTACAGGAAGTTCTCTCCATACAAGAATCAGAGAATAACCAAATACACTGATCCAAGTTAGTATCCAACCTCCAACAATAGTTTCAACCACCCAAAGTGGTTTTGGGACCGACCCCTTACATAACATAATTTGACAACTATGGTAGTTTGCATAAACACAAGGATCTCATTTGGTTTTGCTTTTCCCAAGGAGTCCAAACATCTACCATACTCTTCAAAACATGACAAACATTTGAACAATCCAAACAAACTCAAAAAGCCATCATTAGACCTACTAGGCCTAAGTGACTCAACAAGGGTCCAGATGGACTAAGCATGATTAAGGTTTATATGATCACCCTAATCATCTTGACCACACAAAATGGACCTTACATCCATGGCTAAAGCCTTATTACAACACATACAGAACAAAAAAAAAGCATAACTTATCAAAATGCATCAAAATGCTTGAGGAATCAAACTGCTCCTAGGTGCCCTGCACCAATCTCTCAATAGTAAACCATGTCATTAAGACCAATCCCGATGAATAGGTCTCAAATAGATACTTCACCAATGGTATAAAATTCCTTCAAACATTGACATAACCCCCTTTCTTTCTCCCAATTATAAATATATTCCTAATATGTTAGGAGGAGCTTCCCAACCACATGTTGATGAAACCCTATTCCATGACACACCTCACCATTAACACATCTACCAATCAACCTACTTCTTCTATAGGTGTGTCACAACCTCAAATAATAACCAATGTCATACACGTGATCAAAATATACCTAAGACATCAACCATTCCTACATCATCCATTCCTATGAGCTCACACATCCCTACGACATCTATGCCAACTTCTAGAGTTAATATCATCACCCCATCTACTAGTGGCATGGGTATTCCTTCACCTCATGTCCATACTCAAGCTAATGTGTCCATGCCTTAAACCTCACAAGTTCAAACTCAATCTTTCACATCCCATGCCCAAAATCCCACCACCTCACAACTCCAACAAATTATCCAACATCAACTTACCCAACAACAAGACATACAATGACAATTCCAACAACAACAACAACAAGCCCTTTTACAGCAAATCCTAAACATCCAACATTCCCAAACCTAAGCACCACAACAAAAACAAGTACTACAACAACACCAAGTACCACAACAAAAACAAGCACTACAACAACACCAAGTACCACAACAACAATCCTCGTCCAATACATATACCACATCCCCTAATGATACAACCAACATGTAAACACTTATGAAACAGATGTTTACCGACATGCAAAAGGGAAATCAAAAGAAGTATACCTTTGAAGACATTTGTCCATATCCATTCAATAAATCTCTAGTCATGACCCCTTTTCCTCCAAACTATGAAATTCCAAGATTTGATAAATACAAAGGAAAGGGTGATCCTAGAGACCATATAAGAGAATTCTCCATAGCATGTATCAGCATACAATATGATGATACTTATTTGATGAGACTTTTCCCTCAGAGTCTCGAAGGTCAATCCATTGAATGGTTCTCCCATCTCCCTCATGGTATCAAAACTTTTAAAGAGATTGCCGACAATTTCATCACCCGTTTTTCATACAACATTGAACATGATATATCAATGACCGACCTTTGTAACACCAAACAAAGAAATGGGGAAACACTTGCAGCCTTCCTACAATGTTGGAGAAATCTTGCTGGCAAAGTGCCTTGGAATATGAATTCTTGAGAAACAACTTGTCAATCTTTTCATCCAAAACCTAAACCAAGAACTCACATTTCACTTGCAAATTCAATGTACCAACACTTTTGAAGAGATCATGGATAAAGGTATAACTATAGAAAGAGCCCTCATAGAAAAAGGTCTTGTTAAAATCTTCAAAGAAAATAAGGATTCCAATAACAATAAAACAAATGAAAAACCTCGATTTTGGGCTAAGAACAAAAAAATTGTTAACGATGGTGTCATAGATTCTAAACTTATTCACAATATTCAAAACCCCCCATTAGCAATTAAATATTCATGATCAAATGCAAATGTTACCTTCCAAAAGAGTAACTCTATATAGGGATTAAGACCAAGATGAAAATTCTCAAACTTAGGGGAACCTCAAGAATCCATCTTTCAAACACTCAAAAATCATGGCCTTATTAAATTTCTTGAGATCAAACCTTATGATCAAAATACCGTTAAACCCCATTGGTACAATTACAATGAGTATTGTGAATTTCATAGAGTTAAGGACCATAAAACAAATAATTGTATGAGACTCAAGAGCTATATCTAGGATTATATAGATCGAGGAGACCTCACTATAGAAGAACCTAGTCCAAAGTCAGCGAATGAGAAATTGAGACTATATCAAGATCCATTCCCACAACATGGTAACAACAACTATACTAATAAAATAAATTCCTCTACTTCATATGATTCCGTTGTGGGTCATATTGAATATTGCTCTCCACAAGTAGCCATCATTACCATAAGAGATCGTAACCCTATTGTGTCATTACCACCCATCGTGGTCATCTAACTATCCAAGGAGACCCATCCTCATCTATGTCATCATCCTCCACATCCAATTCCAAGTACATCCTTGATCATCTAGGGAAGACTCCCACAAAAATCTTAATCCTTGATCTCTTCATCCATCCCCTATACACAGAAAGATATTAGACAAAGCCTTAACATAGTCTCATGTCCCTAGTGATATTAATGTGGAACAATTTGAAGCCATGGTAGGACACCTCACATCCACTCATTGCCTAGTTTTCACTAAAAAAGTCATGCCTACCATTGATTCATTCCAAAATGAACCCCTTAACCTTGAAGTAATCATCCACAAACACAAAATCAAAAGGGTCCTAGTAGATGGTGGATTAACCTTAAACCTATGTACTGTAAGATTAATAAGACAATTGGGATCCTCCACCAAGGTTATTGATAAAAAATGTTCTATCACAATCAAGGCCTATGATGAAGCTAAGAGAAAATCAGAAAGGATGGTTAAACTACTTGTTCAACTAGGTCCAACACTCATGGAAATCACTTGTCAAGTCTTAGACCTTGATCTCCCATATAACATTCTCTTAGGATGCCCATAGATTCACGCCATGAGAGTTGTCCCTTCCATGTACCACCAGTGCATTAAATTTCCCTACAATAATCAAGAGGCTACCATATACGTTGACCCATGTCCTTTTGAGTATTGTCGCTTATTGGAAGGCCCATACCACAAAGCCAATTATTGCCCAACCAATGATATTGCTAAACCATCTTCATCATATATTGACCCATCCACACTTGCCTCTTCATCCACTACCTGTCCTAAGATCAAGGCTAAGATTATTGACAAAGGGTTAGGACAATACACTCTACAAGGAGCCTTTTGTGTGGGGAAGCTCCCACTTTCTTCTAAGAGCCTTGGGCAACCTCATCCTGAGAGACCTATTTAAACTATTAAAATCAAAATTATAAACCAACTTAGTTTTCTAGATGGGGTACTAGATAGAGAAATCATTGATGCAGATATTTTAGAATGGATTTATAAGGAAAAGGATGAACAAGATAATCTCCCTCTTGAGAAATATCCTAAAGGTTTTCACATGGCAAAAAATATCTAGGTTATCATGAAAATGGTGGTCTTGGCTTGCACAAACAGGGAACTATTGAACCCATTACAGCTACTCGTAGACCTAAACACTTGGGACTAGGGTTTGAAACACAATGAGATAGTATCACCCGAGTCTGAATTTATCTTAGATGGGGTAGCAAAAGAATTTCCCACATTTGAGAGTACTAATGAGAAAACCTTCGATGACTCCGTCGAGTGTATCACCAACCTATATGATTCATCCATCTTTACCCTTACAATGTCATTTCCACCATCGTCATCCCATAATTTTCAACTCATTTATCTTTTACTCATTGATTGGGACCAACAAGGGCCTCCTATTCTAGATGTCTTCAAAAATGATGAGGCTATTGCTGAATTCTTGGGATTAAGATCAAGAATAAAACTTGGAGATCACAAGATTGGATACAATATAGAGCTCAACACTAATGCTTACTTTGGAGAGATGGTCAAATTCCTTAGTTGCAAAAGTGAAAATATAAAAATCACGCCCCTTAGTGTAAACACTTTGTGGCACTTTCAGATGGCAAAAAAGTAAAAATAAAGGATGTATCTAAGGGTGAAAACCTCCTTGAGGTGCCTAAGGATGAGGAATTTGACCTCCCCAAAAGTAAGGCATATAAAGAGAGATCTCCTCTTCTTGTTGAAGAAACATAAGAGATGAATTTGGAAACAATTGAAGATCCTAAGATCATATTTGGAGCAAAATCCCTGACATAATTTATGAGACTTCATCACTTTTTTCAAAGAAAGAGCAAACAATTTTGCATGGTCTTATGCAGATATGCCTGGTTTAAATTCTTCCTTGGTAGAAATCACTTGATAGTATATCCTAGAGCAAAACTAGTTAAACAAAAGTTGAGAAAGATGCATCCCAAAATCGCTCTCTTGATCAAAGTAGAATTATAAAAACTACATGCACTTGGATTCATCAAACCTTTAGATTATCTAGAATGGGTGTCAAACATTGCTCCAGTTTCTAAGGATACTAGGGGCATATGTGTTTGTACAAATTTTTTAGACTTGAAAAAGGCATGTCCTAAAGATGATCTTCTATTGCCAAACATTGATATCATAGTCAACCTAACAACAGGACATGAGATGCTATCCTTAATGGATGGTTTTTCTAGATATAACCAAATCAAGATTACTGAAGAGGATCAACTTAAGACTACATTCATATGTGCTTGGGGGGTGTATTGATGGAAAGTAATGCCTTTTGGTCTTAAAAATGCTGGAGCAACATATCAAAGCACAATGATTGCAATCTTTCATGATATGCTTCATAAGACAATTGAAGTCTATGTGGATGATATCCTAGGTAAATCACACACACGAGAAGGTCATTTTTATGTACTTGCAAAAATCTTTGACCGCTTAGAGAAATAAAAGGTTTGAAATAATCTAAAAAAGTGTGTCTTTGGTGTGACATCTGGCAAACTCTTAGGGTACATTATCTCCCTAAGAGGTATTGAAGTGGATTCTGCTAAAGTCAAAACTATAGTTGAGATGAAATCACCATAGAATTTGAAGCAATTGCATCACCTTCAAGGAAAACTTTAGTCTATTAGGAGATTCACAGCACAAATTGCTGATAAATGTCAACCCTTTGCACATCTATTGAGAAAAAAATAGAATTTCAATGGGATGAGACTTATGTCAACAGACATTTGATAAATTGAAAGAATATCTTGCAACACCACTAGTTTCGGTACCTCTTGTTCAAGGAAAACTGCTCCTTTTATACATATTAGCCATATCAACAACATTAGGAGCTATGTTAGCACAAAATGATTTGACATTGGAAAGGAAAAATCCATATATTATATTAGCTAAACTCTTGTGGGCTATGAGATAAACTACACACCTATTAAAAAGACATGTATTGCAGTTGTCTTTGCTTCATAGAAACTTAGACATTATATGCTCAATCATCAAACTATGTTCATCTCAAAGGCTGACCCATTAAAGTATCTTCTATCCAAAGCTACATTGATAGGACACATAGAAAAATAGATTATGATGTTAAGTGAATTTGACATTGAATATGTTGACAAAAAATCTATAAAAGGACAAGTCATTGTGGACCAATTGGCATAGGGACCTATTGAAGCTGACCATCCACTTGTTTTAGAATTTCTAGATGAATCAATCTTTGTTGTTGACTCCCCTACAAATTGGAAACTATGCTTTGATGGATATTTTACACATCATGGTTCAGGAGTAGGGATCCTTTTTGTCACACCATAAGATCTTATACCAAAATCTTATAGTATCTTGTTCTCTTGGACAAATAACATTGCAGAATATGAAGCACTTATCAAAGGTATGAGAATAACCATCCAATGGAATATCAAAGTACTTGAAGTCTATGGTGATTCCCAACTTCTCATATGTCAAGTCAATGATGACTATCAAACAAAATATGACAAGCTAATCCCATATAAGAAATTAGTCGACACATTTAAGAAAATATTTTATGGATTCGATTTGAACAAATTCCAAGGATAAAGAATAAAGTTGTTGATGTTATGGTAACCATAAGTTCATTGATTGATATTCCATCAAATATTCCACACTTAGAATTTTTGACTGATCAGTAACTTTACGTTCCTGCATTTGATGTCTCAGAAGCTAAACTTGTATGTGAAATTGTTGGTCCTAATACACCTTGGTACAATGAGATCTATACCTATCTTCATGATAACACCTTACCACCTAACCTTCAAATTCGCAATGCCAAACCTTCATCCATCGTTCATCCCGTTATACCATTCTTGGCGATACACTTTATCAGAAGTCACTCAATGGGATTCTCCTTAGATGTCTTAACTTGAAAGATGCCCAAGCTGCCTTACATGAGATAAATGAAGGAATATGTAGTGCACACTCTAGTAGTCCTACCTTGGTCAAAAAGTTGTTAAGGACTGGGTACTATTAGCTGACTATGGAGAATTATGCACATTAGTTTGTTAATAAATGTCTTCCTTGTCAACAACATAGTGATTTGATACATGCACCTGCACAAGAGTTACAAACAATCACTACACCATGGCCTTTTTCACAGTGGGGGATCAATCTCATTGGTAAAATCCATCTACCTTCATCCAATGGCCATTCATTCATTATCACCACACTTAGTATTTCACAACATGAGTTGAAGCTATTTCTCTTACCTATATAATTGGTAAACAAATTTCCAAGTTCATCCTTCATTATATTGTTTGCCGATATGGTATACCCCAAGTAATTATTACTGACAATGGCAAGCCATTCAAAAATCAAGAAGTTTGTCACCTTTGCAATCAATTCCATATCCAACACCACTTTTCCACTCCATACTATCCCCAAAGCAATGGTCAAGCTGAAGCTTTGAACAAAACTATTCTTAAAATATTGAAGAAAACAGTCAATGAAGCTGGCTAGGATTGGCACTTGCAACTCAATCTTAATTTGTGGGCATATCTTGCAATAGCATCCATACACCTACTAGAGCCACACAATATTCCCTTGTCTTTAGATCCTAACCTATCCTACCAATCAAGGTTGAGCTCCCCTCCTTAAGGGTGTCATTACAACATCTTATTGATGAGGAAGGCTATGGAATTGCTTGCTTACAATAATTGGAAACACTAGATGAAATACACCTCAATGCTCTCAACCATCTCAAGGCCTATCAAAATCATCTTTGTCATAACTACAACAAGAGACTTAAAGAGTACAAATTTGAAGTTGGTGATCTTGTTCTTAGGGAAAATCAAAGGAACCTCCAAGATTGGGACAAGAAAGGAAAATTTGACCCTAATTGGTCAGGCCCCTTCATAATTACTAGCAGTTATGGATCTGATGCATATCATCTTTCTACACTTGAGGGTCATCCCCTTGATGATCCTATCAACTTAATTCACCTCAAAAGGTTCTATGCCTGACCCATGGGGTATCCCAATTATCCAAAAAATATAAAAAATAAAAAAAATGATCAAAAAAAGAGAGAAAAAGGGAAAAAAATCAAAATAGTAAAGAGAAATAATCCGTCCTATGGTGAAAACCACTTCAGTGGTGCCTTCGATAAGTACCATGGTGAAAACCTAGAAAACAAGTGTCATGAGTATAGGTCTTGTATCTACCATCTATTAGTTATCCATTGTCACTTCCATTTTCTCTCATCTAGATTTCATACCATCATCCATTGCTCATTTCATTATCCTATCATGGGTTGGAATTATTCCCTTAGTATCATATCTTGTCACCCTGAATCATGTCCATCCATGTCATAAATAAAACCTTACTGACACCTAGTTAGGGTTTGGATTGTTCTCTCATTTTCCATATGACCTTTGGAAGGTAAGTCTCTAAGTCTCATGCATTTCATTCCAAAATAGTTTCAAAAATCCAAAGAAATCAAACTATTTTCAAAAATCCAAAAAAATTCAAAACATTTCCAAAAATCCAAAAAAAAAAACATTTCCCAAAATCCAAAAAAATCAAAACATTTTCCCAAAATCCAAAAAATCAAAACATTTTCAAAAAAAAAAAAAAAATCAAAACATTTCCCAAAATGCAAAAAAATCAAAACATTTTCAAAAAAATCCAAAATAATCACAACATTTTCAAAAATTCCATAAAAATCAAATATTCCAAAAAATTCCAAAGCAATAAATCTTCTTTCATTCCACATTCCATAATAAACATTCCACTCTCATCTCATCAATAAAACACTTGGCATTCAACCATAAACACTTATATAGCACACTGCACCTAAACCAAAATTACTAGCATTAGCCTACATGATAATACAATATCCAACCACTTTATCAATTTCCACATCATTCGATCTCAAACAATTATCATCCACCTTCATGTAGGGATATATCGTTCCCATCATCAGGCACCTATCCAAACATCACTTAAACTCTTTGGCAAGAGATACAATGGTTGTGTGACTTGTGTCGTCATTTGGTCTTTTGTTTTTAATTTTATCTTTTCTATCTCCTTTTGCTTTATCAAAGCCACCTAGATCCATTTATATCTTGGTGCGTTACTATTAGTAGATAATAGGGCATAGCATTTTGCGTGTCTGTTGGATATTCTTATCTCTCTAGCTAATATTCATATCTTGTATCTAGACAAGGTTGTATTACGTTGGCTATAAGGATACTCCTTTTATTTGTAGTGTCAAGTCCATGCAAAGGATACAAAATCACTCTAGTTCCTTATACCTTGGTGCATAATATCCTCTTGCTATATCAAATAAGGACCACTCTACACCTTATACCAGCATAACTATATCTTCTCTACCCATTTCATCCATTATGATTCTTCACCCCTTAACCTATCTTTATCCACTATCTATTTCACCTATCTCTTTCACCTTAACAATCTATCCATTCCTTTAACCTTATCCATCCTTTCTATTCTATTCATTTCTTTATCCAACCCCTTTCATCCATTTTGAGAGCATACCTATGTTCTCCTAACTCACCTATCCTCTCGAGGGGGCATCCCCTCCTTACATTCATTCCTACTCGTCACTCCTTCAAGTGGTTGGGGCATCCTTTTCTCTTCATCCATACCTTTTCTTCTTTGAAATGATGTTACTTCTCTTAGTTGCAACATCATATCACAGAGGGGCAACATGTAGACACTTAAATTTGACAATATCTTATGACATTACCTTGCGACATATTTTGGTTCTAAGCCCCTTTCATGCCCCCTTTCATCACTCCCATTAGTTAAATAAATTATATTTATTTAACTAATTCCTCTTATCCATTTATCCTCTTCTTACATCAAAGTAAATAAATGTTATTTATTTAATTCCATTTGTCCTCCATTTACACCAAATTAAATAAATCTTATTTATTTAATCCTATTTTCTCCATCATCCAATTTAAATAAATTAAATATTTATTTAAATTCCACATGTCTCTCATAATTTAAATATAATTCTATTATTTAAATTATTTATCCCCATTCACTTCCCTATTTTTAACCTCATTCATTGTATGCCATAAGCACTTTCCAAATCAATTAAAAATCTCATTTATTCCCACTCTCCTCCTAATTTTGGCCACTTGTCATACCCATTTATGGTGCGTCATAAGCACTAAGT
This sequence comes from Cunninghamia lanceolata, assembly GCA_027924645.1. Classification (NCBI taxonomy): domain Eukaryota; kingdom Viridiplantae; phylum Streptophyta; class Pinopsida; order Cupressales; family Cupressaceae; genus Cunninghamia; species Cunninghamia lanceolata. The sequence goes on along the minus strand of BSBN01000584.1, from coordinate 11,294,623 downwards.
TTGGCTTTCAATCCTAGCCATCCACCTCATCCCTCACCCTTCTAATCTTGGCCATCCATTTGATTCCCTCTCTTTCTATAAATCAAACTTCCTTTTCCATTCCAAACCCTCACACATTTTCATACGCACGTATCATCTCCTATTTTCCATTAATTTCATCATAGAGTAATGCTAGTTGTGTGAGTAGCCCACAAATTCCTCCCAAAAGACAAACCAATGGAGCTTGGGTTCACTCCGTTTAGTCCTATCTAAGGTCTAATTTCATGCAAGGTTTTAAGGTATGGCATTCTGGTTTGATTTACATGTTTATATATTTTACCTTGTTCAATTCTATTGATCTTAGTTAGTGTTTAAATAATTAAATGTTACTTTATTATTGTTAGTTTTGGGAGTTACTTTCCCATAAGTAGTTTGGGTAGTTAGTAAAGGAAAGCAAAGGATTTATAAGCCAATTGATTGTAATGTAAATATCAATAGGTTGAGTGCATGAAATCTCAAAGAAATCAACATATCATTTTATTATTCTGTTGTGCAATAGTGGTATAATCTATTTGTATCTACTCTACCAAAATCAATAATAACATGGATTGAATACCTTATAAAATGGGTTGAAGTTGAAGAAACAAAATATTGTACTACTCAGACCACCACAAAGTTCATTTACCCGAATATTATAACAAGATTTGGTTGTCCCCTTAGCATAACGAGTGATCAAGGAAAATGCTTTGTGAATAGAGAAAAAAACTACTATACACCTTTATGATCATACATAATAGAAGTATCCCCTACTACCCTCAATAAAATGGAGCAAGCGAGGTCTTGAATAAAATTATAGGCACTATACTTACTAAAATGTGTAACAATAATACTACAAATTGGGACATTAAGGTACCAACAATATTATGAGCTTATAGAACAACCTATAACAAGACTAGAACTAAAATTTTCTCATTTGAACTAGTGTATGGAACTGATGTGTCGTTTCCCATCTAATACATTGTACCAAACTTAAGGTTACCAACAAATTATAGTTGAATGAGGAAGAATCTCTACATGAGAGACTAAGGGAACTAGAAAAACTAGATGAGAAAAGATTATTAGTAGTCTATCACCAAGGTCTGAAGAAGAAGCACTAAGAAGCATGGAATGATATAAATTTGTAGAATAAGACTTTCTAAATTGGTGATATGGTTCTCCTATATGTTAGAAAATTCAAGAAATGGGGGAAATTGAAGATGTGATGGTTAGGCCCCTATGAAATTGTGGAGATATCTAATTCTAGATCCATTGGAATAGAAACACTACAACATGAATCGCTAAATGGATATGTAAATGGTGCAAGATTAAAACATTACCATGAAGAAACGTAAGAACTAAAAATTGGGAAAATGTATTTTGTTTTATTCTATTTTGTAACATAGGCACCAAAAGATATGATGTAAAGAGCATTCCAATGTAAATACTAGAAGGAAGGACTAGGTAGGTGAAAATAAATAAATGAGGAAGAACACATTAAACATCTATAAAACTAGCACAGAATGAAGGACAAACTCACTTGTGGAAAATTGCTAAGTGTGTCCCAGAGAGAAAACAAAGCATCTTTATGAGATATCCATTGAAAAGAAGTATGAGAATGAATAATAGTTACAATAATAGCCACTCCAATTCTCAGTGATGCTATATAGAAGCCAAGCCCTAAGTACAAAAAGTACCCATTTAAATCCATAGAGGTAGATATAGATGGCACATTCTCATTCATTCTAGCAGATGTCCTATATGTAGAATATGTGGGGAAGTATATCTATACTTCACTCATTGAAATTGACCATACATCCTTTGAGCCTGTCTACAAGACACAAGTGAAACCAAGGAAAGAAGAATATTTGCCACAATATCAACAAATTATAAACCTAAAGCTAGATGTGTGGAAGGATTTCCTTGCCTTTATGATAGAGCAAGCATGGGTATGCATAATCCTCATTCGTATCCATGACATCTATATCTATTTGGATAAACCCTACAAAATCTTGAAAGAAGTGATACATGCAGTCATAGGATTTTATAATAAGGGAGATTTACCTTCAAATAAAATATCAACAATGCAAAGGTATATAATCTTATTAGAACCATCATAGATAGGAGAAACCTAGCTATGTCAAAAATCACAAACACTAACATGCAATATGCAACCCTAGGCGTACTACAAAAAATCTACTACACCAACATGGAGGGCTTTACAATTGGAACTGCCATCTTCACAACTTATCAAATGGTAGTCTAAGGAAAAGAGTTAGACTTGTGTGAAGTGTTAAGGGACCAACTACTAGAAAACATCCAATAGATAAAAAATACAAATAGGTACCTATTCCAATATGGATCACTCATTATTTGCCTTGAAATTTATTTCATGAATATATTGTCTAGCTTTGCTGGTAAAATTTGGAGTCAAGACACCACAATGGCTATATAAATTAATGAGTCTATAAAATATTTAAAATATAGTACCTCATATATTGAACTTTTATGGGGGTTTTCAAATCATTTCAAAAAAAGATCCAAGAAAGGGATAAAATATCCTATAAAATAGTTAGTAACTATACAAACTAGATAACTTTTGTGTGGACAAAGATCATGTGTTTATAGAAGTAGTAGAACCTAGGACCTCATGGCTACCTCCTCTTCGATATGAAGTAGATGATGAATTTATAGAATCAAACATACAAGAACTTCTAGCTCACCCCATATAACCAAAGGCAAAAAGGTTTGGAACATACAGGGAGTTCATTAACAAATAGAGTAAGTAGACGTCTGAAGAGCAATTTGAGAAAAAAAGGGAAAATCACATAAGAGTCAAGGTTTTTAGCTAGATCTTATAACACTAGAGATCATAATAATTTCATATTCACCCATCATAGAAGAACAATGGCCATCACAAGTATGTCAATCTATGTGTTTCAAAATAGAATCACTAGGATTTGAAATTAGGGATTCACAAGCCAAAAAGGTATTGGGAAAAGAGGATTTGTAGAATAAATCACCACTAATCACAATAAGGAGGAAATTATCAGTATCTTCACTACAATCATAGATAGTAGCACCTAAATCACCAATAAGAGAGGCCACATGCCCTATTACAAATGAGTAGTGAAAAGAGGAAAGGTGAGACCTCTCACCCAAAGAAAAAAAGCTAAGAGAAAGTACACTTCCACATAATTCAAAGACATAGAGGAGATTGAACAAACATATATTGTAGAATTAGAAGAAGAGGTAGGGTCAAAGCATCTACCTCTAAAGAAGACAAGAGAGTCAATGGAGGAAAAGACCATTGTAGAAGGAAAATAAGAAGAACAAAAATAAAAGGGACAAGAAGAAGAGGAAATTATAATGGATCAAACGCAAGTATATATCACTTTTGACACAAGGAATGTCATTCATAATTGCCAAAATGTATCCAAAAGTTGGCACAACAAATAAGAAAGTCATTGAGTAGGAAATGATAGAATTTATCTCTATAATTCTTCATACACTAGCAGAAATAATAGAGGGATTTTTTTAGAAGAATTTGTTGGAATACAATGGATCACTGAGAGGGGGGGTGGTGAATCAGTGATATAATAAAACTGATTTATTCATCATCCTTATAAAAACAATCACTAACATCAACATGGAAGACAATAAGATCACACAAATGAAACCATGACACAAGTATTTAAAGTGGAAAACCCCAATCAGGGAAAAACCACTATCCAACCTCACCAAATTCTTTATTAGGTCTCATTGACCAAAATCTCACTGATTACAATTGTGTCTCAGTGACAAATGATCTCACTGATAGGAACACTTATTCCTTTCACCAATTCTAAGTCTTTTAGGAGCACCAACCCCTACTTCAAGAACTCCAACTTTGTACAAACTAGGATCACCTACTCCAAATACAAAATATGAGGACATATAGAGTACTACTCTGTTTACAATGATTACTAAGGTTATAGATAAGTTCTATAACTCTTTTACTCAAACACCTTATCTCTCCTAATCAACATCTCAATAATATTTTTCTATTATAGAGTAATGAAACAATATATATTATCCTGACTACAATGGCATTATGAACTACAATACTCAAGATACATTTACACCTATACCAAACACCTTTTTCTTTACATAAAATATCATGTTTCTGTTACATACAAGCAGATATAACACATTAGATTATTATCAAAACCAATAATGAACACCTGACTAGAATACCTTCATTGTTCTCTTTGTTTACATCATGACTCACAGTCATTGCCTTGACATCACCACACTTTTCCATCATCTGCATACTCTATCTCTGTCACATTCATACTCTACAAATCATACATTTGCAATCATTTGACATCTTTTGCATCATCATCACTTTCACATTCTTTGTCACCATTATGTTCTACAGAACCTCAACTCACTACATATCATTTCTCTATTGAGATCATATCTTCAAAAGACTCACATTCCTCTGCAATCAAAACTCTGCATATACATTCTCTCAACACAGTATTCTATTGTTACTTCTATTCATTCAAATCACATTTTTACATTGACAACAACCCATCAAAAATTATCTCACCTCTAAAACCTCTTCACACACCCTCAACAAACCACCAAACTGTCAGAGTTTAGTCTCTTTCCAACAACGAATAGCCAAAGAAGTCAACAATAACTATTACAACTTCCTATTGCAGAGATACGGCCAAATGGCCATCAGAAACCTTTCCTCAAGAAATGACCATTGTAATTTAAACATCATTTAAATATGTGCCTTTGATTAGTGTCTTCGCGCCTGAGTTATATTGAATAAGGACTTTTGATCTTCTTTTGGTGCTCAACTTATTAAAGCTAACTGGATAGAGCTAGTGTCCCTAGGTAAGGGCATCGATCTCACAATGAGGTTGATGACCTTAAATCATCACTTAAGTTGTGGTGACCTGTTATAACATGTCAACTTCAAGTTAGAACAAAAGTGCAACCTATCAAAGCCTTTGAACATTTAAGACTTAGTTAGGATTTAGGTTTTTTAAGGAATTTAGGTCTTAGGTCTTTGAAAATAATCAAAACCCTAGATTTTGTATACCACTTAATATGATTTTAGACCCTTTGTTGCAAAGAATAATAAGTAGATAAAAACTGATGAAAAGGACCTTTACCATCTTAGTGGTTATGGTTAAAGAGAAATGATAAACCCTAAAATGAGATTACAACTATTTTCTTCTACCTTCTATAAACCTCTGACTGATCTGCAAGTGCCTTGTCATGAAAACAAGTGTCTTTGACATCAAACATCTTTGTGTACCCTGAATACTACATTTTACATCATGAACAAGAACAAGTATCTTTGAGGACAATAAACCATGGTGGACATCAATGACAAATCCATCAACCTATCACTTTGCCATCAACCTTTCCTTTGCACCACACCAACAAAACATTATGACAAGTTCCTTTGCAACATCAATGACCAACCTCATTTCCTTTGCAACTATAACAAACTTCATTACAACAACAACTGACATACCAAACTATGGGATTATCAACACCAAGCAGATATAACACATTAGATTATTATCAAAACCAATAATGAACACCTGACTAGAATACCTTCATTGTTCTCTTTGTTTACATCATGACTCATAGTCATTGCCTTGACATCACCACACTTTTCCATCATCTGCATACTCTATCTCTGTCACATTCATACTCTACAAATCATACATTTGCAATCATTTGACATCTTTTGCATCATCATCACTTTCACATTCTTTGTCACCATTATGTTCTACAGAACCTCAACTCACTGCATATCATTTCTCTGTTGAGATCATATCTTCAAAAGACTCACATTCCTCTACAATCAAAACTCTGCATATACATTCTCTCAACACAGTATTCTATTGTGACTTCTATTCATTCAAATCACATTTTTACATTGACAACAACCCATCAAAAATTATCTCACCTCTAAAACCTCTTCACACACCCTCAACAAACCACCAAAATGTCAGAGTTTAGTCTCTTTCCAACAACGAATAGCCAAAGAAGTCAACAATAACTGTTACAACTTCCTATTGTAGAGATACGACCAAATGGCCGTCAAAAACCTTTCCTCAAGAAATGACCATTGTAATTTAAACATCAATTAAATATGTGCCTTTGATTAGTGTCTTCGCACTTGAGTTATATTGAATAAGGACCTTTGATCTTCTTTTGGTACTTGACTTATTAAAGCCAACTGGATAGAACTAGTGTCCCTAGGTAAGGGCATCGATCTCACAATGAGGTTGATGACCTTAAGTCATCACTTAAGTTGTGGTGACCTGTTATAACATGTCAACTTCAAATTAGAACAAAAGTGCAACCTATCAAAGCCTTTGAACCTTTGAGACTTACTTAGGATTTAGGTTTTTTAAGGAATTTAGGTCTTAGGTCTGAGGTCTTTGAAAATAATCAAAACCCTAGATTTTGTAAACCACTTAATACTGATTTTAGACCCTTTGTTGCGGAGAATAATAAGTAGATAAAAACTGATGAAAAGGACCTTTACCATCTTAGTGGTTATGGTTAAAGAGAAATGATAAACCCTAAAATGAGATTACAACTATTTTCTTCTGCCTTCTATAAATCTCTGACTGATCTGCAAGTGCCTTGTCATGAAAACAAGTGTCTTTGACATCAAACATCTTTGTGTATCCTGAATACTACATTTTACATCATGAACAAGAACAAGTATCTTTGAGGACCATAAACCATGGTGGACATCAATGACAAATCCATCAACCTTTCACTTTGCCATCAACCTTTCCTTTGCACCACACCAACAAAACATTATGACAAGTTCCTTTGCAATATCAATGACGAACCTCATTTCCTTTGCAACTATAACAAACTTCATTACAACAACAACTGACATACCAAACTATGGGATTATCAACACCATTCAAACATTCTCCATTCAAACATTCTAAAGCAACTCTGTTCAACACCATTAACCTCATCAACCAAGGATGATTAGCACCATCAACATCATCACTTGAATGAAACACCATATCAACACTATGAATTGTAGACACAAGTACTTCACCAAGAGATAAACAATAATGACATGAATGACAGATACTTCTGACAAACCAATTACTCAACACCATAAGATGTATCAATGAATAGTACCACCATGAGATGTACCTTTGACAGTTACCTTTGACATCAATGACAAACAACATCAATAAAATTGGCATTATTATTAAAGTAAAAAGAGGATGAAGTAGTCAAAATAGAGGAAGACATAAGGAAATAAACATTAAATGAAGTAGCAATAAGCCTATCACTAGATAAAAGATGAAAACTAATTCAACGTCAAAATGAAGAGTTATGATCAAAGCATAGAGTAGATATACTTTTATCTTAGGCAAAGGAAGTAGTAGAAAGGCCGGTGAAACAAGAAACCATGGAGGCTACTCATAAAGTCTACACTAATTTTTTGTAAGAAAAAGGAAAAGTAGTTCAATAGGAAGATATACCAGCACAGAAGGAAGAACAAAAGGAACAACAAGAAAAATAGCAAGTAGAATAGGAGCTATCAGAGAAATATCCTCCTTCATCTCCATCAACCACACCTACATCTCTGTCATAAAATTCATACAATAAATAAGTTTTTGGTAGAACAAAAGCAACTACAACCTCTACCATCCCCTTCAATTTTACAATTTCTAATTATAAACCTATCACAAATATCGTCACTATAAAAGTTTCAATTATGAGATATGTTATAGTCAACAGCAAGGGAAGACTTGCTCAAACAACAAGTGGATATAGTGGATACATTAGAGAATGTAGTTAACATACCACAAGTGACATCTCCATAAACTACCATGGACACCTTAGCTCCCTTGGGACAATAACTAAAGAAGTTCATAGATGGCATACTACAATATTTGTAAAATCAAGAGGAAACAATTAGATAGAAGTTGATGGAAGAAATCAAGAACAAATAAATTGAAGAAATAAGGAAAAAATGTGCCACTGCACACACCAAATTAGAAGTTGATGTAAAGAACATGCAGACTATGCAAACAAGTGTAAACTCCTTGTACTAATTTTTTCTTGGATGACCAATGATAAAAAAAAAGATTTAAAGATGTAGCTAGAAATGATTAAGAACCAAATTATGTAGTAGTCATTTGCTTATGATGTACAAAAAGACCAAAATGGAATCCAGTGGGTGTATATTGAAACTAGATTCATAACCAGTACCAACACGTACGAGATCAAAAGGAAGGGCTAAAAAGATAAATAAAACAACTTTGAGAAGTAATTAGCCTCTGCCTTGCCCATATGATAGCCTTACTAATAGAAGCCAATAAGGTTACAATGAAAATTTATATACTACCTACCTTAAAATATGGAGAGAAGACCCTACTCATCTTTAATGAATAGATATTGCTTCTACAACAAGGAATCACATAATGGGAAAGCACATACACCCAGCTGAAGGGGATTAACAAACACATTTTGCCCTAAAAACTAGTTGCTTCCCAAGTTTTGCAGTACATAATTTTGTCATTTTTCGTAGTATATAAGAGGCATGACCGCTTAGGGGATTTGGAATTCTATAAATTTAATATTTCACCTCGCTCCTTTTTAACATATTTCATTTCCCACTTTTGAATTTAAAATTTACATACCATGCCAACAGTATTAAAGTCTCAAACTTTTATATTGTTTAATATTTCCTTCTAGCACTTCATGGCTACACACGCACAAATAGAGAACTTTAATTCAATTCAACACCTTGGGTATACATCTTTTGGAGATTTTTCTATTGTAGGATGTAGCAACATCATGGAAGACTTTGCACGTGAGGTAGCAAGACCAACTGGTAGCTTGACAATATTGCTTGAAATTTTCAAAAAGGTTCCTACAATGTTTCTTTAAGGCATATTTTAATTGGATGATTAAAATATAATATTTTTCACAGTTAAGACTTTATAGGCCAATGGCAAGGCTTTTATGCCTTTCATTCTTTTGATTTTTTATAAAGTTTCGTAGATCGTTTGATCAAGTTGATCTAATGGTGTGAACTTAAAGTTGATTGTAAAGGCAATTCCTTCCCCTCTCGGGCAACTTCATACAGGAAATACATTAATATTTATCTTTCATCTATAATGGGACTTGGAGATTACACTTGACCATGAATAGCCAATGGTGGGGTTTTTCTCCAACTCTTCACTTTTATAAACTTTTAAAACCCAGTGGACCATTGATCCCGCGAGATCACTAGAATGGGTTTATTCTTCTCCTCACAGCTATTTCCTTTGAGTTCCTTGGGAAAATATTAAAATAATATTTATTGTAGCCGATTTGGATCCTTCAATCTAATGATGATAGTCTTATCACTTTTGTAACATACCAAACCTTTGTAATTTTTGTGAGTCATTGATTTTGAGATTTAATGGAGTGGGAGCCTTCTCTTTGAGAATAGAATAATTCAAATATATAAAAATGTATTTTTGATGAATTTTAATCTACAACTTTGTTTTATCATTTTTATTCCTCTCGATAGGCGGACCTTCCATATTGTTTCTTTTGCTTGATGAATCCTATCATTACATAATATTCATGATGCTAGAGCCCCAAAATGTTGTGCTATGCATTTGAAAATGAATTATTTGCTACATAGGAAATATATTGGTGTGCCATATTGATAAGGATTTCACCAATTATATAGACATTTGATATTAGGCACCATGATTTTAATTTGCTCCATTTTAATGTTGACTTGATTGGAATTTATGCAACACAATATGATACAACATAGGAATTGTCTCATATCCATGCATTATTTTATAGGTTTTCGAATTCTAAATTGTGAATTTCCTTCCAAATTGTAATGGCACCTTAATTTTTATTTGTTGCACTTGACCTTATTCATAAGGTTGCACCACTATGATACTTAAATCGTCTTTTGCACTAGATAGGCCATTGGATGTGGTGCAAATTTACATAATAGCTTCGAAAGAGAATAAGGGGACTATTCTCCAAGCCATGTTGGGTCACATTGTAGGTAGTATATACCCAATGGCATCAAGGGAAAAAGAGAAGTGGTACAATTAGGGGAATCTATCACAAGAGATGCACTAAAATAGGTGGAACATGAGTTAGACCTATCCCTAAGAAGCATAGCACAACTAAAACATTTATAGAATGAAGAACTAAGGTTTAAACAAAGGGTAGACACTCTTATATCTCAAATAGTAGGGCTAATGAAATTGGGTAAAATATGAAACCATGGAGGCCACCAAGAAGACCTATGATATTGTATTAACAAAAAAAGATACAATTGAGAAGGAAATACTAAGTGAATAAGAATAGATAGATTATGGTATAAAAGGAGTTAGTGTGGAAGACTTAGTCAGGGACATACAAGATGACACTAAACAGGGGGAAGGAGATATAAATATAGGTCAAACAAGGACATAAGGACATAGCAGTAGTGAAGAACCATGAATATAAGAATAGGATGTAGAAAAAAAGAAAAAAATCTCAAAGGAAACACCACAAAATCTTGTGATAAATAAAGGAGACCAAAAACAAAGAGAGCATCCATAACACACAACAAGGTAGTGTACTTAATCAAGCAAAGGAAGAGGAAGTGGAAATGGAGAAAGGGAAGGAATTCTTGTAGAAATGAGTGGGTAATAATATCCTATAGACCAAGTACTAATAACCCAACTATTGTCCCAAGATTCTGATTCTATAGATAAACTCAAGGAATTTATTACAAAATAGAGCTTGCATCTATAACTAGTAGTTACTTTGGCACCAAAAATTATCATGATTACATCTACTAGGCTACAAGTATATTTCTCTCAAATATATCCAATTCAATGATTTGAGATGGAAGATATACTATAAAGCAGTGTTATGGAATGACTACTAACATAGTATATGAATATTGGTAAAACCTATAGTGTGTTTTTTTGCACACTCCATTTGTTTCAAATCTACAGTCGAGAAACTTGCTTGAATCTTATATCGAGCTCATTTTAAATCTATGACAAGCTATCAAATTTTCATGCAGATGATGCCACATGGAGGCTTCTCACAACATCTTCACATTTCCAATTTTGATAGTTTCTCCCATTGCGCCATTTGTTGAATTCATCTGAGTCAACAAGTGGGGGGCCCATGTTTCACAGGACTCAGCAAAGAGAGGAGGACGTGAGTCCCTTTTTCTAAATGATGCAATTGTTGCAAGAGGTCAACATGTTGTAACTATGTGTTTAAAGTTGGAAGGGCTACCAACTTCTAAATGGTGTGCCATTGGTTGATGCATAGATGACTCAAAAGGGAGGTCCCCCCTCTTTGTTTCAACAATTCAAACATCCAATGCCTTCAGTATGCAACATGTCACTAGTGCACAACATTTTAAGTTGTTAGTTCTGACAACCTTAAAATGGTGTGCCATTGGCTAGGAGATAGTGGTTCATCATCAGTGGCCCCCTCCCATGTTCCATTAAGCTTTAAGTGTTTCAACATCTCCCAGTGGTTCCACATGGAGAGTCCTTGCTCTAATGGGTGATGACAGGTTTGACAATCCTTTTGGGTTGCGCCATTGGTCGATCATATTGACTAAGCAAGAGGTGGGCCCCCATTTCATTAAGGTAAAAGGATTCACAATGACTTTTACCAGTGGCCACATGTCAACTTCATGCATCACTTTGAAGTTGTGGTGCTAAAACTCTCTTAGTATCATGCCATTGGCTAGCGTGGCTTAGTCATCAAAGGGTGGTGAGGCATAGTTATATTAAATCCCAGCGATGGGAGAAAGAAACAAGAGATTCATGAGACTCTTTCTGGTGCTTACACGGGGTGCATATGTGCTTCTCCTCAACAAAGGCAAGTCTGGCACCTCCTAAACATTGCGACATTGGATCCTTTGTACCACATCACCTATTAGTGGGTCCCATTCTCTCTATGAGGCATCAAAAGGCATCACAACCATCTGATCATAAGCCTAAGGCATTTGATTGTCAATGCATTATGAAGGATGTTTCAAGGGCAACAAAGGTAAGTGATGTTGTGTTAATTGAGGCGAATGAGTCAGCATGCCACCAAGGCTTCCAAATTCAATGTGGAGTCATCTCATGAGAACAACAATCCAACTCAATGGTACAACAGTGCATTTGAGGTTGTTGAGCCTTCCACGTGGGGTCTTGGTGGGTCTTTAATGCCATAGGATAATACTAGAATTGCCATTAATGCAAATCAGTCATGAATTGATGGATTCAATGTAATTCAATATGAAGACACAAAGGTAGTTGGGGTAGGTTCTCCTACATAAAAATAGTTGTGCAATTCAAATGCCAAAGTTATTGTGCTAGTTGTGGTTGGTGTTTCTCGCTCGGGCTGGCATTTGAAATGGGTTGCTATATATAAATGCCTTTTAGATGTATGAAGGGTTAGTCATTGAGCCATCAGGGGAGGATTTGGATGCAGATTCAGGCCTTTGTGGCATTTTCCAAGAGTCAAGTGAATATTGATGGACTATGCCACTTTGACCTCTCATGACATCTTCATTTTGATTCAATAATGAATGAGAGATTGTCACTAAATGTTCTATTCTTGTTTGTAATGAATCTTTCTCTCTTTTTCTATTTGGCATATGTAGCCTCTATCTGTAAACCTGAGACTCTCAAAATTTCTATAATTTAATGACTATGTTTCTCACTTTTCATTGTTTCATCTATGTTTCTCTTGTTTCATGTTTGCAAATATTGTGCATGACAAGTTGTATGCAAGTAGGAAAGTTCTATCATCATTATTTCACCATTTTAAATAGGTTTTATTTTTAGTTGTTTCTCTCCCTTTTTTCCCAAACTTAAGGCAAAATTCACTAAATAGCTTATTAAGAGCTAGCTTCTAAAATTTTAGAGGTCATCCTATGAGTTGCATCTCATGTTTGTAGGATTTCCCATCTATGGTGATTAGTCTATATATGAGAGGACTATCTTTAGCACAATTTTAACCAGCAAAACTTTTCTAGCATGCCTGGTGGGATCAAACCCACAATCGTCTAATTAGTAGTCAAAGACTTTACCTACGATTCCTAATCTTTTGTCTGCATTTTGTGATTTTGGTAAAAATCACAAAAATATCTGCTGATAGGAGTATGATCTTCCATCTGACGACTCTGAACTGGTGATTTCATCTCAAATCTTTACTAATATGGATCATGGTGACTCACAACATTTATGTACATCCCAATATTATGAAAAGAAATCTTCCATTTGTTACCTAGGATTCAAGTGGTCGTCTACAACAACAATGAGTTCAATTTCCATTTGTTACCTAGAATGTTTTCATGAAGATGGCTCTGTTTCCCCCTCTATAGCAAGATATCAACATTCTCATAGTGTTTAATTCTCTCCCACCCTACTCAGACTTCCTCAAAAAGACTATTTTTCTCCCAATCAGTATGGTTACACTCCTAATCAATTCCAAAATATTGCCAACATGAATTTCAAAGATATCATGTTGGAATTTCAAAGAGTGTCAAATGAGATTGAAAGAGAGCAAGAATATAAATTGGAGTAGGTGGAGTTTTCTTATCAAGCTTATCCCCACTAGTAGGAGATGGAGACATAGGAAGAGCATGCTTATCGAGCTTATCAAGACTGTCTTTCTATGCAACTTGTAGCTAAGGAGGAATAAATGAGGCAAGTTCTTGCCTAGATATAGAGGATGGAAACCCAATTAGCCTCCATTCCTAATGTCAATAAAACTTCCCCTACAACTATGGATTAGCCTACACAAGAGGAATATTCTAGTTTCAAAATCCTAATCTTTAAGCAAGGAAAGCCTTAGAATATACCTTCAAGTCAGTATCCTTGCTTCAAAGTTTCAAGTTTTAGAGGCCCTCATCCCTCTCAAGAGCCTATTTCCCTTCAAGAGACTCAACAAACTCTTCAAACCCCCATTTCGTGTCAAACTTCTTGTCCTAGCACCATTTCATTATACAAAGATGGACTTTCTTTTTAGTAGGGTAGTTGTTTGGATGGGCAAGAGAAATAAGTGTTTGAGTCCAAGGAAGAACAATATACTAAGGATGATAAATAGAAGGATGTTGATTCGTGTATAATATTGAATCTTCTAGACATTGGTTCATTTGAAGGTTTTTCTCATTCCTTTGATGAGTTAAATGAGAGAGGAATGCAAAGATCACATGGCGAGAATCCTTAGTTGTAAAGGTAAGATGATCTTTAAGAGGAGATGTAATCAAATGAAGAGGGTTCAAATGAGGAATATTCAGATGATGATGGTTCCCTGGTTATGCTATAAGCTAAGAGATACTTGCAAAAGAATGACGAATGCTCCATTTCTCATTTAGAGGAAGTTGTAAAGGAAATTATCCCTGAGGCTACAAAGAATGATGACATTGACCTATTTAATGAGCTTCCTCATTTTGTAGGGGTTAGTGCTGAGGAGATTTAGTATGATGGAGAACAAATTGAAGATTTTCTCTCAGTTATCCTATAGGGATCTCAACTTTTTGATGAGGAAGATTGCACCATTGGTAATGTACATGGCTTCTTTTTAGAGCCTATTTCAAATGACCACCAAGAAAGTGCAAGTGAAGAGGAACCTCATATGCCATTGAATCCTAATTATCCTAACATGCCAAAGGACATCTGCAGTAGTAAAGAGTTTCTTTTAATCAATAATGGCACTCCTTTCTTCATCTAGGAGGAGATTCCAGTCCAATTCAAGACAATCATGGTCAGCTCTGCCACCTTCAAGCCATTTTTTGGTGTTTTTTTGAATCACAAACATGAAGAGGACCATGTAAATAAAGTCATTGGAGGCTTTGAGTTACTAGATACCTCCAAATGCAAGCAAGGGCATGAGCCCCAATGCTTGGTATTCCCTTCCCACTCTCCACCAAATGAAGATCAATGTGTAGAGATCAATATGAATGGCTTTACAAAGTGGAGGAAGAGATCCCAAAATGCAAAGAGGTAATTTTTATTGCATTTCTTTGTGAATTGTTTTGGGTCTCTGGTCAGCACAAAATTGGTCACAAAGAGCAAGATCACTAGACATGGAAGTTACTTCATAGTTCTAGTGAATGGGCATGTTCCTATTTTTGTCAGTTAGTTTCCAAGAAATAAGTTACGGCTTGCAACATTTGTTTTCAATTTTTATTTCATATTTTCAATAAAGTCCAATTGTAGAGGCAATGGAAGTTAGAGATTGATGCGGGTTTTTTAGACTCTGAATCCCAATGGATTTCAAGATTTTCATCTAGGGTTCAACATTTCCAAGAACACTTTCTCGCAAGTTGCCATAACTATAGTGTGTTTTTTGCACAATCCATTTGTTTCAAATCTAGAGTTGGGTGACCTATTTGAATCTTATATCAGGCTGATTTTAAATCTATGGCAAGCCATCAAATTTTTGCATAGGAAATGCAACATTGACTTCTCACAATATTTTATGTTTCCAGTTTTGAAAATTTCTCCTATTGCACCATTCATTGGATTAATCTGAGATAGCAAGCGACAGGGCCCATGTTCCAAACCCGACTCAACAAAGAGAGGAGGTTGTGGGCCCCTTTTCTAAATGATGTGATTGTTGCGAGAGGTCCATGTGTTGCAATCATACACATTTAAATTTGATAGGTCTAACAACTTATAAAAGGCATGCCATTGGTTGATGCATCGACGACTCAAAAGACAGGTTCTTCCTCTTTGTTGCAATAGTTTAAACATATGGTGCCTTCAGTATGCAACATGTTGCTAGCATGTAACATTTTTATTTTTTATTTCTAAGAACCTTAAAATGGTGCACCATTGGTTGGGAGGTAGCGATTCATCATCAGTGGGCCCCTCCTGAGTTCTGTTAAGTTTCAAGTATTTTAGAATCTCCTAGTGGTACCACATGGCGAGTCCTTACTATGGCAAGGGATGACAGGTTTGGTAGGGTCCTTTTGGATTGCACCATTACTTGATCACGTTGACTCAGCAAGTGGTAGGCCCATGTTTCATCAAGGTAAAATGATTCACAGTGACTCTTTCTAGTGACCACATGTGGGGTAAAAGCACAAAGTTGTGTCACACTTTCAGCCGACTTATCAGCACAAGTGAATATAAGTATTTCTAACTAAAAATTATTTTTGGTCAAACATATGATCTTGTAAGATTCATTCTAGCTAAGTTAGATATGTCCACAACTTTTCCAACTAAAATTGTTGGCTAAATGCATATGTAGCACCACTATGAGGGCAATTTACCAAAAAAAAAAATTATTTGAAAAACTTGATATTTCAACAACTTCTAGTCATGTAAATAACATTTTAAAAAAATATATAAAAATACCCTTTTGTAGATCTATAAGTTTAGTTTTCAAAAATTAATTATTATTTATATTTTCTTTTCTATTTTTACTAAAAGTAGGTTATCAACACAAAACATTAGGTCGATTACCATGTCAAGGAAAAATAGTAAAACTTATTAAAAAAATTGAAAAAAATATGATGCACTAGATAAAAGAATCTATATCAAGATGGTATAATTTTTTTTCTATTTTAGATAAATAGTTAATATGAAAGTTAACGTCGAATGGAAACAATTACGTTTTAATACATGCACATTTTTTTATTTATTTAAAAATATATATTTATCAAAATTGGAAAAAAATATATCCATGCACTAAAGTTTCAAGTTATAAATATACACAAAAAAATTGAAGAAAAATAAATAAAATTTACTATATAAAGATTGACGTCTCATGTAACTTCATTTTTCAGCATTTTGTCAGCAACTAAATTATAGTGTCAATTTATTAAAAACTACATTCAAATAATTTTTTAAATTTTTTCAAAAAATTCAGACATTAAATATACTAAAAAATAAATATTTTATTAGTTTACATCATTCAAAATTCAAAACATATATGATACTTTTTAGCGATTCAAGTTTAAAAGTTGGATCAGCATTGGCTGTTTCCTTTATAAAAGTGTGACACAACTTTGTGCTTTTACCCTGTGAACTTTGTACATCGCTTTAATGCTACATTGTTGAAACTCTCTTAGTGTTGTATCATTGGCTAGCACGACCAAGTTAGCAAAGGGTTGCAAGGCCTAGTTATATTGAATCCCAATGAAGGGAGGAAGAAACAAGAGATTCATGAGACACTTCTGATGCTTCCATGTGGAACATCTACGTTGATCCTCAACAAATACAAGCTTGACACTTCCTAAACATTCTCCCATTGGCTCCTCTATGCTATATCACCTTGCGGTGGGTCTCATTCTCTTTACGAGGCATCAAAAGACATCATGACCATCTAATCATGAGCCTAAAACATATGATGGCCTATGCTTTATGAAGGACCTTTCAAGGGAAACAAAGGGAATCGATGTGCCATTAATCAAGGTGAATGAGTTAGCATGCCTCTTGTTTAGGGTAGAAATTTGGATTGTTTAATGTTTTAGTATTTAGATGTTTAAATCCTCATTTCACCCTTTACATTCAAGGACCTAGGGTCGAGTGGCAATGCACTATCATACCCTAGGTTGCTGTGAGATGTAGGAAAACTTGGATTAGGGTGTTTAATTATCAATTTTCCTTCTCTTATGATTAATTGACCATTAAAACTCTAATTATGCAAATATGGAAATAAATTGATGAATAACAGAAAAAGCTCTTGCAGAGAGATGTAAAATGCCAAATCACTAAGTACCTATTTTTCAGGGTTCTGAGGTGGAAAAATTAGGGACACAGGAGTAGGTGCCCAAGTCCAAGGCCCTACTTTTTGCCGAGATCTAGAAACTCAATCTGCAACCTGTGTTTTCTATTCCAGAGATTTTCCTGTTGCAGAACTTTGAGGACTAATGAGTGGCCGCCCAAGTCCAGGGGGTAGATTTTCCTTTTGTTTTGCAATTCTAACACTTCAAGATGTCTTCCTGTAACTTCACTTTGTCCAGCTCCTCAACCTGTAACCTACAATCATGAAAACTTTGGGAGGGGGTTGTGGTGTTTAGAGGCTTTGCTCAGTCAAGCCCTAGAGGACACTTAAGTCTCCGATCACCTTTGATACATAGAGAGTACGTGCTTAGGAAGGCAAAGTCAAAAACCAAATGAAATAATGATCACAAACACAATGTAATGTCACCTTGTAGTGAAGATCTCATGGGAGGAAGATGTTCTTCATTTTATGATGAAATGGATGCTCAAATCTGCAAACACAAACACATAAACCACACAAGTCTTCTCTTGTAACACAATGAAAGCCTTGAACTACCTTAAGAGTGCACCAACATCACAATTGTCATCTTGTTTCTAAATGAATGCCTAAACATGCTTTTATATGCAACTACAAACACTCCCGCCAAGATTTTCATAATTCAAACTTACTGTGTTGGCATAGGACCCAAATAACGGTCACAAGCTGACACCCAAAAATTGGGACTGACCCAAAATAGGGCAGGACTAGGGCGCGAGCATCCAAGTCCTCCCCCATATTTTAGGCAGGGTCTATCTCAAGTGGTCCCCCTAGGTCCCATTTGTCAAGACACTTAGGGGTGTTCTAATCGGGGTGTTGAAATATGATGTAAAATGTCCTAAATGCACACTAAAGACCTGTGATCTAAACCTAAAGAGGGAAAAACCCCCAAGGGGACATTTTCTGATGTTACATTTAGCCCCCACTTTAATGTATGCATAAATACAAGGCCAATACATGCATTAAAGTAAGGTCACAAACATAGCAAACACGCCAAGCACAGAGAAGACATGCTAATCACATAGAAGACAGTAATAGGCACACAAAACATGAAGAAGATAGTTACAATCATGTAGAACACAGAGAAGACATCGAATGCATAGAAGACATATTAATGCATAGAAGACAGGTATGATTTCTTTTCTTTTCTTTTTCTCATATATATGAAATGCAGATGCAAGTACTGGAAAGTAAACAAACCTCGCATAATGCAGGAAGCACTCATCGCGCTAGTCTTTAGACTATATATATGGGGCAACACACATGCAAGATACGTAAAACCTCCCAAATTATAGGAAGCACTCATCACAATAGTCTTTAGACTACATATGGGGCAACAAACACGCCAAACAAAGCAAGCATGCCAAACACACACTTGAAGACACAGATAAAACACAACAGACAAGTGTTAGAGTGTTCCTATTTCTAGGTCCAACACCATCTCAGACACATTACAGGTACACACTAATGATTGGGCTTCACCACAACAATTGTCGAAGACATGGTTAATGGTTGAGTTAGTCACAGAACCGCTCCCCGCCTCCACAGAGGACTTTTGAAAATGACAGGATGATGCAATCTGCTCTGAGAAATACACCATCCCTGCCTCTGTAGAGGGCTTAAGAAAAAGGATATGGTCAATATCCTGCCTCCATAAAGGGCTTACATGATTGATTAATTGATTGCAAACAAACTCAGGATGCAGGAAGCACTCATCGTGTTAGTCTTTAAACTACATCTGAGGACAAGCACATTGGTAACATCTACAATAGACATCTTACCTTATGTATGCCCCCACCTTAAGGTGGTTGATATCATGCATCGATATCAAGCAAGTTAAGGTAGGAAGAGAACACACAAGGGAACACAAGCTCTCGCAAAGCCCATGCCCCCCGAAGGTGACATGTACTTCATGATTGCCAAATGTTCCCATAAACACATCCCTGCAAGAAACTTGTTAGTGTCTACAAAATCATGATAAACAACAACATCAATGCATATGATTGACCACACAAAGAGCCAAGGTTATACAATGAAGTCAGAGTTTGAGGATAACCATGGGGCTATATCACAAAGCTCTCTAAATTAAGTACCACCAAGGATAGATTTAAAGACAAACAAAGGTGCATAGAGTAGCAGTATTGTTAAGGTTTGTAAATGCAATAGAAACATCATCAAATTCACTATACGGAAAGCACGAGTGCTTCCAGTAGCCAAGCGTCAGATAAAATATACAACCCCATTGTCATATTAGGAACTAAGTCCATTTCTCAAAAGGGACACTAGGTCCGCATCAGTATAAATGTTTGTCATCATCTGCCTACTAGATAGAAACACTAGAGGAAGGGAAACAATAAATAAGAGGAGCAACAAATGTCTTAGGATAGTCATGTAGGAGGGTGCCCCCAAGTCACCAACTGCAATGCTATGTCCATAAGACACAACACACAATAATGAAATCAGAGAGCCTGCAATATAGAAGAATGATGATACACATAGAAGATCACAACAGAGGTGGTCTCTTTGTATCCTGGACCTTACAGGAGAATCTGAGGTCATCCCAGTAGGCCTAAACAACACATAACACATCACGGGGGAAGTACATCATGAGAGAGATAAAGAGTTAGAGATACTTACCTATAGGGCCCCTGTCGGGCTAGTGGTTATCATCAAGCAAATCATCGCCATCCTCCTACTCCCTAATGTTAGAGGAAAGTGGGACATAAGGCACCATAGCCAAATTCATGTCTTCCTCATCATGTTGTTCATTGTTAGGATCATGTTTGTTTGGTTGAATGTTAGGATCAATATTTTCTTGTTGAGAGGCAAGGTTTATAGCATAAGCTTGTCTTCTTCTTCTTTCTCTTGCTTTTCTATTTCATTTTCTTTTACCAC
Source organism: Cunninghamia lanceolata (assembly GCA_027924645.1). NCBI lineage: Eukaryota > Viridiplantae > Streptophyta > Pinopsida > Cupressales > Cupressaceae > Cunninghamia > Cunninghamia lanceolata. The sequence goes on along the minus strand of BSBN01000584.1, from coordinate 11,273,911 downwards.
TTATCTCTTGTAAGATAGGGCTTTTCTCTTTCATAGGTTTGTGCAATTTAGAAGATGAAGTACCGAGATCAAACCTCATTTGTCACGGTGGAATGTTTTATTGTTGACAATGACCTCCTAATCCTTGTAAGGATTTTAGGGGAGGAACCTGAGCATAGGGACCTTGTCCTTTCAGTCTAAGGTTCTCTTCACATGCAAATTTTTTATCTTTTGTCATTTCATGCATAGAAGGACAGAGCATTGACTGTAGAAGTTTCACTTTGTAATTTCTATAGCTCAAAAAGTTAAAGTCTGTTCGCAGCTCCGATTCTTGTTCAGATTTATCCCAAAAATAATCCAATATGTAATGCTTTTTCTCAACCAAAAGTTTATACTTGTTGTGAGGGATGGTAATCACTCGTCCATCAAAAGGGAATTTTAGACAATGGTGTATTGTTGAAGGGATATCTTTCATTTCTTTTAACCAAGGCTATCCCAATTTAATACGGAAGAGGTCAGAAATAGGGACAACATCAAACCATTGTTTGACATGTTGTCCAGATAGTGTTACCAACAATGATATCTTACCTAGAGGTTTGATAAAGGTTCCCTTATGTGTCTTGATCATCATATTCGAAGGGTCATAAGAACCTTGAATTAATTGATGTGAAAAGATGAACTCTTTAGTGGAAACATTAGTCATGCAATTAGGATCAATAAGACTTCCATCCACAGGGTTTCCCATTATTTTCATAGTTATATAAATAGGCCCTTCAGAGTCACTGATTGTTCTATCATGAGGTGTAAACACAATTTCAGGTTCAGGGGACTTTCTTTTCATGTAAGATCTAGGAGGGAACCCATTGTTGTTGTTGTGATTAGAGGCCATGTATATGTTTAAATTAGTGCCAAATCATATTTTTAAAGCTTTGTAAAAGACAAGTGCAAAACTATTTGCAAAAATAGCCTAAAATGGTTGATTTTTGTGCTTTTTCAATGCAAATGAATGAAACAAAAGGTGTTGTAAGGATTTTGATCAAGGGAAGAAAATTATATGTCTGATATCAGTCCAATATAGCAATAATATCCTTCACAATACACTCTTGATGTGAATCTAATATGACGACAAGTCAAAATATGGTGAAATTATGTCAAAATATGCAATCTTGTCACCAAATCTTGATTTAAAAGAGCATGACAAAGGGTGTTGTGAGAAAAATGGTGATGGAAAGTGAATTATATCAGTAATAAAAGCCACTTAATTATAGTATATCCATCACAATACACTTTTAGTGCCACTTAAGGTCAAACCCTAGTGAAAATATAGCAAAAATAGGCTATTTTCACAGTTTTTTGACTCCAAGACCTAGAAAAAGGGTTGTTGTAATTAATTTTAGGATGTGATAAAAATAAAATAAATGATATCAGCCACCTCAATCCAAAATAATTGTCACAACATACTTGGAGTGCAAACTAGGCCAAACCCTAGGGCAAAAATAGCAAAAAAAGTGCAGTTTTCACCAAATTTTCAATACACGAGCCCGATAAAAGGGTGTTGTGAAGATTTTTAGGATGGAAATAAAATTTTTACCCTGATAATATCTAATTAGTGCAAAAATACCCTTCACAACACGCCTATGGTGCAAGTTTAGAGAGTCGATAAGGCCAAATTTAGTGAAAATCGATGTTTTTGAAGACCTAGGTTTGAAATCTTGAGACAAAATTCTATATGAATTCTTTGAAGTCTGATTTATGATGAAAATAAATTGTTCTCAGATCTCAAAATTAATTCCAAGCTTTAATATGCAAAATGCCAATGCAAATCTAATGAAAATGAATGAAAATTGCTAGTTTTTTTGTTGAAATTATCTATGCAAAAATGCAAATATTTGAAATCTAAATGCAAATTTACACTAAAATGAAAGACTATAGACAAATTATAATTTTAATGATCCTCTAAAATCAGTAGAAAAATCTGAAAGAAGATTTTACCTACTAACCCTAGATTTTGGAATTACTAGGTTATATGAAAATTGTCAAAATTTCTTCAAAACCCTAGCAATTATATGAAGAAAATACAATGAAAATTATTGTATTTTTGTAATTTTATATATTTTATATCAGATATGATGCAAAAATCATGAATTAGGGAAAATTAGAAAGAATTATGCAAATTAGTAATCCTAAAAATGCAATTTTTTTCAAATGTTTTTCAAAATTTTCAAATTTTTTGTAATTTTCTCAATACAATAAGATGAATGAATATATAAATGAATGAAATCAATCCAAATCTGAAGACAAACACTCATCAGGTTGCAATTAAGCCCAAAAACACGGGTTCACCAAAATGTTTAGGGTAAAAATTTGGATTGCTTAATATTTTAGTGTTTAGATGTTTAAATCCTCCTTTCACCCTTTACATTCAAGGACCTAGGGTCGAGTGGAAATGCACTATCATAGCCTTTATCACTATGAGATGTAGGAAAACTTGGATTAGGGTGTTTAATTATCAAATTTCCTTCTCTTATGCTTAATTGACCATTAAAACCCTAATTATGCAAATATAGCAATAAACTGATGAATAATGGAAAGATCTCTTATAGAGAGATGTAAAATGCCAAATCACAGAGTACCTATTTTTAGGGTTCTAAGGCAGAAAAGTTGGGAACATAGGAGCGAGTGCCCAAGTCCAAGGCCCTTCTTTTTTCTGAGATCTGGAAACTTAGTTTGCAACCTGTGTTTGTTGTTCTAGAGATTTTCCTGTTGCGGAACTTTGAGGACTAATGAGTGGGTACCCAAGTCTAGAGGGTAGATTTTCCTTCTGTTCTGCAATTCCAACACTTCAAGATGTCTTCCTACAACTTCACTTTGTCCATCTCCTCAACTTGTAACTTGTAATCATGAAAACTTTGGGAGGGGGTTGTGGTGTTTAGAGGCTTGCCTCAATCAAGCCCCAGAGGAAACTTAAGTCTCTGAACACCTTTGTCAGAAAGAGAGTGCATGCCTAGGGAGGTAGAGGCAAAAACCAAATGAAATAATGATCACAAACACAATGTTATGTCACCTTGTAGTGAAGATCTCATGGGAGGAAGATGCTCTTCATTCCATGATGAAATGGATGCTCAAATCTGCAAACACAAACACATAAACCACACAAGTCTACTCTTGCAACACAATGAAAGCCTTAAACCACCTTGAGAGTGTGCCAACATCACAATTGCCATCTAGTTTCTAAATGAATGCCTAAACATGCTTTTATATGCAACTACAAACACTCCCACCAAGATTTTCATAACTTACCGTGTTGGCATAGGACCCAAATAACGGTCAAAAGCTGACACCCAAAAATTGGGACTACCCTAAAATAAGGTAGGACTAGGGCGCAGGTGCCCAAGTCCTCCCCCCCTATTTTGGGCAAGGTCTATTTCAAGTGGTCTCCCTAGGTCCCATTTGTCAAGACACTTATGGGTTTTCTCATCGGGGTGTTGAAATATGATGTAAAATATCCTAAATGGACACTAAAGACCTGAAAGCTAAACCTAAAGAGGGAAAAGCCCCCAAGGGGACATTTTTTGACATTACACCTCTAAGTCTTTTGAATTCAATGCAGAGGCATCTCACAGGAACATTGATCCAACTCAATGGTATGGCAATGCTTCTGAGGTTGGTGAGCCTCCTACATAGGGTCTTGGTGGGTATTTAATAGCATGGGCCAACATTGGAATCATTATTAATGCAAATTAGTAATGAATCAATGGAGTAAAAGTAATTCAATATGGAGGCACATAGGTGGTTGGGTACAATTGTCCTACCTAAGCACAACTATGTGATTCAAATGCTAAAGTTAGTGTTGGAGTTGTGGTTGGTGTTTCCCACCCAAGCTAGCATTTGAAATGGACTACTATATATACATGTTCTGTAGATGTATTAATTGGTTATTGAACCATTGGGCAGGATTTGACTATAGATTTAAGGTTTTGTGCCATTTTCCAAGAGTCAAGTGAATATTGATGGACTATGCCATTTTTCCCTCTCACGTCTTCATTTTGATTCAACAATGAATGATATATTTCCACTCTATGCTCTATTCTTATCTATAAGAAATCTTTCTTTCTCTTTCTATCTAGCATATGCATCCCCTATTTGTAAATCTCTCCAATTTTTTGCATTTTTTTATTAGTAAGGATGCTTTATGCATCATAATATATATTAAAAAAGTTTTACAAGATACAAAAGGCCCTTGATGGCCAGGATCATTACAATGAAATTCATGAGCAAAGGAAAGCTCCAGGATAAGATAAAAGACCACTAATGGCCAAGATGAAAACCATGAAGAACAAGACCCAACATATTTCACAAAGATATATCAAAAGAGCCCAAGAGCTGAAAGGAAGCCAAAAACTCGACGAGTGCTCCCTCAAGGATTATCGACATTCAAATCTGCCACTTTGAAACCATGAAAAGCTATTGTATCATCCTCAGCAAAACCTACATCTCCATCATTGTTAAAAGGAGTAGGAGGTTGGAAATTCACCAAAAAATTCCAAGCAGTGAATAGATCCTCTATATGTTCCCTTTTAGCTTTACCAAACATAAATTTATGAGCTCATAGAGAGATTTCAAACACATCATTATTATTGGTTTGCAAACTTTTTACATTTTAATGACTATGTATTTCTCACTTTTCATTGTTGCATCTATGTTTCTCTTGTTTCATGTTTGCAAATATTGTTCATGATAAGTCATATGCAAGTAGGAAAGTTCTATCAATGGTGTTTCACCATTTTATATAGGGTTTTCTTTTAGTTGTTTCTCTCCCCTTTTCTCCAAAACATAAGGAAAAATTCACTAAATATCCTATGAAGAGCTACCTTCTAAAATTGCAGAGGTCATCTTGCAAGCTACGTCCCATATTTGAAAGATTTCCCATATGTGGTAATTAGTGTGTATCTGAGATTTGTCTTAGATACAATTTTAACCATCAACAAAACCATCACTAAAGAAATAATGGACATCTAAGAACAACTATCAGAAATTAAAGTGAATACATCATTACCACTAGAACAATAACTAACATAGTAGTTAGTAAATTGATAGTAAAATTTAGAAGTTGGGATGATAAAAGAGAAATACTTAAAGAATACTTTTTCTCCAAATATGAGAAAATGTAGTTGGAAAAATTAAGGACCAAATGTGTTGCAATACAAGGAGAACTTATAAAATAATTTAAGAAGATGGAAGATACTTGCAGTAATATAAACACATTATATCAATATTGTTTGAGTTGGACAACTTATAAAAGAGCCCACAAAATCTAGATAGACAATTTGGAAACATAGATATTGTAGGCATCCAGCACATATGATGCTATGAAGGATCTAGAAAGAGCTCTCAAAGTAAAAATTGAGAGCCTACACACCCAACTTTAAAAACTATAAGACCAGTAGGCTAACATCATTTCATAGATGAAACAATTAAGGAAAGTTATGAATATTAGATTATCAAAACTAACTATACTATTGATGGATGCATGATAGATGCACCCAGATTCTATTGATCTTAATGATGGAGAATATTCATTGATCAAAATAGACTTATCTACCTCCTACAACAAGAAATACTACAATGGAGCAACACATATAATCACTTATGAGGCATCTACAAACATAATCTACCATAGAAGATTTGGTATAAATTTTCTTGTAAATTTTTGTAGTGGTAAAATTTTGAGAACATTTTTTGATAAAGACTAGTTTGAATCAGTTTTTGAAGCACTAACAAACAAAGCCCACGCATCTTAAGGATAAGACATGGTTTAGACTAGGGGATTATGTTTGTAGATACAAACAACTAAATTATAGATGTTGTTGGCAAGAGACACTGTGTGGCTTCATGAGTGTTTTCATTGATGGCAACAAAGTCCATCCCACACATCTGCAGGACATGGTATGTCTATACTGGAAGACAGATTGAAGAGTATTTTGGTCTGGTGAGCAGGAACAGAGCATTCAACAAGGTCTGCTAATCAGGTCTGGATCTCTCAGAGGAAGTATCTCAATAAAGTGTGGACTTGGGAAAGTCAAGAGGAGTACCATGACTGATACATTCTAGAGATTGAGCCTCCAGTGATGAAAGAGTGAAAAGATATGAGCATCTAAGTGTTGGGTTCCTATTTGGCAGAGTAGACTAAGGAAGAACTAACCGACAGAGCATTAGACCTTAATCTGGATGAGATATTGATGATGATCAAGCTTCTTAAGAGATCATTCATGATTGGCCGACATGATTGATGACTCCTATAAGTATCTCTTTGATACGCATCACTTGGTAAGCAAGGATTCAGCCAACATACCAGAGTTTGGAAAAATATTGAGTATTCTAGATGCTGACTAGAAAGATGTTGAAATCCTTGGTGCGGATATATATACGCGATGGATTTCAATGAGAAGGTGTGAGTGGTGTATTGTGAAGTGCGAAGAAAAGTAGAGAGCAGAGTGGAAATAGAAATATAGGTCCAATATGTGATAGAACAACAACACTAAGGTTGAGGAAGAATGAAGTGCAGTAGATTAGTATATTGAGCTTAACCGGAACTGAACCTCAGCATATGTGTATGCTTCTCATCAATTCAAATACCTAGTTTCCTTCTATAAACTATTGTAGGCAGTGAGCCCTAATTGGCAAGTGCCATTTTGTACTACCTTATTCTTTTAACAGAGAATACAATCTTGGGTTAATCACCCCGTGGTTTTTTCCCTTAACAGGGTTTTCCAAGTCAAAAATATTGTGTCATATGTGTTGAGTTTATTTCTGCTTCCATGGTTGTGTATGATTATATGATTTGATATTGTACTAATTGTTAAAGAAGAAAAGAAAGTCAAATAATTAAGATAACTGATTCACCCCACCCTCTCAGTTATCAACATATGTGTTATCGATACCATAGGTCAAAAGAATAATAATGTAGCACACTTAGATAACTTGTGGCACCTCCCAAAGGGCATAACTATGTGGAAACAAGGATAAAGACATGTCCCTATAATTAGAGAAGCTACAAGAGAATAATGATGATAATACATAGGAGAATAAGAGGGGCTATATGGAGAAATATATATAGAGTGATAGAGATGAGATAGATGAGAGATAAGAGTATGAGATATTGAGTGATTGCAATAGATGTATGGGAGAAACTAATTGCTATGTATGACGTATAGAGATAATGAATATATGATGATGATTGGGATATGATATATATGAATGATTCTTATGTGAATTTTTATTTTGATTTGTGTATTTTATAATCTACCACACTAAGATGTAATCCATCACATATGTTCTGATCCACTTCCTTATCCATCATACTAGGGTAAAATACAACATTATTAGAGAATTATCATAGATACATAGTTTGCACTTCGTTTGATCAATACTACATTTGCATCATGAATGGATAAAGTTGATTTCTAGGAGGAATTTTTTAAACTCGCACATTTCTATATAATTGTTCTAGAATACTCCTATTGAAGAAATATGTGCAATCATCAATAAAAGCATTTAATATTCTTATGCAATCATATATGTCACACTTTTACTTGTTATTAAATGAAAAATATTTGTTCATGTTGTAGGGAAACATAATATATTATTTTAATTTATATAAACTAATATATATATTTTAAAATACATCTATCTAAAAAATGATGAGAGATATAATCTCAAGCTATTTTAATTTATTTTAGAAGTATTTTATTTTATTTACTACATACATACATAGACACGTAAATTTTTATTTTTATTTAAAAAATATTTTATTGTATCTAATATTGTTTACTTTATTATATTTAAAAAACTATTTTTTGTAATACACTTGTTTTACTTTTCTATGTAACTTTTAATTTTATTTTTAGAAAATCCAACATTCATTATTTGTATAATTTTCTATTGTTATTTTAAACTTTCAAAATTGTAGTAATATATTTTTTATTTCTATATTTTGAATTATATTACCTATAGCTTTAATTTTATAGTTTTAGTTTTTTTATGAAAAAACTATCTTGCTTGTGTTTTGGTTTTTATGTACAAAGTCACAACATGATGCTCCATGCCTTACTTCCACTATAGAACACATTTTGATGTAATAACCTTCATCATCCAATGAACAATAGGATTGATGACTAAAGTTGAATTTCTGGAGGAATTTTTGACAAACCCACATTTTTTTATAAATATTTTGTAAAATGTCTATTAAAGAGACATATGTCAATCATTGATGAGAGAATTTAGTGATGGTCATATAATTTGAGTTGGTTTATTTATATGACAACATTTCACATGAATATATGGGATTATATAATTTTTTTGCATATTACTAATTAAATGTAATTGTACTTATCCTAGGTAAGAAAGTCATATAATCACTTAGTACTAGTTCAAAAGCTCTAATTTTTTTTATTAATTTAATAACATTATTAAAATACAAGTAATATGTGCATTGTACTACATTGGTTTATAGTTTATATTTTTATTTCATAATAATCTATTTCATTTGAGTTTCCTTAATCCTTGGCAGGGTCTACTTTCTACATTTAACTTAGTATAATCCAAAATGTATCTATTTACATGAAACATTTTGGAGGTTTCTTTCATTTATACTCTAGAATTGTGTCATTGAAGTTGTAGCCAAAGAAATGTGTTTCATAATTGCAATAGAACTCAATTATTTGATAGAACTAAATCCAATTAATTAGGATTAGGTGGATGAGTTCAATTGTAGAATCGAATGCACTACAAATAGCATTACACACTTTGATTCCAATAGTTAGTACTACATTTTCTTCATTACTAAATTTGACTGTCCATTGATAATGCTAGCCATATTTGTTTAAAAGAAACAATGCTAACTATTTATAGATGACATTTGAATCTAAATAAAATTTATTTATGACATTTGGGTCTTGCAAAAAGAAAGCATGTTGCACAATTCAACTAAAAAGTTGTAAAAAGCATGTAAACCTAAAACCATTTATTCCATTTGAAACAAAGATGTTAATGCATACACTTTCAAGTTAAGAAAATACACCTTCTCCATTTAGATTTAGTAATAAACATCATTTTTCCTTTTCAATTTTCTTCTATCTCCAGAAACTTAGACTAGTTCCAAAAAACCTACTAAAATGAATGAGGATCACAATTTTCTAAATAATTATCCAAATTCCAAATCTCACCTAGAAAATAGAGAGGAACACAATAATTGTCACCATTTGTATTTTATATCAAGATTATGTCATTAAATCTTGTTCACTTTGACGCTCAATATGGAAATTGGTAACATTCATTGTTAACTTTGCTTGTAAAATTTCTACCCTTAAATGAATGATGATCAATGACTACAATTAGTTGCTAAAATTTTATGGATTACAAGTAGAGCCACACAAACTTCAAATACATGTTATAAAGATTGTTTTTGCATTGGAATATATTTAATTTATTGATTCCAATTTATGGATAGTACAAATCAATTATAATTTGTTAGTCAACAAAAGAGGAGCATATTTTCTTCCTTACCTTTTTTATGTGGAGGGTTCACATTCAAGAGAAAAGCATTCATTGTCACACATGAAATTTTATAAATTTTTAATTTCAATATTAAATCTCACTAGTAGTATGACCCATGTGATTTGATTAAAAAAGGTAGTGACCAATAAAAATCTAGGAGTAAATTCAACATGAAATCAAATGCTTTCTCAAAGGATTAAAAATAAGGAATCTTGGGATGAGGTTAAAATATTAATAGAAGAGATTTCTATTGAGAAATGATTTACTTTTCAAGACTTATCAATAGAAATAATTTGATTGCATCCACAGATAGATGCAAAGATGTCAATTAAGAGATACAATAATTTTTATATAAAGTACACTAATAAATCTACTTATAATACATGTCAAAGGATCCAAAAAAAGCTTGTGCAGTTGAGCTCATTGGACACAATAAACAATATCTACCTTTTGGTCTTTGAGGAAGGATCTAGGTGATCCAAAATTTTCTTTAGAATTTAAAGAAGATAAAGAACTTAGTAAATTATGGAATATAGAGCATTCCTTTGAAATAAAAAATTATGAATCTCATAATGAGGATGAATAGGAAGGCTTGGATCCCCCATGGGATGTCAATGGTGATTATTTTTACAAATTTTTTCTAGGTGTGACTGGGACAAAAAAATAAACATATATTATAAGGGTAATCATGTAGTCCAAAAAATTGGTTGATATCATGGTGGTTTGAGTGCAATAGGACAAGGTATTGGGGTGATAATAGAGGAAGAGCCTAGAAAACATCTAGATGTGTGAGGAATTGGTGCTAATGAGTAAGAACAAAGACATACAACTAGTGGTAGTACATTTAAATTTGTACAAGCTTCAAATCCTTAGTGTGAGAAACAATCACAACCACAAAGGTCTTTAGATCTTTAATATAATTTATAGGGTAAATATTCAAGTGGTACAAGAGATGGTGGAGATTGTTTTTCTACTAGTATTAGTGGTACAATATAGTAATGGTCAATAAGTGCTACAACAATAGAATATCCAAAATAGGTCAATAATTTAATACATACTATAGACCAACAAGGCCATGAGAAGAGGAAAAGACTATGATACTTCCAATTAACCTTGTGCATTATTTCTCCTCAAAGGAATTATTTCTAGTAGGCTCCCCTCTTGTTGTTAATGTGATTGGGATAAGAATGGCTCATCCTTAACATAAACAAATATCCTCAATATTGCAAGTAATCCTTCTCCTTTAAAACATTAGATTGCACTAAAAATAATAGTTTTTGATTGTAAAGAAAATTTTACCAAGAAATCACAAAGAGATTAAAGAAAAAAGAAGGAAACGATAGATACTAATATAACCTCGAGGCCTATAATAGCCATTGTATTGCCTATATCTGAACCACATATAGATACCATGGAGTACATAATGTTATACACAAAGTTAGCAAACTAGAGGATCAAAAGCATCAACTTGACTATAAAGTAAGTACCCATTCATTAGATTTTAGTGAAATAAAAAGTTGTGATAAAATAAATATATAAAAAAGGAACAATGATGTGGTATACACATCATTGCTAAAGGAAAAGAGAAATAAATAAATTGAAGAATCAAATAGGAAACTTAAAGGAAAAACTAGCAAATGAGAAAGCAAGGAGGAAACCATTAGATAACAAGAGTAGTGAATTAAACAAAAGGATAAAAACATATTCCTCTACATCTACAATCAATGTGAATAAACATGTAGAGGTGGAAATTTTAAAGAACTAAAGAAAAGTTTAGAGGAAAGTAGAAAGAACTATAATAAAAGAAAGAAAAATTAAAAAAATTACATGATTTACTAAAGCTAGTATTGTAGAAAAGAAAATGTAAGAGAACTTGATGGAAGAGAAAGTAAAAGTAGAAAAATGGGAATAAAAATTTGAGGAAGTAACAAAATAGTATAAAAAATTGTAACATGAACTGAGGATAGTAGAAAAAAAAATAATGTCTTCCAAAAGTAAAGTATTTAAATTTTTTAAGAAGATAATGATTCATATAAAACATAACAGTTGGGGGGAAATAATCTAGAAGAGTAATGATTTGAATAAAATGTTTTAATTCATGGATGGTCTACAAGTGGAGTTTTAGAAGCTTAGTAAATACATTATTGAAAGCAAAAAATGATGAATTCAAGAGAGGATATAGAAAATAAAATTTTGGAAATGATCTACAAAATTAGTAATAATGAATTAACACTTGGGTAAAAGCACAAAGTTGTGTCATGCTTTCAACCAACTTATCAACACAAGTGAATTTAAGTATTTCTAACTAAAAATCAATTTTGGTCAAACATATGATCTTGTAAGATTTATTCTAGCTAAGTTATATATGTCCCCAACTTTTCCAACTAAAATTGTTGGCTAAATGCATATGTAGCACCACAATGAGGCCAATTTACCAAAAAAATAAAATTATTTGAAAAACTTGATATTTCAACAACTTCTACTCATGTAAATAACATTTTTTAAAAAATATAAAAATACCCTTTTGTAGATCTATAAGTTTATTTTTCAAATATATATATCTATATATATATATTAATAGTTTAATTATTATTTATATTTTCCTTTTTATTTTTACTAAAAGTAGGTTATCAGCAAAAAACATTAGGTTGATTACCATGTCAATGAAAAATAGTAAAACTTATTAAAAAATTTGAAAAAAATATGATGCCCTAGATAAAAGAATCTATATCAAGATGGTATATTTTTTTTCTATTTTAGATAAATAGTTAATATGAAAGTTGACGTTGAATGGAAACAACTACGTTTTAATACGTGTGCATATTTTAATATTTATTTAAAAATATATCCATGCCCTAAAGTTTTGATGAAAAGTTATAAATACACAAAAAAATTGAAGAAAAAAAACAAAATTTACTATATAAAGATTGATGTCTCATGTAACTTCATTTTTCAACATTTTATCAACAACTAAATTATATTGTCAATTTATTAAAAACTATATTCAAATAATTTTTTTATTTAAAAAAAAATACAAACATAACATATACTAAAAAATAAATATTTTATTAGTTTACATCATTTCATAATTTAAAACATATATGTCACTTTTTAGTGATTCAAGTTTAAAAGTTGGACCAGTGTTGGTTGTTTCCTTTATAAAAGTGTGACACAACTTTGTACTTTTACCCACCTAAAGGAATCACAACTAGAGTGATGCCTCAATAAAGGCATCATATATCATTCAAAAGTGTATGATGTAGGGTGAAGCTCATAAATTGTTGAATTGGTGTTGAATAATATTACTCAAGCTATTTGGAAAGATAGAAGAGATCATAAAGCTTGGTAACTATCATCCTTTGACAATTTAGATAGATTCATTACAAAGGATGATTGCAAATGGAAAATAGAGGATATAATGAAGTGGGATTTAAGGACCAATTTCGTAAGAATCTAGATGAGACACGCTTTTTGGGTTCCATCAAACTATTGATAACCATGAAAGTAAGTTTGCATGATAAAATAAAGGAAAGCTCCACTCTCAATTATGAATTGTTAACATATTTACAAGTCAATTACTACTAGTTACAAAAAATTCAATTCCAATAGATGAATAGATGAACATACTACACAAGATGATATGCTAGCCACATAAAATGTAGACTATAGTTCAATAAACTATATTACAACTTCTCTAATCTCTTAGTTGTATGCTATATGTTTCAAGTGTTTGAAAAAATTACAATATTATAACTTCTTTGATATCTCGATTGTATATTATGTGTTTTAAGCACGTCTAGATTATAATTGACAATGATTGACAAGTGACAACTATAGGAACCTCTATTTTCTTAGTATTTTATCCTTATATGTTAAATGGATGTAACATTGTAATCTTAGTATCTTAATATTTATTCCAATATAATAATTTAATTGTATTTTTTGTTGCTCTCATGAAGTACTACTATTGAGTAAATTCATTTTAATATTGTCATATCTATTGGCACCATTGGAATTGTAGGTCCATATCACTTAATAAAAAAAATAGTAGCAGGAAGTGACAAGAGGAATGGAAACCAAAGGACAAGAAAGGAGGAAAAAAGAAAGAAAGAAGAATGAATATACATAGATAAAATAAGGTATATATTAAGTAAACATATATATAATTTTTTTTTCAATAAAAGTACTCCTAGGGGGAGTACGCCCTTTGAATTAAAATGTAACAAAATAGATTATAATATGATCCAAGAAGTCTAGACATGATTCTCAAATTTAAAAAATCAATATGCTAAGGAAGCCACCAACATGGTGAAATAAAAAATGCTCCATCAATTTGGGACAAGCTACGTTCACTCAAATGGTGCCTTTTGTGGAGGTATCTTCCCTGCAACCAAATAATTGGCTATGTTTGCATACCAAGGAGTTTGTACTATTGATACAAATAAGCGTTCATCAAGAAAAGAGCTATCCACAATTGGATCTTTTGCATTAATAGTGAGCCTAGAGAGGAAATCAACAACTATGCATTTGCCTTGCCAGGCTTGTCCACAATAGTGATATCAAATTCCTAAAACAACAAAAACATCTAACAAGGCATCCACTAAGCATTGGTTTGTTCATTAGATATCTAATTTCTGCATGGTTAGTATGAACAAAGATTGGATAGCCAGTGATATAGTGTCTAAACTTATTGATTGCATAAATGATAGCTAACATTTATTTTTCTATAACAGTGTAATTACATTAGCAGCCTATATATTTTGTTGATATAGTAAATAGCATATTCTAAATTCCCTTATTTTTGTCCTAATACAACACCTATGGCAAAGTCAGAGGAATCAATATGAATGTGAAAATGGATTTTCCAATTGGGTCCTTTAAGTACATGTGTCATTGTCAAGGAATTTTTAAGATTTCCAAAGGCTCCTTGGCAAGAAGGTGTCTATTCAAATTTAACATCCTTAGAGAGAAAGGCAATAGAGGTGTTGCTATTTTACTGAAGTCCTTGATAAACCTCCTGTAATACCCTGCATGGCCAAGAAAGATCCTTACATATTTTTTTTCTGAGGAATAGGAAGTGTTGAGATCACTTCAATTTTATTGGGGTCTACGTAAATTCCTCTCTTTGACACAAAATGTCCAAGGACTACTCCTTCCTCCATCATCATGAAATATTTCTCATGACTAAGAGAGAGATTGATCCTGACATCTTTGCAGCACCTTCTTAAGGTTTACTAATGCTTCTTCATAAGAATCTCCATATGTGGTGAAATCATCCATGTATACTTCTATGCAGTCACAAAAACCTAAAAGATGCTCAAAATAACTCTTTGAAATGTTCTAGGGGCATTACATAGTGCAAATGGAAGGACTAAGTAGGAATAGGTCCCCCAGGGACATGTATGTTGAACACACCAGGATACTGAGAGGGGGGTGAATCAGTATCTAATCAAACATTGACTTCTCTGGAGAAGATTAAAACTTAACTATTACAACATCGACATAAACATGAAAGATTAACACAATGCACATCAACACATAACACTAGATATACATAAAAAACCCAAGAAGGGAAAAACCACAGTGATGATTAACTCATAATATATGAAGTTCAAAATAACAACTTTTCTTTAGGGCTACAACCCAAGGAAGCTACTACTCCCTGTTGACTTTGTTTTAGGGTCACTCCCAAGGAAGCTACAACTCCATGTAGACTTTGTTTTAGGGCTACAACCCAAGGAAGCAACTACTCCTTGATCTGGGAACAAACTTAGAAAACATTATAGTATGATTGTCCTTGTACTGCCTGAAAACTGACATTGAAGTTCAGACCTTTGATGATTGCACTTTTTCTTCTTCTTATGATTGAATCAATTAGGCACACTCTTTAGTTGGTCACTATCACAAATATGTCTTCAAGATGAATCAAGATAGCATCTACAACTTCTTCTCTTTCTCCTTTAGTTGCACATCATAATGCAGTCATTTTGCTCCTTATCTTGCATGCAAACCTTATCAATCACTTTGATTTACAATTTATACATGATATTACATTGATTACATTGCTTTTCAGCCATAGACAACATGAAAAATACATTTACAATTCGGCCATACAACACACAACATGAAATGTGTAAAGGACAAGTCCTAAACAAGACTAGACTCTACACTAGTAGAAGACCCATGCCTTGCAGACATCAACACTTGCTTAATTAGGTCTAAAACATCCTTCAAAACATCAAAACACAAGGAATCACATCCACACACTTTGTTCATTTGAAAATAGGACAACCTTAAGCAAAAACACATGAAACTTGAAGCAGAATGGCCACAACAACTTGAAAACCTTGTGCGGTACTAGAAATAAGAAATATCTTCATGAAACTTTTTCTAGACGAGTCTACAGGATTCATACAACATCTACAAACACTCCTTTACCTCCACACATCAAATATTTTGCATCGTACATCTTCAATCATGAACTCTAAAAACAACATATCATCCATAACACACTGCAACATACTGTCATTGAGAAACTAAGCTTGCGAACCATCAAGAACCTTGAAACATGTCCATAAAACTACAAATCCAAAAATTCACATTTAGAGGAATGTGGAGAAGTCCAACAGGCCTTCAACATAGCTCACTCTACCAGAACACAAGTCGGTACTCTATCATGCATAACTTTCATAGCGAAAGGACAAATAATCTGAAGCTTTGGGATTATGACCTTCACTACACCTTGAACATAATTCCAGAACTACATAGCCATATCTATAAATGCAGAGGAATGTAGAGCATTCCATTGTTGTATAGTACCTATCTTCAACACTGTCTTCAAACTGTAAAACACTCTTCCAGTAATCCAATCATCATGAAACTTGGATTAGGCCACCAGTAACATCTTCTCAACATTAGCAACACATCTATTCATCTTAGTACTTCTAATTTCTATATATATGTGTCTTCATACTCAACTCTTCTTTGTACTGACCAATGCATGATATCCAACCATGAACATCAGTAACCTCATTATAACATCCAACCATGAACTATATCTTCTTTATTGGTAACCACATTATATTCACCATGACATCCAACCATGAACTATATCTTCTCTTTTGGATAGGACATGGCATACAACAATGAACACCATCACACATCCAAGATAGTGTTGACATCAATGACAACCCAAGGAGCCATATGTGTAACAATCTTCCCCTTTGGCATTGATGGCATCACATACCTACACATTTCTCCCCCTTTAACATCAAGGACAAAGGGAAACCACTACCTTCTCATTAGAAACCACATACCTGCACATTCTTTCTTAGAGCATGACTTCTTCTTATAGCAAATAGACTCCCCCTATCATCGGCAACCACTACCTACTCCCCTTGAGAGGTATCCACCATCAGTCTAGGAACAATATATAACATGAACTCCCCCTGGAGAGATGCACCACTATGCATCTAGCAAGAAGAAGGAGGGGCAATTACCCCTAACCTCTACTGGAGATCCTCAAAAGTGTCCATTGCAAGAGCCTTTGTGAAAATATCTATAATTTGATCTTTTGTTAAAACATATTCCAACTTCACTTCCTTATTTGTAACCTTCTCTCTCAAAAGTGATACTTGATTTCTATATGCTTGGTTCTAGAATGCATCACTGGATTCTTGGAAATATTGATATAACTTTTATTGTCACACAAAATAGGAATGGGCTCATCATACAATACCTTGATGTCCTTTAGGATTTGCTTTATCCACAATACTTGTGTACAACAAGATGCTACTGTAATGTACTCTACCTCTGCAGTTGATAAGGACATTGAATGTTGCTTCTTACTCTACCTTGAAACCAATCTGCTTCCTAAGAAGAAAGCACCACCACCTATACTTCTTCTATCATCAACACAACTAGCCCAATCAACATCAGTGTAGGCACTCAAATCAAAATCATTCCCTCTTGGATACCATAATCCATAATATGGAGTTCCTTTCAAATATCTAGATATCCTTTTCACTACCTTCTCATGTGTTTGCTTGGGATTGGCTTGATATATAGCAACCACACACATTACATGCATAATATCAGGTCTAGAAGCAGTCAAGTACAATAATTCTCTAATCATGGATCTATAGACAATCTGATCCACCTATTGAGACTCATCATCCTTGCTCAAGTGGCATCCAATGACCATGGGAGTACTCACTTCTTTTGAATCCTCCATACCAAACTTCTTCAACAACTCTTTGACATACTTATCTTGAGAAATAAAGATACCATCATCTAGCTGAGTAATTTGAAGTCCAAGGAAGAAAGACATCTCACCAATCATAGACATCTCAAACTCTTTTTCTGCATCTCCTCTATAAACCTCTTACACATATCATCATCTCCACCAAAGATTATGTCATCAACATATACTGCAACTATCAATATCATGTCTCCTTCTTCCTTGATGTAAAGATTGCTAAATGTACTACCTTTCTTGAATCCATGCAAAAGTAAGTACTTATCCAACCTAGCATACCAAGCTCAGGTGTTTGTTTGAGACCATACAGAGCCTTATTAAGTCTGCACACCATGTCTGGATCTTCTAATATCTGGAAACCATCTGGTTGCTTAATGTAAACTTCTTCCTCTAGATCACCATTCAGAAATATTGACTTAACATCCATATGATATACTTTGAAGTTCTTATGAGAAGCAAGGGCAAGAAATATCTTGATTGCCTCCATTCTGGCTACTGGAGCAAAAGTCTCCTCAAAATCAATGCCTTCAACTTGAGATTATCCCTCACATACCAACCTTTCTTTATTCCTTCTAACTTTACCTTCTTCATTCAGCTTGTTCTGGATTACCCACTGTGTTCCTATGATATTCTTGTCGGCTGGTCTGGTAACCAATTCCCATGTCTAATTTTTCTCTATCTGATCCAATTCTTCTTCCATTGCCTTTACCCATCCATCATCTTTGCTAGCATCAATAAAGGTTTTGGGTTCTACTTTTGATTAAAAAAAACACACAAGTTTACTTGTTCATGTGTCTTAGCAAGCCTTCTCCTTGTCTGCACACCTTCATCCTTGTTTCCAATGATTTGATCTACTGAATGGTTCTTCTAAACATACTTTTCTAGAGTCTTAGGCATCCGCTATGGTTCTTGTTCCTTTTCTTCTTTCACTTCTTCTTCTTCATCTTCAATGCATGGAAGGATATTAGATTTAGAGTCCTTTGATTCTTATGAGATTTGATACAGATCTTCATCTACCTTGACATTTTTTTTATTTCAATCATCTTTCCCAACCTCTTGTTGTAGCATCTATAAGCCTTGCTTCTATTTGAGTAACTAAGAAAGATTATTTCATCACTTCTTGAGTCAAACTTTCCTATGTATTCTTCATCTCTTATGATATAGCATTTTCTACCAAAGATCCTAAAGTATCTAAGAGTGGGAGGTCTTCCATACCATAGCTCATAAGGGGTCTTAGTGTTGTTGATGCTTAGTTGCACTCTGTTAATTAGATAGATAGCAGTGTGAACTGCTTCCTTCTAGTACATATCAAGCAGATCTTCATCTTTCAACATTGCCCTTGCCATCTCTTGCACAGTTCTATTCTTCCTTTCTACAACCCCATTTTGTTGAGGGGTCCTAGGAGCTGACAGATGTCTCCTAATACCATCATCTTCACAAAACTTTTCAAATTCATTTGAAGTAAACTCACCTCCTCTATCAGACCTTAAGCACTTGATCTTAGCATCCACTTCATTTTCAACCATATCTTTAAAAACCTTAAATTTATCAAGGGCATCTAATTTCTCTCTTAAGAAAGTAACCCAAGTCATTCTAGAATAATCATCAATAAGAAACATAAAATACCTCTCACCTTGTTGACACTTCACTCTTGTAGGGCCACATAGATTAGTGTGAATCAACTCCAATGGCTTTGAAGAAGAGTACTACTTTCTTTTAAAACTTGTCTTTGTCTATGATCCCATTTGACATTCCTTCTATATTGTGTTTGTAGGCTTGATTATCTTAGGCATGTCTCTCACTGCATGAGTAGAGTTGATCCTCACCATATTATCAAAATTGTTGTGTCCTATTCTTTTGTACCACAACCAACACTCAATAGATTGATCCAACAAACATGTTCTTCCATTTGCCTCCTTTAGATGATAGAGATCACCATATGTCTTGATACCTTTTGCAACTAGTTTTTCGAACCCTACCTTCCTACTTTCATAACCCTTGTCATGAAAGGTGAGATTATACCTTTTTCTATACATCTGACTGACACTAAGAAGATTGTGTTTTAGCCCTTTGACATAGAGGATATCCTCAGTCCTATTCTTCCCATCAATAGTTATAGCACCTTTTCCACAGATTTGTGTTGACTCATCACCACCATCCCACTTCTCAAGGTTGATAAACTTCTCCTTGTCACTAGTAATATGATTTGAGAAACCACTATCAATTACCCAAGCCTTAGCTTCTTCTCTTGCATGAAAAATAGTCCATACAACCATTGACCTGTCACTATTTTTATTTGTTTGCAAGGCATCATTCTTCTCACATTTTCCAACATCATCCTTTTTGTCACCAACACTCAAGGCCATGAAAAATGTTTCATCATTTGAATCATTATGATCCTCATCTTCTAAAGAGTAACTAATCTCTATGGAATGTAGACTACTTTTGAACTTGTCTCTCTTGTTACTACCCCTTGATTCCTTAAAAGGACATTTAGAAGTAAAGTGACCAACCTTTCCACAATTGAAACATTTGAAGAGTAACTTACCTTTGTATATCCTAGTGTCTTTCTTCAGTCTTCTCATAAAAGTTGCTTTAACTTCATCAGAGCTCTCATCTTCATCAACAACTTCTTCGTTTGTCATCATACTAACTTTGAAAGAAACTTCTTTCTTTGGAGCATCACTGCCAAACTCTCTCATTTCAAAGGTAGTAAGGGAACCAAACTTCATTCACCGGGAGAATATATCTAGAAATGTCTTCATCCTCCATCATTTTTAGGGTCTCAAATTTCCTTTTGAAGATTTGCATCTTTTCTTTCTTTACTTTCTTATCTCCTTCATAAATGGTTTCAAGTTTAAGCCAAACATCTTTAGAAGAATTGCAACTCATTACCTTTGAAAGTTTTGAATCAGCTAACCCACTCATGATAGAAAAATTTGCCTTGGCATTGTTATCATATTCCTAACATCATTTGGATCTATAGGAATAGTGGCAAGAACTTTGTAACTAGTCTTGATAGATTACCAAACATTGCATCCTAGAGAATTGATATAGCCTTCCATCCTTAGCTTCTAAAAAGCATAATTTGTTCCATCGAACCTAAGTATCTTGTTGGATCCATTATGTGTCATTTTGGATCTTCCTCAAGTAGTTAAGCTTACTTCAGAGGAACTTGGCTCTAATACCAATTGTTGAACATGCCAAGATACTGAGAGGGGGGTGAATTAATATTTAATCAAACTTTAACTTCTCCAGAGCAGATTAAAACTTAACTATTACAACATCAACATAAACATGAAAGATTAACACAATGCACATCAACACATAACACCAGATATACTTGGAAAAACCAAGAAGGAAAAAACCACGATGAGGATTAACTCACAATATATGAAGCTCAAAATAACAACTATGTTTTAGGGCTACAGCCCGAGGAAGCTACTACTCCCTACTGAATTTGTTTTAGGGATAAAACCCAAGGAAGCTACTCCTCCCTAAAAACTTTGCTTTAGGGTCACTCCCAAGGAAGATACAACTCCTTGTAGACTTTGTTTTAGGACTACAACCCAAGGAAAAAAACACTTCCTAATCTAAGAACAAACTCAGAAAAGATTACAGTATGACAGTCCTTCTACTACCTGAAAACTAACATTGAAGCTCACACCTTTGATGATTGCACTTCTACTTCTTCTTATGATTGAATCAATTAGGGACACTCTTCACTTTATCACTATCATAGATATGTCTTCAAGATGAATTAGGACAACATCTACAACTTCTGCTCTTTCTCCTTCAGCCGTACATCATAATGCAGTCATTTTGTTCCTTATCTTGCATGTGAACCTTATCAATCACATTGCAATCACACTTTTCCTAAATCACTTTCATTTACAATTTATACATGATATTAGATTGACTACATTTCTTGTTGGCTAGAGACAACATGAAAAATACATTTACAAGTCGACCAAACAATACACAACATGAAATGTGTAGAGGATAAGTCCTAAACAAGACTGCATGCTACACCAGCAGAAGACCCATGCCTTGCAGACATCAATAGTTGCTTAATTAGGTCCAAAATATCCTTCACAATATAAAACAACAAGGAATTACATCTGCACACTCAGCTCATTTGAAAATAGGATAACCTTAAGAAAAAACACATGAAACTTGAATCATAATAGCCACAACAACTTGAAAACCTTGTGTGGTATTGGAAACAAGAAAGATCTTCATAAAACTTTTTCCAGATGACTGTACAAGATTCATACAACATTTATAAACACTCCTTTACCTCCGCACATCAAATATTTTGTGTTGCACATCTTCAATCATGAACTCTGAGAGAAACCTATTATCCAGAACACACTACAACATACTGTCATTGACAAAATGAGCTTACAAACTACCAAGAACCTTGAAAATAAAAGGAAGCAAGTATTGCACATTTATAAACATGTCGACAAAACTACAAAGCCAAAAATTCACATCCAGAGGAATGTGGAGCATTCCAACAGTCCTTCAACACCAACTCACTCTGCTAGAACACATGCTGGTACTCTATCATGCATAACTTTCATAGTGGAAGGACAAATGATCTAAAGCTTTGAGATTATGACCTTCATTACACCCTAAACATACTTCCAAAACTACATAGCCATATCTACAAATTTGGAGGAATGTAGAGCATTCCATTGTTGTATAGTAACTGTCTTCAACACTGTCTTCAAACTGTAAAACACTCTTCTGATAATCTAATCATCATGAAACTTGGATTAGGCCACCAATAACATCTTCTCAACATTAGCAACACATCTGATCATCTTAGTGCTTCTAATTCTCCTACTAATGTGTCTTCATACTCAACTCTTCTCTATATTGATTAGGGCATGACATCCAGCCATGAACATCAGTAACCTCATTATAACATCCAACCATGAACTATATAGATTCTCTGCTAGTAACCAAACTATATTCACATTGACATCCAACCATGAATTATATCTTCTCTATTAGATAGGACATGACATCCAACCATGAACACCATTAGACATCCAAGATAGTGATGACATCAATGAAAACCTTGTGATAGTGTTGACATCAATGACAACTCAAGGAATCATATGTGTAAGAAAGTAAATGTTATCTTGTCTTGATCCTCAGGGGCTATTTTAATTTTATTATAGCCACCAAATCCATCTAGGAAAGAAAAATAATTTTTCTAGCCAAGGAGTCTAAGACTTGATCAATGAAAGTAAGAGGGAAATGATCTTTCATGGTGGTTGTATTCAATTCTCTATAATCAACACTGTTGGTGCCTGCTACAAGTTTGGATTTTGAGCATTTGAATTCGTAGGCACTTTCATGAAAAATCAAAAAGTTCTAAGTCTTTTGGCCTTTGCAGTTGAAAAAGTGCAAAAAATAGTTGTATGCATGTGTCTTTGTATATACAAGGCCATTCGTATATACATGCAGGTTCAAATGTACATTCAGGCATACAAGGCAGTTTGTATGTTCAATCGGCTTCAAAAGGTGCAGAAATGGTTGCTTGTATGTTGCAGATTCTGGGAATACTCCCTCCTTGTATGTGAGGATTTGCATGTATATTTGTGTTGTATGTTTAGATATACAATGGCTAGATACAATGGAAACATGCAAAGGAAAAGATGCAAATAGTCTTGTACATTCACCACATGCAAGCAAAGTATACATCGCGCACATATAAAGGTGAATGTATGTCTGACATACAAAGGGGCATATACAAGTGGGAATGTATATTGGCGGATAGACAAAGGGCTCTGTCGGCATGATAAAGGTCATCGACAGTTCGGCTAAATTTCTCCCCGATGGCCAATGCTTATGCATAGAAAGGATGCAAGCGGTGGGGTCCACCACTTGTATGTATGCAATTGTATATCGACATATACAATTCAGACATACAAGTGAAGAGATACAAAGTCCTTATGCAGTGGTGTGGCCCGCACAATTGCGTTGTATGTTCTGCATCATTTTTGGTGCGTAGGTTCACATATACAAGCCGGATCTGAAATGAGCATGCATTCCGGTTGATAAAAATTAAAATCCACTGTTTGTATGTATAATTTGCTTGTATGTTCACATTATATATGTGACATAAATTAGTCATATACAAAGGAAGAACATACAACTCAGACGTGAAAAGGAAAATGTACTATGGCAGATAATGGTTTGGGGTCCGCAGCTTGCATGTATATGGCATTGTATATGCTGATATACGAAAGACTGAAGACACAAGGCCCAAATTTGAAAATTTTCAAATCTGATTGATAAGATGATTTGGAGTCTGGGTTGTATGTATATTGCATTTGTATATGCAATATACAAGGTGATATGCAAGGAAAGATGAAGAGATACAAGCTGAACATGATAGCAGTTTCAAAGTGTTTTATAATATTTGAAGTCCATGGCTTGTATGTTAGGTGCTTGTATATGCTAATATGCAAAGGAAAGGATACAAGCTGGATCTGATAATGATTGAATTTTTTTCTATAAAGGTTTGGGGTCCGCCTTGTATATTTGTGATTGTATGTATATACAGTCTTATATACAAATGCATATGCAATGATTCATAAGGAAAAAAAAGAAAAAATAGATGGCAGAAAAGCTAGTGATGGAAGCACAGGGTGCCTATGTGGCACGTTCTAATTGATGGGTGACTTTTTAGCGTGTTTTGATGCTATGGATTTTGGCATTAGGAAGGGAGATTGACGGCTCAGTTTTAAATTTTTAGCGATGGATTTGCTTTGTATCTGCAACTGTTTTCAGGCGGGAAAATTTTAGAAGCACACAACTGCTACTTTTCAGATGGCTGTTAGTTGGTATGCCATTAATGGTAGGTTCACAGAGGTGTGGGTCGATGGAGTTGACAAGGCAGCTACCTAATTAATGAAGAAAACCTTCAGTTGGTGGCTCACATCCTGAGTTCACCTGCTCTTTCCTCTTTGTCTCTCTACTGCATTGATTATTTTAGGCACCAATCTGATGGTGTAGTGTATCTGGTGGAATCTTGAAAATGCCATGTAATTATTGTTGAGTACACAATCTTACTATAAAATGCAAAATGTGTTACTTGTTTAGGTTTTTGAAGGCTTGGGCATTTTTGGGGGAAAAATAACAAAAAATAGACCATTTCCTATTTGTTCTATCTCTTTTAGAGTTTATGAGTTGCATTTTTAATGCATGTTGCACATATTTTTAGTTTCATTATTGTTTTATATAAGAAATGCATTGTTGCATGTGGGGTTTCTATCCATTTGTTGTATGCATCCCTTCTTTTGAATTTGGTTGCTAAGGGTTTCTAAGATTCTAGAATATAGACTCTCTATATTGCATGCTTGATTTGTAACTTCCATTCAAGGAGTGGATTAAATTGTTTTAGGATAAGTATGGAGAAGATTGTATGTCAGTTGGGATATTTTTAAGTAGAGGCAGTTGAATACCCAGTCTTGGGTGATGTTTGTAAGGCAAGCATCAATCCTAACCCCTTGAAACTTGAATGCCTATGCAAATCATTCACTTGTATATGTCTAGTTGACTCCTTGCCCTGAGATAGGCATCGGTCTGCCCTTATGTAGTAGTTATGACCCAAAACCCTCCCCTGTCTTGCATCCAAAACATCAAATACAAATCCTTCCATATTTCCAACCTGTTAGTTTGTAGGAGTAGGATTAGGACCCCTACATACTCTCATCCATGACTAGTTAGATATGTCCAAGAAAGTTTCCAACCCTGTGATTTATCATGGAAATCTTAGTCCAGACATGACAATATTCTACCTGTTGTTGTAAAGATAATCTTTCTGTCATTGGGTGAGTCAAAAGTCAAATCTTTAGCTATAGGGATCACCCCCTTGGTACGGCAGAACCAAAAGTGAAGGAGATGTAGCTCACGCAACCTCCTGTATTTGTTGGCCGGATCAACCTATGCATTAGAACTAGCAAACCCTCTGTCGATCTAGAGAGAAAGACCCAACAAAGTGGTGACTCTACTAGGAAGTTGAGCAATTTGAAGATCTGGTTTCTAGTGAAGTTGTAGTAATAACAAAAATGACCATATGGTGCTCTACTGGTGTGATGAATCCAAAAAATAAAAGTGCCTTGTTGATTTTCTGTCCTCTCTATGAGAGGTGGCAACTCTGTTGATTGAACCTATCAATGCTACAACATATTTCTAGGTATTCATCTCTTGATTAAAAAATGATGAGTGTAGAACAACAATCCTAGTTGTGTTCTCAAAGGAGACCATTTTTTGTTGAAAAATATAGAGCCCTAAATTTCAAAGGAATAAGTGGTTACCTAAATGTTATTCCCAATAAGATTAGAAAATGTTTGCCGAAATATAAAGGATCAAATTCTGAGTCTGCAAACAAACATCTGCATTTTTGTAATTTGAGAGAAGATTATGAGGTAGAGGCTGAAGATGTAGTAATGAGAATCTTTGTTCAGACATTAGAAGATGATGCTAGGGTTTGGTTTTCAGACCTGCCTGTATGTTCAGTCTCTTCATGGGTAGATTTAGAAATTGCATTCCTAGAGCAGTTTGGTGAAAGATTTGATGTAGCCTCATTGATCATACATTTCATGAACATCCAAAAGGAAGATGAGGAACTAGTTCCAGCCTTTAATCTTAGATTTATTAAGTTGCTCAAGTAGATCCCTGAATATGAGACCTAATGAGGCATTATGCTTGACAATTTATTTGGCTGCATTTGATAAGAAAATGAGTTATAGATTGAGAGATAAAGAACTAGTCACACTTCACCAGGCCTACAAATTTGCTATGGATATTGAAAATAATTAGAAATATGGAATGCCAATAGGTTTCATGGCTGCAAGTTGTCAAAATAGTTATCAAAGTGAATGTATTTCAGCTCTCCTAGTCTATTCATTGAAAGATGATTGTAGAGGGAAATATATTTCAGAACAGTATGAGCAGTCTTGATGTGATGCATAAACATGAAGATGTTGTAGAAAATGTAAGCACATCCTATAATGGTGAAGACAAAGATTGTTATCAGCCTCTAAAAGAGAATCCTATAGACACAAAATGCCATTGAAATGATCAGATGAAAGATATTCATGAAGTTGTGTCTTGTAGCAATAGGCATATCCCAGCTATTCCTGATTATTTATACAAGGTGGATATGCAGAGCTTCACTCTAAATATAGAAGATGCTGCTTCAAGGGATGACAGTGAATATGTTACTAATTGTTAGCATTCAGATGCGTATATGAGCCTTTGAGATGATGAAATATATATGGATGCTGAATATGAGTGTTTCCTTGAAGATTCTGACCATCTTCACAATGTGAAGGTTAAAAAATTTTCTTTTGATTATCAGTACATTGGTGAAGAGGAAAAACAAGGTCACTATTTAGAGGTGAATGGACAAGTTGCAGATGTGTGTGCTCATACAGTTGGGGATAGTGTTAGTTGCAGGGGTAACTATGAGGCTTCTGACATAGGGCTACATTCTGAGCTATTTATGCCTTCTTTTGAGACATTCCAGGTGGACATTAATGATAAAGTTGCTGAGTACAATGATGATGAATATCTAAATGTTTATAAAAATGAATTTGATTATGAGATGTTGCTTGTGCCCGAATATTGTTTGTTTGATATAGAGGAGCTCTTATTTTTTGAGAAAGGGCAAAATTCTATGGTGGATTCATTTGTTTCATATGAGTTTGTTATTTCTCCAAGCAATAGTGGTGACTCATATGATGATAACATTCTACAGCTAATGATAATGCATGATAATGAAGCTTGTTGTAGATTTGTCAAAGAAAGAGAAATGGGCAGTAGCACAACCAATTGCAAAGTAGGCTGCTGCAGATGGTTAAATGTTTTCAAGCTTCATTTGAAGAAATCAAAAGAAAACAAGGTGTTTGCCAAAGGAAAATTTTGGCTTTTCCTTTTTGGTGGCCCTGGGCCACCAAGTAAATTTTAAAAATCTAATTTGTGATGTAGGTTGGTGCAGTGTTTGACTCTGTAGCCCAATGGATAAGGACTGGTCTGCATCCCAGAGATCTGAAGTTCTCACCATGCCTACAAGAGGCATGCATCCCCAGATAGAGCCAATGTTGGTGCCTGCTACAAGTTTGGATTTTGAGCATTTGAATTCGTAGGCACTTTCATGAAAAATCAAAAAGTTCTAAGTCTTTCGGCCTTCGCAGTTGAAAAAGTGCAAAAAATAGTTGTATGCATGTGTCTTTGTATATACAAGGTCATTTGTATAGACATGTAGGTTCAAATGTACATTCAGGCATACAAGGCGGTTTGTATGTTCAATTGGCTTCAAAAGGTGCAAAAATGGTTGCTTGTATGTCATAGATTCTGGGAATATTCCCTCCTTATATGTGAGAGTTTACATGTATATTTGTGTTGTATGTTTAGATATACAATGGCTAGATACAATGGAAACATGCAAAGGAAAAGATGCAAAGAGTCTTGTACATTTGCCACATGCAAGCAAAGTATACATCGTGCACATACAAAGGTTAATGTATGTCCAACATACAAAGGGGCATATACAAGTGGGAATGTATATCAGCGGATATACAAAGGGCTCTGTCGGTGTGATAAAGGTCATCGGCAGTTTGGCTAAATTTCTCCCCGATGGCCAATGCTTATGCATAGAAAGGATGCAAGTGATGGGGTCCACCACTTGTATGTATGCAATTGTATATCGGCATATACAATTGGGACATACAAGCGAAGAGATACAAAGTCCTTATGCAGTGGTGGGGCCCGTACGATTGTGTTGTATGTTCCACATCATTTTTGGTGCGTAGGTTCACATATACAAGTCGGATCTGAAATGGGCATGCATTCTGGTTGATAAAAGTTGAAATTCGTTGTTTGTATGTATAATTTTCTTGTATGTTCGCATTGTATATGCGATGTACATTGGTCATATACAAAGGAAGAACATACAACCTAGATGTGAAAAGGAAAATGTACTATGGCGGATAATGGTTTGGGGTCCACGACTTGCCTGTATATGGCATTGTATATGCCGATATACAAAAGATTGAAGACACAAGGCCTAGATTTCAAAATTTTCAAATCCGATTGTTAAGATGATTTGGAGTCTGGGTTGTATGTATATTGCATTTGTATGTGCAATATACAAGGTGATATGCAAGGAAAGATGAAGAGATACAAGCCGAACTTGATAGCAGTTTCAAAGTGTTTTACAATATTTGAAGTCCACGGCTTGTTTGTTAGGTGCTTGTATATGCTGATATGCAAAGGAAAGGATACAAGCCAGATTCGATAATGATTGCAATTTTTTCTATAAAAGTTTGGGGTCTGCCTTGTATATTTGTGATTGTATGTATATACATTCTTATATATAAATGCATATGCAATGATTCATAAGGCAAAAAAAGGCAAAATAGATGGCAAAAAAGTCAGCGATGGAAGCACAGGGTGCCTATGTGGCACATTCTAATTGATGGGTGACTTTTCAACGTGTTTTGATGCCATGGATTTTGGAAATAGGAAGGGAGATCGATAGCTCAGTTTTAAAGTTTTGGAGATGGATTTGCTTTGTATTTGCAACTATTTTCAAGCGGGAAAATTTTAGAAGCACGCAGTTGCTACTTTTCAAATGGTTGTCAGTTGGTATGCCATTAATGGTAGGTTCGCAGAGGTGTGGGTTGATGGAGTTGACAAGCCAGCTACCTAATTAATGAAGAAAACCTTCAGTCAGCACCTCACATCCTGAGTTTACCTGCTCTTTCCTCTTTGTCTCTCTACTGCATTGATTATTTTGGGTGCCAATCTGATGGTGCAGTGTATCTGGTAGAATTTTGAAAATGCCATGTAATTATTGCTGAGTACATAGTCTTGCTATAAAATGCAAAATGTGTTACTCGTTTAGGTTGTTCAAGGCTTGGGCATTTTTGGGGGAAAAATAATGAAAAACAAAGCATTTCCTGTCTGTTATGTCTCTTTTGGAGTTTATGAGTTGCATTTTGAATGAATGTTGCACATATTTTTAGTTTCATTTTTGTTTTATATGAGAAATGCATTGTTGCATGTGTTTAACTATTTCTCTCCATTTGTTGTATGCATCCCTTCTTTTGAATCTGGTTGCTAAGGGTTTCTGAGATTATAGAATATAGACTCTTTGTATTGCATGCTTGATCTGTAACTTCCATTCAAGGAGTAGATTAAATTGTTTTAGGATAAGTATGGAGAAGATTGTATGTTAGTTGGGATATTTTTAAGTAGAGGCAGTTGAATACCTAGTCTTGGGTGATGTTTGTAAGGCAAGCATCAATCCTAACCCCTTGAAACTTGTATGCCTATGCAAATCATTCACTTGTAAACGTCTAGTTGACTCCTTGCCTTGAGATAGGCACCGGTCCACCCTTGTGTAGTAGTTATGACCCAAAACCCTCCCCTATCTTGCATGCAAAACATCAAATACAAACCCTTCCATATTTCCAACCTGTTAGTTTGTAGAAGTAGGATTAGGACCCCTACATACTCTCATCCATAACTAGTTAGATATGTCCAAGAAAGTTGCCAACCTTGTGATTTATCATGGAAATCTTGGTCCAGACATGATAGTATTCTGCCTGTTATTGTAAAGCTAAATCTTTCTGTCATTGGGTGAGTTAAAAGTCAAATATTTAGCTATAGAGATCCCCCCCTTGGTGCGACAGAACCAGAAGTGAAGGGGAGGAAGTTCACGTAACCTCCTATATTTGTTGGCTAGATCAACCTGTGCATTGGAACTGGCAAACCCTCTACCGATCCGAAGAGAAAGACCCAACAAACACATACCCACCACTTTCCTACTTTCTTGGGTGCTATGACTAATGGGGAGACCCATTGGCTATCTGATATAAGGTATATAAATTTTACATCCAATTTTTTTTGTAATTCATTTTTCACTATGTCTCTGACAGTAGGGTTCATTCTTCATTGGGGTTTCCTAACTGGATTGCATCCTTCATTGATATATATTCTATTCATTTAGAGGTTATGGTATATGCCTTTCATGTCATGTTAATCCTAGGAAAATGTTGTTTTATGAGTATGTAACATGGTTATCAGTTTTGACTGCTATACTGTTATCAATTGGTTATTAACATTAAGTGTTCTGCTAGGTGTTATTTCAATTGGTGTTGTAAATGTCATGAAAAAAACATCTAACCTTGATAAATTAAGACTACAATTGTGTAGAAGTAAATATTCAAACATGTGGGTAGTAGAATAAAAAAAGCTTGTGTATTAACTATTGGCAAAATGTTATGCAGTGGGTAAGTCAAGCATACTAAACATTGGTCTTGTTGTGGGTCCATCCCATAAGTATTTTGTATAATACTAGAGAGAACTTCATCTTCATCCCGAATATTGATCAATGGGCTACGTTCAATGGTCATGTGTGTTTTTAAGGAATATTGTTCATTATCATTTGGGCTTGGCTAGATAGGATATTCCATTTCAGCAAAAGGTTCTGCTAGAGTATAGAGGAGAAATTTCTTGGTCACATTTCCATTGGACATGATCGTATTCCCAGACCTACAGCTTATGAAAGCATCTATTGTATCTAACCAAGGCCATCCTAGAATGAGTGGATACCTACCTATGTTAGCCTTAGGTTGTAGGACCATGAAGTCTGCAGGGTATTCCCATGAGTCAAGTTTGATGACCAAATCCTCAATAATTCCCTCTGGTTTGACTGTTGACCTATCTGCTAGTTGCAATACTATAGGTGTAGGCTTCAAGTCTACTAATTGGAGATTATTCATTGTTTCTCTAGTCATAACATTTATTGATGCTCCCAAATCTATCAAAGTATTTTTAATGAGGGTGCCATTGATGTGTACATCTACCACAGGACTACCAGGGTTTGCATATTTTGGGATAACTATGTTGCCCAACATAATGTCAGCTAATTGTCCTATAACATGAATATTCTAGGAGTCCTTTATTTTTCTCCCTGGTTTCTTAAGGCACAACTCTCCTACAGTTTAATGTAGATAAGCACATCCTTAATAGCTTGAATTAGGGGAATTTTGTCACATTCTTTAACAGACCAAGGAAGTCAATTTTAGGTTTAGGTTGAGATTTGTGCATGTTTAATCTTTCTAGAAATAGAGGGTCTCTTGTGGTGATTTCTCTCTATGGTGGGGTTTGTTCAAGATGCTTATTCTAGTTATTCAGGTGATTGTTAGTGTCGATGGTTGGCTCTTCGGCAAGAAGTTCCATGATAAGTTGAGAGGATGGTCCAACAAGCATTTTCCTTTAGTGCAAGTGAACATCACTAACCTCAACCATAGAGGTTGGGTATTAGATGGTTCATTAGTGTAAGCCTATTGAATAGGCTTGTTGTTAAGATTTGGTTTAGGTTAAGTTGTCAATTGAGTTGCTCTTGGTTGTACAGGGGCAGGTGAAACTAGGTTTGGCATAATGGTTGGTTGTTATGGTAAGGCTTGATGAGGTTGTGGATAACTTACATTTGAGTTTTCCCATGGTTGATTCCCATGCCACTATTGTGGCCATGGGTTTTTTTTGGGCTACCATTGTTGATTGTAAATTGGAGGTTGTAATGGTGGCTGTGGCCATATCCCCTACTATTGGTTCTAGAGTTCGGTGGCATGTTTGCCAGAGATTGTTGTGGCATATTATTCTAGGTTGTATTATACCAGTTAGCAATATTTGAAGTAGCTCCTATAAATTAAGTATTATTGGACAAGGGATCTTGAGGCATATCTCGTTTTTGTTGCCAAGGCTTATGTTGTGCAATGTAGAACACCTTGTTGGTATGTGGCGACTGATCATGCAAGTAATTTACACTAGTTATGTTGTTGAAATTAGGGCAGATAACTGAGAGGGGGGGTGAATTAGTTGTCACAAAACTTTTATCTTTTGTTGCATTTAATCTTCTTTACCACTTATTAAGAGATTAATGATATAACCATGAAAGCATGAATCAACAACACATGAGAAAAAACATAATCAACACACATAACACCATGAATTTTATGTGGAAACCTGGTTAAGGGAAAAACCATGGTGGGGGTTAACCCACAAGATTTATTCTCTATTAAAAGAATAGAAAAATGGGAAGGCACTTGCCTTCGGGTGCACTGCCTAGAGCTCACTGCCTACAAAATATTCATATGATTAACATTGAAAGGTTGAACTGATAAATAGCATCTTCTCCTTTCCAAGGTTTAGTTCCATTGAAGCTCACAACACCTCTGCTCTACCCACCAAACAATTCCATGCTATATCTGCATCTTCACTCTCTTACACACATTTACATGACTTCATTACACTTATTTATACATGACATTGAATTTGGAATGAACATCAAATTTGGCCTTACAATCATCTATCTAGAACATTCTCCAAGATAGGCATTACAAGTAATTACAATCACAAGACTTAAAATGCTACATGCAAACCATTACACTATCGGCCAAACATAGTTGGGACTTGAATCTTCCTTGAACAACATGCCACACTCCATAGAACTTCTCTTAGATCATCCGCAACATGCACGAATCATCCGGTCGACCAAGACTAGATAGTACAATAACACCCAAGGAGAAATCTTCAACTATGAGCTCAATCATCAATCCAGACCACCAACATAATAGGCACATGATCTAGAAACCACCACAAGCATAATGCAATCAACAAGAACAACTTCACCACCTCAAATCACCAGAATCACTTGCACCTTCATACGAGAACTTAAGAACACTAATTGTCATGACTGTCACACTAGAAAGATTACTTGCGAACCTCCAAACCACAAACCAGTTGAGTTGAGGATACACATAAACATCCCAAACATACCTCTAGAACCATAGACCATAATATTCCAATGCAGAGCAATCTGGACCAAATTCCTATCACTTTGTTACCTCTGAACAACTACAAAACCCAGTTCTACTCAGATGGCCATAACTTCACCAATCCTCCATGCGAACCTCTCAAATCTTAACCAGAGCAACTTCAGACAATCCTCTACAAAGCTCTTTAGTCCGTAGACTCTGATCTTCATCTCACTGGAAATGCGGAGAAATCTACTTTGCTAAACTACACTGTGTTCACTATCTCTGACAAAGAGATATGTTGACATCAATGACAACACATCATATGCACATATTTGCAACAGTCTCCCGCTTTGTCATTGATGGAAACATATGATGTGAAGAACTGATTCAACCATCAAGACAAGGACTTCTCCCCCTTTCTCTTATCACACCTACAACCACTTTCTTCACTGCTCCCCCTTTCACCAACAACAACTTACTTCTAAGTTTTTCACATGACTTATCTCCCCCTTTGACATTAATGGCAAAGGGCACATATTTGCAATCATCTCTCCCCCTTTTTGTTTCTTAGATAAAACCAAGCTGAACTCTAGACTTAACATACTAACTACTCCCCTTCAGTAGTATCCCCTTAACATCAATCTGGATCACAAGATATGACTGTGAGTTCTACCAGACTGATGCACACTAGTGCACCTTAGTTCTTGATAGGAGGGGTAATAACCCCTAGGTTCACCTTGAGATACTCAAAAGTATCCTTAGGTAGAGGCTTAGTGAAGATATCAACAATCTGATCCTTAGAAGAAACAAACTCTGATATGACTTCATTCTCATTTACCTTCTCTCTCAAAAAGTGAAACTTGATGGATATGTGCTTTGTCTTTGAATGCAACACTAGATTCTTTGAGATATTTATTACACTTGAATTATCACAGAAGATTGTAATAGGCTCTTCAAACACAATTTTGATATCCTTCAACATTTGCTTCATCCACAAAACTTGAGTACAATTACTTGCTGCTGTTATATACTCTTCCTCTGCTGTAGATAGAGATATTGCCTCCTTTTTTCTCAACGAAGAAACGAATCTCTTTCCCAAGAAAAATGCACCACCACTAGTAATCTTCCTGTCATCCACATCTCCTATCCAATCAACATCTGTATATGCATGAAGAGTGAAATCATCATCCTTAGGATACCATAAGCCATAATCAGATGTTCCCTTTAGATATCTAAATTTTTTTTACTGCTACAACATGAGATTCTCTAGGATCAAATTGAAATCTAGCAACAAGGCCAACTGCATTCATAATATCAAGTCTGGTATGAGTCAGATAAAGCAGTCTCCAATCATTGATCTATACCTTTTTTGATCTGCCTTAGGGGAATCATCATCTTTACTCAACTTGCATTCGGTTACCATAGGAGTACTCACTAGTTTTGAATCCTCCATTCCAAACTTTTTCAACAACTCTTTTACATACTTAGATTGAGATATGAAGATGCCCTTATCTGACTGAATGATTTGCAGACCCAAGAAGAAATTCATTTCACCAAGCATGGACATCTCAAATTTACTTTGCATCTAATCAGCAAATTTTTTACACATGCTCTCATTTCTACCAAAGATGATATCATCAACAAATACCTCAACAATCAAGATGTGTTTATGATCAATTTTGAAATAAAGATTATTGTCAGCTATGCCTTTGTTAAAACCTAAGTTTAGTAAATACTTATCTAATCTTGTATACCAGGCTCTTGGGGCTTGTTTAAGTCCATACAATGCTTTCCTCAACCTGTAGATCATATCTCCTTGATTAGACAACTGGAATCCTTCTGGTTGCTCAATATATACTTCTTCTTCCTAATCTCCATTTAGGAAT
Source organism: Cunninghamia lanceolata (assembly GCA_027924645.1). Taxonomy (NCBI): domain Eukaryota; kingdom Viridiplantae; phylum Streptophyta; class Pinopsida; order Cupressales; family Cupressaceae; genus Cunninghamia; species Cunninghamia lanceolata. Next base: position 11,238,380 of record BSBN01000584.1, on the reverse strand, counting down.
GCTGACTTGACATCCATCTGGTAAACTTTGAAATCTTTGTAAGCAACAAAGGAAAGAAATAATTAGACTGCTTCGATTCTTGCCACTGGAGCAAAAGTTTCTTCAAAATCAATTCCCTCTACCTAAGAATATCCTTTGTACACCAATCTTGCTTTGTTTCTCACAACTTCACCATTTTCATTCAATTTATTCCAGAAGACCCATTTAGTTCCAATTACATTTTTGTTTTTAGGTCTAGGAACAAGATCCCAATTATGATTCTTTTCAATTTGCATTAATTCTTCTTCCATTTCTTTTACCCAACTTTCATCATTACAAGCTTCGTTCACTTGTTTTGGTTCAATCTTTGAAATCAAACAATACTTCACTTGTTCTTCAGTAAATTTTCTTCTAGTTTGAACACCTTTATTTTTATCTCCTATGATTTGATCTTCAGAATGGTTCAAACTTACATACTTGGGAGTTTTGGAATTATCTTGAATATATGATTCTTGAATTTGTTCCTCAACATTTTCACTAGCTTCTTGAGTCACGGGATTCTCCAGAGCAATCTGAATCTGAGTTTGAGATTAAACTTGCTTTCCTTCATTTGGACTTTCATTTTGATCATCTAATTCATATCCACAAGACTTGGAAGGTCTCTCCTTCCTTTCATCAACCTTGACATTAGCACTTTCAACAATCCTTTTCAATCTCTTATTATAGCAATGGTATGCCTTGCATTGGTTAGAATAACCTAGAAATATTCCTTCATCACATTTGCATCAAACTTGCCTAGATCTTCATCTCTTTTGATATAGCATTTACTACCAAAAACTTTGAAGTATTTCATAGTAGGAGCATTACCAAACCATAGTTCATAAGGTGTTTTACCAGTGTTACCTTTGATATGCACCCAGTTAAGAGTGTAGATAGCAGTACTCACAACCTCTCTCCAATAGACATGTGGAACATTTTCTTCCATCATCATGGTTCTAGAAGCCTCTTGAATAGTCTGGTTCTTCCTTTTCACAACTCCGTTCTACTGAGGAGTCCTAGGAGTAGATAATTGTCTTCTTATTCCACACTTTTCACAAAATGCATTAAACACAATGGAGGTAAACTCTCCACCTCTATCAGATCTCGAACACTTTATCTTCACACCAATCTCATTCTCCACCATAGCCTTGAACACTTTGAATCTATCAAGAGCCTCTGATTTCTCTCTCAAGAAAGTGACTCACATCATCCAGAAGTAATCATCAATCAACAACATAAAGTATCTGTCTCCTTACAAATTCCTAACTCTGGCAGGACCACACAAATCAATGTGCACAAGTTCCAACAATCCACTTGAAAATTGTTCTTTACTTTTGAATGTAGTTCTAACCTGTTTGTCCAACTGACATTCCTTACACATGCTATTAGCAGGTTTCACAAGCTTTGGAAGATCTCTCATAGCTTGAGTAGTACATATCTTGACAATATTATCAAAGTTTACATGACACATTCTCCTATGCCATAACCAACTCTGATCAATCTGAGAAATCAAAGAAATTTTACCAGCACCACTTAAATGAAAGATATTATGTCTAGTCTATGTACCAGATACAATCTCAGTTCCAGAGCTTCCCAAAATTTTGCATCTTCCATCCTTGAATCAGAGATTATACCCTTTGTCAACGAACTATCCAACACTGAGAAGAATATGCTTCAACCCTTCTACATACAAAACATCATTAGTGTTATTCTTACCATCAAGAGAGATGGATCCTCTGCCATGGATTCTACCAGCTGAATTGTCTCCAAACTTCACAATTCCACCATCATATCTTTCCAAACTTACAAAATTACTTTTATCACTAGTCATATGTGAGAACATCCATTGTCAATCACCCATTCATCATTTTCTTCAACCTGAGCATCCAAGCCACTTTCCACATTCACACAACTAGTAGATTCAGTAGGCACCGGATCTTCTTCTTTGATAGAAATGAACACCCATTCATTTCCAGAGGTACTTCCCATATCAGATTCATCATCTGTGACTCCATTAGTAGCTTCTTGGACATAGTAACACTTCTTTTGTGTTGGAATTAGGCCAGACAACTGAGAGGGGGGGTGAATCAGTTGTACCAAATCTTTAACACTTGCAGCTATTTCTTTATCACACAAAACTGATTAATGATGTAAACATTTAAAGCATGAATCATCAACACATGAGAAGAAACAAATAAACACATAACACTAGGATTTTTATGTGGAAACCTCGTTAAGGGAAAACCATGGTGGGGGTTAACCCACAAAGATTTGTACCTTGTTAAAAGTACTTTAGAAAAATAGAAGGCACATGCCTTTGGGCACACTACCCAAAGCTCACTGTTCAAGAGAGGCTCACTACCTACAAGTAATTTATGTTTAACACAGAATGGACTAATTGATAATTAGCATCTTTTCATGCCTGATTCAGTTTCATTGAATGCTCACAAAACTTTTGCTTTTGTCTCCAAATTCTTCTTCACCGACTCTTCACTCTATACTGCTCTCACTCCTTTTCTTCTCTGCTCTACTTCTGATCCTTTATTTGGATTTCAATTCATTTCTCTCAAGGATGATTTTCAACAACTCTTCAAAAAGTATTTATATGCTTCATCAACCTTGGAATGAACAATAAGGTCGGCTAAACTTGATGCGGATCAATGCACTATCGGCCAATCACAACTGAGATTTGAATCTTCTTCAATAAACATGCTACACTCCATAGAATGCACTTAGATCACTCGCAACATGCTAGGATCATCCAGTTGGCCAAGAATGTGAAGAACATCAACACCAAAAAGGAAAATATTCAATAACAAGCTCAAAATTTGATGTGAACCTTTAACACAATAGCTACACGATACAAAGATCTCCACAAGCACATTGAATTTAACAAAAACATCCACACTCCTTTAGATCATCAGGATCACTTATATCTTCATCTGGTAACCTTAAAAACACTATTTGCTATAACTGTTACACTAGCAAGATTGCTTGTGGATCTCCAAACCATGAATTTCTTGAATGGATGATGCATACTGACTTCCCAAACATGCCTTTAGATCTACAGATCATCATTTTACACTACCGGAGCAATCCGGACCTCTTTCTTGTCACTTTGTCTCTCCTAAATAATGCATGAACCAATTTTATTTAGATGGCCATAGCTTCTTCAGATCTTAATGGGAACCTCTCAAATCTTAACTGGAGTTTGTTCAAACAAACCTCTACATAGCCTTATGGTTCGCATACATCAATCTCCATTAATTTTTTCAATATCCTCATGAATCTGGTCTTCTATATAGGAAACAAAATAGGATACAGTTGACATCAATGGCAATAATGATATGTTGACATCAACGACAACAGCAATAATGATATGTTGACATCAATGACAACAACACTTAGGCACGTATTTACAACAATCTCCCCCTTTGTCATTGATGGCAACATATGATGTGAAAAACTGATTCAACCATCATGACAAGAACTTCTCCCCCTAACATCAATGGAAAAGGGTACATATTTGCAATCTTTTCTCCCTTTTTGTTTTAGGCTGATCCCAACATTTTCATACTGACTACTCCCCCTTATTAGTATCTCCTTAACATCAATCTGGATCACAAGATATGACTGTGAATCCCACTGGAGTGATGCACCTTAGTGCATCTTAGTTCTGATCTGGAGGGGTAATAACACCTAACTTGTCTCTAAGATACTCAAAAGTATCCTTGGGAAGAGGCTTAGTGAAGATATCCACAATCTAATCTTTGGAAGACACAAACTCCAACCTGACTTCATTCTCATTTACCTTCTCTCTCAGGAAATAAAACTTGATAGATATATCTTTTGTCTTTGAATGCAACACCGGATTCTTTGAGATGCTTATTGCACTAGAATTATCACAGAAGATTGTGACTAACTCCTCAAACACAATTCTGATGTCCTTCAACATTTGCTTCATCCACAAAACTTGAGTACAATTATTTGCTGCTACTATATACTCTACCTCTATAGTAGATAGAGATATTGCCTCTTTCTTTTTACTCATCCAATAGACCAATCTTCTTCCCAAGAAGAATGCACCACCACTAGTACTTTTCTTGTCATCCACGTCTCCTGCCCAATTAACATTTGTATATGCATGAAGAGTGAAGTCATTATCCTTTGGATACCATAATCGATAATCAATTGTCCCCTTGAGATATCTAAATATTCTTTTGACTGCCACAACATGGGATTCTTTAGGATCAACTTGGAATCTTGTGACAAGTCCAACTGCATTCATGATATTAGGTCTAGTCTGAGTTAGATAGAGCAATCCTCCAATCATTGATCTATACCATTTGTGATTTGCCTTGGGGGAGTCATCATCTTTGTTTAACTCACATTTGGTTACCATAGGTGCACTTATTGGCTTTGAATCTTCCATTCCAAACTTCTTCAACAATTCTTTCACATACTTGGACTGAGACATGAAGATACCTTTATCTGACTGAACAATTTGCAAACCTAGGAAGAAATTCATCTCACCAAACATTGATTTCTCATATTTACTTTTCATCTGATCAGCAAATGCTTTGCACATACATTCATTTATACCAAAAATGATATCATCAACAAAGACCTCAACAATCAGGATGGCCTCATGATTAATCTTGAAGTAAAGATTACTATCAGTGGTACCTTTGCTAAATCCTAGCTTAAGCAAATGTTTATCCTGTCTTGCATACTAGGCTCTTGGGGCTTGCTTGAGTCCATATAATGCTTTTCTTAGTCTGTAGACCATATCTCTCTAGTTAGACAACTAAAATCCTTTTGGTTGCTCAATGTAGACTTCTTCCTCTAACTCTCCATTCAAGAATGTCAATTTGACATCCATATGATAAACTTTAAAATCTGTGAAGGAAGCAAATGCAAGAAATAATCTGACTACTTCTATTCTTGCCACCAGAGCAAAAGTTGTTGGCAAGAGACACATTGGAGCTTCATGATTGTTGTCATTGATGGCAACAAAGTTCATCCCACACATCCATAGGACATAGTGTGCCTATACCAGAAGTTAGATTGAAGAGTGTTGTGGCAAGGTCTGACTGTCAAGTCTGGATCTCTTAGAGGAAGTATCTTTGGAAAGTACGGACTTGGGGAAGTCAAGAGGAGTACCTTGATTGATAGATTCCAAGAATTGAGCCTCTGGTGATGAAGGAGTGAAGATATATGAGCATTCAAGTATTGGGGTCCTATTTGGCAGAACAGACAGAGGAAGAACTAACCGGCAGAGCATCAGACATTATTCTGGATAAGATATTGATAATGATCAAGGTTCTTAAGGTATCATTCATGATTGGCCGATATGTTAGATGACTTCTATAAGTATCTTTTTGATCCGCATCACTTGGGAAGCGAGGGTTTAGCCGATAGACTAAAGTTTGGGAAATACTGACTATTCCGGATGCCAACTAGAAAGAGGATAAAATCCTTTGTGCGGATATATATACCTAATGGATTTTGATGAGAGTAGCAGTTACAGTTATGGTGTTGTGAAGTGTGAAGAAAAGTAGAAGAGCAGTGTGGTAGCAGTAAGGCAGGTCCAGTATGTGAAAAGACAGCAACACTAAAGAAGAGAAAGGATGAAGTGTAGTAGATTAGTGTATTGAGCCTAACCGGAACTGAACCTCAGCATATATGGATGCTTCTCATTAGTTCAAGGATCTTGTTATTCATCTTACAACTTGTAGATAGTGAGTCTCTTGTAGGCAGTGTGCCTCTTGTGAGCAGTGTGCTCGGGCAGTGAGCCCTAATTGGCAAGTGCCATTTTGTATTTCTATTCTTCTAACAGAGAATACAATCTTGGGTTAATCACCCCATGGTTTTCTCCCTTAACAGGGTTTCCATGTCAAAAATATTGTGTCATGTGTATTTCCATTTCATGGTTATGTTTGCTTATTTAAATAGATGCTGCATTAATTATTAAGAAAGTTCAAAAAGCTGAAATAATTAAGATAACTGATTCACCCCCCTTCTCAGTTATCAACAATTGGTATCAGAGCTAAGTTCCTCCTAACATAGCCTAACAACTTGAGGAAGATTTGGGAATTAAGATGGACGTGTATGGTATGAGGGAGCAACTGCAGTCTGCCCTAGATGATCTTGAGCAATCTAATTCTGAAGTTAATGAATTGAAGGAAAGACTCAAACAGGCTGATGATTTCATAAATGAACTAAAAGGGAAACTAAGTCTCTCTTTGAAAAATAGAAAGGAACTACTTCAACAATTGGCAAGACAAGGTGAAGCAAATGATACAAATGGAGATCTTAAGGAGAAAACCAAGTTATGTGAAAAATTATCAAAAGAGATCATCATGGTAAGACATGAAATGGAATCAGGAGTCATGAAATTTACCCAAGAAATTGAAGAGAAAAGAAAAATTGAAGATGATCTAAAACAATCTCTCAAGGAGAAATCAGAAGACTGCCACAAGATGGATAGAATAATCAGACACCTTAAATCCGATCTTGAAGATGCTAAAGATAATGAAGAAAAACTAGAAGATCAAATTGTCTCTCTTAAAAGGGATCTTCAAATAGTAAATGAATACAAAGAGAAATTCAAGATAAGTTCTTCTCAACTTGAAGTTCTTCTTGAAAGCCAAAAGAGGGTAGATGAAAAGCGTGGCTTGGGATATGAGAAAGGTGAGAGCTTTGGATCCGGTCAAAAGAAGTTTGAATCAGAAAATCCAAGAAACAGGCATAGAAGACCTCTGGTGAGGCAACCTAATGCTCAAAGATATCCATCCTTCAATGGATACTGCCACAACTAAAATAACTTTGGTCATAAAGCTAATCAGTGTAGGACGAGAATGAATCAGACTAATACATCCTTCTCTGGATAGTGTTTTAACTGCAAAAGGTATGGTCACAAATCTCATGAATGCAAAAATATGCAAATGAACAATTCATTCAATGGTAGATGCTTTGCATGTAATAGAATGGGTCATATGGCTAATTAATGTAGATCAAGAGGACATCAATCAAATATGCAAAGAAATGTTGTTTGCCACAATTGCAATAGATCTGGTCATATTGCCAAATTCTGTAGAAGCAAGAATCAGGACAAAAGAGGTCCGGTACATCATAATCAGAATCAAGACAAGGGAAAAGGAAAAGTGAATGTGGATGAAGTCAAAAGTGAGATGAACAAGATTTGGGTGAAGAGAAGTATAGAAAATGTAGGGGATGGATCTGCACTAGAATTTGGTGCTGATATTCCTTCCAGAAATTAAAAGGTGAGCTTTGGCTCAGGGGGAGACACAAAGAAAAATATTTTCCTCTAGCCAGTTAATTGGTACTGAAACTGGCACAAGGAGAGTTGCAGATTAAAGGATTCACAAAGGGACATCCAAATAAGGTTTGATTAAGAGATGAAAGATCTGCAATAAGTTTTGAACAGGTTGAAGACTAATCCAGTTCATCAGTCATCTAGTGAGAAGTAGGTTTTTCACAGTTAAATCTGACATGATTTAAACTATGGAATCTTAATCTGTGGATAGTTCAAATGATCAAGGAAGGGAAGATAGATTATCACTATTCTCTAAGAATAACTCTAAGTGTATCTCAGTGATCCAGAAAAAATCAGTCTCAGAATAAGATGAACAAGGCAACCAGAATGACTTAGGTTGCACATTTATTGCAGTATGAAATTAGGGCTTTCCCAGAAATAAAAGATTTCATTTGGTCTTCATTTGCACATTCACACTCAAGAAGAAATGAAAAGGAGCTCTGCAACAAGTTGTCTCAAACTCTCAAAGATTAATCATTGGTGTTGATTCATCCAGCAAATTAATCCAGCTCATTCAGCAAACCCTAGAAGCATAAAAGGTATTTTCTATTGTTGAATATCTCTTTGTAAATCTTTTGAAAATGGCTACTCCGAATGTGGTGAAGATTTCTGATAGGCCATGCCCTAAATTTAAGAAGCACCCATACAAATCCCTAGAAGCTGATCCCCTAGGTGCTTTTTCAAGCATTCTGCATGGGGTTCTGCATGTAGAAGATGTTAGGGCATATATTCCTGCAAGTATTGAAGAATTTGGGGAATCTAAGCTGGTCGATATCTATCACAAGCAATTGATAGATGACTCATTCAAACTCAAAACCCAGTATAAAGCTATCCAGGACAAACATTTTGCACAATGCATTCATTTCCCCTATTTTCCAGAGGATGAATGGGTCCGGTATATTCTGAGCCAAATGCATGACAACTTCATGTGGTTGAACAGGCCATTTAAGATCACTAAGGATGCCATTAAGGCTGTAACCAGATTACACTTAATCGATGAGATGCCTATTCTCAAATCTATCAAAAACCAAATTGTAAGTGAGGCTACTGGATCAAAGTTTGATAAAAGAGAAATGACTATTGAGGATATCACATATCTGGATATCAAGTTTGCATCAATGATAATTGGATATAAGATATATCACTCCAGCAGGGAGAATTCAGTATCCGAAACTGCTATATATACTGCTTATGAAATGTTGAGGAAGAATGCAGACTATGATCTTTGTGAGCTCCTTCTGAACCAACTCTTGGAGAATCTGCAGAAGATAAAGAAGGATAAGAAGAACTCCTTCAAATACAGTGGTTTGATACTCTGCCTATTCTTTTATTACATGAATGAGCTTCCCAAATCTAGTGGCTGGGTATGACAGGATGATAGACTAGTAGCCATTCAAATCAGAGATTATATACATGGGCTTGGTGATGCCAAGGCATAGAATACAGCTCTCTGGGGCTATTTCAAGAATTTTTAGAGCATGATGCAAGCAAGAGAGAGAATCCCCCAATCTTTAGTTGAAAAATATAAAGATACAATATGCTTTATGGTAGAAATTGATCAGTGCCTAATGGAGGCAGTGGAGCCAAGAACAATGTGGATCATGCCAATAGGGTATGAAGTTGATGAGAAAATTGTAGAGCTGCATGTTCAACACATGCTAAGTTAGCCCAAGGATCTTAAGGCAGAAAGGTTTGGAACCTTTGAAGAATTAAGTATAAAAATCCATGTGGAGCTCAGACAACCAGAGATGAAGAGAAAAGTGAGAAAAGAGGTAGAAGAATTTGCCAAGAGGCATGGAATCTCAAAAGAGGCACTTGATGCACATAGAGAAAAGATGGAAAGAACAGAGAAAGAGAAGGAAGAAGTAGAAAAGGAAAGTGATCCAGTAGAAGCCCCCTCCCGAACTAGATCCTCTAAGAGGTCTACACCTACAACTGCTAAGACCTCAAAGGCATCAAAGACGGAAGAAAAACCATCCGGTAAAGCAGAGAAAAGAACTACGACAAAGGCCACAAGGTCTTATATCAGTCAAAAGGATGAAGAAGAGACAGAATCTGATGAAGAGATCAAGAAGATGAAGAAGAAGAAAAAAGTATCCGGTGAAGATAAGGAGGCTGAGGAAGAAGAGGTTGTTGAAAGGCCCACTTTGTCCTTAGATGATGTAGTCAAAGCTGTCATTATGTATGGGAACCTGCAACCAATAACAGAATTCTATGATGCAGATAAAAAGATTCTGGAGGAAGCCACAATTAAGTATTTGAATGTATACAATAAAGCATTTATTGAAATCATTTCTCTAATTCCTAAAAGTTTAGAAAAGGAACTTGAAATGAGAAAAGAAAATGCCAAGGCTAAGGACTTAGAGATTAGAGAATAGATAGCTATTCAGCTCTATCCTTCAATTTCTCCAAAACAAATGGATATGATCTTCAAAGATTGCAAGGATGACTTCCAGAGTAAGGCCATAATGAATTAGCTCATGCTTGGAGAAACTTATAAAGTGCCAAAAGAAACAGAAGAAATCCTACAGAATGCCTATAAAAGATTCAATATTCCTGTTATAGAGGATTTAGGTAATGATCCCTCAAAAATGGATAATAAAGAAGAATCTACTGAGACAGTAGTAGAAGAGGTAAAGGAGACAGGTGAAGAAAAAGGTAAGGACTTTGATTCCTCTACTCCGGAAGAGGAAGTCCAAGGAGAAGTAAATCCAGACTCTCCAGCAATCTCTGGATCTAAAGGAGAAGAAAGTATAAAAGAAAAATCTAGTCAAGAAGAACAAGGAAAGGGAAGAGAAGAAGAGTCAAGGATAGAAAAAGCTACAGATGACAGTGGTAAGGCTGCATAAGGAGAGAAAATTCTATCTCTGGCAAGAGACACAACAGAAGTAGTCAAGGATTTCTTGACCAAAGAGATGATGGAATTTGATGAACCAGAGTTACTTCAAGGTCCATTTAATTTTGATTCCCTCTCTCCAGTGCAAACCATGAAGCTAGCATCCTTCACTCAAGAAAAGGCAAAAGAAAAAATGTTGAAGTCTCACATGGAAGACTATGAACTCATAGAAACTGCATTTGGTGTACTGGAAAAGATCATGCCATCCTTCCAAAAGGATCCTACAACATCCACGTCTGGTAATCTAAAGTCTCTTGTAAATTTTGTTAGTACACATTTTGATTCTTTAGAGAAAGCAACAGAAGAGAAAGTCTAGAAAGAGTTTTTGGATAAAAGATTCTTGGAGTTACAAGGGCTTATAACCAATGATAGAAGAAATATGGACACTGGGATGAAGACCTTAGAAAATACTCTTAAGGATGGAGGAGAAGTATATAAATTTTGTATATCCTAGACTAAAGCAACAAAGGATATTGAGAAGAAAGTAAAAGAACAAGAGGATAAACTATCAAACCTCTCTCAAAAGTTTGATCCTCTCACTGTATCCATAATAAGCAGGAATGTCAAACTATTTTAATCATGAATGAAATTAAGAAGCTTGAGAAGGAAAGGAAGAACATATTAAGTAGAATGGGTGAACTTAGAGGGATGATTATCCCTAAGTTAGAGGCCATGCATGAAGCCCTAACTGATGCTCAGACCATAGCCCGGACTAGTGATCCGACAGATCTCAAGAGGGCAGAAGCTTTTGCATTCCTATTGAGTGGTCACATCTCAATTTTGGATAGGATGAAGCTGAGTTGGGCAACATAATTTGTCGAGTTGAAGAAATCTTTTGTAGATATACTTCAGTATATGTAAGTATAAGCATGTATATATACTTATGAGGCTAAGTATAGATTATTTTTTGAAATTTTGGTATGTGGACCCTACCCTTTGCCATTGATGTCAAAGGGGGAGTGAGGAATAGTGAAAAATGTGGAATCCAGCTAAGGGGGAGCTCTGGAAAAGTGTACATTAGAAGAGAGCATCAACCAAGGGGGAGTATAGTATAACACTTAGTCATTTGTCACTAAGTGTTTCCATCAATGCCAAAGGGGGAGATTGTTTGCAAGAGACACATTGGAGCTTCATGATTGTTGTCATTGATGGCAACAAAGTTCATCCCACACATCCGCAAGACATAGTGTGCCTATATCGGAAGTCAGATTGAAGAGTTGTGGTCCAGTAAGCAAGAATAGAGTGTTGTGGAAAGGTCTGACAATCAGGTCTGGATCTCTCAGAGGAAGTATCTTTGGAAAGTACGGACTTGGGGAAGTCAAGAGGAGTACCTTGACTGATAGATTCTATGAATTGAGCCTCCGGTGATTGAGTGAAGAGATATGAGCATTCAAGTATTGGGGTCATGTTTGGCAGAATAGACAGAGGAAGAACTGACCGGCAGAGCATCAGACATTATTCTGGATAAGATATTGATGATGATCAAGGTTCCTAAGGTATCATTCATGATTGACCGACATGTTAGATGACTTCTCTAAGTTTCTTTTTGATCTGCATCACTTGGGAAGTGAGGATTCAACCGACAAACTAAAGTTTGGGAAATACTGACTATTCTAGATGCCGACTAGAAAGAGGATAAAATCCTTTGTGCGGATATATATACCAAATGGATTTTGATGAGAGTAGCAGTTGCAGTTGTGGTGTTGTGAAGTGTGAAGAAAAGCAGAAGAGCAGTGTGGTAGTAGTAAGGTAGGTCTGGTATGTGAAAGGACAGCAACACTAAAGAAGAGAAAGGATGAAGTGCAGTAGATCAGTGTATTGAGCCTAACCAGAACTGAACCTCAGCATATATGGGTGCTTCTCATCAGTTCAAGGATCTTGTTATTCTTCTTACAACTTGTAGACAATGAGTCTCTTGTAGGCAGTGTGCCTCTTGTGAGCAGTGTGCTCGGGCAGTGAGCCCTAATTGGCAAGTGCCATTTTGTATTTCTATTCTTCTAACAGAGAATACAATCTTGGGTTAATCACCCTGTAGTTTTCACCCTTAACAGGGTTTCCATGTCAAAAATATTGTGTCATGTGTATTTCCATTTCATGGTTATGTTTGCTTATTTGAATAGATGTTGCATTAATTATTAAGAAAGTTCAAAAAGTTGAAATAATTAAGATAATTGATTCACCCCCCCTCAGTTATCAACAAAAGTTTCTTCAAAATCAATTCCTTCCACTTGAGAATAGCATTTGTATACCAACCTTTCTTTGTTTCTTACCTTCATTTAGTTTGTTCTGGAAGACCCATTTGGTTCCAATCACATTTTTGTCCTCAGGTCTCGGAACAAGATCCCAAGTGTGATTCTTTTCAATATGCATCAATTCTTCTTCCATTGCTTTTACCCATTTTTCATCATTGTAGGCTTCACTTACTAATTTAGGTTCAATCTTTGAAATCAGACAAATCTCCTCTTAATCTTTAGAAATTTTTCTTCTAGTTCGAACACCTTTACTCTTATCTCCAATGATCTAATCTTCAAGATGATTCAGCTTTACATACCTAGGAGTTTTGGGAATTGTTTGAACTTCTGTTTCTTGAGCTTGTTCCTCAACATCTGCAATATCCTCTTGAGTCATTGGAGTTTCCAGATCAATTTGAGTCTGAGTCTAAGTATGAACTGGCCTTGCTTGATTTTGACTTTCATCTTGATAATCTATATCATATCTGCATTACTTGGAGTACCCTTCTTTGCTTTCATTGAAACTTTAACATTAGCACTTTCAACAATCTTTTTCAACCTCTTGTTAAAGCACCGGTAAGCCTTTCTTTGTGTAGAGTATCCCAAAAATATTCCTTCATCACTTCTTGCATCAAACTTGCCTAAGTCCTCATCTTATTTGATATAGCATTTTCTACCAAAAAATTTGAAATATCTCATAGTAGGAGGATGACCAAACCATAGTTCATAGGGGGTTTTACCAGAATTACCTTTGATTTGCACCCAGTTAAGAGTGTAGACAACAACACTAACAGCTTCTCTCCAATAAACTTGAGGAACATTTGTTTGCATCATCATGGTCCTGGAAGCTTCTTGAATGGTTTTGTTCTTTCTTTCCACAACTCCATTTTGTTGGGGGGTCCTAGGAGCATATAACTATCTTTTTATGCCATGCTTTTCACAGAAAGCATCAGACTCTCCGGAAGTAAATTCTCCACCTCTGTCAGATCTCAGACATTTTAATTTCTCACCAATCTCATTTTCATCCATCACCTTGAACACCTTAAACTTGTCAAGAGCTTCTAATTTTTCTTTTAGGAAAGTTACATCATCTTGGATTAATCATCAATCGGCAACATGAAATATCTATCTCCTTGCACACTCCTAATTCTAGTAGGACCACAGAGATCAGTGTGAACCAGTTCCAATCATCCACTTGAAGCTTGTTCCTTACTTTTGAATGAAATTTTTTTTTGTTTCCCCAATTGACATTCTCTACACATGCTATTGGGTTTCACAAGTTTTGGAAGATCTCTTACAGCCTGAGTGGTACTTATTTTGACAATGCTATCAAAATTCACATGACACATCCTCCTATGCCATAACCAACTTTGATCTATCTAAGAAATCAAACAAATTTTGCTAGAATTACTTAAATGAAAAATGTTACCTCTACTTTGAGTACCAGATGCAATTTCAATTCTGGAGCTCTCTAAGATTCTGCATTTTCCATCCTTGAATCAAAGATCATAACCTTTGTCAATCAACTGTCTAACACTGAGAAAATTATGTTTCAGTCCTTCCACATACAAAACATCATTGGTGCTATTCTTACCATCAAAAGAGATGGATCCTCTACCATGGATTCTACCAGCTGAGTTGTCTCCAAATTTCACAAGCCCTCCTTCATAATTTTCAAAACTCACAAACTTACTCTTAGCACCAGTCATATGATGAGAACATCCACTATCAATCAACCATTCATCTTTTTCAATAACCTGAGCAGCCAGGGCACTTTCCACATTTGTACAACTAGTAGAATTAGTAGACTCTGGATCTTCCTCTTTGATGGCAATGAATACCCAATCATCTTCAGTGGCACCTCCATGATCAGATTCATCGTCTGTGACTCCTTCTCTAGCCTTTTGGACATAGTAAAAATTCTTTTGACCTTTATATCTATTAGGGTTTGATTTTGAAAACCTCTCCGGACATCTTGAGGCAAAATGACCAATCTTATTACAAGAAAAAACATTTGAGTGGAAGCTTTCCTTCATACTTACCAGATCCTCTTGGCATTCTTTTGGCAATAAGATCTTCAAGAACTATAGTTTCAATTTCAACATCTTCAAGATCCTTCATTGTCTTCACAAATCTATTTGATCTTGCAGAAGAGATTTCACTCAGATCATATCTTTGTTTCCCATGAGCACTTGCCTTAAATGCAGATTCAGACTTAGGAAGAGAATCACCAAACTCACTTAATTCAAAGGCTTAAATTTTACCAACCAGTTGACCTCTTGTAACTTTTGAGACACTCCTGATCTCCTCTATAGTAGAAACCTTATGTTTGTATGAATTAGGTAAAGATCTAAGCACTTTTGCCACAATATCTGATTCTTCCAAAGTCCCACCAGCACATCTGATACTGCACACAAGATCATTTATTTTTTGCATGTAGATTGTGATGTTTTCATCTTCACTCATCCTCAAATTTTTAAAATTTCCTCTCAGACTTTGTATCTTGGCACATTTGACATATTCATCACCTTGATAAATATTCTCCAACTTCTTCTAGATTTCATGAGTAGTTTTCAGTCCAAAAACATTTGACATTTCTAAATTAGTTAGGGCACTCAACAAGGCTTCTTTAGCTCGAAGGTTATTTTATGCATCTTTGACTTGATCTAGAGTTGAAGAACCTTTCTCTGGAGGATTATACTTATCTTTGGTTATTAACCAATAAGCATCACCCATGCACTGTAAATGGCATTCCATGCAACTCTTCCAAATAGAGTAATTTGTTCCATCAAATCTTGGACTATCCTTCTTGTAAGTTGACATCCTGGATCTCCTTGAGCGGTTAAGATTCTTCTAGAGGAATCTTTCTCTAATACTAATTGTTGGAATTACGCCAGACAACTAAGAGCAGGGGTGAATTAGTTGTCCCAAATATTTAACACTTTTAGCTATTTCTTTATCACACAAAACTGATTAATGATGTAAACATTTAAAGCATGAATCATCAACACATGAGAAGAAGCAAATGAACACAAAACACCAGGAGTTTTACATGGAAACCTGGTTAAGGAAAAAACATGGTGGGGGTTAGCCCACAAAGATTTGTACCTTGTTAAAAGTACTTTAGAAAAATAGAAGGCACATGCCTTCAGGCGCACTTCCTAGAGCTCACTGCTCAAAAGAGGCTCACTGCCCACAAGTAATTTATGTTTAACACAGAACAAACTAATTCATAATTAGCATCTTTTCATGCCTGATTTAGTTTCATTGAATGCTCAAAAAAATTCTACTTCTGTCTCCAAATTCTTCTTCACTGACTCTTCACTCTATACTACTCTCGCTCCTTTTCTTCTCTGCTCTGCTTATGATCCTTTATTCATATTTTAATTTATTTTACACATGGATGATTTTTGACAACTCTTCAACAAGTATTTATATGCTTCATCAACCTTGGAATGAACAACAAGGTTGGTTAAACTTGATGCAAATCAATGCACTGTCGGCCAATCACAACTAAGACTTCAATCTTCCTCAATAAACACACTATGCTCCATAGAATGCTCTTAGATCATCTACAACATGCTAGGATCATCCGGTTGGCTAAGATTGGGAAGAACATCAACACTAAAAAGGAAAATCTTTAATAATGAGCTCAAACTTCAATGCAAACCTTCAACACAATAGCTACATGATACATAGATCACCATAAGCACATTGAATTTAACAAAAACATCCGCACTCCTTCAGATCATCAGGATCAGTTGTATCTTCATCCGGTAACCTTAAGAACACTGTCACACTAGAAAGATTGCTTGTAGACCTCCAAACCACAAACTTGTTGAAAGGATGATACACACTGACTTCCCAAACATGCCTTTAGATCCGCAGATCATCATTTTACACTATCGGAGCAATCTGGACCTCTTTCTTGTCACTCTGTCTCTCTTGAATAATGCAGGAACCAGTTTTATTTAGAAGGCCATAACTTCTTCAGATCTTAATGCGAACCTCTCAAATCTTAACTGGAGCTTCTTCAGACAAACCTCTACATAGCCATATAGGCTGTATACATTGATCTCAATTAATTTTCTCAATATCCTCAACAATCCAGTCTTCTATACAGCTAGCAAAATAGCATACAATTGACATCAATGGCAACAAAGATATGTTGACATCAATGACAACACCACTTAGGCACATATTTGCAACATCTTAAATCCTAGGTCTGTTAGGGTTTGGCTTTGAAACCCTCTCCAGACATCTTGAAGCAAAATGACCAATCTTTTTACAAGTAAAACATTTGAAAAGAAACTTTCCTTCATACTTACCAGATCCTCTTGGTAATCTTTTTGCAATAAGGGCTTCAAGTTCTTTAAGCTTAGATTCATCTTCTTCAAGTTCATTCCTTGCCTTCTCATATCTAGCTATTCTTCTTGAAGAGCTTTCGCCTAGATCAAATCTTTGCTTCCTGGAAATACTAGCCTTAAAAGTAGATTCTGATTTAGGAAGAGAATCACCAAACTCAATCATTTCAACTGCTAAAAGCTTGCCAACCAACCGATCCCTTGTAACCTTTGTCATATTCCTTATCTCCTCAATAGTAGCAACTCTATGCTTGTATGAAGTAGGTAAGGATCTGAGCACCTTGCCAACAATATCTAATTCTTCTAGTTTTCCACCAACACACTTGATACTGCACACAAGTTCATTCACCTTCTACATGTAGGAAGTGATGTTTTCATCTTCACTCATCCTCAAACTTTCATATCTACCCTTCAGGCTTTGTAACTTAGCACATTTGACATAAGCATCACCTTCATACAGAGTTTCCAACTTCTTCTAGATTTCGTGAACAATTTGCAATTCCAAGACATTTGTCATTTCTATATTAGTCAGGGCACTCAACAATGCTTTTTTAGCCTAAATGTTGTTTTCAACATCTTTGATTTCATCTGGAGTTGTAGGACCATTCTTTGGAGGAATATACTCATTCTTATTTATCAACCAATAAGGATCACCCATGCATTGTAAATGGCACTCCATGTGATTCTTTCAAAGAGAGTAATTTGTTCCATCAAATCTCAGACTGTCCTTCTTGTATGTCGACATCCTAGATCTCCTCAAGTAGTCAAGCTTCTTTTAGAGGAACCAGCTCTAATACCAATTATTGAAATTAGGGTAGACAATTGAGAGGGGGGAGGGGTGAATCAATTGTCACAAACATTTTATCTTTTGCTGCATTTAATATTCTTTACCACTTATTAATAGATTAATGATATAACCATCAAAGCATGAATCAACGGCGCATGAGCAGAAACAAAATCAACACACATAACACCAGGATTTTTACGTGGAAACCTGGTTAAGGGAAAAACCATGGTGGGGGTTAACCGAAAAGATTTATTCTCTATTAAAAGAATAGAAAAATGGGAAGGCACTTGCCTTCAAGCACACTGCCCAGAGCTCACTACTCAAAGGAGGCTCACTACCTACAAAAATATTCACATGATTAACATTGAAAGGTTGAACTGAGAAACAACATCTTCTCCATGCCAAGGTTCAGTTCTATTGAATCTCACAACACCTCTGCTCTACCCACCAAACACTTCCTTGCTATATCTGCATCTTCACTCTCTTCCACACATTTACATGACTTTGGAATGAACATCAAAGTTGGCCTTACAATCATCTATTTGGAACATTCTCCAAGAAAGCCATTACAAGTAATTACAATCACAAGACTTAAAATGCTGCATGCGAACTATTACACTATTGGCCAAACATAGCTGGGACTTGAATCTTCCTCGAACAATATGCACACACTCCATAGAACTTCTCTTAGATCATCCACAATAGGCACCAATCATCTAGTCAGCCAAGACTGGATAGAATAGCAACACCCAAGGAGAAATCTTCAACTACGAGCTCAATCCTCAATGCAGACCACTAACACAATAGGCACATGATCCAGAATCCACCACAAGCATAATGAAATCAACAAGAACAACTGCACCACCTCAAATCGCCAGAATCACTTGCACCTTCATACAGGAACTTAAGAACACTAACTGTCATATTTGTCACACTAGAAAGATTGCTTGTAGACCTCCAAACCATGAACCCCTTGAGTTGAGGATACACATCAACATCCCAAACATACCTTTAAAACTACAGACCATAATATTCCAATGCGAAGCAATCTAGACCAAATTCCTGTCACTCTATTACCTCTGAACAACTGCAAAACCTAGTTCTACTCAGATGGCCATAACTTCACCAATCCTCCATGCGGACCTCTCAAATATTAAGTGGAGAAACTTCAGACAATCCTCTACAAAGACCTTTAGTCCACAGACTCTGATCTTCATCTCACTGGAAATACGGAGTAATCTACTTTGCTGAACTGCACTGTCTTCACTGTCTTTGACAAAGAGATATGTTGACATCAATGACAACACATCATATGCACATATTTGAAACATATGTATCCTCACTAAGGTTTGGGTCCTATTCAGGCCCTGAGCAGGGGTTTGTGGGGGAAGCCCTTGAGAAGTAGGGGTTCGAGGGTGCAGCCCCCAATTTTTTTTTTCCCTCCTTTTTGCATGATCAGAGTCGGTTGTTATTTTTTTTTTAACTGACAAAAGAAAAACAACATTATAAAACCCTAATTCTAGAAGCTTCCAAAAGGCTTGTTATAAGCAGCTGGGATGTATGTTACATCGATATATTCACAAAATTGTAATATGTTTTGCACTGGATAATAAAATCATTGGATGGCTGAGTTTCTCTAGATGTAGCCCATATTGGGTGAACCGTGTTAAATTTTTGTGTTGATCCTTTTGTGTTATTCCTCATTGTTATATTAGGGTTATTTAATTTGCATATAATTGTTAGTGTTTATTGCTTTGATCTACCTAAAACCTAACACACCTGACCTTCCTCATCCTCCAAGGCTCAAAAGTATGGCTTCTCAGGTTTTTCTTCAAAAATGCTAGCAATATGCTTGCATTTGCAATTGACCTTCAGTGTGGACAATATTCCACCAAAGTTGCTTTTGCTACCTCTTTCTGTTTCTTTATATGTAGGGTGTCCAATTGAGTTTATAGATGACTTATTATGTCCTCCTTTATATTCAACAAAAGATTACTGAGTTCCACTTGAGAGACACATGTAGATGTCTTTGTGGTGGTTAGATCTCTAGAGCCTCTAGTTTTCTTCATGTTTGAGTGTGAGTAATTCTTATAGATTTGACATATTTCATCAAAGGCTACTTGAGAGATATCCCCTGCTCTAATCAAGTTCAATGCATCCATACAATCCTCATTAACACCTTGCAAGAATACCAATTTGAGTGACTCTAGAATGACGTGGTTATGGTGTGACTTTTTTAGGCAGAATTGAAACCTCTCAACATAATCTTTGAGGGATTCATCCTCTTTTTGTGACATTCAAAAGATGTTGTCCCACTTCATGTCCATTCCATGATAATGGTCTTGGTATTTCTGTAGAAACATTTCTTTCATGGTATCCCTATTTGCTACTGAATTTCAGCCCAGTCCCCTAAACCACTGCAAAGCACCATCCTTGAGTGTGGCCAAAAAGAGTTATAGTTAGTATGCATTAGTGGTGTAGTCATAGCTTTGACAAAGGATATCAAATTCAAATAGGAATGTATTAGCATCCTCAATGATCAAACATGGAAGTTGGGTAGAGTTGAAGGAGATATATTCTTCAGGGTATCTACTCATTACTGGTCTGTAATAGGAAATACAAATATAACTAGCTCAATTGGATTCTCCATTATTGTGTCTGCCATTATGTTGAGGTGCCAAGTGGTGATGTCTTCCAAGTCTAAGACATTGTCTAATGTGAGTGGTACTTCAATTGTGTCTTCCTCTTCTTCTAGCTCTTCATGGGTCGTAATTGATGGAAGAAATCACCCTAAAGCATCTCATTTTCATCGCATGCAATAAGTCCTGAGCTAATAGATCCTTATCTGTACAATGTTAGTAGATAGTTTGAAAGTGGATTGAATGTGTAACATTCCTAATTGCTAAAGAAAGGTAATCATGTATACTAAGAAAGCAACATAAACAAACTTAAAAAACTCTGAAATTCTAAACCTTAGCACCATCCCGACAATGATGCCAAAAATGTCTAACTCCATTATTGACCAATAAATTGATGTAGAAGGGCATGCACTCAACTCAATCAACCAACATATCCTTTATTAAGGAACCTAATGGCTATAATATGTTACATTAAAAATATGTCAAACTAAGGAATCATATTCTTCTTGGATGACAATTGTACTGTCTGTACAGTCAAGGATTCTTGAGTCTATCCTAGAATTTGTTAGAAATGAAAGGCACAACTACACAAATGGAAATTTAATTGAAATGCAATTTCTGCAATCTTAACTATGTATTACCAATGGAGATTGTAATATGTAAATGAAAATATGCAAACCTAGAAATAGGCAAAATAGAAAACTGAACACAACACTGTGTTTACATGGAGAAAACCCTTGCAGGTAAAAAAACTCCTCTAGGAAAGAGGCACAAGCTTGTATAAATCTGTAAAAGATTTGTACAATACAATCACTATCTAACCCTCTCTACTAGTCTTCAATCTGACAGTATTCTGACAGCACCTGAGTATCTAAAATCTTAGATACAACAACAAATACAATGGCAAATATCTATAGAGGAGTTTTCCCTCCAATTTGGGCATCCACTTTCTCTCTCATCCAACAAACCCACATGCAAGCATTAAAATGGTGTCTACAGGCAACCACCAAGCGGAAATAACTTGCCCATGCAAGGTTGGGTGCCTAGGTCGAAGAATAGAATGCAAAAGCATCTTATGACACATCATAACCATCATAGATACCACTAACAAAGAATATTCCCAATATGGACACCTGGGTCTAATCATAGCAACCACAACTAATAATGGGTGTCACATGCATCATACATGCATGTAATCTTATGACAACTTGTAGCTGCCATAAATCCACTTACACCACATTATGACAAGTTGTCATGTAAGCTAAAAATAGAACATTCTCCAAGGGGAATGCCTACCCTCATTTACTCATGAGTTTTACATTTTCCAACAGTAAATATTACTCTGTAACTCCTGCTGGTAACTCTAAAATAACCACTGTCAATGAGACTACCTCATTCCCTTATGGTTAATTACAAATGAACAAATAATAAATGGGATAAATACAATATTTGAATTTACAAGGTTAATGACACCTTATTCCAACATTTTCCCACTTGACATTATACCTTGTAAACAACCCATAGGAAAACAAATGAAATATAATCATGCACTAGAAAAAAGGCCTATGGTCTCTCTGCACCACATGAACTTCTCTATGCTCATAGGCTTGGTCAATGAATCTGCAACATTCTCCTAAGTGTCTATCTTCTTTAACTCAATCTGTCCATTCACAACCAACTCTTGAACAAAGTGATACTGAACATCAACATGCTTAGTTCGAGCATGATACATGAGATTCTTGGCCAAACAGATAGCACTCTAGCTATCACAACCAATCTGAATGATCCTGCAATCAAATCCAATACATGTACACAGTCTCCTCAACCAAACTGCCTCCTTAGAGACATGGGTAGCAGCCATATACTCTACTTCTATGGTAGAAAAAAGAAATTGTCAATTGCCTCTTACTCATCCAACTCACTCCTCCTCCAAACAGAGTAAACACATAGCCACTAGTGGACCTTCGAGTATCCAAGTCACATGCCCAATCTGAGTCAACAAAACCCTATATGTCCAAAGATTTATCAACACTATCAGTATCAGAGTAAACCAAACTATAATTAGGAGTACCCGCAAGATACTTAAGCACCCTCTTTGCATGATTCCAATGTTGTTTACCAGGGTTAGACAAAAATCTACTCAAAACTCACACTGCTTTGGTAATATCTGTCCTAGTGTAAACCTTTGTATACATCAAACTCCCTACAACACTAGCATATGGAACATTAGATATATAGTCAAGATCATCCTTAGTCTTTGGACACATATCATAATGAAAGCTTACTAAAAATGGGTAAAGGAACTCTAACTGGGTTATAATCCTTCATATTAAATCTCTACAAAATGGTATTCACATAGTTACTTTGTGACAACCAAAGCCTTCTGTTACCTCTATCCCTTCTTATCTCCATTCCCAGAATATAACTAGGAGTACCAAGATCCTTCATATCGAATGCACCTAAAAGTTGGGCTTTAAGCTCACTGATCATACCCTTAGTATTGTTGAAAAATAACATGTCATCAACATACAATGCAATAACTAGTATAGAATCATCAACACAATAAATGTAAACATAGTAATCCTCCTCGCTTCTAACAAAATCCAATTTCAACACAAATGAATCAAACTTTTGATACCATATTCTGGGGGACTATTTTACACCATAAAGAGACCTCTTTAACCTATAAACCCATTTTTCTTTTCCTTTTACCTCAAAACCTATAGGTTGTTGCATATAAATTTCTTCCTCAAGATCTCCCAATCATAAGCTGCAATAATGGATCAAAGAAATCTAATAGAAGTCAATTTAGCAATAGGAGAGAATATCTCACCAAAATCAACTCCCTCTCTCTGGGAGTAGCCCTTAGCTACCAGTCTAGCCTTGTACTTCTCCAATGACCTGCCTGCTCTAAACTTCTTCTTGAAGACCCACTTACAACCTATGGCCTTTCTTCCTTTAGCCAAATGAACAAGATCCCAGGTGTTACAAGAGTCTAAAGCCATCATCTCCTCTTGCATGACTAATTGCCAAGACTCACTATCATCTAAAAGAATAGATTCTCTGTAGGATCTAGGCTCATCGTTAGTACTCAATAAAGCAAATACACAACAGAAATCTAGTGGGCTATACTTGTCAACTGGATTCCATTGTCTTGTGGATCTTCTCAAGGGTGGAGTAAGAGTATCAACTTGTTCTTCTGCATGATCATCTGTACCAACTTCTTCTGTAACAACAAACTCATCTTCATCAGAACTTCTCGAATCTTCTTCTTCTTCTTCACCCCCAATCCACCATTTTGTTCTTCCTGAGGTGCATCTTGCTGCTCTATATCAAAGTCTACTCTCTTTACCTTTTGATCTTTTTCTTTTGGCTGCTCAGGTTCAGAAATAGCTCTAAGTTCCCTAAAAATAACATCTCTAGAATAGATAATCTTATGGGTTAGTGGATTCAAAATCTTATAACCTTTGACATTATCAGCATATCCAATGAATGTACACTTTTCAGCTTTCAGATCCAACTTAGATTGCTTTTCCTTAGGCACATGAACAAAAGCCTCACAGCCAAAAACCCTTAAATGTGAAACAGAAGGTTTCTTACCTGTCCACACTTCATAAGGTGTCGAATCAAGAGCCTTACAAGGAGATCTATTAACCAAGTAGCAAGTAGTACACATAGCCTCTGCCTAAAAGAATCTATCCAACTGTGCATCACTCAGCATACTTCTGGCCCTTTCCATGATTGTTTGGCTCATCCTTTCTACAACACCATTCTGCTGTGGTGTATAAGGAGTTGTTATTTGTCTGATAATACCTGCATGCTTGCAAAACTCATCAAATTCCTTAGATAAATATTCCCCTTCATTGTCAGATTTTAATATTTTTTATCTTCAACCCTGATTGGTTCTCTACTAAGGCTCTAAATTCCTTAAACTTAGTGAAAACTTTAGATTTGTGTTTCATAAAATAAATCCATGGGTGGGTGCAAAACGTTGGGGGGCCAAAGAGTGGCCAACTTAAAAAAAATAGACATAATGCAAGTGCATTATGTCTTGGTGTTGCCGAGCCTACACCAAGCCATAACGTGCTCATGTTATAACACGATTGTATTATGTTTTGTTATATATAAAAAAAGTAGCATTCCATTTCATTATTTTACATCAATTTGCAAGAAACCCACAGCTTGAAGAGAGAAAAGAGCATGCTCGCATTATCTAAGATCCAATCATCAGCTATTTCTCACTGATTCATCATCAAAATGCTGCCACGACATTAGGGAAATCGAAGAAGTAAGTTTTATTTTCTTTCTTGTGTGAATTTGTTGCTAAATAGGTAGGTTAAAATAGTTTTAGATTTAAATTTCTTAAATTTATAGGAGTTGATAATGCACCTCCTCCTCCTCCTAAAAATCCATAAAATCCTCCATCACCTGAACAACAAATACTTGCTGAAGAACCCCAACCACAAACACCTCCATTTATTTCTGAATATGCCCCTAGAACACAAGAAAATATAATGAGGTAAATTGAAAAAAATAAGAAACAAATTGAGGACATAATTGCAAGGTTGAAAAAACCTGCAACTTCAACCTTGCATAGATCCATGCTTACTTAATCCCTTGAATGTATGTTATCAAATGTAGATTCAATTAGCAAGCAAATCACTAGTTGGATAGAAAAGAGGAGAGAATTTAGAGAGTATTATGCAGACAAGTTGTCATATGAACAAGTTAAAAATGAACAAATTACAAAACTGGACTTGTCTTCTATTTTCATAGACCCACAAATAGATGAATATCTACCCCTTACATGCAAGAGGTTCCCTATCTATTGGTATAGAAACCAAGCGATAAGTGACAATTTTGTGTAGAGGTGGTGGATGGTTTTTGACCATCCTCCATGCAACAATAATGAGGTCCCGCAATATTTTTTGAGGAAACTCTACTATGAGTTTGTAAAAAATAAAGTGCTAAATTATTTTGATATGCGGGAGTTCCAGGGTAGAGGTGGAGGGTCAGGACAAGATAGACCAGGGGCACATGTTGACCCACAATGGCTAATGAGACGAGCACTCGCCATACTAGCCCATGAGCATGTTTCAATCCCTTCCATTGTGAAGGAGAGTTTTGAGGTCAAGACACTTCATTCCATTAGTGTCTTGATTGAGAGCATCATACAACATGCTAGTCCTGCAACACAGTGTGGGCTAGGGGAGAGTTCCAGTATGGTTCCACCCCATACTTCTCGGGCTTGCAGGTTAGCATGTGGTTATGACCCCATGGATAGTCATGACACAGGTGCATAGGGTACATCTGCAGTTGAGCAGATGGTGATGACAGATGCCCTCCTGAGTGAGACTTTTAGGCTTGATACTCAGGTAAATCTTAGCATGTTCATTGAATTTAATTTATTAAGTTTCATTTTTGAAATGCAAGATTAACTAATTTAATTTGATGATTTTAATGAAATTTCAGGGTCATAGCATTGATGTAGTTTTTAGTGGTTCTCCACCTGCATATTACACTACATCATCTACTATCAGGGTATGTAACTAGTAAACAATTATAAATATTACATGTGAATAGCATCATTATATGAATGGTATTCTAATATCTGATTTTGGATGTTGAATAGGTTAATATTAGAGATTTCATGGCAACACCTGCTAGCAGTGGTGGACTTTAAAGCTTCACGGAGGTAATAAAATAAATAGTTGAATGAATGAATTGTACTTACTAGATTTTTGTATGTGACTTGTGTGCCATATTGTGTGTACTTCCATGTTTAGGTGAATGTGTGTGTATGTTAGGAGCCATGATTTGCATCACTATTATAGTCTTCATAATTGAATAATATTTTTTTAATTTCCAGATGATGTAGGCTATGGAGACACCTCCCGATGTTCATAGGGCAATGGAGCATGGTGTGTCCTTTACGATTCATAGCTCCATGCCATTGACGGGGGTATGAGGCAGATTAGTAAATTTTAATTTACATTCATTGTTATAGTTGTTTATTTTTAAAAAATCAAAAGATTATTGATTTGAAGTTTAATTTCTATTTGGATGGTTTCTATAGGACATACATCACCATAGCCTAATCCTACTACTAAGGCAAATGAGGAGATAGATTATATGGTAGCGGTAAGTGATTATTTTGTTAAATGTTTCATTTTTTATAACATGTAATTTCTATATATTAATGTCTATACTTTTTATTGTAACAACGATAGATCCATGAACAACTAAATAGGAGGAACAGTCCTCAAGTTCATAGTAGACCACCCACATATGCATCTCCATCCCCTAGACGATCAATGGCTGCTCGCAATCTATTCTCTTCACTAGACAGAGGGGAATGACCTTTTATTGTGTTCCTTTGTTGTATGCCTATATGGCATTTATGGACATATATTTTGTATTTCATATAGTTGATAGTGTATGCCTATATGGCATTCTTGTAAGCCTATATGGCTATTTTGTATATATGTTATACTTATATTGACAGATATTGATGTATGCCTATATGGATATTTGGTTAATACAAATCTTTTTTATTGATGGCATCCATATTTGCATTATAAATCCACGTTTGAATGGATATTTATAGATGGTTACTTCAAATATTTAAAGTTGAATTGTATTACATAGGATGTTTGTTGATCCAATAAGCCAGCTATTGTTATTCAAGTATCACCTAAACCTCATTCTAGAACTAAAAGATAAAAATTGTATTTAAAATAAAAATGAATCATCATGTTGAATAGAAAATATTCATATTCTTTATAAGTTGCTCAATTAGAAATTTTCAAATGAGTATGCTGATCCATATTCTTTATGAGTTGGTCAATTGAAAATATTTCTTAATTTCTTGTTATTCTACCATATTGGGATGCAAAGAGTATGTTTGTTGTTTTGGATAAGATAGTCAAAATCATATGCTTATGAGCACCTGATGACCATTGTGGTTATTAAATGTCATTCCTATTGTATATAAGGTGAGGTTACGAGAGTACATTAAGTCTTACCTAATTTTAGTATGCAACATAACATTGGGGCTATAGGCTTCCATAAGTCATCAACAATCAAGGTTCAAGGTTGTCATTGAAGTCAAAGGGTCAAGGTTATTTGTCATTGATGTCAAGGTTGATGCCATGATATTGATAATGTGATACAGGGATTCAAGGTAGGTGACGGTCATAAGGTGCATGACTTTGTGAATATGGTTTTCATGATAAGGTCTCCCAGTTCATGTTGATGTTGTACATGACAAACATGGTTCATATGATGCAAGGTTCATGTTCATTGTGGATATGGTTTTATTCATTCAAGGTTTTGTTGTGAATATGGTTTTTATGGTAAGGTCTATCTTGGAAGGTTGATATGATGCAAGGTTCAATTTCATGGTGGATGTGGTTTTGTTTATGTAATAAGAAGTTAGAGAAGACACAAGCTTTCATAATCATAATTTAATGTCAACATCAAGGAGAGTTATATTTATCAAGGGGAGTCATGAGTTTGATTCGAATGTGAAGTTGTTCATGTCTTAGAACCCTAAGCCTATGATAAGTGTCATACTCTAATGTCTTTCTTCTGATGTCCCTAAGGTCTCTGAAATGTCCTAGATATCTATTGATGAAAGTTAGAATGTTTAAGTCTTTCTTATTGATAGTTAGGGTTTGCATATTGGGCATTAAACCCTAAAAAGAATCTACTTTTCTTAAGACTTTGAAACCCTCAATTTCTTGTCGTGTGTAAAGTACACTTTTGTTTTAATTTAATATTGACTTATAATCATAGGTTACTATCACTTAAATCAACCTACTAAAGGGTCTTTAAGTCATTAGTTCACTAGCCCTTCAACCTAACTCAACCGGCCTCTCCGGTAAATTCTCATAAGCCCGAGTGCCATATCATAATCGAAGGTCATAATTACTTGATATGAGGGCGGGAAACATGATTGGGAGGTCAGTATTTAAAAAGAATTTGGAATACAAACAGTCATCTCTATGCGGTTGAATTTGATGGGCATTCTTTTATAAAAGGCTAAAAGACAGCTTTATGCAGGATATCCTAGTATTTGTAGTGTTAGAAGATTGAAGACTAGTTAGTGTTTGTAGCTCGAACTATTTTGGCATGTTTGGGTGAAAAATAGGACCATGACTAGCCTAAATGTACCCATCTAGATGCGTTGGAATAGTCAATTTGGTCACATCAAGAGCAGGATGAAAGTTACACCCCTTTGCAACTTTACACTGCCTCCTTCTAACAATTTTTGGGGCAACAAAAAACCTTTCACCATGGGAAAACGCCTCAAAGATATCAAAAACCAAGAAAGGTTATTGTAGAGGGACCCTATGTGATTGCGTTACCTCAAACAAAATGTCTCTAAGTGGCACATTTTTTGAGTAACATCTTGTCAAAGATTGCTGCCTTTTTGCACTTTGGACGCTTTAGGGATATCGTCAGTACAATGTAGCTCAGACTATTCGGCATGTTTGGGTGAAAAATAGGACCATGCCTAGCCTAAATGTACCCATCCAGATGCATTAGAATAGTAATTTTGGTTGCATCAGGAGCAGGATGAAAGTTACATCCCTTTGCAACTTACATTGCCTCCTTCTATGAGGCCTACCTTTTTCACTTCTGTTCATGAGACTATTTGCAGTACTATTGCTATTACTTTTATGTTGAGGGACTATTGATCCTGGAATCTTGATTATTAAACCTAATTAGTTTTTAAGAAAACAAATTGTGCAATGATAGATAGATGTTTTTAAGAGAATAATGAGTGGATAATATTAGAAAGGGAACTTTAATGTGATTTCTGTATGTTTATGGTAGATTGTTAGGTATGCTTGTATTTAAATTACTTTGGCTATGATATCTTTATATGTTGTTAACTTCAAAATTGAGTGTGCAGGTATTGCTAATGAAACCACAAATACAGGAGATCATTCCATACCCTATGTTGTATCCCTTGTGAGACGATCTAGTTCCACAAGGAACTAAGATCAACCTCGTGTTTGGTGAAATGTTGTAATGTTGTAATGTTGCATGGGGTCAAGGGAATTAGGTCTACCTTCTGATTTACTTATATTTTGATATGTGTTGTAAGAAATGGTGTTATGAATCTTGTTTTAACTTTATTTCTTTTAGACCCTCTTCTTGTATTTTTACTTGACTCTGGGAGTCCTAACTAGGTAAAAATCAACCTTGGGTTATACCCCATGGGTCTAGGGACCCTTTTGACTAGGATAACCTCCATATGGTCACTTTAACTTCACAGTGAAGTTAAGTGACGAATTTGGAAGCATGGGGATAATGGGATGAGTGGAATCCACACTCAGGCCCACTTCCACGTCATGGAATGACTCCATGATCCCCCAATAATGGAGTGCTTTGTCTCTTTGTGCCTCTCTTTTGGTGGGAGTGCCCCATAAAAAGGGTGATGTGTCATCCATTCCCTCTTTAATTCTATTTTAATTATTTATTTTATTCCTCCATGTGTTGTAAAAAGGCTATAGTGGGGGACCTCTTGAGTGAAGTTAATTGTTTTAAGACACTAGGATAATGGATGAGGAGTGGGTTTAGTTTTTTAATGCCACTTGGGAATAAGGAAATTGGGGGGAATTAGTTTTAAAGAAGAGAGGAGGGAAAGGGTAAGGGGGTTGGATTATTGTGGAAAGAAGGAGAACTTGGAGGAGGAGACTAAGGGTGGAGCTCTTCTTCAACTACATCCATAATAGGGCTTGTAAAGGTTAGTGAGCAAGTTTACTCACCCTTGTTTGTTATGTTCTTGTTTGATGAATGTTGATTTGCAAGGGTTGTCTATGTGTAGTTCTGTTATTTTGGGTTTGTGATGGGTGTTTGAAAGAGCTTCTTCTAGTTCGAGGACAATGCTCATCATGTGTAGGGAAGGGAAGGTGTGAACCTCCTCAGGTGTATTCTTGTTCTTGGTATATGGAAGCCTTGAGGGCATGTTGGTAATTTTGAGCCAAGAGGGCTATAAGGCTTGAGAGCCTATTTGTGATATCCCTGGGATTTTGGTTATTTGGTTGGCTTAAGGCCATGAGAAAGATTAATTTTGTTGGCTTGAGGCCATGAGAAAGTAAATTTTGTTGGCTTGAGGCCATTAGAAAGTAAATTTTGTTGGCTTGAGGCCATGAGAAAAGCTGTGATAAAATGTTGAGAAGAATTACACCTTTGAGTTGAGTGAGTCTACTTCCCTACCCTCTTTAAACTCACCTCAGTTGAGTTTTTGTATTGTGTGTAAAACCATGAGAGTTTGTGTGTTGTTTGCTTTGATTGTTGATATTCAATGTTGTGAAGTGTACTGGACTTTTCTTCCTGGGTGTGTGGATGATCTCCCTGGCTTGGGGGTGACCCTCTTGTGGGTCTACAGTAGGGAGGAGAGCTTGTTGTGTGGTGTATTCTTCCTTGTTTGTCATGCAGGTTTATTTTGGAGCATGTTGAGAGGATTGGAGGAGTTTTTCCTTATTTAGAGAAAATGTTCTATCTCCCTACTTGTAATGAGAGCTTGGTCTCTTAAGGTTCTTCCTCGATAAGTTTTCCTTTGAGGAGAGGTTTACTCCCTCTGAAAGTTGTAAAAAAAATTGTATTGGGAGAAGAAAGTAATTCTTCCCTTAGAGTGTTTGTGAGTTGTGGAATCTTACAGTTGTTTATTCCTGTTTATCAAAATTGTAATTTGTGAGATTAGTTGTTGATTTAGACCAATTGTTAAAATTTATCTCTTGTATTATTTAGTGAGAAAGTTACATTCACTAGAATATAGAAGATGTAAATTTGCCTCTTGAAAACAAATTAAAACTTGATTTAAGTATACAATGGAAAATAATCTAAACTGATTTACTTGTCTGTTTATTTGGTTATTGAAGTGGAAGATTTATTAGTTTCCTGTATTTACTCTTAATCCTTAATTTTATTTGAAATGGAATGTATACTTGATAGATTAAAATTTAGTTGAAAAATAGAGATTTAAATGGTTAGTTGCTTTCTGTTTCACTCAAGAATTTGTTAAATTTGTAAATTAAAATGTTGAAGAAAATGCAAAATAAATTCGTTAATTCATAAACTAAAATGTTGTAGGAAATATGAAAGTTTGTTATGTTTAAAAAATATATATATATTTTTATTTACTGTTATTGGTTGGAAAATTTGATATTATGCTACACACACATATGTGTGTGTGTATATATATATATATAGATGTTTTTATTTATTTATTCGTAAATGAAATTGTAAAAATTTGCTACACTTGTATATATATATATATATATATATATATATTTAATTAGTTTTTTAATTTAAATGAAATTGTGAAAAATTGCTACACTGGTATATATACATATATATATATATATATAAACATTTAACAACGAATCTCTCTATTTATTTCATTTGCTAATTTCGTAATCTTTGATTAGATATATATTTAATATATCTAATCAAAGATTACGAAATTAGCAAATGAAATAAATAGAGAGATTCGTTGTTAAATGTTTACACAGTCGAATGTTTGTATAGTATATGGTGGGGGATTAAACCCCCACCAATTTCTTTAAACAAAAGGGTGTGGGGAGGAGCCCCACCCACACCCCACGGAGTGGGTTGTGGGTCGGGCTCTGCCCCTCCCCACACCCCCGCCGTGACTACAAACCCCCGCGCCCTACCAGCGGAAACTTGCAGAGCTGCCTCCTGCGGCCCCTCCTCCATTTCGGCCTGCACCAGTCACTTCCGCCACTGGCTCCCCTGCCCGCCGCTCACAACCGCTCCATACCCCGCTCCATTGCGACCTCCACACTGCCACCACCATGTCTGCCACTCCATTCTGCGCACCTCCTTCAGCCTCCCCTACAACCTCCTTCACCGTCGCCGCCCTCCATGACCCTGTAAAAACATTAAAATTTAGGGTTAAACACCCTTCGAGAACTTAACATGTTTTATAACAAGCACTTGGCACTTGAGTGGGGATTATTGTTAGATAATAATTAAATATTTATATATATGTATTGTATGTAGGTATATATATATAAGTTTATATATATCTATCTATATATATATATATATTGATTTAAATATAATAGTGGTGTTGCTTGTGGAATTCCACTTTCAAAAGGGGTAGTTAATTGTTTATAGATATCTATATCTATATTTATATATATATATACACACTTAAATGTGATAGTTGTATTAGTTGTGGAATCCGTTACAAAAGAGAGATTTAATTATTTATTTATTTATCTCTATAAAGACATATTTATGGAAAAAGTCAAAGTTATTAAATGCCTAATGAATTATTAGGGTAATGGGCACAAATTATCTTAAGAGATTAATTTAAGATAATAAATAAATATGTAAACAATTGAACGTAAAATTAATCAAAACAACTTGAAAGAGGAGGAAATAAATCTTGTAAGGCAGTAATGATTAAACTGAGAAAACCAAATAGGGGCCAACCAATCATTTAGTACTTTAAACGCTGAATTTAAAAACCAACGTAAACATAGTAGAACTAGTATGCCAGCATAGTACAGGCTCACATGTGAGAAAGATTCCATATACAACATTAACGTTAACAGCTTAAGTATACGCCATCGAGCACGCTTACGCGTGTGAGGGGGAATTTAGAGTAGTCATGAGAAAATTTTTTATAGTTTGTATCATGACCACATGTCGCATGTGGACATGACACACGTGTTTGCGTGTTGTGACTGCATGGGAAATGTGGGCATGACACCTTCTGACAATTTTTGGGGCAGCAGAAAACCTTTCACTATGGGCAAATGCCTCATAGATATAAAAAACTAAGAGAGATTACTATAGAGGGACCCTATGTGATAGCGTTACCCCAAAAAGAATGTCTCTAAATGACATGGTTTCTGAGTAACATCTCATCAAATATTGCTGCATTTTTATACTTTGGACTCTTCAGGGATATCGTCGGTATAATGTAGCTCAGATTGTTTCGACATGTTTGGGTGAAAAATAGGACCATGCCTAGCCTAAATGTACCCATACGAATGTGTTGGAATAGTCAGTCTAGTTGCCTTAGGAGCATGATGAAAGTTACACCCCTTTGCAACTTTACACTGTCTCCTTCTGTCAATTTTTGGGGTAGCACAAAACCTTTCACCACGGGCAAACGCCTCAAAGATATAAAAAATAGAGAGAGGTTGTTATAGAGGAACCCTACGTGATCATGTTACCTATGAAGGAATGTCTCTAAGTGACATGGTTTCCACGTAACATCTCATCAAAGATTGCTTCCTTTTTGCACTTTGGACTCTTCAGGCATATCGTCGGTACAATGTAGCTCGGATTGTTTTGGCATGTTTGGGTGAAAAACATAACCATGCCTAGCCTAAATGTATCCATTTGGACATGTTGAAATAGTTAGTTTGGTTGCATTAGAAGTAGGACGAAAGTTATACCCCTTTGCAACTTTACACTGCCTCCTTTTGACGATTTTTAGGGCTGTAAGAAACTTTTCACCACGAGCAAATGCCTCAAAGATATAAAAAACTGAGAGAGGTTATTGTAGAGGGACCCTACATGATCGCGTTGCCTTAGATGGAATGTCTCTAAGTGACATGGTTTCTCAGTAACATCTCATCAAAGATTGTTGTCTTTTTACACTTTGGACTCTTCAAGGATATCGTCAGTCACATGTAGCTCAGACTGTTTTGGCATGTTTCGGTGAAAAACAGGACCATACCTAACCTAGTGTACCCATCTAGATGCTTTGGAATAGTCAGTTTGGTTGCATCAGGAGGAGGATGAAAGTTACACCCCTTTACAACTTTACACTACCTCCTTCTGATGATTTTTGGGGTAGCAAAAAACCTTTCACCACAGGCAAATGCCTCAAAGATATAAAAAATTGAGAGAGGTTATTTTAGAGGGACCCTACATGATCACATTTCCTTAGACAGAATGTCTCTAAGTGACACAATTTTTGAGTAAGATCTCATCAAAAAATGCTGCCTTTTTGCACTTTGGAATCTTCAGGGATATCATCGGTACAATGTAGCTCGGACCGTTTCAGCATTTTTGGGTGAAAAATAGAACCATACCTAGCATAAATGTACCCATTTGGATGCGTTGGAATAGTTAGTTAGGTTGCATCAGGAGTAGGATGAAAATTACACCCCTTTGCAACTTTACACTGCCTCCTCCTGACAATTTTTGGGGCAGCAGAAAACCTTTCACCATGGGCAAATGCCTCAAAGATATAAAAACTTAAGAGAGGTTATTTTATAGGGACCCTACATGATCATATTACCTTAGAAGGAATGTCTCTAAGTGAGATGGTTTCTGAGTAACATCTTTTCAAAGATTGTTGCCTTTTTGCACTTTGGACTCTTCAGGGATATCATCGTTACAATGTAGCTCGGATTGTTTCGGCATGTTTGGGTGAAAACCAAGACCATGCCTAGCCTAAACATACCCATCTAGATGCATTCAAATAGTCATTTTAGTCATATCAAGAACAGGATGAAAGTTACACCCCTTTGCAACTTTACACTACCTCCTTCTGACGATTTTTGGGGCAGCAAAAACCTTTCACCATGGGAAAACACCTTAGAGATGTAAAAAACTGAGAGAGGTTATTGTAGAGGAACCCTACATGATCATGTTGCCTTAGACATAATGTTTCTAAGTGACATAGATTTTGAGTAACATCTCATCAAAGATTGCTACCTTTTTTTCACTTTGGATTCTTAAGGGATATCGTCGGTACAATGTAGCTTGGACTGTTTTGGCATGTTTAGGTGAAAAATAGGACCATGCATTGCCTAAAGATATCCATCTAGACATGTTGGAATAGTTAGTTTTGTCACATCAAGAGTAGGACACCAAAAATACAAAAGTTGCTTTGTGTAACTTGATAACATTGACACTTTTTTGCAACAAGACTCAAAGACTCGAATTGACCCCAAATGACTCAAACTAACTCAAAAACATATGAAATAGTCTTAGAAGACCTTATTACATATAATTGACTCAATCAAAACAAAATTTCACTTTTTGACCCCTCTTGGAGGGATGACAACTTGGGTTCCCCTGCACCAATAGTGCAACTGAAGTTGATAAAGTTTTCCTATTAAGAAAAAGAGCTTCCCTTAGCTTCAAGAAATATAAATATTCTATACTGACAAGGCCAACCATGTGAAGGTGGAACCTCATGTGACCTCACCTAAGACCTAAGAAACATGTATTATAGTAGACGTAGGACACCTAAGACACCTATTGTATAGTATGTATCTAGATTTTATAGACATTGTAGACCTAATACACCTAGTCTTTATACCTTATCGTAGTCTAGACCTAAGTTAACTAGACACCTAGATTATAGTTCTACCTAAGACACCTATTATGGTAGACCTAGTTGACATATAGTACCTACCTAAGACACCTAGATTAAATTATAGAAGAGACCTACCTAGAAGACACCTAGATCATTCTAGATTATACCTTATTCTAGTCTCTAGGCAGGTCATTGATATATCTACCTAGGACACCTAGATTAGATTAAATACCTTTTTTCTAGTCTCTATCTACCTAGTTGACATATCATATATACCTAAGACACAATTAGAGACACCTATTATCTAGTTAGAAACCAAGACACCTAGAGACACCTATATTTTATAAATTACCTAGATTTTATACATTATTATCAGGATCAACTTCATCCATCACTTAGGTCTAACCCCATGAAGCATAACATGATGATGTAAAAATGTGTATATGTGTAAAAAAGTAGCAGTAAATAAAAAAACACAAACCTTACAAATTAATGTGCATACTTACAACTCAATGTAACATGACTTTACAAAATCAATGTGAATACTTACAAATTAATCCAATGAACCATCCGAGTTTGCTCTACTCTTTATTGTGTCAAGTATTGCTTCATGGTCAGACTCACGCACCTTCCACAAGGTCTTGTTCAAAGGTCTACCCCGATATTGTATCAAATGAACATTGGATGCCACGACAAGGTTCGAGTAATGAAGAATCTTCCGATGCGTGTCAAAGTCCTGAAACAACCAAACATTAACACTCTTATGTGGGTACCTTCTAAGCCATGTTGAAGTAACAACCACTGATCTTGTAGGGTATTCAATGTTTTCTCCATCTGTAACTGGGGCCTCCAATTTCTTTTTGGCCTCAACACAATGACACAAGTAATAATCTATTCCCTCTTCATTATCTTCATCTACAATAACTGCATATACATGCCCTACATTGATATGTGTAGCAAATTAGATGAAATTAGTCAACATTACCAAAACACTACAAAGTAAGGTGACATTAGGAATTTCAAAAACTATACAAATAGATATATTACCTAGTTGAACTAGATTTGATATGTGGTCAGAGTCAACTGATGATTCCATCTATGTTAGTTCTAGTATCGATGGGGGTCGATATGTGTCAAGTGGGCTAAGATAACTTAACTGCCATTCATCAACCCACTCATTTGACTTGCACTCATCCCAGGCTTGAATTGTACAGGAAGAACAAAAGCATGAAATCTTTCATGTATGGATACTCCATGAACATACAATTGAGCTTCTGAAAAAGTGCATCTCACTTGATCCTATCAGTGTAGAATAGTCCTCATATGTTGCAATGTTAGTATCATCTATCAACAAAAAAAATCTACGAACTGATGACTTACATTCACTACCTGGACCCATAGAAGCATTACACTACTCGATGATCAATTTTTCATCTGTCAACTTTGCATTGTCTTTATACTTTAACTCTTCTCGTGCTATGTCTCTTTTAATACCTACTCCTGCACCATCATGCTCCCCCTTTTTATGCCTGGCCTCACAAAAGTTCCACATATGCTGAATACTTGTAAAATTATGCATCCTTCTTAGCCAATAGAAATTCTATGAGTTCTTAAATTGTGACGCACAGTTATCTGACCATATGATATGTTGACTAAACGATATGCCCCTTTTAGCCAAATCATTGTAGAACACCTAAAAGTAACCTTGCACGAACTCCATAGAATGCGTGTGATCATAACTGATATAGAAATGATACTCCCTTATGATTTTTTGACATCCTTTGTACTATCATTCGCATGAATGAATATGATATGTACAAATATAGAAACCTGTGTGGAGTTGTAATATTGTGATTGCACCTCACGCTGTGGCTGTAGACTGTAGTTCTATACAAATTTGATGACTGAAACAATGCTACCAACTGGAAATGTGTCCTTGCATAACTTGAATTCCAAGTCCAACCATCAAGCTCTATGGGCATGTCTTGCATACTCATACACTATGTTGTCACAAAATATAGGCATAAACTGATACACTGGAATCTTTTCAATAACCAATTCACACCTCTTTACTTCTTTACCATCTTTTGTATTGTATGCCCCTATTTTATACTTTCCAAACTCTAATAGTTAGTTTCCAATCGCATGTGTTCTTTCTATATGTTCACATATTGGCATACGTTGCAAGCCACCGCAATGCTGACATGTGCCATCCAAGCATAATTTCTTGTAGAATATTTGACCTTCCTCTCTTTCACATAAAATTCTTGATATGAAGTCTCTTGAAGATGTTGGTGGGGCATGTATGCCACAACCCTGCAAAACATTGTTAGTATGTAAATCTAAACATATAGACTGATAAACATCAAAATGGTTAGAAAATTCAATATGTAATCTACAACAACAAGTAGTGCGTGTGTGATTTATCTTGACATAAAAAGGTTTTAGCATTTCAAAATATCTTTGACAAATTTTAATTTGAGGATACTTCTCTAGAAATTTACCAAAAAATTGTGTTTGAGTCATATCAAAAAAATGCTTTGGATGTGGCTCACAATTCTGACCTCCAATTCTCCTTCTTACCACATCCCTTTGATTTGGAGATGCCCTTGTGTAATTCTTCCAAAAGTCTTCAATTAGTGATCTCAATGCTTCAACAATTGGTTTATCATTTCATGGTAGTCTCCTCGAGAACACCCATAATTCATTGGCATTAGTGTCCTCAATTCTTTGGCATATTCCAATGGCTCTTGATAAAGTTTTCCTATTAATTCTCAATGCTTGACTTGTCTTTCTAATGAGAGGAGCTTTCCTTGTTTGACTACTTACTATAGTTGATGTAGCGTGTGATGCATTACTATCTTTTGTGCATGAGGTGTTACCCACACTCTCATACACACTCATTAGATTCTTGACAATAGATTTTTCACTTGAAGCCTCTAATGTTCTCAACCCAAGAATCTTCATGATGGACCTATACTTTATACTTCACATCATTTCAATGAATAGTTGACATCTTACGGTCTCATTTAACTGTTCAAAGAATAAGATTTCTTCAAATCTTATGAGCATATCTTCTACAAGTGCATTTTATAATCTTACCTTCCATTGGCTTTCTATGCAAAATTCTAGGTGGTGTTAAGTTAGGTAAATTCATCTCAACATTAGTAATTTCATCAATATATAAATGAGATGGGCTAGATGGCATACCTTCGATCGAAGATGGAATAGATGACATACCTTAAGGTTGAGGTGGGAACAATGATGTACCTCCTTCATCACATGTGAGTGATGATGTACTCTCAACTTGAGATGTGATAGATGGTGTCCCTACATGTTGACTTGTGGTAGAGGACGTGTCTCCAACTATGGTATTCAAATCTCTCATAGCATGAAGTTTTTGCATTCGTTCTCTTTATGTCACCAATACCATATCTCTTTTTGATGGTTACAGTTCCTCTTTAATTGGCATGTCTTCATTTATCATGTCTAATTTCCTCTTCTCACAAAGTTCCCTCATAGATGCTACTTTCTTTGCATTCTTAGGTTCTATCTCTTCCTGTGTTGGTTTAATTCTTGACCATTTCCTTGGCGTGACAGAGAATTTGTCTGTAGCATGATAAAGAGACCAATATTAGTTCCTAAGAAATGAATCCATACAAATAACTAAAATATATGTCATTCAACCCTTCATAGTAAATGTACATATAATCATCATGTAAAAGAGTAAATGTCATCAACCAAAATAGGTACAAAGCATACAAAGCAAATTATTGCAGCCATGTGAAGACAATGATGGAGATCCATTGAGAAAACCAAGGAGGACAAGGTGTTTTGTTGGTACTAGGGCTACTAGGATTTGGGTGGCTTGTGAAGGAATAGACAACAATTTAAGAGTGTAGACTTGAGTAAGGGTTTAGAATGGTTGTGTCTAAGTTCCTAAGGGGTAAGAAGACCTCTAGTAACCTTATTAGGTTTTAAAGTATTGAAGACCCTCTTTGTGCCTTTGTATAGGGAGATTGCTTGAGAGGAAATTTAGGGCATTTAATGGTATATAGTCGATCAAGGTAACCACCATCATGTGCTAACAAAGGACAATTAGGAAATTTTGAAATATTGTTGTGTCATGTGCATACAAATCAAAATGAATAGGTGCATAAAGATTTTCCTAGCCCAAGATATGTGCATACAAATCATCATGTCATGTGCATACTTGTATGATTTTGACACCTATTCATTTGTATTTTAACTTATTAATATGACAAGATAATTTAGTGGGATTGTATTTTTATTATATTGTAAGGATTTATTCTTGTATAGTTTGATATCATGGTATGTTAAGGTCTGTTTATTACACATAATCAAGAACATGGGATCATGCTTCAAAGGGCTAGAGAGCGTGCAAGTCAAGAAAATGGGAGAAAGCGGGCCAAAGGTATCAAAAGGTGAAAATTCTCAGTGTTAGGAAAATTTTCAGGAAAACATGCACAGGTGACCAAAATGACTACTCCTACATATGGGATAGAGGTTGATAGTGCAAGGGCGGTTAATTCTACTGCCTCTACAGGTTGGTAATTTTGCTCAGTGTGCAAGGTCGGCCAAAATGACCGCCATCGCATGTGAAAGGTTTAAAACTTGTAGTCGAATAGTTTGTTGAGTCGGTCATAAAAACTGCTTTTACATGTTGAAGGTAAAATAAGATTATTCATATGTATGGGTGGGCAATATGACCACCCAAACATGTTTTAAGTTTATATATGGAAAAAATGAATTTCATGCATAGTCGAGGAATTTGACCACTTAAGCATCTGTAGGATTTGCAAGAGTAAATCATATGTAAGGTCAGGTACTTCTACCGCCTTAGCAACCTTGAATTTACATAAGGTAAATCACATGTAAGGTTGGTGAAATTGACCACCTTATCATGTGATTAGGTAAGAACAAAAATCCATGTTTGGGCGGGTAATATGACTGCCCTATGCATGGAAAAAAGTTTATGTTTGCTTTAAAAGTTAGTTCAGCCAAAACGACCGACTCCACCATAGAACAAAACAATGATATGTAAAATCGGGCATCAAATCCACCTATACATATGATAAGTTAAGGCTTTATAATGCTTGTATGGGTGGTCATATCCAACACCCATACAAGTATCAAAACTAAGAGAAACAAAAACCAAAAATGAAAAACACAAATCAATAAAAATA
Source organism: Cunninghamia lanceolata (assembly GCA_027924645.1). Lineage (NCBI taxonomy): Eukaryota > Viridiplantae > Streptophyta > Pinopsida > Cupressales > Cupressaceae > Cunninghamia > Cunninghamia lanceolata. The sequence goes on along the minus strand of BSBN01000584.1, from coordinate 11,197,571 downwards.
AAATGCGAAGATCTAAAATGAAAATCTTAAAAATAACATGACACAGAGAAGGAGTAAAAACAAACTTACCTATAGAAACACAAAGAAGAAAATGAAACTTTTATTAAGGCAAAATCTTTGGAGCCTGCTTCAATTCTTCAATGCTCAAGTAAGGTAGACAAAACAAAAACAAAGAAAAACAAAGAAAAACACAAATCAAAAAAGATTTAAAATAACTTAAAGATTCTCCAAATCTAGAAACTAAAAATGTAATAAATACACACGAGTCTCATAAATATGAAGATGAAGATGCATTGTCAGCCAAAAACACCGCCTTAGCATGAAAAATGAAGGAAGATGTAGGGGCGGTGAATATGACCACCCTTACACTTTAAAAGGGCAACCAACATGTTTGGGTGGTTATTTCGACCGCCATTGCATCTAAAAGGGGAAAAACATAAGAAACATGCATTGGTGGTGAAATTGACCGCCCATGCATGTAAACACAGAAAAATCTCTAACCCCCTAAAAAGGTCAAAATTGATATTTGACAAGCCTGTAATATAATCAGATTTTCACGAACTTCAAGAAGCTAATCTAAAACATGTTACAAGACATTCTTAAGTGTTAGAGGACAACGCATGATTTCAAGGAGACTAACCTTGAAAAATGAACTTAGAATGTGTGGACTATGATAAGGACAAATTTCGTAGGGGTCATCCTACAAAATGAGGGCAAATGATTTTGAGGACAACAGCTGGCTATAACTGGGGAACTTCCTTCAATCGTTCTTTGAAACAATTGAAGGGAGAAGAATCTAATCTCTAAGTGCCTTCATCTATCCCATTGGGCTATAGAGTCAAGTGACACAACAAAAGACATAAAAAGAGTTTAAAAGAAAAATCTACACAGAAACTATACAAAAAATCACAAACTTATTTGTTGCTTCACTTTGAGAAAAGCTTCAGATGTTGTCTGTTGTGAGGTAGCAGAAAAGATATTCCACTTCTTTTTTATTTTACTATTGAAAGAGTAACATTTCCCAGTGTTTTCCATTCTAAGATTTTCTTTTGCAGCCAGATTGAATTGCCCAACTTCCACTAATCAATTCGGTCCCAACTGTCATCGTCGTTTGACAAAGTGATCATGCTCATCAAAAAGTTTCTTTGGAGAAACCAATCCTTTGGAAATTCTATTTCATTTCAACTGCAAAATCCATTCACTTGGAAAGAATGATCCATCTATTTCTAAACTTCCATTTAAAACACTATCTAATAAATTAGGATCTTCATTAGAGATCAAGAAATAAGTACCCATATCATAAAACTCAAAGAGAATCCGAGCTTTTGAATCTTCAAATTTCATCACTGTGTACTTGGCCTCTGTTCAGGATGAACTTCCTCCATAATACCCTTAACAGGTATTCTTGCCTCAAAAATTTGAATCTTTGTCTCCTCAGCATGATCTATGATATCAAAAAGCTGATATGGACTTGCTACAGAAGATAAAAAACTCTCATCTTGAGGTTTTATATTGGGGGTACTGGTCTTAGGAACAAGGGACGAAGGATGAAGATCTGATGTACTTACTTAGTTGTTGCCAGCCACATATTGACGATCAGATTGATTCTGTGACCATCTAAGAACAACATAGGATTTACCAAAAGTACCTTCTTCTTGCCCCATCTCATCTTCCAAGTTCAGGAACCCGATGGTAGAGTTGCAAGCTAACTGCTCTTCACTTTCTGTGAAAAGATTAGCATCATAGTTTCCTCGATCATATTCTGATTGAAGAAGATTGTCTTGCTTTGATTCATAATAAAAGATTGCTGCTTTCACAGGTGGTGCTTCCAAAGCAAGTATTCCTTGTTGTGGAGGAAACCTATTTTGATTATGATCCCTTGAAGCATTGCCTTGGTAATTCAGAGCATTTGGGAATGTCTTCTGTGGAATGTCCTTGTAGAGGGGAATAGACAAACTCTAAGTCATCTATTTTTTCAGAGCTAACAGCTCATCAGCCAACTTTTGTACCATAGGATCCGTGGTGCTGGTAGAATGTAAAGCCAAAGCGGCCTGCTCATTGGGCCTAATAGAATCCTTATTCAACTTTCCCGCCAAGATCAAATCATCCTCTACTTCAACTGCCAAACTTTGAACAATTGCAAGATTAGCTGGTGCTACTCTTCATAAAAGAGAACATTCTTCCGGCAATTGTGAATTGATGAAGAACCATTTTAGGTTCTCAGCAGTGGGTTGAGCAACAATTGGGATCCTATTCTTCAGCTTATTGAACTTTGCCATGAACTCATGCATGGGCTCATGTGGTTCCTTTTTCACTTGATAAAGTTGGGCCAACAATGCATAATTATGTTCTATTGGCTTGAATCTGACTTCAAACTGGCTTCAAAGTGTATTCCATCCAATGACAGTTCTTGGTGCCAGGTGATAGAACCAATCAGCTGCAACACCTTAGATTGTTTCTAAAAATAGTCTCACAGAAACATCTTCGTACTCAACTCCGAGAACACCACATACAATGTAGAATGCAGCAATGTGCTCATCTAGATGTTGTTTACCATCCCCATAGAACTTAGAAAAGTTTTTGCGTTAACCCTGAGGTAGTTCATGTAGAGGCTGAGTGAAATTGAATGGACCAAAAGCATTTCCCCATGGACCTGGGACAGCCATATTCCTTGATAATACTATGGATCAATAATAAAAAAAATGTATTACACAAAGATGAGGCCGGTATGCTTCAACCAAAGGAAAGAGGCTCTTGGTTGCGTATTCGATCCCTAGTAGAGTCGCCAAAAATTGTTGGGTGAATTTTTTGTCGTTTAGCTAACTAACAACAAAATGGTTATATCAACCGTAGTGTGATGAGATAAATCTCTCCTCTTAGCAAGGGGAGGCTCCCTTTTAACTATTACAAACTTATTTACACTAAATACTAGCTTTGGGGGTGTGTTACATTCATCATTTTCTCTTCTTTCAGAAAAGATGTTTACAATGTTTCACAGTAATATTCAATAATGCTTCTACAGTTCTAATACTAACCTAAGCAATTATTAACAATATTCTTGTGAGTTAAAGCAAAAAGTCTTTCAACTTACTTCACAAAAGGATTCACGAACCAAGTGGATAATCTCAAGCACAAAGTCTTCAAATTATCCCTAGAAAGATTTTAAAAGTAATTGTATCGCTAGTTGAAGAACAAAGTCTGCCAACTAATAACACCACTGATCCACATGAATGTGATTGAAAATCATAGCACAAAGTCTACAAGTTCTCAACATGATTCATATACAAAGTGAACAACTACAAGCTCAAAGTCTTTATAATCCTCCACCGAGAAACACTTTCAACACACATATTTTCAAGGAAATAATATAACACAAAGTTTATATAACTTATCTTGAATGTTCCCCAATCATGATAACCTAACATCACTTTCTCCAATCAATCAACAAGAGAAATAAAAAAAAATGCCATATGTACATTCTCACTAATACAAATTTGATTCAACACAAAGTTTGATGTCAAAACCTTATTTATTGATTGGAATTGATCATACAATTTGAACACAAAGTCTCAAAGTTGAGTATCAACTTGGGCAGCACTTTGTTGCATAAGATTAAAGATAAATTTACAATAGATGCCCTCTTTATTTATAGGGAGAGGCCTGGAGCAAAAATAGGAAAAATCTAACTACTTTGACTTATTCAACAAAAGAGTCCTATTTGACTTGGGACTTCCTTTGTCTCACATGTAATTACATTTTGGAAAAATACATTTGAATATGTCCAAAACAAAATAAAAATTGCATATAAAAAACTAAAAATAAACTAAGGCATGAAAAAAGATTTTCAACTGCCACCATCATTCTTCTTTAGGAAATTATGTGTCATTCCCACATTTCCCATGCGGTCACAACACACTAACCCACGTGTCATGTCCACATGCATCATGTGGTCATGATACGAACTATCAAAAAATTTTCCCTTACTACTCTAAAAGCCCCCCTCGCACCCACAAGCATGCTCGGTTGCGTATGCTTAAGTCGTAAATGATAAGTGTCTTCAGAATATTCCACACACGTGGACATTCATTTTGCTTGAAGGGTGTTCACTACGTTTGTTAATTAGTTAGTCTCTATAGGTTTCCTTAGTCTATTAAATATTGCCTCGTATTCTTTGTTTACTCCTCTATCGATTTGTTTATTTAAAACGCTACTTGTTTCTCTCGTTTACATATTTCTTTAATTACTTTTTGTATTTGCATTTGAATTTTATTTACGTTAAATCAACTTCCATACCTTGGTAATTCATTTTTGAAAATACTAATCTCAAGTCACAAATTCTTTACAAACGAATTAATGTAAAGGATTATCAATGTAAATAACAATTGCCCCATTAATATGTCCAATTATATATATATATATACATATATATATATATATATTCATTTGAGTATTTTATAAAAGTCCAACTCATAATATTCCCATGTATTTAGGAATAATATATATATATATATATATATATATATATTAAATATCCTTTTAGTGCAAGCTCATTTATTTACAATTAATGTATATATATATATATATATATATATAATGAATATTTACACACATATAATTGTTTATTTTTAATGCTAGTGGGAACCCCACTTAAAATTTTTAAAAGAGTACTTTAATAAACTCCAACTCATAGTGTGAAGTAGAAATAACCCTAACCTTTATTTTTTTTTTGTGTGTTGTTGAGATGCAGGGAATGGTGGAGCATCAGCGGCGGATTTGGAGAGTGGTGCAGGTCGCAGGGGAGACCGAGGCCTAGAAGGTGGCGGAGGCAGGGCGTAGTGGTCACAGGCAGAGGTGGGAAGGTGGTGATAGTGGTGGCCGGGCCACGTAGGAGTGGTGGAGGGAATGTAGTCGGCGCGAGGGACAGAATGGAGGAGGCGGAACCTGTGGAGGAGTGGTCCGTGCAGACTGCGGGGGTAGGGTTGCAATAGCTATGAATGTTTGTAGTGAGTAGGGGTGTGGGGAGGGGCAGAGCCCCACCCACATCCACAAAGTGGGGTGTGGGTGGGGCTCCGCCCCTCCCCACACCCTCTTCTATTTAAATTTCGGTAGGGGTTAAACCCCCACCATTAACCTTGTATATAATGCCTGAGTTTTAATTGTTATCTGCGAACTCTCACATTTATTTACTATTTCAAAATTACAAATTAATATTAATTATATATATATATATATATACATATATATATATATCATTCTCACAATTTCATTCAACTTAAAACTATTCAAATATATATATATATATATATATAGTTTCTTAGTAAATCCATTTCACACTATCTCCTCATTTTTTAAAATTTTCAATATAACAATTACTTCAATGAATCAGAAAGCACTAATCATTTAAAGCTGAATTTACCAACTAAAATTTAGTCTATCAAAAATACATTCTAATTCAATTAAATTAAAGTATTGAGAGTAAATACAGAACTAATAGATCTTTCATTTCAATGTCCCAACAATAGACAAGTAAATCGATTTAGGATATTTTCCATTACATACTTAACTCAAGTTTAAATTTTGTTTTCATGGGCAAATTTACAACTTTCATAATACTGTAAAAGTATCTTTTTCACTAAATAATACAAGAGGTAAATTTTTACCACTTGACTAAATCAACAACTAACACCACAACTTTACAATCTTGATAAACACAACTCACAACATTCTAAGGGAGGAATTACTTTCTTCTCCCAATACAATTTTTCTACAACTCTCATAGGGAGCAAATTCTCCTCTTCAAAAGAAACTTAACTAGGAAGAAATTTAAGAGATCAAGCTCTCATTACAAATAGGAAGATAGAACATTTTCTATAACAAGGCAAAACTCCTTCAATCCTCTTAACATTCTCCAACAGTAACCTGCATGACAACAAGGGAGAAAACAACAAGCAACTAGCTCTCCTCCCTACCATAGACCCGCAAGAGGGTCACCCCCGAGCTAGGGAGATCATCCACATACCCAGGGTAGAATAGACCAGTACACTTCACAACATTGAATAACAACAATCAAAGCAACAACATTCAAACTCCCATGGTTTACACACAATACAAAGACTCAGCTAAGGTGAGTTCAAAGCAGGGTAGGGAAGTAGACTCTCTCTACTCCAAGGTCTTCTTCTCAAACAATTATCATATCTTATCTCATGGCCTCAAGCCAACAATATTATTCTTTCTCATGGCCTCAAACCATTCACATAATATAAATCATAGGGATATAGCAAATAGGCTCTCAAAGCCTTATAGCCCTCTAAGCTCAAAATTACCAACCTACCCTCAAGGCTTTCATATATTAAAATAAGAAGACACCCGAGGAGGTTCACACCTTCCCTTCCCTAAACAAGATGAGCATTGCCTTCCAACTAGAAGGAGCTCTTTCAACACCCAACACAAACCCCAAAATAGAAAAAATAACACATAGACAACCATTGTAATTCCTCATTCATCAAACAAGAACAAAGCATACATAGGTGAGTAACTAGCTCACTAACCTTTTCTAGCCCAATTATGGAATGTATTTTGACAAAGAGCTCCACCCTTAGTCTCCTTCTCCAAGTTCTCCTTCTTTCCACAAATAATCCAACCCCCTTACCCTCTCCCTCTTCTCCTCTTTAAAACAAATTCTCTCCCTTATCCCTTATTCCAAGTGGCAATAAAAAACTAAACCCACTCCTTCTCCATTATCCTAGTGGACTTAAAACAATTATCCCCACTCAAGAGTTTCCCCACTATAGCCTTTTTTACAACACATGGGTGAATTAAAATATAATAAGAAAAATAGAAATAAAAGGAAAGTGGATGACACACCACCCTTTTTATGGGGTCTCCCACCAAAAAAGAGGCACAAAGAGACAAGCACTCCATTATTGGTGGATCATGGAGTCCTTCCATGACTTGGAAGTGGGTCTAAGTGTGGATTCCACTCATCCCATTGTCCCCATGCTTCCAAATTCGTCACTTAACTTCACCATGAAGTTGAAGTGACCATATGGAGGTTATCCCAAGGTTATCCTAGTCAAAAAGGTCCCTAGACCCCTGGGGTATAACCTAGGGTTGATTTTATCCTAGTTAGAACTCCTAGAGACAAGTAAAAACACAATAAGAGGGTCTAAAAGAAATAAAATTAAAACAAGATTCAAAACAACATCTCTTACAACACATATCACAATATAATTAAATCAAAAGATAGACCTAATTCCCTTGACCTCATGCATCATTACAACATTACAACATTACAACAATTCACCGAACATGAGGTTGATCTTAGTTTCTTGTGGAACTAGATTGGCTCACAAGGGATACAACATAGGGTGTGGAATGATCTCCTGTATTTGTGGTTTTGTTAGCAATACCTGCACACTCAAACTCGAAGTCAATAACACATAAAGATATCATAGCTGAAGCAATTTAAATACATGCATACCTAAACATTCTACCATATAAACATACTGAAATCACCTTAAAATTCCATTTCTAATATTATCCATTCATTATTCACTTAAAAGCAACATCTAACTATCATTACATAATTGTTTTCTTAAAAATCAATTAGGTTTAATAATCAAGATTCCGGGATCAAAAGTCCCCCAATCATAAAAGTAATAGCAATAGTACTATAAATAGTCTCATGAACAGTAGTGAAAAAGGTAGGCCTCACATCCTCCCCCCCTAAGATTGTACTTCCTCCTTGAAGTCATCAAAGAGGTGAGGGTAAAATGTCTTCAGTCTCGTTGCATCTTCCCATGTTGCAGTGACCTTATCATACATATCCCACTGGACCCTAACCTAATCCAGCTCTCAACCTCGAAAGCCCAGCGTCTGAAGAGCCAATATGTGTATTGGCTCCAAAGACAGCTGTCCGTCCGCCTCTACCTGAAGAGCACTCCAATCCAATACATGAGATAAGTCAGAAATATAACGAAGTAGAACTGAAACATGAAAGACATCGTGGATATGAGATAGGCTAAGTAGCAAGGCTAAATGATAGGCTACAGGTCGTATTCTCTCCAAAATCTCAAAAGGTCCTACAAACTGGGGTGCGAGCTTACAGCCTTTTCCGTAACGGATTGGACTCTCATGCGGTCGCACTCTCAAGAATACCTTGTCACCCACTGAAAAGTTTCGATCCATTCTCTTCGCATCGGCATACTTTTTCTATCTATCTTGAGCTTCCTGAAGTCTTTGTCTAATCAATGTGACTTACTTTTCCATATCCTGAGTTATTTCAGGACCAATGGCAACTCGGTCCTCTAACCGATCCCAACTCAAAGGCATTCTGCAAGGTTTGCCATATAAAGCCTGGTAAGGAGGCATACCCAACAAGTTGTGATGGCCATTATTGTAGGTGAACTCAACCAGATATAGGTACTCCTCCCATCTAGACTGATGATCCATAACATACATGCGAAGCATGTCCTCTAACACCTGATTAACTCTTTCTGTCTGGCTGTCGGTCTCAGGATGGTAAGCAGAATTGAAGTTGAGCTGTGTGCCCAATGCTTGATATAAGGCTCTCCAAAAAGATGATGTGAATATGGAGTCTCTATTAGATATGATGTAACAAGGTACTCCATGCAGTCTAACAATCTGATCTAGAAACACTCTCACAACCGATGGTGCATTGTATGTTGTGCGTACCGGTGAGAAATGCGCCACCTTGGTCAACTTGTCAACTGTCACCATGACGGCATCATGGCGTCGTGATGACATAGGTAGACCAATAATAAAGTCCATGGAAATGGTGTCCCACTTCCATTCAGTTATCTCGTGAGGGTACAAAAGTCTTGCTGGATGCTAATGTTTGGCCTTGACCCTCTGACACTCAAGGCAACGAGCAACATACTCTGCAATGTCGCGTCTCATCCCAGCCCAATGATATAACTGCCGTAAATCCGTATGCATCTTCTTCACTCCTAGATGAGCTACATAGGGTGCTTTATGAGCCTCAGAGAGTATCACTAAACATAGATCACCTGCACGGGGTACATAGATGCGCTACCTATGTCTAAGCAATCCATCCAACTCAAGGGAATATCCTACGAATTTGCCCTTCAGGACCCCCTAATTCTGGATTTCCTGTTGCACCTTAAGAAACCACTCGTCCCCAGGCAGATGCTGTAGAATATGCTCTCTCAAATCCACCTTCAATGTTAGAGTCAGGATCTCGTGGCACCTTCGACTCAAAGCGTTGGCGACCATGTTCTCCTTTCCTTTGATGTAGTGGACATCAAAATCATACTCACAAATGAACTCCATCCAACGCCGCTAGCGGGCGTTCAAATTAAGCTGAGTGAAAATGTACTGTAAGCTATGATGATTTGAATGGAGCTCAAAACGTCGGCCTAAAAGAAAGTGTCTCCAACGAACAAGAGCATGAATAACAGCTGCGAGATCTAAATCATGAGTAGGGTAGTTTAGCTCATGTGTTTTAAGTTTTCACGATTCATAAGCAATAACTCTACCACCTTGCATAAGCACAACTCCCAATCCCTCTAATGATGCATCCGCGCAAACAACAAAATCTTCTGTTGGATATGGAACAACTAATATGGGAGCACTGGTAAGACGTTCCTTAAGGATCCCAAAGGCCTTCTCACACTGCTCAGTCCAAGTGAATCCTTTCCCTTTTCGCTGAAGGGAAGTGATAGGATGTGCTATCCTAGAGAAACCTTTGACAAACCTGCGGTAGTAACCGGCTAGTCCCATAAAGCTCCTTACTTCTATTACATTGGTGGGTGCTGGCCAATCTTGAATTGCTTTGATCTTCGATGGATCTATAGAGATACCATCGCTTGATAAAATGTGCCCCAAATACTGCACCTCTGTCCTGAAGAAGTCACATTTCACTAGGTTGCCATAAAGTTGATGCTCACGTAAACACTGCAATACCTGACGCAAATGGTCCACATGTTCCTCCTCAGTCCGTGAATAGATCAAAATATCATCTAGGAATATGATCATGAACCGATCTAGGTAAGTACGGAACACCCCATTCATGAGACTCATGAACACTGCAGGGGCATTCGTCAAACTGAAAGGTACTACTGTGAACTCATAATGGCCATATCTGGTTCAAAAGGCAGTCTTGTGAATATCTACCTCTATTATTTGTAATTGGTGATACCCAGATTTTAGATCAATTTTTGAAAACACTTTGGCACCCTGCATTTGGTCAAAAAGATTATCAATCCTAGGCAAAGGATACTGGTTCCTCACCGTCACTTTGTTCAACTGCCTGTAGTCCATGCATAGCTAAAGAGATCCATCCTTCTTCTTTACGAAGATAACTGGTGTGCCCCATGGTGATACACTAGGTCATATGTGTCCCTTCTCTAATAATTCTTCTAACTACAGTTTAAGCTCTGTAAGCTCATGTGTAGTCATTCTATAAGGTGCACGAGACACTGGTTCTGCCCCTGGTACCAAATCAATGTGGAAATCAACTTCCCTGCGTGGAGGCATACTTGGTAACTCTGGCGGAAAAACATCAGAAAATTCTCTCAGGATAGGGTGTGTATCTAAGGTAGTCTCAGGTTCATCCTCTGATCTATCACTGACTATGATAGAAAACATTTGACAACCCTTCCGCATGCAGTATTTAATTTGCTGAGCGGATATTGTATGAGCAGTCGTGAGCTTCTGTATGCCCACTATCTCGACCAGTGTCCCATGATCGTCTAAGCAACTAATCATCCTCTGACAGCAATCTAGCTTGGCTCTATGAGCCGCAAGCTAGTCCATACCAAGAACTATGCCATAGGATCCTAATGGCATAACCCTAAGGTCACATGTTGTAATGAAAGAACCCAAGGAAATCTCACAATCTCTAACCACGGTATCAACTAACATCCTGGCCCGAGAGGCCAACTTGACCTCCCACCTAATGTCCTACCTAGAAGCCACCAGCCTGCAACATTCCACTAATAATGCAGACATAAAAGAGTCGGTAGCTACAGAATAAAAAAGGATAGAGATGGGAAAATCTCCAATCATACCTTTTGTCTCTATGATTGAAGCTTGGAATTCAACCTGGCAGGTTTCAACTGCTGCAAACATATGGTGGGATTTACCCATATCACCCACAGTCTACTCGAAACCTCCTGCACGATGTTGTCCTCCTACTGTAAAACCCTGTGGGCACTCTCTAGCTAGGTGTCCAGCTTCACCACAAACATAACAAGGCCCCTTAAACTGTACCTGTATAGTCTGAGTCCTGCTCAACTGTTGCTGTCTTGATCTACCAGTGGACCCCTGTGAGCCCCTATACGACTGCTGCAGCCTCGCGGGTCCCGCAGGTGGTCCTTGCTATCTCTGATCCCTGTGCGGGCCCTGCTGCTACCAACCTCTATTATTTCCCCCATGTGACCTCAGTTGTGTTCTAGCTTTTTGTTGCTGCTGTGACTGCTGTTGCTGTGGGGGCCTAGGAGGTAATGATGCTGTACTGAATCCTCCTCTAGGGGGTGGTTGTGGTGGTCTATGGAAATTTTGTTGATACTGCTGCTGTCCCCGATCCTGGAACTGAGGGCGAGAATTCTGCCCCTGTCCCTGAATCTCCTCAGCAATATAAGCCTTCTCGACAACATCACTCAAAGTCTGGGGATCTACCATCTGAATAGGTCCTGCTATACTGTGGTTTAGTCCTCTGATAAATTTATGCACCAAGAGTTTCTCATCATGGAGATACTCTGCATATCTAGATAACTTTGTAAACCTACTCTCATACTATGCCACTGAGAGTCCCCTCTGCTGTAGGTCATGGAACTCATCTATCTGATGCTGTCTGTAATAGTCTGATAGGTATCACGCATTGAAGCACAAAATAAAGGTCTCACATGAGAGGGTGTTTAAGGAGAGGCGACACTTGCACTCCTTAGTGCGCCACTAGGTAGCTGCTGCATCTCGTAATAAGTGTACTGCCACATGGGCCTTCATATTGCTCGTGTATGGTTGCAATGTGAAGCACCTGTCTAAACTGATAAGTCAGGCCTCTGCCTCAGCTCCCTCTATGGTTCTGATGAAAATAGGAGGGTTCAACCTCAATATGTCCCTGATGGAATCTCCTTTTTCTTTGCGCCCCCTGATAGGCTCATCTGTATGATAATCATAAGGCCTAGGACCCAATTGCTCTATTCACATTATCTCGTCATGCCTGACATGATGTGTGGGGCTTTTGCGACGGGCCCTGTCAGCTGAATCAACCTCCTTTGTATCAGGCAACTTGACATAAGGCTCCACACATGGTACCCCCTGCGGCTCTACACGGGGCTCCACACGTGGCTTGACATGAGCCTCAGCTCATGGCTCCATGCATGGTTCCTCTCGTGGAACATCACGGGGCTCGACACATGACTCTACGTGCGGCTCAACTGTACCTGATGGAAGCCTATCTAAGATAGCCTCTAAGGCCTGTAATATCTGTGGTCCCATATCAGGTGAGGCTGGTGGTACCTGTGGTACCTGAGGAACTGGTTGTGGCTATAGAACTGGCTGAACCTGTGGAATTGGCTGTTCTGGTGGGACTAGTTGATTCGGTCCCACAGCTGAAGAATCAGTGCACACTTTGGTGGGTGGAGTACGACGGGTCGGTACTCGCCGAACTCATCTGGGAGGCATCCTACAAAACAAGGTAATCACTAGTCAGTTTGATCGCGGAAGTCATAATGTGCCTATACAAGCCCAATGTTTGAAACATTGTGCTTTGATACCAAATGTCATGCCCACATTTCCCATGCTATCACAACATGCTAACCCGCGTGTCATGTCCACATGCATCATGTGGTCATGATACGAACTATCAAAAATTTTTCCCTTACTACTCTGAAAGCCCCCCTTGTACCCACAAGCGTACTTGGTTGTGTATGCTTAATTCGTAAATGATAAGTGTCTTCAGAATATTCCACACACATGGACATTCAATTTGCTTGAAGGGTGTTCACTACGTTTGTTAATTAGTTAGTCTCTATAGGTTTCCTCAGTCTGTTAAATACTACCTTGCATTCTTTGTTTACTCCTCTATCGATTTGTTTTTTTAAAACGTTACTTGTTTTGCTCATTTACGTATTTCTTTAATTACTTTTTGTATTTGCATTTAAATTTTATTTACGTTAAATCAACTTCCATACCTTGGTAATTCATTTTTGAAAATACTAATCTCAAGTCACAAATTCTTTACAAACGAATTAATGTAAAGGATTATCAATGTAAATAACAATTGCCCCATTAATATGTCCAATTATATATATATATATATATATATTCATTTTTTTACATATATATATATATATAATGTTTATATTTATATATATAAATTCCTTTGAATCAAGTTGTGGAAACTCCACTCATAATTTGTTAGAGTATTTTATATAAGTCCAACTCATAATATTCCCATGTATTTAGGAATAATATATGTATATATTAAATATCCTTTTAGTGCAAGCTCATTTATTTACAATTAATGTATATAAATATATATATATATATATATATACACACACACATAATTGTTTATTTTTAATGCTAGTGGGAACCCCACTTAAAATTTTTAAAAGAGTATTTCAATAAACTCCAACTCATAGTGTGGAGTAGAAATAACCCTAACCTTTATTTTTTTTTTTGTGTGTTGTTGAGATGCAGGGAATGGTGGAGCGTCGACGGCGGATTTGGAGAGTGGCGCAGGTCACAGGGGAGGCCGAGGCCTAGAAGGTGGTAGAGGCAGGGTGTAGTGGTCGCAGGCAGAGGTGGGAAGGTGGTGACAGTGGTGGCTGGGCCGCGCAAGAGCAGCAGAGGGAATGCAGTCAGTGGGAGGGATGGAATGGAGGAGGCAAAACCTGCGGAGGAGTGGTCTGCAGAGACTGCAGGGGTGGGGTTGCAATGGCCATGGATGTTTGTAGTGAGCGGGGGTGTGGGGAGGGGCGGAGCCCCACCCACACTGCACTTAGTGGGTGTGGGTGGGGCTCCACCCCTCCCCACACCCTCTTCTATTTAAATTTCAATGGGGGTTAAACCCCCACCATTAAACTCGTATATAATGCTTGAGTTTTAATTGTTATTTGCAAACTCTCACATTTATTTGCTATTTCAAAATTACAAATTAATATTAATTATATATATATATATATATATATATATATATATATATATATATATATATATATATATATATATATATATATATATATATAGTTTCTTAGTAAATCCATTTCACACTATCTCCTCATTTTTTTAATTTTTCAATATAACAATTACTTCAATGAATCAGAAAGCACTAATCATTTAAATATGAATTTACCAGCTAAAATTTAGTCTATTGAAAATACATTCTACTTCAATTAAATTAAAGTATTGAGAGTAAATACAGAACTAATAGATCTTTCATTTCAATGTCCCAACAATAGACAAGTAAATCGATTTAGGATATTTTCCATTGCATACTTAACTCAAGTTTAAATTTTGTTTTCATGGGCAAATTTACAACTTTCATAATACTGTAAAAGCATCTTTTTCACTAAATAATACAAGAGGTAAATTTTAACCACTTGACTAAATCAACAACTAACACCACAACTTTACAATCTTGATAAACACAACTCACAACATTCTAAGGGAGGAATTACTTTCTTCTCCCAATACAATTTTTCTACAACTCCCATAGGGAGCAAACTCTCCTCTTCAAAAGAAACTTAACTAGGAAGAAATTTAAGAGATCAAGCTCTCATTACAAATAGGAAGATAGAACGTTTTCTATAACAAGGCAAAACTCCTTCAATCCTCTTAACATGCTCCAATAGTAACCTGCATGACAACAAGGGAGAAAACAACAACCAACTAGCTCTCCTCCCTACCATAGACCTGCAAGAGGGTCACCTCCGAGCTAGGGAGATCATCCACGTACCCAGGGTAGAATAGACCAGTACACTTCACAACATTGAATAACAACAATCAAAGCAACAACATTCAAACTCCCATGGTTTACACACAATACAAAGACTCAGCTGAAGTGAGTTCAAAGGGGGGTAGGGAAGTAGACTCTATCTACTCCAAGGTATCATTCTTCTCAAACAATTATCATATCTTATCTCATGGCCTCAAGCCAACAATATTATTCTTTCTCATGGCCTCAAACCATTCACATAATATAAATCACAGGGATATCCCAAATAGGCTCTCAAAGCCTTATAGCCCTCTAGGCTCAAAATTACCAACATACCCTCAAGGCTTTCATATACTAAAATAAGAAGACACCCGAGGAGGTTCACACCTTCCCTTCCCTAAACAAGATGAGCATTGCCTTCCAACTAGAAGGAGCTCTTTCAACACCCAACACAAACCCCAAAATAGCAAAAATAACACATAGACAACCATTGTAATTCCTCATTCATCAAACAAGAACAAAGCATACATAGGTGAGTAACTGGCTCACTAACCTTTTCTAGCCCAATTATGGAATGTATTTTGACGAAGAGCTCCACCCTTAGTCTCCTTCTCCAAGTTCTCCTTCTTTCCACAAATAATCCAACCGCATTACCCTCTCCCTCTTCTCCTCTTTAAAACAAATTCTCTCCCTTATCCCTTATTCCAAGTGGCAATAAAAAACTAAACCCACTCCTTCTCCATTATCCTAGTGGACTTAAAACAATTAACCCCACTCAAGAGGTTCCCCACTATAGCCTTTTTACAACACATGGGTGAATTAAAATATAATAAGAAAAATAGTAATAAAAGGAAAGTGGATGACACACCACCCTTTTTATGGGGTCTTCCACCAAAAGAGAGGCACAAAGAGACAAGCACTCCATTATTGGTGGATCATGGAGTCCTTCCATGACTTGGAAGTGGGTCTAAGTGTGGATTCCACTCATCCCATTGTCCCCATGCTTCCAAATTCGTCACTTAACTTCACCATGAAGTTGAAGTGACCATATGGAGGTTATCCCAAGGTTATCCTAGTCAAAAAGGTCCCTAGATCCCTAGGGTTGATTTTATCCTAGTTAAAACTCCCAGAGTCAAGTAAAAACACAATAAGAGGGTCTAAAAGAAATAAAGTTAAAACAAGATTCAAAACAACATCTCTTACAACACATATCACAATATAATTAAATCAGAAGATAGACCTAATTTCCTTGACCTCATGCATCATTACAACATTACAACATTACAACAATTCACCAAACACGAGGTTGATCTTAGTTCCTCGTGGAACTAGATTGGCTCACAAGAGATACAACATAAGGTGTGGAATGATCTCTTGTATTTGTGGTTTTTTTAGCAATACCTACACACTCAATCTTGAAGTCAATAACACATAAAGATATCATAGCTGAAGCAATTTAAATACATGCATACCTAAAAATTCTACCATATAAACATACTGAAATCACATTAAAATTCCATTTCTAATATTATTCATTCATCATTCACTTAAAAGCAACATTTAACTATCATTGCATAATTGTTTTCTTAAAAATCAATTAGGTTTAATAATCAAGATTCCAGGATCAACAGTCCCCCAATCATAAAAGTAATAGCTATAGTACTGTAAATAGTCTCATGAATAGTAGTGAAAAAGGTAGGCCTCACATTATGATACATGGCCTTTACTGTTCCCATCTCATAAATGTCCGGTCCAACTGTATTATCTGAAACAACATGAGGTTTGACAATTGTATCTTTCACCACCTTTATAACCTTTTCATGCTTCCTAAGATTGTCATTCAAATTATCAAGGGTTGATTGATAATCTTAGAGTTTATCCATCGAAGTAATTGAAAATGCTTCATTTTCAGAGTTCTTCTAGACCATCTTTTCAAAGGCATCAACCATCTCTTCTATAGGAAGAAACTTGTGATTTTCAGCCATTTCTTGCAGAAACTGCAAAAGTTCATGATCTCGTAACTAGGGGAAACATTTGTAAATTAGGGTTACTATGAACTGATGATCAAGAACATGGGATCATGCTTGAAAGGGCTAGAGAGAGCGCAAGTCAAGAAAATGGGAGAAAGTGGGCCAAAGGTATCAAAAGGTGAAAATTCTCAGTGTTAGGAAAATTTTTAGGAAAACATGCACAGGCGACCAAAATGACCGCTCATGCATATGGGATAGAGCTTGACAATGTAAGGGCGGTTAATTCTACTGCCTCTGCAGGTTGGTGATTTTACTCAGTGTGCAAGGTTGGCCAAAATGATCACCATCTCATGTGGAAGGTTTAAAACTTGCAGTCGAACAGTTTGTTGAGTTGGTCATAAAAACCGCTTTTACATGTTGAAGGTAAAATAAGCTTATTCATATGTATGGGTGGGCAATATGACCGCCCAAACATGTTTTAAGTTTATATATGGAAAAAATGAATTTCATGCATAGTCGAGGAATTTGACCACTTTAGCATCTGTAGGATTTACAAGAGTAAATCATATGTAAGGTCGGGTATTTCTACCACCTTAGCAACCTTAAATTTACATAAGGTAAATCACATGTAAGGTCGGCAAAATCAACCACCTTAGCATGTGATTAGGTAAGAATGGAAATCCATGTTTGGGTGAGTAATATGACTACCCTATGCATGGAAAAAAGTTTATGTTTTCTTTAAAAGTTAGTTTAGCCAAAACGACTGACTCCACCGTAGAACAAAACAATGATATGTAAAATCAGGCATCAAATCCACCTATACATATGAGAAGGTAAGGCTTTATAACGCTTGTATGGGTGGTCATATCCAACGCCCATACAAGCATCAAAACTAAGAGAAACAAAAACCGAAAATGAAAAACACAAATCAATAAAAACAAAACGCGAAGATCTAAAATGAAAATGTTAAGAATAACATGACATAGAGAAGGAGTAAAAACAAACTTACCTATAGAAACACGAAGAAGAAAATGAAACTTTTATTAAGGCAAAATCTTTGGAATCTGCTTTAATTCTTCAACGCTCAGGTAAGGTAGACAAAACAAAAATAAAGCAAAACACAAATTGAAAAAGATTTAAAATAACTTAAAGATTCTCCAAATCTAGAAACTAAAAATGTAATAACTACACACGAGTCTCATAAATAAGAAGACGAAGATGCATTGTCAGCTAGAAATGCCCCCTTAGCATGAGAAATGAAGGAAGATGTAGGGGCGATGAATATGACCACCCTTACACTTTAAAAGGGCAACTGACATGTTTGGGTGGTTATTTCGACCGCCATTGCATCTAAAAGGGGAAAAACATAAGAAACATGCATTGGTGGTGAAATTGACCGCCCATGCATGTAAACACAAAAAAATCTCTAACCCCCTAAAAAGGTCAAAATTGATATTTGACAAGCCTATAATATAATTAGATTTTGATGAACTTCAAGGAGCTAATCTAAAACATGTTACAAGACATTCTTACGTGTTAGAGGACAACGCATGATTTCAAGGAGACTAACCTTGAAAAATGAACTTAGAATGTGTGGACTATGATAAGGACAAATTTCGTAGGGGTCGTCCTACAAAATAAGGGCAAATGATTTTGAGGACAATAGCTGGCTATAACTGGGGAACTTCCTTCAATCATTCTTTGAAACAATTGAAGGGAGAAGAATCCAATCTCTAAGTGCCTTCATCCATCCCATTGGGCTATAGAGTCAAGCGACACAACAAAAGACAAAAAAAAGTTAAAAAGAAAAATCTACACAAAAGCTGTACAAAAATTCATGAGCTTATTTGTCGCTTGACTTTGAGAAAAGCTTCAGATGTTGTCTGTTGTGAGGCAGTAGAAAAGATGTTCCACTTCTTTTTTATTTTACTATTGAAAGAATAACATTTCCTAGTGTTCGCCATTCTAGGATTTTCTTCTGCAGCTAGATTGAATTGCCCAACTTCTACTGATGAATTCGGTCCCAACTGTCCTCACCGTTTGACAAAGTGATCATGCTCATCAAAAAGTTTCTTTGGAGAAACCAATCCTTTGAAAATTCTATTTCCTTTCAGCTGCAAAATCCCTTCGCTTGGAAAGAATGATCCATCTATTTCTAAACTTCCATTTGAAACACTATCCAGTAACTTAGGATCTTCATTAGAGATCAAGAAATAAGTACCCATATCGGAAAACTCAAAAAGAATCTGAGCTTTTGAATCTTCAAATTTCATCACTGCGTACTTGGCCTCCCTTCAGGATGAACTTCCTGCATAATACCCTTAATAGGTATTCTTACCCCAAAAATTTGAATCTTTGTCTCCTCAGCATGATCTATGATATCAACAAGCTGATATGCACTTGCTACAGAAGATAGAAAACTCTCATCTTGAGGCTTTACATTGGGAGTACTGGTCTTAGGAATAAGGGATGAAGGATGAAGATCTGATGTACTTACTTGGCTATCACCAGCCACATATTGATGATCAAATTGATTCTATGACCGTGTGAGAACAACATAGGATTTACCAAAAGTACATTCTTATTGCTCCATCTCATCTTCCAAGTTCAGGAACCTGATGGTAGAGTCGCCAGCTAAATGCTCTTCACTTTCTGTGAAAAAATTAGCATCATATTCTCCTTGATCATATTTTGATTGAAGAAGATTGTCTTGCTCTGATTCATAATAGAAGATTGTTGCATTCACAGGTGGTGCTTCCAAAGCAAGTATTCCTTGTTGTGGAGGAAATCTATTTTGATTATGATCCCTTGAAGCATTGCCTTGGTAACTTAGAGAATTTGGGAATGTCTTCCTTGGAATTTCCTTATAGAAGGGAATAGACAAACTCTAATTCATCTATTTTTTCAGAGCTAAGAACTCATCAGCCAACTTTTTCACCATAGGATCCGTGGTGCTGGTAGAATGTAAAGCCAAAGAGGGCTGCTCATTCAGCCTAATAGAATCCTTCTTCAACTTTCCTGCCAAGATCAAATCATCCTCTACTTCAACTGCCAAACTTTGAGCAATTGCAAGATCAGCTGGTGCTACTCTTTGTAAAAGAAAACATTCTTCCGACAATTGTGAATTGATGAAGAAGCATTTCAGGTTCTCAGCTATGGGTTGAGCAATAGTTGGCATCCTATTCTTTAGCTTCTTGAACTTTGCCATGAAATCATGCATGGGCTCATGCGGTTCCTTTTTCATTTGAGTAAGTTGGGCCAACAATGCATAATTATCTTCTATCGGCTTGAATCTGACTTCAAACTAGATTCAAAGTATATTCCATCCAGTGACAATTCCTGGTGCAAGGTGATAGAACCAATCAGCTACAACACCTTGGAGTGTTTCTAAAAATAGTCTCACAGAAACATCTTCATACTCAACTCTGAGAACACCACATACAATGTAGAATGCTACAATGTGCTCATCCGGATGTTGTTTACCAGCGCCATAGAACTTGGGAAAGTTTTTGCATTAACCTTGAGGTAGTTCATGTAGAGGCTGAGTCAAATTCAATGGACCAAAAGCATTTCCCCATGGACCTGGGACAGACATATTCCTTAATAAAACTATAGATCAATAATAACAAAAATATATTACACAAAGATGAGGCCAGTATGCTTCAACCAAAAGAAAGAGGCTCTTGGTTGCGTATTCGATCCCTAGTAGAGTCGCCAAAAATTGTTGGGTGAATTTTTTGTTGTTTAGGTAACTAATGGCAAAATGGTTATATCAACCACAGTGTGATGAGATAAATCTCTCCTCTCAGTAAGGGGAGGTTCCCTTTCAACTATTACAAACTTATTTACACTAAATACTAGCTTTGGGGGTGTGTTACATTCATCATTTTCTCTTCTTTCAAAAAAGATGTTTACAATGTTTCACAGTAATATTCAATAATGCTTCTACACTTCTAAGATTAACTTGAACAGTTATTACCAATATTCTTGTGAGTTGAAGCACAAAGTCTTTCAACTTACTTCACAAAAGGATTCATGAACCAAGTGAATAATCTCAAGCACAAAGTCTTCAAATTATCCCCAGAAAGATTTTAAAAGTAATTGTATCACCAGTTGAAGAACAAAGTATGTCAACTAACAACACCACTAATCCACATGAATGTGATTGAAAATCATAGCACAAAGTCTACAAGTTCTCAACATGATTCATATACAAAGTGAGCAACTACAAGCTCAAAGTCTTTATAATCCTCCACCGAGAAACACTTTCAACACACATATATTCAAGGAAATGATATAACACAAAGTTTATATAACTTATCTTGAACATTCTCCAATCATGATAACCAAACACCACTTTCTCCAATCAATCAACAAGAGAAATCAGAAAAAATACCATATGTACATTCTCACTAATACAAATTTGATTCAACACAAAGTTTGATGTCAAAACTTGCCTTCTTTATTGATTGGTATTGATCATACAATTTGAACACAAAGTCTCAAAGTTGAGTATCAACTTGGGCAGCACTTCGTTGCATAAGATTAAAGATAAAATTTACAATAGATGCCCTCTTTATTTATAGGGAGAGGCCTAGAGCAAAAATAGGAAAAATCTAACTACTTTGACTTATTCAAAAAAAGAGTCCTATTTGACTTGGGACTTCCTTTGTCTCACATGTAATTACATTTTGGAAAAATACATGTGAATATGTCCAAGACAAAATACAAATTGCATATACAAAACTGAAAATTGCCTTTACTGTTCCCATCTCATAAATGTCTGGTCCAACTGTATTGTCTAAAACAACATGAGGTTTGACAATTGTATCTTTCACCACCTTTATCACCTTTTCATGCTTCCCAAGATTGTTTTTCAAATTATCAAAGGTTGATTGATAATATTGGAGTTATCCATTGAAGAAATTGAAAATGCTTCATTTTCAAAGTTCTTCTGGACCATCTTTTCAAAGGCATTAACGATCTCTTTTACAGGAAGAAACTTGTGATTTTCAGTTGTTGCTTGTAGAAACTGCAAAAGTTCATGATCTCGCAGTTAGGGGAAAAATTTACAAATTAGGATTACAATGAACTGATGATCAAGAACATGGGATCATACTTGAAAGGGCTAGAGAGCGCGCAAGTCGTGAAAATGGGAGAAAGCGGGCCAAAGGTATCAAAAGGTGAAAATTCTCAGTGTTAGGAAAAATTTCAGGAAAACATGGACAGGTGACCAAAATGACCGCTCCTACATATGGGATAGAGCTTGACAGTGTAAGGGTGGTTAATTCTACCGCCTCTATGGGTTGGTGATTTTTCTTAGTGTGCAAGGTCGGCCAAAATGACCGCCATCACATGTGGAAGGTTTAAAACTTGCAGTCGAACAGTTTGTTGAGTCGGTCATAAAAACCACTTTTACATGTTGAAGGTAAAATAAGCTTATTCATATATATGGGTGGGCAATATGACTGCCCAAACATGTTTTAAGTTTATATATGGAAAAAATGAATTTCATGCATAGTTGAGGAATTTGACCACTTAAGCATCTATAGGATTTGCAAGAGTAAATCATATGTAAGGTCAGGTATTTCTACCGCCTTAGCAACCTTAAATTTACATAAGGTAAATCACATGTAAGGTCAGCGAAATCGACCACCTTAGCATGTGATTAGGTAAGAAGGGAAATCCATGTTTGGGCAGGTAATATGACCGCCCTATGCATGGACAAATGTTTATGTTTGCTTTAAAAATTAGTTCAACCAAAATGACTAACTCCACTGTAGAACGAAACAGTGATATGTAAAATCAAGCATCAAATCCACCTATACATATGATAAGGTAAGGCTTTATAATGCTTGTATGGGTGCTCAATTCCAATGCCCATACAAGCATCAAAACTAAGAGAAACAAAAACCAAAAATTAAAAACACAAATCAATAAAAACAAAACGCGAAGATCTAAAATGAAAATCTTAAGAATAACACGACACAGAGAAGGAGTAAAAACAAACTTACCTGTAGAAACATCAAGAAGAAAATGAAACTTTTGGTAAGGCAAAATCTTTGGAATTCGCTTCAATTCTTCAATGCTCAGGTAAGGTAGACAAAACAAAAACAAAGCAAAACACAAATAAAAAAAGATTTAAAATAACTTAAAGATTCTCCAAATGTAGAAACTAAAAATGTAATAAATACACATGAGTCTCATAAATATGAAGACAAAGATGCATTGTCGGCCAAAAACACCGCCTTAGCATGAGAAATGAAGGAAGATGTAGGGGCGGTCAATATGACCACCCTTATGCTTTAAAAGGGCAACCAACATGTTTGGGTGGTCATTTCGACCGCCCTTGCATCTAAAAGGGGAAAAACATAAGAAACGTGCATTGGCGGTCAAATTGACCGCCCATGCATGTAAACACAAAAAAATCTCTAACTCCCTAAAAAGGTCAAAATCGATATTTGACAAGCTTGTAACGTAATCAGATTTTCACGAACTTCAAGGAGCCAATCTAAAACATGTTACAAGACACTCTTAAGTGTTAGAGGACAACACATGATTTCAAGGAGACTAACCTTGAAAAATGAACTTAGAATGTGTGGACTATGATATGGACAAATTCCGTAGGGGTCGTCCTACAAAATAAGCGCAACTAATTTTGAGGACAACAACTAGCTCTAACTGGGGAACTTCCTTCGATCATTCTTTGAAACAATTGAAGAGAGAAGAATCCAATCTCTAAGTGCCTTCATCCATCCCATTGGGCTATAGAGTCAAGCAACACAACAAAAGACACAAAAAGACTTAAAAAGAAAAAGACACAAAAACTGTACAAAAATTTATGAACTTATTTGTCACTTCACTTTGAGAAAAGCTTCAAATGTTGTTTATTTTGAGGTAGCAGAAAAGATGTTCCACTTTTTTTTTCTTTTACTATTAAAATAGTAACATTTGTAGTGTTTGCCATTCTGGGATTTTCTTCTGCATCCAGATTGAATTGCCCAACTTCCACTGATGAATTTGGTCCCAACGGTTGTCACCGTTTGACAAAGAGATCATGCTCATCAAAAAGTTTCTTTGGAGAAACCAATCCTTTGGAAATTCTATTTCCTTTCAGCTACAAAATCCCTTCACTTGGAAAGAATGATCCATCTATTTGTAAACTTCCATTTGAAACACTATCCAATAACTTAGGATCTTCATTAGAGATCAAGAAATAAGTACCCATATCAGAAAAATCAAAGAGAATCTAAGCTTTTGAATCTTCAAATTTCATCACTGTGTACTTGGCCTCCCTTTCAAGATGAACTTCCTGCATACTACCCTTAATAGGTATTCTTGACTCAAAAATTTGAATCTTTGTCTCCTGAGCATGATCTATGATATCAACAAGCTAATATGGACTTGCTAAAGAAGATAGAAAACCATCATATTAAGGTTTTACATTGGGGGTATTGGTCTTAGGAACAAGGGATGAAGGATGAAGATCTGATGTACTTACTTGGTTATCACCAGCCACATATTGACGATCAAATTGATTCTGTGACCGTGTGAGAACAACATAGGATTTACCAAAAGTACCTTCTTCTTGCCCCATCTCATCTTTCAAGTTCAGGAACCCGATGGTAGAGTCACCAGCTAACTGGTCTTCACTTTTCGTGAAAATATTATCATCATATTCTCCTTGATCATATTCTGATTAAAGAAGATTGTCTTGCTCTGATTCATAATAGAAGATTGCTGCATTCAGAGGTGGTGCTTCCAAAGAAAGTATTCCTTGTTGTGGAGGAAACCTGTTTTGATTATGATCCCTTGAAGCATTGCCTTGGTAATTTGGAGCATTTTGGAATGTTTTCTTTGGAATGTCCTTGTAGATGGGAATAGACAAACTCTGAGTCATATATTTTTTTAGAGCTAACAGTTCATCAGCCAACTTTTGCACCATAGGATCCGTGGTGCTGGTAGAAGGTAAAGCTAAAGAGGGCTGCTCATTGGGCCTAATAGAATCCTTCTTCAACTTTCCCTCCAAGATCAAATCATCCTCTACTTCAACTTCCAAACTTTCAGTAATTGCAAGATTAGCTAGTGCTACTCTTTGTAAAAGAAAACTTTCTTCCGGCAATTGTGAAATGATGAAGAAGCATTTCAGGTTCTCAGTTGTGGGTTGAGCTACAATTGGGATCATGTTCTTTAGCTTATTGAACATTGCCATGAACTCACGCATGGGATCATGCAGTTCCTTTTTCATTTGAGTAAGTTGGGCCAACAATGCATAAGCATCTTCTGTCAGCTTGAATATGACTTCAAACTGGCTTTGAAGTGTATTCCATCCAGTCACAGTTCCTGGTGCAAGGTGATATAACCAATTAACTGCAACTCCTTGGAGTGTTTCTACAAATAGTCTCACAGAAACATTTTCATACTCAACTCTAAAAACACCACAAATAATGTAGAATGCTGCAATGTGCTCATCCGGATGTTGTTTACCATCCCCATAAAACTTGGAAAAGTTTTTATGTGAACCCTGAGGTAGTTCATGTAGAGGCTGAGTCAAATTCAACAGAGCAAAAGCATTTCCCCATGGACTTGGGACAACCATATTCCTTGATAAAATTATAGAGAAAAAATAACAAAAATATATTACACAAAGATGAGGCTGGTATACTTCAACCAAAGGAAAGAGGCTCTTGGTTATGCATTCGATCTCCAATAGAGTCGCCAAAAACTATTAGGTGAATATTTTGGTGTTTAGCTAACTAATGGAAAAATGGTTATATCAACTGTAGTGTGATGAGATAAATCTCTCCTCTCAGCAAGGGGAGGTTCCCTTTTAACTATTACAAACTTATTTACACTAAATACTAGCTTTGGGGTGTGTTACATTCATCATTTTCTCTTCTTTCAGAAAAAATGTTTACAATGTTTCACAGTAATATTCAATAATACTTCTACACTTCTAATATTAACCTAAACAGTTATTACTGATATTCTTGTGAGTTGAAGCACAAAGTCTTTCAACTTACATCACAAAAGGATTCACGAACCAAGTGAATAATCTCAAACACAAAGTCTTCAAATTATTCCTAGAAAGATTTTAAAAGTAACTGTATCACTAGTTGAAGCACAAAGTCTATCAACTAACAACACCATTGATCCACACGAATGTGATTGAAAATTATAGCACAAAGTCTACAAGTTCTCAACACGATTCATATACAAAGTGAACAACTACAAGCTCAAAGTCTTTATAATCCTCCATCGAGAAACACTTTCAACACACATATATTCAAGGAAATAATATAACACAAAGTTTATATATCTTGAACATTCTCCAATCATGATAACCAAACACCACTTTCTCCAATCAATCAACAAGAGAAATCAGAAAAAATACCATATGTACATTCTCACTAATACAAATTTGATTCAACACAAAGTTTGATGTCAAAACTTGCCTTCTTTATTGATTGGAATTGATCATACAATTTGAACACAAAGTCTCAAAGTTGAGAATCAACTTGGGCAGCACTTCATTGCATAAGATTAAAGATAAAATTTACAATAGATGCCCTCTTTATTTATAGGGAGAGGCCTGGAGAAAAAATAGGAAAAATCTAACTATGACTTATTCAACAAAAGAGTCCTATTTGACTTCAGACTTCCTTTGTCTCACATGTAATTACATTTTAGAAAAATACATTTGAATATGTCCAAAATAAAATACAAATTGCATATAAAAAACTAAAAATAAACTAAGGCATGAAGAAAGATTTTCAACTACCACCATCATTCTTCTTTAGGAAATTATGATACATGGTCTTTACTATTCCCATCTCATAAATGTCTAGTCCAACTGTATTTTTTGAAACAACATGAGGTTTGATGATTGTATCTTTCACCACCTTTATCGCCTTTTCATGCTTCCTAAGATTGTCTTTCAAATTATCAAGGGTTGATTGATAATCTTGGAGTTTATCCATTGAAGCAATTGAAAATGCTTCATTTTCAAAGTTCTTCTAGACCATAATTTCAAAGGCATCAACCATCTCTTCTGTAGGAAGAAACTTATGATTTTCAGCCGTTGCTTACAGAAATTGCAAAAGTTGATGATCTCGTAGCTAGGGGAAAAATTTGTAAATTAGGGTTACTATGAACTGATGATCAAGAACATGGGATCATGCTTGAAAGGGAGAGCGTACAAGTCGAGAAAATGGGAGAAAGCAGGCCAAAGGTATCAAAAGCTGAAAATTCTCAGTGTTAGGAAAATTTTCAGGAAAACATGCACAGGCGACCAAAATGACCGCTCCTGCATAGGGGATAGAGCTTGACAGTGTAAGGGTGGTTAATTATACCGCCTCTGCAGCTTGGTTATTTTACTCACTGTGCAAGGTCGGCCAAAATGACTGCCATCTCATGTGGAAGGTTTAAAACTTTCAGTCAAATAGTTTGTTGAGTCGGTCATAAAAACCAATTTTACATGTTGAAGGTAAAATAAGCTTATTCATATGTATGGGTGGGCAATATGACCGCCCAAACATGTTTTAAGTTTATATATGGAAAAAATGAATTTCATGCATAGTCAAGGAATTTGACCACTTAAGCATCTGTATGATTTGCAAGAGTAAATCATATGTAGGGTCAGGTATTTCTATTGCCTTAGCAACCTTGAATTTACATAAGGTAAATCACATGTAAGGTTGGCGAAATTGACTGCCTTAGCATGTGATTAGGTAAGAATGGAAATCCATGTTTGGCCAGGTAATATGATTGTCTTATGCATGGAAAATTTTTTATGTTTGCTTTAAAAGTTAGTTTAGCCAAAATGACTGACTCCACCGTAGGACAAAATAATGATATGTAAAATCGGGTGATGCAGAGCTCCAAGAGATTTATACAAATTCCCAGAACTCCATAGTCGTAATGCTTCCTTCTATCAGCAAGAGAAAACTATTTTCCTTTTGACATACTCCATTGCCCAGACATGACTTATCGGCATCCTCAGAATATGTCACTCTGAGTTGTTGATTACTCCAACGCCACCATTGGTAGGAAATTTTCCATGTCTTTCTAATGTACACTATCGGCAACACATTATACTATCAGTTCCACCAAAATTTCTCACCCTGATGCTTCGATCACCCCAATGATCAAACACCAAACTACTCCTATCAGCCAAACATTGTTCATTGGCCAGACTTCTGTATACTTATCCCAATACTCACCACTTCTATCGCTGTGACTTAATATTGTTGGCAATTACCGGTTGAACCACTGAACCATTGAACCATTGAACTAGTTCAACCATCGGTTCAACTATTGCAACACTAAATGCTATCGGTGATGAACTACTGCACCCGTTGAACCATTGAACCATTGAACCGGTTCAACCATTAGTTCAATTATCGGCACCTCTTACTCTGTTGAACCAATGAACCCGTTGAACCATTGAACCTTTAATTATTTGTTTCAACATACACTACCAGTTCAATATACCCCTATCAACTAGACTTTGGTGATTTAACCTCAGAGTTCATTGAACCATTGAACTCGATGCTCCTTATTGAACTGACGAACCAAACGAACCTGCTATATCCATTGAACTGTTGAACCAGTTCAATTGTCGGCAACACTTACCACTTTCGGCCAACCCAGAATTCCTTCAGCTGATATGCCACTCAGTCTGATGAACCAATTAAAACTTTGAATTGGTTCAACTAGCCGCAACCATCTACCATCGGTTCCCCCATTATGCTTCACCCCGATACATAGATGTAGGATACACATGAAATGTTTATTCGCATACAAATGCGATATACAAATGAAATATACTTAGGTACATTAGTGATATACACACTGCTTGTATATTCAGCGAATAACAGGAATTTAACCCGAATGAACTCTTACACATACCTTTCTTCATAGGATATACATAGAGTGATACTCACAAACTGTTCATGGCAAGCAATTGACATATATACATAAAATGTGTATTCAAACCTCACACCAATAACCTCCTCTATAACAAATTTTGTAGTTTCTATTCTACCATGACCATGAAACAAAAGAAAACAAAACCAAAACTATTGTACAAGGACCATTCCACTGATTTCACAAAAATCCACCAGTGGAATGGTTTTAATCGTGCATATCGACAACAGAAAAATAAATAAACTACAAAACAATTCTATATAGATAATATACAGAAATTTGATATACAAAGTATTTACACAGAACCTCAGAATTTGTAAAACACAACTGACAGAATTTCTATTTCTTCATTCCAATTTCATCTCTCTATGTCTCAAGGAACACAGGCCGATTACAAAGATTCATACATTTGATAATTCCAGAAGGTGAAAAAAACCCACTATTCCTCAACCACCTTTGCTTGTTTTGTTACCGACTTCTCTTCTCCTCTGTTTTCAAAATTTTGCTTAACCAAGATTATAAGCCAAAACACTAACTAATCACATGACACATGTTTAGCATAAGACAACAAAACACCTAATAATATGACACATTGATTTAATCCTCCACATACCCCCTAATGTCTAATGATGTCCAAATTGGCTTATTTGGATGCCAAATTTGTGACCTGGATTCGCATGGTGGGGTCAGTTTTTCATGGTGCGGTCTAAACATGAAATGTCAACACAAATACTACATGACAACATGAAATGTATAAAACATATTAAAGATTTATTCTTCTCCCTTAGATGTATATTTGTCTTGTTGAAGGGGTGCTCTTGCAGCATACTCCCTGGGAGAAGAGATCTCAAGTCCCTTTGAGATCAGAGTTTGAAGGTCTACACTAGGGTTTCTGATATGATCTTCGGTCAGGCAAATTGCCTCTGAATCAGGTTTCCCATACCAAGCCACCAAGTACTTTATGTACTCTTTGTTCCTTGTCTTCTTTGTCACTCTTGAGTCTAATATCTTCTTCAATTTTGGTGGATCATATTTAGGAATATCATCATCTGCTGCATCCTGCAATGGTTCCTGTTCTATATCTGCATTCTGCATGTATTGAGTTAGATCACATACATTGAAAATGGGTGACAATCCAAGATCAGGAGGAAGTTGGATCTCATAAGTATTTTACCCGCACTTCTTCAAAATCTTACATGGTCCTATCTTCCTCTATATTAGCTTCGTATATTTACCTTTTGGGAGCCTCTCCTTCTTCAGATTAACCCACACCAAATCTCCAACATCAAATTGTACATCCCTCTTCTTCTTGTCAACATGTGTTTTGTACTTCAATGTAGTTTGTTGGAGTTGGTTCTTGACTTGATCATGCACCTCCTTGATGGCTGATGCAAAGGCTTCTCCATATGCACTAATAGGCTCTCCTATAGCTAGATCTCTCAATTCCAAAATACCTCTTGGATGAATACCATATACCACCTAGAAAGGTGACTTCCCTGTACTCCTATTAATGGTGTCATTATAGGGAAATTCTACTTGTGATAGAATGTTATCCCACTTCTCTCCATGATGCTTTGTCAAACACCTTAACAGATTTCCCAATGAACGGTTAACCACTTTAGTCTGACCATCTGTTTGATGAAGGTAGGCTGATGAGAAGGATAAGTTGGTTCCAAGCTTCTTCGAAAGAGTCCTCCAAAAGTGGCCAATAAATTTCACATCTCTATCTGACACTATGCTCAATGGTAATCCATGTATCCTCACTATCTCCTTGAAAAACAGATCTGCAACATATGAAGCATCACAAGTGGTTTTGTATGGCAAGAAGTGTGCCATTTTACTAAATTTGTCTACTACAACAAAAACACTGTCATATCCCTTCCTTGTCCTAGGCAAACCTAATACAATGTCCATGCTTATGCTCTCCCACAGCCTAGAAGAAATGGGTAGTGGTTGATACAAACCTGCATTAGTGGATCTTCCTTTTGCTTTCTAACATATTACATATGCCTCCACAAATTTCCTCACATCTAACTATATCTTGGGCCAATAGTAATGCCTCTTCACAAGATCAAGAGTCTTATCTAGACCAAAATGGCTTGCCATGGCCCCACAATGTTTTTCCATAATGATATTTAGTCTCATAGAACACCTTGGAATACACAACTGTCCACCCTTGAAAAGTAATCCATCTTGGATCAGAAATTTAGAAAACTCAACATGATATTTTTCCCCAAAAGAAGTACATACCTTGTATATCTCCCCAAAGTCTTCATCAGCATCATAGATGGCCTTCAAAGAGTCAATGCCAACACTCTCCAACTGGATCTGATTTCTGGTTAGAGCCCTTCTGCTCAAAGCATCTGCTACCTTGTTCTTGACCCTTTCTTGTGCTTGACTGTGAAGGTGAAAGCTTGCAAAGTTTCCACCCACTTCATGTGCCTATGGTTCAACTTCTCTTGACTATTTATAAAACTGAGGGCTTGATTGTCTGTGAACACTATGAATTCTTTTGGCATTAAGTAATGCCTCCACTTTTTGAGTGACTGTACTAGAGCTTACATCTCCAAATCATATGATGAGTATCTCTTCTTTGCATCATTTAGTTTCTCATTGAAAAATGCAATAGGCCTACCTTCTTGACTGATTACTACTCCAATTTCCATGTGGCTTGCATCACATTCTACCTAGAAAATCTTGTTGAAGTGCAAGGACTGTCTACTCTACCACCTTCTTCTTCAATGTTTTAAATGAATCATCTACCTCATTTGTCCAAGTGAATCTGCACTTCTATCCTCCTTTTATGGTGTCAAGCATGGGTGCACAAACATGACTAAACCCCTTTATAAACTTCCTATAAAAGGTTGCTAACCCATGGAAACTTGTAACATCATTCAAGGTTTTAGGAGTTGGCCAAGACAATATGGCACTTACCTTCTCTTGATCCATTTTCAGTTTGTTATGTGAGATGACAAATCCCAAGTAGATGATTTCTTCCTGCATGAACAAACACTTTGCTAAGTTGATCATTGGCTGCTCTTCATGTAATGTTTTGAGGACCAAATCTATATGGTTGAGGTGCTCTTCCCTTATAATACTGAAAATCAAGATGTCATCTAGATATACTAGCACAAATTTTCCCATGAATTCCCTTGAGACCTCATTCATCAACCTCATAAAGGTACCGAGGGCATTGGACAAACTAAAAGGCAGGACCTTCCACTCATATAATCCCTCATTGGTCTTAAATGTAGTTTTCTATTCATCTCCTGGCCTAATCCTAATCTGATGATAGCCACTCTTTAAATCTATTTTTGTGAAATATTTAGCACCCCCAAGAAATCAAGTAAATCTTCTATCCTAGGGATTGGGAACCTATACTTGATTGTGATCTTGTTGATAGCCCTTGAATCAGTATAAAATCTCCAAGTGCCTTCCTTCTTTGGTGCTAGTAGAACCAGTACTACACATGGGCTTAAACTCTTGCCAATTAGGCCTATCTCCAACAATTCCTCAATCTACCTTGCTACCTCTGCATTCTGTTCTGGGGTAAGCTTGTATGCTGCTTTGTTTGGCAGTGTAGATCCTGGGATCAGATCTATGCAATGACTGATGTCTCTTATAGGTGGTAGGGACCTTGGTATTCCATCAGAGATGATGCCTTTTTACTTGTCCAATAGCTCTTAAACAGTCGGATCTATGAATCTTTGCCTCTTCTCTCCCTTGATTTCTTGTTGCCGCTCCTTGTTCACATTTAGGCATGGAATTAGAGCATATGCAACTGCTCCTTCTTTTTCTATCTCTTTCATGAAGTGTTTGCCTTCTACCATCATTGCCTTGACTTCTTTCCCTTTTGATTCCATCTCATTCTCCATCAATGGTAGCAACTCTATCACCTTACCATCCTTGGTGATTGAATATGTGTTTCTAACTCCATCATGGTATGCTTTCAAGTCATACTGCCATGGTCTTCCAAATAGGAGATGGCAAGCATCCATCTTGGCAATGTCAAATAATAAGCTATCCTTGTATGGTCCAATTTGAAACTCCACCCAAGCCTGTTCTTCCACAACTATTTGCTGACCTTGGGTGAGCCATGAAATCTTATATGGGCAAGGATGTGGAAGTCTTCTAAGCTTAAGATTTTCTACCATTTCAAATGACACAAAATTTTTAGTGGATCCAGAGTCAATCAAAACTTTACATACCTTTCCTCCTGCCTTGCAAGTAGTTCTGAAGAGAGACTTCCTTTGTGGGGGTTCTTTGTCAGGCACCGTCATGGTGGTCATTGCTCTCCTAATCATCAAAGATTCTCCTTTCTCAGGATATCCATAATTGTTAGGAGCATTCACACTTTGAGAAGTGCTAGAGCTTGGCACACTTTGACAATCAGATTCTTGGATCAGATTGATCCTCCTTTGTCCTATTGAACTTGTTGCCTTTCCTAGACATCTGCTGGCTATGTGGCCTTCTTGATTGCAATTGTAACATCTGATAGGTCCTCTGCCCTAAGATCTCCCTCTAAATGGTGGTCTTCTAGCCCTAAAGTTTCTTGTTTGATTGTAACTTCCCCATTGATTTTGACTATTGTCTCCTTTGTTGCTCTCTTGGTTTAATTCACCTTGGTTTCCAAATCCATTTCCTCTGCCTCTGAAAGGACTTCTTCCCCCCCTTTGCTGTCTCCCTTTTCCTCTACTATTTTGCTCTTGTCTTCTCTTGAATTTCTCTTCCACTTTGAGTGACAATTGGTAGCACTTTTGGACTGTCTCTGGGTTATGAAAATTTATGTCTTCTTGGATGGCAAACCTCAATCCATTGAGGTACCTTTCTACCTTCTCTTCTTCATTCTCCTTTACCTTTGTCTTGACACATAGTTTCATGAACTCTTCTGTGTATGAGATGACATCTAGCTCTTCTGCTTTAGATTTTATTTCTTCTTATGTAATTGGATGTTGTAATCCAATGGAACATAGGCCTCCTTCACTAAAGCCATCATCTTCTTCCAAGTAGCAACTCTATTCTTTCCTTCTTTCACCCTGTCATCTTGGATGAAATTCGACCAAGTTAGTGTAGCCCCTTTCATTTTGGATTGAGCCATCTTCAGTCTTTGGTGGTCTGGTATTTCCTCGGTCTAAAAGAAATTATTCAAGGAGTCTATCCACTCCATCACTGAATCAAGTTCCATTTTGCCTGCAAACACTAGCAAGTCTATTATCATATCAATGGTTCTTCTCTCCATGGATTTGAGGGCGTTAAGTAAGGGTCTCTGGTCTGTAGGAACCTCTATCTCTTCCTGCCTAGGGATCTCCTCTTCATCCCTGTCTTCTCGCTCACCATAATCTTCTTCTCCCTTCACTACTCTGTCACTCAATTTCTCTACCTCTTCTTTTAGTGCCTGATTCTGAGCCTGAGATGCTCTGCTCTCTGCCATTTGCTTTCTCACTAAGGCAGCCAACTCATTATTGGTCATCTTTGCTGGGTACTCTTCTAACCCCTCTCCTTCTAACATCTTGTCTTCTTCTTCTACCTAAAGGATACTCCTTTGCTCTGATACCACTATGATGCAAAGCTCCAATAGATTTATACAAATTCCCAGAACTCCACAGTCATAATGCTTCCTTCTATCGGCAAGAGAAAACTATTTTCCTTCCTACATACTCCATCGCCTAGACGTGACTTATTGGTATCTTCATAATATGTCACTTCGAGTTGTTGATTACTCCGACGCCACCATCGGCAGGAAATTTTTCGTGTCTTTTCGATGTACACTATCAGCAACACATTATACTATTGGTTCCACCAAAATTCCTCACCCCGATGCTTCAGTCACCCTGATGATCAAACACCAAACTCCTCCTATCGGCCAAACATTGTTTGTTGGCCAGACTTCTATCTACTTATCCCAATACTCACCACTTCTATCGCTGTGACTTAATGCTGTCAGAAATTACCAGTTGAACCACTGAACCATTGAACCATTGAACTGGTTCAACCATCAGATTAATTATCGGCACCTCTTACTCCGTTGAACCAATGAACCTGTTGAACCATTAAACCTTTAATTATTTGGTTCAACATACACTACCAGTTCAATATACCCCCGTCACCTAGACTTTGCCGATTTAACCTCTGAGTTTGTTGAACCATTGAACCCGATGCTCCTTATTGAACTGACGAACCAAATGAACCCGCTGTATCCGTTGAACCGTTGAACTGGTTCAACTGTCGGCAACATTTACCACTGCCGGCCAACCTACAATTCCTTTGGCCGATACACCACTCACTCTGATGAACCAATTGAAACTTTGAATTGGTTCAACCACCCGCAACCATCTACCATCAGTTCCTCCGTTATGCTTCACCGTGATACATAGATGTAGGATACACACAAAATGTATATTCACATACAAATGTGATATACACATGAAATATACTCAAGTACATTAGCGATATACACACTGCTTGTATATTCAACGAACAACAAGAATTTAACCCGAACGGACTCTTACACATACCTTTCTTCATAGGATATACACAAGGTGATACTCACAAACTGTTCCTGTTAAAAAATTAACGTATGTACATAAAATGTGTATTCAAAACTCACGCCAATAACCTCCTCTATAACAAATTTCATAGTTTCTATTCTGCCATGACCATGAACAAAATGAAAATAAAACTGAAACTATTGTACAAGGACCATTCCACTGATTTCACAGAAATCCACCAGTGGAATGGTTTTAATCGTGCATCTCAGCAACAGAAAACTAAATTAACTACAAAAAAATTCTATACAGATAATATACAGAACAATTTGATATATAGAGTATTTACACAGAACCTCAAAATTTGTAAAACACAACTGACAGAATTTCTATTTCTTCATTCCAATTTTGTCTCTCTGTGTCTCAAGGAACACAGGTCAATTATAGAGATTCATACATTTGATAATTCTAGAAGGTGAAAAAAACTCACTGTTCCACAACCACCTCTGCTTGTTTTGTTACCAACTATTCTTCTCCTCTATTTTCAAAATTTTGCTTAACTCAGATTATAAGCCAAAACACTAACTAATCACACGACACATGTTTAGCATAAGACAACAAAACCCTTAATAATATGACACATTGATTTAATCCTCCACATACCCCCAAATGTCTAATGATGTCCAAATTGGCTTATTTGGATGCCAAATTTGTGACCTCGGTTCGCATGGTGGGGTCAGTTCACATGGTGAGGTCTAAACATGAAATGTCAAAACAAATACTACATGACAACATGAAATGTATAAAACATATTAAAACTTTATTCTTCTCCCTCAGATGTATATTTGTCTTGTTGAAGGGTGCTCCTGCACCATCGGGCATCAAATCCACCTATGCATATGATAAGGTAAGGCTTTATAACACTTGTATGGCTGGTCAATTCGAACACCCATACAAACATCAAAACTAAGAAACAAAAACCAAAAATGAAACACACAAATCAATAAAAACAAAATGCGAAGATCTAAAAAAAAAATTTTAAGAATAACATGACACAGAGGAGTAAAAACAAACTTACCTATAGAAACACGAAGAAGAAAATGAAACTTTTGGTAAGCCGAAATCTTTGGAATCCGCTTCAATTCTTCAACTCTTAGGTAGAGTAGACAAAACAAAAACAAAGCAAAACACAAATCGAAAAAGATTTAAAATAACTTAAAGATTCTCCAAATCTAGAAACTAAAAATGTAATAAATACACACGAGTCTCATAAATATGAAGACAAAGATGCATTGTCAGGCAAAAATGCCGCTTTAGCATGAGAAATGAAGGAAGATGTAGGGGCGGTCAATATGACCGCCCTTACACTTTAAAAGGGCAACCGACATGTTTGGGTGGTCATTTCAACTGCCCTTGCATCTAAAAGGGAAAAAACATAAGAAACATGCATTGGCGATCAAATTGACTACCCATGCATGTAAACACAGAAAAATCTCTAACTCCCTAAAAAGGTCAAAATTGATATTTGACAAGCCTGTAATGTAATCAGATTTTCACGAACTTCAAGGAGCCAATCT
The DNA here is from genome assembly GCA_027924645.1 of Cunninghamia lanceolata. Classification (NCBI taxonomy): domain Eukaryota; kingdom Viridiplantae; phylum Streptophyta; class Pinopsida; order Cupressales; family Cupressaceae; genus Cunninghamia; species Cunninghamia lanceolata. Next base: position 11,160,685 of record BSBN01000584.1, on the reverse strand, counting down.
AAAACACATTACAGGACATTCTTAAGTGTTAGAGGACAATGCATGATTTCGAGGAGACTAACCTTGAAAAATGAACTTAGAATGTGTGGACTATGATATGGACAAATTCCGTAGGGGTCGTCCTACAAAATGAGCGCAACTGATTTTGAGGACAACAGATCGCTCTAACTAGGGAACTTCCTTCAATCATTCTTTGAAACAATTCAAGGGAGAAGAATCCAGTCTCTAAGTGCCTTCATCCATCCCATTGGGCTATAGACTCAAGTGACACAACAAAAGACACAAAAACTGTACAAAAATTTATGAACTTATTTGTCGCTTCACTTTGAGAAAAGCTTCATATGTTGTTTATTGTGAGGCAGCAAAAAAGATGTTCCACTTCTTTTTTCTTTTACTATTGAAAGAGTAACATTTCCTAGTGTTTTCCATTTTGGGATTTTCTTCTGCATCCAGTTTGAATTACCCAACTTCTGCTGATGAATTTGGTCCCAACTTTCGTCACCATTTGACAAAGCGACCATGCTCATCAAAAAGTTTCTTTGGAGAAACCAATCGTTTGGAAATGCTATTTCCTTTCAACTACAAAATCTTCGCTTGGAAAGAATGATCCATCTATTTCTAAACTTCCATTTGAAACACTATCCAATAACTTAGGATCTTCATTAGAGATCAAGAAATAATTACCCATATCAGAAAACTCAAAGACAATTTGAGCTTTTGAATCTTCAAATTTTGTCACTATGTACTTGGCCTCCCTTTCAGGATGAACTTCCTACATAATACCCTTAACAGGTATTCTTGCCTCAAAAAATTGAATCTTTGTCTCCTTAGCATGATCTATGATATCAACAAGCTGATATGGACTTGCTTCAGAAGATAGAAAACTCACATCTTGAGGTTTTACATTGGGGGTACTGGTCTTAGGAACAAGGGATGAAGGATGAAGATTTGATGTACTTACTTGGTTGTCACCAGCCACATATTGATGATCAGATTGATTTTGTGACCATGTGAGAACAACATAGGATTTACCAAAAGTACCTTCTTCTTGCCCCATCTCATCTTCGAAGTACAGGAACCTAATGGTATAGTCGCCAGCTAACTGCTCTTCACTTTCTATGAAAAGATTAGCATCATATTCTCCTTGATCATATTCTGATTGAAAAAGATTGTCTTGCTCTAATTCATAATAGAAGATTGTTGCATTCACAGGTGGTGCTTCCAAAGCAAGTATTCCTTGTTGCGGAGGAAACCTATTTTTATTATGATCCCTTGAAGCATTGCCTTGGTAATTCAGAGCATTTGGTAATGTCTTCCTTGGAATGTCCTTGTAGAGGGGAATAGACAAACTCTGAGTCATCTATTTTTTTAGAGCTAACAGCTCATCAGGCAACTTTGCACCATAGGATCCATGGTGCTGGTAGAAGGTAAAGCCAAAGAGGGCTGCTCATTGGGCCTAATAGAATCTTTCTTCAAATTTCCCGCCAACATCAAATCATCCTCTACTTCAACTGCCAAACTTTAAGCATTTGCAAGATTAGCTGGTGCTACTCTTTGTAAAAGAAAACTTTCTTCCAGCAATTGTGAATTGATGAAGAAGCATTTCAGGTTCTCAGTTGTGGGTTGAGCAATAGTTGGGATCATGTTCTTTAGCTTATTGAACTCTTCCACGAACTCACACATGGGCTCATGTGGTTCCTTTTTCATTTGAGTAAGTTGGGCCAACAATGGATAAGCATCTTCTGTTGGCTTGACTCTGACTTCAAACTAGCTTCGAAGTGTATTCCATCTAGTGACAATTCTTGGTGCAAGGTGATAGAACCAATCAGCTGCAACACCTTGGAGTGTTTCTACAAACAATCTCACAGAAACATCTTCATACTCAACTTTGAGAACACCACATACAATGTAGAATGCTGTAATGTTCTCATCTAGATGTTGTTTAGCATCCCCATAAAACTTGGGAAAGTTTTTGTGTGAACCCTAAGGTAGTTCATGTAGAGACTGAGTCAAATTCAGCAGACCAAAAGCATTTCTGCATTGACCTGGGACAAACATATTCCTTGATAAAACTATAGAGCAACAATAACAAAAATATATTACACAAAGATGAGGCCGGTATGCTTCAACCAAAAGCAAGAGGCTCTTGGTTGCACATTCGATCCCTATTAGAGTCACCAAAAACTGTTGGGTGAATATTTTGTCATTTAGTTAACTAACGGCAAAATGGTTATATCAACCACAGTGTAATGAGATAAATCTCTCCTCTCAGCAAGGGGAGGTTCCCTTTTAACTATTATAAACTTATTTACACTAAATACTAGCTTTGGGGGTGTGTTACATTCATCATTTTCTTTTCTTTTAGAAAATATGTTTACAATGTTTCACAGTAATATTCAATAATACTTCTACACTTCTAATATTAACCTAAATAGTTATTACCAATATTCTTGTGAGTTGAAGCACAAAGTCTCTCAACTTACTTCATAAAAGGATTCACGAACCAAGTGAATAATCTCAAGTAAAAAGTCTTCAAATTATTCCCAGAAAGATTTTAAAAGTAACTGTATCACCAGTTGAAGCACAAAGTCTGTCAACTAACAACACCACTGATCCACACGAATGTGATTGAAAATCATAGCACAAAGTCTACAAGTTCTCAACACGATTCATATACAAAGTGAACAACTACAAGCTCAAAGTCTTTATAATCCTCCACCGAGAAACTCTTTAAACACACATATATTCAAGGAAATAATATAACACAAAGTTTATATAACTTATCTTGAACGTTTTCCAATCATGATAAACAAACACCACTTTCTCCAATCAATCAACAAGAGAAATCAGAAAAAAAATACCATATGTACATTCTCACTAATCAAATTCAATTCAACACAAAGTTTGATGTCAAAACTTGCCTTCTTTATTGATTGGAATTGATCATACAATTTGAACACAAAGTCTGAAAGTTGAGTATCAACTTGGGTAGCACTTCGTTGCATAAGATTAAAGATAAAATTTACAATAGATGCCCTCTTTATTTATAGGGAGAGGCCTAGAGCAAAAATAGGAAAAATCTAACTACTTTGATTTATTCAACAAAAGATTCCTATTTGACTTGGGACTTCCTTTGTCTCACATGTAATTACATTTTAGAAAAATACATTTGAATATGTCCAAAACAAAATACAAATTGCATATACAAAACTGAAAATAAACTAAGGCATGAAGAAAGATTTTCAACTGCCACCATCATTCTTCTTCAGGAAATTATGATACATGGCCTTTACTATTCCCATCTCATAAATGTCTAGTCTAACTATATTGTCTGAAACAACATGAGGTTTGATGATTGTATCTTTCACCACCTTTATCGCCTTTTCATGCTTCCCAAGATTGTCTTTCAAATTATCAAGGGTTGATTGATAATCTTGGAGTTTATTCATCAAAGCAATTGAAAATGCTTCATTTTCAAAGTTATTTTGGACCATCTTTTCAAAGGCATCGACCATCTCTTCTATAGGAAGAAACTTGTGATTTTCAACCCTTGCTTGCAGAAACTGCAAAAGTTCACGATCTCGCATTTAGGGGAAAATTTGGCAAATTAGGGTTACAGCAAACTGATGATCAAGAACATGGGATCATGCTTGAAAGAGCTAGAGAGCATGCAAGTCAAGAAAATGGGAGAAAGTGGGCCAAAGGTATCAAAAGGCAAAAATTCTCAGTGTTAGGAAAATTTTTAGGAAAACATGAATAGGCGACCAAAATGACCGCTCCTGCATATGGGATAAAGCTTGATAGTGTAAGGGCAGTTAATTCTATTGCCTTTGCAGGATGGTGATTTTGTTCAGTGTGCAAGGTCGGCCAAAATGACTGCCATCGCATGTGGAAGGTTTAAAACTTGCAGTCGAATAGTTTGTTGAGTCGGTCATAAAAACTGCTTTTACATGTTGAAGTTAAAATAAGCTTATTCATATGTATGGGTGGGCAATATGACCGCCCAACTATGTTTTAATTTTATATATGGAAAAAATGAATTTCATGCATAGTCGAGGAATTTGACCACTTAAGCATCTATAGGATTTACAAGAGTAAATCATATGTAAGGTCAGGTATTTCTACTGCCTTAGCAATGTTGAATTTACGTAAGGTAAATCACATGTAAGGTCAGCGAAATCAATCACCTTAGCATGTGATTAGGTAAGAATGGAAATCCATGTTTGGGTAGGTAATATGACCGCCCTATGCATGGAAAAAAGTTTATGTTTTCTTTAAAAGTTCGTTCAGCCAAAACGACTGACTCCACCGTAGAACAAAACAATGATATGTAAAATCGGGCATCAAATCCACCTATACATATGATAAGGTAAGGCTTTATAATGCTTGTATGGGTGGTCAATTCCAATGCCTATACAAGCATCAAAACTAATAGAAATAAAAGCCAAAAATGAAAAACACAAATCAATAAAAACAAAACGTGAAGAACTAAATAAAAAATCTTAAGAATAACATGACACAGAGGAGTAAAAATGAACTTACCTGTAGAAACATGAAGAAGAAAATGAAATTTTTGGTAAGGCAAAATCTTTGGAATCCACTTCAATTCTTTAAAGCTTAGGTAAGGTAGACAAAACAAAAATAAAGAAAAACACAAATCAAAAAAGATTTAAAATAACTTAAAGATTCTCCAAATCTAGAAACTAAAAATGTAATAAATACACGAGTCTCATAAATACAAAGACGTAGATGCATTGTTGGCCAAAAGCACTGCCTTAGTATGAGAAATGAAGGAAGATGTAGGGGCGGTCAATATGACCACCCTTACACTTTAAAAGGGAAACCGACATGTTTGGGCGGTCATTTCGACCACCCTTGCATCTAAAAGGGGAAAAACATAAGAAACATGCATTGGTGATCAAATTGATCACCCATGCATGTAAACACAGAAAAATCTCTAACTCCCTAAAAAGTTCAAAATCGATATTTGACAAGCCTATAATGTAATTAGATTTTCACAAACTTCAAGGAGCCAATCTAAAACACGTTACAAGATGTTCTTAAGTGTTAGAGGATAATGCATGATTTCAAGGAGACTAAACTTGAAAAACGAACTTAGAATGTGTGGACTATGATACAAACAAATTCCGTAGGGGTTGTTCGACAAAATGAGTGCAACTAATTTTGAGGACAACATAAAGTAATTCAAATAAAATTAAGGAAAATGTAAAGAACATGCATGTAAAGACTTGACATACCTAAAAAATGAAGATTTGAATGGAGAGAGTACCCAATTATGTAGTGTTTTTATCTTCTTGCATCAAACTCCTCAACAATTTGAGGTTTTCACCACTTTCTTCCTTTTCAATGTTAAATTGAATAACACTAAATATCATTACTAACAACAATACTATTAACCAATCTATAATGTTAAATTCCTAAAATTAAATCACAATTAACATTGCAACACTACAAAAATTGAAACTTGAATAGATATATATCAAACTTGGTGTGAAAACTATGTTATTTCCTCCTTCTCATGTTGGCAAAGCAGAAAAGGTGGTGGAAAGATCATGCAAAGGTGGTAGAATGTGTAAAATGTGCATGTGAACTTCCCAACAGAATGAAAACACTTCTTTTTTGTCAGAATCTGCGCAAAATCAACATGAAAATAGAGCATGTGGGATTGGATCACAAAGGTCCAGGCCTTTTTACCCTAAACCCTATCCCTAAACCCTAATCCCTCAACCCTCAACCCTCAACCCTAATCCCTCATCCCTAAACCCTCAATGGGCTCGATGCTATATCTTAAACCCTAATCCCTTATCCCTAAACCCTCCGACCCTATCCCTGATCCCTATACCCTCGACCCTCAACCCTATCCCTAAATCATCAACCCTTGAATCTCAACCCTCAACCCTCAACGTCGAACCCTAATCCCTCAACCCTTAACCCTAATCCCTCAACCCTAAACCCTATCTGTAAACCCTCAACACTATACCCTAAACCCTAATGCTTCTCTCTTGGATAATGAAAATAAAGTCTGCAAAACTATAGTATTTACCATCAACAAGCAAGAAAAAAAGTCATCCATTAAAATTAGGAAAGATCCTTGATGTGCACCTTAACTCTTTAGATTCATGAGTTGTCCTTGCTTGCATCTCACATCTTGGGCCTTATTGTGCCCTGTCAACTCTCTGAGTTTCTAGCTCCATCAGTAAAACTTTCTAACTGAAATGAATATTCAAATTATATGGCATGTTTTTCTGGCCCATCAGAGGTTCATTATGCCAATAGGTTTACACACTATGAGAAAAGCTTTGTGTCTAGTACATCCACAATGAGTAATTAACAGTTGAAATCAAAAGGATGATCATTATGAGAAAATCTTTGCATTGGGGTACATCCATAGTGGGCAATGAATGGATGAAATCAGAACCCCTGGTCAACATTAAGTGAATGTTTTTTTATTAAGATTTTTTTAAAAGATTACCATACTCTCTCCACCTATTTGCTTGAATTAAATTCGAGGCCATAAAAATGTGCACACATCTGCTTCCAATGTATAACCTGGGTGTAATTAAAACCATCAACTAGGTAAAATAAACAACTTTGGCCATAAAAATCAATCAATCTTTTAAAAATAGATATTAGTAACTATACATTTTAGATATCGGTAACTATACATTTTAGTACCGTTCTTTCTTGATTTTCTATTTTTAATTAACTAATTTTTGTTTGTTTTAGACAAAATATTACAATCCTCATGAATATATTTTCCTGTATAATTTTCTCCTTTTATCTTTGGCCTATCTTTTCTCTCCTAGAAGTTCTTTCAGAAGGATCCTTATTTAATCTTTCGATCTATATGAACTCTAAACATAAATCTATGTTTCTTGCTGTCCACCTACTCGAAGATGCAAATGTCTCCTTCCTTGATATTATTATGACATACAAAATATGCCCACCCCACACTTAGGGAAGGTATATTTTTATGAAACAGACAAATAATCTCCCATTGTTTACTGGCTCTATCCACAAGAACTACTAAAATTTTTTCTCGTGGTAATTGTAGAGGACATTCGCCTATTTTTTTCAACTCTTGCATTCCCAAACCATTACAAAAAATAAGTTATTTTAACCCAATAAATAGTTTATTGCATTGATTTAATACTCTACTATTAAAGCTTAGCATTCACACAAATACAGATGTTCATATTATTATATTAGACTATTCTAGAGATCCCTTAGAAAAATGTAATAACAAAACTACTTTGCCTTATGTTATCTTACAATTGAAACCATTCTTTTTGACACTCTTCTCTTAATAAAGTGAGAGTAATAAGAATAGAAGGCAGAGAATTTGATCTTACTAGTATGCATGGTCAGTTTACATTCCCTGACTTCATTTTCATTGAATAAAAATCCCTTATCTGATTTGAAAGGTGGGGCAGAGTTCACTATCATGTGCTTTTCTAGATGATAGGGTCCATAATGTCTAGGGTTCTTCAAAGAAAGGCCTATAACAAAATTAAGTTTTTGTTATACCAATCCTTCTGGTAAAGCTACAATTCAAATGCCTACTTTGAAAGTTGAAATAAATTAAATTAGACTTGTACAATTTTGATTTTCTTCTATTGCTTCAACAACATCATTGTTTCCTTCATCAAAAACCAATTCAATTAGCAACTTGATGCCTATTGGTTGATTGGAACTGTATCCTCTATTAGAAGAAGGGCAATTTTTAACTGTATCAATGTTGGTATCATAAGATGAAGAGCATTGATATTTTTTACACACCCTATTCTTTGAAATATCTTAACCTTAAAATATGACTTGAATATGTACTTGAACACAACAAAATCTCTAATCTCTAGCCCATGATGAATCAAAAAATTTTCCCAACCCTACCTAAATTCTAGTTTATTTATGGTATCCCCTAATTGCACATTCCACTCTTGCCCACCTGGGCCTTGCAACACCATATGTTTGTCTGTCTTGTCTATATATTGTGAAACAAATGCAGGAGGAATGCGTGTAGTGCCCCTCAGCTTGTCGTCTGTTAGACTGATGTTTATTTAGTAGTATTAGATTTTATGACAGTATCTTAGATTGTAGATGATGGATCTCTTGTTATTTTGCTAATTCATTATGGATCTAATTGTTATGATAACAATTGTTGATGTTGGATTATATTATCTTATGCTTTACAATTTGATAAATAAACTAGATGTTATAGATGTTTGATGTTAATTGCGATATTGGATTGTAAGAGGATTGAATGTTTTATGTTGTTAATTAATATCAAATACCTTGTTCAACATAGTTAATCATTTATTCATAAACATGAATGGAACAGTGTTGTATTACTCACTCTCAAGTACCCTACACCACTGCGATTTCCATTCACTACAGGACTGCATGTAGATATATATATTTTGTTATGCTTAACCATGCATTGTTGCAGGAATGCAGGTACTAGGCATCGACTCCACCTGATTACAGGTCTGAGCGTGCCTTCGCCAATGGATTAGTTGTTTGGAGTTAACGTGAGGTCCCGTGTCAGTATGGTCTGGTTGTCAGTTTATCCTTTTGGTCATTGTCTATCATTCGATCATGATTTGTGGACAAGTAATATTGCACCTTGGAGTCTAACTAGGTTAGAAAGTGTCTAATAGTACAAGGTGTCGTTGTGCATTAAATAGAATCATATTACGGAAATTATAATGTTGATAATTAAATATATTTATAAAAGATAATATTGAGTCGATAGTTGTTGATTATTGTTGTAAATAAATTATTATTTTATTAGAAGTATAGTTGTTAAATAAAGTTTGTAAGAGGTTTTGTATTATTTGATATAATATTATTTACAATAAGTATTTAAATAAATAAAATAGTTGTAAGTTATGTTGTAATTAGTGATTTACAACTAGATTAATAAAATAAATTAATATATAGTTGTATAATTATAGATAGTTGTAATATTATAACTTTATTAAATGCAATATGCTTGGTCGGCTATAAAATAATTAAATGTTGTCAGAATTGTGTGTTAATATTTAAAAAGGAATAACCGCTTGGGATTATTAAATTAAATAAAAGTCTATCTCGAGGAGGGAGAAGCACAGGATCGCGTGCCGAGTTCCTTGGACGATAGAAGGGATTGTGTTATAAAAGAAAAGCTTGTAGCGGCAAAGAGGACAGGATTGCAGGTAGAAAAAAAGTGAAGAAGATCAGGATATTGTTCACCAGGCTCTTTTGGCAATTTTGGATAGTCCTCTCAATAAAGCTGGAAGGCTTAGTGCTATTTATGTACAACCACAGGAGAATATCCTCATCAAAGTAAATCCCCATGTTCGTCTTTCAAGAACCTTTAAGCATTTTTGTGGATTGATGGTGCAACTGCTACAGAAACTAAGCATTCGTGCGACTAATGGCCTAGATAGACTCCTTCGAGTGGTCAAGAATCTAGTCACAAAGTATCTGCCAAGTGAAGCACGTCGAATTGGGCTGTCATACAGTGCATCTAAAGTGGTACAACTTCATGACTATGTTGATGCTGTCCGTGATAATGTTTCCCTTGTGTTTGTGGTTGGGGCCATGTCTCACGGGAAGATCGACGCAGACTATGTAGATGATTTTATCTCGATGGTTGCAGGAGCATAGCAGGTGAGAAGAAGAAAGAGGATGGAGGATCTCCACCTAAACACAAAACACACATATATTCATGAATGTCTTTAATTACCGCCAATTTCTCCTGTCTTGTACCTCCACGCACAGGTCAGCTATATCTGTCTCTAACATTGGAATTCCGCATGCTTTGTTGGACTGTTTTTCTGTTCGATGGGAGCATAATTTGATCATCTTGTAATGCGTTGTGAGGTATGTAACATTACCAGAATAAAAAAAATAGAATAGCGTAAGGTGGAGCTAATTTCCTATCAGAATATTGCACAGAACGGTGTACATGCACTCCAAGCTCTCTGAAATGAATCTGTACCTTACACGTTTGGAAATTTGACCAAATTGGGTGTGTGTTGGTCATAGTTTAGGGCTCCAGGATCTGCAAAGATTGCAGAGGATGTGCCTTATCATTGGGTTTTAGTCAAGTGCACGAGGATTGGATTTCGGTGATACCCAATTGACTACTTGTTTTGTTGGAATGTGAAAGGGATTGCCGAGGAACCCACAGTTATCTAGGCTGGAATTTTGAATCCTCTGGGACTAATTAAGTCTCTCATGGATTTTGTGTCTCCCAAAAGTATATTGGAGATATAATGGGGGGATTTTGAAGGGGGCGTAAGTGTGATGGTAGTTATAGATAGGAGTCTGAGTTTGATTTGAAGTTGTAGCTACTCTAGCAGCATTTTTTTAATGTTCTATAGAGATCCCAGAGGTGGGGACTCGCACCATTCTGAATTGGATTTGTGGCTGATACGTTGTAGGGCGCACTCTGATTTGACTTGCTGTTATTAATACAAAAAGAGTGGGGTCATGCTTATGTGGTGCGCCCTCTGAGTGTTCCAATGTTCTCTGCAAACACCATCTGCACTCAATTAAAAATAATTCCAAGCAAAATTTATACGTTTGGCAGGTCTAAGAGTAGCTGTAATGTCATTTTTGAAGACACAAGGGTGAGCAGGCAGAACTGCCAACTCTATTGCCATTCTCTTTCACAAGATTGAAATAAACTCTTTGTTGTCGATGGAACAATATTAGATAACTATGTTACGTTAGTTCAAAACAGTATGGAACAAATGCTGAATTGTTCCACTTGTAATGAGGAGGAGGTTTCAATGATGAAATATGTGAAACCCTCGACGAATGGGGTGTATGTGAATGGAAAGCTAATGAAGGCGGGGCATTGCAGGGCTTTGTGTAGTGGGGACGAGGTTTCTCTCGTTTCTCACCCTTCCCTTCATCCCACTTTTGGACCCTCTATTGGCTTTGTGGTGGAGGAGCTGGTGCACTCTGTCATGCCAGATTTGAATTATGATAATATTAGTGGCCAACAAACAGTGAATGTAAAGCCGTGAAATTCAAGAACCATCTGCTATATGTCAATTTCATAAAAAGGAGGATTTGGAAAACAACGGTAGATAGGATAACTTAGATTCAGGGTTTGTGCAAAAATATGTAATGGGAAATTATGATCAGATGGGAATTGCCCATCCGCAAGAAATGTCAGAGAAGAATCCATTTATTGATTCTCTGAAGATGTACACTGAAAAAGGAGCAGAAAGTATTGATAAACCTATCATTGACAATATATGTGAGAAAGTTACTTCTCAATGTGCGGATGAAAATGGGAAACATAAATTGTCCATGTCAAATTGGGATGGGTTTGTCTATAGACAATCTCAATGGGTGTCTGCTTGCAATTTTATCCAGTACTTTTATAGGGGCAAGCTTTATTATCAAGAAAAAAAAAAAAAGGGCCTGGAACGTGCTGGGGCAACAGGAGCTCAAGCAGAAATTCAAAAGAATATGCGAGAAGACGATGATAAAGAATTCCTTAAATCAGTGGTGGATCTCACAGCAGTGCCTGATTAGATACAAAAGAGAAGCATGCATAATAACTGCACAGAATCTGATGCGCTTCACTGAGAAGAAGTCACATTTTGGAGGCAGAAACAAAGTTTTCTTATTTACTTTCCGTGCATTAAGGTTTATCGTTTCAACTCTAGTCTGCAGAAACCCGTCATTGTTAATCCAGGTTAGTTGTGCTTTCTTGTATGCATTTCGTTTGATTGGCTTAGATTAACCCTAAGGAATGTTTATTTTTCTTACAATGTGTTCAATGACCTTGGTATATCAACAATAGTACTATTAATATCAATGTTATTATTAGTATCATTATTATAATTATAATTATTATTCTTATCATTATTGTTATTATTACAATGATAATAATAATAATTACTGTTACTATTATTATTATTTCTAAAGTATAGTTGCCAAATAAAATTGGGAATTTAGAATAATGTTGCCATTATTTATTTGATTAAAAGAAAATCGTTGTGATTATATATATTATGGTTAATGAAATTTAATTTAGGTTGACATCGGTTTTAATATGGCTTTGTCCTTTTGTTAAGATAATGGATTAAGGATTAGGTATATAATTATTGTATTGGAAATTTGATTTATAGGTATTAGGTAATTAGTTTCGTGTGAATTGATATTGTTTGAAATGGTCAAAGTATAAGTTGTCAAGGGTTCATTTCCAGAGGCCAAGGTTGTTGTGTTTCGACTTCATGTAATGTGTTGATAAGTGTCCTGAGTTATTGAAGTCATGTCGCCTTTTGTCATGTATAAGGAAATTGGTTTTGGTGTAGTGGAAGGATGTAAATATTCTAAATGCATCATGATGTGTAGAAAGGCTCTTCATGAATGTTGTGATTTATTTGTTTGTTAGGGATGTTGTTTTGGATTAGACAATGGGGAGATGTCGGTATTCATGAAAAAAAGTATTTTTTCTTATGAGTTACTTCTTTGGAAGCCATGGAAAATGTATTAAGAGTATGTCTTTGTAATTGAGATGATATGCAAGAAGGTGAATGCCTTGCATTATTACATGTATATGTTCATATCAGAATAATGGTTATGCAAGATGGTTAATGCCTTGCATGGTTTATGTATCATCGTCGTCATGATGATGTTTGCTATGTTTGTTGAGTAGGGTCTTCTAGATGTAGGTAGGGGAGTGGCTCTCAATGGGGGCCGGAGCCCAAAAGTGGCGTCCAGGACAACCCATGTGGGAGTTTGATAACTCAGTGATAACCTAAATAATGAATTTGGGGGTTGGGTAGTTAGGCACACTAAACAAGATAAGTGGATGCCTCACTCATGGCTCAAGTGCTTGTTTAGGCCTGAGATGAGATGAGAAGGCCTGGAATGGCAAGATTAACTACCTTGTCCTCATGAAAGGTATGTTGATTTCCGCATGAGCATTGTATGGGGGCCGGGAGTCAGGAGAGGCTACCAGGACAACCCAAGATGGGGGCCGGGGCCTAGGAAGGCTTGCCAGGACAACCCATGACAAACCATGTGATGACACTTCTCCCTACTGCAGCCTAGCATTCCCTAGTTATACTCTCCCCATTCGTTATGTGTTGCCTCTGGAAGTCAAGTTAAGTTGTGTTGTGTTGTATTGTTATTGCCATGTGTTGTATTGGCGTTTGGTTGTCCTTTGTTCTTGTTTGTCTTTTGTCTACCTGACTGCTATTGTTTGGGACCTCATGTTAACTCCTAGCTTGGGGGGTGGACCTCAGGGTTCCACATGGTCGGGTGGAAGAGCTATTTTATCCATTGGTTATTCTTCATCAAGTTCATGTGCAGAAAAGATTTATTCCAGATGATTGTACTTGTACAGTTGATGAAGATGTATGTGTATAACCTTGTACCAGATTTGTGTAACAGAACATTTATTATGTATGTAATTCTGATGTAGTCTGAAAATGGCAATGTAATGATGTACTTATGAGTAAGGAAAGCATTTCAGTTATGTTTTTGATTATGTAGATTGTATTATCTGACGATATGTAATGGATATGAATTAGTTATTCAATTGTGCATTGGATTCGAATCAGTTACTGATGTATGTAAATAATGTTAGTTGGTTTATAAAGTAATGCAGCCTTGTATCCTTAGAGAATATGTCGTAGTTAGTTATGTTAACATTTCTTTGATATCTTAATCATTTAAAAAAAAATGTTCCTGTTTCATGTAGCATAAATGTGTATTTCTTTAAGGTGTTCAAGGCGGGCGTTACAATGCGCTACCCTAAACACATTACACAATTAGATTTTACAAGTTCTTAATAGTCTACAAGAAATAAAAGAATGAAAAATAATCTATAGAGTTACCAGTTTTTGTGTAAAGTCTCCAAGCATAACTTTGAAGAAGGAGGCATGCCTATTAAACCAATTGATTCAACAACTTGCTGCCCATTCATTAACTTGAACTGCATACTCTATTAGAAGAAGGCCATCTTTTATCTGTATTAATGTTGGTATTCATAAGTTGAAGAGCATTGATATTTTTCACACACCTTGTTCTTTGAAATATATTAACCTTAAAATATGACTTGGATATGTACTTGAACACAACAAAATCTCCAATCTCTAGCCCATGATGATTCACAAAATTTTCCCAACACTGCCTAAATTCTAGTTTATTTATGGTACCCCCTAATTGTACATCCCACTCCTTCCCACCTGGGCCTTGCAACACCATATGTTCATCTGTGTTATCTATAAACTGTGAAACAAATGTAGGAGGAATGTGCTACCATAAACACATTACACAATTAGATTTTACAAGCTCTTAATAGTGTACAAGAAATAAAAGAATAAAAAATAATGTATAGAGTTATCATTTTTTGTGTAAAGTCTCCAAGCATAACTTTGAAGAAGGAGGCATGCCCATTAAACCAATTCATTCAACAACTTGTTGCCCATTGGTTGACTTGAACTACATACTCTGTTAGAAGGAGGGCATCTTTTATCTGTATCAATGTTGGTATTCATAAGCTGAAGAGCATAAATATTTTTCACACACCCTATTCTTTGAAATATCTTAACCTTTAAATATGACTTAGATATGTACTTGAACACAACAAAATCTCTAATCTCCATCCCATGATGATTCACAAAATTTTCCCAACCTTGCCTAAATTCTAGTTTATTTATGGTACCCCCTAATTGTACAACTCATTCCTACCCACCTAGGCCTTGCAACACCATATGTTCATCTATCTTGTCTATGAACTGTGAAACAAATGTAGGAGGAATGCACTACCATAAACACATTACACAATTAGATTTTACAAGTTCTTAATAGTGTACAGGAAATAAAAGAATGAAAAATAATGTATAGAGTTACCAGTTTTTGTGTAAAGTCTCCAAGCATAACTTTGAAGAAGGAGGCATGCCCATTAAACCAATTCATTCAACAACTTGCTACCCATTGGTTGACTTGAATTGCATACTCTGTTAGAAGAAGGGCATCTTTTATCTGTATCAATGTTGGTATTCATAAGCTGAAGAGCATTGATATTTTTCACACACCCTATTCTTTGAAATATCTTAACCTTAAAATATGACTTGGATATGTACTTGAACACAACAAAATCTCCAATCTCCAGGCCATGATGATTCACAAAATTTTCCCAACCTTGCCTAAATTCCAGTTTATTTATAGTACCCAGTAATTGCAAATCCCACTCTTGCCCACCTAAGCCTTACAACACCATATGTTCATCTGTGTTGTCTATAAATTGTGAAACAAATGTACGACGAATGTGCTGCCATAAACACATTACACAATTAGATTTTACAAGCTCTTAATAGTGTATAGGAAATAAAAGAATGAAAAATAATGTATAGATTTACTAGTTTTTGTGTAAAGTCTCCAATCATAACTTTGAAGGAGGCACGCCCATTAAGCCAATTCATTCAACAACTTGTTGCCCATTGGTTGACTTGAACTGCATACTCTATTAGAAGAAGGGCATCTTTTATCTGTATCAATGTTGGTATTCATAAGTTGAAGAGCATTGATATTTTTCACACACCTTGGTCTTTGAAATATCTTAACCTTTAAATATTACTTGGATATGTACTTGAACACAACAAAATCTCCAATCTCCAGCCCATGATGATTCACAAAATTTTCCCAACCTTGCCTAAATTCTAGTTTATTTATGGTACCCCCTAATTGCACATCCCACTCCTACCCACCTGGGCCTTGCAACACCATATGTTCATCTATGTTGTCTATAAACTGTGAAACAAATGTAGGAGGAATGCGTTGCCATAAACACATTACACAATTAGATTTTACAAGTTCTTAATAGTGTACAGGAAATAAAAGAATGAAAAATAATGTATAGTGTTACCATTTTTTGTGTAAAGTCTCCAAGCATAACTTTGAAGGAGGCACGCCCATTAAACTAATTCATTCAACAACTTCCTGCCCATTGGTTGACTTGAACTACATACTTTGTTAGAAGAAGGGCATCTTTTATCTATATCAATGTTGGTATTCATAAGTTGAAGAGCATTGATGTTTTTTACACACCTTATTCTTTGAAATATCTTAACCTTAAAATATGACTTCGATATGTACTTGAACACAACAAAATCTCTAATCTCCAGCCCATGATGATTTGCAAAATTTTCCCAACCCTGCCTAAATTTCAGTTTATTTATGGTACCCCTTAGTTGTACATCCCTAAACCCTAATCTCTAATTATAATTTATGGTACCCTAATCTCTAAACCCTAAACCCTAATCCCTTATCCCTAAACCATAAACCCTATCCCTAAATCCTCAACCCTCAACACTTAAAGCTTAAATCCTAAACCCTATCCCTAAACCCTCAACCCTCAACACTATACCTTAAACCCTAATCCCTCAACCCTAAAATTTCAACCCTAAACCCTATCCCTAATCCCTCTACCCTCAATACTCTACCTTAATCCTAATTCCTTGACCCTCAACCCTAAACACTATCCCTAAAGCCTCAACCCTAAACCCTAATCCCTTATCCTTAAACTCTAAATCCTATCCCTAAACCCTCAACCCTCAACCTTAAACCTTAATCCCTCAACCCTAAACCCTAATCCCTCTTGACCTTAAACCCTCATCCCTTATCCACCGCTCTCCTCCCCTATCTGCCTCACCCTCATCTCTAACCTCCTCTACCCTTGACACTATACATACATACATACATACATACATAGTTACATAGATACATACATACATACATACAAGCATACATACATACATTCTTAATAACCTTGAACATGAAACAATCAAAGGGGGACATATCGTGAGTGCGTTATAACGTGCTCGCATTATGTCAAACATGACAAACATTGAGCATTTTTTTGCGAAAAAGGAAAAGATGCAAAATAGAACATAACGCGAGCGGGTTATAACGCTCTCATGTTATATTTTGCTTTGGGAATCCCAAGCCTTAGGCTTGGGATTGGCTTTGGATTTACAACCCAAAGGCTTGGAGTGCCTTCCCAATGTCCAGAGACATGTTTTTGCATATTCTACAGGATTTCACATAATTTCATTCATGCTAATGCTTAAATTTGTATGTGTTTCAAGGTTGAACAAATTGAACACCTAGGTAATGTTAGACTTTCTCTTAGCTATTTAATAATGTAATTTTTTTCACATTTTGACAATGTTAAGCCTTTCATCTTTAATTTCTTTTGTTTGTGTGTCCGTTTTTGGGCAAAAACTAGTGTTTGGTCTTTTTTTCATTATAAATTAACCGTTTATTGAAATTTCAAAAAAATTACATTTTTAGAAACTAGACTCCATTCTACACATTAAAAAAATGATTTTCAATTAGTTTTCAAAGTTTATAGGGGTAGCACGGCCAAAATTCTATTTTTTCAGGATGTGTCCACTTTGAAAATTAGTAAAAAATCAAATATTCATTAAAAAATTATCAGAAAACTTGAGCATAAACTACATGTTGTTAGCTAATTTCTCACTGAAGCAATTTTAAAAATACCAAAAAAAAGTTAACCTTTTGAGGGAGCCACAAAACATGCTTTATATATATTTTTTTTACAGAAACAACACCAATTTCTATGGCTCCCTCTTTTGAACCCCTTAATCTATAGCATTTTTTTTCAAAATAGTAGTTTAGAAAGTAGACTTGGAGAATTACGAACATTGTTTTGGTTGCATCTCAAAATTTTGAGTGTAACTATGCTCAATTTCATCCAAGACCAGGATTTCTTGATTTCAAAAAAAAAAAGTGGCCACTTAAGACCCCTTTTTGGCCCCTCATCTTCTTGCACTTACCCCCATGTAAATCTAGACACATCATCAATGAAGGTAACAAAATAACAAGATTTTATGATAGAATTACTATCCACAGGTCCAAACACATCCGTATGAATAATTTCTAACTTCTCTTTTGCTCTATTGCTTCCTAAAGGAAATGGTTTTTTATTTTATTTACCAAACACACAATGCTCACAGAAATCAAAGTGCTCATTAGAATAAGAGAAACTGTCCAACAAATCTTTATTCTTAATAGTTTTCAAAACATTATTACTTGTGTGACCCAATCTACGGTGCCACAACATACATGTATTTTTAGTACTAGCCTCAGATACATAAGAGGCATTACAAACTGTAGTGACTTCAAGCTTGAACAAGTTTCCCATTCTCTTCCCCTTCACTACCACCAAGTTCCCTCTCACCAATCTGTAGTCATGCTTGTCAAAAGTCACATGCATTCCCAAATCATTTAACTTTGAAATAGAAATTAAATTTCTAGCTAATCTAGGAACATGATAAAAATTAGGGAGGGTTTTATTTCTCCCATCATTGAAACACAATAGTACCTTGCCTTTCCCAACTATTGGATATGTAGATTTGTCCCCAAGGTACACATTACCTCCGTCATATTCTTCATATGTGGAGAACCATTCTTATGTGGGGTCATATGAAATGAACATCCTGAGTCAACCAACCAGTGTTCATTAGAAACAACATTACATGTAGAAAGTAAAACATCTTCACCTACATTCAAGGACTTATCCAAAGCACTCTCCCACTATTGTTTTGAGTTCCTACACTCCTTCTTCATATGTCCCCTTTTACCGTAATTCCAACTATTAACTTCGTTCTTCTTTATAGGAGTCTTAGACTAGCCCTTGGACTTTTCCTTAGCCCCTTTCTAATCTCCTTTCGTTCCTCTTTCCTTAGACCTTCCTCTAACATTGAGAGCATCCCTTGAACTATCTGAACTCTTCTTCCTCAATTCCTAGGACAGTAGAATGGAAACAAGAGCATCCAACTTTGGATCCGTGAGGTTAGCACTAATAGAAAGGATAATAGTCTCCCAAGACTTAGGTAAAGAAAAAAGAAGTAAGATACATTTGTCTTCCTCACTAACATCAACATCTACTCAAGCTATCTAACTCAACAACAAATTAAAAGAATTTAAATGCTCTGGAACTGAATCACCCTCTCTCATTTTCATGGAAAATAATTTTCTTTTTAAATAGAGTTTATTTACCATACTTTTGGCTTGACAGATTTTACCCAACCAATTCCACAACTTGTGTGCAGTCTCTTCCTTTGTGACATTCAACAAGATAGAATCTGACAGACACAAATGGATGGTTCCCCGTGCCTTCTTAGCCAACCTTTCCCATTCATCCAGAGAGACTTCGTCGAGTTTCTTCTCTTTTTGAACAACCAACCACTCGTTTCTTTCTGCCAACAAATCCTCCATTTTTAGCTTCCGCAACTCATACCCCATTCTGTTGAACTTCTTAATGTCTAAATGAGAGGTTGATGTAATGGTGGATCCAGCCATAATATCAACACAAGATCTGCAAAACAAACACAATCAAATCTCCCACTACAGCTACAGCTTCCACACTACCATTCAAGAGTCAAAGCTAGCTAGCCTCTAATACCAAATGTTAGAAATGAAAGGCACAACTACACAAATGGAAATCTGATTCAAATGTAATTTCTGTAATCTTAACTATGTATTACCAATGGAGATTGTAATATACAAACCCAGAAACATGTAAAATAGAAAACTGAACACAACACAGTGTTTACATGGAGAATACCCTTGTGTGTAATAAAATTCCACCAGGAAAGATGCACAAGCTTGTATTAATTTGTAAAAGATTTGTACAATACAATCACTATCCAACTCTCTCCACCAATCTTTAATTTGATAGTATTCTAGCAACACCTGAGTACCAAAAATCTCATATGTAACAACAAATACAATGGAAAATATTTATAGAGGAGTTTTCCCTCCAATTTGGGCATCCACTTTCTCTCTCCTCCAACAACTCCACATGCAAGCATTAAAATGGTGTCCACATGCAACCACCAAGTGGAAATAACTTGCCCATGCAAGGTTGGGCACCTAGGTCCAAGAATAACATTCAAAAGCATCTTATGACATGTCAATAAAGAATCTTCCCAATATGCACACCTAGGTCTAATAATAGCAACCACAACTAATAATGGGTGTCGCATGCGTCATACATGCATGGAATTTTATGACAACTTGTAGCTGCCATAAATCCACTTACATCACATTATGACAAGTTGTCATGCAAGATAAAAATATTAGATTCTCCAAGGGGAACACCTAACCTCATTTACTCATGAGTTTTACATTTACCAACAGTAAATATTACTTTGTAACTCCTGTCGAAAACTCTGAAATAACCACTATCAATGAGACTACCTCATTCCCTTATGGGTAATTACAAATTAACAAATAATAAATGGGATAAATACAATATTGGAATTTACATGGTTAATGGCACCTTATTCCAATAGTGGTACATAGAAACAATTACTGAAAAGGAAATAAATTAAATATCTTATAAACTCTAATTGATAACAATTTCTATGGATAGGTAATTCTATTAAGAAATAACAAAGACTTATTCAAGTATACTATAAGAAATAATATTTAGCTATCCATGGTGACAATCTAATTGAATCAGTGATCACTTTTAATAATATCTAATTCAACAAGTCATGACAATTAGTAAACTATTAATAATATAAATTAACGAGAGAACTATAGTTACCTCAAGTGGCCCTTGCTTGGGTGTTTGTAACCTCACATAATCTAAGTTAGATATTAACTATATAAATGACACATTGACTGAATCTATCACTCATTATTGAATTCTAGAAGATGTAATATAAAATAATAATAAAAGGTACTGATAGAAAAATTCTCTAGATCTATGTCATATATAGAATCTATCACATATATAGGATCTAAATCTCCTAATTGATTTGAACTTCTAAAGAACTTCTATCCTACACATGTCCATTCTTCCCACAAACATAGGAAGAAGACTTATTCTTAATCTAAGAAAAATAGAAGTAGGAAACTATTTATATAAAGATGGTTTGACTCTAACAGTCCTACAATAAGTCTTCTTATTCCCTATATAGAAGGAAGAAATAAATGAGAACACATAGGATAGAGCATCATTAGATAATTATGAACCATGATCTATGAACGCCATGAATTCCTTCTTATTCTTTGTAGATATCCTAACTGCTGATGATAAAACAATTGATGAGTGGAATGGGTTTTGGATAAACCATTTCCACTTTATTTGGGTACTTCCTCCTTTGGATGCGGGTTGTTGCATTCTCAACTGTAGGTAAACACTTCCTTTGTTGTAGTTTGGCATATGACCTTTGCTATAGGTAACTACTTCCTTGCTGCATAGGGGTTAGTTTCTCCATACATTATTTCCACATCATAAACTACCATGACTAATAGAAATTACTATCATATTTTATAAACAATCAATAACACACACAATCATCTATCAATATATTATATACTATTCTTAGTGTTTTCAATACTTAAAGGTAATCATAAAGTACAGATAATGTTTGGAAATGTCTTTGAGAAATGTAAACTAAAGTAAGGAGATTGGATCAAATTAAAGCCTCATCATCGAGCATTGTCTTATGGGTAACCCTTTTATTTGTGATAATCTATTTTAGTAAGGAAGATTTCTCTTCCTTTTAATTTAAATAGTTGAAGAACATATTACCAAGATTAGGTTAATTTGTACTATTGAACTAGGAGTAAGGCACTTATATTAATCAAGTGCATTACCTTTAAAGGAAGTGATAAGTAATGTAGGGCCACATTTTTCTCTATGATCTTTTACATAGTACACACATTAGCAACATGTAACAGATGCTTAGCTAGTGTGATATGGTCTTCAACAATGAAATGAGGAATAACATTTAACATAGCTACTAAATTAGGATTCTATACTATTAGTGGAATAAGAGGAATGAAGTGACTTACAATATTTCATGTTGTGAAGTTCTTAAATGGTTGTTATTGTTGCATGTCCATTGCAGGGGGTGATGGAAATTATGGATCTTATAGTTTTCTTCTCAAAGAAAAAGTAAAAGACTACACTAGGGCTTAATAATTGATGACTATAAGAGACCTAGTAGTGAATCTCCTACTCATATTAAATTAGGATTTTCTATTGTGTAGAGTCACGAAGTGAGTGGATATTTACTTCTAATGGTAAATTTATTGATATGTAGACTAGAATATTAATTGATAATCAATTTCTAGTCCCAATAGGTGTGCCAAAAACTATTCATGTCTAGATTCTTATCTCACTATTGAACTTCCACCCATATGATCATAAAGCATTGGAATTTTGTGAGCATGGGGACATAACTCACATGATAAATTTTAGGATAACAAGGCCAACTACTTATATAATTTTCAATGAGATCTTTATGAATCTACTTGATAGAAGTAAAGGGGAAAGAATGATGAGATAAACTAAATAAAAATCTAATCTAAGTGAACAACAAATAAATAATTCATGCAGTTATTATGTACTATTTCTATATTAAAAAATACATGATATCTCATAATCACAAATTTATAATGTAGATAGGTAAGATTCATAAAATAATACTAATATGAATAGTAATAATTAATAAAATTACATATATGAGTATCTAGATAACTTTAGAAATGAAACAACATGGGCTAATTAAGACAAGAAAGCTTTAAGACAAGAAATCCTACATGAAATTGTCTCTTCGCTTGACACATGAATATGTGCCATTTCATCTATAATGGAGTCAATGCGTAAATAAGTTCATTTTTTATTCTTTTAGCACGCTAGAATTTTCAAAGACTGGTGACTAAAAACCTTAGATGGTAATCCTTGAATCTACATTATATTTAACATATCATAATGGTTAGCACTATGAATTCCCCAAGAATAAACTTGCATTGAGCTTTGCTGAAATAGTTGAGGATTTTTATTAGATGCCTACCACAATCTAGTTTTAACATTTTCAAATATGCTTAAATGGAGTTGTATAAATAGTCAAATCATCCAGCTCATCACTTAATCATACAACTAGTACAACACACTCAAAACATTTAAAAATGGATAACAAACACTAAACAACACTTGCCTAATGGCATGGGGCCCACCCTTTGCTAAATTCTTCTCTTTATCTAAAGGTACAATAATAGGCTAACCATATTACAAATGATTCTATGAACGTTTTTGACCAAGAATGTTCCATCATGTTTCATAACACAATTGGCCTAATCTTAAAATCTTATGAAGTTTGGCACCTCCTCAAAATGTGAGAGTGTGACATGTTTCTTTGTTGACATCATAATACATCAAGCTTATTTACATAGTAAAATAAAAGAAGATGGCTTACTATAGTTTGCATAGATTATGCATGACCAGTACTGTAATTCTATTCAAGAAACTCCAAAAGGTCTTCATAGGATTGTGCAAGTCACTAGATTGACTTCTAATCAAGTGGTTCACACAACACTATGAGATCAAAAATATTGACAACCCTTGTAGATTGCAAGAGTTTGCCACATTTCATCTCACTATTATCACATTTTGTTGAGTAGATTTCTTCCAAGTCCTTATGGTCCTCAATATTTTTTATGATATTGTTCAAAGTTTAGGTGGTTCACCACCTTTTTCTCTAATATATATATTATGATATTGTTTATGACATGTATGTTACTAGTCAATGGGGCATTGATAATTTTGATAGCACCACATTGCCACATAGAGATTGCACCAACCATTGCAAATTGCAAAGACAAAATAAACTAGTAACATAACTATCCAAGTATATGGCCCCGACAACACCAAAACAATGGTATCACCTCAATGAAGTACTTCACCATGCCTATGAAAGAATAACTACAACAAAATATAGTGCAAGACACTCGAATAATTAAGATCTCTAGTAAATATTTATTTTCATACAATTCATTTAATTTTTTTTTTAAATCAAATAGTTATATAAATAAAAAATAATTTTTTTTTTAAATAAAGTAATTCTTAAATGTATATATATATATAAAGTGAAAATAAAGTTAAATAATGCTAGTACTTATTCTTATCTATCTACCTTTCTATTTGTTTATCAACCTATACATGTAATATTTTATATAAAATATTATATATATAGAAATCTAAATTTTAAATGTTTATATAAAATTTTTAAATTAGATAATTGACACCTTGAAACTCATTTTTTTAAGATAAATACTTTAGCTTTTACACAATTAAACAAAAACCACCAAACTAAACCTTTTCTTAAATTAAATATATTCATACTAATATCACATGAATCACAAATTATAATTGAAAAGGTTTGAGTTTGATAAGACCAATGTAAAATCATGTTGGTTCTTGATAACAATTTAAGCATCAAAGGAGTAAGGATACGATGCGATAGGAAAAAGATTGATGCAAGCAATGAAAATTTATAGATCAAGGAGATGACTTTCATCCATAAAGGTGACATGTTCCACCCTTATTACAACAGCATTAAAAGCTTCTCCTGATTGTTGAATGTTTCATACTTGACAAACAACCTAAAGAAGAATTGGTGTGATACAACAAATTACTTAAAACCTCCTAGACTAAGTTAGATTCATGTAGTTAGTTATATTTTCAAGTCTTTCAAGGAAATGATACCCACGAGGGCGTATCTAGTTTATGGAAATGTAGTAGCTTGCCTCATTTCAAATGTATGGTCATGTAGCCCATGTTTTAGCATATAGTTCAAGTCACAATTTTAGTCAGATCATTGTAATATTTTGGACAATCTAAAACATAACCCAAGTTTTGTTAGTTTTCTTTTTATATTTTTATCATACATAATAAGAGGGCAAGAAAGATAATATAAGTTATCCAGTTATAGCTTTGTTACAATGATACATTCAAAAAATGCATTCTTTAATTCTTGAAATTTTACAATTTCCTACAAGCATGTAGAACATACATACAACTATCCTTGTTGTAGGCATGGGTAGTTAATTTACATAAGGATGTTGAAGGTTGAAAATCACCCTTTAAGGCATACTAACAATATAATATATCAACTTTTTTGAGATTTAGATTCATAAGAACCTCCATTGCTCGTATAGTGTTGATAGTCTTTGCATTCCATGATTCAACAAACCCACCTTTCATTGTCAGTAGGTGTTATGATCCTAATATGCTTATCCTTATTATAATTAGGAATATAGCATATTAGGATCATAACTATACAACATGACTTTTCTTTAAAGACAATTCATATAGTTATCCATTTGACATCATAACATGGGCCCTATATTGTAGCATCAATGCTAAATACTGACATTTTAGTATGATGACCAATATATATTTAGTCATCTCCAAGCCACTTCTTTTACACACCATTGATATATTCAAAATAGGCTCAATGACCATGACATCGACTAAAGAATTAGCTACAAATAACTCAAGTTCATAGATTCATGTGAAATGAAATTTGTGGGTGAGTATGTTGAAGGTTTCATGACATAGTAATGGAAAATTGTTTACAGATTATCTAACCATGTAGCTAAACAATATCAAACACAACACACATGGAAACTTAGTAGATAAAGGAATGGAACTTTATTGGTTCGGTCACGAAATACATTGCTATCTACTGCAATGTGATTACAACGTGATGACTAAATCTTCAAATATATAAGGCCATAAATATGTGCAACTTACAAAATTCTCAAATGATATAGCACCATTCTTCAATCTACTATTCAACATCTGTAATATGAGTACATTCAATATTTTGAGGCTAGGATCCTAGCTAAAACTAATTTTAGGTCATTATGAGTGATGTTTATATAGTGTGCCTTAGTCTTAGAAGGATCACCATTAGATGTGTGGTGACACATAGCTTGATGCAAGTAGAAACATCTAACTGGGCAACATGTAGAAGTGAAATCTTTCTCAATGAATGTAATGGGGGATAAGCATTTGACCAAAGTGCCATCAATACCACATGTTGATAGAAAAAGTACATAGACCAACCTTAAGATTTGAGAGCCAAATCCTCTCTTGAAAGGAGACTAAAAAGCCTCTCCAAGGCCTCGGGAATGGTAGGTCTCGATTGCTAGGGGCATAACATGAAAATGAGGATCATGATGGAAAAAAGAGGATAATCTAGATGTTGTTCTGAGCATGGTGGTGGAATGCAACAAAACCCATTTGGTTGTTGGCATCATGCAAAATTAGGAATTTTCTTTCTCCCAACATGTATTTTACAATGTTTGTTGTTTCAATCATGGTGATTAAAATAAGAAAACATGTATTTGAGGTAATAAGATAAACCATTTCCACTTTATTTGGGTACTTCCTCCTTTGGATGCAAGTTTTTGTATTCTCAACAGTAGGTGAACACTTCCTTTGCTACAGTTTGGCAGATGACCTTTGCTATAGGTAACTGCTTCCTTGCTGCATAGGGGTTAGTTTCTCCATACATTATTTCCACATCATAAACTACCATGACTAATAGAAATTACTATCATATTTTATAAACAATCATTAACACACACAATCATCCATCAATATATTATATACTATTCTTAGTGCTTTCATTACTTAAAGGTAATCATAAAGTATGGATAATGTCTAGAAATATTTGGAAATATCTTTGAGAAATGTAAACTAAAGCAAGGAAATTAGAACAAATTAAAGCCTCATCATCGGGCATTGTCTTATGGGTAACCCTTTTATTTGTGATAATCTATTTTAGTAAGGAAGATTTATCTTCCTTTTACTTTTCAAATAGTTGAAGAATATATTACCAATATTATGTTAATTTGTACTATTGAACTAGGAGTAAGGCACTTATAGTAATCAAGTGCATTACCTTTAAAGGAAGTGATAAGTAATGTAGGGCCACATTTTTCTCTATGATCTTTTACATAGTACACACATTAGCAACATCTAACAAATGCTTAGCTAGAGTGATATGGTCTTCAACAATGAAATAAGGAATAACATTTAACATAGCTACTAAAATAGGATTCTATACTATTAGTGGAATAAGAGGAATGAAGTGACTTACAATATTCCACATTGTGAAGTTCTTAGATAGTTGTTATTGTTGCATGTCCATTGCAGGGGGTGATAGAAATTATGGATCTTATAGTTTTCTTCTCAAAGCAAAAGTAAAAGACTACACTAGGGATTAATAATTGATGACTATGAGAGACCTAATAGAGAATCTCCTACTCATATTAAATTAGGATTTTCTATTGTGTAGAGTCACAAAGTGAGAGAATATTTACTTATAATGGTAAATTTATTGATATGTAAACTAGAATATTAATTGATAATTAAGTTATAGTCCCACTAGGTGTGCCAAAAACTATTGATGTCTAGATTCTTATCTCACTATTGAACTTCCACCCATATGAATATAAAGCATTGGAATTTTGTGAGCATGGGGACATAACTCACAAGATAAATTTTGAGAGAACAAGGCCAACTACTTATATAATTTTCAATGAGATCTTTATGAATCTACTTGATAGAAGTAAAGGGGAAAGAATGGTGAGATAAGATAAATAAAAATCTAATCTAAGTGAACAACAAATACATAATTCATTCAGTTATTATATAATATTTTCTATATTAAAAAATACACGATATCTCATATTCACAAATTTATGATGTAGATAGGTAAGATTCATAAAAAATTAGTAAAATGAATAGTAATAATTAATAAATTACATATATGAAACAACATGGGTTAATTAAGACAAGAAACTTTTAATACAAGAAATCCAACATGAAATTGTCTCTTCGCTTGGCACATGAATATGTACCATTTCATCTATAATGGAGTGAATGTTTGCATAACTTCATCTTTGATTCTTTTAGCACATTAGAATTTTCAAAGAATGGCGACTAAAAACCTTGGATGGTAATCCTTGAATCTACATTATATTCAACATATCATAATGGTTAGCACTATGAATTCCCTAAGAATAAATTTGCATTGAGCTTTGCTGAAATAGTTGAAGATTTTTATTAGATGCCTACCACAATCTAGTTTTAACATTTTCAAATATGCTTAAATGGAGTTGTGTAAGTCAAATCATTGAGCTCATCACTTTATCATACAATTGGTATAGTACACTCAAAACCTTTAAAAATGAATAATAAACACTAAATAATACTTGCCAATTGGCATGGGGCTCACCCTTTGATAAATTGTTCTCTTTATCTAAAGGTGCAATAATAGGCTAACCATATTACAAATGATTCTATCAATGGGTAAGTGCAAGAAAATGGGGGGCCAAAAAGTGGCCAAATTAATTTCAAAAAAAATTAAGTCATAACGCGAGCGTGTTATAATGCGCTCACGTTATAACTTTCTATAAATAAAAAAAAAGGTTTCCAATCTCATTTTTTTCTGTTTTCTCCTCTCAACCCGTGGCATGGAAACCCTTGAAAGCGCACTCGCATTTTGTAAAACACTATTCAACACAAAAAGTTTATCAATTCATCGCCAAAATGCCGCCACGACGTCGAGGACGCCAAAGGGGTGAGTTATATTTTTTTTTTGTTTGAATTTGTTTCTAAATAGGTAGCTTTTTGTTGATTTTTGATGTATATTTCGTTAATTGTCAGGAAATGTTAATGCACCTCCTCCTCCTCCTCCTCCTCCTCAAAATCCACAAAATCCTGAGGAGGAAATACCTGCAGAACAACAACCTCCTCCATTCATTCCTCGACATGCCCCTAGAACACAAGAAAATATAATGGGGCAAATTGAAAACAACAAAAAGGAAATTGAAGATATAATTGCAAGGTTGAAAGATCCTTCCACTTCAACCTTGCATAGGTCCATGCTTGTCGAATCTGTTGAGTCTATGTTATCAAATGTAGATTCAATTAGTAAGCAAATAACTAGTTGGACGGATAAAAAGAGAGAGTTTAGAGATTACTATGTAGACAAGTTGTCATACCAAGATGTCAAAAAATTACAAATTACAAAATTAGACTTGTGTTCAATTTTCACAAACCCACAAACAAATCAACCTCCACCCATTGCATGCAAGAGGTTCCCTATCCATTGGTGCAACAACCAAGCGATAAGGGACAATTTCGGGCAGAGGTGGTGGATGGTTTTTGACCATCCTCCATGTAATAATAATGAGGTCCCACAATACTTTTTGAGAAAACTCTACTGCGAGTTTGTCCTCAATAAAGTGCCAAACTATTTTGATATGCGGGACTTCCAGGGTAGAGGTGGGGGGTCAGCACAAGATAGACCAGGGGCACGTCTTGACCCACAAAGGGTAGTGAGACGAGTAATCAGTAGATTAGCCCATGAGCATGTTTCTATCCCTTCCATTGTGAAGGAGAGTGTTGAGGTCGATACACTTCAGTCGATTAGTGCCTTGACCTAGAGCATCATAGAGCATGCTAGTCCTGCAACACAGAGTGGGTTGGGAGATAGTGCGAGGAGTAGGGTCCCACGCATACTTGCCAGGCTTGCGGGTTAGCCTATGGTTATGACCCCATGGACAGTCAGGATGCAGGTGCATAGGCTACATCTGTAGCTGAGCAGATGGTGATGATAGATACCCTCATGAGTGAGACTTTCATCCTTGATACTCAAGTAAATATTAGCAAGTTTATTGAATTTAATTTATTAAATTTCATTTTTGAAATACAACATTAACTAATTTAAATTGATAATTTTAATGAAATTTCAGGGTCATAGCGTCGATGCAGTTTTCAATGGTTCTCCACCTGCATTTTTCACTAGATCATCTACTGTCGAGGTATGTAACTAGTAAACAATTATAAATATTACATGTGAATAGCATCGTTATATGAATGGTAGTCTAATTTCTAATTTTGGATGTTGAATAGGTTAATACTGTAGATTTCATGGCAACACCTGCCAGCGGTGGTGGACTTCAAAGCTTTACGGAGGTAATAAAATAAATAGTTTAATGAATGAATTGTACTTACTAAATTTGTGTATGTGATTTGTGTGCTTTATTGTGTGTACTTCCATGTTTAGATGAACGTGTGTGTATGTTAGGAGCCATGATTTGCATCACTATTATAGTTTTCGTAATTGAATAATGTTGTTTAATTTCTAGATGATGCAGGCTGCGGAGACACCTCCCCATGTTCATAGGGCAATGGAGCAAGGTGTGGCCTCTGCGATTCGTAGCTACATGGCATTGACAGGGGTATGAGGCAGATTAGTAAATTTCAATTTACATTCATTGTTATAGTTGTCTATTTTTGAAAAATCAAAAGATTATTGATTTGAAGTTTAATTTCTATCTGGATGGTTTCTATAGGACATGACATCACCAGGGCCTATTCCTACTACTGAGGCAAGCAAGGAGACAGATTATATGTTAGCGGTAAGTGATTATTTTGTTAAATGGTTCATTTTTTATAACATGTAATTTCTATATATTAATGTCTATACTTTTTATTGTAACAGGTAAAGATGTAGGAAGACCCAAATAGGAGGAGTAGCCCTTGGGTTCGTAGTAGACCACCCACATGCATGTCTACATCTCCTAGAAGATCAAAGGCTACTCGTGATTTATTCTCTTCACCAGCCAGAGGGGAATGACTTTTTATTGTGTTCCTTTGTTGTATGCCTATATGGCATTTGTGGACATATATTTTGTATTGTACATAGTTGACATTGTATGCCTATATGACATTCTTGTAAGCCTATATGGCTATTTTGTATATATGTTATACTTATATCGACAGATATTGATGTATGCCTATATGGATATTTGGTTAATACAAATCTTTTTTATTGATGGCATCCATACTTGCATTATAAATCCACGTTTGAATGGATATTTATAGATGGCTACTTCAAATATTTAAAGCATGATTGTATTACATAGGATGTTTGTTGATCCAATAAGCTAGCTATTGTTATTCAAGTATCACCTAAACTTCATTTTGGAACTAAAAGATAAAAGTTGTATTTAAAAAAAAAATGAATCATCATGTTGAAAAGAAAATATTAATATTCTTTATGAGTAGCATAGAATTTCAACTATATGCAATACAAAAAAATGAATCATCATGTTATTCTTTATGTTTGAGATCCTGAAAATGACTAAGTCTGGTAGCCTGATATCCTAAAACACTAGGATGAATATCCAAGTCATTAGGATGACTACGCCTTGAGAAAAAGTCATTAAGATGAGTGCCTAAAGGAGACTTTCTTAAACATTCAAACATTGAGCAACAAGCATGAAGGGTTAAGGCACAATTTGTAACTCATAAATCCTCAAAAGGGCATCCAACTTAGAGAGAGCATTCATTTAAGATAAGGCACCCATTGACACATGTTCCACCATAAAAGTGCACCTAAGGTGGAAGGAGAACAAGCCTCTGGTAAGTGAAGCGCACCTATTGTCTAAACGACTTCATTATGGCACCCTAGCATGAGGAGGAGTATATAAGTCAATAGGAAATGGCACCTATAATGCAAATGGACTAAGTGGCATTTTCAATAAGCATCAATTCACCTTGAGCTTTCAATAAATACATCAAATTGAGCCCCATAAGCCTAGGTGCCCTTTACCTGCAAAAGAACCTTATATCAACGTCAAGAGTTGGTCGTATCGGCGTATCAGCAGACCTTGGTTAGGCTTTGTTGATAGTGGTCTGTCTTACCGACGAGTGTGGTTCAAAGTCAAAGACATTGGTGTATCGAAAGATAATCCCATCTGCGCATGGAAGAGCAGTTGAGAGATTCACCAGTGAAGGGGGTCACACTGACAATCAAAATCCATCAGTGTATCGGCCCAACGAGATTAGAGTTCACAGATGTTTGGAGTCTCACTGACGGGTTTGGTTCGAAGGTTGTCATTCGTGAGATCGGTGTGTTGGCAGAAGAGTTTTTGAGTGTGCCGATGGTATTAAGTCCTATCGATAGGCGAGGGACTTAGAGTCTCATATCAGAGTGACAAAGACATCAGTGTGAAAGGATATAAAGTCATCGATAGTGGTCTGTCTAACTAATAAGAGTCAATGATGGGATGTTTGTCAAAAGTAAAATCAAATGGAATCATGGTGGCATCGGCCTATCGGCCGATGAAATTTTAAGCTCACTGATGGTATGTTGTCTCACCAATAGTGAGTTTGAAGGTTCAAAAGTTGATAATTCTATGCTTCCATTGTTTTTAGACAAGTCAACAATAGAGTGAAATACAAAGTATCTAACCCTCTCTTGAGCAATCTACCTCCTAGGTGCTCAACATTGAGGAAAAACTTCATAAAAATGCCTATCTCTTTCTTGGCAAGTTTTATTATTTTGATGGTTCTAAGTCATATCTAGAGAACTTCTCACCAAGGTGCCAAAATAAGTTAAACCCAACTAAAGCAAGAAAATGCGCCCAAGATGATTTCAATCAATTGGACTAGGCACCAATTTAGTGTTATTTTGACTCATACACCCTTAAGGTGCTAAAGTATCATTCCTTCAATCAATCTAGTTTCCATGTTCCCATGTGTGATGTTCCAAGTAGGAGATAGCACCTAGGGTCTTTATCTTATTTTTGAAATCCTAATGATTCCAAACACTTACCAATAGTCTCAAAAGATCCTATTATCCCTTAAGAGCTCAATCCTCTAATTTATCAAGGCGCTCAATCCTCTTTGAGGCGCTCAAACTCATTCAAGGCGCTATCCTTTACTACTTCCCACTTCAAACACTCTAGGGCGCTCATAATTACTCCCATCACCAATCTTCCTCCTTAAAGCACATTTGAGGACTTCTTCTTTATGCTAGGGCACTAATATGAAAGTAACAACTCAAGGCGCTATATGAAAGCTTTATCTTGGAAAGGCGCCTAAACTCATAATGTGAGTTATTTTATCAAATTTTCAATTTTAAGTTCTTTTGGCAACTCCTCTACAAAGGCGCCATTTGATGAGGTGTTTGAAGCTTGATTTTCCCCTTAGGTGCACAAACTTGATGTTCTTGACCCTACAATGCACCTTGAGTCCCTAAGCTCTTACACTTATCATCTCTTATGCTACTTAGTTTCATCAGTCTCATAAAGATGTTTTGAGGAGTATTACTCTTCGAACTCAATCTCTGGAACTAAGGCGCTCAAGGGTGAGTAAACGTCCATTCTTCCAAGGCGCTCATCAAGGTATAAAATAACACACAAAGGCACCAAGATTACTCCACTCAACCTCAAAGTGCTAGATCATATCTAAATTTACATAAGGGTGCCAAATCAAATTGTCACTCAAGGGCAAGTGCACTCAAAAGGTCATCTATCTTCAAACTAAACTTCCATTTCTCTAGGCACTTCCTTGGGTAAGTTTGGACACTCCCTTCATGCTTTCCATTCAAGTTGCTTCAACTCATTATAGATACTTCCTCATCTAGGTGCAAATCATGATAGTTTCAAATAGTTAGCTTTCAAGGCGCCGAAGATGATTGTAGAGGAGTGAAATTACGCCTTAGTTCAAATAAGTGTTTACTTCATCATTGATGGATTTAAGTCATTGTATATGCTCATGAAGACTTACCTCACTCAATACTCCCCAAACTTATGGATCTAAACATGCTTTTTCTCAGGCACTAAACTGGAGTTGTCTAGATGCACAAGTGCGCCTCCCTTAATGAAGTTCATTTTGTTAACTTAGTTCATCCTAGTGACTCAAAGGGTTGTTATATTCTTTAGGCGCAATCTTTCATAGACTAAAACATTCACTCCATGTTAAGGCGCTCAAAGGAGGCTTTGGAGATGGAAAATGGCACCTTAACTCACTTGTGTAAATTTTGGACTTTTAGGCAATTGCAAGATGTCTTGGAGGGCTCAATTCTTCAAGGTGCCCATTTTGTTCACCACTTGTAGCATCACTTGTTCAAGGTGCATGTTTGGGATTCTTCAGATGATGAAATGCTCCTTGACTCCCTAGGTAGTTAGACTCCAACTCTAGGCACAAGAAAATGATGATTTGAGCTAAAATAATCATCTAAAAATCCAAGGTATTCTTTGAGGCTTCCACTCCAAATTCTACCTAGGCACTCACCTAGGGTGAAATGATTATCAAAGTGCACCTTAATCATTCCTTCCTCTATGCGCCCACTATCAGGATAAGGTCATCAAAAAGCTCTAAAACTCAAACACCACTGACCTCATCATCCTGACTTAATACACTGCCTCCTTCTGACGATTTTTAGGGCAGCAGAAAACCTTTCACCATGGGCAAATGCCTGAGAGATATAAAAAATTGAGAGAGGTTATTGTAGAGGCACTCTACGTGATCGCGTTGCCTTAGATAGAATGTTTGTAAGTGACATAATTTTTGAGTAACATCTCATCAAAGATTGCTGCCTTTTTGCACTTTGGACTCTTTAGGGATATCATGGGTACAATGTAGCTTGGATTGTTTCGACATGTTTGGGTGAAAAAAAAGACCATGCCTAGTGTAAATGTACCCATCTAGACGCGTTGGAATAGTCAGTTTGGTTGCATCAGGAGCAGGATGAAAGTTACACCCCTTTGCAACTTTACACTACCTCCTTCTGACGATTTTTGGGGCAGCAGAAAACCTTTCACCACGGGCAAATGCCTCGGAGATATAAAAAACTGAGAAATGTTATTGTAGAGGCACTTTACATGATCGCGTTGCCTTAGACAGAATGTTTCTAAGTGACATAGTTTTTGAGTAACATCTTGTCAAAGATTGTTGCCTTTTTACACTTTGGACTCTTCAGGGATATTGTGGGTACAATGTAGCTCGGATTGTTTCGACATGTTTGGGTGAAAAACAGGACCATGCCTAGCGTAAATGTACCCATTTGGATGCATTGGAATAGTCAGTTTGGTCACAACAGGGGAAGGACAAAAGTTACACCCCTTTGCAACTTTACACTGCCTCCTTTTGATGATTTTTGGGGCAGCAGAAAACCTTTCACCACGAGCAAATGCCTCAGAGATATAAAAAAATGAGAGAGGTTATTGTAGAGGCACTCTACATGATCGTGTTACCTTAGATGGAATATTTTTAAGTGACACGGTTTTTGAGTAACATCTCGTCAAAGATTGCTGCCTTTTTGCACTTTGGACTCTTTAGGGATATCCTGGGTACAATGTAACTTGGACTGTTTCGACATGTTTGGGTGAAAAATAGGACCATGCCTAGTGTAAATGTACCCATTCAGATGCGTTGGAATAGTCAATTTGGTCGCATCAGGAACAGGATGAAAGTTACACCCCTTTGCAACTTTACACTGCGTCCTTCTGACGATTTTTGGGCAGTAGAAAACCTTTCACCACGGGCAAATGCCTCAGAGATATAAAAAACTGAGAGAGGTTATTGTAGAGGTACTTTATGTGATCATGTTGCCTTAGACAGAATGTTTCTAAGTGACACGATTTTTGAGTAACATCTCGTCAAAGATTGCTGCCTTTTTGCACTTTGGACTCTTCAGGGATATCGTCGATACAATGTAGCTCAGACTGTTTTGACATGTTTGGGTGAAAAATAGAACCATGCCTAGTGTAAATGTACCCATTCAAACATGTTGGAATAGTCAGTTTGGTCACATCATGAGCAAGACAAAAGTTACACCCCTTTGCAACTTTACACTGCCTCCTAACGATTTTTTGGGCAGCAGAAAACCTTTCACCACGGGCAAATGCCTCAGAGATATAAAAAACCGAGAGAGGTTATTGTAGAGGCACTCTACATGATCAAGTTACCTTAGATGGAATGTTTGTAAGTGACATGGTTTTTAAGTAACATCTCATCAAAGATTGCTGCCTTTTTGCACTTTTGACTCTTTAGGGATATCGTGGGTACAATGTAGCTCGGACTGTTTCGACATGTTTGGGTGAAAAAAAGGACCATGTCTAGCATAAATGTACCCATCTGGATGTGTTGGAATAGTTAGTTTGGTCACATCAGGAGTAGGACAAAAGTTACACCCCTTTGCAACTTTACACTACCTCCTGATGATTTTTGGGGCAGCAAAAAACCTTTCACTACGGGCAAATGCCTCAGAGATATAAAAAATTGAGAGACGTTATTGTAGAGGCATTTTACGTGATCGTGTTACCTTAGATAGAATGTTTCTAAGTGACATAGTTTTTGAGTAACATCTCGTCAAAGATTGTTACCTTTTTGCACTTTGGACTCTTCAGGGATATCGTCGGTATAATGTAGCTTAGACTGTTTCGACATGTTTGGGTGAAAAATAGGACCATGCCTAGCGTAAATGTACCCATTCAGATGCATTGGAATAGTCAATTTGGTCGCATCACAAGCAGGACACCAAAAATGTAAAAGTTGCTTTGTGCAACTTGACAACATTGACACTTTTTTGCAACATGACTCAAAGACTCAAACTGACCCCAAATGACTCAAAGTGACTTAAAATCACCTTGATTTTGGTGCCCATGTACATTATAGAGGTCAAGGTGCTCCTTATCATTCAAACATCTTAGATGAGCGCATAGGAAAGGAAAAAGCTCTAAGTTTCATCATCATGGCTCAAACCTTAGCATGGAGTCCTAAGGCGCCTTTCATGTCTCCTTTCATCCATTTTGGTGCCCTTATGTAGATTTTTCAACTTGATTTGGCACCCTGTATGTGAAGGAAGATCTAAAGGCATGAAAGTGGATGTCGTATTGCAAGAGTTTGGATCATCAAAATTGAAAGAAATAAGTCTATTAAGCTTGGGCGCTCTTGGTCTTCTTTTCATTCATTATGAGCACCTTGGGAGAATGGTATATAGGTCATCATCATGATTAGGTGCCCTGGATCTAAAGTGTTGGAGAGATCATCAAATGGTGTCTAGAGGAAGTAGGGTGAGTTATGAGTTTGGTCACATCAGGAGCAGGACACCAAAAATGCATAACATGATGATGTAAAAATGTGTATATATTTGTAAAAATGTAGGAGGAAATAAAAAAAAGACAAACCTTACAAATTAATGTGCATACTTACAACTCAATGTAACATGACTTTAAAAAATCAATGTGAATACTTACAAAATAATCCAATGAACCATCCGGGTCTGCTCTACTCTTTATTGTGTCAAGTATTGCTTCATGGTCAGACTCACGCACCTTCCACAATATTTTGTTCAAAGGTCTACCCCAATATTTTATCAAATGAACATTGGATGCCACGACAAGGTTCAAGTAATGAAGAATCTTCCAATGCATGTCAAAGTCCTAAAATAGCCAAATATTAACACTCTTATGTGGGTACCTTCTAAGCCATGTTCCAGTAATAACCACTGAGCCTATAGGGTATTTGATGTTTTCTTCATCTGTAACAGGGGCCTCCAATTTCTTTTTGGCCTCAACATAATGACATAAGTAATAATATGTTCCCTCTTCATTATCTTCATCTGCAATAACTACATATACGTGCCCTACATTGATATGTGTAGCAAATTAGATGAAATTAGTCAACATTACAAAAACACTACAAAGTAAGATGACATTACCTGGTTGAACTAGATGAAATTAGATGCATATACATGCCCTATATTACCTGGTTGAACTAAATCTGATATGTGGTCAAAGTCAACTGATGATTCCATCTTTGTTAGTTCCAGTGCCGTCGGGGGTCGATACGTGTCAAGTGGGCTAAGATAACTTAACTGCCATTCGTCAACCCATTCCTTTGACTTGCACTCATCCCAGACTTGAATTGTACAAGAAAAACAAAAGCATGACATCTTTCGTGTATGGATACTCCATGAACCTGCAATTGAGCTTCTGAAAGAGTGCATCTCATTTGATCTTGTCAGTGTACAACAATCCTCATATGGTGTAGTGTTAGTATCATCTATCAACCAAAAAAATCTACAAACTAAAGACTTACCTTCATTACCTGGACCCATGGAAGCATTACACCACTCGACAATTAATTTTGCATATGTCAACTTTGCATTGTCTTTATACTTTAACTCTTCTCATGCTATGGCTCTTTTGATACATGCTCCTGCACCATCATGCTCCCGCTTTCCATGCCTAGCCTCACAAAAGTTCCACATATGTTGAATACCTATAAAATTATGCCTCCTACTCGGACAATAAAAATTTTGCGAGTTCTTGAATTGTGACGCACAGTTATCCGACCATATGATATGCTGACTGAATGATATGCCCCTTCTAGCCAAATCATTGTAGAACACCTGAAACCAACCTTGCACAAACTCTGTAGAATGCGTGTGATCATCACTAATATAGAAATTATACTCCCTTATGATATTTCTATCATCCTCTGTACTATCATTCGCATGAATGAATGCAATGTGCACAAATATAGAAACCTGTGTGGAGTTGTAATATTGTGATTGCACCTCATGCCGTGGCTGTAGACTGTAGTTCTCTGTAAAGTTGATGACTGAAACAATGCTACCAACTGGAAATGTGTCCTTGCATAACTTGAATTGCAAGTCCAACCATTGAGCTCTATGGGCATGTCTTGCATACTCATACACTATGCTATCACGAAATATAGGCATAAACTGATACACTAGAATCTTTTCAATAACTAATTCACACCTCTTAGCTTCTTTACCATCTTTTGTATTGTATGCCACTATTTTATACTTGCCAAACTCTACTAGTTCGTTTCCAACCGCATGTGTTATTTCCATATGTTCACATATTGGCAAATGTTGCAACCACCACAACGATGACATGTGCCATCCAAGCATAATTTCTTGTAGAATATTTGACCTTCCTCTCTTTCACATAAAATTCTTGATATGAAGTCTCTTGAAGATGTTGGTGGGGCACATATGGCACAACCCTGCAAATCATTATTAGTATGCATATCTAAACATATAGACCTATAAGCATCAAAATGGTTAGAAAATTCAATATGTAATC
The DNA here is from genome assembly GCA_027924645.1 of Cunninghamia lanceolata. Lineage (NCBI taxonomy): Eukaryota > Viridiplantae > Streptophyta > Pinopsida > Cupressales > Cupressaceae > Cunninghamia > Cunninghamia lanceolata. The sequence continues at coordinate 11,121,892 of BSBN01000584.1, read as the reverse complement.
TACAACAAGAAGTAGTGCATGTGTGATTTATCTTAACATAGAAAGGTTTTAGTAATTCAAAATATCTTTGACAAATTTTAATTTGAGGATACTTCTCTAGAAATTTACCATAAAACTATGTTTGAGTCTCATCAAAAAATGCTTTGGATGTGGCTCACAGTTCTGACTACTGATTTTGCTTCTTACCACATCCCTTTGATTTGGAGATACCCTTGTGGAATTCTTCCAAAAGTCTTTAATTAGTGATCTCAATGCTTCAACAATTGGTTTATCTTTTCGTGGTAGTCTCCCTGAGAATGCCCATAATTCATTGGCATTAGTGTCCTCAATTCTTTGGCATCTTCCAATGGCTCTTGATAAAGTTTTCCTATTAATTCTCAATTCTTGACTTATCTTTCTAATGAGATGAGCATTCCTCATTTGACTACTTACTATAGTCGATGTAATCACAAGCTGTGTTGCATTACTATCTTTTGTGCGTGAGGTGTTACCCACACTCTCATACGCACTCATTAGATTCTTGACAATAGATTTTTCACTTGAAGCCTCTGATGTTCTCAACCCAAGAATCTTCATGATAGACCTATACTTTATACTACGCATCATTTCAACGAATAGTTGACATCTTACTGTCTCATTTAACTTTCCAAAGAACAATCTCCAAATTTTATTAGCATATCTTCTACAAGTGCGTTTTGGAATCTTACCTTCCATTGGCTACAAAATATTCTCATCAAAATCAAATACTTTGGCTTTCTATGCAAAATTCTAGGTGGTGTCAAGTTAGGTAAATTCATCTCAACATTAGGAATTTCATCAATATTTAAATGAGATGGGTTAGATGGCATACCTTTGATCGAAGATGGAATAGATGACATACCTTGAGGTTGAGGTGGGAATGATGGTGTACCTCCTTCATCACATGTGAGTGATGATGTACTTTTAGCTTGAGATGCGGTAGATGGTGTCCCTACATGTCGACTTGCAGTAGAGGACGTGTCTCCAACTATGGTATTCAAATCCCTCATACCACGAAGTTTTTGCATTCGTTCTCTTTGTGCCACCAATACCATATCTCTTTGTGATGGTTGTGGTTCCTCTTCAATTGGTATGTCTTCATTTATCGTGTCCAATTTCCTCTTCTCACGAAGTTCCCTCATAGCCACTGCTTTCTTTGCATTCTTAGCTTCTATCTCTTCTTGTGTTGGTTTAATTCTTGATCGTTTCCTCGGCATGACGGAGAATTTGTCTGTAGCATGATAAAGAGACCAATATTAGTTCCTAAGAAATGAATACAAGATATTAGTGGGATTGTATTTTTTTTATGTTGTAAGGATTTATTCTTGTATAGTTTGACATCATGGTATGTTAAGGTTTGTTTATTAGACATAATTATTAAAGAGCCCAAGTGTTGAAAATATACATGGCATCATGTGAGATTGTAGGCTGCTTTCTTGATTGGGAATGTGTCTATTTTAAACATGTATGATAAAGCATGATAAAGTAATTCAATCCAAAATAAGGAAAATGTAAAGAACATGCATGTAAACACTTGACATACCTAAAAAATAAAGATTTGAATGGAGAGAGTACACAATTATGTAGTGTTTTTATCTTCTTGCATCAAATTCTTCAATAATTTGAGTTTTTCACCACTTGCTTCCTTTTCAATGTTAAATTGAATGACACTCAAATATCATTACTAACAACAATATTATTAACCAATCTATAATGTTAAATTCCTAAAATTGAATCACAATTAACATTGCAACACTACAAAAATTGAAACTTGAATAGATATATATCAAACTTGGTGTGAAAACTATGTTATTTCCTCCTTCTCAAGTTGGCAAAGCAAAAAAGGTGGTGGAAAGATCATGCAAAGGTGGTACAATGTGTCGAATGTGCATGTGAACTTCCCAACAGCATGAAAGCACTTCTTTTTTGTCAGAGCACGCGTAGAATCAGTAAGAAAATAGAGCATGTGGGCCTGGATCATGGGGGTAACCACTTTTTTATCATTTCAATAGCAAGACAAAACGCGAGCGCATCATAACGCGAGTGCATTATAACACGCTCGCGCTATAATGCGCTCACATTTTGTCCTGCTATAGATTCATCACATCCTTTGCATTGATCCTTAAACCTTCAACCCTAAACCCTATTCCTAATCCCTTATCCCTAAACCCTCCAACCCTATCACTAATCCTTATACCCTCCACACTCTACTTTCACCCTAATCCCTTGACCCTCAACCCTATCCCTAAACCCTTGACCCTCGAACCTCAACCCTCAACCCTCAATGTCAAACCCTAATCCCTCAACCCTGAACTCTGATCCCTCATCTCTCAACCCTAACCCTAAACCCTCAACCCTCAACGTTAAATCCTAATCCCTCAACCCTAAATGCTATCCCTATTCCTAGACCCTCAACAGGCTCGATACTATACCTTAAACCCTAATCCCTCTACCCTCGACACTCTTATTTAACCCTAATCCCTTGACCATTAACCCTATCCCTCAACCTCAACCCTCAACCCTCAACCCTCAACTCTCAACATTAAACCCTAATTCATCAACCCTAAACCCTAATCCATCAAACCTAAACCCTATCCCTAAACCATCAACCCTCAACACTATACCTTAAACCCTAATCCCTATCCCTCAACCCTTAACCCTTAAAACTTAAACCCTATCCCTACACCCTCAACACTTGACACTATATCTTAAGCCTTAAACCCTCATCCCTAAAGCCTCAACCCTCAATCCTTAAACTTTCAACCCTAAACCCTATCCCTAATCCCTCTACCCTCGACACTCTAACCCTAACCTTGACATTAAATGTTAATCCGTCAACCCTAAACCCTAATCCTAAACCCTCAACCCTCAACACTATACCTTAAACCCTAATCCCTCAACCCTTAACACTAAACCTTATCCCTAAACCCTAATCCATCAACCCTCAACCCTAATCCATCATCCCTCAACTCTAATCCCTCATCCCTAAACCCTAAATGCTATCCCAATTCCTAAACCCTCAACAAACTTGATACTATACCTTAAACCCTAATCCCTTATCCCTAAACCCTCCAACCCTATCCCTAATCCTTACACCCTCCACACTCTACTTTAACCCTAATCCCTTGAACCTCAACCCTATCCCTAAACCCTTGACCCACCCTCAACCCTGGACGTCAAACCCTAATCCATCAACCCTTAACTCTGATTCCTCATCTCTCAACCCTAACCCTAAACCCTAAACCCTAAAACCTAAACCCTCAAGCCTAAACATCAAATCCTAATCCCTCAACCCTTCACTCTAATCCCTCAACCCTAAACCCTATCCCTAAACCCTCAACACTATACCTTAAACCCTAATCCCTCAACCCTCAACCCTAAACCTTATCCCTAAACCCTAATCCCTCAACCCTCAACCCTTGTCCGTCATAACTCAACTCTAATCCCTCATCCCTAAACCCTAAATGCTATCCCTATTCCTACACCCTCAATAGACTCGATGCTATACCTTAAACCCTAATCCCTTATCCCTAAACCCTCCAACCCTATCCCTAATCCTTATACCCTCCACACTCTACTTTAACCCTAATTCCTTGACCCTCAACCCTATCCCTAAACCCTTGACCCTTGAACCTCAACCCTCAACCCTCGACGTCAAACCCTAATCCCTCAACCCTTAACTCTGATCCCTCATCTCTCAACCCTAACCCTAAACCCTAAACCCTAAACCCTCAACCCTCAACGTCAAATCCTAATCCCTCAACCCTTCACTCTAATCCCTCAACCCTAAACCCTATCCCTAAACCCTCAACACTATACCTTAAACCCTAATCCCTCAGCCCTCAACCCTAAACCTTATCCCTAAACCCTAATCCCTTAACCCCCAACCCTAATCCGTCATCCCTCAACTCTAATCCCTCATCCCTAATCCCTAAATGTTATCCCTATTCCTACACCCTCAACAGACTCGATACTATACCTTAAACCCTAATCCCTTATCCCAAAACCCTCCAACCCTATCCCTAATCCTTATACCCTCCACACTCTACATTAACCCTAATTCCTCGACCCTCAACCCTATCCCTAAACCCTTGACCCTCAAACCTCAACCCTCAACCCTCGATGTCAAACCCTAATCCCTCAATCCTTAACTCGGATCCCTCATCTCTCAACCCTAACCCTAAACCCTAAACCCTCAACCCTCAACATCAAATCCTAATCCCTCAACCCTTCACTCTAATCCCTCAATGCTAAACCCTATCTCTAAACCCTCAACACTATAAATAAAAACCCTAATCCCTCAGCCCTCAACCCTAAACCTTATTCCTAAACCCTAATCCCTCAACCCTAATCCGTCATCCCTTAACTCTAATCCCTCATCCCTAAACCCTAAATGCTATCCCTATTCCTACACCCTCAACAGACTCGATACTATACCTTAAACCCTAATCCCTTATCCCTAAACCCTCAAACCCTATCCCTAATCCTTATACCCTCCACACTCTACTTTAACCCTAATTCCTTGACCCTCAACCCTATCCCTAAACCCTTGACTCTCGAACCTCAACCCTCAACCCTCGATGTCAAACCCTAATCCTTCAACCCTTAACTCTGATCCCTCATCTCTCAACCCTAACCCTAAACCCTAAACCCTCAACCCTCAACGTCAAATCCTAATCCCTCAACCCTTCACTCTAATCCCTCAACCCTAAACCCTTTCCCTAAACCCTCAACACTATACCTTAAACCCTAATCCCATAGCCCTCAACCCTAAACCTTATCCCTAAACACTAATCCCTCAACCCTCAACCCTAATCTGTCATCCCTCAACTCTAATCCATCATCCCTAAACCCTAAATGCTATCCCTATTCCTACACCCTCAACAGACTCGATACTATACCTTAAACCCTAATCCCTTATCCCTAAACCCTCCAACCCTATCCCTAATCCTTATACCCTCCACACTCTCTTTTAACCCTAATTCCTTGACCCTCAACCCTATCCCTAAACCCTTCACCCTCGAACCTCAACCCTCAACCGTCGACATCAAACCCTAATCCCTCAACCCTTAACTCTGATCCGTGATCTTTCAACCCTAACCCTAAACCCTAAACCCTCAACCTTCAACGTTAAATCCTAATCCCTCAACCCTTCACTCTAATCCCTCAACCCTAAACCCTATCCCTAAACCCTCAACACTATACCTTAAACCTTAATCCCTCAGCCCTCAACCCTAAACCTTATCCCTAAACACTAATCCCTCAACCATCAACCCTAATCTGTCATCCCTCAACTCTAATCCTTCATCCCTAAACCCTAAATGCTGTCCCTATTCCTACACCCTCAATAGACTTGATACTATACCTTAAACCCTAATCCCTTATCCCTAAACCCTCCAACCCTATCCCTAATCCTTATACCCTCGACACTCTACTTTAACCCTAATTCCTGAACCCTCAACCCTATCCCCAAACCCTTGACCCTTGAACCTCAACCCTCAACCCTCGATGTCAAACCCTAATCCCTCAACCCTTAACTCTGATCCCTCATCTCTCAACCCTAACCCTAAACCCTAAACCCTCAACCCTCAACGTCAAATCCTAATCCCTCAACCCTTCACTCTAATCCCTCAACCCCAAACCCTATCCCTAAACCCTCAACACTATACCTTAAACCCTAATCCCTCAGCCCTCAACCCTAAACCTTATCCCTAAACCCTAATCCCTCAACCCTCAACCCTAATCCGTCATCCCTCAACTCTAATCCCTCATCCCTAAACCCTAAATGTTATCCCTATTCCTACACCCTCAACAGACTCGATATTATACGTTAAACCCAATCCCTTATCCCTAAACCCTCCAGCCCTATCCCTAATCCTTATACCCTCCACACTCTACTTTAACCCTAATTCCTTGACCCTCAACCCTCAACATCAAACCCTAATCCCTCAACCCTTAACTCTGATCCCTCGACCCTCAACCGTATCCCTAAACCCTCAACCCTAAACCCTCAACCCTCAACGTCAATTTCTAATCCCTCAACCCTTCACTCTAATCCCTCAACCCTAAACCCTATCCCTAAACCCTCAACACTATACCTTAAACCCTAATCCCTCAACCCTAACCCTAAACCTTGTCCCTAAACCCTAATCCCTCAACCCTCAAGCATTATCCATCATCCCTCATCCCTCATCCCTAAACCCTAAACGCTATCCCTATTCCTTGACCCTTAATAGGCTCGATACTATACCTTAAACCCTAATCCCTCTACCCTCGCCACTCTTATTTAACCCTAATTCCTTGACCATTAACCCTATCCCTCAACCTCAACCCTCAACCCTCAACCCTCAACCCTGAACTCTCAACATTACACCCTAATTCATCAACCCTAAACCCTAATCCCTCAAACCTAAACCCTATCCCTAAATGATCAACCCTCAACACTATACCTTAAACTCTAATCCCTATCCCTCAACCCTTAACCCTTAAAACTTAAACCCTATCCCTACACCCTCAACACTTGACACTATATCTTAAGCCTTAAACCCTCATCCCTAAAGCCTCAACCCTCAATCCTTAAACCTTCAACCCAAAACCTTATCCCTAATCCCTCTACCCTCGACACTCTAACCCTAACCTTGACATTAAATGTTAATCCATCAACCCTAAACCCTAATCCTAAACCCTCAACCCTCAACACTATACCTTAAACCCTAATCCCTCAACCCTCAACTCTAAACCGTAATCCGTCAACCCTCAACCCTAATCCATCATCCCTCAACTCTAATCCCTCAACCCTAAACCCTAAATGCTATCCCTATTCCTAAACCCTCAACAAACTCGATACTATACCTTAAACCCTAATCCCTTATCCCTAAACCTTCCAACCCTATCCCTAATCCTTACACCCTCCACACTCTACTTTAACCCTAATCCCTCGACCCTAAACCCTATCCCTAAACCCTTGACCCTTGAACCTCAACCCTCAACCCTCAATGTCAAACCCTAATCCCTCAACCCTTAACTCTAATCCCTCGACCCTCAACCCTTAACTCTAAACCCTAAACCCTAAACCCTCAACCCTAATCTATCATCCCTCAACTCTAATCCCTCATCCCTCAACTCTAATCCCTCATCCCTAAACCCTAAACGCTATCCCTTTTCCTAGACTCTCAACGAGCTTGATACTATACCTTAAACACTAATCCCTTATCCCTAAACCCTCCAACCCTATCCCTTATCCCTTAACCCTCATGATTAATACCCTTAAACGTAAAAAAATTTAAGGGGAACATAATGCGAGTGTGTTATAACACGCTCGTGTTATGTCAAACATGAGAAACAACAGACTTGCGGTAAAGGAAAAATGCAAAGCAAAATAGAACGTGAGCTTGTTATAACGCGAGCGCATTATAACACGCTCGCGTTATGTCTTGCTTTGGGAATCCCAAGCCTTGGGCTTGGGATTTGCTTTGGATTTCCAACCCAAAGGCTTGGAGTGCCTTATGAACAGTCACAAACGTGTTTTTCTATATTCTTCAAAATTTCACATAATTTCATTCGTGCTAACCCTCAGATTTGCACATGTTTCAAGGTCAAACAAATCGAACACTTGGGTAATGTTAGGCTTTCTCTTAGCTATTTGACGATGTGATTTTTTTTCACATTTTAACAATGTTAAGCCTTTCATCTTTAATTTCTTTTGTTTGTGTGTCCGTTTTTAGGCAAAAACCACTGTTTGGTCTTTTTTTCATTGTAAATTAACTATTCATTCAAATTTCAAAAAAATTACATATTTGGAAACTAGACTGCATTCTACAAATATTAAAAAAAAAAATTCAATTAGTTTTCAGAATTTATAGGGGTAGCACAGCCAAAATTCTATTTTTTAGGATGTGTCCACTTTGAAAATTAGTAAAAAATTAAATATTCATCAAAAAATTATCAGAAAAATCGGGCATAAACTACATGCTATTAGCTAATTTCTCACCGAAGTGATTTTTAAAATACCAAAAAAAAGTTGACCTTTTGAGGGAGCCACAAAACATGCTATGTTATATTTTTTTGACAGAAACAACACCAATTTCTGTGGCTCCCTCTTTTGAACCTGTAGACACCTAAAAATGTCTCGACCACCAAACTGATTCCTGACATCCCTAAACTTACCAATTCCCTTTCCAACTAATTAATTAAATTCTTATTTAATTAATCACCCCTTTCGTTTTCTGAATCCACACCATTTTATCCCAAAATTGAATTAATTTTATTAATTCAATAGTCCAAACCTTAGCCAAATGATTTAATAAATATGCAAAATTTATTAAATCAAATCCCCATTTTCCCTAAATCCAATTAATTAGTTAAAACCATGTTAACTAACTAATCCAGCCTACTAATCAGCCTATCCCTACCCTAGACAATTAAATAGCTATTATTTAATTGCCTACTCTAGCCTATCCCATCCTAGCCTTAGGATTAATTAATTAAATCACTAATTAATTAATCTTATCCCCCTCTAATCCCTCTACTAATTTATTCCAGCCATATTAATTAGGTTAATCACCCTAATTAAGAAAGTCAAATCCTCATTAGCACTTCTCTCCACACCTCCCAAATTTAAAATTCAAATAAATCACACATCACATTTACTCCTCTTACACATCCCTTACACATGTCATATCCACTCTTCCCCAAATGAATTTTTAATTCATTTTACCCTTCCCCATGTGAATTTTTAATTCACAAATAATCCATCTCACCCAACCTCATTTATTCACCCCTTTCCCAAAAATAAATAAAAGATTTACTTTCATTCCTAGCCCTCCATCTTCCAAGATCAAATCTAGGCCCTCCACCTCACTTTCATCCTCCACCATTGATCTCTCCAATCAATCTCCACCCTTAGATCAGAATCCTCTCCAAAAGTCTATAAATACAACCTCTCACAAGTCATTTTCATCATCCATTTTCATGCAAAGTTACCATGTCAAAATCACATTTGAGCTTATAGTGAGTTGCACATTTGAGAAGGCATTTCACATTTGAATCAATAGTCTAGGGACAATCTTGGTCTTGGGAGCTTCTCTTGGGTGCAAGGGCTCCTCTTTCCCTTGATGGGATTAGGTTATGCATGAGGTATAATCTTGTGTTCTTGTTTACATTTGGTTTTGCTTTTTACCTTATTGCATTTCTCTAATCTACATTGGCACGCCCGGTGGGACCCACAAGGTCCAATCTAATCTTTGCTTGTGAGTTGTTCTGTTAGTATTCGACATTTTGCAGGTTCAGCGCCATTCAACAGTCGCAGCAGCACCATTATTGCCGTATTTCAGCGCTATCTCTGTTTTAGTGCTATTTCTGCGCGATTTTATTTTATAGGCTAACCATACTCACATGTGTTTTTTGACCTTCCTGTTGTTTTTGGTGTTTTCTGTTCTCTGTTTTGCAGGAAAACCAGGAATTACAGGGGGAGGTTATGGCAAATTTTTGAGAGAAACAACCAAATAGATTCAGTTCTGCGTTTTGGCGCTATCCTTCAGATTAGCGCCATCGGTGTTTTCTCCGCAACTTCAGAAACACCGCGCAGTGGCGCCTTAACTACTTAGTATTATCGCCATTCTCTGTATTAGCACCTAAATTAGAGTTTATTAGCGCTATCCTCTATATTTACGCCTTTTATTTAGCGCTATCTTAGTTTTGAATTAGCGCCATCAACTGTTTTAGTGCTATTTTACATAAGTCAGGTTGTTCTGCCCGCAGTGGCGCCTGTATATCTCTGTTTTAGCGCTATTTGTTTCTTTCTGTTTATTGCAAGTACTGCGGGTACTAACAAAATCTTTTTGCAGGATGGTTTGTTAATTAGTTAGCAAACACTTCAATTTGGAAACTAAAAAGAACCCTTTGCCATGTCTTGAACAAACATTTCAATTTGGTGTTTTAAAATTAACCACAACTCCTTGATTGAAGTGTGTGATCATAACATTTACTTTTGGTGCTCTAAAATATACTTCCTTTTGTGTGCCAAACAAACAAACAATCAAAACACTTCAATTTGGGCTATAAAAAGAACAACAAATTGCATACTTCATTGGATAAAAAGAACAACAAAATTGCATTTTCACGCATCTAATCAAGACCATTTAATACTTGTGTGAATTGTCTTCGTGATTGTGTCAAGTAGAGTGAGAGGTGTATGCTCTTCCCTCACACCTTTTGGTGATCTTGGGAATCAAAAACTTCTCACTACACTTTGCATTAATCACCCCCCATCTAATCTAAAGATCTAAAATTGAACCATGTTGAGTGTGGTATAATCATAGGGAACACGTATGCTCTCCCCTCGCATCTTTGTATGAACTTGGGGATCAAAAGTGTTTTCATGATTGTATCGCTTTTGTAATCCCTAGAGGGCCTGCCACGCCGCTTCCAAAGGTGGGAATGACCCAAGCGGCAACGAGCTAAAGCCAAGCTCTTCCGAGCCGCTATATAAAATAAGGCGTTTGGGATGAAAGTCTCAAGCGACAGGTGTTGTTTTGTTATACCGACAGCCAACCTCCCCATAAACCCTCCAAGGCGCAACCCTTGGAGGCTGGGAGACTCCATAACGGAGAGTAGCACTGCCGCACGTATAACCACCTGAACGGATGCCCTTACTAAGAGCCCTTGTTGTAGTAAGCCAAAATCCTTCTATTTGTTGATGCAGAGGGCAAAACCCTTGAAGCGGCCCTGATTCATGCGGTTCTTAGCTAAGGTAGCAGGGATAATCTAAAGGTTTAGAGAGGGTCAAGCCTTATAAGAAACCCGGATCTTGGTATGCGTGAGAAGTGTGTGCAAATGTAAGGAGGAGCCGGTGCTACCAAGATCCTGGAGCTACCCGCTTTGAATAGGCGCAACTAGAGGATTCAACAAATACTGTCCCATTCTCACCATAGGTTATAAAAATGTGCTTGTTCTAAACAAAGTCATATCATTTCACAAACAAAAATCATTGATTGTTTTGCGTTCAAATGTGTGTTAAAGTGCTTTGATTTTTCACAAACGACTTGCCAAGAGACAGAACACATCAGTTTGTCACAGTCCAAACAATCAGATCCAAAAATTTGATATCAGAAGTCTGTCAAAACCTATTTTAGCACCATCTCAGTATGATTGTAGCACCTTTTCACTAGTGGATTGGCTCTATTTTGAGATTGACTTGCCTAAGACAGAATACATCAGTTGGTCACATCCTAAACAGATAAGTCCAAAATCTACCTTCAGAAATCCAAAAATTTGCAACCAGAAATCTGTCAGACCCTGTTTCAGCGCCATCTTAGTCTTATTGTAGCACCTTTTCACCCGTGGATTGGCGCTATTTTGAGATTGACTTGCCTAAGACAGAATACATCAGTTGGTCACATCCTAAATAGACAAATCCAAAGATCCACCTTCAGAAGTCCCAAAATTTTGCCATCAGAAATCTGTGTACCTTGTTTCAGCGCCATCTCAGTCTGATTGTAGCGCCTTTTCACCCGTGGATTGGCGCTATTCTAAGATTGACTTGCCTGTAGCAAAGACCCATTCTGTTGTGATCTACACCTTCTGTTCTACCATAATCCATATCCATCTCATAGAAATCTGCCAACCGTCCAGCTGTTTTTCTTCCAAAATTACACATTCTATTTGACCTTAGAGAATCACTCACCACCCTTGTTGGACCACTTTGATACATCATAATCAACCCAAATACATACCTATCCATCCCCATTCATTTCTTTTTTGCATATCTCCTTGGACCAATATAAAATCGTTTCAAAAATTCACATCCAAATCAAAACCTCATCAAATCACTCATCAAATCTTGTCACCCTTTTGAGCCAAAGATAGATCTAGATCCTATCATTAACATCACGTTTTCCTTGAAAAGTCATTAGTCTACATTTCAAGAAAAACAAATCACATCTCTTTGTGTAAGGTCATTAGTCTACCCCAAACAAAGAAAATCGTCATCCTTTGTGTGCCAAATCAAAATCTAGATCTTATCCAAAGGCTCAATTCGAGAAACATCAACAATGTCATCCTCATCATCCTAAATCAATCAAAAATCAAAAAACATCAAATCCCTTTCTTATCACACATCTTTGGTCCAAAATTTGTGCAAAAATATCAATATCACCCATTCATATCACCCTTAGGGTAAAACCTTTGGAAAACATATCGATCTTCATCACATCCCTCTACTTCATCTCACGACCACATCCATCTTTGGGTCCAACACAATCAATTTGATTCTCTAAGGTCTCCACTTCATCCCACATCTAGAAATCAAATCCATACGTGTATGCCCACCACAAGATCACAACACAAAAGAAATCAAGAAATGGTGGAACGATGGCCCTTTGGCATGCCTAACACTGACAGTACCAACATACCCGTCTATCAAACATACAATCCACCTACATATTCCTTCATCCGCCCATTTGGCACCAATGACCCTTTTCACTTCTTACCACAAGCACCAACACCAACCCCACCACCACCACAAAATGTCCCCATCATACCCCAAGATGACCTAGATGTCTTGACTTTCACGCAAGATGCCGATAATATGGACCTACTTGATAAAGTCCTAAGATCGGATCCAAAGAGATATCTTGACCATCTTCTCAAACTTGGCGCTCAACTTCCCCGCGTCACAACATCATCACAACCATCCACTTCTACAGTTGTCCCAACCCCATCAAATACCCAAGCATCTACGTCACATACCCAACCCACCATCTCTCAAACGTCAACACCTAACGTATCTACCACATCCACAACCTCAACCGCTACCACATCTACTACTTCCACATCCACTGCTAACATCTCCCAACCTGTCATCACCTCCACTACCATGACTACCGTCAACCCCTCTGCTTCAAACACAACGGCCATACAAGGCAACATCACACAAGCTAATACCTCCACAAGTGTGCCCCCACCAAATCCTCACACCCTTGCATACCTATGACAACTGTTCACACAACAATCCCACAACATGACCAACCCATCCAACGTCCACATACCCAACGTCAATCTCACAAGTCAACACAATCCCAACCCCCAAATACCACCACATGTTCTCCAACAACTATACGCACACCAACAACAACAGACACCAATCAATCCAAACCCCAACCCACAATACCAACATCTCATCCAAACCAATCCCCAACACCAACATCTCAATCCAAACCCAACCCGCAATACCAACATCTCATCCAAACCAATCCCCAACACCAACATCTCAATCCAAACCCCAACCCGCAATACCAACATCTCATCCAAACCAACCCGCAACATCAACATCTCATCCAAACCAATCCCCAACACCAACTCCCACCCCATCTCCAATATCTCACCAATCAACAACCCTACACGTTTCAACCACAACAACCATAGGATTTCAACACCACACTGCAAAGCCTAATCCAAAAGGTGGATGACTTACAAACTGGGGGCAAACACAAATACTATTCTTTTGAGGATATTTGTCCCTACCCATTTGATCGCACCTTGTACATGCCCCCTTTCCCTAAAAACTTTGAAACGCCAAAATTTGACAAATACAAGGGAAAGGGAGACCCTAGGGACCACCTAAGGGAATTCTATATTGCTTGCCTCAAAGTCTCTCACAATGACACGTATCTTATGAGACTCTTCCCAAGAAGTCTTGGCGGCCAAGCTGCTGAATGGTTTGCCCATCTACCACCAGGAATTCAAACATTTCCCGAGCTTGCGGAGAAGTTTGTCAATCACTTTTCCTACAACTTTGAACATGAGGTGTCAATGACCGACCTTTGTAACACCAAACAAAAGAACGGCAAATCTTTCGCTTCTTTCCTACAAAGGTGGAGGGGCCTAGCAAGCAAGCTCCCATGGCCTATTCTTGAAAAGCAACTTGTCACCATGTTCGTGGCCAATCTCAATCAGGAATTAGGCTTTCACTTACAAATTCTGTGTGCATCTACCTTTGAAGAGGTTATCGACAAAGGCACCACTGTGGAATGAGCCCTCATTGCCAAGGGTTCCATCAAACTTTACGATCCAAAGTCCAACAACAACAACAACAATAACAATAACCACAAATCCAATCATAACACCCCCAACAACAACAACAATACCAACACGCAATCTAATGATAAATCACGTTATTGGGGGAAGAACAAGAATAATTTGAACAACAGCGTCACCGATATAAAGGCCATCCAACACATCCAAAATCACACACCGGCACACACGTATGCAGCAAACACCAATAACCAACGAGGACCAAACAAACTCCGCAAACCTCGCCGAAACTTCACGCCGCTAGCAGAACCTATTGAGGACATCCTCGATCGATGTCTCAAGCAAGGAGAAATCACACTCCTGCCTGTCAGACCACGCCAAGACAATGACCTCAAGGCAGCAAGGTATAATGAAAATGATTATTGCGAATACCACCGCGTGGCAGGTCATAAAACAACGGACTGCATGCAACTAAAACATTGTATCCAAGACCTAATAGATCAAAATCTTGTCAACCTTGAACACAGTACACAGCCATCACCAAATGCCAATCTTGGAGCTTACAAGGATCCCTTACCCAACCATAACAAAGCTTCATCATCCAATCAAGCGTACAATGTCACTCCACCACCCACACACTACGATTCCATTGTCAGCCTCATTGAACCCTCATCCCACTCTGTCAACACAATCACCATTCGGGCACAAGCACCCAATTGCGCCATCACAACCCGTCGAGGCCGTGTCTCAATCCGCACTGCCCCTCCCCCCTCATCCAAACGCCCATCCATCACTCACTGCTCGATACAACTTCCTAGACCATCTAGGAAAGACACCCGCGCAAATCTCCATCCTTGAGCTCCTTCGTACATCACCCCGCCACAAGGACATTCTCGACAAGGCCCTTTTGGAAACACAAGTCCCCGCAAACTTGGATGTCAATCAATTTCAAGCCATGGTCGGCCATATTGCCACACCACACCATATCACGTTTTCTGAAAAAGACCTTCCTGCCTCCGAGCACCTACATAATGATGCACTACACATCGAGGTCCGCATTCACAAACACACCATTAAAAGGGTCCTAATAGATGGTGGTTCCGGCCTAAATATATGCACTCTAAAATTGCTAAAACACTTGGGGTACTCAGATGTGGTTGTGGATGCTAGCGAGTGCATAACAATCAAAGGATATGATGACACCGAGAGGCTATCAGAAGGTACCATAAAGCTTCCTATTCAAGTGGGACAGAAAATCCTTGAAACCAAATGTCAGGTTCTGGATCTTGACCTCCCTTATAACATTCTTCTCGGCTGCCCATGGATCCATGCCATGCAAGCCGTCCCCTCCACTTTCCATCAATGTCTCAAATTCCCCCACAACAGCACTGAAGTCACTATCTATGCCGATCCTCGTCCTTTCCAATACTGTAGTTTTCTGGAAGGACACAACCAAACCTTCTGTCCGTACAATAAAGCCACTAACCAAATCACCCCAACAGCTTCCACTTCATACATTGACCCTGCCAATATCGCCACCACTTCATCCCAAACACCTTCACCACCTGAGGTCAAGATCAAGCTCAGCGACCAAGGCTGTGGAGAATATAACCTTCACGGCACCTTTTGCATGGGTTTATTACCCACTCCTAAGACATTTGGCACTCCACACACAGAGGCAACTGACACAGTCATCATCAAATGCAAACCCTCGCCCATCTTTGAGAAAAAACACCTTCTGGATTAGGACATACTTGAAGATATTTCATCCTAGCTTTACAAGGATGAGGAAACAGAACAAGACATCCCCACCATCCCAGCAAATAGTTACAGAAAAGGTTCTGAGATAGTCAAAAGCATGGGTTACAAAGGACAAGGCGGCATTGGCCTTCATGAACAGGGCATTGTGGAACCACTGCAAGCAACAAGGAACCCCTATACTCAAGGGTTAGGGTATGGCCAACCACAACGCATCCTTAATACCGGCGAATGTATCTTAGCTGAGTTTGCTCCAGTTTCTCTAGATGTCGACCACATTAACGAAACGGACCTACAAGACTCCTTTAGTGACTTTGCTGATTTCTTCGCCTCCTCCATTTGCACCATCTACTCGGTCACTACTCTCACCTCATCACCTAATGACCTACCATTAGTATACCCTGACCTCATCGACTGGGACCAACGAGGACATCCTATTTTGGATATTGCACCTAATGACGAAGCCATTGCTGAAATGATGGGAGTAAGAGATAACTTCCCCTTGGGAGACCACAAAGCTAGATACATCATGGAACTCAATCTGGCTGCCTATTTTGGGGAGACAACCCCTGCTTCTAGTCGCAAAAATACAAAAATAAAAAATCGATCTGATGGTGAAAACCGTTCCACGGCAGTGTCAGATCCTAAAAAAGTAAAAATAAAGGACGTATCTCCTGGTGAAAACCTCCATGAGGTGCCAGGAGATGGAAGCATGGGCCTCCCTGAAATAGATAAGGTATATCCTGATAGATCACCCATTTTGGTTGAACCAGCGCAAGAAATGAATCTAGGGACAGAGGAAGAGCTGAAAATCACATATCGAGCAGAATCTCTCAGCCTGTTCCAATAGGAGGACTTCTTGGCATTCTTCACACGCAGAAATCACAACTTTGCTTGGACCTACGCAGACATGCCAGGGCTAGATCCCGCCTTGGTTGTACATCACCTTGCAGTGCGTCCTGATGCCAAACCCGTCAAACAGAAGCTCCGAAAGATGAATCCTCAGGTGGCCCTTCTTGTCAAAGCAGAGCTTAAAAAGTTACTAGACGTGGGGTTCATACATCTAATTGATTATCCCGAATGGGTCTCGAATCTAGTACCTGTTGCTAAACCAGATGGTAGAATCCGCTGTTGCACTGACTTCAGAGACCTCAACAAGGCCTGCCCAAAAGATGACTTCCCTCTTCCCAACATTGACATGATCGTGGATCTTACCGCAGGGCAGGAGATGCTATCCCTCATGGATGGCTTTTTAGGATACAATCAAATCAAAATTGCCAAAGAAGATCAGCACAAAACATCCTTTATATGCCCATGGGGGACATACTGTTGGGTAGTAATGCAGGAGCTACTTATCAACGAGCGATGACTGTCATCTTCCACGACCTCTTTCACCACATCATGGAGGACTACGTTGATGACTTACTCGGCAAATCAAAGACCCGAGAAGAGCACTTAGACGTGCTAGCCAAGATCTTTGATAGGTTAGAGCAATATAATGTTCGTCTAAATCCAAAAAAATGTGTCTTTGGTGTCACTTCAGGTAAATTATTGGGATACATAGTCTGCAGACAAGGAATCGAGGTGGACCCGGCAAAGGTCAAGGCTATTACTGAAATGCCACCTCCTAAAACCTTGAAACAATTGAGAAGCCTACAGGGTAAATTACAATCTATTCGCCGATTCATTGCTCAACTTGCTGACAAATGGCAACCATTCCAGCATCTCCTCAGAAAAGATTCAGCTTTCACCTGGACTACTCAGTGTCAGGATGCCTTCGACCAGCTAAAAGCATATCTGGCTAATCCCCCTATTCTATCTCCACCAAGACAAGGAGAGCCCCTCCTCTTGTATATTTCCGCAACCGACACAACAATTGGGGCTTTGTTAGCACAACACGATGAACAGGGAAAGGAAAGAGCCATCTACTACATCAGCCGCACCTTGATTTCCTATGAGCTTAAATACACACAAATTGAACGAGCATGCCTGGCCCTCGTCTTCACATCACAAAAGTTAAGACATTATATGCTCAATCATAAGACTAAGCTCATTGCTAAGATCAACCCACTCAAATATTTGCTAAACAGAGCAGCTCTCACAGGAAGGATGGCAAAATGGGTCATGATTCTCACCGAATTTGACATAGAATACACAAAGAGGAAGGTAATCAAAGGACAAGTCATAGCAGATCAACTCGCTGAGGCACCTATTTAGGCAGAGCATCCTACAATAGCAGAATTTTCAGACGAGGCCATCTTGACAATCACACCAACCACAGATACATGGAAGATGTATTTCGATGGATCCTACACTCACAGAGGCTCGGGAGCAGGCGTCCTGTTTGTTACCCCTCAAGGTGACACGATTCCTAAATCATTCAAAATCACATTTCCATGCACCAATAATGTAGCAGAATATGAGGCCCTAATCACAGGTCTCCGAATAGACAAACTAACTGTCTATTGTGACTCTCAACTAGTCATCAGACAAGTCAATAATGAATATAAAACCAAGGACGATAAGCTGCTTCCCTATAAGAAGATGGTCGATGACTTTAAAGATTATTTTGGTGACATCCACTTTGAGCAGATCCCAAGGTTAAACAACAAAGCGGCAGATGCCATGGCCACCATTGGATCTCTGGTTGATATGAAGCAAGGTAGCAAGAAATGCGAGTTCCTGATCGAAGAGCTCCCCATCCCAGCATATGACATTCCCCAATCTGAATTAGTGTGCGAAATCATTGGTCCCTTATCCCCCTTGTTGCAAGTATGAGGTTATCCAGTGTTGTCATTGATGTCAACATACTCATATTGCATTGACAAGAAGGATTTGATGAGCTGTGTGCTGAGGATATTGAGAAAATTAGTCTCAGTCAGGAACAGTGAAGAACAGTGATGAGAAGAAGGTAAATGTACTGTATAGGATGAGAACCGGAGGATGCGGATTAAAGGGTTAGTAGATATGAGTCTTGAGATGCTACAGTTAAGATTTCAGAGGTCTGCATGAAGATCTGAAGGAGTTGTGGCTGCCGGTATAGAACCGGGTCCGGCAAGTATCCGGAGGTGACAGAGGATCACAAAACGGTCCGGTGAGGTCCGGAATTGTATTATCCTAATCTGCGGATTGGAAGGAGTGTTTGGGATGTCCTTGTGATGTGTCATCCTAATTTGTGTATGATTTGGAGGTCCGGAAGTACCTCTTACATTATGACAGTGGCGACAGACTGTGTTCTTGAAGTTCCGGATGAGGAAGACAAGAGATCCCAGTAAGCAGAGGAAGTGCGGATGTATCCGGACATTCAGACAAGCTTGTGAAGATTCTTGGATCTTGTTTAGGTTGTGTTGTTGGTCCGCATTGATGGTAGAGCCCGGAATTAAAATTATTCTTCCGGATGAAGTTCTTGCTCTATGTAGCCGACCGGATGAGTTGTTCATCCTGCGAATGTTCTTGTGATGGCCGACCGGATGTGTTATTCATCTTGCGGATACTCCTATGGTTGTTTGCCGACTTAGATGTTTGTTCCTAAGTCGATGTCTTGTATAAATAATGGTTTGTGAGTTCATTTCAGAGCGAGGAGTGAGG
The DNA here is from genome assembly GCA_027924645.1 of Cunninghamia lanceolata. Taxonomy (NCBI): domain Eukaryota; kingdom Viridiplantae; phylum Streptophyta; class Pinopsida; order Cupressales; family Cupressaceae; genus Cunninghamia; species Cunninghamia lanceolata. The sequence goes on along the minus strand of BSBN01000584.1, from coordinate 11,102,497 downwards.
ATGAGTATGGTATAGCGAAGAAACGTGCGAAAGGCAGAGCAGAGATTGTTGCGCTTAATTGGAACTGATCCGGACATGGTAGAGATGTCATTCTCCAGTTCAAGACTGTGATTTTCATCACTTTGTAGACAGTGTGTCTCCTTGTAGGCAGTGGGCCTCTTTGTGAGCAGTGTGCTCAGGCAGTGAGCCCTTATTGGCATGTGCCATTCATTTTTCCTTATTCTTCTAACAGAGAATAATTCTTGGGTTAATCACCCCGTGGTTTTTCCCTTAACCGGGTTTTCCACGTCAAAATCTTGGTGTTCAATGTGTTGATGCTTATCTGCTCTTGTGTTTATGTATTATGCTTCCATGGATGATTATTTGATATGCTGCTAACTAACAACAGTGAGTTAAGTGTTTGAATGAGAAGAAGTTTTATACAACTGATTCACCCCCCCCCCTCTCAGTTGTATGCCCTAGATCCAACAATTGGTATCAGAGCCAAGTTCCTCTGACAAGAGCTTAACCGCTTGAGGAGATCAAGGATGTCGTCATACAAGAAGGATAGTCCGAAGTTCGATGGAACCAACTTCACTCTCTGGAAAGGTCGCATGAAGTGTCACTTGGAATGCATGGGAAAAGCATACCTGGGTATGATTTCAAAACCATATGTACCTCCACAAGGTGGTCTGACAACTCTGAATGAAATCACAGAAGCTGAAAACAATCTGCGGACCAAGGAAGCTCTTCTAAGCGCATTGAATGACTCAGATCTCTCGAATGTCATTGACCTACCCACTGCATATGAGATCCTAACTAAATTGGAACTTCTATATGAAGGAGATGAGTTTGTCAAAAGTGCAAGGTTGCAAAGTCTGAAAGGGAAATTTGAAAGGTTGAAAATGAGAGATGATGAAAACATCACTACCTTTATGCCAAGAGTAAATGAGCTGGTATGTGGAATCAGAAATGCTGGTGGAACTTTAGATGAAAATGAGATTGTCTGCAAAATCCTAAGATCCCTTCCTGCTGCCTACAAAATCAAAGTTGCTGCCATTGATGAATTCAGAGCCCACACAACTGTCACAAGAGAACAACTGGCTGGCAAACTAGCTGCATTTGAAATGACCGAGTTTGGAGATGATCCTCCCAAGACTGAATCTGCTTTCAAAGCCAGTGCCTATGTGAAAGGCAAACAGAGATTTGATCCGGGTGAAAACTCATCAAGGAAAATGTCATGGTATGATCAAGCAAGAAGAGACATGGAAGAAGAAGAAGCAGAAATAGCTCAACTTGAAGCCCTCATTGTAAAGAGACTGCCAAGAGGATCCGGTAAGTATGAAGGAAAACTACCCTTTAAGTGTTTCAACTGCAATAAGATTGGTCATTTTGCCTCAAGATGTCCGGAGAGATCTGCAAGATCTAATACTCACAGACAAAGGTTTCAAAAGAATTGCTATTATGTTCATGAAGAAGATGACAATGAAGGAGTAACAGATGATGAATCAGAACCAGGAAGCAAATCCGGAAATGAGTGGGTGTTTATAGCCATCAAGGAAGAAGATTCCATGCTCTCTGAATCTGTCAATCACAAAGTTGTTGAAAAAGCCTTGGCTGCTCAAGTGGAAGAAAAGGATGATTGGGTTATTGACAGTGGATGTTCTCACCATATGACTGGTGACAAGAATAAGTTCTTAGACTTGGAAAGATATGAAGGAGGAATGGTAAAGTTTGGTGACAATTCTGCTGGCAGAATCAGAGGTAGGGGAACTATTTCCTTTGATGGTAAGAGCAAAACAGGAAATGTACTGTATGTTGAAGGATTGAAGCACAATCTTCTCAGTGTTGGTCAGTTAGTGGACAAAGGCTATGATCTCCGGTTCAAGAATGGAAAATGCAGAATCTTTACAAGCTCCGGAACTGAAATTGCATCCGGTACTCAGACAAAAGGTAACATCTTTCATCTGGTTGGTTCAAATAAAAGTTGTTTGTTTGTTCAAATTGATCAGAGTTGGTTATGGCATAGAAGAATGTGTCATGTAAATTTTGATAACATCATCAAAATAAGCAATACTCAGGCTGTGAGAGATCTTCCAAAGTTGATAAAACCTACAAATAGTGTGTGTAAAGAATGTCAGTTAGGCAAACAAAGCAGAGTCTCTTTTAAAAGCAAAGATCAGTCTTCTACCGGATTATTGGAATTAGTACATACTGATCTATGTGGTCCGACAAGAATCAAGAGTCTGCAAGGTGATAGATATTTCATGTTGTTAATTGATGATCATTCCCGGATGATGTGGGTTACCTTTCTAAAAGAAAAATCAGAAGCTTTTGAGAAGTTCAAAATCTTCAAAGCTATGGTGGAGAATCAAACCGGATTGAAACTAAAGTGTCTAAGGTCTGATAGAGGTGGTGAATTTACATCTGGTGAATTCATTGACTTTTGTGAGAAACAGGGTATAAGGAGACAGTTGTCTGCTCCTAAGACTCCACAGCAGAATGGAGTAGTTGAGAGAAAGAACCAGACCATCTAGGAAGCTGCTAGGACAATGATGTTGGAAGCAAATGTTCCTCAAATGTTTTGGAAAGAAGCTATCAGCACTGCAGTCTACACTCTCAATCGAGTTCAAATCAGAAACAACACCGGTAAGACCCCCTATGAACTCTGGTTTGGCATCACTCCTACTGTGAAATATTTCAGAGTATTTGGTAGCAAGTGTTATATTAAAAGAGATGAAGATCTAGGAAAGTTTGATGCTAGAAGTGATGAAGGAATTTTCTTGGGCTACTCCACTCAAAGCAAAGCATACCGGTGTTACAATAAGAGATTGAGGAAGATGATAGAAAGCACCAATGTGAAGGTTGATGAAGGAATTGAGAAGCCTTCAAGATTTTATGAGTTTGATGAAGATGACCAAGACAGTGTTCAAGGACCTCAATCCTCTCCGGTGAGACAGAGTCAGCCTGATCCGGTAAATCAGGAAGAAGAGTTAGATTTGAATGAGGTTGATCAAGAAACAACAGTGCTGGATACTCCCAAAATTCCAAGGTATGTAAGACTGAATCACTCTGAAGATCAGATCATAGGTGACAGAAGCAAAGGTGTACAAACTAGAAGGAATATTGCTCAAGATCAGAATGAATGTTGTCTGATTTCAAAGATTGAACCTAAAACAATAAATGAAGCCTGCAATGATGAAAACTGGACCAAAGCAATGGAAGATGAACTGATGCAAATTGAGAAAAATCATACTTGGGATCTTGTTCCCAGACCTAGAGACAGGAATGTAATTGGAACCAAGTGGGTCTTCCGGAACAAACTAAATGAAGCTGGTGAAGTAATCAGAAACAAAGCTAGATTGGTCTGCAAAGGCTACTCTCAAATAGAAGGAATTGACTTTGAAGAGACTTTTGCTCCGGTAGCAAGAATTGAAGCAGTCAGATTACTTCTTGCATTTGCTGCCTTCAAAGACTTCAAGGTATATCAGATGGATGTCAAGTCTGCCTTCCTAAATGGTGATCTGGAAGAAGAAGTCTACATTGAACAACCGGATGGATTTCAATTGTCTGATAATAATGATATGGTCTGCAAGTTGAAGAAAGCTTTGTATGGATTGAAGCAAGCCCCAAGAGCATGGTATGAAAGGTTGGATAAGCATCTTGTGCAGATTGGATTCAACAAAGGTACTGCTGATAGTAACTTATATTTCAAAATTGATCATGAAAACATTCTAATTGTTGAAGTGTTTGTGGATGATATCATTTTTGGAGGAAGAGATAGTATGTGCAAAACTTTTGCAAATCAGATGAAAAGTGAGTTTGAAATGTCTATGCTTGGTGAAATGAATTTCTTCTTGGGTCTGCAAATTACTCAAACAAAAGAAGGGATCTTCATCTCTCAGACCAAATATGTGAAAGAATTGTTAAAGAAATTTGGTATGGAAGACTCAAAGCCTATGAACACTCCTATGGCAACCGGATGTAAGTTAAGCAAAAATGATGATTCTCCAAAGGCAGATCAGACAAAGTATAGATCAATGATTGGTGGATTGTTGTATCTCACTCAAACTAGACCAGATATAATGCAGGCTGTTGGTCTTGTGGCAAGATTCCAGGCTGATCCTAGAGAATCTCATGTTATGGCAATCAAAAGAATTTTTAGATACTTGAAAGGAACAGTTGAGTATGGTCTATGGTATCCTAGAGATCCGGATTTCTCTCTTCATGCTTACACAGATGCAGATTGGGCAGGAGATGTGGATGACCGGAAGAGCACTAGTGGTGGAGCATTCTTTTTGGGGAAGAGATTGGTTTCTTGGCTAAGCAAGAAACAAGATGCAATATCTCTGTCTACAACTGAAGCAGAATACATTGCAGCAGCAGGTAGTTGCACTCAAATCTTGTGGATGAAGCAGATGCTAAGAGACATTAAAGTTGAATATGAGGAGCCTATCACAATTTTCTGTGATAATTCAAGTGCAATTAATATTTCCAAGAATCCGGTATTGCATTCTAAGACTAAGCACATATCTATCAAATTTCACTTTTTGAGAGAACAAGTAAACAAGGAAGAAGTCAGATTGGAGTATGTTCCCTCCAAGGATCAGATTGCAGATATCTTTACCAAACCTCTTCCCAAGGACTCCTTTGAATATCTCCGGGAGAAGTTAGGGGTCATGGCCCCTCCGGTGATGAACTAAGATGCACTGATGTGCATCAGTCCGGTGGCTATCACAGTCATATCTTGTGATCCAGACTAATGAGGAGCTGCAACTAAGGGGGAGCAACTAGTATGATTCTGATGCATGAGAATTGCAAGTATGAGCCCTTTGCCATTGATGTCAAAGGGGGAGAGAAGACATGTGAAAAACAAGTGGTTGATGATCAAAGGGGGAGCAGTAAAGGAAGAGAAGACATATGAAAAGATGAAGTTCTTGTCTTAATGGTTTTTCACATCATATGTTGCCATCAATGACAAAGGGGGAGATTGTTGCAAGTATGAGGTTATCCAGTGTTGTCATTGATGTCAACATACTCATATTGCATTGATAAGAAGGATTTGATGAGCTGTGTGCTGAGGATATTGAGAAAATTAGTCTCAGTCAGGAACAGTGAAGAACAGTGATGAGAAGAAGGTAAATGTACTGTATAGGATGAGAACCGGAGGATGCGGATTAAAGGGTTAGTAGATATGAGTCTTGAGATGCTACAGTTAAGATTTCAGAGGTCCGCATGAAGATCTGAAGGAGTTGTGGCTGCCGGTATAGAACCGGGTCCGGCAAGTATCCGGAGGTGACAGAGGATCACAAAACGGTCCGGTGAGGTCCGGAATTGTATTATCCTAATCTGTGGATTGGAAGGAGTGTTTGGGATGTCCTTGTGATGTGTCACCTGATTTGTGTATGATTTGGAGGTCCGGAAGTACCTCTTACATTATGACAGTGGCGACAGACTGTGTTCTTGAAGTTCCGGATGAGGAAGACAAGAGATCCCAGTAAGCAAAGGAAGTGCGGATGTATCCGGACATTCAGACAAGCTTGTGAAGATTCTTGGATCTTGTTTAGGTTGTGTTGTTGGTCCGCATTGATGGTAGAGCCCGGAATTAAAATTATTCTTCCGGATGAAGTTCTTGCTCTATGTAGCCGACCGGATGAGTTGTTCATCCTGCGAATGTTCTTGTGATGGCCGACCGGATGTGTTATTCATCTTGCGGATACTCCTATGGTTGTTTGCCGACTTAGATGTTTGTTCCTAAGTCGATGTCTTGTATAAATAACGGTTTGTGAGTTCATTTCAGAGCGAGGAGTGAGGATGAGTATGGTATAGCGAAGAAACGTGCGAAAGGCAGAGCAGAGATTGTTGCGCTTAATTGGAACTGATCCGGACATGGTAGAGATGTCATTCTCCAGTTCAAGACTGTGATTTTCATCACTTTGTAGACAGTGTGTCTCCTTGTAGGCAGTGGGCCTCTTTGTGAGCAGTGTGCTCAGGCAGTGAGCCCTTATTGGCATGTGCCATTCATTTTTCCTTATTCTTCTAACAGAGAATAATTCTTGGGTTAATCACCCCGTGGTTTTTCCCTTAACCAGGTTTTCCACATCAAAATCTTGGTGTTCAATGTGTTGATGCTTATCTGCTCTTGTGTTTATGTATTATGCTTCCATGGATGATTATTTGATATGCTGCTAACTAACAACAGTGAGTTAAGTGTTTGAATGAGAAGAAGTTTTATACAACTGATTCACCCCCCCCCTCTCAGTTGTATGCCCTAGATCCAACACCCCTGGTATCAGGAAACTTACCTCTATCTTCACGACAACATCCTCCCCAACAACCTATCCCCATCACAGAAAAAATCCTTCATCTGTCGAGCCTCCTGTTTCATCCTTGTAGGTGACACCCTCTACAAAAGGAGTCTTGATGGTACGCTTCTACGATGTTTAGACTCTAGGGAAGCCAAAGCAGCTTTGGAAGAGGTACATGTAGGTATTTGTGGGGCACATTCAAGTGGACCAGCTCTTTCTAAGAAGATCCTAAGGACTGGTTATTATTGGCCCACTATGGACAAGGATGCACATCAGTTTATTAGAAAATGCCTCCCATGCCAACAGCACGGCGATCTCATCCACGCACCAGCACAGTAGCTGCAACCAATCACAACACCATGGCCTTTCTCACAGTGGGGACTCGACCTCATAGGTAAAATACATCCTCCATCTTCCAACGGCCATAAATTCATAATAACTGCTACCGAATACTTCACAAAGTGGGTGGAAGCAATACCACTCACCTTCACCACAGGCATCCAAATCTCCAAGTTCATTCTCCACTACATCATCTGCTGCTACGGTATCCCCCATTCCATTATCACTGATAATGGGAAGCCATTTAAGAACCAAGAAGTTCGCACTTTGTGCGAAAAGTTTGACATCAAACACCGCTTCTCCACGCCATATTACCCCCAAGGAAACGGTCAAGCAGAGGCTTCTAACAAAACCATCCTCCGCATCTTAAAGAAGACAGTCAATGAAGCTGGCTACGACTGGCACCTCCAACTTAACCCCGCCCTATGGGCTTACCGCACTAGCATCCATACTCCTACTGGAGCCACTCCATACTCACTAGTATTCGGATCAGAAGCCATTTTACCTATAGAGGTCGAGCTCCCATCCCTCTGAGTATCATTGCAAAATATTATATCTGATGAAGACTATCGCGTCGCAAGGTTGCATCAACTTGAATTGTTGGATGAGAAACGCCTGAATGCATTAAATCACTTACAGGCATACCAAAACTGCCTCAGAAGAAGCTACAACAAAAAGATTAGAACCAGAAAGTTTGAGGTAGGTGATCTGGTCCTAATGGAAAATCAAAAGAACTTGCAAGAGTGTCCAAAGCAAGGAAAATTTGAACCTAATTGGCTAGGACCTTATGTCATCACCGCCGACTATGGGTCAGGAGCTTATCAGTTAGCAACACCCGAGGGGCAGCCTCTAGATGAGCCAATGAACATCTTGCTTCTCAAGCGATTCTATGCATAACCCATCTGATACCACAAGTCAAAAATCAAAAAAATATAAAAAAGTAAAAACACCAAAAAAATCAAAAAATCAAAAAATCAAGAAAAAAAAATCAGAGTGCAATAAAACACTTCCAATGGTGAAAATCACCTCGGTGACGCCTTGGATAAGTACCATGGTGAAAACCCGTTTTAGGCGCCATGTGTAATGGCCGGTTCTACCATCTAATAAGTCCTCTTTCCAGCATAATACTCCATACCCACACATCCCATGGCTTGAAATTATGAAACATCAAGTTTGTTAGCCCATCCCGCACTACCTCACCCACCCACAACCCCACCTGGGGAACGAGGATCCTTGTAAGCTCTCCTTTGTACAGTTCATAAAATTAGAAAATCCAAAAACAGTTCATAAAATTAGAAAATCCAAAAATAGTTCATAAAATTAGAAAATCCAAAAATAGTTCATAAAATTAGAAAATCCAAAAACAGCAGAAAATTATAAAATCCAAAAATAATCACCACATGCATCAATCTCACATCCCACCACAATCATCTAAACATGTCTCAACCCTCATCACATCACATCGCCAACCATTCCCACATCATCAAGTCTTGCCAGAACTACATATTCATTTCACCCGCATCTTAAAAGTACCTTGATCCTGTGGACACAGGGTATGTAGGCAGTCTGGAATACGAAGGATGTTTCCAGTACTCAGGTATCTAAGATGCACCCATCCCACCCATTGGGATGGTTCCCACTCACTGATCTTTCTAGATCTACGAAACGATATGCATGCTACACATACCATTGAAACATGGTCCCTCGTGCAAAAATCATCAAGCAATATACCAACTATAATCTTCCATTTGGCCCGAATGTTCTTTTGCCCATCTTCCACAAAAAACTCTCCAATCAAAAACAGATCTGCATCCTAGGATATGTCTTTCCTACAATGGACAAAAATCTATCATTCTATCATCACGTCTCTTGGCAAGAGCACACAAAAGGCTATTTGTATCTTTCGTTGGTCTTTTTGCTTATTGATTTTTATCTTTTTGTCTCACTCCAAGTAATCTCCAAAGCTACCTTGATCTCATTATATCATGGTACGTAGCGGATAGCCCTTGGAGTAGACATAGTCATTGCTTCAGTATGCTATGCTTGTGGGTTGGTTTCATTACTCCAAGAATAGTATTCATATCTTGAAGTTTAGGTCGGTTCTAGCATAATGAGTCCTATTTTGCATATACAGGCATCAACACCTTATATGCATTATTCACACTCACTGCTATGAGTCCCCTTCCTCTACTAGACAAGATTATACTACATTGGGCATGCATGAAACCAACCTATTGTTTGTGGGTCTAGTCCATGCAATCGTCGGATATACATCATCACCTAGCTCATTTCATACCTTCGTGAATTGTATCCAACATTGCTACGTTAAACTAAGAAATGCTCTTAATTAATTTTGTACAACTACTGATACTAGCTCAACATCATCATCCTAATCACTCAGTCCCCTATCCCATACCGACCTAGATTTGATCAACACTTTCCAACCCCCCCCTCAATGACGTGGTATCTTATGACCTAACCATCCTCCAATCCCCCCACCACCACCCCCTAGACGCTCTCACCCCTATCATCCACAACACCTAACACCTTCTCCCACAGTCTCACCATTCAGGGTCAACACAAGGAACATCATGTGTATCAGGATTAGGCTACCTTACCTATCATCTAGTTTGCATACCACCTATCACCGATACTGCATTTAGCACATATCATTTAACTACATCTCACCACCGTTTGCATCTCATTTTAGGTTCATTTTAATCCGTTTGCATCTCATTTTAGGTTCATTTTAATCCATTGGCATCACATATTAGGTTCATTTTAATCCATTTGCATCTCATTTTAAATTTCATATTAATCCATTTGCATCTTATTTTAGGTTCATTTTAATCCGTTTGCATCTCATGTTAGGTTCATTTTAATCCATTTGCATCTTATTTTAGGTTCATTTTAAATCCATTTACATCTCATGTTAGGTTCATTTTAATCCATTTGCATCACATATTAGGTTCATTTTAAATCCATTTAAGTTTGCATAAAACACAAGTAGATTCATTTCAGCTGCATATCATTACACATCATAGCATAGGTGCATATTAAAAATAGCATCATCACATTGTATTCCATACATATCAACATCTCATAAACACATAATTGCATCCACCAAATCACACACATCATTTGAAAACACATCATACATCCACAACATATAAAATATAACATGTGCATCCATCATATAAGCATCATCACAATAGAACATCATAAGCCATCAGAAGTCTCGCATCATATATAATCACCGCAAAAAATGTACATTGCTCACATCATCAAAAAAAATAATAATAAAAATAAAGTGACCTGATACAATGCCTCTAAGGGCTATCATGATATAACTATCACATCGAGGATCCTCTCTCAGAGGGGGTAGGAGATGATGACCCTGGTCGAGCCTGTGATCCTGGTGATGGCTGTGGCTGTGGTGCTACTGGTACCTGAGGATCCTGCTGGGGCACATACGTGGGAGGGGGCATCGTCTGCTGAACTGACTGAATAGATCTAGATCGATGTGATCTCGACGCCCCCGATCTACTGACCTGGCTGTAACTCGGTGCTCGCTGCACTGCAGGTACGGCTGCATAGTATAACCCCCGATAATACTCTATCCGCGCTCTCGCCTCTGCTAGCTCCCCTCATACCTGAGCCACCTGCCCCTGTACCTGAGCTACCTGTCCCTGTGCCTGGCTCAACTGACCCTGTATCTGATGCGCATGTGTCTGAGCCTGGGCCAGCTGAGTCTGCATCCCTGCCAATATCGGGGCAAGGCCCCCACCCATAGCCTGTGCACTGCTCAACGCAGTCTCTACCTGTTGTGCTCTCACCAGCGCTGCATCCCGCTCTATCCTCAAGTCCTCCATATCCTCTCTGGCCTGAGCCAGCTGAGCCTCTGCAACTGCCAGCCGCCCATCTACTCCCTGTAGCTATCCCAACTCAGCCTCTCAACGCCCCAACGCCTCCTCTAGACTGGCCACCTGAGCACGTAGTGTCTCTATCTCCTCCATCTCATCCCGTGACCGTCGCCGAGGCGTCAGCCTCTCAACCTCTGCCTCCATCGCTGCCCCTGAGCTCCATGCCTTGACATCATGCCTACCGACCCGCAGCTGCTCCACCTGTAATGGGGATAGATCACCCTGCTCTGTCCTCGGCCGTCCACCGCGTCGTCGCGGTGCTCTACCCTGCCGTCCACCCCTAGCCTGGACCTGCTGCGCAGGAACCTGCTGTCCTGGAACCTGCTGCGCAGGAACCTGCTCTGCTGGAACCTGTTGCGCTGGAACCTGCTGCGCTGGAGCCTGCTGTGCTAGAACCTACTGTGCAGGAACCTGCTATCCTGGAACATCCTGCCCCACTGGCCCCTGTCCCGCTACCGCTGCTACCCCCTCATCCACCAGCTGACCATCTCTGGCGATCACCCTCTCCAATCCATCATCCATCACCTCTACAATGAAATCCGCAATGACCTCATCCCCACCCCCATCTGGATCATCTCCATCCCCATCCCCCTCATCCTCCGATAGCTCCGCTGCCGGATCGGTAAATCAGGTGGGCCGATGTGTCTGCCACCATGCATCATAGGCAGGCGTAGTACTTGCATCCACCATAGTGCTCCTCCAATCCCACTGAACTGGCCAAAGTGCTGCCCAATCATTCAGTGCAACCTGTGGCTGTAATGCTGTGGGCCAATAAGCTGTATCCCGCGGTGTCCGCACATATATGGCCATCTGCTGGGGCACATCCTGTACCTGTCCAAACTGCCACATCACCCATGAAGGTAGGTACATCTCTATAGTCCGATCCGCACGACCCATAAGAAATCTCTGCTGAAAGGTGTACGGGGGATGGATAACATCATCAGGCCACTCCTCACAATCAATATATGGACGATAGACCACGCTAATCACATCATCCAGTATCCTCCACCAGTGGTGGCCTATCCAGTATAAGTATACACGGCATCCCGATACAAGAACACAAATGCCTCAAACGGCCACCGATAATAACTGCAGATCGGCTGAGTCACAGGGATGTGCTCCCAAAGCCATACGTGCAGTAGTGTAACCCCAGCAGATAAGGCCCTGTCATGTAGATAAGCAACCGTGTGCATCTCATGTAGCAGCTGTGCTAGCATCACCGGCCCCCATGTGTAGACAGTCTCATGTCTCACCATCCCCTCTATCATCCCACCCCAGCCCACAAGAAAACCCCTACCTCGCCTATCTGGCAGCACTACACCTCCAATCAGTGCACACAAATATAAGGCAAAGGGATCTGCACTCGCCGCCAGCGTCCTGTCGTAATCCATCTCCCTCCCGTCTGCGGAAAGCACCACGTGCTCTACTCCGAACACTCTGATCAACGCAGTCCGCCCCCTCCTCGTGTCATACCTCACACGTTGACCATGAATCGACAACTTGAGGATGCGATAAACATCCTCAAGTGTGATGGTCATCTCTCCTGTCGGCAGCAGAAAGCTGGAAGTCTCGCTGCGGTATCGCTCCACTGCAGCCGTCATCAGAGCTCTATGAGCTCGCAGCACAGGCATCGCTACCACCGTCCAAAGCCCCAATGTCGCAAGTTGAGGTCACCATGTCTCATCAAATAGCGGCATCACGGATCGCACTCGTCACTCTCGTGACTGCAGTATAAACCGCTGCGTATCCTACATCCACCACTTCTTCATTAGATACAAAATTACTTTCCCCCTACATCTTTTTCTTCTAAATGTCTCAAAGGCCCAAATCATGTGGCCCCACACAGACAATCCCTAAGTGCTATTTAAAAAATAGCGCTACTTTCCCCTGCCTATAGCGCCAATACAGAAAATGGCGCCACTAAGCTCACCGTATCGCGCCAATCCAGACATTGGCGCCACTGCGTGCCCTTTATTGCGCCAATCCAGACGATGGCGCAGTCCCCCATTCTTGCGTCAATCAAACTTTTAGCACTAAAACTAATCATAGTGCTATTCCACATCATGGCACTATTCTAGACGATAGCACCGTTCTACCCATAATATGGCGTCAAAATGCCATATTTACTTCGCCCTTAGTTTTGGCGCCAATCCAGAGGATAGCACCAATATTCCTCCAAAATGGTGACAAAATCACCTTAACCTACCCTGGTGAATAGCGCTAATCCGTAGGATTGCGCTAATTCGCCTTGTCTATGGCGCCACGCGCTCCTATCCCATTTCCCGAAACCCAAAAATAAGTGTGTAAAGTAAAAAATCACAAAGTCCAGGTTAGGCCCTACCTGGGGTCCAGCCTCGGGAGACCGCCCGACCTCTCAGAATCGCTCTGAGATGTGATGAAGTCGCGGGAACTGTGGGTTGCGCTCGCCCATCTCTCCTTTGTCTTTTTCTTCTAGAAGGTCAAAGTGTGCAAATGTGGCACTCTTTGGGCCCACTTTTCCTAATATAGTGGGCCATGTCCTCCCTCCATCCCTTTCTTTTCCCTCCAGGGTGCAGATCTCAGCCTTTTTCCTCTGTTTTTCTTCCCACCATCTTCTTTTTCCATCACCTCTCCCACTTTCACTTCTGTCACATCCTTTCGAGAGCTTACCTGCAAAATCGATATTTTTCCTGCCAACCTCTCGAGGGGGCATCCCTTATCCATCTCACTCCTTCCTGGCAGCTGGGGCATATTTTTCTTCTTCGACCTGACGCCACTTCCCTCCTAGGTCCTGACGCCACGTCAAAGAGGGGCAAATGTAGATACCGAAAAATGTCTCGACCACCAAACTGATTCCCGACATCCCTAAACTTACCAATTCCCTTTCCAACTAATTAATTAAATTCTTATTTAATTAATCACCCCTTTCATTTTCTGAATCCACACCATTTTATCCCAAAATTGAATTAATTTTATTAATTCAATAGTCCAAACCTTAGCCAAATGATTTAATAAATATGCAAAATTTATTAAATCAAATCCCCATTTTTCCTAAATCCAATTAATTAGTTAAAACCATGTTAACTAATTAATCCAGCCTACTAATCAGCCTTTCCCTACCCTAGACAATTAAATAGCTATTATTTAATTGCCTACTCTAGCCTATCCCATCCTAGCCTTAGGATTAATTAATTAAATCACTAATTAATTAATCTTATCCCCCCTCTAATCCCTCTACTAATTTATTCCAGCCATATTAATTAGGTTAATCACCCTAATTAAGAAAGTCAAATCCTCATTAGCACTTCTCTCCAAACCTCCCAAATTTAAAATTCAAATAAATCACACATCACATTTACTCCTCTTACACATCCCTTACACATGTCATATCCACTCTTCCCCAAATAAATTTTTAATTCATTTTACCCTTCCCCATGTGAATTTTTAATTCACAAATAATCCATCTCACCCAACCTCATTTATTCACCCCTTTCCCAAAAATGAATAAAAGATTTACTTTTATTCCTAGCCCTCCATCTTCCAAGATCAAATCTAGGCCCTCCACCTCACTTTCATCCTCCACCATTGATCTCTCCAATCAATCTCCACCCTTGGATTAGAATCCTCTCCAAAAGTCTATAAATACAACCTCTCACAAGTCATTTTCATCATCCATTTTCATGCAAAGTTACCATGTCAAAGTCACATTTGAGCTTATAGTGAGTTGCACATTTGAGAAGGCATTTCACATTTGAATCAATAGTCTAGGGACAATCTTGGTCTTGGGAGCTTCTCTTGGGTGTAAGGGCTCCTCTTTCCCTTGATGGGATTAGGTTATGCATGAGGTATAATCTTGTGTTCTTGTTTACATTTGGTTTTGCTTTTTACCTTATTGCATTTCTCTAATCTACAGAACCCCTTAATCTATGCCATTTTCAAAACAAAATAGTAGTTTAGAAAGTAGACTCGGAGCACTACAAACATTGTTTTGGTTGTATCTCCAAATTTTGAGTGTAACTATGCTCAATTTCTCATCCAAGGTCAGTATTTCCTGATTTCAGAAAAAAAGTGGCCACTTAAGACCCTTTTTTGGCCCCCCATCTTCGTACACTTACCCCAACTTTTTTTGACAAAAGAATGTTCCAGCATGTTTCATAACACAATTGGCCTAATTTTAAAATCTTATATAAAGTTTGGCACCTCATCAAAATGTGAGAGCTTGACATGTTGCTTTGTTGACATCATAATACATCGAGCTCATTTACATAGTAAAATAAAAGATGTCTTACTATAGTTTGCATAGATTATGCATGACCAATACTGTAATGCTATTCAAGAAACTCCTAAAGGTCTTCTTAAGATTGTGCAAGTCACTAGATTGAATTCTAATGAAGTGGTTCACACAACACTATGAGCTTAGAAATATTGACAACCCTTGTAGATTGCAAGAGTTTGCCACATTTCATCTCACTATTATCACATTTTGTTGAGCACATTTATTCCAAGTCCCTATGGTCCTCAATAATTTTTATGATATCGTTCAAAGTCTAGGTGGTTCACCACCTTTTTTCTCTAATATATATGTGTGTGTGTGTGTG
The DNA here is from genome assembly GCA_027924645.1 of Cunninghamia lanceolata. Classification (NCBI taxonomy): domain Eukaryota; kingdom Viridiplantae; phylum Streptophyta; class Pinopsida; order Cupressales; family Cupressaceae; genus Cunninghamia; species Cunninghamia lanceolata. The sequence continues at coordinate 11,087,371 of BSBN01000584.1, read as the reverse complement.
TATGTATATGTATATGTATATGTATATGTGTGTGTATAGAGATAGATATATATACATGTATATATATATCTCTCTCTATATATACATATGTATATGTATATACATATGTATATATGTACATATGTATATGTACATATACATATGTACATATGTACATATACATATGTACATATATATATCTATATATACATATGTTACTAGTCAATGGTGCATTGATAATTTTTATAGCACCACATTGCCACATAGAGATTGCACCAACCATTGCAAAGTGAAAAGACAAACAATAAACTAGTAGCATAACTAAACAAGTATATGACCTCGACAACACCAAAACAATGGTATCACCTCAATGAAATGCTTCACCATGCCTATGAAAGCACAACTACAACAAAATATAGTGCAAGACACTCGAATAATTAAGATCTCTAGTAAACATTTATTTTTCATATAATTCATTTAAAATTATTTAAAAATCAAAGTCATACAAATAAAAATTAAAATATATATTTTTTAAATGAAGTAATTCTTAAGTAAAAGGTTATATATATATTTTAAGTGAAAATAAAGTTAAATAATCTCAGTACTTATTCTTATCTATCTACCTTTCTATTTGTTTATCATCTATACATGTAGTATTTTATATAAAATATTATATGTATAGAAATGTGGATTTTTAAATGTTTATATAAAAATTTTAAATTAGATAATTAACACATTGAAACTCATTTTTTTAAGATAAATACTTTAACTTTTACATAATTAAACAAACACCTCCAAACTAAACCTTTTCTTAAATTAAACATATTTATACTAATATCACATGAATCACAAATTATAGTTGAAAAGGTTTGAGTTTGATAAGACCAATGTAAAATCATGTCGGTTCAATAAAAATTTTAGAATCAAAGGAGTAAGGATACGATGTGATAGGAAAAAGACTGATGTAAGTAAGGAAAATTTATAGATCAAGGAGATGACTTTCATCCACAAAGGTGACATGTTCCACCCTTATTACAACATCATTAAGCTTCTCCTGATTGTTGAATGTTTCATGCTTGATAGACAACCTAAAGAAGAATTTGTGTGATACAACAAATTACTTAAAACCTCCTAGACTAAGTTAGATGTTTTGGAGTACAATCAACATTGAGGGGGAGGGTGAATCAGTGCTGTATCAAAAAACATGTTATTTAATTCTTATCAACCTTAGAAGAAGAAAATGAAAGAATCAAACTTGATCATATGCTTCATCAAATGAAAGAGTCAACTACTGAATGTACAAGCATGAAGGACAACTAAATTAGATAGAAATTGAGACCATAACACAATAGGTTTTGACAAATGGAAAACCCTCATAGGGATGAAAAACCACTCAAAACTGCCTCACAAGCTTAATCGAAAACTTCACTAGTTACAAGTATAGGAGCACCCACTCCCAATCAAGTATTGAAGCACCTACTCCAATCACTCAAGGCCTCACTAACCACGCAAGCCTCACAGGATTTATAAAAAAAAAGTTTCACTGACCTGTACAATCACCTTGAATCAAAACAAGACAACTCAGGGTGTTTGCTTGATTCACTTCTTCACAAAACTTATCTCTCCTTTTGTATTCACTTGACAAAATTCTTTTCATTCATAATATGATCAACTAATCTTCTGATACATATGACAATAATTCACCTTCACATTACAATCTCTACAATTTACAATGTCTTCCTATGTTCAATAATCAACCTCTACAATTTTTTTTCTTGCACTGAATATAATCTTCATACACAAGTTTATCTTCAAGTTTCAAACTACAACAAACTCCATTATATTCTTAATAAGATTAAAAAATCTTATATAGCATGTAGACTAACCGTCTGTCATCTCAAATCAACAATTACAGTCTGCAAATGGGTAAGTGCAAAAAGATGGGGGGCCAAAAAGTGGCCAAATTAGTTTAAAAAAATTATGTCATAGCGCGTTATAACGTGCTTGCGTTATGACTTGCTATAAACAAAAAAAGGGTCATTTCATTTCTTTCTTCTCCTCTATGCCCACGGCCTACAAACCCTAGAAAGCGCACTTGAGTTTTGCAAAACTCCATTCAACACAAAAACCTTATCGATTCATCGCCAAAATGCCGCCACGACATTGACCATGCCAAAGGAGTGAGTTATATTTTTTTTTGTTTGAATTTGTTTCTAAATAGGTAGGTTTTAGTTGATTTTTGATGTATATTTTGTTAATTGTGAGGAAATGTTAATGCACCTCCTCCTCCTCCTTCTCAAAATCCACAAAATCCTGAGGAGGAAATACCTGTAGAAAAAAAACCTCCTCCATCCATTCCTCGACTTGCCCCTGGAACACAAGAAAATATAATGGGGCAAATTGAAAACAACAAAAAATAAATTGAAGATATAATTGCAAGGTTGAAAGATCCTTCCACTTCAACCTTGCATAGGTCCACGCTTGCTAAATCTCTTGAATCTATGTTATCAAATGTAGATTCAATTAGCAAGCAAATAACTAGTTGGACAGATAAGAGGAGATAGTTTAGAGATTATTATGTAGACAAGCTGTGATACCAAGATGTGAAAAAATTACAAATCACAAAATTAGACTTGTGTTCCATTTTCACAAACCCACAAATAAATCAACCTCCACCCATTACATGCAAGAGGTTCCCTATCCATTGGTACAACAACCAAGCGATAAGGGATAATTTTGGGTAGAGGTGGTGGATGGTTTTTGACCATCCTCCATGCAATAATAATGAGGTCCCCCAATAGTTTTTGAGGAAACTCTACTGCGAGTTTGTCCTCAATAAAGTGCCAAACTATTTTGATATGCGGGACTTCCAGGGTAGAGGTGGGGGGTCAGCACAAGATAGACCAGGGGCACGTCTTGACCCACAACAGGTAGTGAGACGAGTAATCAACAGACTAGCCCATGAGCATGTTTCTATCCCTTCCATTGTGAAGGAGAGTGTTGAGGTCGATACACTTCAGTCCATTAGTGCCTTGACCCAGAGCATCATAGAGCATGCCGGTCCTGCAACATAGAGTGGGTTGGGAGATAGTGCGAGGAGCAGGGTCCCACCCCATACTTGTCAGACTTGCGGGTCAACCCGTGGTTATGACCCCATGGATAGTTAGGACGTAGGTGCATAGGCTACATCTGCAGCTAAGCAGATGGTGATGACAGATACCCTCCTGAGTGAGACTTTCAGCCTTGATACTCAGGTAAATATTAGCAAGTTTATTGAATTTAATTTATTAAATTTCATTTTTGAAATGCAAGATTAACTAATTTAAATTGATGATTTTAATAAAATTTTAGGGTCATAGTGTCGATGCAATTTTTAGTGGTTCTCCACCTATATTTTACACTAGATCATCTACTGTCAAGGTATGTAACTAGTAAACAATTATAAATATTACATATGAATAGCATCGTTATATGAATGGTATTCTAATATCTGATTTTGGATGTTGAATAGGTTAATACTATAGATTTCATGGCAACACCTACCAGCGGTGGTGGACATCAAAGCTTTACGGAGGTAATAAAATAAATAGTTTAATGAATGAATTGTACTTACTAGATTTTCGTATGTGACTTGTGTGCTTTATTGTGTGTACTTCCATGTAACTTAGATGAACGTGTGTGTATGTTAGGTGCCATGATTTGCATCACTATTATAGTTTTCGTAATTGAATAATGTTGTTTTATTTCCAGATGATGCAGGCTACGGAGACACCTCCCCATGTTCATAGGGCAATGGAGCAAGGTGTGGCCTCTATGATTCATAGCTCCATGCATTGATAGGGGTATGAGGTAGATTAGTAAATTTCAATTTACATTCATTGTTATGGTTGTCTATTTTTGAAAAATTAAAAGATTATTGATTTGAAGTTTAATTTCTATCTGGATGGTTTCTATAGGACATGACATCACGACGGCCTATTCCTGCTACTGAGGCAAATGAGGAGACAAATTATTTTGTTAGCGGTAAGTGATTATTTTGTTAAATGTTTCATTTTTTATAACATGTAATTTCTATATATTAATGTCTATACTTTTTATTGTAACAGGTAAAGATGCAAGAATAACTAAATAGGAGGAGCAGCCCTCAGGTTTATAGTAGACCACCCACATGCATGTCTCCATCCCCTAGAAGATCAAAGGCTACCCATGATCTATTCTCTGTAGCAAGTATGAGGTGAACCAGTGTTGTCATTGATGTAAAATACTCATATTGCATTGACAAGAGGGATTCGATGAGCAGTGTGCTGAGGATATTGAGAAAATTAGCCTCAGTCAGGAACAGTGAAGAACAGTGATGAGAAGAAGGCAAATGTATTGTATAGGATTCGAACCGGAGGATGCAGATTAAAGGGTTTGTATATATGAGTCTTGAGATGCTTCAGTTAAGATTTCAGGGGTCCACATGAAGATCTGAAGGAGTTGTGGCTGTCGGTGTGGAACCGGTTCTAGCAAGTGTTCAGAGGTGACAGAGGATCACAGAAAGGTCCGGTGAGGTCCGGAATTGTATAATCCTAATCTGTAGATTGGAAGGAGTGTTTGGGATGTCCTTGTGATGTGTCATCTCAAGTTGTGTATGATTTGGAGGTCTGGAAGTACCTTTTGCATTGTGACAGTGGCGACAGACTGTGTTCTTGAAGTTCTGGATAAGGAAGAGAAGAGATTCCAGTAAGTAGAGGAAGTGCGGATGTACCTGGTCATTTAGGCAGGCTTGGAAATGTCCGTGGATCATGTTTAGGTTGTGTTGTTGGTCCGCATTGATGGTAGAGCCCAGAATTGAAGATAATCTTCCGGATGAAGTTCTTGCTCTGTTTAGCCGACCGGATGTGTTATTCATCTTGTGGATATTCTTATGGTTGATTGCTAACTTAGATGATTGTTCCTAAGTCAATGTCTTGTATAAATAAAGATTTGTGAGTTCATTTTGTGTGTGATTTGTGTGGATGAGAGTGGTGTAGCGAAGAGAAGTGCGGAAGGCAGAGTAGAGGTTTTTGGGCTTAAATGGAACTGATCAAGACATGGTAAAGATGTCATTCTCTAGTTCAAGACCGTGATTCTTATCACTTTGTAGATAGTGTGTCTCCTTGTAGGCAGTGGGCCTCTTTGTGAGCAGTGTGCTCGGGCAGTGAGCCCTAATTGGCAAGTGCCATTCTTTTTCTTATTCTTTTAACAGAGAATAATCCTTGAGTTAATCACCCCGTGGTTTTTCCCTTAACTGGGTTTTCCACGTCAAAATCTTGGTGTTCATTGTGCTGATGTTTATCTGCTCTTGTGTTTGTGCATTTTACTTTCATGGAAGATTAATTAATATGCAGTTAACTAACAAGACGAATCAAGTGTTTGAAATAGAAAGCAAGTTTGTATACAATTGATTCACCCCCCCTCTCAGTTGTATGCCCTAGATCCAACAATTGGTATCAGAGCCAAGTTCCTCTGAAAGGAGCTTAACCGCTTGAGGAGATTTAGGATGTTGTCATACAAAAAGGATAGTCCGAAGTTTGATGGAACCAATTTCACTCTTTGGAAGGGTCATATGAAATGTCCCTTGGAATGTATGGGAAAAGCATACTTGGCCATGGTTTCAAAACCATATGTACCTCCACAAGGTGGTCTGACAACTCTAAATGAAATCACAGATGCTGAAAACAACCTGCGGACCAAGGAAGCTCTTCTAAGCGCATTGAATGACTCAGATCTCTCAAATGTTATTGACCTACCAACTGCATATGAGATCCTGACTAAACTGGAACTTCTGTATGAAGGAGATGAGTTTGTCAAGAGTGCAAGGTTGCAAAGTTTGAAAGGGAAATTTGAAAGATTGAAGATGAGAGATGATGAAAACATCACTACTTTTATGCCAAGAGTGAATGAACTAGTGTGTGGAATTAGAAATGCTGGTGGAACTCTGGATGAAAATGAGATTGTTTGCAAAATCCTCAGATCCCTTCCTGCTGCCTACAAAATCAAGGTTGCTGTAATTGATGAATTTAGAGCCCACACAACTGTCACAAGAGAACAACTAGCTGGCAAGCTAGCTGCATTCGAAATGACCAAGTTTGGAGATGATCCTCCCAAGACTGAATCTGCTTTCAAAGCAAGTGCCTATGTGAAAGGCAAATAGAGATTTGATCTGGGAGAAAACTCTTCAAGGAAGATGTCATGGTATGATCAAGCAAGAAGAGACATGGAAGAAGAAGAAGCAAAAACAGCTCAACTTGAAGCCCTCATTGCAAAAAGACTACCAAGAGGATCCGGTAAGTATGAAGGAAAACTACCCTTTAAGTGCTTCAACTACAATAAGATTGGTCATTTTGCTTCAAGATGTCCGGAAAGATCTGCAAGGTCTAATACTAATAGACAAAGGTTTCAAAAGAACTACTATTATGTTCATGAAGAAGATGACAATGAAGGAGTAACAGATGATGAATCAGAACTAGGAAGCAAATCCAGAAATGAATGGGTGTTTATTGCCATCAAGGAAGAAGATTCAATACTCTCTGAATCTGTGAATCACAAGGTTGTGGAAAAAGCTTTGGCTGCTCAAGTGGAAGAAAAGGATGATTGGGTTATTGACAGTGGATGTTCTCACCATATGACTGGTGACAAGGATAAGTTCTTGAATTTGGAAAGGTATGAAGGAGGAATGGTAAAGTTTGGTGACAATTCTGTTGGTAGAATCAGAGGTAGGGGAACTATTTCCTTTGATGGAAAGAGCAAAACAGGTAATGTACTATATGTTGAAGGATTGAAGCACAATCTTCTCAGTGTTGGTCAATTAGTAGACAAAGGCTATGATCTCCAGTTTAAGAATGGAAAATGCAGAATCTTTACAAGCTCTGGAACTAAAATTGCATCCGGTACTCAGACAAAAGGTAATATCTTTCATCTGGTTGGTTCAAATAAAAGTTGTTTGTTTGTTCAAGTTGATTAGAGTTGGTTATGGCATAGAAGAATGTGTCATGTAAATTTTGATAACATCATCAAGATAAGCAATACTCAGGCTATAAGAGATCTTCCAAAATTGATGAAACCTACAAATAGTTTGTGCAAAGAATGTCAGCTAGGTAAACAGAGCAGAGTCTCTTTCAAAAGCAAAGATCAGTCCTCTACCAGATTGTTGGAATTAGTACATACTGATCTCTGTGGTCCGACTAGAATCAAGAGTCTACAAGGTGATAGATATTTCATGTTGTTAATTGATGACCATTCCCGGATGATGTGGGTTACCTTCCTAAAAGAAAAATCAGAAGCATTTGAGAAGTTCAAAATCTTCAAAGCTATGGTAGAGAATCAAACCGGATTGAAACTGAAGTGTCTAAGGTCTGATAGAGGTGGTGAATTTACATCTGGTGAGTTCATTGACTTTTGTGAGAAGCAGGGTATAAGGAGACAATTGTCTGCTCCTAGGACTCCACAGCAGAATGGAGTAGTTGAAAGAAAGAACCGGACCATCCAGGAAGCTACCAGGACAATGATGTTGGAAGCAAATGTTTCTCAGATATTCTGGAAAGAAGCTATTAGCACTGCAGTCTACACTCTAAATCAAGTTCAAATCAGAAACAATACTGGTAAGACCCCCTATGAACTCTGGTTTGGCATCACTCCTACTGTGAAATATTTCAGAGTATTTGGTAGCAAGTGTTATATTAAAAGAGATGAAGATCTAGGAAAGTTTGATGCTAGAAGTGATGAAGGAATTTTCTTGGGTTACTCCACTCAAAGCAAAGCATACTGGTGTTACAATAAGAGACTGAGGAAGATGATAGAAATCACTAATGTGAAAGTTGATGAAGGAATTGAGAAGCCCTCAAGATTTTATGAGTTTGATGAAGATGACCAAGACGGTGTTCAGGTTCACGGAACTCAATCCTCTCCGGTAAGTCAGAGTCAGCCTGATCCGGTAAATCAGGAAGAAGAGATAGGTTTGAATGAGCCTGATCAAGAAGCAGCAGTGTAGGATACTCCCAAAATTCCAAGGTATGTAACACTAAACCACTCTGAAGATCAGATCATAGGTGACAGAAGCAAAGGTGTGCAAACCAGAAGGAATGTTGCTCAAAATCAGGATGAATGTTGTCTGATTTCAAAGATTGAACCTAAAACAATAAATGAAGCCTGCAATGATGAAAACTGGACCAAAGCAATGAAAGATGAATTAATGCAAATTAAGAAAAATCATACTTGGGATCTTGTTCCCAGACTTAGAGATAGGAATGTGATTGGAACCAAATGGGTCTTCCGGAACAAATTAAATGAAGCTGGTGAAGTAATCAGAAACAAAGCTAGATTGGTCTGCAAAGGCTACTCTCAAATAGAAGGAATTGATTTTGAAGAGACCTTTGCTCCGGTGGCAAGAATTGAAGTAGTCAGATTATTTCTTACATTTGCTGCCTTTAAAGACTTCCAGGTGTATCAGATGGATGTCAAGTCTACCTTCCTAAATGGTGATCTAGAAGAAGAAGTTTACATTGAACAACTGGATGGATTTCAATTGTCTGACAATGATGATATGGTCTGCAAGTTGAAGAAAGCATTGTATGGATTAAAACAAGCCCCAAGAGCATGGTATGAAAGGTTAGATAAGCATCTTGTGCAGATTGGATTCAGCAAAGGTACTGCTGACAGTAACTTATATTTCAAAATTGATCATGAAAACATTTTGATTGTTGAAGTGTTTGTGGATGATATCATTTTTGGAGGAAGAGATAGTATGTGCAAAACTTTTGCAAATCAGATGAAATGTGAGTTTGAAATGTCTATGCTTGGTGAAATGAATTTCTTCTTGGGTCTGCAAATTACTCAAACAAAGAAAGGGATCTTCATTTCTCAAACCAAATATGTGAAAGAATTGTTAAGGAAATTTGGTATGGAAGATTCAAAGCCAATGAACACTCCCATGGCAACTGGATGTAAGTTGAGCAAAGATGATGACTCCCCAAAGGCAGATCAGACAAAGTATAGATCAATGATTGGTGGATTGTTGTATCTCACTCAGACCAGACTAGATATAATGCAGGCTGTTGGTCTTGTAGCAAGATTCCAGGCTGATCCTAAAGAATCTCATGTTATGGAAATCAAAAGAATTTTCAGATACTTGAAAGGAACAGCTGAGTATGGTCTATGGTACCCTAGAGATCTGGATTTCTCTCTTCATGCTTACACAGATGTAGATTGGGCAGGAGATGTGGATGACCGGAAAAGCACCAATGGTGGAGCATTCTTTTTGGGGAAGAGATTGGTTTCTTGGCTAAGCAAGAAATAAGATGCAATATCTCTGTCTACAACTGAAGCAGAATACATTGCAGCAGTAGGTAGTTGCACTCAAATCTTATGGATGAAGCAGATGCTAAGAGACATTAAAGTTGAATATGAGAAGCCTATCACAATTTTTTGTGATAATTCAAGTGCAATTAATATTTCCAAGAATCTGGTATTGCACTCTAAGACTAAGCACATATCTATCAAGTTTCACTTTTTGAGAGAACAAGTGAACAAGGAAGAAGTCAGGTTGGAGTATGTTCCCTCCAAGGATTAGATTGCAGATATCTTTACTAAACCTCTTCCCAAGGACTCTTTTGAATATCTCTGGGAGAAGTTAGGGGTCATGGCCCCTCCGGTGATGAACTAGGATGCACTAATGTGCATCAGTCCGGTGGATATCACAGTCATATCTTGTGATCCGGATTGATGATGGGGAGCTGCTACTAAGGGGGAGTAGCTGGTATGATTCTGATGTGTTAAAATTGCAAGTATGAGCCCTTTGCCATTGATGTCAAAGGGGGAGAGAAGACATGTGAAAAACAAGTAGCTGATGATCAAAGGGGGAGCAGTAAATGAGGAGAAGACATGTTGCTGATAGGGGGAGCTGTGACAGAAAGGAGAAGTTCTTGTCTTGATGGTTTTTCACATCATATGTTGCCATCAATGACAAAGGGGGAGATTGTTGCAAGTATGAGGTGAACCAGTGTTGTCATTGATGTCAACATACTCATTGCATTGACAAGAGGGATTCGATGAGCAGTGTGCTGAGGATATTGAGAAAATTAGCCTCAGTCAGGAACAGTGAAGAACAGTGATGAGAAGAAGGCAAATGTATTGTATAGGATGCGAACCGGAGGATGTGGATTAAAGGGTTTGTATATATGAGTCTTGAGATGCTTCAGTTAAGATTTTAGAGGTCCGCATGAAGATCTGAAGGAGTTGTGGCTGTCGGTGTGGAACCGGTTCCAGCAAGTGTTCAGAGGTGACAGAGGATCATAGAAAGGTCTAGTGAGGTTTGAAATTGTATAATCCTAATCTACAGATTGGAAGGAGTGTTTGGGATGTCCTTGTGATGTGTCATCTCAAGTTGTATATGATTTGGAGGTTCGGAAGTACCTTTTGCATTGTGACAGTGGCGACAGACTGTGTTCTTGAAGTTTCGAATAAGGAAGAGAAGAGATTCCAGTAAGTAGAGGAAGTGCGGATGTACCTGGTCATTTAGATAGGCTTGGAAATGTCTGTGGATCATGTTTAGGTTGTGTTGTTGGTCCGCATTGATGGTAGAGCCCAGAATTGAAGATAATCTTCTGGATAAAGTTCTTGCTCTGTTTAGCCGACCGGATGAGTTGTTCATCCTGTGAATGTTCATGTGGTGGCCGAGCAGATGTGTTATTCATCTTGCGGATATTCTTATGGTTGATTTCTGACTTAGATGATTGTTCCTAAGTTGATGTCTTGTATAAATAAAGATTTGTGAGTTCATTTTGTGTGTGATTTGTGTGGATGAGAGTGGTGTAGCGAAGAGAAGTGCAGAAGGCAGAGCAGAGGTTTTTGGGCTCAAATGGAACTGATCCGAACATGGTAAAGATGTCATTCTCCAGTTCAAGACCGTGATTATTATCACTTTGTAGATAGTGTGTCTCCTTGTAGGTAGTGGGCCTCTTTGTGAGCAGTGTGCTCGGGCAGTGAGCCCTAATTGGCAAGTGCCATTCTTTTTCTTATTCTTTTAACAAAGAATAATCCTTGGGTTAATCACCCCGTGGTTTTTCCCTTAACCAGGTTTTCCACGTCAAAATCTTGGTGTTCATTGTGCTGATGTTTATCTGCTCTTGTGTTTGTGCGTTTTACTTTCATGGAAGATTAATTGATATGCAGTTAACTAACAAGATGAATTAAGTGTTTGAAATAGAAAGCAAGTTTGTATACAACTGATTCATCCCCCCTCTCAGTTGTATGCCCTAGATCCAACATTCTCTTCGCCAACCAGAGGGGAATGACTTTTTATTGTGTTCCTTTGTTGTATGCCTATATGGCATTTGTGGACATATATTTTGTATTGTATATAGTTGACATTGTATGCCGATATGGCATTCTTGTAAGCCTATATGGCTATTTTGTATATATGTTATACTTATATCGACAGATATTGATGTATGCCTATATGGATATTTGGTTAATACAAATCTTTTTTATTGATGGCATCCATACTTGCATTATAAATCCACATTTGAATGGATATTTGTAGATGGCTACTTCAAATATTTAAAGTCCAATTGTATTACATATGATGTTTGTTGATCCAATAAGCTAGCTATTGTTATTCAAGTATCACCTAAACCTCATTTTGGAACTAAAAAATAAAAAGTTGTATTTAAAAAATAATGAATCATCATATTGAACAGAAAATATTAATATTCCTTATGAGTAGCATAGAATGTCAACTATATGCAATACAAAAAAATGAATCATCATGTTATTCTTTATGTTTGAAATCCTGAAAATGACTAAGTCTGGTAGCCTGATATCCTGAAACACTAGGATGAATATCCAAGTCATTAAGATGAGCACCTAAAGGAGACTTTCTTAAACATTCAAACATTGAGCAACAAGCATGAAGGGTTAAGGCACAATTTGCAACTCATAAAGCCTGAAAAGGGCACCCAACTTAGAGAGAGCATTCATTTAAGACAAGGCACCCATTAACACCTGTTCCACCATAAAAGTGCACCTAAGGTGGAAGGAGAATAAGCCTCTGGTAAGTGAAGTGCACCTATTGTCTAAACCACTTCATTATGGCACCCTAGCATGAGGAGGAGTATATAAGTCAATAGGAAATGGTGCCTATAATGCAAATGAAGGACTAAGTGGCATTTTCAATAAGCATCAATTCACCTTGAGCTTTCAATAAATACATCAAATTGAACCCCATAAGCCTAGGCACCCTTTGCCTACAAAAGAACCTTGTATCGATGTCAAGACTTGGTCGTATCGGCAGACATTGGTTAGGCTTCACTGATAGTGGTCTGTCTTGCCGACGAGTGTGGTTTGAATTTGAAGACATTAGTGTATCAGAAGATAATCCCATCTGCGCATCAGAAGAGCAGTTGAGAGATTCATCGATGAAGGGGGTCACACCGACAGTCAAAATCCATCGATGTATCAGCCCAACGAGATTAGAGTTCACCAATGTTTGGAGTCTCACTGACGAGTGTGATCTGAAGGTTGTCATTTGTGAGATCAGTGTGTCAACAAAAGAGTTTTTGAGTGTGCTGATGGTATTAAGTCCTACTAGTTTTGGCACCTTGAAGTCTAAGTGCATGAAAATTGAAGTCTAAGTGTTTTTCTTCATGATCTAGGCACCAGTTGAAGGTTGTAGTTGCCAAGAAGGGTGCCTAGCAAGAGGAAGTCTTTTGGAGTCTCCAAAACACATCAAACACTTGACTAACAAAAAGATAACTTTTTCCCAAGTTAGGTGCTTCAAGAGGGAAGTTAAAACATGAATAAGCGCCAACTTGTCTAGGCGCAAACTCAAGCTTGTTGAGGATACACATGGTGCCCAACATTCCTTGGTGATTTCATGAACTTCAAATGCTTAGAATTGTTCAAGGAATGCCCAATAGCCCTTCTTGATGATATGTACCAAAGTGAGGGTGGAATTGCACCTTGAGGCATTAGGCGCTATCTAGAGTATGCTACTCCATGGAAATGCACCTTCTTTCTTAGAGTAATTCAAACACTCCAAGGTCTTCAATGGTCAATTCCCCAACTTATGAAATGTCCTCCTTCATTTTAAAACACATTGTAATGCTCCAGAGAGATGACTATACCTAGGCGTCAATCTGGGTTAGAAATGCCTCCAAAGTGCGCCTTCTCTTTCAGAATGCAAAACAAGGTCCAAAGGTGCTAATAAACTGAAGCGCTTCATTGGAAAAGTCCCGGAGGTTAAGATGCACCTTGTCTTAATGAGGTACAACTCTTGGGTAAGAAAGCTTGTAAAGTGCACCTAACTTAGTGAAGAGGTTGATAACTTCTAAACCCTTCCTGGAACTTAGATTGCTTCAACTGAAGATCATCTCACACCAATACATCACCAAACTTTCAATCACAAGATCAATTCAAACTTAGGTGCTCATTAAGAGTCTTTTCAATGTTGGTGCATCTGAGAGGTTGAACTGGAAAGAGATAGTGCCTAGCTTCCTAGACCTTGTTTCAATATGTTTAGGTTCCAAAGTTGACTCAATGGTATCAAGATGGTGCCATAGAGTCTTTGGACTATTTCCTTAGAGTTTCAAAAATATTTTGGCTCCTTGAAAATTCCTCCTACATGCTTGGGCACCATTTCAATGTCCTAGAACCATGATGTAGCGCCTTATTACTCTAGGCACCCATTCATGATTATGCAACTTGAGATTGACACCTAGAGTGAATAGACTTTCATCCTGACTTAATACACTGCCTCCTTCTGACAATTTTTGGGGTAGCAGAAAACCTTTCACCACAGGCAAATATCTCAGAGATATAAAAAAATGAGAGAGGTTATTGTAGAGGCACTCTACGTGACGTGTTGCCTCAGATGGAATGTTTCTAAGTGACATGGTTTTTGAGTAACATCTCGTCAAAGATTGCTGCCTTTTTGCACTTTAGACTCTTCAGGGATATCGTCGGTACAATGTAGCTCAGACTATTTCGACATGTTTGAGTTAAAAATAGGACCATGCCTAGAGTAAATGTACCCATCTGGATGCATTGGAACAGTTAGTTTCAGGAACAAGATGAAAGTTACACCCCTTTGCAACTTTACACTGCCTCCTTCTGACGATTTTTGGGGCAGCATAAAACCTTTCACCACAGGAAAATACCTCAGAGATATAAAAAAATGAGAGAGGTTATTGTAGAGGCACTCTATGTGATCGCGTTACCTTAGACGAAATGTTTCTAAGTGACACGATTTTTGAGTAACATCTCATCAAAGATTGCTACCTTTTTGCACTTTGGACTCTTTAGGGATATCGTGGGTACAATGTAGCTTGGACTGTTTCGACATGTTTGGATGAAAAATAGGACCATGCCTTGTGTAAATGTACCCATCCGGATGCGTTGGAATAGTTAGTTTAGTCTCATCAGGAGTAGGATGAAAGTTACACCCCTTTGCAACTTTACACTGCCTCCTTCTGATGATTTTTGGGGCAGCAGAACACCTTTCACCATGGGCAAATATCTTAGAGATATAAAAAACTAAAAGAGGTTATTGTAGAGGCACTCTACATGATCATGTTACCTTAGACGTAATGTTCCTAAATGACACAGTTTTTGAGTAAAATGTCGTCAAAGATTGCTGCCTTTTTGCACTTTGGACTCTTTAGGGATATCGTGGGTACAATGTAGCTCGGACTGTTTCAACATGTTTGGATGAAAAATAGGACCATGCATAGCATAAATATACCCATCCGGATATGTTGGAATAGTCAGTTTGGTCGCATCAGGAGCAGGATGAAAGTTACACCCCTTTGCAACTTTACACTACCTCCTTTAGATGATTTTTGGGGCAGCAGAAAACCTTTCACTACGGGCAAATATCTCAGATATATAAAAAACTGAGAGAGGTTATTGTAGAGGCACTCTACATGATCACGTTACCTTAGATGAAATGTTTCTAAGTGACATGGTTTTTGAGGAACATCTTGTCAAAGACTGCTGCCTTTTTGCACTTTAGACTCTTTAGCGATATTGTGGGTACAATGTAGCATGGACTATTTCAACATGTTTGGGTGAAAAAAAGGACCATGCCTAGCGTAAATGTACCCATCTGGATGCATTGGAATAGTCAGTTTTGTCGCATCAGGAGCAGGATGAAAGTTACACCCCTTTGGAACTTTACACTGCCTCCTTCTAATGATTTTTGGGGCAGCAGAAAACCTTTCACCACAGGCAAATGCCTCAGAGATATAAAAAACCGAGAGAGGTTATTGTAGAGACACTCTACATGATCATTTTACCTTAGACAAAATGTTTCTAAGTGACATGGCTTTCGAGTAACATCTTGTCAAAGATTGCTACCTTTTTGCACTTTGGACTCTTCAGGGATATCGTCAGTACAATGTAGCTCAGACTATTTCGACATGATTGGGTGAAAAATAGGACCATGTCTAGTGTAAATGTACCCATACGGATGTGTTGGAATAGTCAGTTTGGTCTCATCATGAGAAGGACACCAAAAATGCAAAGTTGATTTGTGCAACTTGACAACATTGACACTTTTTTGTAACATGACTCAGACTCAAACTAACCCCAAATGACTCAAACTGACTTAAAATCACCTTGATTTTGGCACCCAATGTACATTATAGAGGTCGAGGCACTCCTTATCATTCAAACATCGTAGATGAGCACATAGAAAAGGAAAAAGCTGTAAGTTTCATCATCATGAGCGCCTAATATCAAGAGACTTTAATGGCTCAAACCTTAGCATGGAGTCCTAAGGTGCACTTCATGTCTCCTTTCATCCATTTTGGTGCCCCTATGTAGATTTTTCAACTTGATTTAGCACCCCGTATGTGAAGGAAGATCTAAAGGCATGAAAGTGGATGTCATTTTACAAGAGTTTGGATCATCAAAATTGAAAGAAATAAGTCTATTAAGCATGGGTGCCCTTGGTCTTCTTTTCATTCATTATGAGCACCTTGGGAGAATGGTATACAAGTCATCATCATGATTGGGTTCCCTGGATCTAGAGTGTTGGAGAGATCATCAAATGGTGTCTAGAGGAAGTAGGGTGAGTTATGAGTTTGGTCGCATCAGGAGTAAGACACCAAAAATGCATAACATGATGATGTAAAAATGCGTATATGTGTAAAAATGTAGGAGGAAATAAAAAAAGACAAACCTTACAAATTAATGTGAATACTTACAACTCAATGTAACATGACTTTACAAAATCAATGTGAATACTTACAAATTAATCCAATGAACCATCCGGGTCTACTCTACTCTTTATTGTGTCAAGTATTGCTTCATGGTCAGACTCATGCACCTTCCACAAGATTTTGTTCAAAGGTCTACCCCGATACTTTATCAAATAAACATTGGATGCCACGACAAGGTTCGAGTAATGAAGAATCTTCTGATGCGTGTCAAAGTCCTGAAATAGCCAAATATTAACACTCTTATGTGGGTACCTTCTAAGCCATGTTCCAGTAATAACCACTGAGCTTGTAGGGTATTCGATGTTTTCTCCATCTGTAATAGGGGCCTCCAATTTCTTTTTGGCCTCAACACAATGACATAAGTAATAATCTGTTCCCTCTGCATTATCTTGATCTGTAATAACTACATATACGTGCCCTACATTGATATGTGTAGCAAATTAGATGAAATTAGTCAACATTACAAAAACACTACAAGGTAAGATGACATTACCTGGTTGAACTAGATGAAATTAGATGAATATACGTGCCCTATATTACCTGGTTGAACTAAATCTGATATGTGGTCAAAGTCAACTAATGATTCCATCTGTATTAGTTCTAGTGCCGTCGGGGGTCGATACGTGTCAAGTGGGCTAAGATAGCTTAACTGCCATTCGTCAACCCACTCCTTTAACTCGCACTCATCCCAGACTTGAATTGTATAGGAAGAATAAAAGCATGACATCTTTTTTGTATGGATACTCCATGAACCTACAATTGAGCTTCTGAAACAGTGCATCTCATTTGATCCTGTCAGTGTAAAACAGTCCTCATATGGTGCAATGTTAATGTTGGTTTTTTCCCAGACTGGATGCTTACTCCCAGATTTCCCTACAAGGTAGCCATCAATGATCAACAGGATCTCTGGGCCAGGGGCCAACAGTGTAGGAGATAGACTCTATATTTTATCTCCTCTTCTTCTTCAGGCTCTGCAAAACCTAGGGGGTATTCCCTACTCAACATCCATGAGGATATGCATACAAAGGCTAGGATGCTGACAGAAAGCAGATAAGTCCTCCTATAAGTAGACCAAAATAGTAAGATAAGAGCAAAGGGGCTAGCTTTGGGCCTATTTGCAGTTGTAGACAGAGGACTTGGATCCTAAAACTAATTCTACTGTCCTAATGGTTGTTTTGGAGTTTGATTTTGATTTTGTATTTAGATGCAAAGCTGGACATGGTATATAACACAAACACAAAGCTAGATCGGTGCCTATCAAGGGCTTGGAGTCAATAGACATACACCTATGAATGATCAGCATGAACAACTAAAATTGGATTTCAGGGGGACACATGTGATATCTGCCTTACAGATATCTCCCAATATAGAGTGTTAAGCTATCTATACTTATGGCATCCCTACTGCAGTATATCCTTCCCAATATTCAATCTGAGAACAATTTAATCTACCCCTTGAGCACAAGTTAAGAGATTAAACATTCAACACAGGAATTCTATGTTCTAGAATCTTAGACATTCCTTGAATACCTAGACCCAGAAGAAAGATACATGCAACACTGGAGACAGAATTAGCACAACACATGCAAACATAGCATTATTCATATAAGATTAACCATGAAATCAATGGACTCATGCAACAAACATACAACAGGAGATACATAAACTCACAAGTTTTGCTGCACAGAGCAACCAAAACCAACTGTATTGTATTACAGAGCCAAATGTTCAACTTTCAACAACAACAAAAATGGTAACACAGTCTGCCTATATTGGCCAGAAAGTGTACCCACAAAAATTTATTACATGATGGACATAAAAAAATGTCAGATACAGATCCCATAAAGGAATGTCGCTCAAAATTTATTGCTGCAATAGACAAGAGAGACCTCGAGCCCTGCACCGCCATCTGGGAGTCTTCATTCACAATCAGGTACATGACTATTCAACAACTCGCCCATGCCTCAGCACTGTCACCATTGATGGCTCAACCACCCGCGGCCTACTTGAAAACTGACGCAGTGTTCAAAATGAAGCCTCCTGCCAAAACGTGTTTCGCTACAGGTTTAAAATATGCAGGAAGAATAGTCCCACATGCATGCTGCTGAGACCACTTTAGCACTTTATAAACATAGCCGCATGTATAATAGGTGTCGAGCACTTTTGCCACGCTCGACACACACTCCTTCACCCAAAGCCCATCGCCCAGACCTAAGCTATCGGCCAAGCCCATAAATCTCCTGCCGATCTCAACAGTCTCACTGATGACCACAAACTACACTCCCCACCTTTGTCGGTGTGACTCCCTCCATCGGAGCATCCAAAAATCCTTTGGCTGACCTCATGTGTTACACCGATGAAGCCATCGCAATCCTCTATCGGCCAGACATAGTCTATTGGCCAACCCAAAAGCTTCCCCGCCGATGAACAAAGTCTCACCGATGACCATTCCATACATGCTTGTCACCAAGACAAAAACCATCAGCCAAGCCAAGCAAACTCTCACCGATCTCAAATGTCTGGCCGATGCAAACTATACATTCCCCATCATCGGCCAGAAATAGACCATCGGGCTACCTTCCATCGACTAGGCTAACAATACAACTCATGCCGATAAACACCCTCCAAATTCCCATCGGCCAGACACACCGACGACTCCCCATCGGCCAAGCCTCCCATCGTCGGCATGACTAACTCCGTCGGGGAAACTAAAAAAACACTGGCTAATACTCAATGTCACATCGACGAAGGCTCAAAACATACTCCGTCAGGGAGACCTGCACCATTGTCACCCCAACATGTCGAACACTAATATCACCGTCGGCCAGACCTTCAGCTGTCGGCCCAACATGAATTTCCCTTGCCGATGATACCGCTCACTCCGATAAGACCAAAATCATAAAACTTTGAACCATTGAACCCTGAACCGTTGAACCTTGAAGAAAAGGGTTCAAGCGGGTGGTTCAACGTGGTGGTTCAACCATACCGATTGGATCACATAGATGAGCAAAGGATTCACTTACGGAAAATAAGGAACCAAAGCCCCTGAATCGTTGAACCACGAACCATTGAACCTTTGAACCGTGAAGAAAAGGGTTCAAGTTCAAACTGAAAGTTCAAAGACACAATCGAAGCACTCAAAAAACAAAACTTTCACCGATGGACAAAACATGATGACCCCTTCCTCAAGAAAGATGATGCAGATGCTGCAAAACACTGAAGGGGTGCCAAAACTTAGAACTTTTTGGATTTTTTGGGAAGGTGCCTGCATGAAAATTCCTAAATTAACTGACAGTCAATTCAGGCACCAACAGTGGCTCTGTCTGGGGACGTGTAGGTGCAAAACTGCAGTGAGAACCAGATCTCTGGGATGCAGACCAGTCCTTTTCCAATGGGCACAGAGTCATAAAACTACACTGACCTACATCATAGATCACATTTTCAAACATCACTTTGGAGGCCTCGGGCAGCCAAAAAGGAAGAACCATAATTTTTTCCTACCAAATGCCTGATTCCAAACTGAAAGATCCCAATCCCAACTGAAAAGATTGGCATAGTTTGCCCATAAGGTCATCTGCGCAATTAGATATTCTACCATTTCTGACAACTTGCCATTTGTAGTACTGCCTCTGTCACTCTGCATTTCAAAATCAAACATGAAGCCATACATGCTAAAAAATCCTTCAGTATTAAGCAACATATGCATGTTATACTCTTTAGATGGTACATCATACTACTCTTGGCAGTCTTCATCATTTATCTGGCTACTGCACACCATCAGGCACTCATCCAGCTGATCCAAAAACTCAAAATACTCAGAAAAAATGAGACCCCCAATATCTACTGATATTGAAAACAAATCCTGATCCACACACCCAATGTTGCACATATCTAAACCAGGTGATGATGAACATCCATTATTCACAGTTTGCAAATCCATAGTATCTTCACAAGAATTGAAGATATCTGATTCATATGCCCCCCCTCACAAACTGATGTAACACCAAGGTCAACAGTCTCTTTATATTCACCATCATCCTCAAAAAGAAGATTAATCTTGCACCACTGAAAGTTAGGACTCACAGTATCAAAGACATCTGCAGACTCATCATAAAGGGGATTTATATTCACTGCAAAGTTCTCTGCTTCTTTTTCATGATAGTCCAATTCTTCTTCATTACTATCAGATCCAGAGTCATAAGGAGAACAAACCTGGTCCATGAATTGATCATGGATATCATTTTTATCATCTGATTGCCACACATACAAGATTTCTGCTACTTCAATGAATTCTGAAGTTGAGCTATCTACATCATTTTCTAGCCCTCTAATACTTCCTGATGAAACTGATACTGACTGTTGATCCACATGATCACAACTTTGCACAACTGGATCATTTAAACATGAAGGCTCTTTGTTTAGGACTGGTATGCAAATATTACTTGAAAAATTATTATTTTCAACTTCATTTACTGGGCAAAATAGGACATCCTCCTTTATAACAGAAACATCATCAACTTGGAATGATGCAAAAATTGGGACAACAGGGGTGTGAGCACTTTGACATTCATTGTCAATACCTAAATTAAGACCTTCATTAACATTGGGGGCTGCAGGACAACAAATTTTTTTAGAAAAATAACCCTTTTGTATTCCATACCTCCAATTGTTTTCAATACCAATTGCAAACTGATGCGCTTGATGCAATGTGGTGGGCTCCTTATCTCTCAATCTATAACTCATTTTCTTATCAAAGGCTCCCAAATAGACAACTAAGCACAATGCATCATTAGGTCTCATACATTCTGGTATTCTATTTAGTGCCTTCATAAACCTGAGGTTAAAGGCTGGGATCAACTCATCTTCTTCAATATGGATGTACATGAAGTCACTAATAACTACATATTCAAAAATTCTTTCACCATATTGATCTAGAAACGTAGATTTAAAATCATGCCAAGAGCTGACAGAGTGGGCTGGAAGGTAGGAAAACCAGTCCCTTGCATCTTCATCTAGAGATTGAACAAATAATCTCATAACCACGTCCTCATGGTCAATCTCAAAGTCATCTATCACATTTATAAACTACTGCAAGTGTCTCTCAGCTGATTCATCCTTTGTACCATTGAATTTAGGCAAACACTTTTTGATTTTAGGTGGAAGAGCATTTGGATAGCCACAAATGCCACTAAAATTTATGGGCTTATATCTATCTATGTTGAAGCCTCTTTTATTACATGATTGGGACTGACTATTATATGTTTCTGCACTTGACACTTCACAAGGGTGCATGGGCTGACAATACATCTTTTTATGCTTTTGCAACCCTCTTCTCTATTCAGATTTTCAATCACAATATGACCTTAGGCCCTTAAAATACAAACTGCTATTTCAATCTGCCTAAAGTCCTCTATATGAGTCTTTTAAACAACATTGCATGCCCTTTTGAAATACAGAGTAGGTTCTAACAAAAGCATGCAAGCTCTGTTTTCACCAATGTTTCCCTTTTGACTAGTGTTGTTTCACCAAATAGGGAACTTTTCAAAAATTTGAAATACCTGGATATGTTGCAGCAGCTGATAGATTCATTCAATAGAGTCACCACCTCCTTGGCAAAGGAATGAGCTTCAAACAAGCTGAAGCTGAAAATTGATTTCTTTCTTTCTGGGTCATCCACCAGCAGAGCCACAGATAAAACTTTTTCTTTTGCTGCAACAAGGCACCTCCAGGTTTGATTCTTCAATTTCTTAGACTCAAGCTTCACGGATATGACATTGTCTCCCCAGCAGAGTCACCAATTTCTGTTGGTAACTTAGATGGGTAAAATTTCACCAGAGATTATAGGATAACACTTTCACATTCGATCCCCAGCAGAGTCACCAATTTTTGTTAGTTTTTTCCCAGACTGGATGCTTACTCCCAGATTTCCCTACAAGGTAGCCATCAATGATCAACAAGATCTCTGGGCCAGGGGCCAACAATGTAGGAGATAGACTCTATATTTTATTTCCTCTTCTTCTTCAGGCTCTACAAAACCTAGGGGGGTATTCCCTACTCAACATCCATGAGGATATGCATACAAAGGTTGGGATGCTGATAGAAAGTAGATAAGTCCTCTTGTAAGTAGACCAAAACTGTAAGATAAGAGCAAAGGGGCTAGCTTTGGGCCTATTTGTAGTTGTAGACAGAGGACTTGGATCCTAAAACTAACTCTACTATCCTAATGGTTGTTTTGGAGTTTGATTTTGATTTTGTATTTGGATGCAAAGCTGGACATGGTATATAACACAAACACAAAGCTAGATCGGTGCCTATCAAGGGCTTGGAGTCAGTAGACATACACCTGTGAATGATCAGCATGAACAACTAAAATTGGATTTCAGGGGGACACATGTGATATCTGCCTTACAGATATCTCCCAATACAAAGTGTTAAGCTATCGATACTTATGGCATCCCTACTGCAGTATATCCTTCCCAATATTCAATTTGAGAACAATTTAATCTACCCCTTGAGCAAAAGTTAAGAGAATAAACATTCAACACAGGAATTCTATGTTCTAGAATCTTAAACATTCCTTGAATACCTAGACTCAGAAGAAAGATACATGCAACACTGGAGACAGAATTAGCACAACACATGCAAACATACCATTATTCATATAAGATTAACCATGAAATCAGTGGACTCATGCAAAAAACATACAACAGGAGATACATAAACTCACAAGTTTTGCTGCACAAAGCAACCAAAACCAACTGTATTGTATTACAGAGCCAAATGTTCAACTTTCAACAACAAAAAAAATGGTAACACAGTCTGCCTATATCGGCCAGAAAGTGTACCCACAAAAATTAATTACATGATGGACATAAAAAAATGTCAGATACAGATCCCACAAAGGAATGGCGCTCAAAATTTATTGCTACAACAGACAAGAGAGACCTCGAGCCCTACGCTGCCATCTGGGAGTCTTCATTCACAATTGGATACATGACTATTCAACAACTCGCCCACGCCTCAGCACTATCGCCATTGATGGCTCAACCACCCGTGGCCTACTTGAAAACTGATGCAGCGTTTAAAATGAAGCCTCCCGCCAAAACATGTTTCGCTGCAGGTTTAAAATATGCAGGAAGAATAGTCCCACATGCATGCTACCAAGACCACTTTAGCACTTTATAAACATAGCCGCATGTATAATAGGTGTCAAGCGCTTTTCCCATGCTTGACACATGCTCCTTCACCCAAAGCCCATCGCCCAGACCTAAGCCATTGGCCAAGCCCATAAATCTCCTGCCGATCTCAACAGTCTCGCCGATGACCACAAACTACACTCCCCACCTCTGTCGGCGTGACTCCCTCCATTGGAGCATCCAAAAATCCTCTGGCCGACCTCATGTGTTACACCGATGAAGCCATCGCAATCCTCTGTCGGCCAGACATAGTCTATCGACCAACCCAAAAGCTTCCCCGTTGATGAACAAAGTCTCACTGATGACCATTCCATACACGCCTGTCACCAAGACAAAAACCATCAGCCAAGCCAAGCAAACTCTCACCAATCTCAAAGGTCTAGCTGATGCAAACTATACATTCCCCATCATTAGCCAGAAATAGACCATCGGGCTACCTTCCATCGACTAGGCCGACAATACAACTCACACCGATAGACACCCTCCAAATTCCCATCGGCTAGACACACACTGACGACTCCCCATCGGCCAAGCCTCCCATAGTTGGCATGACTAACTCTATCGGGGCAACTGAAAAAACACTGGCCGATACTCCATGTCACATCGACGAAGGCTCAAAACATACTCTGTCGGGGAGACCTACACCATTGTCACCCCGACATGTCGAACACTAATATCACCATCAGCCAGACCTTCAACTGTCAGCCTAACATCAATTTCCCTGGCCGATGATACCGCTCACTCTGATAAAACCAAAATCATAAAACTTTGAATCATTGAACCCTGAACCATTGAACCTTGAAGAAAAGGGTTCAAGCGGGTGGTTCAACGTGGTGGTTCAACCATACCGATTGGATCACATAGAAGAGCAAAGGATTCACTTATGGAAAATAAGGAACCAAAGCCCCTGAACCATTGAACCATGAACCATTAAACCTTTGAACCTTGAAGAAAAGTGTTCAAGTTCAAACCAAAAGTTCAAAGACACAATCGGAGCACTCAAAAAACAAAACTTTTGCCAATGGACAAAACATGATGACCCCTTCCTCAAGAAAGATGATGTGGATGCTGCAAAACACTGAAGGGATGCCAAAACTTAGAACTTTTTGGATTTTTTGGGAAGGTGCGTGCATGAAAATTCCTAAATTAACTGACAGTCAATTCAGGCATCAACAGTTAGTATCATCTATCAACCAAAAAAATCTATGAACTGAAGACTTACCTTCATTACCTAGACCCATGGAAGCATTACACCAGTTGACAATCAATTTTGCATCTGTCAACTTTGCATTGTCTTTATACTTTAACTCTTCTCATGCTATGGCTCTTTTGATACATGCTCCTGCACCATCATGCTCCTCCTTTCCATGCTCGGCCTCACAAAAGTTTGACATATGTTGAATACCTGTAAAATTATACCTCCTACTCAGCTAATAGAAATTCTGTGAGTTCTTTAATTGTGATGCACAATTATCTGACCATATGATATGCTGACTGAACGGTATGCCCCTTCTAGACAAATCATTGTAGAACACCTGAAAGCAACCTTGCATGAACTCCATAGAATGCATGTGATCATCACTAATATAGAAATTATACTCCCTTATGATCTTTCTGTCATCCTCTGTACTATCATTCACATGAATGAATGCGATGTGCACAAATATAGAAACCTGTGTGGAGTTGTAATATTGTGATTGCACCTCACGTTGTCGCTGTAGACTGTAGTTCTCTGCAAAGTCAACGACTGAAACAATGCTACCAACTAAAAATGTGTCCTTGCATAACTTGAATTGCAAGTCCAACCATCGAGCTCTATGGGCATGTCTTGCATACTCATACACTATGCTGTCACGAAATATAGGCATAAACTAATACATTGGAATCTTTTCAATAACCAATTCACACATCTTTGCATCTTTACCATCTTTGTTATTGTATGCCATTGTTTTATACTTACCAAACTCTACTAGTTCATTTCCAACCGCATGTGGTCTTTCCATATGTTCACATATTGGCAAATGTTGCAAGCCACCACAACGATGACATGTGCCATCCAAGCATAATTTCTTGTAGAATATTTGACCTTCCTCTCTTTCACATAAAATTCTTGATATGAAGTCTCTTGAAGATGTTGGTGGGGCACATATGGCACAACCCTGCAAATCATTGTTGGTATGCATATCTAAACATATAGACCTATAAGCATCAAAATGGTTAGAAAATTCAATATGTAATCTACAACAACAAGTAGTGCATGTGTGATTTATCTTAACATAGAAAGGTTTTAGCATTTCAAAATATCTCTGACAAATTTTAATTTGAGGATACTTCTCTAGAAATTTACCATAAAACTGTGTTTGAGTCTCATCCAAAAAATGCTTTGGATGTGGCTCATGGTTCTGACTACTGATTCTCCTTCTTACTACATCCCTTTGATTTGGAGATACCCTTGTGTAATTCTTCCAAAAGTCATCAATTAGTGATCTCAATGCTTCAACAATTAGTTTATCTTTTCATGGTAGTCTTCCCGAGAATGCCCATAATTTATTGGCATTAGTGTCCTTAATTCTTTGGCATCTTCCAACGGCTCTTGATAAAGTTTTCCCATTAATTCTCAATTCCTGACTTGTCTTTCTAATGAGATGAGCTTTCCTCATTTGACTACTTACAATAGTCGATGTAATCACACGCATTGTTGCATTACTATCTTTTGTGCATGAGATGTTACTCACACTCTCATACGTACTCATTAGATTCTTGACAATAGATTTTTCACTTGAAGCCTCTGATGTTCTCAACCCAAGAATCTTCATGATAGACCTATACTTTATACTTCCCATGATTTCAATGAATAGTTGACATCTTGCAGTCTCATTTAACTTTTCAAAGAACAATCTCCAAATCTTATTAGCATATCTTCTAAAAGTGTGTTTTGGAATCTTACCTTCCATTGGCTGCAAAATATTCTCATCAATATCAATCAAATACTTTTGCTTTCTATGCAAAATTCTAGGTGGTGTTAAGTTAGGTAAATTCATCTCAACATTAGGAATTTCATCAATATTTAATTGAGATGGGTTAGATGGCATACTATCAATCGAAGATGGAATAGATGACATACCTTGAGGTTGAGGTGGGAAAGATGGCATACCTCCTTCATCACATGTGAGTGATGATGTACTCTCCACTTGAGATGTGGTAGATGGTGTCTCTACATGTTGACTTGTGGTAGAGGATGTGTCTCCAACTATGGTATTCAAATCTCTTGTACCACAAAGTTTTTGTATTCATTCTCTTTGTGCCGCCAATACCATATCTCTTTGTGATGGTTGTGGTTCCTCTTCAATTGGTATGTCTTTATTTATCGTGTCCAATTTCCTCTTCTCACAAAGTACCCTCATAGCCACTACTTTCTTTGCATTCTTAGCTTCTATCTCTTCCTATGTTGGTTTAATTCTTGATCGTTTCCTCGGCATGACGGAGAATTTGTCTATAGCATGATAAAGAGACCAATATTAGTTCCTAAGAAATGAATACAAGATAATAGTGGGATTGTATTTTTTTATGTTGTAAAGATTTATTCTTGTATAGTTTGACATCATGGTATGTTAAGGTTTGTTTATTAGATATAATTATTAAAGAGCCCAAGTGTAGAAAATATACATGGCATCATGTGAGATTGGAGGCTGCTTTCTTGATTGGGAATGTGTCTATTTTAAACATGTATGATAAAGCATGATAAAGTAATTCAATTCAAAATAAAGAAAATGTAAAGAACATGCATGTAAAGACTTGACATACCTAAAAAATGAAGATTCAAATGGAGAGAGTACCCAATTATGTAGTGTTTTTTTCTTCTTGCATCAAACTCCTCAACAATTTAAGTTTTTCACCACTTGCTTCCTTTTCAATGTTAAATTGAATAACACTCAAATATAATTACTAACAACAATACTATTAACCAATCTGTAATGTTAAATTCCTAAAATTGAATCACAATTAACACTGCAACACTACAAAAATTGAAACTTGAATAGATATATATCAAACTTGGTTTGAAAACTATGTTATTTCCTCCTTCTCAAGTTGGCTAAGCAGAAAAGGTGGTGGAAAGATCATGCAAAGGTGGTACAATGTGTCAAATGTGCATCTGAACTTCCCAACAGCATGAAAGCACTTCTTTTTTTTCGGAGCATGCGCAGAATCAATAAGAAAATAGAGCATGTGGACCTGGATCACAAGGGTCAACACTTTTTTACCATTTCAATAGCAAGACAAAACATGAGTGTATTATAACATGCTTGCATTGTTTCCTACTATAGATTGATCACATCCTTTGCATTGATCACATCTCTTTCCAAACCTTCCCCTTCAGACTTGAATGACCACAAGGTTTTTGAGGGAGAACTTTTCCTGTTTCCTGCAAGAGCTTGCCAGCTACTCCGCCATATGATAGGCATAACAATGAAGGGGCAAGCCCTCATAATCAAGTTCTTGATAGAAAATGCCCATCGAGGAAGAAAGACAGATCTTCTTTAGAAGCAGAAGTTCTAGTTTGTGACAAATCCTTATCTAAGCATAAATAGCAGGAGTTCTGTCAAGCGATTTACAATCCACTTCCACAAAGTCTCCTAAAGACTTCCTGATTGATTCCAAAACATCCACACCCCAAAACTGGAGAGGCAATCAATAAATCAAACCCATAAATCTACATTTGATGAAAGAAACCCTCTAGACTATACCTTAAACCCTAATCCCTCAACCCTAAACCTTATCCCTAAACCCTAATCCCTCAACCCTCAACCCTAATCTATCATCCCTCAACTCTAATCCCTCATCCCTAAACCCTAAATGCTATCCCTATTCCTAAACCCCCAACAGACTCGATACTATACCTTAAACCCTAATCCCTCTACCCTCGATACTCTTATTTAACCCTAATCCCTTGACCATTAACCCTATCCCTCAACCTCAACCCTCAACCCTCAACCCTCAACTCTCAACATTAAACCCTAATTCATCAACCCTACACCCTAATCCCTCAAACCTAAACCCTATCCCTAAACCATCAACCCTCAACACTATACCTTAAACTCTAATCCCTATCCCTCAACCCTTAACCCTTAAAACTTAAACCCTATCCCTACACCCTCAACACTTGACACTATATCTTAAGCCTTAAACCCTCATCCCTAAAGCCTCAACCCTTAATCCTTAAACCTTCAATGCTAAACCCTATCCCTAATCCCTCTATGCTCGACACTCTAACCCTAACCTCAACATTAAACCCTAATCCGTCAACCCTAAACCCTCAACCCTCAACACTATATCTTAAACCCTAATCCCTCAACCCTCAACCCTAAACCTTATCCCTCAACCCTAATCCGTCATCCCTCAACTCTAATCCCTCATCCTTAAACCCTAAATGCTATCTCTATTCCTAAACCCTCAATAGACTTGATACTATACCTTAAACCCTAATCCCTTATCCCTAAACCCTCCAACCCTATCCCTAATCCTTATACCCTCCACACTCTACTTTAACCCTAATCCCTTGACCCTCAACCCTATCCCTAAACCCTTGACCCTCGAACCTCAACCCTCAACCCTCAATGTCAAACCCTAATCCCTCAACCCTTAATTCTGATCCCTTGACCCTCAACCTTATCCCTAAACCCTAAACCCTAAACCCTCAACCCTCAACGTCAAATCCTAATCCCTCAACCCTTCACTCTAATCACTCAACCCTAAACCCAATCCCTAAACCCTCAACACTATACCATAAACCCTAATCCCTTAACCCTCAACACTAAACCTTATCCCTAAACCCTAATCCCTCAACCCTCAACCCTAATCCGTCATCCCTAACCTCTAATCCGTCATCCCTAAACCCTAAATGCTATTGTTAGACTTAGGGAACACAACTAAGACGGGGGGTTGAATTAGTTGTGCGAACCTTTCTCAAATTAAACACTTAAATCTTCTTTAGTGATTAGCTAAATATTAATCATGAATCATAATGCATTCAAATCAAAAGCAGAAACATATCAACACATAAGACACCAAGATTTTGAGGTGGAAAACTCAGTTAAGGGAAAAACCACGGGATGATTAACCCAATAATGTGTTCTCTATTAGAAGAATAGAAAGAACAAATGACACATGCCAATTAGGGCTCACTACTTGAGCACACTGCTCACAAGACGTTCACTGCCTACAAGAGACACACTATCTACAAAGAAATAAGTATCACCTTTATGAACTAGAGAATAGCATCTTCACCATGCTTGAATCAGTTCCATAAAAGCCCAATACTTCTGCTCTACCTTTCATACTTCTCCTCGCTACTACACACTCATCACCACAAGACACACTTCAAAATGACTTCACAATCTCTTATTTATACAAGGCATCAACTTAGGAACAATCATCTAAGTCGACAAACACATACAAGAACATCTGCAAGATGTGTAAAACATCCGGTTGGCCAGTCTCAAGAAGAACACCAATATCCAGTGGTTATTCTTCAAATGCAAACTCTAACTTCAATGCGGACTGTAAACATGAACTAGACATGATCCAACAATCATCATAACCTTCCTTGAATCACCAAGAACATCTGCACTTCATCATCCTACTGGAATTCTTCTCTCCTTCATCTGGAGCTTCAAGAACACAGTCTGCCAACACTGTCACAAATGAATAGGCTCTGCCAGACCTTCAAACCACGAACCAATCTAGTTGATACTTCACAGGGACATTCTCAACACTCCCTCAAATCTGTAGAATGGGATAATGAAATTCTAGATCTCACCGGACCTATCTGTGACACTCTGTCACCTCTGAACACCTATCAGAACCGGTTTTACTTGAGTGACCATAACTTCTTCAGATCTTCATGCAGACCTCTGAAAACTTGAATGGAGCATCTCAAGACTTATATCTACAAACCCTTTAAACCATATCCTCTGATCCTCAACCTATTGAGGACTTTTACCTTCTTGTCATCACTGTTCTTCACTGTTCTTGATTGAGACTAATTTTCTCAATATCCTCAGCACACAACTCATCTAATCCTTCTCATTAATGCAACATGAGTATGTTGACATCAATGAGAACACCGGTTAGGCCCATACTTGCAACAATCTCCCCCTTTGTCATTGATGGCAACATATGATGTGAAAAACCACCAAGACAAGAACTTCTCCTTGTTGTCACAACTCCACCTAACAGTAAAAACTATTCACATGTCTTCTCTTCCTTTATTGCTCCCTCTTTGATCAGCAACCATTTGTTTTTCACATGTCTTCTCTCCCACTTTGACATCAATGGCAAAGGTCTCATATTTGCAACTCCATTACTTCATAACATACCAGCTGCTCCCCCTGAGTAGCAGCTCCCTATCATCAATCTGGATCACAAGATATGACTGTGATATCCACTGGATTGATGCACATCAGTGCATCCTAGTTCATCACAAGAGGGGCAATAACCCCTAACTTCTCCTTGAGATACTCAAAAGATTCCTTGGGAAGAGGTTTAGTAAAGATATCTACAAAAGATTCCTTGGGAAGAGGTTTAGTAAAGATATCTACAATTTTATCCTTGGAGGACACATACTCCAATTTGACTTCATCCTTGTTCACTTGCTCTCTTAGAAATTAAAACTTGACAGATATATGCTTAGTCTTAGAATGCAACATTGGATTCTTAGAAATATTTATTGCACTTGAATTATCACAGAAAATTGTGATAGGCTCCTCATATTCTACTTTAATATCTCTTAGCATCTACTTCATCCACAAAACTTGACTGCAACTACCTACTGCTGCAATGTATTATGCTTCAGTTGTAGACATGGATATTGCTTCTTGTTTCATGCTTAGCCAAGAAACCAATCTTTTTCCCAAAAATAATGCTCCACCACTGGTACTCTTCCTGTCATCCACATCTCCTACCCAATCTGCATCTGTATATGCATGAAGAGAAAAATTATGATCTCTAGGATACCACAGACCATACTCAACTGTTCCTTTTAGGTACCTAAAAATCCTCTTGATTGCCATGACATGAGATTCTCTAGGATCAGCCTAGAATCTCACAACAAGACCAACAGCCTGCATTATATCTAGTCTAGTTTGAGTGAGATACAATAATCCTCTAATCATTGATCTGTACTTTGTCTGATCTACCTTAGAGGAGTCATCATCTTTGCTCAACTTACATCCGGTTGCCATGGGAGTGTTCATTGGCTTTGAATCTTCCATTCCAAATTTCCTCAACAATTCTTTTACATATTTGGTCTGAGAAATAAAGATTCCTTTCTTTGTCTGAGTAATTTGCAGACCCAAGAAGAAATTCATTTCACCAAGCATTGACATCTCAAACTTACTTTTCATTTGATTTGCAAAGGTTTTCCACATACTGTCTCTTCCTCCAAAGATGATATCATCAACAAATACTTCAACAATAAAGATGTTTTCATGATCAATTTTGAAATATAGGCTACTGTCAGCAGTACCTTTCTTGAAACCAATCTTCAAAAGATGTTTGTCCAGTCTTTCATACTAGGATCTTGGGGCTTGCTTTAGTCCATACAGTGCCTTCTTCAATTTGCAGACCATATCACCATGCTCAGATAATTGAAAACCATCCGGTTGTTCAATGTACACTTCTTCTTCTAAGTCACCATTCAAGAAGGCAGACTTTACATTCATCTGATACACCTTGAAATCCTTGAAGGTAGCAAATGCAAGAAATAATCTGACTGCTTCAATTTTGCCACTGAAGCAAAGGTTTCTTCAAAATCAATCCCTTCTATTTGAGAGTAGCCTTTGTAGACCAATCTAGCTTTATTTCTGATTGCTTCACCAACTTCATTTAGTTTGTTCCAAAAGACCCATTTGGTTCCAATCACATTCTTGTTTCTAGGTCTGGGAATAAGATCCCAAGTGTGATTTATCTCAATTTGCATCAACTCTTCCTCCATTGCTTTGGTCTAGTTTTCATCATTGTAGGCTTCATTTATTGTCTTAGGTTCAATCTTTGAAATCAGACAATATTCATCTAAATTTTGAGCAATTTTCCTTCTAGTTTGCACACCTTTTCTTTTGTCACCTATGATCTGATCTTCAGAGTGGTTCAGTCTTACATACCTTGGAACTTTGGGAGTTTCTTGCACTTCTGCTTCTTGATCAGGCTCATTTAGACCTATCTCTTCTTCTTGATTTATCAGATCAGTCTGAATCTGACTTTCAAAAGAAGATTGAGCTCCTTGAACCAGAACACCATTCTGATCATCTTCATCATATTCATAAAACCTTGAGGGTTTCTCTATTCCCTCATCAACCTTCACATTTGTACTTTCTATCATCTTTCTTAGTCTCTTGTTATAACACCGGTATGCTTTGCTTTGACTATAGTAACCCAAGAATATTCCTTCATCACTTCTAGCATCAAACTTGCCTAAATCTTCATCTCTTTTGATGTAACATTTTCTACCAAAGACTCTGAAATATCTTACAGTAGGAGTAATGCCAAACCAGAGTTCATAAGGGGTCTTACCGGTATTGCTTCTGATTTGAACTTGATTAAGAGTATAGACTGCAGTGCTGACAGCTTCTCTCCAATAGATCTAAGGAACATTTGCTTCCATCATCATGGTCCTAGATGCTTCCTAGATGGTCTGGTTCTTTCTCTCCACTACTCCATTCTACTGTGGAGTCCTTGGAGTAGACAACTGTCTCTTAATTCCATGTTTCTCACAGAATTCTATGAACTCACCAGATGTGAATTCTCCACCTCTATCAGACCTCAGACATTTCAACATTATTCCTATTTTATTCTCTACCATAGCCTTAAATATTTTGAATTTCTCAAGAGCTTCTAATTTCTCCTTTAGAAAGGTTACCCACATCATTCGGGAATAGTCATCTATTAGCAGCATGAAGTATCTATCACCTTGAATACTTCTGGTTCTTACCAGACCACAAAGATCAGTGTGAACTAAGTCCAATAATCTGGTAGAAGATAGTTCCTTGCTTTTGAATGTGACTCTGCTCAGCTTACCCAACTGACATTCCTTGCACAAGTTGTTAGTAGGTTTCACCAATTTTGAAAGATCTCTTACAGCCTGAGTATTGCTTATCTTGATGATATTATCAAAATTCACATGACACATCCTTCTATGCCATAACCAACTCAGATCAACTTGAACAAATAAGCTTCTTTTACCAGTACCAACCAAGTGGAAGATATTACCTTTAGTTTGAGCACCAGATGCAATCTCTATTCTAGATATTTCAAAGATTTTGCATTTTCCATCCTTGAATCAGAGATCATAGCCTTTGTCCACCAACTATCCAACACTGAGAAGATTGTGCTTCAAACCTTCAACATACAGTACATTACCAGTTTTGTTTCTTCTATCAAAAGAAATAGTTCTTCCTCTGATTCTACCAGTAGAATTATCACCAAACTTCACCACTCCTCCTTCATACCTTTCCAAGTCTATGAAATTATTTTTGTCACCTGTCATGTGGTGAGAGCAACCACTATCAATGACCCAATCATTCTTTTCTTCAACTTGGGCAGCCAGAGCTCTTTTTACAACTTTATGATTGACAGATACAGAGGATATTGGTTCTTCTTCCTTGATGGCAATAAACACCCATTCACTTCTAGATTTGTTTCTTGTCTCTGATTCATCATTTGTTACTCTTTCATCATCATCTTCTTCATGAACATAGTAACAATTCTTTTGGAACCTTGATCTGTTAGGATTTAGCTTTGAAAATCTTTCTAGACATCTTGAGGCAAAATGACCAATCTTATTGCAGTTAAAACACTTAAAAGGCAATTTTCCTTCATACTTACCGGATCATCTTGGCAGTCTCTTTGCAATGAGGGCTTCAAGTTGAGCAGTTTCTACTTCTTCTTCTTCTAGGTCTTTTCTTACTTTTTCATACCATGATAGTTTCCTTGATGAGTTATCTCCTGGATCAAATCCTTGTTTACCTTTCACAGAGGCACTAGCTTTGAATGTAGATTCAGTTTTGGGGAGATCATCTCCAAACTCGGTCATTTCAAAAGCAGCCAGTTTGCCAGCCAATTGGTCTCTTGTGACAGTGGTATGGGCTTTGAATTCATCAATGGTAGCAACCTTGATTTTGTAAGAGGCAGGAAAGGATCTGAGAATTTTACCAACAATCTCATTTTCATCCAAGACTCCACCAAAATTTCTAATTCCACAAACCGGCTCATTCACTCTTGGCATAAAAGTGGTAATATTTTCATCATCTCTCATCTTCAGTTTTTCAAATTTCCCTTTTAGACTCTGTAACCTTACACATTTAACATACTTGTCTCCTTCATGCAAAAGTTCCAGTTTAATCTAGATCTCATAAGCAGTTGGTAGGTCAATAACATTTGAGAGCTCTGAGTCAGTTAATACACTTAGAAGAGCCTCTTTGGTCCGTAGATTGTTTTCAGTATCTGTGATTTCATTTAGGGTTATCAGACCACACTATGGACGTACATTTGCTTTTGTGACCATGGAACAGTATGCCATTCCCATACACTGTAAGTGACATTTCATGCAACCTTTCCGAAGATAAAAGTTGGTTCCATCAAACTTCAGACTATCCTTCTTGTATGATGACATCCTGGATCTCCTCAAGCGGTTAAGCTCCTTTTAGAGGAACTTAGCTCTGATACCAATTGTTAGACTTAAGGCACACAATTGAGAGGGGGGGTGAATCAGTTGTACAAAACTTTCTCAAATTAAACACTTAAATCTTCTTTAGTGATTAGCAGAATATTAATCATGAACCATAATGTATTCAAATCAAAAGTAAACATATCAACACATAAGACACCAAGATTTTGATGTGGAAAACCCGGTTAAGGGAAAAACCATGGGGTGATTAACCCAAGAATGTATTCTCTATTAGAAGAATAGAAAGAACAAATGACACATGCCAATTAGGGCTCACTGCCTGAGCACACTGCTCACAAGAGGTTCACTACCTACAAGAGACACACTGCCTACAAAGAAATAAGTATCACCTTTATGAACTAGAGAATAGCATCTTCACCATGCTTGAATCAGTTCCATTTAAGCCCAATACTTCTGCTCTACCTTTCACACTACTCCTCACTACCACACACTCATCACCACAAGACACACTTCAAAATGACTTCACAATCCCTTATTTATACAAGGCATTGACTTAGGGACAATCATCTAAGTCAGCAAACACCTACAAGAACATCCACAAGACATGTAAAACATCCGGTCGGCTAGTCTCAAGAAGAACACCAATATCCAGTGGTTATTCTTCAAATGCAAACTCTAACTTCAATGTGGACCATCAACATGAACTGGACATGATCCAACGATCATCATAAACTTCCCTGAATCACCAAGAACATCTGCACTTCATCATACTACTGGAATTCTTCTCTCCTTCATCCAGAGCTTCAAGAACACAGTCTGTCAACACTGTCACAAATGAATAGGCTCTTCCAGACCTTCAAACCATGAACCAATCTAGTTGATACTTCACAAGGACATCCTTAACACTCCCTCAAATCCATAGAATGGGATAATGAAATTCTGGATCTCACCAGACCTATCTGTGACACTCTGTCACCTCTGAACACCTGCCAGAACCGGTTCTACTTGAGTGACCATAACTTCTTCAGATCTTCATGCAGACTTCTAAAAACTTGAATGGAGCATCTCAAGACTTATATCTACAAACCCTTTAAATGGCATCCTCTGATCCTCAACCTATTGAGGACTTTTACCTTCTTGTCATCATTATTCTTCACTGTTCCTGATTGAGACTAATTTTCTCAATATCCTCAGCACACAGCTCATCTAATCATTCTCATTAATGCAACATGAGTATGTTGACATCAATGACAACACCTGTTAGGCCCATACTTGCAACAACTATCCCTATTCCTAAACCCTCAACAGACTTGGTACTATACCTTAAACTCTAATCCCTTATCCCTAAACCCTCCAACCCTATCCCTAATCCTTATACCCTCACCACTCTACTTTAACCCTAATCCCTCGACCCTCAACCCTATCCCTAAACCCTTGACCCTCAAACCTCAACCCTCAACCCTCAATGTCAAACCCTAATCCCTCAACCCTTAACTCTAATCCTTCGACCCTCAACCCTATCCCTAAACCCTCAACCCTCAATGTCAAATCCTAATCCCTCAACCCTTCACTCTAATCCCTCAACCCTAAACCCAATCCCTAAACCCTCAACACTATAGCTTAAACCCTAATCCCTCAACCCTCAACCCTAAACCTTATCCCTAAACCCTAATCCCTCAACCCTCAACCCTAATCCGTCATCCCTAAACCCTCAACATACTTGATACTATACCTTAAATCCTAATCCCTTATCCCTAAACCCTCCAACCCTATCCTTAATCCTTAGACCCTCCATACTCTACTTTAACCCTAATCCCTTGACCCTCAACCCTATCTCTAAACCCTTAACCCTCAAACCTCAACCCTGAACCCTCAACATCAAACCCTAATCCCTCAACCCTATCCCTAAACCCTAAACCCTAAACCCTCAACCCTCAACATCAAATCCTAATCCCTCAACCCTTCACTCTAATCCCTGAACCCTAAACCCTATCCCTAAACCCTCAACACTATACCTTAAACCCTAATCCCTCAGCCCTCAACCCTAAACCTAATCCCTAAACCCTAATCCCTCAACCCTCAACCCTAATCTGTCATCCCTCAACTCTAATCCCTCATTCCTAAACCCTAAATGATATCCCTATTCCTAGACCCTCAACGGGCTCGATACTATACCTTAAACCCTAATACCTCTACCCTCGACACTCTTATTTAACCCTAATCCCTTGACCATTAACCCTATGCCTCAACCTCAACCCTCAACCCTCAACCCTCAACCCTAACCCTCAACTCTCAACATTAAACCCTAATTCATCAACCCTAAACCCTAATCCCTCAAACCTAAACCCTATCCCTAAACCATCAACCCTCAACACTATACCTTAAACCCTAGTCCCTATCCCTCAACCCTCAACCCTTAAAACTTAAACCCTATCCCTACACCCTCAACACTTGACACTATATCTTAAGCCTTAAACCCTCATCCCTAAAGCCTCAACCCTCAATCCTTAAACCTTCAACCCTAAACCCTATCCCTAATCCCTCTACCCTCGACACTCTAACCCTAAGCTCGACATTAAATGCTAATCCGTCAACCCTAAACCGTAATCTATCAACCCTAAACCCTATCCCTTAACCATCAACCCTCAACACTATATGTTAAACCCTAATCCCTTAACCCTCAACCCTAAACCTTATCCCTCAACCCTAATCCCTCAACCCTCAACCCTAATCCATCATCCCTCAACTCTAATCCCTCATCCCTAAACCCTAAATGCTATCCCTATTCCTAAACCCTCAATAGACTTGATACTATACCTTAAACCCTAATCCCTTATCCTCGACACTCTTATTTAACCCTAATCCCTTGACCATTAACCCTATCCCTCAACCTCAACCTTCAAGCCTCAAGCCTCAAGCCTCAAGCCTCAACTCTCAACATTAAACCCTTAACTCTGATCCCTCGACCCTCAACCCTATCCCTAAACCCTAAACCCTAAAACCTCAACCCTCAATGTCAAATCCTAATCCCTTAACCCTTCACTCTAATCCCTCAACCCTAAACCCTATCCCTAAATCCTCAACACTATACCTTAAACCCTAATCCCTCAACCCTAAACCTTATCCCTAAACCCTCAACACTAATCTATCAGCCCTCAACTCTAATCCCTCATCCCTAAACCCTAAATGCTATCCCTATTCCTAAACCCTCAATAGACTCGATAATATACCTTAAACCCTAATCCCTCTACCCTCGACACTCTTATTTAACCCTAATCTCTTGACCATTAACCCTATCCCTCAACCTCAACCCTCAATCCTTAACTCTCAACATTAAACCCTTAACTTTGATCCATCGACCCTCATCCCTATCCCTAAACCCTAAACCCTAAACCCTCAACGTCAAATCCTAATCCATCAACCCTTCATTCTAATCCCTCAACCCTAAACCCTATCCCTAAACCCTCAACACTATACCTTAAACCCTAATCCCTCAACTTGAAACCTTATCCCTAAACCCTAATCCCTCAACCCTCAACCCTAATCCGTCATCCCTCAACTCTAATCCCTCATCCCTAAACCCTAAATGCTATCCTTATTCCTAAACCCTCAATAGACTCGATACTATATGTTAAACCCTAATCCCTCTACCCTTGACACTCTTATTTAACCCTAATCCCTTGACCATTAACCCTATCCCTCAACCTCAACCCTCAACCCTCAACTCTCAACATTAAACCCTTAACTCTAATCCCTCGACCCTCAACCATATCCCTAAACCCTAAACCCTCAACCCTCAACGTCAAATCCTAATCCCTCAACCCTTCACTCTAATCCCTCAACCCTAAACCCTATCCCTAAACCCTCAACACTATACCTTAAACCCTAATCCCTCAACCCTAA
The DNA here is from genome assembly GCA_027924645.1 of Cunninghamia lanceolata. Classification (NCBI taxonomy): domain Eukaryota; kingdom Viridiplantae; phylum Streptophyta; class Pinopsida; order Cupressales; family Cupressaceae; genus Cunninghamia; species Cunninghamia lanceolata. The sequence goes on along the minus strand of BSBN01000584.1, from coordinate 11,048,373 downwards.
CCCTAAACCTTATCCCTAAACCCTAATCCCTCAACCCTAATCCATCATCACTCAACTCTAATCCCTCATCCCTAAACGCTAAGCGCTATCCCTATTCTTAGACCCTCAACACACTCAATACTATACCTTAAACCCTAATCCATTATCCCTAAACCCTCCAACCCTATCCCTTAACCCTAATCCCTTGACCCTCAACCCTATCCCAAAACCCTTAACCCTCGAACCTCAATGTACTCAACCCTCAATGTCAAACCCTAATCCCTCAACCCTTAAGTCTGATCCCTCGACCCTTAACCCTTAAAACTTGAACCCTAAAACCTATCTCTACATGCTTGACACTCGACACTATATCTTAAACCCTAATCCCTTAACCCTCATCCCTAAAGCTACAACCCTAAATCATTAAACCTTCAACCCTAAACCCTATCCCTAATCCCTCTACCCTTGACACTCTACCTTAAACCTAATCCCTCGACCCTTAACCCTAAATGCTATCCCTAAATCCTCAACCCTAAACCCTAATCCCTAATCCGTCTACCCTCAACTCTCTACCTTAAACCTAATCCCTCGACCCTTAACCCTAAATGCTATCCCTAAAGCCTCAACCCTAAACCCTAATTCCTCAAGGTCCTAAACTCTAATCCCTTATCCCTAAACTCTAAATCCTATCCCTAAATGCTCAACCCTCAACCTTAAACCTTAATCACTCAATCCTTATCCACCCCTCTCCTCCCCTACTTGGCTCACTCCCATCTCTACCCTCCTCTGCCCTTGACACTATACATACATACATATAGGCATACATAGATACATACATACATACATACATACATACATATAGGCATGCATACATACATACATGATTAATAGCCTTGAACATAAAAAAATTTAAGGGGAACATAATGCGAGCGTGTTATAACGTGCTCGTGTTATGCCAAACATGACAAACAACAGACTTCTGAAAAGGAAAAATACAAAGCAAACCATAACGCGAACGCATTATAACGCGCTCACATTATGTTTTGCTTTGGGAATCCCAAGCCTTGGGCTTGGGATTTACTTTGGATTTCCAACCCAAAGGCTTGGAGTGCCTTTTGAATAGTCACAGACGTGTTTTTCTAGATTCTTCAAGATTTCACATAATTTCATTCATGCTAACCCTCAAATTTGCACATGTTTCAACGTCGAACAAATCGAACACCTGGGTAATGTTAGGCTTTCTCTTAGCTATTTGACGATGTCATTTTTTTCATATTTTAACAATATTAACCCTTTCATCTTTAATTTCTTTTGTTTGTGTGTCTATTTTTGGGCAAAAACCACTGTTTGGTCTTTTTTTCATTGTAAATTAACTATTCATTGAAATTTCAAAAAAATTACATATTTAGAAACTAGACTCCATTCTACAAATATTAAAAAAAGAAAAAAATGATTTTTAATTAGTTTTCAAAATTTATAGGGGTGGCACGGCCAAAATTCTATTTTTTAGGATGTGTCCACTTTGAAAATTACTAAAAAATCAAATATTCATCAAAAAATTATTAGAAAAATTGGGCATAAACTACATGCTATTAGCTAATTTCTCACCAAAGCAATTTTAAAAATACCAAATAAAAGTTGACCTTTTGAGGGAGCCACAAAACATGCTATGTTATGTTTTTTTGACAGAAACAACACCAATTTCTATGGCTCCCTCTTTTGAACCCCTTAATCTATGCCATTTTAAAAAAAATAGTAGTTTAGAAAGTAGACTCGGAGCACTATGAACATTGTTTTGGTTGCATCTCTAAATTTTGAGTGTAACTATGCTCAATTTCTCATCCAAGGTCTGTATTTCCTAATTTCAGAAAAAAAAAGTGGCCACTTAAGACCCCTTTTTATCCCCCCATCTCCTTGCACTTACCCAAATACATCATACTTATCTTAGTAATTAATTCACTTGCATGCCAAGTCATTAGAAGAAGTTTAAATGACTAAAATTTGCATAATTTCTTCATACAATTATCAACCTTCATTAAATCCTACAAAAATCACATGCTACCTTGTAGATGTATCTTTTATAAACACAAAACAATAAAGAAAGACTCCAAATCCATCAAACTGATCTCTCAAATAAAAACTCTAGCCCTCTTCTTGCTTAATAAAGCTTTAAAAATCAACCTTTCTACCTTTTATAACTTTGCATATAAAATTTAGAATGTTTAGGTGTCCATTGGGCTTCAAAAAGTAAATTGAACGACATCCCTTCAATCTTCACTTTGTGCCAATTTACTTTTTGTCTTGGATTGCTTGATTAAAGTTGCCACTCATAAGACACTTCTGACCTGTGCCAACTGGTAGCCCTAGGATGTTGGGGTTGGTCACTCGATGGGCCATATACCCTTAGTCACAACTTAATTCATTATATGACTGGATAGACTAGTCAATGCAAAAATAGAATTAAAGTAAAACCTTTTATGACGGTTAAGTCCTAGTTGGCTTTTCTTTAGGACTCCTAGGGTTTTGTTAACCTTAGGGTTTTCATTGAGCTCATTCCTTCATTCAGATAACCTCTGATTATCATGGAATCAACTATATATAAGTCCTTCTTTACTGACAACATTAACCAAATAAATAAATTGTTAAATTGATGGCACTTTGCAATGTCACTTCATAGTGTCAACTTGTCACCATGTTTACTTTTTCTTGAACCAACACATGATTGAACAAACATGGCATTGAAGTCCTAAATTATCATGAAGACTAAATTATCTGCAACTCCTGATACATCTACCAACATGAAGATTGTTGATATGCAACTCAATCATGAACTCCTGATCTCTTGATGCATTAAATACTAACATAAACAATTGCTTATCATAAACTCCCGATCAATGACTCCAAACAACTCAAACATGATGATCCTACTAAGATCATCTTCTGATAATTGCTCCTGACATGATATCTCCTCACACTCACACCTTTACCTTTGACCACATCTTTTCTATACAACTCCTGATTGCCTCATACCTTTGTTATGCAACTCCTGATATGATGTGAATCATGAACCTTTGCCATCTCTTTCCTTTGATTCTATAATGACCTATAATGCCAATCCCAAATGACAACTTGCATTAACTCAACACCTTGTGACCACCATCAACACAAATGAAACAAATTGCATCAACTCAACACCTTGTGACCACAACCAATACTTGATCAAGCTTCTTTTGCACTGAGGAATCTCAACAACCCTATACTTGAGGTCAATGTAACAAAGAGCATGAATGTTTTTTTTTTTTTAATCAATGTGACACTAATGGATAGGCACAATATCAACCAATATGAATTCTTCCATCCAACTGGTTAGGAGAATGATATGAGCAAACCCTTGATTCACAATTCATAATGACATGTAGACTACTCTAAATATGACCTCCAGGGTAAGTGCAAAAAGATGGGGGGCTAAAAAGTGGCCAAATTGTTTTCAAAAAAAAATAATGCAAAATGCAAGCGTGTTATAATGCGCTCGCGTTATGGTTTGGTAATCACGAGCCTAAGGCTTGTCAAAACCAAGCCATAACATGCTCGCGTTATAACGCGAGCACGTTTTGACTTGTTATAAATAAAAAAAGGTTATTTATCTCATTTTATTTCTTTCTTCTCCTCTATACCCGTGGCCTACAAACCCTAGGAAGCGCGGTCATGTTTTGTAAAACTCAATTCAACACAAAAACCTTATCGATTCATCACCACAATGCTGCAATGACGTTGAGCATGCTAAAGGAGTGAGTTAGATTTGTTTTTTTGTTTGAATTTGTTTCTAAATAGGTAGATTTGAGTTGATTTTTTATGTATATTATGTTAATTGTCAGGAAATGTTAATGCACCTCCTCCTGCTCCTCCTCAAAATCTGCAAAATCCTGAGAAGGAAATACCTGCAGAACAACCTCCTCCATCCATTCCTCAACATGCCCCTGGAACACAAGAAAATATAATGGGGCAAATTGAAAAAAACAAAAAAGAAATTAAAGATATAATTGCAAGGTTGAAAGATCCTTCCACTTCAACCTTGCATAGGTACATGCTTGTTGAATCTCTTGAATCTATGTTATCAAATGTAGATTCAATTAGAAAGCAAATATCTAGTTGGTTGGATAAGAGGATAGAGTTTAGAGAGTATTATGTAGACAAGCTATCATATGAAGATGTGAAAAAGTTACAAATTAAAAAATTAGACTTGTTTTCCATTTTCACAAACCCACAAATAAATCAACCTCCACCCATTACATGTAAGAGGTTCCGTATCCATTGGTGCAACAACCAAGCGATAAGGGACAATTTTGGACAGAGGTGGTGGATGGTTTTTGACCATCCTCCATGCAATAATAATAAGGTCCCGCAATACTTTTTGAGGAAACTCTACTGCGAATTTGTCCTTAATAAAGTGCCAAACTATTTTGATATGCGGGACTTCTAGGGTAGAGGTGGGGGGTCAGCACAAGATAGACCATGGGCACGTGTTGACCCATAATGGGTAGTGAGACGAGTAACTAGCAAACCAGCCCATGAGCATGTTTCTATCCCTTCCATTGTGAAGGAGAGTGTTGAGGTCAATACACTTCAGTCCATTAGTGCCTTGACCCAGAGCATCATAGAGCATGCCAGTCCTACAGCACAAAGTGGGTTGGGAGATAGTGCGAGGAGTAGGGTCCCACCCCATGCTTGTTAGGCTTGTGGCTCAACCTATGGTTATGACCCCATGGATAGTCAGGACACAGGTGCACATGGTACATCTGCAGCTGAGTAGATGGTGATGATATATACCCTCTTGAGTGAGACTTTCGGCCTTGATACTCAGATAAATATTAGCACGTTTATTGAATTTAATTTATTAAATTTCATTTTTTAAATGCAAGATTAACTATTTTAGTTTGATGATTTTAATAAAATTTTAGGGTCATAGTGTTGATGCAGTTTTCAGTGGTTCTCCACGTGCATATTACACTAGATCATCTACTATCGGGGTATGTAACTAGTAAACAATTATAAATATTACATCTGAATAGCATCGTTATATGAATGGTATTCTAATATCTGATTTTGGATGTTGAATAGGTTAATAATAGAGATTTCATGGCAACACCTGCCAGTGGTGGTGGACTTCAAAGCTTCATGGAGGTAATAAAATAAATAGTTTAATGAATGAATTGTACTTACTAGATTTTTGTATGTGACTTGTGTGCTTTATTATGTGTACTTCCATGTTTAGATGAACGCGTGTGTATGTTAGGAGCCATGATTTGCATCACTATTATAGTTTTTGTAATTGAATAATGTTGTTTTATTTCCAGATGATATAGGCTGCGGAGACACCTCCCGATGTTCATAGGGCAATGGAGCATGGTGTGACCTCTACGATTCATAGCTCCATGGCATTGACAGGGGTATGAGGTAGATAAGTAAATTTCAATTTACATTCATTGTTATCATTGTCTATTTTTCAAAAATCAAAAGATTATTGATTTGAAGTTTAATTTCTATCTGGATGGTTTCTATAGGACATGACATCATGACGGCCTATTCCTGCTACTGAGGCAAGTGAGGAGACAAATTATATGTTAGCGGTAAGTGATTATTTTGTTAAATGTTTCATTTTTTATAACATGTAATTTCTATATATTAATGTCTATACTTTTCATTGTAATAGCTAAAGATGTAGGAAGAACTAAATAGGAGGAGCAGCCCTCAGGTTTGTAGTAGACCACCCACATGCGCATCTCCATCCCCTAGAAGATCAAAGGCTACCCGTGATCTATTCTCTTCACCAGCCAGAGGGGAATGAATTTTTATTGTGTTCCTTTGTTGTATGCCTATATGGCATTTGTGGACATATATTTTGTATTGTATATAGTTGACATTGTATGCCTATATGGCATTCTTGTAAGCCTATATGGCTATTTTGTATATATGTTATACTTATATCGACAGCTATTGATGTATGCCTATATGGATATTTGGTTAATACAAATCTTTTTTATTGATGGCGTCCATACTTGCATTATAAATCCATGTTTGAATGGATATTTATAGATGGCTACTTCAAATATTTAAAGTCCAATTGTATTACATAGGATGTTTGTTTATCCAATAAGCTAGCTATTGTTATTCAAGTATCACCTAAACCTCATTTTGGAACTAAAAGATAAAAGTTGTATTTAAAAAAAATAAATCATCATGATGAACATAAACTATTAATATTATTTATGAGTAGCTCATACAATGTCAACTATATTCAATACAAAAAAATGAATCATCATGTTATTGTTTATGTTTGAGATCCTGAAAATGACTAAGTCTAGTAGCCTGATATCCTGAAACACTAGGATGAATATCCAAGTCATTAGGATGATTGCACCTTGAGAAAAAGTCATTAAGATGAGCACCTAAAGGAGACTTTCTTAAACATTCAAACATTGAGCAACGAGCATGAAGGGTTAAGGCGCAATTTGCAACTCATAAAGCCTCAAAAGGGTACCCAACTTGGAGAGAGCATTCATTTAAGACAATGCACCCATTGACACCTATTCCACCATAAAAGTGCACTTAAGGTGGAAGGAGAACAAGCCTCTAGTAAGTGAAGTGCACCTATGGTCTAAACCACTTTATTATGGTGCCCTAGCATGAGGAGGAGTATATAAGTCAATAGGAAATGCCTCCTAGAATGCAAATGAAGGACTAAGTGGAATTTTCAATAAGCATCAATTCACCTTGAGCTTTCAATAAATACATCAAATTGAGCCCCATAAGCATAGGCACCCTTTACCTTCAAAAGAACCTTGTATTGGTTCCTTAGAGGAAATCAACTTACAATGACAAGTCTTGGAGGTTTCTCATTTTGGATGATGTCTTTTGAGATTAACTACAATGATTGAACGTTAAGATGAGTGGAAAGAACCTATCTTGAACCTTAGGTGCCCTTCATGTAATTTCCCACCATCATGAGCGCCAAGATCTAAGAAGGAGTGAATGAAGGATCTTAACATCAAGAAGCATGGTATCAATCAACTTGGAGAAGTCTTTGACAATAATTATGATGAATTGAGTACATGGAAGTAAAGGAAGTACATATCAACTCCAAAGTGTGCCTAATGATCAATAAGAAATTCTTCCAAAGCAAAGGCGTTCATTGTGAATTTTCCTACTAGTTTTGGTGCCTTGAAGTCTAAGTGCATGAAAATCATGAGGATGAGCGCTTAGGGATGAGATAGTCTTCATAAGAGTTTAAATAAGAACATCATCAAAATTTTCCTTGGTAGAGAGACTTGAGACCATCATCAAATAAGCCAAAATATCTATCTCTAATCTAGGTGCAAATTCTAGCTCCTCCCAACTCAAATGAGCGCCCAAGTTGAAGTCAACTTTCATCTATACAACCCTCAAATTGTGCCTTGATTGAGGAAGGGATTTGAACCTCAAAATTTAATCATCTCAAGACAAAAGCTTCCTCAGACACTTGGCATTTGATTGAAATCATTGAGAATTAGAAAGAACCACCTAAGGATGTAAGGTGCACTTTTCACCCATACAAGCCTAAAACTATGCCTAAGGGAAATAACTTGATTTCATATCAATAGGTGAGTGCCTTGAGAGAAAGGATCACTCTAGGTCATTTTTAATTGTTGAAAGCACAAAAATGATAAAGATAAAGGCAATTGAGTTAGGCTCACTTTAGCCTCTGAGGACACCTCAATGAGTGCCTTGGGTAAAATTGCATGAGATGACCTTTTGGAGTGAGCACTTGAAAGATAGAATTCATTCTAAGACATGTCTCATCATTTAGAATTACAAAATTGCAAGTATAAATACATTTAAATCTAGGCGCACTCTCCATCAGTACAAACCCATTATAGTGCCTAAGGGAGAAATTGCATTGAAAGACACCTTTTGAATGAATCTCTTCAGGGAGATTGACCTCTTTAAGCCATTACAATTGTTTGAAATCATTTAAAGTGATAAATATGGACCAACTTGTGTTACATGCCCTTTGCTCTTCTTTTTACCTATATATGCACCTAGATTTGTAGTAAGATTATTCCATGTTTAAAGAGGATTCCTTTGTATTATCAAATTTTTATCATGAGGATTGATGTGTTTCTTGGTTTGTATTGTAGGAAGATTGAAGGAAAAGGTAGGAGCAAGAGTTTGGAGTCACCTAGAGTCATCATGTAGTTGCTCCAAAGGAGCCTTTCACATTCTTCACACCAGAGAGTTAAGATGGAAGTAATCACTACCAAGGAAACACCGCTTCAAGAGGTAACTGCTCCAAGAGGTCACAACAAGATATATTTCAAGTCTTCTTCATCAATGACATCACCAGTTGTATCATGTTCGAAGACTTCCATCTATCACTTCAAGTTCCATTCATCTTCAAGTATCAACTAGATTCTTCATCAATCATCGCTTCAAGATCAGCATGTAGCTACTCCAAAGGAACTTCTCATCATCATCAAGCATTCCAAAGACATCCATTCAATTTCAAGTCCCTCTGATACATTCAAGCCCCCTTGAGAAGTCATATACTTCACATATAAGAGAAAGTGTTATCATCAATATCTACACTTCAAAGGACCTTTCAAGTTGGAACACTTCTTCATCAAACATTCAAAGACATCCATCCAAGCTTCAAGTTCTTTCACAATCTTCAAGTCCAGGAGAAATTGCAACTAGTGAACTCATTAATTGGCGACTAGGAGGAAAAGACCTTAAACTTACATTATTGAGTTAGCACTTTAGAAATTGAGCCATTCCTAGTCAATTAGAGTCATAAAATATCAAATACAAAGTCAAATTGGACTTAGGTACCCCTTCATGTAATTTCCCACCATCATGAGCACCTAGATCTAGGAAGATCATCCAATTGTGCCTAGGAATAAGATACAAGTCTAAGACCTCAAATTTGAGCACCTAGAAGTGTGATGGATTGAAGAATCTGCATCGGCATCTAAGGATAAGTTGTATCTAATGACATCACCTAATTGAGTGCCTAGGAGGTATAAATCTTAACATTGACATGAGGACAAGCGCTTAGTAAAGGAGAGTTTCTCAAACATTTAAACATGTGAATGAAGTCAAAGAAATGCACTAATTCATCTAGGCACCATTTTCCCCTTGTGTACCCTTACATTTGTGCCTAAGAAGAAGTTGCTTCAGTTCATTGGAGTGTTTGAGTATTGAGGATTTCTTAGCAATGCTTTGCAACTTTACACTGCCTCCTTCTGACGATTTTTGGGGCAGCATAAAACCTTTCACCATGGGCAAACACCTCAGAGATATAAAAAACCAAGAGAGGTTATTGTAGAGGCACTCTACATGATCACATTTCCTCAGACAAAATGTTTCTAAGTGACACAATTTTTGAGTAACATCTCGTCAAAGATTGCTGCCTTTTTGCACTTTGGACTCTTCAGGGATATCGTCGCTACAATGTAGCTTGGATAGTTTCGACATGTTTGGGTGAAAAATAGGACCATACCTAGCGTAAATGTACCCATTCGGATGCATTGAAACAATCAGTTTGGTCACATCAAGAGCAGGACAAAAGTTACACCCCTTTGCAACTTTACACTGCCTCCTTCTAATGATTTTTGGGGTAGCAGAAAACCTTTGACCACGGGCAAATGTCTCAAAGATATAAAAACTAAGATAGGTTATTGTAGAGGCACTCTACATGATTGTGTTGTCTCAAACAGAAAGTTTCTAAGTGACACAATTTTCAAGTAACATCTTGTCAAAGATTGCTACCTTTTTGCACTTTGGACTCTTCAGGGATATCGTCGGTACAATGTAGCTCAGACTGTTTCAACATGTTTGGGTGAAAAATAGGACCATACCTAGCATAAATGTACCCATTCAGACTCGTTGGAATAGTCAGTTTGGTTGCATCAAGAGTAGGATGAAAGTTACATCCCTTTGCAACTTTACACTGCCTCCTTCTGACGATTTTTGGGGCAGTAGAAAACCTTTCACCATGGGAAAATGTCTCAGAGATATAAAAAACCAAGAGAGGTTATTGTAGAGACACTCTACATGATCACGTTGCCTTAGACGAAATGTTTCTAAGTGACATGGTTTTTGAGGAACATCTTGTCAAAGATTGCTACCTTTTTGCACTTTGGACTCTTTAGGGATATCGTCGGTACAATGTAGCTTGGACTGTTTCGACATGCTTGGGTGAAAAAAAAAAAACCATGCCTAGCGTAAATGTACCCATCCAGATGCATTGGAATAGTCAGTTTGGTCGCATCAGGATCATGATGAAAGTTACACCCCTTTAGAACTTTACACTGTCTCCTTCTGACGATTTTTGGGGCAGCAGAAAACCTTTGACCACGGGCAAATGTCTTAGACATATAAAAAATTGAGAGAGGTTATTGTAGAGGCAGTCTATGTGATCGTGTTACCTCAGTTGGAATGTTTCTAAGTGACACAGTTTTTGAGTAACATCTTGTCAAAGATTGTTACCTTTTTGCACTTTGGACTCTTCAGGAATTTTGTCAGTACAATGTAGGTCAGACTGTTTTGACATGTTTGGGTGAAAAATAGGACCATACCTAGCGTAAATGTACCCATCTAGATGCGTTTGAATAGTCAGTTTGGTCGCATCAGGAGTAGGACAAAAGTTACACCCCTTTACAACTTTACACTGCCTCCTTCTGACAATTTTTGGGGCAGCAGAAAACCTTTGACCACAAGAAAATGTCTTAGAGATATAAAAAATTGAGAGAGGTTATTGTAGAGGCACTCTACATGATTGCGTTTCCTCAGACATAATGTTTCTAAGTGACAGTTTTTGAGTAACATCTTGTCAAAGATTGCTGCCTTCTTGCACTTTAGACTCTTCAGGGATATCATCGGTACAATGTAGTTTAGACTGTTTCGAGATGTTTGGTTGAAAAAGAAGACCATGCCTAGCGTAAATGTACCCATCTAGACGCGTTGGAATAGTCATTTTGGTCACATCAGGAGTAGGATGAAAGTTACACCCCTTTGCAACTTTACACTGCCTCCTTCTGACGATTATTGGGACAGCAGAAAACCTTTGACCACGGGCAAATGTCTCAAAGATATAAAAAACTAAGAGAGGTTATTGTAGAGGCACTCTACATGATCACGTTTCCTTAGACAAAATATTTCTAAGTGACACATTTTTCAAGTAACATCTCGTCAAAGATTGCTGCCTTTTTGCACTTTGGACTCTTCAAGGATATCATCGGCACAATGTAGTTCGGATTGTTTTGACATGTTTGGGTTAAAAAACAAACCATGCCTAGCCTAAACGTACCCATACAAATGCGTTGGAACTATCAATTTGGTCTCATCAGGAGCAGGACACCAAAAATGCAAAAGTTGCTTTGTGTAACTTGACAACATTGACACTTTTTTGCAATATGACTCAAAGACTCAAACTGACCCCAAATGACCAAGGTGACTTAAAATCACCTTGATTTTGGTGCCCAATGTACATTATAGAGGTCTAGGTACTCCTTATCATTCAAACATCTTAGATGAGTGCCTAGGAAAGGAAAAAACTCTAAGTTTCATCATCATGAATGCCTAATATCAAGAGACTTTAATGGCTCAAACCTTAGCATGGAGTCCTAAGGTGCATTTCATGTCTCCTTTCATCCATTTTGGCACCCTTATGTAGATTTTTAAACTTGATTTGGCACCTTGTATGTGAAGGAAGATCTAAAGGCATGAAAGTCGATGTTGTTTTGCAAGAGTTTGGATCATCAAAATTGAAACAAATAAGTCTATTAAGCTTGGGCACCCTTGGTCTTCTTTTCATTCATTATGAGTGCCTTGGGAGAATGGTATATAGGTCATCATCATGATTGGGTGCCCTAGATCCAAAGTGTTGGAGAGATCATCAAATGGTGTCTAGAGGAAGTAGGGTGAGTTATGAGTTTGGTCGCATCAGGAGCAGGACACCAAAAATGCATAACATGATGATGTAAAAATGTGTATATGTGTAAAATGTAGGAGGAAATAAAAAAAGACAAACCTTACAAATTGATGTGCATACTTACAACTCAATGTAACATGACTTTACAAAATCAATGTGAATACTTACAAATTAATCTAATGAACCATCTAGGTCTGCTCTACTCTTTATTGTGTCAAGTATTGCTTTATGGTCAGACTCACGTACCTTCCATAAGATTTTGTTCAAAGGTCTACCCCGATACTTTATCAAATGAACATTGGATGCCATGACAAGGTTCGAGTAATGAAGAATCTTTTGATGCGTGTCAAAGTCCTGAAATAGCCAAATACTAACACTCTTATGTGGGTACCTTCTAAGCCATGTTCCAATAATAACCACTAAGCCTATAGGGTATTCGATGTTTTCTCCATCTATAATAGGGGCCTCCAATTTCTTTTTGGCCTCAACACAATGACATAAGTAATAATCTGTTTCCTCTTCATTATCTTCATCTACAATAACTGCATATGCGTGTCCTACATTGATATGTGTAGAAAATTAGATGAAATTAGTCAACATTACAAAAAAACTACAAAGTAAGATGACATTACCTGGTTGAACTAGATGAAATTAGATGCATATACGTGCCCTATATTGCCTGGTTGAACTAAATCTGATATGTGGTCAAAGTCAACTGATGATTCCATCTGTGTTAGTTCCAATGCCGTCGGGGGTCGATACGTGTCAAGTGGGCTAAGATAACATAATACCATTCATCAACCCACTCCTTTGACTCGCACTCATCCCAGACTTGAATTGTACAGGAAGAACAAAAGCATGACATCTTTTGTGTATGGATACTCCATGAACCTATAATTGAGCTTCTAAAAGAGTGCATCTCATTTGATCCTGTCAGTGTACAATAGTCCTCATATGGTGCAATGTTAGTATCATCTATCAACCAAAAAAATCTACGAACTGAAGACTTACCTTCATTACCTGGACCCATGGAAGCATTACACCACTCGACAATCAATTTTGTATCTATCAACTTTACATTATTTTTATACTTTAACTCTTCTCATGCTATGGCTCTTTTGATACACGCTCTTGCACCTTCATGCTCCCCCTTTCTATGCCCAGCCTCACAAAAGTTCCACATATGTTGAATACCTGTAAAATTATGCCTCCTACTCAGCCAATAGAATTGTGACACACAGTTATTCGACCATATGATATGTTGACTGAACGATATGCCCCTTCTAGCCAAATCATTGTAGAACACTTGAAAGCAACCTTGTACAAACTCCGTAGAATGCATGTGATCATCACTAATATAGAAAGGTTTTAGCATTTCAAAATATCTTTGACAAATTTTAATTTGATGATACTTCTTTAGAAATTTACCATAAAACTGTGTTTGAGTCTCATCCAAAAAATGCTTTGGATGTGGCTCACGGTTCTGACTGCCGATTCTCCTTCTTACCACCTCCCTTTGATTTAGAGATAACCTTGTGTAATTCTTCCAAAAGTCTTCAATTAGTGATCTCAATGCTTTAACAATTGGTTTATCTTTTCATGGTAGTCTGCCCGAGAACGCCCATAATTCATTGGCATTAGTGTCCTCAATTATTTGGCGTCTTCCAATGGCTCTTGATAAAGTTTTCCTATTAATTCTCAATTCTTGACTCGTCTTTCTAATGAGACGAGCTTTCCTCATTTGACTACTTACTATAGTCGATGTAATCACACGCCATGTTGGATTACTATCTTTTGTGCGTGAGGTGTTACCCACACTCTCATATGCACTCATTAGATTCTTGACAATAGATTTTTCACTTGAAGCCTCTGATGTTCTCAACCCAAGAATCTTCATGATGGACCTATACTTTATACTTCGCATCATTTCAATGAATAGTTGACATCTTGCAATCTCATTTAACTTTTCAAAGAACAATCTCCAAATCTTATGAGCATATCTTCTACAAGTGCATTTTGGAATCTTACCTTCCATTGGCTACAAAATATTCTCATCAATATCAATCAAATACTTTGGCTTTCTATGCAAAATTCTAGGTGGTGTTAAGCTAGGTAAATTCATCTCAACATTAGGAATTTCATCAATATTTAAATGAGATAGGCTAGATGGCATACCTTCGATCGAAGATGGAATAGATGACATACCTTGAGGTTGAGGTGGGAATGATGGCGTACCTCCTTCATCGCATGTGAGTGATGATGTACTCTCAACTTGAGATGTGGTAGATGGTGTCCCTACATGTTAACTTGTGGTATCTAGGACGTGTCTCCAACTATGGTATTCAAATCTCTCATAGCACAAAGTTTTTCCATTCGTTCTCTTTGTGCTACCAATACCATATCTCTTTGTGATGGTTGTGGTTCCTCTTCAATTGGCATGTCTTCATTTATCGTCCAATTTCCTCTTCTCACGAAGTTCCCTCATAGCCACTGCTTTCTTTGTATTCTTAGCTTCTATCTCTTCCTGTGTTGGTTTAATTCTTGATTGTTTCCTTGGCATGACAGAGAATTTATCTGTAGCATTATAAAGAGACCAATATTACTTCCTAAGAAATGAATACAAGATAATAGTGGGATTGTATTTTTATTGTGTTGTAAGGATTTATTCTTGTATAGTTTGACATCATGGTATGTTAAGGTCTGTTTATTACACAATTATTAAAGAGCCCAAGTGTAGAAAATATACATGGCATCATGTGAGATTGTAGGCTACTTTCTTGATTGGAAATGTGTCTATTTTAAACATTTATGATAAAGCATGATAAATTAATTCAAATAGAATTAAGGAAAATGTAAAGAACATGCATGTAAAGACTTGACATACCTAAAAAATGAAGATTCGAATGGAGAGAGTACCCAATTATGTAGTGTTTTTTTCTTCTTGCATCAAACTCCTCAACAATTTAAGTTTTTCACCACTTGCTTCCTTTTCAATTTTAAATTGAATAACACTCAAATATAATTACTAACAACAATACTATTAACCAATCTACAATGTTAAATTCCTAAAATTGAATCACAATTAACATTGCAACACTACAAACATTGAAACTTGAATTGATATATATCAAACTTGGTTTGAAAACTATGTTATTTCCTCCTTCTCAAGTTGGCAAAGTAAAAAAGGTGGTGGAAAGATCATGCAAAGGTGGTACAATGTGTCAAATGTGCATGTGAACTTCCCAACAACATGAAACCACTTCTTTTTTGTCGGAGCACGCACAGAATCAGTATAAAAATAGAGCATGTGGGCCTGGCTCACAAGGGTCAACACTTTTTTACCATTTCTATAGGAGGACAAAACATGAGTGTGTTATAACGTGCTCACGTTTTCTCCTACTATAGATTGATCACATCCTATGCATTATCTTCCTTAACACAAGCAAGGATGACCACATCCTGTGCTTCATCAACTGAGACTTCCAAGCCTTACAATTCCTCTTAAATATGGGAGGATCCATGACTGGAAGAGCCAAGCCACTTGGTCCCTCCTTGCTGAAGGATGACATTCTGGGAGAATTAGGAGATTTTCCTTTGGAGATCATATAATCTTTAAATGCTTTCCATCTTGGTAGGTCCTCTGCATCAGAGAAAAACTACTGATGGTGTCTGAGAAATAATAAATTCTTCATCTCTTTTGAGATCCATTTCAATGAAGGGGCAAGCCCTCATAATCAAGTTCTTGATAGAAAATGTCCATCGAGGAAGAAAGATAGATCTTTTTTAGAAGCAGAAGTTCTAGTTTGTGATAAATCCTTATCCAAGCATAAATAGCAAGGGTTCTATCAAGCGATTGCCAATCCACTTAAATAAAGTCTCCTGAAAACTTCCTAATTGATTCCAAAACATCCACACCCCAAAACTGGAGAGGCAATCAAAATAATTGAACCCATAAATCTACATTTGACAATAGAAACTCTCTTTAGGCTAGATTAAGAGTCCAACATTTTAGCTCAAATCTAAACCCATCAACATCTAAATAACCTGAATACAAAATCTTTATTTTCCTATCTTTAGAAATCAACCCTCAATGTCAAACCCTAATCCCTCAACCCTTAACTCTAATCCCTCGACCCTCAACCCTATCCCTAAACCCTAAACCCTAAAGCCTCAACCCTCAACCCTCAACATCAAATCCTAATCCCTCGACCCTTCACTCTAATCAATCAACCCTAAACCCTATCCCTCAACCCTCAACACTATACCTTAAACCCTAATCCCTCAATCCTCAACCCTCAACCCTAAAAATTATCCCTAAACCCTAATCCCTCAACCCTCAACCCTAATCTGTCATCCCTCAACTCTAATCCCTCATCCCTAAACCCTAAACTCTATCCCTATTCCTAGACCCTCAACGGGCTCGATATTATACCTTAAACCCTAATCCCTTATCCCTAAACCCTCTTACCCTATCCCTTATCCTTATACCCTCCACACTCTACTTTAACCCTAATCCCTTGACCCTCAACCCTATCCCTAAACCCTTAACCCTTGAACCTCAATGTACTCAACCCTCAATGTCAAACCCTAATCCCTCAACCCTTAACTATGATCCCTCGACCCTCAACCCTATCCCTAAACACTAAAGCCTCAACCCTCAACCCTCAACGTCAAATCCTAATCCCTCAACCCTTCACTCTAATCCCTCAACCCTAAACAATATCCCTAAACCCTCAACACTATACCTTAAACCCTAATCCCTCAACCCTCAACCCTAAACCTTATCCCTAAACCCTAAACACTAATCCCTCAACTCTAATCCCTCATCCCTAAACCCTAAATGCTATCCCTATTCCTAAACCCTCAACAGACTTGATATTATACCTTAAACCCTAATCCCTTATCCCTAAACCCTCCAACCCTATCCCTAATCCTTATACCCTCCACACTCTACTTTAACCCTAATCCCTTGACCCTTAACCCTATCCATAAACCCTTGACCCTCGAACCTCAACCCTCAACCCTCAACGACAAACCCTAATTCCTCAACCCTTAACTCTGATCCGTTGACCCTCAACCCTATCCCTAAACGCTAAACCCTAAAGCCTCAACCCTCAATGTCAAATCCTAATCCATCAACCCTTCACTCTAATCCCTCAAATCCTAAACCCTCAACACTATACCTTAAACCCTAATCCCTCAACCCTCAACCCTAAACCTTATCCCTAAACCCTAATCCGTCAACCATCAACCCTAATCCATCATCCCTCAACTCTAATCACTAATCCCTAAAACCTAAATGCTATCCCTATTCCTAGACCCTCAACAGGCTCGATACTATACCTTAAACCCTAATCCCTTATCCCTAAACCCTCCAACCCTATCCCTAATCCTTATACCCTCGACACTCTATTTTAACCCTAATCCCTCGACCCTCAACCTTATCCTGAAACCCTTAACCCTTGAACCTCAATGTACTCAATCCTCAACATCAAACCCTAATCCCTCAACCCCTAACTTTGATCCCTCGAACCTTAACCCTTAAAAATTGAACCCTAAAATCTATCCCTACATGCTCGACACTTGACACTATATCTTAAACCCTAATCCCTTGACCCTTAACCCTATCCCTCAACCTTAACCCTCAACCCTCAACCCTCAACCCTCAAATCTCAACATTAAACCCTAATTCATCAACCCTAAACCCTAATCCCTCAAACCTAAACCCTATCCCTAAACCATCAACCCTCAACACTATACCTTAAACCCTAATCCCTATCCGTCAACCCTTAACCCTTAAAATTTAAACCCTATCCCTACACCCTCAACACTTGACACTATATCTTAAGCCTTAAACCCTCATCCCAAAAGCCTCAACCCTCAATCCTTAAACCTTCAACCCTAAACCCTATCCCTAATCCCTCTACCATCGACACTCTAACCCTAACCTCGACATTAAACACTAATTAGTCAACCCTAAACCCTAATCCGTTAACTCTAAACCCTATCCCTAAACCCTAAACCCTATCCGTAAACCCTCAACCCCCAACACTATACCTTAAACCCTAATCCATCAACCCTCAATCCTAAACACTATCAATAAACCCTCAACCCTTGACACTATACCTTAAACCCTAATCCCTCAACCCTCAACCCTAATCCCTCATCCCTAAACCCTAAACACTATCCCTATTCCTAAACCCTGAACCCTTGACACTATACCTTAAACCCTAATCCCTTATCCCTAAACCCTAAACCCTATCCCTCAACCCTTAACCCTTAAAAATTAAACCCTAAAACCTATCCATAAACCCTCGATGCTCAACACTATATTTTAAACCCCAATCCCTTAACCCTCAACCCTAAAGCCTCAACCCTCAATCATTAAACCTTCAACCCTAAACCCTCTACCCTCAACACTTTACTTTAATCCTAATCCCTTGACCATCAACCCTATCCCTAAACCCTCAACCCTCAACTCTCAACATTAAACCCTAATCTGTCAACCCTAAACCCTAATCCATCAACTCTAAACCCTAATCCCTCAACCCTAAACCCTATCCCTAAACCCTCAACCCTCAACACTATAACTTAAACCACAATATCTCAACCTTAAACCCTAATCCCTCAACCCCAAACCCTAAACCCTATCCCTAAACCCAACAAAACTACTTTGCCTTATGTTAGGTTGTTAAACCCTTCATTTTTGACACTCTTCTCTTAAAGATATTTGTGTTGCAAGTATGGGCCTAACCAGTGTTGTCATTGATGTCAACATACTCATGTTGCATTAATGAGAAGGATTAGATGAGCTGTGTGCTGAGGATATTGAGAAAATTAGTCTCAATTAGGAACAATGAAGAATAGTGATGATAAGAAGGTAAAAGTCCTCAATAGGCTGAGGATCAGAGGATGTGGTTTAAAGGGTTTGTAGATATAAGTCTTGAGATGCTCCTGTCAAGTTTTTAGAGGTCCGCATGAAGATCTAAAGAAGTTATGGTCACTCAAGTAGAACCAGTTCCGACAGGTGTTCAAAGGTGACAGAGTGTCATAGATAGGTCCGGTGAGATCCAAAATTTCATTATCCCATTCTACGGATTTGAGGGAGTGTTGAGGACATCCTTGTGAAGTATCAACTAGATTGGTTTGTGGTTTGAAGGTCTAGAAGAGCCTATTCATTTGTGATAGTGATGACAGACTATGTTCTTGAAACTCCAGATGAAGGAGAGAAGAACTCCAGTGGGATGATGAAGTGTGGATGTTCTTGGTGATTCAGGGAAGGTTATGATGATCGTTGAATCATGTCCAGTTCATGTTGGCAGTCCGCATTGAAGTTAGAGTTTGCATTTGAAGAATAACCACCGAATATTGGTGTTCTTCTTGAGACTAGCCGATTAGATGTATTACATGTCTTGCGGATGTTCTTGTAGGTGTTTACCGATTTAGATGATTGTTCGTAAGTCAATGCCTTGTATAAATAAGGGATTGTGAAGTCATTTTGAAGTGTGTCTTGTGGTGATGAGTGTGTGGTAGCGAGGAGAAGTGCGAAAGGTAGAGTAGAAGTATTGGGCTTAAATGGAACTAATTCAAGCATGGTGAAGATGCTATTCTCCAGTTCATGAAGGTGATACTTATTTCTTTGTAGACAATGTGTCTCTTGTAGGTAGTGAGCCTCTTGTGAGCAGTGTGCTTGGGTAGTGAGCCCTAATTGGCATGTGCCATTTTGTTCTTTCTATTCTTCTAATAGAGAATACATTCTTGGGTTAATCACCCCATGGTTTTTCCCTTAACTAGGTTTTCCATGTCAAAATATTGGTGTCTTACGTGTTGATACGTTTTTGCTTTTGATTTGAATGCATAATGGTTCATGATTAATATTCTGCTAATCACTAAAGAAGATTTAAGTGTTTAATTTGAGAAAGTTTCGCACAACTGATTCACCCCCCCTCTTAGTTGTGTGCCCTAAGTCTAACAATTGGTATCAGAGCTAAGTTCCTCTAAAAGGAGCTTAATCACTTGAGGAGATCTAGGATGTCATCATACAAGAAGGATAGTCTGAAGTTTGATGGAACCAACTTTGCTCTTTGGAAAGGTCGCATGAAATGTCACTTGTAGTGTATGGGAATGGTGTACTGGTCCATGGTCACAAAAGCGTATGTACCTCCACAGGGTGGTCCGACAACCCTAAATGAAATCACAGATATTGAAAATAATCTGCGGACCAAAGAGGCTCTTCTAAGCACATTAACTAACTCAGAGCTCTCAAATGTTATTGACCTACCAACTACCTATGAGATCTGGATTAAACTAGAACTTTTGCATGAAGGAGATGCGTATGTTAAATGTGCAAGGTTATAGAGTCTAAAAGGGAAATTTGAAAAACTGAAGATGAGAGATGATGAAAATATTACCACTTTTATGCCAAGAGTGAATGAGCTGGTTTGTGGAATTAGAAATTCTGGTGGAGTCTTGGATGAAAATGAGATTGTTGGTAAAATTCTCAGATCCCTTCCTGCCTCTTACAAAATCAAGGTTGCTGCCATTGATGAATTCAGAGCCCATACAACTGTCACAAGAGACCAATTGGCTGGCAAACTGGCTGCTTTTGAAATGAGCAAGTTTGGAGATGATCCCCCCAAAAATGAATTTGCATTCAAAGCCAGTGCCTCTGTGAAAGGTAAACAAGGATTTGATCCAGGAGAGAACTCATCAAGGAAACTGTCATGGTATGAAAAAGAAAGAAAAGACCTGGAAGAAGAAGAAGTAGAAACTACTCAACTTGAAGCCCTCATTACAAAGAGACTGCTAAGAGGATCCAGTAAGTATGAAGGAAAATTGCCTTTTAAGTGTTTTAACTGCAATAAGATTGGTCATTTTACCTCAAGATGTCCGGAAAGATTTTCAAAGCCAAATCCTAACAGATCAAGGTTCCAAAAGAATTGTTACTATGTTCATGAAGAAGATGATAATGAAGGAGTAATAGATGATGAATCAGAGACAGGAAACAAATCTGGAAGTGAATGGGTGTTTATTGCAATAAAGGAAGAAGAACCAATATCCTCTGTATCTATCAATCATAAAGTTGTAGAAAGAGCTTTGGCTGCCCAAGTTGAAGAAAAGAATGATTGGGTCATTGACAATGGTTGCTCTCACCACATGACAAGTGACAAAAATAAGTTCATAGACTTGGAAAGGTATGAAGGAGGAGTGGTGAAGTTTGGTGATAATTCTGCTGGTAGAAACAGAGGAAGAGGAACTATTTCTTTTGATGGAAGAAACAAAACTGGTAATGTACTATATGTTGAAGGTTTGAAGCACAATCTTCTCAGTGTTGGACAGTTGGTGGACAAAGGCTATGATCTCTGATTCAAGGATGGAAAATGCAAAATCTTTGAAAGATCTAGAACGGAGATTGCATCTGGTGCTCAAACTAAAGCTAATATCTTCCACTTGGTTGGTACTGGTAAAAGATGCTTATTTGTTCAAGTTGATCAGAGTTGGTTATGGCATAGAAGGATGTGTCATGTGAATTTTGATAATATCATCAAGATAAGCAATACTCAGGCTGTAAGAGATCTTCCAAAATTGGTGAAACCTACTAACAGCTTGTGCAAGGAATGACAGTTGGGTAAGCTAAGCAGAGTCACATTCAAAAGCAAGGAACTGTCTTCTACACTGATTATTGGACTTAGTTCACACTGATCTTTGTGGTCTGGCAAGAACCAGGAGTATTCAAGGTGATAGATACTTCATGCTGTGAATAGATGACTATTTTCAGATGATGTGGGTAACCTTTCTAAAGGAGAAATTAGAAGCTCTTGAGAAATTTAAAATATTCAAGGCTATGGTAGAGAATGAAACGAGAATAAAGTTAAAATGTCTGAGGTCTGATAGAGGTGGAGAATTCACATCCGGTGAGTTCATAGAATTCTGTGAGAAACATGGAATTAAGAGACAGTTGTCTACTCTAAGGACTCCACAGCAGAATGGAGTAGTGGAGAGAAAGAATCAGACCATCCAGGAAGCTTCTAGGACCATGATGATGGAAGCAAATGTTCCTCAGATCTATTGGAGAGAAGCTGTCAGCTCTGTAGTCTATACTTTTAATCAAGTTCAAATCAGAAGCAATACTGGTAAGACCTCGTATGAACTCTGGTTTGGCATTACTCCTACTATAAGATATTTCAAAGTCTTTGGTAGCAAATGTTACATCAAAAGAGATGAAGATTTAGGCAAGTTTGATGCTAGAAGTGATGAAGGAATATTCTTGGGTTACTCTACTCAAAGCAAAGCATATCGATGTTATAACAAGAGACTAAGAAAGATGATAGAAAGTACAAATGTGAAGGTTGATGAGGGAATAGAGAAACTCTCAAGGTTTTATGAATATGATGAAGATGATCAGAATGGTGTTCTAGTTCAAGGAGCTCAATCCTCTTCTGAAAGTCAGATTCAAACTAATCTGGTAAATCAGGAAGAAGAGATAGGTCTAGATGAGCCTAATCAAGAAGTAGAAGTGTAAGAAACTCCCAAAGTTCTAAGGTATGTAAGATTGAACCACTCTGAAGATCAGATCATAGGTGACAAAAGCAAAGGTGTGCAAATTAGAAGGAAAATTGCTCAAAATTTAGATGAATATTGTCTGATTTCAAAGATTGAACCTAAGACAATAAATGAAGCCTACAATGTTGAAAACTAGACCAAAGCAATGGAGGAAGAGTTGATGCAAATTGAGAAAAATCACACTTGGGATCTTGTTCCCAGACCTAGAAACAAGAATGTGATTGGAACCAAATGGGTCTTCCGGAACAAACTAAATGAAGTTGGTGAAGTAATCAGAAATAAAGCCAGATTGGTCTGCAAAGGCTACTCTCAAATAGAAGGGATTGATTTTGAAGAAACCTTTGCTCTGGTGGCAAGAATTGAAGCAGTCAGATTATTTCTTGCATTTGCTACCTTCAAGGATTTCAAGGTGTATCAGATGGATGTCAAGTGTGCCTTCTTGAATGGTGACTTAGAAGGAGAAGTGTACATTGAACAACCGGATGGTTTTCAATTATCTGAACATCGTGATATGGTCTGCAAATTGAAGAAGGCACTATATGGACTAAAGCAAGCCCCAAGAGCCTAGTATGAAAGACTAGACAAAAATCTTTTGAAGATTGGTTTCAAGAAAGGTACTGCTGATAGTAACCTATATTTCAAAATTGATCATGAAAACATCTTGATTGTTGAAGTATTTGTTGATGAGATCATCTTTGGAGGAAGAGACCGTATGTGTAAAACCTTTGCAAATCAAATGAAAAGTGAGTTTGAGATGTTAATGCTCGGTGAAATGAATTTCTTCTTGGGTCTGCAAATTACTCAGACAAAGAAAGGAATCTTTATTTCTCAGACCAAATATGTAGAAGAATTGTTGAGGAAATTTGGTATGGAAGATTCAAAGCCAATGAACACTCCCATGGCAACTGGATATAAGTTGAGCAATGATGATGACTCCCCTAAGGTAGATCAGACAAAGTACAGATCAATGATTGGAGGATTATTGTATCTCACTCAAGCTAGACCATATATAATGCAGGTTGTTGGTCTTGTTGTGAGATTCTAGGCTGATCCAGAGAATCTCATGTCATGGCA
The DNA here is from genome assembly GCA_027924645.1 of Cunninghamia lanceolata. Lineage (NCBI taxonomy): Eukaryota > Viridiplantae > Streptophyta > Pinopsida > Cupressales > Cupressaceae > Cunninghamia > Cunninghamia lanceolata. The sequence continues at coordinate 11,024,789 of BSBN01000584.1, read as the reverse complement.
ATCAAAAAGATTTTTAGGTACCTAAAAGGAATAGTTGAGTATGGTCTGTGGTATCCTAGAGATCATAATTTTTCTCTTCATGCATATACAGATGCAAATTGGGTAGGAGATGTGGATGATAGGAAGAGTACCAATGGTGGAGAATTCTTTTTGGGAAAAAGATTGGTTTCTTGGATAAGCAAGAAACAAGAGGCAATATCCCTATCTACAACTAAAGTAGAATACATTGTAGCAGTAGGTAGTTGCAGTCAAGTTTTGTGGATGAAGCAGATGCTAAGAGATATTAAAGTAGAATATGAGGAGCCTATCACAATTTTCTGTGATAATTCAAGTGTAATAAATATTTCTAAGAATCCAGTATTGCATTCTAAGACTAAGCATATATCTATCAAGTTTCACTTTCTAAGAGAGCGAGTGAACAAGGATGAAGTCAGATTGGAGTATGTGCCCTCCAAGGATCAGATTGCAGATATCTTTATTAAACCTCTTCCCAAGGACTCTTTTGAGTATCTCAGGGAGAAGTTAGGAGTTATTTCCCCTCCGGTGATGAACTAGGATGCACTGATGTGCATCAATCTGGTGGATATCACAGTCATATCTTGTGATCTAGATTGATGATAGGGAGTTGCTACTCAAGGGGAGCAACTGGTATGTTATGAAGTAATGGATTTGCAAGTATGATCCCTTTGTCATTGATGTCAAAGGGGGAGAGAAGACATGTGAAAAACAAGTGGTTACTGATCAAAGGGGGAGCAATAAAGGAAGAGAAGACATATGAATAGTTGTTGCTGTTAGGGGGAGTTGTGACAGCAAGGAGAAGTTCTTGTCTTGATGGTTTTTCACATCATATGTTGCCATCAATGACAAAGGAGGAGATTGTTGCAAGTATGGACCTAACCGATGTTGTCATTGATGTCAACATACTATTGCATTAATGAGAAGGATTAGATGAGCTGTGTGCTAAGGATATTGAGAAAATTAGTCTCAATCAGGAACAGTGAAGAACAGTGATGACAAGAAGGTAAAATTTCTTAATAGGTTGAGGATGTGGTTTAAAGGGTTTGTAGATATAAGTCTTGAGATACTCCAATCATGTTTTCAGAGGTCCGCATGAAGATCTGAAGAAGTTATGGTCACTCAAGTAGAACCGATTCCGACAGGTGTTCAAAGGTGACAGAGTGTCATAGATAGGTCCGGTGAGATCTAGAATTTCATTATCTCGTTCTATGGATTTGAGGGAGTGTTGAGGATGTCCCTGTGAAGTATCAACTAGATTGGTTCATGGTTTGAAGGTTTAGAAAAGCTTATTCATTTGTGACAGTGATGACAGACTATGTTCTTGAAGCTCCAAATGAAGGAGAGAATAATTCTAGTAGGATGATGAAGTGCAGATGTTCTTGGTGATTCAGGGAAGGTTATGATGATCATTGAATCATGTCCAGTTCATGTTGGTGGTTCGTATTAAAGTTAGAGTTTGTATTTGAAGAATAACCAGTAGATATTAGTGTTCTTCTTGAGACTGGCTGACTGGATGTATTACACGTCTTGCAGATGTTCTTGTAGGTGTTTTCTAACTTAGATGATTGTTCCTAAGTCAATGCCTTATATAAATAAGGGATTGTGAAGTCATTTTGAAGTGTGTCTTGTGGTGATGAGTGTGTGGTAGTGAGGAGAAGTGCGAAAGGTAGAGCAGAAGTATTGGGCTTAAATGGAACTAATTCAAGCATGGTGAAGATGCTATTCTCCAGTTCATGAAGGTGATACTTATTTCTTTGTAGACAATGTGTCTCTTGTAGGCAGTGAGCCTCTTGTGAGCAGTGTGCTCGGGCAGTGAACCCTAATTGGCATGTGCCATTTTGTTCTTTCTATTCTTCTAACAGAGAATACATTCTTGGGTTAATCACCCCGTGGTTTTTCCCTTAACCAGGTTTTCCATGTCAAAATCTTGGTGTCTTATGTGTTGATATGTTTCTGCTTTTGATTTGAATGCATAATGGTTCATGATTAATATTCTGCTAATCACTAAAGAAGATTTAAGTGTTTAATTTGAGAAAGTTTCGTACAACTGATTCACCCCCCCCTCTGAGTTGTGTGCCCTAAGTCTACCAATTTGAGTTGCAAGAATATGTCAAAAAAATGGCTATGAAATTTTTTAATGTTAGTAATGTTATATGGCATGTTTTTCTGGCCCATCTAGGGTTCATTATGCTAATAAGTGTACACACTATGAGAAAAGCTTTGCGTATGGTACATCCACAGTGAGTAATTAATAGTTGAAATCAGAAGGATGATCGTTATGATAAAATATTTGCATTGGGGTACATCTATGTTTCTTTTTGTCCACCCCACACTTAGGGGAGGTATATTGTTATGAAATAGGCAAATAATCTCCCGTTGTTTACTGGCTCTATCCACAAGAACTACTAAACTATACCTTAAACCCTAATCCCTCAACCCTCAACACTCTACCTTAACCCTAATCCCTCGACCCTTAACCCTAAACGCTATCCCTAAAGTCTCAACCCTAAACCCTAATCCCTCAAGGTCCTAAAATCTAATCCCTTATCCCTAAACTCTAAATCCTATCCCTAAATGCTCAACCCTCAACCTTAAACCTTAATCACTTAATCCTTATCCACCCCTCTCCTCCCCTATCTGGCTCACTCCAATCTCTACCCTCCTCTGCCCTCGACACTATACATACATACATATAGGCATATAAGCATACATACATACATGATTAATAGCCTTGAACATAAAAAAATTTAGGGGAACATAACACGAGTGCGTTATAACGTGCACGCATTATTTCAAACATGACAAACAACAAAACTTTTGCAGAAAAGGAAAAATGCAAAGCAAAACATAACACGAGCGCATTATAACACACTCGCATTATGTTTTGCTTTGGGAATCCCAAGCCTTGGGCTTGGGATTTTCTTTGGATTTCCAACCCAAAGGCTTGGAGTGCCTTATGAACAGCCACATACATGTTTTTCCATATTCTTCAAGATTTCACATAATTTCATTCATGCTAACCCTAAGATTTGCACGTGTTTCAAGGTTGAACAAACTGAACACCTGGGTAATGTTAGGCTTTCTCTTAGCTATTTGACGATGTGATTTCTTTCACATTTTAACAATGTTAAGCCTTTCATCTTTAATTTCTTTTGTTTGTGTGTCCATTTTTGGGCAAAAACCACTGTTTGGTCTTTTTTTATTGTAAATTAACTTTTCATTAAAATTTCAAAAAAATTACATATTTAGAAACTAGACTCCATTCTACAAATTTTAAAAAAAGAAAAAAATAATTTTCAATTAGTTTTCAAAATTTATAGGGGTAGCAGAGCCAAAATTTTGTTTTTTAGGATGTGTCCACTTTGAAAATTACTAAAAAATCAAATATTCATCAAAAAATTATCAGAAAAATCAGGCATAAACTACATACTATTAGCTAATTTCTTACTAAAGCAATTTTAAAAATACCAAAAAAAAGTTGACCTTTTGAGGGAGCCACAAAACATGCTATGTTATGTTTTTTCGACAGAAACAACACCAATTTTTGTGGCTCCCTCTTTTCAAACCCTTAATCTATGTCATTTAAAAAAAAAAATAGTAGTTTAGAAAGTAGACTTGGAGCACTACAAACATTGTTTTGGTTGCATCTCCAAAATTTGAGTGTAACTATGCTCAATTTCTCATCCAAGGCTAGTATTTCTTGATTTAAAAAAAATAGTGGCCACTTAAGACCCCTTTTTGGCCACCATAATCTTTCACTTACCCTCTAATCAGATATAAACAACCTCTAATCACCTGTGAACATGTCTTAACAAATGAACAACTCTATCATGTCATCAAGACACACTGCATACAAAGACATCAAGGTGAGCAATAAAATGAGCCTTACATTATGAAGTACATGGATGCATAAGAAATCCTATCATAAGCAACTCCAAAATTCCATGAAGTCCTGGCATGCATGGACCATGAGTAATACCATCATAAACTGAACAAGGCATCTCTTACAACTGTGAAGCAACCTCCTGATCATGATATGATCTACCTTTGACATCAATGACAAAATCAATGCTAACGCCTCTGCAAGATTCATGTAGTTATATTTGCAAGTTTTTCAAGGGAATGATACCCACGAGGGTGCATCTAGTTTATGGAAATGTAGTAGCTTGCCTCATTTCAAATGTATGGTCTTGTAGCCCATGTTTTACCATATAGTTCAAGTCATAATTTTAGTTAGATCTTTGTAATATTTTGGAAAATCTGAAACATAATCCAAGTTTTGTTAGTTTTCTTTTTATATTTTTATCATGCCTAATAAGAGGGCGAGAAAGATAATATAAGTTATCAAGTTATAGCTTTGTTACAATGATACATTCAAACAAACACATTCTTTAATTCTTAAAATTTTCAATTTCCTATGAGCATGTAGAACATACATACAACTATCCTTTTTGTCAGCATGGGTAGTTACTTTAGACAAGGATATTGAAGGTTGAAAATCACCCTTGAAGGCATACTAACAATGCAATGTATCCATTTCTTTGAGATTTAGATTCATGAGAAGCTCCATTTCTCATATAGTGTTGATAGTCTTTGCATTCAATGATTCAACAAACCCACCTTTCACTGTCAGTATGTGTTATGATCCTAATATGCTTGTCCTTATTATAATTAGGAATATAGCATATTAGGATCATAACTATACAACAAGACTTTTCTTTGAAGACAATTCATATAGTTATCTATTTTACATCATAATGTGGGCCCTATAGTGTGGAATCAATTCTAAATACTAACATTTTAGTATGATGACCAATATATGTTTAGTCATCTCCAAACCACTTCTTTTACACACCACTGATATATTCAAAATAGGCTCAATGACACTGACATCAACTAAGGAATTAGCTACAACTAATTCAAGTTTGTAGATTCATGTGAAGTGGAATTTATGGGTAGGTATGTTGAAGGTTTCATGACATAGTAATGGAAAATTGTTTACAGATTATCTAACCATGTAGCTAAACAATATCAAACACAACACACATGGAAACTTAGTAGATAAGGGAATGCAACTTTATTGATTCAGTCATGAAATACATTACTATCTACCAGAATGAGATTATGACATTAGGACTCAATCTTCAAATATATAAGGGCATCAATATGTGCAAGTTATAGAATTCTCAAATGATATAACGACGTTCTTGAATCTACTATTCAACATCAGTAATATGAGTACATTCAATCTTTTGAGTCTAGGATCCTGGATAAAACTAATGTTAGGTAATTATGGGTGATGTTTATATAGTGTGCCTTAGCCTTAGAAGGATCATCATTAGATGTGTGGTGACACATAGCTTGATGCAAGAAGAAACATCTAACTAGGTAACATGTAGAAGTGAAACCTTTCTTAATAAATGTAGTGCGGGATATGCATTTGACCATGATGCCATCCATACCATGTGTTGATAGGAAAAAGTACATAGGCCAACCTTAAGATTTGAGAGACAAATCCTCTCTTGAAAGGAGACTAAAAAGCCTCTCCAAGGCCTCAATGATGGTAGGTCTTGATTGTTAGGGGCATAACGTGAAAATGAGGATCATGATGGAAAAAAAAGGATAATCTAGATGTTGTTATGAGAATGGTGGTTGAATGCAACAAAATCCATTTGCTTGTTGGCATCATGTAAATTTAGGAATTTTCTTTCTCCCAACATGTATTTTACAATGTTTTTTATTTCAATCACGGTGATTAAAATAAGGAAACATGTATTTGGGTTAATCAGATAATCATGAATGATCCTAAACATTAATCCTACATGATGAACATCTCAAACATGATCCCAAATCATGTATAATTTTAATTTCTACATTCAAAGATGTTCCCACTCACTTGTTTACCCAAACAATCTTATTAATTCTACATAGTACTTTGAAAAAATACAATAAAAATATCCTTGAGACTTGTATTCTCATGACTTTGAGTGTAGAACATGTGGTTAGTTTAGAATTTTCTCTTTTATTTTGTATATAGTTTATTGTTGTTATATACATTTTGAATATACAATCTTATTTTCTAGTTTTCGTTTCTTTCTGTTGGTTCCCCCTAGACTCTTTTTCCTCATTGTTTCAATTTTTCTAATGGCACTTTGGGAAGGAAATCATTTAAAAATGCTTTTAATCTAAATTTCTAGTGTATAGAGAGGCTTTTAATGAAATGAAATGATTTCCTAGGCTTTGTTATGCTTATACAAATTATTCCAAAATTTTCCAACATGCATATGGTTCCATTTATCTAGAATCACTTGTATAGTACATTCTAGTTTGTGAGGATGAACCTTTATGGTTTGGGAAATTAGGTTTTATGTTTGTTGTTTTATCCTCTCACATGCAAATGTTGTTCTTAACTCAGGTAGTAATCTTTATTGATTTCTAATTGAGATAAGAGGAAAAAATAAAATAAAAGAGAAACAAAAAATAAAATAAAAATTAAGAAAGAAGATAGAAAGAAGAAAAGAGAGAATATTATAAAACAATTTCTCTAGGTGGTTTAGGTATCTATATTGTGGCCATGGTTTCCCAACTAGTAGTAGAACTATGCCTCAAGAGGAATGATTTTTAGTCTCTTTTCAAGAGATTTGTTAGTTGGTGACTCAACAAGTTAGAAGATAGCATAAAAGATGTGTGTCACTACATAGTATCCAAACCCTAATCAAAGTATAATAAACATATGTGAATAAAATAAATCCAAACCCTAGGAAATTAAAAAAGCTTTGGTAATATAGAAAATTACAGTACATATAGAACACCCTAATATAAGTGAACATATAGCCCTAGACAGTGTAAGCATGAATGTGCTCGATAAAAATGGAAAGTGTAGCTTATATCCCCAAAATGCTACATTCTTGACTTCATGATTAGCCATAAGCCATGTTTTTCCCCCTTACTAATAATTAATCTTTGTATTATTTTTTAGGAGCTTAGATTTGATCCCTTTTTAGGCCCTTTGGCTAACTAGGCTGGTTTGTGGTTAACCTACATGGGTCTTTGGGTCCCATGAGATCCTCTTCCATAAAATATAACTAATTTCTTCTTGTGTAAGGACATGCAAATGTCACCAATGCTATGAGCATTATTGGAGACCTCACTCATAAACAACAAGATTCTCTAGAAAAGTCCAAAGTTAATAAGTTGAATGAGTGTCTCCCTTAAGATACTAATATTCACAAGTTAGTTTTTAATCATGACTCTATAGAAGAGCATATTATTCTTCTTACCAAATTCATGGCCTTATATTCAAGTTATTTTGGTTTGAAATGAGCCTAGAAAGATTCTTGAGGATTTGGCTTGTAGATCCTAGATGGTCTTTGGTGACATGGATCTAACCCTTGATACTATGAGTATTTCATGTTTATTTTTAATAGTCTTAGATGGTGTTGAGGTCCTTGGAGGAGGTCCTTACTTCCTTAAACATAATAGTTCATTTATGAAACTTGGCATTTAGATTTCAACCCCACCTTCTAAAGTTGTGGTTTGGATCCATCTCTTTTCTATACCTCTAACTGTTTGAAAAGATGGATCCCTTAAATTATTGGGTGATTCTATGGGCACTAATTTGTCCATGTTGTAGACTACCAAAGAGTGGAAAATCTCTCCTTGTGGCTATATCTATGTTGACATGGATCAAAGAAAATACCTAATTAAATCTCTTAATATATACGTGGGTGATATTGTGTGGAATCAAACTATGGATTATGAGTTCATCCCATTCAAATCTAGAGAATTCGACCATATGGTCATCTTTCTTGAGAAATTCCCCAACTCAAATCTAATGACACTTCCTAGAGAATGGCACAAGAATGTAATAATGATAAATGAAAAAATCTTGAGGGGCTTCTAGGGACTAATCCTTATGGAGTTAAAATAGTGTATAGGAAAGGTAGAGGTTGATATCTCCCAAATCCTAGGGAATCTCTAAATAAAAATTGAAACAAAAAATTATTTTTGATTCTAGCTAAGATCCAAGACAAATATCAAGATGATTAGTAGGAAAAGCATGATTGGATGAAAAAGTATAATGAGAATGAAGACATGTAGAAACAAGTGAGTTCAAGGAAAATGTTAGAAGGAAATCCTCCACAAAATGAACTAGTGCTTTTAGGTCATAACCACAATATTCAATTGCTTTTGGAGAGAATCAAAATATGCCCTTTTCCCAAGTAAATGTTAAATTTCAGAGCTTGGAATTATGGAATCCTCTTTCTTCTGCTAGGAATCCCCCCATTTCTTCCTAATAACTTTCAAGCTCTTAAAATTTAATAAACTCTCCTTGTCTTTTAAAAGAAAGTGCTTGAAACTTGATCTACCAACCTTGAAGAAATGGTGGATATCATCCAACCATTAGATAATATAGAAATGAAAAGTATTAAATAAAGTTAGAAGAAATAAGTTTTGATATACTCTTTGGTTACTAAGAAAATCCAAAATAAGAAACTATGCAAGTAGGAAACACTAAAAGAAAGTCACAAGATGGACCTATAGAAAGCTAAAATTTTGGATGAAAACCTTCTACTTTCATCTCAATTGTCAAAACAAGATTTTCAAATCTCTCACAACAATTTCAATCATGATTATTTCTTGGAAGATGAGAGGGCTTGGTTACAAAACTAGATAGATTATATTTAGAATATTGTTGATAAGAATCGAAATCTCATCTTTTTGTACTTTAAAGGAAACTAAATTAGAAATATCTAATCTACTAAATAATCCATCTTTAGCCTTGGTAAATGTCGTGAAAGTATTTCTATCTTTACATAACATTTATTTAATGGCCTCATATGTGGATGGGACTTTGAAAAATTCTCTCCTAGGAAATTTTTGAGCTAAAATGGAGGCCTTTCTTTAGGTGTTCTCATGACCAATGATGTGAATGGTTTGTGTATATACCTAAAAATGACATGACTCTACCTAAATAAATATTTTAATTATTTATTTCATCTTCATATCCCTCTATCAATAAATAAATAAATCAATTTATTTATTTGATCTATTTTCTCCCATTTAATTAAATAAATTACATTTATTTAATTAATTTCATCTATATCAACTTTTTTCTTCTAAATAATTAAATAATTTTAATTATTTAATTAAATCATCTATTCTTCTAAATTTAAATAAAATTGAAATTTATTTAAATTAAATCTCCAAAAAAATATATATATATATTTAAATATTTTATTTATTCTTCCAAATTATCTACAAGTAATTAAATACATTTATTTATTTAATTATGCTTTCTCATCTTCTAAAAATATCTTCAAATCTTCTAAAAATAAATTCTTCTTGTCATGCAAAAGCAAAATCTGAGTTAACTAATTTAAAGCTATCAACAAAACTCTTAAATTAGAAAAATATATTCTAATTTAAGAAATAAAAAATCATCCTCATTAAGAAAGCAGTGAACTCAACAAAGCATCTTTTTGAATGACACATGTCCTTCTATTCGTGCACGTTCTCTCAAACATTCTCCTTCATTGATCTTCTTATTTCTTTACCACCATTGATCTTATGTCACATAACTCTATAAATACAACCATCTTCTTCTATTTTTAGATCTCCCAACTTTTGAGTAAACTTATGCTATAGAATCCATAGCGCGCCATTGGCACCCCATTTTTACATCCACCATCTATCATCCATTTTATATTATGTTGAAGCTCATATTCAACACAACAAGTATCTGAGTCATTTGTCCTTGTCATCTTGAGGAATCGAAGCAAGGAAGCAAGCTTCCTGAGCACCATCTTCATCACCAAAAGATCAAAAGAGAATAGGCAAACAATGGAAATCACAAGGTAAAAAGGTTGTGAGTATTACTTTCCTATTTTTAAATCTTTTTTATCTACACATTCCATTGATGTTTTGGGTTTTTATTATTCATTTTGATTATCCCATTTTACCCGTAACATTTCTGGCACCGTGGGGGTCTTGCCCCTAATCTAACCAAAAATTTGAGTTTCTGAGTGATAGGTTCCATACAGGCTTCAAAAAGGTTCAGGTGGTGCATTTGATCAAGCCTGAGGTGCATATACAACCTGTTATGGTGCATGCAAACTTCTAGCACATACATCCTCTGTGCCGATGTTTTTACCTTCTATTCTAGTGCCTGCAGTACTACGACGGATACATTCTCTGAGTCGACGCATGTACTTCATGTTCCAGTGCCTGCAGCATTCTGGCACATATACCCTAAGGCACGACACTTACATACCTTTTTACGGTGCATCTGTATAAATGACGCTTCTATCTCTTTTTCCTGTACTTTTGACATATGTCTTAGTGCATTTGTAAAGCAGTGCTTACACTCTCTATTTCTGCGCATATAGACTATTAAGCGGCACATCTGTTCTTCACTGTGGTTTTAAGATTTCTAGTGATTTTTCAAGTTGACTCTAAAGTTTGTCTTGCAGGATTAGGAGCTAGATAGATCATTTAGCTACACTAATTAACTCATCTTAGATTAATTAGGGGAAAAAGTAAAAAAAATGCATACAAATCTCACGTAGTCCTTAACTAGGAGGATAGTAATGAACAATCACTGCTATCTTTCTTAGTTAGAACATTGCTATCTCACAAAGGGAAAAGAATATTGCTATCTTTAAACACTTCAAAGTTAACAAATGCATGAGTGCCCAAGTAGATAACACATTTAGTTTTTTTCCTTTTAAATAGGATTGGATTAGCCACTATCTTCTGTGACTGTTGAATGATAATAAGCTTATGTTCTCCCCTTTACTGGGTGACCAGAATGCTAGACTTGTTATTCCCTATGTATAACCTTTAGAGGGGCCTACCCTTGGATGCCTGCCTATCCATGTGGGAATGACCCTGAGTGGAAACAGGCTAAATCCAAGCCCTACCAATCCACTTTAAATAAATTGTACTTGAGGCAAAAGCTTCCTACAACGAGTGTCGCTGTGTTACACCGACAACCAACCTTCCCCAAAACCCTCCAAGGCATAACCCTTAGAGGTTGGGAGACTCCATAATGGAGAGTAGCATTGCTGCACGTGTCACCACACGAATAGTTACCTTGACTATTTAGCCATTTGTTTAGTATACCAAAAATCCCTATTTGTTGACACAAAAGGTGGAACCTTTGAAGCAACCCTAATTCATGTGATTCTTAGTAGAGGTAACAGGGACAATCCTAAGGTTTAGTGGGGGGATGAGCTTAAGGAAACCTACATATAGTATGCATGAGAAGTGAGTACCATGGAGGGGAGCCGGTGCTACCAGATCCTAGAGCTACATGCTTTGAATATGCACAGCTAGGGGATTCAACAAATATTGTCCTTTCCAGCCTAGGTTGTGATTGTTCTTTTGTCAAAAAGTCCAAAAATACAAAAAAATAACAAAAGATAAAAAATGATGAAAACTTCTATGCACTTGTTGTGTCTTTTTCCATAATTGAAAATTAGAATTCAAGAAAAGACTAAGTTTTCAACCAGAAATAGAATTTTTTTGAAAAACATGCTAAAAAATCTATAAATTCAAACTAAAAACTAGTACGGTGCATCTGTTGAGACCTGTGACGCATATACTCATACTTACAGTGCATTTGATCACTATTGTAGTGCTTATAAAAATTTCTAGATTGGTGCATTTGCTTTGACCTATGGCACTTTTACACTCTATTCTGGTGCATTTATTGTTGCGCGTCCAATCCAAAAAGCTAGTCCATACTTCCCAAGAGAAAAACTATCAATTTTTCAGAAACCCATTTCAAACCTGTCTCAGTTTTCCCAAGATCTGATTAAAATCATGCAAGTCAACCATTTCACCCTTCTTCCACACCATAGCTACTTTTTCCACATTACATCATCCAAAATCTTGCAAAATTCTTCCAAAATCCAACAAGGTTATAATCAAGCTATTCTTGATCACATCAAACCTCAAACAAACCTAGTGAGTCTCCACTATCAAGGATCACTTATCTTTCTCTCTTGGAACTCCACTAGTGGCTTGTGCAAAACTAGTCCACATCAAGTAGACGGATTTCTATCATCCTTACTTTGACTATCATTTTGTGCACCCAACTTGTTTGACACCAATTAGATCTAAGGAGAACCTTGTTCAAATCTTGGCATATTCTAGAACCTCTTGGTCAAAACTTTCAAACTCACTCCATCCCATCTCTAGTCACCTTGCATGGTCTTAATGAGGTCACAAAAACAAAAATAGATTGAAATGGTTGAGAAAACTATGCCATCCTCTCATGATAGTGATGAGGAAATTTCTATGGAAGAAGTCCTCCAAAAACAACAAGACTAAAGATTTCAACGCATTATGGATAAGGTACTTGCCCAAGACCCTACTAAATTCTTTCTCCACTTAGCACAACTAGGAGTCAAGCTCCCTAAAGATTTTGACGTAGAAGCTCTAAAAGAACTTGAGGAAGAAAGAAACCCTGAGGGAAGCACACACGAGGAAATACCCGCAGAAAAAAGCAAAGCAACCATTGATTCTACAGATGCCTTAAGTCTAATGACCCAACAGATCCAAGCTTTACAACAACAATTCACAAACATGCAAATAGGAGCATCAACTAAGCATTACTCCCTAGAGGATATTTCACCCTATCCTTTTGATAGAAACTTGATCATGATATCTTTCCCCTCTAAGTTTGAGGTGCCAAAATTTGATAAATATTGTGGAAAGGGTGATCCAAGGGACCACATTAGGGAATTCAATGCTACATGTCTTGAAGTCGCACATAATGATACTTATCTTATGCGGCTATTTCCTAGAAGCTTAGGAGGACAAGACATGGAGTGGTTTTCTAGACTACCACCCGGCATTAGAACATTTAATGAACTTGTGGACAAATTTGTCACACACTTCTCCTATAATATTGAGCATGACACCTCAATCTTAGATCTTTGTAACACCAAGCCAAAAGGTGGAGAATCTTTCACCGCCTTCCTACAAAGATGGAGACAGTTGGCAAGTAAGTACCCACATCAAATGCCCGAAAAAAAAATGTTGGAAATGTTTGTCCATAACTTATAAACTAACCTAAGCTATCAGTTACAAATCCAATGTCCTACTTCCTTTAGTAAGGTCATTGAGATGTGTCTAATCATCAAAAAGGATTTAATAGCAAAAGGTCAAATAAAGCTATATAAGGATAGTCCTAGTACCAATACCAACATAGATAAACTAAGATTCTGGACAAAGAACAAAAACATTGTGAACGATGGGGTGGTAGATGCCAAGAATGCAGCACTAAAACAACCAATCTTCAACTTATCAACTCCTCAAAACAACCCCCCACAAAACAAACCAAGAAACACTGAATCACAGTTTACAAATTTTCAACCTAGGAGAAAATTCACACCTTTGGGAGAATCATTGGAAATCGCCCTATAGAAGTTAATCACAAGTAAGATCATAACACTTCCAACATCGCAAGAATATGAACCAAAAGTCAAACCTCCTTGGTGGAATGACAATAATTTCTATGAGTACCACCAAAACAAGGGGCACAAAACCAACAACTCAATTGTGCTCAAGCACACTATCCAAGATTTGATCGAGCAAAACAAAGTGTCATTTGACAGACATACCCCTAATAATGATCACTAGGTATTCAAGGATCCTCTTCCCAACTATGAGCAGGGAGGGCCCTCCAACCAAATCAATAGTGGAACTAACAACGCCAATTACACAAACATCGCCTTTGACTATGTTGTTAAACACATCTCAGAAAGTGATTCACACATCAATGTGATCACTATAAACAAAGATCTGGATTGTAATGTTACCACCCATAGTAATAGAGTCATTCTTAGAGGAGCCTCCACCCCTCCAGCTAATCATTATAGTATCTTGGATCAGCTACATAAGACACCTGAACATATCTCCATCCTAGAACTTCTATGTCTGTCCCTGTCTCCTAGGGCCATACTTGACAATGATCTTTTCGAAGCCTCCATCCCAACGAACCTCACCAAATAATAGTTTCAAAAAATGGTAGGTCACATTACCTCACCTCACTCCCTATCATTCATTGAAAAGGATGATATGTCAATCACCCAACCTCAGAACACCTCTCTTCATATCGAAGCCTTCATCCAGAAACACAAGATAAAAAGGGTTCTAATCGATGGAGGACCTTGTTTGAATATTTGTACCTTGAAGCTAATCCTTGCATTGGGGTTTACGGAGAAAGCTATAGATCTAAAAAAGAAAATAACTATCAAAGCCTATGATGAGGAGGAGAGAACTTCCAAGGGAATTGTTACTTTGCCAATCAGAGTGGGACCTATAGTAAAAGATGTGGCATGCCAAGTCCTTAATATGGAGCTAGCATATAACATTCTTCTTGGGAGACCATGGATACATGCTTTGAAAGTAGTGCCGTCAACATACCATCAATGTATCAAATTCCCCTATGAAGGTCAAGAGATCACCATCCAAGGTGACCCCAATCCATTTCAGTATTGCAACTCCATTCAGTCTAAACCTGAAGTTGTGATTCCTAATAACTGTGCTTCTACTTCATCTTCATCTTGTGTTGACCCAGCTTCACTTGCTTCCACTTCAAAGGCATCCCAACCTGACCTCAGACTCAAAGATAAGGGCTTAGGTGAGTACACAATTTCCCAATCCCTCTGTTTAGCACAACTCGCCCTATCTCCAAGATCATATGGAAGACCTACCTTGAGCAAATCCAAAGCAGACAAAACTACCAAAGGTCCGTTTATCAAATGGGGAAGCCTCGAAGATGAGAGTGAAAAAAAGATATCCTGCAATGGCTATATAAAGATGAAGGCAATTCATCAACACAACAAGACCATCAAACCACTATACAAACTGAACAATATGGTCAAGGATTCCAAATGCTACAAAGAATGGGGTATGAAGGTCATGGTCCACTCGGTTAAAGAAAAGATGGTATCACTGAACCCATCCAACCTCATAGCTTGATAGCCTGAGACACTACAGGGCTAGGTTACACTGGCACATCAAGAACCAACACAACAAATAAGAGTAAAGGCAAACAACCAAAAACATTTGCTAGTAATCTAGTTGATCAAATTTAGCAACTACAAATGGGGAGTGAGACTGATTCCAATGAATATGAGTGGGATAGTTTCTCAGAGCTATCTTGTGATGAAAAGGGCATCGATGTTGTCTATGAGTATGACCCAACCCATGCAACTAAGGGACAAGGCCCAAGGGCTAGACCACTAGAGTCTAACCCACGTAATAACAATACTAGAAGTCCTGAGGAAAGAATGATACTACCCTTGAAAAATCAGCTAATAGAGAGTACCATCGTAGACTTTGTCCATGCTTATAATTACCTCCACAACAACTCTATCTTAACCATCAACACCATCAAACTGGACCAACCCAATGACCCCTTACCATTGGTGTACCTTGAGCTCATAGATTGGGACTTACATGGTACTACCCCTGAGCTTGATACCTTTTAGAATGATGAAGCCATAATAGACTATCTTGAGCTTAGAGATCATATACCTGTAGGAGACCATAGAGCAGGCTATGCCATAGAACTCAATGACAAGGCCTATTTTGGAGAGAGTGCCAAGCCTTTTAGTCTCAAAAATGTCAAAATGAAAGAAAGATCTAATGGTGAAAACTATTCTGTGGTAGTGTCAGATCATGAAAAAAGTAAAAATATAGACGCATCCAACATTGAAAACCTCTCCTAGGAACCAAAGGATGGAAGGCTTCACCCTCTACCCAATCTTACACATCAGGAGAGATCTTCAATCTTGATAGAACCAATAGAACCGATCAATGATAGCACAGGTGATAATCCTAGAATGATCCACCTGGCACAGTCTTTAACTACACAAGAAAAACTAGCATTCACTGAGTTCTTCAAAAAGAAACAAATCAACTTTGCTTGGACATATGTAGACATGCCAGGGCTAGATCCGAATCTCATAATGCATCACTTATCCTTGGCTCCAGGAGCTAAACTAGTAAAACAAAAACTTAGAAAGATGCACCCACATGTGGCCCTCATGGTGAAAGAAGAGCTAAAGAAACTGTTAGATATCGGATTCATCAGACCAATAGACTATCCTGAGTGGATTTCAAACATAGTACCAATTGCCAAACCATATGGCAGAGTCTGAATATGTAATGACTTCAGATACCTAAACAAAGCATGTCTGAAAGAGGATTTCCCCTTGCCAAACATTGACATTATTGTAGATCTCACGGTAGGGCACACCATGCAAACACTAATGGATGGTTTTTCTAGATACAACCAGATAGAAATTACACCTAAAGACCAACACCAGAATGCATTCACATGTCCTTAGGGCACCTATTGTTGGTGTGTCATGCCATTTGGTTTGAAAAATGCCGGTGCAATGTATCAGAGAGCTATGACCACAATCTTCCATGACATGATGGACACTATAATGGAAGATTATGTTGATGATATTCTGGCAAAATCACTCACAAGAGAAGGACACCTAGCAGTACTGTACAAAATCTTCAAAAGACTGGAACAGTTTAATGTGCGCCTCAATCCAAAGAAGTGCATGTTTGGAGTTACCTCAGGTAAGCTACTTGGATACATAGTGTCTGCCAACGGAATCGAAGTCGACCCAACTAAAGTGAAGGCCATCATGGAAATGCTGCTTCCCAAAAATCTCACTTAGCTAAGGTCCCTATAGGGGAAACTACAATCTATCAGAAGGTTCATTTCTCAATTAGTAGACAAGTGCCACCCATTTTCCCACCTTCTACATAAGAATGTCCCTTTCAAATGGAATGATTCATGTGAATATGCATTTCAACAGTTAAAAGAGTATCTCATGAAGCCACCTATATTGATGCCACCAATTTAGGGTAAACCTCTGCTACTGTATATCTCGGCCACACCAACAACTCTGGGAGCTCTCCTTGCACAACAAAATTATGAAGGGAAAGAACAAGTAATCTACTATATCAGTCGAACACTTGTTGGATATGAACTACAATATACGCCAATTGAAAGAGCATGTCTCACTGTGGTCTTCACCTCACAAAAGTGGAGACATTACATGCTGTCACATTCGATCAAACTGGTAGCAAAAATTGATCCACTCAAGTACTTACTCAACAAAGCAGCCCTAACAGGTAGATTGTCCAAATGGGTCATGCTTCTCAATGAACTCGACATCGAATATACAGACAGGAAAGCAATAAAAGGTCAAGTACTTGCAAATCAACTGGTAGACACACCTCTAACAGATGATAGCCCTTTGAGCTTTGAGTTTCCAGATGATTCTATCTTTCACATAACCACAACAACCTGGAAAATGTATTTCGATGGCTCATATACTTAGCATGGATTAGGAGTAGGTATCTTGTTGATCACCCCTAGTGGCGACACCATTCCTAAATCATACAGATTACTCTTTCCTTGCACTAACAACGTAGCAAAGTATGAAGCCCTTGTCATTGGTATCAAGCTAGTAGTTGAATGGAATATCTAAGAACTTTAGGTGTATGGTGACTCACAGCTAGTCATAAATCAAGTAAATGATGACTACTAGATAAAAGATGAAAAATTAATCCCCTACAAACGAATGGTAGACGATTTCAAAGAATACTTTATCAAGATCTCTTTTGAGCAGATACCAAGGATTGAGAACAAAGCTGCAGACGCCATGGCAACAATTGCATCTCTCCTCACTATTCCAAATAATCAATCACGTTACGAGTTCTTGGTAGAGCCAGTGTCCTATCCTGCATATGACACCCCTGAATCCTGTATCATTTGCCACATTGTTGGAGCTGATTCCCCCCTGTATGGAAAAATATTTGCCTATCTTAAAGAGAATACCCTCCCACCTGATCTCTCCAGTAACCAAAAATGAACCTTCATCTATTAGGCATCCCGGTATGCCATTGTTGCCAATACCCTATATCGTAGAGGTCTCGATGGTACTATCCTTATATGTCTTGATAGTGAGGAATATCATACCGCCCTAAATGAAGTGCACGACGGTATATGTGGGACCCACTCTAGTGGCCCTACCCTAGCTAAGAAACTCATATGCATGGGATACTACCGGCCAACCATGGAACAAGATTCCTATCATTTTGTAAAGAAGTACAAAAAGTGCCAAATCCATGGGAACCTAATACATGCACTAGCACAAGAGCTATAGCCATTAACGACTCCTTGGCCTTTCTGTCAGTGGGGACTAGACTTAGTGGGCAAGATTCACCCTCCTTCATCCAGCGGCCATAAATTCATACTCACCACCACCGAGTACTTTATTAAGTGGATTGAAGCCGTACCCTTAGCCAATATCATAGGCAAGTAGATTGCCTCCTTTATCTTGAATTATCTCATTTGTTGCTATGGTATCCCTTCATCCATTGTCACAGATAATGGATGACCTTTCAAAAATCAAGATGTTAGGGAACTGTGTGACAAATTCCATATCCAGCACCACTTTTCAACTCCCTATTACCCCCAAGGCAATGGCTAGGTAGAGACATCAAATAAAACCATCTTGAAAATCCTAAAGAAGACTGTCAATGATGTCGGCTGTGATTGGCATATCTAGTTAAACCCAACATTGTGGGCCTATCGTACAAGCATCCACACACCCAAAGGTGCAACACCATACTCCTTGGTGTGCGGATCTAAAGCCATCTTGCCCATTGAAGTTGAGATCCCCTCCTTGCGAGTTTCATTAAAAGATCTTATATCTGATGAAGAGTAGAGAGTGTCCAGACTTCAAGAGTTAGAGATGCTCGAAGAGAGAAGGCAACAAGCCTTTAACCACATAAAATCTTATCAACAATGAATGTCCAAAAGCTACAACCATAGGGTAAAGCCCCGTGTATTCCAAGTTGGTGACCTAGTCCTCAGAGAAAATCCTAGAAATCAGCAAGATTGAGAAAAGAAAGGCAAGTTTGAACCCAACTGGCTGGGTCCCTATGTCATCATTGCAACCTATGGGTTAAGAGCATATCAATTGGCTACCTCTAAAGGCAAACTATTTGATGATCCTATCAACAACATGCATCTTCGCAAAGCACCTAAAACCCCAAAGCAAGGGAGTCCTTGAAACTTAAAAAAAATCAAAAAAGTGATAAAAAACAAACAAATTTTTTTTTAAAAAAAAGAAAAAATAACAAAAAAAATCATCCTTTGGTGAAAACCTGGCAAACAAGCACCTAGGATAGGTACCATGATGAAAACCTAGCAAACAGGCGTCATGTGTACTTTTAACTGTCATGCAAATAAAAGCAAGTGGTGAAAACCTAGTAAACATGCGCTATCTGTGACGTACTGCTTCCTCCATCTGTTGTGACCTGATATCTCTTGTGTACATCATATCGTTCATCATGAACTAGTCCTTTTAACCATTGTCAAACTACGTCACCTCTAAGCTATCACGTAGGCAAGGCCATTATCAATGCGCCCCTGAGGCTCTACTCCACTCCGCTTCTTTCCTATCCATTCCATCATGTGTCGTCTATCCTGCTATCCATACCCTTTCTACACCTTTGTCATCGCCTAGGTCTTAGGTCCATCAAGTTCAACCCGAACTACGTTGCCTCTACGTCAGCACGTATGCAAGGCCATTTAGCAATGAGCCCCTGAGGCACTAGGTTAGTCCCTTAGTGTCTGTCTCTCCATGTCTGTTTGTCATATCACCCATAATAAGTTGATCCTTTGTCTAAACTGGGGGCAACTCCTTGACCTAGTTGCAGATTTGGATTCTTGAATGCCACTTTTTCTAAGAGGATAACAATAAGGATTGTGATACCTTTCACTAGACAAGTGCATGTAGCAAAGCAAGCTTCCCAAAATAGCAAAAATCTTGACACAAGACATCAAACCTGTCCAAAGCAAAGTAAAGTGTATACCAAAACACTCAAACTGATTCTATATGAATTATGACAAAAAGACACATCTAACACAAGAATGTTTTTATGAACAAGTTAACTTACAAGGTCTTAGATTTTTGTCATTATGTCCTCCTATGCTACTCAAGGATGCCAAAATCTAGAGATGCTATGATGGGGGCATAATCTTTTTCTTTGTCTGTTGTTTGTGGATCAAACTTTAGTAGTGTGATGACTTTTGTCTAATGACATGATTAGCAAAAGATCATTGAAGACTTCAGAGGTCTGAACCATGTGAAAATGAGCAATCCTTGTCTGTTGAAATAGAAGAGGTACTCAGGTCATCTAGATTCAAGTTTGACTAGATGCTTGTATCAACTTGCCATATCAAAATCCATGTAAGGAATACTCAGGTCATCTCAATTTAATTATACCTAGATGCTTGTATTTTCTTACAACATGGCAAAAAGAGAAAAGAAATAAAAAGTGTGTAATGATGAAAGCAAAACACTTGTGCTCTAATGATGGCAAAGTATCCACATCCATCCCATATCTAGAAATCCATATCAACCATACAATAAGAAAATCTTGCAGAGTATCAAATGAAAGCCCCTATTTATTTCATTCCTTTTCTTCCACCTATCTATATCATCTCTGTGTCAATTGAGTACATTTGGACATCTTAAAAACATAACAGAGATAACATATCATATCACATGAGTAAATCGTTTGCATACATAATAGGTGCATTAGGTCATCCACATACATTTGCATCTGTATATCATATCAAAAATTAAAAATATAGACAAATATATATAGAGCTACATAATCATATCAATAACATTTCACATTTGCATTTGCATATCAAACCATCCTAATCCATCTAGTATGCATCACATATACAAAGCATCATAAGACAGATTACATCTATAAACATAGAACAAGTACATGTAGAACATCAATAACTGCATCATCATATAAGCACAAAAACATGTCCAAATGTACAATATATCAAAATATATGTCCATCTCTTAGAGTCACATCATGTAATGTATACAAAATACAAAAAGACAATGATACATGTCTCAGGGAAAAATAATACATAGCAGGCTATCTAGTCTGTTGGCACTACCCCTTGATATAATCCTCTGTAGTACTACATTTGAGCCTGTGCCCTGGCAAGCTCAGCCTGTACCTGTTGTTGGGACCCAAAAAATTTCACACCAATTTTTGCAAAATTTTAAGTTCCCTTAATAAAAAATTTAACTTCAACACAATAATCCCATCATTGCTACCAACCACTAGAACCTCTTGGAGAAGCATTTGCAGATGTACATATAAAACAATTGCAGTAGAAAACCCTAATTCTGTGCTTTTAAATGAATTCAAAAATTCTAAGCATTCTACCATTGGCAAGAGAAGTAAAAGTGAGATGAGATTTCCAAAACATATCGATAGAAAAGATCATACCGATAGACTTTTCAGAAGGATAAATACCTGGTCTCACCGATGAAGTCAAATACAATAGCAATGATGTCAGGAAGACTTGTATGATCGGAGTAGAAGCTTTGGGTCCCGCCATCTACGTGAGTTACACCAATCATGGAAACCAAAGAGCCTTTGGTGATAGTCATACCGATGCATTATGTAGTGAATGAAACATGTCGCGGAACTAAAATGTTTATAAAATAAAGAGTAATTGTTGCATGTTTCACGCGTTGTATGTATGTTTCAGGTTATACATTGTGGTATACATACAAGGCAGAACTTAGGAGAGATTTAAATCTAGTTAAAGGGATGCATCTACGCTTAATGTATATCAGAGGATGCATTTCATGGTATATACAAGTCAAAGTTGAAAATGAATGAACTATGGTTCATAAAAGCAAGAAGTTTGGAAAGGAGATATAGTTGAGTTTATATGTATCGAGCATTGTATATGAAGGTTGGATACAAGTAGTGCTGTAATATGGAATACGAGTGATGAATAAGGTGGGTCCCACTGCTTGCATATCGGATTCACATAATCACAATGTATGTCTTCAAGATACAAGCCGATGTACAAGTTGGATATCAAAAGAAGTTCAATATAGAAAAGTCTTTGTATGTTTAAATGCCTGTATATATACAAGATACAAAAATGAATGGTCAAAAAGTTTTGTATATTTGTTTGTATATATATAAGATATAAAGCGCATAAAGCTTGTGGATACAAAATAGGCAGATGCATGCATGGGCCCCACCACAAACGGATATGCAAAAAAAAAACTGTAGAGACAGGGCCGGATTCGACTAGAAAATTAAACATTGTGAACTTTATGTGGGGTCAGAGTTTGTATGTGACAAATGTATGTATCTGATATGCAAAAAGATCTACAAAAGATGCATACAATGGTGGATCTGAAGATAATTCCAATTCATTTCATAAATCCAATGAAGTCCATGATTGTATAAAAGGTGTATGCATATAAAAGGTGATACAAACAAATAAATACAAATCTGGATCCAATTGAGAATTAAAATTGGGAGAACTTTATTTGAAGTCTGTGATTGTATATTGCAATGTATGTATACAAGATACAAAGACAAATGCATATGAGATACAAAGGAAATGTATATACAAATGCACAGAACACCACGTGAGCGCCATCGCCAATGGATATACAAGTTTATACAAGCTCGGATTTGAATGACAGATTAAATATTGTGAATTTTATCTAGGGTCCACTATTGTATATAAAGCACATGCATTCGATATACAAAAAGGTGATATGAATGCGGATTCGAAGGAGATTTCAAATTCATTTCATAAATCTAATTGGGCCCGCTCTTGTATATGGAAGAAAACGTATGCGATACACAAATGGATTTGAATATATAGAATCACAAATCCGGTGATTCCTTAGGTATATGTTGCAAATACAGAAGATATCGCAAAGGGCAAAGGGCATACCACCTGCAACGACCAAAGCATTTTAACAGTAAGAAGGTCAAGATTAAAATTTTGTTATTGAAGGAGATTAAAATATCAAAAGGTTGCACCAGATGTATAAAGGGTCATAACCTGAATATTGCAAGATATATATTGAGGTGCAAACCAAGCAATCACATCAGTAGAGGTAGATTAGAAAAAACATAATGATCAGAAGTAGGAGTTAGATAACTGGATGGCTTGACCAGTTATTGAAATAAAACATTATGCTGTACATTATAAAATCTTTTGAAATTGTATAATGGAGAAAAAGACATAAATTCATGATTTAATATTGGTGTCTATTGTTTGTTGAGCTGAACAATTATTCGGCTGTCTCCACATTGTTAATTCTCTGTTATTTGAACCTTAGTTTCCAAGTTGATATTTCAGTTTCATCGAGACACATTTGCTATTTTCATGTAATTGAATTAATTGGTTTCCATTAAAGAATTAAAATCCTTTTGATTGATTATAGTAACTTGGAGGTAACATTTGGATCAGTAAGAAGAGCCATATAATTGACAAGATTGTCATACTGTCTCCAACTCGATGTTGTCTTGTTATTCAAATTGAGGATCTACTCCATTTGTCAATACACATTTGTTGTCATTGTGTGATTCTTTTGATTGGTTCCTTCAAGCAAGGATTAAAAATCCTGTCAATAAGTCACAGTAACCTAGTAGGATTGAGTGGATCAATAAGTAGAGTCTGTCAATCACATTCTTGCACGTTTATACAAGCTATAAACAAACACAAGTGCCTAACAATTAGAATTATAACCAGTAAGTGAATCATCTATTATATACACCTTGACTCCATTAGCCAAATAGAAATAGGGATTGGTCATACCAATTCCACTCTAGGATTCCATAAAATCTCATTCAAACAATTACATCTCATATCTTAGTATTAGGAGTAGAAGTAGTTTGCAAGATTTATCTATTCCACACTTTATGCCATTGTGGTAGATCCCTAAATTCATTTTAGTCATACATTTCTTTTATCTGCTTCAGCTTCCAAGGTTCACCCGCATAGGTTTAGCAGAGCCTAAAGTGCAGGGAGTCATCAACCATTTAGGTTAACTCTGTTAGTTGGTTCAAAAACATCATAAGTCTGATCATAGAGCTTGGCATCCTCTTAGGGCTTACAACTTGCATTTTTGAGACACACCAAAATGGCAACTCTGCTAGGGACTAATCCAGAATCCGGTTAAAGATCATCTCATTACAGGGTCAGTAAACTTTTGAATTCTGACATGAATTGGTAACTCTACTAGCAAGAAGGACCCGGAAAAGAAAAAATCATTCCTCTTTTGATAAGAGGTGGTGACTCTGAAAAGGAATTCAATGAAGAATATAAAGTACTTGTAAACAACACCATCTATAGTCAAAATGAATATAGAAGAGGAACTATTGGAGTTGTTAAGGAGAAAAAATGGTTGATTCAAGAAATACAACGATTAGAAGCCAAACAAGCTTCAAGTTCATTACAACATATACCAATAACTAATGAGAATGGGTATAATGATCCTTTGAACTCACAAGTGTTCAATGATTCAGGCAACAGATATAATGCATACCATGCACAATAAAACAATTATTTACCGCAAGCCTCATACCAAATAAATACTTACCCCGTATTCCCTGACCAAAGATCAGTCATCTACCAAAACCCATATGGCCCTAAAAACTTTATCTCAGACATCGATAAACCATTTAACTACAATAATATCCCAAGCTACCCAAATCCTTATCCCTACAAGCTGACAGAAATACTAAAGCATCTCCCTAAATTTCATGGAGAATGGTGTGAATTAGCTCATTATCATATACAATGATTTTGGGATTTCATTTTGAACTTTTAGATTTTTCTAGAAGATGTCATTATGAGGTGTTTTTCAAGATCTTTGAGGGATGACGCAAGGGATTGGTTTATAGACTTACCTATGCAAAGTATCTCTTCATGGGAAGATCTCAAAAGACTATTCCTTAGCCGCTATAGCGACTATTATGAAGATGAATATGGAGAATCGGATCAAGCAACACAACGAGTAAACGAGACATATGCAAGTGAAAATTTTCATAATGATATTTCAGATTTAAATAGAGAAGAAGTTTTAAAAGATCAATTCTTCACCTGGGATCATGATTGCAATTATCAAAATTTTGCACAAGATTTGGAGCCACAGCATATACCTAAAGATGAGAGTAATCTTCAGAATATGGATTTTCCTTTTGTCCTAGCCCACCCACCATAATACCTAAATCAATAGTTTGAGGAGGAAGAGGATGATTGTTCTCAGTACATAGGGCAGCCTCACAATGAGGAGGAAATGCAGATATCTGAAAATGATTTTTAGATTTCTTCAAACCCATTGTATGATGAAGAAGTAAAAGAATATCAGATGACATTTTGCCAAGGTGTGCCAGAAAACAAATTTCATGTGTATGCAAACCCATTTTATGAAGAGGATGAGATGCTTTCAGATAGTCAGGAAAATGAATATGCTGATAGTGCTGATGATGAGTCCATAAATGAAGGAAAGTCATGTGATGAAATGAGCACAGTTGATTATTGTGAAAATGATGAAGAGAACAATGAGCACTCCTAGTTTCCAGATCAGCCAGGAGGTCAATTCACAATGCATGACAGTAAGCAGAATAATGAAAAATGTTGCATTAAAGAGGGATACTCTTCATGTAGTAAAAATATATCACATGGGAATGAGACTGTTCATATTATAATTGATTTTCAGATGCATAGTGATGAAAAATATACCAGCAACATTGAGCATAGAAAGTTGATCAACGATATGAATGCATTCAATCGGATGAGCTTTAAAATATTGATGGATTGGTTTCATTATAGTGTGATGAGAATCAGATTTTTGACAGAGGGAAACATGGCTTCTTATTTTTTGGTGGCATTGAATCATCTACTGTGGCGTCATTCTTCAAATTACTTCAGATTAGGGCAAAAGAAGAAGTTGACTCTATTGCCCAACGGAGTAGGCACTAGTCTGCTCCCCAGAGATCTGGGATCTTGTTACGCCCACAGGGGGCATACATCCCCAGATAGAGCCACTATTGGGACCTAAAAATTTTACACCAATTTTTGCAAAATTTAAAGTTCCCTTAATAAAAAATTCAACTTCAACACAATAATCCCGTCATGGCTACCAACCACTAGAACCTGTTGTAGAAACATTTGCAGATGTACATACCAAACAATTGCAGCAGAAAATCCTAATTCTGCACTTTTAAATGAATTCAAAAACTCTAAGCATTCTACCATCGGCAAGAGAAGTAAAAGTGGGATGAGATTTCCAAAACATATTGATAGCAAAGATCATACTGCTAGACTTTTGAGAAGGATAAATACCTAGTGTCACCGATGAAGTCAAATATAATAACAATGATGTCGGAAAGACTTGTATGATTGGAGCATAAGCTTTAGGTCCTACCGTCTATGTGAGTTACACTGATCATGGAAACCAAAGAGCCTTCGGTAATAGTTATACTGATGCATTAAGTAGTGAATGAAACATGTCGCAGAACTGAAATGTTTATAAAATAAAGAGTAATTGTTGCATGTTTCGTGCCTTGTATGTATGTTTCAGGTTATATGTATTGCGGTACACATACAAGGTGGAACTCAGGAGAGATTTAAATCTAGTTAAAGGGATGCATCAAGAATTAATGTATATCAGAGGATGCATTTCACGGTATATGCAAGTCAGAGTCGAAAATGAATGAACTATGGTTCATAAAAGCAAGAAGTCCAGAAAGGAGATACAATTGAGTTTGTATGTATCGGGCATTGTATATGAAGGTTGGATACAAGTAGTGTTGTAATATGGAATATGAGTGACGAATAAGGTGGGTCCCACCACTTGCATATTGGATTCACAAAATCACAATGTATGTCTTCAAGATACAAGCCGACGTACAAGTGAAGATACAAGCCGGATGTCAAAAGAAGTTCAATATAAAAAACTCTTTGTTTAAATGCTTGTATATATACAAGATACAAAAATGAACGGTCAAAAAGTTTTGTATATTTTTTTGTATATATATAAGATATAAAGCGCATAAAGCTTGCGGTATGCAGGGGCCCCACCACAAACGGATATACAAAAAAAAAATTGTAGATGCAAGGCCGAAATCGACTAGAAAATTAAACATTGTGAACTTTATGTGGGGTTGGAGTTTGTATGTGAGAAATGTATGTATCCAATATGCAAAAAGATATACAAAAGATGCATACAATGGTGGATCTGAAGATAATTCCAATTCATTTCATAAATCCAATGAAGTCCATGATTGTATAAAAGGTGTATGGATATAAAAGGTGATACAAACGAATAAATACAAATCTAGATCTGATTGAGAATTAAGATTGGGAGAACTTTATTTGAAGTCTGTGATTGTATATTGCAATGTGTGTATACAAGATACAAAGACAAATGCATATGAGATACAAAGGAAATGTATATACAAATGCACAGAACACCGTGTGGGCCCCATTGCCAATGGATATACAATTTTATACAAGCCCGGATTTGAATGACAGATCAAATATTGTGAATTTTAGCTAGGGTCCACTATTGTATATAAAGCACATGCATTCAATATATAAAAAGGTGATACGAATGTAGATTCAAAGGAGATTCCAAATTCATTTCATAAATCTAATTGGGCCCGCTCTTGTATATGGAAGAAAATGTATGCGATATACAAATGGATTTGTATATATAGAATCACAAATCCGGTTATTCCTCTGGTATATGTTGCAAATACAGAAGATATACGGATACACTACAATACAAAGGAAAAGGGCATCCCACCTACAACGACCAAAGCATTTCAACAGTAAGAATGTCAAGATTAAAATCTTGTTATTGAAGGAGATTAAAATAACAAAAGGTTGCATCGGATGTATAAAGGGTCATAACCCTAATATTGAAAGATATATATGGAGGTGGAAACCAAGCAATCACATTAGTAGAGGTAGATTAGAAAAAACATCATGATCAGAAGTAGGAGTTAGATAACTGGATGGATTGACCAGTTGCTGAAATCAAGCATTATGCTGTACATTGTAAAATATTTTGAAATTGTATAATGGAGAAAAATGCATAAATTCATGATTTAATATTGGTGTCTATTGTTTGGTGAGCTAAACAATTATTTGGCTGTCTCCACATTGTTATTTCTCTATTATTTGAACCTAAGTTTCCAAGTTGATATTTTAGTTTTATCGAGACACATTTGTTGTTTTCGTATAATCAAATTAATTGGTTTCCATTAAAGAATTAAAATCCTTTTGATTGATTACAATAACTTGGAGGTAACATTTGGATCAGTAAGAAGAGCCATATAATTGACAAGATTGCCATATTGTCTCCAACTCGATGTTGTCTTATTATTCAAATTGAGGATCTACTCCATTTGTCAATACACATTTGCTGTCATTATGTGATTCTTTTGATTGGTTCCTTCAAGTAAGGATTAAAAATCCTTTCAATAAGTCACAGTAACCTGGTAGGATCAAGTGGATCAGTAAGTAGAGTCTGTCAATCACATTCTTGCACATTTATACAAGCTTTAAACAAACACAAGTGCCTAAAAATTAGAATTGTAACTAGTAAGTGAATCATATATCATATACACCTTGACTCCATTAGCCTAATAGAAATAGGCACTGGTCATACCAATTCCACTCTAGGATTCCATAAAATCTCATTCAAACAATTACATCTCAGATCTTAGTATTAGGAGTAGAAGTAGTTTGCAAGCTTTATCTATTCCACACTTTATGCCATTGTGGGTAGATCCCTAAATTCATTTCAGTCATACATTCCTTTTATCCGCTTCAACTTTCAAGGTTCACCTGCCTAGTTTTAGCAGAGCCTAAAGTGCAGGGAGTCATCAACCATTTAGGTTAACTCCGTTAGTTGGTTCAAAATAATCGTAAGTCTGATCATAGAGCTTGGCATCCTCTTAGGGCTTACAACCTACATTTTTGAGACCCAACACCTGTCCAGTTGTGTTTATACCTATGCTAGCTATGTCTGTGCCTGCTGCACTTGAGAAACCAAAAAGTTTGAAGTACTATCTGTACCCAGGGCTACCACTGCCACATCTCTCTCTGCTCTGATCACCTGCACCCTGGCCAAGGTTGAGTCTCTCTCTCTGGAGATCTCTGATATCTACCCTGCATCTGCGTCTCTCTGAGACTCTGCTACTCTCAGGTGGGCCCTCAACTACCTAATGTTACAAGCATGAGGATAACCAGTGTTGTCATTGATGTCAACA
This sequence comes from Cunninghamia lanceolata, assembly GCA_027924645.1. Lineage (NCBI taxonomy): Eukaryota > Viridiplantae > Streptophyta > Pinopsida > Cupressales > Cupressaceae > Cunninghamia > Cunninghamia lanceolata. The sequence goes on along the minus strand of BSBN01000584.1, from coordinate 10,995,575 downwards.
TACTCATATTGCATTAATGAGAAGGATTGAATGAGCTGTGTATTGAGGATACTGAGGTTATTAGTCTCAATCAGGAACAGTGAAGAATAGTGGTAAGAAGAAGGCAAAAGTCCTTAATAGGTTGAGGATAAGAGCATACGGTTTAAAGGGTTTGTAGATATGAGTCTTGAGATGCTCTAATCAAGATTTCAGAGGTCCGCATGAATATCTGAAGAAGTTATGATCGCTCAAGTAGAACCAGTTTCAGTAGGTGTTTAGTGGTGATAGAGTGTCACAGATTCGTCCGGTGAGCTCCAGAATTGCATTATCTCATTCTGCGGATTGGAGAGAGTGTTTAAGAAGTTTGTGTGAAGTGACAACTAGATTTGTTCATGGTTTGGAGGTCCGAAAAGATCTTTTTCATTATGACAGTGATGGCAGACTGTGTTCTTGAAGTTCTGGATGAAGAACAGAAGAATTCCAGTAAGCTGATAAAGTGTAGATGCTCTTGATGACTCAGGGAAGGTTTTGGTGATCCTTGGACCATGTACAATTCTTATTGGTGGTCCGTATTGAAGTTAGAGTTTGCATTTGAAGAATAACCACGGATATTGGTGTTCTTGAGACTGGCTGACTAGATGTATTACACGTTTTGCAAATAATCTTATAGGTGTTTGTCGACTTAGATGATTGTTCCTAAGTTGATGCCTTGTATAAATAAGGGATTGTGAATTCATTTTGAAATGTGTCTTGGTGTGGATGATTGTGGCATAGCGAAGAAGAGTGAAAGGTAGAGCAGGAGTTTTCAAGCTTAAATGTAACTGATCCAGACATGGTAAAGATGTCAATCTCTAATTCAAGTTTGTAATACTTGTTACTTTGTAGACAGTGTGTCTCTTGTAGGTAGTGTGCCTCTTGTGAGCAGTGTGCTCAGGCAATGAGCCCTAATTGGCATGTGCCATCTATTTTTCTTATTCTTCTAACAGAGAATAATCCTTGGGTTAATCACCTTGTGGTTTTTTCCTTGACCAAGTTTTCCACATCAAAATCTTGGTGTCTCATGTGTTGATGTGTATATGCTCTGGTGTTTATGCTTTATACTTTCATGAGTGATTAATTGATATGCTATTAAATAACAAGATGATTTAAGTGTTTGAATTGGAAGCAAGTTTTTGTACAACTGATTCACCCCCAGTTGTGTGCCCTAGATCTAACAATTGGTATCAGAGCTAAGTTGCTCTAAAAAGAGCTTAACCACTTGAGGAGATCCAGGATGTCGTCATACAAGAAGGACAGTCTGAAGTTTGATGGAACCAACTTCACTCTTTGGAAAGGCCACATGAAATGTCACTTGGAGTGTATGGGAAAGGCGTACCTATCCATGGTCACAAAAGTATATAAACCTCCATAGGGTGGTCCGACAACTCTAAATGAAATCATAGATGCTGAAAATAATCTGCAGACCAAAGAGGCTCTTCTAAGTGCATTAACTGACTCAAAGCTTTCAAATGTTATTGACCTACCAACTGTCTATGAGATCTAGATTAAACTGAAACTTCTGCATGAAGGAGATGCGTATGTTAAGAGTGCAAGGTTGCAGAGTCTCAAAGGGAAATTTGAAAGACTGAAAATGAGAGATGATGAAACTATTACTACCTTTATGCTAAGAGTAAATGAGCTAGTATGTGGAATCAGGAATGCTGGTGGAGTTTTGGATGAAAATGAGATTGTTGGCAAAATTCTCAGATCTCTTCCTACTATCTACAAAATCAAGGTTGCTGCCATTGATGAATTCAGAGCCCATACAACTATCACAAGAGACCAATTGGCTGGCAAACTGGCTGCATTTGAAATGACCGAGTTTGGAGATAACCCCCCCAAGACTGAATCTGCATTCAAAGCCAGTGCCTCTGTGAAATGTAAACAAAGATTTGATCTAGGAGAAAACTCTTCAAGGAAGCTGTCATGGTATGATCAAACAAGAAGAGACATGGAAGTGGAAGAAGCAGAAACAGCTCAACGTGAATCCCTCTTTGCAAAGAGACTGCCAAGAGGATCCGGTAAGTATGAAGGAAAATTACCCTTTAAGTGCTTCAATTGCAATAAGATTGGTCATTTTGCCTCAAGATGTCCGGAAAGATCTACAAGGTCAAATTCTAACAGACAAAGGTTCTAAAAGAATTGTTATTATGTTCATGAAGAAGATGATAATGAAGGAGTAACAGATGATGAATCAAAGATAGGAAACAAATGTGGAAATGAATGGATGTTTATTGCCATCAAGGAAGAAGATCCAATATCCTCTGAATCTGTCAATCATAAGGTTGTAGAAAGAGCTTTGGTTACCCAAGTTGAAGAAAAGGATGATTGGGTTATTGACAGTGGATGCTCTCACCATATGATAGGTGACAAGAACAAGTTCTTAGATTTGGAAAGGTATGAAGGAGGAGTGGTAAAGTTTGGTGATAATTTTGCTGGTAGAATCAGAGGAAGAGGAACTATTTCTTTTAATGGAAGAAACAAAACTGGTAATGTGCTATATGTTGAAGGCTTGAAGCACAATCTTCTTAGTGTTGGACAGTTGGTGGACAAAGGCTATGATCTCTGATTCAAGGATGGAAAATGCAAAATCCTTGAAAGATCTAGAACAGAGATTGCATCTAGTACTCAAACTAAAGGTAATATCTTCCACTTGGTTGGTTCTGATAAAACTTGTCTGTTTGTTCAAGTTAATCAGAGTTGGTTATGGCATAGAAGGATGTGTCATATAAATTTTGATAACATCATCAAGTTAAGCAATACTCAGGCTGTAAGAGATCTTCCAAAATTGGTAAAACCTACAAATAGTTTGTGCAAAGAATGTCAGCTGGGTAAACAGAGCAGAGTCTCATTCAAAAGTAAGGATCAGTCCTCTACCAGATTATTGGAGTTAGTTCATACTGATCTATGTGGTTTGACAAGAATCAAGAGTATGCAAGGTGATAGATACTTCATATTACTAATTGATGACTATTCCTGAATGGTGTGGGTTACCTTTCTAAAAGAGATATTAGAAGCGTTTGAGAAGTTCAAAATCTTCAAGGCTATGGTAGAGAATCAAACTGGATTAAAACTAAAATATCTGAGGTCTGATAGAGGTGGTGAATTCACATCTAGTGAATTCATAGATTTTTGTGAGAAGCATGGTATAAAGAGATAGTTATTTGCCCCTAGGACTCCACAATAGAATGGAGTAGTTGAGAGAAAGAACCGGACCATCTAGGAAGCATCTAGGATAATGATGATGGAAGCAAATGTTCCCCAAATGTTTTGGAAAGAAGCTGTCAGCACTATAGTCTACACTCTCAATTGAGTTCAAATCAGAAGCAATACCGGTAAGACTCCTTATGAACTTTGGTTTGGCATCACTCCTACTATGAGATATTTCAGAGTATTTGGTAGTAAGTGTTACATTAAAAGAGATGAAGATCTAGGAAAGTTTGATGCTAGAAGTGATGAAGGAATTTTCTTGGGTTACTCCACTCAAAGCAAAGCATACCGGTGTTACAATAAGAGATTGAGAAAGATAATAGAAAGTACAAATGTGAAGGTTGATGAAGGTATTGAGAAGCCCTCAAGATTTTATGAGTATGATGAAGATGATCAGAATGATGTTATGGTTCAAGAAGCTCCATCCTCTCATGAAAGTTAGATTTAGACTGATCCGGTAAATTAGGAAGAAGAGACAGGTCTGAATGAGTATGATCAAGAAGCAGAAGTGCAAGAAACTCTCAAAGTTCCAAGGTATGTAAGATTGAACCACTTTGAAGATTAGATCATAGGTGACAAAAGCAAAGGTGTGCAAACTAGAAGGAATGTTGCTCAAAATTCAGATGAATATTGTCTAATTTCAAAGATTGAACCTAAGACAATAAATGAAGCCTGCAATGATAAAAATTAGACCAAAGCAATGGAAGAAGAGTTAATACAAATTGAGAAAAATCACACTTGCGATCTTGTTTCCAGACCTAGAAACAAGAATGTGATTGGAACCAAATGGGTCTTCCAGAACAAACTAAATGAAGTTGGTGAAGTAATCAGAAATAAGGCCAGATTAGTCTGCAAAGGCTACTCTCAAATAGAAGGGATTGATTTTGAGGAAACCTTTTCTCTAGTTGCAAGAATTGAAGCAGTCAGACTATTTCTTGTATTTGCTGCCTTCAAAGATTTCAAAGTGTATCAGATGGATGTCAAATCTACTTTCCTGAATGGTGACTTAGAAGAAGAGGTGTACATTGAACAACCGAATGGATTTCAATTATCTGAGCATGGTGATATGGTCTGCAAATTAAAGAAGGCACTGTATGGTCTAAAGCAAGCTCCAAGAGCATGGTATGAAAGGCTGGACAAACATCTTTTGAAGAATGGGTTCAACAAAGGTACTGTTGATAGTAACCTATATTTCAAAATTGATCATGAAAACATTTTGATTGTTGAAGTATTTGTTGATGATATCATCTTTGGAGGAAGAGACAGTATGTGTAAAACCTTTGCAAATCAAATGAAAAGTGAGATTGAAATGTCAATGCTCGGTGAAATAAATTTCTTCTTGGGTTTGCAAATTACTCAGTCAAAGAAAGGAATCTTTATCTCTCAGACCAAATATGTGAAAGAATTGTTGGGGAAATTTGGAATGGAAGATTCAAAGCCAATGAACACTCCCATGGCAACCGGATGTAAGTTGAGCAAAGATGATGACTCTCCTAAGATAGATCAGACCAAGTACAGATCAATGATTGGAGGATTATTGTATCTCACTCAGACTAGACCAGATATAATGCAAGCTGTTGGTCTTGTGGCGAGATTCTAGGCTGATCCCAGGGAATCTCATGTCATGGCAATCAAAAGAATTTTTAGGTACTTAAAAGGAATAGTTGAGTATGGTCTATGGTATTCTAGAGATCATAATTTTTCTCTTCATGCATATACAGATGCAGATTGGGCAGGAGATGTGGATGATAGGAAGAGTACAAGTGGAGGAGCATTCTTTTTCAGAAAAAGGTTGGTTTCTTGGCTAAGCAAGAAACAAGAGGCAATATCCTTGTCTACAACTGAAGCATAATACATTGCAACAACAAGAAGTTGCACTCAAATTTTGTGGATGAAGCAAATGCTAAGAGATATTCAAGTAGAATATGAGGAGCCTATCACAATTTTCTATGATAATTCAAGTGCAATAAATATTTCTAAGAATCCGGTGTTGCATTCTAAGACTAAGCATATATCTATCAAGTTTCACTTTCTGAGAGAGCAAGTGAACAAGGGTGAAGTCAGATTGGAGTATGTACCCTCCAAGGATCAGCTTGCAGATATTTTTACTAAACCTCTTCCCAAGGACTCTTTTGAGTATCTCAGAGAGAAGTTAGGGGTTATTGCCCCTCTAATGATGAACTAGGATGCACTGATGTGCATCAGTCTGGTGGATATCACAGTCATATCTTGTGATCCGGATTGATGATGGGAGCTGCTACTAAGGGGGAGCAGCTGATATGATTCTGATGTGTTAGAATTACAAGTATGAGCCCTTTGCCATTGATGTCAAAGGGGGAGAGAAGACATGTGAAAAACAAGTGGTTGATGATCAAAGGGGGAGCAGTAAAGGAAGAGAAGACATGTGAAGAGTTGTTGCTGATAGGGGGAGCTGTGACAGAAAGGAGAAGTTCTTGTCTTGATGGTTTTTCACATCATATGTTGCCATCAATGACAAAGGGGGAGATTGTTGTAAGTATGAGGATAACCAGTGTTGTCATTGATGTCAACATACTCATATTGCATTAATGAGAAGGATTGAATGAGCTGTGTGCTAAGGATACTGAGGTTATTAGTCTCAATCAAGAACAATGAAGAATAGTGATAAGAAAAAGGCAAAAGTCCTCAATAGGTTGAGGATAAGAGGATACGGTTTAAAGGGCTTGTAGATATGAGTCTTGAGATGCTCTAGCCAAGATTTTAGAGGTCCACATGAATATCTAAAGAAGTTATGATCACTCAAGTAGAACCGGTTTCGGCAGGTGTTTAGTGGTGACAGAGTGTCACAGATTGGTCTGGTGAGCTCCAGAATTACATTATCTCATTCTGTGGATTGGAGAGAGTATTTAAGAAGTTTGTGTGAAGTGACAACTAGATTTGTTCATGGTTTGGAGGTCTGGAAGCATCTTTTTCATTATGATAGTGATGACAGACTATGTTTTTGAAGTTCTGAATGAAGAACAGAAGAATTCCAGTAAGCTGATAAAGTGCGGATGTTCTTGATGATGCAGGAAAGGTTTTGGTGATCCTTGGATCATGTACAATTCTTATTAGTAGTCTGCATTGAATATAGAGTTTGCATTTGAAGAATAACCATAGATATTGGTGTTCTTCTTGAGACTGGCCGACTGGATGTATTACACATCTTGTGAATAATCTTATAGGTGTTTGCCGACTTAGATGATTGTTCCTAAGTCAATGCCTTGTATAAATAAGGGATTGTGAATTCATTTTGAAGTGTGTCTTGGTGTGGATGAGTCTGGCATAGCGAACAAGAGCGAAAGGTAGAGTAGGAGTTTTCAGGCTTAAATGGAATTGATCCAGACATGGTAAAGATGTCAATCTCTAGTTCAAGTTTGTAATACTTGTTACTTTGTAGACAGTGTGTCTCTTGTAGGCAGTGTGCCTCTTGTGAGCAGTGTGCTCAAGCAGTGAGCCCTAATTGGCATGTGCCATCTATTTTTCTTATTCTTCTAACAGAGAATAATCCTTGGGTTAATCACCTCGTGGTTTTTCCCTTGACCGAGTTTTCCACTTCAAAATCTTGGTGTCTCATGTGTTGATGTGTATATGCTCTGGTGTTTATGCTTTATGTTTTCATGAGTGATTAATTGATATGCTATTAAATAACAAGAGGATTTAAGTGTTTGAATTGGAAGCAAGTTTTTTTAGAACTGATTCACCCCCCCTCTCAGTTGTGTTCCCTAGATCTAACACCTAACCTAACCCTATAGCACCACAATGGCTTCCTGCTGTCCCACCTGCTGTGGTGGTGACATCTGTCTCTGCTGGACCACCTACTGAACTAGCACCTACACCTGCCCTGCAGCTGGGGGCTGTGCACCATGCTGCTGACCTGAAGGTCCCTCCCCAGACCTCCTCTTCTGTCTTGGTCTACCTCCTCCTCCTCCTCCTCCATCTCCTCCTCCTCCATTTCCACCATCATCTCCTTGACCTCCTCTCCCCCCTCTGTCTTCTTCTCCTCCTGCTATCTCCATCCTCCTCATCTGAATCCTCCTCGTCTATACAAGGATCCAACTCTCCAGGTCCTGAATATCAAGGAAATGGATGAGCAGCGAACCACTCCTCATAATCTGGCATCATGCCCGCATCTACTATCTCCCTCCTCATGGGCTAAGCTACATAGGGGATTTGCTGAAAGTCTACCAAGGCCTCCTCATACGATACCACGGGACCCCATCTAAATCTCTCTGCATGGGTCCTCACAAATCGTGCCTACCTCTGTGGACTACCCTGCACTCTGCCAAACTGCCTCTATACTTTGCTAACTATCTACTGCTCTAATATGTACCTCATCCTGCCAATAAGCCATCGAGTCTGGAAATAGTAGGGCAACTCATCAGCCTCATCCTCCCATACCTCGCAGTCTAAGTATAGGCACCAGATAACTAGATCCACATTATCCAGTGCATGTCTCCAATACATGAGCTTCCCCAGCTTGTGCTGGGAAATCACACCTACATATCCATAGCTGTAAGGCTCACCTCTATGCCTGTGAAAAAGACATATTAGCCGCGTGATAGCTATGTGCTCCCATAACCAAAACTGCAAAAGAGACACACCTGCTAACAAGCTGGCCCCTCTGTGATACACAACCTGGTACATATCCCTGTACAAATGTGCTAGCACACACACACCCCATGTATACCGAGTCCCATCGGTAATCATGCTCACCAACACCCTCCCCCAACCAGTTGGGAACCTGTGTAACCTCCTATCAGGGCATACAATCCCTGGGAAGTAGTCATAGCAGTCATGAATGTCCTGCCATGAAATCACTTGCTCAACCAACTCTAGGTCATCAAACACCCGTCTGCACTCAGCCAATCCAGTGTCACGTTGTGACTCATACTCTACCAACTCTCCCTGAATAGGGAGGTGCAGAATCCTATATATGTCCTCTAGAGTAATAGTCATCTCCCCCGTCAGTAGATGGAATGTCCCATCCTCGCTGTGGAACCACTCCACCACTGCAGTCAAAAACCCACGGTTCACATGAACCTCAGGCATGAAAAAAATATAATGCAAACCCATAGCACCAAGAGCCTCATGTTCCATCTCTATCAACATATACCACTGCAACAATGGCAAAGGGATCTGCTCTCGTGACATCAGGGTATCTCGGATATCCTCCAGCAAAGCATAGCGTCAAAGAAATCCATATCCAAGCAAACCTACTCGAAGTAATCCAACTATCCTATCATTGACTTAGCATATCAAATTAATCAAAACAACATATCATCTCTTGACTAGATTCTTGACAATCTTAGAGATTGCTTATCAATTGATGCATCAATCAAGTTGCCAATTGGGTTAATTTCATTAAGTCAACTGACTATCCTAGTGCAAATGTGCCAATTCATATCATATGCACTGCTTCACCGTGAATGCACCAATCCTTGACATGTATGTGTCGTTATGGCTTGCACCGATTCTAGTGTCGCATGTGCAACTCCACTGTGGATGTGCCAATTCCCAGCCTATATGCACACATCTATCGTATACACTGTAAGATCCCTCAGATGCACAATTTCACAGCATATGTGCCATTTCAGAGCACATATGCTCCGAACTGCAGTTCGGCACATTTGTCTTAGCTTTTTTCCTAAGCATTTATTGACCTAATAAATGACTTTTAGCAAGTTTTGATGAACTACATACCGGTGATCCTGCCTCGGGTGGCCGATCGAACCGTCGAACTCGCTCAAACTGGTGCTCCTCACATAGAATATCCATATCTCTATCGACTGCTCTAGCTCCTCTACTCCACTAAGCTCTAAGAAACCAATCAACTAAGGATAAGTGTGCAAATGAATAGAACTTGTGGACCCAGCTCCTATGTATAGCAAGTGAACCATAGCTGACTCTGTGACAACTGTGACTACTTCCCGTGACTGTTCCTCTAAACCATGTCCTATTTTTCTCCATCCTAACCCACTTTCCACCTGCTTCTTCATGAGATTGTCTATCTCCTGCTTTCTGCCTTCTTCCCGTCTAATCTCCCGAGGGGGCATCCTATTGTTAAACTTGTACCAGGGGCAAACTAGGGCATGTATCATTGTCAAAAATTCTTATTCTTTGAAACAACATGATAAAACACATTGCATCAAAGAGGGACAAAATGTATACACCTAAAAATGACATGACTCTATGTAAATAAATATTTTAAATATTTATTTCATCTTCATATTTCTCTATCAATAAATAAATAAATCAATTTATTTATTTGATTTATTTTCTCCCATTTAATTAAATAAATTACATTTATTTAATTAATTTCATCTATATCAACTTTATTCTTCTAAATAATTAATTAATTTTAATTATTTAATTAAATCATCCATTCTTCTAAATTTAAATAAAATGCAAATTTATTTAAATTAAATCTCCAAAAAAAATATATATATTTAAATATTTTATTTATTCTTCCAAATTATCTACAAGTAGTTAAATAAATTTATTTATTTAATTATGCTTTCTTATCTTTTAAAAAAATCTTCAAATCTTCTAAAAATAAATTCTTCTTGTCATGCAAAAGCAAAAGCTGAGTTAACTGATTTAAAGCTATCAACAAAACTCTTAAATTTGAAAAATATATTCTAATTTAAGAAATAAAAAATCATCCTCATCAAGAAAGCAGTTAACTCAACAAAGCATCTTTTTGAATGACACATGTCCTTCTTCTATTCGTGCATGTTCTCTCAAACATTCTCCTCTGTTGATCTTCTTATTTCTTTTCTACCATTGATCCTATCTCACACAACTCTATAAATACAACCCTCTTCTTCTACTTTCAGATCTCCCAACTTTCGAGTAAACTTATGCTACAGAATCCATAGCGCACCATTGGCACCCCGTTTTCATATCCACCATCTATCATCCATTTTATATTGTGTTGAAGCTCATCTTCAACACAACAAGTATCTAAGCCATTTCTCCTTGTCATCTTGAGGAATCGAAGCAAAGAAGAAAGCTTCTTGAGGGCCATCTTCATCACCAAAAGATCAAAAGAGAATAGGTGAACAATGGAAATCACAAGGTAAAAAGGTTGTGAGTATTACTTTCCTATTTTTAAATTTTTTTTATTTGCACATTCCATTGATGTTTTAGGTTTTTATAATTAGTTTTATTCATCCCATTTTGCCCATCATAGTTTGATCACTAAGTTTTATATTAGAAACCATAAATTGACTAAGCATTAGATGGTCACATAATGGAGTGAAAGCAATTGTGAATTGTAATGACTAAACAATGAACAAGAGGTGACATATATAGGTGAGAGAGGTGAAGAGGTTGAGTTAACTTAGGAGTCAACTTCAACACTCCTCTTGATGTTGATGTGTCGAATGAGTGTCGACACATAGCTTGGATAGTTTGACATAACTCTCCAAGTTTGACACCTAGTACCTAAGGTGGCTTAAAGCCATGTGCTTAAATATATTACTTATAATAGGTAATATAAGGTATCATTTATCACTAACACCCCCCTCAAGTACAACTTAGGTGAGTTCAAGAAGAGATGGGTCCCGGATACAAGTCTTGGTGAGGTACGCATTTACAAAAAAATCTCTCAAAAAATAGAGTAAGATAGAAAACCCAGTGGGAAAAAACTATCCTCCAAAAGAGAGAATAGAGAAGGTTTTAAGACCTTCTGAAAAGATGTCCCTTGATGATTGGAACATCATGATGAAGAACTCTTGAAGCATGTAAAAGTGGTAAACTCTGCCGATGGTGGACTAGTGTCTGCTAGAATCTATGAATCTCCATGTGATGTAGATCAAGATTTGTGATACAAAATAGTACACGAGTGAACATATGAACACTATTCAACTAGTGTACACAAAGTCAAGAAAACTCTATGAAGTGGATAATATAGATAGTACTATGGTTAGGAGTACTAGAACCTCAAACTATGATCCACTAAATTAATCCCTCATGCAAGAGATTAAAGAGAAGATTCCTTGACTGCTTCATTGTGCAAAGCATAGGCATGTAAGACTTCATAATCCCATTCTTAATGCTAAGAGAAATAAGTAGATCAACTAAAATGTGCAAGGAAAGTAGACCAAGATGTCGGTCCAAAAAATATGCAAGAACCTAAAAAAGGATGTGCATCAAGGCACATACGAATGAGGTGAGAATCATGAGGATCCATTGTTGTGATTGTTACAACCCCCCATTACACTTTATAATTCAGTGTAAGTACAAATTTCCCAAATTCCCTCCATGTGGAAACACACATTCAATTTTGTGGCACTTTATGTGAGTGTATTTACAAACATTATTTGCTATTAAGTTCAAAAAAAGATGCATGAATCTATAAGCTACTTGTGTACTGATGTTGATGCTAATTTGCAACTGATGACTCCATAGATGCTATGAGTATTCATGAACATTAACTAAATTTGAGATGTGATTCGATGCAAGATTCAGGTTCATTTACCATAGCCTCTTGATGCGAGATATGAACTGATGACAATCTATTGCAAGATTATAGATCATTTACCATAGCCTCTCAAAAAATGTTTGAAGGATCATTCGATCTACATGTTTCTCAATGAAGGATCATTCAATCCACTTGTTTCTCAATCAAGGATCATTTGATCCACCTTCTTTTAGTTGCAACCTCATTAAGTTAATTTTGGTGACATAAGATCCTCTATAGTATTTAAGTTATACTTATGAGGTGACTTCTTTTGTTTGATGACCTTCCCTTGGGTTTTTTCAAGGTCACAATGTGAACAAAGATTCTTGTTGAAGTTGATCACGCATATAAAACTAGGTAGATGAGTTGTAATTGCTGACTTAGAAGTACGGAAAGAGTAAAATAACTCAATGATACCCCCTTACTTTCTTCCCCCCTACTTTGTGGAACTTTATAAATTAGTGCATGTCTAACCCCTTTTGTTTGATTATCCCCAAATTTATGGCACTTTATAAATTTCTTAGTGCATTAGACAATAATTACCTATTGCTAACACTAAAAAAGTAGATGCCTTTGACAGTTACTAAAAGGTTAACATATCATTATGTTAAGCTAATAATAATGATATAAATGCTAACTAGCTAACTTTATCATGCAACAAATTATGAATCAAAGTAGCCTTGTAAAGTGGCTGATTGAGTTCTAAAGAGGAATTTGCCATCATAGCTCGAATTGAGGGCGTAGAGGTCTGAAGAAGAGGCCTTCATGGCTGAGGAAGATGAGCATGTCTAGATTTGGAGGACCTGCCTTAGCCAAGTTGGACTCTATCCAATAGCACAGAGGTTAATTTGAACAAGGGTGCAATGGAGGATGCACGACCTCATGCATCTTTTCACTGTAGGGTGCATAGGAACACTCAATTCTATCATGAAGAACTATGTTGTTTTTTATGAGGGCGGCCTGTAGATTGAACTTGGGTGATCAATGCAGCTAAATCTTCAATCAATGGAGCCTTTGACCTATCTAAACTATTGGCAGGTGAAGTCCAACCATTTTTTGGACATCTGTTACACTGTCCTATGACACTTCTTTATTCCTACGGATGCTCTTCTTGGCAGGAGTTACAAATATATTGTAAGAAGGAGTTTATATATAGATTACACTATTGTAAAATAGAGGGGTTAGAACAGCTTTAAGACATACTTTGTAACAACGTATATACTGTGAAGTTTAATAAAAAAGAGATCCCTACTTTTGTGTGGACATAGCCTTAATAGGTGAACCATGTTAAAATTGGTGTATTCCTTTTCCTTTTTGTTTTTGTTTCTCTGAGTTGTTGTGCTTTAAATTACTTGTATAATGTTCTTATTTTATCTTTCAATCTGCTTTGGTACTTAACTGGTATCAGATCTTGGTGGGGAAGCTCAGTGTTGAAGTGGTTCTTTGGAAATTGGTGAAGAATTTCTAGAGCCATGGATGACCTAGATAAATGGAAGATTAAGAAGTTTGCATATCAGAACTTTGGATTGTGGAGGGCTTAGATGGAATTGCTACTTATTAAGTAGGATCTCTTTCCATCATTGCTTGGAAAAACCATGGGAAAAGGTTCAATGTTGGATGAAGATTGGGATAAAATGGATATGAAAGCTAGGGCAACTATTTTTCTTTCATTGTCTAGCAACATGTTATTCAATGTTTCAGCTGAGAAGACAACACAAGAGTTGTGGGACAAACTTTCTTTAATGTATGAGATGGCATCGGCATCGAACAAGGTATTTATCATGAAAATGTTATATAATTTGAAAATGAGAGGAGGGATTATGTCGAGTCATCTCAATGAATTCAATACCTTGGTCACCCAATTAACTTCAGTGGGTATAAAGTTGGATGATGAAATTAAAGAAATATTGTTGTTGTGTTCTTTACTGAACAACTGGGAAGGGGTTGTAATGGTAGTTAGTACTTTGGTGGCTACCAAAAGTAAACTAAATTTTGATGATGTTGTAGCCACACTTCTTAGTGAAGACACGAGGAGGAAGAATCGAGAACCCTATTTTGGTGATGCTTTAACAGCTGTAAGTACTTAAAATAGGGGAAAAATTTAAGAAAGAGGAATAAATAATAACCAAATAAGATCTAAATCTACTCCAAGATCGAAGTCCAAGGGCATAAATGGTTCTTGCTGGTTTTGTGGAAATCCTAGTCACACAAAGAAGAATTGTTGGAACTACAAAAAAGGCCCAAGAAAAAGTACGTAATAACAATGAAGTAAACACTGCATGTGATGATGTTTTGGTCTTATTAGTGAGTCATACGACTACAGATTTGTGGGTGCTTGATTCTGGTGCCTCTTTCCATGCTACTTCATGCCGGGAGGCTTTCTCAAATTTCCAAGAAGGTTCATTCGGTAAGGACTTTCTTGGTGATAATTAAGAATGTGAAATAGTAGGTAAGGGTGATCAAACATTGCATTTGAAAAATGGAAATAAATGGATATTGAAGGATGTGAGATATGTTCCCATGTTGAAATGAAATTTAATATCAGTGAGCCAACTTATTGCTCGTGGGTGTAATGTTAAATTTTCTTTAGATACTTGGAAAGTAACCAAGGGAGTTTTGGTTCTTGCAAAGGGAAAGAAGTTGGGTAATATTTCTATTTTTGAATACCATGGTGAAGTGGGAGCTGCAATGGCAGTTACAGATAGCGGTTCAAAAATTTGGCACAAGAGGCTTGGGCATATGAGCAAGAAGGGGCTTGAATTTATGCTTCAAAGGGATCAACTTCTATCCCTAAAATAGGTTGATTTGGAATTATGTGAGCATTTCCTTTATGGTAAAAAAAGTTAGACCAGCTTCTTGAGAATGGGCCATGACAAGAAAACTACGCCACTAGAACATGTGCATTTAGATGTTTTTGGTCCCATAGAGGTAACCTCTTTTGGAGGTGCAAATTATTTTTTTACTTTCCTTGATGATTGCAATCACCAAGTTTGGATTATATTTTGAATAGAAAATTAGAGGTCTTTTCAAAATTTAAAAATTTTAAGGCTCTTGTTGAAAATTAGATTGGGCACAAAATTAAATGTCTAAAAACTGATAATGGGGGAGAGTTTTGCTCTTCAGAATTTGACAACTTTTGTGTAGATAATGGAATACATAGAATTAAAGTGGTTTTGTTCACCCCTTAGGACATCTCAGAGGTTGAATCAGATGATTCTTGAGAGAGCTCGATGTATGCTCTCAAATGCTAGTTTGGGGAAAGAATTTTGGGTAGAGGCATGTAATATTGTAGTTTATTTAATCAATCAAGCTCCTTCATCTTGATTGGACTTTGATATTTTAGAGGAAATATGGCTTGGGAAATGCATCTCTTATCACCATTTGTGTGTGTTTGGCTGTGAAGCCTTTGTGCATATTCCTACGAAGCAAAGAATGAAACTTGATTTCAAATCTAAGAGATGTATTTGTCTTGGTTATGGAGAAGATCAATTTGGTTTTAGGCTTTGGGATCCCACTTCCAAAAAGATTATTCACAGTCAGGATGTTGTATTTAATGAAAAAAGTTTCCCAGGTTCTTAGAACAATAACACATCTTCAAAGGATTATATAAAAGTTGATCTTTGTTTGACAATGCCAGTGCTAAGCAAACCTCTGTCTCATTTTCATAGCCCCCTAATGTTTCATCACAGCCTGCCTCTATTAATACCCATCCTTCAATGGTGGCTGTTCAAACTTTACTTGGTTATATGCAGCTAGTTAATCCTCTGATTACTGCCATGCACCCTTATACTTCTATGCATTCGCTGTCCTCTCACTTATTCAAGTAGCCTAGTGTAGGCGACTATGATAAATCATGCCCATATATACAATCTGCATCGTTGCCTTTACCTATTGTTCCCATGCCTACCTCTACTTCCACATCGCTGTCCTCACTATTTTCCATGGAGCCTCCTTTACTCCAATCGCTGCCTTTATCTATTTGTGCACAACCTCTAAATGTTAGCGAGATGCCTCCTTTTGTCTCTGCCACACGTGGGTGTGAGGGGCCCCATTTACCATAGCAACAAAACTCTAAATTTGCTCTTCAGTCTTTCAATCCACCTGGCTTTGAATCTACAAATTTGTAGCCTTTTACTACTCATACACAGTCACAAGATTAGGGCCAGAACATTGGTGGAACTATATAGATGCAGGGACATTTGCAATATGATGTTGTAGATATTCAAAATTAATTATGAAGGTCTACCTAGGAAAGGAAGCATCCTATGAAATTCGATGACTATGAATTATTACTCTCTGATGAGGCAGAGCCTACAACTTGTAAACAAGCTTGTAAAGATCTAAATTCAGTGAGATGGATGGAGGCTATGCAAGATGAAATGGAGTCTTTGAGAGCAAATGATACTTGGGATTTGGTTACACTCCCACCAAATTGAAAACCTCTAAAAAATAAATGGGTCTATCGACTGCAAGAAGAAGATGGAGGTCATAAATGCTATAGGGCCAAACTAGTTGTGAATGGTTTTGATTAGCAAAAAGGGATTGATTTTAATGAATTTTTTTCACCAGTTGTGAAGATGACAAAAATTTGAGTTGTTTTGGGCTTGGCAGCCATTTGGGATCTTGAGCTTGAGCAGCTTGACGTCAAAACAACCTTTCTTCATGGGGATATTGATGAAGTGTTATATATGGAGTAGCCTAAAGGATTTACAAAACAAGGTCAGGAGCATCTATATTGCAAGTTGAAGCAGACCTTATATGGATTGAAGACTGTCCCAAGGTAGTGGTACCTTAAATTTGATCACTTCATGACTGATAAAAAATTTACTCGTTGTTAATCAGACCCATGTGTCTACTATAAGAAGCTTGCAAATGGTGAGTTTGTTATTCTTTTGCTCTATGTTGATGATATGTTGGTTACTAGTACTAGTATGAGGATGGAAGCTATGCAAATAATCAGGGATAGACATAAGAGAGAATTTAGATTATATCAAGAGAGGTAAATTTCCAAAGTCTTAGAGAGATTCAAGTTGGATAGATTCATTAGTAGTTAGTAGTCTAATGTATGATATGGTGTCTACTTATCCAAATATTGCTCATGCAGTGAGAGTTGTTAGCAGATTTATGATTAATCTAGGTAAATCTCATTGGCAGACAGTTTAATGGGTTTTATGGTACTTGAAAGGAACCTCAGATCTTGTTTTATGTTTTGGAGGTAACGACACTCAGATGCGAGATTATGTTGATTCAGATATGACTACATATTTAGACAAATTTTGATCTACTACTGGTTATGTGTTTACCTTTGGAGGGGCTGCCATTAGATGGGTTTCTCAGTTGCAACAAGTTGTTTCTCTATCATCTACAAAGGCTAAATGCATTGCTCTTACTGAAGGAGCAAAGGAGATGATATGGTTGTAGCAGTTGCTGGGAGAATTATGGTGTAAGCAATCAGTTTTCACTTTGTTTTGTGATAGCATATGTGGTATTCACTTGGCCAAAAATTCCACATTTCATAATAGGACAAAGCATATAGACCTGAGATATCATTTTATTTGCCATGTTCTTGATGAGGGTAAGCTGCATGTGGATAAAATTGACACCAAAGTGAATCCAGCAGATGCACTCATGAAGATTGTACCAAGACAAAATTTTGAGTTCTATAGGACTTCTCTCGACATTGTCAAAATGTGACAACAGAACTGAAGTGGGGATATCTCTAATCTTTGTTTGCAGCTGTGGTTGAACTTGAAGTGGGATATTGTTGGCGGGTGAAGTCCAATCATTTCTTGGACATCCAGTTACACTATCCTCTGACACTTCTTTATTCCTTTGGATGCTCTTCTTGGAAGGAGTTACAAATACATTGTAAGGAGTTTATGAATAGATTACACTGTTGTAAAATAGAGGGGTTAGAACAGCTTTAAGACATACTTTGAAATAGAGTATAGACTATCAAGTTTAATAAAAAAGAGATCCCTACTTTTGTGTCAACGCAGCCTTAATAGGTGAACCACATTAAAATTGATGTATTCCTTTTTCTCTTTGTTTTTGTTTCTCTGAGTTCTCATGCTTTAAATTACTTCTATATTGTTCTTGTTTTATCTTTCAATCTGCTTTGTTACTCAATAACTGGTGTGAAGGGGAAAAATGGATTAATTAATTAATGAATAATGAAACCCAATACATCTATGAAATCTGAAGATAAAAAGGAGAATAAAATAACAAACAATGATACTTACACCTTTACCTTGTGTCTTCCATAGTTCGCCTATCTCTTCTTGACCTTGATGATGATGAAGCCCTTAGAAGCAGATGCTCCCTTGCTTGTTGAAGATGACAAGAGTAGAATGGCTAGGATACTTGTTTGTATTTGAAGATGAGGTTCAAACACAAATGTGAGAGGATGAATATGATATGCTATGAAGTGCTAAAGATGCACTTGTATTTCTGCAGCATAAGTTCACTCAAGCTATGGATGATATGAATGAAGAAGAAGAGGGTTCTATTTATAGAGATGTGTAGAAGAAGATCAATGGTTGAGGATAAAAGGGGAGATCAAAGGAGGAAGATTGTTGAGGAACATGCAACAAATGGAAGAAAGACACGTGTCATTCAAAAAGAAGCTTTGTTGAGTTAACTCTTCTCTTGATGAGGATGAGATTTGATTTTCTTAAATTAGAATTTATTTTTCTAATTTAAGATAAAGTTTCCTTTAAAGATGCTTTAAAACTGCTTTTTCTTTTGTATGACAAGAGGAAAGTATTTTTAGAAGATAATAATGCTTTTGAAGATAAGAATGCATAATTAAATAAAAAGATTTTATTTAATTATTTTATAGATAATTGAGAGGAATAAATAAAATATAGAAATATATTTTATTTTGTGGATATTTTTGAAGAATAAAATAAAACATAAAAATATATTTTATTTAGTGGATGTTTTAGAGCCTATTTAAATAAAATTTGTATTTTATTTAAATTTGGAAGAATAAAAGGTTTTAATTAAATAATTAAAATTATTTAATTATTTAGCAGAATGAAGGTGATGTATATGAATTTAATTAATTAAATAAATGTGTTTATTTAATTAAAGGAGAGGAAATGAATCAGATAAATAAATGAATTTATTTATTTATTGATAGAAGAATGTGAATGATGAAATAAATATTTAAAATATTTATTTAAGTAGAGTCATGCCAATTTTAGGTGTATACATTTTGCTCCTCTTTGATGCAATGTGTTTTATCATGTTGTTTCAAAGAATAAGAATTTTTGATGGTGATACATGCCCTAGTTTGCCCCTGGTACAAGTTTAATGACAGGATGCCCCCTCGGGAGATTGGACGGGGAGAAGGTAGAAGGCGTGAGGCAGACAATCTCACGATAAAGAAGATGAGAAACAAGAGAAGAAATGGTTGGATGCAGAAGAAAGATGTGAATGAGACGGGATGCAAGATAAAATGATAACACACACAAACAAGAAGCAAGTATGTACAAATGATACAAGAACAAACAAGGTATTGCCCCTATCAAGCGGTAAACCAAGGATATAGATCGACGATGTCTGGTTTCAGGAATGAAACATGTTGTATAAGACTCTAAGTCTGGTTTCGACAATGCAACATCCTGTCTAAGATATTTGATATGATAACAATATACGACAATGTTGTCATGGCGGGGAACGATATATCCCTAGAGCAACACGAAGGATAGTTATGACTGATTAATATGGTTTATGACAAGATTAGGATCAAGACCACTGATTGTGATTGGATAATTTGACAAGATGGCTTGACTCGATTGGTATGGATTTTGATCACTACTCGAGAGATATGAAGACAGATATAAATTTGATCAATAGAAGAATGACTTGATAGAAGAAATCACAAGCTTTTGTAAACATTGATTCGATGCATTTTGGATCTTTATTGGATGGGATATGGAGAAATGCATTTGGATATGGAGATGGATAGGAGACACAATTGGATATGTTACGGATATGGATATGGATATGAACTGCAATTGGATACGGTATGGATATGGATATGGATATTTGTCATCTTGATATAGCAAGTATTTTGAAGTGCTTATTTCATCATTGGGCTTTTAAAATGTTGTAAGAAAATACAAGCATCTAGGTATAATTAGACCGAGATGACCTGAGTATTACTTACATGGATTTTGATATAGCAAGTTAATACAAGCATCTAGTCAAACTTGAATCTAGATGACTTGAGTACTTCTTGCGTTTCAACAAACAAGGATTGCTCCTTTTCATGTTCAGACCTCCGAATTCCTTGATGATCTTTTGCTAATCATGTCATTAGATAGAACTCGTCACATTACTAAAGTTTGATCCACAAACAGCAGACAAAGGAAAAGATTATGCCCCCATCATAGCATCTCTAGCTTTTGGCGTTCTCGAGTAGCATAGGAAGACATAATGACAAAAATCTAAGACCTTGAAAGTTAACCTATTCACAAGACATTCTTGCATTAGATGTGTCTTTTTGCCATAATTGATATAGTTTGAGTGTTTTGGTATACTTGCTTTGCTTTGGACAGGTTGATGCTTTTGTGCCAAGATTTTTGTTTTTGGGAAGCTTGCCTTGCTGCGTGTGCATGCCTGGTGAAAGGGTGTGGACATGGATGGATAGAGGGATAGACGACAAGACATGGGATGGATAGGAAGCGGAGCCTCGAGGGTGCATTGATAATGGCCTTGCCTACGTGACGACGCAGAGGCAATGTAGTTCGGGGTGAACCTATGATACTGAGATATGGACCAGATGAGACATGATAGGGAATAGATATGGATCAGGTATGGAATAGATATGGAATAGCCGTGGATCGGATGATACTAATGACAAGGAAACACCACGGATATGTATATGTATGGGTGATAGTAGATACGGATGGTCAAGCAGAAGGAATCAAGGATGTGATCTCTAAGGACTATGTCGCATAGGAATAATGTGCCCCATTGCAAGGAGAGTACTTAGGATTTTTCATGATAGTGCATAAGAGGAAGGAAGAGGATGAGAGGATAATGAAGGAGTTGCATGTTTTGGAGGGATAAGGTATGTTAAGAGCCATTCAAAAACATTTGTCAACATTGTGCCCCCAATCTTTATCAAGACCAAAGAAAGATAGAGGAATGGAAGAGTAGGATGGATGGACTAGACAGTATAGGTATGTAATGGATAGGATAGGAAATAGTATGGAAGGAAACTGATAGGAGAAGAGTGATATGCTGATGAGACAAGGTGCCCCCAAGTGTAGGTGACATGGAAGATCAACTTACACATGACGCCTGTTTGCCAGGTTTTCATCATGGTACTTATCCAAGGCACCTGTTTGCCAGATTTTCACCATTGGATGAAGGGATTTTTCTTTACTTTTTTTTCATTTTTTCTTTTCTTTTTTTATTTTTGAATATTTGGAGAAGGTGGAATAAGGAAGAGAGAGACTTCAGTATCTAGTTCCTTGAAAGGTGATAGTCTCGCTAGAAAGATGTCATCGCATGGACCATGTCAAGTGTGTTCATAGATGTTGGTAGGGGATTGCATGAAAGTGAGATGGAGAATGGTAGATATTGGATTATGGAAGGGTGCGATAGTGGATTATGATGCAGAATATGGAGGACTTATGCAAGGATGGAGGGAGGGCTTATGCAAAAGCATGGACCATAGGACAAGGAAGATATGTAGGATAGTAGTGGGAGGGAGGGGAGATGGATTTATACGGAAGTATCATGGAATGGAAGGGAACCATGACCAACGGTTGCACACACTGTGATAAACATTGAAGCTTATGATAGGCAGGTGGTGTGGGAAGCAATGGAGATTTGTGACTAGTGGATGAGTGATGTAGGCCTTTAGGGAACCACATAGACTTAGTATACTTCTGATTTTTGTTTGTCATGTGGGATGGAAGGATTTGATACTTGTGGACAAAATGGGAGAAAGTGAATGGTTGGAATTCTTGAGAGGTAGATGCCTCATGTAACTTTAGGGATTTTTGCTTGGGTACCCAAATCATTTTGCTTTTAGATTTTACCTGTGAAGGTATGGGCTTGGGTATATGCAGCATTTGTGTAGCTTCAGAGGTAATTAGTTGTTGGTTGGGGACCCACACCTTTTCAATTTTGCTTTGAGGTGAGTGGGTGTATGCAACTTCTGAGATGGGTTTTTCTTTGATTCTTGGCTTTTATATCCTAGGTCATGAAGATTCTTAGGATTTTTGACTTTATAGGTAGAGGCATCCAAATATTTGTCATTGAATCCCCATGGGGTGGTGGAAGTGAGGTTGGTGAAAGCTCCTTGTTTAAACAACATGTGCATTTGTCGGCCATGATTGGGATATTTAGAGGATTTATAGATGGATGGATAAGGTGTTGGAAGAAGTGGTGGTAAAAAAACATGGAGGGGTGTTAGGATTTGGGAGTAGCGGAGGTAGATTGGATGGTGGAAGGTGTATGGTCACATGCTTTTGACAATTGTAGGATGATGGAGGTGGAATGGAAACATATGTTTTGGGGATATGATAGGGTTTGCGATGGAAAGTGGTAGACTTAGGAGGAGTGGAGGAAGTACCAACATCTCGAGATTGTTCACCTTGGGGTATGTATCCAAGGCCATATGAAGGTGGAGGAACATTGACATGGACGGGCTCCAAAATAACTTGTTCATGAAGGCCTAAGCCTTTACCTTGATAGTTCATATGTTGGAGTATGCGGTGGACAATGGGATTATGTGTAGGTGGAACACTAGACACGAGTTCCTTCTTGGATGAAGAATGTGAAGAGGTAGACAACGGTTGTTGGTGTTCGAAGGAAGAACATTCATGCATGAAGGTACTAAGACCAAGGGGATATGATAACGGATTTGCAACATGGTCGATAATAGATGGAGGAGGATCGTTAAGATCTTGATTTTCATTATGCTCTTTAGGGTCCAAGTTATTGGGTTAATCATTCATGTGCACTTGGGAGGCAAGTGTGTCATCAGAGGAAGTGGAAGTTGTTGGATCATGGATGGGATTAGATGGAGGAGGGATAGAAGTAATGGACGTTTCTTGCTCACGGATGGGTATGGGATCAAGTTGTTCAAGGACATCTTCTTCATAGGGAATATCTTGATCATAGAGAAGGTATAGATTATGGACGGGTTGGAATTGGATTTCCTTCGCATGTATAGTTGTTGGGAGATGGATAGGATCAAGTGGCTCATGGAGAGGTTCATTATTATGGATATTATCTTGATCATAGAAAAGACACATATTATGGATAGGTTGCATGAAGGTGATTTGATCTTGACTTAGACTAGGGGTGGATGTTTCCACATGTTCTAAGCTATGCTCTTGACATAGCTCTTGGTCTTCTTGAATGGAAGCAGATAGATCTTGGATAGCTTCTTGGTTGACAAAATGGATGTTTGACGGACCTTGACTTTGGTTCATAGTAGGAGGTTCTTTGATAAGCTCAAGGGGTTGTAGATGACATGAAGGGGTTGTAGGATTTGACATGGCATTGGAATCTAATCTTTGGTAAGGTCAAGGACCGAAATTTGGGGACATGGTTGACTCTCTACTAGTAGCCCTTGGATCACATCATTGGTAGGTGTATGGATAGGTGATTGAGGGGATTTAGCTTTCTCCCTAGCTTTTCTCTGGTTGTATAAATTTGGCAAAACTCTTTCCCACCACTCATCTTATTCTTTTTTGGTCAACCATTTAGAGTTTGAGGAACTAGATGGTGGTGTTGGTGTAGAACTGGTATGCTTTGGGATATGTGTCTTAGAAGATAGGGAAGGAGGACTAGTAGATGGGGTGGTACATGATTTTTGACTTGAGGTGGTGCTTGCCTTGTCATGAGTATGGGAAAAGGATGTACGATTTTGGGGCGAGGCATAGCTAGTACTGGCATGTTCAGCTTACAAGATTGCCATTTCTTGTTGTAAGACTTGGAATTGTTGAGAAACACAATCTTGGGGCGAGGGACTTGAGTTTATTTGCAATTGCAGATATTGGATTTTTTGACCAATATATTCTAATTTGTTTGCCATTGACACAAGACCGGAAAAGCTTACTAGTTTAGATGTATAAAAACAAATGCGTGGAAACAGAGGATAAAAGCTCTATAAGTCATATCAAATGCGCTAGTCTGGTATTTTTCAAAAGCACTGCAATAGAGTTTATATGCGCTGAAAGTCGGATCAAATGCGCTACAGGTCGTGACAAATGCGCAATTCTAGCTTTTGGTTTGAATTTGCAGAATTTTGGAACGTTTTTAAGATTCTTCTTTTTTTTGGTTTTGAAAACTTGGTGCTTTTTTGAGAATTTTGATGTTCAATTATGGCAAAAGATATAGCAAACACATAGAAGTTTTCATGATTTTTTTATCTTTTGTTATTTTTTTTGTATTTTTGGACTGTTTTGACTAAAAAACAAGTACACCCTAGGATGGATAGGACAATATTTGTTGAATCCTCTAGTTGTGCAAACTCAAAGCGTGTAGCTCCAGGATCTGATAGCACTGGCTCCCCTCCACATCACTCACTTCTCATGCATATCAGATTTGGGTTTCCTTAGGCTCGTACCCCCACCGAACCTTAGGATTGTCCCTACTACCTCTACTAAGAGTCACATGAATCAAGGCCGCTTCAAGAGTTCCACCCTTTGCATCAACAAATAGGGTTTTTTGGCTTGCTAAACAATTGGTTCTTAGTCAGGGCAACCGTTCGAGTGGTTACACATGTAGTGGCACTACTCTCCGTTATGGAGTCTCCCAGCCTCAAAGGGTTATGCCTTAGAGGGTTTTGGGGGAGGTTGGCCATCGGTGTAACATAGTAGCACTCATTGCAGGAGGTTTTCACCTCAAGCACAATTTATTTTAAATGGCTTGGTAGGGCTTGGCTTTAGCCTATTACCACTCAGGGTCGTTCCCACTTGGACAAGCGTGCATCCAAGGGCAGGCCCCCGTAAAGGTTTAACAAATAGAATGACAAGTCTGGCACTTTGGTCACCTAGTTAAGGGGAGAGCATAAGCCTATTGTCATTCACAATCACAGAATACACTGGTTAATCCAACCCTAGTTAGAAGTAGAAAAACTAAATGGGCTATTCTACTTGTGTACTCACATGATTGTTAACTTGGAAGTGTTTAGAGCATAGCAATGTTCATTCCCATTTGTTTGAGATAGCAATGATTTAATCTATGAAATAAGTCAACAATGCAAGGATAGCAATTGGTTCAATTACTTTCCATCCTAGTTAGAAACTATGTGGAATTTGCATGCAATGCACTTGTTTACTTTTCCCCTAATTAGTCTAAATGAACTAGACAAAGTAGCTAAATGATCTAATCCAGCTACTAATCCTGCAAAAATGAATGTTAGCTCAAACACACAAAATCAGACAAACCCAAAAAATTGAGAGCAGAACAGAAGTGCCGCAATGCAGTCTAAACACATAGAAATAGAACTTGCATGTGTTGTTGTACAAAAGCACTAAGACAGGTGTCAAAAACACTTGTAACAAGAGATATATGTGCTATTTTAACAAATGCATTGAATCAGAGGACATGTGTAGGAAGAAACAATCGATCTGCAAAAATTTGCATTTTCTAACCCTAATTTGTTAACATTTGGATAAAAATGTATGTAGATGATCTCTTAGCTCAAATCTAACCTCACCATTGCGTCCGGGGGGGCGGGGGGGGGGGCATTTCCATAAATTTTGAGTACAAATTTGCTTAGATTTCATGAAAAATAGAGCATTTGGCGAAGAAAACAACTTTCTTAAAATTCCCTATAAAACAGATGCATTGCAGGATGTAACATATGCACCATTTCAGAGTGTATATGCACTATTTCAAAGTGTATATGCATTGTTTTAGTGTATATGTGTTATTTCAAGGTTTATATGTGCCATTTTAGTTTATATGCACCATTTTAGTGTATATGCGCTGTTTCAGAGTGTATATGTGCCGGATGGCCGCAAGCGTCGAAATAGAGGAAATAAGCGTCATTTTAGAGGTTGGATGTGCCAAAATACTGTATGCATCATTTTAGAAGTCAAATGCGTCAGAAGCTTCTGTCTGAACCCTGTACCTACACCTATACAGACCTATCACTTGGAAAAACTCAGTTTTTGATTAGTTAGAGGGGCAAGGGCCACACGGTGGGTGCCAAAATGTGAAGGGGAAAATGGATTAATCAAATCCATGAATAAACAACCCAATACATCTATGAAATGTGAAAGTAAAAGATTTATTAAAATAAAGTAAAGAACAATACTTACAACCTTTTACCTTTCTTCTTTCATAGTTCGTCTATCTCTTCTTGACCTTGATGATGATGAAGCTCTCAGAAGCAATTGCTCCCTTGCTTGTTGAAGGTGACAAGAATGGAATGGATGAGATATTCGTGTGACTAAAGATGAGCTTCAAACACACTAATGGTGGATTGGATGAAAATGCTAAAAGAAGTGGGGGTGCCAAAGGCACACCTGTATCTTTGCAGCATAAGTTTGCTCAAACGATGGATGATATGAATGAAGAAGAGGGTTGTATTTATAGAGATGTGTAGAAGAAGATCAATGGTTGAGGATAAAAGGGAAGATCAACGGAGGAAGATTGTTGAGGAACATGCAACAAATGGAAGAAAGACACGTGTCATTCGAAAAGAAGCTTTGTTGAGTTAACTCCTCTCTTGATGAGGATGAGATTTGATTTTCTTAAATTAGAATTTATTTTTCTAATTTAAGATAAAGTTTCCTTTAAAGATGCTTTAAAACTGCTTTTGCTTTTGTATGACAAGAGGAAAGTATTTTTAGAAGATAAGAATGCTTTTGAAGATAAGAATGCATAATTAAATAAAAAGATTTTATTTAATTATTTTGTAGATAATTGAGAGGAATAAATAAAATATAGAAATATATTTTATTTTGTGGATATTTTTGAAGAATAAAATAAAACATAAAAGTATATTTTATTTAGTGGATGTTTTAGAGCCTATTTAAATAAAATTTGTATTTTATTTAAATTTGGAAGAATAAAAGGTTTTAATTAAATAATTAAAATTATTTAATTATTTAGTAGAATGAAGGTGATGTATATGAATTTAATTAATTAAATAAATGTGTTTATTTAATTAAATGAGAGGAAATGAATCAGATAAATAAATGAATTTATATATTTATTGATAGAAGAATGTGAATGATGAAATAAATATTTAAAATATTTATTTAAGTAGAGTCATGCCAATTTTAGGTGTATACAACTGCTTGGTGGAGAAGCTTAGTGTTGAAGCAGTTCTTTAGAAATTGGGGAAGAATTTCTAAAGCCATGGACTAATGGTGATTGATTGTCATTGATGTCAAAAAGGTGTAGTATAGTTTGCCATTGATGTTTTGTTCATGATGCAAGTGAGTTCACATGTTATCCTCCAATGTAGAGATCATTCTTTTGATGGAATCAAGGATTGTTTGATGTCAGTAATTGAAGTGGAGATTGTATATTCTTCATTGGAGAACATTATGTTATGCTTCATGCTTCAGCGGGAAAATTATAGTGACTTGTCTTGGGTATCTTCAAGAAGACTTAATATCTATTTTCCTAATTTTCTTGGAGTCACTATAGTCTAAAGTCCTTGATATATTCCTAATTCATGTGCATCAACATCCAAATATCTAACTACCTTCACTTGAAAGCACTTTATTTTATATTTGTTAGTTGACCTGCAATAGAAGGTCAAGTCATTTAAAATGATCCATTAGAGATGGTCTTAACTCATGTCTTTGACTAGCCCCACAAAAAAAATCCAAATATGCCATATGAAAAGATTTTTTAAAATTTAGAAATCTTTTTCTAAACTTCCTTTTTGGCGGCCTCTTGATGTCATCCATTTATGATAGCTTTTTAAAATGATTTTTATAAGTTTTTTTTAAGAAAGTAAAAGGCAAATCAAGGAATATCTCCAACAAGTTTTTTAAGGGGGTTTTTATGAAGTTTTCTATATTTATGCTCTCCTATTCGTGGCAAGTGGAGTTAAGTGATGTTTTTAAAAAAGGGATATATTTATAATGGAAATTTGTTTCGTTATGGCAGTTAAGACAAAAAGGTATTTTTTAAAGATTTTTTCTTAAGAGAGATTTTATTATGAAGATGGATTTGAGGATAAAATATTTGGAAGGATTTTCTTTGGGAGCAAAATGTATTGAAGTTTATTGAATTTTTTTATTACAGAGAAGAAAAAGTTGAATGATATTTTTGAAGAATATCAAAGATTAAAGAGATTCTGATAGGGAATTTAATGGGTATGAAGAAAAATGAAGACATTTTTATGGTGGACATCATTTATTTTCTTTTGCATAGAAGTTGAACAAATATTTGCAATGCCAAGGAAAATGAAGAGTTGTTTTTTAAAGAAGAAAAATACAGAGATGGAAGATGAAGTTGCTCAAAGATTTTATTTTATTTACAGGGCATTGATTGATTTAATTGAAGATTCTTTATATGACCTTATTATTGTTTTAGATGAATTGTTTGTGCAGAGAAGGTGAAAAGGTTGGAGTTTTTTGAAGAAGATTTTCATGATTTATTTTTTGCAGTTTGAAGGGATATATTTTTGAAGACAAAGAATATTTTTTTATAAGAAATTATTTATGCAGATTGAAGAGTTGTTTCTATAGATGAGGTAAAATTGCACATAGAAGAATATCAAAGGTTGATCTTAGAATATGAAAGGTTTTCATGAAGACAATTTTGTGAGGAAGTTTGACAATATTGAATGGAGAAGATTTGTCTTGTGAGAAAATAAAGGATTTTATTTTATGAGAAAGAAAATATAAATTAGGGAGAAGAAGAAAATAAATAACATATTGAAGATTTATTTATTGTTTTTGTTTGCAACCAGAGAATGTGTTTTTTTGCAGGAATATGAATCAAAATTGAAGAGATTGAAGGGCAAAGGAAAGGAATATGAAAAGACATTCAGAATTTGTATATAATTGTTTTACAAGTACATTGACGGTGTGTGTGTGTGTGGAAAGTTATGCAGAAATGAAGACATCTTCTACAAGATCCTTTTGAAAAGAAAACATAGATTTATCAGATATTGTTATGTGTATCAATATGAAAAATTGAAGACAACTTGTATGATACAGAATGAACCGAATCAAGCAAGAACACAATATGCAATTGAATATGTAGAGATAACCTAAATTAGGTGAATGAATTGATTGAGCATCAGATGCAGGTATACACATGGAGAAATTACAGATGGAGTTTGTATTATGTAGAGATGGGATATTGAATTGAATGGAAACAGAGTAACCCTCTGAATTCTTCTTTTTAGTTTGATTATGAATTAGGGGTTGGTTCTCCTTGAAGTTGGTGCTTCTAAATGAATTAGGGGTTGGTGCTCCTTGAAGTTGGTGCTTCTAAATATTGTAATTAGTGAGATTTTTTATAAAGCCAATGAGGTAGTTTTAGAGTGGTTTTTCTACCCCTGGAGAGTTTTCCACTCGTGCAAATTTTGTGTCATGATGTTCTCTATGTGTGTATGATTTACTATGAAGTGTTGTTTATATTCTCTTTTCTCAGTCATGTGCATATATGTGTTTGACAAATCAATGATATCTTTCTCTCCTTGTGTTTAGAAAGTTAAAGTTTGCAAAAAGATTAGAAAATTCACACAACACTGATTCACCCCCCCTCTCAGTGTTGTCCTGGACTCCTACATGGATGACACAGATAAATGGAAGATTGAGAAGTTTACAGGTTACAACTTCTAATTGTGGAAGGTTCAGATGGAATCACTACTGATTAAGCAAGATCTCTCACCAGCATTGCTTGGAAAAACCAAGAGAAAAGGTTTAATGTTGGATGAAGATTGGGATAAAATGGATATAAAAGCTAGGGCAGCTATTTTTATTTCAATGTGTAGCAATGTGTTATTCAATGTTTCAGCTAAGAAGACAACACGAGAGTTGTGGGACAAACTTTGTTCAATGTACGAGATGGCATCGGCATTCAAAAAGGTATTTATCATGAAAAAGTTATATAATTTAAAAATGAGAGGAGGGATTATGTCAAATCATCTCAATGAATTCAATACCTTGGTCACCCAATTAACTTCAGTGGGTATAAAGTTAGATGATGAAATTAAAGCAATACTATTGTTGTGTTCTTTACCGAACAACTGGGAAGGGGTTGTGTTGGCAATTAGCACTTCGGTGGCTACCAAAAGTAAACAAAATTTTGATGATGTTGCAACCACACTTCTCAGTGAAGACATGGGGAGGAGGAATCAAGAACCTTCTTCCAGTGATGCTTTAACATCTGTAAGTACTGACAATAGGGGAAAAAGTCAAGAAAGAGGAAGAAATAATAACCAAAGAAGATCTAAATATGCTCCAAGATCGATGTCCAGGGACAGAAACAGTGCTTGCTAGTTTTGTGGAAAACTTGGTCACACAAAAAAGAATTGTTGGAACTACAAGAAGGCCCAAGAAAAAGTGCATAATAACAGTGAAGTAAACACTACAGGTGATGGTGTTTTGGTCTTATCAGCAAGTGACATGGCTACAGATTTGTGGGTGCTTGATTCTGGTGCCTCCTTCCATGCTACTTCATGCTAGGAAGCTTTCTCAAATTTCTAAGAAGGTACATTCACTAAGGTTTTTCTTGGTGATAATAAAGAATGTGAAATCGTAGGTAAGGGTGATGTAACATTGCATTTGAAAAATGGAAATAAATGGATATTGAAGGATGTGAGATATGTTCCCATGTTGAAAGGAAATTTAATATCAGTGAGCCAGCTTATTGGTCGTGGGTGTAATGTTAAATTTTCTTTAGATACTTGGAAAGTAACCAAGTGAGTTTTGGTGCTTGGAAAGGGAAAGAAGTTGGGTAATCTTTATATTTTAGAATGCCATGGTGAAGTGGGAGCTGCAATGGTAGTTGTAGATAGCAGTTCAAAAATTTGGCATAAGAGGCTCAGACATATGAGTAAGAAGGGGCTTGAAGTTATGCTTCAAAGGGATCAACTTGTAGGCCTAAAATCAGTTGATTTGGAGTTATGTGAGCATTGCCTTTACGGCAAACAGAATTGGACCAGCTTCTTGAGAACAAGCCATGACAAGAAAGCTACTCCACTGGAACTTGTGCAATCAAATGTTTTGGGTCCCACAGAGGTAATCTCTTTTGGAGGTGCAAATTATTTTGTTACTTTCCTTGATGATTACACTCACAAAGTTTTGATTTATGTGTTGAATAGAAAATCAGAGGTATTTTCAAAATTTAAAAATTTTAAGGCTCTTGTTGAAAATCAGATTGGGCACAAAATTAAATGTCCAAAACTAATAATGGGGGAGAGTTTTACTCTACAGAATTTGACAACTTTTGTGTAGATAATGGTATAGGTAGAATTAAAGTGGTTCCATTCACCCCTCAGGAAAATGTTGCAGCTGAGAGGTTGAATTGGATGATTCTTGAGAGAGCTCGATGCATGCTCTCAAATGCTAGTTTGGGGAAAGAGTTTTAGGCAGAGGCATGTAATACTACAATTTATTTAATCAATCGAGCTCCTTCATCTTGATTGGACTTTGATATTCTGGAGGAAAGATGGCTTGGGAAACACATCTCTTATCATCATTTGTGTGTTTAGATGTGAAGCCTTTATGCATATTCCTAAGGAGCAACCAATGAAACTCAATTTCAAATCTAAGAGATGTATTTTTCTTGGTTATGGAGAAGATCAATTTGGTTTTAGGCTTTGGGATCCCACTACCAAAAAGATTATTTGCAGTCAAGATGTTGTGTTTAACGAAAAAAGTTTCTTAGGTTTGCAGAAAAATAACACATCTTCAAATGATTATATAAAAGTTGATTTGTTTGACAATGATAGTCCTAAGCAAACCTCTATCTCATTTTCATAGCCCACTAATGTCTCATCGCATCCTTCCTCTGTTAATACCTAGCCTTCAATGGTGGTCGTTCAAACTTCACTTGGTTATATGCATCCAGTCAATCCTCTGATTACTGCTATGCACCCTTCTACTTCTATGCATTTGCTGCCCTCTCACTTATTTGAGCAGCCTGGTGTAGGTGACTATGATAAATAATGTCCATTTACATAGTCTTCATCGCTGCCTTTACCTATTGTTCCCACACCTACCTCTACTTCCACATCACTACCCCCACTATTTTCCATGCAGCCTCCTTTACTCCACTTGCTGCCTTTATCTAAATGTTGGTACAATGCATGGGTGTGAGGGGCTCAGTTTACCACAACAACAAAACTTTGAATATACTCTTCAGTCTTTCAATCCACCTGGCTTTGAATCTACAAATTTATAGTGTTTTACTACTCATACACAGTCACAAGATTAGGAACAGAACATTGCTGGAAATATACAGACCCAGGGACATTTATAATCTGATGTTGTAGATATTCAAAATTAATTATGAAGGTCTACCTGAGAGAGGAAGCATTCTATGAAATTCAATGAATATGAATTATTAATCTCTGATGAGGTAAGGCCTAAAACTTTAAAACAAGCTTGTAAAGATGAAAATTCAGTGAAATGGATGGAGGCTATGCAGGATGAAATGAAGTCTTTGAGAGAAAATGATACTTGGGATTTGGATAGACTCCCACCAAATCAAAAACCTTTAAAGAATAAATGGTTCTATTGACTTAAAGAGGAAGATGGAAGTCATAAACACTACAGGGCCAGACTAGTTGTGAAGGGGTTTGATCAACAAAAAGGGATTGATTTTAATAAAAAAAAATTCACCAATTGTGAAGATGACAACACTTTGAGTTGTTTTGGCCTTGACAGCCATTTAGGATCTTGAGTTTTAGTAGCTTGACATCAAAACGACCTTTCTTCATGGAAATATTGATGAAGAGTTATATATGGAGCAGCTTGAAGGATTTACAAAACAGGGTTAGGAGCATCTATATTACAAGTTGAAGTGGAGCTTATATGGGCTGAAGCAAGCCCCAAGGCAGTGGTACCTTAAATATGATTGCTCCCTGACTGATCAGAAATTTACTCGCTGTGAATCAGACCCATGTGTTTACTATAAGAAGCTTGCAAATGGTGAATTTGTTGTGCTTTAGCTCTATGTTGATGATATGTTGGTTACTGGTACTAGTATGAGGATAGTTAGTGAGTTGAAGCAACATTTGGGTCAACATTTTACCATGAAAGACTTAGGGGCAGCAAAGCAAATTCTCGGGATGCAAATAATCAGGGACAGACATAAGAGAGAAATCACATTATCTCAAGAGAGGTATATTTCCAAAGTCTTGGATAGATTCAACATGAGAAATGCCAAGTTAGTGAGTACTCCATTGGCTGATCATTTTCGCTTATCTTCTACTATGTGTCCTAAAACTCAGGAAGAGGAAGAATAAATGAAAGCCATTGTATATTCATCAGCAGTTGGGAGTCTAATGTATG
The DNA here is from genome assembly GCA_027924645.1 of Cunninghamia lanceolata. Lineage (NCBI taxonomy): Eukaryota > Viridiplantae > Streptophyta > Pinopsida > Cupressales > Cupressaceae > Cunninghamia > Cunninghamia lanceolata. The sequence goes on along the minus strand of BSBN01000584.1, from coordinate 10,962,386 downwards.
CTATGGTGTCTACTCATCCGGATATTGCTCATGCAGTGGGAGTTGTGAACAGATTTATGAGTAATCCAGGTAAATTTCATTAGAAGGCAGTTTAATGGATTTTACAGTACTTGAAAGGTACCTCAAATCTTGTTTTATGTTTTGGAGGTAACGACACTCAGCTGTGAAGTTATGTTGGTTCACATATGGATGGAGATTTAGACAAACGCTAATCTACTTCTGGTTATGTGTTTACTTTTATAGGGCTAGCATTAGTTGGGTTTCTCGGTTGCAACACGTTGTTGCTCTCTCATCTATAGAGGTTGAATACATTGCTCTTACCAAAGGAGAAAAGGAGATGATATGGTTGCAGCGGTTGCTAGGAGAATTATGGTGTAAGCAATCAATTTTTACTTTGTTTTGTTATAGCAATAGTGGTATTCACTTGGCCAAAAATTCTATATTTCATAATAGGACAAAGCATATAGAGCTGATATATCATTTTATTCATCATGTTCTTAATGAGGGTAAGCTGCAAGTGCAGAAAATTGACACCAAAGTGAATCAGGCATATGCACTCATGAAGATTGCACCAAGAGAGAAGTTTGAGTTCTATAGGACTTCTCTCAACATTTCAAGATGTGACAATAGACCTAAAGTGAAAATATCTCTGATCTCTATTTGCAACTATGGTTGAACTTCAAGTGGGAGATTGTTGGCAGTTGAAGTCCAACCGTTTCTTGGAGATTTGTTACATTATCCTCTGACACTTTTTTATTCCTTCAGATGCTCTTCTTGGCAGGAGTCACAAATACATTGTAAGAAGGATTTTATATATAGATTACGCTGCTGTAAAATAGAGGGGTTAGAATACCTTTAAGACATACTTTGTAATAGAGTATATACTATTAAATTAAATAAAAAAGAGATCCTTTCTTCTATGTGGACGTAGCCCTAATAAGTGAACCACGTTAAAATTGGTGTATTCCTTTTTCTCTTTGTTTTTGTTTCTCTGAGTTGTGGTGCTTTAAATTACTTCTGTACTATTCTTGTTTTATCTTTCAATCTGCTTTGTTACTCAACATATAATGCTTTGTATGGTGTGGGCCACTAATAGCAAGTCACGCCTTTGTGCATAGCTTGGACACCCTACAGAAACTTGAGAAGTCTAATACTCAAAAGAAGATGTCGATTGTCAAAAACAAAATAGCACAGAGCAAATTTTAATGGAATAAAATCAATCAAATATTTGAAGTCAAATGTGGATGTTGCAGAGAAGGATGACATGGACATTGAAGAGGCCTAAATTGATGGGGAGCGCACAACGGATACCACAGACTGATGCCCTAATTTCTCACAGTCAACAAACTAACAAGAGAGCCACTGATTCAACTCCATCGACCAAGTCTCTCATCTTCCTGCCAAATCCCTGATGGAATTTGCCTTTGGTGAGACTCGTTCCGTCAGCGAACTCTTGCAACCTGTGGCCAATTAGCCAAAAATGTCGTCGCACAGTTTACTTTCTTCCCAACCCTAGCACATGAAGATGCTAGGTCATTCTACTGCGCGAAACACCCTAACTGGATCCTCTGCACCGCCGAATAGGAAAAACAAAACAAAGAGAAAAGCAAATATTCATACAATGAAGCCATTCCACTTATTTCGACGGAAATCTCACTAGTGGAATACTTCACGATGACATATGGAAACAATGGAAAATGCAAAAAGAATGGAAATCTATAGTTACTTGATTTATAGTTATAAAAAATGGAAATCAAATGACATAACATAATTGCTTTATTTCTCTTGAGCACAATAGAATCACATTCGATCACACTACTTCTTTGATCAGATTACATTTGATGATCATTTGGTTCATTCCTCTGGGCATTTATCAACTCGCCCTAAGTAGTACTAAATTGACTTCAAGTAGCTAGGAGACCAATCCAAGTGGCTAGGAGACACTAATGCCTATTTTTGGCATTATTGCTATTTTTGGCATTATGCAATTACAATTTGACAAATGTCCCCTAAGTCACTTGGGACTTACAAAATGAACCTAGATACAAACTAAAATGAAAATGCATTGGTCAAATAGACCTTATTACAAAAGAAAACATGATTTCCTAGGTGCTCCTGCACCATAAATGCTTGCAAAAGACGTAGCTTTGAAGAATCTTAACAAAGACCGATGACATTATTACACAAGTCGTGAGCCAAAGAAAGGCTACTAGCATTGCGTCCAAGTATGGCATTAGGCCAGGCATGAGAGGGCATGCCAGGCATGCAAATCCTCCCTCACAAGACGGCAATCAAAATATGAGTGTTGCAGACTTAGAAATAAGTAATATAAGGTATTGTTTAGTACTAACATTTTATGATTCCCATGATCTTCAAGGAAAGCTTGAACTTTGGGATAACTTATAGGCTCACAAAGAGTTGTCCCCTTGGGACTCTCTATAGAGTATTGAAAGATAATTTAATGTGGTGCTATCTCTCTAAGGAAAAAGAGGGGGAATTAATATCCTTACTCATGTTAGTTTTATCCTCCATCATAAATCAACTAGTTTTAGTTAATCAATATTCATCTAGTTGATGGTTCTTTTATTTTGAGCAATTAGAGGATGGGGAATCCTTTCACTACTAATTTTCTTTATAAACTCTTCTTGATTGATTTTTAGCCCTTTCAATGCCTTAATATTTCCTCCTCTATCCTAGATGTTATGCATTCTAATAATTGGCCTATTGATTAACATCTGGAAGGGGGTTTCACACTGAAAAATGCACCTTTTAGATTTCAATTCATATGGTTGAAACATAATGATATAGAAGATAATATTGGAATTTAGTGGGATGGTGGAAAACCTCATCATGGTTCTAACCTAAACTATGCTCTTACCTCCCACTTTTGGCTTCCTTATATAGCATTTTTATACATCAAGTTTCATGGTGCCATTTTCTTCTATTCTTTTATAGTAGCTATTATTTATCTTCTCTCCATGAATTTACCTTTTCATTTATGGTATTTTACTCTTTAATAGCTTATTATAGCATATTACAATGTATATTAGGCTATTGAAGTGCTATATAATAGATATATGTGTATATAAATGACCAAAATTACATTAATAGTACTATATAGCCTCTTGTATGCTATAAATAGATGTCTTCTCTATAAGCTTTAAGCTCATTATACAACCACACCAAAACAATTCATAAACCTTCTTAGTACCAAAAGTTGTTTGTCTATTGTTATCAATCTTTTACCAATGTATATCATCCTAGGTGATGCTTGTGCACCAAGGATTACACCTCCCACATCTATCTCTTAGACAACTTTTCTTCTTTCTTTTTAATAGTTAGCCCCATCAAAAACTCTTTCTCGTGCAACTAGACCCTTAGGAACAATATTTGTCTTGGGGGTCCCCCCTCTATATCTCTTTCTCATTTTGGCAGGAGGGCATGGTTAATTTTTTAATCACCTCAAGGGATATGGTTCTCTTTCTACTTTTTTAATGTTGTAAGGTATGGATCCTCTTTTCCACCTGAAATTTGTTGATAATACGTGTCTAATGCACAAAGATGCTATAGCTAAATCAGATGCTCTAATGAAGACCCTTGATATTTATATCATTGTGGTTTGGTAAATGTTTTCAATGACAAAATCTTAAGTATTATTTTTCCATATAGAAATCCATACCTAGGAGTGCATTATTGATATCCTTTGTTTCATGATATCTACCCCTCCCTATATATATATGGGAATTTCCTTTTCTCCTACTTTACTTAGGACAAAGGATTGGAATGTTCTGTTAGATTTTGTGAAGTTTCATATTAATAATTGGACACATAGATACCTCTCTTTGGATAGCTACATGGTTCTCCTTAAAATTATCATACAATCTCTCTTTGTCTAAAAATTGATGGATCTTGTGGCTTTGAAAGGTACCCTCAAAGCTTTAGATTGTCAAATGAGTTCACATTTCTCAAGCAACAAACTTCTGAAAAAGGGCATTTCATCAACTAGAGTAAAATGTGTCAACCTAAGGAAATAGGTGGATTAGGTACAAGAATCTCCCCTATTAACAATAAGACACTCATTTCCATACTATACTAGAGATAGTGCATGGAATAGAATACCTTATGAGGGACTATTCTTAACCTTAAGTAACTAAATATTAAAAATCATTTATTCATTCCCAAGATTCCCCCTCTTGTTAGTCAATGTTAGATATGGAAAAACATTAAATTATGGAAGAATTTGATCAAATTAAATTTCTTTTAGACTTTTAGGAACGGTGAAAAACATTTTATTTAGAATGACATGTAGGATAAAAAAATTTCTCTAAGCTTGGAGTTTCTTAATCTCCTTGAGTTAAAACTTAGATGTATCAAAGATGGTTGGACTCATGTCTCTTATTTTTAGTGTGATTTCATGTAGAATGATATGATGATCTATGGAAATAGAAATTGAAGTAATTTTGATGAGGTCAAATTTTTTTCTTGCATTGAATACTTGGCTCCAATCTCATCTTCTCACAAGGTTTCTCTAAATAGGCAATTTGACATCCTTAGCGAAGTATCAAAAGGTTTTAGGACATACACTATGTAGATAGGTCATAAAATTATTCTGGAAAAAACCTAGACTTCAAAAATTCTAAACCTTGGAACAAGATTTGGCATCCTAAATGTTGGCCAAAGATTAATGTTTTCTTATGGATACCTACTACAAACAAATTTATTTACCAATATAACTCCCCAAATCATGCTAAACTTGGTCCAAGTAGATTCCTACTCTATCTCCAGGATTAAGTGGATCAGAATAACCTCCTCTTAGCTTACCCCTCTTCCATTTTATCCATCACTTTTGGTGTGAATTGATCTAGGAATTACATGGAAGATTCATGACTCTCTTTATGATTTTCATGTTAATTAGATGTTTCCTTCCTTGAAGTTGAAATCTCTCAAATATACTACATGTTCTTGGTCTCAATTTAATTTGGTGGAATATTTGTTATTGGTCTTAATCTAATATGGTGGAATATTTGGCTATAATGCAATCAAAGAATGTCTAATAATATGCATAACATATAAGCCAAGTCTAAAGAAAATAATGGCCAATGTGAAAGAAACTTGTGAAGATTGGGTTCATCATTATTAGGTGGGATCTTGGTGGGAATAAGGGCCAACATTTAATGTTGTTGATTTGTATCTTTATTATGAAAGACATAAAAATAATAAGGAAGATGCAGTTTTAGATTTATATATGGAACTAGATTGGATACAACAAATACCAGAAAAAGAAACAAAGGATGTTGATGCCATAATAGATGTTTGAGTGGTCAAGAAGAAAAGGGGAAAGAAATATAGGGAATATTTGGTTTGATGGAGGAACTAAACAACAGATGAGGCAACTTGGATGAGGGCATCTAAGATTTCTAGGTATGGATTCACAGTCCCCAATTTTAAAAAATTCTCATGATCTTCAACTCAAGAAACATTTCATCCTACCCAGTGCATCTGATGCAGGAGAACACATGGCTGCCATAATCCTAAATTTATTTGTGGTTTAACCTTTTGGAGATTTTATCTTTGTATGTCTTTTTTCTCATCTTGTTGTGCTGGAGGCATTCAAATATAATATTTGTCATGCTACAGATTATATTTATGGTGTTGTATTGCATGAATGAATTCAGATATTCAATTTCCTTTTCTAATACAAATGTGGGAAAGTGGTGAGGATTTCTTGCCAGCGGTTATTTAACTGGAAACTACCTAAACTTAGCATTGGTAGCTTTCTCTGATTTTACATGCTAGCTTTAGGGTGGCTTCAACACTTACAGAGCCCAAATGTTTTGGGGTATTCTAAGCATTTGAAAAGGGGATACAAAAAGAAAAGTTATCATGAAGGACTCTTGGAAGATCTTTTTATTGGGGGTCTATTTTGGTTTGTTGGAAGATATAGAGTGATTTTTGGTAGGAATTGTGATAAGATAGTTACTATAGGTTGTTGGAGTATACTCTTGAGTTGCAGTTGAGGGTGACATCTTAGTGTTGAAATGACTTGGTTGTGTTGTTGAATATAAAACTCTGAAGGGCCAAATCATATTTGGATTACTTGTTTGTAAGGAAATTTGAGATTAGTGGAGTAGTATCTGCATGTGTGTGTTCACCACCCATTTCTATGTTCTTCTATTAGATTTTGTTCATCGATTTGAGACATGCCATAGAAGAGCTATTAGAAGCCAATATGTATATGGTGGAAGTTAAGAGTTGATCAGGTATATGCATTGGGATTGTGATAAGTAGCAGTTGGATTTTTTTATAATCTAAATGTCATCTTCCAATAGGTCTTATTATTTTATTCTTGAAATCTCTATTTTTCTTTGATGATATGCTTGAATTAAAAACCCTTCATTGGGGTCTTGGTTCTTGCCTACAAAAGTTTGTTGGAAAAGAGAGTAAAAGTCAGCTTGTACATTTCAAGTTAAAATATTTTCTTCGAAAAAGTAGGCTTTAACATCTTAGCTTCAATCTCATTGCATTTACTTTGCAAATTTTTATTGTTAGCTCTATTCTTTGATGACTTAAAAAAAATGTTCTATTATGTTAGAGGATTCTTCTATTCATATTTTCTGAACACTTATTTTTAGGGAGTCATCTCGACGATTGTTACATAAATTCTAGGAGAAATCACTTATCAGGGTTCAATGGATGGTTGTGTTTAAATCTTGTAATGCAGCCTGCATGGTAACTATTACAAAAATTTGGTCCAGTTCTCCACCAAAAGCATATATTGTTGTTTACATAAAAAATCATTTAATGCTACAAGTTGTCAATTTATTACTTATTACTTCAACACAAATTGTTACTCTTATTTGATTAGTTAAGTTTAGAGTAACCAATAAGGCCTAAGGACCTAAGTTTGATGGTTGACCTTGCTTGTCAAGTAAATTTTTTTTGTCAGGGTTACTTATTCAATGTTATTCTTTAAATACTAAAACATATTTTCTTATAAATGAAGTTATATACACTAAATATATTTATTAGAATAATCTTATATAAATTTTTATGGCTTGTCTAAAATCTGCACTTTCACCTGATATAGTCTTCCTAAAATTTTGATTCTACTTTAAAGGAAAAAATGCTTAAATACAACCATACAACCATCAAATTTAGGCCCTTCCCCAGATTAAGGCATACTAACAATGCAATATATCCACTTCTTTAATATTTAGATTCACGAGAAGCTCCATTTCTCATATAGTGTTGATAGTTTTGTATTCCATGATTCAAAAAACCCACCTTTCCCTGTTAGTATGTGTTATGATCCTAATATGCTTATCCTTATTATAATTAGGAATATAGCATATTAGGATCATAACTGTACAATGGGACTTTTCTTTGAAGACAATTAATATAGATATCCATTTGACATCATAATGTGGGCCCTATAGTGTGGCATCAATGCTAAATACTGACATTTTAATATGATGACCGATATATGTTTAGTCATCTCCAAACCACTTCTTTTACACACCACTGATATATTCAAAATAGGCTCAATGACACTAACATCAACTAAGGAAATAGCCACAACTAATTCAAGTTTGTAGATTCATGTGAAGTGGAATTTGTGGGTAGGTATGTTGAAGGTTTCATGACATACTAATGATAAATTGTTTACGGATTAACTAACCATGAAGATAAACAATATCAAACACAACACACTTGGAAACTTAGTAGATAAGGAATGGAACCTTATTGGTTTAGTCATGAAATACATTTCTATCTACCGCAATGGGATTACAACATGAGGAATCAATCTTGAAATATATAAGGGCATAAATATGTGCAAGTTATAGAATTCTCAAATGATATAACATCATTCTTCAATCTACTATTCAACATCTGTAATATGAGTACATTCAATCTTTTGAGGCTAGGATCCTAGCTAAAACTAATGTTAGGTCATTATGAGTGATGTTTATATAGTGTGCCTTATCCTTAGAAGGATAATCATTAGATGTGTGGTGACACAAAGCTTGATGCAAGAAGAAACATGTAATTGGGTAACATGTAGAAGTGAAACCTTTCTCAATGAATGTAGTGGGGGATATGCATTTTCCCACAATGCCATCCATACCACGTGTTGATAGGAAAAAGTACATAGGCCAACCTTAAGATTTGAGAGCCAAATCTTCTCTTTGAAGTAGACTAAAAAGCCTCTCCAAGGCCTCAGAGCTAGTAGGCCTCGATTGTTAGGGGCATAACAAGAAAATGAGGATCATGATGGAAAAAAGAGGATAATCTAGATGTTGTTCTAAGCATGGTGGTGGAATGCAACAAAACCCATTTGGTTGTTGGTGTCATGCAAATTTAGGAAATTTCTTTTTCCCAACTTGTATTTTATAATGTTTGTTATTTCAATCATAGTGATTAAAATAAGAAAACATGTATTTGGGTTAATCATATAATCATGAACAACCCCAAACATTAATCTGACATGATGAACATCTCAAACATGATCCCAAATCATGTATAATTTTAATTTCTACATTCAAAGATGTTCCCACCCACTTGTTTACCCAAAGGATCTAATGTTTTAATCACTTCAAGGGATATGGTTCTCTTTCTACCTTTTTAATGTTGTAGGGTATGGATCCTCTTTAGCACCTTGAATCATATGCTCTAGGGAAGACCCTTGATATTTATATCATTGTGTTTTGGCAAATGTTCAATGACTAAAAATCTTAAGTGTTATTTTTCCTTATAGAAATCCATACCTAGGAGTGAATTAAACTGATATCCTTTGTGTCTTGATATCTACCCCTCCTTATATATATTCCAGAATTTCCATTTCCCCTACTTCACTTAGGACAAAGGAGTGGAATGTTATGTTATATTTTGTGAAGTTTCATATTAATAATTGGACACATAGATTCCTCTCTTTGGATAGCTACATGGTTCTCCTTAAAATTATCATACATTCTCTTTTGTCTATAAATTAATGGATCTTGTGGCTCTGAAAGGTACCCTAAAAGCTTTAGATTGTCAAATGAGAAAATTTCTCAAACAACAAATTTCTAAAAAAAGGTATTTCGTTAGCTAGAATAAAATATTTCAACCTAAGGAAATAGGTGGATTAAGTATGAGAATCTCCCCTAGTAATAATAAGACACTCATTTCCATACTAGACTAGAGATAGTGCATGGAATAGAATACCTTATTAGGGGGTATTCTTAACCTTAAGTAAGTAAATATTAAAAATCATTCATTCATTCCCAAGATTCTCCATCTTGGTAGTCAATCTTAGATATGGAAAAACATTAAATTGTGGAACAATTTGATCAAATTAATTTCCTTTTAGACTTTTAGGAAGGGTGAAAAATCTTTTGTTTAGAATGACATGTAGGATTAAAAAAACTTCTCTAAGCTTAGAGTTTCTTAATCTCCTTGAGTTAAAATTTAGATGCATCGAAAATGGTTGGACTCATGTCTCTTATTTTTAGTGTGATTTCATGTAGAATGATATGATGATCTATTGAAATAGAAATTGAAGTAATGTTGATGAGGTTAGAAATTTCCCTTGCATTGAATACTTTGCTCCAATCTCATCTTCTCACAAGGTTTCTCTAAATAGGCAATTTGACATCCTTAGCGAAGTATCAAAAGGTCTCAAGACTTACACTATGTAGCTAGGTTATGAAATTATTCTAGAAAAAAACTAAACTTCAAAAACTCTAAACTTTGGAACAAGATTTGGCATCCTAAATGTTGGCCAAAGATTAATGTTTTCTTATGGATACCTACTATAAAGAAATTTATTTGCCAATATAACTCCCAAAATCATGGTAAACTTGGTCCATGTAGATTCCTACTCTATCTCCAAGATGAAGTAGATTAGAATAATCTCGTTTTAGCCTACCCCTCTTCCATTTTATCCATCTCTTTTGGTGTGATTGATCTAGGAACTCCAGGGAAGATTCATGACTCTCTTTACAATTTTCATGTTAATTAGATGTTTCCCTTGTTGAAGTTGAAAGATGTGAAATATACTACATGTTATTGGTCTCAATATAATTGTTGGAATATTTGTTATTGGTCTTAATCTAATATGGTGGAATATTTGGTTAGAATGTAATCAAAGAATGTCTAATAATATGGATAACATATAAGCCAAGTCTAAAGCAAAGTAATGGCCAATGTGAAATAAAATTGTCAAGTTGGGGTGTGTCGTTATTAGGTGGGATCTTGGTGGGAATAATGGCCAATATTTAATGTTGTTGATTTGTATCGTTATTTTGGAAGGCATTAAAGTAATAAGGAAGATGCAGTTTTAGATTTATATATGGAACAAGATTAGATACAACAAATGACAGAAAAAGAAACAAAGGATTTTGATGACATAATAGATTTTTGAGTGGTCATGAAGAAAAGGGGAAAGGAATATAGGGAATATCTAGTTTGATGGAGGAACTAAATAGTAGATGAGGCAACTTGGATGAGTGCATCTATGATTTCTAGGTATGGACTCACGGTCCCCAATTTAAAAAAAATTCTCATGATCTTCAACTCAGGAAACATTTTATCCTACCCAATTCATCTGATGCAGGAGCACACATTGCTGGCACAATCCTAAATTTATTTCTAGTTTAACTTTTTGAGATTTTGTCTTTGTAGGTCTTTTTTCTCATCTTGTTGTGTTGGAGGCATTCGAATATAATATTTCTAGATATACAAATTATATTTATGGTGTTGTGTTGCATGAATGAGTTCATATATTCAATTTCCTTTTCTAATATAAATATGGGAAAGTGGTGAGGATTTATTTCCAGCAGTTGTAAGTGGAAACTACCTAAACTTAGCATTGGTAGGTTTCTATGACTTTACATGCTCTCTTAAGGGTGGCTTCAACACTTACAGAGCCCAAATGTTTTGGGGTATTCTACGAATTTGGAAAAGGGGTAGAAAAAGAAAAGGTACCATGGAGGAATCTTGGAAGATCTTTTCGTAGGGGGGTCTATTTTGGTTTGTTGGAAGATATAGAGTGATTTTTGGTAGGAATTGTGATAAGATAGTTTCTATAGGTTGTTAGAGTATACTCTTGAGTTGTAGTTGAGGGTGATATCTTAGCATGTTGAAATAACTTGGTTGTGTTGTTGAATATAAAACTCTGAAGGGCCAAATCATATTTGGATTATTTGTTTGTAAGGAAATTTGAGTTTAATTGAGTAGTATGTGCATGTGTGTGTTCACCACCCATTTCTATGTTCTTCTATTAGATTTTGTTCATCGATTTGAGTCATGCCATAGAAGAGATATTAGCAGCCAATATGCATATGGTGGAAGTTAAGAGTTGATCAGGTATATGCATCAGGATTGTGATAAGTAGCAGTTAGTTTTTTTATAATTTGAATGTTATCTTCTGATAGCTCTTGTTATTTTATTCTTGAAATCTCTCTTTTTCTTTGATGATATGCTTGAATCAAAAACCCTTCATTGGGGTCTTGGCTCTAGCCTACATCAATTTGTTGGAAAAGAGAGTAAAAGTCAACTTGTACATTTCAAGTTAAAATGTTGTCTTTGAACATGTAGACTTTAACATCTTAGCTTTAATCTTGTTGCATTTACTTTGCAAATTTTTATTGTCAATTCTATTATTTGATGAATAAAAAAATTGTTCTATTCTATTACAGGATTCTTCTATTCATGTTTTCGGAACACTTATTTTTAGGGAGTCATCTCGACGATTGTTACATAAATTCTAGGAGAAATCACTTATCAGGGTTTAATGGATGGTTGTGTTTAAATCTTGTAATGCGGGCTGCATGGTAACTATTAAAAAAATTTGGTCTAGTTCTCCACCAAAAGCATTTATTGTTGTTTACATAAAAGATCATTTAATGCTACAAGTTGTCAATTTATTTCTTATAACTTCAACACAAATTGTTATTCTTATTTGATTAGTTAAGAAGAGTAACCAACAAGGCCTAAGGACCTAAGTTTGATGGTTGACCTTGCTTGTCAAGTAAATTTTTTTGTCATGGTTACTTATTCAATGTTACTCTTCAAACACTAAAACATATTTTGTTATAAATAATGTTAGATACACTAAATATATTTATTAGAATAATCTTATATAAATTTTGATGGCTTGTCTAAAATCTGCACTTTGACGTCATAAAGTCTTCCTAAAATTTTGATTCTACTTTAAAGGCAAAAATGCTTAAATACAACCATACAGCCATCAAATTTAGGCCCTTCCCCAAATAAGAACTTTTTCGACCATCCAAATAATAATAAGAATCATATTGTATTTCTTATGTCCACAAAGAAATTAATTGAATTGAAGTGTGAAAAATAGAACATGAAGAGATGTCCTAAAAAAATTAAGTTTGAAAGATAAAATTTGTATATGATTACACAGATCCGAGAGGCATTCCCTCCATGAAAGAAAATGAGGAGATGGGCTTCCAAATGGAAGTGGAAAAGCCATGCACCAGGATTATCCATTATAAAGCAGACAGCCGTCCAGCCGTATAGACATTCACTATTACTACTATACCCGCTATAATAATAAGAATCATATTGTATCGTGTTTACTATTACTACTATACCCTGTCTACAACGAAGTTGTCGTTGTAAGTCTCACCAGCGAAGATGGGACATTGTGAAATGAGTTATTGGGATACAAGGTATTGGCGTTCCACAGAATGACATCGACGATGGAGCTGAAATTGAAGACGTAGACACCATTTCCAAGATTATACATCTATTTGCTGTTACAGTATGATTCCAAGATTATCCGTCCTTCCATGGAGTTCCAATCTGTAAATCAGCTATCAACTATCATTAGCATTCACCCACTACTTATATAATTTCAAAGAGACACAAGTTATACCACGTATTGCATTGTGCTGAAACTGAAATAGCTTACCTGTCGAATGCCATGCTAGTGAATGGCCATGTTCTCAGTGGGCATTAGATTCTCAACTTCCACTTCAATGGTGTCTCCCACATGGGCTTTGATTTCTGGGCTTGGGTACTCCCCATTCATGGAGATCACTGTCTCTTTCACACAGTCAGGTGAACACTCCAGGTGTTGATACTCTTCTCTTAAATAAGTAAGAGTAATAAGAATAAAAGGTAGAGAATTTGATCTTACTAGTACTCATGGTCATTTACATTCAATGACTTCATTTTCATTGAATAAAAAGGTAAATATCTGATTTGAAAGGTGGGGCAGAGTTCATTGTCATGTGCTTTTCTAGATGATAGGGTCCATAATATCCAGGGTTCTTCAAAGAAAGGCATGTAACATAATTAAGTTTTTGTTATACCAATCCTTTAGGTAAAGCTACAGTTCAAATGCCTACTTTGAAAGTTGAAATAAATTAAATTAGACTTACAATTTTGATTTTCTTCCATTGGTTCAACAACATCATTGTTTTCTTCATCATAAACCAATTCGATCAATAACTTGCTATCGATTGGTTGACTTGAACTGCATTGATATTGGTATTCATAAGCTGAAGAGCATTGATATTTTTCACACACCTTGTTCTTTGAAATATCTTAACCTTAAAATATGACTTGGATATGTACTTGAACACAACAAAATCTCCAATCTCCAGCAATGATGATTCACAAAATTTTACCAACCCATACTAAATTCTAGTTTATTTAAGGTACCCCCTAATTGTACATCCCACTCCTACCCACTTGGGCCTTACAACACTGTATGTTTGTATGTGTTGTCTATAAACTGTGAAACAAATGCAGGAGGAATGCACTACCATAAACACATTACACAATTAGATTTTATAAGTTCTTAACAGTGTAAAGGAAATAAAAGAATGAAAAATAATGCATAGAGTTACCAGTTTTTGTGTAAAGTCTCCAAGCATAACTTTGAAGAAGGAGGCATGTCTATTAAACCAATTCAATCAGCAACTTGCTGCCCATTGGTTGACTGGAACTGCATCCTCTATCAGAAGAAGGGCATCTTTTATCTGTACCAATGTTGGAATTCATAAGTTGAAGAGCATTGATGTTTTTCACACACCCTATTCTTTGAAATATCTTAATCTTAAAATATGACTTGGATATGTACTTGAACATGTAACAAAATCTCCAATCTCCAGCCCCATGATGAGTTGACTTGAACTGCATCCTCTGTTAGAAGAAGGGCATCTTTTATATGTATCAATGTTGGTATTCATAAGCTGAAGAGCATTGATGTTTTTCACACACCCTATTCTTTGAAATATCTTAACCTTAAAATATGACTTTGATATGTACTTGAACATGTAACAAAATCTCCAATCTCCAACCCATGATGAGTTGACTTGAACTACATCCTCTGTTAGAAGAAGGGCATCTTTTCTCTATATTAATGTTGGTATTTATAAGCTGAAGACCATTGATGTTTTTCACACACTTTGTTCTTTGAAATATCTTAACCTTAAAATATGACTTGGATATATACTTGAACATGTAAAAAAATCTCCAATCTCCAGCCCATGATGAGTTGACTTGAACTACATCCTCTGTTAGAAGAAGGGCATCTTTTATTTGTATCAATGTTGGTATTCATAAGTTGAAGAGCATTGATATTTTTGACACACCCTGTTCTTTGAAATATCTTAACCTTAAAATATGACTTGGATATGTACTTGAACATGTAACAAAATCTCCAATCTCTAGCCCATGACGAGTTGACTTGAACTAGATCCTCTGTTAGAAGAAGGACATCTTTTACCTGTATCAATGTTGATATTCATAAGCTGAAGAGCATTGATGTTTTTCACACACCCTATTCTTTGAAATATCTTAACCTTAAATTATGACTTGGATATGTACTTGAACACAACAAAATCTCCAATCTCCAGCCCATGATGATTCATAAATTTTTCCCAACCCTGCCTAAATTCTAGTTTATTTATGGTACCCCTTAATTGTACATCCCTAAACCCTAAACCCTAATCCCTTAACCCTAAACCCTAATCCCTAATCCCTAAACCATAAACCCTAATCCCTAATTATAATTTATGGTACCCTAGTCCCTAAACCCTAAACCCTAATCCCTTATCCCTAAACCATAAACCCTATCCCTGCATCCTCAACCCTCAACACTTAAACCTTCAATCCTAAACCCTATCCCTAAATCCTCAACCCTTAACACTATACCTTAAACCCTAATCCCTCAACCCTAAACTTTCAACCCTAAACCCTATCCCTAATTCCTCTACCCTCAACACTCTACCTTAACTCTAATCCCTTGACCCTCAACCCTAAATGCTATCCCTAAAGCCACAACCCTAAACCCTAATCCGTCAAGGTCCTAAACTCTAATCTCTTATCCCTAAACTCTAAATCCTCAACCCTCAACCCTCAACCCTAATCCCTCTTGACCTTAAACCCTCAGCCCTTATCCACCCCTCTCCTCCCCTATCTGCCTCACCCCCATCTCTACCCTCCTCTACCCTGGACACTATACATACATACATACATACATATAGGCATACATAGATACATACATACATACATATAAGTATACATACATACATATAGGCATACGTACATACATACATGATTAATAACCTTGAATATAAAAAAATCCAAGGGGGGCGTAATGTAAGTGTGTTATAACACACTTGCATTATGTCAAACATAAACATTGAGCAAACTTTTGCGAAAAAGGAAAAAATGCAAAAAAAAACATAATGCGAGCGCGTTATAATGTGCTCGCGTTATGTTTTACTTTGGGAATTCCAAGCCTTAGACTTGGGATTTGCTTTGGATTTACAACCCAAAGGCTTGGAGTGCCTTCCTAATGTCTAGAGACGTGTTTTTGCATATTCTATAGGATTTCACATAATTTTCTTCGTGCTAACCCTCATATTTGTACATGTTTAAGGGTCGAACAAATCGAACACCTGGGTAATGTTAGGCTTTCTCTTAGCTATTTAACGATGTAATTTTTTTCACATTTTGACAATGTTAAGTCTTTCATCTTTAATTTCTTTTGTTTTTGTGTCCGTTTTTGGGCAAAAACCACTGTTTGGTCTTTTTTTCATTGTAAATTAACCATTCATTGAAATTTAAAAAAATTACATATTTAGAAACTAGACTCCATTTTACACATTAAAAACAATGATTTTCAATTAGTTTTCAAAATTTATAGGGGTAGCACAGCCAAAATTCTATTTTTTGGTATGTGCCCACTTTGAAAATTAGTAAAAATCAAATATTCATCAAAAAATTATTAGAAAAATTAGGCATAAACTACATGTTGTTAGCTAATTTCTCACCGAAGCAATTTTAAAAATACCAAAAAAAAGTTGACCTTTTGAGGGAGCCACAAAACATGCTATGTTATTATTTTTTTTATAGAAACAACCCCAATTTTTGTGGCTCCCTCATTTGAACCCCTTAATCTATAACTTTTTTTAAAAAAAAAAGTACTTTAGAAAGTAGACTTGGAGCACTATGAACATTGTTTTGGTTGCATCTCCAAAATTTGAGTGTAACTATGCTCAATTTCTCATCTAAGGCCAACATTTATTGATTTCAGAAAAAAACTAGCCACTTAAGACCCCTTTTTGGCCCCCCATCTTTTTGTACTTGCCCATTTGTCAATCCAAAAGGCATCTTTTGATAAGCCAAAGTACTATCATGGGTGAGCATTGTGGATTGGTGGCGTTGCAGTCTCTACTGCCTGGCTTTGAGCAATCAAATTTTCCTCTTCCATCTCTTACCAGAGACTGGTGTTTCTGGAATTCAACTCAATTTAGCATACAAAGAAAATAAAATAAAATAAAATTTCATCAAGTGTAGCTGAGAATGTAGTTGAAAATTGAAATACCTGAGCCTCCCTGACCCAGTTGAAGGGATGGGAAGAGAGACCATATGACTGCTCGTATACTCTCTGGTACCACACATCATTTAATAGTACTCTCCATCGTAGGAAAAGGGTTCCTTCTCCACCGCCTCCACTATCAACCATCCATACAGGCCTGCCATCCGCTGCAACCCGTAGTGGCCATGATAGAAGTACGTGCCCGGCTGCATTGCTCAATAGTCAGTCAATATAAATATAGCTAATACTCACATCAACACTTATATAATCAAAGCTTTCATATTTACTATTACTACTATACCCTGTCTACAATGAATGTGTAGTTGTAAGTCTCACCGACGAAGATGAGACATCGTGAAACGGACGCCATTCCATCATTCCATGGAGTTCCAATCTGCAAATCAGCTATCAACTATCGTTAGCATTCACCCACTACTTATATAAGTCATGGTGCTCAAACAGAAATAGTCTACCTGTCGAATGCCATGCCAGTGAATGACCACGTTCTCGGTGGGCATTAGATTATCAACTTCCACTTCAATGGTGTCTCCCACATGGGCTCTGATTGTCGGGCCACTGTCTCTTTTACATAGTCAGGTGACCACTCTTTTACACAGTCAGGTCACCACTCCAGGTAATTGAACTTCCACTTACACCTATGCACTAAATGTGCTTCACTACCCCTCACTGATATAAATAAGATCACCTGCAATCCCATAAACACAAACCATCCCATTCCCATACCCAAACCCATCTTTTCTTTTCACAACTAATACCTCAGACCAGATCAGTAAAGATCACCCACCACGTTCCTATTTATTTAAACTTCGACTCTTTTTATAGGCCTCGTAGAACTAACGTGACTCGTGAGATATTTGTTTAGCCGGTCAAATTTCACATTATTGGAGTTTCCAAAACCTCCCCAAGTCAATAGGAGAATCTTTCTAATGTACCTGCCTTCACATTATTGGGCATCCACCACTTCCAACTATGTGCATCGTCCCCCGACTTTTGTCTCACCTTACAAACGAACTGGGATGATTAATACGTTGGCCATTTCAAAAATTCACCCAGGGGATCGCTCTATTTCTGCACTTTTGCTCCCATGCTCCAACGATTTCTTTTGACCCATTAGCTGCTGCACTGGCTTCTTCAAACATTTTTTTGTTCTTCTTTAGGGTTGTGCCATGTGGTGTTGGATGCTAGGCACCATCCACATGGGTAGTAACTTTGCCATCACCGATTAAAGAGGAGATATCATTCTCTTTGTTGGTTCTATTAGGGTCATAAAACTCTCTCTTTTGTACACCACATAATCATGAGCCTCATAATTTGGGCATTATGGTTCTCAATATTGAAATACCAAAACTATAGAAATATTAGCAATTAGAATATATACAAGTATATGTTTGAGGCATTAAATGATCTGTTATGCATGACAAGAAGAGAAGGATACGATGTGATAGGAAAAAGATTGATGCAAGCAATGACAATTTATAGATCAAGGAGATGAATTTCATCCACAAAGGTGACATGTTCCACCCTTATTACAACATCATTAAGCTTCTCCTGATTGTTGAATGTTTCATGCTTGATAGACAACCTAAAGAAGAGTTGTTGTGATATAACAAATTACTTAAAACCTCCTAGACTAAGTTATAGTCATGTAGTTGTATTTGCAAGTCTTTGGCAGTGATACCCACGAGGGCGTATCTAGTTTATGGAAATGTAGTAGCTTGTCTCATTTCAAATGTATGGTCTTGTGGCCCATGTTTTAGCATATAGTTCAAGTCACAATTTCAGTCAGATCTTTGCAATATTTTGGACAATCTAAAACATAATCCAAGTTTTATTAGTTTTCTTTTTACATTTTTATCATGCATAATAAGTAATCGAGAAAGATAATAGAAGTTATCCAATTATAGCTTTGTTACAATGATACATTCAAACAAACGCATTCTTTAATTCTTGAAAATTTACAATTTCCTACGAGCATGTAGAACATACATACAACTATCCTTGTTGTCACCATGGGTAGTTACTTTATACAAGGATGTTGAGGTCAAAACTCACCCTTTAAGGCATACTAACAATGCAATGTATCCACTTCTTTGAGATTTAGGTTCACAAGAAGCTCCATTGCTCATATAGTGTTGATAGCCTTTGCATTCCATGATTCAACAAACCCACCTTTTGTTGTTAGTATGTGCTATGATCCTAATATTCTTATCCTTATTATAATTAGGAATATAGCATATTAGGATCATAACTATAGAACAAAACTTTTCTTTGAAGACAATTCATATAGTTATCCCTTTTACATCACAATGTGGGCTCTATAGTGTGGCATACATGCTAAATATTGACATTTTAGGATGATGACCAATATATGTTTATTCATCTCCAAGCCATTTCTTTTACACACTATTGATATATTCAAAATAGGCTCAATGGCACTTACATCAACTAGGGAATTAGCTACAACTAACTCAAGTTCATAGATTCATGTGAAGTGGAATTTGTGGGTGGGTATGTTGAAGGTTTCATGACATAGTAATATAAAACTACTTTTGGATTATCTAACCATGTAGCTAAACAATATCAAACACAATACACATGGAAACTTAGTAGATAAGGGAATGGAACTTTATTGATTCGGTCATGAAATACATTGCTATCTACCACAATGGAATTATAACACACTGAGGACTCAATCTTCAAATATATAATGGCATAAATATGTGCAAGTTATAGAATTCTCAAATGATATAACACCATTCTTCAATCTACTATTCAACTTCTGTAATCCAAGTACATTTAATCTTTTGAGGCTAGGATCCTAGCTAAAACTAATGTTAGGTCATTATGAGTGATGTTTATATAGTGTGCCTTAGCCTTAGAAGGACCATCATTGGATGTGTGGTGACACATAGCTTGATGCAAGAAGAAACATCTAACTGGGTAACATGTAGAAGTGAAACCTTTCTAAATGAATGTAGTGGGGGATATGCATTTGACCACAACGCCATCCATACCACATGTTGATAGGAAAAAATACATATACCAACCTTAAGATTTGAGAGCCAAGTCCTCTCTTTTAAGGAGACTAAAAAGCCTCTCTAAGGCCTCAGGGATGGCAGGTCTCAATTGTTAGGGGCATAACATGAAAATGAGGATCATGATCGAAAAAAAAAGGATAATCTAGATGTTGTTTTGAGAATGGTGGTGGAATACAACAAAACCCATTTGATTGTTGGCATCATGCAAATTTAGGAAGTTTCTTTCTCCCAACATGTATTTTACAATGTTTGTTATTTCAATCATGGTGATTAAAATAAGTAAACATGTATTTGGGTTAATCAGATAATCATGAACAACCCCAAACATTAAAACTACATGATGAACATCTCAAACATGATCCCAAATTATGTATAATTTTAATTTCTACATTCAACGATTATTTATTAATTTACAAGTTATTTAATGTATGACATAGTAGTAAATTTATTTTTACACTACATAATGAGGTGAACAAATATAGTTGGGTTTGAGTTGAAATTTCATGAAGTCCTAATTCATTCAATGTTAATGTTCACAAGAGACTTTCAACATAGCGTCATGATTTTAATGTCTATAGAGCTCTAACATGAGTGAAACTCTCTACAGTAAAAGAATCAGCTAAAGGATTTGTAAAACAACCTAGGTTCACTTAAAAATCCCACAAAAAAGAACTAGTTTGGGAAATACATGGAAGCAATTAGTAGTAGGGGAGTCTTGATGGAGGTTTAATCCATTGGACTATACAAAATGGTCTTGTCATTTTGCTCTTCACTATTAGGTTCAAGCCATGAAAAATACTCCTTTGAAAAAATTCTAGTCCCATGGGCACCTCCAAACATGAAACAAACATGTTAGGCCATATAATTGAAACTACCAATGAGCCAACTAATTAGGTAGTATATATTTTTAGTGGATTAGGTATGTTGGAGAACATGTAAGACATCACTGGATACAAAAAAACTTGATATTCTTTATTATTGCAAACTTTGGATCTACAAATATCTAAGTCTTCTAGACTTGAAACTAACTTTTAATAAGTGAAATCTGAAATGACTACTTATGTTAGTGATTCACTTGTCTTGTTTCTTGCAAACATGAGAAACCCACATAACCAATTTGAGAGGATGTTGAAGGTTGAAATATCAATTTGAAGTCCATCATCTTGGGAAATAACAATTAAATAATAGTGAGCCTTGCATAGCAATCTTGATTAACTAGTGGTGTTTCCAATGAAAGACTTTCTTTCTTTAGGGTAGGTTATTGTTAGTTTTGAAAATCTCCCCATATGGAGTCATATTCTACGATTTCTCCAAATTCAAGATCAAACCTGCTTCCAACAAGAATAAAATGCATCCATTTAGGCTCAGTAGCCATTATCATTGAAGACATAATATTTCCACAATACATGACATACAATTTGATGGACATTCATACCCTATTTCAAAGCACCCATTTTAACACAGAGAGGAAGGATTATTAGCAAAGGGTGTGGAAGTTGGTTTTGCTTTTCACTAGGGCATGAGAAAACTAACAAAGGTTGTGGAATTTGCTTTAAATCTACCAAATACATTTGTATAAGGTTTATAAGCCTTTTGAACAATTTTATTTGTGCATTTTCAGCAATCATTGCATTCCACGGGACTATGTTTCTTTGAGACATTTTGTCAAATAGTTTGTGTTTCTTTCTATTGAGGTTTAATTTTTTTGGTGTTTGGATGTGATTGGTTTATACAATGAATAAATTGCAAATGTTGTGAGTATTACATATGTCATATGGGAATTTCAGTTTGAATAGACTAATGTAAAAAGCACTTGGGCTTCATATGTAGTGTAAGTATTTGTGCTTGAGCATCTTACATTTAGGTTGTAGCTTTTCAAATCAACAAAAGTATGCCAAGGGGGATCTGAATGAACAAGTATTGCTTCTTCTTGTAGAAAAAGAACTTGGAAGTGTTTAAACTGTGATTTCATTATTCTCCATGCCTTGAAAATGTAGTTTCTATGCTACCTAAGATATAATCTATAATTCTTACCACAACAAAGCATTTTACTTCATTAGAATATTAAAGTATTGTGACATCTCTAAGATTAATGATCACAATTGAATATCTGAATTAGGAATGATATAAAACCTTCATTTTTCATACATGAGCTGCCTAACATAACTTCGTTGTATCCCACTATTATTGTACCATTGTTAATATTGAGTCATTATAGTTGATGGTATAAAATATTTTAAAAATTGTGGGGATTAGAGAAGAAAAGTTATTTTTGGTTGTCTTAGTTTATTTGAGATGGTATTTACTTTTCTAGGCTTTTGGCTTCGGTTTGGAATTTCTTATTTTGAAGTCAAATTTAAGAATGCATTTTGGTTCTTCTTTTTAAAAAGTATATATTGAAGCATTCATATAATTGGCCATTGTACCTCTTAATAGTCACACAAATAGAAATTTTATACCTCATCTTTACTAATAAGTGGTAAATAGTTGGCTTATTTTTTAGTTAAGTTTTAGTTTTGGTGATTGGTTCTTCATGAATTTATTTTCATTGAGAGGAGTTTTTTAATCTATTGGATGGCTGAATTTGCAAAACATTAGAAGGATTATGAAATATTTTCATGCTAAATTAGTGGTTTCGATTTCTTTGGGTGAGGATACGTGTTTTAGTGTTTGCTATTAGAAATATTTAGAAGTGATTTTGTAAATGTTTTCTTGCTCTTATGTTTAGGCACGATACAAAACTCTGTGTTTGATCTAGTTAAATTCGGTGAGCTTGTCTTTAAAATGTTTTAATATTTTGTTGATTACAGTAAATATGCATTCTTCTCTATAGGTTTGGCATTGATGTATTCAATGTATTGGGTCACATAGGTAGTTTCTTGCAACATTCAGTCTCATACTTTTGTTTTGGCTTTATAGTTGGGATGGTTCGTTGTTATTGAATTGAAGTTTGAATTTATATACTACATTGAGCTCATGCATTTGTCTGTTGGTACTTGTGTATATTTTGTTTTGCCTCTGTACATTGGGTTTACAACACAGATTATTTATTCTAATTCCCTCACTATTAACTCAGCTGTTATTAGTTGGTAAGATGTCATTTACCTTACTTGCACCATCCTTCCATATGCCATGCAGAGTGATTTTATATAACCAACTATAATCTAGGCAAGGGCCTTATATGGATACACTTTGCATCTAATATGTTAGGCATGGTAGTTTATACAACACTTTTTGCCTTCCCCTATCACACAAGTTTTCTCTACTCATAAAAACCTACCGATCATGGCATCTTTTCACTATTGGAGTGTTGGATCAACGTTAATGCTAGTCTAGTCACTTTAATGATATGTTAAATTTAAATGTTAGGGTTTGTCTACTATTTCACTTCAAATTACATGAGGAAGGATCTGATTTTAGCTGATGGGTTGTCTATCTATATTTGGCTTATGCCTGGTAATATTTCTTTAACACAACATGTAAGTCTCTGGGTTGTCTTTTTCTTATGGGGTTTTAAGATTTGGGTCTCGGTTGTCTTTCTTTTTATGGGGTTTCTAGAGACCTTGCGGGTTGGAAATTATTGACACCATCTTTAGTATATGTATTATTCATTTTTATTACGTTCTTGCTATATTTTAATCAATAAAATTATATTTTTAAAAAACAATCTCTTATAAATAATCTCTTTTTTATAATTGTTATACATATGAAATGATTAACACAACTAACTCAAACAATTAAAATTCTAATTATTATAATGTAATGGTGACGAACTTCAATATGTTTGGTTTCGGCATGCTACTTTGGATTCTTCACCATCTTCGGCACATTTGGCCATAAAAAAGTAAGGTTGGTGTTATTTGGCCAAGTTGGAGATTGGCCAATGTCCTGTACAAAGAAAAGAAAATAAAAGGATGAACATTCAAATCTAATATTAAAAACTAGAAAGTCAAAGGTGTTAGATTTGAAAAATCAAATAAGGATCCAAACCTAGGTGAAAACTAGAGTGGTTCAATAGGTTTGGTTCTCCAAAATGAAGAAAAATAAAATGGCATTCTCTTCAAAAATTATATTAATCTAAGGTGTAAAATATTGATTAAATATCCTAATTAAACCCTAAACTAATATAATTGCGTTGAGTGACTAATGTGGCAAGTAAATGAACAATAAAATGATAGGTTGGTATGTAGAAAGTAGTGTAAAAAAATCAAATTTGTCACATTTAGAACTCAAAATTTTAAACTAAGTACTGAAAAATTAGCCTATTTTTAAAGATTTCACTTTATACCATTTTGTAAATATAATATTAAAAGAATAATCAATAGATATTTTTCTATATGTTATTATTATAAATTTATTGCAAAATTAAAACTTCCCTTGTCACAATCATGTATTCATGTATATTTTATCAATAGATATTACTATAGATGTTGCATGAAATTTATGTAGGCTGAAATTGCATACGCTCCATTTTTTAAAGATTTTAGATTGTGTTTCCCACATATATGAATTATGACATCACAACTAGAATACTGTGGATTATTCTATTGAGCTTATTATAGTTATAAATCTGAACTAAAAACTTTTGGGTTCAGTCCTTAAATTTAATCTCTTGGACTCATTGTGTAGAGGTAAAACAATTATGAATGAATGTATACTCAATGCATTTGCACCCAATAAATAAAAAATATATGAATATTAACTCAAATATAGTTAATTTTTTTTAATAAGAATATGAAGAAAATGTATCTTGTTCGCCAGAAGATAGATTGTCATTGTTGTGTTACATGAGCAATTTCTAGTCTGCCTGTGTTGCCTCAGCATTCCTTATATTTTGAATTTGGACAAGTTCATCTCCTTGTCAAAAAATTGTGTTCAATGTGACTACTATCTTAAAGCTTCTCAAAACTATTGTCCCATACAATGATCCAACATACATTGGAATGTCACGTACTGGTGGTAATTGTCCTAGGTCACCAATAAGAATAATAGAGCATCCACCAAATGGGCTTTGGTTGTGGTATGGGAATGCTTCATGAAGTCTGTTGTCAATGTGTTCTAACAACCTTGTTCCATAATTTAATGTTTTTCCATATCTAAGAGTTACTACCAAGAAGGGGAATCTTGGGAATGAATGAATGATTTTTAATATTTACTTACTTATGGTTAAGAATACTCCCTAATAAGGTATTCTATTCCATGCACTATATTTAGTATAGTATGGAAATGAGTGTCTTATTGTTAATAGGGGAGATTCTTGTACCTAATCCACCTATTTCCTTAGGTTGACACATTTTACTGTAGTTGATGAAATGCCTTTTTTAGAAGTTTGTTGCTTGAGAAATTTTCTCATTTGACAATCTAAAGATTTGAGGGTACCTTTCAGAGCCACAAGATCCATAAATTTGTAGACAAAGAGAGATTGTATGATATTTTAAGGAGAACCATGTAGCTACCCAAAGAGAGGCATCTATGTGTCCAATTATTAATATGAAACTTCACAAAATCTAACATAACCTTCCAATCCTTTGTCCTCAGTAAAGTAGGGGAAATAGAATTTCTCGAATATGTACAGGCATGCCAGAATGTATATCAAAAAAATTGGATTTATAAATGGAAATGATTCAAACAATGAAATGCAATAACCTAAACCCAAATAATTCAATACCTCGAAGATGCAAGATGAGCTTGATTGATTGATTGCTTTGTTGTGTTGATTGCTCGATTCCGCAGCATAACGTTGATAAGGAGATAGATGATGGATAATGGCTTGAGATGAAAATTCAGCAGAGTGAGGTTGCATGAAGAAGAATCATCCAAATTCTCTTCTCTAATGTCTTCTCTAATGTCCTCTCTAATCTCTTCCCTAATGTCCCAAGAAAGGCTTTCTTTATAGGAAAGGCTTGATTCAAATGGATGGCTAGGATCAATTAGGGCTTTAGATGAAATGGATGGATAGGATTAAGTTAGGTTTCCTTGCACATTAAGAAATTGTAGTCAATTGACATGTGGCAAGGGAAGATAAGGCTTAGGTGTGCTTGTGTAGATAAATACTAAAATTAGGTCCCATTAGTTGTGCATGTGAAAGATAAAAGTTGTAACACATGATTGACTGGACAAGTGTTGGAATGTGGTGAAAGGTGAGGGCTTAATTCAAATAAAATATTTGAATTAGTTGGGATATGAGTTGGATATTAATTAAATAAATAAAATTTATTTAATTAATTAGATAGATGAATAGGATGGGATAAGATATGATGTGGAAATTAATTAAATAAATAAAATTTATTTAATTAATTGGAAAGTGGGATTATGCATGTGGAATTAATTAAATAAATAAAATTTATTTAATTAATTGGCTAAATAGGATGAGGATGGGAATTAATTAAATAAATAAAATTTATTTAATTAATTGGCTTAATGGATTTGGGAAATTAGGACAAAATGCTACAAGATGTCTAGGATAATATTTTTAACTAGGTGTTGCTAGACATGGACAAAGTTGGGACAATTTTGAGTGTCTACATTTTGCCCCTCTTTGAGATGATGTTTGGGATGATAAGATTTATGTCTAATAACATCATTTCAAAGAAGATAAGGTATGGATAGAGGAAAAGGATGATGATGATGTAGGAAAGATAGGATGATGATGCCCCCTCGAGAGGATATGCGGGTTGGACAAACATGGGTATGCTCTCAAAAAGAAATATGGCTTGGCTGCAAAAAGAAAGATAAGGGGATAGATAGAAGAAATGAAGGATGTGTTATGCTGCAATTGAAGGTGAGCAACCATGATGTTTGATATAGCACTAGATGTTATGCACCAAGGTATAAGGACCAGGGTGACGATGTGTCTTGTGCCCCAGCATAATACAACCTTGTCTAACATATGAGGAAGTAAACTTAGAGCATTAAAGTCCTAATGCACAAAAGGTATGATATAACCTTAGATGCAAAGGATAGTGCAAAAAGCTATTCCAACATACACAAGATATGAATATTAGCTGGAATGATACTGATATGATGCAAATGTAAGATAAAATGATAACACACACTAGCAAGCAAGCAAGCATGCACAAATGATTCAAAAACAAACAAGGTATTGCCCCTGTCAAGCTGTAAACCAATGATTGATTGTTTGATTGTTTTGTTGATAGTATTGTCATGGCAGGGAAAGCTATATCCCTAGATCAACACAAGGTTGTTTGCTAAGTTGGTTGGCTAGTTGATTGATTGATTTGGCTTACAACAAGGCTAGGATCAAGATCATGGATTGCATTTAGATAACTTGGCTTGATTGATTAACTTGATTGGTATAGCTTTATCATGACTTGCATTTGGATCATTGCTTAAAATGAGTTTGAGGATGATGAAATGATGGATGAAGATTGATGAAAATGAATTGATTGAATGATAGATTGATATGTGTTGGATTGACCTACGTTTGATTTGCTAAAGTGAATGGATTTGTTCCGATTGGAGTTAGATGTGATTGAGTTGATTTGCTTTGGTGTTGATGCTGATGAGTGATAAGATTTGTTTTGATGGTTGGATTGATGTGCTTTGAGTTGATTTTCTTTGGTGTTGATGCTGATGATTGATAGGATTTGTTTTGATGGTTGGATTGATGTGCTTTGAGTTGATTTTCTTTGGTGTTGATGCTGATGATTGATAGGATTTGTTTTGATGGTTGGCTTGATGTGCTTTGGTTGTGATTTTTGCTATTGTTGGGTTGATTGTTTTGATGATTGGATTGTTTTGAATGATGATAGTGATGTTGTGATGATTAGAGTGTCCACTCAATCTAAGCAGGAGCAAGTGTTCTCAGTGTGCTCAAAGGATGTAAAACAAACAAGGTATTGCCCTTGTCAAGTCATAAACCAATAATTGATTGTTTGTTTGATGATGATAGTGTTGTCATTATGGGGAAAGCTATATGCCTAGATCAACACAAGGATGTGGGAACGCTATATCCCATTGATGATGATTGATTGGGCTCATGACAAGATTAGGATCAAAAACTTGTTGATTTGATTGGATAATGTTCCTTGATTGATTAGCTTGCTTGATATGGATTATTGTGACTTGGATTTAAGATCATTGCTTAGATTGATTTGATTGATATGATTGGAAGAAGTGATTGATTGAAATGAATGAATGAATGTTATTGATAAGAAGAATTGATGATGATGATTTTGATTTTGATTGAATGTTGAAGGAGTTGATTGTTTTGGATGATGTGATTGGTTTTATTGCTTGGATTTTTCACTGGATATTTAAGTTTTTAGATTTTTTTTATTTTTGGACATATTTTAATGTTTTTGTGTTTTTTGGAATGTTTTGATTTTTTTTTTGGATTTTTTGAGATATTTTGAATGTCAATGGATTTACAATTTGGATAGTTTTTGTGCTAGATACTAATGACAAGGGAGGACCAAGTCTAGGTGGAAGGATGGACGTAGGATGGATGGATAAAAAGTTCAGCAACAAGGGATGGAAGGCTCATGAGAGTTGGATGGATAGATAAGAGGATTGGCCATATAAGGGATGGATGCTTGCCTCATGATAAACGGATAGGTAGGCTATAGTGGAAAGCTTCACGATAAATGGATGGGGATAAGCTATAAGATGGAAAGCTTGTGATAAGGATACGCCATAGTGGATGGATCATAAGGGAGCTAGGATGTGATCTCCAAAGGCTATGTTGCATAGGAAGAATAACTTGCCCCATTCTAGGTGGTAATGCTTAGGATTCTTCAAGACAAAGTTCATGACCAAGGGATGATATGATGGATTGGTTTGAATGGGATGGATAAATTGTCAATGGATAGGACTTGGTTTGGAAAGAAGGTATGCCAAGAAAGATCCAAACATGTTTCAACATTTTTGCCCCTATGTCTTCATCAAAATCAAAAGGTAGAAGGATAGATAAATGGGTTCAATAGGATAGGCATGTTTATGTAATGGCTAAGGATGGTAGGATGGTAAATGATATAATGGGATAGATAGTTGGGAAATGGATAGGTTGGATGAGACAATGTGCCCCCAAGTGTAAGTGACATAGAAGATCAACCTACACATGATGCCTGTTTGCCAAGTTTTCATCACGGTACTTATCCAAGGCGCCTGTTTACCAGGTTTTCACCATTGGACGAAGGGATTTCTCTTTAATTTTTTTTATTTTATTTTTTTGCTTTTTTCTTTCTTTGCTTTTAGATGGGTTGACAATTACACATGGCACCTGTTTGCTAGGTTTTCACCATGGTAATGGATAGGAGGGACTCAATTGTCTAGTTCGATGGATGTTGGTAGTCCCATTAGAGATGGATGTCATCACATGGACAATGTCAAGTGTGCTCATAGATGTTGATAAGGGATTGCATGGATGGGAGATGGATTAGGTAGATAGTGAATTATGATATGGAATTATGGTAGGGTAGGCTAGTGGCTTATGGTGTGGATTTATGTAGGCTTATGGAATGAAGATGGATGAAAAGTTTATGCCAAAGCATGGACCATAGGGATAGCATGGGGGAGATATGTAGGATAATTAATGGAAGATGGGGAGATGTAGTTATGTGGAGGTGCTGTGGAGTGGAAGGGAACCATGACCAATGGCTGCACACACCATGATAAACATTGAAGCTTTTGATGAGATGGTGGTGTAGGAAGCAATGGGGTTGTTTTCTTAGGAGATGGTTGATGAAATGATTTAGGAACCCACATAAATTTAGTATTTTTAGTGCTTTTTCTTTGCTTGTGGGATTTTTGAAGAGAATGGAAGTTTTGGATGGAAGTAGGCTTTTGGATGGATATATGTGGTTGGGATTCTTGAGATGTGGATGAGGATGCCTCATTTGACTTGCTAGCTATTTGCTTAGGAACCCAAACCATTTTGCTTTTGGGCTTTGCTTTTGGAGGTATGGGCTTGGATAGCTTTGTGAATGTACTTTGCTTAGAAGATGGATGATTTAAAGACTTTTCACATTGATTCCCCAAGGCACGAGGGTCCTTAGGAGTTTTAGTTGGATTTTTGGCTTTATACATAAAGGCATCCAAATGTTTATTTTGGAATCCCATGGGTTTGATGGAAGTGGGGTTGGTGGAATGAATGGAAGCTTCATGTTTAGGCAATGTGTGCTTTTGTTGGCCATGATTAGGGATGTAAGGATACTTATTGTGAGGGTAAAATAGTGCATCAATCAAATGAATAACAGATGACCCAAACATCAACAGAATAGAGAAACAAAGAAGATTCAAGTAAACAAAGCAATGAACAAACACAGCAAACCTCTTCCGTTTCGAAACTTCTGTTGTTCGCCTATCACGAATCGTCCTTTCGCAGATGAGATGAGCCCTCAGAGAGTGCAATCTTTTAAAAGCTGTTGGAGGAAGTCGATGGTGAACGGCTGTAGTGTGATATGCAATGAAGGTGAGCTCCAATGCAATAATGGTGATCTCAAGCTTGTGGATGACAAATGGGTGCCAAAGGCGCGCTGGTGATATTTCTGCAGAGTAACGATGTCAAAAGCCTGGATGATTAGAATGAAGGGATGAAGCTTCATTTATAGACCCGGAGGAATAGGAATCAATGGTTGAGAGAAGATATGAAGATCAACGGTTGAGGATGGTTGAGGAATGTGCAACCAGTGGAAACGTGCCAAGTGTCCTAGCTCCATCATGAAAGGTGGGATGTGACAAGACTGATTGGAGAGTTAACTCCATTGACGGGTCTGTTAACAGAATTGATTGATTAGTTAGAAGAGTGGATTGTGGAACTGACTGGATTGATTGAGGATTTGACTCAACTGACAGGTTAGTTAACAGACTTAATTGATTGGTTAACTGACCTCTGATTGGAGAAGAAATAGGCCATGTGGGTGAGGGAAAATAAGATAATTAAATATTAAATATATTTAATTACATGTGCAACCTGATGAGGTGGACAAGGTGAGGTGGAAAAGGTGAGGTGTAAAGGTGATGTGGAATTTTGAATTTAGAACTTTAGGATAGAAGAAATAGGATTAATTAAATAATTTATAATTATTTAATTGTGTAGGACATTTAGAAGAATTTTAATTAAATAAATAGAATTTATTTAATTATGGAACAGTGAATCGATTAAATAAATTTAGAATATTTATTTAATTAATAGAAGAAGGGAATAAATATTTAGAATATTTATTTAGGATGATTTGTGTCATTTTTAGGCGTATACATTTTGCCCCTCTTTGATGCAATGCAGTTTACAGCGTTGCTTCAAAGAAATTGATAGTCTGAATGATGATATATGCCCCAGTTTGCCCCTGGTGTAGGTTAAATGACGATAGGATGCCCCCTCGGGAGATTGGACGGGAAAAACGGTGAAAGTTTTGGAGACGGACGATCTCACGACGAGGAAGGGGTTAGGATAGGTTGGAGGAAAAGGGACGCGGGAAGAAAACGGGAGGAAAAACGGACACGGGAAGTAGTCACAGTCATCACCTAGCCAGAATTAGGGTTTTGGAGGCTATAAATAGGAGCTGGGTCCACAAGAATAGTCATTTGCACACTTGGTTGATCTGGATTGGAGAAGGAGAGCTCAGAGCAAACCTAGAGCAGCATGGCGGCCAGAGCAGCAGACATTCCACGCGAGGAGCATCGATTCGAGCGAGTCCGACGATTCGGGCGGCCAGCAGAGGCAGGACCCCCGGTATGTGCTTCGAAAAAATTCTCCTAGGGTCGAGTGTAGGTGTCATAAATGCTCATAGAAAATAGGTGAAATGAATGCGCCGAAACGCAGAACGGCGCATATGCCCCGCGAAGCTGCGCTTTTGTGATTTCGCGGCGCATATGCCTGTTTCGGCGGCGCATGCGTGAAAGCTGCGCATGTGTGCACTCTGGCGGCGCTTTCGTAATTAAGCGGCGCATTTGTATTTGCGCCGCGCATGCGTGAAATGTAGCAGCGCATTTGCTGAAACTGCGCATATGTGGCTTCCTGCGGCGCATACATGATTTAGCGGCGCATGCATAATTTAGCGGCGCATACGTGGCTTTACGCGGCGCATGCGTCAGAACGGCGCATATGTGCCCTGTTGCGGCGCATATGCATTTTTGCGGCGCATATGTTGATTGTTGCGGCGCATATACCAGAAATGGCGCATTTACCACCTGCAGTGGCGCTTTTGCTTGGGATGGCAAATTACTTAGCCAAACTGACTCGATTAGCGTCCTGTTTGACGCAGGAATCGATGAGCTATCTCCGAGATTGCAGGAATCTAGTCAAGAGATGTAGTGTGCTGTTTTGATCAATTTGAAATGCTAAGTTTAGTTGATATAGTCCAATAGATATGTTGAGTATGGTATATGCGGTTTGAGACTGACGCCTTGCTTTGCGTGTTGGCAGGAGGAGATACGAGAGACATTGCAGTCGAGGGAGACGTTCCCTATGCCTTTATTGCAGAGACATATGTTGACGGAGGCTGACAGGGTGGCGCTTGGTGCCATGGGCCTAGATTATGTTTGCTTCATGCCCGAGGTGCGGGCGAACCGAGGACTGCTGACAGCTGCCGTGGAGAGATTCCACAGCGAGGACGGGACCTTCCACTTCCCCACTGGAGAGATGACTGTGACGTTGGAGGACGTCTATAGGATACTGCACTTGCCCGTGGTAGGCGAGTTGGTGGAGTATGACGCACAGCGGGACGCGGGACTCGCCGAGTGTCAGCGAGTATTCGACGATCCCGAGCTGGCGGGACAGGTCATCCCTTGGCAGGATATCTATGACTGCTACGACTACTTCCCTGGGATCGTGGCTGGACTGATTGCGGGCGTTGTATGCCCTGACAGGAGATCGCACGGGTTCCCCGTTGGATGGGGCAGGATTATGGAGCGGATGGTGACTGAGGGCACCCGATACGCGTGGGGACCTTGCGTGCTAGCTCACCTATACCACGACATGCATCAGGTGGTGTACCACCGCAGCACGAGTCTATCGGCTGGGGTGTTGCTGCTACAGTTTTGGCTGTGGGAGCACATAGCGGTGACCAGGCCGATATGTGTCTTTGCTAGGCAGAGGGGAGAGCCGTACAGCTATGGCTACGCAGGAGTGATTTCCCAGCACAGGCTGGGGAAGCTGGAGTATTGGCGGCACACGCTGGATGGGATAGATGTGGTCGTCTGGCGACCATATCTGGACTGCGAGCCTTGGGACGATGAGGGAGATGAGCTGCCTTTCTGCTTCCAGACCAGGTGGTTGATTGGCCGGACACGGCATATCTTGGAGAGGCAGACGGTGGGCCGAGTACTGAGACAGTTCGGCAGGAGACAGGGCATGCCGCAGGGACAG
The DNA here is from genome assembly GCA_027924645.1 of Cunninghamia lanceolata. Lineage (NCBI taxonomy): Eukaryota > Viridiplantae > Streptophyta > Pinopsida > Cupressales > Cupressaceae > Cunninghamia > Cunninghamia lanceolata. The sequence continues at coordinate 10,929,157 of BSBN01000584.1, read as the reverse complement.
GCCATGTTTGCACGGACACATGCAGAGAGGGTCCGATGGGGGCCGATGGCTTCTTACGAGGAGGCTCTGGCAGAGTTCCGGCAGTTGCCTTATGTGGCCTGGGATATGAGGCGAGAGATTGCAGATGCTGGGGTTACACAGGAGTATGAGGACTGGATTACTGCACATCCATTTCTGAGATATTCAGGACCTGGTATGTTGGTGCCTCGCATTGACGAGGCGGACTCAGAGGAGGAGGGAGAGGCTGGCCCAGGGCGGAGGGCCACTAGAGGAGGACGAGGGTGCGGTGGCCGAGCTGCAGAGAGGCCGAGGCAGCGGAGGAGGATAGACCGGGCTGGGCAGGCAGTGCCAGGACAGGGGGAGGGACAGCAGCAGGCACAGATGCCACCACCCCAGCAGGTACCACAGCAGCAGGTGCCACAGCAGCAGGTGCCCCAGCAGCAGGGGCCAGGACAGGCAGGGGCAGTACAGGGGCCAGTGCAGGGTGAGGCACATGACAGGACCATAGCCAGCCTGAGAGGACAGGTGCAGGAGCTGCAGGCACAGCTGAGGAGAGTGGAGAGGATGCGAGATACAGATGCAGCAGTGATCGCTGGTTTGACTCGCGAGCGAGACATGGCAGATGCCCGGGTACGTCTGATCCGAGTAGAGAGGGACACAGCAGTAGCTGCCATGGGCACAGATGCAGCGAGTACCTTTTTGGTTGGGCAGGTGCAGCAGGCACAGGCACAGGTAGGCCAGTTGCAGACGCAGTTGGCACAGGCACAGACAGACTTAGCCAGAGCACAGCAGCAGGTACAGTACTACCGAGGCTTGTACCATGGTGCCGTGTCGGCGAGCCAGAGGGCAGGGAGTTTCAGGACTCAGTCTGGGGTGGCTCACAGAGCAGGTCCATCTCAGTCAGGGGCATCTGTCATGGGACCTCAGCAGTCAGGAGCCGGCAGTGGTGGCTCACAGCCGCAGGGGTAGTCAGAGACTAGATTTTGTACATTTTGGGACATGTATCACAGTCTATTTAGACGTATATTGTATATGACACTTTGATTTTGAGAGAGATGGTGATATTGTACATTTGGACGTCCTTGTATATGATAGTATGGATGATGATGCAGCTTTGTGTATCTATTGCATGCGTTTATGAGATGATTACTTCTATTGCATGATGTGGTTCTATTGCATAGTTAGATGGTTTATATGACGTTATATGAGAAATACTTTGATATGCTGCTATATGATGTCTATACATGATTTAATGTGACAAATGAATGCAAAGTTAATATGATGTTCTTGTGATGATGCAAATGTATGCATATGAAACATGATTCCTATCTTATGATGTTGTATATGTGTTGTGTAAATGGGCTAATGCAGATGTGTGTATGGAACATGATTTCTATGTTATGATGTTGTATAGATATGTGAGATGCTATTGGATATTTATATGATGTGATGCTTTGAATGTATGCATTTGTAACATGAGTACTATGGGGTGATGTAACTATACATGTGATGTACTTAGCTATGTTGTTTGATTTTCTGGGCTTTTAAGATTAAGATGTGATGCAAATGTATTGGTGACCTAATGCATTGGATGATGTATTCTACTAACCTAATCATGCGCATGACTAGTTTCTACGAATGATATGATATGCTCCTAGATGCCTTGTTTTTGTGATGTCCAAATGTACGCTATCGACAGAAGAATGACAGGATGGACAGAGGGATGGTTGTGAAAGGATGACGTAGGAAATTTTCTTGATATCGTTACTCTGCATAGTTTGAATAATGAGGATTGTATGGATGGGTGTATGGATATAGGACGGATGCTTTGCTTTTAGATTGCTTTATTTCATCATTGGGCATTTTGTTTTTGGTATTTTTCTGAAATGTTGTAAGTGAATACAAGCATCGAGGTATAATTGAACCGAGATGACCTGAGTATCGCTTACATGGATTGTGATTTAGCAAGTTAAGACAAGCATCTAGTCAAAATTGAATCTAGATGACCTGAGTACCTCTTGCGTGTCAACAAGCAAGGATTGCCCCCGTTCATGTTAGACCTTTGATGTCCTCGGTGATTTTTTTGCCGATCACGTCCTAAGACAAGGCTTCACTTTACTAAAGTTTAATCCCCAAATAGCAAACAAAGAAAGTAATCATGCCCCCATCATAGCATCTCTAGCTTTGGGCATCCTTGAGTTGCATAGGAAGGTATGATAGCAAAAATCAAGACTCTGTATCTTAACCCTAGTTTCCAATCTACAAAAGCATATGTGCGTTGATACGTGTTTATTTCTTGCCTTAATTTTCATAAAATCATTTAGAAGACCTTGGGTATTTGCTTTGCATTGGATGGGTTAAGATGGTCATAGTCAAGGTTTCTGCTTGAAGCGCGGGTGTTTGCTCGCATTTGCTTGCTTGGTGAGAAGATTTGCACTATCCTTATTGAGAAGACGGACCCTAAGGGACTGACCTAGTGCCTCGGGGGCTCATTGCTAAATGGCCTTGCCTACGTGACGACGCAGAGGCAACGTAGTTCGGGGTAAACCCTAATGGACCATGGATGGACTAGAAGAAAGACGACAAGAATGAAGACAAGAGGGGAGACAAATGGGACTTCGAGAGAGATGGAAGCCTCGGGGGCGCATTAGAATAATGGCCTTGCCTACGTGACGGCATAGAGGCAACGTAGTTCACGGATTCAGACCACAGATACTGACGAGATACACTACGCTAGGCTCACTTCGAGGAGACGATATGGGACAAAACCTTGGTTGACAAGGCCACAAGCTGAGTATCAAGCCATGATAGGTAACTGTCAAGTGTTTACTGTGGGATGGATATGGGTCGAATGGGGAAAATAGAGAGAGAATGGGCTCTAGGTGATTGGGTTCCCAAAGATGGAGAATGCGGTTTGTCACAAGTAACGCCTGTTTACCAGGTTTTCATCACTTGCTTTTATTTGCACGAGAAGCTAGAAAGTAACATGACGCCTGATTGCCAGGTTTTCCCCATGATACCTATCCGAGGCGCCTGTTTGCCAGGTTTTCACCAAGGGACGATTTTTTTGCATGCTTTCTATTATTTTTTTTTTATTTTTTTTTTTGTAGCTTTTTGATTTTTTTTGATTTTATTGTGCCCCCTTGCATTGGGGTTCTCTTAGGTATAGAACCGGCGAAGGTGCATGCTGTTGATTGGATCATCAAACAACTCACCTTCCGATGTGGCCAACTGATATGCCCCCGATCCATAAGCTGCTACAATTACATAGGGTCCAAGCCAGTTAGGCTCGAACTTACCTTTCTTTTCTCTGTCCTGCTGATTGCGAGGGTTCTCTTTTAGAACTAGGTCCCCAACTTTGAAGCATCTCGGTCTAACCTTGTGGTTGTAGCTTCTTGACATCATCTGTTGATAGGCTTTGAGATGGTCAAAAGCTTTCTGGCGCCGTTCCTCTAGCAGTTCTAACTCTTGCAGTCGGGAGACTCTGTACTCTTCGTCTGATATGAGACCTTTCAACGACACCCGAAGGGATGGGAGTTCGACCTCAATGGGAAGGATGGCTTCGGAACCATAGACGAGGGCGTAAGGTGTAGCACCTGTGGGAGTGCGTATGCTGGTTCGATAGGCCCACAGAGCGGGATTGAGCTGGACGTGCCAATCGCGACCGGCTTCATTGACAGTCTTCTTTAAGAGTTTCAGAATGGTTTTGTTTGATGCCTCAGCTTGGCCGTTACCTTGGGGGTAATATGGGGTGGAGAAGCGATGTTGGATCTTGAACCGTTCACAAAGTTCCTGGACATCTTGATTTTTGAAAGGTCTCCCGTTATCCGTTATGATGGATGAAGGGATGCCATATCGGCAGATAATGTAATTCAGAATGAAAGAGGAAATTTGCTTTCCTGTGACGGTTGATAAGGGAACGGCTTCAATCCACTTTGTGAAGTATTCAGTAGCGGTTATGATGAATTTATGGCCGTTGGAAGAAGGCGGATGAATCTTTCCTACGAGGTCTAGTCCCCACTGGCAAAAGGGCCAGGGTGTCGTTAGAGGTCTCAACTCCTGAGCAGGTGCATGAATCAGGTTCCCATGTATCTGGCACTGTCTGCACTTTTTGACGAATTGATATGAATCCATTTCCATATTGGGCCAGTAATAACCCAAACGCATGAGTTTCTTAGCTAAGGAAGGACCGCCAGAGTGTGTTCCGCAAATCCCTTCGTGCACGTCTTGCAAGGCAGTAATAGATTCCTCCTGTTCTAGACAACGGAGTAAAGTACCATCCAGACCACGTCGGTAAAGGGTATTGGCGATAATGGTGTAACGGGAGGCTTGTCGGATGAAGGTTCGTTTTTGGTTGGAAGAGAGGTCCAAAGGAAGGATATTGTCCTTGAGGTAAGTGTAGGTCTTACCGTACCAAGGTGAATCAGATCCTACTAGGTGGCAGATGGAATGGGTTTCAAGGAGATCATAAGCCGGCTGTCGAATTGTTTCTACTAGGAACTCATACCGTGACTCCTGTTCAGGTATCTCAAGAAGAGAGGCTATGGTCGCCATTGCGTCGGCTGCTTTGTTCTCTATCCTGGGTATTTGCTCAAACGAGATGGTCCCAAAGTGGTCTTTGAGATCGTCGACCATTCGCTTGTATGGGATGAGCTTCTCATCTTTGGTCTGATACTCGTCGTTGACCTGGTTTATGACAAGCTGAGAATCACCATAGACATGTAGTGCTTGAATTTCCCACTCAGTGGCCATCTTGAGACCAATTACCAAAGCCTCATACTCTGCTATGTTGTTAGTACATGGAAATAACAACCTGTAGGACTTTGGAATTGTGTCGCCTTGGGCAGTGATGAACAAGATACCTGCCCCCGATCCATGGTTGGTGTAAGACCCGTCGAAGTAGAGTTTCCAAGGAGATGTGGACAGAGTGAATAGAGATTCATCGGGGAACTCAAACTGCATTGGTGAAGTGTCCTGTAATGGTGCCTCAGCTAGTTGATCTGCGATGATTTGCCCCTTGATGGCTTTTCTATCCACATACTCTATATCATATTCGCTAAGAAGCATAACCCATTTGGCTAGTCGTCCTGTGAGAGCTGCCTTGCTGAGAAGATATTTTAGTGGGTCGATCTTGGCAATGAGTTTGACAGGATGTGCCAACATGTAGTGTCAGAGTTTTTGTGAGGCAAAAACCACCGCAAGGCATGAACGTTCCACCTGTGAGTACTGCAACTCGTAGCCCACTAGGGTTCGACTGATATAGTACACAGCTCTTTCCTTGTTCTCATAGTCTTGCTGCGCTAGGAGAGCCCCAAGAGCAGTAGGTGTAGCGGATATGTAGAGGATCAAAGATTTTCCTTGGATCGGAGGCATGAGTATAGGAGGATTCGTGAGGTACTCCTTGAGCTTGTGGAATGCCTCTTCGCACTGCTCATCCCATTTAAATGGAACGTTCTTATGTAGAAGGTGGCTGAAAGGATGGCACTTGTCGGCCAACTGTGAGATGAACCTGCGGATGGCCTGTAGCTTGCCCTGTAAGGATCTCAACTGTGTTAGAGTTTTGGGCGGAGGCATGTCCATGATTGCCTTGACCTTGGCCGGGTCTACCTCTATGCCGTTTGCGGACACGATGAAGCCTAGCAGTTTGCCTGATGTGACCCCAAACACACATTTCTTCGGGTTCAACTTTACTTGGAATTAGTCCAGCCGTTGGAAGACTTTCTCTAATGTGTCCAGGTGTGAGTCCCTAGTGAGTGATTTTGCCAAGATGTCGTCAACATAATCTTCCATGGTCACATGCATCATGTCGTGGAATATAGTTGTCATGGCCCGCTGGTATGTAGCACCTGCATTTTTCAGCCCAAACGGCATGACATTCCAGCAAAAGGTACCCCAAGGACAAGTGAAAGCAGTTTTGTGCTGATCCTCTGGTGCTATTTTGATCTGGTTGTACCCTGAGAATCCATCCATTAGTGACAGCATTGTATGTCCCGCCGTGAGGTCGACTATGATATCGATGTTAGGCAAGGGGAAGTCATCCTTGCGACATGCTTTGTTTAAGTCTCTAAAATCGTTGCATAGTCGCACCCTGCCATCTGGTTTAGACACTGGCACGATGTTTGATATCCATTCGGGGTAATCAATGGCCCTGATGAACCCCACGTCTAACAATTTCTTGAGTTCTTCCTTGACCAGGAGGGCAATATGGGGATGCATTTTTCTCAGTTTTTGCTTTACGGGCTTCACCCCTGGATCCAATGGCAAGTGATGTAGAATCAGGTTTGGGTCCAAACCTGGCATGTCGGCATATGACCAAGCAAAGCTGCCTCTCTTCTTTTTAAAGAATGGCACAAACTTGGTTTTCTCAGGCGGCGTGAGAGATTTTGCAAAGTGGATTATCTGAGGCTGCTCTTTGGTTCCAATGTTTACTGGCTCTGTTGGCTCTACCACGATCTGTGACCTTTCTTGATACATGTCACTTGGGAGGGTGTCAAGCAATCCATCGTCAGGTGCCACAGTTGGGTTTTCACCTTCAGATACATCCTTTCTTTTTACTTTTTTATGATCTGACACTGCCGCATGGCAGTTTTCACTGTCAGATTCCTTTTTGATCTTTACATTTTTGCGACTAGAAGGCTTGGCACCCTCCCCAAAGTAAGCTACAGTATTGAGTTCGATAGCGAAGCCGGCTTTGTGATCTCCTTTTGGTAAATGATCTCGAAGTCCCATATAGTCAATGTAGGCATCATCGTTCTGGAACACATCTAATTGGGGGGTCCCTTTTAGGTCCCAGTCAATAAGCTCAGGGTGTAAGAGGGGAAGGGAGTCGGATGAAAGACCTGATTCGTTGATAGTGTGGATGGAAATACTAGGAGCACAGGTGGGGGTAGTGTTCTGGGTGGTACTTTCTTCCAGGTTGTTTATCGCAATGGAATCGATACTTTCCTCGAAAGCCATAACTTCGGGGAGGGGCAAATCAGACTCCAGCGGTCTGTCCCGTTGCGTTTGTCTCTCATGATATGGGCTAACGGTTTGGATGGTATCAATCTCCTTATCATCGTAGGAGTGTTCTGTCAGCTCGTCCCATTCATACTGATTGGAATCATCTGAATTTGCATCACTATCCCCTTGTAGTGTTTGAATTGTCTCCACTAGGCAGGCATTTTCTTTGGCTTTACCTTTACCTTTGTAGCCTAGGCCAGTCGTGTTTCTAGCCGAAGAGGAGGAAGAGGGTTGTATAGGTTCGATGATCCCCTCTTTTCTGAGGCCGATGGGGCCTTGTCCTTCATATCCCATCCTATGCAAGATGGTTTCACCTCGCCCATAGAGCTCTGTAGGGAGTTTGGGTGGATCTTGGGATGTGTTTTCTTCTTCGGCATAGAGCCATTGTAAGAGATCTCGCTCCTCTGATTCATCGGATAAGGTCCCCCATTTTACAAAGGGGTTTGCGGGAGTTGTAGGAGGAGCAGAGGGCTTTGGAAAATGCCTGGGTTGATGCTTGGGCTGACCAAAGGAGCGAGGAGACAAGGGCATTTTTGCAAGGTTGAGGCTATGCTCAATCTGGTACTCCCCCACGCCATTTTCTTTTATGGTGATTTTCATTGGTTTGGGCTGTGAAGAGGAAGCTTCAGCAGTATGGTCTCGTGGCGGAGTGGGGGAGATATGGGCTCGGTTGTTGGGAATGATACATTCCGGTTTGGCTTGGAATGAGTTGCAATGCTGGTAGGGATCGGGGTCGCCGTGTATGGTGACCTGCTTGCCATCGTGTGGGAATTTTATGCACTGATGGTAGGTGGAGGGGACAGCTTTCATGGCATGGATCCATGGTCTCCCTAGTAGAATATTGTAAGCAAGCTCCCGATCAAGGACTTGGCACACCACATCTTTAATTACCGGTCCTACTTGAATGGGTAGGACAACCGTGCCCTTTGTGGTGCGTTCCTCCTCGTCGTAGGTCTTTATGGTAATCTTCCTCCGTGGATCCACTGCCTGCTCAGAGAACCCCAATGCAAGGACTAGCTTCAAAGTGCAAATATTCAAACCGGCACCCCCATCAATGAGAACCCTCTTGATGCGGTGCCTGTGCACGAATGCGACAATGTGCAGAGGAGTGTTGTGGGGTTGGGACATGGAAAGGTCATCTTGTTCCGTGAATGATATGGAAGGGGAGGATGTCAAGTTACCCACCATGGTTTGAAACTTTTCTTGGGCTAGGTTAGTGGGGACAGTAGTCTCCACTAAGGCTTTTTCAAGAATCTCCTTATGAGAAGGAGATAGACGCAGGAGCTCCAATATAGAAATATGAGCCGGAGTCTTTTGCAATTGGTCGATGACATTATATGGGCGGGGGTTGGACGGAGACGGCAACGACCTTGGAGGAGTGGTGTTGATCGTGACTCTACCACTGCGGGTAATTATACTACAACCAGTTCCGTTAGGTCCTGGTTGTTGGTTGGGGGATATGACGTTGACTTGCGGAACATGCTCAGAAATGCAGTTAATGGTGTACTCAAAGGGAACGCTTGCATAGTTAGCATTACTCGACCCACTGTTCTGGTTTGGCCTGTTACGATTGTGGTCATTATTGTTATGACCATTGGAGTTGGTGCCATTGTGACCATTGTTGTGGTGGCCGCCATTGTGATTGTTGTTATATGGCCGGTTGTGGTTTAGGAGAGGATCTCGGTAGGCCACATGAGATTCATTGGAGGTATGTTGTTGCGTTCCTCCCTGATTTTGGTCCAGTATATCTTGTATGACGTTCTTAAGACGGATGCAATTATTGGTTGTGTGCCCCCTTCCTCGATGATACTCACAATAGTCTGTGTCCTTCCAATAGGGAGGTTTGACTATAGGCTCATAGTCACTTGTTGGCGGTAAAGAAATTTCATTGTTAGCCAATAATTTCCTGAGAGTAGACTCTTGAGATTCTCCTAACGGCGTGAATTTTCTCCTTGGGTTCGAATTGAACCAAGGTCTAGATTCCTGAGGGGGTGGCTTGTTGAGTACACCGTTATTTGCTTCTTCCTTAAGAGTGAATATGGGTTGTTGTTTAGGGGCTGCCGCCTTGGCATCCACTACTCCATCGTTGACCACGTTCTTGTTCTTGGTCCAAAACTTTGACTTGTCAGTTGTGTAATTGGAAGGAGGTGTGTCCTTGTAGAGCTTGAGAGTTCCTTTAGCGATCATAGCTTTCTCAATGAATAGCCCCATTTCGATGACTTTGGTGAATGAGGTAGGGAATTGTATCTGAATCTGATAGCTAAGATCGGGATTCAAATTGTGGACAAACATTTCCAATAGTTGTTTCTCAGGCATGTCGTAAGAACACTTGCTAGCTAGCTGTCGCCATCGTTGTAAGAAGGTTGCGAAAGACTCACCACCCTTTTGTTTGGTATTGCATAGGTCTAGCATAGATACTTCGTGTTCTATGTTGTAAGAGAAGTGCGTTATGAATTTATTGACAAGTTCATCAAAAGTTTTGATTCCAGGTGGAAGACGCGAGAACCACTCCATAGCCTGACCCCCTAAAGATCTTGGGAATAGTCTCATTAAGTAGGTCTCGTTGTGAGCTACTTCTAAACATGCTGCAGTGAATTCCCTGATATGATCTCTAGGATCCCCCTTCCCTTTGTATTTATCAAATTTCGGGATTTCGAACTGAAAGGGGAAAGGTTTCATGACCACACTTCTGTCAAAGGGGTACGGTGCTATATCCTCCAAGGAGTAGTTCTTGGAGCTGGTGCCGATCTTAAGGTTGGAGATTTCTAGCTTTAGACTCTCAATTTGTTGTCTCACATCCGCTATAGGAGCATTTTGATCTATGTGTTGTTTTCCGCCTGTATTGGCCTGGGGGACCGTGTCATTTGTGCCTCTCTCATGTGCCTTTGGGACTGTGTCATTTGTGTCCCTCTCATGTTCATTGTCTGCATTTTCCATGATGGAGCTAATGTCAAAGTCTGCGGGGAGTTTGAGTCCGAGACTAGCAAGGTGATGGAAATATTTGGTGGGATCCTCAAGGAGTACTCGCTCCACTAGGCGTTGGAATTTGCTATCTTGCATGTGTGCCACTAATTCTTCACGAGAAAATTCTTCATCATCATCGTGTGGTGGGGCGATGTGATCGGAAGGGTCGGCCATTTCAGTTAGCTTGTTGTACTGGGATCGAGTAAGAACCATGCAAGGTGGGATGGGATGAAATGGACTAGGATGGAGAATTTTGGCAAGGTGCCGACTAAGACTGTAGTGAATGGGATACCTAGGACAAGATTTGGACAAAGGGTTCTCTCGCTCAATGACTTCAGGTAAGACGGTTGACACAAGACTCTAGCCACTAGCAAGGGTAGTCGATACCAGTCTCACTGTGTAGGGCTTAGTCGTTCAACAAGACTACTAGCAAAAGGTACTGTGACCTACTAGGCTTACGTGAATTCACTAAAGAAGGACCTATGTCGAATCGGTATGGGACAGAATGACGTTGGGGTAAGAGTGACTAGGACAGGAGGTGACTGGGACGACTGTCGAAAGAGAGAGAAATGGGTGAAATGGATGAAAACTGACTGCAAGGTTGATTCTGACCTTGAAAAATGAAACTAGGCTGAAATGGGTACTCCGAACAGCTGACGAAAATTTCTCAAAAATAGGGCTTATGCTCACTGTCACGCATGCGCAGGAACAGATGCGCAGCAAGAATAGACAAATGCGCAGTAAGTCGTTGTAAATGCGCCGCTCTGGTGAGGTATGTATGCGCAGTAACAGTGCGCAAATGCGCAGCAGAAAAGTATATGCGCAGCAGGTCGGCGTACATGCGCAGCAAGTCGCTGTAAAAGCGCAGCAGAACAGAGTATATGCACAGCAGAAGGGTACAAAAGCGCTGCAAGTCGGTACAAAAAGCGCAGCAAGTCGCTGTATATGCGCCGCAGAAATGGATATATGCGCAGCTCTGGTATTTTTGGGCAAATTTTTGGGATTTTTCTCTGTTTTTTTTTTGGGTAACTTTTGGCTGGAATGAGTCTTCCTGATATGATTTTATGAGTTAATTTAGCAAGAAAACACAGCAAGCACAAAGAATGTTTTGTAGTTTTTCATTGTTTTTGTAGTTTTTCGACTCTATTTTGGACAAAAGCAAGTACAAAATCCTAGGCAAGAAATGGATTATAAGGGATTTGGACCACTAAAACAAGAGGTTTGTAATTCGGGCAACCGTTCAAGTGGTTACACGTGCGGCGGCGCTACTCTCCGTTATGGAGTCTCCCAGCCTCACAGGGTTGCGCCTGAGAGGGTTTTGGGGGAGGTTGGCCGTCGGTGTAACATAACAGCACTCGTTGCAGGAGGTTTTCACCTCAAGCACAATTTATTTTAAGTGGCTCGGTAGGGCTTGGCGTTAGCCTGTTACCACTCAGGGTCGTTCCCGCTTGGACAAGCGTGCATCCAAGGGCAGGCCCCTCCTAAAGGTTAGACAAGTAGAATGACAAGTCTGGCATTCTGATCACCCAGAAGAGGGGAGAGCATAAGCCTATTGTCATTCGCAAACACAGAATACACTGATTTAATCCACCCTATTTAAAAAAGATAAAAACTAAATGGGCTAAGCTAGTCAAACAAAACTTTGAAGTGATTTTGACAATATTGCAGTGGTTCAATTTTAAGTCCCAGAAAGCAGTTGTGAGTCCAATTTTAAATCCACGTTGCGCGAGATTGTTAACTTTGAAATTCAGGTCTCACGATATAGCAATGGTTCATTTTAACTCCAGAATGCAGTTGTGAGTTCAATTTTAAGTCCACGTTGCACGAGATTGTTAACTTTGAAATTCAGGTCTCACGATATAGCAATGGTTCATTTTAACTCCAGAATGCAGTTGTGAGTTCAATTTTAAGTCTTAGATAGCAATAACTTGGAAGTTTGTTTGCAATGCAAGCATGAAATAAACAAGTTTACTTCCTCCCTAATTAAGACTAGATGAAGATTTGTAATGAACAGCCATTTTACTCTTTCCCAAAAGAAATGAAAGGTGAGCTAGTTAGATGCAACTACATGTAACTGAACCCGAGCCTAACCTACAAAACCGCTCCAGCAAACACCTGCAAAAGGGTTAGCGTCAGCAGAATACCCTAGAAAAGTACTAAAACCTGAGCCAGTTACAAAAGCGCAGCTTCAGTGATCAAATGCGCAGAAGTGATCAACAGAAGCGCTGTATTAACGAATGCGCTGTAAAAATGAACATATGCGCCGTTAAAATAAACTTATGCGCCGTTTGGACGTATGCGCAGCAAAAGTCGTTATAAGCGCCGTAACAGACAACAGATGCGCCGTTTTAACGTTTGCGCCGCAATATTGTACGAAAGCGCATCTAGAATCAACAAATGCGCAGTTTCTACAAAAGCGCAGCAATAGTCTATAAAAGCGCAGTTACAGTCAACAAATGCGCCGTTTTACAGAAGCACCATAACAGTCTTCAAAAGCGCCATAAAAATGAACAGATGCGCCGAAAGAACCTGTGCGTGACTCTGCGGGACCTGTACGGAACCTGCTTTCAAAAAAGCTCAAAAATGGTAAAATAAAGGGGCAGCGGCCCCACGGTGGGCGCCAAAAATGTGAGGGTAAAATAGTGCATCAATCAAATGAATAACAGATGACCCAAACATCAACAGAATAGAGAAACAAAGAAGATTCAAGTAAACAAAGCAATGAACAAACACAGCAAACCTCTTCCGTTTCGAAACTTTTGTTGTTCGCCTATCACGAATCGTCCTTTCGCAGATGAGATGAGCCCTCAGAGAGTGCAATCTTTTAAAAGCTGTTGGAGGAAGTCGATGGTGAACGGCTGTAGTGTGATATGCAATGAAGGTGAGCTCCAATGCAATAATGGTGATCTCAAGCTTGTGGATGACAAATGGGTGCCAAAGGCGTGCTGGTGATATTTCTGCAGAGTAACGATGTCAAAAGCCTGGATGATTAGAATGAAGGGATGAAGCTTCATTTATAGACCCGGAGGAATAGGAATCAACGGTTGAGAGAAGATATGAAGATCAACGGTTGAGGATGGTTGAGGAATGTGCAACCAGTGGAAACGTGCCAAGTGTCCTAGCTCCATCATGAAAGGTGGGATGTGACAAGACTGATTGGAGAGTTAACTCCATTGACGGGTCTGTTAACAGAATTGATTGATTAGTTAGAAGAGTGGATTGTGGAACTGACTGGATTGATTGAGGATTTGACTCAACTGACAGGTTAGTTAACAGACTTGATTGATTGGTTAACTGACCTCTGATTGGAGAAGAAATAGGCCATGTGGGTGAGGGAAAATAAGATAATTAAATATTAAATATATTTAATTACATGTGCAACCTGATGAGGTGGACAAGGTGAGGTGGAAAAGGTGAGGTGTAAAGGTGATGTGGAATTTTGAATTTAGAACTTTAGGATAGAAGAAATAGGATTAATTAAATAATTTATAATTATTTAATTGTGTAGGACATTTAGAAGAATTTTAATTAAATAAATAGAATTTATTTAATTATGGAACAGTGAATCGATTAAATAAATTTAGAATATTTATTTAATTAATAGAAGAAGGGAATAAATATTTAGAATATTTATTTAGGATGATTTGTGTCATTTTTAGGCGTATACACTTATGAATGCTAGGTATGTTAGGTGTTGGAAGAAATGGTGGCAAGGTGGATGGAGGGATATTTGGAGTTGGTGGGTAAAAGCAAGAAGTTGGGTCCACATATAAGGGAAGTGTCGTGCAAAAAAAAAATCCCGACAAGAACGGGTACCCATTTTAAAGAAAATGGGTACCCGTTTAAGAACGGGCACCCGAGCCTAGAACGGGTACCCATTTTAAAACGGATACCCGTTTTGTTTTCTATTATTTTCTAGAATGGGTACCCGTTTCTAAAATTTTAAATTTCATACCCACGCTTTTGGTTTCATTTTAGGCTCAGGAAAGGCATGGGTAGCCGACCTTGAGCCTTGGACCTGCAAGTATTTCTCTAAGTATAGAACCAAAGAAAAGACTGACTTCACCTATATGGCTGATGACATTTTTCTCTGAATTTTTTTACGAAATTAAAACCCATTACAGATCATAGTGTCTAGTTTTCAAATATGTAATTTTTTTTTGGATTGAACTTGTTTTTCTATTTATTATTTAATTTATGAGTAAACTGGTCCAAAAACTTGAAATGACAGGTGTTTGTATTTTTTTAATAACTTTTAATTTTTAAATTTAAAAAAAATTTATATGTCATCAATCTACACATCATTCTTTACACAATGAAAAAAAAAATTAATTTTATGATTTTTTTTGCTCAAATTATGTTGGCCGTACATGAGGGGTTTTCAAAAGTATCAATTAGGCCTAATAAAAAATTAATAAAAAAAATTATTAGGAAAAAAATTATAAAAAAATATCCTCATCAAACTTCACTGCACTACACATCTTTTCCCAAAAGGATTTTGAAAAATAATTTTATTTAGGTCAAATTATGTTGGTCGTACATGTGCATGGTATGGTTAAAAAAAGTGACTTTTAAATAGTGGTTTTTAGAAATGCCTATTGAAAATCAATTTGTATCATCTAGGTATTGAAAAAAATTACATATTTGGAAACTAGACTCCGAGTACTACATTTTATATTTAGTGACTTTTTTAAAGATTCCATTTCTGAGTGCTTCAAATTTTAAGGTCAAATGTGACAAATTCTAAAAATAAGGGAAAACACTTCCACTTTTTGGCCAAAAAGTGGACCCAACTTCTTGCACTTACCCTGGTAAAAGTGGAGGCAAATTAGATGGCGAAAGGTGTACGGTCACATGCTTTTGACTTTTATAAGATGATGGAGATGGAATGGCTACATATGTCTTGGGTAGATGATGGGGGGTACGATGGAAAGTGGTAGGTTTAGGATGCACGAAGAGATTACCAACATCTTGGCCTTGTTTACCTTGGGGTGTGTATCCAAGGCCATATGAGCATGGAGGGATCTTGACATGGTTTGGCTCCAAAATACCTTGTTTATAAAGGTCTAGACCTTTGCCTTGGTAGTTCATGTTTTGGAGGATGCGATGGACAATGGGACTAGGTGTGCTTAGGGAACTAGACTTGAGCTCTTTATTTGATGGAGAAGGTGAAGTGGATAAAGGTCATTGTTGTCCTAAGGAAGAACACTCATGTATAAGGGTGGATAGACCAATAGGACATGATGGATTTGAAATGGGATTGATGGTTGATGTGGAAGGAGGATCATTAGGATCTTGATTAGCATTGTGTTCACTAAGATCCAAGTTATTTGTTTGATCTTCTGTGCTTACTTGGGGGACAAGTATCTCATCATGACAAGTGGATGTTTGCTCATTATGGATAGGGTTAGATGGAAGATGACTAGGAGCAATGTGAATATCTTGCTCATGGATGGATATAAGATTATGGATAGGATGAAGATGCTCATAGATAGCTTCTTCATAGGTATCATCTTGATCATAAAGAAGGTAAATGTTATGGATAGGTTGCATGAAAGTGTTTTGATCTTGAGTTGAACTAGGGATTAATGTTTCCACATGCTTAGGATTAAACCTTTGACATACCTCTTGAGTTTCTTGAATGGAAGTTGAAGGCTCTTGGGTAGACTTGATAGATTCTTGATGGTTATCGACATGAGGGCATGATGAATCTTGACTTGGATTAATGATAGAAGATTCACAAATAGGCTTGATGGCTTATATGTCACATGATGGGCTTGAAGGGCTAGGTATGTTAATGGAAGGCTCTTGGATAGGCTCAAGGATAGGTGGACCACATGATGGGATTATAGGATTGGACATGACCTTTGGAAGTTCTTTGGTAGGCTCATGAATTGGTGTTTGTCATGGGGGTAGTTTATTCATAGCTAGTAGCCAATGGATCACATCCTTCGCAAGGGTATGGGTGGATGGAAAATATAATGGATGGATGATAAGGTTAGATGGTGTTGTAGGCTTATGATTAGGATTAGGTTGAGGGATAATTGGATTGGGTGGATTAGGATTTGGACTAGATGAGGGTGACACATGGGATTGGGATGATGTGGCATGATTTCCCATTATAGGTAGGTACACCTTGTAAACAATTGGAACAAATATTGGGCACTGATTTGTATTTTGGCCTTTGGTCCTATGGTATGCACAATAATCATGTTCATCATATGGACTTTCTTCACATGGGTTGATGGGGGGAAGTTCAATGAGTTTTGCTTCAAGTATTCTTTGTAAAATTATCTCAGCTGTATCCTTTGGTGAAGGATTAGAATGGCATGTTGATGAAGGTAACGGAGGGCTTGGTGATTTGGAAGGTGGAGGGATCAATGGACTAGGATTGGGATCACATGGTGGTGTTGGGATAGGACTTGTTGGCTCATGTGTTGGCATGTGATTGGATGATGGAGGCCACTCATAGGATGCATTGGCTAGATTGGTATCTCCCTTGTCAAAGGTAATTAAGTCTTGCATAGGATAACTTGGACTCATTTGATTTATGTACAAGGGGCCATTGGGATTTGGATATGACTCTTGTTAGAAAGGTGGATTTAGATCTATCAATGGTGCTTGGTGGTCTTGTTGAAAAGGTGTACTTAGACTTACTTGATTTATGTACAAAGAGCCATTGGGACTTGGATGTTGTTCTTATAATGTCACTTGATTGCCTTGTGGATGGGCTTGGTAGTGCATTGGAACGGTGGCATGAGGGATTGGATAAACTTGAGGTGGATGTTCATAGGTTTGAGGTGGAATTTGTTGAGGTTGGGATGGTGTTTGGACTTCTTGTTGTGATATGATTTGTTGTTGATGTTGGTAAATGTGTTGATGTGATGATGATGGAGGGGTTGCATAGGATAATAATTGTTGTGATATGGATTGATATGGATAAGGGTTGTGATAGGTTGATAAAGGGCTGATATGGCATGTGGATGAATTTGGTTGAGATGAAGTGGGATAAGTTGATGCAGAATTGATTTGATGTGTGGATGGATTAGATTGGTATGAAGTGGGATAAGTTGATGTGGAATTGATTTGATGTGTGGATGGATTGGGTTTTGGACTTGTCTCATCCTCATCAATAAAGATATATCCTCCTCGAAGTATAAACTTGGTCTTAGGAGGAGAGGCTCCTTTAATTGTGATCTTGGGCTTTGGTTCGCTTTCATGATTTGGATTAGGAGGATAGCCACCTTTAATTGTGACCTTGGGTCTTGGTTTATCCTCATGATTTGGATTAGGAAGAGGGGCTCCTCTAATTGTGACCTTAGGTCTTGGTTTATCTTCATGATTTGGATTAGGAGGATAGCCACCTTTAATTGTGACCTTGGGTCTTGCATTTTCTTCATGATTTGGATTAGGAAGAGGGGCTCCTCTAATTGTGATCTTGGGCTTTGGTTTTATTTCATTGTTTGAATTATAGGGTAGCCTCCTTGAATTGTGAATATAGGCTTAGGTCTTGTCTCATGATTATAAGGATAACCCCCTTGAATTGTCACCTTAGGCTTGGGATTTGTCTCATGATTAGAGGGATAGCCCCCTTGAATTGTCACCTTAGGCTTGTGATTTGTCTTATGATTAGAGGGATAACCCCCTTGAATTCTCACCTTAGGCTTGGGATTTGTCTCATAATTAGAGGGATAACCCCCTTGAATTGTCACCTTAGGCTTGGGATTTGTCTCATAATTAGAGGGATAACCCCCTTGAATGATTACGACCATCTTGACAAGTGTTGACTAGGACTAGGTTGATGATGATGTGGAAATGATTTAGAATGGGTATGGATGTGACTAGGATATGTTCAGAATAAAATTGATTTGGGTATGATTAGGATATGATGTGGAATGACAAAATTGGGTGATGTGGATGAAATGTAGGATGAATTGTTTGTGTTTGGTGTTTAGAGCTTGATTTGGCAATGTTTAAACAAATGATTATGCATATACACACATGAATCACTCACACAAGACACATAAGCAATTTTTTAGTTTGGAAGAATGTGATGATGGTTAAGCAAGCACGTGAAGACACTTCAACAAGTCCTAGTCAAGGCAAGGCCACTATCACAAGGAGGTTCTAGTGAAAATCTGGGGGACCGGCACCCCACGAGCATCCAGCAAGCCACTTAAGACTTTAACTAACCCTACTAGGAGTTTTAATATACACAAAGGTACACCTCCTTTCGAGTTAGCACTATATGGTGAGTGCTAATACCGGTTAGACTTGGCTTTCACCTTATCCTCTAATTTTTATAGTGGACCGGATGAAAGTACCGCTTAAGGTCATTCCCTTAGGGTGGATACCAAGGCAGGCCTCTCTAAGGCTAAACAAAAGCAACACAAGTAAATGTTTTTGATCTCCAAGTTCATGTTGGGACACGAGGAGAGAGCATACACATTTACTTGGTCACACTCGCATGGGGTTCATTAACCTTAGAAATTCAATATGTGGAAGACAATGCAAGCACTTTTTTGTTTTAAAACCCAAATCCAAATGTGATAAAAGGCAATGGTTCATTTTAGCCCAAATTTTTGATGTGAATTTGCAAATAATTGTTCGTTTTAATCCCAAAGTCTAAATGTGTGATCAAACAAGATTAAGAGATGAAAGATTAGAATGATTGCACCTGATACAATCACTTTCCAACTTGTTGTAGATGTTGATGCCAATGCTGCTCCAGCTCCTTAGATGCCCTTACAAGTCACCAATTCTAAAAGGAAACAAGTAAACTTGCAAAGAAGATGATTACATGAAAAAGATGAAATGTAAAAATTTTGATTAAAATTATTTGATACAAGAGAATGGATTACATAAACAAAAAGTTTAGGAGATTCCAAGCAATTTGAAAAAAAAGTTTCACTGAAAAACGATCAAAATTGCTCAAGTTATGCTCAAATGAAGTTTGAAATGAAGCTGAACTTTGACTGATACAAAAGATAGTAAAATGATATAGTCACCTAATAAAAATTGCTCTACTGTGTAGTTCATCCTCTCAGCTTTCCAGCAAGTCCTTGTTTGTGCAATTTGGCCTCCGTATGTGAAAGTTATGATAGAAACACCAAGATACACAATGACAGCTACCAAAAGCAAGTTACAGTTGCTAGATGTGACCAACTGTTTATCAAAAGCGACCGTTGTTTTACCATAGGTGAGCCCTTCCAGATCAAATGTGACTTGAAAACACCCAGATGTGACTCTTGTAGGCTTATAAGTGATAAAGGAAAGCCCAAAGCGATCGATTTCGGCCTACAAGCAACCTGTATTTGCAAAATAACAATATGCTACAGAAACCCTAACTCTGCAAAACACGATCACTGTTAGACTGAAAGCGATTCATTTATACCAAAAGTGGGTACTTTCTAGATAAAAGTGATTCAAATCATGCCAAATGTGATGTCTGTCCGGATAAAAGCGATCCACAAAAGCACTATAGGCAGCTGATTTAAGTGCAGAAGCGACATGAATATGCAAAAAGTGGTGGTTTTTTGCTCATAAGCGATGCAAAAATGGATGGAAGCGACAAGTAATAGCTAATATGTGACCTACAAAAGACCAAAAGTGATGCATTATAGCCCAAAAGTGATTTGGAAAGTTTCAGGAGATGGAATGCAAATGTTAACCATAAGCGACCAAGTTTACCAGATGCGATCAGTTTTTATTCAAAAGCAAGCTGAATTTTACCAAAATCTTATGACTGTTTGTTCAAAAGCAAGCCAAATTTGACCATAAGCGACTACTATTTGATCAAAGGCGAGCTGATTTAGCCCAGGTGACTGCTGTTTGATCAGAGGCGAGCTGAATTACCAGAAGCACATTTTTGCAGTCCGGTTATTGTTTTCTTCGCCAAATGCTCCATTTTTCATCAAATTTAGCCAAATTTGTACTCAAAATTTATGGAAATGGCCTCTCGAATGCAATGGTGAGGTTAGATTTTGGCTAAGAGATCATCTACATACATTTTTAGCCAAATCTTTGCAAACTAGGGTTAGAAAAATGCAAATTTTTGATACAAAAGCTTGCAAAAATGAAAGATTGGTGCTCCAAGAGATCTAAACTTCATAAAAACAACTCCAACAAGAGAAGTTAATCAAGGACATGAGTCCCACCGGGTGTGCCAGAATGTATATCGAAAAATTTGGATTTATAAATGGAAATGGTCAAACAATTGGAATGCATAACCCAAACCCAAATAATTCAATACCTTGAAGATGCATGATGAGCTTGATTGATTGATCGCTTTGTTGTGTTGGTTGCTCGATTCCGCAGCATAACGTTGATAAGAATGCAAGCTAGATGGATTGAAGATGATGGATAATGGCTTGAGATGAAAATTCAGCAGAGTGAAGTTGCATGAAGAAGAATCATGAAATTCTCTATCCTCCTGTAATCTCTTCTCTAATGTCCCAAATGGCTCAAAAGAGGCTTGCTTTATAGGCTTGGCTTGGTTCAAATGGATGGCTAGGATCAATTAGGGCTTTAGATGAAATGGGTGGATAGGATTAAGTTAGGTTTCCTTGCACATTAAGAAATTGTAGTCAATTGACATGTGGCAAGGGAAGATAAGGCTTAGGTGTGCTTGTGTAGATAAATACTAAAATTAGGTCCCATTAGTTGTGCATGTGAAAGATAAAAGTTGTAATACAACACATGATTAAGGGGAAATGGACAAATGTCAAGGTGAGATGAAAGGTCATGTGACTTAATTCAAATAAAATATTTGAATTAGTTGGGATATGAATTAGAAATTAATTAAATAAATAAAATTTATTTAATTAATTGGGATGGGGATAGGATAAATGGGATTATCCATGTGAAATTAATTAAATAAATAAAATTTATTTAATTAATTGGTTAAGTGGGATAAGGATGGGATTAAGATGGGATTTTAATTAAATAAATAAAATTTATTTAATTAATGGGATTAAGAGTGGGTTTAGGACAAAATGCTACATGATATCTAGGATAATATTTTAACAAGGTGTTGTAGGACATGGACAAAGTTGGGACAAATTTGGGTGTCTACATGTATAGGGAGAGGTAGATATCAAGAAAGAAAAGATAACAATTTAGTGTAGTCCTAGGTAAGGATTTCTATATGGAAAAATAAGACTTAAGATTTTTAGTCATTCAACATTTGCCAAAACACAATGATAAAAATATCAAGGGTCTTCATTAGAGCATCTGATTCAACTATAGCATCTTTGTTCATTAGACGAGTACTATTAACAAATTTAAGGTGGAAAAGAGGATCCATACCTCACAACATTAAAAAACTAGAAAGAGAACCATATCCCTTGAGGTGATTAAAAAATTGACCACACCCTCCTGCCAAAATGAGAAAGAGATATAGAGGGGGGGCAAGACAAATACCATTCCTAATGGTCTGGTTGCATGAGAAAGAATTTTTGATGGGATCGACTATTAAAAAGAAAGAAGAAAATTTGCCTAAGAGATAGATGTGCGAGGTGTAATCCTCGGTACACAAGCATTACCTAGGATGATATACATTGGTAAAGGATTGATAACAATATCTACAGACAACTTTTAATACTAAGAAGGTTTATGAATTGTTTTATTATGGTTGTATAATGAGCTTAAAGCTTATAGAGAAGACATCTATTTATAGAATACAAGAGGTTATATAGTACTACCAATGTAATTTTGGTCACTTATACACACATATATCTATTATATACAACTTCAACAACCTAAAATACATCATAATATCTTATAATAAGTTATTAAAGAGTAAAATACCATAAATGAAAAGGTAAATTCATGTACAGAAGATAAATAATACCTACTATGAAAGAATAGAAGGAAATGATGTCATGAAAAGATGTATAAAAATGCTATATAAGGAAGCCAAAAGTGAGAGGTAAGAGGATAGTTCTACCATGATGAGGTTTTCCACCATCCCACTAAATTCCAATTTTGTCTTTTGTATAGTTATGTTTCAACCATATGAATTGAAATGTAAAAGGTGCACTTTGCGTCCTAAAAACCCCTTCTAGATGTAAATCAATAGGCCAATGATCAGAATGCGTAATAACTAGGATAGAGGAGGAAATATTAAGGCAATGAGAGGGCCAAAAATCAATAACCAAGAGTTTCTAAAGAAAATTATTAGTGAAAGGATTCACGATCATCTAATTGCTCAAAATAAAAGAACCATTGACTAGAAGAATATCGATTAACTAAAACTAGTTGATTTATGATGGAGGATAAAACTAGCATGAGGAAGGATATTAATTCCCCCTCTTTTTTCTAAAAGAGATAGCACCACATTAAATTACCTTTCAATAGTCTATAGAAAAATCCAAAGGGGACAGCTCTTTTTGAGCCTATAATTTATCCCAAAGTCCAATCTTTCCTTGAAGATTATGGGAATCATAAAACTTAGTGATCAAACCATTCACATCATTGGTCATAAGAAAACCTAAAGAAAGGCCTCCATTGTAGCTTGAGAATTCCTAGGAGAGATTTTTTCAAAGTCCCATCTACATATGAGGCTATTAAATAACGTTATGTAAAGATAGAAATACTTTCACAACATTTACCAAGGCTAAAGATGGATTATTTAGTAGATTAGATTTTTCTAATTTCTACCTTCCCTTAAAGCACAAATAGATGAGATTTAGATTCTTATCAACAATATTGTAAATATAATCTATCTAGTTTTACAACCAAGCCCTCTCATCTTCCAAGAAATAATCATGATTGAAACTATTGCGAGAAGTTTTAAAATGTTGGTTTGACAATTGAAATGAAAGTAGAAGGTGTTCATCCAAAATTTTAGCTTTCTATATGTCCATCTTGTGACTTTATTTTAGTGTTTCCTACTTGCATAGTTTCTTATTTTGGATTTTCTTGGTGACCAAAGATTATGTCAAAACATATTTCTTCTTACTTTATTTAATACTTTTCATTTTTAAATTATCTAATGGTTGGATGATATCCAACATTTCTTCAAGATTGGTAGATTGAGTTTCAAGCACGTTCTTTTCAAAGACAAGGAGATTTTATTGAGTTTTAAGAGCTTCAGAGTTATTAGGAAGAAATGGGGGGTTCTTAGTGGAAGAAAGAGAATTCCATAATTCCAAGCTTTGAAATTGAACATTTACTTGGGAAAAGGGCATATTTTGATTCTCTCCAAAAGCAATTGAATATTGTTGTTATGACCTAAAAGAACTAATTCATTTTGTGGAGGATTTTGTTTTAACATTTTTATTAAACTCACTTTTTCCTACATGTCTTCATTCTCATTATACTTTTTCATCCAATCATGGTTTTCCTACTAATCATCTTGATATTTGGATTGGATCTTAGCTAGAATCACAAATAATATTTTGTTTCAATTTTTATTAAGAGATTCCATAGGATTTGAGAGATATCAACCTCTACCTTTCCTATACACTATTCTAACTCCATAAGCATTGGAAAGACTTGATTTAGTCCCTGGATGACCGTCAATATTTTTTTTCTTATCATTATTATATTCATGTGCCATTCTCTAGGAAGTCTCATTAGATTTGAGTTGGGGAAGTTCTCAAGAAAGATGACCATAATGGTTGTATTCTCTAGATTTGAATGGGATGAACTCATAATCTATAATTTGATTCCACACAATATCACCCACATAGATATTAAGAGCTTCAAGTAGGCATTTTCTTTTATCCATTTCAAGATAGATATAGCCACAAGTAGAGATTTTCCTCTCTTTGGTAGTCTGCAACATGGCCAAATTAGAGCCCATGGAATCACCCCATAATTTAAGGGATCCATCTTTCTGAAAAATTAGAGGTATAGAAAAGAGATGGATTCAAACCGCAACCTTAGAAGGTGGGGTTGAAATCTAAATGCCAAGTTTCATAAATAAACTATCATGTTTAAAGAAGTAAGGACCTCCTCCAAGGATTTCAACACCATCTAAGACAATTAAAAATAACCATGAAATAATCATAGTATCTAGGATTAGATCAATGTCACCAAAGACCATCTAGGATCTACGAGCCAAATCCACAAGAATATTTCTAGGCTCATTTCAAACCAAAAGAACATGAATATAAGGCCTTGAATTTGGTAAGAAGAATAATATTCTAATATATAGAGTCTTGATTAAATCCTAACTTGTAAATATTAGTACCTTAAGGGAGTCATTCATTCAACTTATTAACCTTGGACTTTTCTAGAGAATCTTGTTCTTTATGAGCGAGGTCTTCAATAATGCTCATAGCATTGGTGACATTTTGCATGTCCTTACACAAGAAGAAATTAGTTATTTTCTAGAAGAGGATGTTAAAGGACCCAAATAACCATGTAGGTCAACCATGAACTAGCCTAGTTAGCCAAGGGACCCAAAAAGGAATCAAATATAAGCCCCTAAAAAATAGTCTAGAAACTATTCTCTGATACTTCAAACTGGTATTGGTTGAGATGTCATAAGCCATGTGAATATGTTTAACTACTCCCCTATGTTTAAGAACATGTTGAAGGAATCACACATGAGATAACATATATTTGGAAAGAAGGAAAATTGTGTACTTATTCCCCTTAGTTAGTCACAACTTATAAGGAGGCCAGAGTCTAGCAGATGCACTAATCAAGAAAACATGAAAAGACTTGTGGATTTGAATTAACCACTCAAGTGGAATGGATAAGAGCACTCATGTTGAAGATATAATAGAGTATTGTGGTTTAGACATGAGTTATCAACTAGGTTGTAGTTTATAATTAATGTGCATTTGATTTTTAAAATTGAGTTACAATATGTTGAAAAGGCATGAGATTAGACTATCAAGACAAACATAAAATATAGACACTAAGAACAATGTAGAGATTTATTATGAATTTAGTGTTTATTATTTTTAATGGAGTCCGCTAAAAATAAAACAAAGATCAATTATTAGTAAGGGGAAAAACATGGCTTAGGGCTAAACATGAAGTCAAGAATGTAGAATTTTTTGGATATAACCAATGTACTTTAGATTTTTATCGAGCACATTCATGCTTACACCATTTAGGACTGTATGTTCACTAACATTAGGGTGTTCTAGATGTACTATAATTTCTATATTATCAACATTTTTAAAATTTCTTAGGCTTTGGATTTATTTTATTCACATATGTTTATTATACATTGATTAGGGTTTGGATACTATGTAGCGACACACATCTTTTATGCTGGCTGAACTAACTTATTGAGTCGCCAACTAACAAATCTCTTGAAAAGAGACTAAAAATCATTCCACTTGAGGCATAGTTCTACTACTAGTTGGGAAACCATGGCCCCATTATAGATACCTAAATCACGTAGAGAAATTGTTTTATTATTTTCTCTCTTTTCTTTTTTTTATGTTCTTAATTTTTATTTTAGTTTTGTTTCTCTTTTATTTTATTTTTTCTTGTTATCTCAATAAGAAAGAAATAAAGAGTACTTCTTGAGTGAAGCACAACATTTGCTTGTGAGAGGATCAAACAAGAAATAGAAAACCTAATTGCGCAAACCATAAAGGTTCATCCTGAAAAACTAGAATGTACTATACAAGTGATTCTAGATAAATGGAACTATATGCATGTTGGAAAATTTTAGAACAATTTGTATAAGTGTAACAAAGCCTAGGAAAACATTTTATTTCATTTAAAGCTTCTCTATACACTAGAACTTTAGATTAAGAGCATTTTTAAACGATTTCCTTCCCAAAAGTGCCATTAGACAAATTGAAAAAATGAGGTAAAAGAGTCTAGGGGGAACCAACAGAAACAAACAAAAACTAGAAAATAAGATTGTACAATCAAAATGCATATAACAACAATAAACTACATACAAAATAAAAGTAAAAATTCTAAACTAACCACATGTTGTACAGTCAAAGTCATGAGAATACAAGTCTCAAGGATACTTTTATTGTACTTTTTCAAAGTACTATGTAGAATTAATTAGATCGTTTGGGTAAACAAGTGGGTGGGAACATCTTTAAATGTAAAAATTAAAATTATACATGATTTGGGATCATGTTTAAGATGTTCATCATGTAGGATTAATGTTTGAGGTCGTTCATTATTATCTAATTAAACCAAATACATGTTTTCTTATTTTAATCACCACGATTGAAATAACAAACATTGTAAAATACATGTTGGGAGAAAGAAACTTCCTAAATTTGCATGATGCCAACAACCAAATGGGTTTTGTTGCATTCCACCACCATTCTCAAAAAAACATCTAGATTATCCTTTTTTTTTCATCATGATCTTCATTTTCATGTTATGCCCCTAGCAATCGAGACCTACCATCCCTGAGGCCTTGGAGAGGCTTTTTAGTCTCCTTTAAAGAGAGGATTTGGCTCTCAAATCTTAAGGATGGCGTATGTACTTTTTCCTATCAAAACATGGTATGGATGGCATTGTGGTCAAATGCATATCCCCCACTACATTCATTTAGAAAAGTTTCACTTCTACATGTTACCTAGTGAGATGTTTCTTCTTGCATCAAGCTATGTGTCACCACACATCCAATGATGATCCTTCTAAGGCTAAGGCACACTATATAAACATCACTCATAGTGACCTAACATTAGTTTTAGCTAGGATCTTAGACTTAAAAGATTAAATGTACTTGGATTATAGATGTTGAATAGTAGATTGAAGAATGATGTTATATCATTTGAGAATTCTATAACTTGAACATATTTATACCCTTATAAATTTGAAGATTGAGTCCTCAATGTGTTATAATCCCATTGCAGTAGATAGCAATGTATTTCATGACCAAATCAATAAAGTTCCATCCCTTATCTACTAAGTTTCCATGTGTATTGTGTTTGATATTGTTTAGCTACATGGTTAGATAATCTGTAAACAATTTTCCATTACTATGTCATGAAACCTTCAACATACCCGCCCACAAATTCTAGTTCACATGAATCTATCAACTTGAGTTAGTTGTAGCTAATTCCCTAGTTGATGTAAGTGCCATTGAGCCTATTTTGAATATATCAATGGTGTGTAAAACAAATGGCTTGGAGATGACTAAACATATATTGGTCATCATACTAAAATGTTAGTATTTAGCATTTATGCCACACTATAGAGCCCACGTTGTGATGTCAAAGGGATAACTATATGAATTGTCTTCAAAGAAAAGTCCTGTTGTATAGTTATGATCCTAATATGCTATATTCCTAATTATAATAAGGATAAGAATATTAGGATCATAGCACATACTAACATCAAAGGTGGGTTTGTTGAATCATGGAATGCAAAGTGATGCAGACTGCACAGTGGAAGCGGACAAAACAGATCAAAACATATACATCACTTGACTTATTATCATCGGTTCACATGCACCGATTCACCATTACACTCGGTCATTGCTTGTATCAATGGCAAACTCCTTATTCATCCTCCTGATATGCCGATATACATTGACTTCATTGGGACTTCAACTTTCGGCAAACTGCTGCGATCTCTCACTGCCAGTCTTAACTTTAGCTTTTGGTGAACTTGTATTCCTTGGCCGATGTGCTGATCGTCCCAGCTCCTTTGACGAGACTTACTCCATAGTTGTCGACTCTTAGACCTCTCCCAATGAACTTCTATTATTCTTCATTCATTGATGAGACATTTACCATCGACCGCCTAGGGTTTGCTTCACCGATTCACCAATGCATAGCCTGCCTTCACCGAACCCTAGCACATAGAGATGCTAGGACATCTACTATGCGTAACCCACGATCTAGAACATCTACATCACCAAATCATGAAACATAACAGGAAATGAAAAACACATATTGTACAATGAAGCCATTCCACTAATTTCGATAGATATCTCATCAATGGAATGCTTCAAACTGATATAATGCAACAGTGGGAAAATAGAAAGGAAATGAAATCTACAACTATGCAATTTCATATTTACAGAGAATGGAAGCAAATAGACAACACAGAGAATGATCGATTTCTCCTTCACAAAGCTCAATTACATTTGTTCACAATATCATATGGCTGATTACAACCTCAAATTCTAATGCCTGATCTTGTTCATTTCCTTGGTCTTATAGATTCACCCAGAGTAGTACCAAACTGACTCCAAGTGGCTGGGAAACACTACTGCCTATTTTTGGCATTATTGCTATTTTTAGCATTATGTGATTTACAATAGACAAATGTCACTTGGGACTTACAAAATGAAAATGCATTGGTCAATAGACCTTATTACAAAAGAAAAAATAATTTTCTTGGTGCTCCTACACCATACTCCCAGGGTTGAAAAGAACTCAAGTCCCTTGAGGAACCAAGTCTGAAATAGTAACCCCATGCTTGATGATGTCCTCCTCACTCATCCAGGTCGCATCTTCATCAGGAAAACCATGCCATTTGACCAGATATTGCTTGTAGGTTTTATGTCTGGTCTTCTTCTAAACTTTGGTGTCCAAAATACATTCCAGCTGTACTGGCTGACTCGGTGGGAGATCAAAAATCCATTCTGCATCCCCTGCTCCTGTCACATCTGAATCTGTAACATTGTCACCCCTGAATGAAAATAGTTCGAACACATTGAAAACGAGTGATATTGCTAAACTAGGAGGAAGTTCAATTTCGTATGCATTAGGGCCAAATTTGTGTACAATCTTGCATGGACCTATCTTCTTCATAAGAAGCTTCATGGGCTGCCCCTTCAGAAGTCTTTCCTTCTTTAGATATTATTACAAGATCTCTAACTTTGTATTGGACATTCCTTTTCTTTGATCAGCTCTCTCTTTGTATTTCCCTGTGTTCTTATGTGTAGTTTCTCTGACAGCATCATGGATATCTTTCATACTTACTATGAAATCTTCTCTTTGTGCACTTCTTTTCTCCATGTTCTGGAGATCCCTGAGCTCCAAAATTCCCCTGGGATGAATTCCATATACAACTTCAAAAGGACTCTTTCCTGTGCTTCTATTAATAGAATTGTTATATGCAAACTCCGCTTGTGGGATGATCGTATCCCATGCTTCTCCATGCTGTTTAGTCAAACACCTTAAAAGATTACCCAATGATCTATTCACCACTTCAGTTTGTCCATCTGTCTGAGGGTGATATGCAGGTGTGAAAGACAACTAGGTGCCTAATTTCTTCCACAGTGTCCTTCAAAAATGACCCACAAACTTGGGATCTCTGTCAATAACTATGTTCAATGGTAAACCATGAATTCTTACTCTCCTTGAAGAAAAGACTAGCAACATGTGAAGCATCGTTAGTACATTTACATGGCACAAAATAAGCCATTTTACTAAATCTGTCAACAACCACAAACGCACTATCAAATCCTTTCTGAGTCCGGGGAAGACCCAAAACAAAATCCATACTGATGCACTCCCATGGCCTTTGTGGAATTGGAAGTGGTTGATAGAGACCTGCATTTGACGAAGTCCCTTTGGCTCTCTGGCAAATGTGACAACAATCTACAAATTTTTTGACATTTGTTTGCATCTTAGGCCAGAATTAAAACCTTCTCACTTGCTCCAATGTCTTCTCTAGTCCAAAATGACCTCCAAGAATACCGCAATGTGTTTCTTTTATGATGTTCTCCTACATGGAACACCTAGGCACACACAATTGGTTGCCTTTGAATAGTAACCCCTGCTGTAGCAAAATTTTAGAAAATTTAGAATGATAGGAATCTAAAAATTGTGAACAAACTGCATATATCTCCTTGAAGTCCTCATCATCCTAGTACATATCCTTGAGAGAATCCACTCCCACACTTTGCAACTGGATTTCCTGTATAGTGCACACTCTTCTGCTTAGAGCATCTGCCACCTTGTTGGCTTGTCGCTTCTTATGTTTGATGGAAAGGGTATATGCCTAGAGTTGTTCAACCCACTTCATATGCCTGTGATTTAGCTTCTCCTGCAAATTCAGAAAACTCAAAGCATGGTTGTTAGTATAAACAATAAATTCCTTAGGCAAGAGATAATGTTTCCATTTTTTCAATGCTTGAACGATTGCATACAATTCTAGATCATATATGGAATACTTCCTTTTAGTATCATTCAACTTTTCACTAAAGAAAGAAATAGGTCTACCTTCCTGACTCAAGACATCACCATTGGCAAGGTTTCTGGCATCACATTCCATAGTAAACAATTTATTAAAATCAGGCAAAACCAAAATGGGTTTCTCTGCTATTTTTTGTTTAAGAATCTCAAAAGATTCATCAGCTGCTCTATTCCAAACAAACTTACATTTATGTCCTCCTATTATGGTATCTAGAATAGGTGCACAAATATGACTGAATTCTCTTATGAATTTCCTATAAAAAGTTGCCAACCCATGAAAACTCCTTACATTACTTACTATTTTAGGTGCTGGCCAAGACAGAATAGCATTTACCTTCTCTGGATCCATTTTCAAACTACCCTGGGATATCACAAATCCAAGGTATGTGAGTTCTTCCTTCATGAAGATACTCTTCTCCATATTAATCATTAGTTTCTCCTCATGCAGCTTCCTCAACACCTGTTCCAAATGCTACAAATGTTCTTCTTTTGTTCTACTGAAAATTAGAATATCATCAAGATAGACAACAACAAATTTACCAATAAAATCTTTCAATACCTCATTCATTAGACACATGAAGGTACTGGGAGCATTGGATAGTCCAAATGGCATCACCAACCACTCATAAAGACCTTCATTAGTCTTAAAGGTTGTCTTCCATTCATCCCCTTGTCTAATCCTAATCTGATGGTATCCACTTTTGAGATCAATTTTAGAAAAATACTGAGCTCCACCCAAACAATCCATAAGGTCCTCTATTTCGGGCATAGGAAACCTATATCTGATGGTGATCTTATTGATGGCCCTCGAATCAGTGCACAACCTCCATTTGCCATCCTTCTTGGGAGCTAAAACTGTGGGTACAGCACATGGACTAAGACTTTTCCTCACCAAACCCTTATCCAACAGTTCTTGTACTTGTTTAGCAATCTCCTCATTCCGATTAGGTGTCGTTTTATAAGCTAGTTTATTTGGTAATGTGGATCCTAGGATGAAGTCAATTTGATGACTTTTGTCTCTCATAGGGGGTAGTACATTGGGCATATGTTCCACCATGATACCCTTATATTTGCCTAACAATTCCTGCACTTCCTTAGGGACTTCTTTCTTGTTGTTTCCAGACAAATCAGAATTGTCTTTAGGTTTCAAAATTAGAGCATACCCTTGGGTTCCCTCTTCTTTCAGAGTATGGAGAAACTCTTTCACACTCATTAACATGATACTTGAGACTACATTCTTGTCTACACCCTCTTCTGGTAAAGGATCCATCTTATACTGTCTACCATTCTTAGTGATCACAAAGGAATTGGATTTACCATCATGCTAGGCTTGTACATCATGCTACCAAGGTCTACCTAATAGTAAATGGCATGCATCCATGGGAATTATATCACACAAAAGTTTATCCCCATATTCCCCTATCTAAAATTCTACCCAAGCTTGTTCATCAACCAAGACTTGCTGCCCTTTGTTCAGCCATGACACTTTGTACAGACTCACATGTGGCAATCTTTTCAGATTCAATTTCTCTACCATTTCTATTGAAACTAAATCTTCAGTTGAACCAAAATCAACAATTACCTTACACTTTTTACCAGAAACTATACACAGAGTTCTAAATAGTGTCTTCCTCTAGGGAGGTTCCTTGTTCTGTGGCACTTTCAGCATTGTTCTTCTCATCATGAGACTCTCTCCATCTTGTACTAGAGCTGTGCTTCCCATAGGTGAGTTCACACTCTGACAATCTTCTTCTTGAATCAGTTGGCTCCTTCTCTCTCCTCCATGAGAGCTTGAGGCTTTCTCCAGACGCTTGCTTGTTGTGTGCCTAATTTGGTTACAATTATAACATCTTCCCGTGAAGACAATAGGACCTCTACCTGGTCCACCAAATTTGCCTCTCCCATTGGGTCTCCTTCCTCTGAAACTCTCTCTAGAACCTGATTCTCCACTGTGTTCTTGCTGACTGGACTCCCCTTGAGTCTTCTAGAATTGATTTCTGCCACCAAAGCTATTTTTGCCTCTAGAATTCCTTCCACCTCTGCTTCTATTCTGCTATTCTCCTTTTCTTTTCTACTTCTCTTCTACTCTCAGTGCCACTTGGAAACACTTGTCCAAGGTTTCTAGTGTCAAGATGGTAATCTCATCTTGTATACTATACTTCAGGCCATTAATATACCTGGCAACTCTTCCTTTCTCATCCTCAGCATGTCCACACCTTAGAGACAATTTGTGAAATTCCTCAATATAGGTGGATACATCCATATCCTTCTGCCTAAGGTTCTACATTTTCCTATATATCTGCACTTCATAATCCGCTGGTAGGAACTGAGTCTTGATCCTCTCTACCATCCGACTCCAGGATGAGATCATGCTCTTGCCAATCTTCACCCTTTCCCCTTGGGTGTAGTTCCACCACGGGAGTGCATCACCCTTCAATTTCATCTTTGCAAACTTGACTCTTCTATTTTCTAGTACATCCTTGTACTCGAAGTAATTGTTCAAAGACTCGACCCATTTGATGACTTCATCTACATCCATCTTTCCGTTGAACATTGGAATCTCCATTCTTGCCTCGGACGACTCCTTACCAAGTGATTTTATGGCCTCCAGAAATTGTTTCTGGTATACAGATATACTTGTCTGCCCTAGGGTTGTTTCCTCTTCCCCATCTTTTGCTTCATTAGACTCCACGTCTGATTGCCTACCTTTTCATAAGGTCTTCAACTCAGCCTGGAGTGCTTCCTTGACTCCAATCTTGATCATCTCCTCCATCTCCTTGAACTTCTTGACCACTTCAGTGGTCATTCCCTTTTGAGGCATATCGCTAGCCCCTCCTTCACTCTCTCTGTCAAACATAAATATTCACAGACAACGCCAACACTTCTTTTGCTAGCTTTGATACCAAAATGATGCAGAGCGCATAGTGGAAGCGGACAAAACAGATCAAAACATATACATTACTTGACTTGTTATCGCCGGCTCACATGCATCGATTCACAATTACACTCGGTCATTGCTTGTATCAACGGCAAACTCCTTGTTCATCCTCCCGATATGCCGATATACATTGACTTCATTGGGACTTCAACTTTTGGTGGACTCCTACGATCTCTCACCGCCAGTCTTGACTTCAGCTTTCAGTGAACTTGTATTCCTTGGCCGATGCACCGATCATCCCAGCTCCTTTGGCAAGACTTACTCCACCGTCGTTGACTCTCAGACCCCTCCTAATGAACTTCTGCTGTTCTCCATTTGCTGATGAGACATTTACCATCGGCTGCCTAGGGTTTGCTTCGCCGATTCACCAATACACAGCCTGCCTTCACCGAACCCTAGCACATAGAGATGCTAGGATATCTACTATGCACAACCCACGATCTGGAACATCTGCATCACCAAATCATGAAACATAACAGGAAACAAAAAACACATATTGTACGATGAAGCCATTCCACTGATTTTGACAGAAATCTCATCAATGGAATGCTTCAAACTGACATAATGCAACAGTGGGAAAATAGAAAGGAAAGGAAATTTACAGCTATTGAATTTTGTATTTATAGAGAATGGAAGAAAATAGACAACACAGAGAAAGATCGATTTCTCCTTCACAAAACTCGATTACATTTGTTCACAATATCATATGGCTGATTACAACCTGAAATCCTAATCCCTGATCTTGTTCATTTCCCTGGTCTTATAGATTCATCCAGAGTAGTACCAAACTGACTCCAAGCGGCTGGGAAACACTACTGCCTATTTTTAGCATTATTGCTATTTTTAGCATTACGCGATTTACAATAGACAAATGTCACTCGGGACTTACAAAATGAACCTAGACATAAACTGAAATGAAAATGCATTGGTCAATAGACCTTATTACAAAAGAAAACATGATTTTCTAGTGCTCCTACACCACAAAGGCTATCAACACTATATGAGCAATGGAGCTTCTCATGAACCTAAATCTCAAAAAAGTGGATACGTTACATTGTTAGTATGCCTTAAAGGGTGATTTTCAACCTTCAACATCCTTGTCTAAAGTAACTACCCATGGTGACAACAAGGATAGTTGTATGTATGTTCTACATGGTTGTAGGAAATTGTAAAATTTCAAGAATTAAAGAATACGTTTGTTTGAATGTATCATTGTAACAAAGCTATAACTAGATAACTTCTATTATCTTTCTCGACCTCTTATTATGCATGATAAAAATGTAAAAAGCAAACTAACAAAACTTGGAATATGTTTTAGATTGTCCAAAATATTGTAAAGATCTGACTAAAATTGTGACTTGAACTATATGCTAAAACATGGGCCACAAGACTATACATTTGAAATGAGACAAGCTACTACATTTCCATAAACTAGATACGCCCTCATGGGTATCATTGCCAAAGACTTGCAAATACAACTACATGAATCTAACTGAGTCTAGGAGGTTTTAAGTAATTTGTTGTATCACAACAATTCTTCTTTAGGTTGTCTATCAAGCATGAAACACTCAACAATTAGGAGAAGCTTAATGATGTTGTAATAAGGGTGGAACATGTCACCTTTGTGGATGAAAGTCATCTCCTTGATCTATAAATTTTGCATCAATCTTTTTCCTATCACATCGTATCCTTCTCTTCTTGTCATGCATAACAGATCATTTAATGCCTCAAACATATACTTGTATATATTCTAATTGCTGATATTTCTACAGTTTTGGTATTTCAATATTGAGAACCATAATGCCCAAATTATGAGGCTCATGATTATGTGGTGTACAAAAGAGAGTTTTATGACCCTAATAGAACCAACAAAGAGAATGATATCTCTTCTTTAATCGGTGATGGCAAAGTTAGTACCCATGTGGATGGTGCCTAGCGTCCAGCACCGCATGGCACAACGCTGAAGAAGAAAAAAATAAGTTTGAAGAAGCCAGTGCTGCAGCTAATGGGTCAAAAGAAATTGTTGGAGCATGGGAGAAAAAGTGCAGAAATGGAGCGATTCCTTGGGTGAATTTTTGAAATGGCCGACGTATTAATCATCCCATTTCGTTTGTAAGGTGAGACAAAAGTGGGGGGACGATGCGCATAGCTGGAAGTGGTGGATGCCCAATAATGTGAAGGCAGGCACATCAGAAAGATTCTCCTATTTACTTGGGGAGGTTTTGGAAACTCCAATAATGTGAAATTTGACCGGCTAAACAAATATTTCACGACTTTGCATAAATTTGACGGTCAACCTTACCTGTCAAGCAATTTTTTTAATGACAGTTATCTATTCAATAGTGCCTTCAAAATACTATGACATACATTAGTATAAGTAAATTATATAAAAACCAAATATATAAATCATCAATCCTATATAAATTTCGACAGTTTGTCCCAAATCTCTCTTTTCATCTGAAACAGTAATTTCAGTTGTATTTTACAACTAAAATGCCTAAATACAGCTATGTAACTGTTAAATTTAAGCCCTCCCGTCACGAGTGACGAGTGACGTGAGTGACCGAGAACGTGGTCATTCACTGGCATGGCATTCGACAGGTAAACTGTTTCTGTTTCAGCACAATGACTTATATAAGTAGTGGGTGAATGCTAACGATAGCTGATAGCTGATTTACAGATTGGAACTCCATGGAATGACGGAACGGCATCCGTTTCACGATGTCTCATCTTCGCCGGTGAGACTTACAACTACACATTCATTGTAGACAGGGTATAGTAGTAATAGTAAATACGAAAGCTTTGATTACATAAGTGTTGATGTGAGTATTAGCTATATTTATATTGACTGACTGCTGAGCAATGCAGCCGGGAACGTACTTCTATCATGGCCACTACGGGCTGCAGCGGACGGCAGAGAAGGAACCCTTTTCCTGAGAGTACTGTTAAATTATGTGTGGCACCAGAGCGTATACGAGCAGTCATATGGTCTCTCTTCCCATCCATTCGACTGGGTCGGGGAGGCTCAGGTATTTCAATTTTCAACTGCATTCTCAGCTACACATGATGACATTTTATTTTATTTTCTTTTCTTTGTATGCTGAATTGAGTTGAATTCCACAAACGCCAGTCTCTGGTAATAGATGCAACGCCACCAATCCACAATGCTCGCCCACGATTCTTCCAGTGAAGAGCGGCAGCACTTACCGTCTGCGCATTGTCGGCGCTCAACTTCCTCATTCAGGTAAAAGAATCCATAATTATGTTTATGTGCGGCTTCGTTTCCCATCCATTGCCTAAATACATTCAACCTTGTCAATCCTCCCCTTCGTAATACAGTGCCCTAGTTTCCATACTGCTGGACGGCCGTTCGCTTTATAGCGGATAATCCTGGTGCATGGCTTTTCCACTGCCATTTGGAAGCCCATCTCTTTATGGGAATGGGCATCATCTTTGCAAAGGGCATAGACAAACTTGGGACTATTCCCACATCCACCATGGGATGTGGTCTCACCAAAGGATCAAAATACTAGAGAAACTGTAGCATTTCCTCATTTTCTTTAATGGAGGGAATGCCTCTCGGATCTGTGTAATCATATACAAATTTTATCTTTCAAACTTAATTTTTTTTGGACATCTCTCCATGTTCTATGTTTCACACTTCAATTCAATTAATTTCTTTGTGGACATAAGAAATACAATAAGATTCTTATTATTATTTGGATTGTCAAAAAAGGTCTTATTTGGGGAAGGGCCTAAATTTGATGGTTGTATTTAAGCATTTTTGCCTTTAAAGTAGAATCAAAATTTTAGGAAGACTATATCACGTCTAAGTGCAGATTTTAGACAAGCCATCAAAATTTACATAAGATTATTCTAATAAATATGTTTAGTGTATATAACTTTATTTATAACAAAATATGTTTTAGTTTTTGAAGAGTAACATTGAATAAGTAATTGTGACAAAAACATTTACTTGACAAGCAAGGTCAACCATCAAACTTAGGTCCTTAGGCCTTGTTGGTTACTCTGAACTTAACTAATCAAATAAGAGTAACAATTTTTGTTGAAGTTATAAGTAATAAATTGACAACTTGTAGCATTAAATGATTTTTAAATGTAAACAACAATAAATGTTTTGGTGGAGAACTTGACCAAATTTTCGTAATAGTTACTATGCAGCCCGCATTACAATATTTAAACACAACCATCAATTGAACCCTGATAAGTGATTTCTCCTAGAATTTATGTAACAATCATCAAGATGACTCCCTAAAAATAAGTGTTCATAAAACATGAATAGAAGAATCCTGTAACAAACTAGAACAATTTTTTAATTCATCAAAGAATAGAATTGACAATAAAAAATTGGAAAGTAAATGCAACGAGATTGAAGCTAAGATGTTAAAGCCTACTTTTTTGAAGAATATATTTTAACTTGAATTGTACAACTTGACTTTTACTCTGCCAATGAACTGATGTAGGCTAGAACCAAGACCCCAATGAAGGGTTTTGATTCAAGCATATCATCAAAGAGAAAGAGAGATTTCAATAATAAAATAACAAGAGATATCAGAAGATAACATTCAGATTATAAAAAAAACTAACCGCTACTTATCGCAATCCTGATGCATATACCTGATCAACTCTTAACTTTTACCATATGCATATTGGCTGCTAATACCTCTTCTATAGCATGACTCAAATCGATGAACAAAATCTAATAGTCTAAGAACATAGGAATGGGTGGTGAACACACACATGCACATAGTACTCCACTAAACTCAAACTTCCTTACAAACAAGTAATCCAAATATGATTTGGCCCTTCATATTTTTATATTCAACAACACAACCAAGTCATTTCAACACTAAGATATCACCCTCAACTACAACTCAAGAGTATAATCCAACAACCTATAGCAACTATCTTATCACAATTCCTACCAAAAATCACTCTATATCTTCCAACAAACCAAAATAGACCTCCTATGAAAAGATCTTCCAAGAGTCCTGGTGAGAATATTTTCACACCACAGTGAAATTTTCTGTAATAAGGATTGCCCTCCATAGAGATAGGGTTTTACAAATGAAATAAATGCTAAGTGGCCATTGGATCAAATGCAAATCTAATGGTGCGGATACAAAACATTTCAAAGATGTGGGGAAAGCCACATGTTAGTTGCGAGAGAAATAAAAAGAAACAAAAAATTGATGCAGAGGAGGCCACGTGGTTAAGCCCGAGCAAAGGAGAATTAAATATTTCTTTAAATTACATATGATTCACGGGAGTTTTAAGGAAGGCAAAATTAAATAAAGATTGAAATCTTTATTAAGTTGAAACATGTGACACATGGTGGGTCCCAACAGTATAAAGTAAATTTTATTAAAGACACTGTAATGACTCTCTTTTATAGGAGATACAAAAGTGCAGCCCTAAAATTATGTGCAGCCACTTTATTTCTTTTCATGAGAGCAACTCAGAATCATGCGGAATGAAGCACGTGGAGGCACCTGAGCATTTTGAAAAGAAACAAAAGAGAGAGCAGAACCCACCACGTGGCTGTAGCGTTGAAGAGAATGAAAAGAATTAAAATTGATGCGGAGTCTTCCATGTGCAGGATGTGGAAGGAAATAAAGAGCAGCTCAAATTTATGCGGAAGCCACCAAGTGGGGAAAGCACTATAAATAAATAAGAGGAGGATGCGAAAGGAGGCACGTGGACCAGCCCACGCACAAAAGAAATAATAAAGTGTTGTTTCATTTTAAATTGCATCTTTTAAGAGTCTTGTATTAATAAAGTTTCTTATTAGATACATTGTGGTGGGACCCTTTCATAAGTTCAATATTTTATTAATGCCTCAATGAAGCCACGAAAAAGTTCAGTTTTAAATAAAGATTTATCTTTATTAAAATAGGACGTGGGGCAAAATATTAAAGTGAGACTTTATTACAATGT
This sequence comes from Cunninghamia lanceolata, assembly GCA_027924645.1. NCBI lineage: Eukaryota > Viridiplantae > Streptophyta > Pinopsida > Cupressales > Cupressaceae > Cunninghamia > Cunninghamia lanceolata. The sequence continues at coordinate 10,890,199 of BSBN01000584.1, read as the reverse complement.
AAATTTTGAGTTCCATGGGAAAAGTGAAAAATTGGCAAAAGTGAAAAGAAGGTGAAACCCTAAATAATATGAGCAGCAATATTTCATTTTAATGGTGAGCTACAGGAAGCAAGAAGAAGTGGTGGGAGTAAATTCTTTCTCACACAAAGATATTTTTAGCCATGGAAGTAACAAAAAGCCACAGCTCAGTTCTGATTTTTCGTCGCCACTTCAGTTGCAGTTGCATTGTGTCAGATTTTATGCCAGATTTAGTGGAGTCAGTTGCAAAGATTGCTGGAGGCTGTTGAGATTTTGTTGAGTCTTTTAGGCTATAAATGGGCAGATCTGAGACATAATATATGGAGTTCTTCATACACATATAGAGTTCTACATTTATTAGAGATTAGAGAGTTGGAGCATCAGACAGAGTTTCTTTTTTGCCTTTGCAATTCTTCCTTTATGAGAATGTAACAGTCATTTTGTGTAGCAACTTTTGCCTCTGTAACTGGTTACTATTCAAATAATGAAATGGTGTTCTGTGCATATTTGGATATCTCTATTTTCTTTCTTTAAATTTCTCTGTTTCTCTACCTCTGTTTAATATGTTTCTTAAACTGAGTTTTAATCATGCATATTTTGCTCTTTAATTCCAATTAAATCCTTCAAAGTTAACACTGTGCAACTAATTGTTTCAAATCTGGTGGATCGCCTTAGTATTAGGCATTTGTTTTCTATAATATAGTTTCCTTTCTATCTGTTTCCCAAACCCCATTGAAGAACGAAAGAGCCAGCTTCCTTAAAATCTGGAGGTTACTTTGAGGAGCAATCCCACGTCTTAGAGTTTCCCATGTTGCTACTGGATTAAACCCATAGATTTATGCATCAACAAGTCCTCCATGATACCTTTTCTTTTTGTACCCCCTTTTCAAATGCTTCAAATACCCCAAAACATTTTGGCTCTGTAAGTGTCGAATCCACCCTAAAGCGAGCATGTAAAATCAGAGAAAGCTACCAATGCTAAGTTTAGGTAGTTTCTAGTTAAATAACCACTAGAAATAAATCCTCACCACTTTCCCATATTTGTATTAGAAAAGGAAATTGAATATCTGAATTCATTCATGCAACACAACACCATAAATATAATCTGTAGCACCAAAAATATTATATTTGAATGCCTCCAGCACAACAAGATGAGAAAAAAGACCTACAAAGTCAAAATCTCCAAAAGGTTAAACCACAAATATATTTAGATTGTGCCAGCCATGTGTTCTCTTGCATTAAACGCACTGGGTAGGATACAATGTTTCTTGAGTTGAAGATCATGAGAATTTTTAAAAATTGGGGACCGTGAGTCCATACATGGAAATCTTAGATGCACTCATCCAAGTTGCCTCCTCTTTTGTTTAGTTCCTCCATCAAACCAGATATTCCCTATATTCCTTTCCCCTTTTCTTCTTGACCACTCAAACATCTATTATGGCATCAACATCCTTTGTTTCTTTTTCTGGTTTTTGTTGTATCCAATCTTGTTCCATATATATAAATCTAAAATTGCATCTTCCTTATTACCTTTGTGTCTTTCATAATAAAGATACAAATGAACAACACTAAATATTGGCCATTATTCCCACCAAGATCCCTCCCAATAATGATGAACCCAATCTTCACAAGTTTCTTTCACATTGGCCATTATTTTTCTTTAGACTTGCCTTATATGTTATGCATATTATTAGACATTCTTTGATTGTATTCTAGCCAAATATTCCACCATATTAAAGATTATGACCAATAACAAATATTCCACCAAATTAGATTGAGACCAAGAACATGTAGTATACTTGAGAGCTTTCAACTTCAAGGAGGGAAACATCTAATTAATGTGAAAATCGTAAAGAGAGTCATGAATCTTCTGTGTAGTTCCTAGATCAATTCACACCAAAAGTGATGGATAAAATGGAAGAGGGGTAAGCTAAGAGGAGATTATTCTGATCTACTTCATCCTAGAGATAGAGTACGAATCTACTTGGACCAAGTTTAGCATGATTTGGGGAGTTATATTGGTAAAGAAATTTGTTTGTAGTAGGTATCCATAAGAAAACATTAATGGCCAACATTTAGGATGCCAAATCTTTTTCCAAAGTTTATAATTTTTTAAGTCTAGGTTTTTTCTAGAATAATTTTATAACCTATCTACATAGTGTAAGTCCTAAGACCTTTTGATACTTCACTAAGGATGTCAAATTGCCTATTTAGAGAAACCTTGTGAGAAGATGAGATTGGAGCCAAGTATTCAATGCAACGGAAATTTTTGACCTCATCAACATTACTTCAATTTCTATTTGCATAGATCATTATATCATTCTACATGAAATCAAACTAAAAATAAGAGACATGAGTCCAACAATCTTCGATACATCTATATTTTAACTCAAGGAGATTAGGAAACTCCAAGCTTAGTGCAATTTTTTTAATCCTACATGTCACTCTAAATAAAAGATTTTTCACCCTTCCTAAAAGTCTAAAAGAAATTTAATTTGATCAAATTGTTCCATAATTTGATGTTTTTCCATATCTAAGATTGACTAACAAGAGGGGGAATCTTAGGAATGAATGAATGATTTTTAATATTTAGTTACTTAAGGTTAAGAATACTCCCTCATAAGGTATTCTATTCCATGCACTATCTCTAGTATAGCATGAAAATGAGTGTCTTATTGTTAACAGGGGAGATTCTCATACCTAATCCACCTATTTCCTTAGGTTGAAACATTTTACTCTAGTTGATGAAATACCTTTTTTTAGAAGTTTGTTGCTTGAGAAATTTTCTCATTTGACAATCTAAAGCTTTGAGGGTACCTTTCAGAGCCACTAGATCTATAAATTTGTAGACAAAGAGAGATTGTATGATAATTTTAAGGATAACCATGTAGCTATCCAAAGAGAGGTATCTATGTGTCCAATTATTAATATGAAACTTCACAAAATCTAACATAACATTCCAATCCTTTGTCCTAACCAAAGTAGGGGAAAAGGAAATTCCCAAATATATATAGGGAGGGGTAGATATCAAGAAACAAAGGATATTAGTAATGCACTCCTAGGTATGGATTTCTATATAGAAAAAATAAGACTTAAGATTTTTAGTCATTCAACATTTGCCAAAACATAATGATATAAATGTCAAGGGTCTTCATTAGAGCATCTGATTTAGCTATAGCATCTTTGTTAATTAGACAAGTATTATCAACAAATTTAAGGTGGAAAAGAGGATCCATACCTTACAACATTAAAAAAGTAGAAAAAGAACCATATCCCTTGAGGTGATTAAAAAATTGACCACGCCCTCCTGCCAAAATGAGAAAGAGATATAGAGGGGGTACCCCCAAGACAAATACCATTCCTAAGGGTCTGGTTCCATGAGAAAGAGTTTTTGATGGGAGTACCTATTAAAAAGAAAGAAGAAAAGTTGTCTAAGAGATAGTTGTGGGAGGTGTAATCCTTGGTACACAAGCATCACCTAGGGTGATATGCATTGGTAAAAGATTCATAACAATAGGCAAACAACTTTTGGTACTATTGTCATATTTTTCCTGGCCCCAAAATATTCCTATTTCCCTCCTTCTATCAAAGAAATATGATCAGAGAAAGATTGAATAGGAGGAAAAGGCTTAAATCTTGCATTTCAAGTGCCTTCCATTGTAGAGTTTTCTTAGTTTTATACTTAGTCATTTTTATGCATCTGAGGGTGGCATCATCTTCTATTTGGGGGTTTTCTATCTTTTGGTCGAATTTGTATCTTTTATATACAGTTTTGTTTGTATGCATCTTTATATGCATTTTTTTGTATGTATCGGGCATTTTGTATGCATCCTTGTATGTACATTTGTATGTCTCTTCGCATATACAATTGCATATACAAGGCAGGATACAAAGTGCAAGGTGTATTTTTGCATACTGTAGATACTAATGTGGAACTCAGTGGTGAGGTCCACAGTTGAATTTTTGTTTGCATGTGTTTGATATACAAAAGTCAAATACAAGGCGGAATACAAAATCACATACAAAGTCAAATGCAAAGCCATATATGAGGGGATATACAAAAGGGATTTGAACTTGTTTCAAATCTATTTCATAAACATAATGGGGTCCGTATTTGTATATTGAAGATGCATGCATATGCGATATGCAAAAGAAAGGTGAGATACAAAAGCCGGATCCAATTCCAATTCCAATCCACTTCATAAAATGTTGAAGTCTTCTTTTGTATATTTCTATGTTTTGTATATGCCATCGCATATGCAAAGGCATATACAAAGCCTGATTGGGATTTTTTGCTAGTCTATTGTGCAGCGGTGGGTCCCAGTAGCTTAGTGATCTATTTTGTAGTGATGGAGCCATAGCTTGAGCACCCAATGCAATGATGACACATTTCAGGGACATTCAAGTCTAATTCAGAGGAAGATGCAAAAGGTGATACAAAAGTTAAGGTTTGCTTTTATATGTTGGCAATTATATTGTATATACAATTGCATATACAAAAGTATATACAAAGGGAGATATAAAGACATGCAAAGCGATTTGATATGCAAAATTCAAAAATTGAAGAGATTGTATAAGTGCAAAATCAAATGATTTGAAGGACCCGATTTGATGATGATGTCATCCAGATCCCCTCCTCGACTAGGTTCTCTAGGATGATGACGTTATCATGTTTTTCACAGTGCCTCTAGTTTTGTATGTCTGTATGCATACAAATGATGGTTCTCCTTGCAACAAAGATAAAATTGACAGTCGGTCTGCATTCAATCAGGAATGGTCACCGACTCTGAGGGTGAATTTGCAGTTTTGGTGACATGACATCTTAGCGGCCAAATTAAGTTTTGTGGAGATTCCTAAAACATAGAATTGATGAAATGCAGAGAATTCAAAGGGCTCAGGGATTTAAAGTGTTTTAAAAGATTTGTCAAGGGGTGATCTATCCCATCCACCATCAATACAAATCTGATCTCTCAACTGCCATGCTTAAGATATTTTTTGTATTGATTGTTGCAGATAGATCATTGAGCTGCTCACATTCAAGGTCTAAAATATCTTCCATCTACCATGTTCCAGATATTTTTATCCCATAAATTCTTGCAAGTGGATGTCCCTTCTGGCGATGATTTTTTCTGATAGAGCCCATGGGGTGAATTCATTATAATCGACTTAGGTCAAATGCAAAATGATATATATGCATAAACATGAGATATAAAGTGGGTTGGAAATTTTAGGTAGTTTTATGCTTCTGATTCTAAACAGACCATTCCTCTATTGTAACCTTGCCTTCTAACTAAATACATGCTAGTTATTTTACCTCTTCATACTAATTTTGACTCTGTGTGATCTAAGAATGATGTGTTTGTGAATGCTTAATTCCTTCTAATCATTTCTTTCTCCTTACCTCTATTAAAATCAGTTTGATCTATGTATGTTTATTAGTTGTATTTAGTCATTTTGTGGATCTTCTCAGTTCTGTGAGGGCTCTTTCATTCAAACATGGTGTATCACCCTTACCATTTCATGTTCCTTCTACCCCTTTTCCCCTTTAAGCATTAGCACTAGGTTTAGATATATTTCTCTAAGCATTAGGCTTAGAAAGCGGAACCAACCTTCTCTAGAGGTCTAATCTTAATTTGCAAAGTCCAACACTTTCAAGATCATTACCATTTTATCATTAGAATGCTTGGACTTTCTCCAAGTACGGTGCAATTCTATGTGATAACAGTTCCTGGCATGCCCGGTGGGACCACTCTACTCTGAGTGAGAGCTAGACTGAGGATTTGGCGTCACTCAATCTATATGCTGCCATGAAAGTACCAACAGATACTTGGCAACTTTGTTGATCTAGTTCCTTCGTCAACTTTCAATATTTTATGCCTGGAGTATAGATAAGGTCTTCTTCTTGAGCTAATTTCTAGTTTATTGAACTCTCCTTTATTGATAGAAGAAGAAGAACAAGACTGTCAAGGTCTCCTGTTAGAGAAGGTACAAATAATAATTCAATTCATACAAGGGTCCAGTCCACTTCTCCTCCATTAGATTTTTAGGGTAGGTCTCAACATTCAACTAGAACTTTTCATATCCCCTTTGTTATAAACCTAAATATATTTAACATGACAAGGAATTTGCCATTTGTTGCATTTCAAGGAGACAGTCCTCTAGCCCTAACCCAATATGATGACATCCCTACATCAGCCTTGAAGGCTATCCCATTTTTTAGCAGTAAGAAATCTATCACCCCTGCTAAGCATATACAAGATGTTGCTAGTGTTTGTTCAGTCCACCATGTCACTGCTGACAATGTGGCTATGAGGTTACTGGCCTCTTCTTTCAAAGGCAAGGCCTTACAATGGTATAGAGGCCTCCAACCTAATTTAATACACAACTACTATGACTTGGGCAATAAATTGTGCCAACACTTTGAAGATAGAAGTGACCATTTGCCACTTATGGAACAATTGACTTCAATCAAAAGGGCTCCACATGAGTACATGGTAGATTTCAACTACCCTTTTAAGAAGACATGGGACAGGATCCCTCAGCTGGTGAAGCCGCCTCCAAACACTACATTTATATATTATTTGAGGTCTTTAAATCTAGATATTGTAGTTATGATTCAATCTATGGGCGGAGTTGTATTGCCTAAAGCCTATGATATAGCTATTAGGGCAGAAAATTGCCTAATTCAGGCAGGCAAAACTGCACCAAGGCAGCCTATGCCTCTATTTGTGGAAGCCCCTGCCATGCAACCTACTTTCGTTGCCCCAATTCCTACTATAGTAAACCCCATTCCTTCTCTATCTTCACCTACACTTGAACAATTAGAAGAGAGAGATGCTCTGATCAGAAAGCTAAGTAATGAATTAACATTGACAAGAAGACATAATGCACAACCAAGCCAGCCATATCAGTAGCCTAATCAACCTTATCAACCCTTCAATCAGGGGTATCAACAGAACATGCTGTCATATCAAAATAATATGCAATGACAAGGACAACCTACCTACATCAAACCACTCAATACTATTAATCCTAATGCAACTACCACTTTAGGGCCTCTTGAGCCAATCCAAAACAATCTAGCTCAGGACAGTGACTGGTGTCACCCTTGCAATCAACCACATAACCAAAATTTGTGCCAAGGACATTTTAGTCATGCTTTAACAGTGTAAGATCAACCATCAAGCTTGAAGCATTAGGTTAACATTAACCAAGAAATGGTAGATAGTTAAGAATAGATGTAAAATGATGCAACTCTAATGAATTGGACTTATGATGATCACTGTGGTGTTAATCAAAATTCTGGTCCGGTTGCATTCAATGCAAGATCAAAGAGAGGGGTTGTTGAAGATACTTCAGTACCTACAATCAGCCATGCACCTGCCCCTAATATGAATCCAAACCAATCTGCAAAGGAAAAGATTCCTACCATTCCATCAAAGAAAGTAGATCAAATAGTGGAAGGGGCAGAAACAGTGTCAACTGTATAGCCTCAGTCCAATGAACAACAAAAGAAGAGTGACTCTGCAGTCACTAAAACATCTCAACTGAGCGGCCAAACACCTTTCAACATAGTGGAGAAAATGAAGTAAATGAATATAGGTGTCAACATGTGGGATGCATTGTTGATTCCATCTCAAAGGAATCTTCTTCAAGAAGCTTTAACGGATTTTGGTCATTCTGGTGCAGAGTTGGCAAATAAAAGTATGACTGCCCCAAATAATCTATGTCAGCCCAAGGAGGAGGTAAGTACAAGAAAAACCAACAAACCTCCTCCATTTTATGTTTCCTTGGTCATAGGTGATAAATTGTTGCATAACTGTATGATAGATTCAGCGGCGGGTACCTCTGTCATGCCAAAGGTTATTGCTGAAAGATTAGGTATAAAATATGAGCCTATAAACAAAGGTGTAGTGTAATTAGATGGTACTACTATCAAAATAGTAGGTGTTATTAATGGTCTAGAACTCACCCTACATGTATGCCTTGGCTACTTTGTTTCACAAGACATATCTGTTATTAACCTCCCTGTGCACTTTGGTATCTGTTTGTCTAAAGATTTCACTACAAAAATAGGTGGGTATTTGTCTTCTGACTGGTCTCACATGTTTTTTAGGACCAGAAATGGTACCAAAGTAACCATTAGGGCTGAACCAATTGCCAACGATCATATAGAACCCTACTCTCCAAACCTTGACAACATGAATTGTACAATACATGAGTTGGAGGAGAAATATAACAATAGACATGAAGCTACCACACCTGTGGATGAAGTACCAGATATTCTACTTGATGAATGGGCTAATTGTTTTTAGTTTGAAATTCCTAAGTATATAGAGGATACAGGGCTAGGTACTTATTGTATCCATGAAGAAGATGCTACTATCCCTAATCTTGAAAAGAAAAAATCAGATCTAGGTGGGATATGGCAGATGTATTTTGATGGCTTCAGAAGCAAAAATGGAGCAGGTGCTAGAGTTGTACTATTTTCACCCCAAAAAGAAAGTTATTTCTCTTCATTCAAACTACAGTTCAGCTATACTAACAATGTGGCTAAATATAAAGCCTTGATTTAGGGCATACAGCTAGCTAAAAAAAGAGGGATAAAAATTATGCAAGTATTTGGTGATAGTGAACTTGTTCACCAAATCAGAAAGTTAAGTGCTTCAAAGAATGAATTAAAGTCATACAAACATAGAGTCTAGGACCTGATTGAGGACTTTGATGCTTTCAACATTCAAGCCATCCCCAGGTAGAAAAACAAGGATGATGATAGGTTAGCTACAGTTGGCGCCTAGTTTGATATCTCTTAAAATTTCAAACAAATTTCAGATTACCATGTAAAGATTGTGGTTAGGCCTGTTGTGCCTAACAATGCGATAAGATGGTAAGTGTTTAAAAGTGACCAGCAAATTGTGAACTTTTTGCAAGATGAGGCAGAGTTTGCTGGCAAAAATCAGTCAGTATTACAAGAACAATATGGTGACTAGGTGATCCAGCTAAAGACCAATAAGTTGCCTAGAGGACTGATCACCTTGGAAAGCATATTTGGTGCTGATGATAAGTCAAAGAAAGAAAAAATAAATATGACAGTCAAAAAGCAAGATTGTCAAGATGTATAGGTTGCACATGGAAAATTCTTAAAGCATGGCAAGGTAAATAGTCAAGCTGAAAGGCAAGGTTTCATTGAACTTTATGATGAATTTAATGATCTAATTGTTTGGGATTATAGGGATTTAAAATGCTTTGATCCTGGTTTAATCCAGTATACTATCGACCTAGACCCTAATGCCAAACCTGCCCACCAAAAGCAAAGGCCTGTCGATCCTAAAATAGAACCATTAATGAGAAAAAAGCCATCCAAACTCATAGAGGCTAAGATCTTTATCCTATTAAACATTCCTCTTAGGTAGCCAACTTAGTTCCAATTAGGAAGAAGAATGGAGAGATTAGACTATGTGTGGACTTTAGAGATTTGAACAAGGCCTCACTAAAAGACCACTATCCACTCCCTTCAATGGATTAGATCCTACAACCAGTAACAGGCGCTGAGAGGTTCTCACTCCTAGATGGCTGCTCAGGCTACAATTAGATTCTTGTAAGAGAATCAGACCAATACAAGACAACCTTTTGTTGATAACTTAGAGGGTGGGTGAATCAGTTATCTTAATTATTTCAGCTTTATGAACTTTCTTAACTATTAATGCAACATTAATTCAAATAAACAAACATAACCATAAAATGGAAATACACATGACACAATATTTTGATGTGGAAACCCTATTAAAGGAGAAAACTACGGGGTGATTAACCCAAGATTGTATTCTCTGTTAGAAGAATAGAAATACAAAATGGCGCTTGCTAATTAGGGCTCACTGCCTGAGCACACTACTCACAAGAGGCTCACTGCTTATAATAGTTTATACAAGAGAATTAGATACTTGAACTGATGAGAAGCATCCACATATGCTAATATTCAATTCTGGTTAGGCTCAATACACTGATCTGCTGCGCTTCATCCTGCCTCTTCTTTGGTGCTGTTGACCTATCACATACCGAACCTGTCTTCCTGCTTTCACACTGTTCTTCTACTTTTCTTCGCACACAAAACACTCTACTACACCAATGATCATCAAAATCTATTTGGTATATATATATATATATCTACACAAAGGATTTCATCCATTTTCTAGTCGGCATTCGAAATAGTCAATATTTCCCAGACTTTAGTCTGTCAGCTGAATCCTTGCTTGCCAATTGATGTGGATCAAAAAGATACTTATAGAAGTCATCTAATATGTCGGCCAATCATGAATGATACCTTAGGAACCTTGATCATCATCAATATCTTATCCAGAATAATGTCTGATGCTCTGCCGGTCAGTTCTTCCTTTGTCTGTTCTGCAAAATAGGACCCCAATACTTGAATGCTCATATCTCTTCACTTCTTCATCACCGGAGGCTCAATTCCTGGAATCTATCAGTCAAGGTACTTCTCTTGACTTCCCCAAGTCTGCACTTTCCAAAAATACTTCCTCTGAGAGATCCAGACCTGACTATCAGACCTTGCCACAACACTCTGTTCTTGCTTATCGGACCACAACACTCTTCAATCTGACTTTCGGTATAGGCACACTATATCCTGCGGATGTGTGGGATGAACTTTGTTGCCATCAATGACAACAATCATGAAGCTCCAATGTGTCTCTTGCCAACAATCTCCTCCTTTGGCATTGATGGCAACACTTAGTGAAAAATGACTAAGTGTTATACTATACTCCCCCTTGGTTGATGTTCTCTTCTAATGTACACTTTTCCAGAGCTCCCCCTTAGCTAGATTCTACATTTTTCATTGTTCCTCACTCCCCCTTTGACATTAATGGCAAAGGGTAGGGTCCGCATACCAAAATTTCCAATAAAACAATTTATACTTACCCGCATAAGCATATATACATGCTTATACTTACATATACTGAAGTATATCTGCAAAAGATGTCTTCAACTGGGCAAATTCTATTGCCCAACTCAGCTTCATCCTATCCAAAATTGAGATGTGACCACTCAACAAGAATGCAAAAGCTTCTACCCTCTTGAGATCTGTTGGATCACTAGTCCAAGCTATGGTCTGAGCATCAGTTAGAGCTTCATGCATGGCCTCTAACTTAGGGATAATCATCCCTCTAAGTTCACCCATTCTGCTTAATATGTTCTTCCTTTCCTTCTCAAGCTTCTTAATTTCATTCAAGATTACAATAGTTTGACATTCCTAGCTCCTATGGATACAGTGAGAGGATCAAAATTCTGAGAGAGGTTTGACAGTTTATCCTCTTGTTCTTTTACTTTCTTCTCAATACTCTTTGTTCCTTTAGTCCAGGATATACAAAATTTATGTACTTCTCCTCCATCCTTAAGAGCATTTTCTAAGCTCTTCATCCCAATGTCCATATTTCTCCTGTCATTGGTTATAAGCCCTTGTAACTCTGAGAATCTCTTATCCAAAAACTCTTTCTGGACTTTCTCTTCTATTGCTTTCTCGAAAGAATCAAAATGTGTACTAACAGAATTTACAAGAGACTTTAGATTACCGGATGTGGATGCTGTAGGATCCTTTTGGAAGGATGGCATGATCTTTTCCATTACACTGGATGCAGTTTCTAAGAGTTCACGGTCTTCCATGTGAGACTTCAGTATTTTTTCTTTTGCCTTTGCTTGAGTGAAGGATGCTAACTTCATGGTTTGCACCAGAGAGAGGGAATCAAAATTGAATGGACCTTGAAGTAATTTTGGTTCATCAAATTTCATCATCTCTTTGGTCAAGAAATCCTTAACTGCTTTTGCTGTGTCTCTTACCGGAGACAGAATTTTCTCTCCTTCTATAGCCTTACCACTATCATCTGTAGCTTTTTTTGTCCTTGACTCTTTTTCTCTTCCCTTTCCTTGTTCTTGTTGACTAGATTTTTCTTTTATACTTTCTTCTCCTTTAGATCCGGAGACTGCTGGAGAGTTTGGATTTACTTCTCCTTGGACTTCCTCTTCCAGAGCAGAGGAATCTAAGTCCTTACCTTTCTCTTCACCTGTTTCCTTTACCTCTTCTACTACTGTCTCAATAGATTCTTCTTTGTCATCCATGGCAGATGTTTCATCACCTCAGTCCTCTATGACAGGAATATTGAATCTTTTATAGGCATTCCTAAGGATTTATTTAGTTTCTTTTGCCACTTTATCAGTTTCTCCAAGCATAAGTTGATTCATTCTAGCTTTGCTCTGAAACTCATCTTTGCAATCTTTAAAGACCATTTTTATTTGGTTTGGAGTGATGGAGGGATAAAGTTGAATAGCAATTTGTTCCCAGATTTCTAGATCTTTTGCTCAGGCATTGTTCTTCCTCATTTCAAGTTCTTTCTCTAAACTTTTGGGAATTAGAGAGATGATTTCAATAAATGCCTTATTGTATATGTTTAAATACTTAATTGTGGCTTCCTCCAGAATCTTTTTATCTGCATCATTGTATGCATCATAGAATTTTGTTATTGGTTGTAGGTTCCCATACATAGTGATTGCTTTGAATACATCATCTAAGGACAGAGTGGGTCTTTTAACAAACTCTTATGCCTCAGCCTCTTTATCTTCACCAGATACTTTCTTCTTCTTCTTCATCTTCATGATCTCTTCATCAGATTCTATCTGTTCTTCATCCTTCTGACTGATATAAGACCTTGTGGCCTTTGCCTTAGTTCTTTTCTCTGCTTTACTGGATTGTTTTGCTTCTGGCTTTGATGCCTTTGAGGTCTTAGCAGTTGTAGGTGTAGACCTCTTAGAGGATCTAGTCTGGGAGGGGGCTTCTACCAGATCACTTTCCTTTTCTGTTTCTTCCTTCTCTTTCTTCGCTCTTTCCATCTTTTCTCTATGTGCATCAAGTGCCTCTTTTGAGATTCAATGTCTCTTGGCAAATTCTTCTACCTCTTTTCTCACTTTTCTCTTTATCTCCAGTTGTCTAAGCTCCACATGGATTTTTATACTTAATTCTTCAAAGGTTCCAAACCTTTCCGCCTTAGGATCCTTGGGTTGACTTAGAATGTGTTGAACATGCAGCTCTACAATTTTCTCATCAACTTCATACCCCATTGGCATGATCCACACTATTCTTGGTTCCACTGCCTCCATTAGGCACTGATCACTTTCTACCATAAAGCATATTGTATCTTTATATTTTTCAACTAAAGATTGGGGGATTCTTTCTCTTGCTTGCATCATGCTCTAAAAATTCTTGAAATAGCCCTAGAGAGCTGTATTCTGTGCCTTGGCATCACCAAGCCCATGTGTATAATCTTCGATTTGAATGACTACTGGTCTATCATTCTACCATACCTAGCCAATGGATCTAGGAAGCTCATTCATGTAATAAAAGAATAGGCAAAGTATCAAACCATTGTATTTGAAGGAGTTCTTCTTATCCTTCTTTATCTTCTGTAGATTCTCCAAGAGTTGGTTCAGAAGGAGCTCACAAAGATCATAGTCTACATTCTTCCTCAACATTTCATAAGAAGTATATATAGTAGTTCCAAATACTGAATTCTCCCTACTTGAGTGATATATCTTATATCCAATTATCATTGATGCAAACTTGATATCCGGATCTGTGATATCCTCAATAGTCATTGCTCTTTTATCAAACTTTGATCTGGTAGCCTCACTTACAATTTGGTTTTTGAAATATTTGAGAATAGGCATCTCACCAGTTGAGTGTAATCTGGTTACAGCCTTAATGGCATCCTTAGTGATCTTAAACGGCCTATTCAACCACATGAAGTTGTCATGCATTTGGCTCAGAATATACCGGACCCATTCATCCTCCAGAAAATAGGGGAAATGAATGCATTGTGCAAAATGTTTGTCCCGGATAGCTTTATACTAGGTTTTGAGTTCAAATGAGTCATCTATCAGTTGCTTGTGATAGATATCGACCAGCTTAGATTCCCCAAATTCTTCAATACTCACATGACTATATGCCCTAACATCTTCTACATGCGGAACCCCATGTAGAATGCTTGAAAAAGTGCTTAGGGGATCAACTTCTAGGGATTTGTATGGGTGCTTATTAAATTTAGGGTGTGGCCTATCAAAAATCTTCACCACATTTAGAGTAGACATTTTCGAAAGATTTACAGAGAGATATTTAGCAACGGAAAATACCTTTTACAATTCTAGGGTTCGCTGAATGAGCTGGATTAATTTGCTGGATGAATTGACTCCAATGATTAATCTTTGAGAGTTTGAGACAACTTGTTGCAGAGCTCCTTTTCTTTTCTTCTTGAGTGCAAATGTGCAAATGACGAACGAATGAACTCTTTTAATTCTAGAAAAGCCCTAATTTCATACTGCAATAAATGCGCAACCTAAGTCATTCCGGTTGCCTTGTTCATCTTATTCTGAGACAGATCTTTTTTGGATCACTGAGATACACTTAGATTTATTCTTGGAGAATAGTGATAATCTATCTTTCTTTCCTTAATCATTTGATCTATCCATAGATTAAGATTCCATAGTTTGAATCATGTCAGATTTAACTGTGAAAAACCTACTTCTCACCGGATGACTGATGAACCGGATTAGTCTTCAACCTATTCAAAACTTATTGCGGATCTTTCATCTCTTAACCAAACCTCATTTGGATGTCCCTTTGTGAATCCTTTAATCCGCAACTCTCCTTGTGCTAGTTCTGGCACCAATTAACTGGCTGGGGGAAAATGTTTTTCTTTCTATCTCCCCCTGAGCCAGAGCTCACCTTTTAATTTTCGGAAGGAATATCAGCACCAGATTCTAATGTGTATCCATCCCCTACATTTTCTATACTTCTCTTCACCCAAAATTTGTTCATCTCACTTTTGACTTCATCCACATTCACTTTTCCTTTTCCTTTGTCTTGATTCTGATTATGATGCACCGGACCCCTTTTGTCCTAGTTCTTGCTTCTACAGAATTTAGCAATATGACCAGATCTACTATAGTTGTGGCAAACAACATTTCTTTGCATATTTCAATGAAATCCTCTTGATCTGCATTGATAAGCCATATGTCCCATTCTATTGCATGCAAATCATCTACCATTGAATGAATTGTTCATTTCCATATTTCTACATTATTGAGATTTGTGACCATACCTTTTGCAGTTGAAACACTGTCCGGAGAAGGATGTATTAGTCTAATTTATTCTCTTTCTGCACTAATTAGCTTTATGACCAAAGTTATTGTAGTTGTGGCAGTATCCATTGAAGGATCGATATCTTTGAGCATTAGGTTGCCTTACCAGAGGTCTTCTAGGCCTGTTCCTTGGATTTTCTGATCCAAAATTCTTCTGACCGGATCTAGAGCTTTCACCTTTCTCATATCCCAAGCCATGCTTGTCATCTACCCTCTTTTGGATTTCAAGAAGAACTTCAAGTTGAGTAGAACTTATCTTGAATTTCTCTTTGTATTCATTTGCTATTTGAAGACCCTTTTTAAGAGCGTCAATTTGATCCTCAAGTTTTTCTTCATTATCTCTAGCATCTTCAAGATCAGATTCTAGATGTCTGATTATTCTATCCATTTTGTGGCAGTCTTTTGACTTCTCCTTGAGGGATTGTCTTAGATCATCTTCAATTTTTCTTTTCTCTTCAATTTCTTAGGTAAATTTCATAACTCTTGATTCCATTTCATGTCTTACCATAATGACCTCTTTTGATAATTTTTCACATAACTTGGTTTTCTCCTTCAGATCTTCATTTGAACCATTGTCTTCACTTTGACTTGCCAATTGTTGAAGTAGATCTTTTCTCTTTTTCATAGATATACTCAGTTTCCCTTTTAGTTCATTTATGAAATCATCAGCCTGTTTGACTCTTTCCTTCAATTCTCTGACTTCAAAGTTTCTTTGTTCAAGATCATCTAGGGTAGACTGAAGTTGCTCCCTCATACCATACACATCCATTTTAGTTCCCAGGTCTTCCTCAAGCTGTTAGGCTCCTTTGGGAGGAACTTGGCTCTGATACCAAATGTTGATAACTGAGAGGGGGGTGAATCAGTTATCTTATTTATTTAAGCTTTCTAAACTTTCTTAACTATTAATGCAACATTAATTCAAATAAGCAAACATAACCATGAAATGGAAATACACATGACTCAATATTTTGACGTGGAAACCCTGTTAAGGGAGAAAACCATGGGGTGATTAACCCAAGATTGTATTCTTTATTAGAAGAATAGAAATACAAAATGGCACTTGCCAATTAGGGTTCACTGCCTGAGCACACTGCTCACAAGAGGATCACTGCCCACAATAGTTTATACAAGAGAATTAGATACTTGAACTAATGAGAAGCATCCACATATGCTGAGATTCAGTTCTGATTAGGCACAATACACTGATTTGCTGCACTTCATCCTTCCTCTTCTTTGATGATGTTGACCTGTCACATACCGAACCTGTCTTCCTGCTTTCACACTGTTCTTCTGCTTTTCTTCACACATAAAATACACTACTACACCAATGCTCATCGAAATCCATTTAGTATATATATATATATATATATATATATATATATATATCTGAACAAAGGATTTCATCCATTTTCTAGTCAGCATCCGGAATAGTCAATATTTCCTAGACTTTAGTCTATCGGCTGAATCCTTGCTTGCCAAGTGATGCGGATAAAAAAGATACTTATAGAAGTCATCTGACATGTCAGCCAATCATGAATGATACCTTAGGAACCTTGATCATCATCAATATCTTATCCAAAATAATTTCTGATGCTCTGCCGGTTAGTTCTTCCTCTGTCTATTCTGCAAAATAGGACCCCAATACTTGAATGCTCATATCTCTTCACTCCTTCATCACTGGAGGCTCAATTCTTGGAGTCTATCAGTCAAGGTACTCCTCTTGACTTCCCCAAGTCCGCACTTTCCAAAAATACTTCATCTAAGAGATCCGGACCTGACTGTCAGACCTTGCCACAACACTCTGTTCTTGCTTACCAGACCACAACTCTTCAATCTGACTTCCGGTATAGGCACACTATGTCATGCGGATGTGTGGGATGAACTTTGTTGCCATCAATGACAACAGTCATGAAGCTCCAATGTGTCTCTTGCCAACACCTTTACCACTAAATGGGCTACTTTGGCTTATCAAAAGATGCCTTTTGGATTGACAAATGGGCAAGTGCAAAAAGATGGGGGGCCAAAAAGGGGTCTTAAGTGGCCACTTTTTTTTTTTTTTTCTGAAATCAGGAAATGCTGGCCTTGGATGAGAAATTGAGCATAGTTACACTCAAAATTTAGAGATGCAACCAAAACAATGTTCATAGTGCTCCGAGTCTACTTTCTAAACTACTATTTTTTTCTGAAAATGATATAGATTAAGGGGTTCAAAAGAGGGAGCCACATAAATTGGTTTGTTTCTGTCAAAAAAACATAACATAGCATGTTTTGTGGCTCCCTCAAAAGGTCAACTTTTTTTTGGTATTTTTAAAATTGCTTTAGTGAGAAATTAGCTAACAACATGTAGTTTATGCCTGATTTTTCTAATATTTTTTTGATGAATATTTGATTTTTTACTAATTTTCAAAGTGGGCACATCCTAAAAAATAGAATTTTGGCTGTGCTACCCCTATAAATTTTGAAAACTAATTGAAAATTATTTTTTTTAATATGTGTAGAATGGAGTCTAGTTTCTAAATATGTAATTTTTTTGAAATTTCAATGAATGGTTAATTTACAATGAAAAAAAGACCAAACAGTGGTTTTTGCCCAAAAATAGACACACAAACAAACAAAATTAAAGATGAAAGGCTTAACATTATCAAAATATGAAAAAAAATACATCGTTAAATAGCTAAGAGAAAGCCTAACATTACCTAGGTGTTCGATTTGTTTAACCTTGAAACATGTGCAAATATGAGGGTT
Organism: Cunninghamia lanceolata; assembly: GCA_027924645.1. Lineage (NCBI taxonomy): Eukaryota > Viridiplantae > Streptophyta > Pinopsida > Cupressales > Cupressaceae > Cunninghamia > Cunninghamia lanceolata. The sequence goes on along the minus strand of BSBN01000584.1, from coordinate 10,872,235 downwards.
AGCACGAACGAAATTATGTGAAATCCTGTAGAATATGCAAAAACACATCTTTGGACATTGGGAAGGCACTCCAAGCCTTTGGGTTGGAAATCCAAAGCAAATCCCAAGCCTAAGGCTTGTAATTCCCAAAGAAAAACATAACACAAGTGCGTTATAACGCACTCACGTTATGTTCTATTTTGCATTTTTTCCTTTTCACAAAAGTTTGCTCAATGTTTGTCATGTTTGACATAACGCGAGCGCGTTATAATGTGCTCATGTTATGTTCCCCATGGATTTTTTTATGTTCAAGGTTATTAATCATGTATGTATGTATGGATGCCTATATGTATGTATGTATACTTATATGTATGTATGTATCTGTGTATGCCTATATGTATGTATCTATGTATGTATATTGTCCAGGGTAGAGGAGGGTAGAGATGGGGTGAGGCAAATAGGGGAGGAGAGGGGTGGATAAGGGTTGAGGATTTAAGGTCAAGAGGGATTAGGGTTGAGGGTTGAGGGATTAAGGTTTAAGGTTGAGGGTTGAGGGTTTAGGGATAGGATTTAGAGTTTAGGGATAAGGGATTAGAGTTTAGGACCTTGAGGGATTATGGTTTAGGGTTGAGGCTTTAGGGACAACGTTTAGGGTTGAGGGTCAAGGGATTAGAGTTAAGGTAGAGTGTTGAGGGTAGAGGGATTAGGGATAGGGTTTAGGGTTGAAACTGTAGGGTTGAAGGTATAGTGTTGAGGGTTGAGGGTTTAGGGGTAGGGTTTAGGATTTAAGGTTTAAGTGTTGAGGGTTGAGGATTTAGGGATAGCATTTATGGTTTAGGGATAAGAGATTAGGGTTTAGGGTTTAGATATTAGGGTACCATAAATTATAATTAGGGATTAGGGTTTATGGTTTAGGGCTTAGGGATTAGGGTTTAGGGTTAAGGGATCAGGGTTTAGGGTTTAGGGATGTACAATTAAGGGGTACCATAAATAAACTAGAATTTAGGCAGAGTTGGGAAAATTTTGTGAATCATCATGGGTTGGAGATTGGAGATTTTGTTGTGTTCAAGTACATATCCAAGTCATAATTTAAGGTTAAGATATTTCAAAGAATGGGGTGTGTAAAAAACGTCAATGCTCTTCAGCTTATGAATACCAACATTGATACAAATAAAAGATGCCCTTCTTCTAACAGAGTATGTAGTTCAAGTCAACCAATGGGCAACAAGTTGTTGAATGAGTTGATTTAATGGGCGTGCCTCCTTCAAAGTTATGCTTGGAGGCTTTACACAAAAAGTGGTAACTCTAAACATTATTTTTCATTCTTTTATTTACTGTACACTGTTAAGAACTTGTAAAATCTAATTGTGTAATGTGTTTATGGTAGCGCATTCCTCCTGCATTTGTTTCATAGTTTATAGACAACACAGACGAACATATAGTGTTGCAAGGCCCAAGTGGGTAGGAGTGGGATGTGTAATTAGGGGTACCATAAATAAACTAGAATTTAGACAAGGTTGGGAAAATTTTGTGATTCATCATGGGCTGGAGATTGGAGATTTTGTTGTGTTCAATTACATATCCAAGTCATATTTTAAGGTTAAGATATTTCAAAGAATAGAGTGTGTGAAAAACATCAATGCTCTTTAGCTTATGAATAACAACATTGATACAGATAAAAGATGCCCTTCTTCTAACAAAGGATGCAGTTCAAGTCAACTCATCATGGACTAGAGATTGGAGATTTTATTACATGTTCAAATACATATCCAAGTCATATTTTAAGGTTAAGATATTTCAAAGAACATGGTGTGTGAAAAACATCAATGCTCTTCTACTTATGAATACCAACATTGATATAGATAAAAGATGCCCTTCTTCTAATAGAGGATGCAGTTCAAGTCAACCAATGGGTAGCAAGTTGCTGATTGAATTGGTTTAATGGGCGTGCATGCCTCATTCTTCAAAGTTATGCTTGGAAACTTTACACAGAAACTGGTAACTCTATACATTATTTTTCATTCTTTTATTTCCATTACACTGTTAAGAACTTGTAAAATCTAATTGTGTAATGTGTTTATGGCAGCACATTCCTCCTACATTTGTTTCACAATTTATAGACAACACAGACAAACATATGGTGTTGCAAGGCTCGGGTGAGCAGGAGAGGGATGTGCAATTAGGGGGTACCATAAATAAATTGGAATTTAGGCAGGGTTGGGAAAAGTTTGTGAATCATCATGGGCTAGAGATTGGAGATTTTGTTGTGTTCAAGTACATATCTAAGTCATATTTTAAGGTTAAGATATTTCAAAGAATAGGGTGTGTGAAAAACATCAATGCTCTTCAGCTTATGAATACCAACATTGATACAGATAAAATATGCCCTTCTTCTAATAGAGGATACAACTCAAGTCAACTCATCATGGGCTGGAGATTGGAGATTTTGTTACATGTTCAAGTACATATCTAGATCATACTTTAAGGTTAAGATATTTCAAAGAACAGGGTGTGTGAAAAACATCAGTGCTCTTCAGCTTATGAATACCAACATTGATACAAATAAAAGATGCCCTTCTTCTAACAGAGGATGTAGTTCAAGTCAACCAATGGGCAACAAGTTGCTGATTGAATTAGTTTAATGGGCGTGCCTCCTTCTTCAAAGTTATGCTTGGAGACTTTACACAAAAAATGGTAACTCTATACATTATTTTTCATTCTTTTATTTCCTTTACACTGTTAAGAACTTGTAAAATCTAATTGTGTAATGTGTTTATGGAAGCACATTGCTCCTGCATTTGTTTCACAATTTATAGACAACAAAGATAAACATACAGTGTTGCACGGCCCAGGTGGGCAGGAGTGGGATGTACAATTAGGGGGCACCATAAATAAACTAGAATGTAGGCATGGTTGGGAAAATTTTGTGAATCATCATGGGCTGGAGATTGGAGATTTTGTTGTGTTCAAGTACATATCCAAGTCATATTTTAAGGTTAAGATTTCAAAGATTAGGGTGTGTTAAAAATATCAATGCTCTTTAGCTTATGAATACCAACATTAATATAGATAAAAAATGCCCTTCTTCTAACAAAGGATGCAATTGAAGTTAACCAATCGGTAGCAAGTTGCTGATCAAATTGGTTTCTAATGAATAAAACAATGATGTTGTTTAAGCAATTGAAGAAAATCAAAATTGTAAGTCTAATTTAATTTATTTCAACTTTCAAAGCAGGCATTTGAATTGTACCTTTACTTGGAGGATTGGTATAACAAAAACTTAATTATGTTACAGGGCTTTCTTTGAAGAACACTGGACATTATGGACCTTATCATCTAGAAAAGCACATGACAGTGAACTATGCCCCACCTTTCAAATCAGATATTTACCTTTTTATTCATTGAAAATGAAGTCATTGAATGTAAATGACCATGCATACTAGTAAGATCAAATTCTCTACCTTCTATTCTTATTACTCTTACTTTATTAAGAGAAGAGTGTCAAAAAGAATGGGTAAATAATTGTAAGCTAACATAAGGCAAAGCTATTTTGTTATTACATTTTTTTGAGGGATCTCTAATAGTCTAATATAATGTAGTCTTCTATAATATGAACATCTGCATTTGTGTGAATGCTAAGCTTTAATAGTTGAGTATTAAATCAATACAATCAACTATTTATTTGGTTAAAATAACTTAGTTTTTGTAATGGTTTGGGAATGCAGGAGTTGCCAAAAATAGGTGAATGTCCTCTACAATTACCAAGAGAAAAAGGTCTAGTAGTTCTTGTGGATAGAGCCAGTAAACAATGGAAGATTATTTACCTGTTTCATAACAATATACCTGCCCTAAGTACAGGGTGGGCATATTTTGTATGCCATAATAATATGAAGGAGACGTTTCCATCTCTGAGAAGGTGGATAGCAAGAAACATATATTTATGTTTAGAGTTCATATAGATCGAAAGATAAAATAAGGATCCTTTTGAAAGAACTTCTAGGAGGGAAAAAACACGCCTAAGATAAAAGGAGAAAATTATATACAAGAAAAGATCTTCATGAGGATTATAATATTTTGTCTAAAAAAAAAAAATAGTTAATTAAAAATAGAAAATCAAGAAAGAAATAGTACTAAAATGTATAGTTACTAATATATCTATTTTTAAAAGACTGATTAATTTTTATGGCCAAAGTTGTTTATTTTATCTAGTTGATGGTTTTAATTACACCCAGGTTATACATTGAGAGCAGATGTGTGCACATTTTTATGGCCCCAATTTAAATTCAAGCAAATAGGTGGAGAGAGTATGCTGATCTTTTAAAAAAATCTTAATAAAAAAATGTTCACTTAATGTTGACCAGGGGTTTTGATTTCAACCATTCATTGCCCACTGTGGATGTACCCCAATGTAAAGCTTTTCTCATAATGATCATCCTTCTAATTTCAACTATTAATTACTCATTGTGGATGTACCATACGCAAAGCTTTTCTCATAGTGTGTACACCTATTGGCATAATGAACCTCAGATGGGCCAGAAAAACATGCCATTTAACATTACTAAGACATTACAGAAAACATAGTCTGTTCAAGTACATATCCAAGTCATATTTTCAGGTTAAGATATTTCAAAGAATAGGGTGTGTGAAAATATCAATGCAAGCTCACACTTATGAATACCAACATTGATACAAATAAAAGATGCCCTTCTTCTAATAGAGTATGTAGTTCAAGTCAACCAATGGGCAACAAGTTGTTGAATGAATTGGTTTCTGATGGGAAAACAACAATGATGTTGAAGCAATGGATGAAAATCAAAATTAGGGTTGAGAGTTGAGGGATTAGGGTTTAGGGTTTAGGGTTGAGGGATTAGGGTTTATGGTTTAAGGGTTTAAGTGTATCTAGGGATTGAGAGTTTAGGGTTTAAGGGTTTAAGGTTTGAGGGATTAAGGGTTTAAGGGTTGAGGGATTAGGGTTTAAGGCATAGTGTCAAGGGTAGAGGCTTTAGGGACAGGGTTTAGGGTTGAAGGTTTAAGGGTTGAGGGTTAAGGGTTTAGGGCTGAGGGTTAAGGGATTAGGGTTTAAGGTATAGTGTCGAGGATGGAGGATTTAGGGATAGGGTTTAGGGTTAAGGGATTAGGGTTTAAGGTATAGTGTCGAGGGTAGAGGGTTTAGGGATAGGGTTTAGGGTTTAATGTTTAAGGGTTGAGGGTTTAGGGATAGGGTTTAGGGTTTAAGGTTTAAGGGTTGAGGGTTTAGGGATAGGGTTTAGGATTTAAGATTTAAGGGTTGAGGGTTGAGGCTTTAGGGATAGGGTTTAGGGTTTAGGGTTAAGTGATAGAGTTTAGGGGTTAGGTTTTAGGGTCTAAGGTATAGTGTCAAGGGTTGACAGATTAGGGTTCAACCATCGACACTATACCTTAAACCCTAATCCCTCAACCCTTAAACCTTAAACCCTAAACCCTATCCCTAAACCCTCTACCCTTGACACTATACCTTAAACCCTAATCCCTTAACCCTCATCCCTTAAACCTTCAACCCTAAACCCTCTACCCTTAACACTATGCCTCAAACCCTAATCCTTCAACCCTTAAACCTTCGACCCTTAAACCCTTAATCCCTCAAACCTTAAATGCTTAAACCATAAACTCTCAACCCCTAGATACCCTTAAACCCTTAAACCCTATATCCTATACACTTAACCTTGGTCACTCAACCTTGAACATTATCCCTCAACCTTCAAACCTCTACCCTATACCATATACCCTCAACCCTATAGTTATGCCCTATAACCCTCAACCCTCATCCATATGCCTTATACCCTCAACCTTAAACCCTATACCCTATATCTTAGACACTCAACCTTGAACATTATCCCTCAACTATAAACTCTCAACCCTCTACCTTATACCCTCAACCATATACTTAAGCCCTAATCCATCAATCCTCAACCCTATACTTTAAACCTTGAAACCTATACCCACAAACCATCATCCTTATACCCTATAACCTCACCCTTATACCCTCAATCCATATCATAAACCCTATGTTCCCAATATCCTAAACCCTAATCCCCATACCTTACACACTTAATCTTATATAGTCAACAAGCTGAATATTATCCCTCAACTATAACCCTCAACCCTCTACCCTCTACCTATTACTTAAGCCCTAATCCGTCAACCCTCAACCATATACCTTAAACCCTAAACCCAAAAACCTCAACCCTCAACCCTAAAAACTATACGGGCTCAGGTCCTTATATACCCTAAACCCAAAACCCTTACATACATACATACATACATACATACATACATACAAGCATACATACATACAAGCATACATACATACATACAAGCATACATACATACATACATTCATACATACATACATACATACATACATATAAGCATACATACATACATACATACATACATACATACATACAAGCATGCATACATACATTCATACATATAGGCATATAATACATACATACAAGCATACATACATACATACATAAATACAAATATATATACAAACATACCTACATTAAACATACTTAACAAATTTGAACATAAAACACTCAATAAACAAGCTCTAACTTGACAAACAGTGGGCAAACTTTTGCAAAAATGAAAAAAATGCAAAGAAAACAGTAATGCGCTCGCGTTATGGTTTTGTGCTGCCAAGCCAAAGGATCGGCAACACCAAGCCATAATGCAAGTGCACTATAACATGAGCGCGCTATAATGCGAGCATGCTATAACGCAAGTGCATTATAATGTGCTCATGTTATCGATTTTTAAAAAGTATGGCCACTTTTTGGCCCCCCATCTTTTTGCACCCGCCCAAATGTTGGAGCCACCTTTCAAAGAGCAATGGATTTGGCTTTCAAAGGGCTAATCAATGATATTATCTTAGTATATCTTGATGATTTAACAATATATTCCAAGCATGTAGCTGACCATTTGGGTCATTTAAGAAAAGTCTTTGAAAGATGCAGAAGGTTTGGGATGTTGTTAAATCCTAAGAATGTATATTCACTATCCCTGAAGGTAAACTGCTAGGGCATGTGGTCTCCAAGGAAAGATTGGCCATTGATCTAGAAAGAAAATGCCATTCTTGCTCTTCCTCATCCCAGCCATAAGAAAGGTCTGCAAAGTTTTCTGGGAAAGATCAACTTTGCGAGAAGGTTCATACCTAATTTTGCCTTAATAGCAAAACCACTCACAGCTATGCTAAAGAAGAATGCTGCCTTCATGTGGTCTAGAGAAGGTAGGGAAAGTTTTGAGGCTATCAAACAAGCTATTGCACAAGTTCCTACATTGATAAACCCTAATTATGAGAAAGATTTCATTCTTTATGCCTTTGGAGGCAAAGAGGGTATATTAGCTGTCCTGATGGAACAAAATGAGGAGAAGTTGGAGAAACCAATTGCGTTCTTCAGCCAGCCGCTCAAAGAATATGAACTAAATTATGATTTTATAGAGAAACAAGTGTATGTTGTGGTGAAATCCCTGAAAACATTTAGACATATGCTTTCAAACAGTAGAATTCAGTTAATGGTGAATCACCCAGGTGTCAAGGAATTTCTCCCGAGCAAGGATATTAATGAGAAAAGAGCTGGGTGGATCACCAAGGTGATGGAATACGACATCAACATTAGCATTATTAGGCTAGTCCATGGAAAAGGCCTATGCAAACATATGATAGCAGATGTCAAAGATAGAAGCAATGTTATATGTGTTCAAGGACAGGTGCAACTAGTTGAACCACACACTCCAACTGACTGGTATCATGACATGATCATATTTCTGCAATTAGGTAGATGTCCAGATGGATTGGATCAAGTTAAAAGAAGGTATTTCAGACTCCAATCCATCCCTTATGTTATTATTGATGGTATCTTATTTAGAAGAGACATCAGCGGAGTCCTTCTTAGGTGTGTAATGCAAGATCAGGTTTCTAAGGTCCTATAAGAATTTTATACTGGCCCTGCTAGTGGCCATTATTCTCGTAGAATAGCTTCAATGAAGATTCTGAGAGCTAGTTATTACCGGCCTAATTTATTTAGTGATGCACATAAGTGGATCAGGAAATGTAAAAAATGTGCATTATTTGTTGGGAAGCAAAGATTGGTAGCTCTTCCCCTTCATCCAATTCAAATAGATCGGCCTTTTGCTCAATGGGGTTTAGACTTCATTAGAGTAATCAATCCTCCTTCTAGTACAGGCCATAAGTGGATTCTTATAGCCACTGATTATTTCACCAGATGGACAAAGGTGGTTGTATTGAGGGATGCTATAGAGGCATCTATTGTGGACTTTCTTGAAGATATAGCTACAAGGTTTGGTGTTCCATCCACTATCATTTCTGATAATGCTAAGGCTTTTACAGGCACAAAGGTAAGTGAATGGGCATTAAATTATAGAGTGTACATGAAAACTTCATCTAATTACTATCCTTAGGGAAACAGTTTGGCTGAGTCCACTAACAAGAACTTGATCAAAATCATCAAGAAAACAATAGAAGATAATCAAAGGACTTGGCATTCTAAGTTAAAGACTGCTCTTTGGACTGATAGAATCACTCCCAAGAGAGCCATAAGCAATTCCCCTTTCATGCTGGTATATGGAAGGGAAGCAAGAGTTCCATTATCACTAGAGTTGCCTTCTCTTGAGTTAGCACAACAGCTTGAATTAATGGAAAATGATGCCATGATGATCAAACTTGCAGAGAAGAGAGATGCTTCTATGAGGACTCTTGAGGCTCATCAAGATCAGGTTAAGAGGACTTTTGATAGGTCAAGAGCTAACAGAACATTCAGTCAAGGAGATATAGTGCTCAAGTGGGATGCAGATAGAGCCAAAGCTGGAAGACATTCAAAGTTTGATGCTCTATGGAGTGGCCCTTACATCATCATCGGTTGCAAGCAGGCTAATGCATTTCAACTTTCTAGGCTAAATGGAGAAGTTCTACCCATGCCAGTCAATGGGATCCATCTTAAACCTTACCATTAAGGCTGGTATGAGAGATTGTATATATTGTTTTAAGTTTTATTTTTAGTTTTAGGTTTCCCATTTTCCCAAGTGCTTCTGCACAGGCTGCATTATCATTAGGAGAATGCAGGCCCTTTCCCCTTTTTGTGTTTTGGAGGTAGATCCTAGTTTTTCAGCATGTTTTTAGACTTGACTCCATGCCCAATGGATGCTTAAGGCCACCGATCAATTTGTTTAGCAAGCAAACATCCCCAAGAGGTCGCAAAAAATGTTGTCATATTTTTCCTGGCCCCAAAATATTCATGTTTCCCTCCTTATATCAAAGAAATCTAATCAGAGAAAGCCTGAATAGGAGAAAAAGGCTTAAATCCTACATTTCCCTACTCTCTACCTTACAAATTTCCCAAAATCTTGCCTAGGGTATCCTTGCAGAAAACCCAAAAACCCTTTGTTTTCAAGTGCCTTCCATTACAGAGTTTTCTCATTTTTATACTTAGTCAGTTTTATGCATCTGAGGGTGACATCATCTTTTGTTTGGGGGTTTTCTATCTTTTCGTTGAATTTTTATATTTTGTGTACATTTTCATTTGTATGCATCTTTATATACATTTTTTGTATGTATCGAGCATTTTGTATGCATCCTTGTATGTACATTTGAATGTATCTTCGCATATACAATTACATATACAAGGCAAGATACAAAGTACAAGGTGCATTTGTGCATACTTTAGATACTAATGCGGACCTGACCAAAAAATAAAACTTGGTAAACTCAACGGTGAGGTCCACAATTGAATTTTCTTTTGCATGTGTTCAATATACAAAAGTCAGATACAAGGCGGAATACAAAATCACATACAAAATCAGATATAAAGCCATATATGAGGGGATATACAAAAGGGATCTGAACTTGTTTCAAATCCATTTCATAAATATAATGGGGTCCGCATTTGTATATTGAAGATGCATGCATATGCGATATGCAAATGAAATGTGAGATACAAAAGCTGGATCCGATTCCAATTCCAATCTGCTTCATAAAATGTTGAAGTCCGCTTTTGTATATTTGTATGTTTTGTATATGCAATCGCATATACAAAGGCATATACAAAGCCTGATTGGGGTTTTTTCTGGTCTATTGTGTAGCAGTGGGTCCCAGTAACTTAGCGGTCTATTTTACAATGATGGAGCCACAACTTGAAGACCTAATGGAATGATGACACGTGTCAGGGACATTCAAGTCTAATTCAAAGGTAGATGCAAAAGGTGATACAAAAGTTAAGGTTCAATTTTGTATGTCGGCAATTGTATTGTATATACATTTGCATAGAAAAAAGCATATACAAAGGGAGATATGAAGACATATGCAAAGTGATTTGATATGCAAAATTCAAAAAAAGAAGAGATCATATAAGTGCAAAATTGAATGATTTGAAGGATCTGATTTAATGATGATGTCATCCAGATCCCCTCCTCGACCAAGTTCTCTAGGATGATGATGTTATCATGTTTTTCATAGTGCCTCCAGTTCTATATGTCTGTATGCATACAAACGATGGTTCTCCTTGCAACAAAGATAAAATTGATAGTCGGTCTGCATTCAGTCAGGAATGGTCGCCGACTCTGAGGGTGAATTTGTAGTTTTGGCGACAAGACATCTCAATGGCCAAATTAAGTTTTGTGGAGATTCCTCAAACATAGAATTGATGAAATATAGAGAATTCAAAGGGCTCAGGGATTTAAAGTGTTGTAAAAGATTTGTTAAGGGGTGATCTGTCCCATCCGCCATCAATACAAATCCAATCTCTCAACTACCATGCTTCAGATATTTTCTGTATTCATTGTTGCAGATAGATGATTGAGCTTCTCACATTCAAGGCCCAAAATATCTTCCATCTACCCTGTTCCAGATATTTTTATCCCATAACTTCTTGCAGGTGGACGTCCCTTCTGGCGATGATTTTTTCTGATAGAGCCAATGGGGCAAATTCATTGTAACTGACTTAGGTCAAATGCAAAATGATATATATGCATAAACATGAGTTATAAAGTGGTTGTGAAAATTTAGTTACTTCTATGCTTCTAATTTGAAATAGAGCATTCCTCTACTGTAACCTTGCCTTCTAATTAAATACATGCTAGTTATTTTACCTCTTCATGCTAATTTTGACTCTATGTAATCTAAGAATGATGTGTTTGTGAATGATTAATTCCTTCTAATCATTTCTTGCTCCTTTCCTCTGTTAAAATTAGTTTGATCTGTGTATGTTTATTAGTTGTATTTAGTCATTTTGTGCATCTTCTTAGTTCTGTGAGGGCTCTTTCATTCAAACCTGGTGTATCACCCTTTCCATTTCATGTTCCTTCTACCCCTTTTCCCCTACAAGCATTAGCACTAGGTTTAGATATATTTTTCTAAGCATTAGGCTTAGAAAGAGGAACCAACCTTCTTTGGAGGTCTAATCTTAATTTGTAAAGTCCTACACTTTCGAGATCATTCCCATTGTATCATTAGAATGCTTGGACTTTCTCCAAGAAGGGTGCAATTCTATGTGATAACAGGTACTATGAAGATTTATGAATTGTTTTGGTATGGTTCTATAATGAGCTTAAAGTTTATAAAGAAGACATCTATTTGTAGCATACAAGAGGATATATAGTACTATACATGTAATTTTGGTCATTTATATACACATATATCTATTATATAGCACTTCAACAACCTAAAATACATTGTAATATCCTATAATAAGCTATTAAAGAGTAAAATACCATAACTGAAAAGGTAAATTCATGGACAGAAGATAAATAATAACTAACCTGAGATATTTGTTTAGCTGGTCAAGGTCAAATTTCACATTACAGGAGTTTTCAAAACCTCCCATGAGTTACAGCCAAGTCAATAGGAGAATCTTTTTGATGTGCCTGCCTTCTATTGGGTATCCACCACTTCCAACTGTGTGCATCATCTCCCCACTTTTGTCTTACCTTACAAATGAACTGGGATGATTAATACTTTAGCCATTCCAAAAATTCACCTAGGGAATCGCTCTGTTTCTACACTTTTGCTCTGAGAATTTCTTTTGACCCGTTAGTTGCTGCACTGGCTTCTTCAAACTTTTTTTTTTGGTTCTTCTTCAACATTGTACCATGTAGTACTAGGTGCTAGGCACCATCCACATGGGTTCTAACTTGTGCCATCACCGATTAAAGAGGAGATATCATTCTCTTTGTTGGTTCTGTTAGGGTCATAAAACTCTCTCTTTTGTACACCACATAATCATATATTATGTTAGAGCCTCATAATTTGGGCATTCTGGTTCTCAATATTGAAATACCAAAAGTGTAGAAATTTTAGGAATTAGAATATATACAAGTATATGTTTGAGTCATTAAATGATCTGTTATGCATGACAAGAAGAGAAGGATATGATGTGATAGGAAAAAGATTGATGCAAGCAAGGAAAATTTATAGATCAAAGAGATGACTTTCATCTACAAAGGTGACATGTTCCACCCTTATTACAACATTATTAAGCTTCTCCTGATTGTTGAGTGTTTCATGGTTGATAGACAACCTAAAGAAGAATTTGTGTGATACAATAAATCACTTAAAATGTCCTAGACTAATTTAGAATCATGTAGTTATATTTGCAAATCTTTCAAGGCAATGATACCCACGAGGGCGTATCTAGTTTATGGAAATCTAGTAGCTTGCCCCATTTCAAATGTATGGCCTTGTAGCCCATGTTTTAGCATATAGTTCAAGTCACAATTTTAGTTAGATCTTTGTAATATTTTAGAAAATCTGAAACATAATCCAAGTTTTGTTTGTTTTCTTTTTACATTTTTATCATACCTAATAAGAGGTTGAGAAAGATAATAGAAGTTATCTAGTTATAGCTTTGTTACAATGATACATTCAAACAAACACATGCTTTAATTCTTGAAATTTTATAATTTCCTATGAGCATGTAGAACATACATACAACTATCCTTGTTTTCAGCATGGGTAGTTACTTTAGACAAGGATATTGAAGGTTAATAATCACCCTTGAAGGCATACTAACAATGCAATGTATCCATTTCTTTGAGATTTAGATTCACGAGAAGCTCCATTTCTCATATAGTGTTGATAGTCTTTGCATTCAATGATTCAACAAACCCACCTTTCACTGTCAGTATGTGTTATGATCCTAATATGCTTATCCTTATTATAATTAGGAATATAGCATATTAGGATCATAACTGTACTAGTCTTTTCTTTTAGGACAATTCATATAGTTATCCATTTGACATCAATGCTAAATACTAACATTTTAGTATGATGACCAATATATGTTTAGTCATCCCCAAGCCACTTCTTTTACACACCACTGATATATTCAAAATAGGCTCAATGACACTGACATCAACTAAGGAATTAGCTGCAACTAATTCAAGTTTGTAGATTCATGTGAAGTAGAATTTGTGGGTAGGTATGTTGAAGGTTTCAGGACATAGTAATGGAAAATTGTTTACGGATTATCTAACCATGTAGCTAAACAATATCAAACACAACACACATGGAAACTTAGTAGATAAGGGAATGGAACTTTATTGATTTAGTCATGAAATACATTGCTATCTACCATAATGGGATTACAACATGAGGACTCAATCTTGAAATATATAAGAGCATAAACATGTGCAAGTTACAAAATTCTCTAATGATGTAACACCATTTTTCAATCTACTATTCAACATCTATAATATGAGTACATTCAATCTTTTGAGGTTAGTATCCTAGCTAAAACTAATGTTAGTTTATTATGAGTGATGCTTATATAGTGTGCCTTATCCTTAGAAGGATCATATTTAGATGTGTGGTGACACATAGCTTGATGCAAGCATAAGTATCTAACTGGGTAACATGTAGAAGTGAAACCTTTCTCAATGAATGTAGTGGGGGATATGCATTTGACCACAATATCATCCATACCACGTGTTGATAGGAAAAAGTACATAGGCCAACCTTAAGATTTGAGAGCCAAATCCTCTCTTGAAAAAAGACTAAAATGCCTCTCCAAGGCCTCAGGGATGCTAGGCCTCGATTGTTAGGGGCATAACAAGAAAATGAGGATCATGATGGAAAAAAGAGTATAATCTACATGTTATTCTAAGCATGGTGGTGGAATGCAACAAAACCCATTTGGTTGTTGGCATCATGAAAATTTAGGAATTTTCTTTCTCCCAACATGTATTTTATAATGTTTGTTATTTCAATCATGGTGATTAAATAAGAAAACATGTATTTGGGTTAATCAAATAAACATGAACAACCCCAAACATTAATCCTACATGATGGACATCTCAAACATGATCCTAAATCATGTATAATTTTAATTTCTACATTCAAAGACGTTCCCACCCTCTTGTTTACCCAAACAATCTAATTTAATTCTACATAGTACTTTGAAAAAGTACAATAAAAGTATCCTTGAGACTTGTATTCTCATGAGTTTGAGTGTACAACATGTGGTTAGTTTAGAATTTTTACTTTTATTTTGTATATAGTTTATTGTTGTTATATGCATTTTGAATATACAATCTTATTTTCTAGTTTTTGTTTGTTTCTATTGGTTACCCCTAGACTCTTTTTCCTCATTTTTTCAATTTGTCTAATGGCACTTTTGGAAAGGAAATCATTTAAAAATGCTCTTAATCTAAATTTCTAGTGTATAGAGAGGATTTCAATGAACTAAAATGATTTCCTAGGCTTTGTTATGCTTATACAAATTATTCCAAAATTTTCCAACATTCATAGAGTTCCATTTATCTAGAATCACTTGTATAGTACATTCTAGTTTGTCAGGATGAACCTTTATGGTTTGGGCAATTAGGATTTTTGTTTCTTGTTTTATCCTCTCACATGCAAATGTTGTTCTTAACTTGGGTAGTAATCTTTATTTCTTTCTAATTGAGATAAGAAGAAAAAATAAAATAAAAGAGAAATGAAAAATAAAATAAAAATTAAGAAAGAAGATAGAGAAAAGAAAAGATATTTGGCTTTGTGGGTTCCTTTCAATGGTCAGGTAAGATATTTAATTTCCCTGCAAATTTAGCCCATACCCACTTTATAATTTACATCTCAATGCACTCACCCTCTGCATATTAATTTGAATTTTGGTCTTTGTATAGATGAATTTGTAGTGGTAGTTTTTATCACTATCACGATAATTTGCCTTGCTAGATGAATGAAGAAACTGTGTAGATTCATGTTGTTGGTCTTGTTGAGTATTTCAACTATTTGAAATGAAATGGAAAAAAACTACTGTTGAATTGATAGAGAGTGTGGAGTTGGAAGAAGGTAGTATGAAATAGGAAAAATTGAGCTGCTAATTTGGATGAAGAATTTAGGACTATAATGTGTAAGGGTTATGGACTACAACCTTTAGGTCAGAGCTAGATGTGAAAGCTAGAGATGCTAGAAAGGGCTCTTTAAAGAGGTGGATAGATCATGTCTTATTCAGACAAAATTCATGCTATGAGGAATGTTTAGAAGGTGGTTTACATTTTTCCATCTGTTAGTGCTTCATATTGAGGTAGGAAAGTTTATGAGTACCCTTTGAAATTGATAAGGTTGTGTCCCACATGAGATAGTGCTCATTTTAATGAACAAGGTACTTAAACTTCACATGCTTTGATTAGTCCTAGTAGATTCATTTTAAGCATGCAAATGCTTAACTTAGATAAAATTGAGTGAATCATCCTTAACAACATACCAAAAATTTGATGACTTTGATCTATGTTATGGAGTGCTATTCTTAAGCCAACTGAATATGTGCATGTACCCTATTCCCCATCTCAAAATTACTGAGAGATGCACTAGATATTAGAGGGTCTTTTAGGGGTGAAAACAAGTAGTTGTAAGGTACACATATACATATCCTACCTACACTATCTAACACTTCGTTTTTCCTTAGTACAAAAGCTACTCTACCTAATCATAATCCTAGTCTTGTCTCCATGCCTGCCTACTATAGTCTAGAATCTACATACACACATCAAATTGAAATTTTGAATAATATATCTTTGCATGCATTTTCTCTCTGGACTATTTTGTGTCTTAATCCAATACAACGGAATTATCTCTGCCCCCTACAAAATACTAATTGTTGCAAATATGTGCCTAATCGGTGTTGTCATTGATGTTAACATATCCTTATTGTCATTAGTGTCAACTATATCCTAATCTATTGCTTGTTTAGAAGACTTGTATGTTGAGGATATTTAGAAAATTAGCCTCTCTGGCAGAAACAAGTGAGTTACATATCTCTCTATCAGAAACAGTGAAGACAGTGCAGTTCAGTGAAGTAGATTGCTCCATGTTCCTAGTAAGATGAAGATCAGAGTCTACAGATTAAAGGGTTTATATAGGATTGTCTAAAGTTGCTCCAATCAAGATTTGAGAGGTCCGCATGGAGAATTGGTGAAGTTATGGCCATCTGAGTAGAACCAGGTTTTGCAGTTGTTCAGAGGTGATAGAGTGACAGAAATTTGGTCTGGATTGATCCGCATTAGAATATTATGATCTGCAGATCTAGAGGTGTGTTTGGGATGTCAATGTGTATCCTCAACTCAAGTGGTTCATGTTTTAGAGGTCTGCAAGTAATCTTTCTAGTGTGACAGTCATGACAGTTGGTGCTCTTGAGTTCTCAGATGAAGGTACAAGTGCTTCTGGTGATCTGAGGTGGTGCGGTTGTTCCTGTTGATTTCATTGTGCTTGTGGTGGTCTCTGAATCAGGTGCCTATTGTGTTAGTGGTCCGTATTGAGGATTGACCTCATGGATGGAGATTTCTCCTTGGGTGTTGCTATTCTTTCCAGTCTTGGCCGACAGGATGCATGGTGCATGTTGTGGATGATCTACAAGAAGTTTTATGGAGTGCGGCGTGATGTTCGAGGAAGATTTGAGCCCTAGTTATGTTTGGCTAATAGTGTAGTGATTCACATGTACCATTTTAAGTCTTGTGATTGTAATTACTTGTAATTCCTATCTTGGAGAATGTTTGGTGCAGGTCACCTAGCAAGGTTCATGGTGTCTAGTAAATCTAGTCAAATTGTCATATTTTCCTAGTTATGTTAGTATGTAAAATTTTTGTGTAATGGTCTCTTTAATAAGAGACATAGTGGTTTTTGTTTTCAAATATTGTAATAAATCCATTTTTATGGCACACTTAGGTAGTGGAGGTCAAAAATAGTTCACATATGTTATGAAACTTGAAGTCCTATTAAGTTGTGGACTATCTATTTTTGGGCAGAGGCTTTAATGCCTGATTTTATGGCTTTTCCACATAGGAAACAATAGAAAATCGTGGTTTCCATCTTTTTTGTAAGGATATACATTTGAAATATACATAAGGGGGTCAAAGAGGAGATGGGAAAGAAGTTTTTGAGGAAGAAAAATAAGAGAAAAACAGTCATTTTCTGCCTTTTTACTGTCTTTCTAACTTTTGCTGCTCAAGAAACCATACTTAGCCATACTATCATGAATTCATTCATGCAAATGATGGATAGTCTTGCCTTAACTCAGATTTGAATGCATTTGGAAGGATTTTTAAAGAAGTTTAGTGAAGTAATTAACATGTTTACCAGTCTTTTCTGCATTTTTTTTTTATGTTTTCAACAATTTTCCTCTCTATACTCGGTCATACGATGTTGTCAAAGCTCCAAATGCATATGGGGAAGTAATATAATATGTTAAATTTGATTTGAGTCTAGTTAGAGGGTTTTTCATTGGAGTTGAAAGATTTTATAGTCCTTTTTCTGAAAATACTCATTTAGCTAGGGTTTTTTAGGGTTTTAGAGAGAGATTGAAGAATCAATGGGTATCTAACCCATTCCACCTCTACTAAAGTTCAAAATAGATGGATTGACTCTTATTAGGATGGTTTTAACCAATTTTTGTGTTGCAGAAGTAGGGTATGGCTGGAGTGAGTTCATTTGTGCAATCTACGCCCAATATCTCCATGTATTGGGCACTTGTAAGCTTGGAGGATAAGAGTGCAAGTGGGACAATAGATTGGATTAACCCAAGAGACCTAAAAATCTATATGGACACACATTTCCTAGCATGATTAATTCATTGGAGCAGAGTTTAAAGGCAGAGAACAAGTTTAGAACCATTATAGTGTGTGGAAGAGGCCTAATTAGGCCTATTGCAGCAAGGACAACCCTGTTTTGAGACTTGTGTTGTAAAAGAGCCTCCATTGCATGTTTGATATGTTATGTGTCATCATAATGGGTGTCCAAAACTTACCTCCTTTCATGGGTTTGACCTTTCCTCTGTAAGTTGTGTTATAAAAACCCCACTGATAGAGATATAAGCCATTAAGGCTCATTGTGGAGAATGAATGCAAGTTTGGGTTGCCAAGTCTATTGAGGAGTTCCATTGGTGTCTATTCATGATATTGAGTTAATCTCAGGTGTAGTGAAGGGTTAAAATCTTTGTTAAATCACCCACTCTTTATTTTGTGCATATTTCACCCTTGGCAGCCATGATACTTGGGAAGACAGAACATTCACATTAGGACAGTCTTCTAGTTGGTCCTTAGTGTCTTCCCTACCTACCTTTGTTAGGATTAATCAATCACTTTGTGAAGATTTCTATTTTCTTCAAGGTGTTAGTCAATCTTCCATGCACTTATTTTATGTTGAACTATCTTCCAAGCCTTGAAATGATCATGAGAACAAGAAGACAACCAACATCATGCTGCTCCAAATAAGACAATAGTCTTGTGAATAGTGACAGTATGCCCTCATGTACATCAATTGGTATCATAGCCTAGGGCAGATTCTACTTGGGAAGAAAGAAGGAAATTGAAGTGAGAAGAAAGGATAATGCAAGATGCCTCCAAGAGCCAGTCCAATCCTCACTAGAGAAGTGAGAATAATAAAGGAATCTCAAGAAGGAGTCCTAGCCAGACTTGCAACCATTAGAGCAAACCTCAAAAGAGGTGGGGTCATTGAAGAAGACAGTGACCAAGAGAATGAGGGTGAGAATGCAGGCCCTCAAGAGGGATCCAATGTGGAAGAGATGGATCTAGACAATATAAGGTTTCTGAAGATATTACAGATTGTGAAAGGAGAGGGCACTAATGTAAAAATGGAGTTGCCCATGTATGAAGGAAAGATGAACACTGAGGAAGTATTAGATTGGATTGATACCTTGAATAACTACTTTGAGTGCAAGGAGATGCCAGAAGTGCAAAAGGTCAAACTAGCCAAGACCAAGTTGAAGGGGCCAACATTGACATGGTGGAACTATGTTCAATTAGAGAGATTGAGGCAAGGAAAAGCAAAGATCAGCTCATGGGACCGAATGGTGTCTAGAGTGAAGAATCAATTTCTTCCTAAGGATTATACAATCCAAACTTTTAGAAAGTTGCATAATTTAAAACAAAAATACATGGATGTTATAGCCTATACTGAAGAATTCCACAAGTTGACCATGAGGACATGACACACTAAAGATGAAGTTGAGAAGATTGCTAGGTACATCAATGGGCTTAGGCTCAATATTCAAGATGAAATTAGTGTAGCCACCCCTAGAAATGTGGAAGAATGCTTCCAATTGGTAGTAAGGGCAGGTGAAAAGATAAAAAGAAGACAAGATCAACAGACTAGGGGTAGATGAAGAAGTTTCAAAGGAAGAGGGAACTTTAGTGCAAGAGGACAGTCCCAGACACAACAAGGAGAATCAAGTGGTAGCAATAAGGAGAATCAAGAGCCAAGATGTGAGTCAAGTGAAAGAGGTAGTTTTAGAGGAAAGAGATCAAATAGTAGAGGAAGGTTTGGTGGCCAAGGTAGAGGACCAAACACTTTTTCAGGAAAATGTTACAAGTTTTGTCATCAGTTTGGACACCCTACATTCAAATGTCCAGAGAAGCAACCATCAAGTTCTCAAGGAGGTGAATGGAGGACTCAAATAGTACATGAAAAAGACAATGAAAGTATCAATTCACCATTGCAACCTACTACTCCTGAGAAGGGTGATTCATTAATGTTTAGGAGGACACTCCTCAAGGTACTAGCAGCCAAGGAGCCTTCATAGAGGAAGTCAGTGTTCCAAACAACATGCAAATCACATGGCAAAGTGTGCAAGGTAGTTATTGACTCAGGATCAACTGATAATCTAGTTTCTTTGGAAATGGTAGAGAAGCTGCATTTGAAGAAGATTCCTCACTCCACACCTTACAAGGTGTCATGGTTGAATAAGGGGAAACAAGTATTAGTAAATAAATAGGCATGGGTAAGTTCAACATTGGTGGTTACAAGGATAAGATCCTTTGTGACATCATCCCCATGGATGTTTGTCACATATTGCGAGGAAGACCCTAGCAACATGATAGAAAGAGCAAACATGATGGTTAGAAGAACACGTATGTGATAGAAAAGGATGGAGTCTCATTTGAATTAACACCTCTTCCTAAAGAAGAGTCTGATAAGCAGATTGGGTCCAACATCATGATGGTAAGAGAGAAGGAGTTTTTACAAACAATAAAAGAGGAAGGACAAGGATTTGTAGTAGTGATTAGACCTAAGATTAAGTCTGATGCAACGAAAAATAAGGTGGCAGACATACCTAGTGAAGTTAAGGCTTTGCTGGACAAATACAAGGACATAGTGGTAGATGAGCTACCAAGCTCACTCCCTCCCATGAGAGACATCAACCATCATATAGACCTAATACCTAGTGCCAGTTTGCCGAACAAGGCTACGTACAAGCTTACTCCACAGCAGAATGAAGAAATCAAAAAACAAATCCAAGAATTGTTGGATAAAGGACTCATAAGAGAGTTTAAGTCCATGTGTTGTTCCTACAGTCTTAGCACCCAAGAAAAGTGGAGAGTACAGGATGTGTACTAACTCAAGGGAAATCAACAAAATCACAATCAGGTATATATTTCCCATACCTAGAATAAAGGATATAATGGATTGTTTGGGAGACGCATGTTATTTTTCTAAAATTGATCTCAAAAGTGGATATCACTAGATTAGGATAAGGGAAGGAGATGAATGGAAAACTACCTTCAAGACTAATGAAGGACTATATGAATGGATGGTAATGCCCTTTGGTTTGTCTAATGCTCCTAGCACATTTATGAGACTAATGAATGAGGTCCTGAAGCCTTTTATTGGAAAGTTTGTTGTTGTTTATTTGGATGATATTCTTGTGCTCAGTAAGACAAAGGAGGAGCACTTGCAGCATTTTGATATGGTTTTGCAGAGGTTGCATGAGGAGAAGCTGATGATAAATCTCAAAAAGTGTGAATTTATGAAGGAGGAACTAGTATACTTGGGTTTTGTGATCTCCAAGGGAACATTGAAGATGGACCCTTCAAAGGTTGATGCCATACTTAGTTGGCTAGCCCCAATATTAGTAGGAGAGCTAAGAAGTTTTCATGGTTTGGCTACCTTTTATAGGAAGATTATTAAGAATTTCAGCCATATTTGTTCTCCTATTCTTGACACCATTAAGGGAGATAAGAAAAGAAAGTTTCAATGGACTGAAGAGGCAGAAAAAAATTTTGAATACCTGAAGAAGAGAGTGGCACAATAGCCCATACTTGCTTTGCCTGACTTTGACAAAGTCTTTACAGTAGAATGTGATGCCAGTGAAGCAGCCATAGGTGCAGTCCTGAGCCAAGAAGGAAGGACAGTAGCTTTCTTTATTGAAAAGCTCAATGAGGCCAATAGGAGGTACTCTTCATATGATTTAGAACTTTATGCATTAGTACAGTCCCTGAGGAAATGGAGACATTACCTCTTACCCAAAGAGTTTGTAGTCTAAATAGACAATCATGCACTGAGTTTCTTGAACAACCAAGACAAGTTAAGTCAAAGTCATATCAAGTGGGTGGAGTATTTATAGAGTTATACCTTCACAATCAAACATAAGAAGGGGCAAGAAAACAAGCTAGCTGATGCACTGAGTAGAAGATTAGTCCTAGTGCATGAAATACAACTTCAGAGTGTTGGTTTGCAAGAACTAAAGACATGTATGCTGCTGATCCAGATTTTAAGGATGCCTACTCCATTTGCCACTAATACCAAGGTACTTTTCATGAAGAATTATTTGATTTTCTACTACAAGAGGGACTGTTATTCAAGGGAGCTCAGTTATGCATCCCTAGATGCTCTATGATGACAAATCTCATCAAGGAGAAGCACTGTGGAAGTCTTGGAGGACACTTTGGCATAGACAAAACACTTGATCAGGTAAGAAGGTTTTATTTTTGGCCTAAGATGCATACTGACATCAAAAAATTTGTTGAGTCTTGTGGAATTTGTGAGAGAGCCAAGGGCTCTAGTTCCAATGCAGGCTTATATCAGCCTCTTCCAATTCCTAGCAGACCTTGGGAGTATCTTAGCATGGATTTTGTTTTAGGCCTACCCAAATCTCAGATGGGAGTTGATAGTGTTTTTGTAGTTGTGGACAGATTTAGCAAGATGTCACATTTCATTCCATGCAAATGCACTAGTGATGCATCAAACATTGCAGGTTTGTTCTTCAAGGAGATTGTTAGAATTCATGGGTTGCCCCTCACCATTGTCTCATATAGAGATTCCAAGTTTATAGGTCATTTTTGGAGGACCTCATGGAAGAAACTAGGCACAAATCTAACTTTCAGCTCTTCCTATCATCCAGAAATAGATGGGCAGACTGAAGTAGTGAATAGATTATTGGGGAATCCACTTAGATGTCTTACAAAGGAACATGGATAGTAATGGGATCTTGTCATCCCACATGTAGAGTATGCTTACAATGACTCCATTAAAAGGAGCATAGGTAAGAGCCCTTTTGAAGTAGTATATGAATTGAATCCAAGAGGTATCTTTGAGTTAAGAGATTTAAGAGGAGTAGAGAAGAGAAGTGCTGAAGGAGAGGAGTTTGCTATGGCCATGAAAGACATTCATGATCAAGTTAGAGAACAACCCAAGAAGAGTGTTGAAAACTACAAGAAGCATGCAGATTTGAAGAGGCAAAATGTTCATTTGAAAGTGGGAGATTTGGTACTTGCGCAACTTAGGAAAGAGAGGTTACCTAAGGGAAAATACACTAAGTTGCTGATGAAGAAGATTGGGCCATGCAAGGTGGTCCACAAGTTTGGTGAAAATGCATATGAGATAGAACTCCCTCCTGGAGTTGCTATCTGACCAATTTTTAACATTGCTGATTTATATCCTTTTACAGAATCTTTAGATGCAGGTACAGGTGCTCATGAAGGTGAGATGCTGATTGGATTAATGATCTTCCTCCTACTACACCAGTCAAACTTGAAGCAATTCTAGACACCAAGGAGGTCAAGAGAACAAGACACAAGGTTTATAATGAATACTTGGTGAAGTGGCAAGGTCTTCCTCCCAAAGATGTCACTTGGATGATAGCTGAGGACATTGAGAAGCATGGCACTAATGTGACTGATCCGATTTCAGGAGATGCCTAAAATCCTTTCTCCTGGGGTGTATGGTGCAGGGCACCTAGCAAGGTTCATGGTGTCTAGTCAATCTAGTCAAATTTTCATATTTTCCTAGTTATGTTAGCATGCAAATTTTTGGTGTAACGGTCTCTTTAATAAGAGACTTAGTGGTTTTTGTTTTCAAATATTGTAATAAAGCCATTTTTATGGCATAATTAGGTAGTGGAGGTCAAAAATAATTCACATATGTTATGAAACTTTAAGTCCTATTAAGTTGTGGACTGTCTATTTTTGGGCAGAGGGTTTAATGCCTAATTTTATGGCTTTTCCACATAGGAAATAGTAGAAAATTGTGGTTTCCATCTTTGTCATAAGGATATACATTTGAAATATACATAAGGGGGTTGAAGAGGAGATGGGAAAGAAGTTTTTGAGGAAGAAAACATAAGAAAAATAGTCATTTTCTGCCTTTTTACTGTCTTTCTAACTTTTACTGCTTAAGAAACCATACTTAACCATACTGTCATGAATTCATTCATACAAATGATTGATGGTCTTGCCTTAACTCAGATCTAAATGCATTTGGAAGGATTTGTATAGAAGTTTAGTGAAGGAATTAACATTTTTGCCAGTCTTTTCTGCATTTTTTTATGTTTTCCATAATTTTCCTCTCTCTGTACTCGGCCGTACGATGCTGTCAAAGCTCCAAATGCATATGGGGAAGTAATATAATGTGTTCACTTTGATTTGAGTCTAGTTAGAGTGTTTTTTATTATAGTTGAAACATTTTATAGTCTTTTTTCTGAAAATGCTCATTTAGCTATGGTTTTTGAGGGTTTTAGAGAGAGATTGAAGATTCAATGGGTATCTAACCCATTCCACCTCTACTAAAGTCCAAAATGGATGGATTGACTATTATTAGGATGGTTTTAACCAAGTTTTGTGTTGCAGAAGCAGGGTATGGCTGGAGTGAGTTCATTTGTGCAATCTAGGCCCAATATCTCCATGTATTGGGCACTTGTAAGCTTGGAGGATAAGAGTGCAAGTGGGATAGTAGCTTGGATTGACGCAAGAGACCCAAAAATTTGTATGGACACACCTTTCCTAGCATGATCAATGCATTGGAGCAGAGTTTAAAGGTTGAGAATAAGTTTAGAGCCATTAGAGTGTGTGGAAGAGGCCTAATTAGGCTTGTTGTAGCAGGGACAACCCTATTTTAAGACTTGTGTTGTAAAGGAACTATTGTGCCTTACACACACGCCCCATTCAAAAATGGGGACCCCCTCTTTCGATTTGGCTTAGGTTGTCAATTAGCTCTTTTTCATCTTCCAAGTGGTTAAGTGGTCAAAGCGCATATTGACCATGATTGAATGATGATATTGAAAAATCACTTCAACAATCTACTAGGTTGGATTTTTATATCCCTTTTGATGGCCTTAAATTGCCCTTTTGTGCTAAATTACTCTCCAATCGACATTTGCACCAAATTACGATTTGTTTGACCATTGCATTAGTTTTCCTTCCAACCAACCTGGCATTAAAATCCTTTGTCACCGACTTCAGTGTTAGTTTTCCTCCCGACGGACTTCTACACTAAAATCAACCATTTCTGACTTGCGCTATCTTGTTCAATCACTGACTAAGTCAGATGAGGCCAAAATGCCTGCAAGTCGGAAGGACCTTAAAAGCCCGCAAACTACATGAGTTGAACCTGTAGTCACAGTGCTGAAAGGAGGTCTCACCGACCAAGTCCGACGTGTTTAATTTCCCCACCAAGTCTGAGCAAATGAGAAACCGCGCTGAAACCCTAATCTGTCAACCGTACGTTGTGCATTAATGGTGATTTAGCTAGGGAATAAAAGAGATAAACTACTATGTTTTAGCTTTCTTTTGCATTTGATCAGGATTCTGGAGCTCCATTTGTAATTTATTTGAATGCCTTTGCTACTGTCTACCGAGTTTGATCCATGACCACTCCCTACCTGCACTATCAAGATGCATCTTCTACACTAGCTAGGTAGGGTTTCCAAACCATGTCTTTTGAGCCTTTGGTGTGTATAGTTAGGGTTTGCTTGAATGTTTTTCTTTCTAAAAGAAAGCCTTTAGGGTTTCCAGCTAGGTTTTTTATGCATGAGCTGCTTGTTTTCCTTTGAAATCCAGTTAAGATTCCCTTATGAAAATGTAAAAATATTGCCATGAGTGAAGAAGAACGATAACTTAAACAAACATTGTTGTGAAGACATTCAATTTTAGCGCCGAAATAAGGTCCGACCGACCTTTAAACTTGCCAACTCTTCAGTTAGTTAGTGACTGTTGAAACCTGTGCTGCACTTTGAAATCTATTTTACACTAAAAACATTGACCTCTGACCTACATGCCCATGTCGTGTCTCACCGATTAGGTTGGCAGGGCCTCAAAACCCCGCAAGGCTTGAAAACTACTTTTGCACTAAAATTCTCTTGCACCAACCTTGCACTAAATGACCCCACCTCTGACTTGGTCGAACACCCAAAATATCTCCACAAAATTGGTGACATCTCAAAGTCCCACTAAAAATAAGACATCAGCTTTGTGCTAAAAATGATTCCTTCCAACCCCATGCTTTAACGCTCTCCCACCGACTTGGTCGGTCAACCTCAAAACTTGCACAAATCAGACAAAGCTAAATTCTATGCAAATATAATGCAAACAATCTCAAAGGGACTTGCGCTAAAACACAACTGACTAACTTAACAACCAATGAAGGTCAATAATCTTTGAAACCTGTGCAAGTCGGTAACAATCAAAATCTGCACAAATGTTAAAAAGCATGAATAGTAGTAAAACTTTGAGTCAGACAAGCCCCTTTCTTGCCCTGAGGTCGGCAGACCCTAATTTTAGCATTTTTCTGCCTGCAAGTTGGATGACCCTAAAAATAGCACAAATCATGCAAAATGACTGTGTTTCAAAGACTTTTCAAAGGGAAAGTGTCAAGAATGATAGAGTTAATGTTGTAATGCCTAGATAATGATGATTTTCATAAGATTTCTTGCAACATCAGATGTTTCCTTGCATGTGTTAATGATGATTATTATAAGTGCAATGGTGATAACTGTTAGATTTGAGATTCTTTCAAAGGGTATATCAGTAGTACTAGTAGATTCATTAAAGTTCATCTTAAACTTCAGAGTGTGTGAAAAGAATTGTGAAGGTATCAAACTTATAAGGTCCAGTCCTACAGATTAAATGACTTCCCGAACCCAAGCCATGAAGTATGAATTTAAGGGAATCCCTCTAGAGACCAAGATTCACTCTGGGTGGAGTGATGTAGGAGATACAGACCTAGGTCACATAGACCTAGATGACTTCAGATTGAGGATCTTCGGTCCAAACCCAACTCCTAGGGCCAAAATACTCAGGGATAGTGGTATTTCACAAACTGCTACCTTCCCCACTATTGATGATTGTTTTAACGCAGTCATAACAATTAGTTAAAATTCACATAAAATGAACCAAAATTGACTTGAAAGATATGAAGGAATCAGTCAAGATTCACTTAATCCCAAGTTTAATATGGTCAGGTTTTGACCTGTTGGGCAAATTTAGTTGGTTAATGTGAAGCTGTAATGTTCAAGGGGCCTTACGTAGTTTAGGGTTTCCTGTTGGTTAACTGGACTCAAACTTATGTAAAAAAGATTATAAATATCAGTGTATTGTTCATTCTCCTTTTGCATACAAGTGTTACTGTATTTCAAAGCTTTAAATCATCTTCTTGAATTATTGTAGCTTTCTCCTCTTAAATATTTATGAAAACTGTCTACTTTCAACTTAGTTATGCCTACTTTTTTAATGTGAGACAAATTTCCTTCAAATTTCTCCATTTTAAGCTACATATTTTCAAATGGGTTGGGAAAAGTTAGAAAGATCTAATCTAAACATCATTCATTCTACCAAAGGATCTAATTGTTCTATTATGCACTTTGTAAATCATACAGCAATTTGATCAAATCCACAGATAAAACTCTAAGTGTAAGTTCTGAGCACTTTCACAAACGTACACCTAAAATTGCAAGCTCTAAGAGAAAATGTTTCAAACACAATGAAGAGAAAGAAAACACTTAGAAGATAGATGAAGAATTCTAGATTCAATTGTATTAGAAATAGACAGTCATATTAGATTTACAATGTCTGAATGACTCTTAGCTTTATTGATCAGATTACAGAAAACTTACAATCTTTATAGATACAACAAGGAGGTAGGATGTTCCACACGCTCCTTGTTGTAGACACAGGCGACCTCCTTCTACTACTCCTAAACTAAAAGGTCCCTCTACTATAAAATGCTAAAACTAGTTACGAGTACTGGCTACCTTCTAAAAATCCTTGTGTAAAGTTTTACAGTGTATACAGGCACAATATATAGACTTTGATTGTCCTCAATACAGCTAAAAAACCCTAGTTAAGCAATGGTTCAAACCTTTGATTACAACAATAAATGTTGGAGAACAAATCTCCTAAAATAGCTCTGAGCATACATCAAATCTGGGTGAAATATGCCCTTCTGGAAACCCTAGTAGCTCAATAATAACTTATGTTGCTTGCTGCAATAATGTCTTCAGCTGCATTTTGTCTTCATCAATGAAGACCCTTGGCTTTTCGCACTCCATCCTTATCTTCCTCTGCTCTTTGAGATCTAATTTCCTTCTCCGTGATGTCACCGCCATTAAGTTTCAGCTCCTTCTTCAACTGCAAACCTACAAAAAATAGATAAGCAATAAGTATCATTTCATTTAATAAACAGTAGGAACTGAAACACTTGTTAAATCAAGGCATGACCATGCAGTTGTAGAAATCGGGCTCCAAATCTGTGAGAAAACGTGGGTCCAAACTGCATATACAGCGTTAAATTGGTCGGTTCAACCATCGTTGACTAGAAGTATGCATTTTGGGCCCTAAATCGACCTCCAAAATTTCATCACTTCGTTTTCCTGCCCATTTCCTTGTTTAAATCCTTGTATATCGCGATATACAAGTTGGATGTGACGCCTCTGTTAAATCAGATTTTATTTTCCCTTCGATTCCGTGTTGTATGTATGCAATGCATATTGGCTTGTATATCGGAACATGCAAGCGCCAAAATATACAAGCACTTAACTTCAATTTATAACTTGTCAATTTCGCTCAATGTATAAATGCAATGTATGTTTTAGATATTAAATTTGGACATGATACAAGCATTTAAATCTGACTTCAAATTCATTTGGATTCTGGCTTGTATGCATGCAATGTATATTTGGAAATATACAAGTTTGGATTTAAACAATGATTTAACCTGACCCCATAATACCTTCGATTCCGGCAGTTGTATAAACTATTGTAAACCGCAATGTATATGTAAATATACAAGTTGGAAATTATATAACGAACCAACATTGTTTGATAACTCTTTTAAGTCCGCATTGTATATCGGGCCTTGTATACTAAGAAAACACTCCTTTCAAATCCGCGGATATACAATGCATTTTCTATTTTGGACCTTTATTTCGAATTCATCTTGTATGTAAAGCAATGCATCTTGCAATGTATTTTGGAAATATACAACCAGAATATACAACGATTTAGCCCCTTTTAACTTACCTTTCGCATCTGCACAATATAAGTGCATTTGTATATCTTGCTTGTATATATTAAATTAACTCTACTTCATAAAATTTTGGTTCCGAGCAATGTATCTCCACTTTGTATGTTTCGGAATGTATGTACATCAAAACATACATACAAGTCGAGACATACAAAGACTTAATTCAAATTAATAAATGCCTCGGGTCCACCTGATGTACAAAATACTTGTATCTTGCCAATATGCATTCATTTGGATTCTAGCTTGTATGCGTGCAATGTATATTTGGAAATATACAAGTCTGGATTTAAACATTGATTTAACCTGACCCCATAATACCTTCGATTCTGGCGGTTGTATAAACTGTTGTAAACCGCAATGTATATGTAAATATACAAGTTGGAAATTATATAACGAACCAACATTGTTTGATAACTCTTTTAAGTCCGCGTTGTATATCGGGCCTTGTATACTAAGAAAACCCTCCTTTCAAATCCGCGGATATACAATGCATTTTCCATTTTGGACCTTTATTTCGAATCTGGCTTGTATGTAGAGAAATGCATCTTGCAATGTATTTTGGAAATATACAACCCGAATATACAACGATTTAGCCCCTTTTAACTTACCTTTCATGTCTGCACAATATAAGTGCATTTGTATATCTCGCTTGTATATATTAAATTAACTCTGCTTCATAAAATTTTGGTTCCGAGCAATGTATCTCCACTTTGTATGTTTCGAAATGTATGTACATCGAAACATACAGACAAGTTGAAACATACAAAGACTTAATTCAAATTAATAAATGCCTCAGGTCCACCTGATGTACAAAACACTTGTATCTCACCAATATTCAAGCCAGAAACATACAAGGACTTAAGCTATTTTAATAGACTTTTCAAGTCCGGCACTTGTACATTACGAACCTTGTATCTTTTAACTTGTATGTTTTGCCTGTATGTAGAAACATACAAGCACCAAATATACAACCATTTAATTCTTCTTCACGATGCTTTCGGGTCCGCCCTGTATGTATACACAACATATTAGCAAATGCATATAAAAAAGAACATACAAACAACTTAGTATGTAAACCTGATATACAAGACCCATTTCACAATTTTGTATGTGAGTGACATACAAGAGACTTTGTATATGCATGACGCGATATACAAACTATTTTGTATGTGCAACATATAAAGGCCTAACATACAAAATCAAATGCATATGCAACCCGATTACAAAAGGTAAATGCGACTAAGTACAAAAAAAAAACCCTTTGCATATACAAACGACCCTATATATGCAAAGCGATATACAAACTTGAATGTACATTTTACCAAAATGATCATAACTTGCAAAATATGGCAAATTTTAAGATGGTTCAAAAAGCAACCTTAGCTCATTTTTCACAAGGAATCCAACCATATCATGCCTTGGTACTGAAAATGCATTTTTTCTCTATTTTTATCAAAGTTTGCAATTTTAACCCTCTTTTCCCTTTACACCAAACAGACCCACAGAAACAAAACAGAAGCAAAAAAACAAAGCCACAGCAGGGGTCCTCATTTTGCTAAGGAGTAAAATGGAGCGTGTTGTGAACATCACAACAACTAGCAACCAAACAAAATAATTAAATTCAAAGTTTTCAAAAGAACTAAATGAAATAAATCCATAATTTCCAACTATCCTTCCTGCAAATTATTATTCAACTTGAGACCTAAGGTATTCAATAAGGGTGCATGAATTTTCATTTTTAGTTTAAGTGTGTGCACATGATTAATTATCATCTTGAAGATCGGTTCAACAAACCAGTGACTGATATTAGCCTACGTATTTGAGGATATTCCCTCATAGCCAACAGAATAGAGCCTTGCTGCCAGTGAGCATCTATAGCCCCGGCAAGGTTATCATTACAATTCTCCTAAGTAGAGCCCCACTGCTAGCGAGTGTCTGGTGCAGGAGCACCCCTACAAGACAGGATATAGGTTCATTGTCCGCATGACAGGACATTAGTCTATTTTTAGCATGTTTGATTTCATAATGTAATAAGGTCCATTGGACCAATGCATATGTATTAGATCAACCTAGGAGAGTGTGCAGGTAGTTAGAGTTCGTGATCAGGTTGTCTGAGCTGTCCTCTCCTAGCCGCTTGGAAGCTCCCAGCCGCTGGGAACCGAGTTGGTAGTACTCGTAGGATATTGCTATAAATAACTCAGATCAGTTAGGGTTTGATATCATATCAGAGAGAGTAGTAGAGAGTAGTAGTTATGTTATGTTGTACTGGTGATTGAGTGAGATCCAGAGATCAGTCCAGACATTGTGAAACATTGTTGTAGAAACAGGACATTTGTGTTTCATCTAAATAAGATCTCATCAATTGCATTATCTGGTTTATCAGCTGTTTATGTTTTGATTTCTGTTCTGATTACAGGTTAATGGATACTTTCAACCCTTCCACCGGTTGATTTTGTGAATCGGTGGAATGGTCATGCATGTTAGTTTAGGTTGTATTTTAGTTTTTTGTTTATGCATTTCATTGTGTGGGAGATCGATTGGTAGCATGCTATGAATCAACCTAGCATCTTCATGTGCTAGGGTTTAGGAAGATAAACTGTTAAGTTTTGATCTGAAGGTGATCCGGCCTGATCCTCATGTTTTCTTTGTAAAATTGTGCGGTTCTGTGAGTTTGCATGCAGCTGACGGATATACAGGAATCCGCATGTGCTTTTCCAGACGGAGTGAATCGTATCGACATCTATGAGTATATCGCTATCCGGATCGGGTTATGAAGCTGATGAAGACTGTATGTTTCAAGTGCATCAGGATGATATAAATCGGATATATACTCAGTGTGTATATCATCATCAGGATCATCTTTCGTCTGCATGTCACTATCGCACGCAGAAGTGAAAGTTCATTTTTTGGCTAAGGACCGGAAAGGTCATCATCAGGATATTGAAAAGACCACCAGATATTCATTATCTTGTTGCAGAGGATATACGTGTCTTATATCCTATTGATATCATCATCGGGTGCAAGTGACGTCATCGTCATCAGGATATTGCGAATATCACCCTATGCAAGTTTATCCTGCTGTCGCTAAGTGTTTTGGCATCGGCGTAAGTCATCGGCATAAAGTTTGGTTAACATCATCAGGATGTTTCAATATGACCGGATAAGTCATATCCTGATGCTGTTGTTTGAGTAGTCGGATATTGGGGTGACGTAAGCATCGAGGGAAAGGTGCTTGAAGTTGTCGTCATCAGGATATATTGGAGGAACCGGATATTTTATATCCTGCTGATGAAGATGATGCTGAACATCATGATGATGAAGATAGAGTTTGGTGGTCAGATGAACAGTGAATATCAGGAGGATGTTTGCATTTGCCAAATGTGATGATGCTGCGGACAGGGGAAAGACAAAAGGCCATAAGGAAGTGAACAGTAGTTAGCAGGAGGATATTACATGCTTCTTCGAAATATGATGATGCTGTTTGTGTTAGCAAGAAATATGATGATGATGATAAGCCGATAGGTATTACATACTGCTTGTCTAGGATTTTAACATGCTGGTTGTGTTAATGACTCCTCCTTCCCATTTGTAAGCTTCTGTTGCGTTTTCTCTGCATCATAGTGGTATCAGAGCAAAGGAAGGATCTTCTGGAAAAGATCAGGATATAGCAGGATGTCAGGTGATGAAGGAACATCTGAGATTCTTACAAGGATGACCAACGTTGAGTTGGCAGTTCTGGTAAAGAAACAGATTGCAGAGAGTAAGGCCGTTGAGGCTCAGAATCAGGAATTGAAGGATGAGTTAGAGAAGTTGAGGAGCAGAGTAGGTTCTGGTAGAGAAGAAGATAGGGAAGAAGAAGAGATCCCTAGTTGGAACGAGGAGGCCGTACCTGCAGACCAGAGACCACTGTTGAACGCCCTCAAGGCCATGGAGAGGAGAACCATGGATGTGAAATTGGATTTGCCAGTGTTTACAGGAAAGATGGAACCTGATTCAGTGATGGAGTGGATAGACTCCTTGAACAATTTCTTTGAAACAGAGGAGATACCAGAACAACAGAGGGTGAAAATAGCCCAGTCAAAAATGAAAGAAGCTGCCTTGACATGGTGGAATTTCGTCCAAGATGATAGAGTACAGGAAGGAAAGCGTAGAGTCACTACATGGAAGAAAATGATGGCATTAGTAAAGGAAGCTTATGTCCCATTGGATTACAGTATCCAATTACACAAGAGGAAGCAAAACCTGAAGCAGAAGGAGCTAGATGTCAGCTCATATATAGAAGAGTTCATGAAACTTTGTATGAAAACAAAGGTAAAGGAAAGTGAAGACGAGAAGGTAGCCAGATACCTTAATGGATTGAGGTTCAACATTCAGGAAGATTTAAGTCTGCATAATCTAGATACAGTTCAGAAATGCTTTCAGTTGGCATTGAAAGTGGAGGAGAAGTTAAAGAGAAAACAAGAACAACACAATAGAGGAAGAGGAAGACAACAAAGGGGTGGAAGAGGTCCTTTTAGAGGTAGAGGACATGGACATGGATATCAAGGAGAACCCAGTCATGACAATAGTAAGGGAAACAATAGTCAGAACCAAGGGGAAAATTATAGTCAGCAAGGAAACTTTAGAGGTAGAAGACCTTTAAGAGGAAGATCCCAGGGCAGAGGATCCATCAGATGTTATAACTATAACAAAGAAGGCCATATAGCCAGCAGATGTCCAGAAAAGGCCACAAGCTCAATAGGAGAAAGGAGAACAAATCTGATCCAAGAACCTGATAATCAAAGTATGACAGGCTCTAATGCTTTTCAGAGTGTGAATGCTCCTGATAATTGTGGATACCCAGAAAGTGGAGAGTCTCTAATGATGAGAAGAACAATGACTACCATGAAGGTACCTGACAAAGAATCCCCTCAAAGAAAGTCTCTTTTCAGGACCATTTGCAAAGCAGGAGGTAAGGCATGTAAAGTTTTGATTGATTCTGGTTCTACTAAAAATTTTGTGTCTGAAGAAATGGTGACAAAGCTTAAGCTTAGGAGATTGCCTCACCCATCCCCATACAAAGTCTCGTGGCTTACCCAAGGTCAGCAGACAACTGTAGAAGAGCAGGCTTGGGTAGAATTTCAGATTGGAGCATATAAGGATAAGTTGTTGTTTGACATTACCACGATGGATGCTTGCAATCTTTTATTTGGTAGACCATGGCAATATGATTTGAAGGCACAACATGATGGTATTAGAAACACCTATACAATCACTAAAGATGGTAAGGTTATCAAGTTACTACGATTGACGAAAAAGGAGGAGAAATCTAAAGGAAAAGAGGTGAAGGTAATGCTGATGGAAGGTAAACAGTTCATGAAAGAAGTAGCAGCAGAAGGTGCAGTTGCATATGCCCTAATCCCATGTATGAGGGTGAATAAAGAACAGCAGCAAGAAGTCAAGGAAGAGAAAAAGCAAAGGTTCATAGACCCAGCTATCCAAGAGCTATTGGATAAGTACAAAGGTATCATCTCAGCAGGAATGCCAAGATCCCTACCACCTGTCAGGGATATTAGTCACTACATAGACTTAATTCCAGGGTCAACACTTCCAAACAAAGCAGCCTATAAGCTAACTCCAGAACAGAATGCAGAAGTAGCTAGACAAATTGAAGAATTATTGGATTCAGGTCTGATTGGGAAAAGTTTAAGTCCATGTGCAGTACCAGCTGTACTAGAACCAAAGAAGGAAGGTACTTGGAGGCTTTGCATAGATTCCAGAGCTATTAACAAGATCACAATCAGGTATAGGTTTCCAATCCCTAGGATAGAGGATTTACTTGACTGTTTGGGAGGTGCTAAGTATTTTACAAAAATAGATTTAAAGAGCGGATATCATCAGATCAGGATTAGGCCAGGAGATGAATGGAAAACAGCATTCAAAACTAATGAAGGGTTATATGAGTGGAAGGTTATGCCTTTTGGTTTATCTAATGCACCTTGTACTTTTATGAGGTTGATGAATGAGGTTTTGAAAGAGTTCATTGGTAAGTTTGTCATAGTATATCTAGATGACATTCTGATTTTCAGCAACACAAAAGAAGAACATCTCAGACACATAGATTTGGTTCTTAAGAGGTTACATGAAGAGCAGCTGATGATAAATTTAGACAAGTGTTTGTTTATGCAAGAGGAGATCACATATTTGGGTTTTGTCATTTCACAAGGAAAGTTACAAATGGATAAGGAGAAGGTAAGTGCCATATTGTCTTGGCCAAGCCCAAGGACTATGAATGATGTCAGAAGTTTCCATGGGCTAGCAACCTTCTACAGGAAGTTTATAAGAGGGTTTAGTCATATTTGTGCACCCATGCTTGATACCATCAAAGGAGGACAGAAGTGCAGACTTGTTTGGACTCAAGGAGCGGATGATTCTTTTGAAACATTGAAGAAGAAGGTGGCACAGCAGCCAGTCCTTGCACTTCCAGACTTTAACAAAATCTTTCAAGTGGAATGTGATGCCAGTCACATGGCCATTGGAGCAGTACTCAGCCAAGAAGGTAGACCTATTACATTTTTCAGTGAGAAGCTCAATGATGCTAAAAAGAGGTATTCCTCATATGATTTGGAAATGTATGCTTTAGTCCAGTCACTCAAGAAATGGAGGCATTACTTGATGCCAAAGGAATTCATAGTATTCACAGATAACTAGGCTTTGAGTTTCATAAACAGCCAGGAAAAGCTGAACCACAGACACATGAAATGGGTAGAAACCTTACAAGCTTTTACTTTTACATTGAAGCATAAGAAAGGAGTCAAGAATAAAGTTGTAGATGCTTTGAGCAGGAGAATTCTAACAATCAACCAGATTCAGTTAGAAAGTGTTGGCATTGATTCACTAAAGACCATGTATGAGACTGATGAAGATTTTGGGGAGATATATCATGTATGTACTTCTTTTGGGGAGAAATATCATGATGAATGCTCTGAATTTTTGATTCAGGATGGATTGTTGTTCAAAGGTGGACATTTATGTATTCCAAGGTGTTCTATGTGGTTAAACATCATTAAGGAGAAACATTGTGGAGCTATGGCAGGTCATTTTGGTCTAGATAAGACTCTTGATCTTGTCCGAAGACATTACTTTTGGCCTAAG
This sequence comes from Cunninghamia lanceolata, assembly GCA_027924645.1. NCBI lineage: Eukaryota > Viridiplantae > Streptophyta > Pinopsida > Cupressales > Cupressaceae > Cunninghamia > Cunninghamia lanceolata. Next base: position 10,836,042 of record BSBN01000584.1, on the reverse strand, counting down.
TTACAATCAGATGTCAGAAAGTTTGTAGAGACATGTGTGATATGTCAGAAAGCGAAAGGCAGGTCGACTAATGCAGGTTTATATCAGCCCTTACCCATTCCTTCCAGACCATGGGAAAGCATAAGTATGGATTTTGTCTTGGGTTTACCAAGGAAAAGGAAAGGATTTGACAGTGTTTTTGTTGTAGTGGATAGATTCAGCAAAATGGCACATTTCTTGCCATGCAAAACCACTGCTGATGCTTCATACATTGCAGATTTGTTTTTCAGGGAGATTGTCAGGATCCATGGATTGCCATTGAGCATAGTGTCAGATAGGGATGTGAAGTTTATTGGTCACTTCTGGAGAACTCTTTGGAAGAAACTTGGAACAAATTTGTCTTTTTCCTCTGCATATCATCCTCAAACGGATGGACAGACTAAAGTAGTGAACCGTTCCTTAGGAAATTTGCTTAGATGTTTGACAAAACAACATGGAGAAAAGTGGGATAATATTTTATCTCAAGCTGAATTTTCCTATAATGATATTGTCAATAGGAGCACAGGGAAATCACCTTTCCAGATAGTTTATGGTATGCATCCAAGAGGAATTTTGGAATTGAGAGATCTACCTACAGTAGACCCTATTAGTGCCGAAGGAGAAGCTTTTGCAGAAGCCATAAAAGAGGTTCATGATCAAGTCAAGACCCAACTGCAATAAACCACCTTGAAGTATAAGGAATATGCTGATAAAAAGAAGAAGGATGTTCAGTTTGATGTTGGAGATTTGGTATGGGTTCATTTGAAGAAGGATAGACTTCCTAAGGGACAATATACTAAACTTATGCAAAGAAAAGTTGGACCATGTCAGATCTTGCACAAGCATGGATAGAATGCTTATGAGATACAACTCCCCTCTGATCTTGGTTTGTCCCCTATATTCAATGTATGTGATTTAACTCCATACAAGTCTTATCCAGATGCAGATCCGGAACTCCTACAGGATATAGTCGATGATGACATTCCCAAGCATGATCCTCCACAGTTGCAGAAGGTTTTGGACACCCGAGTGGTCAAACAGACCTGGAACAAACAGTACTTGGAGTATCTAGTCTCTTGGAAGGGAAAACCTAATTCTGAAGTAGTATGGATGACTGAAGAGCAGATCTAGAAACATGGTGCAGATCTTCATACTCTCATCTCAAGTGGACTTGAGATTTCTTCTTCTGGGGAGTATGGTGCAGGAGCACCCCTACAAGACAGGATATAGGTTCATTGTCCGCATGACAGGACATTAGTCTATTTTTAGAATGTTTGATTTCATAATGTAATAAGGTCCATTGGACCAATGCATATGTATTAGATCAGCCTAGGAGAGTGTGCAAGTAGTTAGAGTTCGTGATCAGGTTGTCTGAGCTGTCCTCTCCCAGCCGCTTGGAAGCTCCCAGCCGCTGGGAACTGAGTTGGTAGTACTCGTAGGATATTGCTATAAATAACTCAGATCAGTTAGGGTTTGATATCATATCAGAGAGAGTAGTAGAGAGTAGTAGTTATGTTATGTTGTACTGGTGATTGAGTGAGATCCAGAGATCAGTCCAGACATTGTGAAACATTGTTGTAGAAACAGGACATTTGTGTTTCATCTAAATAAGATCTCATCAATTGCATTATCTGGTTTATCAGCTGTTTATGTTTTGATTTCTATTCTAATTACAGGTTAATGGATACTTTCAACCCTTCCACCGGTTGATTCTGTGAATCGGTGGAATGGTCATGCATGTTAGTTTAGGTTGTATTTTAGTTTTCTGTTTATACATTTCATTGTGTGGGAGATCGATTGGTAGCATGCTATGAATCAACCTAGCATCTTCATGTGCTAGGGTTTAGGAAGATAAACTGTTAAGTTTTGATCTGAAGGTGATCCGGCCCGATCCTCAGGTTTTCTTTGTAAAATTGTACAGTTCTGTGAGTTTGCATGTAGCTGATGGATATACAGGAATCCGCATGTGCTTTTCCAGATGGAGTGAATCGTATCGACATCTGTGAGTATATCGCTATCCGGATCGGGTTATGAAGCTGACGAAGACTGTATATTTCAAGTGCATCAGGATGATATAAATCGGATATATACTCAGTGTGTATATCATCATCAGGATCATCTTTCATCCGCACGTCGCTATCACACGCAGAAGTGAAAGTTCATTTTTTGGCTAAGGACCGGAAAGGTCATCATCAGGATATTGAAAAGACCACCGGATATTCATTATCTTGTTGCGGAGGATATACGTGTCTTATATCCTGTTGACATCATCATTGGGTGCAAGTGACGTCATCGTCATCAGGATATTGCAAATATCACCCTATGCAAGTTTATCCTGCTGTCGCTAAGTGTTTTGGCATCGGCATAAGTCATTGGCATAAAGTTTGGTTAACATCATCAGGATGTTTCAATATGACCGGATAAGTCATATCCTGATGCTGTTGTTTGAGTAGTCGGATATCGGGGTGACGTAAGCATCGAGGGAAAGGTGCTTGAAGTTGTCGTCATCAGGATATATTGGAGGAACCGGATATTTTATATCCTGCTGATGAAGATGATGCTGAACATCATGATGATGAAGATAGAGTTTGGCGGTCAGATGAACAGTGAATATCAGGAGGATGTTTGCGTTTGCCGAATGTGATGATGCTGCGGACAGGCAAAAGGCAAAAGGCCATAAGGAAGTGAACAGTAGTTAGCAGGAGGATATTACATGCTTCTTTGAAATATGATGATGCTGTCTGTGTTAGCAAGAAATATGATGATGATGATAAGCCGATAGGTATTACATACTGCTTGTCTAGGATTTTAACATGCTGGTTGTGTTAATGACTCCTCCTTCCCATTTGTAAGCTTTTGTTGCATTTTCTCTGCATCAGTGTCTATAGCCCCGGTAGAGTTACTTAGATGGCTCAATCTGGATTTTCAATATAATCTGCTTTATTTATTTATTTATTTTTATTTTATTGATTTTGATGTTTGGTAGAAATTTCACAAGATATAGCAATTTGTAACTTTATGATGCAAGGAATGAGCACTTGCTGAAATTAAGCTGAGAATTGTAATGGTAGCAAGGGTGGCCTTAGATTTTTCACCTAATATCTACACTGGTAGGTTCAACAAACCCAAGGATTTTATGTGTGTCATCGTGAGAATCAATCAACATCATTGAATACTAAATTTCATAAGCTAAACAACTCTCTACGTTCATGACAGTCACAACAAGTTATGCATAAATTGCAAATGATTAACCTGAATATTCTAAATTTTATACTGTTTTCAATGGTTGTTAGTTTGCTCCTTAATACTCTAAAGTGAAACAAAGATCTCTGCTGAGGAGACAACAAACAAACCAAACAACAAACTGTACAAGGAAAACAAAAACAAAGCAAAAGAGACTGTACAAGCAACAAAAACAAAAACAAAACAACAAAATAGAAAGAAACAAAACAAAACTATACAACTAACCTACAAAAGAAAACAACAAAAAGAAAACAGAAGACAAAGCAAAGAAAATTGTACACTACTCACACTATATTACACAAAAATGGACTGCCCTTTACCTCAAGCCTGGAAGTAGTGTCTCAAATGTTGGCCATTAACTGGTAATGGCACATCTTCCTCTGTCAAGGTCTTAAGTCTAAATGTGTTGTCTCCTATTATTTCTAAGACTTGCAATGGGCCTAACCATAGTTTATCAAATTTTCCATGGCTCCCCTTCTTTTCATGTGCTTTATCCCAACACAACACTAAGTCTGATATCCTAAATGTTTTGACTCTTGCCCTCTTATCAAACCACCTTTTTACTACTGCTTGGTGTTTGGCAAATTTTTTGATGGCTTGACCTCTTTTCTCATCTAATTGTAGTATTTCTACTATCCTGGCTTCCCTTTGGTTATCAAAGCCTAAATACTCATTGGCAAACTTCCAGATTGGTATTCTCAGATTTACTGGAAGTATGGGATTAGTCCCATAAACTAAATGATAAGGTGCACCGCCTAAGGCTGTTTTGAACTTGGTCTTATCTACCCATAGTGCGTATTTTAACAAAGTATTCCACTCTCTAGGACTCTTTATAATTAGCTTCTTAATTATATCTAATAAAATTTTGTTCATAGACTCAGCTAATCCATTACCTTGAGGGTAATAATTTGAAGAAAACTTTAAAACAATCCCGTATTGAAACGCCCATTTAGAAAACATTAAAGAAGAGAAAGTAGGGCTGTTGTCACATACCAATGAATAGGGAGTTCCAAACCTGGTTATGATGTTCTCTTCAAGAAACTTGATAACTACCTCAATTGTGGAGAATTTGCAGCATGTAGCCTCAGTCCACCTTGTACAGTAGTCAGTCACCATCAGTATGAACTTGCATCCTGCAAAAGATGGAAGATTGATGACTCCAATGAAATCTAGGCCCCATTGTGCAAATAGTCTTGATTCAATCACAGGTTGTAATGGATGGGCATGATTCCTTCCCTTATCTGCTGCAGTCTGACAAGTGTGGCAACTCTTGATGTGACTCTCTATATCTCTGAACATCGTGGGCCAGTAATAGCCTGCCTTCAATATTTTGTGTGTTGTAGCTAGATGGGAACCATGACCTATTCCATACTTGTCATGCAGTTTTGTTAACACCTTATCCGCCTTAGCTCTATTTAGATATCTCAAATAAATTCCATCATGGTTCTTCCTAAATAGAAGACCTCCTTGTACCATATATTATTGTGCTTTAATCTTCAAAGCTCTCCTCTGGGAAGCTTTCATCTTATTTGGGTACTTTCCAGCTATTAGAAAAGCATTTAAGTCACTATACCAATCTGGTACATCCTGGGAATTCAGTACATACTACTATTTTATCAAATCTGGGTCTGTGTTTGCTATTGTTTGCGCTAACACCTGCCCTCTGACCAGCTTCATTGGAATGATTTCCATGTCGAACTCTTGCAGCGTGGTGATCCATTTGGCTCTCTTTTCTCTAGGTTTGTTCTACATCAACAGCATCTTTACTACTGCATCTGGCACTATGGCTTTGACCTGGCTATGCAAAATATAATGTCTAAATTTTTTCATAGCTCTCATCAATGTGAATGCTTGTCTTTTGATATCTAGATATCTCAGTTGTGCATCCCTCAGAGGTACGCTCATAAATGCAATGGGCCTTTCTTCATTATCTACACCCTTTTGAGTTAGGGAAGCTGTGATTGAATGTGAAGATGCAAAGGAATAGATATAAAACATCCTTATGTAGTCTGGACTCTCCAATATAGGGGCAATAGAAATGGCTCGCTTAATATCCTCAAATGCAACCCTAGCCATAGGCGTCCGCTCCATTTGCGCATCTTTCTTCAACATGGCATTTAGTGGCTGCATGATTTCTGCAAAACCTGTGATGAACTTCCGAACAAAGTTAATCTTACCAAAAAATGATTTTAACTCTTTCCTACTATTTAGTATTTGCAAATTTTTATTGATTCTATTCTATCTAGGTCAATCGATATTCCATCTTCAGAAATGACATGTCCTAGTAATTTACCTTTAGTTACCCCAAATGAACATTTCTTAGGGTTGAGAGAAATTCCATACCTCTCACACCGCTTAAATATTTTCCTGAGATCTTCGGCGTGAGTGGATGTATCCTTGGAATACATAGTTAGATCATCCATATACACAACAATGCACTTACCTGATAACCCACGGAACGCAATGTCCATGGCTCTCTTAAAAGTGGCACCTGCATTGATTAGACCAAAAGGTATTCTCCTATATGCATAATTTCCCCATTTACAAGTGAAGGTGGTTTTTAATCTGTCATCTCTATCAATTAAAACCTGGTTATAGCCCAAGAAACCATCTAAGAAAGACATCATCTTTGCCCCATTTATTGCTTGTAGCACTTCATCTATGGGAGGCAGAGGATAATTATCCTTTTCGGATGCTTTATTCAAATTTCTAAAATCTAGGCACAACCTGATGTCTCTGTTTTTCTTCCTTACTGGTACTAGGTTAGCTACCTAGACTGAATGTCTGACTGGGAAAATTATTCCAGCAGATAGCAATTTTTTAACTTCCTCAAAGATTAAAGGCTCTAGAATGGCGTTCACAGGCCTTTGTTTCTGCCTGAATGGTTTAACCTCTAGTCTCAAAGGTATTACGTGAGCTATGATGGACGTATCATAGATTTTCAAGTCTTCATATGTCCATGCTATTACGTGCTTATAATCTTTCAAAGCACCTAAAATTTCTTTTCTAATTTTCTTAGAGCAAGCCTTTCCAACTGGCACATTTTGTGGATTTTGCTCTGTCCCTAAGTTGTGTAAATCACACTTACCCCCTTCTATTTTGGGTAAGTCTTTCTTTCTCATCACTCCATCAAAGTCAAAAATATGTTCTAATTCAATTACTCCTTTGGGTAAAAAGTTTCTCTTCAAGTTGATTATATCCTCTTCGTCCCATGTTGTCTTAGGCCTTTCTTGTTCATCAATGACCTGAGCCTCAAATACCTCATTACAAGTCAGAAAATAAATGATTTGTTGATCCCCTCCAAATACTTGAAAATGTGTAACATTGTCTGGGATACTGGGAACATTAACTAATTCTACAGCAAATCATCTCAAACCTGATAGTGTCAAGGGTTCTAATGTGCTAGCAGCAACTGCTAGTGCATCCAGCCTGTGGTTCAGCTCTCTAGGGATGTGCTCTATGTTGAAAGCATCAAATGAATCTATTAAACCCCATACTCTATGTCTGTAACAAATCATTTTCTTGTAATTGCAAGCATATAGTTTCCTTACTTGTCTGACTACTAGTTCAGAGTCTAAAAATACGCTAATCAATTTCACTTTCTTCTTGATGGCCATGACAAGTCCTAAAATTAAGGCTTCATATTCAGCAATATTGTTAGTACAGGAAAACTGCAGTCTATATGTTGCTAGGTATGATTTACCCTGAGGATCTATGAGTTCAATACCTACACCCGCACCCTGTTTTGACTTGGACCCATCACATTTTAGTGTCCATATGCCATCTTTACCTTTCCGACCTTTTACCTTGGCATGCTTTGTCTCTCCTATTACTTGTGAGATGCTGGTTTGTTTATTCATGGGTATTTCTATTTGGTCAACTCGCATATGTGTATTTTTAGCTTGCAAATCAGAAAGATAACTACCCTTGTCTTTTATTCCCTCTTCTAAGTCTAAAATCAGAGCATATACATTACTCTAAAAGTATCTTTGTGGTTGATTAGGGTTCACATTTTCCTCTTGCAATTCTACCCTCTTCATACATTTTTTGTATTTATATTCAATGATGTCTTTGCACATTCCATAGCTCTCCTCAGAATGTGGCCTATTGTGGACTCTACATCTGTTCTTATACAATTTACATTGGACTGGCAGATTTTGTTTAATGCATTCTTCCACCTCTTGTCTAATGTCATGGCCAAATTTGTCTATTGCACTATTTTCTTCATCTGAAGAATTTCCATTAGACTCAATGAATAATGTTGTCTCCCTGCTAACATGTTTTTTTCTAAAGTTTAACATCATGATCTCTTCAATATGTACCCCATTATTAGTAATCCTATAAACACCAGGCTCAACAGCAGCATATAATATTTCATTGGTTTGATTATACTCTGTTATCATATGTTTCATCTTGGGTTCTACCTCTATTCTAATCTAGTTTGGGACACCTCTCCAAGGTAGCCACATGTGCAAAAAATCAGTGGCCATATATCCGTTTAATGTCTTGGACCAATCCCTACTCAGTAACATTCCATAATTCACGGGTATATCCACTATTTGAATGTCAATGAATTGGCTTACCCTAGGGTCTGAAGCTAATTGCATCTGAATGTTCATCAATTCTCCTATCACACTAACCTCAGTTTTATCTAATTGTGTGACAACCTTAGCAGATCTAGTGGGAGTCAGCCTGAGAGTTTTACATATCCCTAACGTCATTACGTTGGCTGAGGCACCAGAGTCCACCATGCAATTGTGTATATTCTTCCCACACAATCTAACAGTTAATAAGAAAGGAGGAGCATCCTTCTTATCAGCATACATTACTACATTTGTATTGGAAGGCTGCTCAACTTTGTTACTTTTCTCTTTAGGCGGTGAATCTCTATTAGGAGCAACTATATCAGCAGCAACCTCATCTATAATGGATGTATCCAGAGATTTTATAAAAGCATTTCTGATCCCTAGGGTTTTCAATAATTCATTCAGAGGTATACTGATGTTAATTTTCTTTATTTCTTTTGACAAGTAACCCATTAATCTTGTTGTCTCTACTGTTTCAGTTTTACTTGTTTCTAGGGCCTTTTGTATTGTTGTTCCATTGTTTGTATGATGATTAGCTTTAAGTATGGCAGGATTGTTGCTAGCACTCTAATCTGGGGGTGTATTGAAGTTGTTAGGAGGGATGGAAGTGGTGAAAGGTCCTCCTGGCCTAGTATTGTTCCTTAAATTGTAGGTGTGGTTTTTATTTGTCTGTTGAAAAGCTTGCACCTCTTCTATTTCAGTTAGTACCTCATTTTCAGTTTCAAAAGGAAACTGAAAAACATTTAACACAAAGGCTGATTCAGGATAAAGCTTTTCACAAAAGTATGGTTCATCCTCTAACAATTCATCTTCTTTTTCTTCTGTAGTTGCAAAGGTAAAGGTTTCTAAAACTAAAGTTGTATCGTACCCTGAGGGTACTACCTCATTACCTTTGGGAATGAGAAACTCAGAAGTAGGGGGCTGTACATCTATATTAAATATGCTAGCCACCAAATGGAAATGTGGATAGTCAAGCTCAACATGGGCATTGGTATTGTGAAATCTTCACCAGCTTTTTAGTGCTGTATTGGCCATTTGGATGCTAGCTATTTGTTTTGCATCATGATTATCTAAATTCTCAAAAGGAGAAGATAGAGTACCATTGTTTGGCCTAGTGTTCCATGTTTTTGGTGGCCTAGGCTGATTCTAATTTTTGATATTGTTATCCCAGGCCCTATTACCTACCATTGGCCCTCTATTTTGCATTGGTTACCCTTGGTTATGACCCTGATGCTGATTATAGTTTTGGCTCCGATTTGAACATTGGCCTTGGCTGTTATTTTGGGTATGGCTCTGATTATAGTTCTGATTGTAATGCTAATTTTGATTTGAACTATAGTTTTGATTTTGGCCTTGGTTATAATTCTGATTTTGATTGAATCCTTGGTTGCCTCTTCCATAAAGATTCTCATTTCTTAGTTGTGTTACTTCGGTGGTTAATCTTTTCAAATGTGTAGTGATCTCTTTGATTTCTTCCCTTTCCTCTTGTGCCTTTTCTACAGTTGTATCTCTAGGAGGTCGGAAGAAAGGCTGACCATTATTTTGACTGTTGTTAGCAGTGTTATTTGTGTAAGGAGCTATGGCTTGGATTGGGGTAGGACTATACACAGGTGTGTAAGACAGAACTAGATTTAATAATGGAGTGTGATGCACAGTGACTCCATTCCAAGGTTGTGCCTGATTCTGTGTCCCAAAATTCCCTCCATTAACAAATGGACTACAAGTTGTATGCCTCATTTCTTGGTTTACGATGACTGCCTCTCTATAGGATTTCGATATTGAATCTATGTCAGGTTTTCTTTTGACAAACATGGTAGTTAAAGGATCTAAGGCTGCATAGTACATAGCTAACAAGGTATCATCATCTACGGTGTAAGGGGCTACCAACCTAGAGTAGGCCTTTTGAAATCTGTCATTGAAATTATCAATCAACTCTCCCTCACCTCGTTTTATGGTAGCTAATTTGTGATACAAGATGCAAGGATTGATGGGTCCTCTAAATCTAGACAGAAATGCTTCTTCCACAAGTGACCAGGAAGAAACATAGCCATTGGGTAAGTTTACATACCAGTTAGATGCTTGTTCATTAAAGGTGTAGGGAAATAATCTACACACAACGTCCTCGTGTTCTAATCTAGCTCTAAAGCATGCTTCCTTGAATATTCTAATATGGTCTTCCAGATCTTGGTGTAACTAGTATTTGGGACATATCTTTTCCAGATTTTTGGGCATCTCATTTTAATCATTGAAGTGTATGGGAGACTGCACATTGAAATAAACCATTGCAGGTATCTGTGCTTGACTTGGACCTGTGGGAATACCTGGATTTCCTAGGGGATTAGGATCTTTAGGAGGACTAGGACATCTAGGAGTACCTGAACCAAGATTTAAAGATTTGAATGAAGATCTGTCAGGACTCACAAAGTTATGGATAGTATAAGGCGATCCAGGGGGTGTTCTAGATGAACTTCCTGTTTGCAATATTTTTAGGATTCCAAATCAAAGGGCTCTTACTTCACCTTATATCAGGTAATTGCACAAATATATCCCCTGAATTGGACCTAGATCTAGTCACTCTATCACTGTTATTAGCCAGTTCTACTTAAAACAAAACCCTAACTCAAGTCAGGCCCTCCTTCTAGCGCCAGAGAAACTGTTGATGATTGTTTTAACACAGTCATAACAATTAGTTAAAATTCACATAAAATGAACCAAAACTGACTTGAAAGATATGAAGGAATCAGTTAAGATTCACTTAATCCCAAGTTTAATATTGTCAGTTCTTGACCTATTGGGCAAATTTAGTTGGTTAATGTGAAGCTGTAATGTTCAAGGGGCCTTACGTAGTGTAGGGTTTCCTGTTGGTTAACTGGACTCAAACTTATGCAAAAAAGATTATAAATATTAGTGGATTGTTCATTCTCCTTTTGCATAAAAGTGTTACTGTATTTCAAAGCTTTAAATGATCTTCTTGAATTATTGCATCTTTCTCCTCTTAAATATTTATGAAAACTGTCTACTTTCAACTTAGTTATGCCTGCTTTTTTAATGTGAGAAAAATTTCCTTCAAATTTCTGTGTTTTAAGCTAAATATTTTTAGATGGGTTGGGAAAAGTTAGAAAGATCTAATCTAAACATCATTCATTCTACCAAAAGATCTAATTGTTTTGTTATGCACTTTGTAAATCATATAGCAATTTGATCGAATCCACAGACAAAACTCTAAGTGTAAGTTCTGAGCACTTTCACAAACGTACACCTAAAATTGCATGCTCTAAGAGAAAATGTTTCAAATATAATGAAGAGAAAGAAAACACTCAAAAGATAGATGCAGAATTCCAGATTCAATTGTATTAGAAACAGACAGTCATATAAGATTTACAATGTCTGAATGACTCTTAGCTTCATTGATCAGATTATAGAAAACTTACAAGCTTTACAGATACAGAAAGGAGGCAGGATGTTCCACACGCTCCTTGTTGCAGACACAGGTGACCTCCTTCTACTACTCCTAAACTAAAAGGTCCCTCTACTCTAAAATGCTAAAACTAGTTATGAGTGCTGGCTCTCTTCTAAAAATCTCTGTGTAAAGTTTTACAGTGTATACAGGCACAATATATAGACTTTGATTGTCCTCAATACAACTAAAAAACTCTAGTTAAGCAATGGTTCAAACCTCTAGTTACAGCAATAAATGCTGGAGAACAAATCTCCCAAAATATCTCTAAGCATACATCGAATCTGGGCAAAATATGCCCTTCTAGAAACCCTAGAAGCTCAATAATAACTTCTGTTGCCTACTGCAATAATGTCTTCAACTGCATTTTGCCTTCATCAATGAAGACCCTTGACTTTTCACACTCCATCCTTATCTTCCTCTGCTCTCTGAGATCTGATTTCCTTCTTCGTGATGTCACCGCCATTAAGTTTCAGCTCCTTCTTCAACAGCAAACCTGTAAAAAATAGATAAGCAATAAGTATCATTTCATTTAATAAACATTAGGAACTGAAACACTTGTTAAATCAAGGCGTGACCATGCAGTTGCAGAAATCAGGCTCCAAATTCGTGAGAAAACGCGGGTCCAAAATGTATATACAATGTTAAACTAGTCAGGTCAACCATCATTGCCTAGAAGTATGCATTTTGGGCCCTAAATCAACCTCCAAAATTTCGTCACTTCGTTTTCCCACCCATTTCCTTGTTTAAATCCTTGTCAATCGCGATATACAAGTCAGAAGTGAAGCCTCCGTTAAATCAGATTTTTTTTCTCTTTGATTTCATGTTGTATGTATGCAATGGATATTGGCTTGTATATCAGAACATGCAAGCACCAAAATATACAAGCACTTAACTTCAATTTATAACTTTTCAATTCCGTGCAATGTATTAATGCAATGTATGTTTTAGCTATTAAATTTGGACGTGATACAAGCATTTAAATCTGACTTCAAATTCATTTGGATTCTGGCTTGTATGTGTGTAATGTATATTTGGAAATATACAAGTCTGGATTTAAACAATGATTTAACCTGACCCCATAATAGCTTCGATTTCGGCGGTTGTATAAACTGTTGTAAACCGCAATGTATATGTAAATATACAAGTCAGAAATTATACAATGAACCAACATTGTTTGATAACACTTTTAAGTCCACGTTGTATATTGGGCCTTGTATACTAAGAAAACCCTCCTTTCAAATCTATGGATATACAATGAATTTTCCATTTTGGACGTTTATTTTGAATCCAGCTTGTATGTAAAGCAATGCATCTTGCAATGTATTTTTGAAATATACAACCCGAATATGCAACGATTTAGCCCCTTTTAACTTACCTTTCATGTCCGCGCAATATAAGTGCATTTGTATATCTCTCTTGTATATATTAAATTAACTCTGCTTCATAAAATTTCAGTTTCGGGCAATGTATCTCTGCTTTGTATGTTTCGGAATGTATGTACATCGAAACATACATACAAGTCAAAACATACAAAGACTTAATTCAAATTAATAAATGCCTCGGGTCCGCCCGATGTACCAAAACACTTGTATCTCGCCAATATATAAGCCGGAAACATACAAGGACTTAAGTTGTTTTAATAGACTTTTCGGGTCCGGCGGTTGTACATTACTAGCCTTGTGTCTTTTAACTTGTACGTTTCACCTGTATGTAAAAACATACAAGCGCCAAATATACAACCATTTAACTCTTCTTCACAATGCTTTCAAGTCCACCCTGTATGTATACATAACATATTAGCAAATACATATAAAAAAGAAGATACAAACAACTTTGTATGTAAACTCAATAGACAAGACCCATTTCATGACTTTGTATGTGAGCAACATATAAGAGACTTTGTATATGCATGACGCGATATACAAACTATTTTGTATGTGCAACATATAAAGGCCTAACATACAAAATCACATGCATATGCAACCCAATTGCAAAAGGCAAATGTGACTAAGTACAAAAACAAAACCCTTTGCATATACAAACGACCCTGTATATGCAAAGCGATATATAACCCTGAATGTACATTTTACCAAAGTGATCATAACTTGCAAAATATGGCAAATTTTAAGATGGTTCAAAAAGCAACCCTAGCTCATTTTTCACAAGGAATCCAACCATATCATGCCCTGGTACTGAAAATGCATTTTTTCTCTATTTTTATCAAAGTTTGCAATTTTAACCCTCTTTTCCCTTTACCACCAAACAGACCCACAAAAACAAAATAGAAGCAAAAAAGCAAAGCCACAACAGGGGTCCTCATTTTGCTAAGGAGTAAAATGGGTGTGTTGTGAACATCAGAACACCCACCTCAGTGCAATGTGTAGAATTGATGTCAATCTATACAAATAGGTATGATGTCATGACAAGGACAATCCAAACAACCAATGGGGATATCTTGGCTGATTTAAGTCCACCCTCTCTAGCTGAGACCTTTGATGTTCCTTGGCACAAGGTCATGACTATGCCAGATAAACAAGGATTAGAGGAGACCTATAACAAAGACGTAGAAGGTACAGAAAGCACATGAATGATAATTAGGCCAAAACTAGAAGGTCTACTCTCAGTAAATTTCTCCAAGTACTATACAAGAGTGATTTCCATGATGAAATTAGAGATTTAGTAACTTTCTTGAGCAGAATATATGGACTACCTACAGCTTCCACTTTTGAGGGGTGGATGTTTGTTATTATCATTGAGATATTGAAAGGGACTAAGTTCCATTGGGCCCAAATCCTTAGTGACAACATTCACGAGGCCTTTAGCAATTTCAAGGATAAAAGGTACTTCAGATGGACATCTTATATTGTTTATGCATTGGCAAGGAGAAATTACTATGTTGGGTTGTCTAAGATTGGAGAAGTTGGAAATAATGAGCAAACCCAAATAAAGGTACATGAATGTTACCCAGAGCTAACCTCATCTCAATCTTTGATACATTTTAAAAGGGTAAATAATGCTTTCACAATGTATATAGCCAGAATGCTACAAGGCAACACAGCCTTGAGGATTTCCACTAAAGCAATGAATGAAATAACTAAGTATGGTAGATGGTACATCTAGTTTGAGAAATTCACATATTTAAGAGTGCAAGGCTTCACTGGGATGGCTTACAGACTTCTTAGGTACCCCAATGACAAGACAGTGCTTCTGGAGCTGTCTAGATAGTTAATACCCTATCCCAAGAAGCTCAAACACTTGCACAGAGCCAATGTTCAATTTCCTATCCGGTTTGGCAAGGGGAACTATGCATGCCCTTCTTTGGCATCAGCAGAGCATTCTGATACAGAGCTTCAACTCCTCAACTTACACTACTACAATGCAAGGGATCATTTTGATCCAAATAAGTTGATGGAAAGATTCGTGAGTAAGAAGTTGTTCCACAAAATACACATTGAAGATTTTTGGGCTAGATGATTATGCGATTATGAAGAAGGCACATTCAAGGCCGCCTCTGGCTTTCATCAAGAATTTCTGCATTATGGCAGTACCAGACCAATTGCAAGATGATGAAAATGTTATGGTCAGAAGAAATTGGGAGGCTCAGTACCATCAGCCTATTCCATAACCAAATCGGGCAAATATAGAAGAAAGCTCCTTGGATACTATTATGAGAGAACCTAGCAGATTGAGCAAAGCCTGGGTAAGGGGTCAGGTGGCTACTTTAGAAGGACAGGGAATGCAGCTAACTTACACAATATTAGAATTGGAAATGACTCTGGAGGAGAGGAATATGAACCAATCAATGTCACAGATGAAGTAGAGCCAGCTAAGAGACAAAAGTTAGATAGTGAAGAACATACATCTCTGGCCGAGAAGGTGAAGAAGATTAATAAGCCATCTACAAGGCCTCCTCCAAAGAAAGATTAGCCTCCCTCTACTAGAACAAGGGCCTCCAAGAAAAGAGACATGCCTAGTGGCTCTGGGGAAGGTTCTAAGGCCAAGAAAGCAAATGTAAAAGAGGTAAGTAAGGAAGATGATACAACAAAGAAGGATTCCAGTCCTCCAACTTCCTTGTCACCTGCTACCCAAGGTATAAGCACTGTTGCCACAACCCCTGCCGCTACTACTACCACTTCTTCTTCTATCACTTCTTCCTCTATTGCATCCACTTCACCTATGACCTCAGCTCCTATAAATCAAGAAATGTCCCCTGTCACCTCTCTTACCTCTGCCATTACTTCCTACTCATTGGCAATTTCTTCTGATACCTCTAGCAGTCCTATCTCCTCCATTGTCTCTACTTCATGTCGCTCTACTACTATACTTACACTCTCTACTTCTTCCACTAAATTGCTTACCCCCACAACATTACCTCCCATTTCCACCATCCTTTCACCCCCTCTCCCTCTACCTCCACTACCTTTTCCTTCACCTCTTTTCATCGCTTCTTCCTTATCAACGGTTTTATCTAATCTAAAGCAAGTCAATGTGCCTCCACTAGCCATATCTTTTGATGTTCCTATTTCACAAATGCCCGCAGATTCTTTGGCCGTACCACTGCTGCCTGGGATTGAGAAAGTAGGTGCAAAGTTGGGATCACATGAGCCTGAAACAACACTTGAGGAGGAGAGAGATGTATTGGTTGAATTAAGTGATAAAGACTCCCATGAGCCTTTGGTCAATGTTGAAGTCATTGATGTATTTGATATTCCTCCAGATAAAAGTTAGACAGAGGAAGTTTTCAGGTTAGCTCAAGAAAGTATAATGGTAAATCTAGAAAACTTGGCCCAAGAAGAAGAAAAGGAAGAAGAGAGAAACACAAAAAAGAATGAGGAACCAAAGCAAGAACAAAAATCACTAAAAGAGCTAACTGTAATTGATAATGATGGAGCCACTGAATTGAATAAATCTTCTACACCTGAATGGCTACAAAGCAGAATGGCATATCCTAAGCCACAAGTGGAAATAATGCAGCTAGATTTGAGTATGATTTTGTCACAAGTTCAGAAGCCTAGGAAACAAAAGAAGGCCAAAATATAGTCCAGGATCTATAAAGATGAGTCAGGATCAAGAATTGTAGAAATAGTAGTCCCACCAGTTGATACAACAAAAGAACATGTCAAGGCAGAGGATTATGTGATATCTATAGTTGATTTGGGACCCACCACTCGTGCTCAAAGGGTGGATGATTTTAAGGAATTAGTTACATCAATTTTGGAACTACTGGATAAGGATGAGATGTCCAAGAAGGATTTGAAGTAGTAGAATGAAGAACTTCGTGCTTGCCTTCAGTTTTGGTTAAGCCAGTAGATGTAGGAGGAGATATAAAGACGATACCCACTTTCCTATCTATTGATGAAATGGCCAGATTGGGCAAGGTAATCTCCAAATCCCAAGGTACAGAGAAATGACTATTAAAAGTTTTTGAGATGGAATGTGAAACCATCAATGCATCTGCTCAAGTGCACAAGAAGCTAGGAGAATTGTACAAGAAATGGAAAGATCTACGCGAGGAATGTGATTCCTTCGATGAATATTACTCGCATATGTATCCTCGGATAAAGAGCATCATGGAATTACCTTCCCAGACTCTGGTCGTAGAGAATTTTTTGACTAGGAATCAGCTGCCTAAGGCCATTGAATGGTATCAACAGCTTCTTTTGAGAAAAGAAACTTTTGAAAATATAAAAGAAGCATATAAGCCAGTCAATGAGGAGCTAAGGTCAATTATATATGATATAAATGATTCTTTAAAGGATTGATTGGAAGCATCCTATGATGACTATGCCCCATTTGATATAGAAAAGTGTAAAGACAAGTTACATAAGGTGATTTTTGAACATGCCAAGCTTAGTATGGAGGATAGGTTAGACAAGGTAAGTGACCTCAAGACTGAATTCAAAGCATTTCAAAAGGCAGGTACGGAGATAGAGAAAATATACAGTAAATTTATTTAGGAACTAGAGATGTTCGACTACCAGATCAGTCATTTGAAGGATCTAGATCTGTCAGAGATTAATCCTGCACTTGATGCGTGGCTGACTTACCATAACAAACAGGTTGGCGAAGACAAAATTGATTTAGATGAAGAATCCTAATATTATTTTGAATATTTTAAGGATGTAATCTCATCATAATTGTAAATTGCTATATTCGAGGCAGCATGCGACTCTATTTTGTCTTTTCTATGCTTCTAAAATGTTCTTTTTTACTAATACATTAAGTTGGCTAGTCAAATTGACTAGATTTAATGTATCTGGAGGTTGTTTTTCATCTTTTTCATAGAAGACAAAATGTAATCCGAGAATTGATGTGAGCTATTGCAATTGTATTTATTGATGTAATCTGGACCGTCGATGTTGAGTTAATCTCCACCGTTCATTTGAAAACTTGGTATATTGCTTTTCTATATAAAGGGCTGCCATTTCCTTTGTTTGTAAGAGAGATTTGATGCCGAATTGTTGACATTCTACCATTTGAAGTAATACAAAGCAAGTTTCTATAGGTTTTATGAGAATTTGTGTGTTGTGTTTCTTACTTGGTTCTCATGGTTTGCTTCTTGCTCTCTCATAGTTAGTTAGTGGTGCTTTTATAATGTTTATGGTTTGCTAAAGTATCTGATGAATACTCTAAGTCCATACTTTTAGTTATTTGCTGATGGTAGATAGATGTGTTAAGTTAGTCTACGCTGATTGTTTGTGCTAAAGTTTAATTACATTTCACAAGTTAAGTTGTACTGTTTATTGGGTATTTAACAAATGAATGTAATCTAAAAATCTACTGACTTCCATTGAAGCTAGCACTGTAACACCCATTTCAGTTTGGTAACTCAGGAAACTGGTTAAAAGTTTTAGAGTATTTGTCTACTGAAGGTAGCCTATGCATTGTGAATGTCACTTAGGATTCCTCTAAAACCCTAACCTTTTTCATTTTCTTTAAAACCATCGTTAGATTAGGAATTCTAGTAGCATTTTACATTGTTTTATCAACTAAAAACCATAAAAGGGTTTATGTGTATTTGCTGCCCCAAACCTGAAAATCTGTAGATTGCATGTAAGACCCCTTGTAGGCATAGCTAGAACATACCAACTGAGAGACTCCAAGAAAGCTAAGACCTAGTTGTATTATCCTTGGAGTAGTCTTACCTAGGGTAGGATACTTTTCAAGAGAGGTGTGAAACCAACAATCACACCTGCGTTGTTGTGTGCTAAAACCACCATCAACAAGAACCTCCATTACATGTTTGATATGTTATGTGTCATCATAAAGGGTGTCCAAAACTTACCTCCTTTCATGGGTTTGACCTTTCCTCTGTAAGTTGTGCTCTAAAAACCCCACTGATAGGGCTATAAGCCATTAAGGCCCATTATGGAGAACAAATGCAAGTTTGTGTTGCCAAGTCTATTGAGGAGTTCCATTGGTGTCTATTCATGATATTGAGTTAATCGTAGGTGTAGTGAAGGGTCAAACTCTTTGTTAAATCACCCACTCTTTATTTTGTACATATTTCACCCTTGGCAGCCATGATACTTGGGAAGATAGAATAGTCACATTAGGATAGTCTTCTAGTTGGTCCTCAGTGTCTTCCCTACCTGCCTTTGTTAGGATTAATCAGTCACTTTGTGAAGATTTCTATTGCCTTGAAGGTGTTAGTCAAACTTCCATGCACTTATTTTATGTTGAACTATCTTCCAAGCCTTGAAATGATCATGAGAACAAGAAGACAGCCAACATCATGCTACTCCAAACAAGACAACAGTCCTATGAATAGTGATAGTATGCCCTCCTCTACATCAATGTTCTAGATAGATGATTGTTTGGCCAACTTTGATGTTCATTCCAATTTCGATGACTTGTATAAATAAGTGTTGTGAAATTGTGGAAATGTGGGGATGTGAGCGAAGATGTGGACATAGTGAGGAAGTGACTGGGGGAAGAATAGAGGTATTGTGTGCTTCAATGTAACTAAACCTTGCATGAAAAAGATGTTGTTTCTCAATTCAACCTTTTTGTGTTAACATTGTAAATATTCTTATAGGCAGTGAGCCTCTTTTGAGTAGTGAGCTCTGGGCAGTGTGCTCAAAGGCAAGTGCCTTCCCATTTTCTATTATTTTAACAAAGAATAAATCTTGTGGGTTAACCCCCACTATGGGTTTTCCCTTAACTAGGTTTCCAAGTAAAAATCCTAGTGTTATGTGTGTTGATTATGTTTATGCTCATGTGTTGTTGATTCATGCTTTCATGGTTATATCATTAATCTGTTAATAAGTGGTAAAGAAGATTAATTGCAGCAAAAGATAAAAGTTTTGTGAAAACTAATTCACCCCCCTCTCAGTTGTCTGTCCTAATTTCAACAATTGGTATCAGAGTCAGTTCCTCTAAAAGAAACTTGACCGCTTGTGGAGATCCAAGATGTCAACTTACAAGAAGGATAGTCTGAGATTTGATAGAACAAATTACTCTCTTTGTAAGAGTTGCATGGAGTGCCATTTACAATGCATGGGTGATGCTTATTGGTTGATAACAAAGGATGAGTATAAGCTCCCAGAGAAAGGTCCTTAAACTCTAGATGAACTCAAAGATGCTGAAAACAATATTTAGGCTAAGGAAGCATTGTTAAGTGCCTTAACTGATACATAAATGATAATTGTCCTGGAATTGAAAATTGCTCATGAAATCTGGAAGAATTTGGAAACTCTATATGAAGGTGATGCATATGTCAAATGTACTAAGTTGCAAAACCTGAAGGGTAGATATGAAATTTTGAGGATGAGTGAAGATGAAAACATCACTTCCTACATGTAGAAGGTGACTAAACTTGTGTGCAATATTAGGTGTGCTAATGGAAAATTTGAAGAATCAGAGATTGTTGGCAAGGTGCTCAGATCCTTACCTACTTCATACTAGCATAGAGTTATTGCTATTAAGGAGATTAGGAGTGTGACAACTATTACAAGGGATCGGTTGGTTGGCAAGCTTTCAACATTTGAAATGAGTGAGTTTGGTGATTCCCTTCCTAAATCAAAATCTACTTTTTAGGCCACTATTTCTGGGAAGCAAAAATTTGATCTAGGTGAAAGCTCTTCAAGAGGACTAACCAGATATGAGAAAACAAAGAAGGAACTTGAAGAAGATGAAATGGAGCTTGAAGAACTTGAAGCCCTTATTGCCAAAAGATTACCAAGAGGATCTGGTAAGTATGAAGTAAAGTTGCCTTTCAAATGTTTTTCTTGCAATAAGATTGGTCATTTTGCTTCAAGATGTCTGGAGAGGGTTTCAAAGCCAAATCATAACAGACCTAGGTTTTAGAAGAAATGCTACTATGTCCAAGAGGTTGCTGATGGAGTTATAGATGATGAATCTAATAAAGGAAGTACATCTAGAAATGAATGGGTGTTCATTGCTATCAAAGACGAAAATTTAGTGCCTACTACATTTGCTAGTTATGTTAATGTGGAAAGTGCCTTGGCTACTCAGGTTGAAGAAAGGGATGAATGGGTGATTGACATCAGATGTTCTCATCTTATGATAGGTGATAAAAATAAGTTTGTAAGTATGGAAAGATCTATGAAGGTGGAATTGTGAAGTTTGGAGATAATTCAGCTGGCAGAATCTAGGGCAGAGGATCCATCTCTTTTGATGGTAAGCACAACACTAATGATGTTTTGTATGTAGAAGGATTGAAGCATAGTCTTCTCAGTGTTGGACAGTTAGTTGACAAAGGATATGACCTCCGATTCAAGGATGGTAAATGGAGAATTTTGGAAAACTTTGAAACTGAGATTACATCTAGTACACAAACTAGAGGTAATATCTTTCATTTAAGTAGTACTGGTAAGAGCTATTTGATTACTCAGATTGATCAGAGTTGGCTATGGTATAGGAGAATGTGTCATGTAAACTTTGATAACATTGTCAAGATAAGTACTACTTAGGCTGTGAGAGATCTTTCAAAGCTTGTAAAACCTGCTAATAGCATGTGTAAGGAATGTCAGCTGGGAAAATAGAATAGAACTACATTTAAAAGTAAAGAACAATTTTCAAGTGGATTATTGGAACTTGTGCACACTAATCTGTGTGGTCCTGCCAGAGTTAGGAGTTTACAAGGAGACAAATACTTTATGTTGTTGATTGATGATTACTCCTAGATGATGTGGGTCACCTTCTTGAAAGAAAAATTAGAGGTTCTTGACAAATTCAAGGTGTTCAAGGCTAGGGTGGAGAATGAGATCGGTGTGAAGATAAAGTGTATGAGATCTGACAGAGGTGGAGAGTTTACCTCCAGTGAGTTTGATGCATTTTGTGAAAAGCATGGTATAGGAAGACAGTTATCTACTCCTAGGGCTCCTTAGCAGAATGGAGTTGTGGAAAGGAAAAACTAGACTATTCAAGAGGCTTCTGTAACAATGATGATGGAAGAATATGTTCCACATGTCTACTAGAGAGAGGCTGTGAGTACTGCTGTCTACATTCTTAACCGGGTATAGATCAAAGGTAATACTGGTAAAACTCATTATGAACTATGGTTTGGTAATGCTCCTACTATGAAATACTTCAAAGTTTTTGGTAGTAAATGCTATATCAAAAGAGATGAAGATTTAGGCAAGTTTGATGCAAGGTGTGATGAAGGAATATTTCTAGGTTATTCTAACCAAAAGGCATACCGGTGCTTTAACAAGAGATTGAAAAGGATTGCTGAAAGTTCTAATGTCAAGGTAGATGAAAGTATGGAGAGACCTTCCAAGTTCCATGGGTATGAATCAGATGATGAAAATTAAAAGCAAGTTCAAGCTTAGACTCATATTCAGATTGCTCCATAAAATCCAGTGACTCAAGAAGCTAATGAAATTGCTAAGGAACAAGTTCAAGAATTAGAAGTTCAAGAAAATCCCAAAACTCCCAGGTATGTAAGGTCGAATCATTCTAAAGATCATATAATAGGAGATAGAAATAAAGGTATTAAAACTATAAGAAAAATTGCTAAAGAACAAGTGGAGTATTGTTTAATTTCAAAGATTGAACCAAAATCAGTGAATGAAGCATGTAATGATGAAAGTTGCACAAAAGCAATGGAAGAAGAATTAATGTAAATTGAAAAGAATCATACTTGGGATCTTGTTCCTAGACCTAAAGACAAAAATGTAATTGGAACTAAATGGGTCTTCTGGAATAAATTGAATGAAGATGTTGAAGTTGTGAGAAACAAAGCAAGATTGGTGTGCAAAGGATATTCTCAGGTAGAGGGAATTGATTTTGAAGAAACTTTTGTTCCAATGGCAAGAATCGAAGCAGTCAGATTATTTCTTGCCTTTACTACTTACAAAGATTTCAATGTTTACCAGATGGATGCCAAATTAGCATTCCTAAATGGAGAGTTGGAAGAAGAAGTCTTCATTGAGCAACCAGAAGGATTCCAGTTGTCTGATCAATGAGATATGTTTGTAGATTGAAGAAAGCATTATATGGACTTAAACAAGCCCCAAGAGCCTGGTATGCAAGGTTAGATAAGTATCTGCTAAAGTTAGGATTTAGCAAAGGCACTAATGATAGTAATCTTTATTTCAAAGTTGATCATGAACACATCTTGATTGTTGAGGTGTTTGTTGATGATATCATCTTTGGTGGAAATGAGAGCATGTGTAAAAAAATTGTTGATCAGATGCAAAGTGAATTTGAGATGTCCATGCTTGGTGAAATGAATTTCTTCTTAGGCCTGTAAATCATCAGTCAAAAAAAAACCATCTTCATATCTCAGTCTAAGTATGTAAAAGAGTTGTTGAAAAGGTTTGGAATGGAGGATTCAAAACCAGTGAGTACTCCTATGATAACTAGATGCAAGTTGAGTAAAGATGATGATTCTCCTAAAGTAGATCAGAATAGGTATAGATCAATGATTGGAGGACTACTTTATCTAACTCATACTAGACCTAATATTATGAATGCAATTGGCCTTGTTGTTGGCTGATCCTAGAGAATCTCGTGTTGTAGTGCAGTCAAAAGAATTTTTAGATATTTGAAGGGAACATCTAATTATAACTTGTCATATCCTAATGGTGATGATTTCACTCTTCATGCATATACAGATGTTGATTGGGCAGGAGATGTGGATGACAGGAAAATTACTAGTGGTGGTACATTTTTCTTGGGTAAGAGATTGGTTTCTTGGTTGAGCAAAAAAGTAGGAGGCAATTTCTCTGTCTACTATAGAGGCAAAGTATATAGTAGCAACAAGCAATTGTACTCAAGTTTTGTAGATGAAGCAAATGTTGAAGGACATCATAATTGTGTTTGAAGAGCCTATTACAATCTTCTGTGATAATTCAAGTGCAATAAATATTTCAAAGAATCTGGTGTTGCATTCAAAGACAAAGCATATATCTATCAAGTTTCACTTGTTTCTTCAAAGGATCAGATTGTGGATATCTTCACTAAGCCTCTACCTAAGGACACTTTTGAGTATCTCAGAATGATGCTAGGGGTTATTACGCCCCTGTTCAAAACTAAGGTGCACTAATGTGCATCAGTCTGATGGAACTCATAGTCATATCTTCTAATTGAGATTGGTGTTAAGGGGATGCTATTACGGGGGAGTAGTCAATATGTTTAGTTTGGTTTTATTTAACAAGGAAAAGAGGGAGAGATGATTATAATATGTGCCCTTGGCCATTGATGTCAAAGGGGGAGAGAAGTCATGTGAAAAACTTGGAAGTAAGTGGTTGCTAGTGAAAGGGGGGCAATAAAGAAAGTGGTTACAGATATGATAAGAGAACAGGGGAGAAATCCCTGTCTTGATGGTTGAAATAGTTTTTTACATCATATGTTGCCATCAATAACAAAGGGGGAGATTGTTCCAAATATGTGCCTAATCAGTGTTGTCATTGATGTCAACATATCCTTGTTGTCATTAGTGTCAACTATATCTTATTCTATTTCTTGTTTAGAAGATTTGTATGTTGACGATATTGAGAAAATTAGTCTCTTCAAAAGAAACAAGTGAGTTACATATCTCTCTGTCAGAGACATTGAAGATAGTGCAGTTTAGTTTAGTAGATTGCTCCGTATTCCTAGTAAGATGAAGATCAGAGTCTACAGATTAAAGGGTTTATAGAGGATTGTCTAAAGTTTCTCTAGTCAAGATTTGAGAGGTCCGCATGGAGAATTGGCAAAGTTATGGCCATCTGAGTAGAACCAGGTTTTGTAATTGTTCAGAGGTGACAAAGTGATAGAAATTTGGTCTGGATTGATCCGCATTGGAATATTATGATCTACAGATCTAGAGGTGTGTTTGGGATGTCAGTGTGTATCCTCAACTCAAGTGGTTCGTGGTTTGGAGGTCCGCAAGCAATCTTTCTAGTGTGATAGTCATGACAGTTGGTGTTCTTGAGTTCTTAGATGAAGGTGCAAGTACTTCTGATGGTTTGAGATGGTGCAGTTGTTCCTATTGATTTCATTGTGCTTGTGGTGGGCTCTGAATCAAGTGCTTGTTGTGTTGGTGGTCTGCATTGAGGATTAAGCTCGTGGATGAAGATTTCTCCTTGGGTGTTGCTATTCTTTCTAGTCTTGGCTGACCGGATGCATGGTGTGTGTTGTGAATGATCTAAGAGAAGTTTTATGGAGTGTGGCATGATGTTTGAGGAAGATTTGAGTCCCAGTTATGTTTGGCCGATAGTGTAGTGATTTGCATGTAGCATTTTAAGTCTTGTGATTGTAATTTCTTATAATGCCTATCTTGGAGAATGTTCCAGATAGATGATTGTTTGGCCGACTTTGATGTTCATTCCAAAGTCGATGACATGTATAAATAAGTGTTGTGAAGTCATGGAAATGTCGGGATGTGAGCGAAGATGTGGATATAGAGAGGAAATGAGTGGGGGCAGAGCAGAGGTATTGTGCGCTTCAATGGAACTGAACCTTGCATGAAAAAGATGTTTCTTAGTTCAACCTATTTGTGTTAACATTGTAAATGTTCTTGTAGGCAGTGAGCCTCTTTTGAGCAGTGAGCTCTGGGCAGTGCGCCTGAAGGCAAGTGCCTTCCCATTTTCTATTCTTTTAATAGAGAATAAATCTTGTGTGTTAACCCCCATCATGGTTTTTCCCTTAATTGGGTTTCCACGTAAAAATCATGGTGTTATGTGTGTTGATTATGTTTCTACTCATGTGTTGTTGATTCATGCTTTCATGATTATATTATTAATCTTTTAATAAGTGGTAAAGAAGATTAATTACAGCAAAAGATAAAAATTTTGTGACAACTGATTCAAGCCCCCCTCAATTGTCTATCCTAATTGTAACACTAATAAATTGCTTTAATGGATGGTGAGAATTTTCCTGCTGGATTTTAAGATAAATATATCATACTACTATTTTTATCTATAATATAAATCTTACATAATTATATTAGTCCTAATTTTCTTTGGTGCTAAATTACCTAGTGGGATAGGGTATGCAATATCAAAGAAAAACACTTGGCTATTAGACCCTATCCCATATTCAGTTACATTGCTAATTTTATAATGGGTGTAATCTTATTTCTGACTTCCACAATTTTGAATGGGTTGCCTTGGTCACCTTGGTCAGTTACTGACTGCTCTTTTTAGAGATTGGTTGCCTTCAAGTCTCTATTATCTGTATGGTTGTGCATTTGAAATTTTAATATTAATTATTTAATAGTCTATTGAACATTTCTGTATGATGGCTTCCAACTTAGGCGAAGTAGTGATTTTTCTATGTTAATTGTCAAATTTGTTGATTTGTGCATATCCATTTTTGAAATATTTAGTTCAAATGTGCCTGTGTGATGATGAAGCTTATTGTGGAAACATTGCTTTGATAGGAAATATGTTTGAATAAGCTCCAACATAGTTAATTTCATAATAATTCTTGTTAATATAAATTAATGTGCCTTGTATGTGTAGCTTATCTGCAAATCCCATTGATGGTAGTGTATGCAATAACATCGAGAAATTTTGGTTTTTTTCTCATTTCCACCCACAGGTTGAAAGCTTGTTGTATATCACCATTCTTGAAATGTCCATCAATCAGTACAGTATATATGATTTTGTCAGGAACCAAACCTTTTCCAAGCATTTCCCTCAAAATTAAGCATGCCTCCTACATATTACCTTCCTTGCATAAACCCATTATAAGTGTAGTATAAGTAATCACATCACACAAAAGGCCACTCTTCACCATATCATCATATAGTTTGAATACAACACTTCTACATGCAACCCTACAATGGCCAACAATAATTGTATTATAGCTAAAGTTGTTTGGAGCTAGACCATTTCGAATAATTTGATTTAAAAGCTCACTTGATTCTTCTATCCGCCTAATTGTACAATGTCTTATAATGAGCACATTGTAAGTGCATCTATCAGGAGGTATGTTTCTTTCAAACATATAATCTAATACTCTATTGGCCTTCTTTTCTCTGCTAGACTTGTAGTGGCAAGCAAAGAGTGTGTTGACTGTGAAATAGTTTCTTTATATTTCTATCTTCCTTACTGAGTTGTCTTGTAAATTCATTGGTTTATTTTCCTAGCTTACTTATAAAGTTGGCTTGATTTTCAATTATTTCCAGGGATGTCATCATGAGGGAGCAATCATAATAAAAGTTATTCATGTGAACAACCTCATGGAATTCGGTTTGACATACCTAGTGATATGTTGGTGACCAAAGCCAAAGATGCAGTAACTAAGTCTAATAGCTTACACCAAACATCTTACTAGTTTGATATAGCTGCACATTCATGAGTACATCCCTAGTTGACAATAGTGATCACAAAATTAAAGATATACAAGCTACTATTTTTGAAGCAATCGATGCCCTGACGATTGTGAAAGAAAGCTTGGATGGAACATATTTCTTGCTATGAGACAAATTTTACATTGACTACTATGGCAGCGGCATGCATGCCAACATGTTTTCATTCATCAACATATAACATATTAGCACCATGACAATTTTTTTTTGTAGATGTGTAAATGAAGAACTACACAAAAAAATTGGTCTGTATATATTGGTTAGCCTTTCAACAAATATAGTGGCATTCCCAGTTGGAAAATGTGATGGCTGCTCTGTAACTAAATTGTACACAATTTATGTCGACTTGTGCATTTTTGTTAATCAAATACATTATTCAAAACACCTAGTAATTTATTGGTATATGTGTGCATTCTCGGCTCACTATGGGTTCAATTTTTCTTTTGTTTTAAAGACTTATTACTATTTCTTATGGCACACTTTATTGTAGAATTTTCCATGCCCTGTAACTTATCTATAGACATATTGTATCATCTTCTAATCTATTTCTTGAATTTAACCCAAACAATCTTTCAATCCTCAGAGAAAGAGAGAGGATGATTGAAATATGTCAATGGTATGTTTGGTTTTTTGTACATATCTTGTTCTCCATCAAAACTATGCCATTAGTGTGGTTTGAAGGGAATAATTTAACATTGAACATGGTCATCAATATGATATTTTAGAAGGTAGTGAAGCCGTATACAATGAGCACAGGCTCTCTTATGCCTCGTGGCATAGAATATGGATTAGAAATGAATCCATGTAATATAACAATAATATCAATGATATATCCTTACAGATGCAATATAACCATCATACTTTATCAGAGAAAGCTTGACCAATTTGGTTAACCATTCACAAGTTTTCTTAATAGAACTCATTCAACACATGTTTTAGGAACCAAGCACTATAATGAAAAGAACTGTGATCTTTTCTTCAGCTTGAATATTGTTTAAAGTTTAAAGATGTCTATAAAAATGGTAAGGAGACGTAGGGGTCTCTTGGCATATAAAAACTATAAGATATATTTTTCCATATTATTTGCATATGAAAAAGTAGTGCAGCTGAGCACAAATTTGCACAACTTACCTAAATTTCCATAGTTTCCACTTTGCTTTTCTTATTCACAACTATGGCAACAGTTCTATCCTACTCACAATAGGTGAGATTGAAGCATGGATTCAATAGAAGCATTTAGGTTTACCTGGTGGCAGCTTGGAGGCTTATGCCTCAAGGTCAAATTTTCTGATTTAGTTTCTTTCTGCTCTTATCAACTACTAATTTAGTCTTTATATAAGCAGGACCCATGTTCAAAGAATAAGAGAGGTTGTGGGAAAACACTACCATGTTACAACAAACATACATGTATTATCATTAGACAACAATTCAACATTTATGGTTAAGCACTGATTCCTAAAAACATATATTCTGTGTGCTAAATTATCTACAAATAAAAAGGAAATGATTGAATTTCTATCTAGTGTACATTGCCCACAACTGGGTGTAAGGCACTCGCATTCACCTAATCACATAGACTTGCCAAATTTGTCTACGAGGTAGAGTTAATGCACCTCTTTTAGAGGCTGAGATGCATTGTAGTAACATGAAATTTCATTATATGTTCAGTCTGTGATTTCATATTTGAATTTGGAAGATAGAAACCTATTTTTCATCTCCTCTTAAGGTAGCACATACATTAGAATGACTTCAACCTAATAGTACAGAATTAATGGATCATAAGAAGCTAAAATCAAGCTATGGTTAAACATGATAGAAAACACATAACAACAATCCACATTATGTATAATTTTGGATGGCAAATGTTTACAGTTTGATTTTATGGATTTAAGTAAAGAATGAATCTTGAGAAAACATTTTGAGTGTATTCTTAATGGTGCAAAGATAATTTGGCCTACATTTGTCACTTCTTATCCTTTCTTCTACACTCTCATGTTTCTTTTCCAATCCCCCATTCCATCCTATTTTCTCTCTCTCTCTCTCTCTCTCACTTTTAATTTGTAGCTCTAACAATGTCAATAAGTACTCCCTCTTCATCCTTTCATAGCCACCAAACTTCTCACAACTTTTTTTTTTAATTTTACATGCTGCCCATGCTTCATAAATGTAGCTTGTCAGGTTTATTAATTATTTAATGTGACTGGAATATTGACTTCCATATGGATGAAGATCTTTTAATATTTCCTTTAAGGAATTGTAATATGGCCATAGGCATGGGCTTTTATATTTTTATATATATTATGTATTAATATATGAAATATACAATTCAGTTATTAGTTATTAAACTTTTACATTGTAGGAATATTGAATACGGTAAATTAAATATTAATTAATTGCCTAAGATATTAGTCGCAAATCAGTGTGTATTAAGAACAATACATCTAAGATGAATTTTAGAGGGGTGCTCTCAATGAAGACTAGGGCATAGACAAAAATGATATTCATGGACACTTAAAACAAATATTGGATGGAATTCGCATTGGAACACTTACAATCAAATTGTAGAACTTGCCTCATCTCACCCCTTGCAATAACAAATTGATCAATGTATGTCACGCACAAGTTCACAATGATTAATATCCACATTTACTTAATCTGTAATACTTGAAAGTTTAAACAATAGCTAAGGTATATTTAAACATGTTTTTAATGTGTATAACTGACTACAATTACATTCTAAGTAGTTCTCAATTTAATGAAAACATGTTGATACATAATGCAATTGTCACAAAAATGCATAACTCAGGGAACAAACTTCACTTAGGGAATAAACTTCTATTCCAATCATGGTTATACCATAAATGCAGTTAGGTGATTACTACAAACAAGTTAAGATGTATCCCATTAAGGGATGTGACACCCTAGAAATTATCCATATTGGTCTATGTATATCCTCTTGACTATTCTTTAGAGTAGTCTTCCATTGCACATACTATCATTTTTTCTCAGTCAGTATTTTCAATATTATATATTTTGTTGTGAGATCATAGTTAATTGTGTTGCCCTTTTATTGACTTCTTAATATCTTATCATTAACTTATTTTATATTTTGTACTTCGCATTTTAATAGAGAGACTTGTAAGGACATCTTGGTCTACAAGAACCCTTGCAGACCCTAAATTCTCTTCTTCCTAGGGGCATCTTAGGTTTAATCCTGATAACCTTAAAAAAACTAATGGATAAGCATTTGTCCCAAACAATAGAATCATGCCAAAAGTCTTAGTATCTAGGAAACACTCTATGGTTAAGAATGGAATGTTTTCAAAGGCTATAAACTCATTCTTACAATCATCAATCTCCTTGGAATCTAGTAGGAGATGGATTAATGTAAGCAACTGAATACTTGCACTTAACTTGAGGTTCTTAAGCATCTAGGCTCACCCCCAAACCTAGGCAAAACTAGGATCTATTATAACAATTCTAGATTGATAACAATAAATGGAGGTGTCCCTATGTCTATAATCCCCTCTTTCAAACAAGAAGATTGAAACAATTACTCTCTTTATTATTTAATATTTGTTCCCCAAACTAGATAGATGAAGAAGGGGCATTTTTTGCACCTAATTGTTGAAAAAGGAAAAATAAAAATGTATGTTATGTAGTTTGACTTATGTATCATATCCAAAATACCACTTTCACCTATTTGCTTGTTTTCTCTATGTCAAGAAAAAAGTTCATATTTAGAAGAGACTAATATACCATGTGCACAATCTCAAAAATATCATCTATTTGTGATTAATATGCATGAAAATTTATGGGTTCTTGTCTAATTGTTTTATATGTGGTTTTTTATACATTGTGATCTTCATTATTCTTTGCATATTTCACAAAACAAATGAGTAGTTGAGGTTTGCATTGAATTCCATTTTTGTTTCTTGGTCTACATTCTTTGTATAGTTTCTTGTCTACTTTTTGCATGGAGTATATTTAAATTTAAATTTTGTTCTTGATATACTTATATATTGGAAATGTGATTTTGTAGACACTATATTATTTTTTTAGATTTGCTATAGGTACTAATATGATATTTTAAAAATTATGTTTTGCTGCCCTTTGTCTTTTACATGGAAATTTAATTGCCAAAAGGTTCTATTTCATGTTGTTAAATTTACCATGATACTTCTTATCATTTCATTATTTTGGTGGTTAGTAGGTTGTATGTAGTCCTCCAGAAATGTTGTTTTTGTTATTGTTTTTATTTTTGTTCCGTATTTTGACATCATTTTTATTTTTGTTCCGTATTTTGACATCATTTTTTATATCATAATAGTTTATGCAAGTCTTTCACTTACATTGTGAAATATTGCATCTATTTTTGTTGTATCTGTATGGAATGTTTCTAACTTCATTTTTTATTTTATCACTGAGCATTCATCTTTTTTTTTTTGATATATTAACCCTGGTTATGGGACTAGGGACCCTTTAAAAATTGGGTCGAGCTGCCAGTCTGTAATAATAGTAAAAACATATGTCCATAACATCATGTCTAATAGAGTCTATAAACTACCAGAAGAAAGGGGAAAATTACCTCGGCCCAAACTCCTCACAACATATATTCAAATACACATAGCCTTCACCATATACCAACACAGACAACCCAAAAAGAAGCAAAGCTAGGACAACATAAACTATCCTACTTATCTAGATCTCCCTCCTCTACAACAATTCCTTCTTCATCATAGGCGAAGGTGTACAATGGCTTAGCCCAAGCTAGAAGGGCAACATTAAGTTTTACATCAACTCCTTCCACCATCTTTTTGGTTTCTAGGACATTTAACAAGATGTCATGCAAGTGACCTAATGAGGCTTCATGGTTCTCCCCTGCCTGATTAGATGTCTCGACCAAATCTTCATGTGTTAATACCGAGGCCGCAACCATAGAAAACATAGTTGCCATTGCTATGGATTGTGCTGCACCAAACACATTCTAGCGGCATCTGGGCATTCCCAGGTCAAGTAACAGGTGAGTCATGGCTTCACAGACATTGACTCCCTCCTAGCCATCAACCTCCTTTGCAACCTTAAGTAGATGAAACAACCATTCACGTAGAATAGGATTCTTTATCTGCTTCTTGATACATTTCAGAAACCCTTCCATAGCTTCCTCTGCTAAGATCTTTTGCATTCTCTTCCTTAGAGTGTACCTTCTCTTCATTCTACCACCTACCAATCTGTCGAAAACAGAGTGGGGTAATTGTCTGTGTCAAGTAACTTGAGCCTTCACCTCCTTTCCCTTAGAGCCCGAGCTCCCAACCCCCCAACATCCATCTCTACACCCAGAAGACCACAGACAACAAATGCAAAGAGAGAAAATTGTTGTCGACGCTTCTTGAGAATGGAAAATTACCATCTACAACACTCCACCTCCTTGAAATAATGACGACCTGCCAACCTTCCTTTCTCACATGTCTCGGAGCTCACCACCTCACTTCATGATTACTCCTATTATGACTCTTTAATGTTTTATCCCATTATCGTGAGCACTGAGCATTCATCTTGAAATGTATTCATCGACATGCATTATTTGTTTCTTGGGATTCCCATTTCACATGTTAATGTTATACTTGTGACCAAGTTGAGGTTTATTTCTTGTGCATTGTAGTCAAAGTTTTGGGCACTTAGGTTTAAGATTCTTATGTTTGTAGTCTCATTTCATGACTAGGGTTGGTTGGAAGGTATCATCCCACCTCAAAAAATAGGAATAAATAACTTGGTCCTGAAGGTGGAGGAGATTAACTGTATGCATTCAAGGCCAAGTCAAAATTTGAGGTTGTGTTTGGGTAGAAGTTGAATGCACCCATTTTTTAGTGCACTAGGTATAGGGTTAAATCATCATTGAAGAAAGACCTCTTCTTGGAAGTCTTCTTTCATAAAAATTTAATATTTCAAAATATTTAATGTAGGTCTTTAATTATCAATATATTTGATATAGAAAATTTAATATATTTTGTAATGTCTATTTATTTTTATAATTTTATGGATTATTTTATATTTTGATATTTATAGACCCTATCAGCTATTCCATTGTACATAAATTTCATAGAAATGCTAGTTCCAAATTAGATCTATCTGCCTACCACTGATCCATGCACAATGAAGTATAAATGGTTAACAATTTGTTCTCATCATTTAGATATTGATATATCTTAAATTATTTTTATAATATTGTATGTCTAACTATATGTATGTGTTGTAGGGAATATGTTTTTATGAGTATAGCTTCTTTCATATTTATTTTATTGCATGATGTTTTCAATTCTCTAGTTTGTATTATTTTTGTATTTTTTGGGGGCTATATTGGCTATTACCACAAAATATCTTTCTATTTATATGTCAAATATTCTTTGTTTTGTGTAAATTTGTAGGTAACATTGTTGTTGGTCCTGTGTGATTCTTTTGACATGGCCCAAACTATTTTTCATTTCTAATATCTTATTATGCAACCCACTGTGAATTCAAGTGTATGGGAATGGACAATGCTATCAAATTTTAGTTTGAGCTTTTTTATGGGAGAATCTATATTTGACATAGGCATGATTATTACATCTTATTAATCATTATGAAGTATCATTGATTATATATATTTTTTTGAATCATCCTAGTCATAGATGATTTAAACTTAGATGCACAGATTTGATATCATTTTATGAGTTATATCTCATTTGGTAATTTATGTGGCTTTCCTATTATTACGTGGGGTAGGTATGCTTGAATTTTTATCTTAGTGTGTAGGTACATGGTTTTGTGTAATGCTGATTATATCAGGGATTCTTATTTTTGGTTAAAATATGTTTGTTAACTTAGTTTATTTAGTTTAAGTGCAAGATGAGTCTTGTGAATATTTCTACAAACTTTAATGTGAGTTAGTGGTGGTTTTAGAATATGTATGTTGTGCAAATTACTAATGTGAGTGATTTTTTGGTATGTGGCGGTTTAATTTTCTCACATTGAAATTAAATTATTTTTGAAATGTATGTTTACAAAATGTTTAATTATTTGAGTCAAAAAGGTTAAGATAGAAAATTCTTTCAAACTGAAAGATAAATCACACTACGATGACAAAGCATCAAGAACAACCCAATTTGCATGTGGTAGTGATAATGATGAATATATGTTTTTTCTTTTAGATATTATTGATTGTAATTCAGTTAATACTTCATGTAGTGATGCTTGGGTCTTAGATACAGGAGTCATACAACATATGACATTTAGGCATGATTATTTTGAAAAATTTTATGAATGTGTCTGTGGTCCAATTTATTTGGTAGATAAATCAAGTCTTAAACCTCTTGGAAAAGGTACTATTCAATTTAAGTTGCCTAGCCTTCTATATTTTGTACTTCATGATGTGTTCTATCTTCCTCGATTGCAATGTAACTTGTTGTCACTAGTCTTGATCAGGCAACAAGTCCACTCCATTTTTTTGGAAGATGGACAACTAGTCATTAGAAGGAAGTCCAATAATCAAGCTGTCTTTACTAGTTGTAAAGAAGGCAAGTTATTAAACATTCATGGTGAATTAGCCCTTTTTGGAAGTTTTGCATATCTAATTGATGACAATACTCTTTCTCTTAATCTTTTGTGGCATGCTAGATTTGGACATGTTAACTATGACATCATTTGTATCATGCAAAAGAATGGTGTTGTTGGTTTGCCCACTTTGTCTAAGAAAGTTGAATAATGTGAAGCGTGTATTCTTGCAAAACAACATAGAGATTCTTTCCCTCATTCCACTTAGCAAGTACATATAAAATTGCAACTCATTCATTTTGATTTGTGTGGGCCTTTAACAACCACTTCTACTGGGGTTGTGAATATTTTATGTTATTCATTGATAATTATAGCTGCATGACTTAGATCTATTTCTTGAGGCAAAAGTCTAAATCTTTTGAAACTTTTAAGAAGTTTCATAGTATGATTAAAAAGAAATTACAATCTAAAATTGGCACTTTTAGAAATGAAAATGGTGGAGAGTTTGCCTCCATCATTTTTAAGGATTATCATTTGTCGAAATGGGATTCAACCTCGTCTCATTGTTCTAGGTACTCCTCAACAAAATGGTGCTGTTGAAAGAATGAATAGAACTATCATGAATATGGTTTGCACAATATTATATTATAAAGGGATCTGATTGAATTTTTTGGGTAGAAGCAACAACAACATCATTTTATCTTCATAATAGATTTCCTTCATCTACTTTTCATCAAGCAATTCCATATGTAGATTGGTATGGCTACCCTCTGTTTATTTGACATCTTTGGATTTTTGGCTCCACTTGCTATGCTTTGATTCCAAAGGAGAAAATAAGTAATTTGTATCACCACAGTTATAAATGCATTTTTCTTGGCTATTTTGAATATTCCAAAGCATATAGATTATATGATGAGGCTAACAAGAAATTTATTTTTGCAAGAGATGTTATATTTTGTGAATCTTCTAAAAATGATGCCAATAAATTTGCTAAGTTTATTACTTGCAAAGAACATCCATGTGAGATTCCACAATATGGTGGGGATGAGTCATTTAGAACCACCTTTGTTGGATCCATCTCTAGAATCTTTAATCTAAGATGTTCCACCTCAATATCTCGAAGAAGAAACTCCCTCTAATAATGACCATCATCTTGTAGATGAGTCTAGGATTTTATAACCATTAGACATTAATGGATTTTCTAGTCAAGAAATGGAAGCACTTTTGGTCCAATCAAAATCTTCAAAAGGTTGGGCAAAACAAGTGAAAAAACTTTGAAATATTTGAGACTCAAAAAAATTGGTAAAATGGGAACAAGAAGTTCTTATAAAGTTAGGGAACTGGATCAATACAATAATGAAGGAATCTCAGAGTCTGTTGATGAACTCAATATCACAATGGACTCATAACTAACTTCCTACAAAGAAGCCAAAAATATGGTAGTGTAGAGGCAAGCTATGCAAAATGAGTATGATGCTCTTCTGAAAAATGGTACTTGGGAGTTGGTTGATCCTCCTGTAGGTTGTAAACCTATTGGGTACAAGTGGGTTTTTCAAAACAAGTATAAAGCAAATAGTTCAATTGAAAACATAAGGCATACCTTGTTGCAAAAGTTTATGCTAAAAAGAGGGCATAGATTATGATGAAACTTTTGCACCTACCACAAAATGGACTACCATTAATGCCTTGTTGACTCTTTTGGGTTAAAATGGGTGGAAAGTTTATCAGATGGATGTCAAAACTACATTCTTGAATGGTGATCTAAAGGAATGGTATATATGACAAAATTTGAAGCTGACATCAAATGACTCTACAACATTGGTTGATGCAACTCAATGCAGACAACTTGTTGGAAGTTTGATTTATGGAACAACTATCTTTGCATATATTTCTTTTGTTGTGGGGGTTCTCTCTAGATTCATGCAACAACCTAGAGAACATCATTGGTTAGCCACCAAAATAGTTCTTTGGTATTTGAAAGGCGCTCAAAATTATGGGCTCAAATACTCCAAGGACCATATTTCTCTTTGGTTCGATATTTAAATTTTGATTATGCAGGTGACTTGGAAGATGGAAAATCTACTTCTAGTTCCTAATGTATCTTGGGTTAGTAGCCATTTCTTGGAATTCTAAGAATCAGCCTGTGCCATCTCTATCCTCTGTGGAAGTCGAATATATGGCCTCTTCTGAGGCAACTAGGGATATCTTATGGCTTCACAAAATTCTTGAAGATTTGCAGGAACCACAAGTTTTTGTTGGCAATTTGGCTAAGCTTGATGTTTGATGATGTTGTCATTGATGGAAACAAGAAAAGAAACAAAGTTGGAATAGAGATTTTGGTCCGGTGAAGAAGACTTAGTCAGTTTGGCTAAGTGTTGGCAATCTACAGAGACAACAGAGAGATAGTGGGATTGGCATTGGTCCACAATTGAAGACCTAATCATATAGTTTTGGTATGTTGTTTGTAGTCCTTATAAGATCTTATATCTAAGATTTTAGTTTTTGATATATACCAAAAGCATATCTTCAAGTAGCCTAAGTCTGGCATTACAAAGAATAGAGGTAATCAAAACAAAACACTCATTTTTTTGGTCTGCACTCCTCTGGTGTTGCATATCTTATTATGCAGTTTTTGGGTGTTGTAAACACTTGTATGAAGTCTCTAAATCTAGAGTTGTAGAGTCTGAAGTCCACTGGAGTGATGATTTTAAGATACTAAATATGACTACTTGGCTTGACCATGTTTGATTGTGACAGGATCTGAGTTCTGTTGGTCCGCACTTTACTGCAGATTGATATTATGCTCTATAGTTCTAAAGGAAAGCTTGGGGATGTATGAAGAGTCTTTGAT
Organism: Cunninghamia lanceolata; assembly: GCA_027924645.1. Taxonomy (NCBI): domain Eukaryota; kingdom Viridiplantae; phylum Streptophyta; class Pinopsida; order Cupressales; family Cupressaceae; genus Cunninghamia; species Cunninghamia lanceolata. The sequence goes on along the minus strand of BSBN01000584.1, from coordinate 10,798,588 downwards.
ATGATTTTGATCAGGACTTGTGGTATGCAGTGAAAGTTACAGTCTGACAGATAGACCAAGACAGTAACAGTCTATATTTGAGTCTAACATGATAGTTTGATCTAATTGCAGTAAGTTCTATTGATTGGAACTTTATTCTAAGGGATTCTATAGTTGGAACTGACATATGAGAAGGTGTCTTCAAAGTTATTTGGTTCCGCTATGTATCTTGGTGAGTGGATTTGGCTGACAAGATACACATTTATTAACTATACTCTTAAGTAAGCTAACCTAATGTGAAGATTCTAAGCGTTGCAAATATATATATGAGATCCAAATCGATGTTTGGATGAGAGAATGTGTGAATATGAAGGTGTATGTATGACATGTGAAAGATTGTGATTTTGTGAAAGCAACAAGAGTAGAAGAAGAGAGATCTTGTTCCCATGTAAGAACAGAGTAGTGAAATAGAGAAGTCAGAGATGAAGAGTTTTGAGACAGTATTTCTATGTTTTATTGGAGTCATAACCATGCATGTGTAGATTCAATTAGGGAAGTTCAACTTGGTAGTCAGCCATTCTTATTTCCTTCTTTCTTTCTCTAGGCAGTGAGCCTCTTTGTAATTTGGTATTGATATTACATAATTATTGTGAGCTAACAATCACCATGGTTTTTCCCAGTTTTGGGTTTTCCACGTAAAAATCCTAGTGTTTATGTGTGATGCTCTGTGGTTACTTCTTCTATGTTTTATTTGCTTTATTTTTATATGTAGAAAATGGAGTAATGATTTAATAAGTAAAAGGATTAATAGAATACTGATTCACCCCTCCTCTTAGTATTCTGGGTGTTCAACAATTGGTATCAAAGCCTGGTTCCTTGGAAGAAGTTTAACATCTTAAGGAAGATCTTGGAAATTGAACACATGGTAGGTAAAAGGTACTCTAATCCTCCTAAATAAATTAATTCAACTGAAACTATAGAATAAGAATGTATGCTTGTTAATGAAGAAGAACTCAAAATTGCTCTTGAAGATCTTGAATGGACTGAAATAGAAAATAGGGATCTGAAAGAAAATGTCATGAAAGTAGATGAGCGCATCAGAAAATTGAGGGAGCAAGTCAAGGGGTTCAAAGAAAAGAATAAGGAGGTTAGTGAAAATTTGAAATCAGCAAATGAAACCTTGAATGATGTAAAAGTGGAAGTTGTAGAGAGAGTAAAAGATGAAGAAAGCCTAAATGAAATAATTAAAAAAAAGTCTAAAGAATGTACAAGGCTTGAACAAGAAGTTGTGGATTTGAAAGATGATCTGAAATAGACATGGATTCATGAAGATAAATTTAGAGTGAGTGTTGCTAAACTTGATAGAATAATTGCAAATCAGAAAAGTCCTGATGATAAAGAAGTCTTGGGATTTGAGAAAGGAGAAAGTTCTAAAATAGGTCAAGAAAAGAATGCTGAGATCAAGAAGGACAAAGATAAATAGAACCAAAATAAAGGGAACAAACCTAGAAGACCACTAGTAAGACAACCAAATGCTCAAAGGTACCCCTCTTTCAATGGTTATTGTAATGCATGCAATAAGTTTGGTCATAAGGCTACTCAATGTAGGAGTAGAGTGAATCAAAATGTTCCATCATTTTCTAGTCAGTGCTTCACTTGCAATAATGTAGGTCATAAAGATAATGAATGTAGAAGTCAGATAAGGAATGGTTACAATAATGGAAGGAATGATCAAACTTTCAAAGGTAACTACTTTATATGCAACAAATTTGGTCATAGAGCTAGTGAATGCAAAAGTTAGATAAGGAACAATTATAATAGTGGAAGGAATGCTCCATCTTTCAATGGGAATTACTTTGTATGCAATAGATTTGGACACAAGGCTAACTAATGTAGATCAAGGATGAATAGTAGGAACAATGGTCAGAGAAATGTTGTATGCTTCAATTGCAATAGGCCTAGACACATTGCAAGAATCTATAGAAGCAAGAATATGAAGAAGGATAATCAAGCAGAGATGAAGAAACTTGTACAAAAGGCAGATCTGGCAGAGATCAAGAAGGAGATGAACAAGATTTGGGTTAAGAAGGAAGTACATGTTTAGTCAAGGATGAGTCTACACCAGACTTTGGTGTAGATACTTCCTCCGGGAAGTAAATTGGGAGCTCTAACTCAGGGGGAGCCTAAATAAAAATCTTGTTCTCCCAGCCACAAAAGTGGTGCTAACATTTAGAACAAACTTGTATAAGCTAGAAAACTAGATAATAAAGATTTTGAAGAAGATTTCGATAGAAAAGAATCTAATGCAGTTGATTACAGAGCAATTTAGATCGACTGTGGGTGGCAGATTAAGAGTTTGATAGCTTTTTTATTCCAGTATTTATGACGATTAGGTTTTGATGAAAAGGGGTTAAAAGGGAATTATTTTGAAAGGAAATCAAATTACATTCAAATCCTCAAGTATCTAAGGAGATCTAAAAGTAAAGCTAAGGTAGATTCAAGTATTTGGCAATTACTGTGAAGAAACCCTAACCAGAAACAAAAGGTATTTATAGCTCCCTCTCTTCAAAAATTTCTATGTTGAGTCAGTAAAGATGTCTATCCCACAAGTTATTGAGATCACCAAGAGGCCTCACCCTAAGTTCAAGAATCACCCATTCAAATCATTAGAAACTAATATGGATGGTGAGTTCTTTGAAGTCCCATTTGGCATCATGCATACTGAAGATGTTAGGGTATATATTCATGCAAATCTGGAAGAATATGATCACTTAAAATTAGGGTAAATTTACTCGAATGAGTTAACCAGAGATAAATTTGAATTGAAGAAAGAATTTAGTGCTTTCCATGAGAAAAAAATGGATACATGGATTAATTTTCCCATGTCCTTTGGAGATGCTTGGGTTCGATATGCCCTAAGTAGAATACATGATAGATTCATGTGGCTAGACATGATGCATATGATTACTAAGGATGCCATTGAGGTAGTGATTGGTATGTGTTCCATCAGAATAGTTCTGGCTTGAAGGCCATAAAGAATAACATAGTGATGGGGTTAATAGGTGCCAAATTTGATAAAAGGGCACTAACTATAAATGACATTAAGGATCTAGCTATAAGATTTGCATCAATGGTGATAGGATACAAAGTCTACTTCTCAAATAGGGAGAATTTGGTCTTTGTAATAGCCATATACATAGCATTTGAGATGGTGAAGAAGAATACAGATTATGACCTATGTGAGCTGCTCCAGCAACAACTAATGGAGAAATTGAAAAGAACAAAGGACACAAAGTACCCCTTCAAGTATGGAACTCTAATCATTTTCCTACTCTTCTATTTCCTAAAGGAGTTACCAGGTATGGAAAATATTATCTAACTTGATCACACTCCTATAGAAGTCCAAGTTAGAAATCATCTACAAAGTTTAGGAGATGTTGATCAACAAAATGCAACATTATGGGGCTACTTTGAAAATTTCCAAGAGAAAATGTAGACTAGGGCTAGGATTCTTGAAAAGGTTGAGAAGAAATATAAAAAGGAGATTGTATTTATGGTAGACAAAGATAAATGCCTCATGGAGGCAATGGAACCAAGAGCTAAATAGGTCCCAGCCATGGGATATGAAGTCACAGAAGAAATCTTGATTGGATTAGTCGATTTGATGTTGAGCAAACCAAAAGATCCCAAGGAGGAAAGATTTGGGACTTTTGAAGAAAAATCTTTCAAAGTATATATGGAACAAAAACAACCTAAAATCAAAATAAATGTAAAGAAATGGGTAGTTGATTATGTAATGAGCCAAGGGTTCACAAAGGAACAAATAAATAAAACAAGAGAACAAGCAACTAAGACTTCAAGTGCTCCAGAAGGGAAAACATCAAAGGCTCTGAAAGAGAAAACTGAACAAGAAAAGGCTCTAGAAAAGCATAAAGTGCAAATTGAGCAAGAAAAGTCCATCTCTGGCACTAAAAGAAGAACAAGAGCCTCCTCCTCTATTGCATATATTGAGAAAGAGGTGCCTGAAAACAAGCCCATTGAGAAGAAGAAGAGAAAGAATTCAAAGGCCATAAAAGGGGTGTATGTGAGCCTTGGTGAAGGAGAGGAAGAAGAGGAAATCAAAGAAAAAAGGGTGAAAGTAGATGAATCCACCTCTGAAAAAAAGGTGAAGCCTTCAGAAAAGGTTAAGGACAAGAAGAGGAAGAAAGGGGAGAAAATCGAGACCAGAGAAGATGAAGCAACAATATCCTTGGAAGCCACAGTCAATGCAATAGATCAACCTATTTCTAGTATATATGATGATAGTATAGATGCAGACAAGGTGATACTTGAAACAATAGTTATAAGGTTTCTAGCTATGTTTAGTAAAACATTAATTGAAGTTATAGATCATGAGTTACTAGATAGTTCGGCTAGCATCATGACAATAAGAAAAGAAGGGATCATCGCCAAAGATGTTGAGATAAAAGAATATGTTTTGTTAAAACTCTGCCCAAACATCACAAGTAAAGAAAAGGATAAATTCACTAAGAAGCTTAGTGATGAATTTAGAATCAACAAGAGAATCAATGCTCTAATGTCCGGAGACATTGGTAATTTGGTTAAAGAAACTAAGGAGATAACACCAAAAGTGTTACATGAGATACAACTCCCAACCATTGCTAACACTAATGAATAGGAACAAAATGATGATGCTGATAATATAGTTCTAGAGATAAATATGGAACAAAGCATAGTTACTCCTCTGGAGGGCACAAGAAATGAAGAGGAATTGAATACAGAATAGAGTATAGATCAAGGCGGAACACCTCCTCCGATAAACTCTAAGAATGTTGAAGAAATAAAAGAGAATGTGGAAGAAAAGAACTCTAAAGAAGCACAAGTTGCAACTGAACAAAATGTCCCTAAGGACAAAGGTGAACAAGGAGAAGAAGCTGATGAACAAATGATTGACAATCCTACTCTGGAAATAAAGCGAAATGAGCAAGAGCTTGTTTAAGAAGACCCTCCAGAAAGGCATGATGTTGAGGTGTCTCATGAAGAAGACAAAAGAGAAACTATTGAGAATGAGTCAATTGACTCCTTAAGAGAGTTTTTGGAGAAACACAAGGAAGCTTAGATTTTGAATGTACCTAAGCTATTGCAAGAACTAATTAACCTTGCCACAATGTCCCTATTACAGAGGCTAAGACTTGGGACACTTTTTCAAACTACTACACAAGAAGAGATCCTAAAATCTCATATAGAGGACAGTGAGCTAATAGGAGATGTATCAACAATTTTTGAAAAGATAATGCCTGGAATTAAGAGGGATACATCTTTGCGTCCTACTGCTCAATTGAAAAAGCTTATGGAATCAATCAATTCTCATTTTGAGTCCCTGGACCAAGCTACGAAAAAGAAGGTAAGGGAAGAGATTAATGACAAAAGGTCAGTGGAGCTAAATGATAAATTTTCACAAGATAAAATTCTATTGGAAAATAGTATAGAATATGCTCAGACTGCTATTAAAGAGGCCAGTGAAATATATGAATTTTCTCTTACATTGCCTAAGAAAACAAATGATCTGAAAGATAAAATAAATGGATGGGAAGCTCAAATAATGAAAATCTCTAGAACTTATGACCTGGTAAAAGATGTTATAGGCAATTTGAGGACATAAGTTGAGACCATTCCTTCTAATATACATAAGTTGCAGACCTAGAGGGAGGTTATAAAGCACAAAATAAGCCATCTTTGGGAGATAATAAGCTTCAAAATTGCATCCATGGGTAGGCTAGTAGCAGTAGCATAGAAGACTAGGCAAATTACTGAGGCCCTTGCTACTGTGAAGAAGGCAGAAGAGCTGGTATCTCAAGTTAATGGAGACATATTAGTTTTGAGTGATACTAAAGTAAGGTGGGATGAAGATGTGGTGCAATTGAGGAAAATCTATTCAGATATTCTCCTAGAAAAATAGTAAGGCATTTTGATTTCACTTAAAAATATATGGATAATACAAACAATTTTTTGAAGTTTTGGTCACTTGTACGTATTTCCATACCATACACCTTTGTGATTGATGTCAAAGGGGGAGAATGGAGCATGTGAAAAACACAAAAAGAAAATTGAAAAATAAAAAGAGAAGCATGAAGTTAGGGGGGCAGTGTGAAAAGAGTAAGGGGGAGTAGTATAACAGTTTTTCACATCAAGTGTTGCCATCAATTCCAAACAGGGAGATTGTTGGCAAATTGGCCAAGCATGATATTTGATGATGTTGTCATTGATGGAAACAAGAAAATAAACAAGGTTGGAACATAGATTTTGGTCTGGTGAAGAAGACTTAGTCATTTTCGCTAAGTGCTGGCAATGCACAAAGACAACAATAGAGAGACAGTGTTTGGATTAGCATTGGTCTGGAGTTGAAGACCTAATCATGTGGTTTTGGTATGTTATTTGTAGTCCTTACAAGATCTTATATCTAAGATTTTATATTTTGATATGTACCAGAAGAATATCTTCAAGTAGCCTAAGTCTGGCATTATAGAGAACAGACATAATCAAAACAAAACACTCATTTGTTTTGGTTTGCACTCCTCCAATGTTGGATATCTTATTATGTGGTTTTGGGGTGTTGTAAACACTTGTATGAAGTCTCTAAATCTAGAGTTGTAGAGTCTAAAGTCCACCAAGGTGATAATTTTGAGCTACTAAATATCGCTACTTGGCTTGATAGTGTTTGACTATGACAGGGTCTGAGTTTTGTTGGTCTGTACTTTACCACAAATTAATATTATGCTTTGCATTTTTGAAGAAAACATTTGGAATGTATGAAGAGTCTTGGATGTGATTTTGAGTAGGTCTTGTGGTCTGCAATGAAAGTTGCAGTATGATAGATAGACCGAGTCAGTAACAGTCTATGTTTGAGGCCAACATGACAGTTTGATCTAAGTGTGGTAAGTTATATTGATTGGGACTTTATTCTAAGGGATTCTATAGTTGGATCTGACATATGAGAAGGTATTTTCAAATTTATTTTGTTCTAGTATGTATCTTGATGAGTGGATTTGGCTGACAAGCTACAAGTTTGTTAACTATATGCTTAAGTAGGTTGACCTAATGTGAAGTTTCTAAGCGTTACGAATATATATATATATATATATATATATATATATATATATATATATATATATATATATATATATATATATATATATATATATATATATATATATATATATATATTGTTAGGCAAGTGCCATCATGGGGATGTCTCCCTTTTTGTATAGAGTTAAATTGAAAAAAGTATATTTATTTATTGGTTAACACCCTAATGGGTATGCCATGCTAAGTTCCATATATAACTAAAGGCTATCAGTGCCTCTAGAACATACAACAAGGCTATCAGTGCCCCCTGCCTATATACTAATACTAATCTTAGGTAGACTACATAATTTCATGCATTATCATCATAATGCCTTCTACGGCCTCTAGCAGCCTTCCCACTTGTCCATCTGTAAACTCTCCTTTGTTCTTGTAGCAGTTTATGAAATGTTTCTAGATTTCTATTCTTGATTCCTTCCTTGTATGCGGTGAGAATAGCATTGGCCTTTTTTGAGCCAAACCTCCTTGAGTATGCTTCCTTCAGAGTTTCCTCTGCCTGATTAGCTCCAATAGCATCAATCTCCCCCATAACTATTGCACAGTTAGTCTAAGTGACTAGCCAAGCTCCCCATGTGACCCTGTCGAACGAACCTCCCATGATCAGTGAAATGTTGGCAAAGAACAATTGATAAAAATGGTCATCATGTACATGACCCTCACTCCATGACCCTCCATCGATCACTTGCAGAATCACCTCTATCATGGCTTCCTCCTTCAGCTGAAACAAACACCCCACCTGCTACTCCTTCCCTTCCTCTAGGCATCGACATTTAACACCCATGATCTTTGCCATAGCTTCAAGATGGAGAGAAATTTCCTTGCTTATCTATAAGTAGAAAAGCTTGTCTAGGCAAACAAACACCTCCATACTACATCTAGGAATCCAATCTGAAATGCAGATCCTTTAAAATTTCTATATCTGCAAATCTCATGTCATGACTAGTCCTCTTAGAATCCCTCTGGTCCTAGCTTGATGCGTCTACCATCTAATGAATGCCTCAGGGATCTCCTTCCATTTGAAAGCCCTCCATATCTAATCAAAGTACTACATCAAAACCAATCTAGTTTGCAACATCCAAACTGCCAAAGTCCTTACCACTCGTGACTCCTTGATTTGCCAAAAAGTCTGCTGCTATATTAGCTTCTCTAAAAATGTGGACAATAGAAAAATCAAGATCCTGTAGCATATCCCTGACTCTACTTACGTCCTTCTTTAACAACCAATTTTCCATGTTATTTCTAACAATCACATTTATGATCATTTGGGAATCCCCTTTAATGTCAATTTGTAGCCAACCTCTTTTTTTACATTCTGCTACTCCTTGAGCCAATGCTTCCAATTCTGCTTCATTGTTCAAGGTTACACCCAAAGAACTTGAGGCAGCCCAAAGGAGAGCTCCTCTCTCATTCCTAACAACAAAACCATAACCTGCCTACCTTGGATTTCCTTTAGACGCCCCATCGAAATTCAACTTAAGTCTGCCACTAGGGGGAACCTTCCACCTGGATTGATCCCTTTTCTTCTTCCCTCTGCCCATCCCCCTAGAAATCTTTAGACCTAGCCAACTCTTCATAATATGGTCATCCCAAGTAGTGAATTTACTTCTTCCTCTGAATTGTGCTTTTCTATTTAAGATCTCTACTAAACCAATCTCTATCTTCCTTATCAGCTTATCGATAGGAATTTCCTTCTCAAAGATTCTCTAATTTGTTTCCCTCCATATAGGCAAGACTACCATGGAGGGGAGAGAAGTCCACAAACCACCCCAGAAACCTTTTTTTTTTAGCATTGGCTAGCTCTTCGAGAAGTCTACTATTGAATAATTCTTAGCTCCTTTTCATCCTAGAATGTTCAAAAAATGATTCCACATAGCCTTTGCTACTTGACATCCTAGAAGCAAATGATCAAGAGTCTCCTCATGTTGTTTACATAAAATACATCTTTTTTGACCATTTATGCCCAACCACAACAACTTTTCCCTAGTTAGAATACTCTTGTGGAGCACCGTCCAGAGGAAGGCTCCTACCTTGCGAAGTACTTGATTGTCCCAACAGAATTTTTTTGGCCAACACTCAGTGAAAATACTATTTCTGTCCATTTTTAAAAGGTGGTATCCTATCTTAACTGTGTATTGTCCTGATTTAGCTCTGCACCAAAGAATTTCATCTGGATCATGATTCACACACACTACTCTTTCATTAATTACTTTAGTGAATTTCCTTTTGACTGCATCCTCCACATTGAACTCCTTCGCATTCACCCATTTGACTCTTCCTTGCTCAACCCTTTCTTTGAAATAGTCTGCCACCTTTTCCCCTATGGCTTGAATCATTTGGGTTTTTAAGTCTTGAAACTCTTGAAAACTATCTAACGACAACCATCCTTCCCACGAGTCTGTCCAAAAGTTTGCTTTTTTCCTGTCATTTATACTCCACATCATTTTTCCCATAAATGTGACTTAATTGCCCCACAAAACATAGGAGCACCTAAATATTTGGCTGGTGGAGAATCAACTTGGCAACCCAAAATAGTAGCTATCTGTTGTTGCCATCTCTTTGAAATGTTGAAAAGAAACATTCTTGTCTTCTCATTGTTTATTATTTGTTCTAAGAGATTTGTGTAGCAGTCCAAAACCCCTCTTATTACCTCTGCTTCTGCTAAACTTGCTTCCCTGAATAACAAGGTGTCATCTACAAACTAAGTGTGGGTGATTGGTTCTATATCCCTAGCCAACTAGACTTCTTTCCAACCTCCAGACACCTAACAATGTTTGATCATACTTCCCAAAGCTTCTACCATTAACACAAATAGGCATGGGGACAGGGGGTCCCCTTGCCTCAATCCTTGGGAAATTTTGAAAAAATCACATAATGAGTCATTCACTGCTACTAACATTCTTGGTGTGGAGATGCATTGGAAAATTCCTTCGAGCCATTTCTGACTAAAACCCATTTTCTCAAGTATCTTTAATAAAAAATTCCATCTTACTTTATCATAGGCCTTGCTCATGTCTAGTTTTATTAGCATACTTTTCTGTCTAGACTAATTGATAGAGTGGATTACTTCATTAACCAAGATAATGTTGTCAGCAATTTCCCTCCGTAGCGTGAAGCCATTTTGATTTTTAGAGATAATTCTTCCAAGGATAGGTTTGAGTCTATTTTCTATTGATTTGGCCATTATTTTATAAATCATGTTGCATAAAGAGATGGGCCTGAAATCGCTTGCCATCTTACATTCCAAGTTTTTTGTAATAAGAGTGATTACTATGTTGATTTCTTTTACAAATTTGTTCTTCTTTCTGAAATCTTCAACGATCCTCCAAACCTCCTTTCCCACAATAGACCAGCACTTCTTGTAAAACAAGGCCAGGAACCCATCAGGGCTTGGTGCCTTGTCCGGATGCAATTGAAAAGCTGCCTTCTTAACTTCCTCTTCTGTGAAAGGTTCCTCTATTTTTTTATTTTCTTCAACCCTAAGAATTTGATTTATGCAACTTGTGGCTGGATCAATATTCCTCCAATCGAACCCTTCCTCATGGACCAAGAAGTTTTGAAAATAGTTCACAACCTCCTTCTCAATTTCTTCAGGTCCCTTTAAAACTTCTCCTTTCTTGTTGGTGAGCTCTGATATTTTGTTCATCATTCTTCTTGCTTTCACCAAATTGTGATTTTTTTTTGTATTTCTATCCCCTGCTTCTAGCCAAACTTCTCTGGCTTTATTCCTCCAATACTCTTCTTCTCTAGCTAAGAGTTCATCCCATTTTGCCATTAATTCTTTCTCTTTTCTATAGTCACTTTGAAACATTCCATCCTTTATTATTTTTTGGTTTAGAGCTTCCAATTCTCCCTCCACTCTTTCCTTTCCTAAAAAGATATCTTTAAAAGTTACTTTTTTCCATTCACTTAATCTTTTCTTTACATGTGCTAGCCTTTTATTAAATATATAACTGACTGAACCTCCGTTTCTAGGTATCTCTGACCACCATTGTGAGATCATTTCTACCAACTCCTCTCTCCTCCACCACATTTTTTTGAATTTAAGATACAAATTTCTGGGCTTGACTAGTGCGCTAATCTCCAATTTGATGCTATAATGATCAAACAAGGAGCAAGGCAAAATACTTGATTCTATCCCTAAATCAGTTTCCAACCATTCCATGCTACATAGAAATCTATCCAACCATTCAGCAATATTAGTGAAACCTTCCCTTCTGTTGGTCCAGGTGTATCTGCCTTCTTTAGGTGGAAAGTCTATTAGTCTTCCCTCCTCCACAAATTCACTGAAATCTTTTGCAGAACTGTTCTCTATTCTCATGCCTCCTCTTTTTTCCTCTAGACCTAACACCGCATTAAAGTCTCCTCTCAATATCAATCTTTCTTCTCTAATTGCCTGGAATTTATTTAGAATACTCTAAACTTCTCTTTTCTCCTCTAACTTGATAGGGCCATAAACACTAAATATCCAAAAAATAACATTAGCTTGAGTCAAATAAACTTTACCTGAAATCCAGTTTTGGCATATCTCAATCTCTTTGATGTCTACTTTGGATGGATTCCACATCAACCCAACACCTCCTTCCATCCCCCTTGGATCACTAACACTCCTGTTAGGGGTCTACAGTGGCTTGAGAAATTCATAGCTTCTTCCTGGACCAACCTAGTTTCTTGCAAAAGAATTATATCCATCATCAGTTTAGATAAATGGCACTTGATTGTGCACCTTTTGTTAGGGTCATTCAACCCCCTAACATTCCATGATAGGATTTTCATGGCTTCCCAAGGGAGGCACTTCCTCCCTTGGATCTCAACATATATTTTTTGATTCTTATCAGCCCTTTGTCTGCTACATAATCCTCTCTTTTTTCCATATCTGTCTTCCTTCCTAACTTCTTCCCTATTCCAGATTTGCCTTGGGTACCTCTTGCCCCAGTTTGACTAATGTGTCTATGATCTACTTTTTCAATCTCCTCACAATCCTTCGCAGCCTCCTCATCTTCCAACCAAGACTTGCTTAACCTCTCTTCCACTTCCAAGGTTTCCAGCACTATCTCTGGATTGGAATCCTCCCTGACTTCTTGGTTACTTTTGCTTACCAATGCCTCCGACTCTTCTAGAGGTTTGATTTGCTCATTCATCTCCATCTTGTCTTTTGGCTTCTTTGGAATTTCTAGGGAGAGATATTCTGAATTCGCCCCTAGTTCAAATTTTGATACCTTCTCATCCTTCGAGTGCTAAAAGACTAAATTTTCCTTATCCATCTACCAATTCTCCAATTCCTCCCTCTTTTTCCTAGCAATCCCATTGTTTGCACAATATATGTTATTTGCTTACCCTTTTGGATTTGTAGGGCATCTTGATTCCATGTGCCTTCTGCTTTTACACTTATGACAAAAGAACTTTTTCTCCTCAAGCTCGATAACCTGTTCCCAAGCTCCTGTTGAGGTGATCAACTTTATTTTCTTCAGAATTTTCTTTATTGCTAACAAATTGATTCTTACGAAATAGATTGAATCATTGTTTCCCATATCCAAATCCACTGCATTTCCCAGGGTATCTCCTATTTGGTATAGATAACCTCCTGACTAGTATTCAAATGGTAGATTATATAACCTTATCCAGATTGGTTCTTTATAGGGATCGAAGTTCTTCCGATTAAAATTTGGTCTCCATTTCTACACATAGATGTGATCTAGACCCATCTTCCATGGCAACTTTTCTAGAATTTTATCCCTTTCGGCCTCCCCTTGAAAATCAACCACAAAAATTACTTAGGGATGAAATGACCGATTTCTGCCGCTTCCCAGTTTTCACCAATCCATTCCTTGATTTGTAACTTGGATCTGTTCCTTCTGATTACCCTACCTATTAATGATGTTCGCTACAGGGCTTCAATATCTTTGTTGACTTTTTCCTTCACATTTATTTCAAGCTCTTCTTCTTGTTTCTAACTTGACTCTCCTTTGGTAATATCTACAAAAGTTCTCCTTTCGCTTCTAATTGGAACTGTGTTGACTCCTAATGCAATGTAAGGCACTTTTTCTCCTTTGTTATAAAGCACTTCGTCTCCTTTGCTACCTTCGCCACCTTCTTCTATAAAAAACACTCTCACCAACTTTTTCACTTTGCTCATCTGCTCGATTTTTCTCATATATATATGACATCCAAATCGATGTTTGGATGAACAAATGTGCTATAAAGGTGTGTGTATGACATGCAAAAGATTGTGATTTTGTGAAGACAACAAGAGTAGAAGAAGATAGATCTTGTTCCCATGTAAGAATAGAGTAGTGAACTACAGCAGTCTAAGATGAAGAGTTTTGAGATAGTATTTATTTGCTTCATTGGAGCTATAACCATGCATGTGTACATGCAATCAGGGTAGTTCAACTTGGCAATGAGCCATTCTTCTTTCCTTCTTTCTTTCTCTAGGTAGTGAGCCTCCTTGTAATTTGGTATTGCTATTACATAATTATCATGAGCTAATAGTCACCATGGTTTTTTCCAGTTTTGGGTTTTCCACGTAAAAATTTTGGTGTTTGTGTGATACTTTGTGGTTGCCTTTTCTATGTTTTATTTTCTTTATTGTTATATGTGGCAAATGGATTAATGGTTTAATACGTAAAAGGATTAATAGAATACTGATTCACCCCCCCCACCCTCAGTATTCTGAGTGTTCAACAATTTCATCCACACCTCTCCTTGTTGACAATTAATTTGCAATCAAATAGACAAAGAATCTAGTCTTTCATGATCAAACCAACCACATCAACAACAAGTTCCATTTGATTCAACACTATGTGAATATGATAGTGTACATGTCAAATATTGTCCCACTTCAGATCAACTCACTAATATTTTTACCAAATCGCTTGGAAGAGAGAAGTTTGAGAAATTTTGAGACATGCTTGGTTTTACCCCTTCAGATTAAAGCGGGGATGTTAATATGTTAATCTTTGGGTTGCACATTTCAGTTTTTTACTACAATTAGTTAGTTTGTTTTGTTTCTATTTTGACATAGTTAGTTTGTTTCTATTTTGGCAGTTCAACTATTTTTCTCTGCCTATATATTTGATGTAATCCTTCTTCTTTTGAGTAATAAAATTTAGTCATTTTGTCTCTTTTCCCATTCCTAACTCTTTGGTGGAAAAATAGGCTATTGCATAATTATATTTCTTGTTGAAAAAATTATAGTGAATTTAATTATTCTTTTGAAATAAAATATTTTCAATAAGGTTGAAAAAAATTGACATTAAAGGGGAATCTTAATTTAATCTCATTGTCTTTTGGAAAATATTAAATAATTATATTACATTTGTCTTATGGAATTAATTGTATTGATCTATTATCTATGAAAATATCTATTTTTTTTGTAAAAGGTAATGTTGAAACAATAAAAATATGAGAAAAGGGATATATTAAAAAAAGAAATGGAAGCAAATTATAAAAAGGAAGAGAGTTACACATTCCATTTTTGATTGAAACCCTTTCTCTCCCTCCCTTTTCTTCTCTTTTGAGAATGGATGTAGACTTGGATTCTTTGATTTGTTGTTAAAGGTGTATGCTCAAGAAAAGTCCCTTTTATTGGTTACCTTTAAGTTGAAATTGGAAAGGTATTTCTTTTTAATTATGCATTTTAAAGTTTTTTCATTTTCCATCCTCACATTGGGTGGAGACATATAAATTGTCCTTAAATAGGAATGGTTTTTCAATAAATTTTTGCATTCATTTATTCATTTGTTTAAATTTGAAAAAAGTACAAGTAGATCCATGGTTATGGAAAAAAATTATAAAATATTATTGTGAGTTGAAAATAATGTTGTTGTGCATTTTCTATATCTAAAGCTATGTTTAATATTTGGAAATTTTGAGTAAATTGGGATATAAAATTTGAAGGTTCATGATGATGTCATCAATGGTGGATTTGGGATTTTTTTAGTTTTTCCCTAACATTTTGGAAAATAAAATTTAAAAATTAGGACTTCATTTGAATGTTTTATTTTGTTGGGTGAGTTGTATCCATGTTTAATTATGATTTTATGTCATTAGATTATGTGTCATAACCTTTTGCATTGGTTTCTATACTAATTCAAAATTATAATTTTGGGACATTGATTACTTAGGAATGAGGTATATAGTAGAGAAGGAGTGACCCTCTCATCACTTGCTTTAGTTTCAAATAAGCTCATGGATAAGGCCAAGTGAGATAATTTCTTACAAAGGGTGAAATATCTTAAGGGGATTTGTAACTTCAAGAAAAGAGCATTTCACAACTTATTGAGATTGATGAATGCTGATGAGTAACCTCCTTGTAGGAAGGATGAATTCTTAATAGCCTACATGGATAATGTACCGATCTAGATGACACTCCTTGGTCTATGTTTAGGATCCTCCTATTTGTTCATCAGATTTTGGATTTAATGTGTGTTGAAACCATGATGGATTTGTTGTACCCTCATTAATGTACACTTGTTAAGATTTATTTATGCATTATTTTACATTCATTGATGTCTATATAATCCTTGTGAATGCATGTTTGGATTCTATTTATGTATTTATTTTCTTACACAACTGGTGTGAATATCATTGTGCATGAATGTTGTTTGGAATACAATTTTATGTTCATGTTGGAATCAATGTTGCTCTATATATTTGTATGTATTGGATTGGTATAAGTGTTTCCATGTACTCTTTGTTTATGTGAGTTTAATTAACATCCAATTTGACCATCTATAGAGAGTATATTGGACTCCCATTGTATTATGCTTGTTATATTTATTCTTTGTAGTAATCTTGAAACATTTTAAATTGGGTATGTGAGATCATTGTAATAAGAGTATAGTTGTAAATTATTAGATCATCTTACGTGGGTTATGAATCATTCATGTTTGGGATAAGACCCTTTAATTTTAATAATTATATGGTACCACTTAGAAATTTTTCACACCTCATTTTGTGAGAGTGTTGGCATGATTTATGATGGTTGAATTATCTAAATCATGATTTAGGTAATGAATTGTTGTAATTCTAGTCATGGATACTTTTATATAGAAATGTAGTCCACTCACATAACAAGTGAGAAATTTATAGACACGTAGATTTTGTTAGAGCAACCAATATCACTTGCAAAATCAACAACACTTCCATAAAGTTGAACATTCATAAAACAAAGATAAATAACTATCAACAAGCATAAAAAATGTAGAACATAAACTTATATTAACCTCACTTCATAATTTACATAAGAATGCCTTATTATATAGGCATTAATGAGGCAATCCACCTTGCATGTGAATTGACAAGTGCCCCATGATGTGGCACATGCATGTAGAAAAGTGTCCTATAGGTGTCAAGATTTGGATCACTTGGAATGTGCAAACCAACAACCTTGTGTGACAAGTGTTGGATGACTACAAAGTGCCTTTTGAGGTGAGATGGAAAGTCTTCCAACCTGAAAAGGTATGAACATGAAGTTTACCAAACAACTAGGAAACCTCTAACCTCTAAAAGGTTGCACATTGAGTTAGACAAGATTTTATCTAACCTCATCATATTAAGTACACTTAACTTATAGTGAATAGATAAATTATTTGAACTCTAACACCCCCCTTAAGTGATACTTGGAGAGATCACAAAAGTGCAGTAGATACAAAAATATGGTTCCTGGCTACTAGGCCTGATGAGGTACCCATGTACAATAAAGTTTCTCACAAATGGATTAAAGGAGAAAACCCAATGGGAAATAAAATTCCTCTCCAAAAGAGAGAATGAGAGGAAACCTTATTCATTTACAAACCAAGGCTTGTCCTTTTACAAACACTTCCTCCTACAGAGAATTGCTTCCCAATAATATAGACAACTTTTTTCTAAAACCCAGAATTTCCTTCTTATTTCCTTTTTACCTGCTACTACACTCTATTTCCCCCCATATATCCACTACAATTACACAATGCCCTTTATAAAGGTAATTTCATATGTTGGCTAGAAATCTTGCCTTAAATTTTACATTTAATGATTGTATGTGGAAGTTATTCTTTCCTTCTTCTGATTGGCATAGCATAACACTAATTCCCTTTTCTAATAAACTAAAGTCGGTACCACCCCTTCAACTGTATTATAGAATGTTCTAGAAGATTTGGGAATTTTTTGGGGTATGACTTCCTTCACTTTATCATGAGCTAAGATGATAGGTTGTTGGGGACGCAACATGACTCCCTATCTTTCAATCTCCAATTATTAAATACCATATATCCAGGAGTTGTCAAGAGAAGCATGAGCCTTTGGGGCAGAGGATGACTGGCTCACATCCCTATTTTCATGAGGAATTCTTTGAATCTATTAACAAAAGTTCTCCTCTTCATCACCCAGTAGGCAATCCAAGCATAGCATTCTTCCCTAGCTAAGGTTCTTGATGAAGGTCATCAAAAAGAGATAGGGGGAGAGGGATGAATGATGCCTCTTTGCCTAAACATCCAAGTTCCATATCTAGCTGGGGTAGTTAGAACTTCATTCAATTGTCCTACCCCCAAGAAGTAGCTTTTTATAATCAGAGTTTTTGACCAATCTTTGACTTTCCCTACAATAATGCATTCAAGGAGTTATGATTCTAGGAAAGCAACAAGATTACTAAGGCCATAAAATGGACCCATCTTTCTAATTTGGTGCAGTCACAGTTAGAAGGGTCCACAAAGTGAATAGTCCAAGCGTACTGCAAGAATAAACACAACGAAAGAAACTCAATTGTCGAATGCAAATGCAGATTCAGTAATTTAGTATATCATAGATTCAAAATACAAACATGCCAGCAACATGTGAGCTTACAGATTAGGGCTCACATGCCTAATTCTCTAGTTACAATATATGCACAAGATATAGCTTGAAGCACCTATTGAAGAAAAATCCTAAGAATAAAACTTCATATTATGATTCACTACTTTCCTATGCATCTATTACATGATTATATATCATCTCTGGATCACAAGATTCCTCCACGTTGGCTAAAAAATTACAAACTCCAATGAAAGGGATATAACATGTGTACATGGATAGGTTAGACCTAAACACACAGGAATCCTCTGCAAGTGAATGAATCAATGTGTGGATCTTAGGGAAGGTCGGCCATGTTCCAAACTATCTTGAATGATGTGTATTTTAGCTTTGCAATTCATGGAAGTGCTCTTCAAGTATTCTCGTTTAGTTGTCTATCTAAGACTCTCTAAATGCTTTGTTTTGAGAAAATAATCAATCTTCTGATAGCGATATCTTTCTATAAATTGATCCAAATGATCTAAATTTTGGATATGATGTGCATAAAGATGTCTAGATGCTAAGTCTAGCTCTGCAAGGTCTAAAATGATACTACGGTAGAATGTAGACTAAAATATAGAAACTGCTACTGATTGAACTAACTATACTGAACTGGAAAATGAATGAAAACAAAATGAAATGCAAATATTTTTGGTTGATGCAAGATTGCTCTTGAATCAGGGATGCTCCTACATTAGACATCTAGGGTTGTTGAAAAAGTGAGTCTCTCACTTTTCTGGGGCTAGAGAAAAACCAAGACAGTTCACCTCAGCCTGAGAAATCCAAGATGAGTCTTCTTCCAGTCTGCCTTTCCACTTTACCAAATATTCTTTGTATTGCTTTCCTCTCATGCTATATAAAATTCTACTATCTAAGATGTCTTCAATCTACTCTGGTGCTTGTTGTGGTAACTGCTTCTTCAAGTGATCTTCAATGTTGTCATTGAACTCTCCTTCATGATACTAATATAGGTCTACAATGTTGAAAATAGGTGATATGCCCAATGTCTCTAGCAACTCCACTTCATATGCATTTCCTAAATCAAACTTTCTAAGTATCCTACATGGTCCAAACTTCTTCATCTTCAACTTGTTATACGTCCCAACTGGAAATCTTTCTTTTCTTAGATATACCATTACCTCATCTCCCACTAAAAATTCTGTGTCTTCTCTTCTCATCTGCTTCCTCCTTATACTTATTGTTCATCTCCTCCAAATGCTTCTTAACGTGTTTATGCACTGTCTCCATGTGTCCTACAAATTCTTCTACTTTTGCACTCCTCTTATCCTCCATACTGATATCTCTTAGTTCTGCTACTCCTCTAGGGTTAGTTCATGTCACAATCTCAAATGGTGTCTTTCTGGTACTCTTATTCACTAAATTATTATATGAAAACTCTGCTTGTGATAGAATCAAGTCCAATTTTCCTGCCTTATCTCCATCCAAGCATCTCAACAAGTTACCCAAACTCCTATTTACTACATCTATCTATCCATTAGTCTGTGGATGAAATGCTGAACTGAACTTCAAATCTATCTTCATCTTCTTCCAAAGTGTCTTCCAAAAGTACCCAATGAATCTTGTATCTTTGTCTAAAATTATGCTCTTAGGTAATCCATGCAATCTCACAATCTCTTTGAAAAATAGTTCAGCCACATGAACTACATCAGTTGTCTTCTTACAAGGTATGAAATGTGCCATCTTTGAAAATCTATCTACCACTACAAATATAGAATCATGTCCTCTCTGTGTCTTCAGCAATCCCAATATGAAATCCATGCTTATGTCCTCTCAAGGTCTCTCTGGTACTATCAAAGATTTGTACAATCTAGTATTTTGACTACTCCCTTTTGACACTTGACATACTCTACAACTTCAGACACAAACTTCCTAACATCCTTATATATCTGAGGCCAAAAGTAATTTTCACTTACCAAAGCCATTGTCTTATCAATTCCAAAATGTCTTGCCAATCCACCATTGTGCTTTTCCTTGATCAAATTGTCTCTCATTGAACTCCTAGGTATATACAACTAATTTCCTTTGAACAACATATCTTCCTAAATGAAATAATCCAGCTACTTCTATCTATCACAACAGGTTCCTTACATGCTTTCCAAGGTTCTTCAAAATCAAGTTCTTCTTCATACATGTTCTCCAATTCTTTAAATCCTAACACTTCAACTCTCATCTCTATCAACAAATTCTCCTACTCAATGCATCTACAACCTTGTTTGATTTTCCACTCATTTTCTTTAGTACAAAAGTGTAACTCTGAATGAACTATACCTATCTAATATGTCTTTGATCCAACTTTCCTTGACTGTTCAAATATTGCAAAGTGTAATGTCTCGTTTTCTAGATTAATTTTTTACAGTTGACTGTTGGCCTATTCCAGAGACCTGTAGGCTACTCGGAGGTTGAAATTGGGGTTTCATGTTTTGGTGGTTGCTTTTGTTCATGGATTGTAGTTTGGTTGGCAGTTTATTTCCGGGTTTGTTCTCCTTAGTCCCTGTGGGTTATGGCTATTTTTAGTAAGTTCAGGATTGGCACCAGAATGGGATTTTGAGAGTGGAGTTGGATTCATCTTGTCAAGACCTTTCCAACAAGCTATAGATCATTGATTTCTGACATCATCTTGGCCTCCATTTTAAAGTCCGTAAATTAAATATTATTATTTAATATTAATGTTGTTTTAAAAGAGGGGACTTTAAGGTTGAGGTTGAAAAAGAATTGAAGAGTATTATATTATTTTCCCTCTCATGTTTTATCCCATATGCAAGAGGATTTTAGAGACTCCCAGTTGGAAAAGTATAAAAGGAGGAAGAGTGCTCTCATTTGGGCATCCGAAATCTTGATAATGTTATGCTGCCGTAATGGTTTTGGGACTACTTCGAGGAATGAATGCCTCCTAGCCTGGGCTCACTTCGTGCTTGAGAGATAGCACCTAGGGAGAGGTTTGCTGATAGTAGTGATTTTGTAGTGAGATTTTCATTGTAGCTTGAGTTTTGTTTGTAGTTCAGTTATTTGCATTTTATGTCATTTTTTGGAGTTGCTGATAATAGGGCTGAATCTGTAGTTTCATTCATAAATCTGAAAATAAAAAGGCATTTGTTCTGGGTATTTCATATTTCCCTTTGTCTATGTTGGGCGCCCCATTGTGCCAATTTACAGAATTTATTATGAAGAATCTAATTTTCTAGAAGGAAATCGCCCTTCTTGCTGGCCGCCCCTCTTTGGAGTGCATTAGAAAGCATGCTAAATAAATACTTGGGTTTAAGAGTGGTCTATAGTGTGTAGCTTGGTTGCCATTGTCATAGGAGTGCATTGCATCAGATTTAAGGTCATTTAGTTGAGAAATGAGTGAGGTGTGAGCATTTTTGTAGGGTTTTATGTTACTGGTTTCGTTTTTCAAGGTTACTGATCTGTCATTTCAATTTGCTAACTTCTATCATTTAAGTTGGGTTAGAAGTCTCTAATTATTGTAAGCTGAACAGTAGTACTGTCAGCACTTCATACATCTTCTCATATTTGCTTTATAATACTTTGCATCTCCGTCATATGGTAGCTCCAATTCCACTTCGGGTTGGAAAGCACATTCTTGACGTCGAGTTATGTCAACATAATAGTTGGTAGGGATCCTCTGACCATATGCTCGTTATCATCAGGCACATTCTTGGTTAGAGTTCTTTATATCAGCATTGCATCAGGACCCTCTGACCATATGCTCGTCGACATCCGGCGCATTCTTGGTTAGAGTTCCTTTATCAGCATTGCATAGAGATCCTCTGACCATATGATCATGCCATCCTAGTGTACATTCTTGGTTAGAGTTGAATTCCGCATCATTTGGTTTAATTGCTAACTTCAATGATTGTGTATTGCTCTGCTTGTTGTAATTGGAAAAGTGAAAAAATTGGCTTGGTATATTTCAGTGGTATCAGAGCGACGCATCCTGCCATCCTGTGAAAACAAACCTTCTATGAGTGACAGAGAATAGAGGTACTTAGCAAGAGAATACAAGAAGGCTACCAGTCAGTTTCATTGGCATTAGGCCCCAGAAGGTCAGACAGCTTCAGAGGTATTAAGAGCCAATTGTGAGTCTTCTCTTGAAGGAGAAATGGGGGATAATGAGAGGACGTCGAGAAGTAACAGAGATGATAGTGGGAAAGGAAGAGAAAGATCATTAAGTCCGGCAAAGAGGTTCGAGAGGAAGATGGATACCTTAATGGATATGATATCTCTCATGATGGGGAGAATGGGTCAGAACCAACCTCCACTAAACAATTTAGGACATAGTGGAGAACACAGTGCCACCAACCAGCATAATGGACATGCTGCTCAGCCTGCTTCAAATAGCACATACATTTCTCCCAGGCCATTCAAACCCACTTTCCTAGCACCAGTAAAACCTCATCTTGATCCAAAAGAAAATGCATCCTTTGTTGAATAGTTGAGATTCAGCTGCGCTGAGTATGATTCTCTACCTGATGAAATTAAGGCAGATATGTCTTATAATGATTTTATGGATCATAAAAGGAAGGATAGAGGACAAGGAAGACATTATGAACAAAGGAGGACAATAGTTCATGGTGATTTGCATCAAGCTATCAACAAGGTTATGCTTCCATATTTTGATGGGAGTGACAATAGTTCAGCCAGAGCCTGGATACAGAAGTTAGACAACTATCTAGCTCTCAGACCCATGGAGGAGGAGGAGGCGATTAAGTTCACTACGCTACCCCTGGATGGGGTGGCACACGAGTGGTGGTACCATGGTCTAGTCACCTTGGGTCATCGGTCTTTCACTACCTATGATGAGTTTACCAATAAGCTCATAGAGAGATTTGAGAAAAAAGATCCAGAAGTGCATTTCAGAGAATTGGCACAACTTAAGCAATATGGTACAGTTGATGCCTACATAGCTGAGTTTCAAAGGCTTTCAGTCATGGTCACAGGAGTCACTGAGAGGTGCTTGGTGATCCTATTCAGTGAAGGATTGACGGAGCCACTCAAGGGTTGGATTAAAGCTTTTGATCCACCCTCTCTACAAGAGGCAATGAAGAAGGCAAGAAACATGGAGTGGGCTGCTCCTAAAGCAAAGTTTCAACCCAAGCCATCATTTCACAAAAGAGATAAAGGAAAAAGACCTCAGCATAAGGAGTTCAATCAGCATCAACCTCATGTCACAAGGTTGGACCGTGAGACACTTAATGAACTCAGAAGAAAAGGGTTATGTTTCCGATGTAGAGAAAAATGGTCCCAAGATCATGTTTGCCCAAAAGGAGGCAAATTTCATCAAATTGAATACTATTCAGCTGAAGAAAGTAATTCTAATTTGTCAGACCAGCAGTCTGATTCTGAAGATAGTGAAGTGGAAAAAGTCCTAGAGGAATCTAAAGATGAAAAGGGAAGTGGAGGCACTTTGGCTCAACTTTCAAGCTTTCAAAGGAATGAATCCTTCAAAGTTCAAGGGATGATTAAGGGGCAACGCATAGTTGCTTTGATTGACACTGGAGCAACGCATAACTTCATTGATGAAGCTGTGGTGGCAAAGAAGGGGTTGCAAACAGAAGAGTTTGAAGGCTTCAAGGTTATGGTTGCTGATGGTTTTCACATCACCTGCACCAAGAAGATCTCAAACATGACCATGCAAGTGGGAAACTATGAGGTTAAGGACAACTTCTTTGTAGTCAAAATTGGAGATACGGATGCTATCCTAGGCATTCAATGGCTGCGTTCACTCGGGGAGATCACTCTAAATCTACAAACCATGGAGCTCAAGTTTCAATCCGACGGGAAGAATGTAGTGATAAGAGGAATGTCCAATGGTGGTCCTTGGATCGTGTCATTCAAGAGGATGGTGAGGCTGATTCATCATGATCAAGTTGAGTGGGCTGCAGAGTGTATGATTCTTCCTGCTAGTCCAGTTGAAACAAAGAGAGACTACCCTCCTGATATTCAGTCTTTACTCAAAAAGAAGAGCAAGGTGTTTGCTGATTTACCTCCTAGACCACCTCCTGATCGAGGTTCAGAGCATGTCATAGAGCTCAAGGAAGGAGCTAAACCAGTTATTACAACTCCTTATCAGTATCCTAAGAAGCAAAAGGACGAGATTGAGAAAAACATTCGGGAACTCTTGGAGATGGGTTTCATTCGTCCAAGCAAGAGCACCTTTGCTTCGGCAGTTGTCCTGGTGAAGAAGAAGGATGGTACCATCTGCATGTGTGTGGACTATCATGCTTTGAATCAAAGCACTATCAGAAATTGATATCCCATCCCGAGGATAGATGAGCTCATTGATGAGCTACATGGAGCCAAGTTCTTTTCAAAGATCGATTTGAGATCGGGTTATTACCAGATTCGAACGAGAGGATTCGATGTTGAGAAGACAGCATTTAGATGTCACTATGGCCACTTCGAGTTTCTAGTCATGCCATTTGGGTTGACTAATGCTCCTGCTACCTTCCAGTCATGTATGAACAAAATCTTTCAGAAGCAGTTGAGGAAATTTGTATTGATATTTTTTGATGATATCCTAATCTACAGCAAGACATGGGAAGAACATCTCAAGCACTTGGAGGAAGTGCTTAGCATCCTGGAATCAGAGAGTTTGTTTGCCAAAGAATCCAAATGTGAATTTCGAATGAAGGAGTTACTTTACCTTGGCCATATAATCAGTGCTGAAGGAGTGAAGGTTGATCCTGAAAAGATCAAGGCAATTGTTGATTGGCCACCTCCTGAGAATTTGACTTATCTGAAAGGATTTTTGGGTCTTTGTGGATTTTACAGAAGATTTGTGAAGGGCTACTCTCAGAATGCTGCTCCTCTTACTGACCTCACGAAAAAGGGTACTTTTTGTTGGTCAGAAAAGGCTCAAACTACTTTTGATAAATTTAAGGGGATCATGAGCTCTTGTCCAGTTTTAGCTATCCCAGACTTCTCCAAGCCATTCAAGCTACAGTGTGATGCATCCGGTGAAGGAGTTGGGGATGTTTTGATGCAAGACAAACATCCCATTGTGTTTGAAAGCAGAAAATTAAAAGGTGTTGAAAGGACCTACTCCATCTACGACAAGGAGATGCTTGCCATTATGCATGCATTAGCTAAGTTTAGACAATACTTGGTTGGGAGCAAGTTTGTGGTCAAGACTGATCACAATAGCCTCAAGCACTTCATGCATCAAAAAGATTTGAACGAGAGGCAACAAAAGTGGGTGAGTAAGCTTCAAGCTTACAATTTTGACATCGAATATGTCAAAGGAAAAAACAATATTGTGGCTAATGCTCTTTCTAGGAGACCTCATTTGAGCTCATTGTGTGAGCTTACAGCTGATTGGAGGGACATGTTGCTTGCTGATTATACCAAAAATCAGTTTGCAACCAGCATCATTGAGGGTACTTTTCTTGACGAAAGGTACAAAGTGGTCGAAGGGCTGATACACTACAAGGGTAGAATCTTTGTGATGGCTGATTCTAAGCTCAAAAAGAAGATTTTGTTGACCTTTCATGACATTCCACTTGCGGGTCATCAAGGGTTCTTCAAGACGTATAGGCAGATCAGGGAAAGATTTTCTTGGAAAGGGCTGAAAGGGGAGGTTCAACGTTACATTCAGGAGTGTCCCACTTGTCAGATGAACAAGAATGAGCATACTTTTCCAGCTGGTCTTCTGCAATCTCTTCCCATTCCCAATCAAAAATGGGAAAGCATATCAATGGACTTCATCACAGGGTTGCCCAAGGTTCAAGGTAAAGACTGTATCTATGTTGTAGTTGACAGATTAACAAAATTTGCTCACTTCTTCGCCATTGCCAGCTCTTTTTCAGTAGCCCAAGTTGCAGATTTATTTTTTCATGAGGTGTTTAGATTACATGGGTTGCCAAAAAATATTGTGAGTGATAGGGACAGCAAGTTCCTAAGCACTTTTTGGCAAGAGGTTTTCAGAATGAGTGGTACAGTGCTTACTCCAAGCACTAGTTATCACCCTCAAACTGATGGACAGACAGAGATAGTGAACAAGTGGTTGGAAGGTTACCTGAGAAACTATGTTTCAGAGCAGCAAAGAGCTTGGGTGAAGTGGCTTCACATGGGCAAGTATTGTTATAATTCTACTTTTCACATGTCAATAAGGATGTCACCTTTCATGGCTCTTTACGGTTATGAGGCTCCTAGCTTTGCTGATTTGGTGTTTGGTGATAGCAAAGCCCCTCAGGCCAAAGATTTGTTGCAGCAGAGTCAAATATCTTGAACTCGTTGAAGAACAATCTACAGATTGCACAGAATCAACAGAAGATGTATGCTGATCAGCGGTATGTTGAGTGCTCTTTTGAAGTTGGAGATATGGTTTATCTTCGACTACAACCTTATAGACAGTCCACTCTCAAGAAAAGTGGAGCTGAGAAGCTCAAACCACATTTTTATCGGCCATTCAAGGTCACTAGGAAGGTGGGGGCAGTAGCTTATGAGTTGGAGCTACCTTCGGATAGCAGAGTGCACAATGTATTCCACGTGTCTCGCCTTAAGAAGGCACTTGGACACAATGTTGTTGCTTCATCACAGATGCCACCCTTGGATGAAGAAGGACAGTTAGTTTTGATTCCAGAAGAGATTCTTGATTCCAGGGAGCGTTCCTTGAGGAAAAGAACCATCAGAGAGTATTTGGTGAAGTGGAAGAACTTGCCTATGGAGGATGCTACTTGGGAGAATGATGAGATTCTGCAGCATCCAGGCTTACAATTGCTTGAGGACAAGCAATCTTGGGAAGGGCGGACTGTAATGTCCCATTTTCTAGATTAATCTTTTACAGTTGACCGTTCGCCTCTTCCAAAGACCCGTAGGCTACTCGGAGGTTGAAATTGGGGTTTCATGTTTTGGTGGTTGCTTTTGTTCGTGGATTGTGGTTTGGTTGGCAGTTTCTTTTCGGGTTTGTTCTCCTTAGTCCCTGTGGGTTACGGCTATTTTTAGTAAGTTCAGAATTGGTACCAGAATGGGAATTTGAGAATGGGGTTGGATTCATCTTGTCAAGACCTTTCCATTGAGCTATAGATCATTGATTTCCGACATCATCTTGGCCTCCATTTTAAAGTCCGTAAATTAAATATTATTATTTAATATTAATGTTGTTTTAAAAGAGGGGACTTTAAGGTTGAGGTTGAAAAAGAATTGAAGAGTATTATATTATTTTCCCTCTCATGTTTTATCCCATATGCAAGAGGATTTTAGAGACTCCCAGTTGGAAAAGTATAAAAGGAGGAAGAGTGCTCTCATTTGGGCATCCGAAATCTTGATAATGTTATGCTACCGTAATGGTTTTGGGACTGCTTCGAGGAATGAATGCCTCCTAGCCTGGGCTCACTTCATGCTTGAGAGATAACACCTAGGGAGAGGTTTGCTGATAGTAGTGATTTTGTAGTGAGATTTGCATTGTAGCTTGAGTTTTGTTTGTAGTTCAGTTATTTGCATTTTATGTCATTTTTTGGAGTTGCTGATAACAGGGCTGAATCTGTAGTTTCATTCATAAATCTAAAAATAAAAAGGCATTTGTTTTGGGTATTTCATATTTCCCTTTGTCTATGTTGGGCACCCCATTGTGCCAATTTATAGAATTTATTATGAAGAATCTGATTTTCTAGAAGGAAATCACCCTTCTTGCTGGCTGCCCCTCTTTGGAGTGCATTAGAAAGCATGCTAAATAAATACTTGGGTTTAAGAGTGGTCTATAGTGTGTAGCTTGGTTGCCATTGTCATAGGAGTGCATTGCATCAGATTTGACGTCGTTTAGTTGAGAAATAAGTGAGGTGTGAGCATTTTTGTAGGGTTTTATGTTGCTGGTTTGGTTTTTTAAGGTTGCTGATCCGTCATTTCAGTTTGCTAACTTCTATCATTTGAGTTGGGTTGTGTTGATGACTGTTTTGATGCAATCATAACAATAAGTTAAAATTCACATGAAATGAACTGAAACTATACTTGAAAGATAAGAAGGAATCATTTGAGATTCAACTAATCCCAAGTCTACAATGGTTCAGTTGGTCAAGTTCAGTTGGTCAATGTGAAGCTGTAATGTTCAAGGGGCCTTACGTAGTTTAGGTTTGTTTGGTGGTTTACTGGACTAAGAATATGCAAAAAGGTCATGAGATATGTCAATACTTTTCATTCCTTTGCATAAAAGTGTTACTGTGCTGCAAGTTTTAGATGGTTTTCTTGAATTTTTGCAGCTTCTTCTTTATCTATTTATGAAAACTATCTACTCTTAACTCTGTTATGCATGCTTCTTCAAATTTGAGACAATTTCCTTTAGATTTCTACATTTTTAACTAAATATTCCAGATGGGTTGGGAAAAGTTAGAAAGATCTACTCTATACCTCATTTAATCTACTGAAGGATCTAATTGTTTCTGTTATGCACTATGTAAATACCACAGTAATTTGATCAAATCCACAGTAAAAACCTTAAATGCAAGTTCTGAGCATTTTCACAAACATACATTTAAAATTGTAAGCTCTCAAAGAAGATATTTCAAAACACAAAGAAGAGCAGGAGAACACTCAGAAGATAGATGCAGAACTCCAGATTCTATTGTATCAGAAACGAATAGTCATACATGATTTACAATGTAAGAATGACTCTTAGTTTCATTGATCATACTATAGAGAACTTACAAGCTTTACAGATACAGTAAGGCAGCCAGACATTCCACGCGCACCTTACTGCAGACAAACAGGCGACCTCCTTCTTCTACTTCTAAACTATGCCCAGAAAGACTCTACAATTCTAGCAAAATACTAAAATCCCTATGTGTAAAATATTACAGTGTAGAGAGGCACAATATAAAGACATTCTGATGGTCCTCACTATAGCAAAAACCTAGCTGAACCCCCTGGTTCAAACCCCTGGTTATAGCAATAAGTACAGGTGAACCAGCTCTCAAAAATATCTCTGAGCAGTGTCAAATTTGGGCGAAATATTGCCCCTTCTGAGAAGTTCCGGCAGCTGGGTAATAACTTCTGTTTGTCTGTTGCAGTAATACTCTCAGCTGCAACCTTGTTCTTTAGTTGAATGGCCTTGACTTTTTCGCACTTCATCCTTATCTTCCTGCTCCTGAGATCAGATTTCCTTCCTCCATGAGGTCACTGTGTTGACTTTCCAACTGCCTCCTCAACTGCAAGCCTGCAAGACAAGACAAGCAATAAGTATTTCATTTATCACATAAACAGCAGGAAATTAAAATAATCGTTTAAACCCAGGTGACTGCGCAAAATTGTGGAAATCGGATCCAGAATACTCTTAAAACACGTTCAAAACGCATTCAGACCGCTCAAAACCCATCGGGTCAACCATCGTTGACCGAAAAAATGCCACGGGTGCCAAAAAAATGGTTTAAAACTCCACCGCTTCATTTCCCGCCCATCGGCATGACTATCGCTATCGGCGTGTCAAAAAAAACATGTTGTTGGCCGATATTCACTTCATCAGCATGATATTCTGGAAATATGATGCTCTCCCTTCCGAAGGTCCAGATGACGTCATCAGGATGTTTCGCTTCTGTGTAATGGGGAAAAGAACAACATCATCATCATCATCATCATGTTGAAGGAGAAAAGGAGGATATGAAATATGATCCTGCTGCTAAGGAAAGGAAAATGATGGTGACGTCATCGTCATATTCGGGCTTCATTAAAATGCAAAAAATGACGTCATCATCATGTTCAGTTAAGATCAGGGGGATAATTATGATATCAGGTCACCGAAGGAGCATGATCAGGATGATGATTGTAATACGACCTCTTTTGCGGCCAAGGCAACCCTCTCGAAAGATCAGGATGATGATGATGATCAGGATATTTGGGGCTTCTGTCGAACTTAGAATAAGACGTCATCATCATATTTGCGAACCGGATCGTGCTTTGGAAAATATCCTGCCGAAGGGAAATGTGATGATGATGATCATCAGGATATTAGCTTCTTCGTTTATCAGATCGGGATGACGTCATCATGATATCCGGAGCCTTTGTTAAACTTAGAACATGACGTCATCATGATATTTCGCTAAGCGGATCATGTTTTAGAAAAATATCCTGCCGAAGGGAAATGTGATGATGATGATCATCAGGATATTTGCAAAAGGTTGTATTTCTCGGCAGGAGGACTTCACGAAATGTTGGGTGAACAAACAAGATCATGATGATCTTGACAATAGGACAGGATAAAAATATGATGATCCTCCTCATCGAATTATCATGATGACGTCATCATCATATTTCGTCTTCGGAGCATAAGGATGAGTTGAGGTCATCATCAGGTTAGCGCCAGGGTGATATTTAAAATAAGATCATGCTGGCGAGGAATGGAATATCACCTTCTTCTTAAAAGATAGGGTGATCATCATGATAAGCTGAAGGAGATCAGGAGGATATGAAGACGTCATCATCATCTTTGCGAACTTCAGCAAATATCATGATGATGATCCTCCGATAGGATTACAACATGCGCATGCAAATATGCCGACGCTGGATTTTCTAAGTCAGTGTGATCTTATAATATCATCATGATATTATAAGATCAGGTAACGTTTAAAATATCATGATGATGCTCGCGATACAAAAGACCGCTCGACGGGGAAAGCTTACTATGACTTAAAGTTGACGTCATCATGATATTTGAACCTGTTGTTCTCAAAATCAGCTACGCTCGTTTTTGTAGACAACCCCACGAAACTTGTCCATTTCGTGAAACTACACTCTAAGATCGCGAATCGAGAAAAGATGTTCTTGTTCTCGTGCGAGGTCATTTGACATTTTAAAACTCGTTTACGACGTTTCCTTGAATTAATTTCTCAATATTTTCGAGGAAAGTTCAAGTCGTAAATTGGTTAGGATGTTAATTTTAGTCGTTTTTAAGTTCGTAAATTTTTGACTCTTGATATGCAAGAGCGGCAAAATTTGCTGCTCTTACATATTACTTAAGCTTGTTTATTGTTTGTTTTGATGTAATGTCGGCAAAATTTGCCGCTATTACATCGTTTTGAGTCCAAAGTGTAGAAGCGGTTAAAATCACCGCTATCGCATATGTCCGTCGAAACTGCATCACATGCAATGACGGCCTTTTTTGCCGACTTCGCATATTGGTCAACGGTGATGTCGTAGCGGCCGAAATCGCCACCCGAACGAGATCTTCGGGATTTTGGTGTCGGGTGCCATTAATGGCCACTCGTGCCAGGCGTTTAAACTCCGATTTTAACCTTTTAAAAGCGTTATAACTCCCATTGTCGCTTGTCTTTCCTTATAACTAAAGTCTTTGTTTGATTTACCAACGCTCTCAACGCTCGCTTGATCGCACCATCCCGATTGGCGACGGATTTTGTTGAAGCTTGAACATAGGTTTTCCGTTCTGGACAGGTAAGTTTTCCTCCCGTTTCCCATTTCCTTCCTTCACGGATTAAGGTGTATGTCGTTTAGGTTTTTATTTATTTATTTCCATTTCGTTTGTTTGTTTGTTTCGTTTTGTCATTGCTGTGTTTCGTTTTCAGAATGCCCTAGGTTTTACCCCGAAAACCCTAGGGATTCTCTTGCCTTCGATTTCCCAAACCCTCGTTACATTCCCCTCATGTAGCATCGGTGGATTTTGCCGAGCTTACCTGGACATGGTGACTTTTGCCAAGTGTTGAAGCGGCGAACATCCCGACCCCCGCACTTAACTAGCAAATGTGATCAAATGCAACAGTGGTAAAATTCACCGCTATAACCTCATCACGCATATGAAATGCATTGTCGGCTAAATTTGCCGCTTAGACATGTATTTGCTCCCCTCGCGTGATGTCGGCAAAATTTACCGACAAAACATCAAAAACGATAAACCCTTCTTCCTGCATAAACGGTAATTTTTGCCGCTCCAACCATCTCACTCTTCTCTCAAACTGCAAAGGCGGCAAAATTCGCCGCCGATGCACAATATCAAACCCCTCACATGCAAGGGCGGCGAATTTTGCCACCCGTGCAAAAATATCTCAAATTTTCCTAACACTGGAAAATTTCCAATTTCATTTTCCCGAGCCCGCTTCTCCTCTGATCCTTGGCCAGCTCGCACTATAGCCCTTTTTCAAGCGCACTCCCATAGTCGTGATCGTCAACATGCAATTTTCCCAGATTGCCCATATTTTCCATGATTGCATGATCATGATTTCTATTGCAGTTTCTTCTGCGGAGCTCCTTTCGACGTCAAATTTCTTCTCAGTGAAAGATCGTCCAAATGACTGATTTGTCTACGAAGAAGGCAAAAGCTATGAAGTACAAATATCAAGGTGTTTTCCCAATCACCTCAGTCCACTCTAATGTTGAAGATATTAGAGATACAGAGATTGGCCATGTTGATATGGCTGAGTTTGTAGAGAGAACCAAGTCGAGCAACCCTAGTGCTATGATGAGGAAAATAGTGGAAAGTAATATTCATCTGGTATCCTCCTTCCCAGTGGCGGCTCACAATACAGAATTTGTTCTTCAATGCGCCCATTTCTACAACAAAGATATCAGAGCTGTGGTGGACGCCAGTGGTAATGTAATAATCAGGTTGGACCCTGAGTTCATTGACAAGGTGTTCATGTGTCCTCCTGCAACAGAGGTGTTGAAGCTTGATTTCACCGAAGCTCAAAAGGAATATGATAAGAATCTAGAGAAGGCGAAGAAAGTAATCAACAACAAATGGTTGAAGATTGCGAGGTCAAGTTTGTCTAGATGGCCACGCAGCTTCCCTCGAAGTGATTTCGTGGAAGAAGTTGGTGACTTGATTACCCTCCTCAGCAGGATAAGAGGTTTGTCTTCCTCTTCACAATTTCAGGAATGGATGTATCCCTTCATTAAGGTCATACTCCAAGGCAAGCAGGTTATTTTCTGGGGAGAGCAAATCAGTAACGCTTTGCATGATCAGTTGACGAAGGTATCCACTACCTCCAAGTTCTTCATGACTTCCTATCTGGTATACATTGCAGCCTTAATGAGGATTTTTCCAGGATTGTCGTCAAAAGGGGATAGGAGAGTGGTCCCAGTATACCAGTACTATTCTCAGCTAACATTGAAAGGCTCAATTCACCATTTCAGGAGAGTGAATGATGCATTCTTTGCTGTATTCTTGTGTCTTTTCAATCCCCAACTGGAGCAGAGAAGAATCTCAGATGAGGCATGGACAGTGGTTAATGGTTTTGGTTGTATGTTTTTGCAATTTCCATCTTTCTCCTACTTGAGGGTTGGCTTTTTCCAAGGTTACCCTTATATGCTTCCAAGGTTTCCTTCAGATAGATTGGTCTTGATGGAGTTGTGCAGGCAAATGATTGTCGTGCATAACAAACAGATGGAACTCAAGAAGCCTCGCTTCAGATTTCCTGTAGAAATCGGCAGATACTCAGTATTGACTGCCGCAAAGGCAAGAGCTATGGAGACAGAGATGCAGTTGGTCACCATGAAGCAATTCAAGAGGAGACCAAAGTTTGATTACCGGGGTGTAAAGGATAAAATCAAGAGGAAAACACAGTTCCATGAACCCATGGTGGAAGATGTCTGGATAGATTTGAGAACAGAGGAAGACATCAGGAAACTGGACTATAGCAGGCTGTCTCTAGAGCAAATTGAATACCTAGGACTTGCTGATACCCCAGAGGACCTTGTAGATGATGGCGAATTGGTTGATGCGAAATATGAAGCAGAACAGATAGCTGGTACTCCTCTACCGCCAATCCAATGGTCCCAAAAGGAGCTGACTTCCCTAAGGAAGAGATTTGAACCCATATTGGCCAACACCAATAAGTGGCTGGAAGATAAAGGAATTACGCTGAAGGAATTCCTCACTGGTTCAGAAACTGAAGTTCAAGAGCAAACTGGTAAGAAGGTTGAAAACAGAACGAAGAATAAGAGTGATGCTCCATCATCCTCTAAAACACATAAACCTAAAATTAGATTTGTGACAAAGAAAGCAAAGGTTGTTGAGAAGGAACCTGAAGCGAAAGATATGGAACTTGAGGAGCCAGCGGCCGAGGATCCAACAACTGAAGAGCCAGCTACAGAAGAGATGGATGTCGAAGACAAGGGGTCAGAGGAACAAGATAAAGAGGCTTTGTCTCCACAAGACAATACACCTGTTGCACCCCCTGTGCCTGCTTCCCCTATTATCATTCCTTCCTCTGAATCCCCCTCTCCTCCTAAGATAACCTTTGATAATCCCCAAGGCACCTTTGAAAATGTTCTCCATTCTTCTGATTCCATTCCTAGTTTGTCTTCTTCGTCATTTGATATAGGAGATACTTCTATGTTTGCTCATTTTGTGATGAGTACTGAGCAAGTTTCAAGTGCCAATGTAACAGGTGCAGTTTTTACCAACACCCCGCCTATTGTTTCTACCACCAACACAAGTACAGTCCCAGTAACACCAGTGGTAGGAATGGACTCCAATGTGAATACTTCTCTGCTGCCACCTTGGTTGTCAGCTTACACGCCAAAGAGGAAAAAGCAAGTCATCTCTCCAGATGATTTTGATTTCACTAAGCTGACACCTGCAAAACCTAAGGCTCCGAAGAAACCAAAGATCCTTTCAAGGGTACTTGAAGAAAAGGGGCAGAAAGTTTTGGAGATAGCAAAACCCCCACAGGATGCAACTGTCAAAAATTTTGACATGAATGACTATTCTATTTCTAGGGTTGAATTGGGCAAAATCACCCATGAAAGTGCTAAAAATGATATGCAGTCAGCCATGGACATCCTGATCCAGAAATTCGACAGGGAAAAAGAAATGAAAGACTACTACAAGGCAAAAGCAGAACAGCTGACTGCAGTGGTAAGAAAGATCATGTTGAATTAAGAAGCAGTTACTCCAGAGGCCGTGTCTGTAGAAGACCCCGTCATCCTGAAAGCGGAAAAGACTCACCTCCGAGGGAAAGTACTTGAAGAGTACTTAGACAGGATGCGAGCTCAGGGAATCTCTTTGCTCAAGGAGGTATTTGAGAAAACGGATAAGATGAGGAAAGTAAGAGCAGAACTCAACGATCTCATTGATGCCATCTCTCATGATATTGAGCACACAGAGGATACTCATGATAAGTGGGTTGAAATGAGGAAGCTGAAAATGAGCACTTTAATATCCATTGGCGCCATTTCCAACAGGGATTCATATATAGAGACAAAGGAAGCTCTAATGTACAGGAGCAATGTGCTAAGAAATTTGATCAAGGATCTCGAAGCTGCAAAGGAAACCAGTGAAGAAAATGATGTTAACATTTTGCATAAGCTGGAGGAGTTGCCCTGTAAATTGGTATCACAGGATAACCAGTTTCTTTCTGCAGAAGAAATGGTTAAGGAATTTGAGGACATGTTTCAGCAGGAATTTGAAGACAAGGTATTTTCAATAACTTCTGTGGACAGCATATTAGACAACCAGTTAACCTTGGACAATTTGAAAACCAGGTTAACCAATCATGCCAAGTCAATCACTACAGTAAGGGATGCCATAGTAAGGGCCAGGATGATCTTCAAAAACACATTCAAACCAGATAGCATTGAAATGCAGGCGACCTTCACTATGTATGATGACCACGTGAGAAAGGGTGGTGACACAAGTTGAAGCAGCTGGTTTTTTTCCCTTAGTTTATTTTCTGATTTCCATATGTACTTTCAAAACAGTTTTGGACATTTTTTACATGTACATTTTTGATATGCAATTACATGTAAAAAATAGGAAGTCCCAAGTCAATAAGGACTCCTATTTTTGAATAAGTCAAAGTAGTTGTAGATTTCCTAGATTTTCTCAAGGTCTTTCCCCTATAAATAAAGGGGACCTCTTTTGTAAATATTATCTTTTATCTATTGCAAGAAAACTCTGGTGAATTGAAAAGCAAATCGAGACTTTGTGCTTATTGTGAAAATCAATATTCAAATATTCATCAATACAAGAAAGCAAGTTCAATTCCAATCTTTGTCTTGGGATTATTTGTGTTGTGATAGTTTTGTTCTTATGTCTTGCTATCATAATCTTAATTGATAATAATTGAACGGTGGAGTTTGTTTCAAGTGATTGAAGAGCGCTCTAAATTTGATTCTGATAAACTTTGTGTTATCAAATCGGTGGTGGGTTATATGTTCATGTTTGTGAAAATACAACAGTTTGGGGACTTTATGCTGCAAGTTGTTATATTTGAATTATTTTTATCATATTGAAGAAGAGTGAAGACTTTGGGCTGCATTTTGCTTCAAAAAGTTCTTGTTACAAGTAGCGAGTGAGGTAACAGAAAACTTTGTGTTTCTGTGATATTGTGATAATTTATAAGTTTTATATCAAGAGTTTGAAATATAAACATCTATTCTGAAAAAAGAGAATGAGATGAGATGGAACCACCCCAAACATAGTTTTTAGTGTACATAAATTTGATAAGTGTTTGATTTACAAAAGTTAAGTAATTAGAGGGAACCTCCCCTTGCTGAGAGGAGAGACTTTGTCTCATCATAGCTGTGGCTGATATACCCATTTTGCCGTTAGCGAGTTAACGACAAAATATTCACCCAACAGTTTTTTGGCGACTCTACTGGGGAAGGAACGCGCAACTTGAAGCCTCACGCTTCGAGTTGAAGCATTTTTCAGTTCTTTTCCATTTTTCTTGCAAATATTGTGGTTAGTATAATACAGTCTGGCAGATTCCCGGTACACTAGAAGTAAGAGGGCTCAGGGTATTATTGATCCTGCATTTGAATTAATGCGGTAGAATAATTTTGGATTCTTAACTCCACGACCTCGTCTTCAGCGCACCAGGAGTTTTCCCCCTACAAACACCAGGTCTCCAATACCAGGTGAAGTTTCTACTGCCAGTACTAATAGAGTTTTGGCTGTTCATACACCACCAAGGTTTACTATACCACCTTTCAACCGGCGTATCATGGCAGCCCAAGGCCCTTGGGGTAATACCTTTGGTCGTCTAAACTTGACCCCACCATTACATGAACTACCTCGTAGTTCAAGAAAGAATTTCCCCAAATTCTATGGTGATGGAAAAGTTCATCCTGATGAGCACATTGCGGCTTTCTGTATAGCCTGCGGTGTAATAGGTGTCGAACACGAAGACATGGCTGTGCGACTCTTTGTAGAAACACTACAAGGCGCTGCTGCAGACTGGTTCTATCACCTCCAAGCCCAAACCATAACAAACTGGGCTACTCTCAAAACTAAGTTTGAGGCCAGGTTCAAACTTGCGGAAGATGCTCATGCGTTGTTAGCACAGCTGACACAGATGAAAAAGGAACCTCAGGAACCAATGCGAGATTTCATCGCTAAGTTCAACAAATTGAGGAATAGGATTCCCGCTACCGCTGAGCCCACAGCGGAGAATCTCAAATGTTTCTTTATTAATACACAGCTTCCGGAGGTGAGTTTCCTATTGAGGTGAGCTGCTCCTACTGATCTTGCTGCGGCTCAGATTCTGGCAACAGAAGTAGAAGATGATCTTATCCTAGCGGGTAAGATAAGAAGGGATGCTAATAGAAATAAAAGCTCCTCCTCTACTGAAAATCATTCCACAAGCACCACGGATCCCATGGTGCAAAAGCTAGCAAATGAATTGCTGGCTCTCAAGAGACAAATGTCCCAAGGTGTATCTGCATCTCCTTCTTACCGAGATATACCCAGGAGGACATTCCCAAACAATTCATATCAAGGCATTGCTGCTAGGAATCAAGGACAGCAAAACCGTCTTCCTCCTACTCAGGGGAAGCTTGCTATTGAGGCAACGCCGGTCAACTCTGCTGTTGGCTACTATGAAGCCGAGAATGAACTCTCTTTCCAACCTGAGTTGGAATATGAAAACGGTACTAATCTCTTCACAGAAGGAGAAGAAGAGTTAGCTGGCGACTCTACCATCAGCTTTCTGAACTACCAGGACGAAGCTGAAAAGGGAGAAGTGAGTGAAGGAGCATATACTGTTTTCACTAGGTCTCAAAATCAGTCAGCTCCTCAAGCTGATAAAGGGAAGGTGAGAGAAGAATCTCAGCCGGTGATTTCGATCGCTAAACGAGGGACTCCACTACCTTTCCAGTCAAAAGACCCAGTGGTTAATAAACAGGTAAGTGTTTCTAATGAATTTGCACCTTCCACTTCTAATCCTCAGACTAGTGCTGTTTCAACCAAAAATCAAAATGATGGTTTTTCTTCCTCCGTATCTAATTCTTTTCAGAAGTTCGACATAATAGACCATGCTAGGAGAACTAAGATACAAATGTCTGAAGTTGAATATTTACAGGCTAATCCTGAACAATTTGATAGATTAGCCAAATATGTCAAAAATAAGACCGTCCCTGCAGGACAAGAGTTTCCCAAAGCTACTCATGACTCCTCTAAAAGTAAACCTACCCAAAACAATCTTGTTACTACTCCCCCTGAGGTTTCTAGAAAAATTGAACCCTTCTATGTTTCCCTATTAGTAAATGGCCATAAATTGAGCAATTGCGTAATAGATTCTGGAGCCTCAAACAATGTGATGCCTGCTAAGGTAGCAGATGCCCTTGGCCTCACCTTATCCAAAACTTTTGGGAGGTGTTTCTCTATGGAGAATAAGCAAGTTCCACTTTTGGGTCAAATCAAAGACGCCCAATTTGCATTTGCGGCTTTTCCGGATAAGAGAATCAAGATGACAGTCTTGGTAGTCGAGGTTCCAGCTTCATACGGCATTCTCCTTGGACGTAATTTCTGCAAAGATGTGGGTGGTGAGTTGAACATGGATTTGTCTGAAGCTAGGATACCCGTTAAAGGTGTCATGCAGAAATTGCTTCCTGAGAAGGAAGCGAAATATATTGTTACTCAAACATCAAACCCCAAAGCTCAAATTTTGTTTGAATCCTCGGGAATGGGTAACTATTTTCTATCTACTGAAGATTGTTCCGATTCATCAGATGAGGCTACATCGGGTGATAGCTCCGATATGTCAGATGGAGACTCAGAGGAGTTTTCAGACGAAAGTTCAGGTAAAGATATAGCAATTCCAGATTCTTCCCTCACCGATGAAGAGGAGTCTTCTGATCAGAGGAAGTCCAAGAAATTAAATTCTGATGGAGTCTAGATTTTAGAATTTGATGGCAGCTGTTCTTCTACCGGTTCTGGAGCCGGAGTGGTTTTGATATCGCCACAAGGTGATATTTTGCCTTTTTCATACAAGCTACAATTTGACAATACCAATAACACCGCCGAATACGAGTCCTTGTTGCTCGGATTGGAAGCGGCGCGTGCCAGAGGTGTTAAGATCCTTCATGCTCAAGGGGACGCCGAATTGGTGGTTTGTCAAGTAAGAAATTTGTACCAAACAAAAAATGAAAGGTTGAGACACTATCGCAATCGCGTATGGGATTGCATTGAAGATTTCGATGCTTTCAATATTTCAGCTGTGCCAAGAGAGTTCAATGACCATGCAGATTCATTGGCTGTTTCCGCCACTCTCATGGTGCCTCACAAAGATTTCAAAGGAAATAAGTACACTATTGAACTGGTCTTCCGACCAAGTGTACCTGATAACGCTGACCATTGGCAGGTGTTCAATGGTGACAATCAGATCATTGCTTTTCTGGAAAAGATGGATAGCTTTGATGAGCTTTACTTTGAAGGAAGTGAATCACCACCTCGTGAATATGTTTCTGAGGTAGATTCACAGACTGGCGAAGAATTTCTATAGTTGAAAGGAAATAAAATCCCAAAAGGATTGGTTTCCCTTGAGAGGCTCTTTGATAAACACGACAGGTATATCAAGCAGCGGCAACAACAGCAGGATTCAAATTCCTCCATGGAATTTGAACAGGTCAATTTGGGTACAGAAACAGATCCTAAGATGGTCAACATCAGAAAATGCTGCACTGCTGATGAAAGATTCAAATTCATTACCCTCCTCCGCCATTACATTGATGTTCTGGCTTACTCCTATGATGATCTGAAGTCTTTCAGGCCTAAAGAGGTTCGACACGAAATTCCCCTCAAAGCTGGATCGTTGCCTTACAAACAGAAGCAGAGGCAATACAATCCAAAGATATCAGGTACGATTCTTTTTGAAATTCAGAAGATGCTGAATGCGAGGATTATCTTTCCAATTCATCATTCCACATGGATTTCAAACATAGTACCTGT
Source organism: Cunninghamia lanceolata (assembly GCA_027924645.1). Taxonomy (NCBI): domain Eukaryota; kingdom Viridiplantae; phylum Streptophyta; class Pinopsida; order Cupressales; family Cupressaceae; genus Cunninghamia; species Cunninghamia lanceolata. The sequence goes on along the minus strand of BSBN01000584.1, from coordinate 10,758,531 downwards.
AAGGAAGAAGAACAGAGAAATCCGTATCTGTGTTGATTTCAGAAATCTCAACCAGTCTTCTTTGAAAGATAACTACCCTTTGCCCATCATGGACCAAGTATTGCAAACAGTAACAGGTTCAGAAATGCTATCTATGTTAGATGGTTTTTCAGGGTACAATCAAGTGGAGGTAAATGAAGCTGATCAGTTCAAGACCGCCTTCACCACACCGCGGGGCACATTTGCATATCGCAGAATGCCTTTTGGTCTGATCAATGCTGGCGCAACATTTCAGAGAGCGATGGATCTTGCTTTCAGAGATGAAATGGGTAAGTTCATTGTGGTGTATCTCGATGACTTGACTGTGTTCTCCAAAAACCGTCATGATCATGCACATCATTTGCGACAAGTGATGGAGCGCTGTCGGCAAAATGGTATTTCACTCAATCCCAAGAAGTCAGTTTTTGGGGTAACGGAAAGCAAGCTTCTCGGACACATTGTATCCCGAGAAGGTACTAAGATCGACCCGGAGAGGGTCAAATCTATTCAAAGTCTCACTCTGCCAGCAAGTAAGACTGCTGTTCATTCTTTCTTTGGAAAGGTGAATTTTTTGCGAAGGTTCATTCCTGAGTTTGCAGAAAAAACCCGTCACATTGTTAATATGATGAAGGGTAAAGCCACTTTCCGCTGGACTGCAGAAGGTAAGGAAGCATTCGAGGATATCAAGAGAGCTATTGCTCATGCCCCGGTTCTTGTTTGTCCTGACTACACTAAGGATTTCCTAGTCTATAGTTACGCTTCAGAACACACACTTTCAGCTATTCTGGTTCAGCAGAATGAAGAAGGCGTTGAATCCCCCATATCATTTATGAGTTGTCCTCTCAAAGCTCATGAATTGAAGTATTCGAATATGGAGAAGCATGCCTACGCCGTAGTCAAAGCGGTTAAGCATTTCAGGTTCTATATTCTAAATTCACACACTGTTGTCATGGTGCCTGATACAACAGTCAAAACCATCCTAACTCAACAAGAGTTCGGAACGAAGAGAGGTAACTGGATCGCTAAAATTCAAGAATTCGATCTGGATATCAAGCCTACCAAGCTTGTGCGGGGTAAAGGTTTGTGTCAATTGATCGCAGACAACGTTCCAAAAGAGACAGGGGACGAAGAAGAAGAAGTTTTGGACACGCCAACTGTTCTTTTTGTTACTACAACTGACGAGTGGTATTCCAATATCGCTCATTTCCTTACCTATGGTGAGTGCCCTTCTCACTTGTCTTATAAGGAAAGGAGAACTGTCAAGTTAAAAGCTGCTAACTACGTCCTTTGGGACAATGGTTTGTACAAGAGAAGTCTTGACGGTGTATTTTTACGTTGCGTGGATAAAGCGCAACAAGGTAAACTTTTGGAGTCTTTCCACAATTTGGCTTGTGGTGGACATTTTTCAGCACCTGTAACAGCTCACAAGATTTTGCGAGCTCGATACTATTGGCCCACACTATTCCAAGATGCATACAATTGGGTACGCAGGTGTGAGTTATGCCAGTAGTTTGTTGGGAAACCAAAATTGGCGGCCTTACCTCTCAAACCAGTGGTGATTGAGGAGCCTTTTCAGCAATGGGGTATTGACTTCATTGGCGCAGTGAACCCATCATCAAGTGCCGGACACAACTATGTCCTCACAGCAACAGACTATTTTACCAAATGGGTGGAAGCTATTCCAGTCAAACACGCCACTTCAGAGGTGGTATGCAGTTTTCTTAAAGAAAACATTATCTCCAGGTTTGGAATCCCAAACAAGATTGTAGCAGACAATGCTACTTGTTTTTCCTCTTATGAGATCACTGAGTTTTGCTACGAGCATGGGATCACTCTTTCCCATTCTTCAGACTATTATCCGCAAGGGAATGGTCAAGCAGAATCAAGCAACAAGAATCTGGTCACTATCATCAGGAAGCTGGTTGATGAGAATCAGAGAACTTGGCATAAGGCATTGTTCGATGCTTTATGGGCAGATAGAATTACACCCAAAAGGGCAATAGGCATGTCGCCATTTCAGCTTCTATATGGTCTGAATGCGGAGATACCGATCACCTTGGAATTGCCAGCATTGAAGTTGGTAAAGGTATTGGAAGATAGAACTTTTGATAGTTCTATTGATAAAAGGATCATGTATTTGACCGAACTTGAGGAGCAGCGCACTGTTGTGGTGGACCGTATTGTTGAGCACCAAAATCAAGTAAAGAGACTCTTCGACAAGAAGGCAAAGGCTCGTGAGTTTTAGGTTGGAGATCAAGTCTTGTTGTGGGACAAGAGGAGAGAACCAAAAGGAATGCACGGAAAGTTTGATTCCTTGTGGAGAGGTCCATTCACCATTCATCAGTTCTATGGTGAAAACAGTTTCTTGCTAGAGTATCAAGATGGGACACCATTCTTGTTGCCCCACAGTGGACAACATCTGAAGCACTTCAATCCTTGAGGTTTCAGATAAGTTAAATTGTACATTTGTATAGTTTTGTGTTTTATTTTTGTGTTTTCGTTTTAGTCTTTGTGTCTTTTTCTTTTTAGCTTGACTCTATAGCCCAATGGCATGGATGAAGGCACTTAGAGACTGGATTCTACTCCCCTCAATCATTTCAAAGTTCGATTAAAGGAAGTTCCCCAGTTAGAGCCAGCTGTTGTTCTCAAAATCAGCTACGCTCGTTTTTGTAGACAACCCCACGAAACTTGTCCGTTTCGTGAAACTACACTCTAAGATCGCGAATCGAGAAAAGATGTTCTTGTTCTCGTGCGAGGTCATTTGACATTTTAAAACTCGTTTACGATGTTTCCTTGAATTAATTTCTCAATATTTGCGAGGAAAGTTCAAGTCGTAAATTGGTTAGGATGTTAATTTTAGTCATTTTTAAGTTCGTAAATTTTTGACTCTTGATATGCAAGAGCGGCAAAATTTGCCACTCTTACATATTACTTAAGCTTGTTTATTGTTTGTTTTGATGTAATGTCGGCAAAATTTGCCGCTATTACATCGTTTTGAGTCCAAAGTGCAGAAGCGGTTAAAATCACCGCTATCGCATATGTCCGTCGAAACTGCATCACATGCAATGACGGCCTTTTTTGCCGACTTCGTATATTGGTCAACGGCGATGTCGTAGCAGCCGAAATCGCCGCCCGAACGAGATCTTCGGGATTTTGGTGTCGGGTGCCATTAATGGCCACTCGTGCCAGGCGTTTAAACTCTGATTTTAACCTTTTAAAAGCGTTATAACTCCCATTGTCGCTTGTCTTTCCTTATAACTAAAGTCTTTGTTTGATTTACCAACGCTCTCAACGCTCGCTTGATCGCACCATCCCGATTGGCGACGGATTTTGTTGAAGCTTGAACATAGGTTTTCCGTTCTGGACAGGTAAGTTTTCCTCCCGTTTCCCATTTCCTTCCTTCACGAATTAAGGTGTATGTCGTTTAGGTTTTTATTTCTTTATTTCCATTTCGTTTGTTTGTTTGTTTCGTTTTGTCATTGCTGTGTTTCGTTTTCAGAATGCCCTAGGTTTTACCCCGAAAACCCTAGGGATTCTCTTGCCTTCGATTTCCCAAACCCTCGTTACATTCCCCTCATGTAGCATCGGTGGATTTTGCCGAGCTTACCTGGACATGGTGACTTTTGCCAAGTGTTGAAGCGGCGAACATCCCAACCCCCGCACTTAACTAGCAAATGTGATCAAATGCAACAGCGGTAAAATTCACCGCTATAACCTCATCACGCATATGAAATGCATTGTCGGCTAAATTTGCCGCTTAGACATGTATTTGCTCCCCTCGCGTGATGTCGGCAAAATTTACCGACAAAACATCAAAAACGATAAACCCTTCTTCCTGCATAAACGGTAATTTTTGCCGCTCCAACCATCTCACTCTTCTTTCAAACTGCAAAGGCGGCAAAATTCGCCGCCGATGCACAATATCAAACCCCTCACATGCAAGGGCGGCGAATTTTGCCGCCCGTGCAAAAATATCTCAAATTTTCCTAACACTGGAAAATTTCCAATTTCATTTTCCCGAGCCCGCTTCTCCTCTGATCCTTGGCCAGCTCGCACTATAGCCCTTTTTCAAGCGCACTCCCATAGTCGTGATCATCAACATGCAATTTTCCCAGATTGCCCATATTTTCCCTGATTGCATGATCATGATTTCTGTTGCAGTTTCTTCTGCGGAGCTCCTTTCGACGTCAAATTTCTTCTCAGTGAAAGATCGTCCAAATGACTGATTTGTCTCCGAAGAAGGCAAAAGCTATGAAGTACAAATATCAAGGTGTTTTTCCAATCACCTCAGTCCACTCTAATGTTGAAGATATTAGAGATACAGAGATTGGCCATGTTGATATGGCTGAGTTTGTAGAGAGAACCAAGTCGAGCAACCCCAGTGCTATGATGAGGAAAATAGTGGAAAGTAATATTCATCTGGTATCCTCCTTCCCAGTGGCGGCTCACAATACAGAATTTGTTCTTCAGTGCGCCCATTTCTACAACAAAGATATCAGAGCTGTGGTGGACGCCAGTGGTAATGTAATAATCAGGTTGGACCCTGAGTTCATTGACAAGGTGTTCATGTGTCCTCCTGCAACAGAGGTGTTGAAGCTTGATTTCACCGAAGCTCAAAAGGAATATGATAAGAATCTAGAGAAGGCGAAGAAAGTAATCAACAACAAATGGTTGAAGATTGCGAGGTCAAGTTTGTCTAGATGGCCACCCAGCTTCCCTCGAAGTGATTTCGTGGAAGAAGTTGGTGACTTGATTACCCTCCTCAGCAGGATAAGAGGTTTGTCTTCCTCTTCACAATTTCAAGAATGGATGTATCCCTTCATTAAGGTCATACTCCAAGGCAAGCAGGTTATTTTCTGGGGAGAGCAAATTAGTAACGCTTTGCATGATCAATTGACGAAGGTATCCACTACCTCCAAGTTCTTCATGACTTCCTATCTGGTATACATTGCAGCCTCCATGAGGATTTTTCCAGGATTGTCGTCAGAAGGGGATAGGAGAGTGGTCCCAGTATACCAGTACTATTCTCAGCTAACATTGAAAGGCTCAATTCACCATTTCAGGAGAGTGAATGATGCATTCTTTGCTGTATTCTTGTGTCTTTTCAATCCCCAACTGGAGCAGAGAAGAATCTCAGATGAGGCATGGACAGTGGTTAATGGTTTTGGCTGTATGTTTTTGCAATTTCCATCTTTCTCCTATTTGAGGGTTGGCTTTTTCCAAGGTTACCCTTATATGCTTCCAAGGTTTACTTCAGATAGATTGGTCTTGATGGAGTTGTGCAGGCAAATGATTGTCGTGCATAACAAACAGATGGAACTCAAGAAGCCTGGCTTCAGATTTCCTGTAGAAATCGGCAGATACTCAGTATTGACTGCCGCAAAGGCAAGAGCTATGGAGACAGAGATGCAGTTGGTCACCATGAAGCAATTCAAGAGGAGACCAAAGTTTGATTACCAGGGTGTAAAGGATAAAATCAAGAGGAAAACACAGTTCCATGAACCCATGGTGGAAGATGTCTGGATAGATTTGGGAACAGAGGAAGACATCAGGAAACTGGACTATAGCAGGCTGTCTCTAGAGCAAATTGAATACCTAGGACTTGCTGATACCCCAGAGGACCTTGTAGATGATGGCGAATTGGTTGATGCCAAATATGAAGCAGAACAGATAGCTGGTACTCCTCTACTGCCAATCCAATGGTCCCAAAAGGAGCTGACTTCCCTAAGGAAGAGATTTGAACCCATATTGGCCAACACCAATAAGTGGCTGGAAGATAAAGGAATTACGCTGAAGGAATTCCTCACTGGTTCAGAAACTGAAGTTCAAGAGCAAACTGGTAAGAAGGTTGAAAATAGAATGAAGAATAAGAGTGATGCTCCATCATCCTCTAAAACACATAAACCTAAAATTAGATTTGTGACAAAGAAAGCAAAGGTTGTTGAGAAGGAACCTGAAGCGAAAGATATGGAACTTGAGGAGCCAGTGGCCGAGGATCCAACAACTGAAGAGACAGCTACAGAAGAGATGGATGTCGAAGACAAGGGGTCAGAGGAACAAGATAAAGAGGCTTTGTCTCCACAAGACAATACACCTGTTGCACCCCCTGTGCCTGCTTCCCCTATTATCATTCCTTCCTCTGAATCCCCCTCTCCTCCTAAGATAATCTTTGATAATCCCCAAGGCACCTTTGAAAATGTTCTCCATTCTTCTGATTCCATTCCTAGTTTGTCTTCTTCGTCATTTGATATAGGAGATACTTCTATGTTTGATCATTTTGTGATGAGTACTGAGCAAGTTTCAAGTGCCAATGTAACAGGTGCGATTTTTACCAACACCCCGCCTATTGTTTCTACCACCAGCACAAGTACAGTCCCAGTAACACCAGTGGTAGGAATGGACTCCAATGTGAATACTTCTTTGCTGCCACCTTGGTTGTCAGCTTACACGCCAAAGAGGAAAAAGCAAGTCATCTCTCCAGATGATTTTGATTTCACTAAGCTGACACCTGCAAAACCTAAGGCTCCGAAGAAACCAAAGATCCTTTCAAGGGTACTTGAAGAAAAGGGGCAGAAAGTTTTGGAGATAGCAAAACCCCCACAGGATGCAACTGTCAAAAATTTTGACATGAATGACTATTCTATTTCTAGGGTTGAATTGGGCAAAATCACCCATGAAAGCGCTAAAAATGATATGCAGTCAGCCATGGACATCCTGATCCAGAAATTCGACAGGGAAAAAGAAATGAAAGACTACTACAAGGCAAAAGCAGAACAGCTGACTGCAGTGGTAAGAAAGATCACGTTGAATTCAGAAGCAGTTACTCCAGAGGCCGTGTCTGTAGAAGACCCCGTCATCCTGAAAGCGGAAAAGACTCACCTCTGAGGGAAAGTACTTGAAGAGTACTTAGACAGGATGCGAGCTCAGGGAATCTCTTTGCTCAAGGAGGTATTTGAGAAAACGGATAAGATGAGGAAAGTAAGAGCAGAACTCAACGATCTCATTGATGTCATCTCTCATGATATTGAGCACACAGAGGATACTCATGATAAGTGGGTTGAAATGAAGAAGCTGAAAATGAGCACTTTAATATCCATTGGCGCCATTTCCAACAGGGATTCATATATAGAGACAAAGGAAGCTCTAATGTATAGGAGCAATGTGCTAAGAAATTTGATCAAGGATCTCGAAGCTGCAAAGGAAACCAGTGAAGAAAATGATGTTAACATTTTGCATAAGCTGGAGGAGTTGCCCTGTAAATTGGTATCACAGGATAACCAGTTTCTTTCTGCAGAAGAAATGGTTAAGGAATTTGAGGACATGTTTCAGCAGGAATTTGAAGACAAGGTATTTTCAATAACTTCTGTGGACAGCATATTAGACAACCAGTTAACCTTGGACAATTTGAAAACCAGGTTAACCAATCATGCCAAGTCAATCACTACAGTAAGGGATGCCATAATAAGGGCCAGGATGATCTTCAAAAACACATTCAAACCAGATAGCATTGAAATGCAGGCGACCTTCACTATGTATGATGACCACGTGAGAAAGGGTGGTGACACAAGTTGAAGCAGCTGGTTTTTTGCCCTTAGTTTATTTTCTGATTTCCATATGTAATTTCAAAACAGTTTTGGACATTTTTTACATGTACATTTTTGATATGCAATTACATGTAAAAAATAGGAAGTCCCAAGTCAATAAGGACTCCTATTTTTGAATAAGTCAAAGTAGTTGTAGATTTCCTAGATTTTCTCAAGGTCTTTCCCCTATAAATAAAGGGGACCTCTTTTGTAAATATTATCTTTTATCTATTGCAAGAAAACTCTGGCGAATTGAAAAGCAAATCGAGACTTTGTGCTTATTGTGAAAATCAATATTCAAATATTCATCAATACAAGAAAGCAAGTTCAATTCCAATCTTTGTCTTGGGATTATTTGTGTTGTGATAGTTTTGTTCTTATGTCTTGCTATCATAATCTTAATTGATAATAATTGAACGGTGGAGTTTGTTTCAAGTGATTGAAGAGCGCTCTAAATTTGATTCTGATAAACTTTGTGTTATCAAATCGGTGGTGGGTTATATGTTCATGTTTGTGAAAATACAATAGTTTGGGGACTTTATGCTGCAAGTTGTTATATTTGAATTATTTTTATCATATTGAAGAAGAGTGAAGACTTTGGGCTGCATTTTGCTTCAAAAAGTTCTGGTTACAAGTAGCGAGTGAGGTAACAGAAAACTTTGTGTTTCTGTGATATTGTGATAATTTATAAGTTTTATATCAAGAGTTTGAAATATAAACATCTATTCTAAAAAAAGAGAATGAGATGAGATGGAACCACCCCAAACATAGTTTTTAGTGTACATAAATTTGATAAGTGTTTGATTTACAAAAGTTAAGTAATTAGAGGGAACCTCCCCTTGCTGAGAGGAGAGACTTTGTCTCATCATAGCTGTGGCTGATATACCCATTTTGCCGTTAGCGAGTTAACAACAAAATATTCTCCCAACAAAACCTCAAGATTTTATCGGGGGGGCGTTTCGAATATGATGATGATGTTCTTCATACAGAAAAACCGAGTTTATAAAATATGACCCTCCTAAAATCATGATGCTCACGATGCACATAAGGCCATTTGACGGGTAGAGGGCACTACCACCTAAGATTAACGTCCAGATATTGCGACTGCATGATTTTATCGGGTGATAGACCAAGATCATGATGACCTTGACAATATGACCGAGGGTAAAAATATGATGACCATCTTGCGATTATCAGGTTTGACCAAAACTTTGACTGTGCATAACTTCCACATATGGATGAATTTTCAAGTGAAGTAAAAGGCAAACCTGCATGGAATTTCAAGCTCTTTCTAAATATGAGGTCACAGAAACAAAATATGAACTTTGACAAACTGACCTCATGATGATGACCTACCTCATCGAATATCATGATGATGATGCACCTGACTCATTTTTACCAAACCGCCAGAAAGCAGACGAACACAAGCAGAAGCAAAAAGCAAAACATCAGCAGGGGTCCCCATTTTGCTCAAGAGCATAATGGGGCATGTTGTGAACATCACAACAACTAGCAACCAAAACAAAACAATTAAATTCAGAGTGTTCAAGGAAACTAGATGAAATGAACTCATAACTTCCAACTATCTTTCCTGCAAATTACTATTCAGCTTGAGACTCAAAGTATTCAATAAAGATGCATGAATTTCTATTTTCAGTTTAGTTGTGTGCACATGATTAATTATCCTCATCTTGAAGATTGGTTGAACAAACCAGTGACTGACATTAGCCTACGTAGGTGAGGATATTCCCTCATAGCCGACCGGATAGAGCCTTGCTGCCAGCGAGCGTCTATAGCCCCGGCAAGGTTATCGTTACAATTCTCCTAAGTAGAGCCCCACTGCCAGCGAGCGTCCATAGCCCCGGTAGAGTTACTTAGATGGCTTAATCTGGATTTTCAGTATAATCTACTTTATTTATTTATTTATTTATTTTGTTTTCTAATTTTGAAAGATTTCATAAGATATAGCAATTTGTAACTTCATGATGTAAGGAGTGGACACTTGCTGAAATTAAGCTGAGAATTGTAATGGTAGCAAGGGTGACCTCTGATTTTTCACCTAATATCTACACTGGTAAGTTCAACAAACCCAAGGATTTTAGGTGTGTCATCGTGAGAAACCTGCTTCAAATTCTCAATCACATTTATTGAATACAAAACTTCAGAAGATGAACAAATCTCTACATTCATGACAGTGACAAATTATGTGTAAATTGCAAATGGTTAACTTGAATATCCTAAATTTTATACTATTTTGAATGGTTGCTAGTTTTGCTCCTTAATACTCTAAAGTAAAATAAAGATCTCTGCTAAGGAGACAACAAACAAACCAAACAAACAGGCTGTACAAACAACACAACAAAAGAAAAAATTGTACAAACAGAAAGAAACAAAAAGCAAAAACAAACAGAAGACAAGCTATACAAACAACTAACCTAAAAAGAAAACAGCAAAAGAAGAACACAAAAAACAAAAACAACTACCCTACCAGACTATATACAAGCCTCTACAAGGCAATTAGAAACCCAGGAAAAAGACCCAAAAACACCCCTACTTGCATATTTCTTTAGGTTGTGCAGGAGTAACAGGGTACTAGTTATGGTCCTCATCATAGCAGATTTATCTTTGAATTCTGAAAAAAAATCTGGTATTCTAGATTCATTGTGTTTATCAGAATAGCTCTTAATGACTAGTAACTGAGGCAGCTCATCAGGGTTATGATTAATCCATATGCATGTCCTATGTCTTGAATTTCCATAATCAAAATAGCATTTATCATTGTTTACTAAGGAAAGGAAAGAGACAACCTGATGTGCCTTTAGCTCTGTGGAACGCACTTGTTTATTGATAGCTGGCTCTTCATTTAGCTCTACATTTTCATTGCCCAGCTCTATGTCTAGTCCTTTTTCAAGTTGAAAGATGAGTGACTCTAGATGTATCATTTCTTCATCTTCATCTAGCCTTGTTCCTTCATTCTGGATGTTCAGTTTATCCTCAAATTTAGTAAACCTCTCAATGTTCTCATTAGTTTCCTGCACAACAGCACTTAAGTAAGTATCCTGATCATCATAATCTGATATACAGAAATTAATTATTTCTAACTCACTTGAGAGTAAAGGTGGGACAACATCTTTTGATTGACAGGAGTACTCCCCTGTTTTATTTTCAACATGGCATGGGGGTGATGTCTGATTGTGTACAGCAGCTCCATGATCCTCTGTATCCTTTTTTTTCAAGAATTGTTCATCATATAACTCAAATTTATCATTCAGTGAAGAGTCTAATCCTATTTACCTGCAACAATCTTGATTTTGATCATTCAATTTAAAGAAGTCAGGTGTAACACTAGGATTTACTTTCTTTTCTATGACTTCCTTAGCTTCTATAGTAGGGATCTCATCAATTTTAGTGCATTTTAATTTTGCCAATGCTTGTTTACATTTGTTTGCCAAATCATGTTTGTTAAAACTTTTTAGGTCAGACCCAGAGGTTTCTTCTTGACAAATATTCCTTAGTAGTTCCATATATTTATCAAATGTATCAAGATGAACCTCACTTTCCTTTTCTTTTTCATTAAATCCTTTTTGCTTATTATCTAGAAAAGGGACATGAGCTGTGATTTCTTCTCTGCATTTTTTAGGATATTTATACTTTTCACTAATTTTAATCACAGCTGGATCTTGACGAAAAGACAGATTTTTTTTCTTACCATCACATGGTTCCTGCCAAGAGATCTTATTATCCTTTATTCCTAGCATTGGTTCCATCTTTGTATCCTCTGCACATTTAATGACCGTTGATGCTGCATCCTTCTGTCGCTCAATAATCTCCCCATTTCCCTACCAACTTTCATCCTTATACACATCTGAGAGAGAGATTAGTCCTTTCAAATATAAATCTAATCTTGTAAGGAAAGCTAGACAATTAAGCTCACCATGCTCTGCGGACTTATGTATCCTACACCTTCCAAATAAACCATAGCTATATAAATTTTTTTGATAAAGCTGGTTATTCAAAGCTCTTTGAAATGAAGGAATGTCAACTTGAAAACTGTCCCTATATGAGTCCATTAAAAAATGGGACCTTCTTTCAACCTTTTAGGCCTTTGAAATTTTATGAGATCTAACATATCTCAGAATATAACATTTAAAACTCAAAATTTTAATTTTAACCCTAAACCAAATCAGGCCCTCCTTCTAGCGCCAGAAAACTGTTGATGACTGTTTTGATGCAATCATAACAATAAGTTAAAATTCACATGAAATGAACTGAAACTATACTTGAAAGATAAGAAGGAATCATTTGAGATTCAACTAATCCCAAGTCTACAATGGTTCGGTTGGTCAAGTTCAGTTGGTCAATGTGAAGCTGTAATGTTCAAGGGGCCTTACGTAGTTTAGGTTTGTTTGGTGGTTTACTGGACTAAGAATATGCAAAAAGGTCATGAGATATGTCAATACTTTTCATTCCTTTGCATAAAAGTGTTACTGTGCTGCAAGTTTTAGATGGTTTTCTTGAATTTTTGCAGCTTCTTCTTTATCTATTTATGAAAACTGTCTACTCTTAACTCTGTTATGCATGCTTCTTCAAATTTGAGACAATTTCCTTTAGATTTCTACGTTTTCAGCTAAATATTTCAGATGGGTTGGGAAAAGTTAGAAAGATCTACTCTATACCTCATTTAATCTACCGAAGGATCTAATTGTTTCTGTTATGCACTATGTAAATACCACAGTAATTTGATCAAATCCACAGTAAAAACCTTAAATGCAAGTTCTGAGCATTTTCACAAACATACATTTAAAATTGCAAGCTCTCAAAGAAGATATTTCAAAACACAAAGAAGAGCAGGAGAACACTCAGAAGATAGATGCAGAACTCTAGATTCTATTGTATCAGAAACGAATAGTCATACATGATTTACAATGTAAGAATGACTCTTAGTTTCATTGATCATACTACAGAGAACTTACAAGCTTTACAGATACAGTAAGGCAGCCAGACATTCCATGCGCACCTTACTGCAGACAAACAGGCGACCTCCTTCTTCTACTTCTAAACTATGCCCAGAAAGACTCTACAATTCTGGCAAAATACTAAAATCCCTGTGTGTAAAATATTACAGTGTAGAGAGGCACAATATAAAGACATTCTGATGGTCCTCACTATAGCAAAAACCTAACTGAACCCCCTGGTTCAAACCCCTGGTTACAGCAATAAGTACAGGTGAACCATCTCTCAAAAATATCTCTGAGCAGTGTCAAATCTGGGCGAAATATTGCCCCTTCTGAGAAGTTCCGGCAGCTGGGTAATAACTTCTGTTTGTCTGTTGCAGTAATACTCTCAGCTGCAACCTTGTTCTTTACTTGAATGGCCTTGACTTTTTCGCACTTCATCCTTATCTTCCTGCTCCTGAGATCAGATTTCCTTCCTCCATGAGGTCACTGTGTTGACTTTCCAACTGCCTCCTCAACTGCAAGCCTGCAAGACAAGACAAGCAATAAGTATTTCATTTATCACATAAACAGCAGGAAATTAAAATAATCGTTTAAACCTAGGTGACTGCGCAAAATTGTGGAAATCGGATCCAGAATACTCTTAAAACGCGTTCAAAACGCATTCAGACCGCTCAAAACCCATCAGGTCAACCATCGCTGACCGAAAAAATGCCACGAGCGCCAAAAAAATGGTTTAAAACTCCACCGCTTCATTTCCCGCCCATTGACATGACTATCGCTATCGGCGTGTCAAAAAAAACATGGTGTTGGCCGATATTCACTTCATCAGCATGATATTCTGGAAATATGATGCTCTCCCTTCTGAAGGTCCAGATGATGTCATCAGGATGTTTCGCTTCTGTGTAATGGGGAAAAGAACAACATCATCATCATCATCATGTTGAAGGAGAAAAGGAGGATATGAAATATGATCCTGCTGCTGAGGAAAGGAAAATGATGGTGACATTATCGTCATATTCGGGCTTCATTAAAATACAAAAAATGACGTCATCATCATGTTCAGTTAAGATCAGGGGGATAATTATGATATCAGGTCACCTAAGGAGCATGATCAGGATGATGATTGTAATACGACCTCTTTTGCGGCCAAGGCAACCCTCTCGAAAGATCAGGATGATGATGATGATCAGGATATTTGGGGCTTCTGTTGAACTTAGAATAAGACGTCATCATCATATTTGCGAACCGGATCGTGCTTTGGAAAATATCCTGCCGAAGGGAAATGTGATGATGATGATCATCAGGATATTAGCTTCTTTGTTTATCAGATCGAGATGACGTCATCATGATATCCGGAGCCTTTGTTAAACTTAGAACATGACGTCATCATGATATTTCGCTAACAGGATCATGTTTTAGAAAAATATCCTGCCGAAGGGAAATGTGATGATGATGATCATCAGGATATTTGCAAAAGGTTGTATTTCTCGGCAGGAGGACTTCACGAAATGTCGGGTGAACAAACAAGATCATGATGATCTTGACAATAGGATAGGATAAAAATATGATGATCCTCCTCATCGAATTATCATGATGACGTCATCATCATATTTCGTCTTCGGAGCATAAGGATGAGTTGAGGTCATCATCAGGTTAGCACCAGGGTGATATTTAAAATAAGATCATGCTGGCGAGGAATGGAATATCACCTTCTTCTTAAAAGATAGGGTGATCATCATGATAAGCTGAAGGAGATCAGGAGGATATGAAGACGTCATCATCATCTTTGTGAACTTCAGCAAATATCATGATGATGATCCTCCGATAGGATTACAACATGCGCATGCAAATATGCCGACGCTGGATTTTCTAAGTTAGTGTGATCTTATAATATCATCATGATATTATAAGATCAGGTAACGTTTAAAATATCATGATGATGCTCGCGATACAAAAGACCGCTCGACGGGGAAAGCTTACTATGACTTAAAGTTGACGTCATCATGATATTTGAACCTCAGGATATTATCGGGGGGGTGTTTCAAATATGATGATGATGTTCTTCATACAGCAAAACCGAGTTTATAAAATATGACCCTCCTAAAATCACGATGCTCACGATGCGCATAAGGCCATTTGACGGGTAAAGGGCACTACCACCTAAGATTGACGTCTGAATATTGCGACTGCATGATTTTATCGGGTGATAGACCAAGATCATGATGACCTTGACAATATGACCGAGGGTAAAAATATGATGACCATCTTGCGATTATCAGGTTTGACCAAAACTTTGACTGTGCATAACTTTCACATATGGACGAATTTTCAAGTGAAGTAAAAGGCAAACCTGCATGGAATTTCAAGCTCTTTCTAAATATGAGGTCATAGAAACAAAATATGAACTTTGACAAACTGACCTCATGATGATGACCTACCTCATCGAATATCATGATGATGATGCACCTGACTCATTTTTACCAAACCGCCAGAAAGTAGACAAACACAAGCAGAAGCAAAAAGCAAAACATCAGCAGGGGTCCCCATTTTGCTAAGGAGCATAATGGGGTGTGTTGTGAACATCACAACAGGTTGGAAGTCTCTAATTATTGTAAGCTGAACAGTAGTACTGTCAGCACTTCATACATCTTCTCATATTTTCTTTATAATACTTTGCATCTCCATCATATGGTAGCTCCAATTCCACTTTAGGTTGGAAAGCACATTCTTGACGTCGAGTTATTTCAGCATAATAGTTGGTAGGGATCCTCTGACCATATGCTCGTTATCATCAGGCACATTCTTGGTTAGAGTTATTTATATCAGCATTGCATCAAGACCCTCTGACCATATGATCACACCATCCTGGTGTACATTCTTGGTTAGAGTTGAATTCCGCATCGTTTGGTTTAATTGCTAACTTCAACGATTGTGTATTACTCTGCTTGTTGTAATTGGAAAAGTGAAAAAATTGGCTTGGTATATTTCACAAAGCTTGACGATCTGTATACAACACAAACTCCTTTGACAACAAATAATGTCTCCACTTCTTCAAGGCTTGAATTATGACATAGAACTCTTGATCATAAATTGAATATCTTATCCTTGCATCATTCAACTTCTCACTAAAATATGCTACAGGACTACCTTCTTGACTTAACATTGCTCCTATTACATTTCCACATGCATCACAATCTACTTGAAATACTTTATTAAAATCCGGTAATGCCAATACTTGTTTCTCTGTCACTTTCTGCTTCAACAATTCAAAACTTTTATTTTCTCCTGATGTCCACTTAAAGTCTTTTCTATCACCTCTCATTATCTCTATCATAGGATTGCATATTGGACTAAAATTTCTGATGAACTTCCAATATGAACTAGCCAATCCATCAAATGATCTGACTTCTCCAATACTCTCAGGTGTAGGCCATTCAACAATTGCTCTAAATTTCTCAGGGTCCATCTGCAATACTTCCATAGAAATTACAAATCCCAAGTATTCCAGTTCCTCCTTCATGAAACTACACTTCTTAATGTTTATCAGCAATTTATCTTCTCTCAACCTCCGCAATACTTGCCTTAGGTGCCACAAATGTTCTTTTGTCTTAGTAAAAATTAGAATATCATCCAAGTATACAATAACAACCTTACCGAAGAATTTATTCAAAACTTCATTCATCAATCTCATGAAAGTACTTGGTGCATTTGTCAATCCAAAAGGCATTACTAACCACTCATATAATCCTTCATTTGTCTTAAAAGTAGTCTTCCATTCATCTCCTTCTCTGATTCTGATATGATGGTATCCACTCTTCAAGTCTATCTTTGTAAAATACTTTGCTCCACTCAAACAATCCATAATGTCATCCATCCTAGGTAATGGGAATCTATACTTAACTATGACCTTGTTAATTGCTCTAGAGTCTGTACACATTCTCCATTCTCTATTCTTCTTTGGTGTTAGCATTGTAGGTACTACACAAGGACTCAAGCTCTCTCTAATCAAATTTTTCCTCAACTCTTGTATCTATCTATTCAGTTCTTCACTCTCTACTGGTGTCATTCTATGTGCTACTTTATTAGACAAACTAGCTCCAGGTATAAGATCCATATGATGACTGATACTCTTGATTGGTGGTAATCCTTCAGGTACATTATTTGATATGATATATTTGTTGTCACATGAAATTGCACCCTACTTGGAAGGATTCCAAGCATTCCAATGACACAATGGGAATGATCACGAAGTGTGGGACCTTGCTAAATGAGATCATACCTTCAGAGAAGACCAGCTTCCTTGCCTAATCATCACCTAAAACTACTAAATTTTGAGGGGGAAAAGGGAGAAGAAATGCCTCGTAAATGAAAGATGAAACAGAAAGAATGAAAAACAAAGGGTGATGCACCAGACAGATTTAAAGAGACTTCCACAACACTAAGGAAATGCACAATATAATTAGATACAACAAGTAAACATACACAAATTAGATGATTCTAGCAGAGGTAAGGTGCAATAGGGTTGAGAGGAACAAAACGTTCATAGACAACCTCATGCAGATTCACATAGAGCTGGAAAATCAAAAAAGGATGTAAAATAACTTGCATATATCCAATGAAAAGGTGAGGTTACAATATATGAAATCTCTATTTGGAAACAAAAAGACTAGAATGCCAAAAAATTTCCAACCTTATTTACAACATACGAATGCATATATATAGCATTCCAAAATAACCCTAAGTCGGTTACATGAATTCCCTCTATGAGCTGGAATAGAAAATATCTGCCTTGAATGACTATCCACCTGCAATAGTTATGGCATCAAAATATCTGGGACTAGGAAGATACAAGATATTTGTTAGTCTTTAATGCAGCTGCTGCATCATTGATCTGAAACCAGGCGGTGGAGAAATATCTTTTACAATCAATGCGAGCTGTTTCATCCTTGTGCAACAATGAATGTAAGAAATATCTCTATCTGCTAAAAAATGGTTGCTGAAACGTCAACTCAACCAACATATGTAAATCCAGATCTGAAAATAGAAAGGTGACAAAAACTCCTGAAAACCCTGCCAAATGAAAGAGGGGACAAAAACCTGCATCTTTGCCTCTTGCAGCATGTCAAAATTCACTAGGATGGAGGAGATACAGGCGGTCAAAGATTTGGTCAACCGCCTGTATATATCGCTTTGCATCTATGTATATATTGCTTGAATTTGCCGCCTGAATCATCTCTTTAAACTTTCTCTGAAACTCCCTTTGGATATGCCAGGCGCTTTGTATATCAGGCCCCACCATTTGTATGTCGCATTGTATCTTGCCCTGTATATCGCAATGTACAACTGCAAATATACAAGCAGAAGATACAATGCGAAGTGCTTGTGCCTTGGTGGACCCCACCAGTTGCATCTACTTTGTATATATGAACATACAAGCCGCGGACTCCAAAATGACCATTAGTTGTATTTGACTGCCCTGTCGGGTCTGGCTTGTATCATTCATCTTTGTATATCCGACTATACAAAGCACTCATACATACAGGCAGCGGACTTGATGCTTGAATATGCCAAAATTTGATCTTCAAGTCAGGTCCACCTTGTATACTTCCTTCGCACCTTTGACTTGTATATCGCAATATACAATGTCCAAATACATGCAAGCAGCAAACTCAAAAAATTTTATGAAGTACTAGAAAGACATTGAAATCCGGCTTGTATATCGCCTTTGTATGTTTGCTTGTATGTGCGTGATATACATTCCACTGTTGCATGTGATCCTTTGTATGTATATCGGCCTTGTATCTTTGACTTTTATGTGAAAACATACAAGCCGCATATACAATGCACTATTCATGATATACATTGGCCTTCTTTGTATATCCTCTATTGTATGCGTGGCCCTTTGTATATTGTGACTTGCATCTTTTCTTTGTATGTCACCGATATACAAATGACCTTGTATATTGTGGACCCCACAAGTTGCACATTCGGCCCTTGTATGTTCACTATAGCCGATGCATATTATCTTTATATATCGGCCTTGTATGTGCGAACATACAACCCGATATACATTCCACTGTACATTCTCACTTGTATGTATAACACATACAATCTCCTTTGTATACCCACGGGCCCCACCTCTTGTATGTCCTGTCGATGTACATTGCAAAATGTACATTCACCCTTGTATCTTCTAACATACAATTTGCCTTGTATATTTTTTCCCTTGTATAAACCCGTTGTATATCCGAATATACAACAACAACATACAAACCCCTATATGCAAGCGAGAATCTTTGATGGAATATACCTACAATGTATAACCTGATATGCATATTTTTCCTTGTATGTTTCAATGTATCTAGCCCTTTGCATATTGTGAAGGTATGTGCCAAACATACATTGGCGAATGTATATGCGAATGTACATTCAAAATGCATAGTGAAATATAAGCATGAAGGTGAAAATTCCTAGCGATAGAAAATATTCGAAGTTAAAAGATTTCTGGGTTTTTCTGAGTTTTTTGCAAAGAATTTTGAAGTGAGATTTTTGGGAAACTCTGACAAGGCATAACATAAAAATTTGAAGGATTTAGGCCTTGCATGGGCATTTTCTAAAGGATTTTTTAAGGAAAATGCAAGGTGAACTGTTTGGCTCTGGGCAAAGGAAAATAGGTCAACATTTTGGCGACCTCTACTAGATGTTTTCCTACTAAACAATTAGATCAATGGCCTTAAGGGTCCATTGGGCATGGAGTCAAAGAGACTATAACACTCGGCAAGCTACTGAGCCAAAACAAAAACAACAAGCAAGCATGTATCTCCTAATGAGAATACAGCAAAGTGCAAGGGCACTTATTCAAATGAAACCTAAAACTAAAATAAACCTATTCTAATCCTAAACTAACCAGTTAGAGGTGACCTTAAACAAAGCCATTAACTGGTTCTTGAAAGTAACTACCCTTTCTTAACAATTTACAATGTTTCTCATGCATATGGGCATTTAAAAAGAGATGAGGGGGGAATGGGCATATGACAAATTGATAAAACACCCCTCACAAAATGGAGACAAACTCACCTATCCACCTAGACTGATTGCTGATGTTGCTAACTTGTGGTGAATAAATGGGCTGATCCCACTCATTTTGATGCTCAACTTCATGCTTAGATGTAAGAATGACAAGTGGCGACTCTTCTTGATGTGTCTCCAACTGGGCTAGATGCCTGATTGGGCATCCCCTTGAAGTGACATGCAAATCAACATGTCTGATCTCATGTTCATGCTCTGATTCTTTCTCTTCTTGCTCTTCATTTGGTAGGATGGTACCCTCCACCTTGCTCTAATGTTGCTCTTGTATGTGAAATAGCTGACTTGGGACCTCATAGCTTTGTCCTTCTTCCTTCAAAGAAAAAAAGAATATTGATATAACATCATCATGGATGCATTCTTCCTCTTCATGCTGGTCTAAATACTATAGCTCATGTGATTTTACTACAAATATGGCTGCCTCTACCTTATGAACAACATGTTCATGATTTTCTAATTTAGGCTTAGAAAATGAGCCGTGCACATGTTCAAAAGAGAAAACCTCCCCACCAACAAGTTGATATCCCTGCTGGATAATAAAGAACAAATCTTCAATTTGCTCTTACCCATGTTCAGTCTTCTCATTATTTTCAATAGAGCATGGGAGCTCTCCAAGCATATCAACATAATCAGCCTTTGGATAATCTAGCATAGAGAAACATACCTAGCCTTCTTTATGGTTTAGAAACTCACTGTCACACTCAGCCTCAATCTGCAACAATTTATCATGATTTTCTATGTTCTCTTGTTGCTGCAAATTCACAACTAGCTACACATATTCCTCATCTTCAACATAATCAGGTAGCTCATGAAGTAGGGCAGCATCATCAATTTCTGAAGTGACATTAACAATACTCATAGGTGCAATAGGTTCAAACCATTCTATCTTTGTGAGTGTAGGAACAAACTGTTCCTCATTAGTTTTATCTTCGTCCACCTCCTCCTTTGGTTCATATTTCCAAATATCTTGGTAGACAACTTGCCCACCCTTGAGGATTGAAATAGCATCAGGGAAAGAAGCCTAAATAACTTCTTGAATTTCTTGGATGCGAGAGGGTTCTAGACAAATTTGTTCTTGGGGAGTGACAATCTAAGTTTGCACAGGAATAGGGACTTGTGAAGGGATATAGGCGTTGAAACCTAGGAACTTGTGGAGTGTAGGTTGCTCTGTTTGGCTGAACATGCACAGAAGAAAGCGACTGGTTGAAATTTAGAATTGTAAACACATGCTCTGTTAACTTAGCAATCTCATCATAACCGTCCATGCTAGGCCCATCTAATAAGGGGATTTGAAAATTGGGAAGCAGTTTTGGAGGTGTAGACGGACTAAGCTGCCTGGAGCTTGGAATTTAAAATTTTGGGGCTTCTTCAACCAAAGGGTGAGCAGGTGTCGTCCTTATAGCAAGGTTTTCTTAAAAAAGCTCCTCTTGTGCTTCTTGCTACTAGTCACATGTTAACATTTCTATAAATTCATCAGCCTCCCTATTTAGATCTAGAGACAGTTTCTTGAGACCATACATGCTTATGATGCTGAGATCATAAAACCGCTGAGGCCGACTGTACCCTGCTGCTCCTTTGGCTTTATCTAAATTTCTATCAAGCTTTAGAAAAATGCTCATGAGCTCATTGAAAGCATCAATATTCTCAGGGGCAACATTAGGGGTGGAAAAAAGGTAAGCATTATGAGGACACTAATATTCTGCAGTGGCAGGGCTGTATGACATAAAATCAGAGGCATTTAGGGCCTGGTATTGCTAATAGGGGAGCCAATAGCCTGCATTTGGATTAGGGGTAGGGGAATAGCCATGATTCCTATAAAATTTTGACATTTTATAGCATCTTAATGCTGGATAATCATGAAAATGTTAGAATAAGAGAAACATAGGTCTCTAACCAAAGAGAAACTGGATACATACCAGAGAGGGAGTCACCAGGTGATTGAGATGCTTTTACAAGCTGAATAGACCAGGAAGACCACCAAAATCTTGATCCTTGATGAAATTTTAGGACCTTGATCTGCTGAAACCAGCTGATTCTTTCAGTAGAGTCACCATGGTGTTTTTGTATTGCCTCCAAAGGCTGGTAATACTAGGAGAAACACCAAATCTCTTAGTATCTTGATGAGAAGTTCATTTAACTGGTCCCACCGGGCGTGCTAGAAACTGTTGTCACATGAAATTGCACCCTGCTTGGAAGGATTCCAAGCATTCCAATGACACAATCGGAATGATCTCAAAGTGTGGGACCTTGCTAAATAAGATTAGACCTCCGGAGAAGGCTGGTTTCCTTGCCTGATCATCACCTAAAACTACTAAATTTTGAGGGGGAAAAGGGAGAAGAAATGCCTCTTAAATGAAAGATGAAACAGAAAGCTTGAAAAACAAAGGGTGATGCACCAGATAGATTTAAAGAGACTTCCACAACACTAAGGAAATGCACAATATAATCAGATACAACAAGTAAACATACACAGATTAGATGATTCTAGCAGAGGTAAGGCGCAATAGGGTTGAGAGGAACAAAACGTTCATAGACAACCTCATGCAGATTCACATAGAGCTGGAAAATCAGCAAAGGAGGTAAAATAACTTGCATATGTCCAATGAAAAGGCGAGGTTATAGTATATGAAATCTCTGTTTGGAAACAGAAAGACTAGAATGCCAAAAAATTTCTAACCTTATTTACAACATACGAATGCATATATATAGCATTCCAAAATAACCCTAAGTCGGTTACAGGAATTCACTATATGAGCTGGAACAGAAAATATCTGCCTTGAATGACTGTCGACCTACAACAGTTATGGCGTCAAAATATCTGGGACTGGGCAGATAGAAGATATTTGTTAGTCTTTAATGCAACTACTACATCATCGATCTGAAACTAGGCGGTGGAGAAATATCTTTTACCATCAATGCTAGCTGCTTCATCCCTATGCAACAATGAATGCAAGAAATATCTCTATCTGCTAAAAAATGGTCACTGAAACGTCAACTCGACCAACATATGCAAATCTAGATCTAAAAATAGAATGGTGACAAAAACTCCTGAAAACCCTACCAAATGAAAGAGGGGACAAAAACATGCATCTTTGCCTCTTGCAGCATGTCAAAATTTGCTAGGATGGAGGAGATACAGGCGGTCAAAGCTTTGGTCAACTGCTTGTATATATTGCTTTGCATCTTTGTATATATCACTTGAATTTGCCACCTAAATTGCCTCTTTAAACTTTCTCTGAAACTCCCTTTGGATATGCTAGGTGCTTTATATATCAGGCCCCGCCATTTGTATGTCGCATTATGTCTTGCCCTATATATCGCAATGTACAACGGAAAATATACAAGCAGAACATACGATGCGAAGTGCTTGTGCCTTGGCAGACCCCACAAGTTGCATCTACTTTGTATATATGAACATACAAGCCACGGACTCTAAAATGACCATTAGCTATATTTGACTGCCCTGTCGGGTCTAGTTTGTGTCATTCATCTTTGTATATCCGAATATACAAAACACTCATACATACAAGCCGTGGACTTGATGCCTGAATATGCCAAAATTTGATCTTCAAGTCAGGTCCACATTGTATACTTCCTTTGCACCTTTGACTTGTATATCGTAATATACAATGTCCACATACATGCAAGTGGTGGACTCAAAAAAATTTATGAAGTACTGGAAAGACTTTGAAATCCGGCTTGTATATCGCCTTTGTATGTTTTCTTGTATGTGCGCAATATACATTCCACTGTTGCATGTGATCCTTTGTATGTATATCAGCCTTTTATCTTTGACTTGTATGTGAAAACATACAAGCCGCATATACAATGCATTTTTTATGATATACATTGGCCTTCTTTGTATATCCTCTATTGTATGCGTGGCCCTTCGCATACTGTGACTTGCATCTTTTCTTTGTATGTTGCTGATATACAAATGCGCTTGTATATTGTGGACCCCACCAGTTGCACATTCGGCCGTTGTATGTTCACTGTAGCCGATGCATATTATCTTTGTATATCGGCCTTGTATGTGCGAACATACAACCCGATATACATTCCACTGTACAGTCTCACTTGTATGTATAACGCATTAAATCTCCTTTGTATACCCACGGACCCCACCTCTTGTATGTCCTGCCGATGTACATTGCAAAATGTACATTCACCCTTATATCTTCTAACATACAATCTGCCTTGTATGTTTTTTCCCTTGTATAAACCTGTTGTATATCTGAATATACAACAACAACATACAAACCCCTATATGCAAGTGAGAATCTTTGATGGAAAATGCCTGCAATGTATAACCCGCTATGCATATTTTTCCTTGTATGTTTCAATGTATCTAGCCCTTTGTATATTGCGAAGGTATGTGCCAACCATACATTGGCAAATGTACATTCAAAATGCATATTGAAATATAAACATGAAGTTAAAAATTCCCAGCGATAGAAAATATTTGAAGTTAAAAGATTTCTGGGTTTTTCTGGGTTTTTTTTCAAAGAATCTTGAGGTGAGATTTTTGGGAAATTCTGACAAGGCATAACATAAAAATTTGAAGGATTTAAGCCTTGTATGGGCATTTTCTAAAGGATTTTTTAAGGAAAATGCAAGGTGAACTGTTTGGCTCTGGGCAGAGGAAAATAGGTCAACATTATTCATACTCTATCAGCAACTCAGTTATCTCCTCTAGTTGTGATTCTTTAGTCTTTGTCTTTAGGTTTTCAAGCTTCTTAAGAATCCAAGTGTAACACATATTCTCATGTCTCAAACCATCCAAAAATTTGCTTCGATCTACCAAACAGATTCTAGCATTCCCACATACTTCACCCTTAGGTTCATCTTCCAAAGGAATCAAAGTAATTCTCTTTCCATTTGATGTTATAGTATAGGTGTTCTTTCTCCCATCATGTATAGCTTTTCTAGATCATACTGCCATGGTCTACCCAACAGTTTATGACATACATACATAGGCATAATATCACACAATACTTCATCATGATAAGATCCAATATGAAATTTTACCAAACATTGTTCACTCACCAATACCTTATGATCATCCTGAATCCATGCTATCTGATATGGTTTAGGGTGTTTCAATCTTTCCAACTTCAGCTTAGTCACCATCTCCTCTAAAACCAAATTATCTGAAGTACCACTATCAATTACAACCTTGCAACATTTACCTCCTAATTTGCATCTAGTCTAGAACAAGCTTTTCCTCTGTGATGATTCCTCATTTGTCTCTGCTTGAAATAGAGCTCTCCTCATGATTAGTGCTTCTCCTTTCTTAGGTTTACCAACTGAACTGGGTGATTCGATAGGTTCTTCTATATAAGCTACTCTTCGACATTCGAATGCTTTATGTCCTTCACCTCCACACTTAAAATAGGTTCCTCTATATGTTCTCTTATCATTTGAATCCTCTTCCATCTCTTTTGTATCCTTTGCTCCGGTATGAATAAGGGTTTCCTTTGTGGTAGAAAGTTTTTTCATCTCTCTAGTATGAATTACTATCTATGTCTTCCTTCTTGAATGTGTTATCTTGTTTGCTCTACTCTGCCAATGATCTTTCTCCTCCAGAAAATGTTCTACCTCCATGAAATTTACCTCCTCTACCTCTTTCTCTCTACGCATGCTTTGTTCAACTTTTCTTCAACTTTCAGGGCAAACTGATATGCTTCTTCCAATGTTGTCATCCTTACCAAACTCAGTTCTTCTTGAATGTTCAATCTCAGTCCATTGATGTATCTTGCCACTTTCTCCTTGCTTGCTTCACTATGTCCTATCCTTATAATCATCTTATTAAATTCTTCGTTGTATCCCTTCACAGATTTCTCCTTTTGTCTCAAGTTTTGCAATCTCTTCAACAATTCCAACTCATAGTTAGTAGCTATAAACTGATTCTTTAACTCTGTCACCATTCTATCCCATTTTGTAATATTCTCTTTTCCACTTTTGTTTCTATCCAACTAAACTTATTTCCACCAAATAGCAGCATGTCCTTTCAACTTAGTCTTTGCAAATATCACCTTCTCCAAGTCTTCAATTTCTTCATATTCAAAGTATTCTTCTAGTTCATTTATACAGTCAATCAGTTCCTCAGGATTCAAATTGCTAGTATAGTTTAGTACATCCACTCTATGTTTTTTCCCAATCTTTGAAATAGTTCACAACATCTTAACTTGATTTGATTCTTCTTCTTCTGCTAGGATTTCTTCATTTTGATCAGCAGATTGAAATTCTTTATCACCATCACTTCCAACATTAGGTTGAGGTGTTAGTCCTCTTCTTTGATCTTTTTCAATAGCATCCAATTGAACTCACATTATTTTCATCATCTCCATCATCTCATCCATTCTTCTAGCCATAGTACGAACAACAGGTATCTCCTTAGGGGCATCTCTTCCTAGGATCAAGTGTAACTACCTCAAATTCAGCAATCAAGCTATAAGGTGATAACTGCCTCACTATCGGTGATCGTTTGACAACATAGGTAGTCTAACTTGGATTCAGCAGATTGTCCACAACAAGATCTTACAGAATTCCTTCACAAACTTCACTCACTTTTCTCCCAAAGGATTCAAACTTTACTCTGATATCGCTTGGTGCAACCACGATTAGGATGGTCCACAAAGTGAACATTCCAGACCGTGCAACAAGAGTAAATAGAATAGAAACAACTCAATTGTAGAATGTAAATGTAGATTCAATAATTTAGTATATCATAGAGTCAAAATACAAACACGTTAGTAACATGTAGGCTTATAGATTAGGGCTCATAGGCCTGATTCTTCAGTTACAATATATGAGCAAGATATAGCTTGAAGCACCTATAGAAGAAAAAATATTAAAACTAAAACTTCATATTATCATTCACTACTTTCCTAGGCATCTATTACATGATTATATATCATTTCTAAATCACAAGATTGCTCTGTGTTGGCCAAACAGATTACAACTCCAATGAAAGAGATGTAACATGTGTACACGGATAGGTCAGACCTAAACATATGGTATTCCTCCGCAAGTGAATGAATCAATGTGTGGATCTTACAGAAGGTCATCCATGCTCCACACTATCTTGAATTATGTGTCTTTTAGCTCCACAAGTCATGGAAGTGCTTCACAAGTCTTCTCCTTTAGCTATCTATTTGAGACTCTCTCAATGCTCTATTTTGAGAAAATAATCAATCTTTTGATAGTGTCATCTTTCTGGAAACTGATCCAAATGATCTAAATTTTGGATATGATGTACATGAAGATGTCTAGATGCTAAGTCCATCTTTGCAAGGTCTAAAATGATACTACAGTAGAATGCAGACCAAAATATAGAAATTTCTACTGACTTAAATGACTATACTGAACTAGAAAATGAAAGAAAAAAAATGAAATGTAAATATTTTTGGTTGATGCGAGATTGCTCTTGAACTAGGGATGCTCCTATATCACAATTCCCCCATTCTCTCACCAAAATTCACTCCATTCCTTAATTTGAAAGGAACAAATTTGTAACCAAGAAAATCAAGGCATACTCTTTCGACAAATACACTGCAAAACACAAGGAAAAGATCTTTGCTCAGGATCCATGACAAAGACTTGATGTGGACAAATTACATTAAGGAATCTATTTATAGGAAAAGATGAATTGAATTGATCTCTATTTCAATCGACCTGCATAATTTCATGCTAGGTGTTTGCAGGTTTTGTATACTTGAATTAATTACTTAAAATGCTTAAAAATTGCATTATGATCATTGAAGCACAAGATGACGTTCCATGACATTTAATTTCTCACGAGGAATAGATAGCTAGTATAATCATCAAAATATGTTAAAAAAAATTAGGATCAGCTGAAGCATGCTACTTGTCAAATCACAACTCAACCAAACTGTCTGCATGTGGAAATCTAAATTTAAATTTGGGTTGTTGACTGAAACCACATCAAAATGAGATCAATGGTGAAAATATCATTGGGAAGTCAGCATTCAATGAGAACACACTAGAAAAGCCTGTTACACACACATTGGAGCTATATGTCACCTTATCGCACCATTGTAAGCCTTAAGGGACCCATGCTACTTTCTCTTCGCTCACATGCTAGATGCCAACTTCAGTCTCCTTGGGATGGGACCCGCCAACCGTTAAGCATATCATCATACAAGCATAGGGAATATCTCTTTGAATCTTTTCACAATGTGCTCCCGTGATAACACATGGAATGGATATATGGCCCAATACCTATCGGACCATCGCATCTAGAATAAAGCTGCCAACTAATCAAAAGGTGATGCCACGATGACTTCCGATTCATCATTAAATCTATCCTATCAACCTTGAAAAGATATTTTGTACAAATGAAAGCAATTAATTGAGCTTAAAGGACTGATAAAGAATGAAGTTAAGGACATTATGTCCTTACTTATACTTGATTCTTTGCTCAAAAGAAGGGTCCCTCAAAAAGAAGGAAAAAATTAAAATGTGAAACTCTATCAAGAGACCCTATCCCATTACATGATAATGCAAGCATGTAAATCTACTAAAGTAGACGTATCCATAGGGCTTAAGCACAAATTCATTTCTTTTTCACCGAAAACTCAAATTAAGACTCCAAAACACAAAAGCATACCATCTGAATAACAAAATGTACAAAACTAAATGAAATCCTACATATATACACACTCTAATTTCTAGTTAATCTAAGATATATACACGCTCATATTTTCTTTTGCCTTCTCGTTCTACTGTGTATAGAAGAAAGCACACAAGTGGACTCAATTTATAGTTGAGGGTAGACAAAGTGATCTAATAGAAGGGCGTAGGTAATAAATGATGCATGAGCATCCAATGGTGTAAGGGCAATCTTGCATCACCCAAAAAGAAGTTAATTCAAAATCATTGTAGTTGTTTTCATTTCTTTCCATAATTAGTGTTTCTGGTTCCATAATCTGATGAATAATGATGTAGGACTTTTAGTTTTTTCAAACTGCCAGTTTTGGAAAGTTTAACTGCCATTTCAGGAAAGTTTGTATTTGGGCACAAATTGAAGCAAAAACATACAGAAAGATTCATAACTGAAATATAATACCTTTGGTGAAGGAATCAGGAAAAGATCATTTGTGAGCTGAAAGATATTAAAGTTTTTGTTTTCTGAAAAGCCCTTGAAAATTTCTGAAACGAGATATGAGACACTCAAACATACCATAACATCCCTAAAAGTTTATCGAAATCTATTTACAGATTTCTAGTGTGATATTTCACATCGTGAGCTTTATGGCACTTAAAATGGTTCATCAATAGGACACCCGGATCGAAAGTTATGCTTCCTGGAAGTTGACCTACTTTTACAGGGAGTTGCAAAATTTGAAATTTAGCTGGAGGCCACCATAAAGTGCTATATATGACTATTTTGGAAACCCTGGGCAGTAGTAGAGTTAAGGGGGAAAGTGTAGAGTCAAGAATAGGTGGGAAAATAGAAACCCTAGCAGATTTGGGGTTACAGAAGGCAGAAGATTCCAGAGCCTGGTGATGGTTGTTGTAGTGTGTTGCAGCATGTGGAGGATTGATTCCTCTGATTGTAATTGAGCTTTTGGAATGTAATAAGTTGTCCAAATCAATAAAGAAATATTCTATTTTCTATGTGTCATTTCTTTTGTTTTGTGTTTTATGATTTACCCCCTTCATCAAGTGGTATCAAAGCAAGAGTTCTTGAGTGTGTAGACAGATTGCTGACTGTGAGGCAGTTTGCACCAGGACCTGAGGTTCTGGGTTTGCTACGGAGATCAAGATGCCTCCATGAAGAAATCATATTGAGAGGAATGATTTGATGGAAGAGGGTTTTATAGCCCTACAAAGGCAAATCGATGCATTGCAAGAGGAGCTATGAAGAGGGTTTGATCTGAAAATAAGAGAAGAAAGTGAAGATGAAGCTGAAGAAGAGCTATTTGAGGAAGAACAAGAAGCTGCAGGTGATCCTGTAGAAGTTAGGTTGTTGAGGGCCATTTCTAAGATTCAAACGAGGCCTAGGATCAAAGTTTCTACATATTTTGGAGATTTGAATTTGGAACAACTTATTGATTGGATCAATGATATGGAGGAGTATTTTGAGTATGAAGACATGGAGGATCCAGATTGGGTAAAGTTTGCAAAAACAAAGTTGAAGGGCCATGCAAATATTTGGTGGCAGGAGGACCAGTTAGAGAGGAAGAGAAGAGGAAAAGGAAAGATCCCCAGATGGGATCAGATGGTGAAGAAACTGAAGAAGTAGTTCATTCCTGTGGACTATGAAATGGAGTTGTTAAAGAAGCTGCAAGGACTTAAGCAAGGTAACAAGTCTGTTAAGGGGTATACATAAGAGTTTTATAAGATTACTATTAGGATGGGCCATGCAGAGGCCAACAAGGAGAAGGTATCCCGTTACATTAATGGGTTGAGGCCAAGTATTCAAGAGGAGTTGAGCCTAGTCAGAATGACCACCATAGAAGATGCATACCAGTTTTCCCTGAAGGTGGAAGAGAAGCTAAATAAAAGATTTGATAGAAAGAAAAGGGGAAGAGGTCAAGGTGGAAGGACTGGTGGAAGACCCTATGGAGGTCATAATGAAGATCAAAAGAAAAGTGAAGAAGTTAGCACCAGTCAAAATTAGAGAGAGGATAATGGCTACTGCCCTCATGACCAGAACAATGGTGAGCAAAGAGAAAGAGGAAGGGGCCGACCTGGGCAAGGACCTGGAAGAGGAGGTTTTAGAGGAACTTGTTTCCAATGTGGAGAAGAAGGGCATTGAGCATACAAGTGTTCGCAACATCAAGGAAGGACAAATAGAAGACCTGAAGTTAATGCACGAGTTGTACATGTAGATGAAGATGCACAGTATGAGCATTCTGAAGATGTTCAAAGGGTCTAGAAACCCTAGTTATTAGAAGAACTTTGTTGAATGAGGAGAAAGAACCCAATCATAGGAAGAGTTTATTCTGCACAAGGTGCAAATGTGAAGGTAAGTGTTGTGATATTATTATTGATAGTGAAAGTACTGATAATATTATTTTAGAGGAGATGGTTGACAAGTTGAAGTTGACAAGAAGAAAGCATGCACATCCATATTGGATTGCATGGTTGCAGAAGGACCACAGAGCTTTGGTCAATGAGCAGTGTTTAGTGAAGTTCAAGATTGGTGACTACCATGATGAGGTGCTGTGTGATATCATACTGATGGATGCATGTCATATGCTATTAGGGAGGCCGTGGTAGTATGATAGGAGTGCTATCCATGATGGCTGTGTAAACACATATTCCCTAACGAATGATGGAGTTCGTCATAAGTTGAAGCCCTTGAAGGAGGTGGAAGAAAAGGTAGTAGTACTACCAGGATTTTCTTGGTGGATGGTAGGAAATTTTTGGAGGGCATGAAGCATGAGCGTCATTGCTTTGCATTGATTCCTAATATTAGTCAAGAGAAATGTGAAGATATACTAGAAAAATTTTTAGATATGTTGGAAGAATTTTAGGACATTATCTAATAATGTACTAGAAGGTTTACCACCAATGAGGAAGATAAGTCATCAAATGGATTTGATACTAGGAACCAATTTGTGAAATAAGGTAGCCCACAGAATGACTCTAGCAGAGACTGAAGAGTTGAATAGACAAGTTCATGATTTGTTAAGGAAGGGACTAATTGTTAGTTGCCGTTGCACCAAAAGATCAACCTATTAATGCTCAATACAACCACTTGACTTAACAAGCATGGGAGGCGGTTAAGCCCTTATCGTAAACCACCATAGCACAACACTGAACAAGAAGACCAAGGGTCACACCTTGCAACAATCCCCTACCCAGCGCAAGCGCGAGGTTTGAACCTGTAACCTCGGCTTTGTTACCAACTGTTAGTTGCCGTTGCACCAAAAGATCGACCTATTAATGCCTGATACAACCACTTGACTTAACAAGCACAGGAGGCAGTTAAGCCCTTGTTGCAAACCACCATAGCGTAGTGCTGAACAAGAAGACCAAGGGTCACACCTTGTAACACTAATAAGGGAGAGCTTGAGTCCATGTGTGGTACCTGCAGTACTAGCTCTAAAGAAAGATGGAGAGTGCAGAATGTGTATAGATTCTCAAACCATAAATAAGATCACGATCAAGTACAGGTTTCCATTGCCAAGAATGGATGAGATATGGATTGTTTGAGTGGATCCAAGTACTTCACGAAGATTAACCTGAAGAGTGGGTATCACCAAATCCAAATCAGAGAAGGAGATGAATGGAAGACAACCTTCAAGACAAAGGAGGGTTTTTATGAGTGGTTAGTCATGCCATTTGGGCTAACCAATGCACCAAGCACATTCATGTGGCTCATGAATGAGGTACTAAAATATTTTTTGGGAAGTTTTGTTATTGTTTATTTGGATGATATTTTGATTTTCAGTAAGACTTGGGATGAGCATCTGATGCATATCAGAAGAGTTTTAGAGAAGCTGAAGGAGGAGAAGTTGTTGATTAATTTGAAGAAATGTAGTTTTGCAAAGGAGTTGGTATACCTGGGATTTGGTGTCTCAGAGGAAGGTCTCAAGATGGACCTAGAGAAGGTGAGAGCTATCCTTGAATGGCCTACACCAAGGAGTGCCACATAGGTAAGATATTTTCATGGTTTGGCAAGTTTTTACAGAAAGTTTATCAAGAATTTTAGTAGCATTTGTGTACCCCTAATAGAGACAATGAGAGGGGATATAAAAGAGTTTAAATGGACTAAAGGAGCAAACCAAAGCTTTGATACATTAAAGCAAAAATTCATAGAGAAACCTCTTTTGCACTTCTAGATTTCAATAAGGTATTTCAGGTAGATTATGATGCAAGTGGTAGTGCTATAGAAGATGTTTTGAGTCAAGAAGGTAAGCCCATTGCCTATTTTAGGGATAAGATTAATGATGCCAAGAAAAAGTATTATGTTTATGATCAGGAATTTTATACAATAGTTTAGGCTTTGAAGAAATGGAGACATAATTTGTTGCCAAAAGAGTTTGTTTTATATACTGATCATCAGGCTTTGTAGTATCTTAATAGTCAAAGAAAGTTGAACCAAAGGCATTTAAAATGGGTTGAGTTTTTGCAGAGTTATACTTTTGTTTTGAAGCACAGGAGTGGGAAGTCCAATAGAGTTGCAAATACCTTGAGCAAAAGGCAAAATTTCTTAACAAAAATGAAGATAGAGGTTGTTGGGTTTGATGAGCTCAAGAGTTTGTATCCAGAAGATCCAGATTTTGCAAAGGCTTAGAAAGTTTGTTTGGAACCTGTTACTTTGGACAGGACAAAATGGTTGGATTTCATAATCCAAGATGGCATGTTGTTTAAAGGAAGCTAGTTGTGCATTCCGAGGAGTTCCATGAGAGAAAACTTGATTAAGGAGAAGCATAGTGGGGGATTAGCTAGACACTTTGGTCAAGATAAGACTATTTCTATTGTTGGTGAGAATTATTATTGGCCATAGTTGTAGCAAGATGTGATGAAATTATGCGCAGAGTTGTAAAGTGTGTCAGATGGCCAAAGGAACAAGTCAAAATACATGGCTATATCAACCATTACCTGTACTGGAGAAGCCATGTGATGATATTAGTATGGATTTTGTTCTTGGTTTACCAAGGACATAGAGAGGGCATGATTCCATTTTTGTGGTGGTGGATAGATTCTTGAAGATGGCACATTTTATTCTTTGTAAGAAGACTAATGATGTTGTTCATATTGCAGAGTTATTTTTCAAGGAAGTGGTGAGACTACATGGTCTACCTAAGAGCATAGTTTGAGATCAAGATACCAAGTTTGTTGGTTATTTCTGGAGGACATTGTGGAAGAAGTTGAAAACAGATTTGAAGTTTAGTTCTACACACCATCCATAGACTAATGGACAGATAGGAGTGGTGAATAGGAATTTAGGTCACCTGCTACGATACTTAGTAAGAGATAAGCCCATGGGATGGGATTTGATTTTACCACAGGTGGAATTTGCTTACAACAATTCTGTCAATAGGAGTACTGGTAAATCACCATTTTAGATTGTATATGGCAATAGTCAAAGAAATGCTTTAGAGTTAAGGAAGCTAGACAAAGGAGAAAAAGCAAGTGCTGAGGCCAAAGACTTTGCAAAACACCTGAAGAATTTGCATGAAGAGGTGAGAAAGCACATTAATAAGATGAATATTCAGTGCAAGGCTAAGGTAGATTAGAAGAGAAGATATAAGGAGTTCCAGGTAGGAGATGAAGTCATGGTTCACCTGAGAAAAAGAAAGGTTCCCAATTGGAACATACAATAAGTTGAAAATGAAGAAATTTGGACCATGTAGAATCCTGAAGAAGCATGATTCAAGAAATGTATATGAGGTAGAGCTACCGAGTGGGATCAATATTTCTCCTATGTTCAACATTACTGATTTAACAGAATATCGTGAAGGTGACACAGAGGATGGACCGACACAAGAACCGTGGAGTATTCTGGCATCTACTTCAATGGAGGAGATAGAAGTGATCTTGGATAGCCATGTGGGAAGAAGTACTTGAAATAGCCAATATAAAAAATATCTGGTGAAATGGAAAGGAAGGCCTATTGAAGATTCTTCTTGGTTGTCTAAGGAAGAGGTTGACCATTTGGGTTTTCCTCACACAAACACCTAAGACATGACAGGGTCATTTCTCAAATTACCCTAGGTGTCTGATACAGGAGCATCCAGTGGTGTAAGGGCAATCTTGCATCACCCAAAAAGAAGTTAATTCAAAATCATTGCAATTTTTTTCATTTCTTTCCATAATTAGTGTTTTTGGTTCCATAATATGATGAATAATGATGTAGGACTTTCAGTTTTTCCAAACTCTTAAAAATAGCAAACTACCAGTTTTGGAAAGTTTAACTGCCATTTCAGGAAAGTTTGCATTTGGATATGGATTGAAGTGAAAACTTACAGAAAGCTTCATAACTAAAATATAAGACCTTTGGCGAAGGAATCAGGCAAAGATCCTTTGTGAGCTGAAAGATATTATAGTTTTTTATTTTCTAAAAAGCCCTTGAAATTTTTTGAAACTAGATATGAGGCACTAAAACATCCCATAACATCCCAAAAAGTTGACGGAAATCCATTTATGGATTTCGGGCATGATAGTTCACATCGTGAGATTTTTGGCACTTAAAACAGTTCGTCAATCGGACACTCAGATCAAAAGTTATGCTTCCTTGAAGTTGACCTACTTTTGGAGGGAGTTGCAAATTTTGAAATTTAGTTGGAGGCTGCCAAAAAGTGCTATTTATGACTATTTTGGAAACCCTAGGTAGTAGTAGAGTTAAGCGGGGAAGTGTAGAGTCAAGAATAGGTGGGAAAACAGAAACCCTAGCTAATTTGGGGTTACTGAAGGTAGAAGATTCCAGAGCCTGGTGATGGTAGCTGTAGTGTGTTGCAGCTTGTAGAGGATTGATTCCTCTGATTGTAATTGAGCTTCTGTAATGTAATAAGTTGTCCAAATCAATAAAGAAATATTCTATTTTCTGTGTGTCATGTCTGTTGTTGTGTGTTTTATGATTTACCCCCTTCATCAATAAATCTTCCATGATCTCTAGCGTTACAACTTGTTATAACTGCATTACTCCCAATACATTGTGTAAATGTATGGTTGTTTCTATATTAAAGGAAATTTTAAATATAATATAAAAACAAACAACCTAAAATTTTAGTTATAGTGACTGCAATAAATTCTTCTTGTGTGACTATACAAGTGCCCTTTCCGTGTAAATATTGTGTAGTTTTGAAAGCAACAATGGGCCAAATCCCTTTCCCTTGAAAATATTTTCATTGAAATTTACATTCTTTTCACATCTACAAATGGATGAGCATAAAATAATTTGGTTTTTGACTACCAAATTTTTTTTTGGACTACCAAATTTTTGATAGTTACAAGATGTGTACACATATAGAATGGCCTATTGGCCAAAATATTTATTTTCATATAATTCATTTAAAATTATTTAAAAATCAAATAATTATACAAATAAAAGATAAAATAAACAATTTTTAAAATAAAAAAATTCTTAAGCAAAAGTTAAAATTTATTTATATTTTCATACATATATACATACATACATATATAGTAAAATAAAATAATTTTTAAGTGAAAGTAAAATCAAATAATGTCAAATTTTTCTTACCTAAGTACATTTCTATTTGTTTATCATCTATACGTGTAATAGTTTATATTAAATATTAGATATATAGAAATATGGATTTTTAAATGTTTATATAAAATTTTTAAATTAGATAATTGACACCTTAAAACTCATTTTTTAAAGATAAATACTTAACTTTTACACAATTAAACAAACACCTCCAAACTGAACCTTTTCTTAAAATAAATATATTCATATTAATATCACACGAATCACAAATTATAGTTGAAAAGGTTTGAGTTTGATAAGGCCAATGTAAAATCATGTCGGTTCAATAACAATTTAAGCATAAAAGGAGTAAGTGTATAATAAGATCAGCTATTCTTCAAAATCATCCACTTCAACAGTCAAGGTTAATTTGGACCAATAAAAATAGGACAAATATTTACCACTTTTTGTTGTGAATGAGGTGTAAAATTACTATTAAGTGTTTGACCATTAAAGTGGATGATATTTAAATAGAGTGAACAATATCAAATGTAAAATAAAGTGTATAAAAACAAATACCAACTCCCTCGAAAATCAGACTCAATTGTCTATTTTCAAAACAAACTACACACAAAATCATCCCTGGTTCTCACATCAAAAATTGATTTCTGTAGATGGAAATAGAGCCGAAATACAAGGGAGATGAAGAGATGTCATGGGAATTGATACCACAGCATGTACTTAAGATGTGCATACTGCCTCTCCTTCCACTTCACTCTATTTTCAGTTTGAGCAGAGTTTGCAGAGAATGGTATAAATTACTGCACAGTTGGGATTTCCTCGGCCATTTAATCTTGAACAAAAGAGAGTTGAATGGTTGAAGTATTGCCTGTTGGAAAAAGTCATTCCGTGGCTAGGAGGAGTTGAAACCGTAGAAGATGGAGATGGGTCCCCACTGTATGGTGTGTCTGTATTTAAGTGGCCATTTCTATTGGCAGTCGCAGTGCCAGCACAAGTTAACAGAATACAGGTTTGGGAGATTCGCATATATGAGCCTGTGATGGATTATTTATCTGTGTGCTGGAAAATGATTTTTTCGTGGTGCCAACTTGAGCTCGTTGATTTTTCCAAATTAGATCTATTATTTTCCTTTTTTTTGAGGGGCTATATTGGCTATTACCACTGAATATCTTTCTATTTATATGTCAAATATTCTTTGTTTTGTGTAAATTTGTAGGCAACTTTGTTGTTGGTCCTGTGTAATTCTTTTGACATGGCCCAAATTATTTTACATTCCCAATATCTTATTATGCAACCCACTGGGAATTCAAGTAGATGGGAATGAACAATGCTATCAAAGTTTAGTTTGAGCTTTTTTAAATAGGAGAATCTATATTTGATATAGGCATGATTATTACATCTTATTAATCAGTATGAAGTATCATTGATTATATATTTTGTTTTTTTTGTTGAGTCATGTTAGTCATGGATAATTTAACGTTAGATGTACATATTTAATGTCATCTTATGAGTTATATCTCATTTGGTAATTTATGTGGCTTTCCTATTATTATGTAGAGTAGGTATGCTTGAAGTTTTATCCAAATGTGTAGGTACGTAGTTTTGTGTAATGGTGATTATATTGAGGATTGTTATTTTTGCTTAAAATGTGTGTTAACTTAGTTTATTTAGTTTAAGTGCAAGATGAGTCTTGTGAATATTTCTACAAACTTGAATGTGAGTTAGTGGTGGTTTTAGAATATGTATGATGTGCAAATTGCTAATGTGAGTGTCAGTGAGTCGTTTGTATGTGGCTATTTAATTTTCTCACATTGCATTTTAAGTTACTTTTTGAAATGTATGTTTAAAAATGTTTAATGATTTGAGTCAAAAAGCTTAAGATAGAAATTTTTTTCAAACCAAAAGATAAATCACACTATGATGACAAAGCATCAGGAACAACCCAATTTGTATGTGATAGTGATAATGATGAATATGTGTTTTTTGTTTCAGATTTTGTTTCTTGTAATTCAGTTAGTACTTCATGGAGTGATGCTTGAGTCTTAGATATGGAAGCTATACAACATATGACATTTACGCATGATTATTTTGAAGAATTTCATGAATGTGTTTGTGGTCCAATTTATTTGGCAGATAAATCAAGTCTTAAGCGTCTTGGAAAAGAACTATTCGGTTTAAGTTGCCTAGCTTTCTAGATTTTGTACTTCATGATGTTTTGTATCTTCCTCAATTGCAATGTAATTTGTTCTCACTAGTGTCTTGATTAGGCAATAAGGCCACTCCATTTTGTTGGAAGATAGACAAGTAGTTGTTAGAAGGAAGTCCAATAATCAAGTTGTCTTTACTAGTTGTAAAGAAGGTAAGTTATTAAGCATTCATGGTGAATCAGCCCTTTTTAGAAGTTTTGCATATCTCATTGAAGACAATACTCTTTCTCTTAGTCTTTTGTGGCATGTTAACTATGACATCATTTGTATCATGCAAAAGAATTGTGTTGTTGGTTTGCCCACTTTGTCTAAGAAAGTTGAATAATGTGAAGCTTGTTTTCATGCAAAACAACACAGAGATTCTTTCCCTCACTCCACTTAGCAAGTAGATATAAAATTGCAACTCATTCATTTTGATTTGTGTGGGCCTTTACCAGTCACTTCTACTGGGGAGTGTGAATACATTATGTTGTTCATTGATGATTATAGATGCATGAATTGAATCTATTTCTTGAGGCAAAAGTATAAAGCTTTTGAAACTTTAAAGAAGTTTCATATTATGATTGAAAAGAAAACACAATCTCAAATTGGCACTCTTAGAAAAAACAATGATGGAGAGTTTGCCTCCATCATTTTTAAGGATTATCATTCATCAAAATGAGATTCAACAAAATGGTGTTGTTGAAAGAATGAATAGAACTATAATGAATGATGGTTTGTGTAATGTTCTATTTCAAATTGATCCAATTGCAATTTTGGCTAGAAACAACAAGAACATTATTTTATCTTTACAATAGATTTCCTTCATATGCTTTTCATCGAGCGATTCCATACGTAGTTTGGTAAGGCTACCCTTTGCCATGCTTTGATTCCAAAGGAGAAAATAAGTAAGTCACATCACCATAGTTATAAATGAATTTTTCTTGGGTATTTTGAATCTTCCAAAGCATATAGATTATATGATGAGGCTAACAAGAAATTTATTTTTGCATGAGATGTTATATTTTGTGAAACTTCTAAAAATGATGCCAATAAATTTTCTAATTTTATTACTTGCAAAGCACATTCATGTGAGATTCCACAATATGGGGGGGATAAGTCATTTAAAACCACCTTTTTTGGATCCATCTCTAGAATTTCTAATCTAAGATGTTCCACGTCAAGATCTTGAAGAAGAAAATCCCTCTAATAATGACCATCATCCTATAGATGAATCTGGGATTTCAGAACCATTAGACATTAATGGAGCTTCTAGTCAAGAAATGGAAGCACCTTTGGTCCAATCAAATTCTTCAAAAGATTGGGCAAAACAAGTCCAACAAACTTTGGAATATTTGAGACACAACAAAATTGGTAAAATGGGAACAAGAAGTTCTTATAAAGTCAGGCAGCTAGCTCGATCTAATAATGAAGGAATTTTAGAGTCTATTTATGGACTCAATTTCACAATAGACTCATAACCAACTTCCTAAGAGAGTTAGGCTAGACAACTAAGAGGGGGGGTGAATTAGTTGTCCCAAAAATTTATCATTTGCAACAATATCACTTAAAACTGATTAAAACATTTAAAGCATGAATCATCAACACGAGCAGAAACTAATAAACACACATGACACAATGATTTTTAATGTAGAAACCTGGTTAAGGGAAGAACCATGGTGGGGTTTAACCCACAAAGATTATACTCTGTTAAAAGTATTACGATTGGGAATGCACATGCATTCGGGCTCACTTCCTAGAGCTCACTACTCAAAAGAAGGCTCACTACCTACAGAAGGCTCACTGCCTACAGAAAGAAGATTACAATGAGTTTTAACTGATAATTAGCATCTACCAATGCAAGTATTCAGTTTCGGTTAAGCACATAATACTGACTTGATACACTTCATCCTCACTCTGCCCTGTTTACTATTCTGCTAACATTTGAACCTTAAATCTCTACCCTTTTCGTACTTATTCCATAGTCACATCATGCACACACACAAATCATTTAAATCCTTTGGTTGTATATCCGCATCATGATATTCAATCATTTTTCAGTTGGCTTCAAGAACACTTAGAACTTTGTTGAAGACTTTGCTCTGTCAGCTAAATCCATGCATAATTTGTAACGTGGACCAAAACTTGCATTCACAAATCATCAATCATGTTTGCCACTATCATTGATCATCACAAATCATCCAACTAACAACTTCCATTTATCCGAAACCCAGATCAATTAAAAGGTTGGCCTGTTCTTCTACTGTCTGCACTATCAAATAGTAACCCCATGCTCAGATGCAAATAACTTTTGAATCCTTCATCAATGGAGGTTAAAATTCTAGATTTAGATTGCCCTGATAATCATTATGACTCCTTTAGATCTGCATTATACTCTGATTTACCATTGGAGAGATCCAGACCAAGATACCGGAACATGTCACATGCTCTATCTATGGCTACTCAGACTTAGATAAATTCTGATTCAGACTTCTGGTATGAACAAATTACGTTATGTAGATTAGTGGAATAGTCTTAGTTGCCATCAATGACAACACTTGTCATGCGAAGTAGTGTCTCTTGCCAACAATCTCCCCTTGGCATTAATGGAAACACTTAGTGAAAAATGACTAAGTGGTACTCTCCCTTACTCTATACTCTTATGCTCTCCACTGATTCCGGAGCTTCCCCTTTGTTGGATTCCTCATTTTTCACTGTTCTTCACTCCCCCTTTGACATCAATGGCAAACGATGGGGTCTGCAAGACAAAAATAAAAAAAATTGTATACAGTGCCACATATGTACATACAATCATTAAGTTATATTTACATGAACTTGAGATGATCTGCAAAACTACTTTTCAATTGCTCAATTTTAGAGGCCCAACTTCTTTTCATGCCAACCAAAATTGAGATGTGTCCACTTAGTAGAAATGTGTATGCTTATGCCTTTGTCAGATTTGAAGGATCACTTGTATGAACTATAGTTTGAGCTTCTGATAGTGCATTAAACATTGTTTCTAACTTGGGAGCAATCAATTCCTAGAGCTCACACATTCTCTTCACATTATTGCCTTTTTCCTTAACAAGCTTCTTTATTTCATTGGTGAAGCTGATTAGTTGACATTCTTGACTTATAGGAGAAAATGTTAGAGGATCAAAATTTTGATATAGATTTGACAATTTTTGTTCTTGCTCCTTTATATTCTTCTCAATATCCTTACTAACATTGGGCCAGGATAGACAAAATTTGTATATATCACCTCCATCACTTAGAGCATTTTGAATACTCTTTATACTGATACCAAGTATCATCCTATCATTCCTTATTAGGCTCTTTATTTCACTAAATTTATCCAAAACCAAGATCAATTAAAAGGTTGGCCTATTCTTCTACTGTCTGCACTATCAAACTGTAACCCCATACTTAGATGCAAATAACTTTTGAATCCTTCATCACTAGAGGTTAAAATTCTAGATTTAGATTGCCCTGACAATCATTATGACTCCTTTAGATCCGCAACATATTCTGATTTACCACTGGAGAGATCTAGACCAAGATATTGGAACTTGTCACATGCTCTATCTATGGCTACCCGGACTTAGATAAATTCTGATTCTAACTTCTGGTATGAACAAATTATGTTATGTAGATTAGTGGAATAGTCTTAGTTTCCATCAATGACAACACTTGTCATGCAAACTAGTGTCTCTTGCCAACAATCTCCCCCTTTGACATTGATGGCAACACTTAGTGAAAAATGACTAAGTGGTACTCTCCCTTACTCTATACTCTTATGCTCTCCACTAATCCCAGAGCTCCCCCTTTATTGGATTCCTCATTTTTCACTATTGTTCACTCCCCCTTTGACATCAATGGCATGTCTACAAGACAAAAATAAAAAATTTTGTATACAGTGCCACATATGTACACACAATCATTAAGTTATATTTACATGAACTTGAGAATATCTGCAAAACTACTTTTCAATTGCTCAAGTTTAGAGGCCCAACTTATTTTCATGCCAACCAAAATTGAGATGTGTCAACTCAATAGAAATATGTATGCTTATGCCTTTGTCAGATTTGAAGGATCACTTGTATGAACTATAGTTTGAGCTTCTGATAGTGCATTAAACATTGTTTCTAACTTGGGAGCAATCAATTCCTAGAGCTCACACATTCTCTTCACATTATTACCTTTTTCCTTAACAAGCTTCTTTATTTCATCGGTGAAGCTGATTACTTGACATTCTTGACTTATAGGAGAAACTGTTAGAGGATCAAAATTTTGATATAGATTTGACAATTTTTGTTCTTGCTCCTTTATCTTCTTCTCAATATCCTTACTGACTTTGGGCCAGGATAGACAAAATTTGTATATGTCACCTCCATCACTTAGAGCATTTTGAATACTCTTTATACTAATACCAAGTA
This sequence comes from Cunninghamia lanceolata, assembly GCA_027924645.1. Taxonomy (NCBI): domain Eukaryota; kingdom Viridiplantae; phylum Streptophyta; class Pinopsida; order Cupressales; family Cupressaceae; genus Cunninghamia; species Cunninghamia lanceolata. The sequence goes on along the minus strand of BSBN01000584.1, from coordinate 10,716,114 downwards.
TCATCCTATCATTCATTATTAGGCTCTTTATTTCACTAAATTTCTTATCCAAAAAATCATTTCTAACTTTAGTCTTTGCAGACTTCTCAAAAGACTCAAAATGTGTACTTACATTACTTACAAGATTCTTTAGATTTCTGGAAGGAGATTCAGAAGGATTCTTCTAGAAGGTTGGCATTATCTTCTCCAATACTCCGGTTGCAAGGCTTAGCAACTCACTATCCTCAATGTGAGATGTCAACATCTCTTCTCTTGCCTTGGCTTATGTGAAGGATGCTATCTTCATTGCTTGAACCAGAGAGAGAGCATCTAGATTGATCGGTCCTTGAAACAACTCTAGTTCATCAAACTCAAGCATTTATTTACTTAGGAGACTTTTTATTACATCTACAATATCTCTTGCCACAATTCCTGAACCACCTTCCTTTCCTTGAGATTTGTCAATGTTAGTATCACTACTAGTTTGTTTAGATGCACCAACATTTACACTGTCTTCTGGTGCAGGAGCACCTACCTGACAGCTGGCCTTCATGAGGCAGTTAGTTAGTTTGAGTCTTGTTTATGTTTCCAAGAAGGTCTGATAAGACCAATGCATGTAATAAGGTCATGATGATCATGATAAGATCATGCTGACCATGCTTTTACTATTTTTAGGTAGTTTGTTAGGACAGCTGTATGCTGTAGGTCCGGTTGGATCTCCCAGCCGCTTGGAGAGATTTCCTAGCCGCTTGGAGTCGGGTCAGTAGTACTCGCAGGAAAATCTATTTAAGCAGGCGGATCGGTTGACTGTAGATCATCGATCGATAGTATAGTCTTGCATTGATCAGAGGAATTAGAGTGTGCTGTGTGAGAAACAGTATATTATATTGCATCTTTGAAATCAATAAAGATCCTGTTTTCGTTTTCTGTTTGCTCTCCTTTGTGTAATCGATTTGCTGGTTTGGGTGGTTCCATGGATTTGCTGAGTGTTTGTCAAGTTGTCTGACCAGAACCTCTGTCTGAACTGCCTCTTGAACTTCTGCAATGTTCAATCCTATCTTCCTGTCAACCTTTAGAGGACAAACAATAGTCCCAACTATGACAACATCCTTGTCATTCCTCTCAACTGGTTGCTGTTTGCAAACCTGTTTCTGCACCTGCTGCTGACCTCTGTCAGTCAAAACTAAAACTTTCTGAATCAGGATAGAATTTTGTGTGATATTTTACCTATGGAATGTTGTCACCTACTGTTGGGTAGACCATGGCAATTTGATAGGAGGGTACTGTATGATGGGTATGCTAATACCTACACCATCAAGAACGATGGGAAGACTATTAAGTTAATGCCATTGCAGGCAGATGCTGCAGCACAGGGGGCAGCCAAAATCATTTTAATGGGAAAGAAGGAATTTTTACAGATGCCTATAGGAGCAGGCATAAAGGCAGTTGAGGATACTGCAGGGAAAGGAGTTGTTAAGGACAACAGGTTGAAGAAAGTTTTAGTTTTGACTGACAGAGGTCAGCAGCAGGTGCAGAAATAGGTTTGCACACAGCAATTAGTTGAGAGGAATGACAAGGATGTTGTCATAGTTGGGACTATTGCTTGTCCTATAAAGGTTGACAGGAAGATAGGATTGAACATTTCAGAAGTTCAAGAGGCAGTTCAGATAGAGGTTCTGGTCAGACAACCTAACAAATACAGGGTATGTGAGAGAAAGGCCTACATTGACAGGCATGCAGATTTACTTGCCAGAAAGCAAGTTACAGTTCAGAAGTCTTGGAGCAGCCAAGAGCCAGTAGAGGACAAAGCTGGAATAGATCAGCATATTGCAAAGGCAAAGTGTAAAGGTGGAGGACTTCCACATACTAAACTCATGGGACATGAGTTCTTTTCTGTTGGGGAGTATGGTGCAGGAGCACCTACCTGACAGCTGGCCTTCATGAGGTAGTTAGTTAGTTTGAGTCTTGTTTATGTTTCCAAGAAGGTCTGATAAGACCAACGCATGTAATAAGGTCATGATGATCATGATAAGATCATGCTGACCATGCTTTTACTATTTTTAGGTAGTTTGTTAGGACAGTTGTATGCTGTAGGTCCGGTTGGATCTCCCAGCTGCTTGGAGAGATTTCCCAGCCGCTTGGAGTCGGGTCAGTAGTACTCGCAGGAAAATCTATTTAAGCAGGCGGATCGGTTGACTGTAGATCATCGATCGATAGTATAGTCTTGCATTGATCAGAGGAATTAGAGTGTGCTGTGTGAGAAACAGTATATTGTATTGCATCTTTGAAATCAATAAAGATCCTGTTTTCATTTTCTGTTTGATCTCCTTTGTGTAATCGATTTGCTGGTTTGGGTGGTTCCATGGATTTGCTGATCCATTCCACCGGTTGATTCGTTGGATCGGTGGAATGGTTATGTACAGTAGGTTAGGATTTAGTTTGTTTGTTTGCATGCAGGTGTGCAAGATCACCGTCGAGAGATGTTGAAGACCCTAGCATGGGTATGTGCTAGGTCGAGCTGATAAGTTTGAGTTGGAAGATCACTCTGAGAGTGGATCGGGTCGTCCTTGGAGGATCGGCGAAGTGAAATTTCGCTAAGGTTGGAAGTTCGTCAAAACGGCATCATCAGGATATTTCTGCGTATATCCTGCAGTCGCTTCGGGCATCATCATCCGAGTAAGAGGAGATCGGCATGATGCGGTTGAGTGCATGAAGTGAATGTGCGTCGGGGTGATCATCATCAGGAGGTGCCGAGGAGGAGCGCATCGACATAAGGAAGAAGAAGATCAGGTTGATCGCGGGCCGAAAAAGCTAAGTTTGGCCAACAGCAGGATATGACGTCATCATCATTAGGATATATGTCATTAGGATATTTCAGAGCAGCAGGATATTGAGGAGCTGCAGGTGACGTCATCGTCATCAGGATATCAGGTGACGTAAGCATCGGAAGGGAAGGTGCGAGGAGTTAAGGTTCGTCATCATCAGGATAAATGGAAGGAACCAGATGTTCTTTATCCTGTTGATTATCATGATGTTGAATATCATGATGCTGAAGATAGCGAAGGTCAAAGTTGTCGCTGAAGTGAACAGTGGACGTCAGGAGGATGTTCGCGCTGGTCGAACATGATGATGCTATCGATAATCGAGTAAGGTGATGCTGTTGACATGCGAAAGGGTGAGGGCTTGTCATCAGGAGGATATCGGTCGGCACAGGAAATATGATGATGCTGACAGTGTTAAGCAAAATATGATGATGATGGTGATGATGATGATGATGATGATGGGCTGCAGACATCCATGCTATATTGTAAGGTTATAGTGTGGATGCCTCTGCATCATCTTCTTTTGTTTTATCTTCCTTACCTTCTTCTTTCCCTTTCTCTACTTTACCTTTCTCTATATCATCTGCAGTGGGAATATTTTCTTTGTCTTGACCACTTGCTACCTATTCCGGATGGCTTTGTGTAGTAGCAATATTATCTTCTTTTCCGGATTGATCAGGTGGACTTAGAGTATCTCCTGCATCATCAATTTTGTCCACCATCTCTGTGTCTTCTTTGTTTATTTACTCCTCTTCTGGAACAGATGAGTCATTAACTTCAGTTTGTTGCTTGCTAATGTTTACTTTTTCAAAATCTGAAAGTGATGAATCAATCCCATCATCTGTCTCCTCATAGGTTTGCTCTGGAGGATCTACAGTATCATCTTGGTCATCATTTCCTTTTCCAATTTCTTCTTTTCATGTTTCTAGTTCTAGAACTGTAGTGTTGATGATTGTTTTGAGACAGTCATAACAATTAGTTAAAATTCACATAAAATGAACCAAAACTGACTTGAAAGATATGAAGGAATCGGTTAAGATTTGCTTAATCCCAAGTTTAATATGGTCAGGTCTTGACCTATTGGGTAATTTCAGTTGGTTGATGTGAAGCTGTAATGTTCAAGGGCCTTACATGATTTAGGGTTTCTTGATAGTTTACTGGACTCAAACTATGCAAAAGATCATAAAATTAGTATGTTGTTCATTCTTTTTTGCATAGAAGTGTTACTGTGCTGTGAAGCTTTAAATGGTTTTCTTGAATTATTGCAGATTTCTCCTCTTAAATATTTATGAAAACTATCTACTTTTAACTCTATTATGCATGCTTTTTTAAATATGAGACAAATTTCCTTTAAATTTCTACGTTTTAAGCTAAGTATTTTTAGATGGGTTGGGAAAAGTTAGAAAGATCTAAACTAAACATCATTCATTCTACCAAAGGATCTAATTGTTCTATTATGCTCTTTGTAAATCATACAGCAATTTGATCAAATCCATAGATTAAAACCTTGAATGTAAGTTCTGAGCATTTTCGCAAACATACACCCAAGATTGCAATCTCTAAGAGAAAATATTTCAAACATAATGAAGAGCCAGAAAACACTCAAAAGATAGATGCAGAATTCTAGATTCAATTGTATTAGAAACAGACAGTCATATAAGATTTACAATGTCTAAATGACTCTTAGCTTCATTGATCAGATTATAGAAAACTTACAAGCTTTACAGATACAACAAGGAGGCAGGATGTTCCACACGCTCCTTGTTGCAGACACAAGTGACCTCCTTCTTCTATTCCTAAACTAAAAGGTCCCTCTATTCTAAATGCTAATTACAACTGCTAGCTATGTCTAAAAAATCCCTGTGTAAAGTATTACAATGTAGAGAGGCACAGTATATAGACTTTGATTGTCCTTAATACAACTCAAAACCCTAGTTAAGCAATGGTTCAAACCTCTGGTTACAGCAATAAATGCTAGAGAACAACTCTCCCAAAATATCTTTGAGCACACATCAAATCTAGGTGAAATATGCCCTATTGAAAACCCTAGTAGCTCAATAATAATTTCTATTTGTCCGTTGTAATAATGTTTCCATTTGCATTTGGTCTTAATCAATGAAGGCCCTTTGACTTCCTTGCCCTTCATCCTTATCTTCCTATGCTCCTGAGATTAGATCTCCCCTCCATGACATCATCGCCATCAAGTTTAAGCTGTTTCTTCAACTGCAAACCTGCAAAAAATAGACCAGCAATAAGTATCATCATTTAATAAACCTATAGAAAAAGAGCTGCTAAATCTAGTCATAACTGTGTGAACACAGAAATTGGGCCCCAAATCCGTGAAAATTGCTAAACTGGTTGGCTCAACCATCATTGACTAGAAACATGCATTCGAGCCCTAAATCAGCCTCAAAATTTCACCGATTTGTTCTCTCGCTCATTTCCTTGTTCAAATTCTTGTATTTTCAATATACAAGCTGGGCGTGATACATTCGTTAAATCAGATTTCAATCTTTTCAATTCCACGGCTTGTATATATGCAATGCATATCGTTTTGTATATCAAAACATACAAATACCAAAATATACAAGCATTTACTCTATTTTATAACTTTTCAATTCCACCTAATGTATACTTTGATGCATATTATGCTTGTATCATTCGATATACATTCGGACATGATGTATCTATTTAACCAAATTTAATCCTTCGCTGAGATCCGCTTTGTATACCCATCGCAATGTATAAATTACCATGTATGTTTCGCTTTGCATCACAAACATGCATACAAGGCGGAATTATATAACCAATTAACTTCATTTCATATTGCTTCAGGTCCACCCAATGTATAGAACACTTGTATCTTTTAGATATACATTCGGGTTCGATACAAGCATTAAATCAGATTTTACTTTCTTTTTTTGATCCCGTGTTGTATGTATCACCGAATGTATGTATTGATATACAAGCCCGATGCATACAACAATTTAACTCCATTTCGTAACTTTTCAAATCTGCGGCTTGTATATTAATAATGTATCTCCTGATGTATACTGAGTTCGATGTATGGTTTACGTCGAATTTAAAACCCCTCACAAATCTGCCTTGTATGTATTAAAATGCATGTAATAATATACAAGGCACAAAATATACAAGGACTTTTCGTTATTTCATAGCCATTTCAGGTTTGCCCCTTGTATATTTCGTTTGTATGTCAAAACATACAAGTGTCGAATGTACATCAATTTAACTCTATTTAACAACCTATTGAGTCCATGCGATGTATGTTATCCTTTTATCCCACCAATATACAAGCCGGAACATTTACAAGGATTTAAGTTTGTTTAATAAACTTTCGGGTCCACGTTTGTATATTAGGCCTTGTATATTTGCGTTGTATGCTCCGCTTGTATGTTGAAACATACAAGCGCCGAATATACAATGACCTATCTCATTTCAATAAGTCCGTTGGGTTCACCCAATGTATATTTGCATTGTATGTAACTCCAACATACAAGCCCATGGATATACAACAAATTAACCGTGCTTCATAACATTTGGATTCCACGCCATGTATAAAGTGTTTGTATATTTTCCTTGCATGTTTCGACCTGCCAACATACAATGTGAGATACATGCAACGGAATCCAAAACATCTATTCCTTTCCACTCTAATCTATTTCAGGTCCATCTTGTATGTATATATCAAAACTTTTACCAAATGCATACAAGGTAAAAAGAATATACAATCGACTTTGTATATGAAAGCGATATACAAAGGGCATTGTATGTACTATGAAAATGACCCAATCATGCAAACAACCCAATTGCAAATGTGACTAAGTATAAAACGCCTTTGCACATACAAAGGACTTTTGTATATCCAAACAACAAACGCTTCCCTTGTATATCCAAACAACAAACCCTTCCCTTGTACATTTTACCAAAATGATCATAACTTGCAAAATATAGCAAATTTTAAGATGGTTCAAAAAGCAACCCTAGCTCATTTTTCACAAAGAATCGAACCATATCATGCCGTGGTACTAAAAATGTATTTTTTTCTCTATTTTTAATAAAGTTTGCAATTTTAACCCCCCTTTTCCCTTTACCACCAAGCAAAACAAAACACACACAAGAGCAAAAGCAACAGCCACAATAGGGGTCCTCATTTTGCTGAGGGGTAAAATGGGGCATGTTGTGAACATCACAACAAATAGCAACCAAACAAAATAATTAAATTCAAAGAATCCAAGAAAAACTAAGTGAAATAAATCCATAACTTCCAACTATCTTTTTTACAAATTGTTATCCAACTTGAGACCTAAGGTATTCAATAAGGGTGCATAAATTTTTAGCTTCAGTTTAAGTGTATGCACATAATTAATTATCCTCATCTTGAAGATCGGTTGAACTAACCAGTGACTAATATTAGCCTACGTAGTTGAGGATATTCCGTCATAGCCAACCAGATAGAGCCTTGCTGCCAGCGAGCATCTATAGCCCCGGCAAGGTTATCGTTACAATTCTCCTAAGTAGAGCCCCACTGCCAGTGAGTGTTCATAGCCCCGGTAGAGTTACTTAGATGGCTTAATCTAGATTTTTAGTATAATCCACTTTATTTTTATATTTAATATTTTATTGATTTTGATATTTGATAGAAATTTCACAAGATATAGCAATTTTTAACTTTATGATGCAAGGAATGAGCACTTGCTGAAATTAAGCTAAGAATTGTAATGGTAGCAAGGGTGACCTCAGATTTTTCACCTAATATCTACACTAGTAGGTTCAACAAACCCAAGGATTTTAGGTGTGTCATCATGAGAAACTTCCCTTGAATTCTCAATCACTATTATTGAATACAAAATTTTAGAAGCTAAACAACTCTCTACATTCATGACTATCACAACAAGTTATGCATGAATTGCAAATGATTAACCTGAATATTCTAAATTTTATACTATTTTCAATGGTTGTTAGCTTGCTCCTTAAGACTCTAAAGAAAAACAAAGATCCCATCTGAAGAGACAACAACAAACCAACCATAGACTGTACAAGAAAAAACAAAAACAAAGCAAAAGAATACAAAACTGTACAAACAACAAACAGAAAGAAACAAAAACAAAAACTATACAGACAGCTAACCTACAAAAGAAACAACACAAGAGAACAGGAAAAAAAAGGAAAGCTGCACACTTTTTACACTATATTACACAAAAAAATTGACTACCCTTTACCTCAAGTCTGGAAGTAGTGTTTCAAATGTTGGCCATTAACTGGTAATGGCACATCTTCCCCTGTCAAGGTCTTAAGTCTAAATGTGTTGTCTCCTATTATTTCTGAGACTTGCAATGGACCTAACCATTGTTTGTCAAATTTTCCATGACTCCCCTTCTTTTCATGTGCTTTATCCCAGCACAGTACTAAGTTTGATATCCTAAATATTTTGACTCTTGCACTCTTATCAAACCACCTCTTAACTACTACTTGGTGTTTGGTGAATTTCTTGATGGCTTGACCTCTTTTCTCGTCTAGTTGTAGCATTTGTACTATCCTGGCTTCCCTATGATTATCAAAGCCTAAATACTCATTGGCAAACTTCCAGATTAGTATTCTCAGATTTACTAGAAGTATGGGATCAGTCCCATAAACTAAATGATAAGGTGCACTGCCTAAAGCTGTTTTGAACTTGGTCCTATCTAGCCATAGAGCATATTTTAACAAGGTATTCCACTCTCTAGGACTCTTTGCAATCAACTTCTTGATTATATCTAATAAAATTTTATTTGTAGACTCATCCAATCCATTACCTTGAGGGTAATAATTTGAAGAAGGCTTTAAAACAATCCCATATTCAGATGCCCATTTAGAAAACTTTAAAGAAGAGAAAGCAGGGCCGTTGTCACATATGAATGAATAAGGAGTTCCAAACCTGGTTATGATGTTCTCTTCAAGGAACTTGATAACTACATCAGTTGTGTAGAATTTGCAGCATGTGGCCTCAGTCCACCTCGTACAGTAATCCATCACCGTCAGTATGAACTTGTGTCCTGTAGAAGATGGAGGATTGATGACTCTGATAAAATCTAGGCCCCATTGTGCAAATGGCCTTGATTCAATCACAGGTTGTAGTGGATTGACCTGATTTCTTCCCTTATCTACTGTAGTCTGACAGGTGTGGCAACTCTTAATGTGACTCTCTGTATCTTTGAACATCGTAGGCCAATAATAGCCCACCCTCAATATTTTGTGTCTTGTAGCTAGATGGGAACCATGACCTGTTCCGTACTTGTCATGCAGCTCCGTTAACACCTTATCCACCTCAGTTCTATTTAGACATCTCAAATAAATTCCATCATGGTTCTTCCTGAACAAAAGACCTCTTTGCACCATATATTTTTGTGCTTTAATCTTCAAAGCTCTCCTCTGAGAAGCTTTCATCTTATTTGGGTACCTTCCAGATATTAGAAATGTGTTTAAATCGCCATACCAGTCTGATGCATTATGGGAATTCAGTATATACTGTTGTTTTATCAAATCTGGGTCTGTGTTTCCCTATTATTTGTACCAACGCCTGCCCTCTGACCAGCTTCATAGGAATGATTTCCATGTCAAACTCTTGCAGTGTGGTGATCCATTTGGCCCTCTTTTCTCCAGGTTCATTCTGCATCAGCATCATCTTCACTATTGCGTCCGGCACTATGGCTTTGACCTAGCTGCACAAAATATAATGTCTGAATTTCTTCACTGCCTTTATCAACACAAATGCTTGTCTTTCGGTATCCAGATATCTCAATTGTGCATCCTTTAGAGGTGCGTTCATAAATGCAGTGGGCCTTTCTTCATTGTCTTCACCCTTTTGTGTCAAGGTAGCCGCGACTAAATGGGAGGATGCAAAGGAATATATATAAAACATCTTGGTGTAGTCTGGGTCATCACTACTAGGGTGTCAGAAATGGCCCACTTGATATCTTTGAATGTAGCCCTAGCTATAGGCATCCACTCCACCTGGACATCTTTCTTCAACATGGCATTTAACGGCTGCACGATTTCTACAAAACCCATGATAAACTTCTGAACAAAGTTACTTTTACCAAAAAATGATTTCAACTCTTTCCTATTGTTTGGTATTTGTAAATTTTTTATTGATTCTATTCTACTTGGGTCAATCGATATTCCATCTTCAGGAATGACATGCCCTAGTAATTTACCTTTAGTTACCCCAAATGAACACTTCTTAGGGTTAAGAAAAATTCTGTACCTCTCACATCGCTTAAGTATTTTCTTGAGATCTTCAACATGAGTGGATACATCCTTAGAATACATAGTCAGATCATCCATATACACAACAATGTACTTACCTAATAATCCATAGAATGCAATGTCCATGGCTCTCTAAAAAGTGGCCCCTGCATTGATTAGACCAAAAGGCATTCTCCTATATGCATAATTTCCCCATTTACAAGTGAAGGTGGTTTTTAACCTGTCATCTCTATCAATTAAAACTTGGTTATAGCCTGAGAAACCATCTAAAAAAGACATCATCTTTGCCCTGTTCACTACTTGCAGCACTTCGTCTATTGGAGGCTAAGGATAATTATCCTTTTCAGATGCTTTGTTCAAGTTCCTAAAATCTATGCGTAACCTGATGTGTCTGTTTTTCTTCCTTACTGGTACTAAGTTAGCTACCCAGACTGAATGTCTGACTGGGAAAATTATTCCAGCAGACAACAATTTTTTAACTTCCTCAAAGATTAAAGGCTCTAAAATGGCATTCACAGGCCTTTGTTTCTGCCTGAATGGTTTAACCTCTGGTCTCAAAGGTATCACGTGAGTTATGATGGATGTATCGTATGTCTTCAAGTCTTCATATGTCCATGCTATTACGTGTTTGTAATCTTTTAGAGAATCTAAAATTTCTTTTCTTATTTTCTCAGAGCAAGCCTTTCTGATCGACACATTTTGTGGATTTTTCTCTGTCCCTAAATTGTGTAGATCACACTTACCCCCTTCTGTTTTGGGCAAGTCCCTCCGTCTTATTACCCCATCGAAGTCAAAAATATGTTCTAATTCAATTACCCCTTTGGGTAAGAAGTTGCTCTTCAAGTTGATTATATCCTCTTCATCCCATGTTATCTCAGGCCTTTCTTGTTCATCGATAATTTGAGCCTCAAATACCTCACTACAAGTCAGAAAATCAATAATTTGTTGATCCCCCCCAAATACCTGAAAGTGTGTAACATTGTCCGGGATACTGGGAACATTAACTAACTCAACGGCAAATCGTCTCAATCCTGACAGTGTTAAGGGTTCTAGTGTGCTAGCAGCAACTGCTAGTGCATCCAGCCTGTGGTTCAGTTCTCTAGGGATATGCTCTATGTTGAAAGCATCAAATGAATCTATTAAACCCCATACTCTATGTCTGTAACAAATCATCTTCTTGTAGTTGCAAGCATATAGTTTCCTTACTTGTCTGACTACTAGTTCAGAGTCTAAAAATACCTTAATCATTTTCACCTTTTTCTCGATGGCCATGATGAGTCCCAAAATTAGGGCTTCATATTCAACAATATTGTTAGTACATGAAAACTGCAGTCTATATGCTGCTAGATATGATTTACCCTAAGGATCTATGAGTTCAACACTTGCACCCGCACCCTGTTTTGATTTGGATCCATCACATTTTAGTGTCCACATGCCATCTTTACTTTTCTAACCTTTTACCTTGGCATGCTTTGTCTCTTCTATTACTTGTGAGGTGCTAGTCTGTTTATTCATAGGTATTTCTGTTTGGTCAACTCGCATATGTGTATTTTTAGCTTGTAAATCATAAAGACAACTACCCTTGTCCTTTATTCCCTCTCCTAGATCCGAAATCAGAGCATCAACCTTACTCTGAAAGTATCTCTGTGGTTGATCAGGGTTCACATTTCCCTTTCGCAACCCTACCCTCATTGTACATTTTTTGTATTCATATTCAATGATGTCTTTGGACATTCCACAACTCTCCTCAGAATATGGCCTATTGTGAACTCTACATCTGTCCTTATATAGTTTACATTAGACTGGCAGATTTTGTTTAATGCACTCTTCCATCTCTTGTCTAATGGCATGACCACATTTGTCCATTGCACTATTTTCTTCATCCAAAGAATTCCCATCAGACTCAATGAATAAGGTTGTCTCCTTGTTGACATGTTTTTCTCTATAGTTTAACATCATGATCTCTTCAATTTGTACCCCATTGTTAGTAATCCTATAGACACTAGGTTCAACATCAGCATATAATATTTCATTCGTTCGATTGTACTTTGTTATCATATGTTTCATCCTGGGTTCTGCCTCTATTCTAATTTGGTTTGGGACACCCCTCCAAGGTAGCCACATGCAAAAAATTAGTAGCCATATACCCGTTTAATGTCTTAGACCAATCCCTACTTAGCAACATTCCATAATTCATGGGTATATCCACTATTTGAATGTCAATGAATTGTCTTAGCCTAGGGTTTGAAGCTAATTGCATCTGAATGTTCATTAGTGCTCCTATCACACTAACCTCAGTTTTATCTAACTGTGTGACAACCTTGGCAGACCTGGTGGGAGTCAGCCCTAGAGTCTTACATATCCCTAAGGGCATTATGTTGGTTGATGCACCAGAGTCCACCATGCAATTGTGTATGTTCTTTCCACACAATCTAATAGTTAACAAGAAAGGAGGAGCATCCTTCTTATCAACATACATTACTATATTTGTATTGGAAGGGTGCTCAACTTTCTTACTTTTCTCTTTAGGTGGTGAATCTCGATTAGGAACAGCTATATCAGTAGTAACCTCATATGTTATGGATACATCCAGAGATTTTATAAAAGCATTTCTGATCCCTGGAGTTTTTAATAATTCATTCAGAGGTATACTGACCTTAATTTTCTTTATTTCCTCTGACAAGTAACCTATTAATCTTGTTGTCTCTACTGTTTTAGTTTTACTTGATTGGGCCTTTTGTACTGTTGTTCCACTATTTGCATGAGGATTAGCTTTAAGTATGGCATGATTGTTGCTAGCATTCTGATCTAGGGGGGTATTGAAGTTGTTAGGAGGAATAGAAGTGGTGAAAGGTCCTCCTGGCCTAGTGTTGTTCCTTAAATTGTAGGTGTGGTTTTTATTTGTCTGTTGAAAAGCCTGCACCTCTTCTGTTTCAGTTAATGCTTCATTTTCAATTTCAAAAGGAAACTGAAAAGCATTTAACACAAAGGCTGATTCAAGATAAAGATTTTCACAAAAAAATGGTTCATCCTCTAACAATTCATCTTCTTTCTCCTCTGTAGTTGGAAAGGTAAAGGTTTCTAAAACTAAAGCTGTATCATACCCTAAGGGTACTACCTCATTACCCTTGGGAATGAGAAATTCAGAAGTAGGAGGCTGCACTTCTATATTAAAAATCTTGGCTGCTAAATGGAACTGTGGACAATCAAGCTCAGCATGGGCATTGGTATTGTGAAATCTGCACTAGTTTTTTACTGATGTATTGGCCATTTGGATGCCAGCTGCTTGTTTTGCATCATGATTATCTATGTTCTCAAAAGGACAAGCTAGAGTACCATTGTTTGGTTTAGTGTTTCATGTTTTGGGTGGCCTAGGCTAATTCTAATTTCTGTTATTGTTACCCCAGGCCCTATTATCTACCACTAGCCCTCTATTTTGCATTAGTTGCCCTTGGTTATGACTTTGATGTTGATTATAGTTTTGGCTCTAATTTGAACATTGGCCTTGGCTGTTATTTTGGATATGGCTCTGATTGTAGTTATGATTGTAGTGTTGATTTTGATTCGAATTATAGTTCTGATTTTGGCCTTGATTTTAATTCTGATTTTGATTGAATCCTTGGTTGCCTCTTCCATAAAGATTCTTATTTCTTAGTTGTGTCACTTCGGTGGTCAATCTTTTCAAATGTGCAGTGATCTCTTTGATTTCTTCCCTTTCCACAATTGTATCTCTAGGAGGTCAGAAGAAAGGCTGGCCACTATTCTGACTGTTATTAGCAGTGTTACCTGGTAAGGAGCTATAGCTTGGATTAGGGTAAGACTATACATAGGTGTGTATGTAGGAACCAGATTTAATGATGGAGTGTGATGCACAAGGACTCCATTCCAAGGCTGTACCTGATTTTGCATCCCAAGATTTCCTCCATTAACAAATGGGCTATAGGTTGTATGCCTCATCTCTTGGTTTACTGAGGCCGCCTCTTTATAGGCTTTGGATATTAAATCTATGTCAGGTTTTCTTTTGATGAACATGGTGGTTAAAGGATCCAAGGCTGCATAGTACATAGCCAATAAGGTATCATCATCCACAGTGTAAGGGGCTACCAACCTAGAGTATGCCTTTTGAAATCTATCATTGAAATTATCAATCAACTCTCCCTCACCTCTTTTTATGGTAGCCAATTTATGATACAAAATGTAAGGATCAATGGGTCCCCTAAACCTAGACAGAAATGCTTCTTCCATGAGTGACCAAGAAGAAATGTAGCCATTGGGTAAGTTTACACACCAGTTAGAGGCTTGTTCATTGAAGTTGTAGGGAAACAATCTACACACAACGTCCTCGTGTTCTAATCTGGCCCTAAAGTACGCCTCTTTGAATATTCAAATGTGGTCTTCTGGATCTTGGTGTAACTGGTATTTGGGACATATCTTTTCTAGATTTTTGGGCATCTCATTATAATCGTTGAATTGTATGGGAGAGTGGACATTGAAATAAGCCATTGCAGGCGCTTGAGCTGAAACCTGTGGGAATACCTGGGTTTACTAGTGGGATAGGATCTCTAGGAGTACCTGAACCAAGATTTAAAAATCTGAATGAAGAAATGTCAGGAATCACAATGTTATGGATAGTATAAGGTGATCTAGGGGGTGTGTTAGATGAGCCTCCTGGGTGAGTTATTTTAGGGTTCCAAATCAGAGGACTCTTACTTCACCTTATATCAGGTAATTACACAAATATATCCCCTGAAATGAATTTAGATCTAGTGACTCTATCACTGTTATGAGCCAGCTGTACTTGAAATAAACCCTAACTCAAATGGGGCCCTCCTTCTAGTGCTAAGAAACTGTTGATGATTGTTTTGAGACAGTCATAACAATTAGTTAAAATTCACCTAAAATAAACCAAAACTGACTTGAAAGATATGAAGGAATCGGTTAAGATTCACTTAATCCCAAGTTTAATATGGTCAGGTCTTGACTTGTTGAGCAAATTCAGTTGGTTGATGTGAAGCTATAATGTTCAAGGGGCCTTACGTGATTTAGGGTTTCTTGATGGTTTACTGGACTCAAACTATGTAAAAGATCATAAAAATCAGTATGTTGTTCATTCTTTTTTGCATAGAAGTTTTACTGTGCTACGAAGCTTTAAATGGTTTTCTTGAATTATTGCAGATTTCTCCTCTTAAATATTTATGAAAACTGTCTACTTTTAACTCTATTATGCATGCTTTTTTAAATATGAGACAAATTTTCTTTAAATTTTTGCATTTTAAGCTAAGTATTTTTAGATGGGTTGGGAAAAGTTAGAAAGATCTAAACTAAACATCATTCATTCTACCAAAGGATCTAATTGTTCTATTATGTACTTTGTAAATCATATAGCAATTTGATCAAATCCATAGATTAAAACCTTGAATGAAAGTTCTGAGCATTTTCACAAACATACACCCAAGATTGCAAGCTCTAAGAGAAAATGTTTCAAACACAATGAAGAGCCATAAAACACTCAAAAGATAGATGCAGAATTCTAGATTCAATTGTATTAGAAACAGACAGTCATATAAGATTTACAATGTCTAAATGACTCTTAGCTTCATTGATCAGATTATATAAAACTTACAAGATTTACAGATACATCAAAGAGGTAGGATGTTCCACATGCTCCTTGTTGCAGACACAGGTGACCTCCTTCTTCTATTCCTAAACTAAAAGGTCCCTCTATTCTAAATGCTAATTACAACTGCTAGCTATGTCTAAAAAATTCCTATGTAAAGTATTACAATGTAGAGAGGCACAATACATAGACTTTGACTGTCCTCAATATAGCTCAAAACCCTAGTTAAGCAATGGTTCAAACCTCTGGTTACAGCAATAAATGCTAGAGAACAACTCTCCCAAAATATCTCTGAGCACACATCAAATCTAGGTGAAATATGCCCTACTGGAAACCCTAGTAGCTCAATAATAATTTATGTTTGTCCGCTGTAATAATGTTTCCATCTGCATTTGGTCCTCATCAATGAAGGCCCTTTGACTTCCTTGCCCTTCATCCTTATCTTCCTTTGCTCCTAAGATCAGATCTCCCCTCGATGATGTCATCGCCATCAAGTTTCAGCTTCTTCAACTGCAAACCTGTAAAAAATAGACTAGCAATAAGTATCATCATTTAATAAACCTGCAGAAAAATAGTCACTAAATCCAGTCGTAACTATGTGAACGCAGAAATCGGGCCCCAAATCTGTGAAAATCGTGAGTCCAAAATGCATATACAACGCTAAACTGGTTGGGTCAACCATCATTGACCAGAAACATGCATTCGGGCCCTAAATTGGCCTCAAAATTTCATCGCTCTGTTCTCCCGCTAATTTGCTTGTTCAAATTCTTGTATTTTCGATATACAAGCCGGGCGTGATACATTCGTTAAATCGGATTTCAATCTTTTCAATTCCACAGCTTGTATATATGTAATGCATATCAGTTTGTATATCGAAACATACAAATGCCAAAATATACAAGCACTTAACTATATTTTATAACTTTTCAATTCCACCTAATGTATACTTCGATGCATATTGTGCTTGTATCATTCGATATACATTCGGACGTGATGTATCTATTTAACCAAATTTAATCCTTCACTAAGATCTGCTTTGTATACCCATTGCAATGTATAAATTACCATGTATGTTTTGCTTTGCATCACAAACATGCATACAAGGTGGAATTATATAACCAATTAACTTCATTTCATAATGCTTCGGGTCCACCTGATGTATAGAACACTTGTATCTTTTATATATACATTCAGGTTCGATACAAGCATTAAATCAAATTTTACTTTCTTTTTTTTTATCTTGCGTTGTATGTATCACCGAATGTATGTATTGATATACAAGCCTGATGCATACATCAATTTAACTCCATTTTGTAACTTTTCAAATCTACGGCTTGTATATCAATAATGTATCTCCTGATGTATACTGAGTTCGATGCATGGTTTACATCGAATTTAAAACCCCTCACAAATCTGCCTTGTATGTATTAAAATGCATGTAATAATATACAAGGCGCGAAATATACAAGGACTTTTCATTACATCATAGCCATTTTAGGTCCGCCCCTTGTATATTTCGTTTGTATGTCAAAACATACAAGCACCGAATGTACATCGATTTAACTCTGTTTAACAACTTTTTAATTCTACACGATGTATGTTATCCTTGTATCCCACCAATATACAAGCCGAAACATATACAAGGATTTAAGTTTGTTTAATAAACTTTCGAGTTCATGTTTGTATATTGGGCCTTGTATATTTGCGTTGTATGCTCCACTTGTATGTTGAAACATACAAGCGCCGAATATACAATGACCTAACTCGTTTTAATAAGTCCATCAGGTCTGCCCAATGTATATTTACATTGTATGTAACTCCAACATACAAGCCCGTGGATATACAATAAATTAACTGTGCTTCATAACATTTGGATTCCACACCACGTATAAAGTGTTTGTCTATTTGCCTTGCATGTTTCGACCTACCAACATACAATGTGAGATACATGCAACAGAATCCAAAACATCTATTCCTTTCCACTCTAATCTATTTTAGGTCCATCTTGTATGTATATATAAAAACTTTTACCAAATGCATACAAGGTAAAAAGAATATACAATCGACTTTGTATATGAAAACGATATACAAAGGGCATTGTATGTACTATGCAAATGACCCAATCATGCAAACAACCCAATCATGCAAACAACCCGATTGCAAATGCAACTAAGTATAAAAGGCCTTTGCACATACAAAGGACTTTTGTATATCCAAACAACAAACCCTTCCCTTGTACATTTTACCAAAATGATCATAACTTGCAAAATATGGTGAATTTTAAGATGGTTCAAAAAGAAACCCTAGCTCATTTTTCACAAGGAATCCAACCATATCATGCCCTGGTACTAAAAATGCATTTTTTCTCTATTTTTAATAAAGTTTGCAATTTTAACCCCCTTTTTCCCTTTACCACCAAGCAAAATAGAACACAAGCAAGAGCAAAAGCAACGCCATAGCAGGGGTCCTCATTTTCCTAAGGAGTAAAATGGGGTGTGTTATGAACATCACAACATGTAGGATTACCTTCCTCAACTTGTTCCTCAGAGATAACATAAAATTTATGCTTATCTAGGGCCTTCCAAAATTTCCTCTATTTCTTTTGCAATTTCCTCGGTTTCCCCAAGCATTAGCTTGTTCATCTGTACCTTGCTTCCAAAATCATCTTTTACCTTTTTGAGTATTTTATCTGCTTCCTTTTTGGACATTACTGGACTCAAAGTGGAGAGGACATAGTTCTAGATCTTTAGCCTTTGCTGCTTCCTTCCTCATCTACAATATTTTCATTAAACTTTTAGGAAGTTCTTGTAAAATTTCTAGTAGAGTTCTATTGAATTTATTCAAGCACATGATGGTGGCATCTTCCGAAATTTTCTTATTTGCTTGATCAAAATTATCATAATAATATTTGATAGGCCTTAGATTTCCATGAATAGTAATTTTTTTTACAATTTCATTCTGTCATAGCAACCTTACCAGTTTCTTGCTTTTTACTTGCCTTCTTGCTTCCGAAAGGCTGGTCCTTAGAAGCCTTTGAAGTCTTGGCTTTCTTGGATTTTATCTCTTTAACTTCTTCATCTATCTCCATCTCCTCATCATCTTTTGTGCTCACATACATTCTTGAGGCCTTTGTTTTCTTTCTCTTACTTCCTTCACTAGATGGTCTGTCTTCTAGTTTTGCAGGTTTAGGGGAAACAAAAGCAGCAACAAAGCTCCTAGTAGTCCTTGAAGTGAAGGATGGTTCAACTGGAGCATCTTCTTGTTTCTTGTCCTGTCTTTCCTTTTTAGCCTTTTTAACTCTTTCTTTGTTTTTCTTCACTGCTTCCCTTGTTAGTCCAATGCTCTCAGCATACTTTTCAACTTGCTTCTATACTTTCCTTTTGGTCTCTGGCTATCTGAGCTCCACATGAAATTTTATACTTAGCTCCTTATATGTTCCAAACCTTTCCACAAATGAGTCTTTTGATTTTCTTAGGAGATGTTGAGCATACATTTCCAAAACTTTCTCATCAACCTCATATCCCATTGGCATAATCCATATGGTTCTGGGTCCCATAGCCTCCATCAAATACTGATCAGTGTCAAGCATGAAGCATATTTCATTCTCATATTTCTCCACAACTAACTTAGGGATTGTCTCTCTTGCATGCATCATACTTTGAATGTTTTTGAAGTAACCCCAAATCAATTTCTTCTGAGCTTGGGAATCACCAAGGCTAAGTAGATGATCTCTTATTTGCCATGCAACTAGCCTTTCATTTGTCCAGTGCACACCTTGAACTCTAGGAACTTCATTCATAAAATAGAAGAACAAACATATAATCAAGGAACCATACTTGAAGGTATTTTTCTTATCTTTTTTTATTTTGCTTAGATTCTCAATCAACTGATTTTATAGCAGCTCACATAGGTCATAATCAGCATTCTCCTTCAACATTTGATAGGCTGCATATATTGCAGTTCCAGAGATAGAATTTTCCCGGCTAGAGTGGTAAACTTGTAGCCAATCATCTTGGATGCAAACTTGACTTCTAGTTCTATAATTTCATTAATGGTCATTGCTCTCTTATCAAACTTCGCACCGATTGCATCAATAACAGTTTGGTTTTTTATGGCTTTTAGCATGAGTAATCCACCAATTGAATTTAACCCAATTATAATCTTGATAACAACCTTTCTAATCTTGAATAGTTTCAATAGCCATATGAACTCATCATGTATTCAGCTAAAGATATATTGAACCCACTCATTCTCATCAAATGTAAAAAATTTAATGACTTGTAGAAAATGTTTACTTTCTAGGGCTTTGTATTCTGGTTTCAATTTATAGCTATCATCTCTTAGGTCGTTGTTAAACAAATCCAAGAGTTTCAAGTTTCCAAATTCATCAATGCTACAGTCTGTGTATGCCCTAATATCCTCAACATGCAGTACACCATATGGGACACCAAAAAATGCACCTAATGGTTCAACTTCAACTGACTTGTATGGATGCTTCTTAAATATTGGTCAGGGCCTTTCAATTACATCAATAACTAGAGGTGTAGCCATTTGTAGAGATTGAAATTTCAAGAGATTTCACAGAAACAGAAGTACCTTGTTCCATAGGTTAGGGTTTTTGTTGGAAATCCTCTTTGTACTTCAACTCTTGAATATTCTTAGCTCAGCACTCGTTTAGTTCCTTTCTTTTTGCTTTCTTCTAATGCAAAGTGATTCGAATGAAGAATGAGAGACCCTTTTATGCTCCGCAAGACCTAATTTGTCTTTGTAATAAATGATCTACCCTAACACATCCGGTTGCTCTGTTTCTATACATAGTTGACTTTTAATTGCTCCACAAATCATTAAATCCACTTCTTTTCTTCCAGAAATTCTTTCAAATGATTTGTAGTGACCCAAATTATATTTTCCCTTCGTGCTAGATTCAGGCATCCACTTACTGGCTAGGGGAATTTGATTTTCAATGCATCTCCCCCTGATCTAGAGCTCCTACTTCTACAAAATCTTACAATATGACCAGATTTATTGCAATTAAAGCACACAATATTTCTTTTCTCATTTACTTGATTTCCTCTTGATTTGCATTGATTAGCCATGTGTCCAAATCCATTGCAAGCAAAATAGTAGTCATTGAAAGAATTGCCATTTCCTTTATTGTTAGGGTAATTCATTATCATACTTCTGCATTCATTTGATTTGTGACCATACCTCTTGTACTTGAAGCATTGACTGGAAAATGATGAATCATTTTGATTTACTCTACTTTTGCACTAAGTAGCTCTATAACCAAATTTATTGCAATTGAAATAATTGCCATTAAAGGATGGATATCTTTGAGCATTAGGTTGTCTTACTGGAGGTCTTCTAGGTCTATTTCTTCCATTCCTTGGTTGGAAATTTCTTTGTTCAGATTTAGAGATTTCACCTTTCTCATATCCAAGACCATGCTTGTCATCAGCATTTTTCTAACCTTCAAGCAGTGCTTCAAGTTTAGCTGAGCTTATCTTGAACTTCTCCTGGTATTCATTTGCAACTTCTAGGTCATTTCTGAGAATGACAATTTGCCTTTCAAGTTCTCTTTCATTGTCTCTACTTTCTTGTAGGTTGGACTCTAGATGGCCAACTATTCTATCCAATCTACAGTATTCTTCAGTTCTTTCTTTTAGAGTTTGATTCAAGTCTTCTTCAGTCTTCTTCCTTTGCTTAATTTCTTTGGTTAGCCTCATTTCCCTAGATTCCATCTCAACTTTTAGAAAAACAACTTCTTTTGATAGCTTCTCACACTCCTTTGTCTTTTCTTCCAAGGCTTCATTCATGTCATTTTCTTTAGCTAAACTGGATAACTGTAGAAGTAGCTCCTTTCTCCTTTCCATAGATTTCTTTAATTTATCTTTTAACATTTCAATGGTATCATTAGCATCTTTAAGCTCATCTTTTGCATTAGTTACTTTTGCTTGGGACTGATCAAGATCTTCTAGGGCCAACCGAAGTTGATCTTTGAGTGAACCCATTGAAAAATCCTTCCAAGATCTTTCCTCAAGTTGTTAGGCTTCTTTCAAGGAACCTCGCTCTAATACCAATTGTGAGAATTAGGTTGGACAACTAAGAGGGGGGGTGAATCAGTTGTCCCAAAACTTTATCATTTGCAACAATATCACTTAAAACTGATTAAAATATTTAAATCATGAATTATCAACACATGACAATGATTTTTAACATGGAAACCCAGTTAAGGAAAAACCACGGTGGGGATTAAGACACAAAGATTATACTTTGTTAAAAGTATTACAATTGGGAATGCACATGCATTCCAGCTCACTGCCTAGAGCTCACTACTCAAAAGAAGGCTCACTACCTACAAAAGGCTCACTACCTACGAAAAGAAGATTACAATGAGTTTGAACTAATAATTAGCATCTACCAATGTAAGTATTCAGTTCTGGTTAAGTACAAAATATTGACTTGATACACTTCATCCTCAGTCTACCCTATTTACTATTCTGCTAACATCTGAACCTTAGATCTCTACCCTTTTCACACTTATTCCATAGTTACATCGCACACACACACACATAACTTAAATCCATCAGCTATATATATCTGCATCATGATATTCAATCACTTTTTAGTCGGCTTCAAGAACTCTTAGAACTTTGTTGAAGACTCTGTTCTGTCAGCTAAATCCATGTATAACTTGTAATGTGGACCAAAACTTGTATTCATAAATCATCAATCATGTCAACCACTATCACTTATCATCACAAATCATCCAACTGACAACTTCCATTTATCTAGAACTAAGATCAATTACAAGGTCGGCCTATTCTTCTACTGTCTGCAGTATCAAACTATTACCCCATACTCAGATGCAAATAACTTTTGAATCCTTCATCACAAGAGGTTAAAATTCTATATTTAGATTGACCTGACAATCCTTATGACTCCTTCAAATCCACAACATACTTTGATTTACCACTGGAGAGATCCGGATCAAGATACTGGACCCTGTCACATGCTCTATCTTTGGCTACTCGGACTTAGATAAATTCTGATTCTAACTTCTGGTATGAACCAATTATGTTATATGAATGAGTGGAATAGTCTTAGTTGCCATCAATGACAACACTTGTCATGCGAAGTAGTGTCTCTTGCCAACACTTCCTACAAAGAAGCCAAAAATATGGAAGTGTAGAGGCAAGCTATGCAAAATGAGTATGATGCTCTTCTCAAAAATGGTACTTGGGAGTTGGTTGATCCTCCACTAGGTTGTAAACATATTGGGTGCAAGTGGATTTTTTGAAACAAGTATAAAACAAACAATTCAATTGAAAACATAAGGCTCACCTTGTTGCAAAAAGTTATGCTCAAAAAGAGGGCATAGATTATGATGAAACTTTTGCACCTACCACAAAATGGACTACCATTTGTGCTTTGTTGGCTCTTTCGGGATAAAATGGGTGAAAAGTTCATCAAATGGATTTCAAAACTACATTCTTGAATGGTGATCTAAAGCAGTGGTATATATGGAAAAATTTGAAGCTCACATCAAATGCCTCAACAACATTGGTTGATGTAACTCAATGCAGACAACTTGTTGGAAGTTTGATTTATGGAACAACTACCTATCCAGACATTTCTTTTTCTATGGGGGTTCTCTCTAGATTCATATAACAACCTAGATAACATCATTGGTTAGAAGGCTATAGTGCAGCCTTGTGATTGGTTGTAGTAAAGAAAGTTAAGATTTAGTTACGGTTGGCCTTTTAGGTTAATGTGAAAATCCTCTAGTAGTACCTTCAAGTCTTTTAGTATGGGAGGACACATGAGATGATTAAGGTGTTTGAGTAATTAATGTGACAAGATAGTTGGAGTTTCAACCCTTCTATCTTGAAACATTAAGTTGTTGGCTTTTGGTAAGTGATGGGCTGTGTCCCTTGTGCAACTGATTGCACGTTCCCTCAAAGATGATCCTAATGAATTGAAAGATATTATTTTCTGGAATGCAATAATTCTAGGTGTTGAATTGCATAAGGATTCACACACCTTGGTATAGGGTAATGAATGTGAATAGTCACTTGAATTGTTATCTTCGAAGTGTTTGGGATCGTAAGGATGTGTTGGGAGTTTAGTTGATTTTGTCAGTGATAGTAAGATGGTAATGATACCTATTGGGTATTAGTGGATAAGTGTTGTGGATGACACATGTGATTGACATAGATGTTTCTGTTGGATTATTTTTGGACGTTATTAAGGCAATGGCTTTGAACCTTGAATTTAAAATGTGAACACTTTGGTTGGGGTTCTCCAACTTTGTCACCCTAAACTTTGTGCTAGGATAGTTTTCCCTATGTTAGTCACGACTAGGGTTGGCTTGGAGTAGCTTCCACTCTAGTATCTTGGCATCTTGAGCAAGATTAGTGTTGTATTTATGAACTATCTTGTGTGATTATAGATTAAGGAAGTAAGTTAGTGAATTTTAGATGGATTTGGTAGTATCCATGAAGATTTTGGTATGTGTTGCTTGCTAGGAAGCACGAAAGGCTCCACTCCACAGGTGACTCTTAGGATACCTAACTTTTGGCAATCTTTTCCAAGCATGTCCTATGTTGCCTAGAATATGTGGGTGTTTGTTTAGATGAGATGTTTTCTAATCTTAGTTTCGAGTATGACCACTATTCCTCTTCTTCCTTTGTGTGACTATGTATATACGTATGATGTGATGTACATTTTTTGATAAAATTGTTGAAGATAATTATTTATTTATTGATGAATTTTTTTTGTTGCAAGGCCAATAGTATTGGAATTCTTTTCTTGGGCTACTCAACCATTTTACTTTCTTATAGTTCTCTTACCTCAAGGACTTGTTTAATCGTATATCAATTGAAATCTTGAATGTTGAATTTTGGCGCCACTTTTGAATTTTATTTATCTTCTAAATTTGATTTATCTTTTGGATTTTAAACTTTTGAATTGTATTCATTAAAATTTAGAAAATTATCTTCTGCAAGCTTATTATTTTTTTGAGGATTTTATTATTGTTGGTACTACTGGTACATGTGTAGAAATGTGACTTATGTAATCTACCCTACCCATAAGGGATACTTGGTGAGATGAAAATGAGAATAATTGGTTTTGGTTTGATGTCGTAAGGTTGAGGATTGTAGAGCAAGTCGATAAAGGTGGGCTAAATTTCCTTGTTGACCTTAAGCCTTGTTGAGTAATACATTGTTGTTTTCCCTTTTGGGAGGTTAAATATTTAAGCTAACAAGAGATGAATGCTAGGAAGGTTTGAAGGAGTAGTCAGGTTGGGAAACATTGAGATCCACCCATTGTTGTGTGGACCCACTATCCTAGTTATATTGGCCCCCTTATTTTAAAGGCCTTATGAAGGATTCTATTGATTAGAAGTTGACCCTCAAGTTTTTTAGTGGCGTAGGTGTTTAGTTTTTTGTTCCTTGATGCTAGGGATGCATGGACATGTTTGGTTCTTACCTATTCTGCAAGTTTGATCTTGGCAGTCTAGTGAAGAACTATAGGTAGAAGAGGTAGTTGAGACTTATGAGTCTCATGCAATTTTCTTGGAATCTAAAGTGTTTTAGGTTAGCATTGATGGTATGGTGAGTTAAATGCATGTTTGGGTCTATGATCAATATGATAATGATGACCATTTGGCTTGCACAAACTCTCTTTTGGTTGTTTTTATGTTAGTTTAAGATAATTTGGTTGGCTAAGAGAGGTTAGGAATATGTTAAAGATAGTGTTTTAGAAAAGGCCTCTCATGGTTCTAACCTTCTTGGCATGTCCTCATCTTTCATGACCTCAAACTCTTGGTGGCCTATCTTAGGGCATCTAATGCCCCTTGTGATTTTTTTATGCTCGTAAATTTGTTGGTCTTTGTGTTTCTTTTAGATACTTGATTTCTCCTAGTAGGAGGAGGGTATTGTCTAGATTAAATGTTAAGTGACCACTTGTTAAGATCTTGATTGTTTGTTTTCCTTTCCTTGTTTTTTAAATCATCTTTGAGTTCACCACCATGTTGGCATGTCTTGATGGTGGGGTTGCTCTACCATAACTTCATGTTAATTTCTAGGAGGAAGTTTAGCTCTAGGGGAGGAGGATGTGAGGCCAACCCTTGTGTGACAGATTTAGTTGCACTATTAGGCCAAATTGTATTACTTCACCCAAGCTAAAGGATTGGTTTATGGTGTCATGAAATTGTCTGTGAGACATGATGGTGTTGTTGAGGATCTTTTTATAAGGTAGTTGTGTTGAATTGAGTTTGCGTAGGAGATGTACACCTTATCTTAGATTGATGGTATCACGCGACTATGCTAGAAAATGACCCTTAGTGAGTTAAGGTGAGGCCACCTTTGGTTCACCTCTTGAATTGACTATGATATTTGTTACTTTGGATTATATGTTGATGTTTGGACATTTTGGGAACTATTGATCTTGTATATTTAGACATTTGATGGTTTTATTTTGTGAGTTGACTAGATAGATGAGTTATTATATGATGATGCTATATCTTTCATGTTAGAGTATATTTTACTCTTATGGTGATGAATGTTGTATGATATTTGATGCAAAGGAAATGATATATTGAGTTAATTGAGTTCATGAGATATTATGTCATTTTATGATTTCATGATTGCGATTATGTAAATGAAAGTATAATTGATTTGGGAA
The DNA here is from genome assembly GCA_027924645.1 of Cunninghamia lanceolata. NCBI lineage: Eukaryota > Viridiplantae > Streptophyta > Pinopsida > Cupressales > Cupressaceae > Cunninghamia > Cunninghamia lanceolata. Next base: position 10,689,741 of record BSBN01000584.1, on the reverse strand, counting down.
TCAAGTAAGTTTTATCATGTGATATATTTGAGTATGTATGAACTCGTACGATCATGTGTGTGTAATTTAATTGCTTTGGATATGATATACATTGGGCTATTGATGTGTTTGTGTAGTGTGTAGGTAATTTCCATGGCTAATGGAAACTAGAGGTCATACAAATAATCCTGAATAATTATCCCTGTGAAACCAACCTAGTCCCTAAAGTGGACTAAGGTTAATTGTGTTTGAGCATGAATGTAATGTGTTTATTATTGATTTTGATTTTTAATTTGAGTCTCCTAAGGTTGACTTAGGATGAGTGGATGATGAGTGTCATCCATGTGTCATTTTCGTTCATAAGTTTTAAGGGCTTTTTAAATGATGTTTTTTGAGCTTTTTAAGATTAATTTCATGTGTTTTAGGGTCCTAGGTCAAGTACATATGGGTTAGGTACCTTGTAGACCTCAAATCATGAGTTTTAACTCATATTTGACCCCTCTTTTAACCCTAGGAGTTAGGTGGCGAGATTAGGGTTTTGGGTTAAGGATTGGGTGACTTGTCTCATTCAATCCCAGAACCCTAGGTTCTTGAGTGGGCTTGGGGGAATCCCAAGGGTCTCACATGTGTGAGCACACCATGTAAGAAACCTTGGGAAGTGAATACCAAGTACTTCCCTCTTTCCCACTATTTAGGTTGAAAAAGTATGTTTCCTTAAACAAGATTAAGTCCTATTTCTCCACTAACTAAACATTGGAAAGACAAGAACTGAGCTTCGGGTAAAGCTATAGATTACTTGTACATTCTCTAATGCTAATTAGGTTTGATTAGGTGTCTAAACTAAGGTTTATCAAGCATCGTTATTCACTAATCAACCAAAACCATAATTATACCTCATAATAGAAATTGACTAAATTCAGACATGAAGCAAACAAAACAAATAATAGAAATGCAGAGAATAAGGTTTAGAGGTCATGCACCTAGAAACTAAGGGATAATTGGACTAGGGAACATGCTCATTAGTCCTACAACTTTCTATCTATAAAAACCTTATGTATCAGCTGTCCAGTAACCTTCAGTAGCTTCCAGATCTTAGAGAATCTCCCTAGTTGGACTAGGGTGCCCACTCATTAGTCCCGAAAGTGTCAAGATCTGGAACTCCAAAATTTAGTGATGACTGTATTCACAATATCTGTCTTTCTGTTGCTCCTTTCTATTGTATTCTGTCAAACACGCTCTATACCTACAAAAGGAGGAAAATGATGTTGTGGCTATATAGGAGCTTTCCTCAGTTAAGCCCCATTTTCGGTATTCCTACCTCAATAAAGAGCCAGAGATAAAGATTTGTAGAAGTGTGTGCAAACCTAACAAAGTGTATGTAGAAATATCAAACCCTATATGTCTCAATCAAGGGAAGATCAATAACTTGATTCAATTCAATGAGAAAATACAACTTTAGCTCAAGGAGATGAAGACAATGAAGACTTGTATGAATAAGAAGGCAAATTAGCAATGTTTGCAGAGGATCTCCAAACTCGATGTTGGAGGATTTAACCCTTCTCTTGATCATGCAAAAGATGTAAAAACCATAGGAAGAGAAAGATAGCCTCAAGATCTTGATTCCTAATCTCCATCCATTATCTCCATGATAGAAAATTCAAATAACTTTCAAAAGCTTCAACACGTCATTGATCTTCAATGGCAATTTCAGCAGTGTTTTGACCTCAAGCTTGCATATAGATTGTGTGTGATGAAATCATTTTCAAATGTGTTTAAATATCTAACATTAAGAAATTTAAATTTCAAAATAACATCTTGATATCGCGTGAAAACTAAAATTTGAAAATGGAATCCCGAGATGCATGACGGAAACTGACACCCCACTAAGATTCAAAATCCAAAAAAATGGGGTAGGACTAGGGCACAGGTGCCCAAGTCCAGTCTCCCAATTTTTGACTAGATCTGCTTCTAGGGGGTTCCAGGTTCCCATAATCCAAGTTCAATTTTCGGGTTCAACCAATAGTTATCTCAAAAAATGAACATTTTTCAACTAAACACAAGCCAATTAGGGTTTTGGGAAGGCCAAAAACAAAGAGGCTAAGAGGACACCAAAGGCATGGAGCTAAACTAAGGGAAATTGTATCATTCCATATAGGAGGACAATTTTTGACATAACATTTAGCCCCCACTTTAGTGGCCATATGCCACTACATGCATATGCAACTAAAGGAAAGTAAATGCATCAATCGTGAAAAGGATACCCAAAAGGATATTATAGAGGAAGCTGAAGTGTTTTCACCAAGAAGGAAGAAGCCCCCAAGTCCGTAATCTTGCAAGATCACAAAGTTAGGAACCAGAACCTGCAAAGGGAGACTTGTCAGAAAATAAAAAATACATCAACCTACAACTGCCACCAATGTATCAGTACAAAAACACTAAGGGGTGTTGAGTGATGAGACAAGATGAGGGAGAAAATTGAGGGGGATATATGCCCCCCTTATTTTTTCTTGCTTAGTCTGAAAAGTAGGGACAAAGAGATATTCACATGAGTTGATTTCAAAGGAAACTTGATGAGAAATGCATTGTGAGGGTTGTTTGAAGAAACAACGCCCAAGAACAACACATTGGGTAAGATAAAGAGTGGAACCCGAATTCCAATGCAACCAACAACATGAGAATCTAAGTTTGACAGCTCAAGATAAAGGCTCTAGAGTGAAATGGATCACTGTTACACCTAGTTAGGGATAGGAATTCTCATCCACTTACTTTATGTAAAGGCATTTTTCACTTAACACTACTCAATCTTGTTTCTTGTCATTGTGAAAAGGAGAGAGAGAGAGAGAGAGAGAGAGAGAGAGAGAGAGAGAGAGAGAGAGAGAGAGAGAGAGAGAGAGAGAGAGAGGAGGAGGAGGAGAGGAGGACAACCATACCAAGCTGATGCCCATATCAGCTCCCATGACTAGAGATGCTCCATGCCCAAGTGGAAGAGAGGAGTTTCAATGTGAAGGTAGGGTCCTAATTTAACACTTCTGTCATCTCTCTATTTTTCTTTTAGTTATTTTTACCATTGACTGTGCCGAGGGGAGTCCTTATGGATAGGGGTCTCAGGTAGGGATGCCCAAGTCCTCCTAGGGTACCAGAGTGCCTCTGGGGTGCTAGTGTCCCTCTGGGGTGCCTAGTTGCACATAGGACATGGGCCTTAAGGTATAGGCACTGATTGCTAGTTTAGATAGTTTTTTTTAGTTTGACGGTGAAAAATGATATGGTTGTTTGCTATTTGACCTACATGATGTCCCAGAGACATGAGAGCACATGGGTGGTCACCTCATGGCACTACTTTGATAGTGTGCTAGTACTATGTCTAACGCAGAAAGGGAGCACTTATAGGTGGTGGGCTTATGGTGGGTATGTGATATGCCCACAATCAGATTTCATTATAGTATGTTGATGGCCCTGATGGAGAGGTGGAACACTGATACATCCACATTCCACTTACCTATAGGCGAGATGACTATCACAATGGAGGATGTTTACAGGATCCTAGAATTGCATGGCCGAGGAGAGATAGTGAGGGTTATGGGATAGTACACATTAGAGTATACTCGTGAGAGTAAGTTGTATTGTCTAGGTCGTATAGTCTCACAGGAAGAACAAGGACATATTCAGCTCTGACTTCTAGAGTAGGGATATGGTGACATCCCATTAGTTCAGAGGATCATGATAGTCACTGTCACACTAGTCATCGCACTAGATGGATGAGGAAGTTACCTTTACAGGGATCTTGTTCACACCATTCGAGCAATGGAGGAGCACCAGACTGTATACGCGTGGGGGTGTAGTATGCTTGCACACCTCTACTATGACCTAGGATGATACATCCATTATGAGATGCACATTCTGATGATCTACACTTTATTATAGGCTTGGGCTTTCGAGCATATCAGGTGCACACGATCGACAAGGTTTCCTATAGAGTCAACATTCACCCATCCACGCGTTCATGCCTATCCACTAGTTAGATGTTGGAGACACAGTGATCTATTATATTGGATATTTTTTTTATGGGCTATAGCCTGACGATATCATTTTGAGACCATATCGCAACTATATCTTATGGCTTGACCAGTGGAGATAGTTAGCAAGGATACAGAGGGATTAACTAATGGCTAGTAACCTCGATCATGTCATGGTTTGGTTCTACTTTGATAAGATGGCACAAATGTTTAGACAAGTACAGGATGTTCCTATAGTGTGTCTGAACTATGCATGAACTGTACGTAGTGTAGTCAGGCCGAACAACACCCAATGGCTGATGATAGCATATGTACCTCTTAGTGATGATGATGGTCCAGAGGATACAGTACTGGTATCATAAGTAGATGATGTCAGTTGTATGCGAGAATATTAGACCCGGTGGCATATGGCATGGCCTACTCCTATCTTTCCTCCCGGTCACCCTACAGACAATGCTCGACCTTGGGCCAGTCACGCTAGTGACACAAGGGTAGAGGATGATGTGAGTGACTTCATAGGATACTATGATCTAGAGGAGGATGTGGAGGATGATGAGGAGGAGGTGGTTCCATCGTAGTACATCTTTAGGAAAAGACCACGATAGGACCAACAGGAGGTAGACACTACTGAGGAGACTGAGTCAAGACCATAGTCTAGGGCTCATGGTCCAGTCCCTAGAGATGTTGAGATGCCTAGTGAGAGTGAGAGGGGGGAAACTAATAGTCTTGTACCCCAAGCTACATATTAGACTGCAGAGCTCATTACACCTTCAATGATTCAAGATCCATCTTTGGGAGATGGAGATGTAGGTTAGACTTGTTTCATTAATTTGATGTTCTTATGCTTATCATTTATGATTCTTATATGACAGTCTAATATATATCCTATTTTCTATTTTGTAACTTTGGGATTGACGCTTGGTGAGACTTTGTGAGTCACATCATAGTGGACATAGTACCTGCAGATGTAGCTGAGCAGTGGGTGCAGGTGAGGTATTTGCCACGGCCATTTGCTAGGTGACATGTAGAGATATTTATGACTTTTGTCAGATATAGGATGGCTTAGTTTGCATGGGAGAGAGAGGAGTTACTTCAAAGAGATAAATGAGCCAAGGTTGAGCTTGAGACGCAGCAGGATCACATGGTAGTGATACCCACATCTGACAGAGAGCTAGTCATCAGCGAGTTCTTACTTCCTGAGTTAAGCTAGGTGAGAGCTGATAGAGACAGAGCTCAGGCAAAGAGAGACTAGTATTAGTAGTTATACCAGGAGGTACACAACAAGGTGTTAGGGCTGAGAGGTGAGATTAGGGAGCTACGATCATGGAGTGTCTCTAGGAGTCATTCATGATCCATAGCCACACATAGTCAGGCCTTTGTCACATGCACACAATGAGGTCCCAAGGGTACAAGTGACCAAAGTTTAGCTATATGATGTGTATATATTATGTACTATGACATCCCATTTTGTTGTAAGGGATAGTTGACTTGGATATATATATATATATATATATATATATATATATATATATATATATATATATATATATATATATATATATATATATATATATATACTTTTCTCTCTATTCACAATGTTTTTAATCTATCAAATGTGATTTTGTAGAATGGAACTAGTGATGAATGTTGAAGGCTAACATGGAAATGTAATTAATGCTAATGTGACATACTAATCAATTCTTTGCAAAACATATATTAAAAGGCACAATGATTAAAATTTAACATATAACCCAAGATTTTATGCTATGTTTAGTTAATACAAAAGTGATCTTAACAAAGAATGTATAAGCAAGATACAACAATGATTAACCAAGCAAAAAATGAAATGTTAAATGAATTAGGACAAAATAGTAATATCTTGTTGAAACTGAAGCTAATCTATCAAATGAATTTGCTTTATAAAGTGACATTTAACACTAAATCTTAAGCATGGAATTTCTTTAGGTGTGCTGCATTAATGGGTTCTTTAAGCGGTGTACCTTGTCCATTAGCTAGTCTATACACTCCCAATCTAAAGGACTCAGTAACTATATACAGTCCAAGCCAATTGGGGCTGAACTTACCTTTGTCTTCGGGAGGTGCATTTACCTTGCATTGATTCTCATAAATTACCAAATCCCCAACATCAAATGAATGTTGTATAACATGTTCATTGTACAATCATTGTATGCTTTTTCTTATGAGCCTTAAGGTGCTCAAGAGGGTTTATTCATCTTTCATCAAGCATCTCAAGTTCTTGCAATCTCTTCTCACATTTTGTATCATCATCATTAACGTCTCTTAGGGACACTCTTAATGAATTAATTTCTAACTCTAAGGGCATTATCACATCTACACCATAGACAAGATTATACGGTGTATTTCCAGTAGCTGTATGAATGCTTGTTCTATAGGCCCATAATGCATAGGATAACTGAAAGTGCTAGTCTTTTTGATGTTTGTTAATAGTCTTTTGTAAAATCTGTCCAATAATTTTGTTTGAAGCTTCTGCTTGGACATTTGATTGAGGATAATAAGGTGTAGAGAAGTGATGTTGGAGATGATATTTTTCAAGAAATTTCTTCACATCGTTGTTCTTAAATAGTGTACCATTGTCAAAAATGAGGGAGGAAGGTATTCCAAATCGAGAAATAATGTTATCTTGGATAAACCAACAAATTACATCAGCGGTCGTGGATCGTAAGGGGACAACTTCGACCCACTTCATGAAGTAATCAATGACAATAATAATAAATGTATACCCTTGAGAGGAGGGTGGTAAGATTTTACCAATTAGATCCAAGCCTCAAAAAGAAAATGGCCACGGTGAAACTTGGGCATGAAGTTCCTAAGTGGGTGCTCGGATTAGGTGATTATGTTGTTAACATTGCAGGCATTTCTTGACATAAGAAAAGGAATCTTGTTCAATGCGCTTCCAATAATATTCCATTCATAACAATTTTTGTACCAAGGACTTTCCCCCAAAATGCCTTCCATACGCACCAGTGTGAGCTTCTTCTAAAGCCATCAAGATCTGTAAATTACTTAAACCTCAGAATAAGACTCCATTGGAGCTTCATCTATATAACACATTTGATAGGATAATGTAATGTGCCACAATTTTGTGTATATAGATTCAAGCATTTTTAGATGTTGAAATAGGAATGGTTCCATCATGCAAATAATTGAATATATGGGAGAACCATTCATCAGCATATGTATTACCACAGAGTTCTGAATTCACAACTATAGGGTCTTCAATTGTTGGTGTTTTAAGGTTATGGATAATGAAAGTAAATTCCTTAGAGAATCATCAGGGGATATAAGGGAAGCTGTGCTTTCCATTGCATCCACATGTTGATTGTCTTTCTTGGGAATAGTATTTATTGAAAATGATGTGAATTGTTTTAATAGAGATTGAGAAAACTCACAATATTGAGATAGTTTGTAGTGCTTGGTTTGATATGATCCAGTTATTTATTGTACAATTAGCTATGAATCACCATATATAGTGATATTTTTTTATGTTAAGAGCCAAAGCGATACAAAGTCCTATGATGAGGGCTTTGTATTCAGTAATTTTGTTTGTGCATGAGAAGTTAAGGAGCTAAGACATACGAATTGGCTTACCTGGAGGGGGTATTAAAATAACACCAACACTAGAACCAATTTGACATCTTGATCCATCAAAATACCATTCCCATTTAACATCCTTAGTAATAGCTAAGATTTGGTCATCATTAAATGTATCCTGATTTTGCATAGCAAAAGGTGAAGGTGCTTCAGCTAAATGATTAGATAATGCTTGCCCTTTAATTGCTTTCTAAGAAATAAACTTAAGATTGAATTCAGTTAAAAACATAACCCATTTAGCAAGATGACCCGACAAATTTGTTTTTACAAAAAGGTGTTTCAAAGGGTCGAATTTCATTGTCACATGTATTTCAGCATTTAAAAGATAATGTGTAAGCTTGTGTGTTGTAATCTCTAAAGCTAAGCAATGCTTCTTGATAACGGTGTATCGCACTTCATATTTGAGCAAAGTTTAGCTGATATAATAGATAGCACATTCTTTGCCTTCAACATTATGTTGCACTAACAAGGATGCAAGAGCATTATTAAATGCTAAGATATACAATAGAAAAGGTTTATCAGGGATGGCAGGCTGTAGGATAGGAGGATTAGCTAGATAAGCCTTTAAATCTTCAAAATATTTTTGACATTCAGGATTCCATTGAAATTTTGAATCCTTCTTCATTAGTTTCATAAAAGGGTGAGTCCTATCCACGAGTTGTGAAATAAATCAGCGAATGGCCTATATCTTCCCTTGCAAACTAGAAAGTTGTGATATATTCTTAGGTATTGGCATATTAACAATTGCATCAATTTTTTTTGTATCCACTTCAATACCATGATTTGAAATGATAAACCCTAACAATTTTCCACTATCTACACCAAAAACACACTTATGAGGGTATCGCATGTTGTATTTTCTTATTCACTAAAAAATTTGTTGAAGATTTATAGCGTGATCTTGGCAATGAATGGACTTCGCCAAGATGTCAACGACATAGTCTTCTAAAATATTATGCATATAGTCATGAAATATAAGGGTCATGGCACGCTAGTAAGTAGCTCCTACATTCTTAAGTCCAATGGCATGAGTACCCAACAAAATGTACCCCAAGGTGTTATAAAAGTTGTTTTATATTGATCTTGAGGGTTTATCAAAATTTGATTATATCCTGAAAAACCATCCATGAAAGAGAGTAATTAAAGGCTAGCTATAGAATCAACAGTCATATCAATGTTTGGAAGTGGAAAATTGTCTTTCAAAGATGCAAGATTCAAGTCACAAAAATTAGTACACATTCTTATACGACCATGAGGTTTAGCGATGACAACAATATTTGAGATCCAAGGTGAATTGTCAATAGAGCAGAAAAATTGAGCTTGTAGAATCTTTTCTATCTCATCTTTAACAAGTAATGTAACCTTAGGATTCATCTTTGAATTTTTTGTTTAAACAACTTAACATCTAGTTTCAAGATGATAATATGTATTATAATCTAAGGATCAATACCATGCATATCTGAATAGTTCCAGGCAAATAGTTTAGAAAATTCATGTAATAACTTAGTCATTTCTTCTTTTTCTTCTGCATGTAAACAATCACCAATAGGAATAACTTTTTTAGTGGTCTTTCTCCATGAAAACATAAATAGTTTTTCCATTAAGTAGATTACTGTGGACTAGGAGATCAGGTGATTGTGGTAGGTCTTCAAATTCTTCATTAAACTTTAGAGTAGTGTTTATCATACTAGTGGATTTCCCAAAATATGTACTCTTGTTCAAACAATAACGTAATCCACGTTTATGATGGCAATAGGGAATATTGTCATAAGGACCCATGAATTCCATTATCACTTCATCCATTGAAAAGAGATCCAAAGGAAATGCTCTTGGAGGACAACTAGTGTCAATCATCTTAGGAAATATCAAGTTAAATGTCGATATTGTATTCTGGTGCAGGGGCACCTACCTTACAGTGGCCTCCATGAGGCAGTTAGTTAGTTTTAAGTCTTGTTGATGTTTCCAGGAAGGTCTTATAAGACCAATACAATGTAATAAGGTCATCTTGGACCAATGCATGTTCAGTTAGTTATATTTAGGATCAAGTTGTAAGTTCCAAGATCATTTGCTGATCTGTAGTTTGTTAGGACAGCTAAGTTTGTTGGATCGAGGGAGGTAGTTAGCTCTCCCAGCCACTTGGAGAAAAGTCTGTACTACTCCTTGAGAGTAGATAAATGCCCCCAGATCAGGTCATTTTAGAGAGACAGACATCCTAAGAAGTTGTATTGTGCTGTGAGAAAAAAATAGAGTACTGTAATTGCATTTCTAAAATCCAATAAAGATTCTTTGTGTGTTTTGTTCATTTGATTCTACTGTGTAGTCGATCCATTATTTTGTGGTCGGATGGATTTTCCATTCCATTCCACTGGTTGATTCTTTGAATCAGTGGAATGGCCATGTACAGTAGATTAGGGTTTGTTTGCATATTTTTTTCATGTTCATATGCATTGGTGCAGAGTCATAGGTTGGGAGTGTTGAAGACCCTAGCATTGTATGTGCTAGGCTGTGCAGGTTGTATCATGTCGGTCAAAGCATTCAAGGAGCAGATCAGGCTATCGCTAGTGTGCAAATGGGTTGGAAGAAGATGCATGTTGCATTGTATGGGTGTCAAGACATATAGTTCTGCACACCATCGGTATGAGAGTGGCGATCGGCAGAAGGAGTGAATGCTTTACCGATGGTAGAAGTCACAATGAAGGAAGTCGTGGTCGCATCGGCGTGAGGAAACATATCAGTAAAAGCGATAAAGGTTGGGCTGATGGTAGAAGCTTTGTTGACAAAGGGTTTGTAGTTGGCATCAGGGTGACCATAGGTATCAGTGTAAGGGTGTTTAGTGTAGCCGATGGTGTATGTCACAGTGACAAGTGAGTCCTTCAGGGAGATAGTGGATGTCAACAGAGACAGTCGTGCCGATGGTTTAGTGGTCATCAGAGTAAGTTGTAACATCGGCAGAGTGGTTTAAAGCTAGGCTGACAGTAGGAGGTCTGGCCAACAAAGGAGTTTGGCATCAGAGATAGGTGAAGCATCGGCTAGAGTTTGTATATAGTGGCCGACAGTGGAGATGTTGCCGATGGTCAACAGGTCAAAGGTGTCTTTTGGCATGACTAAAGTGGTCGGAACAAAAAGTTTAGGTGGCACCGATGGTGGAAGGTGTTGCTGATAGGCAACCAAAGACGAAGCATCTACATCGGTGTGAGGTGCGATATCAGTCGGACTTATGGTTAAGAAGTTGATGGTTTAAGTCTTGCTAACAGGCAATTTAACCGGCAAATGTGTATCGGCGTGAGGTAGGTGATTGGTGTAGGTTTTGTTTGATCGGCTGATGATGCGAGGTCCCGCCGATAGGCAAAAAAGAGATTCTTCATTGACAAGAGGATAGTAGTCAGTAGAAGTGGTAAGGGATTTGCCGATAAGAGAAGTTAAGTTGATAAGGGAGGAGAGGTCTACTTCGGTGAGACATTAGAGGTATCTGGCTGATAACAAAGCACATGCATATTTCAACTTTGTATGGTCTTTAAGAAAAGGTGATCAAGTAAAACCCTCAGGTATGTTGGGGTTGGGGAAGTGGATGCTTTGCATCATAGTGGTATCAGATCTTAGCAAAAGGTCTGGGCTGTTTTGATTCTGTCACTGAGAAGATAGAGGTAGAGGAGTGAGAGGTTGACAAAATGCCTCCGAAAGGTAATGGTACTACAAGGAAGTTGCAGGAGATAAAGGAAAAACATGCCAGAGAGATGAGAAAGATGAAGGAGCTTGCTGAAGCACTTCAAGCAAGGCTTGTAGCCTTGGAGATGAACAAGAAGAGAGAAGTAGAAGACAGTGAATCTGAAAAAGAAGATGATGCTGATGAAGAATTTGAAGAGGTAGATGAAGATTTGAATGCTGAAGATTAGAGGTTTACAAAACTGTTAAAGGCAGTTTAGAGTGACAAACCTAAAGTAAAGATTGATGTTCCTAGGTACACGGGAAGTCTAAATGAAGAAGAGGTACTAGATTGGATTGCTGCACTTGGTAATCACTTTGAATGTGAAGATGTTGCTGAAGATTAGAAGGTAAAGATTGCAAAGACCAAGTTAGGAGGCCATGCTTTGGTATGGGGGGATTATGTACAATCCAAGAGAAGGAAACAAGGCAAGTCAAAGATCACTTCATGGGATAAGATGGTAGCAAGGATCAAAGGTAAGTTTCTGCCCAAGGATTATGAAATTCAGATGTTTAAGAAGCTGTAATTTTTAAGGCAAAAGGAAATGGATGTGAAGGCATATACTGAGGTGTTTTATAAGTTGAGTATGAGATCTGGTCATCATGAGAATGAGGTTGAGAAGGTTGCTAGATATTTGGCTGGTTTGAGATTGAACATATAGGATGAGTTAGTTTTAGCTAACCGTAAGAGTGTGGAGGATTGTTATCAAATGGCAATGAGGATTGAAGAAAAGATGAATAGAAGACAAGATAAGTCCTTGAGAGGAAGAGGCAGCAATGTAAGAGGAAGAGGATCAGCTCCTACAATAAGACAAGGCAATGAGAGTCAAGAAGACACTGGTAAAGGACATGAATAGTCTGAATTCAGAGGTGGATGGAAGGGTACAAGAGGCAGATTTGGAGGTGGTAGAGGTTCTACTACATTTTTTGGTAAGTGTTACACTTGTGGTGAATATGGGCATCCATTTTTCAAATGTCCAACAAAAGAAACAAGTTCAGGAGGAGAAAAGAGGACAACTCTGATCCAAGAAACTAATCAGCAAAGTGCAAGCAGCTCAAACACTCAGCAAAGTGTGAGGGAGACTCCTAATAATTATGGGTATCCAGAGGAGGGACAAGCATTGATGTTAAGAAGGATAGTCTTGAAGACATCAAAGGATATGATTCAAAGAAAATCTCTTTTCAAGACCACATGCAAGAGCAAAGGTAAAATATGTAAGGTTGTAATTGATACTGGTTCAATAGATAACATGGTACCTCAGGAAATGGTGGATAAACTAAATTTGGAAAGGATTCCACATCAAAACCCTTACAAGGCATCTTGGGTGAGTGATAGTCAATCACGTTTTGTATATGAATAGGCATATGTTGATTTTCAGATTGGAGCATATTAGGATAGAGTTTTGTGTGACATTTTGCCCATGGAATGTTGTCACCTACTGCTGGGTAGGCCATGGCAATTTGATAGGAGGGTACTGTATGATGGGTATGTAAATACCTACACCATCAAGAAAGATGGTAAAACTATTGTGTTGATACCATTGCAAGAGGATGCTGCAGTAATGAAGACATCCAAAATTATTTTGGTAGGTAAGAAGGAATTTGTGCAGATGCCTACAGCCCTAGGCATAACAGCAGTTGATGATATCTCAAGGAAAGGAGATCAGAGTTTGAAGAAGATTTCAGTTCTGACTAACAGAGGTCAAGTGGATCAGCAGCAGAGCAAACAACAAGTTTATGAGCAGCCACGAGTTGATTGGCAAGCCAAGGATGTGATTATAGTTGGGACTCTTGTTTGTCCTATAATAGTTGATTAGAAACTAGATTCTACAACAATTGAAGAAGCAATTACCAAGGTTATTCACCCAGCTGTTCAAACAGAGGTTATAGATAGAATGACTGGCAAACACAGGGTATGTTTGGATAGAGCCTACATTGACAGGCATGAGGGTTTACTTGAAAAATAGCAAGTTGCAGTTCAGAAATCTTGGAGTAGCCAAGAGACAGCAGAGGATAAAGCTGGAACAATTTAAAGCATTGAGATGGCAAAGAGTAAAGGTGGAATTTCTCCAAGACCAAACTCATGGGGCATGAGTTCTTTTTCTGTTGGGGAGTATGGTGCAGGGGCACCTACCTTACAGTGACCTCCATGAGGCAGTTAGTTAGTTTTAAGTCTTGTTGATGTTTCCAAGAAGGTCTTATAAGACCAATGCATGTTTAGTTAGTTGTATTTAGGATCAAGTTGTAAGTTCCAAGATCATTTGTTGATCTGTAGTTTGTTAGGACAACTAAGTTTGTTGGATCGAGGGAGGTAGTTAGCTCTCCCAGCCGCTTAGAGATAAGTCTGTACTACTCCTTGAGAGTAGATAAATACCCCTAGATCAAGTCATTTTAGAGAGAAAGACATACTAAGAAGTTGTATTGTGCTATGGGAAAAAATAGAGTACTATAATTTCATTTCTGAAATCCAATAAAGATTTTGTGTGTTTTGTTTATTTGATTCTACTATGTAGTCGATCCATTGTTTTGTGGTCAGATGGATTTTCCATTCCATTCCATCAGTTGATTCTCTGAATCAGTGGAATGGCCGTGTATAGTAGATTAGGGTTTGTTTGTGTATTTTTTTTTCCTGTTTATATGCATTGGTGCAGAGTTGCAGGTTGGGAGTGTTGAAGACCCTAGCATTGTATGTGCTAGGCTGTGCAGGTTGTATCATGTCGGCGAAAGCATTTGAGGAGTAGATCAAGCTATCACTGGTGTGCAAACAGGTTGGAAAAAGATGCATGTTGCATTGTATGAGTGTCAAGACATACAGTTTCGCACACCATCGGTATGAGAGTGGCGATAGGCAGAAGGAGTGAATGCTTTACCGACGGTAGAAGTCACAACAAAGGAAGTTGTGGTCGCATCGGCGTGAGGAAACATATCGGTAGAAGCGATAAAGGTTGGGCCAATGGTAGAAGCTTTGCTGACAAAGGGCTTGTAGTTGGCATCGGGGTGAGCATAGGTATCGGTGTAAGGGTGTTCGGCGTAGTTGATGGTGTATGTCACAGTGACAAGTGAGTCCATCGGGGAGATAGTGGACGTTGACAGAGACAGTCGTGCTGACAGTTTAGTGGTCATCGAAGTAAGTTGTAACATTAGCAGAGTGGTTAACCCATTAGCTTCTTAATCGTAAGTCCCTCCGATCTCGTACCTCACACTGATGTAGATGCTTCGTCTTTGGTTGCCTATCAGCAACACCTTCCACCATCGGTGCCACCTAAACCTTTTGTTTCGACCACTTTAGTCATGCTAAAAGACACCTTTGACCTATTGACCTTTGGCAACATCTCCACTGTCGACCACTATATACAAACTCTCCCTGATGCTTCACCTATCTCCGACGCCAAACTCCTTTGTCGGCCAGACCTCCTACTATCGGTCCAGCTTTAAACCACTTTGCCAATGTTACAACTTACTCCAATGACCACTGAACCATTGGCATGACTGTCTCTGTTGACATCCACTATCTCCCCGATGGACTCACTTGTCGCTGTGACATACACCATCGGCTACACCGAACACCCTTACACCAATACCTATGGTCACCCTGATGCCAACTACAAACCCTTTGTTGGCAAAGCTTCTACCATCAGTCCAACCTTTATCACTTCCGCCAATATGTTTCCTCACACCGATGCGACCACAACTTCCTTCGTTGTGACTTCTACCATCGGTAAAGCATTCACTCCTTCTGCCAATTGCCACTCTCCTACTAATGGTGTGTGGAACTGTATGTCTTGACACTCATACAATGCAACATGCATCTTTTTCCAACCCGTTTGCACACCAGTGATAGCCCGGTCTGCTCCTAAAATGCTTTCGCTGACATGATACAACCTGCACAGCCTAGCACATACAATGCTAGGGTCTTCAACACTCCTGACCTGCGACTCTGCACCAATGCATATGAACAGGAACAAAAAACACGCAAACAAACCCTAATCTACTGTACACGGCCATTCCACTGATTCAGAGAATCAACCAGTGGAATGGAATAGAAAATCCATCCGACCACAAAATAATGGATCGACTACACAGTAGAATCAAATGAACAAAACACACATAGAATCTTTATTGGATTTCAGAAATGCAATTACAATACTCTATTTTTTTTCCACAGCACAATACAACTTCTCAGTATGTCTATCTTTGTAAAATGACCCGATCTGGGGGTATTTATCTACCTCAAGGAGTAGTACAGACTTATCTCCAAGTGGCTGGGAGAGCTAACTACCTCCCTCGATCCAACAAACTTAGCTGTCCTAACAAACTACAGATTAGTAAATGATCTTGGAACTTACAACTTGGTCCTAAATACAACTAACTAAACATGCATTGGTCCAAGCTGACCTTATTACATTGCATTGGTCTTATAAGACCTTCTTGGAAACATCAACAAGACTTAAAACTAACTAACTGCCTCATGGAGGCCACTGTAAGGTAGGTGCCCCTGAACCATACTCCCCAACAGAAAAAGAACTCATGCCCCATGACTTCGGTCTTGGAAAAATTCCACATTTACTCTTTGCCATCTTAGTGCTCTGAATTGTTCCAGCTTTATCCTCTACTATCTCTTGGCTACTCCAAGATTTCTAAACTGCAACTTCTTGTTTTGCAAGTAAACCCTCATGCCTGTCAATGTAGGCTCTATTCACACATACCCAGTGTTTGCTAGTCATTCTATCTATCACCTCTGTTTGAACAGCTGGGTGAATAACCTTGGTAATTGCTTCTTTAATTGTTGTAGAATCTGGTTTCTAATCAACTGTTATAGGACAAACAAGAGTCCCAACTATAATCACGTCCTTGGCTTGCCAATCAACTCGTGGCTGGTCATAAACTTGTTGTTTGCTTTGCTGCTGATCCACTTGACCTCTGTTAGTCAGAACTGAAATCTTCTTCAAACTCTGATCTCCTTTCCTTGAGATATCATCAATTGCTGTTATACCTAGGGCTATAGGCATCTGCACAAATTCCTTCTTACCTACCAAAATAATTTTGGCTGTCTTCGTTGCTGCAGCATCCTCCTGCAATGGTATCAACACAATAGTTTTACCATCTTTCTTGATGGTGTAGGTATTTGCATACCCATCATACAGTACCCTCCTATTAAACTGAGCTTGTAGAATCTTTTCTATCTCATCTTTAACAAGTAATGTAACCTTAGGATTCATCTTTGATTTTTTTTAAAACAGCTTAGCATCTAGTTTCAAGACGATAATATGTGTTATAATCTGATGATCAATACCATGCATATCTGAATAGTTCTAGGCAAATAGTTCAAAAAATTCATGTAATAACTTAGTCATTTCTTCTTTTTCTTCTGCATGTAAACAATCACCAATAGGAATAACTTTTTTAATGGTCTTTCTCCATGAAAACATAAATAGTTTTTCCATTAAGTAGATTACTGTGGTCTAGGAGATCGGGTGATTGTGGTAGGTCTTCAAATTCTTCATTAGACTTTAGAGTAGTGTTTATCATACTAGTGGATTTCCCAAAATATGCACTATTGTTCAAACAATAATGTAATCCACATTTATGATGGCAATAGGGAATATTGTCATAAGGACCCATGAATTCCATTATCACTTCATCTATTGAAAAGAGATCCAAAGGAAATACTCCTGGAGGACAACTAGTGTCAATCATCTTAGGAAATATCAAGTTAAATGTCGATATTGTATTCACATTAAGAGTAGGACGTCTACGAGATTTAGATTCCTTGAAAGGATTATATCCAATGCCACTTGAGTAATGTCATGAAGCAGATTCTACAGGAACTTTGATTCCTTATTGATTAATACCACAACTTGTTATCAATTAGATATGCACCCTATGCTAAGTTATTCAATTTAACTATCTGTTGACACATGGGAACACTCCTAGGCCTGTGGGTTGCCTAAATTCAGAGTGAACCTCTAGAGTGAGTTGGTTCTCCTGATGATTCTTCTAATCTAACTGACTTGTTGATGGAAAAGGTGAGAAGGTAACTGGAATGAAAACTAATTTAAACAAAATTCTAATATATCTGATTCTTTTTACCCACAAACAACCCTTCAAACATAAAATTTCACAATTTCACCCAAACCATATAATTCAAAATTAATTTATATGAAGGTTCTCTCTGAACTCAACATACAACCAAAATTATATGAAAATTTTGCACAACACTTTCACAATAATGAGACATGATAGAGGATAAAATATTCATTATCACAGTGAGATATCAAATCAATATTGCCATTACAAGGCAAAAGAAGTGAAATAGGAAGGTTCTACTGTATTGGATTGGAAGGAGTACATGAAAATTGATAGAAACTGAGTCAAAAATATGTCTACAAACTCTTTGCCTGTGCTCAAGAGAGAAGACACAATATCTCCAACTGCCTAGAAAAGCAAACTCTGCCTTCTTTAATAACCTCCAAAATCTATCTCGAATGAAAAAGTTCCAAAAATCTCTCTAACATAGCCTGCTTTCTCCATTTTGAGATCCTCAGAAAAGCTACCAAAAAGGCCTCCAAACTGAAAATAGAAGATGCCACAAACTTCTCCAAGGTGGCCAAACCAAATCTTCAAATCAAGTTCATTCTCATGAATAAAAGTTCCTATTTTTGTCTCTTATCTGTCCAATTTGCCCAAAACAAGACAAAAACAAAAAGAAAACCTTCTTATTTCAACTACATAAAATAGCTTTTATTTTAAAGCAATTTATAAATCATTTCTTTAAAACAAAACTTTACATTAAGATTGCAGTTTTATTCTTTTCTAGTTTGTCCTATCTTTGATTTTACAAAACTATGCAAGGTTTTTTTATTTATACTTTGCCAAATACGATTCAATTTTTCTATATAAAAAATCACCAAAATATGTGAAGGGTTCAATGAATATTTTGGCAAAAAAATAAATAAATAAAAGCCTATTGGCTTTATCTTCATCAGCCTGCATGATTTTCTAAGGCACTTCTATGTGTTTGCTTGCCCCTTCAAAATGTCAAGGCGACCATTAAGACATATAGCTTAGGCACAAATATCACCACTTAATACCCCCACGGGTATTAGTGAGGGATTCAAAATATAAAACAATGTGAACAAAATTATAGTTACCTCTTTTAGGGCATCGAGAAACCCTAGCAACAAAACATCTCTGCCCTATCTTTTCAGGGTCATTTTGCACTTTGAACTTTGAAAGAAAGAAAAAACTATGCCTTCACGTTGTCGCCATGTTAGGGTTTGACCCTAAAACCCTTGATTCCTCTACATCTTTTGATGGATTTCCTTTTGAATATTTTGACAGAAAGGAAAAGGTAAGAACTCTCTACAAAAATGATCCATTTTCTTTCATTTTTGAAGCCTTCCTCTAGCTTCTCAGTCATGGCTTTGAAGATTTTTTATGCATTTTGTGATCTCTATTTGTTCCTCTATTAGGTGCTTCATTCCTATGTTGAGGGCTGCCATTAAAACTTGGTTTGAGTCCTTATGAAGGCAATAAGAGTGGGTCAAACCCACGGCCTTGTCTGCATCTTCATTCAGTTACTATGGTAAGTGTTGGCAAGAGACTCTATATGGATTCATGTATGTTGTCATTGATGGAAACAAAGGTTATCCCACACATCCGTAAGACATGATGAGTCTCTACTGGAAGTTAGATTGAAGAAGTGTTATGATCCAGTAAGCAAGAACAAAGTAGTCAGCAAGGTCCGACAGTCAGGTCTGGATCTCTCAGAGGAAGTATTTCAGTGAAGTGCAGATTTGGGGAAGTCAAGAGGAGTACCTTGACTAATAGATTCCAAGGATCTAGCCTCTGGTGATGGAAGGGTGAAAAGATATGAGCACTTGAGTGTTGGGTTCCTATTTGGTAGAGTAGACAGAAGAACTATACCGACAGAGTGTCAGACCCAAATTCACAAGAGATATTGCTGATGACTAAGTTTCTTGAGGTATCATTCATGATTGGCCGACATGATTGATGACTTCTTCAAGCATCTCCTAGATCCGCATCACTTGGTAAGCAAGGATCCAGCTGACAGATCAAAGCTTGGGAAAATATTGACTATTCCAGATGCCGACTAGAAAGGTGGTGAGATTACTTGTACAGATATATATATACTAGATGAATTTAGATATGAGGGTGTGTGGTGTGAATGTGTAATTATGCGAATAAAAGCAGAAGAGTAGTATGAAGGCAGTAAGATAGGTCTGGAATGTGACAGGACAGCTAAACCAAAAGAAAGTAAGAATGAAGTGCAGCAGATCAGTTTATTGAGCTCAACCGGAACTGAATCTTAGCATGTGTGGATGCTTCTCATCAGTTATCTTCCTCTCTTATAGGCAGTGAGCCTCTTGTGAGCAATATGCTCAGGTAGTGAGCCCTAAATTGGTAGGTGCCATTTTGTACTTCTATTCTTCTAACAGAGAATACATTCTTGGGTTAATCACCCTGTGGTTTTTCCCTTAACCGGGTTTTCCACATCAAAATCATTGTGTTATGTGTATTGACTTTGTTTCTACTTTCATGCTTGTTTGCTTTGATGTTGCACTAATTATTAAAGAAGAACATAAAGTTGAATAAATTTAAGATAACTGATTCACCCCTCCTCTCAGTTATCAACAATTGGTATCAGAGCCAAGTTCCTCCAAACAAGAGCCTAATAGCTTGAGGAAGATCTGGGAATTAAAATGGATGTGTATGGTATGAGGGAACAACTTCAGTCTACCCTAGATGATCTTGAGTAATCTAATTCTAAAGTCAATGAATTGAAGGAAAGACTCAAATAGGCTGATGATTTCATAAATGAACTAAAAGGGAAACTAAGTCTCTCTATGAAAAAGAGAAAGGATCTACTTTAGCAATTGGAAAATCAAAATGAAGCAAATGATACAAATGGAGATCTGAAGGAGAAAACCAAGTTATGTGAAAAATTATCAAAAGAGATCATTATGGTCAGACATGAAATGGAATCAGGAGTTATGAAGTTTACCCAAGAAATTGAAGAGAAAAGAAAGACTGAAGATAATCTAAGACAATCTCTCAAGGAGAAATCAAAAGACTGCTACAAGATGGATAGAGTAATCAGACATCTTGAAACTAATCTTGAAGATGCTAAAGATAATGAAGAAAAACTTGAGGATCAAATTGTCTCTCTTAAAAGGGATCTTCAAACAGCAGATGAATACAAAGAGAAATTCAAGATAAGTTTGGCTCAACTTGAAGTTCTTCTTGAAAGCCAAAAGAGGGTAGATGACAAGCGTGGCTTGGGATATGAGAAAGGTGAAAGCTCTGGATTTGGTCAAGAGAATTTTGGATCAGAAAATCCAGGGAACATGCCTAGAAGACCTCCGGTAAGGCAACCTAATGCTAAAAAATATCCATCCTTCAATGGATACTGCCACAATTGCAATAACTTTGGTCACAAAGCTAATCAGTGTAGAAAAAGAATGAATCAGACTAATACATCCTTCTCCAGATAGTGTTTTAATTGCAAAAGTTATGGTCACAAATCTCATGAATGCAGAAATATGCAAATGAACAATTCATTCAATGGTAGATGCTTTGCATGCAATAGAATGGGTCATATGTCTTATCAATGTAGATCAAGAGGACATCAATCAAATATGCAAAGAAATGTTGTTTTCCACAATTGCAATAGATCCGATCATATTGCCAAATTCTGTAGAAGCAAGAATCAGGACAAAAGAGGTCCGGTACATCATAACCAGAATCAAGACAAGGGAAAAGGAAAGTGAATGTGGATGAAGTTCAAAGTGAGATGAATAAGATTTGGGTGAAGAAAAATATAAAAAATGTAGGGGATGGATCCACACCAGAATCTGGTGCTGATATTCCTTCCAGAAATTAAAAAATGAGCTCTAGCTCAGGGGGAGACACAAGGAAAAACTTTTTCCCCTAGCCAGTAAATTGGTGCCGGAATTGGCACAAGGAAGGTTGCAGATTAAATGGTTCTCAGAAAGTCATCTAAATAATATGTGGTTAAGATATGAAAGATCCACAAGATGTTTAGAACAAGATTGATCCGGTTCATCAAGTCATCCGAATAAGGAAAACAAGGCAAACTGGAATGACTTAAGTTGAGCATTTATTGCAACTTGGTATTAGGGTTTGCAGAGTAATATAAGGGTTCTTCTTATTAGACATTTGTTCATTCTGCATTCAAGAAGAAGCAAAAAGGAGCTCTGCAACAAATTTCCTCAAGCCCATCAAAGATCATTTGCAGAAGTTGATTCATCCAACAATCAATCCCGCTCACTCCGTGAAACCTAAAGGCGCAAAAGGTATTTTTCGTTCTTAAATATCTCTCTGCAAATATTTTTAAAGATGACTACTCTGAATATTGTGAAGATCACTGATAGGCCTCTCCCCAAATTCAAGAAACATCCCTACAAATCCTTAGAAGTAGATCCCCTAGGAGCATTTTCCAGTGTTCTGCATGGTGTCTTGCATACAGAAGATATTAGGGTTTACATTCACACAAACATTGAAGAATTTAGAGAGTTTAAATTGAGGGATATCTACCACAAACAACTAATAGATGATTCATTTGAGCTTGAACCCCAATACAAGGCCTTCTGGGACAAGCACTTTGCATAGTGCATACATTTGCCCTGCTTTACTGAGGATGAATGGGTCCGGTATGTCTTAAGCAGAATACATGACAACTTCATGTGGTTGAATGGACCATTCAAGATCACAAAAGATGCCATTAGGGCAGTTACCAATTTGTACTCATCTGGTGGGATACCTACTCTCAAATCTGTCAAGAATCAAACTGTAAGTGAGGCTACCGGATTTAGGTTTGACAAAAGAGCAATGACCATAGAAGATATCACTGGTCCGGATATCAAGTTTGCCTCCATGATCATCGGATACAAGATATATCATTCTAGCAGGGAGAATTCAATACCTGGAACTGCTATCTACACTGCTTATGAAATTTTAAGAAAGAATTCAAACTATGACCTTTGTCAGCTTCTTCTAAACCAACTCTTGGAGAATCTGCAGAAAATAAAGAAAGATAAAAAGAATTCATTTAAGTATGGTGGCTTAATATTGTGCTTATTCTTCTACTTTATGAATGAGCTACCTAGATCCAGTGGATGGGTATGGAAGAATGATAGACTGGTTGTCATACAAATTAGGGATTATTTGAATGGATTTGGTGATGACAAAGCACAAAACACAGCTCTCTGGGGTTTCTTCAAAAACTTCTAGAACATGATGCAAGCTAGAGAGAGAATTCCCCAATCTCTAGTTGAGAAATACAAAGACACAGTATGCTTTATGGTAGAGACTAATCAGTGCCTAATGGAGGCAGTGGAACCAAGAACAATGTGGATCATGCCAATGGGGTATGAGGTGGATGAGAAAATTGTAGAGCTGCATGTTCAGCACATGCTGAGTCAACCAAAGGATCCCAAGGAAGAAAGGTTTGGAACCTTTGAAGAATTGAGTGTGAAGATCCATGTTGAGCTAAGGCAACTAGAGATGAAAAGAAAGGCAAGAAAAGAAGTAGAAAACATTGCCAAAAGCTTTGGCATCTCAAAAGAGGCACTTGATGCCAACAGGGAAAAAAAGGAAAGGACTAAGAAAGAGAAGAAAGAGGCAGAAAAGCAAAGTGTTCCTATAGAATCCTCCTCCCAGACCAGATCTTCTAGGAGCTCTACACCTACCACTGATAAGAGCTCAAATAAATCAAAACTGGAAGCAAAATCATCTGGTAAAGTAGAGAAAAGAACTAAGACAAAGGCCACAAGGTCTTACATCAGTCAGAAGGATGATGAAGAGATTGAGTTAGATGAGGAGGCAAGGAAAATGAGGAAAAAGAAGAAAGTATCTGGTGAACCCTCTACTGGTGAAGAGAAGGAAGAGATGGAAGAAGAGTTTGTTGAAAAGCCCACTCTATCATTAGATGATGTCGTCAAATCAGTTATTGTGGATGGAAACCTTCAACCAATGGCTGAATTCTATGATCATTATAATGAGGCTGACAAAAAGATCTTGCAGGAAGCAGCAGTCAAGTATCTAAATATCTACAATAAGGCTTTTATTGAAATTATATCTCTTATTCCTAAAAGCCTAGAGAAAGAGTTAGAAATAAGAAATAATAATGCTATGGCAAAAGATCTTGAGATCTGGGAATAGATAGCCATTCAGCTATATCCTGCAATTGATTCAAAGCAAATGAATATGATCTTCAAAGATTGCAAGGATGAATTCCAAAGAAAAGAAAGAATGAATCAACTTATGCTCAGAGAAACTAACAAAATAGCAAAAGAGACAGAAGAGATCCTCCAGAATGCATATTCAAGATTCAACATTCCTATTATAGAGGACTTGGGTGTTGATCCGTTGGCTACAAGTGTTGAAAAAGAATCTATTGAGGAAATGACAGAAGAAGTAATGGACACCGGTGAAGAAAAAGATAAGGACTTGGAATCCTCTACTCCGGAAGAGGTGGCTTATGAACAAACAAACATCACTCCTTTGATTTCCCCTGGTAACTCTGGATCTAAAGGAGAAGAAAGAATAGAGGATAAAGAAAAAGGAGTGAAGGAAAAAGAAGATGATAGTACTAAGGTTACAGAAGGAAAGAAGACTTCAACAGAGAAGACCACAACTGTTAGTGGTAAGAGTGTTGAAGGAGAGAAAGCTCCAAGAGATAGCTCTAAGACTACATAAGAGAAGAAGAATCTGTCTCTGGCAAGAGACACTGTAGAAACTATCAAAGAATTCTTAAACAAAGAGACAATGGAGATTGATGAACTGGAACTTCTACAAGGGCCATTTGATTTTGATTCTCTTTCCTCGGTACAAACAATGAAGATAGCTTCATTTGCTAATGCAAAGGCTAAAGAAAAACTCCTAAAGTCTCACATGGAAGACTGTAAGCTAATAGAAGATGCATCTAGAGTATTAGAAAAGATCATGCCATCTTTTCAGAAGGATCCCTCATCCTCCTCATCCGGTAATCTCAAAATCTCTAGTCAATAGTGTTAGCACACATTTTGATTCCCTAGAGAAGTCAGCAGAAGATAAGATTCGGAAGGAATTTTTGGCAAAAAGATTATCAGAGGTACAAGGGTTAATAACTAATGATAGGAGGAATATGAATATTGGGATAAAGAGCTTAGAAAATGCTCTTAAAGATGGCGAGGAAATGTACAAATTTTGTTTATCATGGTCCAAAGTAACATTGGATATTGAGAAGAAAGTGAAAGAACAGGAGGACAAACTGACAAAACTCTCTAAGAATTTTGATCCTCTCTCCTCTACCATAATAAATCAAGAATGTCAAACTATTACAGTCTTGAATGAAATCAAGAATCTTGAGAAGGAAAAGAAAAATAGAATAAGCAGGTTGGGTGAACTTAGAGGGATAATTATCCCTAAGTTAGAGGCCATGCATGAGGCCATAAAAGAAGCTCAGATCATAGCCTGGACCAATGATCTGACAGATCTAAAAAGGGTAGATGCATTTGCATTCCTGTTGAGTGGTCACATCTCAATTTTGGACAGGATGAAGCAAAGTTGGGCAACAGAATTTGTCCAATTAAAGACAACTTTTGCAGACATACTTCAGTATATGTAAGTATGCTATATATATATTTATGCAGCTAAGTATAGTTGATTTTTTGAGAATTTTGGTGTACGGACCCTACCCTTTGCCATTGATGTCAAAGGGGGAGTGAGGAGTAGTGAAAAATGAGGAATCCAGCTAAGGGGGAGCTCCAGAAAATGTATATAAAAATAGAGCATCAGCCAAGGGGGAGTATAGTGTGACAGTCATTTTTCACTAAGTGTTGCCATCAATGCCAAAGGGGGAGATTGTTGGCAAGAGACACTATATGGATTCATGTATGTTGTCATTGATGGCAATAAAGGCTATCCCACACATCCGCAAGACATGATGAGTCTCTACCAGAAGTCAGATTGAAGAAGTGTTATGATCTGGTAAGCAAGAACAGAGCAGTCAGCAAGGTCCGATAGTCAGGTCCGAATCTCTCAGAGGAAGTATCTTAGTGAAGTGCGGATTTGGGAAGTCAAGAGGTGTACCTTGACTAATAGATTCCAAGGATTTAACCTCCGCTAATGGAAGGGTGAAAAGATATGAGCACTTGAGTGTTGGGTTCCTATTCGACAGAGTAGACAGAAGAAGAATTGTACCGATAGAGTGTCAGACCCAAATCTAGAAGAGATATTGCTAATGACTAAGTTTCTTGAGGTCTCATTCATGATTGGCCGACATGATTGATGACTTCTTCAAGCATCTCCTATATCCGAATCACTTGGTAAGCAAGGATCGAGCTGACAGATCAAAGCTTGGGAAAATATTGACTATTCCAGATGCCGACTAGAAAGGTGGTGAGATTACATGTACAGATATATATATATATATATATATACCAGATGAATTTAGATATGAGGGTGTGTGGTGTGAATGTGTAATTGTGCGAATAAAAGTAGAAGAGTAGTGTGAAGACAGTAAGACAGGTCCGAAATGTGACAGGACAG
The DNA here is from genome assembly GCA_027924645.1 of Cunninghamia lanceolata. Lineage (NCBI taxonomy): Eukaryota > Viridiplantae > Streptophyta > Pinopsida > Cupressales > Cupressaceae > Cunninghamia > Cunninghamia lanceolata. The sequence goes on along the minus strand of BSBN01000584.1, from coordinate 10,663,840 downwards.
CTGAACCAAAAGAAAGTAAGAATGAAGTGCAGCAGATCAGTTTATTGAGCTCAACCAGAACTAAATCTTAGCATGTGTGGATGCTTCTCATTAGTTCAAACATTTTGTTATCTTCCTCTCTTGTAGGCAATGAGCCTCTTGTGAGCAGTATGCTTGGGCAGTGAGCCCTAAATTGGCAGGTGCCATTTTGTACTTCTATTCTTCTAACAGAGAATACATTCTTAGGTTAATCACCCTATGGTTTTTCCCTTAACTGGGTTTTCCATGTCAAAATCATTGTGTTATGTGTATTGACTTTGTTTCTACTTTCATGCTTGTTTGCTTTGATGCTACACTAATTATTAAAGAAGAACAGAAAGTTGAATAAATTTAAGATAACTGATTCACCCCCCCTCTCAGTTATCAACATTAAGCTATTATCTTTTGTTTACTGTGTTGCTTTCTTTGATTTCACCATTGAAATAAAGCTCGATATGAGCTCAAAAAGTGATAAAATGAGAACATCTTCTTCATGTTTCTGTTAGAATCTTCAAGAACCCTCTATATATTCTAAAGGCTATGGTAAAGACATATAGTTTAGAGCATTTTGTCTTTTTATGAGCTCGAAAGTCTATATTTCTTTGATACCTGTATTTGATCTCTATGCAAAACGATGGGATTTTGGCCTTTTACAGTCTCATCATACTGAGCTGTGGGTAGATACCATCATTTTTGAGCCTTTTTGATCTATCTGTAGTTGAAATCTTTCTTCTTCTCTATATTTGTTTTCTTGCATCAAACCCCAAATGGGTTTAAGCTCCTTATGAAGAAAAAGGTATTTACTCCTCGTTTATAGCTACGACTATGAGAACATGGAAATGATTTCATTTATATTGTTCTTTTTACTTGCATACTAGACTATATTCTTTTACAAGCCATGGCCATATAATACATACTACTTATTTCTAAATGGTTACTATGTCTAAGATTTCGTTCAAAACCCCATGTGGGTTCAACTGTGACTACAAGTTTCAAAGGTATATTCTGTGCATTTTTTAGTTTAAAACCCTCCATGTTTTAGCAACCCCATGCTATAGGTCATGGCTTTGAGCTGTGACAAAACTCTTCCCTTTTATATCTGCATTGGTAACTTTGTGATATTCCTCTTCACTAGTTTTGAACATAGCACTTAAACTAAACATTTTGATTGGTAAGATAGTCACAAGCATGATTGATCTATGCCTTCAAGGGATAACTACATATTAGTACATGCCTACTTTTCTTTGACCGACCACCTGTTCCTTGATGAGGAAACGAATGAACTACTTTTATATTATCCTTTATGTGTAAAATCATTGGAAAAGTAGTTACATTTTGGGAAAGAAGGAACACATGTGCACACGTGTCAACTCATACATTCTGAATAAGGTACTATCAAATGATTATATACTTGCATGTCTTATGACCATATCTCTTCTCTTTGTAAAGCATGTAATAATTGCACCTGATGTTCGGTTATGCAACTATTCCTTTGAAGATGAATTGAATGATTCATGAATGATGGCAACTGTCACTTTTTAGCTTCTATGTATTGCAATGTACATATTTGGAGATTTCTCCACTGAATACTATACTTCATTCTGTCCTTTCAATGGAAAAGGCACTTGGATGATATGCTATGAAAATGATGTTATGTTTGTAATGAATAACCCATACTTTCATTAGCACAAAAATGTTGTCTTCTATTGAATCATGACTGTAGGTACATGACTTATCCTATGTCTGCACATGAAATAAGCACATTAGTTTAAAAAACATTGATACTCAATGATTTTTCATTTTCTTTCTCTTCTGAATAAGGATGTTGTACTTTTTTCGATCTTGCATATCATAGACAATCTATTATGCATTCTGTCTCATCTGATGTAGTGTATGAATAAGACCATGTCATGAGCTCTAACCCCTCTCTCTCTATCTCTTCCAATGGAGGTTAAGGTATATTCAAAGCTCAACAAGAAAGAGGCAGGTACAACAAGATCAACCCAGCTCCGAATACCTCAGGTAATGATTGATATGTCCTCATTTATACTCTTTGTCAGTTTCCTTTTCTTTACAGTTGCATAGTAGGTTGCCTTTGATATTCTAGTCCAGATATTCCCAGGGCTTGTGTGGGGACAAACAATTTTGATTCAATTTTATGTATCTCATTTGATAAAGTGAATAAAGCACTACAATGTATTATGAGACATCTTTCAACTGTTGATAAACATTGTATAAAGCAATGAATGATCACTGATTTGTACTCCTTTCTACATAACAACTGATAAAACTAAACCAATCTCTTATGATAACTTGGAACTATGCACAACTAATGTGACCAAAAAATGTTATGAATCTTTCATCTTTAAATAATGTATTGAAAATGAACCAGCTCTGTCAATTTGAGTTGTAGGCAAAAAATTGGTAATATTTTTGGCGGTTTTTGCTAAATGCTTGCCTACAAAGCATTAAGACCAGTTGCCTTGAATATCCATTGGGCATGGAGTCTAGGTCTTCTCATTTTAATCTTAGAAAACTAAAAAAATTGTACCCAAAACCACTCCAAACAGTAATAGCAAACAAAGGAAAACCAAATGGAAAGAAAACTAGAAGGCCCTGGTGGCCAAAAAACATGTGCAATGACACTTAGGGAAACAAAAATAACTCAAAGTAAATGTGCATGAAGGACTTATTAACTAAAAATATTAAATCTATTCTACTCTAACTAGCCAAAGAAACTGATCAAACAAAACCATTCATAAGATCAAGAAAATAACTGCCTTTCCTCTACAATCTGTGATACTCCATAAGTTTGTTAGTTAGTCAAAGAAGGTGGAGAGCAATTAAACCTCCAGCAAACTACTGCAACACTTTTTGAGAAGGAAAATGTAGCCACTTACCCACCTAACTTGTCTGGCAAACTAACCAAATGAGCAAGTAGAATGAGAGTGCTTGACTTGATATCCTCCTTGATGATCCGACTCAGTGCCACTAAGAGGCTGCTCCTTTTTGTTGATTTCTGAACCAGCCAAATACCTAATAGGACATCCCCTACTAAACTTTGGACTAGAGAGAAAGTCATTTGAAAGATCAGAAACAACAACATTACATTCACTCTGCATGATAGCTTGCCATGTTGCTTCTTCCTCCACAGTCAATGGGTCATCCTCCTCTATCAGGGCTGCTAATAGCTCATCAAAACTATCAATTCTTAGAAGGCTCCTAGTAAGAGTCAGAATAGGCTCAAAATACACATTTTTTCTCAAGGAGGTACACTTTGAAGTAGGAGTCTCATCTTTAATGAATGAATGAAAGTGTTCAAGTAATGAACTAGCCTCTTTCAACAAGCCATCAACTTGCATGTCAGCCTCAAGTTCCTCTGTGTGATAGAAAGGCAACTCATCCAACTAGTCAAGATCAAACTGGTGGTTAGGATGCTCCACAACCAGTGAATCATTTGAGAATACAACCATTTCCCTTCTTATGTTTGTTGTTCTAGGTAACCCTCTTCCATAAATGCTGGCATAACCTCTAAATGTCAACAGGAAAGTTCAATTTCAGCTTGAAATAGATCTTCCTCAAGCTCTATACCCTTCAAATCAAGGCTTCTTTTACATATCTGCTCTTGGATCAACACATTATCTGAATGGTCCTCAAAGTTGTGGTGGTCAAAACTTGATATAGCCATGCCATTTTCACTTTCACACTCAAAGTTAGGAAGCTCATTAAACAAATTAACTATAAACTAAGGGTGAACACCAATCTCTTACACATTATCTAAATTTGTAACGGAGACCTTAAGATCATTCAAAAGCAAGTTCTCTTCACAATTATCCTAACTTTATGATGAGAAGGGGATGTCTTTTACCTCATGATAGCCTGCACTAAGCCTATTGGGTTCCGAAACAGGCTCATCTTGATGCCCTCCCTCTTGATCTTGGATCCTATTATCATATGAATGATCTTCACTTAGCAACTCCTTAGAATGTTGAGGATCTTCCTACTGTTCTAAACTATTGTCCTTGGTATGAGCATGCTTTCCTTGTCTTGGTCAATGAAAGAGGGTAGCTCATCAAACCAAAATATAGACTCTTCCTTCTCACCACCCCTTTCTTGTTTCTTATCAGATTGCTGCATATGATTAACCCTACAAAAATCCTCACCTTGCTAATTCATTAGCATTACATCATGCTAGCCATATTCAGGATAAGAACCCTGCTATTTTAGATCTTATTGCATTACACCTTGCCAAAAAACAGTAGTAGGATTATAGGGCTAAAAAGGCTTAGAATTAAAATTTCTCCTTTGGCCTTGATAATTAGCTTGAAAATGTGTGCTATTTGGTTGGTTTGGCTGATATGGGGCTTGATAGGGCTTATGCTCTTGGCCAACTTGCGTTTTAATGCTTGCTAAATCATTTCCAAAGGTTTTTCATATATTTTTAATACCTTGTAGCTCTTGAGATTGGACTAGAGCAGCAGTTTCTTGAGCTATAGCTCGATATCCTATGGCAGGAATAGGTGGAGCAACAACTATAGGGGGTATAGGTGGCTATACCTTAGGGAAAATTGGCATAGGAAGCCTTGGGGCTATTTTACCAACTTGAATGAGACATTTTTTTCTCTAATAGCTATGTCATAAGCATTAGGTATTGTAATTTCACCAAGAGACTGACTCATCATAGATATCTCATTATTTAAAGCCTTAAAGAAGTACAAAAATGCATGGTGAGGTGAAGATCTTACCGTCATTGGAATGCTATCCCAAGTTTTCTAGAAGTGGTAATTAAAATCATACATGTGTTCGTGTGGAACCCTCTTGATGGTACTCAACTACTCCAGCAACGACAAATGATCAGACATGTCCTAAAAATGTTGATGCAAACCATCTCCCAGATCATGCCATGACATGATTGAGCCTACTGTGAGTCCTTTAAACCACTGCAAAGCTTTTCCTTTCAGTGATGCATCCAAAAGCCTTAGTGCTACATTTTCCTAGGTGATATTATACATAGAGCACAATATTGCTATGTCTTGGATATGCTCAATAGAAGTGGTATGATCCTCTCCAGTAAAAAATGGTAGACTTTTGAGGGCCATAACAAGAATGTCATCATGCTAGGCAATGTTTGATGGGCTGCCCCCTTAAATGTAACAAAAGGGTATGGTCTGGCCATTTTGCATAGTAGGCCTGAATCATATGGCAGTTAAAATATTGACATTAAGAAAGACACTAACAACTTGGTTCATTGTGGATTCTTGGGCTGTTAAAACTAGCTAATACATGCTTAGAGTTGCTAGGGTGTTTTATAATTGTGCCTCCAAAGACTGGAAACACTGAAGAAAACACCTGATCCTTTAGTATGTGACTTTTTCCATGTGTTGTTCATTAGATCTGCATGCAAAAACTAGAAAATGGAGATGCTAGGTATACTTGTAAAAGCCTCCAAACGCTGGAACACCGCTGCATATACCAGAATAGTAGCTTTAATAATTAAAAAAACTTCTCTGAAAACACTTTCAGAGTCCAACGGGGCATGCCAAAAACTATTATCAATCAGATATGCACCCTATGCTAAGTTATTCAACTTAACTATATGTTGACACATGGGAAAACTCCTAGGCCTGTGGGTTGCCTAAATTCAGAGTGAACCTCTAGAGTAAGTTGGTTCTCCTAATGATTCTTCTATTCTAACTAAATTGCTAAGGGAAAAGGTGAGAAGGTAACTGGAATGAAAACTAACATAAATAGAATTCTAATCTATCTAATGCTTTTTACCCACAAACAACCCTTCAAACATAAACTTTCACAATTCCACCTAAACCATACAATTCAAAAGTAATTTATATGAAGGTTCTCTCTGAACTCAACATACAACTAGAATTATATGAAAACTTTGAACAACACTTTCACAATAATGAGACATAACAAAGGATAAAATATTCATTATCATAGTGAGATATCAAATCAATATTGCAATTACAAGGCAAAAGAAGTGAAATAGGAAGGCTCTGCTATATTGGATTGGAAGGAGTACATGAAAAATGATAGAAATTGAGTGAAAATAAGTCTACAAACTCTCTGCCTGTGCTCAAGAGAGAAGAAACAATAATCTCCAATTGCCTAGAAAAGAAAACTCTACCTTCTTTAATAACCTCCAAAATTTGTCTCGAATGAAAAAACTCCAAATATATCTCTAACATAGCCCACTTTCTCCATTTTTGAGATCCTTAGAAAAGCTACCAAAAAATCCTCCAAACTAAAAATAGAAGATGCCACAAACTTCTCCAAGGTGGCCCCACCAAATCTTCTTCAAATTGAGTTCATTTTGATGAATAAAAGCTCCTATTTTTGTCTCTTATCTATCCAATTCGCCCAAAAGAGCCAAAAACAAAAAGAAAATCTTCTTATTTCAACTGCATAAAATAGCTTTTATTTTAAAGCAATTTGTAAATCATTGCTTTAAAAAAAACATTACATTGAGATTACAGTTTTATTCTTTTCTAGTTTTTCCTATCTTTGATTTTTACAAAACTATGCAAGGTTTTTTTATTTATACTCTACCAAATACGATTTGATTTTTCTATATAAAAAAATCATAAAAATATGTGAAGGGTTCAATGAATATTTTGGAAAAAAAAAGCCTATGGGCTTTATCTTTATCAGCCTGCAAGATTTTCTAAGGCACTTCAATGTGTTTTCTTGCCCCTTCAAAATGGCAAGGGGACCATTAAGGCATATAGCCTAGGCACAAATATCACCACTCAATACCCCTGCGGGTATTACTGAGGGCTTCAAAATAGAAAACAATGTGAACCAAATTACATTTGCCTCTTTTAGGGCATCGAGAAGCCCTAGCAACAAAACATCTCTACCATATCTTTTTGGGCTCATTTTACACTTTGAACTTTGAAAGAAAGAAAAAACTCTGCCTTCAGGTCGCTGCCATGCTAGGGTTTGACCTTGCAACCCTCAATTCCTTTGCATCTTTTGATGGATTTCCTTTTGAAGATTTTGAAAGAAAGGAAAAGGTAAGATCTCTCTACAAAAAGGATCTATTTTCTTTCATTTTCGAAGCCTTACTTTGGCTTCTCAGTCATGGATTTGAAGATTTCTGATGCATTTTGTGATCTTAATTTGTTCCTCTATTCGGTGCTTCATTCCTGTGTTGAGGGCTACCATTGAAACTTGGTTCAAGCCCTTCTGAAGGCAATAAGAGTGGGTCAAATCCACGGCCTTGTCTACATTTTTATTCAAATAATATGGTAAGCTATTATCATCTATTTACTGTGTTGTTTTATTTGATTTCACCATTGAAATAAAGCTTGATATGAGCTTAGAAAGTGATAAAATGAGAACGTCTTCTTCATGTTTTTGTTAGAATCTTCAAGAGCCCTCTATATATTTTGAAGGCTACAGTAAATACATATATTTTAGAGCATTTTGTCTTTTTATGAGCTTGAAAGTCTATATTTCTTTGATACTTGTATTTGATCTTTGTGCAAAACATTGAGATTTTGGCATTTTATAGTCTCATCATACTGAGCCGTGGGTATATACCATCATTTCTGAGCCTTTTTGATTTGTCTTTGGTTGAAATCTTTCTTCTTCTCTATATCTATTTTCCTGAATCAAACCCCAAATGGGTTTAAGCTCCTTATGAAGAAAAAAGTATTTACTCCTCATTTATGGCTAGGACTATGAGAACATGGAAATGATTTCATTTATATTGCTCTTTTGACCTGCATACTAGACTATATTCTTTTATAGGCCACGACCATATACTACATACTACTTATTTCTAAATGGTTATTGTGTCTAAGATTTGGTTCAAAAACCCATGTGTGTTCAACTATGACTGCAAGTTTCAAAGGTATCTTCTATGCATTTTTTAGTTTAAAATCCTCCATGTTTGAGAAACTCCATGCTATAGGTTGCGACTTTGAGCTTTGACAAAACTCCTCCCTTCTGTATCTACATTGGTAACTTTGTGATATTCCTCTTCACTAGTTTTGAACATAGCACTTAAATTGAACATTTTGATTGGTAAGACAGTCACAAGCATGACTGATCTATGCTCTCAAGGGATAACTACATATTAATACATACCTACTTTTATTTGACTAACCACATGTTTCTTGATGAGGAAATGAATGAACTACTTGTATATTGTCCTTTATGTGCAAAATCATTGGAAACGTACTTGCATTTTGGAAAAGAAGGAACACATCTACACATCTCAGCTCATACATTCTAAATAAGGCACTATCAAATGATTATACTTGCAATGATTGTAACCATATCTCTTTTCTCTTTATAAAGCATGTAATAATTTCACCTAATATTCAGTTATGCAACTATTCCTTTGAAGATGAATTAAATGATTCATGAATGATGGCAACAGTCTCTTGTTAGCTTCTATGCATTACAATGTACATATTTGGAGATCTCTCCACTAAATTTTGTGCTTCATTATGTCCTTTCAATAGAAAAGGCACTTGGATGATATGCTATGAAAATGATTTTATGTTGGTAATGAATAACCCATACTTTCATTAGCACAAAAATGTTGTCTTGTATTTAACGTGACTGTTCTATTTGCTCTTGTTGCTCTAATATAACTATCATAATGAGACAACAAATAGTAATAGATGTTCTTATTTAACCTGTACTTAGTTTCATACCTCTTTAGGCAGAATTGAATAAGCCCACTGTACTTAGATAGCTTTCATTTCATCTCATTTGATCTGTTAGTTATAGATGGGTAATGAGCTTGAAGCTCAAGCATTCTGTGAATTCTTCTTTTAGATGAAATGCCCTTTTGTACAATATAAATAAGTATTCTTAAATCATTCCCCTTGAGATCCAGGGATAGCATGCTAGGCTCAACCCTTGTGGGAGCTCGTTTGACACCACATGCATGTCTTCAAATAGCTACATGACTTATCCTATACCTACACATGAAACAAACACATTAGTTTAAAAAACATTGAGACTCAGTGATTTCTCATTTTCTCTCTTTTGAATAAGGATATTGTACTTTTTTCGATCCTAAATATCATAGACAGTCTATTATGCATTTTGTCTCATCTGATGGAACGTATGAATAAGACCATGTCATGAGCTCTAACCCCTCTCTCTCTCTTCCAATGTAGGTGCAAGTATATTCGGAGCTCATCACGAAAGAGATAGCTACAACAAGATCAACCCATCTCTGAATACCTTAGGCAATGATTGATATGCCTTCATTTATATGCTTTGTCAGTTTCCTTTTCTTTACAGTTGCATAGTAGGTTGCCTTTGATATTCTGGTCTAGCTATTCCCATGGCTTGTGTGGGGACAAACAATTTATCTTCCTTGTTCTTCATTCAATATAATCTGATTCAATTTTATTTATCTCATTTGATAAAGTAAATAAAGCACTACAATGTATTATGAGACATCTTTCAACCATTGATAAACATTGTATAAAACAATGAATGATAACTGATTTGTACTCCTTTCTACATAACAACTGATAAAACTGAATGAATCTCTTATGATAACCTAGAACTATGCAACTAATGTGACTAGAAAATGTTATGAATCTTTCATCTTAAAATAACAAATTGAAAATGAACCAGCTCTACCAATTTGAGCTGTAGGTAAAATATTGGTAACACAACCATTACCTACATAATCATAGTTCTTATAAAGGATTTAAAATCCTTGACCGTAAAGAGAAGCCATTTCTTTGGAAGAAGGTGGAGCTTCATATGTTTCATAATATGTAGTGTAAGTAAGAGTATTATTTGAATTTGTTACCAAATAAGCTTTATGTTTGACATTCAAATCACGAGATGATATCGATGTAGTATTTGATGTTTCAGGGACATGGTTATTAACTTTATATTCTACCATGGAAGATGTAAAATCTAATGAACCCCAATCATCACCAAGAAATGCATTCGATCGTTTGGACTCTAGCACAACATTGTTTGAGGCAAGAGAAGTTGATGAATTAACTTTCAAATTGTTTAAAATCTTATGACAAATAACTTTTTTTTGTGATTCAATTTGTAAACAATTATCGAGTTCACGATCAACATGAATAGTATGAAGTCTATGTTTGAATATAAATTTGATTGAATGATGTAAAGTAGAAGGAACTACCCCCCATGCATGAATCCAAGGTCTACCAAGAATCATGTTGTAAGATAGAGAAAAAGACATGACATGAATCAGGGTAGGCACAATCATAGGCCCAAATTTTACAGGTAAAGTTATAGTGCTGACAGATTGTCATCCAACATTTTTCAAAGCCACAGATAGTTATCATTTCCAACTTAATCAAGGATATATCAACTTTAATATTATGTAATAAGTTAATTCCACAAACATTAAGAGTTGATCCATTATCAATCATAACCCTCTTAATTAGTTTATTGTTTATTGTAATGAAGATAATCAAAGCATCATACTAATTCTAAACTTTAAGAGATGGAAAATCATGTTGTTGAAACAGGATGTCCATTTTTGTTGCATGCATACAATCTAATGCAGCTGCTACATCATCTATATTGACAATAGGTGGGACAATCAACTTTTATAAAGCTTCTTGGGGCATTCCATGGTAAGTAGGCAAAGTTTGGAACTTGATATCTTTGCAGGAGTAGCATGAAGCTGCTCTACAAGATCATAGTCTTGACCAACCTTATGTGTTAAACGAGGTGCTTAAGGAAGCATAGGTTGAGAAGTTGGTAAAGATATCAGAATTCTTGGTTGTTTTTTTCTTTGTTTATTATTTTGAGTGTTATATGAGTGAGCAACCACATTATGACTAGTTGTTGTAAATTTTGATGTGTTATTTGTTTAGGATAGTTATAAATGTGATCAGGAGGTCAAGAATAAGGTGGACGACCTCTAACAGTGAGCATCAGTTTAGAAGGTGGCTTAACCACATTTAAATATAAGGTGACCACAATTTTTGGTTTCCTAGGTTCTTCATGAGTTTTAGGAACATAAATTGCATTTACAAATCTTTGAAACAATGATGGTTTAAAAGTCGTAGTGGAATGTTGAATCAAGATAAAGTCCCCAAGGGCTTCATCTAACATATTGAAGTCATCACAACTAAATGGCTCATCATATACATGAAAATCTTGCAAAAAATAATCCAACACTTTAACATGCTCAAATTAACCCAAGATTTAAATCTAAAATGATGTTGTATGAACTTTTTGAAAATGAAACACTATGCAAAACACCACGCTGTAATTTCAAACACTTTTAGTGAAGAGGTAAAGAATTTATCATTCAAACTTTAATGCATACACTTTTACAAAAGAGGGTTTGCAATGTAAAGGTGCTTTAGGACAGTGAACTAATTCATAACCGATGTTTAAAAGGATGCAAATTCTTTAGAGTGCACATTCACCAAAATGTTTAGGATGAAAAAGTAGGTTTCCTTAAACAAGATTAAGTCCTATTTCTCTACTTACTAAACATTGGGAAGACAATAACCAAGCTTGAGGTCAAGCTACAGATTACTTGTACATTCCCTAATGCTAATTAGGTCTTATCAAGTGTCTAAACTAAGGTTTATCAAGTGTCCTTATTCACTAATCAACCAAAACCCCAATTACACCTCATAACAGCAATTGACTAAATTTAGAGATGAAGCAGACAAAATAGATCACAAAAATGTAGAGAATGGGATTTAGAGGTCATGCACCTAGAAATTGAGGGCTAATTGGACCAGGGCACCTGTTCATTAGTCCTGCAACTTTCTGTCTATAAAAACCTTCTACATCAGCTATCTGATAACCTTTAGTAGCTCCCAAATCATAGAGAATCTCCCCAGTTGGACTAGGGCACCCACTCATTAGTCCTGAAAGTGTCAAGATCTAGAACTCCAAAATTTAGTGACACTATATTCACATTATCCATCTTTCTATCACTCCTTTCTGATGTATCATATCAAACATGCTCTATACATACAAAAGGAGGAGAAAGATGTTGCAGCTATATAGGAGCTTGCCTCAGTCAAGCCTCATTTTCAGTATTCCTGCCTCAATAAAGAACTAGAGATAAAGATTTACATAAGTGTGTGCAAACCTAACAAAGTGTATGTAGAAATATCAAACCTTAGATGTCTCAATCAAGGGAAGATCAATAACTTGCTTCAATTCAATGAACAAACACAACTTCACCTCAAGGAGATGAAAACAATGAAGACTTGCATGAACACGACGGCAAATCAGTAATGTCCACAGAGGATCTCCAAACTAAATGTTGGAGGCTTGAACCCTTCTCCTGATTATGTAAAAGGTGTACAAACCCTAGGAAGAGCAAGATAGTCTTAAGATCTTGATTCCTGATCTCCATCCATTGCCTCCATGATAGAAAATTCAAATATCTTTCAAAAGATTCAACAAGACATTGATCTTCAATGGCAATTTTAGTAGAGTTTTAGCTTGACACTTGCATATAGATTGTGTGTGATGAAATGATTTTCAAATGTGTTTAAATATCTAACCTTAGGAAATTTAAATTTCAAAATAACGTCTCAAGATCATGAGAAAATGAAAATTTGAAAATGGAATCTCGAGATGCACGATGGGAGATAACACCCCGCCAAGATTCAAAATCCTAAGAAATGGGGTAGGACTAGGGTGTGGGTACCCAAGTCCAGTCCTCCATTTTTTACCAGATCTACTTCTAGGGGTTCCAGGGACCCATAATCCAAATTTCATTTCTAGGTTCAATCAATAGTTATCTTAGAAAATGAACATTTTTCAACTAAACATAACTCAATTAGGGTTTCAGGAAGGACAAAAATAAAGAGGCTAAGAGGACACCAAAGGTGAGGAGCTAAATAGAGGGAAATTGTACCATTCCATATAGGAGGAAATTTTTTGATGTAACACCCATGCCTCACACCTGTGAGCAGAAATATGGGGAGATGTGCCTTGGAGAAGGAATGGGAAGTTGACAAGTGTCACATCCCTACTCCTCCATATCTCACACATGTGTGAGAGCACTTGTGGGAAGCTGTGCTTGTGAGAATGAATGAGAAGGTGACAAGTGTCACCTCCTTGTTTGTTGGGAAGGATTCTGAAACCCTATATATATCCCTCTTGTCGAGGTGAGAAGGGTTCTTTCTTTTTGGTATTTGATCTTTGATTTTGGGAAGGAGCTTAGTCTTGGAGAGGAAGATTTGTGTAAGGATCTTGGAGTTGGATTTTGGAGGTAAACACCAAATAGCCTTCATGACTTGAGACTTGAGAGGTAGGATCTCAATGCCTCAAGTCCTTAATCTTGTTCATTTTATATCTATGCATGTAGTATGTTATGCTTTTATTCTTTTGATTTTCTTAATGTAATAATGGGTTTATGGGTTGTAATAGTGATCTATCCATGTGAGAAAACTCACCATGTGTTGGGTAAGAGAGGAGAAAACCTCCTTGGGGAAAACCTTTTCTTATAGAGAAGTTTTGATGGCTATGGCCTTGTTTATGGGAAGATTTGAAAGTTTGTGTATGGCAAGAGCGCCTTGATTTTATTTGGAGTTATAAGTGATTTGATAGGAAGAGGCTATGATATTTAGGTATTATGAGTTAAGTAATTTGGTTGGTTTGGTATTCTCCTTGAGTTGAGTGAGTCCACTCTCTCTCTCCCTTAAAATCCATTTGTATGGATGTAGTTTGCTGAGTCTCCTTGGGTGGGTGTTCTTGTGTATTCATTTGAGTGTGTGTGTGTGTGTGTGTGTGTGTGTGTGTGTGTGTGTGTGTGTGTGTGAAACCCTTTGTGTGAGTATGAACCCAGTTTGGGTCTCCTAGTTTAGGGATGGCTCTCTTACAAGCCAATGATTGGGAGGAGAGCTTCCCTTAGCCTTGGGAAGATTCTTCATTTTACTGCAGGTTTGACTCTTGGAGAAGAGCTTAGGAGATGCTTTCTTGAAGTGATAGTGTTTTAGTTGTGTTGTAAAATTTAAGGCAATGCAAATGCCTTGGCTCTTTTGAGCCTTGTATGGGTTTGGGGTTTAAGAGAGTAAATCTCTCTATTAGAAGTTTCCTATGGTTGTATCAAATTCTCTTGTAAATGTATTTATTTCATCTTATAAATAAAGTGCTATGGCCTTGTTTAATATTGTGAAAGAAATCCTCTCTCTCTCTCTCTCTCTCTCTCTCTCTCTCTCTCTCTCTCTCTCTCTCTCTCTCTCTCTCTCTCTCTCTCTCTCTCTCTCTCTCCCTATATTTCAATTTTATAGTATTGTGGGTTTGCTTGCGAAGGAGAAGAAATAAATCATGTTTACTTTGTTGTAAAAAAAAAGGACTATTTGTATTATAAAACAAAGAATAAAAAAAATGCAAATAGAGAGTATTGTTATTGTAAAAGAAAAAAAATTATGCCTTCTTCTTTAATGTCTTTAGTGGTGATATATATATATATATATATATATATATATATATATATATATATATATATATATATATATATATATATATATATATATATATATATATAAAGTAACATTTATAATTTGAAGTTGTTATATGAAAACAAAGAGGGAACAGATTTCTTTTAGGGTTTTGTGTTTTTGGAACAAAGCAAACAAGTCATCTTCAACATTCCACTCACCAAGTGTAGAATGAGTGTCGACATATAGCTTGGATAGTTTGAAACAACTCTCCAAGTCGACACCTCTCACCTAAGGTGACTTAAAGCCATGTGCTAAATATATTACTTAGAATGAGTAATATAAGATAAAGTTTAACACTAACACCCCCGTTAAGCATAGCTTAGGTGGGTACAAGAAGAGATGGGTCCTAACTACAAGGCCTGGTGAGGTACCCATGTACAAAATAATCTCTCAAAAATGGAGTAAGATAGAAAACCTAGTGGGAAAAAACTATCCTCCAAAAAGAGAGAAAAAAGAAGGATTTAAGACCTTCTGAAAAATGTCCCTTGATGATGGGAACATCATGAAGAAGAACTCCTGAAGCATGTAGAAGTTGTAAACTCTACTAATGGTGAACTAGAGTCTACTGGAATTTAACAAATCTTCAAAAAATGTAGAACAAGATAAGAGATACAAAATATTGCATAGTGAACATTTGAACACTACTCAATGATGTACACAAAGTCAATCAAACTTTGTGAAGTGAAAAATACAGATAGTATTGTGATTGGGAGTACTAGAATCTCAAATTGTGATCCATTGAAATAAGCCCTCATGCTAGAGATCAAAATGAAGGATTTAAGACCTTGAAAAAAGAAGATTCCTCCACTACTTCATTGAAAGAAGTATTAGCATAACACATCATAGTCCCCCCTTAATGCTAAGAGAAATAAGAAGACCAACTAAAATCAGAAGTGTGAAAGCAATGTAGACCAAGATGTAGGTTCAAAAATTGTACAAGAACCTAAAAAAGGGTGTGCATCAAGGCACACATGAATGAGGTGAGAATCACGAAGATCCATTGTTGTGATTGGCACAACCCCCCATTACACTTTATAATTTAGTGTATGTACAAATTTCCCAAATTCCCTCCATGTGGACCACATATTCAATTTTGTGGCACTTTATGTGAGTGCATTTACAAACTTTATTTGCTATTGAGTTCAATGATCTTGCTAGACAAAACTGACAGAGGTGCGTCGAGAAGTGACACTTAGCTCTGAAGTCACAAGTGGAGCATTATCCTCACCTTGTGTAATGTGTGAAAAGATGAATTTGCATTTGAAGTGACAAATCTTTGGTATTGCAACAATATCTTGACTTTGAATTAAAGCTTTAGTGGCTATGAACTCAATTGTTTTATTTGAATAGGTGAGTTGATAAACAAAGAAAATTCCTTAATAAGTCAGGAATCAATAAAACATTGTGGATATATACATTACCTAGTTTTACTATGCCATGACCACAAATAATATAATAAATATTGTCAATCAAGATTTTGAAGGTGGTGGAAGTAGTGATCGACACAAAAACCTCAGAGTAAGGGGACATGTGATCAATTGTACAAGAGATAAGAACCCATTTGTTTACTTTAGATTTTTTGAAGATGCCATAGGTTTAGCTATTTACCCCCTTGAAGATTATGTGAGCCCAACATTGCTAATTTGACCCCTATTTGAACTTTATGTTAGTTCAATGATTACAAAAAGCCTAGGTATAACCCACATATTAAAGTGGCACTTTATAAATTTCTTAGTGCTTTTTAGACAATTAAAATGTCTATTCTAACACAAACATCAATAAAAGAACCTCTAGGCCCAAAATTTCATATTACCTCTATTGTGTATTTATTTTATATTTGCATGTACTTTTTAGCATACCTAAAAAAAGTTACAAAATAAAATAAAAAAGAATGTATTTAGAATGCCCAAAATTGCAAAGCCCTAATTAGGGCATGCGCAGATTAGGGCACAATGCCTTAGAGGAAATATCAAAAAAATAGGAGAAATGGGGGAGCTAGGAGAAAATACAAGATGTAGGGGTGGCCAATGGTGGCTAGATTGTAGCCCAGAGTCTGTAGAATTGACCTCCCTTACCAGATTAATGAAGATCACCAAGCTAGATCTTTCCTGTCTATTACATTGTTGGCTTTGAAGGTTGGATGTATGCCATCATCAGCCTTTTCTACTATAGGCATTGAGCTTTTTGATAGACCTCTTAACCCTTTTAGAGGTTGTGAAGCCACTGTAGGTCAATGACAAACCCCTGCCCATTTGCTAGCCATTCAACCTTGCGATAGATATGTTGGTGTAAATAAATATTTAATTACACTTTATTAAGTTAACTTGGGGCTAATTTTAGTCTTAGGTTAGTCTTAAGTCATATTAAGGTTTCTCTAACTTGCAAATATAAAAGCATGTTCTCACATGTAATTCTTTAATCCGTTTCATTAATTGCATCCTTATTGTGCAAATTAGTGCTCTTTACTTTTTTCACTTGTGGAA
This sequence comes from Cunninghamia lanceolata, assembly GCA_027924645.1. Lineage (NCBI taxonomy): Eukaryota > Viridiplantae > Streptophyta > Pinopsida > Cupressales > Cupressaceae > Cunninghamia > Cunninghamia lanceolata. Next base: position 10,646,874 of record BSBN01000584.1, on the reverse strand, counting down.
GGTATATCTTAGGTTTTGCAGGTGATCTTAGTGGCTTGAGTTAAATATAAACTCTCACATTGTATCAAATCATAAACCTTAAGATCAACTATCAAATTATTGAAATCAGCCTCAAAATCATCTGGGAAAATTTTTTTTGCCAAGTAAGTTGTACAGCCTTCCCAACATGCAGTATAAGGTGAAATTTAAAAAAAAACAATTTTTTTTATTTTCCTATTTTTTGAAAAAAAAAAGTATCAAAATTTTTGAAAAACATGTTTTTTTATTTTTCATTGTAAAAGTGTAAAAGGTTTTTAAAAAAATCAAAGGTTTTATAAGAAAAAAACAATATCTCCCAAAAGTGAATCTCTCCACTTGGGTCTGCACAATATTTAGTGGGCATTTTAGTAACTCTGCCATATTTGGCATTTTTCCTTCAAACTTGATATAGTTTGCCACTTTAGCGATAGGGGGGCTATTTTCTGCCCTAATTTGTGCTTAAAGGGGGTCTTCTTATTTTTTCCATATTAAAAGTTGGGCAAACTGACTTGGATTTTCACAAACAAATAGGCATCAGAAAGCTAGTTCCAAGAACAATCCATTGGTGCAGATATTTTTTCCAGATTTTGTTGTTGTTGACATTTATTGTTGTTTGAAATCTAGATACCATTTTTGGCTTCCAAGCTCGTATCTTTTTTCCACGATATTTGATTTTCACGATTTTTGTGGCATTGGAAAGGTATTGAGGAGCTCTACACAACCATCCATGCACTTTTCCAAATTCAGCCCCAGGTATTCTTTATTCAGTTTGTCAGTTTTATGGCTTTTGTTTGATATTTTGGACATTTTGGTACCTAGAGAAGTTCTTTTTGTTTTTCTAGGCTTCATTTATTAGCATTAAGACATATTCAGATTGTTGATCTCTGATCTGATTTATTTAAGGAGATATCATGGGTTTTTTATTCACCCTTCTATGGTAACATTGTGTAAGGATAATTATGAGTCTTGGTGAAAGGGCATCATGACACATCTCAGGTGGCTTAATTTTTTGCCTTATCTTTATGGACTCATAGCTAAACTAGAGACATCTGAGAGGAAATATGCATGGGGAAATTATTTTGATCATATTGTAGGATTGATTTATTCTAGTGTTGATTTTGACACTATATGTTCTATCTCACATATTGAGTGCCCACGCACTCTTTGGACTAACATTTGGGAGATCTATGGAGATGTACATATTTCTCCATTCCGAGATGATCTTGCTATGGATTTCCACATACCCCCTTATGATGTAGATTGCATACCTTTTGATGATGATACAGCTGAGGAGCTTGTATATTTGACAGGTCTTGCTAGTTTAGATGACGTAGAGCCTTCATTTCCTTCTCCTTATCCTCTTACCAATATCACATCTTTATTACCTATTGCTACATCACATTCTTTGTAGTAGGACATTATCAGTCTTCCAGAGATAGCTCATTAGGACACATATCTACCAAATATATCATTGTTGTTTGTAGAGGCCCACCTTGCAGATTTGGAGGACCACATTAAAGATGTATATCTTCTATTTGATGTTACCTTCGATGGAGTTACATCAAACTCATCTTCTTTAGAGATTGTCCTTCATCCTCCTATTCAGTCACAGTTTGGTAGTGGATTGGAGACTTTTGAGTAGTTTTCAAGAGTATCATTGTTGTATTTGGATCATGTGTAGAGTTTAGAGACATTTATCCTTCTTCCTGTAGATTCCTATCCAGACTGGGAAGATATTATGCACACATCTGCAGTTCTATTTCTTCCCAAGGGAGGAATGTTGTTCGGCATTCATGGGTCTTCATCTTTATTCTATGTGGAGCATCTTCCAGCACTGCAGGAGTCATCTTAGGGAGTGGCTGTATGGTCTCTCTTCTTATCTCTATTTTGGGAGGGAACATTTCCTCACATAGGGTTTCATCCTTCTCACTTCTGGGGGGGTTATCAGACCTTCTCTCTTCTTCCTCTCTTATGGGGGGCATTCATGATTGTACTTTTGTGATTTTGATTTAGTTCTTGGGGGGTATTAGTGTTGGTCCTTCTTCCATCATATGTTCATGTACTTATATTTTCTCTCTTTTGGAGAGGAGTTTTCTCCCATCAGGTTTTTCTCCTTTTCTCTACTTTATGAGAGATTCTTGTTTTACATGGGTACTTAGCATAAATGTCTATATCTCCCCATGGCCTTTCGCTATCTCCCCATGGCACCATAGATCTATAGGGCCTTTGCATCCTTCCCTCTCACTCTCAATTCCCAGGCATACATCCGAATGAATGCATTCTGGTACATACAATAGGCATTTCTAATCACTAAACCTCTTTCCCATACTCTACAAACTAAATGAAATGATTGATATGACACCTACTATTATATATGTAATACAATAGTTGGTTGGTATGTAATATCGATCCCCTATAGACCTATCTGGCACCTGATCATGAATACAGTCACCCATATATGTTAGAATTAGGCTAGACAACTGAGAGGGGGGGTGAATCAGTTGTCCCAAAACTTTATTATTTCCAACAATATCACTTAGAACTGATTAAAACACTTAAAGCAAGAATCATCAACACATGAGCATAAACAAATAAACACACATGACACAATGATTTTTAACATAGAAAATAGGTTAAGTTAAAAACCACGGTGGGGGTTAACCCACAAAAATTATACTCTATTAAAAGTATTACAACTGGGAATGCACATGCATTTGGGCTCACTGCCCAGAGCTCACTGCTCAAAAGAAGGCTCACTGCCTACAGAAGGCTTACTACCTATAAAAGAAAGATTACAATGAGCTTGAACTAATAATTAGCATCTACCTATGCAAAGATTTAGTTCCAATTAAGAACAAAATATTGACTTGATACACTTCATCTTTAATCTACCCTATTTACTGCTCTGCCATAATCTAGATCTTAGATATCTTTCCCTTTTGCACTTATATATGCTTTTTTCACTCTTACTTCATATTCATACTTCACACACACAAATCACTTAAATCCATCAGCTATATATATCTGCATAATGATATTCAATCACTTTTCAGTCAGCTTCAAGAACACTTAGAACTTTGTTGAAGACTTTGCTCTGTTGGTGAAATCCATGTATAACTTGTAACGTGGACCAAAACTTACATTCACAAATCATCAATCATGTCAGCCACTGTCAATGATCATCACAAATCGTCGTACTGATAACTTCCATTTATACGAAACCAATATCAATTACAAGGTCAGCTTGTTCTTCTGTTGTCTGCACTATCAAACTGTAACCCCATACTCAGATGCAAATAACTTTTGAATCCTTCATCACTGGAGATTAAAATTCTAGATTTAGATTACCCTAACAATCCTTATGAGTCCTTCAGATCCGCAACATACTCTAATTTACTACCAAAGAGATCTGGACCAAGATATCAGACCCTATCACATGCTTTGTCTTTGACTACCTAGACTTAGATAAATTTTGATTCTGACTTCTAGTATAAACAAATTATGCTATGTGGATGAGTGGAATAGTCTTAGTTGCCATCAATGACGAAACCTATCATGCAAAGTAGTGTGTCTTGCCAACAATCTCCCCCTTTGGCATTGATGGCAACACTTGGTCAAAAATTACTAAGTGTTACTCCCCCTTACTCTATACTCTTATGCTCTCCACTAATTCTGGAGCTCCCCCTTTGTTGGATTCCTCATTTTTCACTATTCTTCACTCCCCCTTTGACATCAATGGCAAAGTATGGGGCCTATAAGCAAAAAATCATAAAAATTTTGTATATAGTTGCCTCATATGTACACCCAATCATTAAGTTATATTTACATGAACTTGAGAATATCTACAAAACTACTTTTTAATTGCTCAAGTTTAGAGGTCCAACTGCTTTTAATGCCATCCAAAATTGACATGTGTCCACTCATTAGAAATGCATATGCTTCTGCCTTTGTCAGATCTAAAGGATCACTTGTCTGAACTACAGTTTGAGCTTCTGATAGTGCATTAAACATTGTTTATAACTTGGGGGCAATCAATCCCTAGAGCTCGCACATTCTCTTCACAATATTTCCTTTTTCTTTAACAAGATTCTTTCTTTCATCGGTTAAGCTAATTACTTGGCATTCCTGACTTATAGGAGAAACTGTTAGAGGATCAAAATTTTGAGATAGATTTGAAATTTTTTGTTCTTTCTCCTTTATCTTCTTCTCAATATCCTCACTAACTTTGGGTTAGGATAGACAAAAGTTGTATATATCACCTCCATCACGTAGAGCATTTTGAATACTCTTTATACTGATACCAAGTATCATCCTATCATACCCTATTAGGCTCTTTATTTCACTAAATTTCTTATCCAAAACTTCAATTCTGACTTTAGTCTCTGGAGACTTCTCAAAAGACTCAAAATGTGTACTTATAGAACTTACAAGATTCTTCAAATTTTTGGAAGGAGATGTAGAAATATTCTTCTGGAAGGTTGGCATTATCTTCTCCAATACTCTGGTTGCAAGGCCTAGCAACTTACTATCCTTAATGTGAGATCTCAACATCTTTTCTCTTGTCTTGGCTTGTGTGAAGGATGCTATCTTCATTACATGAACTGGAGAGAGGTCATCTAGATTGATCGTCCTTGAAATAGCTCCGATTCATCAAACTCGAGCATTTCTTTACTCAAGAGACTTTTTACTACATCTGCAGTGTCTCTTGCCACAATTCTTGAACCACCTTCCTTTCCTTGAGATTTGTCAATGTTAGTATAAGGACTAATTTGTTTAGATGCATCAACATTTGCACCATCTTCTTTTGTTTTATCTTCCTTACCTTCTTCTTTCTCTTCCTCTGCTTTACCTTTCTCTGTATCATTTGTAGTGTGAATCTTTTCTTTGTCTTCAGCACTTGCTACCTATTCTAGAGGGCTTTGTGTAGTAGCAATATTATCTTCTTTTCTAGATTGATCGGGTGGAGTTCGAGTATCTCTTGCATCATCAATTTTGTCCACCATCTCCATGTCTTCTTTGTTTATTTGCTCCTCTTCTAGAATAGAGGAGTCATCAACTTCAGTTTGTTGTTTGCTAATGTTTACTTTTTCAACATCAAGAATTGATGAATCAATCCCATCATCTGTCTCCTCATATGTTTGCTCCAGATGATCTACAATATCATCTTGGTCATCATTTCCTTTTTCCAATTTCTTCTTTTGAGGTTTCTAGTTCTAGAACTATAGGATTACCTTCCTCAACTTGTTCCTCAAAGACAACATAATATTTATCTTTATCCAAGGCCTTCCTCAAAATTTCCTCTATTTCTTTTGCAATTTCCTTAGTTTCTCCAAGCATTAGCTTGTTCATCCTTACCTTGCTTCTAAAATTATCTCTTACCTTTTTGAGTATTTTATCTGCTTCCCTTTTGGACATTACTAGACACAAAGTGGAGAGGACATATTCTCTGAGTTCTAGATCTTTAGCCTTGGCTGCTTCCTTCCTCATCCCCAGTATTTTTGTTAAACTTTTAGGAACTTCTTGTAAAATTTCTAGTAGAGCTCTATTAAATTTATTCAAGTACATGATGGTGGTATCTTCTAGAATTTTCTTATTTGCTTGATCAAAATTATCATAATAATCTTTGATAGGTCTTAGATTTCCATGAACAGTAATTGTTTTTATGATTTCATTAACTGTCATAGAAACCTTACCAGTTTCTTGCTTTTTACTTGTCCTTTTGCTTCCGGAAGGCTGGTCCTTAGAAGCCTTTGAAGTCTTAGATTTCTTGAATTTTATCTCTTTAACTTCTTCATATGTCTCCATCTCCTCATCATCTTTTGTGCTCACATACGTTCTTGTGGCCTTTGTTTTCTTTCTCTTAGTTCCTTCATCAGATGATCTATCTTTTGGTTTTACAAGTTTATGGGCAACAAAAGTAGCAATAGAGATCCTAGTAGTCCTTGAAGTGGAAAATAGTTCCACTAGAGCATCTTCTTGTTTCTTGTCCTACCTTTCCTTTTCATCCTTTTCAATTCTTTCTCTATTTTTCTTCACTACTTCCTTAGTCCAATTCTCTTAGCATACTTTTCAACTTGCTTTTGCACTTCCCTTTTGGTCTCTGGCTATCTGGGTTCCACATGCAATTTTAGACTTAGCTCCTTATATGTTCCAAACCTTTCCACAGATGTGTCTTTTGATTTGCTTAGGAGATGTTGAGCATACATTTCCAAAACTTTCTCATCAACCTCATAGCCCATTGGCATAATCCATATGGTTCGGGGTTCCACAGCCTCCATCATGCACTAGTGAGTGTCAACCATACAGCATATTTCATTCTCATATTTCTCCACAATTGACTTAGGGATTCTCTCTCTTGCGTGCATCATACTTTGAAAGTTTTTGAAGTAACCCCAAATGCCTTTCTTCTGAGCTTTGAAATCTCCAAGGCTGAGTAGATGATCTCTTATTTGCCATGCAATTGGCCTATCATTTGTCTAGTGCACACCTTGAACTCCAGGCACTTGATTCATAAAATAGAAGAACAAACATATAATCAAGGAACCATACTTGAAGGTATTTTTCTTATATTTCTTTATTTTTCTCAGATTCTCAATCAACTGATTTTGTAGAAGCTCACGTAGGTCATAATCAACATTCTCCTTCAACATTTGATAGGCTACATATATTGTAGTTCTAGAGATATAATTTTCCCTACTGGAGTGGTAGACCTTGTAGCCAATCACCATGGATGTAAACTTGACATCTGGTTCTATAAGTCATTAATGGTCATTGCTCTCTTGTCAAACTTCCCACCAGTTGCATCGGTAACAGTTTGGTTTTTCATAGCTTTTAGCATGGGTAATCCACCAGTTGAATTTAACCGGATTACAATCTTGATAATGTCCTTTGTAATCTTGAATGGTTTCAATAGCCATATGAACTCATCATGTACTTGGCTCAAGATATATCAAACCCACTCATTCTCATCAAATGTAAAAAAATTAATGACTTGTAGAAAATGTTTGCTTTCTAGGGCTTTGTATTCTAGTTTCAATTTAGAGCTATCATCCCTTAGGTAGTTGTTAAACAAATCCAAGAGTTTCAAGTTTCCAAATTCATCAATGCTATAGTGGATGTATGCCATAATATCCTTAACATGCAGTACGCCATATGGGACACTAGAAAATGTACCTAATGGTTCAATTTCAACTGACTTGTATGGGTGCTTTTTAAATATTGGTCAGGGCCTTTCAGTTACATCAACAACTAGAGGTGTAGCTATTTGCAGAGATTGAAATTTCAAGAGATTTCACATAAAACAGAAGTACCTTGTTTCGCAGGTTAAGGTTTTGGTTGTAAATCCTCTTCGCACTTCAACTCTCGAATATTCTTAGCTCATAACTTGTTCACATCCTTTCTTCTAATGCAAAGTGATTTGAATGAAGAATGAGTGACCCTTTTATGCTCCACAAGACCTAACTTGTCTTTGTAATAAATGTTCTGCCCTAACACATCCGGTTGCTCTCTTTCTGTACACACTTGACTTTTAATTGCTCCACAAATCATTAAATCCACTTCTTTTCTTCCAGAAATTCTTTCAAATGATTTGTAGTGACCCAAATTATATTTTCCCTTCATGCCAGTTTTATGCATCCACTTATTGGCTAGGGGAATTTGATTTTCAATGTAGCTCCCCCTGAGCCAGAGTTCCTAATTCAATTCCTGGAGGAATTATCAGCATTGAATTGTGGTGCAGATCCATTATTATCATTCACAATTGTTTTCTTGACCCTTGTCTTGCTCATTTCATTCTAAATCTCATTCACATCAATTTTTCCTTTGCCTTTGTCTTGTCTCTACTCATCTAGTATTCTGTTAACCGGACCTCTTCTTTCATTAATCCTACTTTTGCAAAATCTTACAATATGACCAGATTTATTGCAATTAAAGCACACAACATTTCTTTGCTCATTTACTTGATTTCCTCTTGATCTACACTGATTGGCCATGTGTCCAAATCCATTACAAGCATAATAGTAGCCATTGAAAGAATTTTCATTTCCTTTATTGTTAAGACAATTCATTATCATACTTCTGCATTCATTTGATTTGTAACCATACCTCTTGCACTTGAAGCATTGACCAGAGAAGGATGGATCATTTTGATTTACTCTACTTCTACACTAAGTAGCTCTATGACCAAATTTATTGCAATTGAAACAATTGCTATTGAATGATGGATATCTTTGAGTATTAGGTTGTCTTACCAGAGGTCTTCTAGGTCTATTTCTCCCATTCCTTGGTTAAAATTTCTTTGTCAAGATCTGGAGCTTTCACCTTTCTCATATCCAAGACCATGCTTGTCATCAGCCTTTTTCTATGCTTCAAGAAGTGCTTCAAGTTTAGCTGAGCTTATCTTGAACTTCTCCTTGTATTCATTTGCAACTTCTAGGTCATTTCTGAGAATGACAATTTTCCTTTCAAGTTATCTTTCATTGTCTTTGCTTTCTTGTAGGCCAGACTCTAGATGGCCAGCTGTTCTATCCAATCTACAACATTCTTTAATTCTTTCTTTTAGAGTTTGATTCAAGTCTTCTTCAGTCTTCTTCCTTTGCTCAATTTCTTTGGTTAGCCTCATTGCCCCATATTCCATCTCAACTTTCAAAACAAAAATTTCTTTTGACAACTTCTGATGCTCCTTTGTCTTTTCTTCCAAGGCTTCATTCATGTCATTTTCTTTAGTTAAACTGGATAACTGCAGAAGTAGCTCCTTTCTCTTTTCCATCAATTTCTTTAATTTATCTTTTAACATTTCAATTGTATCATCAGCATCTTTAAGCTCATCTTTCAGATTAGTTACTTCTACTTTGGACTAATCAAGGTCCTTACTCAAGTTGTTAGGCTTTTTTAAAGGAACCTCACTCTGATACCAATTGTTAGAATTAGGCTGGACAACTAAGAGGGGGGGTGAATCAATTGTCCCAAAACTTTATCATTTGCAACAATATCACTTAGAACTGATTAAAACATTTAAAGCATGAATCTTCAACACATGAGTAGAAACAAATAAACACACATGACATAATGATTTTAAACGTGGAAATTGAGTTAAGGGAAAAACCACGGTGGGGGTTAACCCACAAAGATTATACTCTATTAAAAATATTACAATTGGGAATGCACATGCATTTAGGCTCACTGCCCAGGGCTCACTACTCAAAAGAAGGCTCATTGCCTACAAAAGGCTCACTACCTACAGAAGGAAGATTATAATGAGTTTGAACTGATAATTAGCATCTACCTATGTAAAGATTCAGTTTTAGTTAAGCACAGAATACCGACTTGATACACTTGAACTTTATTCTTCCTTGTTTACTACTCTGCCATAATCCAAATCTTAGATCTCTTTCCCTTTCGCACTTATATCTACTCTTTTCGCTCTTACTTCATATTCGCACTTCACACACACAAATTACTTAAATCCATTGGTTATATATATCAACATCATGATATTCAATCACTTTTCAGTCATCTTCAAGAATACTTAGAACTTTGTTGAAGACTCTACTCTGTCAGCTAAATCCATGCCTAACTTGTAACGTGGACAAAAACTTGCATTAACAAATCATCAATCATGTTAGCCACTATCATTGGTCATCACAAATTATCCAACTGACAACTTCCATTTACCCAGAACCAAGATCAATTACAAGGTCGACTTGTTCTTCTACTGTCTACACTGTCAAACTGTAACCCCATGCTCAGATTCAAATAGCTTTTGAATCCTTCATCACCAGAGGTTAAAATTATAGATTTAGATTGCCCTAACAATCCTTATGACTCCTTCAGATCCATAGCATACTCTGATTTACCACTGGAGAGATCTAGACCAAGATACCAGACCCTGTCACATGCTCTATCTCTGGCTACTCAGACTTAGATAAATTCTGATTCTGACTTTTGGAATGAACAAATTATGTTATGCGGATGAGTGGAGTAGTCTTAGTTTCCATCAATCACAACACCTATCATGTGAAGCAGTGTCTGCCTTTCGACTAGCCTTAGCCTTCAAATGACTACTAGTATATCCTCCCAGCAATTAATCTAACTGGCTATAATTCTTAATTAATCAACATTCTAAACTATGCCCCCCACCCAACCTGACACATGGAACCTTATGATTCCCACCCACTAAACTATAGTTCCTATGGTTCATGTGGCAATATGATGCATCATCAGGTTGGTCTACGCTATAATAGACTCACATGGGGACTCGTAAGGGCAAGGTTTTATCGAATTGGATCAGAATGCATCAATCACCAATCAGAGGAAACCATTCATCGTAGTGTGGAATGGTTCATCGTAGTGGATAGGAATTCATGGGCATTACTTATCCTGTTGCTCGTCGAGTGGGCTTTCTCCATTGTATTGAGTTTAGAGATGACCGGGATGATGAAGAAAGAGTAGCTGGTTAAGCTGATCCATGCTCTTGATCAAACATGCCCGTATAAATGAATCGAAAGCCCTACTATAACTATTCTAAAGGGGTGTTAATGGGGGGCCATAGTTTATATAGGCCGGGGCCTAACATGGCCTTGTAGTCGGGACCCATTCTTGCATTAGTTGCATGTTTTTCATTTCTCCCTAAGTTGCACTTAAGGGGGGTATTGGTGTAATTAAATATTTAATTACACTTTATTAAGTTGACATATGACTAATTTTAGTCTTAGGTTATTCTTAAGTCATATTAGCATTTTTCTCTAACTTGTAAATATAAAAGCAAGTTCTCACATGTAATTCTTTAATCCATTTCATTAATAGCATCCTTATTTTGCAAATTATTCCTCTTTTCTTTTTTTTCTTGAGGAAGGTAAATCTTAGGTTTTATAGGTGATCAGGTGGTGTTTCGAGTTAATCACAAACTCTCACAAGATAGGCGTTTGATGATTATACCCAAGCAATTTGAGCTTGTTCCTAGGCATTTCAACCTCATGAGTGGGCATTTCAATGTTGGGGGGCATTTGAAAGCTCGTGCCCCTTGTTTCTGGCTAGTCATCGCCGTTCACAATGCAAACCAGTGTGCTTTTCACCGTTGTTTTATCATTGCAAACACCTATGGATACCTTCAATGCAATGCACGATGCCTTTGTTGGTTGTGTTTGGTGCATAAGAGGGTGTCTATCTTTGAGGAAAATGAAGTGTCTGTGTAAGGTGTCTCTACTTCTCAGCAGATGGCATCTCTACTTAGCGAATGGCATTTCTGCTAATGCGGATAATCACTGAAATGCATATTTTTGACACCAAAAATACCCTTCAATGGAAGAGTGTCGACAATTTTGAGGAGAAATGTGGAGGTTTTGGAGGTAGGTCATCGCTTTTGATGTAGGGCTACCCTTCAACAAATAGGGCACACATTGAAAAATTTCTCAGCCTTCAAAACAAGTCGTTCGGCCTGCCAAACCGGTTGTCAACCCTCCTTTGGTTTCTAAGGTGTGCCTTCCTCTAGTTTCCACATGACCCTTCAAACCCAGAACGTAGCTCCTCTGCAACCTTCAATAACACTTTGAGAGGAGAACAGAAAATACCTATGTCAGCCAGGTTTCACTTTTGCCACTTAGTCACGAGTAGAAAATAGAGACAGGCTTGTTTGAATGCCAAGTTCTGCAAATGGATTAATCGGTCCCACGACTGAACTTCGAAAGACAAAAGAACTAGCAAATAACTTTGGCATGCTCTGATACCATAAAAGAATCTAGAGTCAACAAAGTCATAAACTAGTATCAAATCTTGAGTAGTTTGATTAGTTGAAAAGACAAGTACATATACGTGTTGAGGAGTGAGGAGGTTGAGTCGACTTGGGAGTCGACTTCAACACTCCACTCACCAACTGTTGAATGAATGTCAACACATAGTTTGGAGAGTTTGAAACAACTCTCCAAGTCGACACCTTGCACCTAAGGTGGCTTAAAACTATGTGCTAAATATATTACTTAGAATTAGTAATATAAGATAAAGTTTAGCACTAACAAAGCCAAACTCCACAAACATTAATGGCACCCATCAAATGTAATTTGCAAATGTAAAGCCAAACTCCACAAATTTTATCAATGCTTTGCCTACCTGCAACAAAATTTGAGCTCTACAACAGGGTATGGGCATCTATCAAAGTGTAAAGCAAAATTGTATTCACATTATCGAAATTCCTCAATCCAAAGTTGCTGTTGGATGGCTTCTCAGACACCACACTCCCACTGGTATCCAACAACACAGAAGCAAACACAAAATAAACAATGCTCTTGCTCACCATTGTTTTTATCTCCACTTTGGTTTTCCTTTCTTTTCCCACTTTTCTGTATTTAAAACCAGCGGAATATCATTAAAAAAATGACACTTCTTCCAGATAGGATTGTCCCTCTCAGTGCTATGATGGCAGAGGAGCTACAGGGAAAATGGAGCCATTTGAGGGGGTGTAGAGGATGTGGCACACAGAGGTTGTAGCTATGGCACATGCAAAATTTCATTTCGCCATGTCTTCCCCAATGCAGCCCATGCGTGTATCTGAAAAGACAAAGAAAAACATCATAAACATTTTTTAAAAATTTAGAGTTGCGCTAATTTTTATTTAGCTAGATTTAAGCAAATAAAAAAATCAATTACCAATGGGATAAAATAGCCACTAACCAATAAGAAAATCAGGTTTTGGGAATTTTTGTAATGCAAAAATCGTTGAAAAAAATCAAACTTTAGAAGATGCAAAATATTTTTTTTTGCACATATTTCAAGGCAGAACTAATAGATTCAAGGGGAAACAATAGTTACCCTACGCAGAGACTAATAATGTCAATACTTTTTCTTATCTATCTACCTATCTATTTGTTTATCAATCTATACATGTAGTAGTTTATATTAAATATTATATATATAGAAATATGAATTTTTAAATGTTTATATAAAAATTTTAAATTAGATAATTGACACCTTGAGACTCGATTTTTTAAGATAAATACTTAGCTTGTAAACAATTAAACAAACACCTCGAAACTGAACCTTCTCTTAAAATAAATATATTCATACTAATATCACATGAATCACAAATTATAGTTGAAAAGGTTGGAGTTTGATAAGACCAATGTAAAATCATGTCGGTTGAATAACAATTTAAGCATAAAGGAGTAAGAGTATAACGACATTAAATGTAAAATAAAGTGTATAGAAACAAATACCAACTCCATCGAAAATCAGACTCAATTTTCTATTTTCAAAATAGGCTACTCCACATAAAATCATTTTCAGCGCGGGACAATTATCTTCTCTGCTTCTCACATCAACAATTGATTTGTGTAGATGGAAATAGAGCAGGAATACAAGGTAGATGAAGAGATATCGTTGGAATTGATACCACAGCACCTACTTCAGATGTGTATACTGCCTCTCCTTCCACTTCACTCTATTTTCAGTTTGAGCAGAGTTTGCAGAGAATGGTATAAATTACTACACAGTTGGGAATTCCTCCGGCCAATTATTCTTGAACAAAAGAGTGTTGAATGGTTGAATTATTGCCTGTTGGAAAAAATCATTTCGTGGCCAGAAGGAGTTGAAACCCTAAAAGAGGAAGGTGGGTCCCCACTGTATGGTGTGTCTGTATTTAAGTGGCCATTTCTATTGGCAGTAGCAGTGCCAGTACAAGTTAACAAAATACAGCTTTGGGAGATTCGCATATATGAGCCTGTGATGGATGATTTATCCGTGTGCTGGAAAATGATAGCCAAGAAGCCACGGCGTCCTATTTCGTGGTGCCAACTTGGGCTCGTTGATTTTTCCAAATTAGATCTATCTGCCTACCACTGATCCATGCGTAAGGAAATGTAAATGGTTAACAATTTCTTATTATCGTTTAGATATTGATATATCTTAAATAATTTTTTAAATAATTTTTATAATTCTGTTAAGTGTAGTTGGTATAGATATTTCAACTGTATATATGTTTTATGGGTTGTAGGGAATATGTTATTTATGAGTTTAGTTTCTTTCATATTTATTTTATTTCACGATGTTAGAGAGAGAGAGAGAGAGAGATTACAACTTAATCTCTTTATATGTAAATGTCAATTATTCTTTGTTTGTGGAAATTTGTAGATCAAGTTGTAAAGCATATGCCTCAACTTTGTTGTTGGTCTTATGTGATTCTTTTGACATGGTCCAAATTATTTTTCATTTCCAATATCTTATTATAAATCCCATGCTGAATTCATGTGGATGGGAATGGACAATGTTTAGTTTGAGCTTCTCTTTAATACTTTTTTAATTACTATTTTTTTTAATCTAATGACTAGTAGAATTATCATTATAGTAAAATAAAATATTAATATATTGAAATCATTGACATAGAAATGATTTCAAATTACACTTCTCATTCCATTTTTCTACAACTGAAAAGAGAAAACAAACGTATACAAAAATGAAAATTACTCTTTTTGGTAGTTTTTAGCAAATTTCTAAAATTGTCATTTTCGGTAATTTCGTATCATTATTCATGTGATTATGAAACTTGGCAATTATTTGTAAATAATTAAAAGAGGACTACTTGTCAACATTCTAATCTAATTTCTTGTAAATTTTGAGAAATAATTAGAAAAAACAATTTCGAAAAATTTTGAAAAATCTTTAAGAACTCATTTTGAGGCTCTAGATCATCCAGAAAGGTTCTAAAAAAGTGTAGAAATGGTGACCTATCAAACTTACCAATTCGGTGGAATTTTCAATCAACTCTTCAAGACACATCTGCCCATCAAATTTCATCTCAAATAGACTTCTGGGTCAAAAGTTATGGCCTCCAGAAGTTTCCACATCATTCTCCTCTAGTTGAAAAGAATGCAGCTTCTGTAAGTTGTTTTCCTAAAACTTGTGTCACTTGTTCAGATCCAACTTCTTCACTTCCCACTCTGGAATCCATGTATTATTTTGAACTGGTCGTGTGTATATAGTTTGCTTGTCTAGAATTTGTGCAATCTTTTTCCTTTTTCTTGCTTAGAACCTATTGTTTTCAATATACTTTGGTCTCACTTTCTTCATCATGATCCTCACCATGAAAAGCATATAACTCAAAAACATTAAACATAGGAGAAATGCCTAACTTCTCTGGTAAATCTACCTTATAAGCATTGTCATTGATTTTTTGTAATCGTACAAGGACTGATTTTTTTGTATTTCAATTTCCTATAAGTTCCCATGGGAAACCTCTCTTTTCTCAGATAAACCATCACTAAGTCACCTTGAGTGAATACTTGACGTCTTATACCAGCATCTATTATAGTTTTTGTTGGTATGTGGCGACTAATCATGCAAGTACTATACACTAGTAATGTATCCTCTTTTTGCACGATCGGAGTTGGTTGTTAATTTTTTGTTAACCGACAAAAGAAAAATGACACTGCAAAACCCTAATTTTAGAAGCTTCTAAAAAGCTTGTTATAAGCGTTTGGGATGTATGTTACGGCCATGTATTCATGAGATTGTAATCTATTTTGTACTGGATAATAAAATCATTGGATGGCTGAGTTTCTGTGGATGTAGCCCATATTGGGTGAACCACGTTAAATTTCTGTGTTGATCTCTTTTGTGTTATTCCTCATTGTTATATTTGGGTTATTTAATCTGCATATAATTGTTAGTGTTTATTGTTTTGATCTTCCTGAACCCTAACAATTGGTATCAGAGTGGGTTGCATTTGATTATCATCTATAGGAAGGTTTCACGGTTGAGTGGGAGTCTGATAGTTAAGTGAGAGCAATGGTGGATAGGGTAAATTTAAGGTGGATAAATTCAATGGGTAGAACTATCAATTATGGTAGATTTAGATGGAGGATTATCTCTATCAAAAGGATTTATGGAGGCCGTTGGAAGGAATAACCAAGAAATAGGTAGTGATGACTAATGAGAATTGTAAAATTTTAGATAGAAATGCACTGGAAACCATTCAGTTGTGCCTAGTACCATCTGTGGCATTCAATATAATAGAAATGAAGACAACAAATGAACTGATGAAAGCTTTGGCCAAAATGTATGAAAAACCCTTAGCCTCTAATAAGGTATTTCTCATGAAGCATTTGTTTAATCTGAAAATGATTGAAGGTGGATTCATGTCAGATCATTTAAATGAGTTTAATACGATTATCAGTGAATTAACTTCTATAAAAGTGAAATTTGATGAAGAGGTGAGGGCTCTCTTGGTTTTATGTTCTTTGCCAGAAAGTTAGAATTTAGCTTGGTAATGGCTGTAAGTAACTCTATCTCTACTTCAAATACTTTGAAATTTGATGATGTTGTTGGTGTTATCCTGAGTGAGGAAATGTGATGCAAAAGCACATGTGAGACTTCAACATTTGGTAATGCTTTGACTGTAGAGAATAGGGAAAGAACAAAAGAGAGAGGAAAAAGGCCAACAAATCACCAAAAGTCACAAGGGAAGTTGAAGAAAGGTAGATCTAAATCAAGAGGAAAAATGGATTGCTAGCACTGTGGAAAGCAAGGACACTTGAAGAAGGATTGTTGGTCTCAAAAGGGCAAACAAGGAGACAGACAACATGATGATAGTAAGGAAGCTAATGTTGTAAGTAATAAATTACAAGACGCTTTAATTTTGTGTTTAGATAGTGCTAATGATTCCTAGGTAATAGATTCAGGGGCTTCATTTCATGCCACACCCCATAGGAAATATTTTGTAGATTATGTTCAAGGTGATTTTGGACATGTATATTTGGGTGATGATGAACCTTGTTAGATTGTTGGAAAAAGAAAGATAAAAATCAAGTTACAGAATGGAAATAAATGGTTGCTACAGGAGGTAAGGCATGTTCCAAATTTGAGAAGGAATTTAATCTTTGCAGGACAACTGGGTAGTGAAGGTTGCATAGTTAGCTTTTTAGACAATGTCTGGAAGGTCACTAAAGGTGCATTAGTAGTAACTAAAGGTGAAAAGGTAGGCACATTGTATTTACAGTGTATTGGTAATACTTATTCTACCTTAGCTGTTATAGAAATAGTTGCTACTGAGATAGTTATAGCACTTGCTACAGGGATAGAAACATAATTGTACCACCATAGACTTGGGCACATGAGTGAGAAAGGGATGAAGATCCTTCACTCTAGAAAGTTGCTACCAGGTCTAAAGAAGATTGACTTGGAGTTCTGCGAAAATTGTGTTTATGGAAAATAGAAAAGAGTCCGATATCTCAAATTTGGGAAAGAGAAAAAGACTAAGAAATTAGATCTTGTGCATTCAGATGTATGGGGACTAGCTCAGCTATCTTCTCTTGGTGGCTCTTGCTGTTATGTTACTTTTATTGATGATGCAACTAGGAAAACATGGGTGTATTTCCTAAAACAAAAATTAGAAGTATTTGAAACCTTTAAAAGGCAGAAAGCTTTGGTTGAGAATGAGATAGGAAAAAACTTGAAGTGTCTCATATCTGATAATGGAGGCGAGTATTGCATCAGAGAATTTGAGAATTACTATTCATATAATGGAATCCGTAGGCAGAAAATAGTTCCTGGAACCCCACAAGAAAATGGTGTGTCTGAGAGGATGAATAGGACCATTATGGAGCATGCAAGGAGCATGAGATTGCATGTTGGACTACCCTTACACTTTTGGGTAGATGTTGTACATACCGTTGTTTTTTTAATAAATAGGGGACCTTCGAATCCTTTGGATGGTGGCATTCTAGAGGAGGCATGGGTGGGAAAAAAGGTAAACTATTCATTTTTGAAAACTTTTGGTTGTGAATCTTTTGTCCATGTTGATATTAAAAATAGAACCAAGCTTGAGGCTAAGTCTAAAAAATGTACCTTCATTGGATATGGAGTAGATGAATTTGGTTATCGATTATGGGATTATGAAAATCATAAAATCATTAGGATCAGAGATGTTATATTCAATGAGAAGGTCATGTATAAAAATTAGCTGCAGGAAAAGAAATATGAACATGTCAAAAAGGAATATGTTGTGCTGGATGAGATTCTAGAAAATAAAATGCTAGTGGTACCTGATGCTCAACACGAACAAGTTATCCCACAGACTCCTGCAAGTGTTAGCCATTCTACAAGGATAAATAGACCTCTAGAAATATTTTCTCCATCATTATATTTTATATTATTAACTGATTCTGGTGAACCTGAAAGTTATGAAGAAGCAATGCAGCTAGATACCAAAAAGTAGTGGGAGCTAGGCGTGATAGAGGAAATGGATTCCTTGTTGCAGAATCAAACTTGGGACTTCGTCAAATTGCCTGCAGGAAAAAGAGAATTGCCAAATAAATGGGTTTACAGGTTGAAGGAAGAAGATGGAGGCAAGAAGAGATATAAGGCTAGACTCATGGTAAAAAGGTTTTGCATAGAAAAAAGGTATAGATTTTGATGAAATATTTTCTCCAGTTGTAAAGATGACTTCTATTAGAACTATTCTAAGTCTTGTGGCTGTAGAAAACTTGCATCTTGAATAGCTAAATGTGAAAACAACTTTTCTCCATGGGGATTTGGAAGAGGAAATATACATGCAGCAACCATAGGGATTTGACGTCAAGGGTAAGAAGGAATTTGTGTCCAGGTTAAAGAAGACTTTGCGTGGCCTGAAGCAAGCACCTCAGCAATGGTATTTGAAATTTGATAGTTTTATGGTTGAACAAGGTTACAAAAGATGTCATTCTAATTATCATGTTTATTTCAAGCAATTGGGTAATGGCAGCTATATTATTTTGTTTCTTTATGTTGATGACATGCTTGTTGTTGAGTCTAACATGTAGTATATTAATGAACTTAAGTGGAAATTAGCAAATTCATTTGCTATGAAGGATTTGGGTGCAACAAAACAAATCCTTGGTATGAGGATCACATGCGACAGGACAAACAAAAAATTATTTTTGTCCCAAAGTGAGTATGTAGAGAAGGTGTTGAAAAGGTTTAACATGCAGAATGCAAAAGTAGTTAGTACACCTTTGCCTAGTCATTTTAAGTTCACTAAGGAGATGTGTCCAAAGACATAAGAGGAAGAAGACAAAATGTCTAAGATACAATATGCATTAGCAATTGGCAACTTAATGTATGCAATCGTATGCACAAGGCCAGATATTGTACATGCAGTGGGAGTTGTGAGCAGGTATATGAGAAATCTGAGAATGGGACATTGGAATGCAGTAAAATGGATTATCTAATATTTGAGAGGTACTACTTCAAAGAAACTATGTTTTGGAGGAACAAATTCTATTCTAAAAGGATCTGTTGACTCTAATCTGGTGGGTGATATTACTAGTAGGAGGAGTATTACAGGGTATGTTTTTACTATAGGAGGTACTCCAGTAAGTTGGATTTCAAGGCCGCAAAAGTTTGTTGCACTTTCAACCACTAAAGCTAAGTATGTTGTTGCTATGGAAGTTAGTAGGGAGATTATTTGGTTACAACATTTTCTGAAGGAATTAGGGCAATGACAAGAAGATAGCCCTTTGTACACTAATAGCTAGAGTGTCATTCATCTTGCTAAGAACTCAGCTCTCCATTTAAAAACTAAGCATATACAAGTCAGAAACTACTTCATCCGGTCAGGTTTGGAGGATGGACAATTGAAGCTAGAGAAAATTTACACAAGTCAGAATCCTGTAGATATGTTCACAAAGGCAGTTACACAAGAGAAACTAATTTCCTCATCAGTTTCCATTGGCCTTCATGACTGATAATGGTGGATATACGAAACTAGCTAGGCCTATAATCCAGTGGGAGCTGTAAGCACAACGATGTCATCTAGGATCAGTCTCCAAGTGGGAGATTGTTTGATGTGGAGCCTGATCAGTCTCCAAGAGGGAGATTGTTGGTCTGTGGTGACTGATCATGCAATTACTATACACTAGTAATGTATCCTCGCTAGGGTTCAAAATCAGTTGTTAATTTTTTGCACGATCAGAGTTGGTTGTTAATTTTTTGTTAACCAACAAAATAAAAATGACATTGTAAAACCCTAATTCTAGAAGCTTCCAAAAAGTTTGTTATAAGTAGATGTGATGTATGTTATGGCGATGTATTCATGAGATTGTAATTTGTTTTGCATTGGATAATAAAATCATTGGATGGTTGAGTTTCTGTGGATGTAGCCCATATTGGGTGAACCACATTAAATTTCTATGTTGATCTCTTTTGTGTTATTCCTCATTGTTATATTTGGATTATTTAATCTACATATAATTGTTAGTGTTTATTGCTTTGATTTGCCTAAACCCTAATAGTTTTATAACTATCATTACTTTCTTGGAGCTTCTGCCCCACCTCTTGCTGCAATTGTTGAAGATGTTCTGCATATGCTTCTCCATCATCACTAACCCTGTCTCTAATTGGTAGCTATACCAAATCTAAAACACCCTTCGGATTCCTGCCATAAACAATGTGAAATGGTGATTTACCTATTGATTGGTTTACTGAAGTGTTATAGGTAAATTTAGTTTGTGGTAAGGCCAAGTTCCACTATCTGGGTTTATCTCCAACAATGCATCTTAACAAGTTTCTCAAACTTTGATTTATGACCTCCATTTGCCAATCTATTTGGGGATGATAAGCATTGTTGAACTAGACCTTAGTTTCTATCTTCTTCCATAGGGTCCTCTAAAAATGAATCAAAAACATGGTTTCCCTATTAGATGTGATAGTTCCTGGAACATCATGCAATCTAACAACTTCTTTAAAGAATAATTCTACCACCCTATTTGCATCACTAGTTTTCTTGCAATTTATAAAATGAGCCATCTTAGAGAACCTATTAACAACCACAAAAATGGAATCATTACCTTGTTGTGTGTTTGGCATCCCTAACACAAAGTTTATAGTTAAATCTTTTCATGGTCCAATAGGTATTGGTAATGGCATATGCAACCATGTATTCTGTGAGTGTCCTTTAGCCATCTGACAAATCCTACACCTTGTCATGCATATCTTGTTATGTCTCTTTTCATCTTTCACCAGTAGTATTTGTCTTCTACCAAAGCTATAGTCTTATCCTTGCCAAAATGTCCATCCAACCCACTACTATGGAGCTCTCTTATAGTATTATCTTGCATAGACCCAACTGGAATACATAACTACTTTCCTTTAAAGAGATAGCCATTTTGCATAAGATATTCACCTTGGATGTGTTGTATGCTGCCCACTACTAGGGTTTTCAATTGTTCCTCAATCTCCCAAAAATCATTGTTTGATTCATATAGATCTTTGATCACATCAAAACCAATCACTTCATTTTTTATTATTTTCAATAATACAACATGTCTACTTAAAGCATTTGCAACCTAGTTTTGTTTTCCTGACTTATGCTTTAGAACAAAGTTATAGCCTTATAGGAAAGAGACCAATTTTGTATGTCTGCTATTTAATTTTTTTGTGTTCAAGTATTTCGAGGCAATATGGTCTATAAAAAACACATACACTTTGGGCACTAGGTAGTGCCTCCAATGTCTCAATGCTTGCACAATTACATAAAACTCTATATCATAGGTTGAATAGTTCTTCCTGGCCTTATTTAACTTTTCACTAAAGAAGGATATGGGTTTACCTACTTGACTAAGTATAGCTCCAATGCCCACATGCAAGGCATCACAATCCACTTCAAATACTTTATCAAAATTTGGTAATGCTAAAATAGGAGCTTCTGTCATCTTCTTCCGAAACTTAAAACCCTCTTAAGCTTCCTTGGTCCACAAAAAGTCCCCTCCTTTGTTGAAATCTATTATGGGTTCTACAATATTGCTAATATTTTGAATGAATTTTTAGTAGAATGTGGTTAACCCATGAAAACTTCTTACCTTTGTTATGCTCCTTGGACTAGGCCAACCTAGAATTGCCTTAAACATTTTTGTATCCATTTTGACACCATCTACAAAAATGACAAAGCCCTGGAAAAGTAATAGACTTTCTTGTATGAATCTGTACTTCTTCAAGTTTGCATATAGTTTCTCTTTTCTCAACACATCTAATATGATCCTCAAGTGTTGCAGGTGCTCCTCTTTTCTCTTTCTACAAACTAAAATATCATCAAATTAAGCCACCCCAAACTTGCCAATGTAAGGATGTAGTACAATATTCATTAGCCTCATAAAGGTTCTAGGTGCATTAAATAACTCAAATGACATAACAATCTACTCATATAATCCATCTCTAGTCTTGAAGGCCATCTTCCACTCATCCCCTTCTCGAACCCAAATCTGGTGATAACTACTACATAGATCAAGTTTGTTAAAGTGTTTAGCCCCTTCAAGCACATCCATCATGTCATCCAAATGAGGGATAGGAAATTGATTCTTGATAGTGGTTTTATTGATTTCTTTGTTATCTGTGTACATATTCCATGTGCCATCCTTCTTTAGAGTTAACAATGTAGGTACAACGCATGGGCTCATGCTGTCCCTCACGACACCTTTCCTTATGAGATTTGTCACTTGTCTATTGAGTTTTGCATGGTGGGTAGGACTCATTATGTAAGATACCTAATTAGGTAGAGATGCTCTTGGATCAAATCAATGTTGTGATGAATATCTCTCTTTGGTGCTAGACCATCAGGTAACTCATCTAACAAAACATCAGCATATTCTTCTAGTACTTTTGTTGCCTCTATTAGTACTGGTATTTCCTAACCATTTTCTTTTTGTACCACTAGCGCATAACAGAACCCTTTCACCTTCATTTGCTTGATAAGTTCTCTTGTGGACAACATACTCTCAGCTGTCCTTTCATCCTTAAGGGGAAATAAAATTCCTTTAGAACCTTCTTTCCAAAAGGTGTATGTAGTCTTTTCTCCATCATGCATTACCTTCTTGTCATATTTCCTCAGCCTTCCTAACAACACATGGCATGCATCCATTGGAATGACATCATACCATATTTCATCCTTTTAAGTATTTCCTAACAACACAAAGCCCTGGAAAAGTAATAGACTTTCTTGTATGAATCTGTACTTCTTCAATTTTGTATATAGTTTCTCTTTTCTCAACACATCTAATATGATCCTCAAGTGTTGCATGTGCTCCTCTTTTCTCTTTCTACAAACTAAAATATCATCAAATTAAGCCACCCCAAACTTGCCAATGTAAGGATGTAGTACAATATTCATTAGCCTCATAAAGGTGCTAGGTGCATTAAATAACTCAAATGACATAACAATCTACTCATATAATCCATCTCTAGTCTTGAAGGCCATCTTCCACTCATCCCCTTCTCGAACCCAGATCTGGTGATAACTACTACATAGATCAAGTTTGTTAAAGTGTTTAGCCCCTTCAAGCACATCCATCATGTCATCCAAATGAGGGATAGGAAATTGATTCTTGATAGTGGTTTTATTGATTTCTTTGCTATCTGTGTACATATTCCATGTGCCATCCTTCTTTGGAGTTAACAGTGTAGGTACAATGCATGGGCTCATGTTGTCCCTCATGACACCTTTCCTTATGAGATTTGTCACTTGTCTATTGAGTTTTGCATGGTGGGTAGGACTCATTATGTAAGATACCTAATTAGGTAGAGATGCTCTTGGGATCAAATCAATGTTGTGATGAATATCTCTCTTTGGTGCTAGGCCATCAGGTAACTCATCTGACAAAACATCAGCATATTCTTCTAGTACTTTTGCTGCTTCTATTAGTACTGGTATTTCCTAACCATTTTCTTTGTGCACCACTAGTGCATAACAGAACCCTGTCACCTTCATTTGCTTGATAAGTTCTCTTGTGGATAACATACTCTTAGCTGTCCTTTCATCCTTAAGGGGAAATAAAATTTCTTTAGAACCTTCTTTCCAAAAGGTGTATGTAGTCTTTTCTCCATCATGCATTACCTTCTTGTCATATTTCCTCAGCCTTCCTAACAACACATGGCATGCATCCATTGGAATGACATCATACCATATTTCATCCTTTCAAGTATTTCCTATGGAAAACTTAATTAAACTCCACTTATCACCAATCCCTTTCTAAACCATGCAATACAATAAGGATGGGGATGTTTTTCATAGTGCAGATTTAGTTTATCTACTATTTCTTTAGAAACCATATTTTCACAACTACCACTATTAATAATAACTTGACATACCCTTTCTCTTGAGGTGCACCTGGTTTGAAAAATATTGGTTCAAATCCAAGAATCATCATGCCCTTTAACTTGTTCATTTTTTGTAATCACTATTGCTCTTCTCATCATGAGATGCTCACCCACATCTGGTAGAACCTCTAGTTCTACCCCTTCTCCTTTATTCTCAGCTTGAACCAAGTTCAAACTGGGTTCTCCTTATTTTCTTTCTTGCATGTGATAGTTTAGACATTCAAATGCCCTATGACCCTCTTCACCACACCTACAACAAATGAAAGGTTTTTGTGGGCTTTCCCATCCTCTACCACCACTGGAACCTCTACCCCTCTGAAATTCTTTTCCTCATTGTTGAATTTGAAGATCTTGTCATATATCTTCTAATTTCTATATTCTTTCAGATGATTCTCCCCAACTATTATTCAAGCCACATCACAATGGAGATGATGTCCCTCTCCTCACTCCTCTATTCCTTTGAAAATATTATCTACTTTATTTTTCTTCTGCCTTCAAAGCTAATTGGTATGCCTCTTCCATAGTGTTAACCCTATGCATGCTCAATTCATCTTGAATAGAGAATTTTAGACCATTTACATACCTTGTAGCCATATGTTCATTAGTTCCTTGATGCTCCACATGAATGGACAATTTGTAAAATTCATTTGTATAGTCTTACATAGTAGATAAATTTTGTTTCAAATTCTAATATCCACGTAAAAGATTTTGTGCATAGTCCATAGGCAAAAATTTCTCTCTCAACTTCTCCATTTTTCTCTAGGTCCTAATTTTAGTCTTTCCATTTCTAGTTCTTTCCTTTTGCAAATGATCCCACCAGATCATTGTTGAAAGGCATAAGACAACTAAGAGGGGGGTGAATCAGTTGTATCAAAACTTTAACTTCTTTAAACAAAATCACTTTCACATTCACTTACTTTAACTCCTTATTCTATTATGAAGATTAAACATGAATAGCATAATCAAAAGATAAACACATCAACACCATACAGAAATGAACACTAGATTTTTACATGGAAAACCCTAAATAGGGAAAAACCACGGTGAGTGTTAGCTCACAATATAATGTAGTAACAATACTAAATAACAAAAGAGGCTCACAACCAAAGGACTCATTGCCCAGGGCTCACTACCCAAATGAGAGGCTCACTGCCAAAGGGTTGCTCACTTCTAGGGGTTGGCTCGCTGCCCATGGTTGGCTCACTGCTGAGAGTTGGCTCACTACCAAGATGAACTGATATAGTAGCATCTACACGATGTCTAATTTTAGTTCCATTGAAGCGCAACATATCTCCTCTACTCTGCTCTACTTTTAGAATTCAAACCGTATCTTCACATCTTCACACAATCTCCCATCACTCACAAATTCATTACATACATTTATACCAATCATCAACCTTGGAATGTACATCAAGGTTGGCATTACAATCTATGACCATTGAAACTATCTCAAAGGTCAACATACATACATAAATCAAATTAGGACTAGAACTAAATAAACTTGTGAAGCAAATGAATGAAAGAGGAACACTTCACGTCTTAGCTCAGATCCAAATACATCTTCACATGCTACAACATGCTTCCATAATCCATGAATCACCTCTGCAACAAGTGTAACTAACCATGTCAGCTAGAACTAGTGCACACATTAAGAACACTTAGATACATGCTTCCAAGAACCTCATTATAGCTTGTGGATCAAGAACACTCCTTTAAACATTTTGGAGACATCCACGAACAACATAGAATCACTTGGGATTCAACAAGTCCAACCGCAATAGATCTCACTTGAATACAACAAATATCACTTGAAGACACATCACAGATTGCTTCTTAGCAGACACTGTCAAACTCTGTTAATCAATAGCTTACTTTCTGGAGCACCAAATAACAAATCCTTAGGAATGAAGATATCTAGGGACCTTATAATATTAAGTTTAGAACCACAAGATGAAAATCCAATCTACAGAGAAATGCAGAGAAAAATACTATCTCCATGTCACTCTACAAACATTACGAGGCACAGTCTTCAGACTGGTGAATAGAACTTTTTCTGCACAGTGATCCGGACCACCAAATTCTGGATTTACAATCTTCAAACATTTCTCTAAAACATATCCAAATCTCATACTTCGGTCTTCAACACAGAGGAAATGCGGAGCAAAATACTCAGACAATGTTCTTAACATGACAACTCAATCAATTAACAAACAACAATATCAGAAGATACAGTTGGCACCAATGACAACACAAACATGTTGACATCAATGATAACAACATTTAGCACATACTTACAACAATCATTGCATGACCCTTTAACTTGGTGTGTGCAAATTTCACCTTCTTTTCCTCTATCATAGTCTTCTATTCAAAGAATTTCCCCATTTGTTCAACCAATCTATCAACTCCTCTAGTTTGAGACTACCTACATACTCTAAAACTTCAATTTTAATCCCTTTATTTTCCCTTCTAATACCCTGAGCATCCACTCTTCAAAAGTTAGGTGCTCTAATCGTGCTTCCTGTTCAACTTTTGCATGTTGATCTTTATCTCTTTGGCCTATTTCTTCACCAGAATCATCTCTTCCTTGTCTCAATCTCTGACCAGTCGTCATACCTACAAGTTCTTCTACTTGCCTTTGTAGATTTTGCATTTCTCTCTGCATTTGGGAAAGACCTTCTCTTTCTCTTTTCCTCTCCCAACCATCTTCTAGCTCTAATACTAAATGATGTAACCAAACTTCACAGCATAATATTCATCACCATTATTATCACCAACGATTTTAGAAACACAAACGTGATTTCAAATTCTGTTTCTCATTCCATTCTATTCTACTACAACTGAAAAAAAAGAAAACAAACATATGCAAAAACAAAAATTACCCTTTTTGGCATTTTTTACCCTTTTAAGCAATTTTTAGCAACTTTCTAAAATTGCCATTTGTGGTAATTTTGCATCCTTATCTGTGTGGCCATTAAACTTTCCAATTATATGAAAATAACTAAAATAGAAGTAATTGTCAACTTTCTAATATAATTTCTTGTAAACTTCAAAAACTAATTAGAAAAAAAACAAATTTGATAAATCTTGAAAAATCACTAAGACCTCATTTTGAGGCAGTGTTGAAATGATGACCTATTGAACTTATTAGTTTAGTGTCAAAATGGTGACCTCTGGAAGTTTCTACATCAATACTGATCTAAATATTAATATATGATATTATGTAATATTCATATTCATATAACATTCATATTAATATTTAAATTTTATTCATTGTATATATTAATTATAAAATTGTTATTTAAAATATCAATAAAATAATATAATTATCAATATATTAATAATAATATTTATATTAAATTATTGATTATACAAATAAATGTAATTATCATTATAATGTATTTACATTTATGTTTATTTAATTTAATATACACTCTATATTAATATTCTTACAAGTGAAAGACTGTCCAAATTGGGTATTTCTCAACCTTTTTTCTACCCTCTTTGTATGGAAGCTGAAGAAGAATTTAAGCATTTATTGGTAAATTGTTCTTTTTCCTCTCATATCTAATACTGGCTCTACTCTAAATTAGGATGGTCTGGACCATTGTCTAATTCGGTCTTCGAGGTTTGTCAAAGTTGGCCTCTTCTTAATAAGGATTCTATGTTTTCTTCGCTTTGGTTGGTTTCCCCAAGTCTCATGGTTTGGAAGATTTGGCTTGAAAGGAACAATAGAGTTTTTAGGAAAGAAAAATGTTCTCTAGACCAAATTTTGAATAGAATTGAAAAATCAATAGCTGAGGTAGTCTCTTCTTTCCCTCTCCTTAAGGGAGTTGGCTCTCTTGTGTTTACTTCATGGGATGATCTTATGCTCAAAAATTGTGTTAGGAATTAAGGTGTCTCAACCTTGATGATTCCTTGTGTTTTTACATTGTATTTATTTATTAATTGCCTATTGTATTAATTGGCTGCAAATCCTATGTTGTCATATTGTGGGAGTTGGCATGGTGATGTGTCATCCTACATGGCATATGACCACATGTTTTTTTGTCCTCACATGAAGAGATAGGTGTCCCACTTAGTGGTAGGAATATTTTTCCATGTGTCGGCATCTTGGATATTGTGTAAGGGAATATTGACCGTAATGGTCATGATAGATTCTTATGACGAAGTTATGACATGTAAGAGTCAGAAATAGGAGATTCTATAACAGGTGAAGACATGTGTCAAAGAGCATCTTTAAAAAAGGCATATTTGGATGCCCCAAGGTGGACTATGACATGTTGTAAGAGAATATTCTATTTATAGCCTATGTATGATAGATTCTCTTACAGCCGTAAGTTATGACAGCTATGATAGATTCTATGACGGTTGTAAAAGTCGTAAGAGCATCTGTCATAGCCCATTTTTGAAATAGGTGACCTCCTTGGGATGGGGTGACTTGACAAGTGTTAGGAGAATCCTATAGAGTTGGACAAGTGTCCATAGGCATGGGGTTTGGGTCATAAGGCCATGTTGGACGCCCATCCCAATGTGGAGCTATATTTGCCTTGTATTTGTTATATAAATAGGTGCTTTTGAGAGGAGATGTACTACAGGTTTGACAGGTACTATTATGCTGTCAGTTTACCTCCAGATACGAGTGTTAAAGACTCATGAGAACTTGCATTGCAAGTGTATTGTAAACCATTTTAGTTTTGATAATACATTGTGTAGGTTTTGGAGTGTGGGGTTTTTCACCCGATAAAGGTTTTCCCCACGTATATCTTGTGTCTCTCTTCTTCTGTCATACTTTCTTATTTATGTGTTTGCTACAATATCTCTATTAGTGGGTTTAACATTTCTATAATAGTAAGGATAAAATTGAATTTGCACTCTCCTCCCCTCATTAGATTAGTTTAGGAAGAGGTTTTCGTACACCTATCTTCCTTTCAGTTGGTATCCGAGCTTGGCTAGTTTTGGTTCTAGCTACTAGGTAGGGGTTTTTTGAGCTAATGTTAGGTTGAGTGGGAGTGTTGTTCAGATTATTTTGTATCTTGTTGCACCAAGGAGATGGAAACCACATCTGGAAGGTTAGAGGTTGAGAAATTCAATGGCAATAATTTCAAGTTGTGGAAACTCAAGATGGAGGACCTACTTGTTGATTGTGACCTATGGAAAACTGTATCCAGTGTGAAACCTACAACAATATCACAAGCTGATTGGGACCTCAAAGATTAGAAGGCTAAGGGTCTCATAAGACTCTATTTAGCTGACTCTATCCCATTGAATGTCCACGAGGAGAAGAGTACGAAAGATCTTTGTAAGAAGTTGGGTGATGATTATTAGGCCAAGTCCTTGGTAAACAAACTTTTTCCTAAAAAAGAAGTTGTTTTCTCTAAATATGGAAGATAGATGATCTGTTGCGGACCACATGAATGCTTTTAACATGATTGTTGCACAATTGACATCTGTGGGTGTGAAAATGGAGGAGGATCATTGCATGACCCTACTTTGTTCTTTGCTAGATTCATGGGATCATCTTGTCATGGCTATCAAAAGCACAACTACCACCTTCAAGATGGAAGATGTGGTGTGTTTGCTATTATCTGAAGAAATGTGGACAAAGTCTTTTGAGGTAGCCAAAGAGGCTCTTGGGGTTTGTGGAAGACCCAAAGAGAAAGGGAAGAAGAAGGACAAGAAAGGTGATAAGAGCAGATCCAAATCTCATGGGAGATCCAAATCTCCTGGAAAGTACAAGGCTCTCTGTTAGAACTATGGAAAAACCAGGCATTTCTGAAAGGAATACAAAGAGGAGAAGAAAAATAAGAAGAAAGCCCCTAATTCAGATTCTAACAAGTCACAAAATGATGGTGATACCTTCATTGTAGCCATGGCCACCCATGCATCTGATGATGTGTGGTTGATTGATTATGGTGCATCATTCCACATGACCTCACATCAAGATTGGTTCATGAAGTATGAAGAGTTTGATGGTGGAAGAGTGTACCTAGGTGACGACTCTCATATGAAGATTGTTGGTTGTTGAAGAGTCTTAATCTAATTCCTTGATGGATGAGTGAAGGGGATCACTGGAGTTATGCACATTCCAGCCCTTGGACAGAACCTGCCTTTTGTAAGTATGTTGAATGATGCAGGTGTGTAGGTTGTCTTTTCAAAGGATGGATGCAAGATGACTAGAGGATCTATGGTGCTTACGAAGAGTACTTGGAGAGGTACTTTGTTTTAGCTGGAGGTATACACAGTACAATAGTTCTTCTGACTTGAAGAAAAGAGCTGCAGTCACTTCATCCCCACCATCTGAACGAGCAGTGAAGAAATCTGTTGTAACTGGTTCTGATGGTAGTCCACATGCTTTGGATGTTAAACTTCCTACTAAAAAGACTATGTTATGGCATTTGAGATATGGCCACATCGGTGAGAAGGGTTTGCATACCCTAAAAAACAAAAACCTCAATGAGGGGTTAAATGATTGTAATCTTAAGTTTAACTTTTGCGAACATTGCATTTATGTAAAGCAAAACCATGTTTAGTTTTATTCTAGTTCTCACAAGTCTTCTGGTGTATTGGATCTTATTCATTTTGATGTGTTTGGTCCTGTTAATGTTCCTTCGATTTCAAAATCTGTATATTTTGTATCTTTCATAGATGATTATGTTGGGAATTAAGGTGTCTCAACCTTGGTAATTCCTTGTATTATTTATCTTTGTATTTATTAATTCATTGCCTATGTTGTAAATTAATTGTAAATTATGTATTGTCATATTGTGGGATGGGGCAGTGTGATGTGTCATCCTACATGGAAGGTGACAACTTGTAATTTTGTCCTCACATGAGGAAATAGGCATCCCACTTTGTGGTAGGAGGATTTTGCCATGTGTCAGCATCTTGGATGTTGTGTAAGGGAATATTGACCAAAACGGTTATGACGGATTCCTATGACAGAATCTATGACATGTAAGAGTCAGAAATAGAAGCTTGTAAGATAGGTGAAGACATGTGTCATGAAGCATCTTTGAAAGATGCATATTTGGGTGCCCTAAGGTGGACTATGACATATTGTAAGAGAATATGCTATTTATAGCCTATGTATGACATATTCTCTTGCAGCTATAAGTTGTAACTGCTATGATAGATTCTATGACAGTCATAAGTGTCGTAAGAGCATCTGTCATAGCCCATTTTGGAAATAGATGACCTCTTGGGGATGGGATCTGTAGACAAGTGTCAGGCACATTCTACAATGTTGAACAACTATGCTTAGGCATGGGTTTTGGGGCATGAGGCCAAGTTGGATGCCCATTCCAAGATAGGACCAATATTGCCTTGTATATTCAATATAAATAAGTGCTTGGAGGATGAGATGAATTATAGGATTGATAGGTACTTTTATGCTTCCGGATTGACTCTAGATACAAGTGTCGAAGACCATTGAAGGTTGCATTGCAAGTGTATTGTAAACAACATTCAGTTTTGACAATACATTGTGTAAGTTTCTGAGTGTGGGGTTTTTCACCTGATAAGGGTTTTCCCCACGTTATATCTTTGTCTGTCTTCTTCTGTCTTCTTTCTAGTTCATGTGTATTGCTACAATATCTCTTTTAGATGTTCTATGTTGCTTTAGTTGTAAAGATTAATTTGAATTTGCATAGCTCTCTCCTCATTATATTAGTGTAGGAAAATATTTCTACACACCTAGCTTCCTTTCAGTTGGTATCAGAGCTTGGCTAGTTTTGGTCTTAGCTATTGGGTAGGGGTTTTTTGAGCTGATCTTAAGTTGATTGGGAGTCTGTGTAGAATATTCTAAATCTTGCTGCAATAAGAAGATGGAAAGCACATCTGAAATGATAGAAGTGGAGAAATTCAATGGAACTAATTTTGAGCTATGGAAGCTCAAGATGGAAGACATGCTTGTTGATCGAGACCTTTGGGAAAGTGTTAATCGAACTAAATTAGCTGCAATACAACAAGCTAATTGGGATCTCAAGGATCAGAAGGCTAAGCGTCTCATAAGACTTAGTCTTGCTGATTCTATCCTGTTAAATGTTCATGAGGAGAAAACTACAAAATTACTTTGGAAGAAGTTGGGAGATGTGTATCAAGACAAATCCCTGGTTAACCAAATTTTTTTCTAAGAAAGAAGTTGTATTCCCTTTGAATGGAGGATAGAGGATCCATTGCTGAATATATGAATGCTTTTAACATGCTGGTTACAAAATTGACATCTATTGGTGTGAAGATGGAGGAGGAGGATCGATGTATGACCTTTCTTTGTTCTTTGCCAGAATCGTGGGATCCCCTTGTCATGGCTATTGGAAGCACCACATCCACATTCAAAATGGATGAAGTGGTTTCTTCGCTGTTGTCTGGAGAGATGCAGAGAAAGTCTTCTTAGGAAGCTAAAGAGGCTCTTGCAGTTCATGGAAGACCCAAGGAGAAAGGGGAAAAGAAGGACAAGAAAGTTGAGAAGGGTAGACTCAAATCCCATGGGAGATCCAAATCTCCTAGAAATTCCAAGGCTATCTGTTGGAACTGTGGTAAATCTAGGCATTTCTGAAAGAAATGCAAAGAAGAAAAGTAAAAGAAGAAGAAGACCCCAGATTCAGATTCTGACAAGTCACAAGCTGATGTTTATGCTTTCAACATAGCCCTAGAAACCCATGCATCTGATGATGTGTGGCTAATTGACTCTAGTGCATCATTCCACATGACCTTGCATTGAGACTGGTTCACTGAGTATGAGGAGTTCAATGGTGGAAAGGTGTATTTGGGTGATGACTCTCATCTGAAGATTGTTGGTCATGGAAGAGTCTCTATCCGATTCCCTGATGGACGAGTGAAGGGGATCTCTGGGGTTATGCATATCCTAGGCTTAGCACGGAACCTGCTTTCTATAAGTATGTTGAATGATGTAGGTGTGCATGTTGTCTTTTTGAAAGAAGGATGTAAGATGACTAGAGGAGCTATGGTGCTTAGTAAGGGTACTAGGAGAGGTACTATGTTTCAACTGGAGGCATGCATTTCACAATGAAGTAGTTCTTCTGACTCAAGGAAGAGGGCAGCAATCACTTTATCCCCACCATCTGAATGAGCAGTTAAGAAATCTATTGTTTCTAGTTCTGATGTTTGTAATCATGCCTTGGAAGTTAAGCTTCCTACTAAAAAGACAATGTTATGGCATAAGGGATTTGGCAACATTAGTGAGAAGGGTCTGCATACCCTAAAAAATAAAAACCTCCTTGAGGGGTTAGATGATTGTAATCTTGAGTTTGACTTTTGCGAACATTGCATATATGGCAAACAAAACTGTGTTCAGTTTTATTCGAGTTCTCATAAGTCTTTTGGTGTGTTGGACCTTGTTCATTCTGATGTATTTGGTCCTGTTAATGTTCCTTCATTATCAAAAATTTGTATATTTTGTATCTTTCATAGATGACTATAGTAGAAGGACATGGATTTATTTTCTTAGAAGAAAATCTAAAGTCTATAGTAAGTTTAAGGAGTTTAAGGCCTTTGGTGAAAATTAGACTGGTAAAAAGATTAAGTGTTTGAGAACTAACAATGGTGGTGAGTTTTGTTCTACAAATTTTGATAAATATTGAAAGGAACTTGGGATTGGAAGACATAAGACAACTCCATACACCCTATAGCAAAATTGAGTTGCAGAAAGGATGAACAGGACACTGATGGAGAAGGCTAGGAGTATGCTTAATGGAGCTAGCTTAGAACAAATGTTTTGGGCTGAAGCTATTGCCACTGCCTACTATCTTGTAAATAGATCTCCTACATCATCAACTCTTGTTGGAAAGACACCCATGGAGGTGTGGTCTGGTAGAAAGCCTTAAATAAGCCATCTTCGTGTGTTTGGTTGTGAGGAATATGCACATGTGCCTATGGAGAAATGGTCAAAATTAGAGAACAAGGCTGTTAAGTGTATCTTCATTGGCTAAGGTGTTGGTGTGATAGGATACAAGCTTTGGGACCTTG
Organism: Cunninghamia lanceolata; assembly: GCA_027924645.1. Taxonomy (NCBI): domain Eukaryota; kingdom Viridiplantae; phylum Streptophyta; class Pinopsida; order Cupressales; family Cupressaceae; genus Cunninghamia; species Cunninghamia lanceolata. The sequence goes on along the minus strand of BSBN01000584.1, from coordinate 10,612,761 downwards.
TGGCTGAAAAAGTATTGTATAGCAGAAGTGTCATCTTCAGAGAGCTTACACCTTCTTCCACTATTTTATAGCTAGAAGAAAAAGAGAAGAAAGAGGATGTTTTTCAGTTTCCTACTACCCCTAAGAAGACTGAATACAAAGATAATGTTAGAACTGATGAGGAGGAGAGCTCTTGTAGCTCTAAAAGCTCAAATGAAGAAGTTGAACCTCAACCTCAGCTCTTGAGGAGGTCTACAAGGATAATAAAGCAACCTGAAAGGTTTGGTTTTACATTGCTTGATTCTAGTTGTGCTTTTTCTTTGTTTACTAACAGTGATGAACCTAGAACTATATCAGAGGCTATGTACATGAAAGATACATTTTCCTAGAAGGAGGTCATGGAGGATGAGATGGCTTCTTTGGAAAAGAATCAAACTTGGGACTTGGTGCCTTTCCCTCCTGGACAGAAACCCATTGGATACAAATGGGTGTTCAAGAAGAAATTTGGTGCAGATGGCAGTGTTGAAAAGTATAAGGCCAGATTGGTTGCAAAGGGGTATTCACAAGTGGAGGGTATAGATTATGGTGAGATCTTCTCTCCCATTGGAAAGCTAACATCCATTCAATTCCTGTTGTCTCTTGTAGTATCTTATGACTTAGATGTAGAATAGATGGATGTGAAGACAACTTTCCTTCATGGTGATTTGGAGGAAGAAATCTACATGTCAAAGCCAGAGCATTACATGGTGAAAGGTAAAGAAAATTTGGTTTGCAAATATAAGAAGTCTTTGTATGGTTTAAAGCAGTCCCCTAGGAGATGGTACTTGAAGTTTGATGCCTTTGTGTTGTCAATTGGATTTGTGAGATAAAAATCATATCACTGTGAGTATTATAAGTTTGATGGTGATCGTATTCTCATTCTTGCACTAGATGTTGATGATATGTTGCTCATTGGGAAGGGTAAGAATATGATTTCTGATTTTAAATCTTAGTTGTCAGCACAGTTTGAAATGAAATATTTAGGGGCAACCAAGTACATTCTAGGAATGGAAATCAGAAGAGATAGAACCAACTAAAAACTTTGGTTAAGCCAGAGTAAGTATGTGAAGATCATGTTGGACAGGTTCAGTATGGCAGATTGTAGACCATTGTGTGTTCTTGTTTCTTTGGGGACAAAGTTTTCTATTAAGGATTGTCCAAAATATCCTAGTGAGGTGGAGGACATTAGCAGAGTACCTTATGCTAGTATTGTTGGTAGCTTGATGTATGCTATGGTCTGCACAAGACCAGACATTGTCCAAGTAGTGGGAGTCCTTAGTCAATTTATGGCTAATCCTGGATGAGTTCATTGGGATGCAGTTAAGCGAGTGTTTAGATATTTGAGGGGTACTTTTGAGTATTCCATATGCTATCATGGTAATCCTATAGGACCTTTGCATTTCGTTGATATTTGTGGATTTGTGGATTCAAATTGGGCAGGTGACATTAATAGCAAGAGATCCACCAGTGCTTATGTGTTTACATTGTTTGGTGGTGCTATTAGTTGGATGAGTAAGCGACAACCTGTGGTTGCTTTGTCCAAGACAAAAGCTGAGTATATGGAAGTAGATCATGCTTGTAAGGAAGCCATTTGTCTTAAGATATTGTGTTAAGATATTGTTGTTGATGCAGGTTAGATCATGATGAGTTGTGACAGTCAGAGTGCAATTTTCCTTGCAAAGAATCCAACTTTCCATGCCAGGACGAAGCATATTGATGTTCAGTTACTTCATGCAAGACATGGTAGAGGATGGGAAGGTAAATTTGGAGAAGGTAGATACGTTGAAGAATGTTGTAGATGCATTGATGAAGCCAGTGGACATAGAGAAGTTTAGATGGTGTTCGGAGTCTATGGGCCTCTCGACCTATAACAATTAAATCCTATTATTCTATTGGCTCTAACAAGGTTTTCAACTAGTGGGATAATGTTGGGAATTAAGGTGTCTCAACCTTGGTAATTCCTTGCATTATTTATGTTTGTATTTATTAATTCATTACCTATGTTGTAAATTAATTGTAAATTCCATATTTTCATATTGTGGGATGTGGCATGGTGATGTGTCATCCTACATGGAAGATGAGAACTTGTAATTTTGTCCTCACATGAGGAGATAGGCATCCCACTTTGTGGTAGGAGCATTTTACCATGTGTCGGCCTCTTGGATGTTGTGTAAGGGAATATTGACCAAAATGGTTATGACGGATTCCTATGACATAATCTATGACATGTAAGAGTCTGAACTAGAAGCTTGTAAGATAGGTGAAGACATGTGTCATGAAGCATCTTTGAAAAAGGCATATTTGGGTGCCCCAAGGTGGACTATGACATGTTGTAACCGAATATGCTATTTATAGCTTGTGTATGATAGATTCTCTTACAGCTGTAAGTTGTAACCACTATGACAAATTCTATGACGGTCGTAAGTGTCGTAAGAGCATTTGTCATAGCCCATTTCAGAAATAGGCGACCTCTTTGGGATGGGAGTTGTGGACAGTGTTAGTCACATTCTACAATGTTGACCAAGTGTCCTTAGGTGTGGCTTTTGGGCCATGAGGCCAAGTTGGACGCCCATTCCAAGATAGGACCAATATTGCCTTGTATATTCTATATAAACAGGTGCTTGGAGGAGGACATGTATTACAGGATTGATAGGTACTGTTATGCAGCCATATTGACTCCAGATATGAGTGTCGAAGACCATTGAAACTTCCATTGCAAGTGTATTGTAAACAACATTTAGTTTTGATAATACATTGGGCAGGTTTCTAAGTGTGGGGTTTTTCACCAGATAAGGTTTTCCCCATGTTATATCTTTGTCTCTCTTCTTCTATCTTCTTTCTGGTTCATGTGTATTGCTGCAATATCTCTATTAGATGTTCTATGTTGCTGTAGTTGTAATGTTTAATTTGAATTTTCATAGCTCTCTCCTCATTAGATTAGTGTAGGAAGCGATTTCTCTAAACCTAGCTTCCTTTTAGATTACAGTAGAAGGACGTGGGTTTATTTTATCAAAAGCAAGATTGAAGTCTTTAGTCAATTTAAGGAGTTTAAAGCCTTGGCTGAAAAATGAAACTAGCAATAAGATTAAGTGTTTGAGAACTGACTATGGTGGCAAGTTTTGTTCGATAGAGTTTGATAAGTTCTATAAAGAGAAGGGATTGAAAGGCATAAGACAACTCCATATACCCTGTAGAAAAATGGAGTTATAGAGAGGATTAATAGGACACTAATGGAGAAGGTAGGAGTATGCTTAGTGTAGGAAGCCTCAAACAAAAGTTTTGGGCTGAAGTTATTGCCATTGCTTGCTATCTAGTAAACAGATCTCCTACATCAGCTCTTTTTGGTAAGACACCTATGGAGGTGTGGTCTGGTAAGAAGCCTTTAGTTGGACATCTTTGTGTTTTTGGTTGTGAGGCATATGCACATGTGCCTAGGGAGAAATGGTCTAAATTGGAGAACAAGGTTGTTAAATGTATTTTCATTGGCTATGGTGTCGGTGTGAAAAGATACAAGCTTTGGGATCCTGTGACTGAAAAAGTGTTGTATAGCAGAAGTGTTATCTTCAGAGAGATAACACCTTCTTCTATTATTCTACAGCCAGAATAGACAGAAAAGAAAGAAGATGCAGTTCAGTTTCCTTCTACCCCTGAGAAGAATGAACATACATACCCTTTGAGACCTGATGATGAAGAGAGCTCTGGCAGCTCTGAAAGCTCAGAAGAAGAGGCAGAACCTCAACCTCAACCATTGAGGAGGTCTAGACTAACAAGAAAGCAACCTGATAGGTTTGTTTATTCATTACTTGATTCTAGTTGTGCTTTTGATTTACTTACTGGCACTGATGAGCCTAGAACCATGAAAGAGGCTATGGGCATGAAAGATGTAGGTTCCTGGAAGGAGGCCATGGAAGATGAGATGGCTCCTTTGGAGAATAACAAAACATGGTACTTGGTGCCTTTACCTGATGGATAGAAACCTATTGGTTGCAAATGGGTGTTCAAGAAGAAATTCAGTGCAGATGGCAGTGTTGAAAAGTACAAGGCTAGATTGGTTGTGAAGGGGTACTCACATGTGGAGGGAATTGATTATGGTGAAATTTTCTCTCCCGTTGCAAAGATGACATCCATTAGATTCTTGTTATCTCTTGCAACTTCTTATGACTTAGAGGTAGAATAGATGGATGTGAAGACAACTTTCCTTCATGGTGATTTGGAGGAAGAGATTTACATGTCACAGCCAGAGCATTACATAGAGAAAGGTAAAGAAAATTTGGTTTGCAAGTTAAAAATGTCTTTGTATGGTTTGAAGCAATCTCCTAGGATGTGGTACTTGAAGTTTGATGCCTTTGTGTTGTCGATTAGATATCTGAGATCAAAATCAGGTCATTGTGTGTATTACAAATTTGACAATGATCGCATTCTCATTATTGCATTGTATGTTGATGATATGTTGTTGATTGGGAATGGTAAGAATATGATTTCTGATTTGAAGTCTGAGTTGTCAGCATAGTTTGAGATGAAAAATCTCAAGGTAGCTAGGTACATTCTGGGAATGGAAATCAGAAGAGATAGAGGTAACAGAAAAATTTGGTTAAGCTAGAGTAAGTATGTGAAGACTGTGTTGGATAGGTTTAGCATGGCAGATTATAGACCGTTATGTGTTCCTATTTCTTTGGGGACAAAGTTGTCTATTAATGATTGTCCAAAATCTCCTAGTGAGGTGGAGGACAAGAGCAGAGTACCTTATGCTAGTGATGTCTGTAGTTTGATGTATGCTATTGTATGCACAAGACCAGACATTACCCAAGCAGTCAGAGTCCTTAGTCAATTTATGGGTAATCCTAGATGGGTACATTGGGATGCAGTTAAGTGAGTGTTCAGATATTTGAGGGGTACTTTTAAGTATTCCATTTTCTATCATGGAAATGCTACAAGACCTCTGCATTCAATTTGTATTTGTGGTTTTGTGGATTCTAATTGGGTAGGTGACATTGACAGCAGGAGATCCACCAGTGCCTATGTGTTCACTATGTTTGGTGCTGCAATTAGTTTGATGAGTAAGTGATAACCTGTGGTTTCTTTGTCCACTATAGAAGCTGAGTACATGGCTGCAACTCATGATTGTAAGGAAGCCATTTGTCTTAAGACATTGTGTTCAGATAGTGGTGTTAATGCAGGATAGATTACGATCAGTTGTGACAGTCAGAATGCGATTTGCCTTGCGACGAATGCAACTTTGCATGACAAAACAAAGCATATTGATGTTCAGTTTCACTTCATGTGAGACATGGTAGAGGATGGGAAGGTAAATTTGGAGAAGGTAGGTACCTTGAAGAATGTTGCAGATGCATTGACAAAACCAGTGGGCACAGAGAAGTTCAGATGGTGTTCGGAGTCTATGGCCCTCTCGGCCTATAGCAGTTAAATCCTATTGATTCTATTGGCTCTTACAAGGTGTTTGACAAGTGAGAGAATTTTAGGAATTAAGGTGTCTCAACCTTGGTAATTCCTTGTATTTTTACATTGTATTTATTTATTAAGTACATATTGTATTAATTGGATGCATATCCTATGTTGTCATATTATGGGAGTTTGCACGATGATGTGTCATCATACATGGCATATGACCAAATGTATTTTTGTCCTCACATGAGGAGATAGGCATCCCACTTAGTGGTAGGAATATTTTGCCATGTGTCAGCATCTTGGATGTTGTGTAAAAAAATATAGACCATAATGGTCATGACAGATTCCTATGATGAAGTTATGACATGTAAGAGTCAGAAATAGGAGATTCTATGATAGGTGAAGACATGTTTTGAAGAGCATCTTTTAAAAAGGCATCTTTGGGCACCCCAAGGTGGACTATGACATGTAAGAGAATATGTTATTTATAGCCTATGTATGACAGATTCTCTTACAACTGTAAGTTATGACAACTATGACAGATTTTATGATGGTTGTAAGAGTAGTACGAGCATCTGTCATAGCCCATTTTGGAAATAAGTGACCTCCTTGGGATGGGATAACTTGACAAGTGTTAGGAGCATCCTACAGAGTTTGAAAAGTGTCAATAGGTATGGGTTTTGGCCATGAGGCCATGTTGGATGCCCATCCCAATGTGGAACCATATTTGTCTTGTATTTGTTATATAAACAGGTGCTTTTGAGAGGAGATGTACTACAGGTTTGACAGGTACTGTTATGCTGCTAGTTTGTCTCTAGATACGAGTGTTGAAGACTCCTAAGAGCTTGCGTTGCAAGTGTATTGTAAACCATTTCAGTTTTGATAATACATTGTGCATGTTTTGGAGTGTGGGATTTTTCACCCGATAAGGGTTTTCCCCACATATATCTTGTGTCCTTCTTCTTCTGTCATACTTTCTTGTTTATGTGTTTGCTACAATATCTCTATTAGTCAGTTTAACATTACGATAATAGTAAGGATAAAATTGAATTTACACTCCCCTCCCCTCATTAGATTAGTGTAGGAAGTGATTTCCGCACACCTAGCTTCCTTTCGAATTGGAGATTCTTGAAACTTCAAAATTCAAATTGTTGTGGGGGCAGTAAGAAAGTTGATAGAAGTCTCATTTTTTAGATAGCACCTTCAAAGAGATTTATTAAAATAAACTTTGATGGAGCATGTCATGGTAACCTAGGGCTTTTGGGAGTAGGTTGTGTGTTAATAAATTTTAGGGGAGATGTGATTAGAGCTATGTCTGTCAGGTTAGGCTTCTATTCAAATAATAAGGCAGAGGCATTATCTCTAGTGGTAGGTCTTAAACTCTTAGTAAAATGTGAAATAAAAAACATTATAATTGAGGGAGATTCTCAAAACATAATTAATGCTTTTAGAAGAAGATCTTCTCCCAATTGGAAGATAGACTATTTGCTCAAAGTTGGCTCAGATCTTCTAGCTTCATTTGAAACTTTTCAAATTATCCACACTTACAGGGAAGGTAATGATTTGGTAGATAGGTTAGCAAATTATGCTTGTGATCAGGACAGGGTTTTAGTGGAATGGGATTCAGTGTCTCTACTTCAGATTGAAGGGATTGATCAAGTCATTGAAAAGGATAAAGTAGGGTTAGAAGGCCAGTCTTGAAAAACTTGATTGTTTTCTTATTGATGGAATAGTGGAGGAGGTTTTAAGATGGTGTGGCAGACTTTTTTGAAAACCATTGGGATCTAAGTCATGCTTAGCTCACCAATGATGTCATATCTCTAACTAAATATAGATATGAAAAAGTTTGTTTTTTTCTAACAGTTTTTTTCTGTTGCAAGTGTTATATTTGGCTTCAGATAAAGTTAGCATGAATTTATTTTTTTCTTTTGTTAAGGTGGCAAACTTGTACGAAAGGGAATTTTATGCAGTCATCATACTTTCGCATTAAATTATTCCAGTGGTCATCTGGGTTGGGCTAGTTTTACAAGGCTCGTGCTAATGATTTGATTCTCATTCCGTGTGTGGAGTTTTCTTTAAACTGCATTCACTCCTCTTTTGGCACACAATAATTTTTTGGAAGAAGTTATTCTGCAAGTCTCCAAGATTCTCTATTTTTGTGATTGTATCATGGGTTCTTTGCAAAGGAATAAGCGTCTTTATCTCCCTATTCAGAAATGGGAGAAGCCATCATAGGGTTTGCTTTTCTGGGTGCTCTTCCAAAGGTGTTCAAGGTTCATAACGACGAGGTGCAGAATGCAATTGTAGCTATTTGTGGTTAAGATATGCTTGGTTTTCCTCATCCAATTTACCCCTCCCAAGTTGTTTCCCTTTTCTTATCCAATTCAATGGACCTCATACAAAATGTAGGAATGGTAAGGAACATGGGTGTAATGTTTCTGCAAGATTTTTTCTTTTCTGTGGAGAAGTTTAATTCTACCTTAGTGGATTATGATCTCTATTTGGGGACTACTCCAGTGGGAGGTTTGTTCTTTCACAAAGATATTGATCGCTCTCCCTTAATTCACTGTGTATACTCTTCCATTGTTCATGGTTTGCAGAATGACTATGTTTTATCCTTTCAGAATAGTATGCAATGCCATGGTGAAGAACTTGGTCTAGTTTTGGAAGGTGTTGCAAGAGATAGTTTCTAGGATTTTTCCTTTCTGAAGCATTTCATTCCTCTACCACCTCCACCTATTGTAGATAATGAAGACCAGGGTGAGCCTGCACAACAAGGCTTTTTATTTGAGGATTTGAATGAGGCAGTTTGAATTTGGGGTTGTCTTTAAGCCCTATGTCTAATGTTTTTTGTTTCTAATATCTATATGTAAATGCTATCTAGCTTATGGAGGAAAAATGTATGTCTTGTTATCTACTTTTCCTCTTATCTATTTTGTTTCTTGGAGAAGATTAATAGGTATTCAATATGGGGTATGTAATAGTTGATTTTGGCTTTTGAGTTGTAGCCATGATCTTTCTGCCCATATTTTCTTTATAATTGGGCTTTTTGTATCAATCTATGTAATCCTTCTATTAATATAATATAATCAATTTTAGGTGCTTTGCACCTTTTGTTCCAAAAAAAAAAAGATTAATATGATTGTTTAATTTTTATTTATTTTATGAGGATTAATTTTAATATTAATATTTTAAATATGTATAAATTTTTTTATCTACAATTTGATTTGGATTTAGGAGATACAATTCTATTGGCTAATTGATCGAGGGTCTGATTCTCCCCCATCTTCCTTGAATGTCTCCTCCACTCCCCTCTATATTCTCTCCATAGTTACCTATTTTATGGGAAAAATTTTCATTTTTATTAGTTTGTATTTACTTCCACTTAAGGTTTATTGTTATTCTTTTAATGATGTAATTTGTAATTAGTTCCAAAATTAACTTAAACAAACTCCTAATTTTTCTAGATAACATACACATACACCACTTATATCCATTTAAATATTCATTTCCATTATGAAAATTTTTCATTCCTTTAAATACTAATTAATAAATTTAATTCCACCATTTAAACATCACTTTAAAAATATTTCCTAACATATGTATAAACATAGATATACTTATAATTAAATAATATTTAAACAACTTAACTATTCATTAATAAGACTTAGGCTTCTTTAATGCAATTAGAATTATTTTAAATTCTTTAGTGCCATTAGAATTATTTTAAACTCACATTGACAAGTTTTATTAGTACAATACTACGCCAGGTCACTATGTGGCATTTGTTTACAGAGGATATATATTTGATATAGGCATGATTATTACATCTTAATAATCATTATGTATTATCATTGATTATATATTTTGTTTTTTTGAATCATACTAGTCAGATGATTTATAGTTAGATGCATAGATTTCATATCATGTTATGAGTTATATCTCATTTGCTGATTTATGTTTCTTTCCTATTATTATTTGGAGTAGGTATGCTTGAAGTTTTATCTAAGTCTGTAGGTACATGGTTTCTTTAATGGTGATTATATTGAGGATTGTTATTTTTGGTTAAAATATGTGTGTTAACTTCTATTGTATTTAGTTTAAGTGCAAGATGAGTCTTGTGAATTTTTATATAAACTTGAATGTGTATTAGTGGTGATTTTATAATATATATGCTATGTAAATTGGTAATGTGAGTGAGTCCTTTGTATATATAGATATTAAATCTTCTCACATTGTATTTAAAATTATTTTTGAAATGTATGTTTACAAAATGTTTAATGATTTGAGTCAAAAAGGATATACTTTTGTGGGAAAAATGGGCTATTGCATTATTATATTTCTTGTGGAAAAAAAATATAGTGAATTTAATTATTCTTTTGAAATGAAATATAATTCACATTATAGTGGAAACTTAATTTACTTTCATTGGCTTTTGGAAAATATTAAATAATTATATTGCATTTGTCTTATGGAATTAATTGTATTGATCTATTATATATGAAAATATTTAATTTTGTAAAAGATAATGCTGAAACAATGAAAAAATGAGAAAAGGGATATATTAAAAAAATGAATGGAAGCAAATTATAAAAGGAAGAAATTTACACTTTCCATTTTTTATTGGAACCCTTTCTCTCCCTCCATTTTCTTCTCTTTTTAAAATGGATTCAAATTGAAGATGTTTGGATTAAAATTGTTCTTGGAGTATAATGGATGTAGGCTTAGATTGTTTGATTTGTTGTTGAAGGTATATGCTCAAGAAAAGTACCTTTTATTGGTTACCTTCAAGTTGAAATTATAAAGGTATTTCTTTTTCAATTATACATTTTAAAGTTTCTTCATTTTATACGCTCACATTGGGTGGAGACATAGAACTTCTCCTTATAAATTTATGCATTCATTTTTCATTTGGTTAAAATTGAAAAACATACAAGTAGATCCATGGTTATGGAAAAAAATTCTAAAAGATTATTGTGAGTTAAAAAGAATGTTGTTGCGCATTTTCTATATCTAAGGCTATGTTTAAAATTTGAAAAATCAAGTAATTTGGGATACAAAATTTGAAGGTTCATGATGATGTAATCAATGGTGGATTTGAGATTTCTTTTGTTTTTTCCTAACATTTTTGAATATAAAATTTAAAAATTAAGAATTCATTTGAATGTTTTATTTTGTTGGGTGAGTTGTATGCATGTTTAATTATGATTTTATGTCATTGGACTATGTGTCATAACTTTTTGCATTGGTTTCTATACTAATTCAAAATTATAATTTTGGGACATTGGTTACTTAAGAATGAGGTATAGAGTAGAGAAGGAGTGGCCCTCTCATCACTTTCTTGAGTTTCAAATAATCGCATGGATAAGGCCAAGTAAGACAATTCTTTACCAAGTGTGAAATGTCTTAAGGGGATTCATAAATTCAAGAAAAGTGCATTTCATAACTCATTGAGATTGATGAATGTTGATGAGGAACCTCCTTGTAGGAAGGATGAATTCATAATAGCCTACATGGCTAATGTGAGAATCTAGATGACACTCCTTGGTCTATGTTTAGGACCCTTCTATTAGTGTAGGTTTTTACTTCCTAGTTGGGTTATTTATTTTCCCTTTATTCCTAGGCTTTTCCTACACCTTTTATTAATTTAATCTTGGGGTAAAAGTACAAACCTATGTCACACTTTGGGCTAACTAAATAATTTTGGCCAAGTACTTTCTGACCGAGTTTTCTTCAACTAAAACCATGTGGTGGCCACTTGGCTCCTACATGGCCATAAATATTTGGGTGAGTAAATTTTGGTCAAGTGCCTTTCAGCTAAATACTTCAAATATAAAAACAAAAAAGAAATGGGCGCGCATGTATTTTGCATATTCAGTCAAACTTGTTGTAGTTGAAGAGAGCTCGATCGAGGAGTGGTCCTACAAATGGCTATCAAACTCAGGCAAGATCCTCATTTCGTATTCTTTCTCTAATCGATTTTAGCTTTGAAATGTTTTGTTTTTGTTAGTTTTAAGTTACATTTTGTATTGATTTTGTTTGTTTATCTATATGTTACATTATATGGTTTTGTTGTTTTATACAAATCGATGCATCAATGCTTTCATTTCCAAGAAAAATAGGGACTGTAATTTAGAGGCAACAAAAAATAGGGGCCTACAAAAATAGAGAAAAAATATAGATTACCCTAATCAAAGCTCCTTACCCTAAAATAGGGGCTTACAAAAACAAAAAATAGGGGAAACAACAAGGTTAGGGTATACCCTAATCTAAGGACCCTACCCTTTTTACTTTCGTCTCCTTCCCCTACTAGATGCAACCCCGACGACTATACCGTACTATTTACTTGTCGAGCTTACTATAGATAATAGCTTAAATTTGTTTATGAATCTGTATATTTTCTATTTATGGATTTTCCTTGGAAATTGATTTATATTTTCTATCAATTTGTAGATAAAGCTCTGATGTTCCTATTTAGCAATGTTTTCATGCCTCCTTAGTTGTAGGGCCACCATGATGTGAGGTGTGGAAGTATTAAGATAACACATGAATTATTTCATAGAATCCCTTCAAGAAATGTGTTCTCAGCCATGATTGTAGGGTACTCATAGAATAGATTTGTTTAGAATGTGTAGGAAACTTCCAATGAAAAGCACTAGGTAGGTGTAAAACTTAACTCCACAATCTCTGCCAACATCCTTCTGCCTACATCCCAAAATGAGTGCTCTAGTCCACAAGATACAAATACCCATCAAAACATAATCAACTTGAGCATTTTTATCAAATATTCTAGTTGTAAATGCTCTAGTAGACATGTTTACAAAATATAGTCTAAACAACAATAAAACATGTAAACTATTTAACACAACATCTCAAAGTGATATGGTCTCATGAAACACAAAGATTGAAGGATGTACAAAAAATAGATTATTTGAAGGGCTTAGAAACTTTCAATACATGTGTCCTAGAATTATAAAACCATTACTAGCATCCTCTTAGCCTGTGCTAAAATGGAAACTTTAGAATAGGATCGATGTCCATCAAAATGTGATGGAAAGGGGATTTTTGTTAGATCTATTAACTATAATAAAAGCTAGAAAAACCATGTCCAAGTAGATGCTTGTAGGAGAAAATCACAAGAACCCCTTCATGCATTTCAAAACAATTAAAACTGATCAAAGAGAAAATAAATCACTGATACTTCCAAGTGACAAACTAGATATGTACAGGCAAAGTAGCATAGCACACTAAAATTCATGATCTTGAAGTCTTCTTCATTAAGACATCTATACAAATTTAGATTTTTAATTATATCACCCATGATACAAATTTACATTTTTAATTATGTGAACCTTTTAAGTCTTGGGCTATGCTTAATGGGAAGATGAAACCTTTGTAGGTTCTTCAACACACAAATACTAGTATATGAAAGATTGATGAAATGAACAGTTAAGATAATGAAAATAAATTAAATTTCAAATCTTAAAAAGAGGTGAATTGAACCAAAAAAATATATATTGAAATTAAAAAATATAGAATATATGAAATCCTAGAGTTAAGAACTACCTGTTGGGTTTTAAATTAGGGGTCCACCAAAATGTGGTCCTAAAATAAAACATGCCCTACAATTAATTGATGACCTATCTAATTGGATGATTAAGGGCACCTTCATATGAATAATTATATTGCACATATTAAACCATTATTATTCATTGTTGATAATAACTTGTTCTTCACACACTCTTCCTAAATTTTACACATGGGCCTTCATCCTCTACACACATTTTATTTTAGCAATTACCATTATCAAGAATCATTACAATTGTGAATGTGTTGTAGTCAAGAGGTTTTTAAAGATACAATCATGATACTTAGCAAGAAAGGGGCCTCTATAGAAGACAATTTTGATGTGTTGTAATCAAGAGTGATTGATACTTAGCAAGAAAGGGGCCTCTATAGAAGAAAATTGTGATGTCTTCTTTAGAGATGTGTGGGTCATTTTTCCTAACACAAACTATTAAATTTTAGATAAATAAAAAAATATTTTTTGTCAAAAATATGGTCCATGAGAAACAAAACATTTATATTATGTACATCATTCCATCTACAACTAAATGAAAACATATCATAAATTAAATTATTGTGCATATTTTATGAATGTCACTCAACTTGAATCTTTAATACACATGGGATGAAATCTTATCATGTGTCCAACATAGATATAACTTATTTCTTTGTTTCTCCATGGATAATACATATCATATTATTGAGTTATAACTATTAACATGGATTTGTATTTGTTTTCCTACATGCTTAAATGTAGTGTAAAAGTTATAATTCTTATCACATTATTATATAATCCTTTCCATACCTTAATCAAAATGTTATGATGTCTATTCTATCTTGAAAATGAATAATCATTTATCTTATGTTTAGTTTGAACCTATGTTCCTATTATTGTTGCTTAAATATATTAAATTATGGTACACACCCAAATTCAATTCTCTTTCATAATTTTAGATCTATCTTTAATTTGGCCCAATGAAATACCTTAGTTACATATACTGTTATTTGATGACATGTGCCTTATCACATTCCTAGAGCCACATTGGGTAAATTCCTCTTTCCTATACTTATAACACACTTGTATGATCAAGTGTTATTTTGATTTTTTTTAAAGATAATGCACCTGGTAAACCTTTTAACGTGACCGACGACGCTGGTGTGACACGCCCTTTGGCTCCACATGAATACTTTTGCCTAGAGAAATGAACCGATGAGGCCACAACATGGGGGGCCTCATCCCCTAGCAAGAACACTTCAAACCCGCGAGCTCGTTGGCCCAGCTAAGGCGTAAAGCCTACGAGCTTGTTGGCCTAGTGGGGGTTTGAACTCTGGTGGCTGCCACTACAACCAAGCGACTTAAACACTGAACCACGCCGTCATTGGCTTGTTATTTTGAATTTAGAGATACATTGCATTTTTATAATTTCCTATACTTAAAAAAAATGTATACACCTTGACAATTAGATCTAGTAGATATATTCTTTCTCAATATTATTATTTGATAAATACATATCATATTATTGATTTATAACTATTAACATGGATTTGTATTTGTTTTCCTACATGCTTATGTACTATAAAAATTATAATTCTTATCACATTATTATAATCCTTTCCATACCTTAAAATCAAAATTTTATGATAAAATACTTTTTTTTCTTTTTTTTGCTCTGCTCAGGTTTCTTTGAAGATGACCACCATTGTTCTCTCTAGGTGCCATACCATGCTCTAGGTGCAGGAAATATAGCCTTCTTTCTGTACACCCCCATTTATTATGGCTTTTTGGCCATTTATAAGTCTCCTACTGCTTCTAACCCAGCACTTGTTTCTGGTGTTGGCGGTTTCTCGGCTCTACACAATGGCTCCTCCACCGACCAAGCATCCCCAGAAGTTTCTTCCGAAGGTGTTTCATGAGGTAAGCCCTTAGTCTCTCCTGCTAATGTTATTTTGTCATAACAGGACTTTAATACTGCTTGTTTATGGTTAGAACAACATACTCTCGTTGGTTACTTTGTAGGGAGAACTCCCCCTAAATCTATGCTCAAGGAATGGGTCCAAAAGGCTTGGGTCCCTCATGGGGTCCACCTTGATATGGTTGAGAATCTGACCAAAGCCTTTTTCCTTTTCCACTTTACAGAAGTTAGCCATGTTCAGGCAATTTTGAACCATGGTCCTTGGTATTTTTGGTCTTCCCTATTAGTTTTCCAATAGTGGACCCATGATTTTGTGGCTTTACATGATACCAAACACTGGGTCCCTATGTGGATTGAATTTCCTAGCTTTCCTTTGCCCTATTTGCATTTCTTGCATGACATTGCTTCTTCTCTAGGAAGAGTCATTTATGTTGAACCAATTAGGTTCTTTCAAGCGCGCCCTAAAAAACGCATATGCGTTGAGGTGGATCTTTCAAAAGAACTCAAGGAATTTATTGACATTCAAATTGGCCCCCTTCGGCACACTCAAAAAGTCACATACTTTAATTTTCCCAATACTTGTTATCGTTGTCAGTTAGCTGAGCATAAAATTAGGGACTACCCTCTTGCTGTGCCTCAAACCTAGGTTCCACCCAGGGAGACTGTTCAAGCATGTCCAGTGGAAACTATGTCCAAGGAGGTGGTTTCCAAACCAACGGACACTTAGGCCACTGTTACCAATCACAAACACAAAGTAAAAGCCTCTGTGGATGCTCTCAAAGCTGCAGAGTCAGCTAAGGATGTTTCAAAGCTTTCTGTGAATGACGGGAAGGACAAAATTAAGAGTCCTACTATGTTGCCTTTGCAACAAAAGTCCCTACCTAGGGCACGAGCACGTGCCAATCCATCTTTATCACCTCAATGGCACTCTCATAGCCGAGAGCTTCTTGAGGAGGGTGAAATTGTTTAGGAGGTTAAAAACCAGCAAATTCCTCCTCTCCAATTTAGGTCAAACCCCACCAATTCTCTTCAGAATAGGTTTGCTTCCTTTGAAAGCTTGGATTCTGGGGAGATGGTGGAGGATTTTAAATGAATTTTCTCTCTTGGAATGTGTGAGGTCTAACAGACCTCACTAGGAAGTATTTTGTTCACAATGCTCTTCATCACTATGTTCCTCTTGATGTTTTGTTCCTGCAAGAAGTTAAAGTTATAGGCTTTCTTTTGTCTTCGGCTTGCCATTGTATTTGGATAGCTAGTAAATTGTTCTCCATCACCCATGAAGTTTGTAAAGGTGGTGTTGCTACCCTTTTGTCCCCTCAGTGGCATGATTCGGTGGTGGCTCCTAGGGTGGACCCCACCAACCATCTAGTCTAGACTCTTCTTAACATTAATAATAATTCCTTTGGGATTATTAATATCTATACATCAAATGATGTGTCAAAAAGATCTGCTATGTGGCAATGGATTGCGGATTCATTGCCAGTGGCCACATGGCTAATTTGTGGGGATTTTAATATAGTTGAAATGGCTACTGACAAAGATGGGATTCTACCTTTTTGCTAGCGAGATGGTGAAGGAGAGGTGTGGTTTCATATGCGTAATAAATTGGGACTTTTTGACCCCAATGTTGGCCACCGTCACTCCAGTCCTTCCTGACATACTTGGTACAATTTTTGAATTGGATCTGATAGCGTCTTTAAATGCCTTGATCATGCCATGATCTCGGCTCAATCTTTTTTTAGTTTTGTCACATCATCCACCCTTCTTGTGTAGCTATTAGTGGATGTGATGTTGTCAGACCACTTTCCTATTCAGTTTTCCATTGAGTGGTAGCTCACTCAGCCACGTGCCATGAAATCTCAATCTTTTTCTGAACACCTCCCTGCTAGCTCATCAACCAACCCTGGCACACATTGCAAGTATATGGAATTTATAATTCCGCCCTTTGCATTCTACTAGCTCGATAAAGTGGTAGAATGATGCTATCACCCACACTGCGTGGTTTCTTCGCATCTATGGCTGACAGTTGGCCACTTTCAAGAGACAGGCTTATGAGGCTACTATTACTACTTTAAAATCTACCTCAGTGGCTATGGAAGCTGACCCTTTTTCTCCTTCTATATAAATCAATGTTGCAAATTTATGGCATCAAAAAGAAATGGATGATTGTCATGCTGCTAGAGGAGCGCAACTTAAAGCTAGGATGCACTGGCTAAAGATTGGAGACCGTGTTTCTAAGGAATTCTTTCTCACTCTTCAAGCTAGACATTCCTCACATGGTATTAAGAAAATTAAAGAGGATAATACTATACATACTAATTTTTCTGACATTCTCCAAGCTTTTGTTAGACATTATGAAAAAGTTTTCACCGCCCAAGATTATACTCCTGAGTGACAGACTGCTCTACAGGATTGTCTTGTAGTTGTCCCAAAAAATCTCTCCTCAGCCCAGACGTGCCTCTGTGATCAATTATTGACCATTGAAGACCTTAAGGAAGCGGTCTGTTCTATGGTTGATGGCAAAGCTCTTGGAATTGGTGGCTTTTCTTGTGAGTTTTACAAAGCCCTTTGGGATTGTTTAGGAAAAGATTTGCATAATGTTTACCTTGAATTTTTTCATTCAAAATCTTTAGGAATTATTATAAATCAAGGAAACATTAAGTCCATACCTAAAGCTGGTGATTAGGAGGATATTTAAAATTAGAGACCCATTACACTACTCAATGTCTCCTACAAAATCATTGCTAAAGCCCTTTCACTCAAACTCCACAACCTACTTCCTTTGATTGTTCGCCCTAAACAGACTAGCTTTATTAAATCAAGATATATTTTAGATAATATCATTGCAGTCTGGGAGGGAATGGAATGGGTAAGAAAATCAAATCAAAAGACA
This sequence comes from Cunninghamia lanceolata, assembly GCA_027924645.1. Taxonomy (NCBI): domain Eukaryota; kingdom Viridiplantae; phylum Streptophyta; class Pinopsida; order Cupressales; family Cupressaceae; genus Cunninghamia; species Cunninghamia lanceolata. Next base: position 10,594,965 of record BSBN01000584.1, on the reverse strand, counting down.
ATTTTTCTCAAAATAGACTTTGCAAAGGCCTATGATCACATTGAATGATGCTTTATTCTTACAATGCTTGCAGCATTAGGGTTTGGACCTTCTTTTATCCAAACTGTCAACATGCTCTTCTCGGATGCCTCTTCATGTATCACTATCAATGGCCACCAGTCTCATACTTTTGACCTTTTTTTATCAATCCAACAAGGATGTCCTCTTGCTCCAAGCCTGTATGTTCTTGTGGCAGAAGGTTTTGGTTACCTTCTTGCTCATCAGTTTCCAATAGGCTTGTTCATGGAATTTCTCTGCCAAATTCTTCCAGCCAACTTGTTAATGGTCATTTTGCTAATGACTCTTTTTTAACATTACTAGAAGAAGAAAATACTATAAAAAATGCTCTTGGTTATCTGGAGTCATTTTACCTCACCTTAGGTTCTTCCATTGAGTGGAATAAAACATTATTCTACAGGCAGTCTATTCTTCCCATTCCTCATTGGCTCTAGCAATATGGTTGGCGCTGGGTTAGCCATGGTGAAATTTTTAGATTTCTTGGTATTCCTTTTGCCTTCTAGGGCACTTCTGCTACTCTTTGGCAAGATGTTCTTACCCATGTGGAACAAAAGATTGTAGTCTGGATTACTAAGCCACTTTCTCTGGCTGGTAAATTCCAAGTTTGTTCTAAGATCTTGGTTGCAACCCATGTTTATTACTCTTCTTGTTGGGTGCCTTCAAAAGATTCATATGCCAAACTAGAAAACTTTTGAGGGATTTTCTCTGGACCTCTTCTGAGACTCACCATGGCTTTCACCGTGTTGCATGGGAGTTTTGCTACCTTCCTAGAGATTCTGGAGGTCTTGGTATCCTTTCTACTCAACACCAAGGCACTTTCTTGGCTATCAAGTGGATCATTCATGCTCTCATTGGAAATGAGGCATGGAAAGTTTTACTTTGGCACAATATTGAAATGGGACATCCTTTGCACAAATCTACTTGGAAAGGAATTGACATTTCTACTCTCATTGTCATGAGAGAGCTAATTCAGATCTCTGGCACGTTTGTGGTTAAAAGCATTTGGAAAGCCTAGGAGAAAGTTAAACCTTGGCTATGCTGGTTTGGTGACAGGCTTCGTGTTGGTCTTTCCTTTAATCACCTTAATATCTGGTGGTCACCTCTCTTAGCCACTACAGGCCAACCTTTGGACAAATTGCATGGCTTAAAGGCCCTTGAATTTCATAAAAAAGGTATTCATACCTTACAAGATATGTTTCATCAATCCACAATGAGCCTCATGGCATGGGAGCCATTTTGAGCTAAATTTGGCCTTTCGAGAACTGATTAGACTACATATGATAGAGTCAGCATAGCTATTCCACCAGAAATGCTTCCCAAAGTTGGAATTCAATCCAACATGTTGTGGTGGAAGGACTAGAAATGGTATCCTGAAACACCAATGCATCATTTTAAGCCAAGGATGGCTTACAGGTGGCTTTCACCCCATTTTCCAATGGTTGACATGCTTAATAGGCAATTTCTTATTCATAGCTCTATGGCTCTTTGGCATACCACATTTCAAACTGTTTGGTCTGCCATTCTTGAGCCTAAGTTAGCTCATTTTTCCTGGTGCATTCTTTTTCAAGGCCTACCTTTTTGTGCTAGGTTGTTTCATCTTGGGGTACAGAATCCCAGATGTCCTTTTTGTGGGCAACCTGAGATGATTCAACATCTCTTCTAGTATTGTACCAGAGCCTAGCAATTCTAGCTATGGATTCATGATTTCTTTCGCCCTTTCAGACCAGAGCCTTTATCATGGAAAATTATCCTTCTGGGTGTTTCTCCTAGGTTTCCTAAAAAATTTACTCAGATTTGGCATATTTTCAAGGTGGATATTCTTTTTACATTATGGAAAGATCATAATTCTTGTCTATTTTCAGAAAGAAAACTTGGAACATCTATTTCTCTTTACATTAAAACAATTATCTATTTTAATGTTCTTCTACAGATACAAGTGCAAGCTAATAAAGTTTCCTTGGAAGTGGCTCACTTACAACAGTTACTAGATCATTGGGGGAATGCTCCTTGTACTGTGGCGTAGGTTCCTCCCTCTCCTTCCTCTATCAGAGCTCATTCACCTTCGTAAGGTCACAAATGAAGAAGTGGTTCAGCCAGAGACTCTTGGCCCTGTTGGCAAGAGACATTGTGTGGCTTCATAAGTGTTGTCATTGATGGAAACAAAGTCTATCCCACACATCCACAGTACATAATATGCCTATACTAGAAATCAGATTGAAGATGGTTTTGATTTGGTGAACAAAGAATAGAGTATGTAACAAGGTCCGCCAATCAAGTCCAAATCTCTCAGATGGTGTAACTCAATAAGTTGTGGACTTGGACAAGTGAAGAGGGGTATCATGACTATCATATTCTAAATATTTATCCTCTGGTGATAAAGCATGAAAAAGATATGAGCATCTGAGTGTTGGGTTCTAGGCAGGCAGAGCAGATGGAGGAAGAACTGACTGGCAGAGTATCAGATCTCAATCTGGATGTGCAACAAATGTTGATCCAGCAATTTATGGCATTATATAGTGTTGGCTAACATGAGTAATGACTTCTATGCCTATGTCTTTGATGCACATCACTAATCAAGCATGGATTCAGTCGACAGATAAATAACTTGCAAATATCTCAAGTGTTCTTATTACCGACTAAGAAATTGTTGGAAATCCTTGTTGTAGATATATATACCCGATGGATTCAAATTTGTAAAGAAGTAAAAGGGATAGTGTGTATGATTAAGTGCGAAGAAAAGAAGAGATAAGAGTGAAGGCAGTAATTCAAGCCCAGAATGTGACAAGAAAGTAATACTGAGTAGAGGAAGGATGAAATGTGCTAGATTAGTATATTGTACTTAATTGAAACTAGAATCATGCATGTATAGATGTTGTTCATCAGTTCAAACACCTTGGTATCATCTGTAAGCATTTGTAGACTGTAAGTCTCTTGTAGGCAGTGGGCCTTTTGTGAGCAGTGTGCTCGGGCAGTGAGCTCTGATTGGCAAGCGCCAAATTTGTACTCTTTATTCGTTTAATAGAGAATACAATCTTGGGTTAGTCACCTCGTGGTTTTTCCCTTAACAGGGTTTCCACATAAAAATCCTTCTGTTATGTGTTAATTTTTGTTTCTGCTCTTATGATTACCTTTCTTTGGTATAATATTAAATGATAAGTTAAGAAAAGAAAAGAAAAATAGAAAAGTTATAAGATAACTGATTCACCCCCCCTTCTCAGTTATCTACATTGTTTCCAACAGGCCTCGCTCCTAGCCTACTCAGCATCATGGAGCTCACCATCATAGATGTTTGGCCTCTCCACGTCATCATGGATGGACCTCTAGCCATCCTACAAGTGTTGCAATGAATATTGTGGGTTGGCCCACTAGAGATAATGCCAGTTGGCCTACACTTGATAATGCAAGTTGGAATGCTCCTAGTCCCTCTAATCCAACCAATACTAGTTGGGATAATACAAAAGTTTTTCCAAGGTTGAATTTGTCTATCTCACCTCAACACAAGGAACCAAATACACAGAATGAAGAATAGGTGAATGATGGTGGCTAGGTACCTCCTGATGTCAACTCAGACCCCACAGGAATTTGGGGGAAACTGGATGACAGGGATCTGCCATCTACAGGGGTGGCATTGGCAGCTTGATTTATGTTTTATGTTATGTTTTTATATGGGTGTATACCCTTTGATACATTAATAGTCTAGAACTTTCTGGTCTTGCCCATTTGACATTCGAGGTGTGCCTTTATACCACCCGCTTATTTTTTGTGAGGATGTTATTATATTTTAATAGATAGTTTAGCATTTTCATAAAAAATAAATAAATTATGATGTCTATTCCATCTTTAAAATAAATTTAATCATTTACCTTATGACTAGTTTGAACCTATGTTCCTATTCTTGTTGCTTAAATATATTAAAAATTATGGTGTATGGCCTTTCATTTCTCTTTCATAATTTTAGATCTCTATCTTTAATTTGGCCCGATGAAATACCTTAGTTACATATATACCATTATTTGACCACATGCCTTATCACATTCCTAGAGCCACATTGGGTATTTATGCCTCTTTCCTATACTTATAACACACATGTATGATCTTGTTATTAAAAATTTAGAGATACCTTGCATTTTAATATTTTCCTATACTTAAGAAAAATGTATACACCTTGACAATTTGATGTAGTATCTATATATTCTTTCACATTATTATTATTTGATATGATATACCTTCTTATCACATGATGCTACTTATGACACATTACATAAATTTACATATGATTTATGTATTTATATTCTTGTACATTACTTTTACATGTGAATGTTTCATTAAGATATTTTAGTAGATACACTTTTTTATAGGTAAAATTTCTTAATCCTAAGTTCTCTCCCTTTCTCCCTCTTTTTCATAGATAGTTGTTCATCAACTTAAAATTGCTCTTATTTTTGTACTTCATTGTGAAAGGTAGTCAATCCACATATTTCCTATATTTTGTAATTTCCTTTGGAGCGTCTTACTAGAAAAATGGTTATTGCATATTTACTTAAATTACTGAAATAAAATGAGTACATATATTTGTAATTTAATTTTTTGTTTTAATTAAATGCAGATCTCTTTATATTTATATAGATATGGCTGATGATCAGGGATCTCATCATTCCACGCAGTCTCAGCAGGAAGCTGAGGCTAGGACTAATTTTTCTAATGATAGCATTAGTAGATTAAAGAATGCTTTGAGATGTTTTGACCAAACCATACAAACCTCCCCTAATTTAGCTAATAGAGATAGATTAGTCAATATTCAGCAGGAGATTACATGTATGATTGACATGATTCAATCATAAATCCATATGATGACATTAGTACAAAGGAGCTTTATACGTCCCTTTCCAGGACTGTTACTGGGACAAAGAAAATTCAATCTGTCTCTCAGAGAGTTTCACTACATAATGTTCATAGCATGTTCCCTCATTATATGGGATGAGAAAAAGTTAGAGGATATACTATTACTAGGTGTACAGATGTGCTTGTTGGTCCATTTATATATCCCAGATGGTTGGCAACTAATCACAGATGGCCTCATAATGACAAGTTGCCACTTTGTTTTTGCAAACAATTATATGTCGTGTTCCATTTAGGATTCGATGTGGATTACACATCTATGCCTACACATGCTAGATAGGGCAAGGGGAGGTTTGCAGATAAACCTCAATATAGACATACAAATTTACCACTGCCCGTCAACAAGAGGGTATTAATTTGTCCAAACATTTTGGTTATTCCAAATCCTTTGGAACTAGAAGTAGTAGGAAATGCAATAGTAACACCTACTAGATCCAACCTTTTTGACAATATTGCCACGATTGCTACTCAGTTCGATCAGATGTCATCTGATCATGTAGGGAGATACTTATTACATCCATTGATTATCCTTCATCTCATTGAGGCTACATCCACCAATTATGATCCCTACATTCATGCAAAGCTACCATCATTGTCAGATGTGGCCTAGATGAGTGATGCCACTATGTGTAATGTGTGTTCAACTTCCATCGTTGATTTACTATCAACATACCACTATATCAGTGATGAGTATGGGATTCCATTAGATATTGTACCAACTCATATTAGATGCTATTATGGTAGACAGTCAGATCAGAGTGAGGTGGCTTCACAGGACCAGCATATTCTAGACCATCTTATAGCTCCTGCACATCATCAGGTTGAGGTTATGCACTTGATGTACATGGCATATACATCACACTTCTCTTTGATATGGGTCATTTACCTGATACAAGTGTCCTTGCTGTGACCATTCATTCTTGTGAAATTAGTGGGATTGGTAGAGTGCTCCAAGATGCAACACAAGTACTAGAATAATTTATATATTTTGCATTCTAAAAATTCACATGTCTATTGAATAAAATTGACTTTAAAGTAGTTCTCACTACTCATTGAAATCTTGTATTTAAAAATTTCTACAATACATGGATTTGTCACTCTTTAGAGATTTGGAGCATGTAGATGATCATGTACATGATACATTTGAGGTACATTTATAATATATAAATTACTTGATAAATTTAGACATTTTGAAAGTATAAAACTTTAAGATGACTTTACATATATATAAACAGATGTACCTTAAATTAAATTATGTACTTTCTTGTGTAATGAGATGGATTAGGATGGGGATCGAGAAAGGGATCAAGACAGGGATCGAGATAGGGATCAAGAGAGAGATTGGGACATGGATCCACACGGGGATTGGGAGAGAGATTTATCCATAGTCATATTAGACATCCTCCTCTTTGACTTGTCTTACATGCAGACACATGATTTGTTATATATTTTATATTGTGGTTTGTCACATTATGGTTCTTAGATTATGATCTGACATTATATACATTTTACACTTTTGTTTCACATTATGGTTCATCTTATTATGTTTTATAATATATACGTTTTACATTATGGTTTCATATTATGGTTCTTAAATTTTGATTTGTCACATTATGGTTTGAATATGATTTCTTTAATGATCTCTCTAATTAAAATCTAACATTTTGGTCTCATTTTTGGATACAATAATATAGAAATATAGAAATTCTTGAATCTAATTAGGGTTTTGAGTTTGGAAACACTAATATTCTTGCTCACTTTTAATCTATAAAACACTGAGTTAATTTAATGATTTTTGGTTCACTAAGGCAGTTGGGAATGGCAAGTTGAATAATCAGGGCTTTATAATGGTTGTTTTCATGAGTGGGTATGGATAATTTTATTTATTATATTTATTATTGAAAATACATATCTAAATTAAAATTAATTTAAAGTAAAAAAAATAGATAAAAAATGTTGTAATTGTTTTCTTAAATATGGTGCCCTAAACATCAATGCTAATTATGAAGTATAAAGACACAATTTATGAGAAATTATTTTTAAAATGAGATAAATTATTTTTAGAAATACATATTTAAAATCTAAACATGAAATCGTATAAATCATTAGTTTATATTGTTTGCGTTTATTCTTAACAATTTGCTTGGTATAACTGATAGAAAATAAAAATTTAGCTAAAAAATATTGATTTGAGTTGCTCACTTAGGCAAAAATGTGGGACAACCCTTCATGCTTCCACCCATTAACAATTTAATTTGGAAACTAATATGCAAAATGCATTACTTTTAATTTAACATTATGCTCACTCAAAATCTACAATGTTCACATATTTGGCAACTTTATACTACTAGAATAACCACCATTTTATTGTCCTTCAATCTCATTTCTTTGAGAAATATCAAAATTTAGCTTAAACTAAACTATGCTCCCTAAACCAAATATGAACCTTAATGGAATCCTCTATACATATGTTAATATTTGGCAAAAGAATGAGGCATCATGTTGCTACAACAACCAAATATATCATGTGTATGTTCACTTTATTCAAGAAGAAGAGTGTATTCTTCTTTTAGAACAATAAATGAGTATATATATTTTGGTTCAGAAGATAAATAAAAAATAAATGAGGAAATATCTATTTTGGATCCAAATGAACATTGATCTAGTTACCTTTCAAATTATATTTTTAAATTAGGCTCCAAATGAAAATTTGACTAGTGCTCTAAAACCACACCCTCTTCGAGAGGAGTATAGATCTCTCATGACAAATAGAAAATATGTCTTTTCCCTGCTCTCCCTCATGAACATTGGTATATTATTCTTAAATATTTCAAATATAGTTTCTAATGAGTCTGTTATGGACCTAGAATGTTTTTATATTAAATTTCACTTGTAAGGAACTCATATTAAGGGATGATTTTTATTATTATTTTGATTCTTCCTAGAAAATATATTAAGGACCTAGGCCATTTATTTGACTCAATTAACGAGGTTGTCTCATATTTTTTAGGATTTATGTTTTCAAACTTAAATTTTCCTATATTCACATGGAACTAGGATAGGTTTTAAATTAGAGGTCCACCAAAAAGTAGGAAAATAAAGCATGCCCTACACTTAATTGATGACATATCTAATTGGATGATTAAGAAAAATTAACAATCATATTTGAATTTGTCCACTTTCTAAGACAAAAATTGGTGCAGTCACCATAGGAGGGTTAATAGAATGAATGGTCCAGACCATGTAGCAAGAGTAACACAATGGAAACATTCAAAGATATGAAACAAATGAAGATTCAATCATTCAATATATTAGAGAATTCAAATACAAATCAGTCGGCAACATGCAGGCTTACAATTGGGCTCACAGGCCTGATTACAGAAAATTAGCTTATGCACAAGATATAGCTTTGAAGTCCCTTTGTGAAAGAGACAAAACTATATATCTTCTAAATCCTTAGAGTTATGCTCACTACCTTCTTAGGGATCCATTACATCTTTATATATCATATCTGAAACATAAGATTCCTCCGCGTCGGCCAAGGAAGATCACAAACTCCAATGAAGAGCTGTAATGTGTGTACATAGATAGGTCAGACCTAACTAAATAGAACTCCTCCGTAAATGAATGGAATGATGTACGGATCTCAGGGAAGGTCAACCATGAACCATGGATCATTGAATGATGTGTCATTAGGCTCCACAAGTCTTCTCCCTTAGTTGATTGTCTGAGATAGTCATGGTGCTCTATTCTGAGAAAACAATTGATTTTTTGATAGCGATATCTTTTTGGTAACTTAACCAAATGCTTTAAGATTTGGATATGATGTAGATGAACGTGTCTAGGTGTTAAGTCCAACTCTACAGGGTCTAAAATGTAACTGCGGTAGGATGCAGACCAAAATACTGAAACTCTTCTAGAAAATGAAAAGAAACAAACTAAACTGCAAACAAACTAAAATGCAAATGTTTTTGGTTGATGCAAGATTGCTCTTGAACCAGGGATGCTCCTACATCAGACATCTAAGGTTATTGAAAAAGTGAGTCCCTCACTTTGCTGGGGCTAGGGGAGAACCAAGATGATCCACCTCAGCCTGAGAAATCCATGATGAATCCTCTTCTAGTCTTCCTTTCCACTTCACAAGGTATTCTTTGTATTGTCTTCCTCTAGTGCTGCATCCAACTCTGTTGTCCAAAATGTCCTCAATCTGCTCTAGTGCTTGTTGTGATAATTGCTTCCTCAAGGCTTCTTCCATGTTGTCACTGAACTCTGCTTCATGATACTTATATAGGTCTGCAATGTTGAATACAGGTGATATACCCAATGTCTCTAGCAACTCCACTTCATATGCATTTCCTAAATCAAACTTTCTAAGTATCCTACAAGGTCCGAACTTCTTCATCTTCAACTTGTTATATGTTCCAACTAGAAACTTTTCTTTTCTCAAATATACCATCACTTCCTCTCCAACTAAAAATTTCTTGTCTTCTCTTCTCATCTGCCTTTTCCTTATACTTACTATTCTTTTCCTCCAAATGCTTCTTAACCTGATCATGCACTGTCTTCATGTGGTCTACAAATTCTTCTACTTCTGCACTTCTCTTTTCTGCCATGCTGATATCTCTCAACTCTGCAACTCCTTTAGGGCTTACTCCAGTAACAATCTCAAAAGGTGTTATTCCGGTACTCCTATTCATTAAATTATTGTATGCAAACTCTACTTGTGAAAGAATCAAATTCCAACTTCTTGTATTCTCTCCAACCAAACATCTCAACAAGTTTCCCAAACTCCTATTCACTACTTCTGTCTGTCCATCAGTCTGTAAATGAAATGATAAACTAAACTTCAAATCTATCTTCATCTTCTTCGAGAGTGTCTTCCAAAATTATCTAAGGAATCTTGTATCTCTATTTGAAATTATTCTCTTAGGTAATCCATGTAGTCTCACAATCTCCTTGAAAAAAAGGTCAGCTACATGCATGACATTAGTTGTCTTCTTACAAGGTATGAAATGTGCCATCATTAAAAATCTTTCCACCACTACAAATATAGAATCATGTCCTCTCTATGTCTTAGGCAATCCCATTACAAAATCCATGCTTACGTCTTCCCAAGGTTTCTCCGGAACTATCAAAGGTTTATACAATCCAATGTTCTGACTACTTCCTTTTGCAACTCGACAAACTCTACAACTCTGCACAAATTTCCTAACATCCTAATGTATATGAGGCCAAAATTAGTTTTCACTTACCAAAGCCACTATCTTATCAATGCCAAAATGTCCTGTCAATCCACCACTGAGTTTCTCCTTGATCAAATTATCTCTCATTGAACTTCTAGGTATGCATAACTGAATTGCTTTGAACAACATATCTTCCTGAATAAAATCATCCAACCACTTACTCCTATCTATCACAACAGGTTCCTTACATGCTTTCCAAGGTTCTGCAAAATTAGTGTCTCCCTCATACATGTTCTTCAATTCATCAAATCCCAACACTTCAACTCTCATCTCTATCAACAAGTTTCTTCTCCTGCTCAATGCATTTGCAACTTTGTTTGATTTACCACTCCTATGCTTCAACACAAAAGTATAACTCTGCATGAATTCTACCCATCTCATATGTCTCTAATTCAACTTTCCTTAACTATTCAAATATTGCAAAGCTTGATGATCTATATACAACACAAACTCTTTAGGCAACAAGTAATGTCTCCACTTCTTCAAGGCTTGAATTATGGCATATAACTCTTGATCATAAACTGAATATCTTCTTCTTGCATCATTCAACTTCTCACTAAAATATGCTACAGGTCTACCTTCTTGACTTAACACTACTGCAATTGCATTCCCACTTGCATCATAATCTACTTGAAATACCTTACTGAAATTGGATAATGCCAAAATAGGTTGCTCTGTCATTTTCTACTTCAACAATTCAAAACTTTTATCTACTCCTGATGCCCACTTGAAATCTTTTTTGTCACCTCTCATTGTCTTTGTCATAGGGCTACAAATTGAACTGAAATTCCTGATGAACTTCCAATAGAAACTAGCTAATCGATGAAATGATATGACTTCTCCAATGCTCTCTGGTGTATGCCATTCAACAATTGTTGTTACTTTCTCAGGGTCCATCTTCAATCCTTTTGTAAAAATCAGAAATCCCAAGTATACCAATTCTTCCTTCATGAAACTACATTTCTTGATGTTTATCAACAATTTCTCCTCTCTCAGTCTCTGTCATACTTGACTCAAGTGTTGCAAGTGTTCTTCCTTTGTCTTACTATAAATCCGAATGTCATCCAAATATACAATAACAAACTTACCCAAGAATTTCTTCAAGAATTCAGTCATTAACCTCATGAATGTACTAGGCGCATTTGTCAATCCAAAAGGCATCACTAACCACTCATACAACCCTTCATTTGGCTTAAAAGAAATCTTCCATTCATCTCCTTCTCTGATTCTAATCTAATGGTATCCACTCTTCAAATCTATCTTTGTGAAATATCTTGCTCCACTCAAACAATCCATAATATCATCCATCCTAGGTAAAAGAAATCTATACTTAACTATGATCTTATTGATTGCTCTAGAGTCAGTGCACATTCTCCATTCTCGATCTTTCTTTGGTGCTAATATAATAGGCACTGCACAAGGACTCAAACTGTCTCATATCAAACCCTTCCTCAACAACTCTTGTATCTACCTATTCAGTTCTTAATTCTCTACCAGTGTCATTTTGTGTGCTACTTTGTTCAGTAAACCTGCTCCAGGTATAAGATCAATGTGATGAGTGATACTCTTGATTGGTGGCAGTCCTTCAAGTATATTGTCTGAAATGATTTCTTCATACTCTGTCAGCAACTCAGTTATCTCCTCCAGTTGTGATTCTTTAGTCTCCTTCAATGCATCAGGCTTCTTAGGAATCAAAGCATAACACATATTCTCATGTCTCAAACCATCTAGAAATTTCCTTCCATCTACCAAACAGATTCTAGTATTCCCACATACTTTACTCTTAGGATCATCTTCCAAAGGAATTAGAGTAATTCGCTTTCCATTTGATGTTATAGTGTATGTATTCTTCCTCCCATCATGTATAGCTTTTCTATCATACTCCCAAGGTCTACCCAACAATATATGACAAACATCCATAGGCATAATATCACATAATACTTTATCATGATCTGATCCAATATGAAATTTTACCAAATATTGTTCACTCACTAGTACCTTATGATCATCATGAATTCATGCTATATGATAGGACTTAGGGTGTTTCAATCTTTCCAAATTCATCTTAGTCACCATCTCCTCTAAAACTAGGTTATCTGAGCTACCACTATCAATTACAACTTTACAACATTTACCCCATGATTTGCATATGGTTCTGAACAAACTCTTCCTCTACGGTGGTTCCTCATTTGTCTCTATTTCAAATAGTGCTCTCTTAATCACAAGTGATTCTCCTTTCTCATGTTTACCAACTAAACTAGGTGATCCAACAAGTTCTTCTTCCACATAGGATGCTCTTCCGCTGTTCTTTGTTCTTTTACTTGTACTCCCTTGATTACATTCAAATGCTCCATGTCCTTCACCTCCACACTTGAAATAGGCTTGTAGACACCTTAAAATGTCTTGACCACCAAACTGACTCCCAACATCCCTAAACATACCAATTTCCTTTCCAACCAATTAATTAAATTTTTATTTAATTAATTACCCCTTTCATTTCTTAAATCCACACCATTTCATCCCCTAAATTGAATTAATTTTATTAATTCAATAGTCCAAACCTTAGCCAATTGATTTAATAAATATGCAAAATTTATTAAATCAATTCCTCCATTTTTCCTAAATCCAATTAATTAGTTAAAACCATGTTAACTAATTAATCCAGCCTACTAATTAGCCTATCCCTACCCTAGACAATTAAATAGCTATGATTTAATTGCCTACTCTAGCCTACCTCATCTTAGCCTTAGGATTAATTAACTAAATCACTAATTAATTAATCTTATCCCCCCTCTAATCCCTCTACTAATTTATTCTAGCCACATTAATTAGGTTAATCACCCTAATTAAGTGAGTCAAACCCTCATTAGCACTTCTCTCCACATCCCCCAAATTTAAAATTCAAATAAATCACACATCACATTTACTCCTCTTACACATCCCTTACACATGTCATAGCTAATAAATATCCACTCTTCCCCAAATGAATTTTTAATTCATTTTACCCTTCCCCATGTGAATTTTTAATTCACAAATAATCCATCTCACCCAACCTCATTTATTCACCCCTTTCCCAAAAATGAATAAAAGATTTACTTGTATTCCTAGCCTTCCATCTTCCAAGATCAAATCTAGGCCCTCCACATCACTTTCATCCTCCACCATTGATCTCTCCATTCAATCTCCACCCTTGGATCAAAATCTCTCCAAAAAATCTATAAATACCACCTCTCACAAGTCATTTTCATCATCCAATTCCATGCAAATTTACCATGCCAAAATCACCTTTGAGTAGATAGTGAGTTGCACAATTAAGAAGCATTTCACATTTGAATCTATAGTCTAGGGATAATCTTGGTCTTGGGAGCTTCTTTTGGGTGCAAAAGCTCCTTCTTCCCTTGATGGGATTAGGTTGTGTTTTATAAGGTATAATCTTGTGTTTCATTTGCATTTGATTTAGTGTTTTGCCCTATTGCATTTATCTAATCTACATTGGCATGCTCGGTGGGACCCACAAGGTCCAATCTAATCCTTGTTTGTGAATTTTTGTGTTAGTATCCACCTTTTTGCAGGTTCAGCGCTATTCAACCATCGTAGCAGCGCCATCACTACCGTATTTCAGCGCTATTCCTCTTTTAATGCTATCTCTACGCATTTTTTTTATATACTAACCATACTCACAGGTCGTGTTTCTTGCTTTTCCTGTTGTTTCTGTGTTATCTGTTCTCTATTTTGCAGGAAAATCAAGAATTATAGGGGGAGGTTATGGCAAATTTTTGAAAGAAATGACAAAGCAACATCAAGTCCCCGTTTTGACACCATCCTTCAGATTAGCGCTATCTATGTTCTCCCCGGATTCAGAAACACCGCGCAGTGGCGCCTTTACTACTAATTATCGTCGCTATTATATGTATTAATGCCTAACTTAGAATGTATTAGCACTACAAAATGTATCAACGCCATTATTTTAATTAGCGCTATCATAGAGTTTAATTAGCGCCATAAAATATTTTAGTGCCTTATTACATAAGTCGGGTTGTTCTGCCCGCAGTGGCACCTGTACATGTCTTTTTTAGCGCTATTTTGATAATTTGCTTTCTGTTTGTTGCAGGTACTGCGGATACTAACAAATCTTTTGACAGGGTGGTTTGATATTAGTTAGATAACACTTTGATTTTGGAAGCTAAAAAGAACCCCCTTTTGGACATTGTTAGGACTTAAAGAATATTTCAATTTGGTGTTCTAAAAATCAATCCCAACAAACTCCTTGTGTGAAGTGTGTGTGACTACAACATTACTTTGGTGCTCTAAAATATACTTCTTTTGTGTGCCAACAAACAAACAATCAAAACACTTCAATTTGGGCTATAAAAAGAACAACAAATTGCATACTTCATTGGATAAAAAGAACAACAAACTTGCATTTCCATGCATCTAATCAAGACAATCTAATACTTGTGTGAAGTGTCTTCATGATTGTATTAAGTAGAGTGAGAAGTGTATGCTCTTCCCTCGCACCCTTTGGTGATCTTGGGAATCAAAAACTTCTCACAACACTTTGCATTAATCACCCCCCATCTAATCCAAAGATCTAAAATTGAACCATGTTGAGTGTGATATAATCATAGGGAACACGTATGCTCTCCCCTCACATCTTTTTATGAACTTGGGGATCAAAAGTGTTTTTTGTGATTGTATTGCTTTTGTAATCCTTAGAGGGCCTGCCACCATGCTTCGAAAGGTGGGAACGACCCAAGCGGCATCAAGCTAAAGCCAAGCTCTTCCAAGCCGCTATATAAAATAAGGCGTTTGGGATGAAAGTCTCAAGCGACAGGGGTTGTTTTGTTATACTGACAGCCAACCTCCCCATAAACCCTCCAAGGCACAACCCTTGGAGGCTGGGAGACTCCATAACGGAGAGTAGCGCTGCCGCACGTATAACCACCTGAACAGATGCCCTTACTAAGAGCCATTGTTGTAGTAAGCCAAAATCCTTCTATTTGTTGACGCAGAGGGCAAAACCCTTGAAGTGGCCCTGATTCATGCGGTTCTTAGCCGAGGTAGTAGGGACAATCTAAAGGTTTGGAGAGGGTCAAGCCTTATAAGAAACCTGAATCTTGGTATGCATGAGAAGTGTGTGCAATTGTAAGGAGTCGGTGCTACCAAGATCCTGGAGCTACCCGCTTTGAATAGGTGCAGCTAGGGGATTCAACAAATATTGTCACAATCTCGCCTTAGGTTGTAAAAGTGTACTTGTTCTAAACAAAATCATGTCATTTCACAAACAAAAATCATTGCTTGTTTTGCATTCAAATGTGTGTTAAAGTGCTTTGATTTTTCACAAACAACTTGCCAAGAGACAAAAACAAATCAGTTGGTCACATTCCAAACAGACAAACCTAACATTGTGCCATTAGAAATCTATCTATCCTATTTTAGCACCATATCAGTCTTATTGTAGCACCTTTTCATCTATGGATTGGCACTATTTTGAGATTGACTTGACTGACATGGAGTAAACCAGTCAGTCACATTCCAAAACAACCAGATCCAAAAATTTTGCCATCTGAAATCTGTTTAACCTGTTTCAGCGCCATATCTGTCTGATTATAGCACCTTTTCATCCGTGGATTGGTGCTATTTTTAGATTGATGTGCCTGGGACAGAACAAATTAGTTTGTCCTATTCCAAATAAATAGATCCAAATTTTTGCCGTTAGAAATCTATCCACCCTGTTTCAGCGCTATATCCATCTTATTGTAGTGCCTTTTCTTCCACGGATTGGCGCTATTGTTAGATTGACTTGCCTAGAATAAAGGTCCATTTTGTTGTGAGCTACACCTTCTGCTCTGCCCTAATCCATATCCATCTCGCAGAAATCTGCCAACAATCCAGCCATTTTTCTTCAAAAATTTCCAAAATTGCACCTTCTTTTTGACCTTAGAGAATTAATCACCACCATTGTTGGACCCCATTATTAGCCCAAATACATATCCATCCATCCCCTTTCAATCCTTTTTGCATATCTCCTTGGACCAAGACAAATCATTTCAAAAAAATCCACATCCAAATCAGAAAACCCATCAACAAATCATCAACCAATGCTTGTCATCCTTTTTAGCCAAAGATAGATCTAGATCTTATCATCAACATCACATTTTCCTTGAAAAGTCATTAGTCTACATTTCAAGAGAAACAAATCACCTCTCTTTGCGTAAGGTCATTAGTCTACCCCAAACAAAGAAAATCGTCATCCTTTGTGTGCCAAATCAAAATCTAGATCTTATCCAAAAGCTCAATCCGAAAAACATCAACAACATCATCCTCACCATCCTAAATCAATCAAAAAATCAAAAACATCACAATTCCAAATCCCTTTCTTATCATCCATCTTTGGTCCAAAATTTGTGCAAAAAAAAATCAATATCACCCATTCATATCACCCTTAGGATAAAACCTTTGGAAAGACATATCGATCTTCATCATACCCTCCTACTCCATCTCACTACCACATCCATCTTTGGGTCCAACAAAATCAATTCGATTCTCTAAGGTATCCACCTCATCCCACATCTAGAAATCAAATCCATACATGTATGCCCACCACAAGATCACAACACAAAAGAAATCAAGAAATGGCAGAACGATGGCCCTTTGGCATGCCTAAAACTGACAGTAACAACATACCCATTTATCAAACATACAATCCACCTACATATTCCTTCATCCCCCCATTTGGCACCAATGACCCTTTTCACTTCTTACCACAAGCACCAACACCACCACCACCACCACCACCACCACCACCACAAAATGTCCCCACCATATCCCAAGATGACCTAGATGTCTTGAGCTTCACGCAAGATGCCGATAATATGGACCTACTGGATAAAGTTCTAAGATCAGACCCAAAGAGATATCTTGACCATCTTCTCAAGCTTGGTGCTCAACTTCCCCCCATTACGACATCATCACAACCGTCCACTTCTACAACCATCCCTAACATATCAAACACCCAAGCATCTACATCACATGCCCAACCCACCGTCTCTCAAACGTCAACACCTAATGTATCTACCACCTCCACAACCTCAACTGCTACTACACCTACAATTTCCACGGCTATGCCCAACATCTCCCAACCCGTCATCACTTCTACTACCACAACTACCGTCAACCCTTCCGCTTCACTCACAATGGGCGTACAAGGCAACATCACACAAGCAAGTGCCTCCACAAGTGTACCCACACCAAACCCTCACACCCTTGCATACCTACGGCAACTATTGTCACAACAATCTCACAACGCATCTAACCAATCCAACATACACATACCCAATGTCAATCCCATAAGTCAACATAATCCCAATTCCCAAATACCCCCACATACTCTCCAACAACTCTATGCGCACCAACAACAGCAGGCATTAATCAATCCAAACCCCAACCTACAACACCAACATCTCAACCAAACCAATCCCCAACATCAACTCCCGCCCCATCTCCAATATCTCACCAACCAACAACCCTACACGTTTCAACCACAACAACCACAGGATTTCAACACCATCCTACAAAGCTTAATCCAAAAGGTGTATGACCTACAAACTGGGGGCAAACGCAAATACTATTCTTTTGAGGATATTTGCCCCTACCCATTTGACCGCACCTTGTACATGCCCCCTTTCCCTAAAAACTTTGAAATGCCAAAATTTGACAAATACAAGGGAAAGGGCGATCCTAGGGACCACCTTCAGGAGTTCTACATTGCTTGCCTCAAAGTCTCTCACAATGATACATATCTCATGAGTCTCTTCCCAAGAAGTCTTGGCGGCCAAGCCGCTGAATGGTTTGCCCATCTTCCACCTAGAATTCAAACATTTTCCAAGCTTGCGGAGAAGTTTGTCAACCACTTTTCCTACAACTTTAAACATGAGGTGTCTATGACCGACCTTTGTAACACCAAACAAAAGAACGACGAAGCTTTCACTTCTTTCCTACAAAGGTGGAGGGGCCTAGCAAGCAAGCTCCCATGGCCTATTCCTAAAAAACAACTTGTCACCATGTTCGTGGCCAATCTCAATCAGGAATTAGGTTTTCACTTACAGATTCTGTGCGCATCTACCTTTGAAGAGGTTATCAACAAAGGCACCACTGTTGAACGAGCCCTCATTGCCAAGGGTTCCATCAAACTTTATGATCCTAAGTCCAACAATAACAACAATAACAACAACCACAAATCCAATCATAACACCCCCAATACCAACAACAATACCAACATGCAATCTAATGATAAATCACGTTATTGGGGGAAGAGCAAGAATAATTTAAATGACGGTGTCACTGATGTGAAGGCCGTCCAACACATCCAATATCACACACTGGCACACACGTATGCAGCAAATACCAATAACCAAAGAGGACCAAATAAACCCCGCAAACCTCGCCAAAATTTCACGCCGTTAGCAGAACCTATTGAGGACATCCTCGATAGATGTCTCAAGCAAGGAGAAATCACACTCCCACCTGTTAGACCATGCCAAGACAATGACCTCAAAGCAGCATGGTATAATGAAAATGACTATTGCGAATACCACCATGTGGCAGGTCATAAGACAGCTGATTGTATGCAATTAAAACATTGTATCCAAGACCTAATAGATCAAAATCTTGTCAACCTTGAGCACAGTGCACAGCCATCACCAAATGCTAATCTTGGAGCTTACAAGGATCCTTTGCCCAACCATAACAAAGCTTCATCATCCAATCAAGTGTACAATGTCACTCCACCACCCGCACACTACGACTCCATTGTCGGCCGCATCGAACCCTCATCCCACTCTGTCAACACAATCACCATTCGGGCACAAGCACCTGATTGCGCTGTAACAACCCATCAAGGCTGTGTCTCAATCCGCACTGCCCCTCCCACTGAACCAACACCCCTATCCACATCTGATCCCCTCCCTCCACGTCCTAACGCCCGTCCATCACCCACCACTCGATATAACCTTCTAGACCATCTAGGAAAGACACCTGCGCAAATCTCCATCCTTGAGCTACTTCGCACATCACCCCGCCACAAAGACATTCTCAACAAGGCCCTTTTGGAAACACAAGTCCCTGTAAACTTGGATATCAATCAATTTCAAGCCATGGTCGGCCATATTGCTACACCACACCATATCACATTTTCTGAAAAAGATCTCCCTACTTCCGAACACCTACATAATGATGCACTACACATCGAGGTCCGCATTCACAAACACACCATTAAAAGGGTCCTAATAGATGGTGGTTCCGGCCTAAATATATGCACTCTAAAATTGTTAAAACACCTGGGGTACTCAGATGTGGTTGTGGATGCTAGTGAGTGCATAACAATCAAAGGATATGATAACACTGAGAGACTATCCGAGGGCACCATAAAGCTCCCTATTCAAGTGGGACAGAAAATCCTTGAAACCAAATGTCAGGTTCTGGATCTTGACCTCCCCTATAAGATCCTCCTCAGCTGCCCATGGATCCATGCCATGCAAGCTGTCCCCTCCACTTTCCATCAATGTCTCAAATTCCCCCACAACGGCACCGAAGTCACTATTTATGCCGATCCCCGTCGTTTCCAATACTGTAGTTTTCTGGAAGGACACAACCAAACCTTCTGTCTGTATAATAAAGCCACCACCCAAAACACTCCAACAGCTTCCACCTCATACATGAACCCCACCAACATCGCCACCACTTCATCGCAAACACCTTCACCACCTAAGGTTAAGATCAAGATCAATGACCAAGGCTATGGGGAATACAACCTTCACGGCACCTTTTGCGTGGGATTATTACCCACTCCTAAGACATTTGGCACTCCGAACACAGAGGCAGCTGACACCGTCATCATCAAATGAAAACCCTCGCCCATCTTTGAGAAGAAACACCTTCTAGATCAGGACATACTTGAAGATATTTCATCCTGGCTTTACAAGGATGAGGAAACAGAACAAGACATCCCCACCATCCCAACAAACAGTTACGGCAAAGGTTCTGAAATAGTCAAAAGCATGGGTTACAAAGGACAAGGCGGCATTGGCCTTCATGAACAAGGCATTGTGGAACCACTACAAGCAACAAGGAACCCCTATACTCAAGGGTTAGGGTATGGTCAACCACAATGCATCCTTAATACTGGTGAATGTATCTTAGCTGAGTTTGCTCCAGTTTCTCTAGACGTCGACAATATTAACGAAACAGACCTACAAGACTCCTTTAGCGACTTTGCCGATTTCTTCGCTTCCTCCATTTGCACCATCTACTCTGTCACTACTCTCGCCTCATCATCCAATGACCTACCATTAGTATACCCTGACCTCATCGACTGGGACCAACGAGGACCTCCTATTTTTGACATCGCACCTAATGACGAAGCCATTGTTGAAATGATGGGAGTAAGAGACAACTTCCCCTTGGGAGATCACAGAGCTGGATACATCATGGAACTCAATCTAGCTGCCTATTGTGGGGAGACAACCCCTACTTCTAGTCGCAAAAATATAGAAACAAAAAATGGATCTAATGGTGAAAACCGTTCCACAACAGTATCAGATCCTAAAAAAGTAAAAATAAAGGACGTATCTCCTGGTGAAAACCTCCATGAGGCACCAGGAGATGGAAGCATGGGCATCCCTGAAATAAATAAAGTATATCCTGACAGATCACCCATCTTGGTTGAACCAGCGCAGGAAATGAATCTAAGGACGGAGGAAGAGCTGAAAATCACATATCGAGTAGAATCCCTCAGCCTATTCGAACAGGAAGACTTCTTGGCATTCTTCACACGCAGAAATCACAACTTTACGTGGACCTACGCATACATGCCAGGGCTAGATCTTGCCTTGGTCGTTCATCATCTTGCAGTGCGTCCTGATGCCAAACCAATCAAACAGAAGCTCTGAAAGATGAATCCTCAGGTGGCCCTTCTTGTTAAAGCAGAGCTCAAAAAGTTACTAGATGTGGGGTTCATATGTCCAATTGATTATCCCGAATGGGTCTTGAATCTAGTACCTGTTGCTAAACCAGATGGCAAAATCCGCTGTTGTACTGACTTCAGAGACCTCAACAAGGCCTGCCCCAAAGATGACTTCCCCCTTCCCAACATTGATATGATCGTGGATCTTACCGCAGGGCATGAGATGCTATCTCTCATGGATGGATTTTCAGGATACAATCAAATCAAAATTGCTGAAGAAGATCAGCACAAAACATCATTTATATGCCCATGGGGGACATACTGTTGGGTAGTAATGCCGTTCGGCCTAAAGAATGTAGGAGCTACTTATCAACGAGCAATGACTGTCATCTTCCACGATCTCTTTCACCACATCATGGAGGACTATGTTGATGACTTACTCAGCAAATCAAAGACCAGAGAAGAACACTTAGACGTGCTAGCCAAGATCTTTGATAGGCTAGAGCAATATAATGTTCGTCTAAATCCAAAAAAGTGTGTCTTTGGAGTCACTTCAGGTAAATTGTTGGGATACATAGTCTCCAAATGAGGAATCGAGGTGGACCCAGCAAAAGTCAAAGCTATTATTGAAATTCCACCTCCTAAAACCTTGAAACAATTGAGAAGCCTACAGGGTAAACTACAATCTATTTGTCGATTCATTGCTCAACTTGCTGACAAATGCCAACCATTCCAACATCTCCTCAGGAAAGATACAGCTTTCACCTGGACTACTTAGTGTCAGGATGCCTTCGACCAGCTAAAAGCATATCTGGCCAATCCCCCTATTCTATCTCCACCAAGACAAGGAGAGCCCCTCCTCTTGTATATTTTTGCGACCGACACAGCAATTGGGGCTTTGTTAGCACAACATGATGAGCAGGGTAAGGAACGAGCCATCTACTACATCAGCCGCACCTTGATTTCCTATGAGCTTAACTACACACAAATTAAACGAGCATGTCTTGCCCTGGTTTTCACATCAAAAAAGTTAAGACATTATATGCTCAATCACAAGACTAAGCTCATTGCTAAGATCGACCCACTCAAATATTTGCTAAACAGAGCAGCTCTCACTGGAAGGATGGAAAAATGGGTCATGATTCTCACCAAATTTGACATAGAATACACAGAGAGGAAGGCAATCAAAGGACAAGTCATAGCAGATCAGCTGGCTAAGGCACTTATTCAGGTAGAACATCCTACAATAGGAGAATTTCTAGACGAGGCCATCTTGACAATCACACTAGCCATAGATACATGGAAGATGTATTTTGATGGATCCTACACTCACAGAGGCTCAGGGGCAGGTGTCCTGTTTGTTACCCCTCAAGGTGACACGATCCCTAAATCATTCAAAATCACATTTCCATGCACCAATAATGTAGCAGAATATGAGGCCCTCATCACAGGTCTCTAAATGGCCATCCAATGGAAAATAGAAAAACTAACTGTGTATGGCGACTCTCAACTAGTCATCAGGCAAGTCAATAATGAATACAAAACCAAGGACGATAAGCTCCTTCCCTATAAGAAGATGGTCGATGACTTTAAAGATTATTTTGGTGACATCCACTTTTAGCAGATCCCAAGGTTAAACAACAAAGCGGCAGATGCCATGGCCACCATCAGATCTCTGGTTGACATGAAGCAATGCAGCAAGAAATGCGAATTCCTGATTGAAGAGCTCCCCATCCCAGCATATGACGTTCCCCAATCTAAACTAGTGTGTGAAATTGTTGGTCCTTTATCCCCCTGGTATCAGGAAACTTACCCCTACCTTCACGATAACATCCTCCCCAACAACCTATCCCCATCATAGAAAAAATCTTTCATCCGTCGGACCTCCCGTTTCATCCTTGTAGGTGACACCCTCTACAAAAGGAGTCTTGATGGTACGCTTCTACGATGTTTAGACTCTAGGGAAGCCAAGGCAGCTTTGGAAGAGGTACACGCAGGTATTTGTGGGGCACATTCAAGTGGACCAGCTCTTTCTAAAAATATCCTGAGGACTGGTTATTATTGGCCCACCATGGACAAAGATGCACATCAGTTTATCAGAAAATGCCTCCCATGTCAACAGCATGGCGATCTCATCCACACCCCAGCATAGGAGCTGCAACCAATCAAGCCACCATGGCCTTTCTCACAGTGGGGACTCGACCTTGTAGGGAAAAACCATCCTTCATCTTCCAACGGCCATAAATTCATAATCACTGCTACCGAGTACTTCACAAAGTGGGTGGAGACAATACCACTCACCTTCACCACAGGCATCCAAATCTCCAAGTTCATTCTCCACTACATCATCTGCTGCTATGGTATCCCCCATTCCATTGTCACTGATAATGGGAAGCCATTCAAAAACCAAGAAGTTCACACTTTGTGCGAAAAGTTTGACATCAAACACTGATTCTCCACGCCATATTACCCCCAAGGAAACGGTTAAGCAGAGGCTTCTAATAAAACCATCCTCCGCATCTTAAAAAAGATAGTCAATGAAGCTGGCCGTGACTAGCACCTCCAACTCAACCCTGCCCTATGGGCTTACCGCACCAGCATCCGCACTCCTACTAGAGCCACCCCATACTCACTAGTATTCGGATCAGAAGCCATTTTACCTATAGAGGTCGAGCTCCCATCCCTCTGAGTATCATTACAAAATATTATCTCTGATGAAGACTATCATGTTGCAAGGTTGCATCAACTTGAACTATTGGATGAGAAATGGCTGAATGCATTAAATCACTTACAGGCATATCAACACCACCTCAAAAGAAGCTACAACAAAAAGATCAAGACCAGAAAGTTTGAGGTAGGTGACCTGGTCCTAATGGAAAATCAAAAGAACCTGCAAGAGCATCCGAAGCAAGGAAAATTTGAACCTAATTAGCTAGGACCTTATGTCGTCACCACCGACTATGGGTCAGGAACTTATCAGCTTGTAACACCTGAGGGGCAGCCTCTAGAGGAGCCAATGAACATCTTGCATCTCAAGCGATTCTATGCATAACCCATCTGGTACCACAAGTCAAAAAAAAAAATCAGAGTGCAATAAAAACTTCCAATGGTGAAAATCACCTCGGTGACGCCTTGGATAAGTACCATGGTGAAAACCTGTTTCAGGCGCCATGCATAGTGGCTGGTTCTACCATCTAATAAGTCCTCTTTCCCTCATAACACTCCACGCCCATGCATCCCATGGCTTGAAATTCTAACACACCAAGTTTGTTCACCCATTCCACACTACCTCAACCACCCAAAACCCCATCCATGGAACAAGGATCCTTGTAAGCTCTCCTTTGTACAGGTCATAAACTTAGAAAATCCAAAAACATCATAAAAAATAGAAAATCCAAAAAAATCACCCCATGCATCAATCTCGCATCCCATCATAATCATCTAAACACATCAACCCTCATCACATCCCATTGCAAACCATTCCCACATCATCAAGTCTTGGCAGAACTACATATTCATTTCACCCACATCTTAAAAGTACCTTGATCCTGTGGACATAGGGTATGTAGGCAGTCTGGAATACGAAGGATGTTTCCAATACTCAGGTATCTAAGATGCACCCATTCCACCTATTGGGATGGTTCCCACTCACTGAGCTTTCTAGATCTACAAGATGATATGCATGCTACGTATACCATTGAAACATGGTCCCTCGCGCAAAAATCATCAAGCAATATACCAACTATAATCTTGCATTTGGCCCGAATGTTCTTTTGCCCATCTTCCAAAAACTCTCCAATCAAAACAGATCTATGTCCTAGGATATGTCTTTCCTACAATGGACAAAAATCTATCATTCTATCATCACGTCTCTTGGCAAGAGCACACAAAGGCTATTTGTATCTTTCGTTGGTCTTTTTGCTTATTGATTTTTATCTTTTTGTCTCGCTCCAAGTAATCTCCAAAGCTACCTTGATCTCATCATATCATGGTACGTAGCGGATAGCCCTTGGAGTAGACATAGTCATTGTTTCGGTATGCTATGCTTGTGGGTTGCTTTCATTACTCCAAGAATAGTATTCATATCTTGAAGTCCAGGTCGGTTCTAGCATGATGTGTCCTATTTGCATCTACAGGCATCAACACCTTAGATGCATTATTCACACTCACTTCTATGAGTCCCCTTCCTTCACTAGGCAAGATTATACTACCTTGGGCATGCATGAAATCAACCTATTGTTTGTGGGTCTAGTCCATGCAATCGTCGGATATACATCATCACCTAGGTCATTTCATACCTTTGTGAACTATATCCTACATTGCTACATTAAACTAAGAAATGCTCTCAATTAATTTTGTGCAACTACTGTTACTAGCTCACAATCATCTTCCTAATCACTCAGTCACCCATTCCATATCGGCCTAGATTTGATAAACACTTTTCAAACCTCCCACCCCAATCTAAACCCTCACTGACCCCATCTCCCCACCATATCTCCACCTAATACATCTTGAACGAACCCAAACCCCCCCCCTCAATGACGTGGTTCTCCTAACCTAGCAAGCCTCCAATCTCCCCACCACCATCCCCTAGACGTTCCCACCCCTATCATCCCCACCACTTAACATGTTCTCCCACAGTCTCACCATTCAGGGTCAACACAAGGAACATCATGTGTATCAGGACTAGACTACCTCACCTATCACCTCAACTGCATTTTAATCTCATTTTAGGTTCATTTTAATCCATTTGCATCTCATTTTAGGTTCATTTTAACTACATTTTAATCTCATTTTAGGTTCATTTTAATCCATTTGCATCTCATTTTAGGTTCATTTTAATGCATTTTAATCTCATTTTAGGTTCATTTTAATCCATTTGCATCTCATTTTAGGTTCATTTTTAATCCATTTGCATCTCATTTTAGGTTCATTTTAATGCATTTTAATCTCATTTTAGGTTCATTTTAATCCATTTGCATCTCATTTTAGGTTCATTTTAATCCATTTGCATCTCATTTTAGGTTCATTTTAATCCCTTTACATAACATTTTAGATTCATGTTAATTCATTTACATAACATTGTAGGTTCATTTTAATCCATTTAAAGTTTTAGATCCATCTAAGTTGCATTGCAGTCTAGGTTCATCCATTTAAAAACACAAGTAGGTTCATTTTAGCTGCATATCATTACACATCATATCATAGGTGCATATTAAAAATAGCATCATCACATTGCATTCCATACATTTCAACATCTCATAAACAATTAGTTGCATTACAGCATCATCAGCATCACCATTCAAACAACATAAACATCTAGTGGCATATACATAATCTCATACATCTTCATCCATAATAAATGTTCATTAGTCTGCATATTCAGTTACATCATATAGTCCATAAAATCACAACACCATGCATATATCACAAAAACATCCATGTAACCACCAAATCACACACATCATTTGCAAACAACAAAACACATCCACAACATATAAAATATAACATGTGCATCCATCATATAAGCATTATCACAATAGAACATCATAAACCATCAGAAGTATCGCATCATATATAATCACTGCAAAAAAATGTACATCACTCACATCATCAAAAAATAAAGTGTCCTGATACAATACCTCTAAGGGCTAACATGGTATAACTCTCACATCGAGGATCCTCTCTCTGAGGGGGTAGGAGATGCTGACCCTGGTCGAGCCTGTGATCCTGGCAGCGGCTGTGGCTGTGGTGCTACTGGTACCTAAGGATCCTATTGGGGTACATATGTGGGAGGAGGCATCATCTGCTGAACTGACTAAATAGATCTCAATCAATGTGATCTCGATGCCCCCGATCTACTGACCTGGCTGTAACTCGGTGCTCGCTACGCTATAGGCACGGTTGCGTAGTACACCCCCTGATAATACTTAGTCCGTGCTCTGGCCTCTGCTAGCTCTCCCTGTACCTGAGATATCTGTCCCTGTGCTTGGCTCAACTACCCCTGTATCTGATGTGCATGTGTCTGTGCCTGAGCCAGCTGGGCCTGCATCCCTGCCAAAATTAGGGCAAGTCCCCCACCTGCAGCCTGTACACTGCTCAATGCAGTCTCTACCTGATGTGCTCTCATGAGCGCTGCATCCCGCTCTAGCCTCAAATCCTCCATATCCTCTTGAGCCTGAGCCAACTCAGCCTCTAGCACTGCCACCTGCCCATCTACTCCCTGTAGCTGTCCCAACTCAGCCTCTCGGCGCCCTAACGCCTGCTCTAGGCTAGCCATCTGAGCACGTAATGTCTCCACCTCCTCTGTCTCATCCCGTGGACATCGCCAAGGTGTCAGCCTCTCACCCTCTGCCGCCACCCCTGCCCTTGAACTCCCTGCCTCGGCATCATGTCTACCGACTCGCAGCTGCTCCACCCGTGATGGAGATAGATCACCCTGCTCCATCCTCGGCTATCCACCGCACCGCCGCGGTCCTCTATGCTGTCATCTGCCCCTAACCGAGGCTTGCTGTGCTAGAACCTGTTGTACAGGAACCTGCTGTGCTGGAACCTGCTATGCTGGAATCTACTGTACAGGAACTTGCTGTGCTGGAACCTACTGTGCAGGAACCTGCTGTGCTGAAACCTCCTGCCCCACTGGTACCTACCCCGCTGCCACCTCATCCACACGCTGACCATCTCTCGCAATCACCCTCTCCTCCCCATCATCCATCACCTCTACAATATAGTCCTCCACAACCACCTCATCACCATCCCCATCTGGATCATCTCCACCCCCATCTCCCTCATCCTCTGATATCTCCCTCGTCAGATCTATCAGTCAAGTGGGCCGATGCGTCTGCCACCATGCCTCATAAGCAGGCATAGTACCTGCATCCCTCACTGTGCTCCTCCAATCCCACTAAACTAGCCGAAGTGTTGCCCAATCATTCAGCGCAACCTGTGGTTGTAATGGTGCGGGCCAGTGGGCTGTATCCCGCGGCATCCACGCATATATCGCCATCTGCTGAGGCATATCCTGTACTAGTCCAAACTGACACATAACCCGTGAGGGTAAGTACATCTCTATGGTACGGTCTGCACGACCCATAAGAAATCTCTGCTGAAATGTGTACGGGAGATGGATCACATCATCAGGCCACTCCTCACAACCAATATATGCTCGCCATACCATGCTAATCACATCATCCAGTATCCTCCGCCAGTGGTGAACCTGTCCAGTATAGGTATACCCTGCATCCTGATACAAGAACACAAACGCCTCAAACGGCCACCGATAATAACCACATGTTGGCCGAGTCACAGGGATGTGCTCCCAAAGCCATACGTGTAGCAGTGTCACCCCAGCAGATAAAGCCCTGTCATGAAGGTAAGCGACCGTATGCATCTCGTGAAGCAACTGTGCTAGCATCACCGGCCCCCATGCGTAAACAATCTCATGGCTCACCATCCCCTCTATCATCCCACCCTAGCCCACAGGGAAACCTCTGCCTTGCCTATCCGACAGCACCACACCTCCAATTAGTGCACACAAAAATAAGGCAAAGGGATCTGCACCTGCTGCCAGTGTCCTATCATAATCCATCTCCCTCCCATCTACTGAAAAAACCACGTGCTCTGCTCTGAACACTCTGATCAATGCAGTTCGTCCCCTCCTCATGTCATATCTCACACGTCGACCTAGAATCGGCAGCTTGAGGATGCGATAAACATCCTCAAGTGTGATGGTCATCTCTCCTATCGGTAGCAGAAAGCTGGAAGTCTTGCTGCGGTATCACTCCACTGCGGCCATTATCAGAACTCTATGAGCTCACAACACGGGCATCGTTGCCACCATCCAAAGCCCCAGCGTCGCCAGTCGAGGCCACCACTCCTCATCAAACAGTGCCATCACGGATCACACTCATCACTCCCGCGACTGTAGTATAAACCGCTGTGTATCCTGCAGCCACCACTTCTTCGTTAGATACTAACTTATTTCCCCCCACACACTTTCTTCTTCTAAATGTCTCACAGGCCCCAATCATGTGGCCCCACACAGACAGTCCCTAGTGCTATTTTAAAAATAGCGTTACTTTTCCCTACCCACTGCACCAATGCAGACAATGGCGCCACTGCGTGCCCTGTATCGCGCCAATGCAGATAATGGCGCCACTGCGCACCATATATCATGCCAATCCAGACGATGGTGACGCATGCCATTTTCATGTCAATTCACCTTTTAGCACTAAAACTAATAATAGCACTATTCCCCATTATGGCGCTATTCCAGACGATAGCACCGTTCAAACCATAATATGGCGTCAAAACACCATATTTCTTTCTCCCTGAGTTTTGGCACCAATCCAGACGATGGCGCCAATATTTCTCCCAAATGGCGACAAAACCACCTTACCCTACCCAGGCGAATAGCGCTAATCTGCAGGATTGTGCTAATTCGCCTTATCTTTGGCACCACACGCTCCAAACCCATTTCCCAAAACCTAAAA
Source organism: Cunninghamia lanceolata (assembly GCA_027924645.1). Lineage (NCBI taxonomy): Eukaryota > Viridiplantae > Streptophyta > Pinopsida > Cupressales > Cupressaceae > Cunninghamia > Cunninghamia lanceolata. The sequence continues at coordinate 10,565,311 of BSBN01000584.1, read as the reverse complement.
AACACGTGCGTAAAGTAAAAAATCACAAAGTTCAGTTTAGGCCCTACCTAGGGTCCAGCCTCGGGTGACCGCCCGACCTCTCCGAATTGCTCTGAGATATGATGAAGTTGCGGGAACTGTGGATTGCGCTTAGCCATCTCTCCTTTGTCTTTTCTTCTAGAAGGTCAAAAGTGTGCCAATGTGGCACTCTTTGGGCCCACTTTCCCTAATATAGTGGGCCATGTCATGCCTCCATCCCTTCTTTTTTCCTCTAGGGTGCAGATCTCAGCCTTTTTCCTCCGTCTTTCCTCCTACCATCTTCTTTTGCCATCACCTCTCCAACCGTCACTTCCATCGCATCCTTTCGAGAGCTTACCTGCAAAATTTTCATTTCCCTACTAACCTCTCGAGGGGGCATCCCCTATCCATCTCATTCATTCCTGGCAGCTGGGGCATATTGTTCTTCGACCTAACGCCACTTCCCTCCTAGGTCCTAATGCCACGTCAAAGAGGGGCAAATGTAGACACCTAAAAATGTCTCGACCACCAAACTGACTCCTGACATCCCTAAACATACCAATTTCCTTTCCAACCAATTAATTAAATTTTTATTTAATTAATTACCCCTTTCATTTCCTAAATCCACACCATTTCATCCCCTAAATTGAATTAATTTTATTAATTCAATAGTCCAAACCTTAGCCAATTTATTTAATAAATATGCAAAATTTATTAAATCAATTCCTCCATTTTCCCTAAATCCAATTAATTAGTTAAAACCATGTTAACTAATTAATCCAACCTACTAATTAGCCTATCCCTACCCCAGACAATTAAATAGCTATTATTTAATTGCCTACTCTAGCCTACCTCATCGTAACCTTAGGATTAATTAACTAAATCACTAATTAATTAATCTTATCCCCCCTCTAATCCCTCTACTAATTTATTCTAGCCACATTAATTAGGTTAATCACCCTAATTGAGTCAAACCCTCATTAGCACTTCTCTCCACATCCCCCAAATTTAAAATTCAAATAAATCACACATCACATTTACTCCTCTTACACATCCCTTACACATGTCATAGCTAATAAATATCCACTCTTCCCCAAATGAATTTTTAATTCATTTTACCCTTCCCCATGTGAATTTTTAATTCACAAATAATCCATCTCACCCAACCTCATTTATTCACCCCTTTCCCAAAAATGAATAAAAGATTTACTTTTATTCCTAGCCCTCCATCTTCCAAGATCAAATCTAGGCCCTCCACATCACTTTCATCCTCCACCATTGATCTCTCCATTCAATCTCCACCCTTGGATCAAAATCTCTCCAAAAATTCTATAAATACCACCTCTCACAAGTCATTTTCATTATCCAATTCCATGCAAAGTTACCATGCCAAATCACCTTTGAGTAGATAGTGAGTTGCACAATTAAGAAGCATTTCACATTTGAATCTATAGTCTAGGGATAATCTTGGTCTTGGGAGCTTCTTTTGGGTGCAAAGGCTCCTTCTTCCCTTGATGGGATTAGGTTGTGTTTTATAAGGTATAATCTTGTGTTTCATTTGCATTTGATTTAGTGTTTTGCCTTATTGCATTTATCTAATCTACAAGGCTCCTCTGAATGTTCTCCTATCAGGTCCTCTTACTTCTCTTCTACATCCTTCATTACGATATGAATTATAATTGCCTCTATGATGAAAATTCATGTCATTGCTCTAGTAGGCATTGCTATCAAAATGGGTTTTCAAGCTTGTTCTGCTCTGGATGTGATTTGTCTCCTCTGGAAAATGTTCTACCTCTCTAAAATTTACCTCCTCTACTTCTTTGTCTCTGATCATGCCTCTTGTTCAACTTTTCCTCAACTTTCAGGGCAAACTGATATGCTTCCTCCAAAGATGTCATCCTTACCAAGATTAGTTTTTCTTAAGTGTTGAATCTTAGTCCATTGATGTAACTCGCCACTTTCTCTTTGCTTGCTTCACTATGTCCTAGTCTTATGATCATCTTATGAAATTCTTCAGTATACTCCATGGATTTCTCCTTTTGTCTCAGGTTTTGCAATCTCTTCAATAGCTCCAGCTCATAGTTAGTAGGTATAAATTGATTCTTCAATTTTGTTACCATTCTATCCCATTTTGCAATCTTTTCTTTTCCTCTTCTATTTATGTCCAACTAAACTTCCTTCCACCATATAGCAGCATGTCATTTCATCTTAATCTTTGTAAATTTCACCTTCTCCAGATCTTCAACTTCTTTATATTCAATGTACTCTTCCATGTCATTTATCCAGTCAATCAACTCTTCAGAATTCAAATTGCCAGTGCAATTCAGTACATCAACTCTGGGTCTCTTTCCAATCTTTGAAATAGCTCACAATATCTTTACTTGATTTGATTCTTCTTCTTCATCACCTCCTAGGGTTTCAACAATTTGTTCAATAGATTGAAATTCCTCTTCATCATCACTTTGAACATTAGGTCTAGGTGTTAATCATCTTTGACTATCTTCCTCAACAACATCCAATAAAATTATCATTGTTTTCATCATTTTCATCATCTCATCCATCCTACCAGCCATTGTTCCAACAGTAGGGACTCCCCTCGGTGGTATCCTCCTCGGATCAAGTATAAACTACTTCAAGTTTGGTGATGTAGCTACAAGGTGACAACTGCCTCACAATTGGCAATCGACTACGACACAAGTAACCTACCTCAGATTCGATGATCTATCCATAGCAAGATCTTACAAAATTCCTTCACCAACTTCACTCAATTCACTCCTAAAGATTCAAACTTTCATTCTGATACCACTTGGTGCAGTCATGGTAGGAGGGTTCATAGAATGAATGGTCCAGACTGTGCAGAAAGAGTAACACAACTGAAACACTGAAAGATATGACAAATGTAGATTCAGTCATTCAATATATCAAAGAATTAAAATATAAATCAGCTGGCAACATGTGGGTTTATAATTGGGCTCACGGGCCTAATTACAAAAAATCTGCTTATGCACAAGATATAGCTTTGAAGTCTCTTTACAAAAGATCCAAAACTATCTATCTTCTAAATCCTTAGAATTATGCTCACTACCTTCCTAGGGATCTATTACATATTTATATATCATATTTGGAACATAAGATTCCTCCGCATCAGCCAAGGAAGATCACAAACTCCAATGAAGAGTTGTAACGTGTGTACATGAGTAGGTCAGAACTAACTAAACAAAACTCCTCTACAAATGAATGGAATGATTTGCAGATCTTGGGGAAGATCATCTATGAACCATGGATCATTGAATGTTGTGTCATTAGGCTCTACAAGTCAGAAAATGCTCTACAAGTCTTCTCGCTTAGTTGAGTGTCTGAGACTGTGAGGGTGCTCTATTCTGAGAAAATAGTTGATCTTCTGATAGTGATATCTTTCTGGTAACTTAACCAAATACTCTGAGATTTGGATATGATGTAGATGAACATGTCTAGGTTGTAATTCCATCTCCGCAAGGTTTGGAATGCAATTGTAGCAGAATACAGACCAAAATACTGAAACTACTTCTAGAAAATAAAAAGAAACAAACTGAAATGCAAATGTTTTTGGTTGATGTAAGATTTCTCTTGAACCAGGGATGCTCCTGCATCAAAAATATACAAATTGTGAAAGAAGGATTATAATTTCTTAAATATTTTTATTCATTTGTTATTTGTAATGATGAAGATTCTATGATTCATTTAAATGATTTAATTAGAATAAAAAATATGTGTTAACATATAAATTGTGGAGCATGTGATGGATTTTGGACAAATATCTTTAAACTACATGGGACTATATATTATTAATCATTGTGTAGTTTCATAGTGGTGGGATCCAATAAAAAAATCTATTACCATTGTACCTAGTTTAGCTAGTGCTAAACAAACTTACTTAGATAATAGAATTAAAACTTACAAATTTTGTTGGATCTAATAACATTTGATGAAATAATTTAAGCATGACTTCTTCATTAAACAAAATTACTTTGTAAATAAGATCACCTTAAGAAAGATTTATAGGAAAATAAGATCACAAAAAAGGAAGCTTCATGGGCTACTAGATCACCACATTGAAGGAAATTATTTGAATTCAACATATAAAATAAAAAGATTTTCAAATTTAGGTCCAAATGTTACATGTATATTTATTATCATAGAAAATATATATGTACAAAAGTAGCTTAAAGTTCTTGGTACATATAATCTGGATGCTCTCTATCTTTTATTATCTCTAAAATCTTTTCATGATCTTCAATAGGCAACCTCCACCTTTGTTTGGCATGTTCTCTTTTCGGTAAACTTTCAAGATTTATTCTTATTGCTACAACTAATTGACTATAATGTAGAACCTGTTGACCTAGCATATAATCAATAAATATAATACCATTTGTATCTATATTTGTTTGTTGATAGTATGTGCCTTCAACAGCCACTGATCTAGTAGGATACTCTTGTCCATGACCATTTGTCATTGATTCTGAGAATTTGCATTCTGGTTGTGTACATCTTAGTAGATAGTAATCTACACCTTTTGTATTGTCAAGATCTGCAAGAACAACAAAAATATCTCCTTTACACACCATGTAGTAAACCATGCTCAACTTAGGTAGAATATAAATCAATTATAAATTAAAATTTAATTTAAAACTTTAAAATTTACTTGTAACAACTAAATCTAATACATGTTCATAATCAACTGAATACAAAGGATCATAGACATCTACAATGTCATTATCTTCAAAAGGGTCTGACGTGGCCACTAATTGTTTTATTTCCCATTGTGAAACATACCCATCTGTAATATTCTCACATTGTAGAGTATTTGTATTGTTCTCAATGCAATCAACACAAAAACATGATTTTTCTCACTTGAATTACAAGAGGCTTGCTATGTCCTGCTATCATGATTTGATGCAAACTTCTAATACTACTAATTGTTTAACAATTAGTAAGAGTTGATTGATCAATATCTATAAATTTCAAACATCTAATTAAAAAGTGCATAAAATTGAAAATTCAATTCATGTTCACATATTGAAATTAAAAAAAAATCATTTATGAACCTTTAACTTCCCAAAAATAGTGTGTGTTGTATATTGAGTCACAGACGGAAAAATGACTTTTGCACCATTAAAAATTTTCATTTGAATTCTTTATGGCATTACTTGCAAGTCATGTTGGTGAAATGTCAGGTTAAGAGGTTTTGTAGTTGAAAGGAAAAGACGATCTCAAAAAGCATAATTAGATTTTTCTAAAAGTCCAACCCTTAATATTGAAGATGCAACATTGGATATATCAAAACCACTATTGCATAATGGTAAGCTTCCACTTCTCAACACATGCAATATATTGAGACTCTTTTTCCTAATAAGTTTAAGAATTTAAAATGTACTTGAATTTAAATTTCTAGTCCATATGGTGTTTCCTGCAAGTTCACGTTGGTAAAATGCACGCTTCACACATGATCTAACTCCATCATGCTCTCCTTTTCCATGTCCACTCTCATAGAAATTCCCAAAAAAAATTATGTTACATCTAATATGTTGTTGGCTTAATCAATTAAAAGATTTTGTAGAATTAAATTGTCCTATGAAGTTACAAACAATTTCATTTAAAACCAAAATAGTAAAAATAAACTATGTGTACAACATATAAGTAACTGAACAATTCAAGTCTTCAAGCTAATTAAACAAACAAATAAATAAATAAATATATATATATATATATATATATATATATATATATATATATATAAAATAAAATCAACACAAGTACCAACACATCCATTAGACCATATCTAGTATTGTGAAGCATCTATTTGATGCCATCTCAGATCTTCAAAAAATATTACAAAACAATGGACTACATAGCTTCTATCATGACCTATATCATCACTAATATAAAAGTGAACTTCTTCGATGATAATTCGTTCATCTTTTCTACTTTGTACACCATCCACATGTTCTTTGGTATGCCTATAACAAACTTGTATAAATATTGTAACTTGCTCTTAATGATAATATTGACTTTGAATCTTAGTTTGAGGACTAGATGTATAGTTCTCAAAGAAATCAACAAGAGAAAGAATACAACCTAGTGGAAAGCAATTCTTTGAGTCACAAAATTGCTTAGCTTTCCATCTAGGACCATGACAATGTTGAATATGTGGATATATGATATTGCAAAATTTATTCATAAACTCATTGTAAGACAATTCACTCTCTTTTAGAATAATTTTTTTTGCTCTCAACTCTTGACTTTGTTGAGTATTTCTCATATTAAAATCTCTTCCACATAACTTGCATTGAATGATCAATATTGTCAACATGTAAAAGATTCTTCAAATTTCAACAATCATTACATATATTTTTATACACTACACTTTGAATTCACTAAATCTTCTAATTTTTTGCATAGAAGAGACTTCACAAATTGTGTTGTACTTCAAGGGATGACTATATTTGGATTAATTACTACAACATTTTTTTTATATGACTGTAGGTGTAGATGAAATTCAACATGATTTTGACAACAAGTCTCACGTACCTTATTTATACGTATAAAACTTGGTCGTAGTCTCTCAAACATCCTTTCACAAATCTTCACATCTGAAAATTCTTGCTTGAATGCTTCAAAAAGTTCACTTTGTGTTGTATCTATAAAATGTTTTGGATGTGAAATTTGTGTACCATCTTCACCTTTTATTTGTATAGTGTCCCTTTTATTGGAAGAAACATGAGAGTGGCTGGTCCAATATTCAATCCCCTATTCCTTTACATCTTTTGAGATTCTATATTTTCAGGGAACCCTGTGAATATTTATCCAATTATTCTCAATATTTCCATCCAATCTATTTCTCTTTGCAATATATCTTTGAACAATTCTCTTAGAAACATTAAGTAATTGGGAAATTGCTTAAACTTGTCTTCTATGTTATAATTTATTACTAGAAATTACAGTCATCAATGCTCTATGTGCAACACTTAAATCAATAGCTCAACTCTTGCTTTCAATATAATTCAATGTTTCTTGCAGGTTTCCAACTATTGTTTTCTTTAATGAACCTGATGACTTTTTCTTATTATCAACCCCTAACAACTCAAAAACAAGGGGTCATCTTTTTCCTCCTAAATAACTTTGCAAATAACCGTGCTCTTCCAATTATAGTCTTTCTTTCAAAAAATTCATCCCATATTCTTTTAGAGTGTAATTTTACAGTGCTTTCAGATAACATACCTTCAGATGAAATACTATTGAAAAGAGAATCCTCATCCATCTCCATCAGATTTTCCATACCAAGGAAAATATTTCTATCACCACCTTCAATTTGTTCTGGTACCTATACTCCATGGTCATCAACAATTTCCATGGGTTGTTCTTTAGTAGACGTTTCTTCATCCACATTTGTACTATCTCTTCTTCGATCATACAATCTTTTCCTTGTCTTTTTATTGCCCACCACAAATTGCTAAAATTTGAATTCACTTGCATACAAAAATAACACATACAAATACTTTAACCTCTATTTTTGAAGATCTACCTACATTCAAAAAATCACTGATTTAATCAATTACATGTTTTAGATCATGGTACCTGAGAATACAACTTTTCCCCTGTCAAAATTAGTGTTTTTTCTCCAAATTTATGTAATTTAATAATTAAATAAAAATAAAAATAAAGTCAAAAAAGGGCATAAAAAATAGATTTTCAGTCCAAATTTGTTTCAGATCATGGTATCTAAGAATATGACTCTGCCCCTATTGAAATTGGTGTTTTTCTTGTTCCAAATTTTTTGTACTATAATAATTACAAAAATTCAAAAAAGCCAAAAAAATTAAAAAAACAAAAAAAAGGAAAAAACACATTTTTGGCCAAATTGGATTCGGCCAAATCCAATTTAGCTGAATCCATCCAAGTGGCATCCCACTTGGCAACCAAGTCACCATTTTTTCAATTTTTTTGAAATTTCCAACTTTTGCTAAATATTTCTTCATTCAAAATGTTTAAAAAAAGAAAAATACCCTTTTGTACAGCTCACAGTGCTGAATTTAATATATATTTAAGTAAATAAATATTTTAAAATAATGCAAGTAGGTTGTTCAAGTTCAAAAAGAGGTTGATTTGAAATTAAAAAAATAGTAAAGCATGATTAAAAAAATTGGAAAATATATGATGCCCTACAGAAGAGAATCCTCTTCAAAAGGGTATAATTTGTTTTTTGAAAGTGAAAAAAAAATTAAACGATAGTTGACATCAACTAAAAACTATCAAATTTAGTTAAGTTTGACTTTAAAGAATTATTATGAGAAATATATAGATCAAAATTTCAAAAAAAAATTTCCATGCCCTAGATATTGAAGTCACCTATGTGAGGAAAACAATCAGAAGAAAATGATTTTTTTCTATTTGTTTCTTGACACCAACTAAATGTCACTTTCTTTTGAAATTTTCAGCACTACAAAATTTGCTCTTAAATTGATTAAAAAATATCAAAACAATTTTTAAAAAATCTGACAAATTACAGGAATAAACTTCAACAAGAGTTCTACATTTTATTAGTTTACATCATTTTAAAATTCAAAACATAAAGACCACTTTTATGTGGTTGAAGTTGAGAATTTTTTTTCATGTTGGCCAATTCCTTTATAAAGTGTGACACAGGTTTGTCTTTTACCCCTTTCTTAGGTTCATAAAGCATGTTTAATTAGGCGAGTATGTTATGAGGTGTCACCTTTCTACAAGTGAGCATCCATTAGCTATCTTGGGAAGATACTTTGCTATCTTTAGTCTGATAGATGGTTGCTTCCTATTGGTTGGCATTGCCACCTCCACCCTCTCCCTTTTCTATATAAACATGCTACCTAGCTTGTATTAGGAATCTTTTTCTTTTACATCCTCATGATGCTATTCTACTTCTAGCATTTGCATTAATCTCATGGAGACTAACTTTGTGTTGTTATTTTGATCCTGTATCATTTGCTTTCATAGTTTTATATCTATTCATTTGCACTAGTTTTTTAGGTTATTAATCTTTTCAGATTCTAACATGGTATCAGAGCTTTTCTATGTGCAAGAATAGATTTTAATCTCCATATTTGAGAGATTTGAGGGGGCTGATAATCTTTGTTGCAAGTTTTCTAAAAAATTGAATATGCTCTTCTTTTATATCTTTGGATGATCTGGAGAATCAAAAAAGTTTGATGGAAACATTTTAACCTTTAGGTTTTACATATGTATTTTGTGATATTTGCCCATTATTGCAACATTTTTGGCTATTCCAATGCATCCAGGAGGATTGGGAAAGTTAGATTTGGCTTTTGTTTTACTAAATTCAGAGAACGTTTGATATAGTTGTGGAACCGGGGTTTCAAGCTCAGATTTAGAAGCTAGTTTTCAATCGAAGCATTTTCAGGCCAAATAGACCTTTCCATTGTGGCTAGGAGGCTCACAAATGAATTTTCATATATAATACGCAAAGTTTCAGTGCCAAGAGTTAGAAAGGAATAGTTTTTGCTAGAAGGCCAATTTGGCCCCACAGCATGCAGATCTATTCAATTGTATTTTTTAAAATTTCAAAAAAATAAATAAATAAAGATTAAAAATTGAAAAAAGGTGCTTTAAGCACTATTGTAAATCATTTTAAGTGTTATTGAAGAGGGGCATTGACCCTCCTTGAAGGGATTTAATGCCATCTTTGGGACCATGTCCCTTTAAATAGGGTGCGGCCATTGTTGGGACCATAGACCCTTAGGGTCGGGTCTGGTAAGGCCTTTGGTCCCTCATTCTCATTTGGCCTTTGTAGGGCCCACAACATTTGTGTTTGACTTTGTTAAAGCCTTGAATCTCAAACTTCATCGCTAGCTCTACTTCTTTTAGGCATGTTACCTTTTTTTTCCATTTCAAACTAGTTCTATATTTAGTGCCTCTATAGTATCACCACATTTAGTGGTCTTTTTGGTGGATTTTACTGAATTTGGCGGCACTGCCATTTATGACAAATCTTCTAAAATTACCTAGATGTATGTAAACCTAGAAGTTTTAACTAGTTTGATAGTGTCTCAACACTTGGTAGCTTTCTATTTTTGGCGGCACTGCTAAACTTGGTAGTATTTCTACCAAACTTGGCAGCAGGAGACTTTTTGTACTCAGATCCCTCTCCATTGGCATTTTCATTATTGAAGAAAAACTTTAAAAATTGATAACTTGAGCTCACGACCTTCGTTTACTAAGATTTTTTTTTCTTACTATTTTTTTGTACTCTTCATGATGGTGCAGATGATTCTTGATTCTAATTTATGGATTTACTAGAAATTGTAGATTCTCATAGGTGACACTGTACAATTCCCATTTTTGGAACTTTGTAGACTCATAACTTTCTCATACGACCTCAGATTGAGGCGATTGTTTTTCTAAAAGTGTATGATTTTTTTAGTAGATCATAGTGGTCTTGTTAGTTTCACTTGGCTCTATTCTAGTATTATACTTTCAACATACATCTAATTTGTGAGGATTTTGTAATGCATTGAGATCAAGAGCATTAAGCATTTCTTGCTAGTGGTAGTTGTAAACACACTAATTATAAAGTGTCAAATCATCTTTTCTTGGGGAGGTTCTTTGATTAAGTGAAAGGGGGGGTTGTCCTATGTGTGTTCTCTTCTTTTCAACAATTCTTCATCATGGATCAAATAAAAATACCCTTCTTAACTCTCTACAACTACTTTGAGTGGAAATCACACATGGCAATCTACTTAAGGAAAGTTGGATTACATAGGATAACAATGGGACTCGAAAATGAAATTGTTGAAGATGAAGATAATCCTAAGTGGTTTAACAAATGTGATGAGGTCGATGGAAAATTGTGTTTGTCTATTTCTCCTAATTTTGTCTTTCACATTGAGTTTTTGAATTCACCAAATTAAATCTAGACAAAGCTAGAAACACTATTTAGCACATAAGGTTCAATGAGGGATCATATGTTGGAAAACATGAACTAATTAGTTTCATTCCAGGCAACTTCAACGCAATTCATGATTTTTTTCACAAAATTTAAATCACTAAGGCTATAGTTACAACAATGTGGAATTGAAAAGAAAGATGAACAATTGATTCTTAGTATACTCTCTAAGCTAACCTTAAAATATTATGTATTTGTTTCTACCTTCTACCCTACTAAGGGTGCACTTGGGACACAATTCACTATGCCATCTTTGGATGACTTTGCTATCTCTCCCACATGGGAGTAGGATAAGCTAATCTAGATGGGCACTCTAAAATCCTCGAAGTCAGATGGTCTAGTTGCTAACCAAGACACAAAAGAATAGAAAGGAAAAAGTAGTAACAATAAGGATAAGAAATAAAAGAATAGCAAGGAGAAGAGGATTAGATACCAGTTGCTTCAAAAGCAACTAATGAGACTCAATCTTCTAAAGGTGACAAGCCTAAGAAAGAGAAGGTCCAATGTGCCTATTGCAAAAGAACTAGTCATGATGATCATAAGTGTTTAAAGAAACAAATTGATCACTTGACACACATTATTGAGAAGAATAATATCAGTGTTCTTGAGTCTAGATCAAATAGAGTTCTAATGAGGGGTCTAACAAGGAAAAACAAAATAGCAAGGGGAAAGGAAAGGGCAAGGCTCTTGTAGCAGTTGCTTCACAACAATCCACTTGGGTTCTTTATTCAAGTGCTTCATACCACATGGCTTCATCTAAGAAATAATTTTCATCTTTGGAGCCGTGTACTATGCCTTCTATTTTGATGGGTAATGACACTCATGTTGAAGTGTGTGGGAGAGGGTTTATTGATGTGGTGGATGGCACATTGCACGATGTTCATTATGTGCCCTCATTATCAATTAATCTCCTATCAATATATCAAATCACTCACATAGGTTCAGGCAAGTGGGTTGAGTTCACTCCTGATTTAGTGGAGATTCATGAGTTACACAATGGTTCTATAGTTGCAGTTGGGAGAGCAGATCAAGAGTCACGACTCTTTCTATTTTCTCACTTTGTTCTTGATCCTCCTTCAACTATTTTTCTCACTCATTTTGATGATGTATGTTATGGAATGAGCAGTTTGGCCATCTTAATTCCCACTAGTTGCAGTAGCTCAACCAATAGAGTATGGTCAAATGTTTACCTTTAGTTTAGTTTTTAGGTGGTGTTTGCCAAGGTTGCATTCTTGGTAAGCATACTAAGGAAAAAATTGACAAAGGTAAGGCATGGAGTGTTGTTATATGGAGCCTAATTAGATTCGAAGGTTAAATTTTCCCCACTTTTGTCAGCACAGTTTCCCCCCAAAGTATTTAATGAGGGAGTACAGGCAGGCAGAGCCCCACCTACGAGGCCTGAGGGGCTTATCCCCTCGGCAGGGGCCCGAGATGAGAGCCCATGATGAGGGTCTAGGGGCAACTCCCCCAGCAGTGGTTGCTGGGGGCAGCACCCCCAAAGCAAAAAATGCCTATAATTTTATAAAGGCGTCAACAACTATTTTTCTATTTGGCTTACATATAAAAACCCTATTTTTGTAACTAACATAAGTCTTGATAAAAAAGACTAAGGGTTAGGGTTTCCATTGATATTATGTTGTGGCATACTACAGTGGTATTGAGTTGAATGAGATTGCTAGTTGTAATCGGTTCTATTTCCTGGATAATAATATTGGACTTTCTATTGGTGGATGTAGCCCTAGTTTGGGTGAACCACATTAAAATTGTTTCTCGCTATTTTATTTATGTGTATTTTACATTACTCTATTTAATCTTTATTTGTATTTAATTGATATCTTCTACGTTGTATTCCTAACATGGAGAGCATCACAGATACTCAAGTTAGTTCACAGTGATTTGGCTGGTCCATTTCCTCGTCCATCCTTAAACAAGCCAAGATATGTTCTAACCTTCATTGATGACTTTTCTCGCTATACTTGGGTATACTTTCTCAAATAGAAGTATGAGGTATTTGATCACTTTTAGAACTTTAAAACTTTTGTAGAGAAGCAATCTGGGAAAGCCATCCATTTTTTATGCATTGACAATGGTGGTGAATATGTCAGCCATCATTTTGAGAGGTTTTGCACTTCAAAGAGGATTGATTTATAGCATTCAGTTCCATAAAATCCTTAGCATAAATGTGTTACACAATAGAAGAATAGGTATTTTAAGGAAATGGTGAATTGCATGATTCACTCTACATCTCTTGCACCATAGTATTAGGCAGAGGTCATTAACTTTCCTTGTTATATCCAGAACTGTGTTCCTCACCGAGCCTTGAAGGAAGTCACTCCTTTTGAAGCTTGGAGCAGTTAGAAACCATCATTTAAGAAATTTCAAGTTTTTGTTTCTCCTATATGGGCCCACATTACTACAAATAAACGTAAGGCCTTGGATCTGTAGAGCAGGCCTTGCATATTTGTAGCCTATCTTGATGGTGTGAAGGGTTATCAGTTACTCCACCCTACTACACATGAGTTTTTCATTGAGAGGAGTGTTCAGTTTGAGGAGGGCTCTTCAAGATCAACTACTATCACTTCTCCACCTCCTTCTAATTTGACATTGGAGTCACTTGGGCTACATGACAAATCTTCTAATGAGTCAGATTCACCTGAGTAGATTATTGATGATGAGGAGTCTTCTACCTCCACTTCCAATTTTGAGAGTGATTGAGAGGATTCACCTCCTTCATCTCCCAATCATCATTCATAGGGTGATGATTCTCCTCCACATTCCTTGACTTCTGGTCCACATTGGGCTAGACAGACCTTGCAGTCTACAAACGGTTGGGTTGGGGATCCATCAGACACTTGGTGAACTTGTTCACAATTCTAGGATGCTCTACATGTTTTCATTGCTACTACCTTTGATCCACAATCCTTTTGAGAGGCTTTTGGTATTCCTAAGTGGGATACAACTGTGCAAGAGGAGTATAGTTCCTTGATGAGGAACCATACTTGGTATCTTATCCCTCTTTCTAAGGGAAGAAAATTGTTCGATGTAAGTGCATCTATCCAACAAAATTCATAGCAGATGGGTCATTTGATAAGCATAAGGCTCACCTAGTCACCAAAGGATTCTCCCAGGTTCTTGGGATTGACTACTCTGAGAATTTTGTGGCAGTTACCAGAATGAACTCCATCCGACTTGTTCTTTCCATTGTTGCAACAAATCATTGGGAAGTACACCAGATGGATGTGAAGAGTGCTTTTGTTCATGGTGACATTCAGGAGGAGATGTACATGGAGAAGCCACATGGGTTCATTCAAGATTCTTCACTTGTGTGCCATCTTTCGAAGTCTCTCTATGGCCTCAAACAGGCTCCTCGGCCCTGGTATGCCAAGACAAACTCCTTCCTTCTAATAGTTGGGTTCACTCGGTGTCATTCTAATCCCAATGTCTACATTTTATAGTAGGATGATTTGCTCCTATTTCTAATTTTGTATGTTGATGACTTGTTGATCACATGGAGTTCTGCATTCACTGTTAGAGTAGTCAAAATTACCTTTCATGGAAGGTTTTTGATGACTGACTTGGGCTTGTTGCATTAATTTCTCAGGATTGAGAACTACCTGTCTACTTCTGGGATCACCATCACACAGTCCAAGTATCCTCTAGATTTTCTCTCACGGTTTCATATGGTTAATTGTAAGCTTGCTTTGACTCCCTTCATCTCTAGAATCAAACTTGAGGCTCAATGTTCTTCTCTATTTGTTGATGGCACTTTGTATCAATAGCTTGTTGGGATTCTCATTTATCTGACTCATACAAGAACCAACATTTCATATGGTGTAGGCATGGTCTCTTGATTCATGCAAGAGCCCCATGAGTTCCACTAGAAAGCGGCCAAGTGGATACTTCACTACATTCAAGGTACTCATAGTTTTGGGATTCACTACGCAGTGGGCATTAATATTGACTTGGTGGGCTACATAGATTCAGATTGGGCAAGTGATTCTCAAGATCACAAGTCTACTTCAAGTTATAGCTTCTCACTTGGTTTAGGTCCTATTTATTGGTTGAGAAAGAAGAAGTCTACTATTTCTCTATCTTCTACTAAGGCCGAGTATCAATGGGATGTGAATGCCACCATTGAGGCCATCTAGATTCATAATCTTCTCATTGATTTTGGTATCCAGATCAGATGGCCACTATTCATATTTTATGACAACTAAAGTACTATTTAGATCTCACAAAATCTGGTCCATCACCAGCAAACCAAACACATTGAGGTCCACATGCACTACATCCAGAAGCTCATCCATGGCCATGTCATTGACCTTCTCTACTATCTCAATTCCAAGAAGGTTGTTGATATCTTCACCAAACCCTTCACAGAGAGCAAGTTCCTTCATTTGCGAGTTTTGTTGGGGCTGCGGGAGGCTTCATCTTTTGGGGAGCTTCATCCTCTCACTTGGAGTCCTGACTCTCTCTAGTCTGGAGGGGTCTCTTCTTCTCTTTGGTGGGGAATTTTATGTACATGGGTACCTCATCAGGCTTGATTTTCCAGGACCCATCTCTTCATCCACCTAAGCTATGCTTAAGGGAGAATGTTAGTATATGTTTTTATTTCCTAGTTGAGTTATTTATTTTCCCTTTAGTCCTAGGTTTTTCCTACACCTTTTATTAATCTTTCTTAGGTTCGTAAGGCATGTTTAATTAGGTGAGTTGGTAATGATGTGTTTCCTTCCTACAAGTGAGCATGTCCATTAGCTATCTTGGGAAGATACTTTTCTATCTTTAGTCTGATAGATGGTTTCTTCCTATTGGTTGGTGTTTCCACCTCCACCCTCTCCCTTTTCTATATAAACATGCTACCTAGCTTGTATTAGGCATCTTTTTCTTTTGAATCCTCATAATGCTATTATGCTTCTAGCATTTGCATTACTCTCATGGAGACCAACTCTATGTTGTTATTTTGATTCTGTATCATTTTCTTTGATAGTTTTATATCTATTCATTTGCACTGGCTTTCTAGGTTATTAATCTTTTCAGACTCTAAAATTTTCTAGTTTACTAATCTTTTTAGATTCTAACACCTTCTACTATTTGTTCATCAAATTTTGCATTTAATGTGTGTTGAGACCATGATGGATTTGTTGTACTCTCACACACATGTACACTTTTTAGGATTTCTTTATGCATTATTTTATATGCATTGATGTCTATATAATCCTTGTGAATGCATGTTTGGATTCTATTTATGTATTTATTTGCTTGCATTGATGGCGTGAATATCATTATGCATTAATGTTATTTGGAATTCAATTTTATTTTCATGTTGGAATCAATGTTCCTCTATATATTGGATTGGTATAAGTGTTTCCATGTTCAATTTGTTTGTTTGAGTGTGATTAGTATCTAATTTCACCATCTACTAGGATACTGGGGTGGGCTTAGTTTGGTTCCACATGGTTGGGTGGCACTAAACCACTATTAGGGATAGATAGGCTTAGAGGATGATAAATAGAGAGTATGTTGGACTCCCATGGTATTATGTTTCTTATATTTTTTCTTTGTAGTAATCTTGAAACATTTTAAATTAGGTCTTTGAGACCATTGTAATAAGAGTGTGGTTGTAAATTATTATATCCTCTTATATGGGTTATTATTCATCCATGTTTGGGATAAGTCCCTTTAATTTTAATAATTAACCTTACCACTTAGAAAGTTTTCGCACATCATCTTGTGAGACTGTTGGCATGATTTATCATGGTTGAATTATCTAAATCATGATTTAGGTAATGAATAGTTGCTATTATGTTCATGGATGATTTTATATAGAAATGTGACCCACTTACATAAGAGGTGAGGTATTTATAGACACTTAGATTTCACCAACTGAATTATGTTGTAACCATCCTATTCTAGAGAGACACATAGATGAATGTATATGAAGATCTAGCAAGATCTAGATATATTTTTTTAATATCTCTAGAAACATTGATTATTTGAATCAAGTTATTGACATTGCCACCATAAATATTGCATGTTCATTTGAGAGCCTAAATTCAATGGACAACATAAAATCCAAACTAACAATCGATCTAAGGTTTGCATCTATTTTAGAATAGAAATTGAATATTATTATTTTGATTTTATTTATTGTTCTAAATTACATACTCACATTTTAGCACACCCATTGGCATCTATCCCTTCATTTATTATATTTACCAATAGTTCTTTTAGTTTAAGTTTTTATTTTCTAGAAATAAAATTTTACTATTTCATCACTCATAATTAGTGGGCATGAGATTAATTTTCTATTTTTTATACATTTTATATAAGGAATTCATAAAAGAATCTACTTATTTTGATTATCTCATATTGTCAAGTGAACCCAAGCTACATCATATGATGGGAACTACTATTGAGAAGTTATTGTGCAAACTTAAACATGATGAATATTACAAAACAAGATTTTAATGAGAGTATCTAGTGTTACCTTTGACAACTTTTTTGAAGTTGCACTTAGGTATCTTAGCTTCTACCTCTAGGTGACTTGATAGAACATCTACTACTATGTTTGATGCCTTTCTTAATCTACATTTTACCTTTTCAAACTCAAATTTAGATTTAACATTAGGATGACTTGAAAATGGTCCAATGTTAATCATGAAAGGAACCCATTTTCTATGAGGTAGTAGAGATAGAGGATAATTTTCTCTTCTCTCCTTTGACTCCATTTTCACCCATTTTCTACTAAAATAGATAAAACTACCTAAGATCCATCAAGGGACTCCTTATATTGAGATTTAATTGTCAAAGTTTTCATAGTCTACCAAAATAGATGCAACAAAGGAGTTATCTAGGGTAGTGGTTTCTAGTATTAGTGTTGGAAGCTTGTTGGTGTTGTCATTAATGTCAACCTCTAGCAGTTGGTTCACTTGGTTTCCAAGTGCTTTTGAGAAA
Source organism: Cunninghamia lanceolata (assembly GCA_027924645.1). Classification (NCBI taxonomy): domain Eukaryota; kingdom Viridiplantae; phylum Streptophyta; class Pinopsida; order Cupressales; family Cupressaceae; genus Cunninghamia; species Cunninghamia lanceolata. The sequence goes on along the minus strand of BSBN01000584.1, from coordinate 10,547,385 downwards.
ATTTGAATAAAAAGGTGTAGTGTGACAAAGGTATGTTCAGTGTTGTGCTCCGCATTCCCTCATGGTTGAAGATATGCCTGTGTAATTTGGAAGCGATGATCAAAGGTGTTTAAAGGTGTTATAATCAAAATCTTAGGTTATGGATCATGCAACAATGGAAGATGTGTTTGACATAGTGTTTGACTATGATGAAGGTTGTCTAGGAGAAATGAGATTGCTCTACATTTCTTGACATTTAGGTTTCTTGTCTTGCAGTTCAAGGAACAGGCATATATTATCTATATATACCTTCCCTTCTAGTTTTTAGTGTTGGTTACTCTGCAAGTTTAGTTCTTGTGTTGAAGTTTAGTGGTAGTGCATCCTGATGTGTAGAATGAAGACATTCTTTGTTTCAAGTGGTTACGGCAATGTTGCACAAGATTCTAATGATGCTGGAATATTTTGGAAAGATGTGTGGAAGCTATGGAATATTTATTCTTAGTCCGCATGATGTTTTTGGACTTGGAGAGGTGTGTATGTGGTCACTTGCAGTGTTAGCTCAAGTTTGGCCAACCTGGCTTTCTAGCACTATTTGCGGAAGTACCTCGTGGATTGTGGATGTGATGAGTAGCATAGTTATACAAATTTGGGTCCTAGTTAACCCTTGGTGTCATCCACCTTCACTTCTTTCCACCATGGAAGTGTTAGGTGCCAACCTATTTCAGTGTGGCACATTTGAGGTGTATATGTTTCATTAAGGCTGACCTAATTGAGATTGTTTTAGGTTGTGGATGGTATAAATACAAGATGAAGTTTGGGTGGAAAAAGGAAGAGAAGATAATGTGAATGTGAATCAAGGGTGGTGAATTATGTGAGAAATTAAATTCTAATGACTTCTAGATGCAGTGAGTAGAAGGTGTCTACATTTTAGTCTGTTTGAAGTTACTGAAGGTAGTGAGTTGAAGGTTGTAGATGGCATAAAGTTGTAGTGGTGGATTTCCTTTGTTGTCTTGAGATAGTGAATCTCTTTGTAACAATCCTCTTCTATTCTTCTCTCTTCTGGATAGTGAGTCCTTTTGGCAATGAGCCTTTCTTTTGGGCAGTGAGCCTACTTGTATTCGTTGTTTCTATTCATATATATATATATGTGTGTGTGTGTGTGTGTGTGTGTGTGTGAGGTCACTGTGGTTTTTCCCTTCTTGTGTTTTCCACGTAAATTTGGTGTTCTTACGTGTTGGAATGTTTTTGCATTGATGTCTCATATGTTTACATTCTTCTAATGCATAATAAGAGTTTGAAAATTGGAATAGCATTGAGGGTTTAATATTTTAATGTACAATTGATCCACACCCCCTCTTAGTTGTCCTACACATACTAACAATTGGTATCAGAGTGAGGTTCCTTGGAGAAGCTTAACCACTTGAGGTAGATCTGGATGGCGCACAAGAAAGGTATTGAGATTCCCTTGTTTAGTGGATCAAATTATGCTTTCTGGAAGATCAGGATGGAAATATTTCTTGTCTCATTAGTGTATGGCGTATGTAAGTTAGTTGAGAAAAAATATACTATACCTAATAATGGTCCAAAGAATGATGATGAGATTAAAGGCTATGAGAACAATGGCAAGGTGAGGATTCTCTTCTAAATAGTCTTTCTAATTTAGAATTGGTGAAGGTAATGATCTACAAAACTACTCATGAGATCTGGAAGAAGTTGGAAAGTATCTATGAAGGAGATGAAAAAGTCAAGGAAGCAAAGATGCAAAATGTGAAGACCAAGTTTGAAACCTTAAAGATGTCAGAGGATGAAAATATTGCAAGCTACATGCAGAGAGTGGATGAAGTTGTTAAGTCCATCAATGGTCTTGGTGGAAAGTTGGAAGAAGCTAAAGTGGTAAAGAAGGTACTAAGAACTCTTCCAAAATCTTATAGTGCCAAAGTCTCTGCTATTGAGAAAATTTGGATACTTATACTAGGGATCAATTGTTTGGTACTTTAACTACTTTTGAGTTAAGAGTGTTTGGTCAAGATGACTCAAGAAAAGAGACTACTTTTAAGGGTAGCAAAGTAGAAAAGAATGATGAATTAGACTCAGATGACTTTGATAAAATAGAATAAAATTTTGTAGGCAGATTGAAAAAAGGGTCTGGAAAATACAAAGGTAAGTTACCCTTCAAATATTTTAGCTATGGAAAGATAGGTTATTATGCTTCAAAATGTCTGATCAAAATTTCAAATGACAAAGACAAGGATAAAAAAGGTAAATCAATCAAGAGGAGTTATTATGTTAAAGAAGAGGATAGAATATTTGATGATGAGTCTGACTACCCTGATGATGAAAGTGATGAATGCTTGTTGGAACTAATTCTACTGACTCTGAAAGATGTATGAAGGAAATTGCTCTGAAAACAAGGCACAATATCAAAGAAGCTTTAGAAATTGATTTTCATGCAAGAGAAGAGGAAAACTAATGGATAATTGATAGTGGATATTCAAATCATATGACAGGTGATAAGAATAAGTTTGTTAAGCTTGAGAAGTTTGATGGAGGTTTTGTTAAGTTTGGAGATTGTGCTTCTGCTAAGATCTATGAAAAAGGTTCAATTAGTTTTGATGGTAAGCATAATACAGATGATGTTCTCTATGTCATGGGTCTCTGGCATAATCTTATAAGTGTAGGATATATGTGTAGTAGAGGATATAACTTTGTGTTTTAGGATGGTGGTTGTGAAATCAGAAAATAAAACTTTGAAACTCTAGTTGCTACAGGAGCAAGGAAAAAAGGAAATGTATACCAGTTCAAAGGTTCTAACAGTATGTTTTTTATGATTCAAATTCAATGAAAGTTGGCTATGACATAGAAGAATGTGTCACATAAATTTTGATAGCCTAGTAAGGATCATCTCTACTCAAGATCTGAGAGATCTACCAAGAATTACAAATCCCATCAACGCAATTTGCAAGGAATCTCAAATTGGGAAGAAAACAAGGAAGAACTTCAAATTTAAAGAATATTCTACCACAGGACCCCTCGAGTTGGTACATATAGATTTGTGTGGACCCACAATAATAGGAATTTTTCAAGGTGACATGTATTTCATGTTGTTAATTGATGATTTGGGTAACATTCTCAAAGAAAAATCAGAAACTCTAGATAAGTTTAAAGCATTTAAAGTTATGGTTGAAAATGAAATAGATTTGAAAATCAAGTGCTTGAGGTCTAACAGAGGTGGTGAGTTCACCTCCAATGAGTTTAAATATTTTTGTGAAGATCATGGAATAAAAAAGAATTTGTTAGCCCATAGGACTCAGCAGAATGGAGTTGTGGAAAGAAAGAATAGGACTATTCAGGAAGCAACAAGGATAATGTTGAAAGAAGATAATCTACCAGATATCTATTGGAGAGAAGCTATTCACACTACAGTTTACATACAAAATAGATTGCAAGAAAGGGTCAACAATTCAAAGAATCCATATGAACTATGGTATGGAAGAACTCCTATTGTAAAATATTTTAGAGTGTTTGGAAGCAAGTGCTACATTAGGAGAGATGAAGAAAACTTGGGAAAGTTTGATACAAGATCAGATGAAGGAATCTTCCTTGGATATTCCATAAAGAGAAAGGCTTATAGATGCTACAATAAGAGGCTAAAGATGTTAGTTGAAAGTGCAAATGTCAAAGTGAATGAAGAACCACATCAGAGCTTAGTGCTAGTAGAAGGATATGAATCTGATGAGCTCCCTTGCAAAGAAGAAGAAAGAGAAGAATAAAAGGAAAAGGAAATGTAATCTAATGAAGAAGATGCTCTAGAAAGGATTCCTAAGACTCCCAAGTATGTGCAGAAGAGTCATTCTGAAGATCAAATCATTGGAGATAAGAACAAAGGTGTATTAACAAGAAGAAAAATTGCTATGGCAGATGAACAAGTAAATTTGTGCTTGTTGTCTAAAATAGAACCCAAAACAGTGACTAAAAAATGCAAAGATGAACATTGGATCAAAGCTATGGAAGAAGAATTGATGCAGATTGAGAAAAAATAGACTTGGGAAATTGTTCCAAGACCAATTGACAAAAATGTAATAGGAACTAAATGAGTATTCCACAACAAATTGAATGAGAATTAAGAAGTAGTCAAAAATAAGGCTAGGCTTGTGTGTAAAGGGTAATCACAAGTGGAAGGAATAGATTATGAGGAAACATATGCTCTAGTGGCAAGAATGGAGGCCATTTGAATGTTCTTGGCTTTAGAGCTCATAAGGACTTCAAAGTTTATCAGATGGATGTGAAAACTACATTCTTGAATGGAGAATTGGAAGAAGAGGTAGGCTTTTAGTTTTTAGATGATCTAAATATGGTTTGCAAATTGAAGAAGGCATTGTATGGATTCAAACAGGCTCCTAGAGCTTGGTATTCAAGATTGGATAGATACCTGTTGCAACAAGGATTCAAAAATAGCACTATAGATAGCAATTTGTACTTCAAAGTTGAAGAAGATCAAATTCTTATTGTGGAGGTATATGTTGATGATATAATATTTGGAGGGAATGAAAGTATGTGCAAGGGATTTGTAGAAGAGATGCAAAAAGAATTTGAAATGTCAATGTGTGGGGAAATGAATTTCTATCCTAGACTACAAATTAGTCAATTAGAAAAAGGTATTTTCATTTCACAGTCAAACAATGTTAAGGAAATGTTGAAGAAGTTTGGAATGCATGACTCCAAACCAGTATGTACTCCCATGACTACTGATGGTAAGTTAAGCAAAAGTTATGAAACTCCTAAGGCTGATCAGAGAAAGTACATATCAATGATTGGTGGACTGTTATACCTGATTGTTACTAGACCAGATATCATGTATGTAGTTTGCCTTGTGGCCAGATTTCAAGCAGATCCTAGAGAATCACATGTTACAATAGTAAAAATGATATTTAGATACTTGAAAGGCACTCTGGATTTTGGCCTATGGTATCCCAAGGATACTAATTTCTCTTTGAGTGCACATATATAGATGCAGATTGGGCAGGATGTACAGATGATAGAAGAAGTACAAGTGGTGGTGCTTTCTTTCATGGAAGTAGACTAGTCTCATGGTTGAGTAATAAGCAAGATTTAGTGTCATTATCTATTGCAGAGGCGTAATACATTGCAACAACATCTTGCTACACATAGGTGTTATGGATGAAGAAGACATTGAAGGATATCAAAGTATCATATGATGAACCTATTCCTATCTTATGTGATAATATAAGTGCTTTTATAATTTCAAAGATTCTGGTAATGCATTCAAGAACCAAGTGTATTTCAATCCAGTATCACTTCCTAAGAGAGAAGGTTTCAGAGAATGAGGTGAAATTGGAATATGTGCCAAGTAAGGATCAAGTTGTGGATATCTTTATAAAAGCCCTTCCTAAGGATACTTTTAAGTAGCTCCTACAAAAGTTAGGGGTTATTTCCCCTCCTTCTTTTAATCAAGATGCATAAGTGTGTGCATCTGTATGGGAAGCATTTCAAGATATCCTCTTAGTCCTAGACTGATGTTGAAAGATACCTCTTAGGGGAAGTAGGTAGTAGTTCTTCTAGTTGGTACAATCAGATGGAACATATTTTATGCCCCTAAGGGTGGGAGTGCAAAAAAGTGAAAGTAGTGGAGTGAGAGAAGGTGCTTTCTAGCATTGTAAGTGTTTCCCTTTGTCATTGATGTCAAAGGGGGAGAGAGTTAGAGTGGCTGAAAAACCATAGTGCAAGAAAGTGTGTAAACAAGAGGTAAAAAGTGTAAATAGTAAGAGCTGCTCTAGTCAAGGGAGCACTATTGGTTGCAAAAGTTGCTAATTGGTTGCTTTTGTTATTGATGGTTTTTCAAGAAAGTTGGTGTTGCCATCAGTGACAAAGGGGGAGATTGTTGGAAGTCTATTGGTGTTATCATTGATATCAACCTCTAGCAGTTGGTTCACTTGGTTTCCAAGTATTCTTGAGAAATTTTGAATAATAAGGTGTACAGTGTGACAAAGGTATCTTTAGTGTTGTGTTTGACATGTCCTCATGGTTGAAGATATGCCTATGCAATTTGGAAGTGATGATTAAAGGTGTACATAGGTGTTATATCTAGAATCTCAAGTTCTGGATCATGCAGTAGTGGAAGATGTGATTGACAAAGTGTTTATTTGTGAAAAGGTTGTCTAGGAGAAATGAGATTGCTCTGCATTTCTCTGCATTAAGGTTTATTGTCTTGCAGTTCTGGGAATATTCATATATTGTCTATTTCCACCTTCCCTTAAATTTTCTAGTGTTGGGTTACTCTGCAAGTTTAATTACTTATGTTGAAATTCAGTGGTAGTGCATCCTGATGTGCAGAATGAAGACATTCTTTCTTTCAAGTGGTTGCAGCAATGTTGTAGAAGATTATGATGATGCTGGTATATTCTAGAAAGATTATGGAAGTTGTGGAATATTTCTTCTTAGTCCGCATGATGTTTTTGGACTTTGAGAGGCATGTATGTGGTCGCTTGCACTGTTAGTTTAGGTTTGGATGACCTAGCTTGTTAGCACTATTTGTGGAGGTACCTCATGGATTGTGGATGTGATGAGCAACATGGTGATATATATTTGGGTCTTACTTAACCCTTGGCATGGTCCACCTTCACTTATTTCCACCGTGGAAGTGTTTAGTGCCAACCTATTTCGGTGTTGCACGTTTGTGGTACACACGTTTCATTAAGGCTGACAAAATTGAGATTGTTTTAGTTTGTCGATGGTATAAATACAAGATGAAGTTTGAGTGGAAAAATGTAGAGAAGATAGTGTGAATATGATTCAAGGGTGGTGAATTATGTTTGAGCTTAAATGCTTATGACTTCTGGATGCAGTGAGCAGAAGGTGTCTACATTTTAGTCTACTTGAAGTTACTGGAGGTAGTGAGTTGAAGGTTGCAGATGTCATAAAGTTGTAGTGGTGGATTTGCTCTATTCCCTTGAGATAGTGAATCTCTTTGTAACAATCCTTTTCTATTCTTCTCTCTTTTAAACAGTGTTTCCTTCTGGCAGTTAGCCTTTCTTCTGGGAAGTGAGCCCTTAGAAGTGAGCCTACTTGTATTTGGTGTTGCTATTCATATATATGTGAGCTAATCCTCACCATGGCTTTTCCCTTCTTAGGTTTTCCATGTAAATCCAATGTTCTTGTGTGTTTGAATGTGTTTACATTGATTTCTCATATGTTTACATTTTGCTAATGCATAATAAGAGTTTGAAGATTGGAATAGCATTAAGGGTTTAATCTTTTAATCTACAATTGATTCACCCCCTTCTCATTTGTCATGTGCATACTAACAATTAGTTCATTTCTCAAGTTTAGATATGTTTAGAGCTCTTATGAAGATGGGGGAGACAAATCTTGTGTGAGTGATCAACTCTACACTCAATACGAATCTATTTGTCATAATACTAAGGCCATGCTATCTTAGAGTTAAAAACTATGAGTATCCAAGAGTTGGAAATGATGATTTGTTAATGGTGGTGTTCTTATGAGGTAGACATTAACTCAATGATTATTGTTGTAGTTGGAGATCCTCTTCAAAACGTGATTAGTATTATTGTTCACAAATTTCTTCCTTTTATGTACACTAATTTTGGTATGGGTTTTGTGTTTTTCTATTTATTTGAACTTGGTGATTTATTTGGTAATAGTGCTAATTTATTGGTTCATTATTTGATCTTTAATGACTCATATTGTTCTTAATTGAAACATTCTAAATGGTAATATGCAATGCAATGAAAATTTTAGAATTACAATAAACAATTGATGAGATTGGTCAATAATATTGGCTTTGATAGCTTATGTAGAGGACCTTCATCTACTAAGATTATTCTAATAAGTTTATTCTACTAATTTTATTCTATAATTTGAGGTTATTTTATGGAGAAACACCTTCATCTAGTTATAATGATCCATTCAAATAAGTAGGTTTTTATGGTAACTTATTCCATATATTTTGTGAATTCTTTTGAATATTAATTTGTTAAAATTAATATAAATTATTGATAATTATTGATGTTTAGTATCCCTATCTTCCATGAAGCATTATAAAAGAATCTATTTTTGAAATGGAGGCATCCATATATTGCTTCAAAACTCATTAAATTCAGCAAAAACATTTTGCACTTGTGATTCATGTTAAAGAAAGCATTTTCTAGCATTATTAATGGTTTCTTATTCTTGTTGGAATTTTGTCCTTTTTGGGTTATTATGTCTTACTTTGAAGGGTTTTCATCACTAATTCTCTTTGTGTGTAAAGAATATAGTATGGGAAAGTCCTGAATTTTAAAACTACTAAATTGTATTATGTAACCATGCTGGATAAAGACTAGAAAAAATAAAACAACTTGAAAATTGTAACCAAAATCAAAATTATTTTTTCTTTCTTCTTTTTTTCTTGTATCTATTTGTGTGGTTAAGTTGTGGATGCTCTTCTCTTGTATTGTGAAGTGATCTTGAGATTTAGAAATATTTTTAGTCACAAGTTAGATTTTCCTAGTCCATCTATGTATGCTCTTTCCTCATGTTGTAAGGCAATCTTGGAAATTAGAAAAAACTTAGACTCTTTATTTAATTTTTCTTAGGATTTTAGCAACTTCAGTTTCATCATCAAGTGCTACATAGAGTCCACATTCTAGAAAACTATAAATATAGTTTTAAGGAGTTGTCATCTTAGGATAAGTTGGTATCTGCATTATGATTTACCAAGTGAAGGAGGAGTGGGGTTAACCTCTTGATCCAAGCCATTAGAGAACATCCTTGTTTCATGGACTTGGCCCTCACATATTTCAAAGTATATTGAGAACCCCCCTAGCAAGAATGTATCACCTAAATTAAGAATCCATTGACCATTTGTGACCTATGATGCACTAGTAAGTGGTTATACCAATGAAGTTACTCACTCATACATTCGAGGTATATTGGTAAGACCATAAGTTAAACACACCTACTTTACTAACATAGGTTGTTTTCGTGTCTTCCCCTTGTGTGAAACCAATTTAAAACAAAAATAAAAGTTACATTAAAAATAAAAGTCATGCATCCATTAGATGAGTTCCTTTATCCAAATCATGTTAGAAATCCTTTTGAGAGCAATGATGATAACATCCCAACACAATTGAGTGAATATAATGATGATAACTATGATTTGTTTAGAATTGAACATGGCTATAACTAAATTGTTCCATTTTAACAACAAAATCTAGATGAACTCAATATGGACATCATAGAAGGAGACACTCTTTCCTAGGTTCAAATCTAAAAACCATTAACAATGTTACAAGGCTAGGTCCTTTAGACCACAAGAATTCTAGCAGTAGATATTGTCTACACCAAAATCAAGAATCTATAAGTCATCCTCATGTTAACCTTGACAAGGGAAACACCATTCTAGAAAAATATCCTCCAATCCACTTCTTCTTTGAATTCTAAATCCCAAAATAAAAAATAAAATCCTTATCCTCCAATGTAAGTCCATCATCTAATCCTTCACAATCAAATTAACTATTCAATCAACAATCCTATCGAGCATCTATTCATAATTTATCCAAACAATGTATAAAACATGTTATCTACAAACTACAATTGAGGAACCATAATTGAAAGAACAAATTTGAGTTGTGTAATACCCCAATTCAATATCATTATTCTATAGCAAGTACAAGCATGTTTTTTACAATGGGGATACCTATTTGAAACATGCTCAAGATGTCTAAGATTGTCCTTGTACTCCCACCTCCACAAGTCAATCCAATAAAGACCTAAACAAATATAATGTACTCCTTTAGGAGAGTCTTTAGACGCAATATTTCACAAGCTAGTCAAGCCTAATAAAATCAAATTTTGACTTACCATGACTTTTGAGGAAGATTTAAGCTAATTTCCAAACTATATAGAGAGTACAAGTATCGTGAAAATCATAGAATCAAAGGGCATTCCAATAATTTTTATCAAAGATTAAAGGATTAGATTCAAGATCTAATTGATAGTGGGACTCTTGACTTTGAAAAAAGTTACACATGTTCATCATACAATTTACACTTGAAGCCACATTAAGGTCCTTCTCTAAAGGAATACAAATAAGAACAATCCCCTCCTTCACAAGATCTATAAATATCATAAGGGCCAAGAACATCCCATTAATTAGCTCATATGGCTATGAAAATAAATCAAAGATCTAATCCATAATGGAGACCTTGAAGTGAAACAAAGTGCATATATCTTATCAAAGAAGCAATTGGAGCTATGTTGACATCTCATTCCAAATCATGTTTGAACTTTCTCCCTATTGAATCAAGTTCAAGGCATCCAATACAATTCCATCCATGATATAACAAACTCCCAAGATGAATAAGAGAAAATCTATCCTATCCACCATCCTATATCTCCCCTTTCCTATAATGAAATTGTTGTTTCCATAGGTAAACAAATTGGTAACATCAAGTGTATTGATAGGCAGGTGGTAATCAATATCGATATTATTAAGCATATGGATGAGTAATTCATAGTTGACAACATCAAGCATAAAAATAATCAAGTTATGACAATCATGATAAAACATCATGTAGAAACATCCTATCAAATCAGACCAACCATCTTTGTCAAATTTTGTTTCCTAGTAGATAAGAAAATTACAAGTTCTAATGTCTCCTACAAATATAATTATGGGCTAGAATCATGTTTGTGAAGCAATAAGTATCCTATCACAAAGAAAATATGTCAAGACATGGGCTACATAGAAAAGGGATTGGGTGTTCATGAATAAGGCATCATAGAACCCATACATGTTTATGCAAATCATTGGCATTAATGCATCATCTAAGAACATCATAACAATTAATTTAATGACATTTGTAACTATTGGTAAATAGTTTTTTACTATGATATTTTGCTAAGAATAGTGTGACTCACCTAATGGGTAGCAATAAATGCTTACCATAGTTGGAGAAATCACTATTAGTTTAGTGATTTTTCTTTATGTTTGAGAGGGACCTAGCTCCCCCATATGATGGGTTTTAATTTTCTAGGGTATTAGTTTAACTAGAACAAAGGAAAGGAACAAATATTTAAAACTAAAAGAAAAGAAAGGTAACCCTAGATAGGTTAAAATGAGGCAAAAAATCTTGTCTTTCTAGGAATGAAAATGAGTAGTTATTGGGAAACATGGGGAACAAACATAAATATTTATTCCCTTAAAAGATTGTTTTTAAAGAAAAGTATACAACTAGTGTTTGAAAGAAGGAATTCTATCTAACATTTAAAATTCATTCACATAGAGTTGCATAGAGTAACGTTTATATCAAATAAAACTAATTTTTTTCACCACATGATATAAAGTATTTAAAGAAGGCTACAAATTTGACATAGGAAAAATCTACATCATAAATATGTAATACAGAAGCTCATAGACTAGAAATGTTCTTTATTCAATTCTAAAGAAGAGCTCTACAAACTCTTTCTATTTTTGTATAATTTGTGAGAATCAAAAAGTCCATTCTTTAAAATAAGCCTTGTATCTATAGGATTTCTCTTTCATAATTATTTTATAACCAAATTTTAGTTAGTAACTCAATAATACTTAAAGTAAGCTTTACTTTTTCTAACCAAGTGATAATATAAATATCACATTTTAAGTCATATCAAAATGACTTAATTTACAATTGATAAAGGAATAAATGAAAATTAAAATAAGTATTCAACTTTGTTGGGTTTATTCTTGTTCCTTTGAAACTTTAGACTTTGGTCATTTTGGGGTTTTTGGAAATGATTTGTTCTTAAAAATTATGAACTCTTTGATAGTTGGTGTTATCAATTTAGTGTGAAGTATAATAGTGTTCAATAGAAACAACTGTCATGTCACTAGAGTTTCATCAAACTCTTGCATTTGTTTAAGAAAAGATGAAATATCTATTGAACACCCAGAATACTGAGAGGGGGGTGAATCAATATTCTCTTAAACCATTCACTTATTAAACCATTAATCTATTTTCCCATTCAATAGCATTAAACCAAGTTAAACATAGAATGAAAAATCACAAAACATAACACATAGACGCCAAGATTTTTACTTGGAAAACCCAAAATGGGAAAAAACACGGTGATTGTTATCTCACAATATATTATGTAGTAACAATACTAAATAAGAGGCTCACTGCCCTTAAGGACTCATTGTCCAAAGAAAGATGCTCACTGCATATAGGCTCACTACCATAAGAAAAGAAAGAAAGAAAGGGTGGATCACTACCAAAATGAACTTCTATTGTTGTATCTACATATGCATGGATACATCTCCAATGTCGCTCAGAAGACTGTCTTGAAACTTGTCATCCTAAACTACTATGCTACACTGCTCTTCTCTTACTTAAAATTAAGATCTCTCTTCTTCTATACTTGTCACCCTTACAAAAATACTAAACTTCAAATGTTGTAAGCTCACATTTTCATATTCACACTTCACATTCATATCCGTAACACTTGCAAACTTCACATTAAGTCGGCCTACAAAGATGAGGCGTGTAGTTATACCTAGTGTAGCTTGTCAGCCTAATCCTTTCACCAAAATACTCTACAGACCCAATTAACACAATCTCATATGTCAATTTCAATTATAGAACCACTTAGAATAAAGTTCCAATCATTGATCAAAATATCAGGTCAGCCTTAAACTCTGATTATCACTAGTTCAGTCCATCTGTCAGATTATAGCTTTCATTGTGGACCACAAGACTTGCTCAAATTTAGATTCAAGACTCTTTAGACATCTCAAAATCCAACTCCAAAACCACAGAACATAATATAAGATTGCGGCGAAATGCGGACCATTAGAACACATGCCCTGTCACAGTTAAACATTGCCAAACCTTGTAGCGATACTTAGATGCTTATAAGCATCCTTCTAGTGGACTTCAAACTCTATAAATTTGAATTTAGAGACTTCATATATGTGTTTACAACACCTCAAAACTACATAGAAAAATATTCAATACAGGAGGAATGCGGACCAAAGCAATTGTGAGTTCTTCTCTAATTGCTATTGTTCTCTGTTATGCTGAACTTGTGCAACTTGAAGTACATTTTTGGAGATGATCAAGAGCTGAAACTTTGGATTTAAGATCATCTAAGGACTATAGACATCTTACCAGAACCACAAGACCAGATCTTCAACTGTGGACCAACGTTGATAAAAATGTTGTCTCTTTATCGCTATCTCTGTACTCTGCCACCATAGCCAAAATGCTTAAGTCTACTTTGCCAGACCAAAATCTCTGTTCCAACCTTGTTGAATCTTTCTTCCTTTTCTTGTTGCCATCAATGACAAGACTATCAAACATCATGCTTAGCCAAACTTCATCACACCAACAGTGTCTCCATTAATGATGTTTGCCAAGTTGCCAACAATCTCCCCTTTTTGCATTGATGGCAACACATGATGTGAAAAACCATTATACAGCTCCCCCTTACTCTTTACACACTACTCCCCAAACTTCATGCTTCTTTCATTATTTATTTTTCACTTGTCTATGTTTTTCACATGCTTTATCTCCCTCCTTTGACATCGATGTAAAAGGTGTGATACAGAAAATATGTGCAAGTGACCAAAACTCAAAAACTATTTGTACTATCCACATATATACAAATGAAATCAAATAGCTTACTGGTTTTTAGGGAGAATGTCTTTGTAGATCTTCAATTGCACCACATATTCATCCCATCTGACCTTAGCATCACTCAAAATTTGTATGTGCCCATTGATTTGGAACACCAAGTCTTCTGCCTTCTTCATAATAGTAGGGGCCTCAGTGATTTGCCTTGTCTTATCTATTGCTACTACAATTCTTATCATGGATGCAATCTTAAAACTTGCAATCTCCTAGACCTGACTCATCCTATGTTTTATGACCTCCTTTTGCGTCTAGAACTTGTGTATGTTAGAATGGATAGTTTTAACTAATGCCCTTCGATTCCCAATAGCATCCTTCACTGAATCATAAGTTCTAGAGATTTTCATTAGTTGGGCTTCCCATCCATCTATTTTCTCTTTTAGCTCCTTTGTTTTCTTAGGCCATGTTAGACAAAATTGATAAATCTCACTAACTTCTTTGATGGTCATCTGTGCATATTCTATACTCTTATCTAAGAAAACTTTGTCTTGAGAATATTTATCATTAACCTCAACTAGCCTTTTATTGTCAATCTCAGTCCTTATCTTCTTTTCTGCAGCTTGTTTAAGGGACTCAAAATGAGAATTGACTGACTCCATAAGCTTCTTTAACTGTTCACTAGGAGCCAAGGATGTATCTTTCTTCATTCCAGGAACAACCTTTTCAAAAATTGTTGTTGCATCTCCAATTAACTCACTGTCCTCCATGTGAGACTTCAATATTTCTTCTTGGGTTGTTTCTTGAAAAAATGACCCAAGATTTAATTTATGCAAGGGAGACATTGTGGCCAGGTTTACTAGACCTTGTAACAACTCAAGTGTAGACAAAATCTGAGTCTCCTTTTGTTTCTCCAAAAACTCTCTTAAAGAGTCGATTGAATCCTTTTTAGCAGTTTCCCTTTTGTCTTCATCAAAAGACATCTCAGCATCATGTCTTTCGCAAGGGTCATCTTGAATGGGTTCTTGTTCATTTCCCTCTATTTCTAGAGCATGATTGTCAATCATCTATTCATTACCTTCTTCTCTTTTCTTGCCCTATTCTTTAGGGACATTTTCTTTAAGTGCCACTTTTGTTTCTTCAGAGTTCTTCTCTCCCACATGCTCTATTATTTCTTCATCCTTTCTTGTGTTCACCAAAGGAGTAACTGCACTTTGATCCATAATTTGTTCAATATTCACATCTGGAACTGTATTAGAATTGTCAGCATCAACATTTTGTTCCTCTTTATCTATATCTACCATAGTTAAGATGTGGAGTTCATGTAGTACACTTAGTGTCTTCTCCTCAGTTTCTTTCACCAATTTCTCAATATCTCCAGAGATTAGAGTATTGACTCTCTTCTTGGTTCAAATTCATCACTGATCTTCTTAGTGACTTTAACTTTTTCTTCACTTGTGAGATTTGGACACAGTTTCATCAAAACATCTTCCTTTAACTTAGCATCTTTGGCCATAGCCCCTTCTTTTCTTGTAGTTAAGATGCTGGCTAAATTGTCTAGTAAATCATCTATAACTTCAATCAATGCTTTATTGAACATGTCCAATATTCTTACCATAGCTACTTCAATTGTTACCTTGTCAGCATCTGACCATTCATCATATGTATTAGTAATTGGCTTCAAGTTCCCATGCTCATCCATTGCATTAACTATGGCCTCTAGATTCATTGTGGCCTCACCTTCCTTGGTCTCAGTTTTCTTTTCCCTGTTCTTCTTCTTGACTTTCCCTTCTCCAAAGGGCTTTGTTGATGATTGTTTTGAGACAGTCATAACAATTAGTTAAAATTCACATAAAATGAACCAAAACTGACTTGAAAGATATGAAGGAATCGGTTAAGATTCGCTTAATCCCAAGTTTAATATGGTCAGGTCTTGACTTGTTGGGCAAATTTAGTTGGTTAATGTGAAGCTATAATGTTCAAGGGGCCTTATGCGATTTAGGGTTTCATGTTGATTAACTGGACTCAAACTATGCAAAGAGATTATAAATATCAATGTGTTGTTCGTTCTTTTGCATAAACTTGTTACTGTGTTTACAAACCTTTTTAAAGATATTCTTGAATTATTATAGCTTTCTCCTATTAAATATTATGAAAACTATCTACTTTCAACTTTAGTTACGCATACTTTTCTGAATAATGAGACAAATTTCCTTCAAATTTCTACGTTTTAAGCTAAGTACTTTCAGATGGGTTGGGAAAAGTTAGAAAGATCTAATCTAAGATTCATTCACTCTACCAAAAGGATCTAATTGTTCTGTTATGCACTTTGTAGATCATGCAGTAACTTGATCAAATCCACAGACTAAACCCTAAGTGTAAATTCTGAGCATTTTCACAAACATACACCTAAAATTGCAACCTCTAAGAGAAAATGTTTCAAACAGAATGAAGAGCAAGAAAACACTTAGAAGATAGATGCAGAATTCTAGATTCAATTGTATTAGAAATAGATAGTCATATAAGATTTACAATGTCTGAATGACTCTTAGCTCCATTGATCAAACTACAAAAAACTTACAAGCTTTACAGATATAGCAAGGAGGCAGGATGTTCCACACGCTCCTTGTTGCAGACACAGACGACAACCTTCTTCTACTCCTAAATGCTAAGCTAAATTACTAAAATCCCTGTGTCCAATATTACAGTGTACAGAGGCTCAATATATAGACTTTGATTGTCCTCAATAATGCCCAAAACCCTAGTTTAAACCCTGGTTCAAACCTCTAGTTACAACAATAAATGTTGGAGAACAAGTCTCCCAAAATACTCTGAGCATACATCAAATCTAGGCAAAAATATGCCCTTCTGGAAACCCTAGCAGCTCTATAATAACTCTTGTTGTCTACTGTAATGATGTCTCCAACTGCATTTTGTCTTCATCAATAAAGACCCTTGACTTCCTTGCCCTTCATTCTTATCTTCTTCTGCTTCCGAGATCGGATTTCCTTTCCATGACGTCACTACCATTAAGTTTCAGTTCCTTCCTCGACTACAAACCTGCAAAAAAATAGACCAGCAATAAGTATCATTTCACCTAATAAACAACAGGAAATTAAAACACCTGCTAAATCAAGGTGTGACTATGTGAACACAGAAATTGGGCCCTAAATTTTTGAAAATTGCAAGTCCAAAATGCATATTCAATGTTAAACTAGTCGGGTCAACCATCGCTGACTAGAAAATATGCATTTAGGCTCAAAATGTCTCAAAAAACCCCATCACCTTGTTCTCTTGCTCACTTCTTTGTTTAAATCTTTGTATTTTCTGATATACAAGCTGGGCATGATACATTCATTTAATCGGATTTCAATCTTTTCAATTCCGTGGCTTGCATATATGCAATGCATATTGGTTTGTATATCGCAACATACAAATGTCAAAATATACAAGCACTTAACTCTATTTTATAACTTTTCAATTCCATCCAATGTATACTTCGATGCATATTGTGCTTGTACCTTTTGATATACATTTAGACGTGATACAAGCATTAAATCAGATCATATTTCATTTGGATTCCGGCCCTTGTATAAGTGTAATGTATATCGAGCTTGTATATAAGTTAAATTAATTCCGCTTCATAAAATTTCAGTTCTAGGTAATGTATCTCCGCCTTGTATGTTTTGGAATGTATGTATATCGTAACATACATACAAGTCGAAGCATACAAGGTGCTAATTCTAATTCATAAATGTTTCGAGTCCGCCCAATGTATAAATGCATTGTATCTTTTAGATATTCAATTCGGATGTGATACAAGCATTTAATCAGCTTTTACTTTCTTTTTTGATCCCGCGTCGTATGTATCACCGAATGTATGTATTGATATACAAGCCCGATGCATACAGCAATTTAACTCCATTTCATAACTTTTCAAATCCGCAGCTTGTATATTAATAATGTATCTCCTGATGTATACTGAGTTCGATGCATGGTTTACATAGAATTTAAAACCCCTCACAAATCCACCTTGTATGTATTAAAATGCATGCAATAATATACAAGGCGCGAAATATACAAGGACTTTTCGTTATTTCATAGCTATTTTAGGTTCGCCCCTTGTATATTCCGTTTGTATGTATTTTCTGATATACAATGAATTTTCTATTTTGGACCTTTATTTTGAATCCTACTTGTATGTAAAGCAATGCATCTTGTAATGTATATTTGAATATACAACCCGGATATGCAACGATTTAACTCTTCTTAACTTCCTTTTCACGTCCGCGACATGCATAAGTGCATTGTATATTTCATTGTATGTTACTCAAACATACAAGCCTGTGGATATACAACAAATTAACCTTGTTTCATAACATTTGAATTCCACACGATGTATAAAGTGCCCTGTATATTTTACCCTATATATTTCGACCTGCCAAATATACAACATGAGATACATGCAACGGAACTCAAACATTTATTTATTTCAACTCTAAGTTATTTTGGATCCATCTTGTATGTATACATAAAGCTTTTATTTAAAATGCATACAAGGAAAAAGACATACAATCGGCTTTGTATATGAAAGCGATATACAAAGGGCATTGTATGTACATTTCAAACGACCCAATCATGCAAGCAACCCTACTATATGAACCCGATTGCAAATGCGACTAAGTATAAAATGGCTTTGCACATACAAAGGACTTTGTATATGCAAACAACAAACCCTTCCATTTTGCATTTTACCAAAATTATCATAACTTACAAAATATGACGAATTTTAAGATGGTTCAAAAAGCAACCCTAGCTCATTTTTCACAAGGAATCAAACCATATCATGCCCTGGTACTGAAAATGCATTTTTTTCTCTATTTTAAACAAAGTTTGCAATTTTAACCCCCTTTTCCCTTTACCACAAAGTAAAACAACACACACACAAAAGGAAAAGCAGTAGCCACAGCAGGGGTCCTCATTTTGCTTGGGAGTAAAATGGGGCGTGTTGTGAACATCACAACAACTAGCAACCAAACAAAACAATTAAATTCAAAGAATCCAAAAAAAACTAAATGAAATAAATCCATAACTTCCAACTATCTTTTCTGTAAATTGTTATCCAACTTGAGACCTAAGGTATTCAATACGGGTGCATGAATTTTCAGCTTCAGTTTAAGTGTGTGCACGTGATTATTTATCCTCATCTTGAAGATCATTTGAACAAACCAGTGACTGATATTAGCCTACGTAGGTGAGGATATTCCCTTATAGCCGACCGGATATAGCCTTGCTACCAGCGAGCGTCTATAGCCTCGGCAAGGTTATCGTTACAATTCTCTTAAGTAGAGCCCCACTACCAGCGAGCGTCCATAGCCTCGGTAGAGTTACTTAGATGGCTTAATCTAGATTTTCAGTATAATCCAATTTATTATTCTTTTCATATTTTATATTTTATTGATTTTGATGTTTGATAGCAATTTCATAAGATATAGCAATTTGTAACTTTATGATGGAAGGAATGAGCACTTGCTGAAATTAAGCTGAGAATTGTAATAGTAGCAAGGGTGACCTCAGATTTTTCACCTAATATCTACACTAGTAAGTTCAACAAACCCAGGGATTTTAGGTGTGTCATTGTGAGAAACCTCCCTTGAATTCTCAATCACTATTATTGAATGCAAAATTTTAGAAGCAAAACAACTCTCTACATTCATGACAGTCACAACAAGTTATGCATAAATTGTAAATGATTAACTTGAATATTCTGAATTTTATACTGTTTTCAATGGTTGTTAGATTGTTCCTTAATACTCTAAAGAAAAAACAAAGATCCTTGCTGAGGAGACAACAACAAATGAACAACAGACTGCACAAGAAAAAACAAAAACAAAGCAAAAGAAAACTATACAAACAACAAGATAGAAACAAAAACAACAAAAACTGTACAAACAACTACCCTACAAAAGAAACAACAGAAGAGAAAAGGAAAAAAGGAAAGATGCACACTTTTTACACTATATTACACAAAAAATGGACTACCCTTTACCTCAAGCCTAGAAGTAGTGTTTCAAGTGTTGGCCATTAACTGGTAATGGCACATCTTCCCCAGTCAAGGTCTTAAGTCTAAATGTGTTGTCTCCTATTATTTTTGAGACTTACAATGGACCTAACCATAGTTTGTCAAATTTTCCATGACTCCCTTCTTTTCATGTGCTTTATCCCAACATAGCACTAAGTCTGATATCCTAAATATTTTGACTCTTGCCCTCTTATTAAACCATCTTTTAACTACTGCTTGGTGTTTGGCAAATTTCTCGATGGCTTGACCTCTTTTCTCATCTAGTTGTAGCATTTGTACTATCCTAGCTTCCCTATGGTTATCAAAGCCTAAATACTCATTGGTAAACTTCCAGATTGGTATTCTCAGATTTACTGGAAGTATGGGATCAGTCCCATAAACTAAATGATAAGGTGTACTACCTAAGGCTGTTTTGAACTTGGTCCTATCTACCCATAGTGCATATTTTAACAAGGTATTCCACTCTCTAGGACTCTTTGCGATCAACTTCTTGATTATATCTAATAAAATTTTGTTCGTAGACTCAGCTAATCGATTACCTTGAGGGTCATAATTTGAAGAAAACTTTAAAACAATCCCATATTCAAATGTCCATTTAGAAAACTTTAAAGAAGAGAAAGTAGGGCCGTTGTCACATACCAATGAATAGGGAGTTCCAAACCTAGTTATGATGTTCTCTTCAAGGAACTTGATAACTACCTCAGTTGTGGAGAACTTGCAGCATGTGGCCTCACTCTACCTTAAACAGTAGTCTGTCACTGTCAGTATGAATTTGAGTCTTGCAGAAGATGGAGGATTGATGACTCTAATGAAATCTAAGCTCCATTAAGCAAATGGTCTTGATTCAATCACAGGTTGTAGTGGATTGGCCTAATTTCTTCCCTTATCTGCTGCAGTCTGACAGGTGTGGCAACTCTTAATGTGACTCTCTGTATCTTTGAACATCGTGGGCCAATAATAGCCCACCCTCAATATTTTGTGTGTTGTAGCTAGATGGGAGCCATGACTTGTTCCGTACTTGTCGTGCAGTTCTGTTAACACCTTATCCTACTCAGCTCTGTTTAGACATCTCAAATAAATTCCATCATGGTTCTTCCTAATGAGAAGACCTCCTTGCACCATATATTTTAGTGCTTTAATCTTCAAAGCTCTCCTCTAAGAAGCTTTCATCTTATTTAGGTACCTTCCAGATATTAGAAAAGTGTTTAAATCACCATACCAGTCTGATACGTTATGGGAATTCAGTACATACTGTTGTTTCATCAAATCTGGGTCTGTGTTCACTATTGTTTGCACCAATGCCTACCCTCTGACTAGCTTCATGGGAATGATTTCTATGTCAAACTCTTGCAGTGTGGTGATCCATTTGGCCCTCTTTTCTCCAGTTCGTTCTGCATCAGCAGCATCTTCACTGCTACGTCTGGCACTATGGCTTTGACCTGGCTGCGCAAAATATAATGTCTAAATTTCTTCATGGACCTTATTGAAGTGAATGCTTGTCTTTCAGTGTCCAGATACCACAGCTATGCATCCTTAAGAGGTGCACTCATAAATGAATGGGCCTTTCTTCATTGTCTTCACCCTTATGCGTCAAAGCAGCCGCGACTAAATGGGAGGATGCAAAGGAGTAGATATAAAACATCTTAGTGTAGTCTGGGCTCGTCAGTACTGGGGCATCAGAAATGGCCTGCTTGATATCTTCAAATGTAGCCCTAGCCACAGGTGTCCACTCCACCTGCACATCTTTCCTCAACATGGCATTTAATGACTGCATGATTTTTGCAAAACCTGTGATAAACTTCTGAACAAAGTTAATTTTACCAAAAAATGATTTCAACTCTTTCCTACTGTTTGGTATTTGCAAATTTTTTATTGACTCTATTCTATCTGGGTCAATCGATATTCCATTTTTAGAAATGACATGCCCTAGTAATTTACCTTCAGTTACCCCAAATGAACACTTCTTAGGAATAAGGGAAATTTCATACCTCTAACATCGCTTAAGTGTTTTCTTGAGATCTTCAGTGTGAGTGGATGCATCCTTAGAATACACAGTCAGATCATCCATATACACAACAATGCACTTACCTGATAATCCATGGAATGCAATGTCCATGGCTCTCTGAAAAGTGGCACCTGCATTGATCAAACCAAAAGGCATTCTCCTATATGCATAATTTCCCCATTTACAAGTGAAGGTGGTTTTTAATCTGTCATCTCTATCAATTAAAACTTGGTTATAGCCCAAGAAACAATCTAAGAAAGACATCATCTTTGCCCTGTTCACTGCTTGTAGCACTTCATCTATTGGAGGCAGAGGATAATTATCCTCTTCAGATGCTTTGTTCAAATTTCTAAAATCTACACACAACTTGATGTCTCCATTCTTCTTCCTCACTGGTACTAAGTTAGCTACCCAGATTGAATGTTTGACTGGGAAAATTATTCTAGCAGACAACAATTTTTTAACTTCCTCAAAGATTAAAGGCTCTAAAATGGCATTCACATGCCTTTGTTTCTGCCTAAATGTTTCTGCCTAAATGGTTTAAGCTTTGGTCTCAAAGGTATCACGTGAGTTATGATGGATGTATCATATGTTTTCAAGTCTTCATATGTCCATGCTATGATGTGTTTATATTCGTTTAGAACACCTAAAATTTATTTTCTTATTTTCTCAGAGCAAGCCTTTCTGACTAGCACATTTTGTAGATTTTGCTCTGTCCCTAAATTATGTAGATCACACTTACCCCCTTCTGTTTTGGGCAAGTCCTTCTATCTTATTACCTCCATTAAAGTCAAAAATTTGTTCTAATTCAATTACCCCTTTGGGTAAGAAGTTACTCTTTAGGTTGATTATATCCTCTTCGTCCCATGTTGTCTCATGCCTCTCTTGTTCATCAATGATTTGAGCCTTAAATACCTCATTACAAGTCAGAAAATCAATAATTTGCTAATCCCCTCCAAATACCTGAAAGTGTGTAATATTGTCTGGATACTGGGAACATTAACTAACTCAACAGCAAATCGTCTCAATCCTAACAGTGTCAAGAGTTCTAGTGTGCTAGCAGCAACTGCTAGCCTATCCGGCCTGTGGTTCAGCTCTCTGGGGATATGCTCTATATTGAAAGCATCAAATGAATCTATTAAACCCCATACTCTATGTCTGTAACAAATCATTTTCTTGTAGTTGCAAGCATATAGTTTCCTCACTTGTCTGACTACTAGTTCAGAGTCTAAAAATACCTTAATCGTTTTCACCTTTTTCTTGATGGCCATGACGAGTCCCAAAATTAAGGCCTCATATTTAGTAATATTGTTAGTATAGGAAAACTACAATCTATATGCTGCTAGATATGATTTACCCTGAGGATCTATGAGTTCAACACCTGCACTCGCACCCAGTTTTGATTTGGACCCATCACATTTTAGTGTCCACATGCCATCTTTACTTTTCTGACCTTTTACCTTGGCATGCTTTGTCTCTTCTATCACTTATGAGGTGCTGGTCTGTTTATTCATGGGTATTTCTGTTTGGTCAACTTGCATATGTGTATTTTTAGTCTATAAATTAGAAAGACAACTACCCTCATTTTTCACTCTTTTTCCTAAATCTGTAATCAAAGCATCTACATTACTCTGAAAGTATCCCTGTGGTTGATCAGGATTCACATTTCCCTCTTGCAACCCTACCCTCTTCGTGCATTATTTGTATTCATATTCAATGATGTCTTTGCACATTCTACAACTCTCCTTAGGATGTGGCCTATTGTGAACTCTACATCCGTGCTTATACAGTTTGCATTGGACTGGTACATTTTGTTTAATGCACTATTCCATCTCTTGTCTAATGGCACGACCAAATTTGTTCATTCCATTGTTTTCTTCATCTGAAGAACTTCCATCAGACTCGATGAATAATGTTGTCTCCTTGCTGACATGTTTTTCTCTAAAGTTTAACATCATGATTTCTTCAATTTGTACCCCATTGTTAGTAATCCTATAAACACCAGGTTCAACAGCAGCATACAATATTTCATTTGTTTGATTATACTCTATTATCATATGTTTCATCCTGGGTTCTGCCTCTATTCTAATCTGGTTTGGGACACCTCTCCAAGGTAGCCACATGTGTGAAAAGTCAATGGCCATATACCCGTTTAATGTCTTGGACCAATCCCTACTCAGCAACATCCCATAATTTATAGGTATATCCACTATTTGAATGTCAATGAATTGGCTTACCCTAGGGTCTGAAGCTAATTGCATCTGAATGTTCATTAGTTCTCCTATCACACTAACCTTAGTTTTATCTAACTGTGTGACAACCTTGGCAGATCTGGTGGGAGTCAGCCCTAAAGTTTTACATATTCCTAAGGGCATTACGTTGGCTGATGCACCAGAGTCTACCATGCAATTGTGTATATTCTTCCTACACAATCTAACAGTTAACAAGAAAGGAGGAGCATCCTTCTTATTAGCATACATTACTACATTTGTATTGGAAGGCTGCTCAACTTTCTTACTTTTCTCTTTAGGCGGTGAATCTCTAGTAGGAACAGCTATATCAATAGCAACCTCATCTGTCTTGGATACATCCAGAGATTTTATAAAAGCATTTCTGATCCCTAGAGTTTTCAATAATTCATTCAGAGGTATATTGACCGTAATTTTCTTTATTTCCTCTGACAAGTAACTCATTAATCTTGTTGTCTCTATTGTTTTAGTTTTACTTGTTTAGGCCTTTTGTACTGTCGTTCCACTGTTTGTATGATGATTAGCTTTAAGTATGGTAGGATTGTTGCTAGCATTCTGATCTGGGGGTGTATTGAAGTTGTTAGGAGGAATAGAAGTGGTGAGAGGTCCTCCTAGCCTAGTGTTGTTCCTTAAATTGTAGGTGTGGTTTTTATTTGTCTGTTGAAAGGCCTACACCTCTTCTATTTCAGTTAATGCCTCATTTTCAGTTTCAAAAGGAAACTGAAAAAGCATTTAACACAAAGGCTGATTCAGGATAAAGATTTTCACAGAAGTATGGTTCATCCTCTAACAATTCATCTTCTTTCTCCTCTGTAGTTGCAAAGGTAAAGGTTTCTAAGACTAAAGTTGTATCACACCCTGAGGGTACTACCTCATTGCCCTTGGGAATGAGAAATTTAGAAGTAGGAGGCTGAACATATATATTAAAAATGCTGGCTGCTAAATGGAACTATAGATAGTCAAGCTCAGCATGGGCATTGGTATTGTGAAATCTGCACCAATTTTTTAGTGATGTATTGGCCATTTGGATGCCAGCTGTTTGTTTTGCATCATGATTATCTATATTTTCAAAAGGAGAAGCTAGAGTACCATTGTTTGGTCTAGTGTTCCATGTCTTAGGTGGCCTAGGCTATTTCTGATAATTTTCTGTTATTATTACCCTAGGCCCTATTGTCTATCACTGGCCCTCTATTTTACATTAGTTGCCCTTGGTTATGACCTTGGTGCTAATTATACTTTTGATTGTAGTGCTGATTTTGATTTGAATTATAGTTCTGATTTTGGCCTTGGTTATAATTCTGATTTTGATTGTATCCCTGGTTGCCTATTCCATAAAGATTCTCATTTCTTAATTGTGTCACTTTGGTGGTCAATCTTTTCAAATATGCAGTGATCTCTTTGATCTCTTCCCTTTCTTCTTGTGCCTTTGCCACAGTTGTATCTCTAGGAGGTTGGAAGAAAGGCTGGCCACTATTCTAACTGTTATTAGCAGTGTTACTCGTGTAAGGAGTTATGGCTTGGATTGGGGTAGGACTATACACAGGTGTGTATGTAGGAACTGGATTTAATAATGGAGTGTGATGCACAGGGACTCCATTCCAAGGTTGTGCCTGATTCTGTATCCCAAAATTTCCTCCATTAACAAATGGACTATAAGTTGTATTCCTCATCTCTTGATTTACTAAGGCTACCGCTTTGTAGGCTTTGGATATTGAATCTATGTCAGGTTTTCTTTTGACAAAAATGGTAGTTAAAGGATCCAAGGCTGCATAGTACATAGCTAACAAGGTATCATCATCCACAGTGTAAGGGGCTACCAATCTAGAGTACGCCTTCTGAAATCTATCATTGAAATTATCAATCAACTCTCCCTCACCTCTTTTTATGGTAGCTAATTTATGATACAAGATGCAAGAATCGATGGGTCCTCTAAATCTAGATAGAAATGCTTCTTCCATGAGTGACCAAGAAGAAATGTAGCCATTGGGTAAGTTTACATACCAGTTAGAGGCTTGTTCATTAAAGGTGTAGAGAAACAATCTACACACTATGTCCTCGTGTTCTAATCTAACCCTAAAGCATGCCTCTTTGAATATTCTAATATGATCTTCTGGATCTTGGTGCAACTGGTATTTGGGACATATCTTTTCTAGATTTTTGGGCATCTCATTATAATCATTGAACTATATGGGAGAATGGACATTAAAATAAGCCATTACAGGCACTTCAGCTAAACCTGTGGGAATACTTGGATTTCCTGGGGGATTGGGATTTCTAGGAGGACCAGAACCAAGATTTAAAGATCTGAATGAAGAAATGTCAGGACTCACAATGTTATGGATAGTATAAGGTGATCCAGGAGGTGTGTTAGATGAACCTTCTGGGTGAGTTATTTTAGGGTTCCAAATTAGAGGACTCTTACTTCAACTTATATCAGGTAATTGCACAAATATATCCCCTGAACTGGATTTACATCTAGTCACTCTATCACTGTTATTAGCCAGTTTTTTTCTTGAAACAAACCCTAACTCAAATGGCCCCTCATTCTAGCGCTAAGAAAATTGTTGATGATTGTTTTGAGACAGTCATAACAATTAGTTAAAATTCACATAAAATGAAGCAAAACTAACTTGAAAGATATGAAGGAATCGGTTAAGATTCACTTAATCCCAAGTTTAATATGGTCAGATCTTGACCTGTTGGGTAAATTTAGTTGGTCGATGTGAAGTTGTAATGTTCAAGGGGCCTTACGCGATTTAGGGTTTCCTGTTGGTTAACTGGACTCAAACTATGCAAAGAGATTATAAATATTAGTGTGTTGTTCATTCTTTTGCATAAACTTGTTACTATGTTTACAAACCTTTTTAAAGATATTCTTGAATTATTGCAGCTTTCTCCTATCAAATATTATGAAAACTGTCTACTTTCAACTTTAGTTACGCATACTTTTCTGAATAATGAGACAAATTTCCTTCAAATTTCTAGGTTTTAAGCTAAGTACATTTAGATGGGTTGGGAAAAGTTAGAAAGATCTAATCTGAATTTCATTCACTCTACCAAAAGGATCTAATTGTTTTGTTATGCACTTTGTAGATCATGCAGTAACTTGATCAAATCCACAGACTAAACCCTAAGTGTAAGTTCTGAGGATTTTCGCAAACATACACCTAAAATTGCAAGCTCTAAGAGAAAATGTGTCAAACACAATGAAGAACAAGAAAACACTCAGAAGATAGATGCAGAATTCTAGATTCAATTGTATTAGAAATAGACAGTCATATAAGATTTATAATGTCTTAATGACTCTTAGCTTCATTGATCAAACTACAAAAAACTTATAAGCTTTACAGATATAGCAAGGAGGCAGGATGTTCCACACACTCCTTGTTGCAGACACATACAACCTCCTTCTTCTACTCCTAAATGCTAAGCTAAATTACTAAAATCCCTGTGTCTAATATTACAGTGTACAGAGGCTCAATATATAGACTTTGATTGTCCTCAATACAGCCCAAAACCCTAGTTTAAACCCTAGTTCAAACCTCTAGTTACAGTAATAAATGTTGGAGAACAAGTCTCCCAAAATACTCTGAGCATACATCAAATCTAGGCAAAAATATGCCCTTTTGGAAACCGTAGTAGCTCAATAATAACTCCTGTTGTCTGCTACAATGATGTCTTCAGCTACATTTTGTCTTCATCAATAAAGACCCTTGACTTCCTTGCCCTTCATTCTTATCTTCTTCTACTCCTAAGATCGGATTTCCTTTCCATGATGTCACCACCATTAAGTTTTAGTTCCTTCTTCAACTACAAATCTGCAAAAAAACTAGACCAACAATAAGTATCATTTCACCTATTAAACAACAGGAAATTAAAACACCTGCTAAATCAAGGCATGACTGTGTGAACGCAGAAATCAGGCCCTAAATCCGTGAAAATCACAAGTCCAAAAAGCATATTCAATGTTAAACTAGTTGGGTCAACCATCGCTGACCAGAAAATATGCATTCAGGCTCAAAATGCCTCAAAAAACCCCATCGCCTTGTTCTCCTGCTCACTTCTTTGTTTAAATCTTTGTATTTTCTGATATACAAGCCAGGCATGATACATTCGTTTAATCAGATTTCAATCTTTTCAATTCCGCAGCTTGCATATATGCAATGCATATGGGTTTGTATATCGCAACATACAAACGTCAAAATATATAAGTACTTAACTCTATTTTATAACTTTTCAATTCCATCCAATGTATACTTCGATGCATATTGTGCTTGTACCTTTCGATATACATTCGGACGTGATACAAGTATTAAATCGGATCATATTTCATTTGGATTCCAGCCCTTGTATAAGTGTAATGTATATCAGGCTTGTATATAAGTTAAATTAATTCTGCTTCATAAAATTTTAGTTCTAGGCAATGTATCTCCGCCTTGTATGTTTTGGAATGTATGTATACCATAACATACATACAAGTTGAAGCATACAAGGTGCTAATTCTAATTCATAAATGTTTCGAGTCCGTCTGATGTACAAATGCATTGTATCTTTTAGATATTCAATTCAGACGTGATACAAGCATTTAATCAGATTTTACTTTCTTTTTTGATCCCGCATTGTATGTATCACCGAATGTATGTATTGATATACAAGCCCGATGCATACAACAATTTAACTCCATTTCGTAACTTTTCAAATCCATGGCTTGTATATTAATAATGTATCTCCTGATGTATACTGAGTTCGATGCATGGTTTACATCAAATTTAAAACCCCTCACAAATCCGCCTTGTATGTATTAAAATGCATGCAATAATATACAAGGCACGAAATATACAAGGACTTTTCATTATTTCATAGCTATTTCAGGTCCACCCCTTGTATATTCCATTTGTATGTATTTTCTGATATACAATGAATTTTCTATTTTGGACCTTTATTTCGAATATGGCTTGTATGTAAAGAAACACATCTTGTAATGTATATTTGAATATACAACCCGAATATGCAACGATTTAACTCCTCTTAACTTCCTTTTTGCGTTCGCGCAATGCATAAGTGCATTGTATATTTTGTTGTATGTTACTCAAAAATACAAGCCCGTGGATATACAACAAATTAACCCTGTTTCATAACATTTGAATTCCACACGATGTATAAAGTGCCCTGTATATTTTACCCTATATATTTTGACCTGCCAAATATACAACATGAGATACATGCAACGGAACTCAAACATTTATTCATTTCAACTCTAAGTTATTTCAGATCCATCTTGTATGTATACATAAAGCTTTTATTTAAAATGCATACAAGGAAAAAGACATACAATCGGCTTTGTATATGAAAGCGATATACAAAGGGCATTGTATGTACATTTCAAATGACCCAATCATGCAAGCAACCCTACTATATGAACCCGATTGCAAATGTGACTAAGTATAAAATGCCTTTGCACATACAAAGGACTTTGTATATGCAAACAACAAACCCTTCCATTGTACATTTTACCAAAATGATCATAACTTGCAAAATATGGTGAATTTTAAGATGGTTCAAAAAGCAACCCTAGCTCATTTTTCACAAGGAATCTAACCATATCATGCCCTAGTACTGAAAATGCATTTTTTCTCTATTTTTAACAAAGTTTACAATTTTAACCCCCTTTTCCCTTTACCACCAAGAAAAACAACACACAGACAGAAGGAAAAGCAACAGCCACAGCAGGGGTCCTCGTTTTGCTAGGGAGTAAAATGGGGCATGTTGTGAACATCACGACAAGCTTCACTTCTTTGCTTGCAGTGGCTTCTTCTATTTTTTCCCTTTTTTTCCTTTATCTCGTCATCAGTTTCTATTTCTTCTTCTTCTTCTCCACCACCAAGGCTCACATATACTTTGTTGGTGGCCTTTTCTTTATTTATTTTATCATTTTTCTCTATAGGTTTCTTTTCAGGAAATTCTTTTGTAACACTAGTAGTGGGAAGGGGTCTGAAGCTCCCAGAGGTAGCTATAGTAGAAGAGGACCGAGGTTCTTTTTCTTCTTCTTATCCTAGAAACGGGCTTTTCTTGCTCAGACTTCACTTCAGATCTTACCAGAGCCTTTTATTGTACAATTTTCTCTTATGTAGCTTTTCTTTCTTGAGCATCTGCCCTGGCTTGATCTATTTGTTCCTTTGTGTACCCTTTGCTGATAGCATAATCTTCTACCCACTTCTTTTCTTTTCTCTATGATCCTGGTTGTGTTTGTTCCAAGTGAACTTTGAGAGACTTTTCTTCATAAGTTCCAAACCTTTCTTCTTTGGGATCTTTGGGTTTGCTCAGTATGAGATCTGTCAAACTAGTCAAAATGTCCTTTGTAACCTCATATCCCATTGTTGGGACCCACACTATTCTTGGTTCCACTGCCTCCATGAGGCATTGATCTTTGGTCACCATAGAAAAAATATCATTTTTATACTTCTCAACTACCTTTCTAGGGATTCTAACCCTATCCTACATTTTTTTCTAGAAATTCTTAAAGTATCCACATAGAGTAGCATTTTGTACATCAACATTTCCTAAACTCTGTAGATGATTTCTAATTTGTAATACTATAGGAGAATGATTTAACCAAACAATATTACTCATACCTCATAATTCCCTCGAAAAGTAGAACAATAGGAAGATGATAAGAGCACCATATTTGAATGGGTACTTTTTATCTTTTTGTCCTCTTCAGATTCTCCATCAATTATTTTCAGAGCAACTCACACAAATCATAATCAACATTATTCTTCACCATCACATAGGTAGTGTAGATAACCATTGCAAAAATAGAGCTCTCCTTGTTGGAGAAGTAGACCTTGTATCCAATTACCATTGAAGCAAATCTCACCATTGGATCTTCAATGTCATTGATAGTTAGTGCTCTTTTGTCAAATTTAGCACAAGTTAGCTTCATCATTGTCTCATTCTTCACATATTTAAGCGGCGGAACTATTCCAGAGAAACACATACATATAACTACCTCAATGGCATCCTTGGTTATCATATGAGACATATTCAATCAAAAGAATTCATCATGGATTCTACTTAGAGCATACCTAACCCAAGTATCTTTAGAGAAAATAGGACAATTGATCCATGTGTCCAATTTCTTCTCATACAGAGCACTGTATTCTTCTTTCAATTCAAACTTGTCACCTGACAACTTAGCCAAATAAACTTGCCCTAATTTTATATGATCATACTCTTCCAAATTGGCATGGATGTAACCCCTAATATCTTCATTATACATTATACCATAGGGCACTTCTGAAAACACACCCTCAAGGTCTGTTTCTAAGGATTTAAATGGGTGCTTCTTAAATTTAGATTGGGTCCTTTTAGTGATCTCAATTACTTGTGGAGTAGACATTCTTACTGCTCAATGAAATTCTTTTCTGAGAGAGATAATTGTAAGTACCTTGTTCTTTGCCTTCCAATTAGGGTTTCTTCATGATGAGTGCTTTGAGATCACCTTTGCCTCGTTACTCAAATCTCCTTGGTTTCTTGAAAAATAGAATGCAAAGTGATTTTCCTTTGAATAATATTTCTTATAAACCTTTTTCATAAAAACCTAATCACCATAAATGCTCATTTCAAAAAAGCTGCTAAACACCTTCTCTATTACACACAGTCAATCCAATTTGCTCTGCAATCTTCCACATTAGGTTATTTTCTACTAGAAATTTCTTCAAAAGATCTGTTATTTTGTTCTACAACTCTTATCTTTGTGTTGGATGTCAGCACCACTTTTCTAGCTAGGGAAATAGGATATTTCATTAAAGCTCCCCCTAAGCCAAAGCTCCCAATTCACTTCCTGGAGGATGTTTCTATACCAGAATCTAGTATAGACTCATTCTTGGCTTCAATAACTTTCTTCTTAACCCACACCTTATTCATCTCCTTCTTTATTTCTATTGGATCCACCTTTTGTGTCATTTTTGTTGGGAATTAAGGTGTCCCAACCTTTGCAAGTTTCTAGCATTTATTACTTAATTGTATATTTATTTTTGCCTACTATTGTAATTTTTATGCAAATCTTTTTTTGTCACTTTGTGGGAGTTGGCACGGTGATGTGTCATCTTAAATGGAAGGTGATTTAGTGTATTTTTGTCCTCATATGAGGAGATAGGCATCCCACTTTGTGGTAGAAGTCTTTTTCCATGTGTCAACATCTTTTGGGTGTTGTAAGAGGTTTATGACGCGTAAGAGTTATGATAGATTCCTATGACATAATATATGACATGTAAGAGCTAGAAATAGAAGATCCTATAATAGGTGAAGACAAGTGTCAGAAAGCATCTTGCATGGAGGAAGTAGGCACCCAAGTTTACTATGACAGGTTGTAAGAGAATCTGCTATTAATAGTCAGTTATGATAGATTCTCTTATAGCTATAAGAGTTGTCATATATGATAGATTTTATGACATTGTAAGAGCATCTGTCATACCTTAATTGGGCAATTTTTTGGTTCCCAAGTTGGGGGGTTGTAAGGGATGAAAGAGAATCTCTTACAAGTGTCATACGCATGCTTTATTGTGATAGAAATTTGGGCACATGGATTTGGAAGAGTTCCTTGTGTGACTTTCTCTAGAAGCTACCTCCATTCATACTACTTCTCTCTATATATAGGTGCTTGGAGTTGGAGTTGTATGGTTCATTTGTAGTATCGTTATGATACCAGAATTACTCTAGATTTGACATTGTGACAAGACCTAGAAGAACTTTCATTACAAGTGTGTTGTAATCTCATTTAGATTTGATAATACATTGTACAAGTTTTGGAGTGTGGGTTTTTTCACCCAAAAGTGTTTTCCCCACGTATATCTTGTGTCATTGCATTTATAATTTCTTTTGAATGTGTGTTAATCTCTTTGTTAATGTGAAACATAATTGTAACTGTAAAGATCTAAGAAAAATTTGCACTACTTTCCCTCATTAAATTGGTGTAGGAAGTTATTTTCGCTTACCTTACTTCCTTTCAGTTGGTATCAGAGCCTGGCCATTTTTGGTCCTAGCTACTAGGTAGAGGTTTTTTTGTACTAATCATAGATTGAGTGGGAGTCTTGCACAGAATTTTGTGATTTTGTTGTAGTGAGAAGACGGCAAGCACATCTGGGAGATTTGAGATCAAAAATTCAATGGAGGCAACTTTGAGTTATGGAAACTCAAGATGGAGCATATGCTGGTGGATAGACATTTAATACCCATGATATCTGACACCAAACCCCAGAGCATGAAATAAGAAGATTGGGATCAGATGGATTGGAAGGCCAAGGGTCTCATAAGGATCTATTTGGCTAATTCTGTGCTCCTGAACATCCAAGAGGAGAAAACTGCAAAAGAGTTGTGGAAGAAGTTGGGTGATGTTTATCAGGCTAATTCCTTGGTAAACAAGCTATTCCTAAGAAAGAAGTTGTACTCTCTAAGGATAGAAGATGGAGGATCTATGGTAGATTATCTCAATACTTTAAATATGCTTGTTGCTCAGTTGACCTTTGTTGGTGTGAATATGGAAGAGGAGGATCGTTGCATGACATTGCTGTGTTCTTTACAAGATTCATGGGACCACCTTGTGATGTCCATTGGGAGTACCACTACCAATTTCAAGATGGATGAAGTGGTTTCTTCATTATTGTCTGAAGAAATGTGGAGAAAGTCTTCCAAAATGGCTAAGGAGGCTCTTACGATTCGTGGTAGGTCCAAGGAAAAAGGAAAGAAGAAGGACAAGAAGAAAGAAGAAAAAGGAAGATCCAAATCCCATGGGAGATCAAAGTCTCCTAGAAAGTCCAAGGCCTTATGTTGGAACTGTACCAAACCTGGTCATTTCCACAAGGATTGCAAGGAGGAGAAAAAGAAGAAGAAGAAAAACCATGATTCTGACTCCAACAAGTCCTCTCAAGATGACAGAGAAGATTTTGTCACTACCTTGGAAAAACATGCATCTAAGGATGTCTGGTTAATTTATTCTAGTGCATCGTTTCATATGACATCCCACATAAACTAGTTTTTGAAGTATGAAGAGTTTTATGGTGGGAAGGTGTACACCTAGGTGATGACTCTCACCTGGAAATAGTTGGCCGTGGAAGACTCCTGATAAGATTCCCTGATGGTCGAGTGAAGGGGATAAATGGTGTACTACATATCCTTGAGTTGGTATGAAACATGTTCTTTGTAAGAAAACTGAATGATGTGGGTGTTCATGTTGTTTTCTCGAATGGAGGATGCAATTTGATGAAAGGAGATATGGTGTTGGCTAAGGGTGTTCAAATAGGCACTCTGTTTTAGCTTGATGCATGCACAGTTCAATGCAATAGTGCCTCTATTTCAAAGAAAAGAGCTACAGATTCTTCATCCTCACCATTGGAACCATCAACCAAGAAGACTATTGCATCTACTTCCAATGTGTTGGGATAAGGTACCATTAACCTTGTAAAACCCATTATTGTATTATTCCATTTATTATTTGTAATTACCCTTAAGGGATGTACTAGTTTCACCTGTAGTGGTAAAAATTATTTACTGTCCATAGTAATTATGAAGTTACTACACCGGTAAGTTATAGAGTTATCAGTGGTAGTTACGGGATGTCATTTACTATGGTAAATGGTAATTGGTCAAGGTGGGGTACCCTATTGGGAATTAAGGTGTCTCAACCTTGGTAATTCCTTGCATTATTTTGGTTGTATTCATTTATTCATTGCTTATGATGTAAATTAATTGTAAATTTCATATTGTCATTTTGTGGGATGTGGCACAGTGATGTGTCATCCTACATGGAAGATGACAACTTGTAATTTTGTCCTCACATGAGGAGATAGGTATCCCACTTTGTGGTAGGGATATTTTGCCATGTGTCATCATCTTGGATGTTGTGTAAGGGAATATTGATCGTAACGATCATAACAGATTCCTATGATGAAGTTATGACATGTAAGAGTCAAAAATAGGAGATTCTATGACACATGAAGACATGTGTCAAAGAGAATATTTGAAAAAGACATCTTTGGGCACCCCAAGGTGGACTATGATATGTTGTAAGAGAATATGCTATTTTTAGCCTGTGTATGATAGATTCTCTTACAATTGTAAGTTGTAACTGCTATGACAGATTCTATGACGGTCGTAAGAGTATCTGTCATAGTCCATTTTAGAAATAGGTGACCTCTTTGGGATGGGGGTTGTGGACAAGTGTCAAAAGCATCTTAAAATGTTGACCAAGTGTCAATAGGCATGGGTTTTGGAACATGAGGCCAAGTTGGATGCCCATTCCAAGATAGAGGCAATTTTGCCTTGTATTTTCTATATAAATAGGTGCTTAGAGAAGATGTATTATAGGTTTTACAGGTACTATTATGCTATCAGATCATCTTAAGATATGAGTGTCAAAGACTCTTGCAAGATCATTGGCTCTGATTTGTATTGTAACCTCTTTGTTTAGGTAATACAATTGAGCAGTGTTTTGGAGTGTGGGGTTTTTCACCCGTAAGGGTTTTCCCCACATATATCTTGTGTCTCTCTTCTTCTGTCATTCTTTCTTCCTTATGTGTTTTCTGCAATATCTCATGTCAATGGTTTAATGTTGCTATAATAGTTAGGATAAATTTGAATTTGGACTCTCTTCCCTCATTAGATTAGTGTAGGAAGCAATTTCCGCACACCTAGCTTCCTTTCAGTTGGTATCAGAGACTGACCAGTTTTTGGTACTAGCTACTGGGTAGGGGTTTTTTGAGCTAATCTTAGGTTGAGTGGGAGTCTTGTATAGAGTATTCTATATCTTATTGTAGCAAGAAGATGGCAACCACATCTAGAAGGTTAGAGGTTGAGAAATTTAATGGCACTAATTTCAAGCTGTGGAAACTCAAGATGGAGGACCTACTTATTGATCGTGACCTATGAGAAACCATATCTGGTGTGAAACCTATAGCAATGTCACAAGCTGATTGGGACCTCAAAGATTGGAAGGCTAAGGGTCTCATTAGACTGTTTAGCTGACTCTGTTCTATTGAGCATCCATGAGGAGAAGACAACGAAGGATCTTCAGAAGAAGTTGGATGATGTTTATCAGGCCAAGTCCTTGGTGAACAAACTCTTCTTGAAAAAGAAGTTGTTTTCTCTGAAAATGGAAGACGGAGGATCTATTGTGGATCACATGAATGCTTTCAACATGATCATTGCACAGTTGACATCTATGGGGGTGAAAATGGAGGAGGAGGATCATTGCATGACCCTGGTTTGTTCTTTGCTAGATTCAAGAGATCACCATGTCATGGCTAATGGAAGCACCAGTACCACCTTCAAGATGGATGATGTGGTTTCCTCATTGTTATTTGAAGAAATGTGGAGGAAGACATCCAAATCAGCCAAAGAGGCTCTTACAGTTTGTGGAAGACCTAAGGAGAAAGGGAAGAAGAAAGACAAGAAAGATGAGAAGGACAGATCCAAATCTTGTGGGAGATCCAAATTTCTTGGAAAGTCCAAGGCTCTCTATTGGAACTGTGGCAAGACTGGGCATTTCTGAAAGGAATGTAAAAAGGAGAAGGAAAAGAAGAAGAGAGCACCTGATTTAGATTCTAACAAAGATGATTGTGATGCCTTCATCGTAGCCCTAGCCACCCATGCATCTGATGATGTGCGGTTGATTGATTTTGGTGCATCATTCCACATGACCTTGCATCGAGACTGGTTTACTAAGTATGAAGAGTTCAATGGTGGAAGGGTGTACCTTGGTGATGACTCTCATTTGAAGATTGTTGGTCATGGAAGAGGCTCAATCCAATTCCCTGATGGATGAGTGAAGGGGATCATCAGAGTTATGCACATTCCAGGCTTTAGACGGAACCTACTTTCTATAAGTATGTTGAATGATGCAGGTGTACACGTTGTCTTTTTGAAAGATGGATGCAAGATGACAAGAGGATCTATGGTGCTTGTGAAGGGTACTCATAGGGGTACTCTATTTCAGCTAGAGGCATGCACTTCATAGTGCAATAGTTCTTCTGACTCAAGGAAATGAGCTGCTGTCACTTCATCCCCACCATCTGAACATGTAGTGAAGAAATCTATTGTAACCGGTTTCGATGGTAGTGCACATGCCCTAGAAGCCAAACTTCCTGATGAAATGACTATGTTATGGCATTTGAAATATGGCCACATTGGTGAGATGGGTTAGGCATACCCTAAATAATAAAAACCTCATTGAGGGGTTAAATGATTGTAATCTTGAGTTTGACTTTTGCGAACATTGCATTTATGGAAAACAAAACCGTGTTTAGTTTTACTCTAGTTCTCACAAGTCTTCTAGTGTATTGGGTCTAATTCATTTTGATGTGTTTGGTCTTATGAATGTTCCTTTGATTTCAAAATCTATATATTTTGTATCTTTCATAGATTATTACAGTAGAAGGACATGGGTTTATTTTATCAAAAGCAAGATTGATGTCTTTAGTCAGTTTAAGGAGTTTAAAGCCTTTGCTGAAAATTAGACT
This sequence comes from Cunninghamia lanceolata, assembly GCA_027924645.1. Lineage (NCBI taxonomy): Eukaryota > Viridiplantae > Streptophyta > Pinopsida > Cupressales > Cupressaceae > Cunninghamia > Cunninghamia lanceolata. The sequence goes on along the minus strand of BSBN01000584.1, from coordinate 10,509,931 downwards.
TGTAAAAAGATTAAGTGTTTGAGAACTAACAACAATGGTGAGTTTTGATCGGTAGAGTTTGATAAGTTTTTCAAAGAGCAAGGGATTGAAAGGCATAAGACAATTCCATATACCCCACAACAAAATAGAGTTGCAGAGAGGATGCATAGGACATTGATGGAGAAGGGTAGGAGTATGCTTAGTGGTGCAAGCCTCAAACAAAAGTTTTGGGATGAAGTTGTTGCCACTGCTTGCTATCTGGTAAATAGATCTTCTACATCGGCTCTTGTTGGCAAAACACCTATGGAGGTGTGGTCTGGTATGAAGCCTTCAGTAAGGTATCTTCATGTATTTGGTTGTGAGGCATATGCACATGTGCCTAGGGAGAAATGATCTAAGTTGGAGAACAAGGCTGTTAAATGTATTTTCATTGGCTATGGTGTCAATGTGAAAGGATACAAGCTTTGGGATCCCATGACTGAGAAACTGTTGTATAGAAGAAGTGTTATCTTCAAAGAGCTAACACCTTCTTCCATTGTTCTATAGATAGAACAGTTAGAAAAGAAAGAAGATGTGGTTCAGTTTCCTTCTACCCTTGAGAAGACTAAACTAACAGACCCTGTGAGGCCTGATGATGAGGAGAGCTCTAGCAACTCTTGAAGTGAAGAAGAAGAAGAAGAAACTCAACCTCAGCCATTGAGGAGGTCTACATGAACAAGAAAGCAACCTGATAGGTTTGGTTATTCATTACTTGATTCTAGTTGTGCTTTTTCTTTACTTTCTAACACTGATGAGCCTATAACTATAAAAGAGGCTATGGGCATGAAAGATGCAGGTTCTTGGAAGGAGGCCATGGAGGATGCAATGGCTTCTTTGGAAAAGAACAAAACATGGGACTTGGTGCCTTTTCCTGATGGACAGAAACTCATTGGTTGCAAATGGGTGTTCAAGATGAAATTCAGTGCAGATGGCAGTGTTGAAAAGTATAAGGCTAGATTGGTTGTGAAGGGGTACTCACAAGTGGAGGGAATTGATTATGGTGAAATTTTCTCTCCTATTACAAAGCTGACATCGATTAGATTTTTGTTATCTCTTACAGTTGCTTATGATTTAGAGATAGAATAGATGGATGTGAAGACAATTTTCCTTCATGGTGATTTGGAGGAAGAAATCTACGTGTCACAACCAGAGCATTACATAGAGAAAGGTAAAGAAAATTTGCTTTGCAAGCTTAAGAAGTCTTTGTATGGTTTGAAGTAGTCCCCTAGGATGTGGTACTTGAAGTTTGATGCCTTTGTGTTGTCAATTGGTTATCTAAGATTGTAATCGAATCATTGTGTGTATTACAAGTTTTACAATGATCGCATTCTTATTATTGCATTGTATGTTGACGATATGTTGTTGATTGGGAATGGTAAGAATATGATTTCTGATTTGAAGTCTCAGTTGTCAGCATAGTTTGAGATGAAAAATCTTGGGGCAGCCATGTACATTCTGGGAATGGAGATCAAAAGAGATAGAGCAAACAAAAAACTTTGGTTAAGCTAAGTAAGTATGTGAAGACCACGTTGGATAGGTTCAGCATGGTAGATTGTAGACCAGTGAGTGTTCCTATTTCATTGGGAACAAATTTATCTGTTAGTGATTGTCCAAAATCTCCTAGTGAGGTGGAGGACATGAGAAGAGTACCTTATGTTAGTGTTGTTGGCAGTTTGATGTATGCTATGTTCTACACAAGACTAGACATTGCCCAAGCAATGGGAGTCCTTAGTCAGTGTATGGCTTATCCTAGACGGGTACATTGGGATGCAGTTAAGTGAGTGTTCAAATATTTGAGGGGTACTTCTAAGTATTCCATTTGATATCATGGAAATGCTACAGGACCTTTGCATTCAGTTTGTATTCATGGATTTGTGGATTCTGATTGGGCAGGTGACATTGACAGCATGAGATCCACTAGTGCATATGTGTTCACAATGTTTGGTGGTGCAATTAGTTGGATGAGTAAGCAAAAACCTATGGTTGCTTTGTCCACTACAGAAGTTGAATATATGGCTGCAACTCATGCTTCTAAGGAAGCCATCTGGCTTAAGAGATTGTGTTTAGATATTGGTATTGATGGAGGTCAAATTATGATTAGTTGTGATAGTCAGAGTGCAATTTGACTTATGAAGAATCCAACTTTCCATGCTAGAAAAAAGCATATTGATGTACAGTTTCACTTCATGTGAGACATGGTAGAGGATGGGAAGGTAAATTTGGAGAAGGTAGATACTTTGAAGAATGTTGCAGATGCATTGACGAAGCTAGTGGACACAGAGAAGTTTAGATGGTGTTCGGTGTCTATGGGCCTCTCGGCCTATAGCAGTTAAATCCTATTATTCTATTGTCTCTTACAAGGTTTTCGACAAGTGGGAGAATGTTGGTAATTAAGGTGTCTCAACCTTGGTAATTCATTGTATTATTTTTGTTGTATTTATTTAGTCGTTGCCTATGATGTAAATTAATTGTAACTTTCATATTGTCATTTTGTAGGATGTGGCACGGTGATGTGTCATCCTACATGGAAGATCACAACTTGTAATTTTGTCCTCACATGAGGAGATAGGCATCCCATTTTGTGGTAGGAATATTTTGCCATGCGAATAGAGTGCTTCTGGATTAAACTGTGTATGTTTTTGCTTCAACATTTTGGATCATGCTCAATGATCCATCATGAGGAAGAGGACAATGTGTGAATTGGATAGCAAACTGGACCTTATAAAGGAATAAGAGAGGAAATTAAGGCAGGGAACATAATACGAAGGGGAGGAGGTGATGTGTAAGAAAGAAAAACATAAAAATAGGGGATAAAAATAAATGCATATCCACAAGTATGAGCATACAATAAAAGTAAATACATAAATATAAAAATAGATATAAGGGCTTCATACTAAAGTAACCAGATACATAAATAATACTACAACATACTATATTATTTATATTATAACTAATGTTATATAAATGCATATATATATATATATATAAAAGAATAGACAACATACCAAGTGTGCATATAAGAGAACATAGAACGAAAAAAGAAGAATACAATAAAAAGGAGGGAATCCACATAAGGACAAGCAAAAGCATAAATTAAACTATACAAATGAAAAGGAATAAAGGAAAAAATACAAAAGGAGGGGAGGTGTAAGAATTAACTAAAATAGAGATTAAAATTACACATAAAAATAAAAGTATACCCATATTAGCATTGCTAAATATTCTATATGCAAATGTATTCATATACTATATACCAATTGGAAACAAAAGTAAACATTAAATATGAACATATGTATAATGTTTATCACTATTTCTAATTTGTGTATAGTGTATGAATATATTAGTATATAGAAAATTCACTCATGCTTATAAAAACCAAAGGACAAAAATATATTAACATAAAGATACATACAAAGAGATATACATATAGTAAAACCAATAAGAGATATACAAATAGATACATACTAACACAAAAAATGAAGAACAAACATGAGAGGAATATATAGACAAGAATATTATTATCAAAACTCATGCCTACTATTTTGCCATGTGTTGGCATCTTGGATGTTGTGTAAGGGAATATTGATCGTAACGGTCATGACAAATTCCTATGACAAAGTTATGACATGTAAGAGTCAGAAATAGGAGATTCTATGACAGGTGAAGACATGTGTCGAAGAGCATCTTTGAAAAAGGCATCTTTGGGCACCCCAATGTGAACTATGACATGTTGTAAGAGAATATGCTATTTATAGCCTATGTATGACAGATTCTCTTACAGCTGTAAGTTGTAACTGCTATGACAGATTCTATGATGGTCGTAAGAGTCGTAACTGCATCTGTCATAGCCCATTTTAGAAATATGTGACCTCTTTGGGATGGCAGCTGTGGAAAATTGTCAGAAGCATCTTACAATGTTGACCAAGTGTCCATAAGTGTCGGTTTTGGGCCATGAGGCCAAGTTCGACACCCATTCCAAGATAGAGGCAATTTTGCCTTGTATTTTCTATAAAAACAAGTGCTTAGAGGAGAAGATGTATTACAGGTTTTATAGGTACTGTTATGCTACCAGATCATCTCTAGATACAAGTGTCAAAGACTCCTACAAGAGCATTGGCTTTGATTTGTATTGTAACCTCTTTGTTTACATAATACAATTGAGCAGTGTTTTGGAGTGTGGGGTTTTTCACCCATAAGGGTTTTCCACGCGTATATCTTGTGTCTCTCTTCTTCTGTTATTCTTTCTTCCTTATGTGTTTACTGCAATATCTCATGTTAATGGTTTAATGTTTCTATAATAGTTAGGATAAATTTGAATTTGCACTCTCCTCCCCTCATTAAAATAGTGTAGGAAGTGATTTCCACACACCTAGCTTCCTTTCATGCCCATGTGGAGAATCTACTATTTTTAGCTTTTATGACGCATGTCATAATGTTTGGTGGGTGCATGTAAAGAATCTATGATAGCTACAAGTTGTCATAAGATTCTATGACACTGACACATATAACAGATATTAATGAGTTGTAAGTTGCTATGTTTAGCCCCAGGCACCAATCTTGGGAAGATTCTCTTTTACTAGTATCTATGATGGTTATGATGTGCCATAAGATGTTATAAGTGGCTATTTGTAGCCCTAGGTGCCCAAGTTTGCATGGGCATCTTTTGTCAAGTGTAGGATGCATGTATGATGACATTTATTGTTGCATGGGTGGAGATTCCAAGGTGGATGCCAATCTTGAGGATTATAAATTCTATATAAACCATGGCATAGTAGATGAGTTGCATAATAGGTTTGCAGGTACCCAGGTTATGCCAGAGTGAAGGTTGAAGGACAGAGGAAGTGAATGTATTTGTAATATCCTTTTGTGAAGATAATACAACTTGGCCTCTTTTCATGGTGGAGTTTTTTACCTAGAAAGGTTTTCTCCACATTAAATAATGTCTTATGTGCTTCATTCTACTTCTAGTATATTTCTGTGTTGCAATCTCCATCTCTAATACTCTATTAAAGATCATTAAATACTCTTTTGAATCAAATTTCCATTAAGTAGTTGTGCTTTCATTTCTAACATTTGGTATTAGAGCATGGGCAGCTTTGACTCTTGGGTGGTAATGTGGAAGTTGTAGCTGTAGTGAGAGATTTGGTTGTGTTTGTTTTGCAGATCTTGAGTTATTATGGCTACATCCACCATTGCATCAACCTCTCATTTGGACATTGAGAAGTTCAATGGAATGGAGTATGAGTTGTGGAAGATGAAAATGGAGGATTTGTTGGAAGAAAGAAACCAATGGTTAGCTATCCTAAAAGAGAAGAAACCCAATGATGTCTCTCAAGATGAGTGGGATAGACTAGATGAGAAGGCATGAGGAATCATCCATTTGTGTCTATTAGATTATGTCCTACTAAATGCCACAAAGGAAGAGACCATACATAAATTATGGAATCAATTGGGTGAGATATATCAAGGCAAGAGTATGGTAAATAAACTCTATTTAAAAAGAAAACTATTTTATTTGAAAATGAAAGAGGGTGAATCTATCGCAGAGCATTTAAATACATTTAATTTATCATTGAGTTAGCTTGCTTTAGTAGATGTTGATGTTCATGAGGAAGATAAATGTATCTTGCTTCTTTGTTCTTTACTTGAGTCTTGGAAGAATGTTATTCTTTCTATGACTGCTAACCTCATGGATCCCAACTTGGATTCTCTTATTGCAGTTTTACTGGCATAGGAATTGAGGAAGAAGAGTTTGGATAGTTTAGATAATGCTCTCAGTGTCAGGGGAAGGTCTAAGGAAAGAGGACTAAAAGGAGATCTGAAAGGGGTTAAGGACAATTCCAAGGGTCAATCTAAGACTCCTGGGAAGAAGAACAGAGTTAAATGTTTGAACTGCTGTAAAAGGGGACATGTGAAGGAGTATAGAAACTGAAAGAAATAGTGGGAGAGTACTTTAGATAAGTCCTCAAATGAAGGTGAAGATGTTTTACTTTCTGCATGTAATGTTTTTTCTAATGATCATTGGTTGGTTGACTCAGGATACCCATTCCATATGACCCCACATAAGGAATAGTTTTCTACATATGAAGAGTATGATGGACGTAATATCTACCTTGGAGACAACTCTACATATCTGATAAGTTGTGAAAGGAAATGTACTGTTGTGTTTCAGTGATGGGAGGGTTAAAACCCTCCCTAGTGTTTATCATGTTCCTGGATTATATAGAAATTTGATTTCTGTTTCAAAGCTAAATGATTTGGGATGCATGTGACTTTTGACAAGCATGGATGTAGATTGGTGAGAGGGAACTTGGTGGTAGCGAAGGAGAAGAGATTGGGAAACCTATTCAAGCTTGAAGCCACTACAGTTTGTAATGCCTCCTATGTATCTGAGGGGTAAGTGCAAGAAGATGGGGGGCTAAAAAGGGGTCTTAAGTGGCCACTTTTTTTCTGAAATTAGGAAATACTGACCTTGGATGAGAAATTGAGCATACTTACACTAAAAATTTGAAGATGCAACAAAAACAATGTTCGTAGTGCTCCGAGTCTACTTTCTAAACTATATATTTTTTTAAAAATGGTATAGATTAAGGGGTTCAAAAAAGGGAGCCACAAAAATTGTTGTTGTTTCTATCAAAAAACATAACATAGCGTGTCTTGTGGCTCCCTCAAAAGGTTAACTTTTTTGGGGTATTTTTAAAATTACTTTACTCATAAATTAGCTAACAACATGTAGTTTATGCCTGATTTTTTTAATAATTGTTTAAGGAATATTTAATCTTTTACTAATTTTCAAAGTGGACACATCATAAAAAATAGAATTTTTGCCATGCTACCCCTATAAATTTTGAAAACTAATTGAAAATTATTTTTTTTAATGTGTAGAATGGAGTCTAGTTTATAAAAATGTAATATTTTTGAAATTTGAATGAACGGTTAATTTATAATGAGAAAAAGACCAAACAGTGGTTTTTTCCCAAAAACGGACACACAAACAAAAGAAATTAAAGATGAAAGGCTTAACATTGTCAAAATGTGAAAAAAAATACATTTTTAAATAGCTAAGAGAAAGCCTAACATTACCCAGGTGTTTAATTTGTTCAACCTTGAAACACATGCAAATTTGAGGGTTAGCACAAACAAAATTATGTGAATTCCTATAGAATATGGAAAAACACATCTTTGGATGCTGGGAAGGCACTTCAAGCCTTTGGGTTGGAAATTCAAAGCAAATCCCAAGCCTAAGGATTGGGATTCCCAAAGTAAAATATAATGTGAACACGTTATAACATGCTCGCATTATGTTTTGCATTTTTTTCTTTTTTGTAAGTTTGCCTGATGTTTGCCCAGTTCGGCATAATGTGAGCATGTTATAACACACTCACATTATGCCTCCCTTTGAATGATTTATGTTCAAGTTTCTTAAGTATGTTTGATTTATGTATATGTGTATTCTTGTAGGTATGTATATATATGGTTGTATGTATGTATGTACATGTATGCATGCTTGTATGTACATGTATATATGTATGCATGTTTGTATGTATGTATGTACATGTACGTATGTATGCCTGTATGTATGTATGTATGCATGTATGTATGTATGTAAGGGTTTTGGGTGTAGGGTATATAAGGACCTGAGCCCGTATAGTATTGAGGGTTGAGGGTTGAGTTTTTTGGTTTTAGGGTTTAAGGTATAGGGTTGAGGGTTGAGGGATTAGGGCTTAAGTAATAGGTAGAGGATAGAAGGTAGAGGGTAGAGAGTTGAGGGTTATAGTTGATGAATAATATTCTGCTTGTTGAGTGTATAAGATTAAGTGTGTAAGGCATGGGGATTAGGGTTTAGGATGTTGGGTTTAGGGTTTATGATATGGTTTGAGGGTATATAAGGCATAGGGTGACTTGAGTTGAGAGTGTATGGTTTAGGTTTTAAATATAGTGTTGAGGCACAATATTCAAGGTTCAGGGTATAAGGGTGAGGTTATAGGGTATATGGATGAGGGTTTACGGGTGTAGGCTTTAGGGTTTAAGGTATAGGGTTGAGGATTGATGGATTAGGGCTTACGTATATGGTTGAGGGTATAGGGTAGAGGGTTGAGAGTTTATAGTTGAGGGATAATCTTCAAGGTTGAGTATCTAAGATATAGGGTTTAGGGTTTAAGGTAGAGGGTATAAGGCATATGGATGATGGTTAAGGGTTTAGGGCATAAGTATAGGGTTGAGGGTAGAGGTTTGGAGGTTGAGGGAAAATGTTCAAGGTTGAGTGTCCAATGTTACGTGTATAGGGTATAGGGTTTAAGGGTTTAAGGGTATATAGGGGTTGAGAGTTTAGGGTTTAAGGGTTTAAGGTTTGAGGGAATAAGGGTTTAAGGTTTGAGGGATTAGGGTTTAAGGTATAGTGTCGAGGGTAGGGGGATTAGGGATAGGGTTTAGGGTTGAAGGTTTAAGGATTGAGGGTTGAGGATTTAAGGCTGAGGGTTAAGGGATTAGCATTTAAGGTATAGTGTCGAGGGTAGAGGTTTTAGGGATAAGGTTTAGGGTTTAAGGTTTAAGGGCTGAGGCTTTAGGGATAGGCTTTAGGGTTAAGGGTGAAGGGATTAGGGTTTAAGGTATAGTGTTGAGGGTTGAGGGTTTAGGGACAGGGTTTAGGATTTAAGGTTTAAGGGTTGAGACTTGAGGCTTTAGGATAAGGTTTAGGGTTTAGGGTTAAGTGAGAGACCTAGATGGCTAAGGATGAATGGAGAGGCAGACAAGGAGTGACTAAGAGATGTAGAAAGGGGAGAAGTAGAGGCGAGAGCAAGACAAAGGTGAGAGATAGAGAGGTGAGGGGAGAGATATAATAAAATGAGAGAGTGAAGTTGACAACTTGAAGGAAAGATGGGTAAGGAGGAGGGAGAGAGGTGGAGAGGAAGGGAATATCTAGAGATCTATGAGAGCTATACAAGTGAGAGACCTACAACCTAGGGAGAGAGGGGTGAGAGAGATAGGAGAGAGATGGGGTTGAGGTGGATAGGGGAGGAGTAGTGGATAAGGGTTAAGGGTTTAAAGGTTTGGGGTTTAAGGGTCAAGGGTTTAAGGTTTAACGGGTGAGGGTTTAAGGGTTGAGGTATTAAGGGTTTAAGGGTTGAGGGATTAGGGTTTAGTACTGAGGGTTTAGGGTTTAAGGTATAGTGTCGAAGGTTGAGGTTTTAGCGATAGGGTTTAGGATTTAAGATTTAAGCATTGAGGGTTGAGGCTTAGGGATAGGGTTTAGGGTTTATGGATAAGGGATTATGGTTTCAAGTATAGTGTCGAGGGTTGATGGTTTGGGGATAGGGTTTAGGATTTAAGATTGAAGGGTTGAGGGTTGAGGCTTTAGGGATAAGTGAGAGACCTATATGGATAAGGTTTGAGAGATAGGGGAGAGATGGGGTCAGGCAGATAGGGGAGGAGAGGGGTGGATAAGGGTTGATAGTTTAAATCTCTAGGCTTGAGGGATTAGGGTTTAGGGTTGATGGATTAGGGTTTAATGTATAGTGTTGAGGGTTGAGGGTTTAGGGATAGGGTTTAGGATTTAAGGATTAAGGATTAAGGTTTAAGACTTTAGGGATAGGGTTTAGTGTTTAGGGATAAGGGACTAGGGTTTAAGGTATAATGTCTAGGGTTAATGATTTAGGAATAGGGTTTAGGATTTAAGGTCTAAGGGTTAAAGGTTGAGTCTTTAGGGATATGGTTTACAGTTTAGGGATAAGGGATTGCAGTTTAAGGTAGAGTGTCGAGGGTTGAGGGTTTAGGGATAGGGTTTAGGATTTAAGGTTTAAGGGTTAAGGGTTAAGGCTTTAGGGATAAGGGTTTAGGGTTTACGAATAAGGGATTAGGGTTTAAGGTATAGTGTCGAGGGTTGAGGGTTTAGGATTAGGGTTTAGGATTTAAGGTCTAAGGGTCGAGGGTTGAGGCTTTAGGGATAGAGTTTAGGGATAAGGGATAAGGGATTAGGGTTTAAGGTATAGTGTCAAGAGTTGAGCGTTTAGGCATAGGGTTTATTATTTAAGGTTTAAGGGTTGAGGGTTGAGGCTTTAGGGATATGGTTTAGGGTTTAGGGATAAGGGATTAAGGTTTAGGGTTCATGGATTAGTGTTTAGGGTATAGTGTTGAGGGTTGAGGGTTAGGGTTTAGGATTTAAGGGTTAAGGGTTGAGGGTTGAGGATTTAGGGATAGGGTTTATGGTTTATGGATAAGGTATTAGGGTTTAGGGTTGAGGGATTAGGGTTTAAAGTTGAGGGATTAGGGTTTGAGGTATAGTATTGAGGATTAAGGGTTTGAGGTATAGTGTTGAGGGTTGACGGTTTAGGGATAGGGTTTAGGATTTAAGGTTTAAGGACCTTGAGAGTTGAGGATTCAGGGATAGGGTTTAGGGTTTAGGGATTAGGGATTAGGGTTTAAGGTATAGCGTCGAGGATTGAGGGTTTAGGCATAGGGTTTATGATTTAAGATTTAAGGGTTGAGGGTTGAGGCTTTAGGGATAGGGTTTAGGGTTTAGGTATAAGGGATTAGGGTTTAGGGTTGAGGGATTAGGGTTTAGGGTTGATCAATTAGGGTTTGAGGTATAGTGTTGAGGGTTTAGGGATAGGGTTTAGGATTTAAGGTTTAAGGACCTTGAGGGTTGAGTCTTTAGGGATAGGGTTTAGGGTTTAGGGATAAGGGATTAGGGTTTAAGGTATAGTGTCGAGGATTAAGGGTTTAGGCATAGGGTTTATGATTTAATGTTTAAGGTTTGAGGGTTGAGGGATTAGGGTTTGAGGTATAGTGTTGAGGGTTGAGGGTTTACAGATAGGGTTTAGGGTTGATGGACTAGGGTTTAGGGCATAGTGTTTATGGTTGAGGGTTGAGGGTTTAGGGATAGGTTTTAGGGTTTAGGGATAAGGGATTAGGGTTTAGGGTTGATGGATTAGGGTTTAGGGTTGAGGGAATAGGGTTTGAGGTATAGTGTTGAGGGTTGAGGCTTTAGGGATAGGGTTTATTATTCGAGGTTTAAGGGTTGAGGGTTGAGGCTTTAGGGATAGGGTTGAGTGATTTTGGTTTAGGGTTGAGGAATTAGGGTTTAGGGTTTAGGGTATAGTGTTGAGTGTTGGGGGTTTAGGGATAGGGTTTAGGATTTAAGGTTTAAGGGTTGAGTGTTTAGGCTTTAGGGATAGTGTTTAGGGATAAGGGATTAGGGTTTAGGGATTAGGGTTTAGGGTTGAGGGTTTATGGATAGGGTTTAAGATTTAAGGTTTAAGGGTTGAGGGTTGAGGCTTTAGGGATAGGGTTTAGGGTTTAGGGATAGGAGATTAGGGTTTAGGTTTGAGGGATTAGGATTTGAGGTATAGTGGTGAGGGTTGAGTGTTTAGAGATAGGGTTTAGAATTTGAGGTTTAAGGGTTGAGGGTTGAGGCTTTAGGGATATGGTTTAAGGTTTATGGATAAGGGATTAGTGTTTAGGGTTGAGGGATAGAGTTTAGGGTTTATAGATAAGGGATTAGGATTTAGAGTTAAGGGATGGACAAAAGAAATACATGAGAGAGTGAATAATATAGAGTTTTGTATAGAAATCCATAACGCGCTTGCATTATAATGCGAGTGCATTGTGTCTTGCTATTGAAATGATAAAAAGGCTAGGATATCCATGATCCAGGCCCACATGCTTTTTTTTCTTTTGGTTATATGCGTGTTCTAACAAAAAAAAGCTTTTTCATGCTATTAGGAAGTGCACACACACATTTTTCACATTCTACCACCTTTGCATGAACTTTCCACCACCTTTTTCTTTTTTTCCAACTTAAGGAGGAAATAACATAGTTTTCACATCAAATTTGATATAGATCAATTCAAGTTTCAATTTTTGTAGTGTTGCAATGTTAATTGTGATTCAATTATAGGAATTTAACGTCATATATTGGTTAATTGTATTGTTGTTAGTAATTCTATTTGAGTATTATTCAATTGAACATTAAAAAGGAAGAAAGTGGTGAAAAACTCAAATTGTTGAGGAGTTTGATGCAAGAAGAAAAAAAGGCTACATAATTGGGTACTCTCTTCATTCGAATCTCCGTTTTTAGGTATGTCAAGTCTTTACACATGTTCTAAGTTACATTTTCCTTAATTCTATTTGAATTACATTATCATGCCTCATTAAATACATGTTTATGTCACTTGTATGGTTTATATATTTTGTGTTTATATCAGTTTTGTTTATATTTTGTGTTTATAGTTCATGTGCCTTGTCTATGCTTCCACATTTTGCATACATGTCTAATAGGGAATTTGTAGCCTGAGCTCTAAATTTCTTCCCAAAAAACTGCCAATTTCTATTGCTTTGAATTTATTCTTTACACTTGCAGACCTATAGCTACTCATGAAAGATATCATCAATCCAAAACATGAATTTATGAAAATGATCAATAGGAACATAGTATCCTAGCTGCAAAACTAAGTTCCTTTATTCAAGTTCAAAAAGTAAAAAATGGGATTACAATGTACACTCCTCTCCAACATAAACTAGTCAAGACAACCATACAACTTTTAATAATGATTTGACAACTATTAAAAACACAACTACCAACCAAATAAATACAAAAACCTAAAAAATTTCCATACAACCAAAACTAAGTTCTTACTTGTGAAGATATTTTCTAGTGGTGCTGAACACATACCTTCAATGTGGCTTGGGAGTACAAAATTGAGAAGCCTTAACAACCATTTCATTAAAGGGATGAAAGTAGCTAGATTTTACACAAAATCACTTCTAATATATGCTTTAAGTCTCAATGTACTCGTCATCCACACCCCTTCCTTAGATAGGTTTGACAAACTTTAAGGCAGGTAGAGAGGAGCAATTAAAAAATAAAGATAGTTTATTGTTTGACATTACACATTTCCTAAAAGAGTCATGAGGTCTACCTTAATTATACTTAAAAGACATTACACCTATGCACCTAATAATAAGACACAAGAACCACCCCCAATAACCTCTACTCAACTAACCAATTTGAAACCACCATAAAAAATTTAGTGCCTTACTTTTTAGAAAATATCACACTTTACAATTAATGTCAATACTTGCATTACACACCCTAACTTACAACAGAAATGAGAAGTTAAGTTGGCATAGGGAATATTAGTACACTCACCATGATCAACTCTAAGAGCCCAAAAAACATCGTAATGTAATTGATTTATAGGGCTTGAAAGATAAAAATGGTCACAATTTGACCATGAATTTGGAAGGAGAATTTATAAGGGCCTTCAAAGATGCATAAAATTAATAAGGCATATATCTTAAATGAATATGTATATTCTAACCCAAGAATTGGTTTGATGGTTGTAGGGTGCTATATGGGGCTCTTTGTCCACCCAAAATTTTACCATAAAATCCACTACTTAGTTGAGAATGCACTTGCAATGTTGATATCTTATAGACAAAAAATTAGTACCAATTTATAGGGCCTCTTATGTAAAGTGCTTTAACCTTGAATTTTAGTATGAACCCTTTAAAAGTGAATTGAAAACTCTTCTTTGACTAGCTGAGAACACTTCATAAATGGTAATGGGCTAAAAAATCCTCCACCATGTGATTGAAAACTCTTCTTTGACTGCAAGAAAAGTGTGGGAAGTGTTGGAAATATAGAGGGTAGCAGAACTAAAATTTGGAACCATATTGATTTCTTAGGAACTAATATTTGTCTCTTTATCATGCTACAGATAAATTCTCCATCATGTTGAGGAAACGATCAAGGATTAAACCGACACAGGAAGAGAAAGAAGCTACGAATGCAAAGAAAGCAGTGGCTATGAGGGAACTTTGCAAGAAGAGGAAATTGGACACAATTGTCAAAGACATGCCAATTGAAGAGTATCCTCAACCATCAACAAGAGATATAGTATTGGTGGCACAAAGGGAATGAATGAAAAATCTTCGTGCTATTAGAGATTTGAATACCGCAATTGGAGACACGTTCTCTATCGCAAGTCAAGATGGAGGGACACCATCTACTGCATCTCAAGTTGAGAATACATCATCACTCACATGTGAGGAAGGAGGTACGCCATTTTTCCCACCTCAACCTCAAGGTATGTCATCTATTCCATCTCTGATTGAAGTTATGCCATCTCACCCATCTCATTTAAATATTCTTGAAATTCCTATTGTTGAGATGAATTTACCTTTCCTAACACCACCTAGAATTTTGAATAGAAAGCCAAAGTATTTGATTGATATTGATGAGAATATTTTGTAGCCAATGGAAGGTAAGATTCCAAAATGCACTTGTAGAAGATCTCATATGATTTGGAGAGTATTCTTTGAAAAGTTAAATCAGGCCACAAGATGTCAACTATTCATTGAAATGATGCAAAGTATAAAGTATAGGTGCATCATAAATATTCTTGGATTGAGAACATCATAGGATTCAAGTGAAAAATCTATTGTCAAGAATCTAATGAGTGCATATGAGAGTGTGGGTAACACCTCATGCATAAAAGATAGTAATGTCACACGACGTGTCATTACATCAACAAAAGTAAGTAATCAAACGAGGAAATCTCATCTAATTAGAAAGACAAGTCAAGCATTGAGAATTAATAGAAAAATTTTATCAAGAGCCATTGGAAGGCACCAAAGAATTGACGACATTGATGCCAATGAATTATGGGCATTCTTGGGGAGACTACCATGAAAAGATAAACTAATTATTGAAGTATTGAGATCACTAATTGAATACTTTTGGAAGAATTACATAAGGGTATCTCTGAATCAAAGGAATGTGGTAAGAAGGAGAATTGGTAGTCAAAACCGTGAGCCACATCCAAAGCATTTTTTTGATATGACTCAAACATAGTTTTTTGGTAAATTTCTAGAGATGTATCCTCAAATTAAAATTTCTCAAAGATATTTTGAAATGCTAAAACTTTTCTATGTCAAAATAAATCACACACGCACTACTTTTTGTTGTAGATCACATATTGAATTTTCTAACAATTTTGATGTTTATCGGTCTATATGTTTAGATTTGCATACTAACAATGTTTTGCAAGATTGTGGCATACATGCCCCACCAACATCTTCAAGAGACTTCATATCAATAGTTTTATGTGAAAGAGAGCAAGGTCAAATATTCTATAGGAAATTGTGCTTGGATGGCACATGTCAGCATTGCGGTGGCTTGCAAGGTATGCTAATATGTGAACATATGGAAAGCACACATGCAATTGGAAATGAACTAGTAGAGTTCAGCAAGAATAAAACAGTGGCCTACAATACAAAAGATGGTAAAGAAGCAAAGATGTGTGATTTGGTTTTTTAAAAGATTCCAATGTATCAGTTTATGTCCACATTTCGTGATAGTATAGTGTATGTGTATGCAACGCATACCCATAGAGCTCGATGGTTGGACTTGCAATTCAAGTTATGTAAGGACGCATTTCCACTTGGTAGCATTGTTTCAGTCATCAACTTTAGAAAGAACTATAGTCAACAACCACAACATGAGGTGCAATCACAATATTACAACTCCACATAGGTTTCTATATTTGTGCACATCGCATTCATTCATGTGAATGATAGAAAGATCATAAGAGAGTATCATTTTTATATTAGTGATGATTGCACACATTCTATGGAGTTTATGCAAGTTTGCTTTCAGCTATTCTACAATGATTTGGCTAGAAGGGGCATATCATTCAGTCAGCATATCATATGGTCGGATAACTATGCATCACAATTCAAGAACTCATAGAATTTCTATTGGCTGAGAAGGAGGCATACTATTACAGTTGTTCAACATATGTGGAACTTTTATTAGGCCAGGCATGGAAAGGGGGAGCATGATGGTGTAGGAACATGTATCAAAAGAGCCATAGCATTATAAAGACAATGCAAAGTTGACAGATGTAAAATCAATCGTCAAGTGGTGTAATGCTTCGATGGGTCCAGGTAATGAAGGTAAGTCTTCAATTCATAGATTGTTTTGGTTGATAGATGATACTAACATTGCACCATATGAGGATTGTTGTACACTGAAAAGATCAAGTGAGCTACACTCTTTCAGAAGCTCAATTACAGGTTCATGGAGTATCCATACATGGAAGATGGCATGCTTTTGTTCTTCATATACAATTCAAGCTTGGAATGAGTGCGAGTCAAAGGAGTGGGTTGACGAATGATATATAAGTTATCTTATCCCACTTGACATGTATAGACCCCCAATGACACTGGAATTGACACAAATGGAATCATCAGTTGACTTTGACCACATAGTAGATCTAGTTCTACCAAGTAATATATCTGCTTACATAGTTTTTAAAATTCTTAATGTCATCTTACTTTGTAGTGCTTTTGTAATGTTGACTAATTTCATCTAATTTATTGCACATATCAATGTAGGGCATATTTATGTAGTTATTCCAGATGAAGACAGTGAAGAGGGAACGAATTATTACTTGTGTCATTGTGTTGAGGCCAAAAATAAATTGGAGGCCCCAATTACAGAAGGAGAAAACATCGAATACCCTATAGGCTCGGTGGTTGTTACTGGAACATGGCTTAGAAGGTACCCACATAAGAGTGTTAATGTTTGGTTGTTTCAGGACTTTGACACGCATTGGAAGATTCTTCATTACTCGAACCTTGTCGTGGCATCCAATGTTCATTTGATACAATATCAGGGTAGACCTTTGAACAAGACCTTGTGGAAGGTGTGTGAGTCTAACCATGAGGCAATACTTGACACAATAAAGGGTAGAATAGACCCGGATGGTTCATTGGATTAATTTATAAGTATGCATAAAACTTTCCTAGATGGTTACTTGTACTTTTTTTTTGTATATAAACAGTAGTATGAATTGCTTCCCTCCAGTATACATCCGGTATGTTTGTTTCTGGTATCATTGTCCTTGCAGCTTCTTGAACAACCCTATTCTTTCTTTCAACCACTCCATTCTACTGAAGACTCCTATCCTTTGACCGAGGTATGAGCCAATAACATGAAAATGTCATAATTTTGTATTTCTTGTTTATCTCATGTCATTTGATGGATATAAATGATATTTATGTTTAGTCAATTTTGCTTCTTGATGCTTCTCACAGGAGGTCACAACTCTAGCCCATCCATCTATGGACAAGGAGAGAGACAATATTATGGAGAGTGATCATTGGGTGGTGGTAAGTGATCGATTACATATGTGATGTTATATATTTCATACATTTTCTTTATTAATGTGCATATTGTTTGATTGTATTAACAGGTGGAGCTAGATGAACTTCTGTCGAAGAGGTCTACTCGATGGCAAAGAGAAGATGAGTCATGGATTGGCTCTCCATCTTCACAGTCAAGAAAGGGCTATTGATTATTTCATAAAAGTCCATAGGAAACTAGTTTTTGGGATATTTTTTGTATGCCTAGATGGCTTTGTATACATACTTTTTTATGTTACCGAAGTATATTTTTGTATATATGATTGTATGGCTTTATTTGGACATGCATATATGGCTTTGTATATAAACTAGATGTTATGTTTGTGACATTATGTATATGACAATTTATATTAAATATTTAATATGATGATCGATTATCATTACATGAGTTTGGTTTTACACATGCCAATTGCATTTTCTTGAAAGTTTATAAATCAAATAATCTATTTTGTGCATATCTTGCAATCAAAGCATTCTATGGGACTGTGCATTTCATTGAGGCATCATTTTAAATAGTTCACGCACCTTTTCTATGCTTCCACACTTTCCATACATGTCTACAAAGGCAGCTGCAAATACAATACATGGGACAAAATTCCTATATCATTTATGCTTTGATGGTTGTCCACACCATTTTCCCTAGATCTCATTCTAGTATAGGCAAGGAGGAAATTGGATAATGTTGTGCAATTTGGTTTTAGACATGCCAAAATTTGCGTTTGGTTGAAGTTTACTTTTGTGCATTTGCTTAAGAGTTCTTAAAGCCTTATGAAAAATCCATTTCATGCATATCTTACAATCATTGCATTCCATGAGACAACATTTCTTTGAGGCATCATGTCAAACAGTTCACGTTCATTGTATATGCTTCCACACTTTGCATACATGTCTTGCAGGTTTCTTGTGAAACAGGAACACACCATCCTGAAGCATGAAATGCATGTGAGCTTTGTGAATGAAGGCATCTTGTGAAGACCATACCATGAAACATGAACACCATAAATGAGCATCTTGATCCTTTGACAAAAACACCAATAGGGATATGATCAACACCTCCTAACCTTTCGACATCAATGATAGACAACTTTCAACACATTGTACCGGTGATATCCCTTGACCAAAGTGCAAAAAAGAAGCAATCTTTGACAAGCTATTACTCAAAATCTATGTCACTTAGAAACATTCCATCAGAGGCTATGAGATTACATAGGGTCCCTCTATAGTAACCTCTCTCAGTTTTTTATATCTCTATTCTCTTTGCCCGTGGTAAAAGTTTTTTTGTTGTTCCAAAAATGGTCCGATGCATGAAGTGTAAAGTTGCAAATGAGTGTAACTTTGATTATGATCCTTGTGTGGCTAAACTGACAATTCCAATGCATCTGGCTGGGTATGTTTAGGCTAGGTATGGTCCTATTTGCACCCAAACATGCCAAAATAGTCTAAGCTACATTGTACTAGGAATATCCCATAAGAGACCAAAGTGCAAAAAGGCAACAATCTTTGACAAGCTTCTACTTGGAAACCATGTCACTTAGAAACATTCCATCTAAGGCTATGAGATCACGTAGGCTCCCTCTATAATAACCTCTCTTAGTTTTTATATCTCTGAGGCATTTGCCCATGGTGAATGTTTTTTTGTTGCTTAAAAAATGGTCAGATGCATGTAGTGTAAAGTTGTAAAGGGGTGTAACTTTCATTTTGCTCCTTGTGCAGCTAAAAAAATAATTTTGATGCATCTGAATGGGTACGTTAAGGCTAGGAATGGTCATGTATCGCACCCAAATATGTCAAAATAGTCTGAGCTATATTATACCGATGATATCCCTTAAGAGACCAAATTGTAAAAAGGAAGCAATCTTTGACCAATTGTTACTCAAAAATTGTGTGACATAGAAACATTCTATTTGAGGCTATGGGATCATGTAAAGTCTCTCTACAATAACCTCTCTCAGTTTTTTATATCTCTAAGGGATTTGCCCGTGGTGAAAGTTTTTCTTCTCTAAAAACGGTCAGATGCATGCAGTGTAAAGTTGTAAAGGGGTGTAACTTTCATTTTGCTCCTCGTACAACCTAACTGACAATTCTAACACATCTTGATGGGTATGTTTAGGCTAGGCATGGTCCTATTTTGTACCCAAACATGCTGAAATAGTTCGAGTTACATTGTACCGGTGATATCCCTGAAGAGACCAAAGTGCAAAAAGGTAGCAATCTTTGATGAGATGTTACTCAGAAACCATATCACTTAGAAACATTATGTCTAAGGCTACAAGATCATGTAGGGTCCCTCTACAATAGCCTTTCTCATTTTTATATCTCTGAGGTATTCTCCTGTGGTGAAAGTTTTTCTGCCGCTCCAAAAATGGTCAAATGCATGCAGTGTAAAGTTGCAAAGGGGTGTAACTTTTGTTCTACTCCTTGTGTGGCAAAACCAACAACTCCAATGCATTCATATGGGTATGTTTAAGCTAGGCATGGTCTGATTTCACACCCAAACATATTAAAACAGTCTGAGCTATATTGTACCAGTGATATCCCTTAAGAGGCCAAAGTTCAAAAAGACAACAATCTTTGACGGGCTGTTACTTGGAAACTGTCTCACTTAGAAACACTTTGTTTGAGGCTATGAGATCATGTAAAGTATCTCTACAATAACTTCTCTCATTTTTTATATCTGTAAGGTGTTTCCTCATGGTGAAAGTTTTTCTTCTACTCCAAAAATGGTCATATGTATGCAGTGTAAAGTTGCAAAGGTGTGTAACTTTTGTTCTGCTCCTTGTGTGGCTAAAATGATAGTTCTAACACATCTGGATTGGTACATTTAGGGTAGGTATGGTCCTATTTCACACCTAAACATGCCAAAATAGTTCGAACTACATTGTACCGATGATATCCCTTAAGAGACAAAAGTGCAAAAAAGGAAGCAATCTTTGACGAGTTGTTACATGGAAACCATGTCACTTAGAAACATTTTGTCTAAGTCTATGGGATCATGTAGGGTCCCTCTACAATAACCTCTCTCATTTTTTTATATCTCTAAGGCATTTTCCTATGGTGAAAGTTTTTCTACTGCTCCAAAAATGGTTAGATGCATGTAGTGTAAAGTTGCAAAGGGGTGTAACTTTTGTTCTGCTCCTTGTGTGGCCAAACTGATAGTTCCAACATGTCTAGATAGGTATATTTAGGCTAGGAATGGTCTTGTTTCACACCTAAACATGCTGAAATAGTCTGAGCTACATTGTAACAATGATATGCCTTAAGAGACCAAAGTGCAAAAAGGAAGCAATCTTTGATGAGCTATTACTCAGAATCCATGTCACTTAGAAACATTTCTTTTGATGCTATAGGATCAGATAGGGTCCCTCTACAATAACCTCTCTCAATTTTTATATCTCTAAGGCCTTTGCCCGTAGTGAAAGTTTTTCTTCTACTCCAAAAATAGTCAGATGCATGCAGTGTAAAGTTGGAAAGGGGTGTAACTTTCGTTCTACTCCTCATGCAGTCAAACTGATAGTTCCAATGCATCCAGATGGGTACATTTAGGCTAGGCATGGTCCTATTTTACACCCAAACATGCCGAAAGAATTAGTGCCAACACGTCATGTTGGGCATATATTGTTGGAATTAGGCTGGACAACTGAGAAGGGGGGTGAATCAGTTGTCTCAAAACTTTAACACTTGCAGCAATTAATTCTTCTTTACCACTTAAAAATAGATTACTGATGTAAACATTAAAGCATGAATCAACAACACATGAGCAGAAACAAATGAACACACTTGAAACCAAGATTTTTAACATGGAAACCTGGTTAAGAGAAAAAAATGGTGGGGGTTAACCCACAAGATTCGTACCTTGTTAAAAGTACTTTGAAAGAAATGGGAAGGCACTTGCCTTCAGGTGCACTGCCCAGATTTCATTACTCAAAGAGGCTCACTGCCTACAAGAATTTATGTTTAATATAGAAAGATTTAACTAAGAAATAGCATCTTCATCATGCCTGGTTGAGTCTCATTGAAATCTCACAAAAAAAATTTCTCTACCTCCAAACACTCCTTCACTATCTCTTCATCCTTTATTGCCCTTGTTCTTCTACTTCTCCTCTCTTCTGCTTTGCCTCTGTTCCTTTCTTATGATTTTATCATTTTTACGCAAGGACAACTTTCCACCACTCATAAACAAGTATTTATACGCTTCATCAACCTTGGAATGAATATCAAGGTTCGATTGACTTAATACGGATCACTATACTCTTGGACAAACATAGATGATACTTGAATCTTCTTCCAACAACATACCATGCTTTAGAGAATTGCTCTTAGATCATCCACAACATGCTTGAATCATTTAGTTGGCCAAGGTTGGGAAGAACAATAGCATCAAGGAAGAAATCTTCAACAATGAGTTCAATCTTCAATACGGACCTCCAACACAGTAGTCATATGATCCAGAGACCTCCAAAAGTGCATTGAATTCAACAAAAACATCCACAGTCCTCCAAATCATCAAAATCACTTGCATCTTCATCTAGAACCTCAAGAACACTGTCTGTCATGACTGTCACACTAGAAAGATTGCTTGCGGACCTCCAGACCATGAGCCACTAGAGCTGATGATACACTCTGACTTCCCAAACATGCCTCTAGAACCACAGATCATAATATTTTAATGCGGAGAAATCCAAACCAATTTACTGTCACTCTGTCTCTTCTGAGCATGTCAAAACCTAGTTCTACTCAGATGGCCATAGCTTCTTCAAATCTTCATGTGGACCTCTCAAATCTTAACTGGAGCTACTTCAAACAATCCTCTACAGAGCCATATGGTTTGCATACATTGATCTTCATTAATTTTCTCAATATCCTCAACATTCCAACTTTCTAAACACGCAACAAAATAGGATATAGTTGACACCAATGGCAACAAGGATATGCTAACATCAATGACAACACTGATTAGGCACATATTTACAACAATCTCCCCCTTTGTCATTTAAGGCAACATATGATGTCAAAAACTAATTCAACCATCAAGACAAGAACTTGTCCCCCTTTCTCTTATCACTTCTGCAACTACTTTCTTCACTGCTCCCCCTTTCATCAGCAACTAGTTTTTCACATGACTTCTCTCCCCCTTTGACATCAATGGAAAAGGGCACATATTTGTAATCTTTTCATCCCCTTTATCTTTCAGATTGATCTCCAAAATTTCCATACCAACTACTCCCCCTGAGTAGTATCTCATTAACATCAATCTGGATCACAAGATATGACTGTGAATTCCACCAGGTTGATGCACCTTAGTGCATTTTAGTTCTGAATAGGAGGGGTACTAACCCCTATCTTCTTCCTCAGATACTTAAAAGTATCCTTAGGTAGAGGCTTGGTAAATATGTCCTTAATCTGATCCTTTGAAGAAACAAACTCTAATATGAATTCATTCTCATTAACCTTCTCTCTCAAAAAGTGGAACATAATGGATACATGCTTTGTATTTGAATGCAACAACAGATTCTTGGAGATGTTTATTGCACATGAATTATCATAGAAGATTGTAAGATCTTCTTCAAACACAATTCTGATATTCTTTAGCATTTGCTTCATCCGCAAGACTTGAGTGTAATTACTTGCTTCTGCTATATACTCTACCTCTACAGTAGACATAGATATTGCCTCTTGTTTTTTGCTCATCCAAGAAGCCAATCTCCTTCCCAAGAAGAATGCACCACCACTAGTACTTTTCCTATCATCCACATCTCCTGCCCAATCAACATCTATGTATGCATGAAGAGTGAAGTTATTATCCTTTGGATACCATATGCCATAATCAAGTGTCCCTTTGAGATATCTAAAAATTCTTTTAACTTCTACAACATGGGATTCTCTAAGATTAGCTTGAAATCTTGCAACAAATCCAACTACATTCATAATATCAGGTTTAGTCTGAGTTAGATAGAGTAATCCTCCAATCATTGATCTATACCTTTTCTAATTTTCCTTAGGGGAGTCATCATCTTTACTCAACTTACATCTGGTTACCATGGGTGTACCCACTAGCTTTGAATCTTCCATTCCAAACTTTTTCAACAATTCTCTCACATACTTTGATTGAGATATGAAGATACCTTTATCTTACTAAATGATTTGCATACCTAAGAAGAAATTCATTTCACCAAACATGGACATTTGAAATTCACTTTACATCTGATCAGCGAATGTTTTGCACATACTCTCATTTCCACCAAAAATGATATCATCAACAAATGCCTCAACAATCAGAATGTGCTCATGATCAATCTAAGTAAAGATTACTGTTAGCAGTGCCTTTGCTATATCCTAGCTTTAGTAGATACTTATCTAATCCTGCATACCAAGCTGTTGGGGCTTGTTTGAGTCCATACAATGCTTTCCTCAACCTGCAGACCATATCTCTCTGATCAAACAACTAAAATCCTTTTGGTTGCTCAATGTAGACTTCTTCTTCCAATTCTCCATTCAGGAATGCTGACTTGACATCTATATGATAGACCTTAAAATATTTATAAGCAGCAAATGTAAGAATAATCTTACTACCTCTAATCTCGCCACTAGAGAAAAAGTTTCTTCAAAATCAATTCCTTCCACTTGAGAATATCCTTTGCATACTAGCCTTGCTTTGTTTCTTACAACTTCACCGTCTTCATTTAGTTTATTTCAGAAGACCCATTTAGTTCCAATCACATTTTTGTCTTTAGGTCTAGGAACAAGATCCCAAGTGTGATTCTTTTCAATTTGCATTAATTCTTCTTACATTGCTTTTACCCAATATTCATCATTTCAAGCTTCACTCATTGATTTTGGTTCAATCTTTGAAATCAGATAAATCTCCTCTTGATCTTTAGTAATTATTCTTCTAGTTTGAACACATTTGTTTCTATCTCCTATGAACTAATCTTTAGAATGATTCAACCTTACATACCTGAGAGTTTTAGGATTTGTTTGAATGTCTGATTCTTGAGCTTGTTCCTCAACATCTGCACTATCCTCTTGAGTCACTAGATTTTCTAGATCAATCTGGATCTGAGTCTAGGTTTAAACTTGCCTTCCTTGACTTTGAATTTCATCTTGATCATTTGAATCATATCCGTAAGATATAGAATGTCCTTCTTTGCTCTCATCAAATCTAACATTTGTACTTTCAACAATCTTTTTCAATCTCTTGTTAAAGCACTAGTATGCCTTGCTTTGAGTAGAGTAACCCAGAAATATTCCTGCATCTTTTCTTGCATCAAACTTGCCTAGATCCTCATCTCTTTCGATATAGAATTTACTACCAAAAACTCTGAAATATCTCATAGTAGGAGGATGACCAAACCATAGTTCATAAGGAGTTTTACCAGAATTGCCTTTGATTTGTACTTGGTTAGGAGTGTAGACAGCAGTACTCACAGCTTCTCTCCAATAGACTTGAGGAACATTTGCTTCCATCATCATGGTCCTAGCATCCTCTTGAATGGTCTAGTTCTTTCTTTGCACAACTCCATTCTATTGAGGAGTCCTAGGAGTAGATAATTGTCTTTTTATTCCTTTATTTTCACAGAATGAATCAAACTCACCGGAGGTAAACTCTCCACCTCTATTAGATCTCAAACACTTTATCTTCAGACCATGACTTTGAACACTTTGAATTTTTCAAGAGCTTCTTATTTTTCTTTTAGGAAGGTTACCCACACCATCCGTGAGTAATCATCAATCAACGACATAAAATATATTTCTCCTTGCACACTCCTAATTATGGCAGGACCACAAAAATCAATATGCACAAGTTCCAACAATCCACTTGAAGATTGTTCTTTACTCTTCAATGAAGTTCTATTCTGTTTACCTAATTGACATTCTCTGCACATGCTATCAGCAGGTTTCACAAGTCTTCGAAGATCTCTTACAACCTGAGTGGAACTTATCTTGATAATGTTATCAAAATTAACATGACACATTCTCCTATTCCAGAGCCAACTCTGATCAACCTAAGAAACCAAGCAACTTTTACCATAACTACTTAAAGGAAATATGTTACCTCTAGTATGAGTACCAAATACAATTTTAGTTCTAGAGATTTCCAAGATTCTGCATTTTCCATCCTTGAATCATAGATCATAACCCTTGTTAACCAACTGTCCAACACTAAGAAGATTATGCTTCAATCCTTCCACATATAGAACATCATTAGTGTTACTCTTACCATCAAAAGAGATGGATCCTTTGCCACGAATTCTACCAACTAAGTTGTCTCCAAACTTCACAATTCCACCTTCATATTTTTCAAAGCTTACAAACTTACTTTTATCACCAGTCATATGATGAGAACATCCACTGTCAATTACCCATTCATCCTTTCTTACAACCTGAGTAGCCAAGGCACTTTCCACATTTGCATAGCTAGCAGATTCAGTAGGCACCAAATCTTCTTCTTTGATAGCAATGAACACCCAATCACTTTCTGTGGAACCTCCATGATCAGATTCATCATCTGTAACTCCTTCTTCACCAACTTTTTTGATGTAGTAGCATTTCTTCTGAACTCTAGGTCTGTTAGGGTTTGGATTTGAACCTCTCTTTGGACACCTTGAGGCAAAATGACCAATTTTATTACAAGCAAAACATTTGAATGAAAACTTTCCTCCCTTCTTATCGGATCCTCTTAGCAATCTTTTGGCAAAAAGAGCTTCAAGTTCATCGAACTCAGTTTCATCATCTTCAAGATCCTTCCTTGTCTTGTCAAATCTGTTTGATCTTCTTGAAGAGCTTTCACCCGGATCATATCTTTTCTTTCCATGAATATTGGCTTTAAATGCATATTCAAACTTTGGAAGAGAATCACCAAACTCACTGATTTCAAATGCTGAAATCTTACCAACCAACTGATCCCTTGCAACAGTTGTCACAGTCTTGATTTCTTCAATGGCAGCAACTTTATTCTTGTATGCTGGAGATAAGGATCTGAGTACTTTCACAACAATATGTAATTCTTCCAATACTCCACTAGCACTCCTAATACTGGTCACAAGTTCATTCACCTTCTACATGTAGGAAGTAATGTTTTCATCTTCACTCATTATCAATCTTTTGTATTTACCCTTCAGGCTTTGTAGCTTGGCACATTTGACATATTTATCACATTCATATAGAGTTTCCAGCTTATTCCATATTTCATGAGTAGTTTTGAATTCCAGGACATTTGTCATTTCTGCATCAGTCAAGGCACTTAACAATACTTCTTTAGCTCAAATGTTGTGTTCAACATCCTTGAGTTCATCTACAGTTGTAGGGCCATTCTTTGGAACCTTATACTCATCCTTAGTTATCAACCAGAATGCATCACCCATACATTGCAAGTGACACTCCATGCACTTCTTCCATAGAGGGTAATTCATTCCATCAAACCTCGGATTGTCCTTCTTGTAAGTCAACATTTTGCATCTCCTCAAGCAGTCAAACTTCTTCTAGAGGAACCATCTCTGATACCAATTGTTGGGATTAGGCCAGACAACTAAGAGGGGGGGTGAATCAGTTGTCTCAAAATATTAACACTTGTAGCAATTAATTCTTCTTTATCACTTAAAAATAGATTAATGATGTAAACATTAAAGAATGAATCAACAACACATGAGCAGAAACAAATGAATACAGTTGACACCAATATTTTTAGTGTGGAAACCTGGTTAAGGGAAAACCATGGTGGGGGTTAACCCACAAGATTTGTACCCTATTAAAAGTACTTTGAAATAAATGGGAAGGCACTTGCCTTCAGGTGCACTACCCAAATCTCACTTCTCAAAGAGGCTCATTGCCTATAGGAATTTATGTTTAATACAGAAAGATTTAACTGAGAAATAGCATCTTCATCATGCCTGGTTGAGTCTCATTGAAAGCTCACAAAAACTTCTGCTCTACCCCCAAACACTCCTTCACTATATCTTCATCCTTTACTACCCTTGTTCTTCTGCTTATCCTCTCTTCTGCTCTGACTCTATTCCTTTCTTATGATTTTATCATTTTTGTAGAAGGACAACTTTCCACAACTCATCAACAAGTATTTATACGCTTCATCAACCTTGGAATGAACATCAAGGTCAGCTTGACTTAACACAGATCACTATATTGTCAGCCAAACATAGATGAGACTTGAATCTTCTTCCAACAACATGCTACGCTTTAGAGAATTGCTCTTAGATCATCCGCAACATGCTTGAATCATCCGGTTGGCCAAGACTGGGAGGAACAGTAACATCAAGGAAGAAATCTTCAACAATGACCTCAATCTTCAATGCTGACCTCCAACACAGTAGTCACATGATCCAGAGACCTCCACAAGCACATTGAATTAAAAAAAAAAACATCCACACTCCTCTAAATCATCAGAATCACATGCATCTTCATCTGGAACCTCAAGAACACTATCTGTCATGACTTTCACACTAGAAAGATTGCTTGCAGACCTCCAAACTATGAACCACTAGAGTTGATGATACACTCTAACTTCCCAAACATGCCTCTAGAACTACAAATCATAATATTTCAATGCGGAGCAATCTGAACCAATTTACTTTCACTCTGTCTCTTCTGAACACAGCAAAACCTAGTTCTACTCAGATGGGCATAGCTTCTTCAAATCTTTATATGAACCTCTCAAATATTAATTAGAGCTACTTTAGACAATCCTCTACATAGCCATATGGTCCGCATACATTGATCTTCATTAATTTTCTCAATATCCTCAACATTCTAGTCTTCTAAACAGGAAACAAAATAGGATACAGTTAACACTAATGGAAACAAGGATATGTTGACATCAATGACAACATCGATTAGGTACATATTTGCAACACATATATGCTATGCATGGTCACTGCCCTTCATTATAAAAGCATTATAGTCTTTCCTATTCGAAGGGTCACAACTTTTCACCTTTGAAATGTCCTCAGTATTTGTTAGAATATCAAGATAACACTTTTTGCAAATGTTCTCCATGCATTATCATCATTTTTATTTCTCACCCTAATAAATTGGGTTACTTTCAACATTAATGTATCAACCATTCATGTAGCACTTCACATACTAGTAAAAGACATTATCCCTCTTAAGGGTCAAGCTCTTTCAACTTATCAAGAAAGCATTATTTCATTTGTTGCTATTTCAACTCAAAAGTGACATGATAGAGCTTTATGGTGGTGACCTTGTATGAACAATAGTGAACATGCACCAACTAGCACCCATAAATGTGAATAAAGTGACATGTATGCTTGATAGTATTATTTCACCATTCAATCTAGCTAGTCTAATGAGGAGGATGTGGCTCCAAATTCTAGTAAACATGTCATAAATGGTCATTCAAGCCCTTTGAAAACCCTTACATACTCTAAGTAGAGATTATTCCACATATACCATAGAGAGTGATTATGACATCATACAATATTGAGATAAGAAAACCCCAATCTATTGTGCATGTAGGACTAAGATTCCATCTCACTAGTTGTCTATTACATGGGGAGAAATTACCATACTTGTTTCATGCCACTTCCACTATATTAAATTCACCACACACAACCCAAGTTTTTATGACTTTAATATACAATCTCGTGTTGATATTCAACATGATGATTCATTTTTATTTTAAAGGACTCTTTTGTTGGGTGTCTTCAAAGGATTAGCTTTGTGTGCTAAGTGGATTATGAGAGCCATAGAGAGGATTGAATTTTTAAAAATCCTACTATGTAATACAATTGGACTTTAAATATTTTAAGTAAACCATCTACAAATATCCATTGAAGGATGGATTTATAATGAAAATATGGACACCATCACCAAAAATGATTTGTATTAACCAAATATCCATATAGGCATACATCAATATCTGTCGATATAAGTATAACATATATACAAAATAGCCATATAGGCATACAATGTCAACTATATGCAATACAAAATATATGTCCACAAATGCCATATAGGCATACAACAAAGGAACACAATAAAAAGTCATTCCCCTTTGTCCGGTGAAGAGAATAGATAATGGGTAGTCTTTGATCTTCAAGGGGATGGAGATGCATATGAGGGTGGTCTACTATGAAACCAAGGCCTACTCCTCCTATTTAGTTGTTCATGGATATGTAGTTGTTACAATAAAAATTATAGGCATTAATATATAGAAATTACATTATAAAAAATGAAACATTTAACAAAATAATTACTTACAACTACTAAAAAATTTGTCTCCTCATTTGCCTCAGTACCAAGATTAGGCTATGGCAATGTCATGTCCTATAGAAACCATCTAGATAGAAATTAAACTTCAAATCAATAATCATTTGATTTTTCAAAATTAAACAACTATAACAATGAATGTAATTTGAAATTTACTAATCTGCTTCATACCCTCGTTAAAGGCATGGAGCTATGAATTATAGAGGACAGACCATGCTCCATTGCCCTATGAACTTCGGGAGGTGTCTCTGCAGCCTGCATCATCTAAAAATAAAATAACATTATTTAATTACGAAAACTAGAATAGTGATACAAGTCATGGCTCCTAACATACACACATGTTCACCTAAACATGGAAGTACACACAATAAAGCACACAAGTCATATGCATATATACAAATTAGATGAAGATTCATGACTATTGTGTGGTATAAGGGTCAACAAAGGAGGGAGCATAATAGCATCAAATTTTAGGTTTAAGAAGTCAGAGAGGGAGTGAAGGTGTTAGTTTAGGTTTAGGTTGGTGGTAGGGTTGTGGGGTAGCATAACCATGACTTGCTAAATTGTTTAAAAAAAAATAAAAAATAGTAGGATGAGAGATTCCACCTATCACTAAAAGTGATATAAACTCTTACCATGTGCAAAGGACTCTGACCAAGCAGATAAATGTAAAAGGGCTCCATCTAAATACATAAAATGATATAACTCTACAAATACCTTGTTATAGGTATCCAACTATGTAGAATGTACTTTGTCTACATATTGTAATGATGCTTTGTATTGTACCAAAAAAGATATTCATTGTCACCAATGCATTAGTATCATACAACTAGACACATAATACACATTCTTCACCATCAATCCCCATTGTAAAGTCTTGGGGATGGGAATCAAAAACATCACAACCAAGTGTTTAATCTATTGGTCTAGCTTCTTGGGTTGAGAACTATGAATGTTGGAGGTAACAATCATTGAAATTGTAAATTAGTTTTTTCTTATTTTGTATAGGGAAGATAGGATCGACTCTCTTATGGATAGAAATTAGAACCCTACTAGGCTCCAAGTATGTAAAGTATATCATATGAGGGAACTTTGATCATTTCAAAGGTTAAGGGGTTCATAGAAAAGGTGGTTGTGTATTTAAAGAGGTGTTTTACTTTGCCCTTAAGAAGAATAAAGGATCGATGAGCATTTGTATGATATCAACACCTTGGAAATATGGTGGTATGTTTAGTAAGGGTAAGGGATTGTGCTACTTTAACCCTAAGGTTTTATATAGTCTTTTACTTTTTGGTCTATTCATATTGATTATTAAGTTGTAGATATTAATGTTGGTTAGGTTGATTGGTTTAAACATAGTGTTATTGATAAAAAAATTATTAAATTTTAAGCTTTAGTGGGTTGAAAGTTCTTAAATTTTTGAAGTGAGGAGTTTGATAATTTTAAGAAAAGTTCATGGTTCCCTTAAGAAGTTAGAAATTAGAAAAAGAAACTACTAGGTTGTAGACATTGAAATCATTTTATTTTATTGGAAAATATATTGGTTCATGAAAAATTGTTTAGTTTAGGTGTTGAAATAGTCATGGTTTATTGATGTTTAGACATAAATTACATGGACCTTTATTAGAGTGCAAATTTTTAATAATCATGGTTCATTGGTGAAGTTATCAACCTATTAAGCAATTATTAAATTATAGGCTCATAACAATGGTGGTTCATTGGTGAAGATATTTATGCTAAAATAGTCAAGTTTCATTTATAAACATATCAAACTAATGAAACATTATCAGGTTGTAGGAATGGAAATTGTCATGGTCCATTGTTAGAATATATTAGGCCATGATTCAAGATTCCAATAACACCTCTTTGCAGCTTAGAATGTCTCTGTTTTGACTCTATCTCTAGGTTTTCCATCTCATGTGGTGGATTTTTGAATTTCAATTTTGATTCTCATGCATTCTATGGTGAACTCTCGTGGCTCTTCAACTAGTTGTGAACTCTTGTGAAGATTTGACTCTCTTGGTGATATGCTATAGCTCTTTATTATGCTTCCTCAAGTTTCCATTTCTATTGCGCTCTTTTGGTACATGTTTATGTGAGTTCCTAGAGGATTTTGTGCTCCTCTTAATCTTGAAGAATATAGCAGTATTAAATCAAGGGTCCTCATTAGACTTAGGTGGCTTAGATGTAGGATTATGAGTAGGGATGGAAGAAATTGAGCCAATAAGATTGAGATAGTTTGTAGGGGAATGGGTTAGTGTAGATTTGATGATTTTGGTTAGGGGTGACTTGTTTCCACCATAATTAATACCTAAAACCTAGATGATGTTGGAATCAATCATATGATATATAAGATGTCATAGGCTCGTGCCACTCTCTGGTGTCATGTCCTAGGGTCTAATTGGTGGTAGTTGGATGAGTTTATTAGAGAGAATTTGTCAAAGAATAGTGTGGAGGGGATCAACAAGCATTGGCAGACATGTATAGAAAATGTGGTAGCAGAGACAAGGCAGTGAGCTGTTTGAAAAGATGCGTCAAAGAAATGTGGTCTCATGGTGATGTCCTTTTTTATGCATCCACTTCTCATGGCATTCCATGAGACTACATTTCTTTGAGGCATTTTTTCAATTAACTATATTGTAATTAATTTTTTTTCATCTATCAACATCTAGTTATTAGTTATGCAATATCTAATAATGCTTTGAGTTTGAAAGATGTGCAATGCAATGTAATCAATGATATGAATATAAAATACAAAAATCTAGTAAGTACAATTCATTAGTTAAATTGTTTATTTTATTACCTGTGTGAAGATTTGAACTCCACCACCACTGGCAGGTGTTGCCGTGAAATCTCCAAGATTAACCTATTCAACATAAAAAATCAGATATTAGAATACCATTCATATAATAGCGCTATTCACATGTACTATTTATAATTGTTTACTAGTTACATACTCCGGTAGTAGATGTCATAGTGTAATATGTAGGTGGCAAACTGCTAAAACTATATCAACACTATGACCCTAAAATTTCATTAAAATCATCAAACTAAATTAGTTAATCTTGCATTTCAAAAATGAAATTTAATAAATTAAATTCAATGAATTTGCTAACATTTACCTGAGTATCAAGGCCAAAAGTCTCACTCAAGAGGGCATCTATCATCACCATCTATTCAGCTGCAAATGTAGCCTATGCACCTGCATCCTAACTATCCATGGGGTCATAACCACAGGTTGACCCGCAAGCCTGACAAGTATGGGGTGGAACCCTACTCCTCGTACTCTCCCCTGGCCCATGCTTTGTTGTAGGACCAGCATGCTCTATGATGCTCTGGGTCAAGGCACTAATGGACTAAAGTGTCTCAACTTTAGCACTCTCCTTCACAATGGATGGGATAGACACATGCTAATGGCCTACTCTAGCGAGTACTCATCTCCCTGGCCACTATGGGTTAACACATGCCCCTGGTCTATCCTATGCTGATCACCCACCTGTACCTTGGAAGTCATGTATATCAAAATAGTTTGGTGCTTTATTTTCTACAAACTCGCAATAGAGTTTCCTCAAAAGGTATTGTAGGACCTCATTATTGTTGCATGGAGGATGATCAAAAACAATCCACCAGCTCTACCCAAAATTGTCCCTTATTTCTTGGTTGTTGCACAAATGGATAGGGAACCTCTTGCATATAAGGGGTAGAGGTTGATTTGTTTGTGGGTCTATAAAAATGGAACACAAGTCCAATTTTGTAATTTGTTCTTTTTTTACTTGATCATATGACAACTTGTTTGCATAGTACTCTCTAAATTCTCTCCTTTTTTCTGACCAACTATATATTTTCTTGCTAATTAAATCTACATTTGATAACATAGATTCAAGAGATTCAACAAGTGTGGATCTATGTGAGGTTGAAGTTGTGGGATCTTTCATTGCAATTATGTCCTCAATTTATTTTTTATTATTTTCAATTTGCTCCATTACATTTTCTTGTGTTCCAGGGGTATGTTGAGGAATGAATGGAGGTGGTTGTTGTTGGGGTTGTTCTTCAGTAGGTATTTGCTATTTAGGTGATTCATGATTTTGTGGATTTTCAAGATGAGGAGGAGGTACATTATCATTTCGTATAAATTAAAGAAATTTACATCAAAAATCTACTTAAACATACCTATTTAACAACAAATTTAGACAAAAAACCAAATAAAACTTACTCCTTTGGCATCCCCGATGTTGTGGAAGCATTTTGACGATGAATCGGTGATGATTTGGTGATGAATTTGACCTCCAATAATGCGAGTGTGCTCTTAAGGGTTTGCAGGCCACGGGTAGAAGAAAATGAAATGGGAAAATGAGGAAAAATGCAGGTTTTTTTAAAAATAGGAAAGCATAATGCGAGCGCATTATAATGCGCTCATGTTGTGGCTTAGAAGTTTTTTAAAAAAAGGTTTGGCCACTTTTTGGCCCCCCAACCTTTTGCACCCATCCTAAGGCCAATACTAAAAATACATGTATGTTGCGGTGCCATAGATTGGGTCACACAAGTAATAATTCTTTGAAAATGACTAAGAATAAAGATTTGTTGGATGGTTTCTCTTATTCTGATGAGCACTTTGATTACTGTGAGCATTGTGTGTTTGGTAAACAAAACAAAAAATCATTTCCTTTAGGAAGCAATAGAGGAAAAGAGAAGTTAAAAATTATTCATACGAATGTGTTTGGACCTATGGATAATGAATCTATTAGAAAATCTCTTTATTTTGTTACCTTCATTGATGATGTGTCTAGATTTACTTAGATTTATTTTATGAAACACAAATCTAAAGTTTTCACTAAGTTTAAGGAATTCAAAATCTTAGTAGAGAACCAATTAGGTTTGAAGATACAAATATTAAGATCTGACAATGGAATGGAATATTACACTAAGGAATTTGATGAGTTTTTCAAGCATGTAGGTACTATCAGACAAAAGACAACTCTGTATACACCACAACAAAATGGTGTTACAGAAAGGATGAACTTAAAAATCATGGAAAGGGCCAAAAGTATGCTGAGTGATGCACAAATGGATAAATATTTTTGGGCAGTGGCTATGTGTACTACTTGCTACTTGATTAACAAATCTCCTTGTATGGCTCTTGATTCTTCACCTTATGAAGTGTGGACATGTAAGAAACCTTCTATTTCACATTTAAAGGTTTTTGGTTGGAGGCTTTTGTTCATGTGGCTAAGGAAAAGCGCTCTAATGTGGATCCAAAAGATGAAAAGTGTACATTCATTGGATATGGTGATAATGTCAAAGATTATAAGCTTTGGAATCCACTAACCCGTAAGATTATCTATTCTGGAGATGTTTTTTAAGGGAATTTAGAGCTATTTTTGAACCTGAGTAGTCAAAAGAAAAAGATGAAAAGGTAAATAGATTGCACTTTGATTTAGAGTAGCAAGATGCACCTCAGGAAGAATAGAATGATGGATTGGGGGTGAAGAAGAAGAAGATTCAAGTAGTTCTAATGAAGATGAATCTATTATACAAAAGAAGTTGGTATAGATGATCATGCAAAAGAACAAGTTGAGACTCTTACTCCAGCCTTGAGGAGATCCACAAGACAATAGAATCCATTTGATAGGTATAGCCCACCAGATTTTCATTGTGTATTTTCTTTATTGAGTACTAACAATGAGCCTAGTTCCTATAGGGAAGCTATTATTTTAGATGAAAGTGAGTCTTGGCAATTAGCCATCCAAGAGGAGATGATGGCTTTAGACTCTTTTAACACTTGGGATCTTGTTCATTCTCCCAATGGAAGAAAGTCCATAGGTTGCAAGTGGGTCTTCAAGAAGAAGTTTGGAACAAACAGTTCATTGGAGAAGTACAAGGCTAGACTAGTAGCCAAAGGCTACTCCCAAAGAGAGGGAGTTGATTTTGGTGAGATTTTCTCTCCTATTGCTAAATTGACTTCTATTAGATTTCTTTTATCCATTTTTGTAGCTTATGATTTGGAGATTGAGCAAATGGATGTTAAGACTGCATTCTTGCATGGAGATCTTGAGGAAGAAATTTATATGCAACAACCTACATGTTTTGATGTAAAAGGAAAAGAACATTGGGTTTACAGGTTAAAGAGGTCACTTTATGGTTTGAAACAGTCCCCAGAATGTGGCATCAAAAGTTTGATTCATTTATGTTGAAATTAGATTTTGTTAGAAGCGAGGAGGATCACCATATTTACATGTATTATGTTGATGATTCTATATTGATCATTGCATTGTGTGTTGACAAGGTGTTATTTTTCAGCAATACTAAGGGTATGATCAGTGAGCTGAAAGCTCAACTTTTAGGTGCATTTGATATGAAGGATCTTGGAGTTGCCAGGTATATTCTGGGAATGGAGATCAGGAGGGACAGATGTAACAGAAAACTTTGGTTGTCACAAAGTAAGTATGTGAATAATAGTTTGCAGAGATTTAGTATGTAGGACTGTAACCCAGTTAGAGTTACTTTACCCATTAGTACTAGCCTTTCATTAGATATGTGTCCAAAGACTAAGGATGATCTTGAGGATATGTCTAATGTGCCATGCTGGTCTCCTACGATGATTTAACAACTAAGCCCATAGAGCTGTGACTCAAGGATTGGACATCTAACCTGAATAGCTGTCTTAATCACTATGAAGATGCATTTAACTTGTCAACCCAAGGACGTGAACTTGAAATGGGTCAGCATAGTATGTGCACTAGGAACTTCCAAAGTAGCCACATTCATTCTATAGCTAAGAAAGACATAATGCTGAAAATAAACTGCTTGGAAAGAAATAATATAAATGTTGAATATCAACCAACAACTATTATAAGTTGAAGTGCATGATAGAAATTGAAGTTCTGGGCAAGCAAACAGGAAACTACTCTATCTGCTTTGGCTGTAGGAACAGACACAGAATGGAATTCCAGTGGCTATAGGAACATTCAATGCCAGATTTAACTAACTGCTTAACAGAAAATACAACTAAACTAAAGGATGGAATGCTCACCAAGTGGGCCCCCTTGGATGAGTATTCCTTAAGACAAATGTAAACTCAGAGATGTGAACTTATAACTTCATTTTATTCATTGGAAAATGTGAGTACAACTGAATGACTTAACTGTATTGCTAAAAAAACTTAATAATGCAAGTACAACCTCAGATTAATGAACCCCTTAGAAGAAGCATCTGAGTCTTATTTATAGAAAGAAAACTACAAAACCAACTACCGAGCAAGGTGATCAACTCCATCAGAATAGGAGGATGCCACTTTAGGGAAAGCATAGAAAGTGGAGAGGAGGTTATGCATGCGTGGAATCTGGTCAAGCAAGTCACTTCAATGCAGATCTAGCACAACAGTAACTCCTAAATTTGCTCAACAAGTAATTCAGACCAGTTACAAGGCAGTTATCTTCCCTCCATTTGACATTTGAATGACCACCTTATTTGACTTTGATGGCAAGTAACCAACTGGCAGAATCTTCCTTGACTTTATGGCTGCTAATTATATCTGCATAAGAATATTAGTACACACAATAATTGCATATCTGTAACTATCTTAGAGTAACATTCATTAACCACATGTAAAATTAACATAGATTGTTCATATAGCATGTCAATGTCACTAAAGATTATAGGAAATAACCTATGCCCAACATCTTATGATTTTGAGGAAATCTCATGAAAAGATCAAGATCTAAGTACTAAAGTCTATGATAACTATAGCAAATGGATAATAAAGTCTAACAAAATTGAGTCATAAACTAGACTCATCACTCTCCCCAACCTAAGACTTTGTTGGTCCTCCAACAGAGGAAGGGTCATTCTTCTGTTTGGTAAATGCCTTGAAATTGGCAACTACCAGCTATCCTATATCAGTTTATGTAGTGCGTGTGTTAGGATCCCAATAGATCCCTTGTTGTCTATCGAATCTATTCCATCTCTACCTCTCTTCAACAATATCATACTAGTAAAACCTATAATTTGGCACAGGCCACAATAGGATAGATGGTTGGAAAATTAAGGGAACCTAGAATTGTCCCTTTGTCCTCCCAATCTGTATATATCTATCCACTCTTTTACATGTTGTAGCATAGTTCTGCAGAGAGTGAGGCTCTGCTTGTTTTAGCTCATCAGACAAACTATTCCACCTTTGTGTCAAATGTCCCTTTACAGATTCTCCAATAGTGTTTGCAACCTTCTCATATTCTCTGTAAGCTACTTCTCTCACAGGCAGGATTTTGTTGCCATAGATTGGTCTTAAAGCATTATGTGCCAATCATTGAAAATGTTTCCTAGATTTCCAGATTCAACTTTGATGGATAGGTGAGTGTTGAATTCTGTTTTCTTATAAGCCTTGAACTATTGTCCCCAACTAATCTCATTTTGTATCTAGGACAGAAATGACCTCAATTGAACATCCCCAACATACAACAAGGGATTCCACTCATGATCTTGGGACATAGCATAATTATGTAAATATAATTCACACAACAAATTCTTCATTTCAGGAGGAACAATCTGATAAGCATTGAAAAATTCAAGAGGAGACTCAATGGAAGGATTCAAACCTGAAACAATCCTTGCTATTTTAAAAGGAAGATACTTTTCCTTTAAATATAGAGCATAGACCCTTGGAGGAGTCCTACACTCTAATACCTGAGGCACTAAGGCTGCCATATTATACACTCTCTCCTTTAAAGTTGCAATTTTTGCGTTCTTATCTTCAAGTTCATCTTTCTTTTGAATTTTATTCTTCAGCCTATGCTTCTCCTTTTTCCATTCTTCCTCTCTCTCCTCTGCATTTCATTCCATAAATTCATAGCTACCATATGCATTGAAAACTCAGAGGGTCTGTGTATTCCTACCAACAGCTTTCCTGGCACTGATGGTTTCTCTTCATATAGCACTAACTGTATGGTTTCTGAATGTTCAGCCAATTCAAGCTGCAGGGCTTTTTGCTGAAGGAACTCCTGATTATCTTCATGTCCCTAACTCTCAATTTGTTCAGCGGTGAAAACAAGGTCTACCAATGTTACATTTGTTGCTTCCTCAAATATATCCTTTTCTGCAACATTCTCATTCCCCATTGGAGCCTCAGTATCTTCTGGTGATGTTCCTTTATCCCTAGGGCTTCTCTGTGGAGGCACACCAAAGGCTGACTTAGTGGGTCTTGATTTCCTAGGAGGGCTCTCATGTTTTTCTTCAGCTGCAGGAAGAACAGTGTCAGCCTTCCATTTCTTAGAACATGGCACTCCCTTTCCTACAGTTTGCTTTTTAGCTTTACCCTTTCTTATTTTTGCCTTTTTCTTTTGTACCCTAGTTTGAATTAGGTTGCTTAGAGGAACATCATCATCAAAATCTGAAGAAGAACTCACTTTGTCTGAATGCTCTAACTCAAAATAACTAATCTCAATAGCTTGTTTTGTTGCAGGAGGGTTTCCACTAGAAGTTGAGGTTCCCAGAGTAGCTTTAATAGAACTCACTCTTCTCCTAGTCCTACGAGGGTGAGGCACAACCATACGTCGCAAATGCCTTGGTCTAATTTGGTCAATATTTAATAATTCTTCCTAAGTCATATCAGACACATCATGCAGAGACTTTTCAACTAACAATTTGATCAAACAATGGTGGGAAATGGAATTAGCCCTACCTTTTTGGATCTCAGCCGCCATGATTGAGAGAAGGTGGTATAGCATATTTGGCACATTCATTCTTCTCCCATGCCTCATATGATTCAATAGTTTGAAATGCATAGAATGAAGATTCGACTAATGACCTTCACAAGTAATGTACCTCACAACATGAATAGCTACTTGCTTCCATGGCTCAGGTAGAGAGGTTCTCTTGGCTCCCTGTTTGTCTACAGTTATTGGAGGGTCACCAGGTTTTGTAAATTTGGCCCTAGTTGACCTGGCATCTCTGGTAATAGGGTAATTCTCACCATCAACAGGCAACCTTGTAACTTTTGCAATTCTTTCTTCAGTAGCCAACACCTCTAACCCTTTTACTATGGCCTTTCTTTCAAACAATGTTTGGGCAAATTCCAATGCAACATTTTCATTAAAACCATTCAGCTTCAAGAAATAATCTCACTACCCACAATTTCTAAACTTGGCCTGGTTGGGTGCATCTTGTAGTAATATGTCATGAATCATGGGTTCATTTCAAATTAATCCAGCTCCCATTATTTTAGCTGTCTAGAAACAATCACTCTGCAAAGTTTTTCTTTCTAGAATTTTTTTTTGAAAAACTAAACTTCACCTTCTTGCAACCTTGTTAAATTTTTAATCACTAATGTCGTCTAAATTTTCTTTATTTGGGAACACAAGATTATGACAAGAGTAGTACAGGCATTAAGGAGTAATCAATGAAGGCTATCACCTCACTCTTGTGAGCCGTCATCTCACTCAGAATTCAAATCATTCAATTTTAAACTTTGCTGACATGCTGGCGTAAAGCACATGGACTAACACGTGGACATGGTATTCACACTCCCTCCCAACCTAAATTTGAGCATGTGTCCTCATATGTAGAATGGTGATGCATGACTAGATGGGGTAGGGAATAATTACATGCCATGGAGAACATCCACATCAATTTACAATAATTAAATGAATGTACTAAAAGATAATTAAGATATAACAAATTAAAGCGCACGTACCTTGATGTGTGGAAGATCAGATGCAAAAATCATGGAGAAAGTACTAGTCACCTTTTAGGAATTTGATTGAGTAATGAATCAAAGTGGAGTGGAAGAAAGTGAGGTGGGATGAAGTGAGATCATGGCAACATAATGGAAGAGAGAATGATGGATATGGAGGCAGATGGGTGAATGAATGAAGAAGTGGAACCCCACAAAGTTGAAGTCTTTATTATGACAAGTGTCGTACCTCGGTTAGCTAGAAAGAGGGACACTAGGTCTACTAATTTTGGCTACAGGAAGTTTAGGAGTTGCATGTTGATTGAATTGTTGTAGGAACTCTTCCTTCAAAGTTGGCTTGTGATACAACCTGAGGCAATGACCATTGACTAATAGCTTAAATTTGATAGGGTCAATGGTGGTAAATTGAACAGCACCATTGGAGAAAACTTCAACAACCTCATATGGTCCTAGCCACCTTGTCTGCAATTTCCCTCCATTATCCTGATACCTTGAGTCATAGAGCAATGCCCAATCACCTGGCTGGAATTTCTTATCTTTGATGAATTTGTCATGCCACTTTATTCTTTGATTCTACACCATCTCTTTGTGATGTAAGGCTCCTTTCCTCATCTCATCTAAAGCATTGAGCTGCATGATTTTGTTCTTTTATGCCTCAGAGATATCCATCCCCAAGTCTATTGCAGTCCAAAGAGTCTTATGTTCAAATTCAATAGGCATCATAGCTATTTTCCATACAGTATCTCAAAAGGAATGAAGCCTGTGGTTGTTTTTGAGGTTGTCCTATAGGCCTAGATAGCTTATGGCAGCCTGTTTGCCCAATCCTTCCTATGGACAGCCACAATTTTTATCAGAATGGCTTTAATTTCCTTGTTAATCACCTCAACTTGTCCATTGGCCTATGGGTGATAAGGAGTAGATTTCTTGTACCTTATGTTGTACTCATTGACTAGTGTTGTAGCTAGGGTTGAGGTGAATTGAGCTCCTTGATCAATGACTATATCTCTGGGGACTCCATACCGTGTGAAAATTTCCTCATAAAGAAATTATGCAACCTTGTTATCTCTTTCATGCTTCATGGCCTTAACTTCTACCCATTTGGTTACATAATCAGTGCATACTAAGATATAGGATTTACTATTGGATGGAGGATCAATGGGTCCTACAAAATCTAATGCCCACTTATCAAATGGAGTAATGACAAGCTGAGGGTAAAGGGACATCTCATTAGATTTGGTTGGCCATCCCATCCTTTGGCATTTGTTACATTTGTTTGTATATCTCCCTTCTTCCTTGTGGAGTGTGGTCCAGTAATAACCTGTATACAAAATCTTCATTGTTGTCCTTTTTGCTGCGAAATGCCCTCCACATGGTTCATTGTGGCATGCATGCAAAATGTCATATGTTTCATCTTCTCTCACACAACTCCTCATGACATTGTCTGGTCCAGTGTAGAACAAACATCCAACAATCTATGAAAAATGAAAAGACTTTTCAATGAGCACTCTTATCTCCTTTGGAGAGAAATGAGGAGGGACTCTTCCTGTGACCAGATAATTGGTTGTGTCAGCATACCAAGGTGTTTGCATAGTGATTGAAAACAAATGTTCATCAGGGAAAAGTCATCAATGACTTGGTTGTCCTCTAATGTAGTCAGCCTTGAAATAAAGTTTGCAACAACATTGGCCTTCCTTGGCTTATCCACAATAGTGATGTCAAATTCTTGCATCAACAACACCCATCTTGCTAATCTACCTAATATTAAAGGTTTGTTTGTAAGATACCTAATGGTTGCATGATTTGTGTGCACAAAGATTTGATAGCCCCATTGTGTAGTGCCTGAATTTGTTGAGTGCATAGATTACTACCAACATTTCCTTCTCTGTTACTGTATAATTGAACTCATCTCCTTGTAAATTTTTGCTGACAAAATAAATATCATGCTCAATGGCTCCTTCTTTCTGCCCTAAGCTGCTCCTATGGCATAATCTGATGCATTAGTATGAATGTGGAAAGGAATCTCCCAATTGGGCCCTTTAAGTATAGGAGCATGAGTTAATGCTACCTTTAAATCAGAAAATGCTTTGTTACAGTCTTCATTCCACTTAAATTTAGTATCCTTCGTGAGAAGAGTATAAAATGGGGTAGCCATTTTGCTGAAATTTTTTATGAAACGTCTATAGTATCCTGCATGACCCA
This sequence comes from Cunninghamia lanceolata, assembly GCA_027924645.1. Taxonomy (NCBI): domain Eukaryota; kingdom Viridiplantae; phylum Streptophyta; class Pinopsida; order Cupressales; family Cupressaceae; genus Cunninghamia; species Cunninghamia lanceolata. Next base: position 10,467,582 of record BSBN01000584.1, on the reverse strand, counting down.
AGAAGCTTTTGACATGTTTTTGCTTTGCAGGAATGGGCAGATTGATGATGACTTCAATCTTTGCTGGGTCTACCTGGATTCCTTTTGAAGAGATATAGTGGCCAAGTACTACTCCTTCCTACATCATCATCAAGCACTTTGCACTATTCAAGGGTAGATTGTGGTCTTCACATCTCTCCAACACCTTCCCTAAGTTTTCTAATGCCTCTTCAAAAGTGGTGCAGTGCACCTAGAATAAGTTTTAAGTCAAATAATTGAAATTTTAGTGTTAAAAGACTAAATGGAGGTTTGAAAAATGGAATAAAGCCTTCTAAAAGGCATAATTCATGTAGTAGAGATCAAGAATAGATAGTTTACATTAGTTGTCTGCAGTCCTTTTAAGTATGTGACAGTCTATGTTTAGACTTCTAGTTTTTTTTTGGAAAAAATAGTCTTTTTTTAGGAAAAGTAGTTAGTGTAGGCTATTTTTAGGTATTTTCCCATTATTGGGAAGGAGAATATAGAGAAAATTCATGGTAAAGAGCATAGAAGACCTCTCTCATGAGATGCATTGTAATTTGGATGAAGTTTAGGAAAGGAAATGAAGAAAAGGTACAATTTTCTGTCCCACATTACTATTCTTTAAATTTCTACTGTTTCCTTTCATTTTTCCATGGCTGTATAATACTATTATAATTTCTCATGCATAGAATCTTGAATTGAATGGTCTCATCTTTTTTTTGAATCAACTTGGAGGAGATTTGATGGAGATTAAAGCATTTTCCAAACATTTTTATTAAGACTGCCCTATTTTCTAGTTTTATGACTATTTTATTGTTGTTCTTCAATCCTATACTTGCTCGTATTGCATGGTCAAGGGCACATTCGATCAAGAAGGTGTCATAGGTGGTCATTCCTTGCATTTCAATCAAGTTGGGAGTAATTTCATGGTGTTTGCAGGATTTTCTATCCATTTCCCCAAAATTGCTCATTTAACTAGGGTTTAAGAAGGTTTTAAGAGGGTTTTGCAAAACTGATGGATTTGAGTCTCTCCAACTCTGAAACATAGATGAAAATGAATGCAATAGGTTAGTTTTATATGTCTCTCAAATGGGTTTGTGAGTAAGAGCAGAAGATTGGAACAAAAAGGTAGATTTGTGTTCATATCACTATGTGTTGGACAGTCCAAGCATAGGCAGAGTTTGCCTTTGAAAGAAAGGTAGTTTGTGTGGTGGTTAGAACCCTAAAAATAGTTAAATTTATCAGTATACAACATCTCCAACACCTGGGAACAAGAATTTGTAGAGTGGGTTATCATTTTCATGCACTTGTGTAGTAGAAGGAGACTTAATTTGGCTTAGGACCGCAGCAACAATCCCAATTTAACCCATATGTTGTTAAACAACCCACCTTACATGGAAGATATGTTGAAGAAAAAGATAATGGGTACTCAAAAAGCTCATAATAGTCCTATTTGGAGGCCTACATCAAAATTTATTGCATGACAGTCCCTTTAGGAGGGCTACAAGGAAGTGAGTCAGTTTGTGAAGGAAGTGGTACAAGGAGGTACCCTCAATGCATTTTGTTAGTTTTGTAAGCTTGGCATAGTCAAACCTACAAGGTATAGGGTCCCTATAATGTTTGGGAAAGCTCCCATGTATGTAAACCCAAAGATGGTGTTATTATGTAGTGTTAAATCCATGGAGAATTGGTGGACAACCATGTCCAGTTTGAAATCAAATGTTGTAGTTTTGGTCCACTAAGGCCTAGAAGAGTTGTTTTGTCCTACTATCTCCTCTATCTTCTTTCTCCTAAGAAGTTTGATATTGACCCCTTTGTCATCTTTGTGTAGTTAGCTCTGCATCAAATTGGTATTAGAGCACAGTTAGTAGATTGGTTGTGATTGAGAAGTGTTAAGAGGCAGTTTGTCAAGATGCCTCCAAGAGTGAGAAACATAGCTCAAGAGATGAATGAGCTAAAGGAAAAGCATGCTAGAGAGTTGAGGGAGCTGAAGGAAAGAATGGCTACCCTAGAACAAAATCAGAGAAGAGGAGTGGCTCTAGGTGATGACAATGAGTCTGAGGAAGAAGAAGGAGCTGAGTATGAAGATGTGGAAGAAGAGTTGGACCCTAAGGATCAGAGGATGGTAAAGTTACCGAGGGTAGTAAAAGAAGATAAGCACAAGATAAAGATAGATGTGCCAAAGTTTGGAGGAAGTCTGAATGATGAAGAATTGCTAGATTGGATAGTAGCATTGGACAACCACTTTGAGTGTGAAGAAGTTCCTGATGATCAGAAAGTGAAGATTGCAAAGACCAAGGTGATAGGTCATGCTTTGTTATGGTGGGATTATCAGCAAATAGAGAGGAGAAAGCAAGGAAAGGCAAAGATTGTCTCGTGGGACAAGATGGTCGGTAAGATCAAAGGTAAGTTCTTACCTAAAGATTATGAAGTTCAAATGTCTAAGAAGCTTCAAGGCTTAAGACAAAAGGATATTTGATGTAAAGACATACACTAAAGAGTTTTATAAGTTGAGTATAAGGTCTGGTCAAAATGAAACTGAAGTGTAAAAAGTTGCTAGGTATATTGGTGGCTTGAGGTTTAACATGCAGGATGAACTGGTGTTGGCAAATCCAAGGAGTGTTGAAGACTATTATCAGATGGTAGTTAGAATGGAAGAGAAACTGAAAAGGAGACAAGATAAGTTGGCTATAGGTAGAGGCAATACCTCTAGAGGTAGAGGATCTTTTAACACAAAGCAAGTCAATGAAAGTCAAGAAGACATGAACAAGGCACAAGGATAAAGTGTTGATTTCAGAGGTAGATTTGGTGGTGGAAGGAGTGCAAATACCTTTATGGGTAAGTCTTACAATTGTTAAGAGTCTGGACACCTAGCATATAAGTGTCCTAAGGAGAAAATTTTTTCAAGTGATGGTGAAAGGAAGAGTGAGAGAAGGACCCAATTAGTCCAAGAAGAAGAATGTGGTTCTAGTTCCACAAAGTGTGATGCTGAGATAGGAGAAACATTAATGCTGAGAGAAAGAGCACTACTGAAGACCTCTAGGGAGAAGGAGATGATTCAGAGCAGAGCATTATTTAAGACAACTTGCGAAAGCAAGGACAATGTATGTAAAGTGATAGTGGATTCAGGATGTACTGATAATATGGTGTCTAGTGAGATGGTAGACAAGCTGAAGTTAAAGAGAGTTCCTAGGGAAGTTCCCTACAAAGTCTCTTGGGTAAGTGATCATCAGTCCATTTTAGTGACTAAGCAAGCATTAGTAGATTTTAAGATTGGGACATGTGAGGATAGGGTACTTTGTGATCTCCTACCTATGGATTATTGTCATGTGATACTTGGAAGACCCTGGCAATTTGATAGGTTTGCAGTTTATGATGGAAGAGCCAATACCTTCACTATTAAGAAGGATGAGAATACTTTTGTACTATTGTCATTAGAGGAGTAGTCAAGAACACCAAAGATGATTATGTTTGGAAAGAAGGAGATAGTGATGTTTGAGGAGAGTGAAAAGGAGTGTGCAACCTTTTCAAGGCATAAAGTTGTTGAAATAGCAAAGAGCAAATATGAAGCTGAGTTACAGCTAGTTGTGAAGAGAAATATCCTCATGTGGAAGAAGGAAGTGAGTAAAAATGTGAAGAGTAAGAGTATAGAGCCTGTGGAAAGGCAAGAAATGAGTAAAGGAGTCTTAGTAGGGGCAATCATGTGCCTTGTAGAGATGAGTAAGCAACCAAGTGAAGCTGGTGTAGCAGTTTGCAAAGTTCGTAGGACAGTGAACACACTAGTTATAGGTCTGACAGAGGTTGGTTAAGGTACTGTGATAGTTAACAGTGGAAAGGAGAGTATGAAATAGTGGTGTAAACAAGAAGGTAAGAAGTTAAATGAAATCACAGTAGAGAGAAGCATAGTTATTGATGAAGATGACAAGGTTAGAGGACCAAGAGTGGGACAGTCTCCAAAGAATGCATATGGTCAAGAAGCAATAAATGTTGGAAAGTATGCTATAGACAGTGAAGATGAACCTTCTAAAGACAAATAAGGAGGACAAAGACAAGCAATGGAGGACAATTTGCAAGAATAGTTCCAAGGGACTTGGAAACGTTTCAAGTTAGGATGTATGGTGCTGTGCACCAAGAATAAGTTTTAAGTCAAATAATTGAAATTTCAGTGTTAAAAGACTAATTGGAGGTTTGAAAAATGTAATAAATCCTTCTAAAAGGTGTAAGTCATGTAGTGGAGATCAAGAATAGATAGTTTACCTTAGTGGTCTGTAGTCCTTTTAAGTATGTGACAATCTACATTTAGACTTTTATTTTTTTGGAAAAAATAGTCTTTTTTTAGGAAAAAGCAGTTAGTGTAGGCTATTTTTAAGCATTTTCCCACAATTGGGAAGGAGAATATAGAGAAAATTAATGGTAAAGAGCAGAGAAGACCTCTATCATGAGATGCATTGTAATTTGGATGACGTTTAGGAAAAGAAATGAAGAAAAGATATAGTTTGTTGTCCCACATTACTATTTTCTGAATTTCTATTGTTTCCTTTCACTTTTCCATGGCCGTACAGTACTATTATAATTTATCATGCATATAATGTTGAAGTGAATGGTCTCATATTTGTTTTGAATCAGGTTGAAGGAGATTTGGTTGAGATTAAAGCATTTTCCAAACGTTTTTGTTAAGACTGCCCTATTTTCTAGTTTTATGATTGTTTTATTGTTGTTCTTCAATCCTGTACTTGCATGTACTACATGGTCAAGGGTACATTCAATCAATAAGGTGTCATAGGTGGTAATACCTTGCATTTGAATCAATTTGGGAGTAATTTCATGGTGTTTGAAGGATTTTCTATCCATTTCCCTGAAACTGCTTATTTAACTAGGGTTTAAGAAGGTTTTAAGAGGGTTTAGCAAAAATGATGGATTTGAGGCTCTCCAACCTGCAACATACATGAAAATGAATGTAATAGCTTAGTTTTATATGTCTCTCAAATGGGTTTGTGAGTAAGAGCAGAAGATTGGAACAAAATGGCAAATTTGTGTTCATATCACTATGTGTTGGACAGTCCAAGCATAGGCAAAGTTTGGTTTTGAAAGCAAGGTAGTTTGCGTGGTGGTTAGAACCATAAAACCAATTAAATTTATCAGTATACAACATATCCAACACCTAGGAACAAGAATTTGTAGAGTGGGTTATCATTTTCATGCACTTGTGGAGTAGAAGGAGGCCTAATTTGGCTTAGGACAGCAGCAACAGTCCTAGTTTGACCCATATGTTGGTAACCAACTGTAGTTAGGGTAAAATTGCAAATCAGGGCAAATGAATAAATAGAAATAATAAAAACCCTAGCAATGCACAATGAAGCACAAGACAACATGAAAATCAAAATAATAAATATAAATGCAAACCGATCTCCACGTTATGCTTGATTTATCTCCATTGCTCTTCTCCACCTCGCATGAGCATGCAAGATTTTGAAGGATTATTGTTGGAAGAATGTTGGATGCTCATTTCTGCAGCATAACATTAAGATGAAGATGATATGAAGATGATAGCTGAAGGATGCAAAGGCTCTAATGATATTTTGACAGAATAATGGTACTTGAAGCTCAATGCATGCTTTAGATAATTTGGCAGAATAATGGTACTTGAGGCTCAATGCATGCTAATGGCTTGTGAGGGGTTTGATTTATAGGAAAGGCTTGGTTCTAATGGACGGTTGAGATTAAAAAGCTAATGATTGATGTGGATGGCTAGGATTGATTCGGTTATCCCCACTCTTCAAGGGAGTTGTAGTCATTTGACAAGTGTCAAGGAGAATAGGGCTCATGTGTGCTTGTGTACATAAAAAGTACTACATATAAAAGATATTAAATAAAAGGCTGTAGTACCACTTATCTTTTTTAAATGAAAGAGGCACACATGTCGGCTAAATGATAAGATAAATTAATTAAATAAATAAAATTTATTTAATTAATTAGAAAGTCGGCTTATGATGAGAACTTAATTCAAATAACATATTTGAATTAGTTGGGATATGAGTTGGATATTAATTAAATAAATAAAATTTATTTAATTAATTGGCTAAGTAGGATAAGGATGGGATTGAATGGGATTTTAATTAAATAAATAAAATTTATTTAATTAATTGGCTAATGGAATAAGTGGGGTTAAGAGTGGGATTTAGGACAAAATGCTACATGATGTCTAAGATAATGTTTTTGACAAGGTGTTGCAATACATGGACGAAGTTGGGACAAATTTGGGTGTCTACACCAACCCACCTTGCTTGGAAGATATGTTGAAGAACAAGATAATGGGTACTCAAAAAGATCATAACAGTCCTGTTTGGAGGCCTGCATCAAAAGTTATTGCATGACAATCCCTTTAGGAGGGCTACAAGGAAGTGAGTTAGTTTGTGAAGTGAGTGGTACAAGGAGGTACCCTCAGTGCATTTTGTTAGTTTTATAAGCTTGGGACAATCAAACCTAGAAGGTCTAGGGTCCCTAGAATGTTTGCAAAAGCTCCCATATATGCAAACCCAAAGATGGTGTTATTATGTAGTGTTGAATCCATGGAGAATGAGTGGACAACCATGTCCAGTTTGAAATCAAATGTTGTAGTTTTGGTCCACTGAGGGATAGAAGAGTTATTTTTCCCTACCATCCCCTATATCCTCTTCCTCCTGAGATGTTTTATATTGACCCCTTTGTGGTCTTTGTGTAGTTAGCTCTGCATCAAAAAGTAGCACCATAAGTAGTGAAATCGTGCATATAGATTTCCATTCAATCATGTGAGATATCTAAAAATATGCTAACGAACGCCCTTTGGAAAGTTGTAGGTGCATTGCATAAGCCAAATGGAAGAAGTGAGTAGGCATATGTCCCCCAAGGACAAGTAAATGTTGTTTTCTCTTGATCCTCTTGTGCAATCTGTATCTGATTGTAACCATTGAACCCACCAAAAAGGAAAAGTACTTCTTTCCTGCAAGTGAGTCCAATAATTGGTCTATGAAAGGAAGGGGAAAATAATCCTTTTTGGTGGAAGAGTTTAATTCTCTGTAATCAATACATAATCTCCATTTCCCTCCCTTTTTGGGCACAAGAACTAGAGGAGACACCCACTGGCTATCTGAGATTGGGTAGATAAATCCTGCATCTAATAGCTTATGTAATTCTTCTTTGACAATTTCTCTTAATGCAAGGTTGATTCTCTTTTCTAGTAGTCTTACTGGTGTACAATCTTCCTTTATGTAAATCCTATGGGTGCATAATGTGGGATCTAGTACTTTCATGTCATGGTAATCCAATGCAAAGGCATTCTTGTGTTTCTTTAACAAATTTGTCAAAGTCAGCTGTTGTTCTTGGGTCAATTTGTTGTTAATATTCAGATATCTTTCTTCTAAAATATCCACTTGAGTTGTTAATTCTACCATAGTTGCTTCACTAATGCTTGGTACCTTAATTTCTTGTGGAAGTAATGTATGAGACATACCTGTTGCTACAGGAGAGGTGGGAATAAGTATCTTCACTGGACCAACAGAATGAGAGGATGATGCTTCCTCTACTTCACAATGATTCTGAATTATGTTAGACAACACCTCCTCTTCCTCTTGACGCTGCATGAAAGAACTTCTGCCTAGCATCATAAGTTGTTCGACAGAATTAGCTTCCTCTGCCTCTTCACCAACATGTGGCCAAACAGGATTATCCATATCATCAGATGGCTATGTAGGTGGATAAAGAACAAGTTTTTTAATGCTTTTCCCATCAGAGATGGTCATGTCTCCTGACCAGCATCTAATATAAGCATCAGTTGTGGCTAACCACGGCCTTCCCAGAATGATAGGGTACCCTCCCAATGTGGCTTTAGGAGAAGTATCATAAAATCAACTAGATATTCCCATGAGTCTAGGGATACCACAAGGTCCTCTACTATCCCATTAGGTTTAACAGTAGAACTATCAACAAGCTGTAGGATAGTAGGAGTAGGTCTCATCTTTGCAACATTTAGTTGTTGTAGGATATCCTTGGTCATTACATTTATGGCAACTCCAAGATCAATCAGAGCATTTTTTATTTGGATCCCATTTATAACAACTCCTACCACAGGACTCCTTGGATCATTATATTTGGGAACAGTCACTTTCCCAAGCATGATGTCAGCCAACTGTCCCACCACATGAACCATAGTGGTGTCTTTCCTTTTTCTACCTGGCTTCTTAAGGCATGCTTCCTTGATTGCTTTGCCATATATAGGAACATCTTTTATGGCCTGAAATAGAGGGATCTTGACATATACATGTTTCAACTGCTCTAGAATATCAAAGGTGGGTTCCTCTTTCTTTTCATTTTGTTTCACAGTTTCCAACCTTTGTGGAAATGGTGGTTCTTGGGTAGTCTGCTTGACCGGTACTGGTTTAGGATTTTCAGGTGCATTTGGCTGAATGGAGGCATTTAAAGGCTCCTCTTCCTCCTCAGGAAGCTCAGTAATGATGGGTCTGGAAGGAGCTTTCAAGGTAGTTCTTGAACGTAGGTGGATGTCACTTACATTCATAGCATATGCAGGGAATTGATTTGGATCAGTAGAGTATACTGGCTGCTGTTGTGGTCTATTATTTGGGTTAGGTGAGGGCGGAGGTGGTAACTGAGTAGGTTTAGGTGTATTTGAATTGGAACTAGCAAGTGGAGGCATTATAGCAGGCGGCTGGGGCTGAGAAGGTAGCTGCATATAATTAGTTGTCTGGTTTAGCCATTGTTGTCCTCCCCTCCATTGAGATGTTTACTGCCAGTTTCCTGGAGGTGACTGCCAATTCCCCTGAGGTTGTTGCCACTTGGGTGCATGGTTTTGGTAAATTTTCCAAGTATTTGAGGGGTTGTTCCAAGGCTGAGGTGAATATCCCCTATAGTTAGATGGAGATGGTTGTTTCCATTGGTTACCAGATGCATAAGTATTAAAATATTGTCCAGCAAATGATAATGGGTCTGGTGACATACCTTGTCTTGGAGCCCATGACCTCATTTGTTCAACATAGTAGACTTGATCTTGTTCAACTTGGATTGGTTGAACTTAGGTGGAATCTGCTTACTATCAATGTTAGCTACCATCTTGCATCTGCAGTCCCTCTGCTTTTGTCTGCAATGAGAACAATATTCTGCCAACATTGTGATGCAAAAAACCAAGACCAATTTTGATAAATGATGTAAAATATGATGCAAAAAACCTAGGACAATATTCCTGTTCTAGAATCATACATGCAACACCTACAACAAATAAATTTTCAGCATCTTGGACTCATTTCCCAACATCTAGGTCTCTCTTCCATTTTCTTCTCCCAGCTCCAATAAAAACTCGTCACTTATTCCTTTCACCATGCCCTCATTTTTCAAAATTTTCTAAAATAGTTTCTGGATTTCTGGTTACAAAATAGAAAACTCCCTTTCAATTCTACAACAAATACCAACACAAAAGTCTATGCAAGAAGGCTACAAATGAAGTGAAACAACAGAAAATGGAAGAGAAATCTGCAACACTTATTTTATTTCAATAATAAATTGCATTACATCAACATGAATCTTATGAGCTCCCTAGAATCATACATGTAACAAATGCTATTTTCATTTCCCAAATATCATCTTTCTGTTGCATTATGAAAATATCATTTCCTCTCACATCTCCACCCCTACAGTAGTCTTTATACTTCTCAAGAAATTTCTCTTTCATCTCATCCCAAGTATTGACAATATCACTACCTAGACCCATAAACCACCTTAATGCAGCATCTTTCATGGTAGTAGGAAACAACTTAAGCCTATGAGCCTCAATAGTGTAGTCATAGCTTCTACAGAGGATATCAAATTCAAACTAGAAGGTGTATGGGTCCTCTGTTGCAAGTCCATAGAACTTGGGGAGAGCTGAAGTAGGGATGTTTTCGAGATTATCCACTTCATTTTGAAGAGCAATAGGAAATGGAAAGGTTGGTTGATTGGGTACATTTTGGGCAGCCATAGTTGCTTGGCTTATTATCAAGGCAAATGGATTGTCAATCAAGTTTTGGGTAACTTGTTCTTCAGAGGATGTTTCAAAACTATTCAAATCAGAGAATGCATCAAGAAAAGGATTCACTTCTGCTTCTTCTACTAGGTAATTTGGATCATTAGGAAGGAATCTCCCTAAAGCATCTCTTCTTCTGCCTCTATGCATGCAATATACTTAGTATCAACCACCTCACACAAAGAATGTTGTGAATGGATTGTGGATCGTTACTTCCTAAGTAAAGGATATACTAAGAGAACACTTTCAAAAATACTTCTGCAAGAAATATTACTAAAGATGACTCCAAAGATCTTTCCTAGTTTGACACCATCCCCAACAACGGTGCCAAAAATGTTGGTCTCCTACAATGATTTAACAACTAAGCCCATACAGATGTGACTCAGAGATTGGAAATCTAACCTGAATAGCTATCTTAATCACTATGAAGATGCATTTAACTTTTCAACCTAGGGACGTGAACTTGAAATGGGTCAGCACAATATGTGCACTAGGAACATCCAAAATAGCCACATTCATTCTATAGCTAAGAAAGAAATAATGCTGAAAATACACTGCTTGAAAAGAAATCACATAAATGTTGAATATCAACCAACAACTATGCTAAGCTGAAGTACATGACAAAAATTAAAGTTCTAGGCAAACAAACATGAAACTACTCTGTCTACTTTGGCTGCAGGAATATACACAAAATGTAATTCTAGTGGCTGCAGGAACATTCAATGTCATATTTAACTAACTGCTTAACATAAAATACAACTAAACTAAAGGATGGAATTCTCACCAAGTGGGCCCCCTTGGATGAGTATTCTTTAAGACAAATCTAAACTCAGAGATTTGAACTTATAACTTCATTTTATTCATTGGAAAACATGAGTACAATTGAATGACTTAACTGTATTACTGAAAAACTTAATAATGCAAGTACAACCTTAGATTAATCAACCCCTTAGAAGGAGCATCTGAGTCTTATTTATAGAAAGAAAACTACAAAACCAACTACCTAGCAAGGTGGTCAACTCCAACAGAATAGGAGGACGCCACTTTAGGGAAAGCATAGAAAGTGGAGATGAGATTATGCATTCGTGGAATCTGGTCAAGCAAGTCGCTTCAATGTAGATCTAGCACAACAGTAACTCCTAAATTTGCTCAACAAGTAATTAAGACCAGTTATAAGGCAGTTATCTTCCCTCCATTTGACATTTGAACGACCACCTTGTTGGATTTTGATGGTGAGTAACCAACTAGCAGAATCTTCCTCGACTTTATGGCTGCTAATTATATCTGCATAACAATATTAGTACGCACAATAATTGCATATCTGTAACTATCTTAGAGTAACATTCATTAACCACATGTAAAATTAACATAGATAGTTCATATAGCATGTCAATGTCATTAAAGATTATAGGAAATAACCTATGCCTAACATCTTATGATTTTGAGGAAATATCAAGAAAAGATCAAGATCTAAGTACCAAAGTCCATGATAACTATAGATAATGGATAATAAAGTCTAACAAAATTGAGTCATAAACTAGACTTAACATGCCATATGTTAGTGTTGTAGGGAGTTTGATGTATGCAATGAGTTGGACTAGGCCAAATATTGCCCAAGCATTGGGAGTTTTGAGCAGATTTATCTCTAATCATGGTAGACAATGTTAGAATTATGCAAAGAGGGTGCTTAAATATCTTGCAGATACTCCTAATTATTATTTGGTTTACTCTGGTACTGATAGTGTTGATAAATCTTTATACATATATGGTTTTGTTGCTGTAGATTGGACAAGTGACTTACATAGTCGAAGGTCCACTAGTGGCTATGTGTTCACTCTGTTTGGAGGAGCAATGAGTTGGATGAGTAAGAGGCAGACCATAAATTCTTTGTCCACCATAGAAGCAGAGTATATGGATGCTACCCATGTCTCTAAGGAGGTAGTTTAGTTGAGGAGACTGTGTACAGGTATTGGTTTTGATTACAAGATCATTCATATTGGTTGTGATAGCCAGAGTGCTATCTGTATGGCCAAGAATCCTGTGTATCATGCTTGAACTAAGTATGTTGATGTACATTATCACTTTGTTTAAGAGTTGGCTGCAAATAGATAGATTGAGTTGAAGAAGATAGAAACTGAAGAGAATGTTGTAGATTCATTGACCAAGCCTTTAAGCACAGAGAAGTTCATGTGGTGTAGAGAGGCCATGGGCCTTGTTTCTAGTTCTTGATTATTTTTCATACTAATTTCCTATGGGTTGATTTACAATGTATAATGTCAAGTGGAAGAATGTTGGGATAAGGTTCCATTAACCTTGTAAATCCCATTATTGTATTATTTCATTTATTATTTGTAATTACCCATAAGGGATGTACTAGTTTCATCGACAGTGGTAAAAAATATTTACTATCCACGATAATTATGGAGTTACTGCACCAATAAGTTCCAGAGTTACTAGTGGTAGTTACAAGATGTCATTTACTATGGTAAATGGTAATTGGTAAGGTGGAGCACCCACGTGGAGAATCTACTATTTTTATCTTTTATGGCACATGTCATAATGTTTTGTGGGTGCATGTAAAGAATCTATGATAACTGCAAGTTGTCATAAGATTCTATAACACTATGACACATATGACATATTTCAATGAGTTGTAAGATGCTATGTTTAGCCCTAGGTGCCTATCTTGGGAAGATTCTCTTTTAGTGGTATCTATGACAGTTATGACATGTCATAAGATGTTGTAAGTAGCTATTTTTGGCCCTAGGTGCCCAAGTTTGCATGGGCATCTTTTGCCAAGTGTAGGATGCATGCATGACGACATTTATTATTGCATGGGTGGAGATTCCAATGTGGACACCTATCTTGAGGATTGCAAATTCTATAAAAACCATGGCATAGTAGATGAGTTGCACAATAGGTTTACAGGTACCCAGGTTCTGTCAGAGTGAAGGTTGAAGGATAGAGGAAGTGAATGTATTTGTAATCTCCTTTTGTGAAGATAATAAAACTTGGCCTCTTTTCTTTGTGGAGTTTTTTACCTGAAAGGGTTTTCTCCATGTTAAATACTGTCTTATGTGCTTCATTTTGCTTCTAGTATATTTTTATGTTGTGGGTTTATTTTCTGTGTTACAATCTCCATCTCTAATATACTCTGTTAAAGATCATTAAATACTCTTTTAAATCAGATTTTTGTTGAATAGTTGTGCTTTCATTTCTAACACAATGGTAGTACTTTTTGGGTACCCAAGGGTGCTCATTCTATGGAGATAAAACTTCCTGCTGAGAAAACAATGTTGTGGCACCAAAAGCTTGGCCATATTGGTGAAAAGGGTTTGAGGACCCTGAAAAATAAAAACCTCATTGAGAGTATGAATGATTGTATCCTTGAGTTTGATTTTTATGAACACTGCATATATGGAAAACAAAATCATGTTCAGTTTTACCATTGTTCTCATAAATCTTCTGAGCTGTTGGATCTAGTTTACTCTAATGTTTTTGGTCTTGTTAATGTTCCTTCAATTTTCAAATATGTGTATTTTATTTCATTTATTGATGACTAGAGTAGAAGGACATGGGTATATTTCCTTAGGAGTAAATCTGAAGCTATTGCAAGATTCAAAGAGTTTAAGGCTCTTGTTGAGAATCAAAAAGATAGAAAGATTAAATGTTTGAGAACTAATAATGGTGGTGAGTTTTGATCAGCAGATTTTGACAAGTTCTATAAAGAACAAGGTATTGAGAGGCATAAGACAACTCTGTATACTCCTCAGTAAAATGGAGTTACAGAAAGAATGAATAGAATGTTGATGGAGAGGGCTAGGAGCATGTTAAGTGGAGCTGGCCTAGAACAAAAGTTTTGGGCTAAAGTTGTTGCTACTGCTTGTTACCTAGTTAACAAGTCTCCTACATCGATGCTCATTAACAAGACCCCTATGGAGGCATGGTTTGGTAAGAAGCCTTCGTTAAGACACATTTGAGTATTTGGTTGTGAGGCATATGCACATGTGCCTAAGGAGAAGAGGTCCAAGTTGGAGAACAAGGTAGTTAAATGTATCTTCATAAGTTATGGCATTGGTGTGAAAGGGTACAAGCTATGGGATCTAGTGGTCAAAAGAATTATGTATAGTAGAAGTGTGATCTTCAAAGAGCCCAATCCTTCTTTTGTTCTTCTATAGCTAGAGAAAGAAGAAAAGAAAGATGATATGGTTCAGCTTCCTCCCACCCCTAAGAAAGTTGAACTGAAGACACTAGTTGGATCTGGTGATGAGGAGAGCTCTAACAGCTCTAAAAGTTTAGAAGAAGAAGATGAAGAACCTAAACCTCAACTTGTGAGGAGATCCATGAGAATAAGGCGACAACCTGAAAGGTTTGGTTATTCGTTGCATGATTCCAGTTGTATTTTTTTCTTTGATTTCTAATGCTGATGAGGCTAGGACTATAAGGGAATCTATGGGCATGAAAGATGTAGGTTCCTAGAAGGAGGCAATGGAAGAAGAGATGGCTTCTTTGGAAAAGAATAATACTTGGGAGTTGGTACCTTTTCCGAAAGGAAGAAAGCTTGTTGGATGTAAATGGGTGTTTAGGAAATTTTTTTGTTCAGATGGCAGCATTGAGAAATATAAGGCAGGTTGGCCATGAAGGGGTGTTCATAGGTGGAGGGAATTGACTATGGTGAGATTTTCTCTCTAGTTGCAAAGCTGACATCTATTCAGTTCTTGTTATCTCTTGCAACAACATATGACTTGGAGGTGGAGAAGATAGATGTGAAGACAACATTCCTTCATGGTGATTTGGAGGAGGAGATTTATATGTCATATCCAGAGCACTACATTATGAAAGGTAAAGAAAATCTAGTTTGCAAGTTGAAAATGTCTTTGTATGGTCTTAAGCAGTCTCCTAGGATGTGGTACCAAAAGTTTGATGCCTTTGTGTTGAGCATTGGATTTCTGAGATTGAAATTAGATCATTGTGTGTATTTCAAATTTTACAATGATCACATTCTCATTATAGCATTGTATGTTGATGATATGTTACTTATTGGGAATGGTAAAGGGTTAATCTCTGATTTGAAGCCTCAGTTGTTAGCACAGTTTGAAATGAAAAATTTATAGGCAACTAGGTACATTCTAGGGATGGAGATCATAAGAGACAAAGCAAACATAAAACTTTGGTTAAGCCAGAGTAAGTATGTGAAGATCGTGTTGGAGAGATTCAACATGGAAAATTGTAGACCTTTGACTGTTCTTATTATGATGGGGACAAAGTTATCAGTTGTAGATTGTCTAAAGTCTCCTTCTAAGATGGAGGATATGAGCAGAGTACTTATCTTATGCTAGTGCAGTTGGTAGTTTGATGTATACGATGGTCTATACCAGACCAAATATTGCCCAAGCAGTGGGAGTCCTTAGCCAATTCATGGCTAATCGTAGACGGATACAATGGGATGTGGTAAAGAGAGTTTTTAGATATCTATGAGGTACTTCTGAATATGCCTTATGCTATCATGGTTATCATACTAGTTCTCAACATTTTGTGAGTATTCATGGATTTAGATTGGGCAGTTGACATTGACAGCAGGAGATCCACCAATGTGTATGTGTTCACTATGTTCTGTGGCACTATTAGTTGGAAGAGTAAGTGGCAACCTGTGGTTGCTTTATCCATGACTGAAGCAGAGTACATGGAAGCTATTCATGCTTGTAAGGAAGCCATTTGGCTTAAGAGATTATGTTTTGACATTGGGTTTGATGCAGGGAAGATTACCATTTTTTGTGACAACCAGAGTGCCATATGTTTAGCAAAAAATCCTACTTTCCATGCAACGACCATGCACACTGATGTCCAATACCACTTTGTACACGATATGGTAGAGGATGGGAAGGTGAATTTGGAGAAGGTTGATACTTTGGCGAATGTTGCAGATTCCTTTATGAAGCTTGTGAGCACAAAGAAGTTTAGATGGTATTTAGAGTCTATGGGCCTCTTGGCCCCTAGTAGTTAAATCATGTCATTCTATTAGCTCTTGAAAGGTGTTCGACAAGTAGGAGAATGTTGGGAATTAAGGTGTCTCAACCTTTGCAAGTTCCTAGTATTTATTATTTAATTGTATATTTATTTTTGCCTATTATTGCAATTTGTATGCAAATCTTATTTTTTCACTTTGTGGGAGTTGGCATGATGATGTGTTATCCTACATGGAAGGTGACTTAGTGTATTTTTGTCCTCATATGAGGAGATAGGCATCCCACTTTGTGGTAGAAGAATTTTTCCATGTATCGGCACACTAGTACAGAAACAACAATATATGATTAAAAAAACTACTAAAAATTACATATGAATCACCAAACATGATCATGTTACCATTAGTAGTTTATTGCTAGTCATTTATAATGAAACCAAATTCATGACTAAACCATTTTTAGTCATTTATTGTTTTTTTTTATTGATTGATTTGATAGTATATTTAGTCATTGATTGTTGTAATCTGGTCACTTATTTAGTCATTTTTTATTCACTAATATATTTATTCATTAATTTAGTCATTGATTGTTGTTAACTGGTCACTTATTTAGTCATTTTTATTCACTAATTTCTGTCCATTGGTAGTGTATTTAGCCATTAATTTTAATCATCGTTTTGATCAATTTGGTACTATATTTAGTCATTTTTATTCATTATTCACTAATTTATGTCAATTTGTAGTATATTTAGTCAATTTAATTATTAACTAACATCAATTAGTAGTATATTTAGTCATTTTAATTGACTGATATTTGAGGATTTAAACATAAAACATAGAAATACACATCAATCATCAATCACACACATTAAGACAGTCATTCAGAAGGAAAAATTGCTAAACTTTATTAAAAGAAAGGTGTTCTTACATCTTGCACAAGTCTAAAATATCTATCTTGCTTGAAAAATGCTTAGAAATAGAGTATTACAATGTTTATTTTTAGTCACAAGATTGAAAATCTGAGTTATAATACACATAAATGACAAGAAAGAAACTTCTCCAAAAAACTTCTGCAATGATGGAAATGCATGCTTGGAGCCCTTCAATGCAAGCACATGCCCCTTTCATCTCTTAAAACTTCTACAACATGGGCAATCTTCTTGGAGCAAGCTATAATGTGTAGAATCCAAGAAGGAGAGTGTTGATCATGTCTCATAAATGAAGCTCTCTCCTTCAATGCAACCAACAATAACCCTAGAATCTTTCATCCTTTATATCCAACATGCCATGTTATATAGCAACATGAATCTACCTTTTCTTCCATGAATGAATCTATGCCTCAATACAACTAACAAAATTACTATTAGTCTCAATTCAGAAAGAATAAAAGTGCATTGTATATTGCGAGTTTACAAAAGTCAAAACACAATAGAAATATAAAGTAATTAAAAAATGCCTTAAACAAAGTGTTCAACATAGGCCTGAAATATGCATATTGAACCCTTGGTTTTAGAACCTTGTTCAAAATTTAAGAAAGGTGATATGGTCAGATTATAGAATGAAGTTGACATTATAGAATGAAAGTTATCAATAGTAACTAGACTGGAACAACATTATCAACAAAAATTTCCTACAAACCAAGCCCAAGAATGCCATCAGACTTAGACAACAAAAATGTCATCCCTGGTTCATGTGTTGTCTCAGTTAAGACCTGCACCATTAAAGAATCCATTTATAAATAAATTCCAAGTTAAGTTGATGAAAAATGATCATTGATATCCAACTGGGAAGCCTTAACATCCAAAAATTACTAACCTAATGTTTCACAACAAGTTTCCCAACAATGACATCATCTTTACTTAGGAAGCTCTCAAAATTAATCTTTGAATTAATGAAGCACTCTGGAACACTGACATTGTAAGATTTTCTTGTGTTCTAGATGCATGCAATCGTGCAGGTTTAGTGGATGAGGGTTACACATACATCACACATTAGTAACCCTTATTGCATTACATATATAGTTGATGATTAGGTGTGCATGGTTGACCTTCGTGCCCGTGTTGGCTATCTTGTGGACACCCTAAACATTATTACTAAGATTCCAGTTAAACCTTTGGTGCCTATGGATCATTTATGAATATAGGTTGAGTATTACAGCAACACTACTTTTTTCGTTGGATCCTAAAAATGCTGCAACTTATGTTCTTCTCTAAAACATCTATACAGAAGTGGGCAAATGTGGTGAGGTTCAAATAGTAAGGAGATTGATGAAAGATAGAGGAATTAAAAAGATACCTACATGTAGTTGGATTGAAGGGCATAAAATGGTACATGTTTTTTTGTGTAGGAGATAGATCACATCCACAAACATGGAAGAGCTATGGAAAATTGGAGAAATTGGCTTGGCAAATGAAGGCAGTAGGGTATTTCTAGATTCAATAGTTTTACTTAATGATATGGAATAGAAGAAAAAAGAATCATTTATCTACCACCATAGTGAAAAGTCAGGAATTGCATTTGGTTTGTTAAACATGGCCCCTAGTACAACCATTAGAATTATTAAGAACCTTCAAGTATGTTCTGGTTTTCACATTGCATCTAAATTCATCTCCAACATTGTTGTAAGAGAAATTATTTTGAGAGATGTGAACTATTTCCATCATTTTAAATAGGGACAATGTTCTTGTGGAGAATATTGGTGATGCTAAATGAAACATTATGAAAAATAGGCTTGCACTATAATAATGTGCACTACATCAGATATCTAGTAATAACGAAGGGACATCCATCAAAGCATAATAGCAGGGATTTTTTGTCATATGTTCTAGTTACAAGCGCCCTGCTAGACATACATGAAAATGTGGAAGCATAGACAACGCAAGCAAACTGTTTCAAAAAATCCCTCAAAAAAATGTGATATCATGGAATGTCGTGATAAAGGATATGTTTAAAATTTGGTTTTTTTTTTTTTTTTTCTAAAAAGTCCTTATAAAATTTTAAGAAAATATAACCAGTGGGTGTAGAGCCCAACTCCTCAACCTTTGAAAGCGTCCTTCCCGCCTATGTGTGAATTGGAGCTTTGGATGAGGATATGAACATCCATCAAAAGCATATATGGAAGTAGATTTTTATTAGATATTGTAGTTGCAAGTTCCACTTTGGATCACCAAAGCCTTCACAAAAAATTCTGCACAAAATTCAATAATGATTTTATGCACAAATTATCTTTTGAATGATGCACAAAGCCTCCACCGCAACACCACACAGTTTGTTGTTGGGGCTTGCAGTGATGCAGGTGATTCCCACATCACTACAAGGCCCAACAACAAATCGTGTGATGTTGTGGTGGAGGCTTTGTGCATCATTCAAAAGAGAATTTGTGCATAAATTCTTCATTATTGAATTTTGTGCAGAAGTTTTTGTGAAGGCTTTGGTGATTCCAAGTGGAACTTGCAACATTTCTTCTTGAATAAATAGGCGGATAAGGTACACCCTCCATTCCACCATCTTTGTTACCTCCAACTGGACCTATGAAAAGGGATTGAAGGAATAAATTACAAAATATCATCTTATCTATTTATGATGTTTTTTAGAGCATAAAAAAATTTAAAAAATAAACTACAAAGCACACAAGTACATCTCTTAGTTGTATAGACATGGACAATTCAACCACCATTATACCACTCAATGAATACTAACCAGCTCCTAAGTCATGATCTAGATGACTCCTTTGGTGCCTTGTAGGTGGTCCTGCATATGAAAGCTTTGGGTCCTAACAGAAAACCACAAAATCAAGGAGTTCAAACCAAGAATAAATGATATAGGAAAAATAACCTACAATAATGATTTAAATTAAAATAAAAAGACTACCAGATCTAAATATGGGCGCTTGACAGATCAACTCACATCCATTTGAAGTTGTCACCCAACAAAGTCTCAACTATGTTTCTTGGAAACAATAAAAATGTATTTCTTCTGGAAAGATGGCTTATCCATTTGAGAAGGTTCAACTATTCATGAAATGAAATAGTGTTAGTTAAGAAGCATGTGGAGTTAATTCATCTTCAATAGTGATTCTCCTACAATGTTCTACAGGTGATACACATCTATACATACATTTGATAAAAGAGCATTTAGGGACTAATACCTCACAGAGTTCTAGGCGCAGACATAAAAACTCTCACTAAGACTTAGATTTAGCTACATCTATACAACCCCCAACCCAATAATCAAATCCATAAGATTTTGATTTGATTTTCTTAAACTTAAGATTTTAGCCTGGGCCCTAGGCTACAAACTCTACAAAAACACTGAACCCAAAAAGAAATGGCCTAAATTTTCAAAAAAAACTTCGTTGCTTCAACAAGCATGCACTACTTTTGTTGGATACCGATTCAACCAAAAGACAAAGACCAAAAGCAAGTAAGGCCTCAACAAGGAGATCAACTCCAATATTTCAATGATTATATAAGTTATGGATCAACCCATAATGTTTCATTTAGGATTTAATATTTTACCTTTAAATAGCATGACAAACTTAAGTATGTATAGTTTCATAATAGGTGGAATACAACTAAAAGTTCACCATCAACAAGGAGATTATTTACCTAGAGCAACCACTGGATAAGGAATTGGTGGTTGTGAAGGTGATGTCCACTAGTCATTAAGAGGTCCTAAAGCAGGACTAGGTCCTTCTAGGGGAGGACCACTAAAATTTGGCAAAGCTGCTTGCATTGATCCCATGTTTAGAAACTGTACAATAATTTTAACCACCAAACTAATTTAAACCCAGAAGCATGACTAATCTTAGTATTAAAAACAAATATAATAGCTACAATTATTTCAAGTTTCAATTAGTGACTGAGAAAGCATGAAATCCAAACAAAAGACTTTAGAAATAATCACCTCATGGTTTCAAATGAGCAAGGCATAAGACCCTCTTAAGAAAGTCAATAAATGAGACAATAAAATTATTTTCATACTATACCATGTTTGTGTTAGACCACTGTGTAAATCTCAAACAAACATCAATTCTAGTAATTGTCTAGTGATAGAGTAGTTATTCATCCCCAGTGATATATTAGTTATTCATCTTCTACAGTGATTCTCCTACAATTTTCTATAGGTGATACACATCTATAGATACATTATGATAGAAGTATCAAATTCCTAGAAGGTTTGTAGAGAATTAGAAGGTCTATTTCAAGAATGTATCCTCATGGAGGAGATTTGCAGTAGTTCCACAAGACCAATAGAGCCATACATGTTTGTACAAGGTATTAAATCAAGGTGAGAGCTCTGTCAAGCTAGAAACACTCTAAAAATTATTAGAGATCAGAGGTCCATCAAGCATTAAGTAGATTATGGAAGCCTAAAGGAGGTCTACAAAGTGTAAAGAAGCCTATATAACTATTAAGAAGTCTTGTTAGGCCATGTCAAGTCTATCAAATCATGTTAGGGTCTATGTAGTTCAAAGAAGCTCTGTATAACCATTAAGGGTCTGTGAAGTTCTCTTACGATCTGTGAAAACCATTGTAATGTTTGTAAAGAGTCTTAAAAGCATGCGGACATTATTGAAGCTCTGTATATTCTTAAGACCTTGTTAAACCTTAAAAGATTTTATCAAATCTTTAAGAGTCTACGATCTATTGTAAAGCATGAGATTGTCTAAAATACATATTATAAAACCTTGAAGACCTTGCGTAAACCATGAGAAATTCTCCATGATCATTAGGAACTCTATCGAGCTATTAAAGTTATGCACAAGCTTTTTAAGGGTTTATGAGACATTTGGAAGCTCTATATAGATAGACTTCTGGAAACCCTATGGAACCCATAACAAGCCTATATATGACCTAGCCAAGACAAGAATAGAAAGGTTTGTAGTCATTCATTAGGTTTGTTAAGCCATGAAGAGTTTTTGAAGCTATTAAAAGGTCTACCAAACATTACTAGGTCTATCAAACTTTTATGAAGGGTTTGTGAAGCATTTGGTGTATGTGATTATCTTTGGAGTACTTGTAGCAACATATGGAGAAAAAAATGTCAACTAGGTAGAGAGTGACCATACAAAGGGATCAAAGACAGTGGAAGGGTAAAGCATAGGATGTTGTACCAAAAGCTTATCAAGTTAGAAGTAATGAAGAAAAATCAATCACCAAATGATCTTTATTCCAAAAAATAGTGGGTAATGTTGGCAATGCATGCAAGGGTAAGATCCCCATCACCATGAGGTATTTCAAGCATTCAAAGTTTTATAGCCCTAAGAAGGTTTGTCAAGAGTTTTGGGGATATGTATAACCTAGGAAGGTCTAAATAATATTTTCAATGTCTTTGTAAACCCTAAGAGCTCTATTAAACTCTAATAAGGTCTATCAAACCCTAAAGTCCCATCATTTTTATAAAATCTAGTGTTTACCACAATACCTCTGAGGGCATATATGATAGGTACAGGCTGGCGGAGTTAACCGCCATCCCGCGATGGTCAATGGAATGGCTTTGTGGTAGTGTAGTATACATATCTCCATCCCGCGATGGTCAATGGAATGGCCTTGTGGTAGTGCGGTATACATACCACCATCCCATGATGGTCAATGGAATGGCCTTGCAGTAGTGTGGTATACATACCTCTGTCCCACAATGGTCAATGGAATAGCCTTGTGGTGGCGTGGTGTATAACCCCAAACACCACGACAGTCATGCAACAAGGTCTACAGTATGGCAGTTAAGCATACGAATGATGAACAAAGATGAAACCATGATAAAGGTCAATGGCGATTAACTGATGAGTAAGGTGTCGACATGTGGCATGAGGCTTCTTCTTGATGTAAGCCATTGAAGTAGATATAGCACACATTTTTGGCTATGTAAATATCCTGCATCTTATGAGGTACTTTGTAGTACTCATTCAATGGCATGTCAAAATCTTCACACAAGAATTTTAGTTTCATGAGCTCTTCCTTAATACAAACACATAGAATTTCAGGGTTCCTTCATAGTCTAGAAAAAATTACAAAAGTGCATGAAAACCCCAAAACTCCACCCAGGGAAAATTCCCAACTTTTAACTTAGGAATTTTAACTTTTCATAAGACCTAACCTTCCCTAAGACCAATTGGATATTTGAGCATTTTGATATTGTGACCTTTTATGCAAATTGTCCACACTTAAAATTTGAACTGTGAAACTTGACATGGTAAATTGGCAACTTGAGAGATACATGAGATAACTTTGACTTACATGGAAGACATTAAATTTGAAAATTGGAATTGAAAAATTTTGTGACAATAGATATAAAGGCCAATGGTTTGGTAACTAACAGCTACGAGGTCTTGTTTCTAGGGTGGAGAGTTGTTGGTTTAAATTAAATGTTTTTTCTTCCTTTGAGCCCCTTGTCCATTGTGAGTGTGTCTTTTGTTTTAGGGGGGTGAAACTGAGATTGTTTACTCTGAATTGATTCCACATAAGGTTTGTTGTTATTTCTAACATTAACATCAGCAGAGTAAATTGACCTAGGCATTTGAGGTGGCTTTCACAAAGAGCTAAGTGTTGGGGTAGATGGTTGTTGATATGGACAAATAAGGAAAGAATTATAGGCAAGAGTCCATGTGGCAAGGTTGTAGTAAGGCTTTAAGTCTCTAGATTGAAACTCATTGACCTTAAAAGGCGATGGCACTACCTCCTTCAATTGCAAAATGTAGACTACTGAATGATAGTGAGGATTGTATGTAATGTTTGGAACATTTATGGGGCCAAACATTGTTGGGGTAGATGGTAGGGTGTGCTTGGAGGTGACGATGTGTTATGTATTTTGTTTCTAGTTGTAATTTGCACCATAAATTGCATATTTAAATACGTGTTTAAATGTACAAGCATTTATTGTGCCTAAGCAAAAATCAACCTGAACCTATTCCAATTTCCCATCATGTTGCCAATGCCATCTCATTTCCTATTTCTCATTTCTAGAAGCACAAATTATAGGACAAATGTGGCCAATGTTGAACAGTAATAGCATAAAGAACAAATATGTAACTAATCTTGAATAATCCAAAATATGAGAAGATACTGATCAAAACCCTAAAAGATGGAAAACATCACAAACTTGATAAATCAAATCTTATGAGCTCAATTCATACCATGAAAATCATCTCATGAAGAAACATTAAATTAGAAAATTGAACAATTTGAGTATTGCCTATGCAAATTGTTGCAAACATACTAAGATTATGGGGTAAGCCGCATGCTGATCAACACAGAGGAGTACATAGAAGCCATGTAGTTATTGTAATAGTAGCCACAGTTTGTAGCCTGGTTTCTTTGGGATTTTTATTGCTTGGATTCTACCACTGCAGAAGAAGAAATGTAGGTAGAAGAAGCCATATAGCAAGGAAAATTGATGGATCCTCAAAAAATCCTAGTAATGGTAATATATCAAGGCAACCCAGTTAGAATGGTAGCCCATATTTGAGGAAACGTTTATCATCACATCACATCAATCCTCCTATCCCTACCATCCATGTTATAACACACAAAGAATCCCACCTGTGTTCACTTATAGACAACTTCAATTTGCTACAAACAATTTTAACCCTGCTAATGTTATTGGTAATGGAGGATTTAGGTTAGTGTACAAAAGCGTCTTGGCTGATGGCAGAAAAGTGGTCATCAAAGAGCTTGATAGAGGTGGAAAGCAAGGAGAACATGAATTCAGAGTTGAGGTAGACCTTTTGAGCTGTTTGGATTCTCCTTATTTGCTTGAGTTGATTGGCTACTGTGAATGGATTTTGTAGATTTCACATCCTATTAAAGAAGTTTTGAAAAAAAATAGTCAAGTGGGATGAAGTCCTTTATGGTTGAAGCTATCAAGAGGAAAAAGTTTACCCTCTATTTAATTTCATTGAAATCTATGATAATCTATAATAGAGGGTTTGGGCTCGTAATATTACTCTTAAGAAAGTCCCATGGAAATATATAATTGTACTTATATGTATAAGTGATTTATTCTTTAAAAAAAAAGAAGCCTATGTCTTGTGGGATATAACTCGGATGTTATTGCACAAGGGAAATTTACAGAATATGGAATAAAAACAAAACCATATATTAGAATGCCATTGTGAAATTGATAAAGATGAACATTATTTTGAATGTATTCCGTGAATTACACTCTATAAATCATAGTTAGAAATACGACTACTAATCTCACATAGAAACAAAACCCTAGAAGCCAAAAAATTAAAAGGATTATAGTATGTGTGATGAATGTATACCTATCTCCACCCTCACCATTAGCACCCATGATCTTGTGAGAATCGAGGAGCATTATTTTGTCCTCAAACGTCTTCTGTACTACAATGCTCTGCATGGAAGACATATCAGCTACAACCAAAGAAAACCCATCTCTAACCAGTCCAAACCCACACTCCATCACACAACCACTGAAAATCCTCTTCCCTTTTTGCTACCTGCAAATGCTTCTTTTCCAAGTAACACACAGACTATGTACCAAAACTATTAAACTCGCCCTCTTCTTGTTCCCTTTCCTACTATAGATTTTCCCGCGTCCCTTTTATTATATAAAGAAAAATAACGTTTTGACTCTCTACCTAGTCCCTTTTATGTGACATGGGAAAATCTTAAATTTGGATTTCATTTTCCAAGGTTTTAGTTTGTAAGGGTAAAATAACCTCTTGCCTTAAATCATATTGTCTAATTTTTATTTCTGTGACTAATTATTTAGTTGTGTTTTTTACCCGATGATCTAATTAGTCTTTCATTTAGTCATTTATAGTTGTGTTACAAAAAATTAGTAGAATTTAGTCATTTTTAGTTGTCATGACTTAAAGTTTTAGTCACCTATTCATTTATTTGCCAAATTCTTCTAGTGGCATCTTTTGGGTGTTGTAAGAGGTTTATGATGCATAAAAGTTATGATAGATTCCTATGACAGAATCTATGACATGTAAGAGTCAGAAATAGAAGATCATATGACAGGTGAAGACAAGTGTTAGAAAGCATCTTGAATGGAGGAAGTAGGTGCCCAAGTTTGACTATGACAGGTTGTAAGAGAATCTACTATTAATCTAGTCAGTTATGACAGATTCTCTTATAGTTGTAAGAGTTGTCATATATGACAAATTTTATGACATTGTAAGAGCATCTGTCATACCTTAATTGGGAAAATTTGGGGAGCCCAAGTTGGAGGGTTGTGAGGGATGAAAGAGAATCTCTTACAAGTGTCATACACATGTTTTATGGCCTTGGAAATTGGGCCACATAGATTTGGACAAGTTCCTTGTGTGACTTGCTCTAGAAGCTACCTCCATTCGTACTACTTCTCTATACATACAGGTGCTTGGAATTGAAGTTGTATGGTTCACTTGCAGGTATCATTATGCTGCTAGAATTACTTCATATTTGACATTGTGACAACTCCTGGAAGAACTTGCATTCCAATTGTGTTGTAATCTCATTCAGATTTGATAATACATTTTGCAAGTTTTGGAGTGTGGGGTTTTTCACATGAAAGGGTTTTACTCACATATATCTTATGTCATTGTATTTATACTTGCTTGTGAATGTGTGTTAATCTCTTTGTTAATGTGAAACATAATTGTAACTGTAAAGATCTAAGAAAAGTTTGCACTACTTTCCTTCATTATATTGGTGTAGGAAGTTGTTTCCGCTTACCTTGTTTCCTTTCAGGTTTCTCCATCTCTGTTTGATTATCCTTCTTCATATTATTGCTTCTACAGAATCTTGCAATATCTCCAGGCCTCTTGCAATTGAAACACACAACATTCCTCTGTCCATTGTTCCTTCCATTCATTCTGGATTTGCATTGGTTAGCCTTATGTCCAAATCTATTGAATGTAAAGCATTTACTATTGAAATATTGAGCATTCCTTACATTGTTATAGCCATTTCTTATTTGACTTTTGCATTCACTAGCTCTATGACCAAATCTCTTGCATGTAAAGTAGTTACCTATGAAAGATTGAGCATTCCTTCCATTGTTATGACCATTCCTTATCTGATATATACATTCACTAGCTTTATGACCAGTCTTTATTGCAAGTAAAGCACTGACCGGAGAAAGATGGAACATTTTGATTCACTCTACTCCTACATTGAGTAGGCTTATGACCAAACTTATTTCATGAATACCTTTGAGCATTTGGTTTCCTAATCGGTGGTTTTCTAGGTCCAATCCTTTGATATTGAATTTGCTTGCCTTTCTCCTTCTTGTTCTCAGCATTCAATTCTTGACCAGTTTTAGAACATTCACCTTTCTCAAATCCTAGGCCTTCTTTGTCATCAAAATTCTTTTGGCTAGCAATCATCTCATTAAGTTTTATAGAACTTATCTTGAACTTTTCTTCATATCTCTTTTCTTTTTCTAAATATGACTTCAGGTTCCGAACTTCCTTTTCAACATTTACACATTCTTTTGATTTGCCTTTCACCAGTTGATTTAGATCTTCTTCTTTTGCCTTATCTTCAATTTACACTTTCAAATCATCCAAGATTTCATTTGCTGATCTCAATTGTTCACTAACTTCCTTATGTTTTTCTTTGAACTTCTTGACTTATTCCCTCAATTTTCTAATGCACTCTTCTACTTCCTTGACATTTTCTTTCAGAGGATCTTCTATTCTTCTTTAGTCCTTTCAAGATCTTCAAGAGCATCTTTGAGTTCTTCTTCACTGACCAACATGCATTCTTCTTCTATAGTTTTAGTTGAATAAATTTCTCCAAGAGGAGTAGGATACCTTTTACCTACCATGTGTTCAATCTCCAAGATCTTCCTCAAGCTGTTAGACTTCTTCCAAGGAACCAAGTTCTTATACCAATTGTTGAACACCTAGAATACATAAAGGGGGGATGAATCATTATTCTCTTAAACATTCACTTGTTAAACCATTAATCAATTTGCCCATTCAACAACATTAAAGCAATTTAAACATAGAATGAACAATCACAAAACATAACACATAGACACCAGGATGTTTATGTGGAAAACCCAAGATAAGAAAACCATGGTGAGTGTTAGCTCACAATATATTATGTAGTAACAATATTGAATTACAAGAAGCTCACTACCTTAAGACTCACTGCCCTTAAGGACTCACTGTCCAAAGAAAGATGTTCATTGCATACAAGATCACTACCATAAGAAAATAAAGAAAGAAAGGGTGGCTCACTGCCAAAATGAACTACTATTGTTGCATCTGCAAATGCATGGATATAGCTCCAATGTCACTTATAAGACTATCTCAAAACTCTTCATCTTGAAATGCTCTGCTGCACTGCTCTACTACACTGATATGCTCTTACATAAAAACAAGATCTCTCTTCTTCTGTACTTGTCTCCCTTACAAAAACACAAAACTTTGCATGTCGTACACTCACATCTTCCTATTCGCACTTCACATTCATTAAACATCAAATTAGATCTCATATAAATATCTGCAACACTTGCAAACTTCACATTAAGTCGGCCTACAAAGATGAGGCGTGTAGTTATACCTTGTGTAGCATGTCGATCTAATCCTTTCACCAAAATACTTTGTGCACCCAATTAACATTTGCAACACAATCTCATATGCCAACTTCAATTATAGAACCACTTAGAATAAAGTTCCAATCAATAGATCTTACCACACACTTATCAAAATATTAGGTCAGCCTTAAACTCTGATTATCACCAGTTTAGTCGATCTATCATATTAAAGCTTTCAATGCGGACCACAAGACTTGCTCAAATTCATACCCAAGACTCTCCAGACATCTCAGA
This sequence comes from Cunninghamia lanceolata, assembly GCA_027924645.1. Lineage (NCBI taxonomy): Eukaryota > Viridiplantae > Streptophyta > Pinopsida > Cupressales > Cupressaceae > Cunninghamia > Cunninghamia lanceolata. Next base: position 10,438,780 of record BSBN01000584.1, on the reverse strand, counting down.
ATGTAACTTTAGAACCGTAGAACATAATATCATCTTGCGGCCAATGCAAACCATTAGAACACATGCCTTGTCACAGTCAAACACTATCAAACCTTGTAGCGATACTTAGATGCCAATAACTATCTTACCGATGGAATTCAAACTCTACAACTTTGGATTTAGAGACTTCATATATGTGTTTACAACACCTCAAAATTGCATAACAAAATATTTAATAAAGGAGGAATGCATAGCAAAACAATTGTGTGTTCTTCTCTGATTATTGTTGTTCTCTGCTATGCCGAACTTGTGCAAGTTGAAGGTACATTTATGGAGATGATCAATAGCTGAAATTTTGGATTTAAGATCATCTAAAGACTATATACATCTTACCAGAACCACAAGACTAGATATTCAACAATGGACCAACGCTGATCAAATTACTATCTCTTTGTCGCTATCTCTATACTCTGCCAACACTTAGCCAAAATGCTTAAGTCTACTTTGTCGGACCAAAATCTCTATTCTAACCTTGTTGAATCTTTGTTCCTTTTATTGTTGTCATCAATGACAACACTATCAAACATCATGTTCAGCCAAACTGCATCATACCAGTAGTGTCTCCATTAATGATGTTTTCCAAGTTGCCAACAATATCTTTGTGCTAGCCAATTAAGGAAGATGATATGAAATTGAGTTTCCTTATATAGTGTTTGTATTTGGGGTCTGAATCCCTTTTGAACAATTCTACTATGATCATGTCTTTGAAATTTTTCTTGATTGCATGAATATCTACAAAACCAACTTCAACTTCTCCATGAATATCAATATCAAAAGATAAGCGGTTGGGTCAGATATCAAACTTTATTTGATAGCATAATTTGGAAAGATTCTTCAAAGAAGTTATTTGTTTGGTTTTGAAAATAATTTCCACTCAACACTACTGAACCAATAGGTGGAATCATATTCATCATCTTTATCAATAATATTTTTGGAGATTAATATATTAACATCAACTTTGTCAATTTCTTGCAAATCCCTTATCACTTCTTGCCATATGACATCTACTTTATTTTCCATATTAATCTTAGAATTCAACTCTTGTTTCTTCTCATCAAGTTTTTGGTACAATTTCACTACCTCTTTAATGTAGTTGAGGCCATCAAGAGTAATTTGCTTGACTCAAGATTTAGCTACCTTGCTATAAGCTCGATATTTTCCATTTTTCTTTATGGTCTCCTTTCTCACATCCCCCAAGGATGAAATAGTAGAACCTGATGATGATATTATTAGAGGTTGGGTAGATGCATCAATAATAGATTTGATGTATGAGGTCAATACATGTATATGTTCGTCTAAATGTTCCCTAGTCTCTTTCTCCTTTTTTGTTCTTCCCATTGGCTTAGCAACTAACACTTGAAATTTATGGATATCACTCTCATGTGTGGCTAGACCAAGATTTACTCAATAGACTTTGTAATCAACCATTTTCATATATCCTCTTCATTCTTATCCATAGTAGGCTCCACTATTTATATATATTGAGCACTAGATAAAAAGTACACCATGATCCTTGAAGTGGTATCAACAATTTTTAATTGATGGATCATTTATAGTATCTTTGCTATGACATCAAACCTAGGATTAATTACTTAAGTGTGCTTTCTCTTTATGGAAACTATATCCTTTAGCCATGACAATGGAGAGGTGATAGATGCTTTCTTATAGCTGGAAGTGGAAGAGTAAATGATATGGGGAAGGATGACCTTACGGACATTATAGGCTGATGTGGTATCTGGTGGTGGTGAAGAAGGATAGACTTTCATGATGATGGTGGTAGGATAGAAGAGTGTGGAGGTGAAGGAGGAAGTGAAAGTTAGAATGAAGAGGGATTAGCATTAGAAATGGTAAATGTTGTGCCCTACACACTCGCCTCATTTTTCTATGGCAAAATGTGGACACATGCTCTCTTTTGTTTTATTCTATGGAGACATGCCCTCTTTTGCTTTATTTTATTTAGTGGTCCAATTTTAGATCCTTCTGAAAAGAAATGTGATTTTCAAGATTTGGATGGTCATATAATTGATTCATAAAATGCCTAGGTTGTGAATAGAAATCCTTTTATATTTTACCTTAGTCAAAATATTTTTTAAGCTTTCGCAAATTGTTAAGAACTTTCATTAGGTACGAGATGCAGAGTTATTGCCTATTGCTGTACTTTACCCATCCTTCGCATGTTTTTTTTGATATACTTGTATTTTGTGGGTGCGCATGATATTGTAGGATATGTCTCTTCACTCATCTAAAATTATTTCCACTGGTCTTCTTTTGCAATTTATCTTTTTCAAAGTTCTACTTGGGAACTGCACATTGCAGAGCCATCTCCCACATCTGGACCCTTGCAGCTTCCTTGCCAAAACAACATTCAACCCATTTCCTCACCAAAGTGTTAGTCCTTTATTGATGTTTATTGTAGAGCCCCACTCACCTTTTAGATATCCTCTATCTCTCGCACATTGGCCAAACTGCAGCTCCTGCTCCTATAAAGAGGTGATGACACTGAAATTGCTTCAACATCCATGTATCTCCCTCCCTCGCATTAATGGTGAGTGAATTTGAAATTAAGAGGAGTTTAAATTCAATTTTTATTTTCATATTTTGAACTTCACTATTAATCGAATGATCTTTGCCAATTTTTAGCTCTCTATGCATTTGAGCTCTCTGTAATCGAATGATCTTTGCCACTGTACTCATAACTATTCTTTACCTACATTCAGGAACCAACACAAACGTTCTACAACAACATTCACCAAAGATGAGTTTGAGCTCGATTTAGTGAAGGATTTCTCATCATTCAAACAACCAAAAACTTTGAAACACATATGTTAGTCTCACCATTGTTTGATGTTTCTCCTTTTTGCAAGTTTAAGAATAATTAAATTTGGAAAAATATAACATCTTATTGAAGCTATTGATTTGAGCCAACATGATTTTGAATTTGAAACTATAGTAACTAAATCTGGATTAGGGCATTATAAACCTCGTTTAAAACATAAACCTTAATTTAATCCCAGAATTCTAAAAATTAGGGCATAAGGCATAGAACATAAAATTCACTTCATGCCCTAGCTTCAAAATGCAAAATTTTAACTTAGGGTGAAATTTAAATATTAAATTCCTAACCTAAAACTATTTAAAACTTGCAAAACTCATCCCATATCAAGATGTATTCAATGGATAAATAAAGTTTGCAAAGAATTTAGATAGGATAAGGGCTTCATGATTGATGAGGACAAGTCCAAAGTTTTAATCGACTGCTGCAATCCTTCCGAACATGGGAAAACTGAAACCACAAAATTTAGAGAGTGAAGTTGAAAGATAAAACATTAGAGATTCATGTTATAGACTGATTAAACTTCCAACAAAATTGCACCCAATTGAATAAATGCTAAACTGCAGGGTTTCCCATAGGAAATGTAGTTTAGAAGTTGGCATCCTTTTCTCTTCGCTTTCCCTACAAATCCTGAAACACGCTTTTTTCCTGCAAAGTGCATTAATTTTTTTTGCAGAGGTTTTTTTTAGAAGTCAAGTCCAGGGCATCCAAGACCTATGACGCTCTCTACGTCCTATTATGATCTAATCTTCCGTAGAAGGCTTTTGTAGGATCCTAGTGGTAGACTACATATCTTGCACTTCGAATAGGATATGTAGTCCAGTCTCTAATCTCCACAAGGATTTTGAGTTCTGAGACGAACTAGGAATGTGTAATTCTACCCAAAAAATAGAATTAATGAATGATACGCTATGTCTTGCATGCATCCATACTCCCACATTTTTACTAGAACTTTGTAATTTAAATTCATCTCCTATGTTCTTGGGGGAATGATTTTAATAAATACATTTTGTCAATTTATGTTATTATTTTCAGTAGGTGGACTGTGATTAATGGAAATTCTTTTAATGAATTTAATGTCTCATTCTATATAAAAGTTCTGCAAATGATTCAAATTCTGTAATATGTTGTTCTTTATAAAAACTCTGCAATGACTTATAAAAAGTAGCGATGCACATTTCATGGAATTTAGAAAAGAATTCGTTATGCTTTCTCTTGGAATGTGATGTCTTGAGAAAATAGTATGAAGTATGAATTCAATGGAGTTGCCCTAGTTTCAAGAATTAGTTCTACATGGATTGAAGTCTCAAACACTAACCTTAGACATGTTTACCTAGAAGAATTTAAACAAAGGATGTATGGACCTAATCCTAATAATAGAGCTAGAAGAATGGTGAAAAATGGAGTTCGTCAAGTAGCAAGGTTCCTCGCTTTTGTCCACTATCTAGAGTTAGTAATGGAATGTGATAAGCACTATCACTCATGGTCAAGGCAAGTGATTACATTTGATAGCACTATGTTGGCTTATCTTTCCACTCAGGCCATAGCTGAAGCTTTATTTATATGTATCAATCTAGTTATGTAGACGTTAACGACGATGCAAGATTGACCTCTTAGAACCAAGGACTCGAGGACTCTAAAAGGAGCATAAATTCTAGGTATATGAAAACACCTAAAGTAGCTATCTCAGAGATTGCAAAGACACTCTTAAAGTGTGATTTGAAAATTAAAATTTGTGATATGGTGACCCTAGTAAGAAAAGCAATGGGTCTTTTATCCACCCACACCTTCCAGCCATGGATATAAAAGTTCATACATGAAGCATTAGAAGATAATGAGATGATCCATTAGGCAAAGATTATCAGTGATAATCTACATATTCAACTGACAAGGGTAGGAGTAACAAGGAAATTATTCCTGAATGAACTTACCTATTATACATGCTTGTAAGGTATGTATTCTATCTTGGATTGATAAGGAAGGGGCTATTCCAAATGGACATAGGAATTTCAAAGTTTATGATTGCTACCTCTAGCTACAAATGGAGAATGCTCTTAACCATTATTGGAGGGTAAGTGATGAATTTACTATGCATATCTCCAAGTGTTTGGAAGGTGATTTGAACAAAATAATTTTAATACCTACTACTAAAGTAATCAAGAAGTATGGGAAATAGTTCATCTAATTTCCCAAGTTTTCATAGATCAAGATTGAAGGATTTACTAGTCCATCCTATAAACTATTCAAATACCCCACCTATAAGATCATACTATTAGAGATGACCAAGTAGATTTGTGAGTCTTAATAGCTTCTAACTAAGAATCACAGAGTAGGGGTTCAATTCCCCATAATTTAAGGTGATTGCATGTATGCTTGTCCTTCCTCACCCTTATCCAAAGATTCAGATGTGGAGATTTAGAACCACAACTTACATTCTTATAATTCTAGATCAAATTTTTGACCTATACCAGAAGATGGAATAGTTGGTAGGGAAATATTATCAATATGTACCACACTTAGAGGACTTCTAGGCCAATTTTCCTAACAAGCATGAAGTCAAAAGTGTAAGAGTTGCCAATGATGGTAGCCAGCTAAGACCGTGGACTTCATGAAAGCACAAGAGAGATCAAATGAGAGAATAATTATATTCTATCAATGAATGCAAAAGGATTGTTATTATTTCAATGTATATGATATGTCTTGCTTATAAAGACAAGGATGGGATGTATGATATTGTAGTCATGTGACAAGTGTCTTAATCCTAGGACATGAGACAACTAGATGATAAGATGACAACTATCAACATCTAGAAACAACTAGAAACAACTAGAATGCATCCTAAGTCAACTTAACATGTGAACATGTGTGAATAGCACTAACTAATGACTAGTTAGATAATGTGTCTAGTTCACACCACAAGGGATAAACCAGATAGGTAATAACCCTATTCACACCAACACCCCCTAAGTGCAACTTAGGGAGAAGTAGACAAATACAATGATGCAAAATGGATGAAGATGATGGTTCCCAACTACTAGGCCATGTTAGATACCCATGTACAAACAATTCTCTCACAAACAGTGTAAAGGAGAAAAACGCGTAGGAAAAAAATCCCTCTCTAAAAGAGAGAAAACATGAAAGTGAAAGAAGTGATAGTAGGACCTGACTCAACATGAACCCCAAGGACTACTTCTGGGTTCCCTCAAGAAGTTGGGTCTACATATAGGGGAAGTCGTGGGAAAAGAAAAATCCTGACAGGAATGAGCGCTCGAGCCTAAATGGGTACTTTCTTAGGAACAGGTGCTCAAGCCAAAATGGGTACTCATTTAGGAGTGGGTATCCATTTCTAAACATGTATTTGAATTTAGAAAAAAGCCCTGCACACTTATTTTTCCCATAGAAAAGTAACAGGTACCTGTTTTAGAATGAGTACCCATTCCTAAAATCTTAGGCTCAGGAAAGACATGGTAAGACAACCCCTAGCCTTGGACCAGCAAGTACAAGTCCATGATCAGAGCAAGAGAAAAGACCAACTTTACCAATATGGCTGACGATGTTTTTTTTCTGAATTGTTTTACGAAATTAAAACCCATTACAGATGATGACGTACAATTTTCAAATATGTAATTTTTCATTCAACTTTTTTTTCTATTTATTAATTAATTTATGAGCAAACTAGCCCATAAAATTGAAATGACAAGTGTTTGCATTTTTTAATAACTTTTAAGTTTGAAATTAAAAAAAAAAATATAAGTCATCAATCTACACATCATTCTTTACACAATGAAAAAACAAAACCATTTTATGATTTGTTTAGCTCAAATTATGTTGGCTGTAGACGAGGGGTTTTCAAAAGAAATAATTAGGGCCAATAAAAAATTAATAAAAAAATATATTGAAAAAAATTATAAAAATTATCTTCATTAAACTTCACTATAATACACATCTTTCCCCAAAAGGATTTAGAAAAACACTTTTATGTAGGTCAGATTATGATGGCCATACACATGCATGGTATGATCCTATAAAAGTCACTTTTAAAAAGTGGTTTTTGTACAAGCCTATGTAAAATTATTTTGTATCATCTGGGTATTAGAATAAATTACATATTTGAAAAAAGATTCAAAATACTACATTTCATATCACTGGACTTTCTTAAGATTTTATGTGTAAGTGCTTGAAATTTTGACTCCAACTGTGACAAACTTTAAATTTTAGGGAAAACACTTCCACTTTTTAGCCAAAAAGTGGACTCAACTTCTTGCACTCACCCTTCTATCACATATATTGAGAATATAGGCCCCCCATAATGAAGTAGCTCTTGTGCCAATGGTGATACCCAAATATGAATGTGAGAAAGTGTCTTATACCTGCAAACAACATTTCTCCCCTTAGGAAGAAACCAATCCAAAGGTTAGTGTAGAAGAAACTTTATATCCAAGAAGAGATGTGGGGGAAGAAGTCTCATGATGGGTACCTCTAAAAAGTGCTCAAATATTCAAATGTCAAAATTAAAGTATGGCATTATGCAATGAGGTGTGACGAATCCAAAAACTTGGGTAGACTCATGAAGAACAATCTCTAAAGACAAAGTAGATGGGATAACAATTGTGTCGTAATTGTCATCAAAGAGGAGAGATATCCCCTCTAGTGTGTTCTATAAATTTGCAACATGAGACTCACAAAATAAGTCTGACATACTTGCCAAGAAAATATTCCACAAAGCTATATCTGAAAAACTGGAATGATCCTAGTCAACTGAAGTAGAAGAAACCATGTCTATGTTGATCTCTGAAGAAGTAGGAGGTTGAGGAGATGGAATCTCAACACTAGTCTTAAGAAACAAAGTGGATGAATAAACACCAAGGTTTAAGTGATTAGAATTCTCCTCAGAAACATGATTCACACTTGATGCATGAGTGTGAATATCAAGCAACGGATCAACATCATTAGAAGAAGCAAAATTGCAGAATGTATACAAGTGAGATGCATGATCAACCATCCCAACAACAATGATATCTCTACTATCCAAGTCCCTTATGATCACTGAATTAGGATTGAACTCAACCGTCTTCCCTACACCACAATGAGTCATCTGGTAGATGGAAATGAGATTGGTTGACAAGGAAGGTACACATAATACATTATTGAAACTACCTTCACCAATATTAATACTCCCTTTACCAGTTGCATGCATGTATGTATTGTTATCCATCAAAATAGGTGGTAAGGTTCATTAATCAAATGAAAAGAACATCCCTTGTCAAGAAGCCATATGATGAGAAGCGCTAGAATCAAGAAGCCATCTCTTTGACTGAAGACTTGTAGAAGAAAAGATTACCTTGCCTTTTCCCCTGGTTGTCCCATTAGTAATGTTTGTTGTCCCTTTCTATGTAGATGATCATGGTGCCAAAGAAGAGGGTGAACTAGGTGACATGGATGATGGCAATTTGATATTGCGCTTTTCAATAATGTGAGTCAACTCATAAATTTTCTTCTCATAACACTTATGCTCATCATGTCCTAGTTTCTTGCAATATGTACACTTCATTCACTCCTTCATAGATGATTCATCTTTGGGAGAGGATGTGGACATAAGTGAATTATTTGACTCCTTTGCTTGCTCATTATTCTTGAAATCCTTATTTTTTGTATCTTGCCTTTGCTAGGTGAAGCCTTTTGATCCTTTGTACCTTGATTAGCAAGAAGATCTTGATTTTTAGGAGACTTCAATGTTCCCATGTGTACTAACTTATCTTTCTCCCTAATGATTGATGTGGAAAACTCATCAAGTGAAGGCATTGTGAAAGCTTTCCCAAGAGCATCCATAGTACCATAAAAGGTAGAAATGAAAATTGAATAGTTAGGACCAACCTTGGGAAGGATTGAAAGAATCAATTGAGTGTTCTCTTTCTCAATTCCACATTGTTTGAGCTACAATCTAAGTGATTTTATCTTTGTCAAGAAGTCTTGGATGCTTGCAAATTCAGTTGGATCAAACCAATTAATTCATTCTCCAATTTGAAATCACTCATAGTATTTTTCTTACCAAAGAGATTTTCTAAGGTAGTCCAAACTTTATTAGGTGTATTACAAGATTCAATATGAAAAAAGAGATTAGGAGAAATAGACAAGCATAGTGTTCTATAGACTTGATCACATCTATTGTACCACTTTCTCTTTTTAGTAGCCGTTGTTTGTTCAATTTTTGTACCCATTATTACTCTATGAATTTTCAAACTTCTTAAATGGATCTCCATTTTTGTTTTCCACTCATGATAGTTATATGGTATGAGTAGAGGAAGTTTTTTTTATCAATGATATAAGAGTATAGAAAAGAACAACACAAGTACAATCCCCCTTTTACTCAATCAAAGAGATCACTTCCTAGAAAAAAATGATTGTGGGACTTTATATTCAGTCCAATTATAATTGCTACAAGCCAAGACAAAAAAGTGGTCATTGATTTTGGTACAATGAAAAATCCAAGATTAGGGTAAAATTAAAAGTATAATTTTTGAGAAAAACTAGATCAAACTAATAGAAGATCTAGAAAGTACTAAAAAAATTATCCACTTTCAAAAAAATTCACCAAAAACTGTTACCATATGAGCCTAAATGAAGCCTTTAAAGTTTTAAAAATAGGAACTGTTCAATAACAATGATGAAAATCTACAATTTATAGAAAATTGAGGAACCAAAAAAAAAATTTGATTGCACCACTATAAATCTTGCAAAATTCTAGCCCAAATTAAAAAAAATCTCGAAACAAGGAGTAAAAATGAACAAGATACAAGCGTTTGAAGTTGGACTGCTAAACTGAAAATGTCAATGACAGGGGGAGAAATTGGCCCAAGTCTACTGATGTATTGCTGACATTAGTAGAATCTTCAACTAGAATCTTCAAAGGGTCCACAAAATGTTCCCCAGATTTGTCAGTTTGATGATGTCACCTACCAGAATGCTAACGTCAACATCTTGATGGGAAAAGATGATGTTAGCCTGTGGAATGATGACATCAAGTACAATATTCACCAAAATATTCCATATGTTTTTAAATAAATGACATCATGCTAACGTTAGTAAACACAATTTATTTTTCCAATTTATATCAAGATTCTGTCAGAATATTCCAAATCTGTTGTCAGATTTTCAAGAAACAACCTTTTGCAGGCTGAAACTACCTATGAGATATTGAAACCACTTATCTTTTGCAGAAAACTACATAGGCAGAGGTGAAGTGTTTTACGGGGTTATTTTGTGGGGTATATCCCCTAGAATTTTTAAGGATGTTGCCTCTAGTGATAGGATTCATTGCCAGGAGAAATGACAGTTGAGAGGTTTGGATGCCGAAGGATTGGAGATGAATGGAATTGTTATTGCTGATGGGTGGTTTGGTGATTTCATAGGGTGGAAGTTGAAAATGATGTTGAAAAGTTCTTTAACTACCTTTGGGCACTTTTTAATTTGTAGGCCAACATTAAAAAGAGTTGACGAGTGGTGGAAAAGCCTATTGGGTGGTTAATAAAATTGCCAATTGATTTGATTGCACCAATGGAGTCAGGTCAGGGGGCCTACACCATGTAGCACCCCCAGAAAGGCCTACAGGTACCCTATGGGTACTTCTATGATAGCAAGGTACCTACATATATAGGTATGAACTTGCAAAAAGAAATTTATCCACAGAGTAATGTTTTGACCTAGAAACTTTAATAAAAACCAAAAAATTAAAGAATCACCTAGTGGTTAGTGTGTTGCACCTAGTACGAAGAATATTCCTCCTATGCAGCACTTGTGCTAGAGAATATTCCCCCTGCAATTTTGTACAACCAATTTGTAAAAACAATTTTGTCTTTTCAAACAACTACTCTAATGCGGTCAATTTGACAGTCGATCTATAGATTTTTTGGCATTCAGATGTGATGGCAGGTTTTGATCACTAGTACAAAAACATCAATATATGATTAAAAAAACTACTAAAGCTACTTATAAATGACTAAACATAGTCACATGACCATCAGTAATTTATTGCCAGTCATTTATAATGTGATCGAATTGATGACTAAACCATTTTTAGTCATTTATTGGTTGTTAATTTAGTCATATTTAGTCATTAATTTAGTCATTGATTGTTGTAAACTAGTCACTTATTTGGTCATTTTTTATTCACTGATATATTTAGTCGTTAATTTAGTCATTGATTGTTGTTAACTGGTCACTTATTTAGTCATTTTTATTCACTAATTTTCGTCCATTGGTAGTGTATTTAGTCATTAATTTTAATCATCGTTTTGATCAATTTGGTAGTTTATTTAATTGTTTTTGTTCATTGAATTCTGTTAACTAGTAGTATATTGATACTTTGTTTATTAATTGCATAATAATTATATTTAGTCATATTTATTCACTTCTCTATCAATTGGTAGTATATTTAGTCAATTGGTAGTTTATTTAATTATTTTTGTTCACTAATTTCTACCTAAAAGTGCTGGAAATGAGACAATGCTTTTGAGGTTTAAACATAAAACATAGAAAAACAAAATCAAACATTCATTTTCACATAATGAAACAACTATTAAGAAGGCAAAATTCTAAAATTTTATTGAAAAAAGGTGTTCTTATAGTAGATACAAGACTTAAATATGTGTCTTTGCTTTGAAAAATGTGTTACAAAGTGTGTTTCTCATGAGTGCCGTGACTGAGAAAATTGAGTTACAAAGTTTGAGGATTGTACTCTCTGCAAATAAATTTAGGCTTTTTGAGGTATATGACTTGCCATTCCAAAACTATGATATCTGCCCTTTTGGTACTGTATGTACAGGTTTCATGAGAGTCTTCATTCATTGAATATAGTTCAATGGAACTGTCCATGCAAACTTTGATTAGTAACACTTTTCACATCATGCACTTTGATGGTTTTCACTTGACACTATCATGGTAGCTTCACCCTTTGCCTTTGATCCTTTGTCTTTTCAAGAACCACTATGGACTATTATCAAAGCTCCTACTCTCTACCTTGTTGGACTGCTCAACACAAGTCTGGTCTATACTCTCACCTTGAAACACTTATCCTTTTATGCAAATCAAGATCTCATCAACCTCCTCTGGTACTTATACATTGTAGAAGGCTATCATTTGATATAATTATTGCATAGGTTTTCTCATTAACCTTTATGTCACCCTTTCAATGTAAAACCTTCATAACACCAACAGGACATAGTTTCATGCATAATATGGCTTGCATGGGGACTTTACACTATCAACTCAGACCACAAGACTTAAGCATTTTATGATTTTCCCTATCTATTTCCTATGATTGTGATTAACTATTTTGGCATTATCCTCTTACATTCCTTCAACTGTATTCATTAACTATGTCATGCCCACATTTTCCATGTGGTCACAACACACATCGCACGTGTCATAGCCACATCTGTCATGTGGTTATGACATGAGATATGAAAAACTTTTCTCACACTGTCCTAAAAACCCCCTTCGCATGCATACACAGGCTCAACGGTGTTCTCTCATGGCGAAACGCTACACTCTTCGGCGGAATACAAGTACAATTGCATGCATCCAGAAGCATATAGATCCACAAGAGGGTCTATACAACGCTGCTAACGTCATTGCAAGAGTGAGATTACCAAAGTTCTTAAATCAAACCCTCGGCAATGTTCGGTAGCATAATGCCTTACGGCGTTAGTGGGAATTACGCTGCACTCATTTACGTACGTGGTTCGCTGATAGAGGATCCACTCCCCACGACGCCTTGTTCCGACTAAACCGGCTAGTGATCTCCCTATTTAGTCATTTTTCAGCCAGGCACGGTTGTCTGTCTCCTCTCTTGTTTCCTGAAACATACTTCTCCTATGACTTAGCATTTTCAACAAGGCGGTTTGGTTGCCCTCTCTTCCCTTTTCACAAGTTCTAAATTTTGATTATATCATTATCGCCCTTACCTTAACTATTTCTTAGTTCATTTAGTGTGTTTATATTTCGGTCTCTCTCTCTCTTTCATTTTCTATGCTTTCTTTATGTGCATCCTGACCTTTCTTCATGATTTACGTCAATCAGGGTTATTACTGCAGCTATTGTTGATATTAAACCTAATTTCAGGATGATCTAGGTCACAAAGGCTGGTTTACTATTTCGCTGGACTCGGTCTCCTAATCTTCCCCGATCTAGGTTCCTCCTCTTCGTATATACTTAGTCAACTTGTTCCTAAGCAAATTTGGCAGAAGGGTCCGTCAACTTAGTTCTCTTATTCCATGTGAGAAATGTCGCGCATTTTCTCCTCTGTGTTTTCCACTGTTAGTGTTTTTTTTTTTCTTCTTCGGAACCTCTTACAGGTTTACATATGAGATCGTTTGCTACAGTTGAGATTAATATGGCCACATGGGTTGTCAGTGGTGGCTTCTTAAGTTTATTTCCAGTGTTCTTTTGAGCAAGGAGTTGTGTAATTTTCCTCTTCATTTTCTGGGTGATTATTAGTACATTAATAGTTGAAACTTCTGAGAAACTCTTTCCAGAGTATCACCGAATATTCCTAAACTCTCTTTTATAATTTTATTTTCTCTTGTTTAGAATTACTGTTGTTACTGTTACTCTTAATTACGATTCATACACTGATTGTGACTCGTATGACGTTGTCAATATATGTAGGTGGTTCACCACTTTATAAAACTCTGTTCATGGTAATATATCTTCTTTGGTTGTTGTGTTCAACACTTAATAACATCTACTGTGAGAATATAATTGTTATATATATTTTTTTTTCTCTATATCCATGAGACATAGTTTATAACGATTTTAAACGAGGGTCCAACAAAATGGTTCATAGATTCACTCCTATCGATATGATATATATATATATATATATATATATATATATATATATATATATATATATACATATATATATAATATATTTATTTTAATGTCTATGCATAGGACGAAATTGGTTTACCACGATTTATATATATCGATATATATATATATATACATATATATATATTATATTTATTTTAATGTCTATGCATAGGACGAAATTGGTTTACCATGATTTATATATCTATATCTATATATATATATATATATATATATAGATATAGGTAGATATATAATCATTATTATATTATATATATAGCTATATACATAGACATATATAGAATATATATATGCCTATATATAGAGTTATATAAAAACTGTATTTATATTTAAATAAACCAATCATATGTTAGGGCCCAAGCCCTAACATTTTATTGCATTAGATTACACAGCCGACGGCGGCCATGGGCGGCGGTGGCCGCTGTGACAGAGAAGCAGGGTCGGGGAGGCCGCAGAGCGGCGGGCCTGTGTAGGCCGCGGGAGGTATAAGGGATTGGGGGGGGAGATGTGGAGTGGGGTGGAGCCCCACCCACATTCCCACGACGTGGGGTGTGGGTGGGGCTCCGCCCCACTCCACACCTCCAAATGTAACAAAAAAAAAACTGCGGTGGGGTTTTCTCCCCACCGCCCATTGTAAATAGCAACTGTTTTTTTTTTTTTTATCCGCGGCTTAAATTTGGACCGCCATTCTTATGTGCTATTCATTGATTTCTCTCAACAATAAAATATATATTTATATATATATATATATATATTCATATATATATATATATTTATATTTATCAATGATTATATAATTAGAGATATATATATATATATATATCATATATATATATATATATACATATATATATATATCTATTTTTATATTGATATTTATCAGTCAATCTCATAAAAATGATAATTTACTATCAATTTCTCTCTTATTCTAGAAAATGATAATTACTCAAAATATGAAATATATATATATATATATATATATATATATATATATATATATATATATATATATATATATATATATATATATATATCTATATATATACATATATTTAAATTTATTTATATATAAAAATATTCTTATATGTGCTTAACTAATTCCTAAATTTCTCAATTTCACTACTTTATGCATTTTCTCCAAATCAACCTGTTATAAGAAATTGTCATAACAATTATATATATATATCCCAATTTTACTTAATTGATAGAAATGGTAACTAGCTATCCCCTTATTATAAGTATAATTTTCCATTTTCATAAACATTTAAGACTTCGTAAATTTACAAACAGATTATATATTTACATGCTAGATTTCCTCTAAATTATCAGAATCCATGAGAATAACTCCAATATTTAAATTAGCATTTCAGTGAAGCAATTCCAAACTTTCAAATGTAAACAACTCAGATTAAATTGCAAAAACGAACTTGTTCCTTTCAGTAATACTTGAAACACAAAAATTGCTATTGAACAAAGTTTGCAAACATCAACTTAAAATTTAAGCACATTCATATTACAGCTTCTCAATCATGAATACCAACTTCCCAGATATGAACTTTCTCCTCCCAAACAGTATACCACTGAAAACTTATGACAACCAATAAAAGTCCAATAATAACAAGATCAGGGAGGTGATTTTCTTCACTCCCAGAATATCATTAATTTACAACAATAACAAGAGAGGTGTTCTCTCTTCATCTCTATGAAATGAACCAGGCCTAATTCTCATGACAAGAAGCTGAACTGTTTCTTCATAAATAGCCAACCAGAAGCTCCAAGAGAAAAACCTACGTATCAAAGACAAACAAGAAGAAAAGACCACTCGTCTAGCTCTCCTCCCTACCGTAGACCCGCAAGAGGGTCACCCCCGAGCTAGGGAGACCATACTCACACCTAGGTACTCAAACACTCCACTTCACAACAGAAACAACAACAATCCCAAAGCACACATACACCCGTGGGTATTTTACACAATACGGAAACTCAACTACAGTGAGTTTCATAAGGGGCAGGAGAGTGGACACACTCGACTCCAGAGTGTCACCCTGACAGATAAATGAACTAATATAAATGTCTCTTGGTCTCAACCAAGTGTGATCACAATTTGTAAGAAATCTGTATATGACTCTCAAGTCAAAAATACAGTCACAGATACATGCCCTCAAGGCTTTCAACATCCCAAAAGATGGAAACAAGTATGCACCCGAGGAGGATCTCTCCTCCCCTACCCCAAACGTGATGAGCATTTCTCCCAAGTGGGAGACGCTCTGTCAAACAACCCGACAAGAACCCACAGAAAACAAATTTAAACACATATTTCACACACATTTCATGCACATTTCAGTTCTACCAAAACAAAGGTAAAATTCAGACCAACCTTGCAAAGCCCTCCTGGGATGAAGTTGTTGCAGAATCCACAGAGTTCACTTCCAACCTTAGCCACCAACTCCCTCTCCCTTCTCTATCTTCCAAACTAACTTCTCTATTTTTGGTAAGGCCAAAATGAAAGTTTTTTCCCCAAAATTTCAACTAACTCCCTCTCATCCCAAAATTTGAAAATAAATAACCCAAAATTCTCTTTCCTTCTAATTTTGAGAAATGGGGAAGTGACACTTGTCACCTCCTCACCCTTCCCAAAAACCACTATTCTGTCCAGGTGGCTTATGTCACTCTCCATTCCCAAGGGTACTCCTTATTCCTCTCATGTGACTCCACTTTCTCATGGGAGAAATAAAAAAAAGAGTTAAATGGGAACAAGACAGGTGACCCATGCCTCTTTCTCCTTTCTTCACATGGGTGTCCCCATAGTACATGGGGGAATCTTACTAAAGAAGAGGTGACTTTCACTAATGGATGGCATCTCTTATCTAGGGAAAAGTAGAGGGGATGGGTTGAGTGTTGGTACAACCCATCATGTCCCCTCCTACCTCCAATTTTCGCCACTTAACTTCAGGGGAAGGTTAAGTTGACTAGATGGAGGTTACTCAAGGGTTACCCATGCCAAATGGGCCCCTGGACCCATGGGGTAGAACCCAAGGTCAATTTTAACCCATACAAGACACCCCAGGTCAAGGTAAAGCACAAGAAAAAGGGCCTCATAATTTAAATAAAAAAAAATAGAAATTTCAAATTCAATCTCTTTACAACACTTACTTATAAAAAATAATGTTGCATGAGGGTAACCTAACCCACTCGACCATACGGAAGACCACATTACATCATGACATCAAACACAAAGAGATCTTGGTTCCTCTGGAACCAGATCGGCTTAACAGGGAATAACAAATAACAAGGTGTGGAATGATCTCTGAAATCTGTGGTTTGATTAGTAGTCCCTGCACACTCAATTACAAGATCAGTAACCACATAAATTCATCATAGCCGAAGCAACTTAAATAACACATGCATTCTCATGCCCTAGTACAATTTAACATAATTAAAAATCACATTACAATTTTCCATCATCACCTAATTCATTTTTCTGAAAAGTAACTTATCCAAACATCACCCAATTAGTTTTTCTGAAAACATAATAAAGTTAAATAGTCTGACAAATTTCGGGAACTGCTATCCCACAAATATGAAAGTAACAATAACAGTACTGTAAATAGTAAAAAAAGGACGGTCCTCACATCCTCTCCCCCTAAGACGGTACTTCCTCCTGGAAGTCGTCAAAAAGGTGAGGATACAGGGTCTTCAATTTCTCTGCATCTTCCCATGTTGCAGTGACTTCGTCGTATAAGTCCCATTGGACTCTAACCTGGTCCAGCTCTCGACCTCGAAGGGCCAGCGTCCGACGAGCCAATATGCGAATTGGCTCCAACGCCAGTTGTCCGTCTGCCTCTACCTGAAGAGCACTCCAATCCAACACATGAGATAAGTCAGAAATATATTGACGTAAAACTGATACATGAAATACATCGTGGATACGTGACAGGCTAGGTGGCAAGGCTAGACAATAGGCTACTGGTCCTATCCGCTCCAAGATTTCGAAAGGTCCTACAAATCAAGGTGCGAGTTTAGAGCCTTTTCCGTAACGGATTGGACTCTTGTGCGGCCGCACTCTCAAAAATACTCTTTCCCCCACCGAGAAGCTTCGGTCTATCCTCTTAGCATCGGCATACTTTTTCTACCTGTCCTGTGCTTCCAGAAGCCTCTGTCTTATCTGTTTAGCTTGCAGTTCCATATTCTGAACTATCTCTGGGCCGATGACTGTTCTGTCCTCTATACGATCCCAACTCAAAGGTGTTCTGCATGGTCTGCCATATAATGCCTGGAAAGGAGGCATACCCAACGAGCTATGATGCCCATTATTGTAGGCGAACTCAACTAGATATAGGTACTCCTCCCATCTAGACTGGTGGTCCATCACATACATGCAAAGCATGTCTTCTAACACCTGGTTAACTCTCTCTGTTTGTCCGTCAGTTTCCAGATGATATGCGGAACTGAAGTTGAGCTGTGTGCCCAACGCCTGATGTAAGGCTTTCCAGAACGATGAAGTGAATATGGAGTCTCTGTCAGATATAATGCGGCGAGGTACCCCATGAAGTCTAACAATCTGATCAAGAAACACCTTTGCCACTGATGGTGCATTGTATGTTGTACAAATTGGTGAAAAATGCGCCACTTTGGTCAGCTTGTCAACTGTCACCATAATAGCATCATGGCGACGCGATGACATAGGGAGACCAACGATAAAATCCATAGAAATGGTATCCCATTTCTATTCAGGTATCGCGTGAGGGTACAACAGTCCTGCTGGATGCTGATGTTCGGCCTTGACCCTCTGACATTCCAGGCAACGAGCAACAAATTCGGCAATGTCACGCCTCATCCCAGCCCAATGATAAAGCTGTCGTAAATCAGCATGCATCTTCTTCACTCCTGGGTGTACTGCGTAGGGTGCTCTATGAGCCTCTGATAGGATTACTGTACGAAGATTACCCGCATGGGGTACATAGATGCGTTTCCGATGTCGAAGCATACCATCTGAATCAAGGGTATATCCTGTAAATTTGCCCTCAAGGGCCTTCTGATTTAGTACTGCCTGCTGCACTTCAAGAAACCATTTGTCCTCCGGCAGATGCTGTAAGATGCGATCCTTCAAGTCCATCTTCAAGGTCAGGGTCTGGATCTCGTGACGTCTTCGACTCAAAGCATCAGCGACCACGTTCTCCTTCCCTTTGATATAATGGACATCGAAGTCATATTCGCATAAGAATTCCATCCAACGCCGTTGGCGGGCGTTCAAATTAGGCTGTGTAAAAATATACTGCAAACTATGATGGTCTGAATGGAGTTCAAAGCGTCGCCCTAAGAGAAAGTGTCTCCAGCGAACCAAGGCATGAACAACAGCTGCAAGCTCTAAGTCGTGCGTAGGATAGTTTAACTCATGTGTCTTTAGTTTTCGCGATTCGTATGCGATCGCTCGACCATCCTGCATAAGCACGGCTCCCAAACCTTCTAATGATGCATCCGTGCAAACTACAAACTCTTCTGAAGGATTTGGAACTGCTAAAATAGGAGCGCTCGTAAGACGCTCTTTGAGGACTCCAAAAGCCTTTTCACACTACTCGGTCCAAGTGAAACCCTTCCCTTTTCGCTGAAGGGAAGTAATGGGATGTGCTATCCTGGAGAAACCTTCGACAAACCGACGATAATACCCGGCTAACCCCATAAAGCTTCTGACCTCTGTCACATTCGTGGGTGCCGGCCACTCCTGGATTGCTCTAATTTTAGATGGATCTACGGAGATGCCATCGCCTGATAAAATGTGTCCCAAATACTGCACCTCTGTCCTGAAGAAGGCACACTTCGCCAAGTTGCCATAAAGTTGCTGCCCTCGTAATTGCTGCAAAACTTGACGCAAGTGCTCTACATGCTCCTCCTCAGTCCGTGAATAAATCAGAATGTCATCTAGGAATATGATCACGAACCGGTCTAGGTATGTACGGAACACCCCGTTCATGAGACTCATGAATACTGCAGGAGCGTTCGTCAACCCGAAAGGTACCACTGTGAATTCATAATGGCCATATCTGGTTCGAAAAGCAGTTTTATGAATATCTGACTCCGTGATGCGCAATTGATGATACCCAGATTTTAGATTGATTTTCAAGAACACTCTGGCTCCCTGCATCTGATCAAAAAGGTCGTCAATCCTAGGTAGAGGATAGCGGTTCTTCACCGTCACCTTGTTCAACTGCCTATAGTCCATGCATAGACGAAGAGACCCATCCTTCTTCTTCACGAAGATAACTGGTGCGCCCCATGGTGAAACGCTAGGTCGGATGTGTCCCTTCTCAAGTAATTCTTCTAACTGCAGCTTAAGTTCAGTGAGTTCATGGGTCGTCATCCTATAGGGTGCGCGGGATATCGGTTCTGCACCTGGCACTAAGTCGATGTGGAAGTCCACTTCTCTACGTGGAGGCATACCAGGTAATTCTAGTGGAAATACATCGGCAAACTCTCTAAGGATAGGGTGATCATCTAAAGTAGCCTCAGGTTCATCCTCTGCTCTATCACTGACTGTGATGGCAAACATCTGACATCCCTTCCGCATATAGCGCTTAAGCTGCTGAGCGGATATCATACGAACAGCCATGGGCTTTTGAATGCCCACTATCTCAACCGACGAACCATGATCGTCTAAACAGCTAATCGTTCTCTGGCGACAATCAAGCTTGGCTCTATGTGCCGCAAGCCAATCCATACCCAGAACTACTCCGTAAGACCCTAATGGCATAATCCTAAGGTCGCATGTTGTGGTGAAGGGTCCCAATGTGACCTCACAGTCTTTAACCAAGGTATCTACTGACATCCTGGCCCCTGAGGCCAACTCAACTTCCCACCTAATGTCTTGCCTAGAAGCCACCAGCCTGCAACGCTCCACTAACGATGTAGACAAAAAGGAGTCAGTAGCTCCTGAGTCAAAAAGGATCGAGATGGGAAAGTCTCTAATCGTACCTGCTGCCTCGATGACAGAAGCCTGGAAATCGGCCTGGCGGTTATCAATCGCTGCAAACATGTGGTGAGATCTGCCCACGTCACCTACGGTCTGCTCAGACCCTCCTGATCGGGGCTGACCCCCTGCAGTAAATCCCTGCGGACACTCTCTAGCCAGATGCCCTGCCCCACCACATACATAACATGGTCCTCTAACCTGTAACTGCCCTGACTGTGTTCTGCCTGATTGTTGTTGCCCGGTCCATCCGGTGGATCCCTGTGAGCCTCTGTAAGACTGCTGGGACCTTGCGGGTCCTGCCGATGAACCCTGCTGTCTCTGATCCCTGCGTGGTCCTTGCTGCTGCCATCCACGGTTCTGTCCTCCCTATCCCCTCTGTTGAAATTTGGATTTTTGCTGATGTTGTTGTTGCTGTGGAGGCCTAGGAGGTAATGATGAAGGATTATATCCTCCTCTCTGTGTTGTGTTTTGAGGCCTTCAGAAATTTTGCTGTTGTTGGGGATTCCGTTCCTGGTACTGTGGGCGTGAATTCTGTCCTCGTCCCTGAATTTCCTCTGATATAAGGGCCTTTTCAACAGCCTCGCTCATGGTTTGGGGATTTGCCATACGAACTGGTCCTGCTATCCCGTGATTTAGCCCCCTGATGAATTTGTGTATTAAGATTTTCTCGTCATGGAGGTATTCCGCGTAACGAGAAAGCTCTATAAATCGGCTCTCATACTGAGTAACGGTGAGTCCCCTCTGCTGTAGATCATGAAACTCATCGATTCTGCGCTGTCTATAATGTTCGGACAAATATCGCGCATTGAAGCGCTCAATGAAGGTGTCCCATGTAAGTGTATCCACGGAGAGTCGGCGCTTGCATTCCTCTGTGCGCCACCAGGTGGCTGCTGCATCCCTAAGAAGATGAACTGCCACTCGTGCTTTCGTGTTGCTCCCATACGATCGCAATGCGAAACACCTGTCTAAGCTAATTAGCCAAGCCTCGGCCACAGCTCCCTCTGTAGCTCCTGCAAAGGTGGGTGGGTTGAGCCTCAGTAGATCTCTGATAGGGTCCCCTCTGTCTCTAAGTCTCCCAAGTGGCTCTTCCACACCATCCTCATATGCTCCCTGCTGAACCTGTTCTTGTCTCAAAAGTCTCGGAGGACTCCTGCTCCGTGCTCGGGAGGCCGACCCTACCTCCTCTACTGTTGTGTCGGGAATCTCAATGAAGGGCTCCACACGTAGCACCTCTAGTGGATCAACGCGGGGCTCCATACGTGGCTCAATACGTGACTCGGCACGTGGCTCCTCTCGCGGATCAACACGAGGCTCTATACGTGGCTCAGGAATCACTGGTGGTAACCTGTCTAGCATAGTCTGTAGTGCCTGTAAGATCTGTGGACCTATATCTGATACTGGTGTCGCCTGTGGTATTAGTGGTGCTTGTGGTACAGGTGGTGCAGGTGGTGCTGATGAATCTACGGGTGCCAGTCCCTCGGCTGAGGAATCGCTGTGCACCTCGACTGACGCTGTGTGGCGTGATCGCGCTCGTCGAACACGTCGGGGAGGCATCCTACAAAACAAGGTAGAAACTAATTAGCCAAAGTTGCGGAATAATAACGTGCCCAAATACGCCCAGTGTTTAAAACTTGGCTCTGATACCAAATGTCATGCCCACATTTTCCATGTGGTCACAACACACATCGCACGTGTCATAGCCACATCTGTCATGTGGTTATGACACGAGATATGAAAAACTTTTCTCACACTGTCCTAAAAACCCCCTTCGCATGCGTACACAGGCTCAACGGTGTTCTCTCATGGCGAAACGCTACACTCTTCGACGGAATACAAGTACAATTGCGTGCATCCAGAAGCATATAGATCCACAAGAGGGTCTATACAACGCTGCTAACGTCATTGCAAGAGTGAGATTACCAAAGTTCTTAAGTCGAACCCTCGGCAATGTTCGATAGCATAATGCCTTACGGCGTTAGTGGGAATTACGCTGCACTCATTTACGCACGTGGTTCGCTGATAGAGGATCCACTCCCCACGACGCCTTGTTCTGACTAAACCGGCTAGTGATCTCCCTATTTAGTCATTTTTCAGCCAGGCACGGTTGTCTGTCTCCTCTCTTGTTTCCTGAAACATACTTCTCCTATGACTTAGCATTTTCAACAAGGCGGTTTGGTTGCCCTCTCTTCCCTTTTCACAAGTTCTAAATTTTGATTATATCATTATCGCCCTTACCTTAACTATTTGTTAGTTCATTTAGTGTGTTTATATTTCGGTCTCTCTCTCTCTTTCATTTTCTATGCTTTCTTTATGTGCATCCTGACCTTTCTTCATGATTTACGTCAATCAGGGTTATTACTGCAGCTATTGTTGATATTAAACCTAATTTCAGGATGATCTAGGTCACAAAGGCTGGTTTACTATTTCGCTGGACTCGGTCTCCTAATCTTCCCCGATCTAGGTTCCTCCTCTTCGTATATACTTAGTCAACTTGTTCCTAAGCAAATTTGGCAGAAGGGTCCGTCAACCTAGTTCTCTTATTCCATGTGAGAAATGTCACGCATTTTCTCCTCTGTGTTTTCCACTGTTAGTGTTTTTTTTTTCTTCTTCGGAACCTCTTACAGGTTTACATATGAGATCGTTTGCTACAGTTGAGATTAATATGGCCACATGGGTTGTCAGTGGTGGCTTCTTAAGTTTATTTCCAGTGTTCTTTTGAGCAAGGAGTTGTGTAATTTTCCTCTTCATTTTCCCGGTGATTATTAGTACATTAATAGTTGAAACTTCCGAGAAACTCTTTCCAGAGTATCACTGAATATTCCTAAACTCTCTTTTATAATTTTATTTTCTCTTGTTTAGAATTACTGTTGTTACTGTTACTCTTAATTACGATTCATACATTGATTGTGACTCGTATGACGTTGTCAATAGATGTAGGTGGTTCACCACTTTATAAAACTCTGTTCATGGTAATATATCTTCTTTGGTTGTTGTGTTCAACACTTAATAACATCTACTGTGAGAATATAATTGTTATATATATATTTTTTTCTCTATATCCATGAGACATAGTTTATAACGATTTTAAACGAGGGTCCAACAAAATGGTTCATAGATTCACTCCTATCGATATGATATATATATATATATATATATATATATATATATATATACATATATATATAATATATTTATTTTAATGTCTATGCATAGGACGAAATTGGTTTACCACGATTTATATATATCGATATATATATATATATATATATATATATATATATATATATATATATATATATATATATATATATATTATATTTATTTTAATGTCTATGCATAGGACGAAATTGGTTTACCACGATTTATATATCTATATCTATATATATATATATATAAATATAAATATATAGATATAGGTAGATATATAATCATTATTATATTATATATATAGCTATATACATAGACATATATAGAATATATATATGCCTATATATAGAGTTATATAAAAACTGTATTTATATTTAAATAAACCAATCATATGTTAGGGCCCAAGCCCTAACATTTTATTGCATTAGATTACACAGCCGACGGCGGCCATGGGCGGCGGTGGCCGCTGTGACAGAGAAGCAGGGTCGGGGAGGCCGCAGAGCGGCGGGCCTGTGCAGGCCGCGGGAGGTATAAGGGATTGGGGGGGGAGATGTGGAGTGGGGCGGAGCCCCACCCACATTCCCACGACGTGGGGTGTGGGTGGGGCTCCGCCCCACTCCACACCTCCAAATGTAACAAAAAAAAAACTGCGGTGGGGTTTTCTCCCCACCGCCCATTGTAAATAGCGACTGTTTTTTTTTTTTTTTTTATCCGCGGCTTAAATTTGGACCGCCATTCTTATGTGCTATTCGTTGATTTCTCTCAACAATAAAATATATATTTATATATATATATATTCATATATATATATATATATTTATATTTATCAATGATTATATAATTAGAGATATATATATATATATATTTCATATATATATATATACATATATATATCTATTTTTATATTGATATTTATCAGTCAATCTCATAAAAATGATAATTTACTTTCAATTTCTCTCTTATTCTAGAAAATGATAATTACTCAAAATATGAAATATATATATATATATATATATATATATATACATATATTTAAATTTATTTATATATAAAAATATTCTTATATGTGCTTAACTAATTCCTAAATTTCTCAATTTCACTACTTTATGCATTTTCTCCAAATCAACCTGTTATAAGAAATTGTCATAACAATTATATATTTATATATATATATATATATATATATATATATATATATATATATATATATATATATATATATATATATATATATATATATATATATATATATATATATATATATATATATATATATATATATATATCCCAATTTTACTTAATTGATAGAAATGGTAACTAGCTATCCCCTTATTATAAGTATAATTTTCCATTTTCATAAACATTTAAGACTTCGTAAATTTACAAACAGATTATATATTTACATGCTAGATTTCCTCTAAATTATCAGAATCCATGAGAATAACTCCAATATTTAAATTAGCATTTCAGTGAAGCAATTCCAAACTTTCAAATGTAAACAACTCAGATTAAATTGCAAAAACGAACTTGTTCCTTTCAGTAATACTTGAAACACAAAAATTGCTATTGAACAAAGTTTGCAAACATCAACTTAAAATTTAAGCACATTCATATTACAGCTTCTCAATCATGAATACCAACTTCCTAGATATGAACTTTCTCCTCCCAAACAGTATACCACTGAAAACTTATGACAACCAATAAAAGTCCAATAATAACAAGATCAGGGAGGTGATTTTCTTCACTCCCAGAATATCATTAATTTACAACAATAACAAGAGAGGTGTTCTCTCTTCATCTCTATGAAATGAACCAGGCCTAATTCTCATGACAAGAAGATGAACTGTTTCTTCATAAATAGCCAACCAGAAGCTCCAAGAGAAAAACCTGCGTATCAAAGACAAACAAGAAGAAAAGACCACTCGTCTAGCTCTCCTCCCTACCGTAGACCCGCAAGAGGGTCACCCCCGAGCTAGGGAGACCATACTCACACCTGGGTACTCAAACACTCCACTTCACAACAGAAACAACAACAATCCCAAAGCACACATACACCCGTGGGTATTTTACACAATACGGAAACTCAACTACAGTGAGTTTCATAAGGGGCAGGAGAGTGGACACACTCGACTCCAGAGTGTCACCCTGACAGATAAATGAACTAATATAAATGTCTCTTGGTCTCAACCAAGTGTGATCACAATTTGTAAGAAATCTGTATATGACTCTCAAGTCAAAAATACAGTCACAGATACATGCCCTCAAGGCTTTCAACATCCCAAAAGATGGAAACAAGTATGCACCCGAGGAGGATCTCTCCTCCCCTACCCCAAACGTGATGAGCATTTCTCCCAAGTGGGAGACGCTCTGTCAAACAACCCGACAAGAACCCACAGAAAACAAATTTAAACACATATTTCACACACATTTCATGCACATTTCAGTTCTACCAAAACAAAGGTAAAATTCAGACCAACCTTGCAAAGCCCTCCTGGGATGAAGTTGTTGCAGAATCCACAGAGTTCACTTCCAACCTTAGCCACCAACTCCCTCTCCCTTCTCTATCTTCCAAACTAACTTCTCTATTTTTGGTAAGGCCAAAATGAAAGTTTTTTCCCCAAAATTTCAACTAACTCCCTCTCATCCCAAAATTTGAAAATAAATAACCCAAAATTCTCTTTCCTTCTAATTTTGAGAAATGGGGAAGTGACACTTGTCACCTCCTCACCCTTCCCAAAAACCACTATTCTGTCCAGGTGGCTTATGTCACTCTCCATTCCCAAGGGTACTCCTTATTCCTCTCATGTGACTCCACTTTCTCATGGGAGAAATAAAAAAAAGAGTTAAATGGGAACAAGACAGGTGACCCATGCCTCTTTCTCCTTTCTTCACATGGGTGTCCCCATAGTACATGGGGGAATCTTACTAAAGAAGAGGTGACTTTCACTAATGGATGGCATCTCTTATCTAGGGAAAAGTAGAGGGGATGGGTTGAGTGTTGGTACAACCCATCATGTCCCCTCCTACCTCCAATTTTCGCCACTTAACTTCAGGGGAAGGTTAAGTTGACTAGATGGAGGTTACTCAAGGGTTACGCATGCCAAATGGGCCCCTGGACCCATGGGGTAGAACCCAAGGTCAATTTTAACCCATACAAGACACCCCAGGTCAAGGTAAAGCACAAGAAAAAGGGCCTCATAATTTAAATAAAAAAAAATAGAAATTTCAAATTCAATCTCTTTACAACACTTACTTATAAAAAATAATGTTACATGAGGGTAACCTAACCCACTCGACCATACGAAAGACCACATTACATCATGACATCAAACACAAAGAGATCTTGGTTCCTCGTGGAACCAGATCGGCTTAACAGGGAATAACAAATAACAATGTGTGGAATGATCTCCGAAATCTGTGGTTTGATTAGTAGTCCCTGCACACTCAATTACAAGATCAGTAACCACATAAATTCATCATAGCCGAAGCAACTTAAATAACACATGCATTCTCATGCCCTAGTACAATTTAACATAATTAAAAATCACATTACAATTTTCCATCATCACCTAATTCATTTTTCTGAAAAGTAACTTATCCAAACATCACCCAATTAGTTTTTCCGAAAACATAATAAAGTTAAATAGTCTGACAAATTTCGGGAACTGCTATCCCACAAATATGAAAGTAACAATAACAGTACTGTAAATAGCAAAAAAAGGACGGTCCTCACAAACTATCATGCATTCTCAACTATCCTTTTGCTTCTAATCTTTCAAGACATGCCTATGAATTGGATAATACTATCATCTTTGTATCATAGAGACCATACTCCACTCCTTCTGATCTCTTTGCAACCTCAACTACAATACCGGATTGGCTTTAGGGTTTCTGTCTTGGCTTTCTGTGAGGGTGCGGGAAAAGCATTTAACTTACCACAATGCCACACCAGTTTTAGAGTGCCTTTACGGGGATGTGAGAAACTCCTCGGGGCACCTACTCTTTCTTCTCATAGCCTTCTCCACTCACAATAGCTTCTTTGGACCATGCAACTAAATACAATAAACTCATCTTACAAATTTGCACCTATCATCTGCAGACAAAATTCACAATGCAAGTAGTGCATCGGATCAGAGGTAATAAATTCAACATGTATTTACACAAGCATGACAAATTCAAAGTGGTATTTTACTTAGCATTAGATTTAGAGGTAATAAATTAACATGTATTTACACTTGACACTATCATGGTAGCTTCACCCTTTGCCTTTGATCCTTTGTCTTTTCAAGAACCACTGTGGACTATCATCAAAGCTCCTACTCTCTACCTTGCTGGATTGCTCAACACAAGTCTAGTCTATACTCTCACCTTGAAACACTTATCCTTTTATTCCAATCAAGATCTCATCAACCTCCTCTAGCACTTATACATTGTAGAAGGATATCATTTGATATAACTATTGCATAGGTTTCCTCATTAACCTATATGTCACCTTTTCAATGTAAAACCTTCATAACACCAACTGGACATAGTTTCATGCATAATATGGCTTGCATGAGGACTTTACACTATCAACTCAGACCACAAGGCTTAAGAATTTTACGATTGTACCTATTTGTTTACTATGACCATGATCAAATGTTTTGGCATTATCCTCTTACATTCCTTAAAGTGCCTTCATTAACTATCATGCATCCTCAACTATCCTTTCACTTCTGATCTTTTAAGATATGCATATGAATTGGCTAACACTATCATCATGATGAATCACTTAGAAAACTTTGTCTCTGTATCATAGAGACCATACTGCACTCCTTCTGAGCTATTTGTAACCTCAACTGCAATACCACATTGGCTTTAGGGTTCCTGGCTTGGCTTTCTATGGGGGTGCGGGAAAAGCATTTGACTTACCGGAATGCCACACTTGTTTTAGAGTGCCTTTGAAAGGATGCGAGAAACTCCTTGGGGTACCTGCTCTTTCTTCTCATGGCCTTCTCCACTTGCAATAGTTTCTTTGGACCATGCAACTGAATACAAAAATCTCATCTTACAATTTTACGCCTACCATCTGCAGACAAAAGTCACAATGCAAGTAGTGCATCAGATTTAGAGGTAATAAATTCAACATCTATTTACACAAGCATGACAAATTCAAAGTGGTATTTTACTCAGCGTCAAATTTAGAGGTAATAAATTAACATGTATTTACACTTGACACTATCATGGTAGCTTCACCCTTTGCCTTTGATCCTTTATCTTTTCAAGAACCACTGTGGACTATCATCAAAGCTCCTACTCTCTACCTTGTTGGACTTCTCAACACAAGTCTGGTCTATATTCTCACCTTGAAACACATCCTTTTATGCCAATCAAGATCTCATCAACCTCCTCTGGCACTTATACATTGTAGAAGGCTATCATTTTATATAAATATTGCATAGGCTTTGTCATTAACATATATGTCACCTTTTCAATGTAAAACCTTCATAACACAAACAGGACATAGTTTCATGCATAATATGGCTTGCATGGGGACTTTACACTATCAACTCAGACCATAAAGCTTAAGCATTTTACGACTGTCCCTATCTATTTACTATGACTATGATCAAATGTTTTGGCGTTATCCTCTTACATTCCTTCAACTACCTTTATTAACTATCATGCATCCTCAACTATACTTTTGCTTCTGATCTTTCAAGACATGCCTATGAATTGGCTAACACTATCATCATGATAAGTCACCTTGAAAACTTTGTCTCTATATCATAGAGACCATACTACACTCCTTCTAAGCTCTTTACAACCTCAACTGCAATACTGCATTGGCTTTAGGGTTTTTGGCTTGACTTTCTATGGGGATGTGGGAAAAGCATTTAACTTACTGCAATGCCACGCTAGTTTTAGGGTGCCTTTGTGGGGATGCAAGAAACTCCTCGGGGCACCTGCTCTTTCTTCTCGTGGCCTTCTCCACTTGCAATAGCTTCTTTGGACCATGCAGTTGAATACAAAAAACTCACCTTACAAATTTGCACCTATCATCTATAGACAAAAATCACAATGCAAGTAGTGTATCAAATTAAGAGGTAATAAATTCAACATGTATTTACACAAGCCTGAACATCTTCTCCTGATATGTTATAATCTCTTTGATACCAATACTATGAGAACTAATAGCTCTGGCTTGCATGGAGTTCAGAATGATAGTGTAGAATGATGTTGGTGTAGAGCCTTCTATCCATGTGATAGTCTCCGAGTCATCAATGTTACAATCGTGGCATTCTGATTGACAGTGTCCCAAACCCTTGGTCAATGATGAAGACACGGATGTTAAGCATTCCAGCTAAAGCCTCACCCTAGAGTTGTTTTGGTATACATTATCAAGTCTAACAATCAATATTGCATACAATTAAAGTTATAAACAATAGTATCCTTTATCTTGGGTTCAAAACTGCCTTTGTTAAGGAGCATAGTACTGGCCATTTTCAAATGGAGCCCATCTGTAACTGGAATATTCTAAATGGAAAAGGCAACTAATGTCTCTATGACAAGGTTTAATTTGCTAGTTATTGGTCATTTTCTCTCAAGACAAAGATATATGAAGTATGGTATTACCGCTTATATGAATATGGACAATCATTTTATTTTGATATTCTGAACAAGAATTAGATTAGATCAGCCAAATTCAAAGGCCATTGATCTTGAATATCTCATGGACATTGAAAAAAAATGGATGGCCATCACCCATAATTTATATAGTTGTATTTACATGTCAAAAACTAACAAGTGGCCTGTCTAATAATGTCAACTCTATATTCTTTAATATTGATTTCTATGGAACATCCAATTCTACCCATATACTGAAGTTCGACACGAGTAGTTGATTATATATATATTTACTAAGGTCTAAGATGTGGTAATTCCTACAGCTCTGTATGTCTAAAATTTTATAGAGATCATTGTTTTATCCATTAAACCAAATGGTACTTCTATGGAATGCTTCAATCTAACTTTCAGAGGAACATCCACTCTAATTAAATCTATGATCTAAAACCTTGAAGGTAGGTCACAGAGCTTCAAAATCAAGAAAGTAAATTCAAGACTAATCATGATAAAAAAAATGACTTACAATTGGATCTTTCAAGCAATACAATTGGTAGAATTTTAATCCAATTCCAAAATCTTTCTAGCATATTTTTACCAGTGTTTGGCCATATGGAGTGCTTCACGAGGAAACTTGATGCCATAGAATAGGAAAAGATATTAATGTATAGCAATTGGAAAAGTTTAAGGCAGATTTGATGCCATAGAAAAATAGATAGGGTTGAATTCTTTAGATACCTTTGGAGCTAAAAGTACAATCAAGTAATGATAGATTTGGCTAGTAAATGATACTAGAATTTTAGAAATCTTTAGAAATAGATTAATGTGAGCTAAAGATACAAATAAACCAATATGTGCCCAACATGCACTACATCCAAACTATAGCAAACCAAGAAAATCATAGTCATCTATCGTTTAAAGTTAGCACCATACAACCAAAATAAAGATACACCTTATGATCAAAATGCCTTGATCTAGTTTTCTTAATCATTCCCTCAGGGCATGTTGTCCATGAAACTTTTTTAGTGATCACTGCGAGGGTAGAAATTTGTAATCACATGGTGTATTTGGCCTAGTAATCAAATCCTACATATTATTGAACTATTGCAAATACCCTATATGTGGGTTATAATCTACTCTTGAATTAGTTCAAAACAAAAATTAAAAAAAAAAAAGAATAACTACTACAATTTTTCAGTTCTTGTTTTGAAGGCCATTTTTGTGGATTATAAAAGTTGTCTGCTCTAGCAAGAGAAAGAGATGACTGTAGACACAAAAACTCCATATATATATATATATATATATATATATATATATATATATATATAAACTAGCACAGATGAGAAGAAACCTAAATAATTTTCACTGGAAAAGAATATACTCTACAGAAATAATCATTAGTGTTCAAGTCAACATAGTGCTTATGTAACCACCAATCTACAAAGGCCACTCATTTACTGGCCAATTTTTTTTTAAATGTGAACCAGAATTCCTAAGAATGTAAATTTATCCTTACCAAAATAACAATTTATGTGCCTGGTCAAATATTGCAATGGAAACAACTAGACAAAATGAAAAGGACATTGTATAATGATTGATATTAGCCATTATAAAAGTTTGTACTTGAAGAAAGATTAGGAATTTTTATGTATGAGGTGAAGAAACCAGGTTGAATTTGTTCACCATCTCCTTTGAAATTCAAACATAAGATGACCTTCATGAACAAGTATAAGATCTACTAGAAACTGTTAAGTTAGGTTTTGTTGTAATCTGGGTCTACACTATTTATGGATATATTGTAAAGTTCTACTCTGATTATCTACAATAAACTAACTACACACATTTATTAACAAAAATTGTGGAATAGCTATGAAACATAGATTGTAGTTAAAGTTGATGTGAAGTCTTCCAAATATATTTGTGATTTTCAAAACAATAATATGGCAATTACTCAGCATTGTAATTTTAATAGAGTATGTCAAGAGTCTAACTACAACTTTGCCCATTCCTCACCAAGCCAACAATATTGAAAAGTAGTGGCGATATGTTTGATGAATGAAATAAATTGAGTAGTGGCAATAAGCCAACAATGTTGAAAAGTAGAGGCAATATGTTCAGTGAATGGAATAAATTGAGTAATGGCAATATGTTAGATGAATGGATTAAACTGAGCAGTCGCAATATCTTGGTTGAATGGAGTAAACTATGCAATTGGCAAGTGCAAAGTCAAATTCCATAACCTTTGCTAGCATCCTCTATGCTTGTGCTAAAATAGGCACTCTGGAACAAAGTATGGACATCCATAAAAGCATAATGAAATAGGGATTTTTGTCAGATACTATAGTTGGAAATACTTTGGTAGACATGTATGCAAAATGGGGAAGCATAGACAAGGTAGTGAACTATTTGACATAATGCCTCAAAGAAATGTAGTCTCATGGAATGTCAGCTTGTAGGATATTCACAAAATGCATTATTTAAAATGCTTTACAAACTTTCAAGCAAATGCAAGTGGCTTGAAGATTCCCATGTGGTGTAGTGGAAGCATAGACAAGGCACATGAAACACTATGCAAGATTTTATGAACAATAGAGGTATGAAGAATGCTTCTAGTAGAAATTTGTTGAGTTACCAAGCAACCACTATGAACACAATCACACCTCTTGCAACTTTCTGAAGCATAAATAACAATACTCACTTCCACTTAATATCTTAATGATCAAGAAACAACTCTGTCATACTTATATGTATAAGTACCTTACCTTGCATCAAAAAACACCATTACCTTTGACACTAATGATGTGCAACCAATGATCAAAGAAGTATGTAGATGTATAATGCTATCACAAATACAACTGTCACAGGCAACCACTGTCATTAGCAAGCCACTTTTTCACTATCACAAGAATGAAGTATAAGACCATAACTGTCACAGTTAGAGAAGTGTAAACTATCACTATCATACCAACTATTGTCACTAATTATTGATAGAATATTGTATTACGGATACCATTTACTGTGCATTCACTATGATACTCCATCACTCCATTGTGCATAGGCAAGATGATACTTTCATTGTAATCCATATCAACTGTTAAGAATATGCAGACATATAGGTTATAATACAGGGCCACCAAGATGAATTGATAAGTTTTGAGAGAACCTATACAAACTTTGAATGACTTCCAAACATACAAACACTTTTAAACCATCTTGATAATGCTATTTTACTCTTATGTAGGCTTCTTGGACTCTTTAGGGTTCTCATGAAGACGTTCATGTGAGACTTAGGGCACACAACTGAGAGGGGGGGTGAATTAGTTGTGCAAAACTTTCTCCAATTTACACACTTAAATCCTCTTAGTGATTAGCAGTATATTAAACATGAAACATAATGCATTCAAATCAAAAGTAGAAACTCATCAACACATAAGACACCAAGATTTTGACATGGAAAACCTGGTTAAGGGAAAAACCACCGAGTGATTAACCTAAGAATGTATTCTCTGTTAGAAGAATAGAAAGAACAAAATGGCATATGCCAATTAGGGCTCATTGCCTGAGCACACTACTCACAAGAGGCTCACTGCCTACAAGAGACACACTGTCTACAAAGAAATAAGTATCACATACATGAACTGGAGAATAGCATCTTCACCATGCTTGAATCAGTTCCATTAAGCTCAATACTTTTGCTCTGCCTTTCACTCTCCTCTTCGCTACCACTCACACATCTCCACAAAAATGTACACTTTGAAATGACTTCAGAATCCCTTATTTATACACGACATCGATTAGGAACAATCATCTAAGTCGGAAAACACCTACAAGAACATGTGCAAGATGTGTAATACATCCGGTCGGCTAGTCTTAGGAAGAACACCAACATCCAGTGGTTATTCTTCAAATGCGCACTCTAACTCCAATGCGGACCACCAACATGAACTAGACACGATCCAAGGATCACAACAACCTTTCTCGAATCACTTGAGAACATCCACTCTTCATCTGCTTGCTGGAATTCTCCTCTCCTTCATCTGGACCTTTAAGAACATAGTCTGTCATTATTGTCATAAAGGAATAGGTTCTTCCAGACCTTCAAACCACGAACCAATTGAGTTGACACTTCACATGGACATCTTCAACACTCCCTCAAATCCATAGAATGGGATAGTGCATTACCGGATCTCACCAGACCTATCTATGTCACTCTGTCACCTCTGAGCACCTGCCGAAGCCAGTTCTACATGAGCAGCCATAACTTCTTTAGATCTTCACGTGGACCTCTGAAATCTCTAATGAAACACCTACAGACACATATATACAAACCCTTTAATCCACATCCTCTGATTATCATCCTATCTTGGATTTTTGTCTTACAGTCATCATTGTTCTTCAGTGTTCTTGATTGAGACTAATTTTCTCAATATCCTCAGCTCATGGCTCATCCAAACCTTATCATTAATGCAACAGGAGTATGTTGACATGAATGACAACACCGGTTAGGCCCATACTTGCAACAATCTCCCCCTTTGTCATTGATGGCAACATATGATGTGAAAAACCATCAAGACAAGAACTTCTCCTTATTGTCACAACTCCCCCTATCAACAACAACCATTCACATGTCTTCTCTCCCTTTACTACTCCCCCTTTGATCAGCAACCACTTATTTTTCACATGTCTTCTCTCCCCCTTTGACATCAATGGCAAAGGGCACATACTTGCAATTTCACCACTTCAGACTCATACCTGCTACTTCCCCTGAGTAGCAGCTCCCCAACATCAATCCAGATCACAAGATGTGACTGTGATACCCACCAGACTGATGCACCTCAGTGCACCTTAGTTCATCACCGGAGAGGCAATAACCCCTAGCTTCTCCCTGAGATACTCAAAAGAGTCCTTAGGTAGAGGTTTAATACAGATATCTACAATCTGATCCTTGGATGACACAAACTCCAATTTGACTTCATTCTTGTTCACTTGCTCTCTCAGAAAGTGAAACTTGATAGATATATGCTTTGTCTTTGAATGCAACACCGGATTCTTAGATATACTTATAGCACTTGAATTATCACAAAAGATTGTGATAGGCTCCTCATACTCTACTTTAATATCTCTTAGCATTTGCTTTATCCACAAAACTTGAGTACAACAACCTACTGCTGCTATGCATTCTACTTTAGTTGTAGATAGGGATATTGCCTCTTGTTTTTTGCTCAGCCAAGAAACCAATCTGTTTCCCAAAAAGAAAGCTCCACCATGGTACTCTTCTGGTCATCCACATCTCCTGCCCAATCAACATCTGTATATGCGTGAAGAGATAAATCATGATCTCTAGGATACCACAGACCGTATTCAACCATCCCTTTTAGATATCTAAAGATCCTCTTGATTGCCATGACATGAGATTCTCTAGGATCAGCTTGGAATCTAGCAACAAGACCAACAGCCTACATTATATCTGGTCTAGTTTGAGTGAGATACAACAATCCTCCAATCATTGATCTGTACTTTGTCTGATCTGCCTTAGGAGAGTCATCATCTTTTCTCAATTTACATCTGGTTATCATGGGAGTATTCATTGGCTTTGAATCTTCCATTCCAAATTTCCTCAACAATTCTTACACATATTTGGTCTGAGAAATAAAGATTCCTTTCTTTGTTTGAGTAATTTGTAGACCCAACAAGAAATTCATTTCTCCAAGCATAGACATTTGAAAATCACTTTTCATTTGATTTGCAAAAGTTTTACACATACTATCTCTTCCTCCAAATATGATATCATCAATAAATACTTCAACAATCAAGATGTTTTCGTGATCAATTTTGAAATATAAGTTATTGTTAGCAGTACCTTTGTTGAAACCAATCTTCAAAAGATGTTGGTCCAATCTTTCATACCAGGCTCTTGGGGCTTTCTTTAGTCCATACAGTGCCTTCTTCAACTTGCAGACCATATCACCATGCTCAGATAATTGAAATCCATCTAGTTGTTAAATGTACACTTCTTCTTCTAAGTCACCATTTAAGAAAGCAAACTTGACATCCATCTGATACACCTTGAAATCCTTGAAGGCAGCAAACACAAGAAATAATCTGACTGCTTCAATTCTTGCCACTAGAGCAAAAGTTTCTTCAAAATCAATTCCTTCTATTTGAGAGTAGCCCTTGCAGACCAATCTGGTTTTATTTCTGATTACTTCACCGACTTCATTTAGTTTGTTCCGGAAGACCCATTTGGTTCCAATCACATTCTTGTTTCTAGGTTTGGGAACAAGATCCAAGTGAAATTTTTCTCAATTTGCATCAACTCTTCCTCCATTGCTTTGGTCCAGTTTTCATCATTGCAAGCTTCATTTATTGTCTTAGGTTCAATCTTTGAAATCAGACAATATTCATCTGAATTTTGAGCAATTTTCCTTCTAGTTTGCACACCTTTGCTTTTGTCACCTATGATTTGATCTTTAGAGTGGTTCAGTCTTACATACCTTGGAACTTTGGGAGTTTCTTGCACTTCTGCTTCTTGATCAGGCTCATTCAGACGTATCTCTTCTTCTTGATTTACCAGATTAGTTTGAATCTGACTTTCAGAAGAGGATTGAACTCCTTGAACCAGAACACCATTTTGATCATCTTCATCATATTCATAAAACCTTGAGGGTTTCTCTATTCCCTTATCAACCTTCACATTTGTACTTTCTATCATCTTTCTTAGTCTCTTGTTATAACACCGATATGCTTTGCTTTGAGTAGAGTAACTCAAGAATATTCCTTCATCACTTCTAACATCAAACTTGCCTAGATCTTCATCTCTTTTGATGTAACATTTGCTA
The DNA here is from genome assembly GCA_027924645.1 of Cunninghamia lanceolata. Classification (NCBI taxonomy): domain Eukaryota; kingdom Viridiplantae; phylum Streptophyta; class Pinopsida; order Cupressales; family Cupressaceae; genus Cunninghamia; species Cunninghamia lanceolata. The sequence continues at coordinate 10,401,462 of BSBN01000584.1, read as the reverse complement.
CCAAAGACTCTGAAATATCTTATAGTAGGAGTAATGCCAAACTAGAGTTCATAAGGGGTCTTACCGGTATTGCTTCTGATTTGAACTCGATTGAGAGTATAGACTGCAGTGCTGGTAGCTTCTCTCCAATAGATCTAAGGAACATTTGCTTCCATCATCATGGTTCTAGATGCTTCCTGGATGGTCTGATTCTTTCTCTCCACTACTCCATTCTGCTGTGGAGTCCTAGGAGCAGACAATTGTCTCTTAATTCCATGTTTCTCATAGAACTCTATGAACTCACTGGATGTGAATTCTCCACCTCTATCAGACCTTAGACATTTCAACTTTAATCTTGTTTCATTCTCTACCATAGCCTTGAATATTTTGAATTTCTCAAGAGCTTCTGATTTCTCTTTTAGAAAGGTTACCCACATCATCCGGGAATAGTCATCAATTAACATCATGAAGTATCTATCACCTTGAATACTCCTGGTTCTTGCTAGACCACAAAGATCAGTGTGAACTAAATCCAATAATCCGGTAGAAGATAGTTCCTTGCTTTTGAATGTGACTCTGCTCAGCTTACCCAACTGACATTCCTTGCACAAGCTATTAGTAGGTTTCACCAATTTTGGAAGATCTCTTACAGCCTGAGTATTTCTTATCTTGATGATATTATCAAAATTCACATGACACATTCTCCTATGCCATAACCAACTCTGATCAACTTGAACAAACAAGCAACTTTTACCAGTGCCAACCAAGTGGAAGATATTACCTTTAGTTTGGGTACCGGATGCAATCTCTATTCTGAAGCTTTCAAAGATCTTGCATTTTCCATTTTTGAACCGGAGATCATAGCCTCTATCCACTAACTATCCAACACTAAGAAGATTGTGCTTTAAGCCTTCAACATATAGAACATTACCAGTTTTTTTCCTTCCATCAAAATAAATAGTTCCTCTTCCTCTGATTCTACCAGCAAAATTATCTCCAAACTTCACCACTCCTCCTTCATATCTTTCCAACTCTATGAACTTATTTTTGTCACCTATCATATGGTGAGAGCAACCACTATCAATGACCCAATCATCCATTTCTTCAACTTGGACAGCCAAGGCTCTTTCTACAACCTTATGATTGACAGATATAGAGGATATTGGTTCTTCTTCCTTGATGGCAATAAACACCCATTCATTTCCTAATTTGTTTCCAGTCTCTGATTCATCATCTATTACTCCTTCATTATCATCTTCTTCATGAACATAGTAACAGTTCTTTTGGAACCTTGGCTTGTTAGGATTTTGCCTTGAAAATCTTTCCAGACACTTTGAGGCAAAATGACCAATCTTATTGCAGTTAAAACACTTAAAAGGTAATGTTCCTTCATACTTACCGGATCCTCTTGGCAGCCTCTTTGCAATAAGGGCTTCAAGTTGAGTAGTTTCTACTTCTTCTTCCAGATCTTTTCTTGCTTTTTCATACCATGACAATTTCCTTGAAGAATTCTCTCCCGGATCAAACCTTTTTTTACCTTTAACAGAGGCATTGGCTTTGAATGCAGATTTAGTCTTGGGGGGGTTGTCTCAAAACTCTGTCATTTCAAAGGAAGCCAATTTCCCAGCCAATTGATCTCTTGTGATAGTTGTATGGGCTCTAAATTCTTCAATGGCAATAGCCTTGATTTTGTAAGAAGTAGGAAGGGATCTGAGAATTTTACCAACAATGTCATTTTCATCCAAGACTCCACCAGCATTTCTAATTCCACAAACCAGTTCATTCACTCTTGGCATAAAAGTGGTAATATTTTCATCATCTCTCATCTTCAGTTTTTCAAATTTCCCTTTTAGACTCTGTAACCTTACACATTTAACATACTGATCTCCTTCATACAAAAGTTCCACTTTATTCCAAATCTCAAAGCCAGTTGGTAGGTCAATAACATTTGAGAGCTCTGAGTCAGATAATGCACTTAGAAGAGCCTCTTTGGTCCGCAGATTGTTTTCAGCATCTGTGATTTCATTTAGGGTTATCAAACCACCCTGTGGAGGTACATACACTTTTGTGACCATGGACTAGTATGCCATTCCCATATACTGTAAGTGACATTTCATGTGACCTTTCCAAAGAGCAAAGTTGGTTCCATCAAACTTCGAACTATCCTTCTTATATGATGACATCCTGGATCTCCTCAAGCGGTTAAGCTCCTTTTAGAGGAACTTAGCTTTGATACCAATTGTTAGACTTAGGGCACACAACTAAGAGGGGGGTGAATCAGTTGTACAAAACTTTCTCCAATTTACACACTTAAATCCTCTTAGTGATTACCAGTATATTAAACATGAAACATAATGCATTCAAATCAAAAGCAGAAACTCATCAACACATATGACACCAAGATTTTGACGTGGAAAACCCAGTTAAGGGAAAAACCATGGGGTGATTAACCCAAGAATGTATTATCTGTTAGAAGAATAGAAATAACAAAATGGCAGATGCCAATTAGGGCTCACTACCCGAAGACACTGCTCACAAGAGGCTCACTGCCTACAAGAGACACATTGTCTACAAAGAAATAAGTATCACATACATGAACTGGAGAATAGCATCTTCACCATGCTTGAATCAGTTCCATTAAGCTCAATACTTCTGCTCTACCTTTCACTCTCCTCTTCACTACCACTCACACATCTCCACAAAAATGGACACTTTGAAATGACTTCACAATCCCTTATTTATACACGACATTGACTTAGGAACAATCATCTAAGTCAGCAAACACCCACAAGAACATCTGCAAGACGTGTAACACATCTGATCGACCAGTCTCAGGAAGAACACCAACATCTAGTGGTTATTCTTCGAATGCACACTCTAACTCCAATGCAAACCACCAACATGAACTGGACACGATCCAAGGATCACAACAACCTTTCCCGAATCACTTGAGAACATCCACTCTTCATCTGCTTGCTGGAATTCTCATCTCCTTCATCCAGAGCTTTAAGAACACAATCTGTCATTACTGTCATAAAGGAATAGGTTCTTCTGGACCTTCAAACCATGAACCAATCGAGTTGACACTTCACATGGACGTCTTCAACACTTCCTCAAATCTGCAGAATGGGATAGTGCATTACTAGATCTCACCGGACCTATCTGTGTCACTCTGTCACCTCTGAGCACCTACCGGAGCCGGTTCTACTTGAGCAGCCATAACTTCTTCAGATCTTCATGTGAACCTCTAAAATCTCTAATGAAACACCTATAGACACATATATACAAACCCTTTAATCCGTATCCTCTGATTATCATCCTATCTTGGACTTTTGTCTTAGAGTCATCACTGTTCTTCATTATTCCTGATTGAGACTAATTTTCTCAATAGCCTCAACTCACGGCTCATCCAAACCTTATCATTAATACAACAGGAGTATGTTGACATCAATGACAACACCGGTTAGGCCCATACTTGCAACAGTTCAACTTATACAAAGATTATCTAGGAGTTTTAGAACCTTCATACATCTTAGACATATTCGTATTCTTTTTACAATTATTATAGACTTTCTCTTACTACCCATGATGTCTCTTTCTTTTGCATCTTGCTACTATTATCAGGTTTCTATAATACCCTCACAAACCCTTAAATATCTTGTAGAGTTTCAAATGTGTTTGAAATTGATGCATGGGTCCTTCATGTCTTTTGGTATGGTTTTTGTAGGGTTTCCTAAACTTGTACAAGTGTTTGACAATGTTGCAATACCTCTAGGTTCACTATACAGACCCTAAACTATTGGTAGAGTTCTTTACTCTTGACAACTTCATTGGCAGAGTTCAATAACCATGTCACCACCTTTGTCCATTTGTAGATCTCTTGATTGTATAGAAACTCTCTTCATATAGCCTTGGAATACAGTGATGACCATGTCCAAGATTGTAGTGCTTCCTTAATGCTTTTTAGGGTTTCATAGTCCATTCATAGTTCACAAACCTATACATCTTTCTACTAAGTTTCGGTGATGTTTGAACACTGTGCCGATAGTCTTTCAAGGATCTACAATGAATTTATAGACATTGTGATAGCTTTTATAGGTTTTCTTCTTCATCAATTTTAAATCTCTTTTTCCTTGTGCATGCTACTCATTGTCCCATATCAACCTACAGGGACCCTTGTATGTCATTGAAACTTCACTATGCATGTTTCAACAATATTCACAACCTTCTCATTATCATGGAAGACTTGACACTATTAGTATAGGGTCAAGGTAACTCAAGGTAATGGAGACCTTCAGAATGACTCTACATATTTATTATGATGACTCCATATTCTTGTACCTTGAACATGTTGCAATACTTGAAAGTTCTCTCAAAGGTTATGCATAACATGCACTTCACTGTGTTTGACACTAGCCTTAAAAATTTTAATGGCTGCTATAACTACACATGATCTTAAGACACTCTCCACAGTCTATGAGATCTTCATTAAATGAGAATAGAATTTTAGAATGAAATAAGAAGAATCCATCATACCAATACCTGAGACTAGCCTTTATCCCTTGTAGAAATCTTTTGATCTTTGTAGGCCTTGTTGATAACTTAGAGTGACCTATTCATACATCCACTTTGACCTTTGAATGATATTTCTACAAACCTTAGTGGGATCTTTACAAATATTTGCACAAGAGTAGGATAAGTTTTCATAAGTGTGACAGACGTTAAAGTTATGGAGACCTTAACCTAGTTCATAGAGAGGTCTTCTTAAGATTTGATGGACCTGAATAGATACCACACACTATTTTGATACTCTTTTGATGATCCTCTATTATCCCTTTACAAAGCCCTTAATATTTTATAAAAAACTTATATAGCATCATACAATTTTAAGAAATAGAGGTATCAATACAAAACTCCGCAAGATATCAATACAGTGCTTATAATTTTTTCCATCAAAGCATAAAGGATAGAGGAATTTTGTCAGATGTTGCAGTGGCAACTGTCCTGGTAGACATGAATGCAAAATGTGGAAATATAGACAAAGCATGTGAACTGTTTGACAAAATGCCTCAAAGAAATGTGGTCTCATGGACTACAATGATTGCAAGATATGCACAAATTGAAATTTTTGAGAAGACTTCAGAAACTTTCAAGCAAATGCAATTGGTAGGTGTAAAGCTAGACTCCACAACCTTTGCTAATATCCTCCCTGCCTGTGCCTAAATGGGAGCTTTGGAACAGGGTATGGGCATCCATCAAAGCATGAAGGATAGAGGAATTTTGTCCAATGTTATAGTTGAAACATCCCTAGTAGACATGTATGCAAAATGTGGAACCATGGACAAGGCACATGAATTGTTTGATATAATGCCTCAAAAAATCCTATAAACAAGCTCCATAAACAACTAAATCCTAATAATTGAAGTATAGTGACATACCTTCCATGCTTTAGACGCCTTCCAACCTTTCCCAGCAACACCAAGAATCACAACTACAACTAATCAGAACAAAAATATTGCACTGGTCAACTTATCAATAATTGCATCTAAAATTGTAAGCTTATGTTCTGGTAGACCTTTGCTCATGCCCAATTTTGTTTCATTACCTACCAAGGGAAACTTTTCAAATTAGTTCTATTCAAAAAATTACATGTCCCAACCTTGTATCTCTTATAATCATACAATCACACCTCTTGCAACTTTCTGAAGCATAAATAACAATACTCACTTCCACTAAATATCTAAATGATCAAGAAACAACTCTGTCATACTTATATGTATAGGTACCTTACCTTGCATCAACTTTTATCAACACCTTTGAAACTTACCTTGCATCAACAAACACCATTACCTTTGACACCAATGATGTGCAACCAACAATTGAAGAAGTATGTAGATGCATACCACTATCACAAGAAACCACTATCATTGGAAAGCTACTTTTTCACTGTCACAAGCAAGAAGTATAAGACCATAACTGTCACAGTTACAGAATTGCAAACTGTCACTGTCATACCAAGTATTGCCACTGATCATTGATAAAATACTGTATTAGGCATACCATTTACTGTGCATTCACTATGAAAATAGAAATCAAGTGTGCCACCAAGAGCAAGGTAAGGGACAATGATAAAGTTTTTTAGGACTATAATAAGTTTTTGACTGTGATGGTAGATCCAATAACTTAAATAAGGACTATATAAAGGTTACAATCAATAAAGACCTCTCAACTACTTTTAGGACTGCAAATAAGAGCAAAGTAAATCCACAAAGACTTGTACACAGTCATATTTGAATTAAAGACATAGTATTTCAAATCTACAATATTATTATAGTTACCAAGAAGGAAATCAACTTCAATAAGGGCAGTGACTCCATGGTAGTTATGAGGTAGCTAACAAAGATTTTTCATACATGTACAACAAGAGTAGAGTTTACAAAGTATGTGATAGTCATAGGTAGTTTTTTCATCAAAATGAGTTATTTAAAACAATGATGAGTTCTTTAAAAGAACATAGGATAAGGATAGCGCCTCAAGGATAGCCCTTTCAAATGAAAGTTTTATGTATGGAATGGAAAAGATATTGGTTTTATATGACAATATTTTATGATTACAAGCATAAAAATAAGGATAGCCATTCCACAATCATTTGTGAGAACATGAGTCATAGTGGAGTACAGTCAAAGGAGACAGATTTGAAGACTTGTTCTAAGACCATGATGATTCAATAAAGGGGGTAGACTAAAGAGGCTTTCCATGACAATTTAGAAAACACAATCATCATAAGGGAAGTCTTCTGTAATGAACAAAAGGGATAGTTTGGTAGCAATAGAGAACTCAGTCATAGAAGACCAAAGGGCAGATTGGTGGTGGTAAGGTTGCAAATGACAAAGGATGATGAAAATGTCAAGTTGAGTGTAGTCTTAAATACAAGAAGGGCAATCTTTAGTATGATGAAGGAAACAACAATAGGGGTAGAACTTAAGAAGTTAGAGAATAGTCATACAAATTGTAGGCAGGAATGCAGTCACTTGATATTGTCATTCAAAAGGTAGAGGACTGTGTCATCTTGTTAGGCTTGGGTAATCTAGGAAGTAGTGAGGAGTAAGCCTAGGGATTTTATGCTATCAAACATTACATAGTGAGAAAGTCACTGTGGCAATCATGCATGGTGCAGTACTTTAGTGGAAGGGTTTAAATCTTGATGAACTCTTTTCACGACAACCAAAGGTTCTTTGGAGATGGATCTTCTTCTTTTACAGATGGCTACAGTAGAACATATAAAGAAATAAACTAGATGAGAGGTAATAGGGTGCAAACATAGTGTTTATGAGTTGTGATCTCATTTCCATATTTGTCATCATGGTGCAAGCATTAAAGAATATAAATAATGAAAATAGTAACCTCCTTACAAATAACAGACTATGCAAATGGTGGCAACATGTACTAGGGTTCTTAGACCTTCTAGTTCTCAAGACCAAAGAGTATAGATAAAATTCCATGGGCACTGGTTATAGAGAACACAAAATTAAATGATAGAGATACCGGTTGAATGTTGTGAATGTGAAACTAAATTCTAGTAAGCAAGGCACTTGTAAATTTAAGGATTCTTGGGTTACCAAAATAGACATCATGAAATTTAGTCATTATCTACCCATAATCATCATATCAAAGGAAGAATGATGTAGATCCTACCAGAAAGTTGTTGTGGGAGTATGAAAAATGAGACAGTTGGAAAAGGAATGTGTTAGAACTACATTTACTTTTTGAAAAAAAATTCATATTTTCTATAAAAAGGATTTCAAAAACAAGTTAAGGTATCGAATGTTTCATTGTTTTTCATGTTAACTATGATTTTGTTGAAATTGGAATTAAGTTTTTTTTATTTGCTTCAACTCAAACACAGAATGACTTGTTTGTTCCATCCTCTATTTTTGATTGGTTAATTGAGGAAGTTAATAGTTCCTTAGGATACGTTGAGCACAAAACAATGGCTCCAATCCCTAACAAATGTGAAGTCAAAACCCACATACACACTAGCCAAATGTTTCATCCTGGGTGGCTACTGTAAAAGCCTAGCCCAATACCATTGTACCATGCCATGAATGCCATATTTTGTTAATGTTAAGCACTAGAAATAAATTCAATAAATCTAAGAATGTAGTATAGATTCTCTATCAAATCAATAGCACAATCATTTATTAAACTTCAAGTTTCAGTTCCAATTTATATTGATTGTGAAATTATTGGAATATAATATTTCCCTGAATGTTGTTAGTCAAACTTTCAAAGGAAAATTTATTTTCGATAGCATCCAGCTTAGACACAATATTGAACAGAATTGAGTAGCATGTTCAAGAAACTTATGCTTGGAAAAAATTAGTTCCAAAATTGTACAGAATGTTTCAGAGAGGCTTGGCAAAATTATTTTATAGAACAATGTGGATCATGCAACCTACACCAGTAAAATTTCTTACCAAATTTGAGTTGAATGCTCCGAAGATATGTGCATAGAAATAATTTTTTAAAACAAATTTTTGTGCGTAAGTATTTACAAGGTTTTTGTGTAAATCACTAGAAAGCTATGCTTAGCCAAGTATAAACAATAGACTAGGATAAAGAATCCCTAATAATAGTGGCTAGTGATAGGAACACTCAAGCTCAAAATTTCACTCACTTCATATAAAGCACACAAAATTTCTTTAATATAAATAAAATACACTTACATTTCCATTGTTTCTACGTGGCATAGGCTACTCAGGTTGCACTTCTTCAATGAAAACAATTGTCTGAAGAAAATAAGTGTAAATTTTAATCACATTTCAACTGGAGCTTATTTGATCCTACAGAGATGGACTGTCAAAAGTAGAATGAGAGGAAAGCATCATTATATTTAGAAGTAGGATGCTAAAATTGGATTTGAGGCTTTTGGTAAAGTATCCTTTGGCCAAGGGTTGGATAAATTGGAATCCCTTAACAAGAGAGTACGTTTGATCGAATTGTTGCTTCTCCTCCACAGAAAATAGATCCTTATTAGCCAGGTCCAATGCCACCCATGGAAAATGCAGAGCACACTATACAAACAAAAACCTAATTGAAAACCACTATATAGTCACTAATAAACTAAAGATGATTACATGGTGCAACCAAAAAGAGCATTAAATAATGGTAGTTTATTTATCACCATCTGTATATTTTAAAAGATCATCCAACAAAGTGAATTTACAGATTAAAAATGCTTGAAAGAAGTAGGATTTGAATGCTTATTCAACAACCCTCATTTGTCAAGAGAACTTGGAATTTTTCAAAAATTATTGGAGATAGTGAAAAAGTATAGGAATCCAACCCTTGATGAGCTCATCTATTTTTTAGCACATCGAATTCAACACAACTTATTCACACAATGTTTGAAAAACTCAAATGGGCATTAGCTGAAATAGTAGAATCCCCAAGAAGCCCAATACCATGAAAGCTTCTCTGAGAAATTCATGACAAAAACACTCAAATGGGAAAAAATGAAATTGAATGCTCAACACACCCAAATGTAGACAAACAAACAAATAAAAAACCATGGAAGCTTCTCCATTTGACTTATAGCTCAAATGGGCATAACTCATATTGAATACTCAACACACCAAAAAACATGAAAATTTCTCCATATACTACATGATTGACAAACTCTGATCAACATAGCTACAATTGAATACCAGACATGCCCAATAAAGTTTATCCTAAAAAAAGCTAAATTAAATTCTAGCTGGTAGAAAAAGGCAAATGGGCATAACTGAAATAGAGTACCAAACACAACAAAAAATTATAGTTTAAAAAATGCATGAATACCGGACCTGCTAGTAAGGTTCCTCGATGATTAAATGCAATGCATCTGGCCATGCCCTTCTCCAGAAACTCTTCTATCACTTCCAGGAAATCCCCTAAAATGGGCCTCCCCAATACATAATTTAACAAAATATAATAAAATTAACATCTTCAAGTGATTGTGTTCCAATTCATCAATGCAAAAAGAGCGACATCAATGAGCCTTACCTATTTTTTAGTGCATCCAATTCAACCCCTATACAACACATCCAATTCAACAATGTCTTAAGTGTAGAGGCAACCCTCTTCATCTGGAACATCTTACATGTCTTTGAGAGTATCAGGAATTACAAAGCGAGGAGCCATGACTCTTCTCTATTAATTCTTGATCTGTTCAGGATGATACAAGGGTTTCTTTTGTTTGAATTATTTTTCATTGAAAAAATTTCTCTCTCTATATTTCCCTCTCTTTCCAATTCGAAATATTATTTTAATTTCCCTCTCTTTCTAATTCTTATTTGTGTGACTAATTATTTAGTCATTTATAATTGTGTTGCAAAAAATGACCAGAATTTAATCATTTTTAGTTGTCATGACTAAAGTTTTAGTCACGTAGTCAATTATTTGCTAAAATTCTACTAGTGGATTTTTCCCAAATTGCTCCAAAATTGTAGCTACCTCCCTAATTAGGTAACCACTGCCCAAATTGAAAACCATGTAGAACTGACCTGCAATGTCTGATTTGGATGAAACAAAAGGTGATCTTGACTATCTCAAACCTCCTGAACACAATGTTGTGCTTAGATTTGTAGCAACACACTCTAAAATGAATTTACAATACAAGGCCACAAAGAGGAAGCCCTCACAAATCTAGTTTTTCCACCAAGCTTTTTTGATTCTCTAGATCATCATTCAATGTAAGAGAAGAGCATACTCAACTATTAAGATCCACTATGATTTGTATTCAAGATCTCTCAAAAGTTGACTAACACAAAGTGATTCTTCATAGCTCTGATACCATCTAAGAGTTGGCTATGATGGTAGCCACCCAAGATATAGGACTTCATGAAAGCACAAGAGAGATCAAATGAGAAAATAATTCCATTCTATCAATGAATGCAAAAAAAATGTTATTATTTCAATGTAGATGATATGCCTTGCTTATAAAGACAAGAATGAGATGGAGGATGTTGTAGTCATGTGACAAGTGTCTTAATCCTATGACATGAGACAACTAGAGGATAAGATGCCAGCTATAGACTGTTGCAAGTATGAGGTGAGCCAGTGTTGTCATTGATGTCAACATACTCATATTGCATTGACAAGAAGGATTGGATGAGCTGTGTGCTGAGGATATTGAGAAAATTAGCCTCAGTCAGGAACAGTGAAGAACCGTGATGAGAAGAAGGCAAATGTATTGTATAGGTTGAGAACCAGAGGATGCGGATTAAAGGGTTTGTAGATATGAGTCTTGAGATGCTTCAGTTAAGATTTTAGAGGTCCGCATGAAGATCTGAAGGAGTTGTGGCTGTCGGTGTAGAACCAGTTCCGGCAAGTATTCAGAGGTGACAGAGGATCACAAAAAGGTCTGGTGAGGTCTAGAACTGTATAATCCTAATCTGCGGATTGGAAGGAGTCTTTGGGATGTCCTTGTGATGTGCCATCTCAAGTTGTGTATGATTTGGAGGTCTGAAAGTACCTCTTGCATTATGACAGTGGTGACAGACAGTGTTCTTGAAGTTCCAGATAAGGAAGAGAAGAGATTCCAGTAAGTAAAGAAAGTGCGGATATACCTAGTCATTCAGGTAGGCTTGTGAAGGTTCTTGGATCATGTTGAGGTTGTGTTGTTGGTCTGCATTGATAGTAGAGCCCAGAATTGAAGTTATTCTTCCGGATGAAGTTCTTGCTCTGTTTAACCGACCGGATGAGTTGTTCATCCTGCGAATGTTCTTGTGGTGGCCGACCGGATGTGTTATTCATCTTGCGGATACTCTTATGGTTGTTTACCGACTTAGATGTTTGTTCCTAAGTCGATGTCTTGTATAAATAACAGTTTGTGAGTTCATTTCAAAGTGTGGATTGTGTGGATGAGTGTGGCATAGCGAAGAGAAGTGTGAAAGGCAGAGCAGAGGTTTTTGGGCTTAAATGGAACTGATCCAGACATGGTAGAGATGTCATTCTCCAGTTCAAGATTGTGATTCTTATCACTTTGTAGACAGTGTGTCTCCTTGTAGGCAGTGGGCCTCTTTGTGAGCAGTGTGCTTGGGTAGTGAGCCCTAATTGGCAAGTGCCATTCTTTTTCTTATTCTTCTAACAGAGAATAATCCTTGGGTTAATCACCCCGTGGTTTTTCCCTTAACCGGGTTTTCCACGTCAAAATCTTGGTGTTCAATGTGTTGATGTTTATCTGCTCTTGTGTTTATGTATTATGCTTTCATGGATGATTAATTGATATGCTGTTAACTAACAACGAAGAATCAAGTGTTTGAAAGAACAAGAAGTTTTATACAATTGATTCACCCCCCCCCCTCTCAGTTGTATGCCTTAAATCCAACAATTGGTATCAGAGCCAAGTTCCTCTGAAAGGAGCTTAACCGCTTGAGGAGATCCAGGATGTCGTCATACAAGAAGGATAGTCCGAAGTTCGATGGAACCAACTTCACTCTCTGGAAAGGTCGCATGAAGTGTCACTTGGAATGTATGGGAAAAGCATACTTGGCTATGGTCTCAAAACCATATGTACCTCCACAAGGTGGTCCGACAACTCTGAATGAAATCACAGATGCTGAAAATAATCTGCGGACCAAGGAAGCCCTACTAAGTGCATTGAATGATTCAGATCTCTCAAATGTTATTGACCTACCAACTGCATATGAGATCCTGACTAAACTGGAACTTCTGTATGAAGGAGATGAGTTTGTCAAAAGTGCAAGGTTGCAAAGTCCGAAAGGGAAATTTGAAAGATTGAAGATGAGAGATGATGAAAACATCACTACCTTTATGCCAAGAGTGAATGAGCTGGTATGTGGAATTAGAAATGCTGGTGGAACTCTAGATGAAAATGAGATTGTCTGCAAAATCCTAAGATCCCTTCCTGCTGCCTACAAAATCAAGGTTGCTGCCATTGATGAATTCAGAGCCCACACAACTGTCACAAGAGAACAACTGGCTGGCAAACTAGCTGCATTTGAAATGACTGAGTTTGGAGATGATCCTCCCAAGACTGAATCTGCTTTCAAAGCCAGTGCCTATGTGAAAGGCAAACAGAGATTTGATCCAGGAGAAAACTCATCAAGGAAGATGTCATGGTATGATCAAGCAAGAAGAGACATGGAAGAAGAAGAAGCAGAAACAGCTCAACTTGAAGCCCTCATTGCAAAGAGACTGCCAAGAGGATCTGGTAAGTATGAAGGAAAACTACCCTTTAAGTGTTTCAACTGCAATAAGATTGGTCATTTTGCTTCAAGATATCTGGAAAGATCTGCAAGGTCTAATACTAACAGACAAAGGTTTCAAAAGAACTGCTATTATGTTCATGAAGAAGATGACAATGAAGGAGTAACAGATGATGAATCAGAACTATAAAGCAAATCCAGAAATGAATGGGTGTTTATTGCCATCAAGGAAGAAGATTCAATATCCTCTGAATCTGTCAATCACAAGGTTGTGGAAAGAGCTTTGGCTGCTCAAGTGGAAGAAAAGGATGATTGGGTTATTGATAGTGGATGTTCTCACCATATGACTGGTGACAAGAATAAGTTCTTAGATTTGGAAAGGTATGAAGGAGGAATGGTAAAGTTTGGTGACAATTCTGCTGGCAGAATCAAAGGTAGGGGAACTATTTCCTTTGATGGAAAGAGCAAAACAGGTAATGTACTATATGTTGAAGGATTGAAGCACAATCTTCTCAGTGTTGGTCAGTTAGTGGACAAAGGCTATGATCTCCGGTTCAAGAATGGAAAATGCAGAATCTTTACAAGCTCCGGAACTGAAATTGCATCCGGTGCTCAAACAAAAGGTAATATCTTTCATCTGGTTGGTTCAAACAAAAGTTGTCTATTTGCTCAAGTTGATCAGAGTTGGTTATGGCATAGAAGAATGTGTCATGTGAATTTTGATAACATCATCAAGATAAGCAATATTCAGGCTGTAAGAGACCTTCCAAAATTGGTGAAACCTACAAATAGTTTGTGCAAAGAATGTCAGCTAGGTAAATAGAGCAGAGTCTCTTTCAAAAGAAAAGATCAGTCTTCTACCGAATTGTTGGAATTAGTACATACTGATCTCTGTGGTCCGACAAGAATCAAGAGTCTGCAAGGTGATAGATATTTCATGTTGTTAATTGATGATCATTCCCGGATGATGTGGGTTACCTTTCTAAAAGAAAAATTAGAAGCATTTGAGAAGTTCAAAATCTTCAAAGCTATGGTAGAGAATCAAACCGGATTGAAACTAAAGTGTCTAAGGTCTGATAGAGGTGGTGAATTTACATCTGGTGAGTTCATTGACTTTTGTGAGAAGTAGGGTATAAGGAGACAATTATCTGCTCCTAGGACTCCACAGCAGAATGGAGTAGTTGAAAGAAAGAACCGGACCATCCAGGAAGCTGCCAGGACAATGATGTTGGAAGAAAATGTTCCTCAGATGTTTTGGAAAGAAGCTATCAGCATTGCAGTCTACACTCTCAATCGAGTTCAAATCAGAAACAACACCGGTAAGACCCCCTATGAACTCTGGTTTGGCATCACTCCTACTGTGAAATATTTCAGATTATTTGGTAGCAAGTGTTATATTAAAAGAGATGAAGATCTAGGAAAGTTTGATGCTAGAAGTGATGAAGGAATTTTCTTGGGCTACTCCACTCAAAGCAAAGCATACCGGTGTTACAATAAGAGATTGAGGAAGATGATAGAAAGCACCAATGTGAAAGTTGATGAAGGAATTGAGAAGCCTTCAAGATTTTATGAGTTTGATGAAGATGATCAAGATGGTGTTCAGGTTCAAGGGACTCAATCCACTCCGGTAAGTCAGAATCAACTTGATCCAGTAAATCAGGAAGAAGAAATAGGTCAGAATGAACCTGATCAAGGAGCAACAGTGCAGGATATTCCCAAAATTCCAAGGTATGTAAGACTAAACCACTCTGAAGATTAGATCATAGGTGACAGAAGCAAAGGTGTGCAAACTAGAAGGAATGTTGCTCAAAATCAGGATGAATGTTGTCTGATTTCAAAGATTGAACCTAAAACAGTAAATGAAGCCTGCAATGATGAAAACTAGACTAAAGCAATAAAAGATGAATTAATGCAAATTGAGAAAAATCATACTTGGGATCTTGTTCCCAGACCTAGAGACAGGAATGTGATTGGAACCAAATGGGTCTTCCAGAACAAACTGAATGAAACTGGTGAAGTTATCAGAAACAAAGCTAGATTGGTCTGCAAAGGCTACTCTCAAATAGAAGGAATTGACTTTGAAGAGACCTTTGCTCCGGTGGCAAGAATTGAAGTAGTCAGATTACTTCTTGCATTTGCTGCCTTCAAAGACTTCAAGGTATATCAGATGGATGTCAAGTCTACTTTTCTAAATGGTGATCTGGAAGAAGAAGTTTACATTGAACAACCGGATGGATTTCAATTATCTGATAATGATGATATGGTCTGCAAGTTGAAGAAAGCATTGTATGGACTAAAGCAAGCCCCAAGAGCATGGTATGAAAGGTTGGATAAGCATCTTGTGCAGATTGGATTCAACAAAGGTACTGCTGACAGTAACTTATATTTCAAAATTGTTCATGAAAACATTTTGATTGTTGAAGTGTTTGTGGATGATATCATTTTTGGAGGAAGAGATAGTATGTGCAAAACTTTTGCAAATCAGATGAAAAGTGAGTTTGAAATGTCTATGCTTGGTGAAATGAATTTCTTCTTGGGTCTGCAAATTACTCAAACAAAGAAAGGAATCTTCATTTCTCAGACCAAATATGTGAAAGAATTGTTAAGGAAATATGGTATGGAAGATTCAAAACCAATGAACACTCCCATGGCAACTGGATGTAAGTTGAGCAAAGATGATGACTCCCCAAAGGCAGATCAGACAAAGTATAGATCAATGATTGGTGGATTGTTGTATCTCACTCAGACTAGACCATATATAATGCAGGCTGTTGGTCTTGTGGCAAGATTCCAGGCTGATCCTAGAGAATCTCATGTTATGGCAATCAAAAGAATTTTTAGGTACCTGAAAGGAACAGTTGGGTATGGTCTATGGTACCCTAGAGATCCGGATTTCTCTCTTCATGCTTACACAGATGCAGATTGGGCAGGAGATGTGGATGACCAGAAGAGCACTAGTGGTGGAGCATTCTTTTTGGGGAAGAGATTGGTTTCTTGGCTAAGCAAGAAACAAGCTGCAATATCTCTGTCTACAACTGAAGCAGAATACATTGCAGCAGCAGGTAGTTGCACTCAAATCTTATGGATGAAGCAGATGCTAAGAGACATTAAAGATGAATATGAGGAGCCTATCACAATTTTCTGTGATAATTCAAGTGCAATTAATATTTCTAAGAATCCAGTATTGCATTCTAAGACTAAGCACATATCTATCAAGTTTCACTTTTTGAGAGAACAAGTGAACAAGGAAGAAGTCAGATTGGAGTATGTTCCCTCAAAGGATCAGATTGCAGATATCTTTACTAAACCTCTTCCCAAGGACTCTTTTGAATATCTCTGGGAGAAGTTAGGGGTCATGGCCCCTCCAATGATGAACTAGGATGCACTGATGTGCATCAGTCCGGTGGATATCACAGTCATATCTTGTGATCCGGATTGATGATGGGGAGCTGCAACTAAGGGGGAGCAGCTGGTATGATTCTGATGTATGAGAATTGTAAGTATGAGCCCTTTGCCATTGATGTCAAAGGGGGAGAGAAGACATGTGAAAAACAAGTGGTTGATGATCAAAGGGGGAGCAGTAAAGGAAGAGAAGACATGTGAAAAGTTGTTGTTGATAGGGGGAGCTGTGACAGAAAGGAGAAGTTCTTGTCTTGATGGTTTTTCACATCATATGTTGCCATCAATGACAAAGGGGGAGATTGTTGCAAGTATGAGGTGAGCCAGTGTTGTCATTGATGTCAACATACTCATATTGCATTGACAAGAATGATTGGATGAGCTGTGTGTTGAGGATATTGAGAAAATTAGCCTCAGTCAGGAACAGTGAAGAACCGTGATGAGAAGAAGGAAAATGTATTGTATAGGTTGAGAACCGAAGGATGCGGATTAAAGGGTTTGTAGATATGAGCCTTGAGATACTTCAGTTAAGATTTCAGAGGTCCGCATGAAGATCTGAAGGAGTTGTGGCTGTCGGTGTAGAACCGGTTCCGGCAAGTATTCAGAGGTGACAGAGGATCACAAAAAGGTCTGGTGAGGTCCGGAACTATATAATCCTAATCTGCGGATTGGAAGGAGTCTTTGGGATGTCCTTGTGATGTGCCATCTCAAGTTGTGTATGATTTGGAGGTCCGAAAGTACCTCTTGCATTATGACAGTGGCGATAGACAGTGTTCTTGAAGTTCCGGATAAGGAAGAGAAGAGATTCCAGTAAGTAAAGAAAGTGTGGATGTACCTGGTCATTCAGGTAGGCTTGTGAAGGTTCTTGGATCATGTTGAGGTTGTGTTGTTGGTCCGCATTGATAGTAGAGCCCGAAATTGAAGTTATTCTCCCGGATGAAGTTCTTGCTCTGTTTAGCCGACCGGATGAGTTGTTCATCCTGCGAATGTTCTTGTGGTGGCTGACCGGATGTGTTATTCATCTTGCGGATACTCTTATGGTTGTTTGCCGACTTAGATGTTTGTTCCTAAGTCGATGTCTTGTATAAATAACGGTTTGTGAGTTCATTTCGAAGTGTGGATTGTGTGGATGAGTGTGGCATAGAGAAGAGAAGTGCAAAACGCAGAGCAGAGGTTTTTGGGCTTAAATGGAACTGATCCGGACATGGTAGAGATGTCATTCTCCAGTTCAAGATTGTGATTCTTATCACTTTGTAGATAGTGTGTCTCCTTGTAGGCAGTGGGCCTCTTTGTGGGCAGTGTGCTCGGGCAGTGAGCCCTAATTGGCAAGTGCCATTCTTTTTCTTATTCTTCTAATAGAGAATAATTCTTGGGTTAATCACCCCGTGGTTTTTCCCTTAACCGGGTTTTCCACGTCAAAATCTTGGTGTTCAATGTGTTGATGTTTATCTGCTCTTGTGTTTATGTATTATGCTTTCATGGATGATTAATTGATATGCTGTTAACTAACAACGAAGAATCAAGTGTTTGAAAGAACAAGAAGTTTTATACAACTGATTCACCCCCCCCTCTCAGTTGTATGCCTTAAATCCAACATAGACAACTATTAACATCTAGAAACAACTAGAAGCAACTAGAATGCTTCCTAAGTCAACCTAACATGTGAACATGTGTGAATAACACTAACTAGTGAGTAGTTAGATAATGTGCCTAGTTCACACTACAAGGGGTAAATAGAATAGGTAATAACTCTGTTCACACCGACAAAAAGATATTGTAGGTTGTCATCATTTTTTATCAAATTGTCCAACATATGTCAAGTTCCTAGAACTAAGTTTTAGATGATGGAAGAGTTTTATAATAGGAAGAATATGACATATTAATATTTAGTGACTCTATCTCTCCACCAAATTGGTTTCAAGAGGAGGTAATTTACCTTGAAGAAACTATGAGGTTTAAGTCATTAGATATAGCAAAAAATGGGTTGATAACAAAGTTTTTAAGATTGTTGATCAAGGAATCTAGCTAACTTTGACTAAGGCTAAACTCCAAGAGGTAGAGTAAGAAAAGTGAAGCAAAAGCAATAGTTATTGAGGTGAAAGAAAAAGAAGAGAAGGCTCTAGGATAAAAGAGGAGGAAATTGAAAAATATGATGAAAGCACATGAGTAGATGAACAACCTCCCCTTTCAAAGGGAAAAGGTGTGAAACCTACTGTTGTATTTCCTTTTAATAAGGACCCTATTCCCCAAGGTATAAGGAATTCCCTGTATCCTATAGGCCATTCTCTTAGGAGGAGATAAATCACTTGGGTATATCCCACTTTCTATGTTCATCTAGTGCTTTGATCAACTCGTCCTTCTACCTTATACTTATTTTAATTTGTAATGATGGAATTAGTTTGTTTTGTTATTAGTTGAAATGTTTAGCCCTAAAAAGGTTCTTATATAAGGGTAAACCTTTCACGAGATTGTTAGGTTTGATACTAATATCATATGCCAAAGTCTTAGTAATCTAATATGTGTGCCTTTCAGTGAGCTCACTACCCATGATATATTCTATAATATTTAAGTGGACCACAAATTCTATTATTCTATTATCTAATATCAAATTACTATACTTTTTGAGTCGTTTGAAAAATAAATAAGTCTACTTCTCCATGAAATTAGACTTACCTTCATAATCCTTGAGACTCTTAGAGAAGAATATGATGAGGTGCTTATTGTAGTCTCATCATCTTTTTGTTAGATTCTGTAAAATGGATTATAACCTAGAATCAATTGAAAGAGTTAGAAACATAAACTATAAATGCAAAAGCAATTGAAATAGCATAACAATGATACCAAGAGATTGATGTGAAATGCTCTAAAGGCAAAATAGCATCAGATAACTATCTCCAATATTGAATGAAAGTACAAGCTAGGTAGCATGCTTATATAGACCAAGGAGAGGGAGGAGGTGGCAACACCGACCAATGAGGAGCAACCATCTATCATAATAAAGATAGAAAGGTATCTTCCCAAGATAGATAATGGATGCTCACATGTAGGAAGGTGACACCTCATAATCCTCTCACCTAATAAAACATGCTTTATTAACCTAAGCAAGCTTAAATAAATGTGTAGGAAAAACCTTATAAAAAGGAATAAAAAACCTACACTAACAACCCCTTAAGCGGAGCTTAGGTGGGTAAAGAGATGGGTCGCAGCAAATGAAGCCTGATGAGGTACCCATGTATAATGAATACCCCCCAGAATAGAGAGAGTAAGAGGAGACTATGAAACCCCCCCATAATGAAGTATCTTGGGTATCGAAGGAGGATGTCCATATATGAATGTTGAAGATGATCTATTTGTGGCAAATGACATTTCTCCCTTTAGGAAGAAACAACTCCAATGGTGAATGCCAAAGTAACTCCCACTCAAAGAAGCAAGGTGAGGAAGGAAGCCTCATGATGTATCTTGTCTTAGAACTTTTCTCAAGTGTCCCCATGTGAATATAAAAAGATGCCTCAATGTATGAAGGTAGAAGCAATCCTATCCCATGTGTAGAACCAGGAGGTACAAGATCCAAAGCCAAGGAAGATAGGATAATAGTTCTGGAATGACTGTCATCAAAGAGGAGTTGAATGTCCTTAAGAGTGTCATCTAGATCTGAAATGTGAGACTCTACAAAAAAACAAGAGATGTCTAGTAGAAATTGGTCCCAATAAAGTGAATTTAGAAGATGTATATGATCCTACTACATTAAATCACCGGAAGCCCTTGAAGAAGCAACTTTGAACTCTAAAGTAGCAATAGTTATAGTAGGAATGTCTTTAACTGTAGTTGGGGCATTAATGTATGTCAACCAAATAGATTGATCATCCCATGAGGACGTGTCCACATAAGAAGGGGCAATATAAGTATCAGTATCATCCAAAAGAGCTTGGTCATCCAAGGAAACATTACTATCAGATGAAGATCCAAAGTCCCCATACAACTGCATGATGATGGTCAAAGAAGTGAAAGGGCACTCAGTGTGCTCTATGTGATGTAGAATATCCTAAAAAAATAGTAATAAATATTAGTCCATAGACCATGTCATTATTGTTAAACCAGGCATTCTTCTGTTCATAGTCACTTGGCTCAAGAATGAGTCCAAGGAGATGGGGTAATAGATCCTGCTCAAGGCATTGATTCTTTATCTGTTATTTCTAAGACAAATAGTTCTCCGACATTAACTTAACAACAAAAGGATGGAAACAACCTAAATCCATGATAAACCCTCAAGTTGATTACAATAACCACACAAAAGATGTAACACAAAGAGAGCACATAAGACACCCCCATTTTTACACAATCAAAGAACCCCCCAAGAAAATTTGATTTGGCACTTTATATTTAGTGTGTTTACAATTACCACCAAAAATAAATACTGAGTGGACTTGATCTCAATGCTATTACAAATCCTCAAAAAGAGCATATGTTGAAAATATAACTTTGGCACAATACCCAGTGAAATAAACAACACCACTGCAAGGTACATGAAAAAACATGCACTTTTTAAAAAAAAGGAATCACCTCAATCTAAGGTTTTATGCAAAAGTTATGCTACTTCAAAGTTCCCAAAATGAGAACTGTGTAGTGTCATGACTGAGAATCTATAATTTCTAGAAATTTTATGCATCAAAATCAAAAAACATTTGCACTAGTGCATAGAGCACAAAAAAATATCCAAAATAAAAAAAAATCTTGAGAAACAAAGTTCGTATGAGAAAAACTAGAGTATTTGAAAACTACCTTCAAATCTGCAACTCCCAATGGAGAGGGGGTCTTCTATAGCTTTGTAAGTTCATTTCAACAAACTATATAGGTTGCATGCAAAAATTAAGAAATACCCAGATGGTTTTTTGATTCTGCAAACAAAACCTAGAAGGCATTTTTCTTACTGATTTACAAAATATGTGGATCTAATGTAAAACAAATGCCTTTAGTAACAAAAAATGACTCCAGTAACCAAAAAAATAACATGCAAAGGTTGAATTAGCTATCTAAGACAAGAAAAGGCATGTTGCAACCTACAATATTGATTAAAACACAAAATATGCAAGCTTCAAAACCCTTATTTGCAGGTATGGCCAACGATCTCCAAAATTAGTGAAATGAAAGCCAAAAATGACTTTCAAGAGCCTCCCACATGCAATGGAATAGTCATAATGATACTAGACTACCTGAAGATGCTGCAATCACCCAAATCTCATACATGTAAAAAGAAGATTATTAGATCTTCATAAATCCTTTTTGATTCTCTAGATCGTTTGAAAATGCAAGAGAAGAGCATACATGATTTTGCAAGATCTCTACAAAGAATATAACCTTACAAAACTCGCTCTGATACCATGTTAGAATCTGTAAAACATATTGTAACCTAGAATCAATTAAAAGAGTTAGAAACATAAACTATAAATGCAAAAGCAATTGAAACATCATAACAACGATACCAAGAGATTGATGTGAAATGCTCAAAAGGCAAAATAGCATCGGATAATTATCTCCAATATCGAATGAAAATACAAGCTAGGTAGCATGCTTATATAGACTAGGGAGAGGGAGGAGGTGGCAACACTGACCAATGAGGAGAAACCATCTATCAGACTAAAGATAACAAAATATCTTCCCAAGATAGCTAATGGATGCTCACATGTAGGAAGGTGACACCTCATAATCCTCTCACCTAATAAAACATGTTTTATTAACCTAAGCAAGCTTAAAGAAATGTGTAGGAAAAACCTTATAAAAAGGAATAAAAAACCTACACTAACACTTTCTAGGTGAGAACGGTAACTATGTTATGATCACCATCATATACATGCATAATGAAGTCCTTTGAGAAATATGGGTTCCTTAGAACATGAGTCATGGATATTTATTTCTTAAGAAGGTCAAAAGGTTCATTCAATTTCACCCTAGATTTGAAGACATAATTTACATTTAACATTTGTGTCATAGGCCTAACTTTAATTCTATAAATTCTAAAATAAACTCAATATGGTGATCTCTAGGTTAGAATTGAATTTTCCATAATCTATAGTGAATACTTCTCTTTAGAGCACATGTCCCAACAAGTTAAATTGAGGAACATTATATATATATATATATATATATATATATATATATATATATATATATATATATATATATATATATATATATATATATATATATATATATATATATATATATATATATATATATATATTCTTCAAATTTAGGGAGATATAAAACTCTTTATATTTCTAGAAAACCTTCTATAGATGGGTAAAATAATCTTCCTTAATCTATGAAAACATAGTGAAATTATCAATGTAGATTAGGATTGTCTCATTTGTAAGGAATTTGAATGTTATGTCCAGTGCCATATTAAATCTGGCACTATCACTAGATAAGTAAAAAGGTGTTTTATGATAAGTAAATTTGTTCCATTTGGTAGTGAATGTTATCTTGTGTTGATTATGTTCTTTCACCCAAAAATGGTTGTATCTTGAAAATTTGTCTAATAAGTAGAAACACTTGTAGCTTGACAAAAATTTAAAAATTTGGTCCATCTAAAGAAGTGGGAAAAAATAATCTTTATTAAGATCCTTGATATGTCAACACATAGCCTTATTTCTCTATTCCTTTTCTCAGCTAAAACTAAATTATAAGGCCAAAAGAAGATTTTGATTGGAAATATGAGCTTGAACTCAATGAACTTCTAGATTTCTTGCTTCATCTAAGGTTCTCTATTGGGATTCATCAATTTCTACCTTTTCCTTATAGGCTTGACATCTATAGATGGCTATATTGTAGGCTAGATTCAAAATCTCTATTATATCCATTGATTTTCTCATATTTCAATACCATAACATGGTTGTACTTAGAACACAAGTAAGTTAAAAGGTTATTTTATTTATGATACAAAATTTTCTAACCTTTAACCTTCTACCATGAGCTATTTCCACCTCCATTTATAAGTGACATGTTATAAATTTACTTGGAGGATGTCTAGAGTGAATCATGACCACCACCAATTATTTGTATCTTCAATCATATTATTTTGGCTTGGGGAAATGTCCCTAAAACAAGATTACATAAATTTTCTATAGAGGCCTATTAAATAAAACTATTTGTTAATTTTATAGTTAACTTTGGATTTAGTTTTGATATTGGGGCTATTTTAGATATTTATTAGGTAAAAATTATGAACTAGGAACTTGATTATTATAATAAGATATCCTAAGAGGATTAAGATACTTTTGCCTTTTGAGGTTTATGATCTCATCATATAAACTCTTGAGCATACACTCTATGTTGTCTATTTATAAAATAGGTTGAGGAGAATATGGGTGCTCATATATTGATACTTGGGTTTGTGTAGGATTTGATGCTAAATTTATGTATAGAACATTAGTTGTAAAGTGGAGAGCAACTTTTGGGAATAAAGGGAGAGGAGGTATAGCATCCAATATTTTTTCATTTATCAAATTATTCTTATCCTACATATCTAGATCATAGGTTGTGAGTAAGGGATATCATCCTAATGTTTGGATCATCACAAGAATGTTAGAATTGAGTACTTTTAAATAGAATAGAATAGTCATATTAGGAGTTAGTCATCCAAAATAGGTATTTTTCTAGATATCTTGGTCTAATGTTGAAGTTAGGCATTTCCTCATGGGGATCTCTTTTGTTTATGATAAGATATTTTAGTAAGGAAGACTTGTCTTCCTTATCCTTAGAATAGTTGAATAGTGTTTTACCAAGATTAAGCTAATTTACTATTGAACTTGGAGTAAGGTTCTTATATTGGTCAAGTGCCTTCCCTTTGAAGGGAGTGATAAATAATCTAAGAACCACATTTTTATTGATGATATTTTGCATAGTGCACACCTTAGAAATATATCGAATATGCCTATCTGGTGTGACATGATCTTCACCAATGAAATGAGGGATAAGTTTCAACATAGCTACTAGAATAGGATTCCATACTACTAGTGGAATGAGAGGGATGAAATAACTTCTAGTATTTCATACTGTGAAGTTATTGGATGGTTATTTTTGTTTCATAGGCATTGTAGAGGGAAATGAAAATTGTGGAATGTAAAGTTTTCTTCTTAAATAAAAAGTAAAATACTACACTAGGACTTAAGAATTGATGACTATGAGAGACATAGTATCAAGTCTCCTACTTATAGTATATTAGGATCTTCCATTCAATAGTGTCACTAATTGAGTGAACGTGCACTTTTGAAGGTATATATATTTGTTGATATATAAACTAGAATATCAATTGATAATGAAGTTCTAGTCAACCAGGTGTGCCAAAAACTATTGATTTGTAGATTCTTATCTTATGATTGAACATCTACTCATGTGAACATTAAGAACTATAATTTTGTGAGCATGTGGACATGACACACAAAACAACCTTCAGGAAAATAAGGCCAAACTCCTACATAATTTTCAATGAGAGAATTATTACTTTACTCAATAGAACTAAAGGGAATATAATGGTGAGAGAAAATATAAAAATAAATCTAATCTAAGTTAACAATGAAGAAGTAATTCATTGGATGATCATATACTATTTTCTATCTAAAAAATTGTATGATATTTCATAATGATAAATTTATAGCTTAGATAGCTCAAATACATAAAATATTTGTCATATGAATAGCAAGAATTAGGGTCCATAATTGTCACATCCCCTTTATATTTATAATGATTTAGTAGAATTACATAAATGAGTATCTAGATATCTTGAGAAGTGAAACAATGTATAATCAAGAAAATATTTGAGAATATATGAATTCTTATCTAGATAACATGAGCATGAGAACCCTAATACAATCTAATTGAAAAATGAGTTCACAACTCTTATTTATACAAAAAAAATTAATAGAAAGATCTTAAGAATGAGTAAGCAGTTAATGTCCCAAATGCAAAAGAGTTGTTACCACATGTAGCTATTTTCTTGAAATCTTATGTGAAATTGCCTCCTCCACTTGGCACATGAATACCTCGAATTTCATCTATAATGAAAGAGTCAATTTGTGCATAGCTACATCTTTAATTCTTTTAGCACATTAGAATTTTCAATGTCTAGTTACTAAAAGCCTCATATAGCAATCCTTGAATCTATGTTAGATTTAACATATATCATAATGGTGAGCACTATGAATTCTCTAAGAATGCCTTTGCATTGAGCTCAACTAATAAGTAACAATGATTTTTAGATTAGATGCCTCCTCCACTTGGCACATGAATACCTAGAATTTCATCTATAATGAAAGAGTCAATTTGTGCATAGCTACATCTTTATTTCTTTTAGCACATTAGAATTTTCAATGTCTAGTTACTAAAAGCCTCATATAGCAATCCTTGAATCTATGTTAGATTTAACATATATCATAATGGTGAGCACTATGAATTCTCTAAGAATGCCTTTGCATTGAGCTCAACTAATAAGTAATAATGATTTTTAGATTAGATGCCTAAAACAATATAGATCTAACATTTGCCAATATACTTTAATGGATTTGTGCTAATAGTCAAATAATTTAGCTCATCATTTGATCATACAATTGGCACAACATAGTCAAAACCTAAAAATAAATTTCAACATGTACACTAAGTAACACTTGCCTAATAGTTTGGGGCTCACCCTTTACTCAATTGATCTCTTTGACTAAAGGTGCAATAATAATCTAACAATATTACCAAAGATTTCATGAACTTTTGTTAACCAAAGGATGGTCCAACATTTTGTTGCATTACACAATTGGCATAATCTTCAAATATTATGAAGTTTGACACCTTCTCAAATGTGAGAGATTGACAGATTGCTTTGTTGACATTATTATACATCAATCTCATTTACATAATAAAACAAAAGAAGATGGCTCACCACAACTTTTATGGACTACCCATGACGAATAGTGTAAGGCTATTTCAGCAATTCCAGAAGGTCTTCATACGATTGTGTGAGCCATTGGATAAAATTATAAGATCAAATGGTTTACAAAACACTATAAGATCCAAAATATTAAAAACCTTTGTATATTGTAAGTTTTTCCATATTTCACCTCACTAATATCACATTTAAAGTTGGAGACATTTCTTCCAAGTTTCTCTTGTCTCTGCTATATTTTATAATATCATTTATGACATGTATTCTAGTGATCAATGGGGCAATGGTAATTGTACTAGCACCACACTATCATGTAGGGATCTTACACCAACCATTACATAGAAATCAAATCAATGGATGTGTCTCTCTTCAATAACACACACCTTTACAAATTGAAAAGAAAAGTTCGATAAAATGGAAACATAACTACATAAATGTATGACTCCACCAACATAAAAATAACAATCTTACCTCAATGAAGTGTTTCACCATGTTTATATAAGTGTTACTCTACAACAAAATGTAGTGCAAGATACTATAATACTTAAGATATCTAGTAAATAAAATCTTTTTATTTAACTCATCTAAAATTATTTAAGAATTGAATAGCTATACAAATAAAAGATAGTATAAATATAATTTAAAATAACATAGTTTATAAGTACAAGTTAAAATTTATGTTTTCATATACAACTAAATAACATAACTTAACTATGAAGTAAATTCAAATAACTTTGTAAGTGAAAGTAAAATTAAATAATTTCAATACTTTTTCTTATCTATCTACTTTTCTATTTGTGTATCTATCTATATGCATATAATAGTTTATATAAAATATAAAAAAATATATCTATATCTATATGTATCTCTATATATATGTAAATATGTTTATATTTAATTTTTATATTAGATAAATAGACATCTTGAAATTGATTTTTTGATAAACATATTTAATTTTTAAACAATTAACTAAACACCTTGAACTTTTTTAAAATAAATATATATGTACTAGTATCACATGAATCATACCTTATATTTTGATTGAACCATCATTTTACCTTACACTTCTTTTGATTTGTAATAATGGCCTTAGCTTCTTGATTTTGATTTTGATTAGATAGAATGTTGCGATCCTAAAATAGGTGTTTACATAAGTCTCAACCTCTAGTGAGCTTGGTAGGTTTGATACCAATATCATAAACCAAAGTTATAGTGATCTAATTGGTGTTCTTCTCATTCATCTCACTATCCTTGATATATTGTCTTTAATACTATTAGAACATAATTCCGTTACGGGTCATAGCCTTATAACATTTAAATATTGTTCTAATATAAGGTTATAAAACCTTATGTTTATTATATTTTTTATAAAGCGTATACCATTGAAGATTTATAGTGAATTCTATCACTATGCACATGAGGTATTATTGGTCATGTGGAAGTGAGGAGAAGTGTATCCCCAAATTTTGTCTAATATAATTTTATGGACAAGTTTTTAAGTGTTTTATAATACAATGATGCTTTATAGACAAGTTTGTAAGTCATTTATAATAATGATGCGAGGTCTAACAAGAAGAAACACTTGTAGCCTGGCATAAATTTAAAAATTTGGTCAATCAAAGGAAGTGGGTAATGATACTTCAAGAAAAATCTATTAAGATCCATGATGCCATCATATAGCCTTATTTCTTCATTCTTTTGCTTCACTAAAACTAAATGACAAACCAAAAAGATGTTTTTGATTGGAAATATGATCTCAAACTCAATGAAGTTCTAAAGTTCCTACTTCAACAAATGTTCTCTCTTAGGATTCATCAATCTCTATCTTTTCATTATAGGCTTGGCATCGAGAGATGGCTCTATTGTAGGCTAGATGACATCTTTATTATATCCATTGAGTTCCTCATAGTTCAATGCCACAACATAGTTTTACTTAGAATACAAGTAAAGTAAGAAGATAATTTATTTTTTAATACAATTTAAATTCTAACCTACGACCTTCTACCATTAGCTATTTCCACCTCCATATGATCATCCTTGTTAGTAGTGAATTTCATTTTTAAAGTACATTCTCACATCATTTAGGATGAAAATACTCTAGAAGGTAATCAATCATTTTGATTTATTGTTAGATTTCAATTAGAGAATTTCATCTTCATACACCTTTTCTATCTTGAGCTAATTTTTCTCAATGAACTCACCAGATTATTATAAAAGGAGAAATATTTTCATGACTTTCAAACACCTTCTAAAGGTCTTAATTTAGGAATAGCTATCCAAATTCTCATATTCACATGATTTTTATTGTGTGGTAAGTATTTGAATGGATCAAGTAGAGAACCTCTCAAAACTATGTAATTAGCATCTAGGTTGTGAGCTTTATAAACAAGCTGAAAATTGATAGCATTGAACCCCTCAATAATATCCCATACTCTATGCATATATTATTTTTCATTTGGAAGTTCTTTGTTCTTTCTACTAATCTCACTTGTTTAATAAAACGTTTGAAATCTCCAAGCACTTAAAATTGCTTGCACCCATATTTTCTAGATATAAAAGTCTATGAACAAGCATCTCATATATGGGATTATTTAGGAATTGGCCACATTCACCTGACTAATATCACATTTTGTTGAGCACATTTTTTCCCAGTCCCTATGGTATGATATTGTTTATGACATGTATGCTACCAATCAATTGGGTATTGGTAATTCTGATAGCACCATGTTGTCACATAAAGATTACATCAACCATTGCATAGAATCAAATCAATGGATGTGTCTCTGTTGAATAACACACAACTCTGTAAAGTGAAAAGACAAACAATAAACTAGTAACATAACTAAGCAAATATATGACTCCACCAACAACAAAACAATGATCTCAGCTCGAAGAAGTGCTCCACCATGCCTATGACAAAATGTAGTGCAAGGAACTACAATAATTAAAATAGCCATTAAGTGAAAGTAAAATTAAATTATGTCAATACTTATATATATATATATATATATATATATATATATATATATATATATATATATATATATATATATATATATATATATGTTTAATTATATAAATGCATAGCTTGAAACTGATTCTTTTTTAGATAAATACTAAACTTTTACCCAATTAAATAAAACACCTCCAAACTGAATCTTTTTATGCCGAGAGGCATTCTACACTCACAGCAATGGTTGAAAGATTCAGGACCTAGTAAACAAAAGTCCAGAAAAATAAAAATAAAAATATCAAATAAATCAAATAAAATTCAATGAATGGCTTAATGGATTATAATGAAAGGCCACAATAAATACACCACTAAACCTCACACCACTCTCAAAGATGCTTTTGCTATTTTAAACCAAAATACAAATAAAATAAAAAAACCAAAAACCAAAAAACAAATTGAAGATATATTTTTTTAAATATAAATATACTAGTCTTAAAATAGTTATATCCATACTAGTATCATGAATCACAAATTATAGTTTTTGAGTTCCATAAGACCAATGTAAAATCATGTCAGTTCCATAAAAATTTAAGCTTAAAAGGAGTAAGAGTTTAACAAGATGAATGTAAAACAAAGTCGGCTGTTTTAAAAATAAACACGTCGGGGGGTCTAATTTTGGGTGCCGCTGGGGATAGTGGTAGGGGGTGGGGGAGCGGTGCACTGAAATACATATAGTACTTGAAAAATTAGTTATAAAAAGATGTGCAACTGTAGAAGCCTAAGGAATAACTTAATAAGTGAAGTTTAGAGTTTAAACATATTGTGCTGAAATACAATCTTTGCCAACATCCTCCCTGCCTGTGTCAAAATGGGAGCTTTGGAATAGGGTATGGACATCCATCAAAACATAAAGGATAGAGGAATTTTGTCAGATGTTGTAGTTGAAACTGCCCTATTAGACATGTATGCAAAATGTGGAAGCATAGCCAAGGCACGTGATCTGTTTGACAGAATGCCTCAAAGAAATGTGATCTCATGGACTGCAATGATTGCAGGATATGCACAAAATGAATTTGTTGAAAAGGCTTTAGAAACTCAAATTTTAAAGCAAATGCAATTGGCTGGTGTAAAGCCAAATTCCACAACCTTTGCTAGCATCCTCCCTGCCTGTGTCAAAATGGGAGCTTTGGAATAGGGTATGGACATCCATCAAAATAGAAAGGATAGAGGAATTTTGTCAGACGTTGTAGTTGCAACTACCCTGTTAGACATGTATGCAAAATGTGGAAGCATAGACAAGGCATGTGACCTGTTTGACAGAATGGCTAAAAGAAAAACAGGGGGATGGCGGGGGACGTTTCCCTGAAGTCTCCCCGTCCCGGAAACAGGGAGATTTTGGGGACGGCCGTATTTCAGGGGGACGCGTCCTCGTGGAACTAGGACAATTATCAACTCCCTCGAAAATCAGACACAATTTTCTATTTTCAAAACAAACTACTCCACATAAAATCATTTTGAGCGCGGGGCAATTATCTTCTCTGGATCTCACGTCAACAATTGATTTGTGTGGATGGAAATAGAGCGGGAAAACAGCGGAGATGAAGAGATGTCGTGGGAATTGATACCAAAGCACATATATGCGCTCTGCATAATGCCTTTCCTTCCACTTCATTCTATTTTCAGTTTTAGCAGAGTTAGCAAAGAATGGTATAAATTAGTACACAGTTGGGAATTCCTCCGGCCAATTATTCTTGAACAAAAGAGTGTTGAATTGTTGAAGTATTGCCTGATGAAAAAAGTCATTCCGTGGCCAGAAGGAGTTGAAACCCTGGAAGATGAAGATGGATCCCCACTGTATGGTGTGTCTGTATTTAAGTGGTCATTTGTATTGGCAGTCGCAGTGCCAGTACAAGTTAACAGAATACCGCTTTGGGAGATTCGCATATATGAGACCGTGATGGATGATTTATCAGTGTGCTGGAAAATGATAGCCAAGAAGCCACAGCATCCTATTTCGCGGTGCCAACTTCGGTGTGTTGATTTTCCCACATTAGATCTATCTGCCTACCACTGTTCCATGCGTGAGGAAATTTAAATGGTTAACAATTTCTTCTTATCGTTTAGATATTGATATATCTTACATAATTACGACAAGAGGCGTTCTACATTCACAGTAAGGGCTGAAAGATTCAGATTCCCAAGTAAACAAAATTCATAAAATATGTAAATAAATAAATTTGTGGAAGCCAAATGGATAGAAAAATAGAAAAACTTGGGCAATTATGGAGTGAAATCTTTATCACGTTAAATAAAAAATAAATAAATTGATGGAAGTCAAATAGATAGAAAAATAGAAAAATTTGGATAGTTACGGAGTGAAATCTTTATTACATTTGAAGAATATGAAAAGTCTCGCAGCATAGTCTCTTTAAATTAACTCATGTGAGCATATCAAATATTCTAACTGCAAGTAATTTATAAATGCCAACAGATTGGAAGATATCTCTCGGCGTAAGTAGATATATTTTTTTAAATATAAATATACTAGTTTTTATAATATTATAAGTCTAGCTATATTTATGTTTTGTAGGGAATATGTTTTTATGAGTATAGCTTCTTCCATATTTATTTTATTGCATGATGTTATTAATTCTCTCTAGTTTATATTATTTTTCTGTTTTTTGGGGTTATATTAGATATTACCACTGAATCTCTTTCTATGTATATGTCAATTATTCTTTGTTTTGTGGAAATTTGTAGGTCAAGTGATAAAGATGTGCTTCAATTTTGTTATTGGTTCTATGTGATTCTTTTGACATGGCCCAAATTATTTCTCATTTCCAATATCTTATTATACATCACACACTAAATTTGAGTGGATTGGAATGAACAATGCTATCAAAGTTTAGATTGAGCAGTACTACTTCAATAAGTTTTTTTATCTAGTGATTAATCTATCTAGAGTAAATTAATTTAATAAACAATGTATTATTTTTCATGTTGAACAAGTTTTAATTTTTTTTAAGTGTACATGAGAAAATTTTAACAAAAATTATTTGGGAAATCATTTATCTCTGTTGTGATTGTCTCAAAATTTGAGCTCTTAAAGACAAATTTTGCCCAAAGTTAATCTTCCCTATAATTTTCTTATTAAACAAATAATAATTTTTAATGTTAAACAAATATTTTTTTTATGTCTATGCAAATATTATAATTTTTTTTAATATTTATATTAATATAATATTAATATTAATTGACTATTTCATTTTGATTCATGATATATATATTATTTATAAATTTGATATTTTAAATATTAATGAAATAATATAATTAATTATACATTAATAATAGAATGTGTATTATTAGAATAATTTTTATAATACTATAAGTCTAGCTATATTTATGTGTTGTAGGGAATATGTTTTTATGAGTATAGCTTCTTTCATATTTATTTTATTGCATGATCTTTTAAATTCTCTAGTTTGAATTCTTTTTCTCTTTTTATAGGGCTATATTCATTATTACCATTGAATCTCTTTCTACTTATATGTCAATTAGTGGAAAAGAATTGGGTTGTTGGTCCTATGTGATTCTTTTGACATGGCCAAATTATTTTTCATTTCCAATATCTTATTATACATCTCACACTGAATTTGTTAGTGTATATATTATATTATTGCATACACTTAGGCTTTAAGCCTACTTAGGTGTCCCATTGACTCTTTCTCCTATGAGGTGTCAATGATAGTTAGGTGTCTTTAGAGGTGTCGATTCCTCTTCATTCATTTTTGGTAGGCAACTCACCACCACTCCATGAGTGAGGAGTCCTTTCCTCATTTCATGGAGGTCACGTGCCTCCTTCATGCATATTTATGTACGCCTTATTGATCTAATTCATTGGTCAACTTTATGCAATCTTTCAATCTTTGTATTTGCAGGTATCAGAGGTGGATGTGGATATTTGCAGGCCATAAGGTGAAGCATTTCATTGTATTTTTTTCTCTTTTGTGTTCTCTATGTTGTGACAACTTGTAGATATTGAGAAAGATTTGCCCATTGTCAGTTTCTGATCTGAGGCTAAACTTTCAGAGCCAACCCTATTTGAAGGGTTAGTAGACTGTTGAAGGGTCGACCGACTTGTTTAGAGACCTCACGTCCCTGTACCAAAGTGCACATCCCTGCACCAAGCACCACACCATGCCTCAACAATAGAGACCCCACACCAAAGGATGCCCCAGGCCCTACCCTAGAATCTATGTGCGATTTAGCCCTGTGACAAGGCAGATTGGGCAAAACACTAATCAGATTTTTTATGCAAATTGTTGACCTCAACTTTAACCCCAGGGCATATGTTAGCCGGATAACCATCTCAAATTTAAGCCCTTGGTCATATGGTATTTCAACCCTCGGTTCTTTTCAACCCAAGGGGGCTTAAATTTTGCAAGAAGGCAAGAAGGCAAGTTAAATTTTGTAATAGGTGGAGAACTTCATAGTTTAATAACTTTTTCTCAATAACTCATATTTGAGTACTATTTTTTGCAAATGTGCTTTTTTTGCCATGAATCTAAAGAGCATAATATCACACTCATATCATGTTTATGCCTCTTTAGGGTTAGTTACAAAGCACTCCTATAAAGTGTCAAATTGGGGGGGGGGGGGGGGGGGAACAAATAATCAAGGGGGGTGTTGTGTGTGGTCCATTTTCACACTTCCTGGAGAATCACTTTTGTGTGTTGTTTTCCTTTCAGTTTTGCATGCATTGCTAATTTCTTCATTTCCGCATTTATACAAAGCAACTATCTAAAGTCTAAGCAACATGGAGTCTAATGTTACTATACTACTCCTAACACCTTTCAATTATCATGATTGGAAGATGAAAGTAATTCTTGTGCTTAAGAACAAAGGTTTATGTAGGGTAACTATGGGAATGGAGAAAGAACCCAATGCAACTAAAGACAAAGAAAATTTTTTCAATAAGTGTGATCAAGCATTTGGCTTACTATGTCTAAATTTGTCTCCTGAATTATTGTTCCATTTTGACAACTTGAAAACACCCAATGAAGTTTGGGAAGCTCTAAACAAACTATTTGGGAAAATAGATGAACTTAGTAGCCACGTGTTGGAAAATCAACTCTTAGGTGTTAGTCCTAGGATTTTTCCAACTTTAAAAGACTTATTCACTAAAAAAAAGATTATGGAATTGGCAAGAAAGAGGATCAATTAATCCTTTTTGTACTTTCCAAGCTAGGTCTAGAATTTTTTGTGTTTGTCTCAACTTTCTATTCTAGTAAATGAGCTCTTGGAGCCTCATGGACAATGCCCACACTTGATAACTTGATTGTTGATCTCACAAGGTTTGAGCAAGAAAAGTTAATTCAAACGGGCACTTTGAAGTCTACAAAATCTCAAGTCCTACTTGTAGGGAATGAAAAGCTTCAAACATCAAAAGGAAAGAAGAAGAACACTAAAAAGGACAAGGTAAGAAAGAAGATAAAATTGACAACTTAAAAAAGGACAACTTTTCTCATCAAAGTAAACCAATTACTGAGAAACTTAAATGTGCCTTTTGTAAGAAAATTGGACATGATGAACATCAATTCATGAAGAAAAAAATTAAGCATCTCACTTATATTATCACAGAATAATATAGGGGTAATTTGATTTTGTCAAAGCATCTTCATTAACTCAGGAAAATACTAAGGAGAAAGAGAAATTAAAAGGCAAGGCCTTAGTTGCTACAACATCTTCATCTCCATCATGGATTATAGATTTCGGTGCTACACACCATATGGGCTTTCAACAAGTTGTTTTTTCATCCTCAGCACAAACCAACATGTCCACAATCATCTTAGGGGATGATACTCTGGTAGTGATCAAAGGGAGAGAGTTTGTCGAAGTTGAAGGACCTGAACATTGTCAAATGTTTTATGTGTTCCTTCACTATCAACTAATCTCCTTTTAATGTATTAAATAACTCATCCAAGCAAGAGCATGAGAGTACATTTCTTTGTAAATTTAGTTGAGATAAGAGATTTGTAAAGCAACAACTTGGTAGAAATAGGGGAGTAAAATCACCTATCTAGATTATATACCATCTCCAATTTTTCCATAGATATAATTTCTCCAAAAGAACTACTAACTCATTCAGATAAAGTTAGCAAATTATGCCATCTTAACTACCACTATCTTCAGAAACTATTTCAACATAATATGGTTAAGGGATTACCAAAGGTTAAATTTTCTAAAGGATTTTGTGAAGGTTGTGCACTTGGAAAACATCCAGAAGAAAAATTTTACAAAGGAAAATCATGGAGGGTAACACAAGTCTTAGAACTTGTTCACTGTGATGTTTTAGGGGTTTTTCCCCATCCATATTTTACAAATTCTAAATATGTTCTCACCTTTATCGATGATTTCTCATGATTTACATCAGTGTACTTCCTTCAGAAAAATCAGAAGTATTTGAATCTTTTCAATATTTCAAAGCTCTTGCCACAAAATAGTCAGGGAAAGCAATCAAATTTCTTTGAACAAATAATGGGGGTGAGTACGTCAACAACTGTTTTGAGTATTTTTTCATAGTAGATGTGATAGATTTACAAAATACAGTTCCTTATACCCCCAACAAAATGGTTTTTCTGAATGCAAAAATAGATCTTTAAAAGAGACAGCTAATTGTGTGATTCACTTTAAGGGCCTAACACCATCATATTGTGTAGAAGTAGTCAACTATGCATGTTATATTTAGAATAGAGGTCCTCATAAAGACTTAAAGAGTATCACTCCCTTTGAAGCTTGGAAATGATGGAAACCAACAGTTGACCATTTTAGAGGACCTTTGACTCTCCTTCAATGGCATGCATTCTAAAAGAGCATCACAAGGCTATGGATCCACAATCCAAATCTTGTGTCTTTGTCAATTATCCAGATGGTGTAAAAGGTCATCACTTATTCCACCCTAACACACATGGGTTGTTTATTGAGAGAAGTGTTAAGTTTAAAGAAATACCTCTTGAATCTATAATTGGCATTTCTCAACATATTGTTGATTCACTAGATCCTGATTATACTTCTAATTATTCAGATCATTCACATCATATTCCTAATGTAATATATACTTCTTCTTCCAGTTCTAACAATGATGACAGTGATAAGTGTTCATCTTCATCTAGTTTAGGGATTGCATTAGAAGTTGATATTTTTACACCAGACTCACCCACATCTTGAACTCTACAATCACTTCATAGGGAAGATACATGGGTACATGATTCAACAGATGATAGATAGATTTTAAGGGGGAGGCAACATGCCTCCTTTGCTTCAGTTTCTAATCCACAAACATTTGGATAGGCATCACACATACCTGAGTGGGATATTTTTTATGGATGAGGAATATGATTCCTTGATT
The DNA here is from genome assembly GCA_027924645.1 of Cunninghamia lanceolata. Lineage (NCBI taxonomy): Eukaryota > Viridiplantae > Streptophyta > Pinopsida > Cupressales > Cupressaceae > Cunninghamia > Cunninghamia lanceolata. Next base: position 10,364,584 of record BSBN01000584.1, on the reverse strand, counting down.
AGAAATCATACTTGGGATTTGAATTCACTTCCTAAGGGAATGAAGACAGTTCAATGTAGATGGATATATCAAACTAAATTTGTAGAAGATAGGTCAATTGATAAATATAAAGCATGTTTGGTTGCCAAAGGCTTTTCACAAGTTGTTGGCATTGACTATACATAAACCTTTGCACCTATTGCTAAGATGACTTTGATTAAGGTCACTCTAGCTATAGCTACAACACATGGATGGGTTGCACATCAGATGGTTGTGAAGAGTGTATTTCTTCATGGAGCCCTTGAGGAAGAAATCTACATGGAACAACTACCAGGGTTTGTTTAGGATTCATCGTTAGTTTGTAGACTAAGGAAATCTAACTATGGCCTCAAACAAGCCCCTAGGGCTTGGTATGCCAAGATGGACTCCTACCTTCTATCTTCAGGTTTACTAGATGCCATTTAGATCCTAATGTGTATCTATTGTAGCAGTAGAATTCACTTTTGATATTGGTTCTATATGTTGATGATCTTTTGATTACCTAGAGTACTTTATCTGCCATTAAAGTAGTGAAGTCAATACTTCATGATAGATTTGACATGACAGACTTGGGTTTATTACACTACTTCATTAGTATTGAGATTTCAAAATCTGCTTCAGGGATTACTCTTGCACAACCTATGTATACTCTTGATTTACTTGCATGGTTTCACATGACTACTTGTAAACTATCTCTAACTCCCTTTCTATCTAGAGTCAAGATTGTGATTTCTTGTATTACATCTTTGGTTGATGCTACCTTGTATCAACAACTTGTTGGTAGTCTTATATACTTGACTCGTACCAGGCCAGACATTTCATATTTAGTTGGCATGGTTTCAAGATTTATGTAGGAACCTTATGAGCTGCATTGGAATGTAGCTAAGAGGATCCTTCATTACCTTCATGGTACTCTTGGGTTTGGGATTTAGTACAATGTTGCTTCATCAATTGACTTGGTTGGTATTATAGATTCATATTGGGCTGGTGATACTGATTATCTCAAGTCCACTTCAGGTTACAATTTTTTCACTTGGTTGAGATCCTATAAGTTGGTCTAGAAAGAAGCATAATGCTATTTCTATCTCATCTATATAGGTAAAGTTTATAGGGGATGTTAACTCAACTACTGAGGCTATATGGCTTCAAGGCATTCTTTCTAAGTTTGGTATTCCTTTTAGGAAGCCCATAATCATTTAATGTGATAACTAGAACATCGTACAGATATGTAGTAATCCAATTCAACATCAACAAATCAAACACATAGAGATTCATAAGCATTACAATTGAGAGCTTATTCTGTTAGGATTAAGGTGCCATCAACCTTGTAAATCCGATGTAATTAATTACTCCTAATATTGTTTGTAAATCACCCATAAGGAATGAAAGGTTTCACTAGCAATGATCTTGTTTTAGCTACATGCTTATGTCTAGTCCCTGATGCTAATTCATCCATGATGAGCGGTCGTAGGGGGGTTCCTCTTTGTGAGGAGTCTAGGGGGATCATCCCCCCAGTGGGGGTTTGAGGGCAGCATTCCTGAAACCTCATTTTATTTATATTTTATCATTGTAAATCTAGATCGTTCGTCATTAGGTCACATATCTGACATGGTCGATATTATGTCAATTTTCTTGCCCTAGAAGGCAACCCCCCTTTTATAAGGATATTTCTACTATGTTTTTAGCAAAGTTGAGAGTAACAGGTGTCGTCGGATAGAAGAATGGAGAAGGAGAGGAAGTGCATGTATTGCAGTCTCATATTTAAATATAATACAACTTGGAGCCTCTTTTCTTGGTGGAGTTTTTTTACCTAAAAGGGTTTTCTCCACGTTACATACTGTGTTATGTGTTTAGTTATTAATACATGTTATTTCTATGTACTAGGTTTTATTTTTGTTGCAATCTACATTGATTCTACATTGTTTAGAGGACATAAATAAGGTTTGAATTAGATTTTTGTTGTGTGGTTTGCCCCTTCATTTCTAACATATTCATGGACAGATCATTGACTTAGTCTTTTCCCAAGACCTTCAGAGCAAGTTGCTAACATTTTCACTAATCCCTTTACTAAGAATAAGTTCATTCATCTACGAGCTCTTCTTCAAGTGAGGTCTACATCAACAACAACATCATCCTTGGGGGGCTTTCTAGCCTTCTTCTCTTTCTTTTCTCTCTTTTGAAGGATAGTTTTTCTCAAATGGGTTTTCTATATTTCTCCATTTTTGAGATATTGCATTGTACTTGGGTACCTCATCAGGCCTTGTTATTGGGACCTAATTTTTACCTTTGCATTGTACATGGCTACCTTACAAGGCCTTGTAGCCAGGACCCATTTCTTTTGCGCCCACCTAAGCTATGCTTAAGGGGGTGTTAGTGTATATATTGCATTATTATGTACACTTAGGCTTTAAGCCTACTTAGGCATCCCATTGACTCTTTCTCCTATGAGATGTCAATGATAGTTAGGTGTCTTTAGAGGTGTTGAGTCATTTTTGACACCTCTTCCTTCATATTTGATAGGAAACTCACCACAACTCCATGAGTGAGGAGTCCTATCCTCATTTCTAGGGGTCGAGTGCCTCCTTCATGCCTATTTATGTATGCCTTGTTGATATAATTCATTGGTCAACTTTATGCAATCTTGTTTCATTTGTGGTTGTTTTCGATCTTCATATTTGTAGGTTATTTTAGAATTCAAGTGGATGGGAATGGACAATGTTATCGAAGTTTAGTTTGAGCTTCTTTTTTACATAAGAATCTATATTTGATATAGGCATGATTATTACATCTTATTAATCATTATGATTTTATTTTTTGATTCATACTAGTCATAGATGATTTAGAGCTAGATGCACAAATTTGATATCATGTTATGAGTTATATCTAATTTGGTGATTTATGTTGTTTTCCTATTATTATGTGGAGTAGGTATACTTGAAGTTTTATCTAAGTGTGTAGGTACATGGTTTTCTTTAATGGTGATTCTATTGGAGATTGTTATTTTTGGTTAAAATATGTGTTAACTTCTATTGTATTTAGTTTAAGTGCAAGATGAGTCTTGTGCATTTTTCTACACACTTGAGTTTCAGCTAATGGTAGTTTTAGAATATGTATGTTGTGCAAATTGGTAATGTATGTATGTCAGTCCGTTGTATGTGGTTGTTTAATCTTCTCATGTTGCATTTTAAATTATTTTTGAAATGTATGTTTACGAAATGTTTAATGATTTGAGGTAAAAAGATTAATATTTATACTTTGGTGGGAAAAAAGGGGCTATTGCATTATTATATTTCTTGTGGAGAAAAATATAGTGAATTTAATTATTCTTAATGAATTTAATTATTCTTTTGGAATGAAATATTTTGCATAATAGGATTATAGTGGAAACTTTTTTTAATTTCATTGGCTTTTGGAAAATATTAAGTGTAGGGTAATTATATTGCGTGCACGTCTTATGAAATTAATTGTATCCATCTATTATCTATGAAAATATCTAAAAAAAGGATATATTAAAAAAAGAAATGGAAGAAAATTATAAAAAGGAATAAAGATACACTTTCCATTTTTGATTGAAATCCTTTCTCTCCCTCCCTTTTCTTCTCTTTCTAAAATGGATTCAAATTGGAGATGCTTGGATTAGGATTGTGCTTGGAGTAGAATGGATGTAAGATTGGATTGTTTGATTTGTTTTTAAAGGGGTATGCTCAATAAAAGTCCCCTTTATCAATTACCTAAAAGTTGAAATTGGAAAGGTATTTCTTTTTTAATTATGCATTTTAAAGTTTTTTTTTCATTTTCAATGCTCACATTGGGTGAAGATATATAATTTCTCCTTATAGGAATGGTTTTTCAATAAATTGTTGTATTCATTTATTCATTCATTTAAATTTTAAAAAGTAAAAGTAGATCCATGGTTATGGCAAAAAAATTTCTAAAATCAAGTATTGTGAGTTGAAAAGAATGCTTTTGTGCATTTTCTATATCTAAGGGTATGTTTAAAATTTGGAAAATTTGAGTAATTTGGGATATAAAATTTGAAGGTTCATGATGATGTCATCAATGGTGGATTAGGGATTTCTTTCGTTTTTCCCCAACATATTGGAAAATAAAATTTAAAAATTAGGACTTCATTTGAATGTTTTGTTTTGTTGGGTGAGTTGTATCCATGTTTAATTATTGTAATGTCAAAAATTGTCCTCCTGCATGGTATGGTATAATTTCCCTTGGTTTAGCTCCTCACTTTGGGTGACCTCTCAACCTTTTTCTTTCTGACCTTCCTGAAACCCTGATTGACTAAGTCTAGTTGCAAAATGTTCACTTTTTGACGTAACTTTTTGATGGAACCCAAAAAGGGAGTTTGAATTACAGGTCCCTGGGACCCCCAAAAAGTAGATTTAAGTGGAAATTGGAGGCTTGGACTTGGGCGCCCGTGGCCTAGTCCTCCCCTGTTTCTTGGGATTTTGAATTTTGGCAGGATGTCAGCTCCCGCCGAGTCCCTTGGGATTTTGTTTTCAAATTCTCTGTTTTCGCGCGATATCAAGATGTTATTTCAAAATTTAAATTTCCCTAAAGATAGATATAAAAAGACATTTGAAAATTATTTTATCACAGACAATTCTTATGCAATCTTGATGCCAAAACTCTACCAAAATTGCCATTGAAGATGAGTAATTTGTTGAATCTCTTGAAAGTATTTTGTATTTGCTATCATGAAGACAGTGGATGGAGATTAGGAATCAAGATCTCGAGACTATCTTGCTCTTCCTAGGGTTTGTGTACTCTTTGCATGATCAGGATCTAAGGGTTGAAGCCTCCAACATCGAGCTTGGAGATCCTCCATGGACATTATTGATTCACCTTCTTGTTCATGTAAGTCTTCATTTGTTTCATCTCCTTCAAGTGAAGTTGTATGTGTTCATCAATTCAAATCAAGTTGCTAATCTTCCCTTGATTGAGACATCTAGAGTTTGATATTTCTGCATACACATTGTAGGGTTTGCACACACTTTTGCAAATCTTTATCTCTAGTTATTATTGAGGTAGAAATACCAAAGGCTTGACCGAGGCAAGCTCCTATATAGACACATCTTTCTCCTTCTTTTGTAGGTGAAGATCGTATTTTGTAGGTTCCAGTAGAAAGAAGCTACAGAAAGGAGGATATTGTGGGTATAGTCATCGCAGACTTTTGTGTTTTTAGATTTTGACACTTGCGGGATGAAAGAATGGGTGCCCTAGTCCAACTGGGGGTAATTTTCAAGATCTGGAAGCCATTTGGAAGTGTCAAATAGCATGTGTATAAGATTCCTAGTTTCAGGAACTTTCAGGACTAAGGAGAGAGCACCCTAGTCTAGTCAGCCCTCATAATCTAGGTGCACATTCTCTGGAACTCTTTCTATGTATTTGTGTGATCAGTCTTGCTTGTTTCATTATCAATTTCTAAATATCTCTGATTTAAGGCATAATTAGGGTTTTCTTGGTTTATGAGCAAAACACTTAACAAAATCTTAGTTAGGCTCTTGAAATTAGATATTGCGAGCATAAAGGGGTAGACAAGCAACCTGTAGATTAACCTCATACTCAATCCTTGTCCCCCCAATGTTTAGTTTGGTAAAATAGTAGTACTTAAGGTAGTTCAGACAAAGCTACCAAATTTTACACTAAACATTTTGGTGAACCCAATCTTTAAAGAATTTGCATCCTTTTACACTTCAAATCTAAAATAATTTATTGTCTTGGAGCATATTTAGATTGAAAAATCTCTTTGGTGAAATTGTATGCATTGAATTGTGAATCATATTCTTTATCTTTTCACTAAAAGAATTGGAAAAAAATGTTAATCATTGTATTACATGGTATTTCATTTTCATAGGCCATCATTGTGCATTTGAATCTTGAATTAAAAAGAGCATGTTAAAATGTCAGATTATTTTTTCCAAGATTTTCATACTTATGATGAGCCGTTTAGTCATGATGACTTTGATGTGTTAGATGAGGCCCTTGAGGACTTTCAAAGATTTGTAAATGTGATTTATGTTCCTAAATCTAAAGAAAAGCTTGAAAAACCAAAAATTGTGGTCACTTTATGTTCAAATTTGGTGCAACCATCTTCTAAACCTATGCTTATTGTTAAAGGTTGTCCATCTTCTTCTCAACCTCCTGATCACATTTATGGTTATGCTAAACAAATAGTGCAACAAAACTTACAATAAACTAAAAATAATGGGGTTGCTCATGAATACAACACTCGGAATAATAAACAAAGTACACAACAATTGAGTATCCTAATATCTTTACCATCTTCTCAACCTATGCTTCCTCAAGCACCTCATTTAACATATAAAGGTTGTAAAGACTATGATCTTGTAGAGCAGTTTCATGCTACTCCTGCAAAGATATCTCTTTGGGAACTTATACAAACTTCACCTACTTACCATGGAATGCTACAAGAAGCTTTACAAAAGGTGATTGTTCCTCTTGCTGTTAAACCAAATGATGTTGCCTCTTTATTACATTGTATGCATGCAACAAAAACACATATCATGTTTCAACAACATGAATTGCCATCTCCCAAAGTTCAAAATTAGTTTGATCCTTTGATTATCATTATTACAATAAACAAAACATTGGTTAAGAGAGTTATGATCGATAATGTATCATCCCTTAATGTTTGTGGCATTGATTTATTACATAAGGTTAAGGTTGATACATCTGCAATCAAACCAGAATCATTAAGTATCTATGGTTTTGACAAATTTTTATCACAATTTGTGGGCACTATAACTTTACCTATACAAGTAGGACCTATAATTGTGCCTACCCTGATTCATGTCATGCCTTTCTCTCTATCTTATAACATGATTCTTGGTAGACCTTGGATACATAAATTAGGAGCAGTTCCTTCTACTCTACATCATTCAATCAAGTTTATATTCAAAGATAAGTTACACACTATTCATGCTGATCCTAAACTAGATAATTTCTTACAAATGAAAGTTCATAAGCATATTGTTTATCCTAAGACTCTACATAATCTGAAAATGGATTTATCAACTCCTCTTGCTACCAAAAATGTTATGCAAGAGCCTAAACAATCGAATGCATTTGTTGGTGATGACTAGGGTTCATTGGATTTTACATCTTCTTCTTCAGGAGAATACAAACCTAAAAACCCCATCCCCGAAACATCAAATATTGCATCGATCACATCACATGCTTTGAATGATAAGCATAAATCTTCTTTGATAGCAAATAAGGATAATACCCTTACTTACACTACTGATTATGACACTTATGAAGCTCCACCTTCCTCTAAGGAAATGGTTCCTCTTTATGATTGAGGATTCCAAATCCTTTATAAAGATTGTGATTATATGGGTAAAGATTGTGGTATAAATCAACAAGGAATCAAATTCCCTATAGAATCTACTTTGTTACATTGCTCTAGTGGCATTGGATACAATTCGTTCAAGGAATCCAAATCTCGTAAATGCCCTACTCTTAATGTGAATACTATATCAACACTTAGTTTGATATTTCCTAAGATGATCGACATCAATTTTCCTCCAGGACCACTTTTGTTGGATGTATTCTCAATAGACGAAGCAATAGTACAATTCTTGGGTGCTTATGACAATATTCCTCGTTATCATCACAAACGTGGCCTACCTTATTATCTAAACAATGACACACATTTTGGAAAAACTACTAGCACAATAAATGTTACTGTAAATCCCAATGGAGAATTTGAAGAACAACTACAATCATATAATCCTTTAGACCATAGTACTCTCCTCAATGGAAAGACTGTTGATGTTGTTATGGATAAGGATAACACCGAAAAAGTTCTCCCTATTGGTGATTGTTTAAATATGGAAGAAAAAGAAGAGATGACTAAGTTATTGCATGAATTCTTAGAATTATTTGCTTGGAAGTAAACTGACATGGGCCTGGCATTGATCCTTAGATTGTAATGCATAATATCATATTGAAACCAGATGTTAAGCTATTTAAACAAAAAATTCATAAGATGAATCCTAAGATCACATTGCTTGTTAAAATTGAGATAGAAAAGCTTCTACAAGCTGGTTTCATCTAACCTATTGATTATTCACCTTGGATTTTGAAGATTGTTGCCATCGCTAAACCTGATGGTCATATAAGAATGTGCATAGATTTCTAAGATTTGAATTTGGCATCTTTGAAAGATGATTTTTCACTCCCTAATATCAATATGATTGTCGATTCCATAGCGGGACATGAACTACTATCTTTCATGGATGCATTTTTAGGATATAATCAAATTTGAATAAATCCTCAAGACCAATATAAAACAATTTTTATTACACCTTGGGGTAAATTTTGTTGGGTAGTCATGCCATTTGGACTTAAGAATGTGGGAGCTACTTATCAACGTGCAATGAATCTTATATTTCATGATTATATGCACAATATTTTAGAAGACTACGTCAATGACATCTTGTTGAAGTCTATCTATTGTAAGGATAATGCTACAAATCTTTGACAAATATTTGAGCACATAAGGAAATATAACATGCGATTGAATCCTCGTAAGTGTGTTTTTGGTGTAGATAGTGGAAAGTTACTAGGATTTATTGTCTCAAATCATGGTATTGAGGTGGATACGAAAAAGATAGATGCAACTATTAATATGCCAATACCTAAGAACATATCTTAACTTCGTAGTTTGCAGGGAAAGATACAGGCCATCTGCTGATTTGTTTCGCAACTCGCGGATAGGACACACCCCTTTACGCAACTATTGAAGAAGGATTCTAAATTCTAGTGGAATTCTAAATGTCAAAAAGATTTTAAAGACTTAAAGGATTATCTAGCTAATCTGCCTAGTTTTCAACCTGTTGTCTCTAATAAACCATTCCTGTTATATATCTCAGCATCTAACAATGCCCTAGCAGCTTTGTGAGCACAATATAATGCTAAATGCAAGGAATGTGCTGTCAATTACATTAGTCAAACTTTGCTTGATTATGAAGTGTGGTACACTATTATAGAGCAGCATTTCTTAGCTTTAGTGTTTGTAACTCAAAAGCTTAGACACTATATTAGAAATTAATCTTTACTTAGTGAAGATTATTTTATAATTTTGTATTTTATTATTTTTGGTGTTTTATCCCCACATGTCGGGTAATACCTCTATTATTCTTTCTACAAGAATAATCTATTTTGATAGATTCCTCATTAAGAGGAAACATGTGGCACACACCTTATGCAAGGTGACATATTGGAGTTATGCATATCTCCATTCTTCACCTCTATTTAAGAGGTATCTCCTCCTCTCTTTTTACACACATCCTCTTCATAGATATCTTCTTCCTCTTCCCATTTCTCTCATTGAGAAGCTTCTTACATCTCTGTAATCTTTCCTTTTGGCTTCTTCCCACTTGCATTTTCACGGGGGTTTTTCTTTGTTTTTCCCCCTTCAAAAACTTGTGTTGGTCTCTGGTGCATCTTACAAATCTAGTAATATCTTTCTTGTGTTGTTTATCTACTTTGCATGTTTTGATTAGTACTTTGATCCTAAAATTTTCCTTTTACACTATCTCTTAAATGTTGAACTACATGTGATGGTAAAATTCGACGCTCTGAAACATCTCTTTACTAAAATAGATTTTTTGGGTTGTCTCTCTAAATGGGTCATGTTACTAACAGAATTTGATCTCAAGTTCATTTCCCAAAAAAGTGATTAAAGGACAAGTGTTAGCTAATCAATTAGCTAAAGCTCCTTCACCTTTTTCTACACAACATCAGGATGTATTCCTTGACGACCAAATCTTAATAATTTATGTGGATGAAAAATGGGAATTATACTTTGACAGATCAAAATGTCAAACTGGCTCCAGGGATGGTGTTATATTGATACCTCCATAGGTAAGCCGATTCCCCTATCTTACCATTTAGACTTCTTATGCACAAACAATATAGCTGAATACAAAGCTCTTATCACAGGACTTCATGTAGACTTGGCTCCTAATATCAAAAACATTACAATATACAGTGATTCTTAGCTAATTGTCAAATAGATAATGGGATCATATCAAACTAAGCATGATAAGCTATCTCAGTACCGTGAATTGGCATTATCTCTCTTAAAACAATTCACAGCATATTCAATTAGCACTATTCCTAGGAAAGATAATCGACATGCAGATGCAATGGAAAGCACACATTCCCTTATATCTCCTAATGATTCTCTTGAAGAATTTACCTTTGTTGTTCATAATATTAAAGCACCAATAATCAAATATCCTATAGTTGCAAATATAGAACTCTATGGTAATACATACACTGATGAATGGTTCTCTTATATATTCAATTATTTACGTGATGGAACTATTCCTAATTCAACATCTAAGTGTTAGGAACCTGTGTTTAACCCTTCTCTTTACTTTGTTAGTGTATTACATTTGGACGCATATGCTTTGTAAGTCATCCTGTGAGTATATTGTATTATCCCACATTTATGGGAAGTAATATTTGTTTAGATTAGACTTATTATATAAGTACATGTTGAGGCCAATGAAGGCATCCACAGATTTATTGTATTGAGCTTGCTCAAATGAGGTTGGCCCCTCGAAGTATAAATTCCTTCTGTGTTTTTGCTATTTCTGTTATTTCGTGCATTTTTTATTATATTGTTGCAGGAGGTTCCTCTCACTAAGAATGCTAGAATCCATTTACGCAGACTAGCAATGCGATATATTACTGTCAAATGTATTATATTGATGAAGTTACAATGGTGTTTTACTCTGATATTTAAGTAATTAAGAGATTCTGATAGATTTAGAAGAAGCTCACTCTGGTACCTATGGAGGGCATTTTGGAGGAAAATTATTGGTACAAAAATTGTTATGTATGGGCTACTATTGGCAGCATATGGAACAAGATTCCTTTGCTTACATCAAGAGATGCTCGCAATATCAACAACATAAACACCTAATCAATGCTCCTGCTCAATAGATTCGTGCCTAGGTGTCACCATGGCCATTTCATATTTGGGGCTTAGATCTAATTGGTAAAATTTCCCCACCCTCCTCTCAAGGGCATACATTTATCACTACCACCACTGATTATTTTACAAAGTGGGTTGAAGCAGTCCCCTTATGATCTACGACCACTGATGTAATCTGTCAATTTATACAACACAACATTAATTCTTGATTTGGAATGCCTTCCTCCCTCGGTTTGGACAATGGCACGCCATTTAAGAACAAGGATGTGAAAAAGTTCCTCAAAAAATACCATTTACAACATCGCTTCTCTATGTCTTATTATCCTCAATCAAATGGCCAAGCAGAAACTTCAACAAAGTTATTGGATAGATTTTATGGAAAACCATTAATAAACATGAAAAAAATTGGCATACTCAATTATCATATGCATTATGGGCTTACAAAACAAGCATTCGAACACCTACTGGTAATACACCATATAATCTTGTCTATGGCGTAGACGTGATAATGCCCTTAGAGTTAGAAATTCCTTCCTTAAGAATTTCCCTAAGAGACATCATGGATGATGACATCGAACATGAGAAAAGATTACAAGAACTTGAGATGCTTGATGAAAGACAAATTAACACTCTTGAGCACCTCAAGGCTTATAAAAAAGGTGTACAATGATCCTATAATGTGCAAGTCATGCAACTTTCATTCAACAATGGGGATCTAGTTCTTTATGAAAATCAGTGCAATGTAAATGCACTGCCTAGTGGAAAAGGTAAGTTAAACCCTAATTGGCTAGGACCATACATAATTAATGAAACCTTTGGATCTGGAGCATATAAGCTAGCTGATGAGCAAGGTATGCCATTTAAAGAACCTATTAATGCGGCACACCTCAAAATATTTTATGCTTAAAGATCTAATGTTAAATGTCACTAAGCTAATTTATTACATAGATTCGCTTCAATTTTGACAAGATGTTATTGTTTTGTCTTAATTCATTTAGCATTACATCTTTGTTTAGTTGATCATTGTTGTATCCTACTTAAGTATTCTTTACTTAGATCACTTTGGCATTAATTGAATATAGCAGTAAAATTTGGATTATGTGTAAAGTGCTTCATCATTGTACTTATTACTATATGTTCTTTTTGTTACCTCTAAATCCGAATGGATGCTTATTCCCAGTTGTCCCTACAAGGTAGCCATCAATGATCAATAAGATTTCTGGGCCAGCGGCTAACAGTATAGGAGATAGACTCTATAAATATCTCCTCTTCTTCTTTAGGCTCTGCAGAAACAAGGGGGTATTCCCTATTCAACATCTACAACGTATGCACATGAAACTAATCAGATGTTGAAACAAAGTAGATAAATCCTCTATCATGTAGACTAAAACTGTGGAATAAGTGCAAAGGGGCTAGCTTTGGGCCTATGTTTAGTTGTAGACAGAGGATTTTGGGTCCTAAAACTACTTCTAAAGTCCTAAAGGTTTGTATATGAAGTTTGAGTTTGATTTGTATTTGGATGCAAAACTAGGACTTTGGTTGCGACCTCAATACAAGACTAGATCGGTGCCTATCCAGGGCTCGAAGTCAATATGTATACACATGTGAATGTATACATAAACCCATATTAATGACTAAGTTTCAAGGGGGTTCTTTAATATCTACCTTACAGATACTTCCTAGAATTGAGTATTCAGTTACCTCTGCTTAGAAGATCCTCACTGCAATATATTCTTCTTAACACTTTAACTTAAAACATTTAATCTACTCCTTGAGTAGAAGTAAAATACCAAGCATTCAACATAGCAAATCTATATTCAAGAATCTTAGACACCCCTTAGCTGTTTAGATTCAAAAGAAGAATACATTCAATTTGGAGACAAGTAACAGAACACATGCAATGAAGCATTACTCATTTAAATCAACATAAAACTAGTAAGTTTATGCATTAAACAGACAACATGAGATTCATAAACTCACAAAAAATCTAAAACAGGACCACCAATGAAGTTGTATCTTATCACAGCACCAAAAATTTGCCCAGTTTTCAACAACCACAAGTAACATAGTTTGACTTTTATACCAAGACTGTGTACCCGAAAAAAATTAATTACAAGGCAAATAAAAAATCCACTAGATTTAATGCATGAGGAATGGCGCTCAAAAATATTCAACGCTGTGGGGAGACAGAGAGGAATGAGCAGATGGAATCGGGATCCACACCGCAGTTCAAGGACATTCATCTTCAATCGGGTTGTTGACCCGTCCATCACGACCCATACCGCTGCAATTCTGCCATTAATGCTTTAGCTACCCACAGCCTCTCTAAAATGTAGCAACGGCGTACCTCTAGAAATTTCTTGCTGAAAAATAGCCACACACGCTCAGGAAAAATCCTTTGCTGCAGGTTCAAAACAAGACCGTTGATCATCCCTCTGTCGCTGTGATCAACGGCACCTAAACACGTTGAAAAGCTATCGGCCATTGAAATCGTGCCATGTAGGCACCTCATGTTTCTATTGCTGGCCCTTTCTCCTTTTATTTCACCTTTATCGCTCTTTTATATGCAAACCCAAATGCATATACAACATACAATGTGGACGTCAAATGTTATAGAACAAACTAGAATTCAATTCAGGTCTGGCTTGTGTCTCCATCCTGCATCCATCACTTTGTATATTACACACATACAAGCGCAACATACATACAAGGCGGACCCCAAAATATTATGAAGCAATTTGGGAACTTATTCGGGTTTGGCTTGCATCTCTTTCCTTTGTATATCAGCTTGTATATTTTGTTTGTATGCCGAATATACAAACACAAACATATAAGCAGGGAATCTATTTAGAATATTCCACATACATTCTTCCCTTGTATATTGAACATGTACAAACCTGTTTTTATAAAACTGCGGCGGGCCCCACCAAATGCATCTTTGCTGCACTGTAGCAAATGTATGCGTGCCAGCCTTTGTATATTTTTCAATGTACATTCCCTTGCACATACAAACAAGGAATCTTCTCCAAAATATTCCTACAATGTATCTTTTCTTTGTATATAACCGTTGTATGTCTGAACATACAAACCAAATATACATGCAACCCAATATGCAAGCAACGAATATTCCTAGAATCTTTAATGTATATTCTGCCCTTGTACATCCTCCTTTTGAATCCAATATGCATTTGGAAATGCATACAACTGCAGAATATCTCTGGGAATCTTTGAAAGATTCCCTCTTGTACATGCATATTCTAAGCCCGATATGCATTCAGAAATGCATCTAACTCATTTTTTTGAAGGACAATGGAGATTTTGCACTTGCCAATACATATTTTACCTATATGTATATACAAACACTTTTGTATATACAAAGACAATTGCACCTTAACTGATTTTTTGCATTTTTTCAACTGAAACCAGAGTGCTCATGTAGGCGGTAACATAGGCTCCGATTGGGGACGTGCAGGCACAAGGCTACAGCAAGAACTAGATCACTTCGGGGCAGACCAGGCAAAACCTAAAACTCAAAACATGACCGACTATACAAGGCATGTACAAAATATTTACACCTAGTTTACAGTGTGCACATAAGATAATCACTTATGAAAAATAGGCTTCAGGAACTGACCATGCACTGGCAGTTCCAGTGATTCACCACTTAGTGCCTATAGAAAGTAGGAATTTTCTCCACGAATATCACTAATTTGATATGGACCCATCCATAATGGCTCAAATTTTCCATGTTTACCCTTATCTTGGCTCCTTGCATTCTAAATTAGGACCAAGTCATGTATTTGGAACTTTCTTTCCTGAGCTTTTCTATCAAACAAATATTTCATTTTCTGTTGTTTCTTGATATTTGTTATGTGTGCCTCTCTTCTGATTTCATCCAATGCAACTAGCTGATTTATCCTTTTAGTCATGGAGTGCTCAATCTTCATATCATTCTCTTATAGAAATCTATAAACTGGCAGAAGGTTGTGCACAGGTAGCCTAGCTAGTGCACCATACACTAATTCAAAAGGTGACCTTCCAATTGATTCCTTCAGTATCATTCAGTTGGCCCATAGTGCCATCTTTAACTTTGAATCCCATGCCCTCTTGCTTTTATCTAACATTCTCTTAATGATTTTCATGAGGCTCTTATTGCTTGATTCTGCCTAACCATTTCCTTGTGGGTGATATGGTGATGCATATGATAGACTGATCCCATATTTGTTGCAGAAATCAACAAATTCTCTAGATCTGAAGCACATGGCATTGTCCATGACAATTGTAGTTGGCACTCCAAATCTGATAATAATGTGCTCTAAAACAAAATCCATCACCACCTTTCACATAGCTTTCTTAGTTGGAATGGCTTCAACCCATTTGGTAAAATAATCAGTAGCAACTAGAATCCAACTGTGTCCTCCTCTTGATTTTTCTAAGATTTCCCCTATAAAATCAATTCCCCACTGCGGAAATGGGATCTCTACAGTCACAGTCCTTAGGGGCAATGCACCTTCATATTTTAGCTTCCCTGAGAACCTTTGGCAAGGATCACATTTTCTTACCAACTTTTGTGCATCTGAGAAAAGAGTTGGCCACCAATATCTTGCTCTAAGAATTTTGTGGGCTGTTGTCTTGGCAGCGTAATGTCCACCACATCCTCCTGTGTGTAGATCATTTAAAATATCAGCAACCTGATCCTCATTCACACATCTGAGTAGTACACCTTCAGGATTCGTCCAATATAGCTCTCCTTGAAGAATTATGTATTTGATTGCATGTAGCTTCAAAGTCCTTTTCTGACTATCACTGAAGTGGGAAGGACAATTCAAATTCTACAAGTAATATACAATGTCCTTATACCAATCTGATTCTAATATACTGATAGTTTTTTTTTGCACCACGTTCACTTGGCATGCTTCCAAATTTGATTCTGTCATTATCTTTGCCAAACCTTGTCCCCTTACCAGCTTTGTAATATGTATCTCTATGTTGAACTCTTGTAGTTTATTTATCCATCTGCATCTTCTTCCAGTCACCTCCTATTGAGTGAAGATATCTTTGACTATTGTGTGAGGTACATATGCAATTATGTGAGAGCCCACCAAATATGGTCTGAAACTCTTGACTGCCCTAATCAGTGCATATGCTTGCTTCTCCATGATGTCATACTTTAATTCTATAGCCTGCAATGACCTACTAAAGAAAGCTATAGGTTGTTCAAAACCTTCTGCATTTTTTTGTAATAAGCAAGCAGCAATAATGTGGAAAGAAGCAAACAAGAATAACTGAAATGGCTTAGAAAAATTAGGAGATTTTAGCACAGGAGCCATCTTTATAGCCTCTTTTATGTTCTAGAATGATTTGGTTGCTTCATCTTCCCATTTGACAGTTGCACCTTTCTTCAACATTTTAGCGATATCTTTTGTGGTCTCTGCAAAGTTAGGCACAAATCTTCTAACAAATTTAATTTGCCCAAAGAAGGACTGAACACCTTTCACTATTTTAGGGATCTGAATTCTGTCAATTGCAGCCACCCTTTCAGGATCAATCCTGACTCCATCTTTGGAAACAATGTGTCCAAGCAGTTTTCCTTCCCCTACCCCAAAAGCAAATTTCTTTGGGTTGAGTGAGATGCCATATTCTAGTGCTCTGATAAAAATTTGCTCCAAATGTATACAGTGCTGCTCTTCTTTCTTAGAAAAGGCAGTTAAGTCATCTTGATACACAGCCAAGATTGAATCAATCAATCCTGCAAAAGCAACATCCATTGCCCTCTAAAATGTGGCACCTGCATTTGTCAGTCCAAATGGCATCCTCACATATACATATGTTCCCCATAGAGTAGTGAAAGCAGTCTTAAATTGTTTAGATTCCTTTACTTTCACTTGATTGTACCCTAAAAATCCATCCATCATGGATAGAAGTTCACAGCCAGTCACCTTCTACAACATGGCTTCCATGTTTGGCAATGGATAATTGTCCTTCAAAGAAGATACATTTAAATTTCTAAAATCCACACAAAGTATGATATCACCATTCTTTTTTCTAACTAGGACAAGGTTGGACACCCAAGTTGAGTGTTTGATAGGCATAATTATTCCAGCCTCCCTAAGCTTCACAAGTTCTTCTTGCATTTTTGGAGCTAAGGTTGGGTTGATAGGCCTTTGTTTTTGTCTAAATGGTTTAGCTCCAGGCTTCAAAGGGATTTCATGCTAAAATAAATCCTCTCTATTAGCTTTGAGGTCCTCATAAGACTAGGCAAACACATGCTTGTACTTTCTCAACAATTCAATCAACATAACTCTAATGTGTGGCTTGAGTTGTTTGCTAATGTATACCCTTTTGGGTGCATGAGATGTTCCCAAGTTTATCTCCTCCAAATAATTTTTGTTTGTTAGAGATGCCTTTGTAACAAATTGGTCCCTATTGTCAAAAGCTCTCTCTAAAGCAACCAACAGTCTAGGGATTTTATTTGTCTTGAGTTGAATTACCTCCTTCCCTAGGAGAGTTTCTTTTCCATCTACAACTTCTACAAAATTCTGAAAATCCATTTCCTGGTTCTCATATTCATCACTGCAATGTAGAAATCTGAGCAAATCCTTATCATCATCAAACACTTGCTAGCTGCATACATTATCTGACACTGCACGTCTAATTTTGACCTCAACATTTGTAACATCTGATAGAGTTATATCATCTGGCCTTATGGCTACATTAGCTACAAAATCTACCCTGACATTTTTTGATCTCTCTACCCAACTTATTGAAAATGCATCAAACAATTCAATTGTATCCCAGACATCATGCTTATACTATTTTAATCTCTTATTTTTCAATGCATACTTATCTCTAACTTGGGAAACAATAAGATCTCAATCACCAAACACTTTGAGCATCTTAATTCCATGCTTCAGAGCTACATTCAATCCTAACAGCAGAGCCTCATACTCTGCAATATTATTTGTATAGGCAAACTTCAACAAGAAAGAAAATTTTAGAAGCTTACCAACTGGAGATAGAAATACAATTCTGGCACCAGAGCCTTCCTTTGAACAAGCTCCATCAAAATACATGGTCCAGAGACCTTGTTGGTCAATTTCTTGAATGCACATGTTTCCCCCTTTACCTTCTTGATCATCTGAGACAACCCTGAAATTTTCATAGTCAGTGTCCACAAAACATATATGCTCCTCTGATTCTTGATCCGCCACTGTCTCTAATGACCTTTATTCTCTAGTCAGTTTGACATCCTTTCCATTCATTGGGATCATGGCATATGACAAGTCCAGTTGCATACTTCCACCAATGAGTGCTGCCCATCTTCTTGACAATAACATGCCATATTATGGCTTGATGTCAACAACTGTTATGTTCATTTTGTAGGTCTTTTTAGGATATGCTGCCAGTCTGAAATCAACATCCTTCATGATTCCAATGATAGGTACCTCCCTAGCATCCATTGCATAGCACTTCCCACATGCCTTATCTATCTTTAACCTAGCTTGCTGCATGATAGCCAAAGGCATCATGTTCGTGGACGCTCCTGAGTCAAGCATACAATTCTTAATCACTTTTCCATTTATGACAAGGGAGACATAAAACGGTTCCACTTGTGAAGGGCATTTTGTCATGGTCATCCCCAGATATACCTCAGGAACTTCATCCTCATCAATATACAGGGCATGTTTCTTACCCTGAGGTTCATCACTCAACTTGGCTTGACAGGGTACTCCCAAAATTAAGGATACTGCTTTATTTTTGAATTCTTCCACTTTCATCAGCTCCATCAGTGGAATAGAGTCTTTTATCTGGGACAAGACTTGAGTTATATCGAATGGAGCATAATTTTGTATAACAGTTGTAGCCTGATCTACAGTTTTATTTTTACCCTAGTATGATCCATCTTTAGTTTTTGTGGCTTCTTGACTGTCATCTTTGATCTAAAAATTTTTTATTTTGATCCTCAACCTGGGGAACTCTGTTTTCTGGTCCTTGAGGATCATGACCTGTCTTCTGTTTAAAATTTTTCTTATTATTGCTCCATTGTTTCTTTTGTGGTTCAGCCCCTTCATAATTATGCACAGGTTGGTTTACAAAAGTATTCTCTGGTTGGTGTGAGTTACTTACCTGAGCTTTACCCCTGAGATTGTAATTGCTTTTGACCTGAACTACTGCTGCAGCTGTGAGGGCTCTAATTTCTTCATCAGAAGGCCTCCTCAAGTTATTTAGAAAATTATGTGAGTCCTAAGCATAGGCATAGTTGTCTTCCTCATCTTCATCATAGGGAAACTGCTGCCAGACCTGAATTTCATTATCTGCACTTGCATCAACATTATGAAAAGAGTATTCTCTATTTGTAGACAACATATTGACATTATCATCTTCCATGCAATGCGGCTCATTGCATTCATCACAGGAAACAACATTGTTGTATAAAGACTGAGCAATCATACATTGTGACTGTGAGTGAGGCATCTGACATATTATACACCACGGGGTGTCATCAACCATATTAACAGTTTTCTTCAAAGGATCAGAAGTTTCCTTAACATTTTAAACTCTTTGATTTGTATTGCTATATGGGAGGACGGGTTTACCATTATGCCAATTGGTATGATATGGCATGTCATGTAATGATGGTCTTCTTTCATGCCTTGGGTAAACTTGTCTGTCATGACCTATTCCATTTTCATTTTTAACCATCCTATAGGTTAGGTTGTTAACAATAGTTGTCAACTTATCTGTTTTATCCTCAGAAGTAGATGCATTGCCTTGAGCAATTTGAGATTTAGTGTTTGGATTTTGCAAAATTTTTACATCATCTCTTCTGTTTGTCTTACCAGACGCTTTTATATTATTTTCAATATTTGTTGCTATTTTGAAAGCATCTCTGAGGCTGTGAGGACCCTTATCTCTTAATCCATAAGTAGTTTTGGCATCAAAAGCATTTATGTATAACACTATGCACATAGGTTCATTAGGTCTCAGGTGATGCGGCAGTTTGTTTAATACCTTCATGAATCTAGCATTGAAATCAGCAACCTGTTCATTTGATCCTTTGGTAATGCTAGTGAATTCATTAATGAGAAAACTAGGATGAGTTTTGTCACCATATTGTTCTTTGAAAATTCTTCTGAAGTCATCCCATGATGAAACACTTCTATCAGGTAGACCCTTGTACCATTCTCTAGCTTCATCAACTAAAGATTGCATAAATAATTTCATGAAAACATCTTCATGCTCAACCTCAAAGTTGTCCATGATATTCTAAAAAGTTTTTAGATGGTCTTCCCCTGACATAGTATTATTTCCTAGAAATTTAGGCACTTGCAGCCTCACATGTTTGTCAATAGGATTGGGGTAACCAGGAATGCCATCAAAAACCAGTTGCTTGAATTTGTCTAGCTGCACAGGCTATCTACCAAATTGATTAGTACTGGCATTTCTATTTACATTATGATTTCTTACATTATTAAATGGTATCCTAGCATTATTTGCATTCTATCTCTGATCATCATGCTAATCGTGAACTTCATTTCTATAGTGATTTCTCATCACATTTGCATTTTCAAGGGTAGGAACTAAATCATTCTGAGTAGTTCTCAGAGCTTGCACTTTCTGTTTCATGTCATCTCTGATTTTCATAGCCTGTAGATATTCTAATTCTGCTCTTAAACTTTTGATTTCTTCAGCTAACTATTCCTCTTTGGGCATAGAAGAAGATGGTCCCACTCCATTTTGATCATCATTATCTTCATCCCTTGGAGACTCAACCTCTTCAAATCTATCACTGGGATCCAAGAAAGGGTGTTCTTGAAAAACATCTGACCTTATTCTTAGAGCACCACCCTACTATTTCTCATATACATTTTGGATTTCAGCTTCTATGTTTGAAAAATATGGCATTGTTTGCTCTGAAGATCCTGGATTGTCCTGAATAAATTCATTTTTCCTGGGGCTAGGAGAACCATCTTGATTGGCTTGAACAGTCCCTTTCTTCTTGTACATCATTTTTATGGGTAACTCTTCCAACAGAGTATTATGGTGGGATCTTCTCCCTTGCATAGAAATTTTTATTTTACCAATTGGGAGATTAGTTCAGAGTCACCACCTATAATTAGGAAATATTTTCTTTTAAAATCAGGGTTCTTTCACAAAGCATCCCCACCGGAGTCGCCAAATCTATTACCTCTAAATCTGACTGGATGCTTATTCCCAGTTGTCCCTACAAGGTAGCCATTAATGATCAATAGGATTTCTGGGCCAGCGGCTAATAGTATAGGAAATAGACTCTATAAATATCTCCTCTTCTTCTTTAGGCTCTACAGAACCAAGGGGGGTATTGCCTATTCAACATCTACAACATATGCACATGAAACTAATCGGATGTTGAAACAAAGAAGATAAATCCTCTATGATGTAGACCAAACCTGTGGAATAAGTGCAAAGGGGCTAGCTTTGGGCCTATGTTTAGTTGTAGAGAGAGGATTTTGGGTCCTAAAACTACTTCTAAAGTCCTAAAAGTTTGTATATAAAGTTTGAGTTTGATTTGTATTTAGATGCAAAACTAGGACTTTGGTTGCGACCTCAATACAAGACTGGATTGGTGCCTATCCAGGGCTCGGAGTCAATAGACATACACATGTGAATGTATACATAAACCCATATTAATGACTGAGTTTCAAGGGGGTTCTTTAATATCTACCTTATAGATACTTCCCAGAATTGAGTATTCAGTTACCTCTACTTAGAAGATCCTCACTGCAATATATTCTTCTTAACACTTTAACCTAAAACATTTAATCTACTCCTTGAGTAGAAGTAAAAGACCAAGCATTCAACATAGCAAATCTATATTCAAGAATCTTAGACACCCCTTAGCTGTTTAGATTCAAAAGAAGAATACATTCAATTTCAAGACAAGTAACAGAACACATGCAATGAAGCATTACTCATTTAAATCAACATAAAACCAGTAAGTTTATAGATTAAATAGACAACATGAGATTCATAAACTCACAAAAACATCCAAAACAGGGCCACCAATGAAGTTGTATCTTATCACAGCACCAAAAATTTGTCCAGTTTTCAACAACCAAAACAAGTAAAACAGTTTGGCTTTTATACCAAGACTATGTACCCAGCAAAAATTAATTCCAAGGCAAATAAAAAATCTATTAGATTCAATGCATGAGGAATGGCACTCAGAAATATTCAACGCTGTGGGGAGACAGAGAGGAATGAGTAGATGGAATCAAGATCCGCATCACCGTTCAAAGACATTCATCTTCAATCAGATTGTTGACCCGTCCATCACTGACCCATACCACTGCAATTCTGCCATTAATGCTTCAACTACCCACAGCCTCTCTGAAATGTAGCAATGGCATACCTCTATAAATTTCCCGCTCAAAAATAGTTCCACACGCTCAGGAAAAATGCTTCGCTGCAGGTGCAAAACAAGACCATCGATCATCCCTCCCTCGCTGTGATCAACGGCACGTAAAAATATTGAGAAATCATTGGCCAGTGAAATCGTGCCACGTAGGCACATCATGTTTCTATCACTGGCCCTTTCTCCTTTTATTTCACCTTTATTGCTCTTGTATATGCAAACCCAAATGCATATACAACATACAAGGCAGACATCAAATGTTATAGAACAAACTAGAATTCAGTTCAGTTCTGGCTTGTGTCTCCATCTTGCATCCATCGCTTTGTATATTACACACATACAAGTGCAACATAGATACAAGGCGGACCCCAAAATATTATGAAGTAGATTGGGAACTTATTTGGGTCTGGCTTGCATCTCTTTCCTTTGTATATTGGCTTGTATATTTTGTTTGTATGCCGAATATACAAACACAAACATACAAGCAGGGAATCTATTCAGAATATTCTACATACATTCTTCCCTTGTATATTGAACATGTACAAACCTGTTTTTATAAAACTGCGGCGGGCCCCACCAAATGCATCTCTGCTTCACTGTAGCAAATGTATGTGCGCCAGCCTTTGTATATTTTTCAATGTACATTCCCTTGCACATACAAACAAGGAATCTTCTCTAGAATATTCTTGCAATGTATCTTTTCTTTGTATCTAACCGTTGTATGTCTGAACATACAAACCAAATATACATGCAACCCAATATGCAAGCAGCAAATATTCCTGGAATCTTCAATGTATATTCCACCCTTGTACATCCTCCTTTTGAACCTGATATGCATTTGGGAATGCATACAACTGCTGAATATCCCTAGGAATCTTTGAAATATTCCCTCTTGTACATACATATTCTAAGCCCGATATGCATTCAGAAATGTATCTAACTCATTTTTTCAAAGGACGATGGAGATTTTGCACCCGCCAATACATCTTTTACCTGTATGTATATACAAACACCTTTGTATATACAAAGACACTTGCACCTTAACTGATTTTTTGCATTTTTTCAACTGAAACCAGAGTCCTCATGCAGGTGGTAACACTTTTAAGAATTGTTAGTATATCACAATAGCATTAATTATAGTATTTAAATATCATCACTAGTAGTATTTTTATGAAAATCACATGTGATAGGTCAAAAACCATTACACATAGATGAAAAGAAATAAACATCATATATATATCCTCAGTTTTAAATATACATCCGAGTCAACTATCCCTCAGGACAAAATGGGATGTCGTAGTGCCTAAATAAATATATCACATAGCTAAGCCTCGATCATCAGTACCCTTGGGCCCTCGTGGTGTGCAAGTGATAGAAGCCTAACCATGTGTGGCTATGGATCACAAATAACTCCTAGAGATGCTTCACGATTGTAACTCCTTAATCTTGCCTCTCATCTCTATCATCTGCTCATGTGCCTCCTAGTACATCCTCTAGTACTTGTCTCTCTTAGACTGAACCCCATCTCTATCATCTCTCACCTGATGAACCTTGCACAGTATGAACTTACAAACAACTGGCTCTCCCTCCGATGTAGGCACCACTACCATTTTCTCTCACTACACCCTAAGCTCAGCTTCAGCGCACTCGGCTCTCTATCAAAACTCCTCTCTCTCTCTCTCATGTAGACTGCTCTAGCATAGCCTCTGTAGTAGTCCTGTACTAGACGAAAAGCATAAAAATCTCTACATGTCAGCCAGTGGATGACTGTGGTGAATAACCTGCCTACACTCGCTACTCTGAGACATCTGTAGGTACTATGTCTACTATGACATGACCCACAAAGTCTCACCAAATGTCTGTCCTAATTGCAAAATAAAGGATAAGACAGATATTAGAATCTCATATAAAATATCACAAATAATGAACTATACAAAGCATCAAAATAATAAATCAAACCTAACCTAGATCTCCATCTTTCTAGGATGGATCTCAAATCACCAAAGGTGTGATGAGCTCTGTAGTCTGATCTATAGCTATAGGCATAGACCTACTACACTCCCCCCACTCTCTCTGACTAGGTCTCGCATCACCTATAGGAATAGGACCATGAGCCCTAGACCATGCTCTTGACTCAGTCTCCTTGTCAGCATCCGCCTCTTGCTAGCTCTATCGTGGTCTCACTCTAAAGACGTATTGTGGAGAGACCTCCTCTGACTCATCCTCATCATCCTCCTCATCCTCATCGAGATCGTAGTATCCCAGAAAATCACTAACATCGTCCTCTACCCCTGTGTCACTAGTGTGACTAGCCCAAGGTCGAGCATCACTTGTAGGGTGACTAGGTGGAAAGATAGGACCAGGTCGTGTTGTGTGCCACCAGGTCTGATATGCTCAGGTACAATTGACATCATCTGTGTCTAACACTGGCTCTACATCCTCAGGACTCTCATCATCACTAAGCAGCATATCTGCTATTATCGGTCATTGGATGGTATTTTCCCTGACTACGCTGTGAGTAGCACGCGCATAGCTCAGACGAACCACTAGAACATCTTGTATTTATTTGAACTGTCATTCCACCTCTCAAAATAGAACCAAGCCATGACATGATTGAGGTGACCAGCCATTAGTTGATCCCTCTGTATCCTCGCTAACTACCTCTGTTGTCCAGGCAATCTGATGTAGCCGTGATATGGTCTCCAGATGATGTCACCAAACTATAATCTGTAAAAAACTGTTGATAACTAATAAGGGGGGGTGAATCAGTTATCCTAATTAGTTCTGCTTTCTAAAATCAATGCAGCATTAATTCAAATATGCAAACATAACCATGAAATGGAAATACACATGACACAATATTTTGACGTGGAAACCCTATTAAGGGAGAAAACCATGGGGTGATTAACCCAAGATTATATTCTCTGTTAGAGGAATGGAAATACAAAATGGCACTTGCCAATTAGGGCTCATTGCTTGAGCACACTACTCACAAGAGGCACACTGCCTATAAGAGACACACTGTCTACAATTTATAAAGAGTGTAATACAATACTTGAACTGGTAAGGAGAATCTACATATGCTGGAGTTCAGTTCCGGTTAGGCTCAGTACACTGATCTGCTGCACTTCATCTTTCTTCTTCTTTTGTGCTACTCTTCTTTCACATACCGGACCTTTCTTATTGCTTTCACTCTGCTCTACTTCTTTTCTTCACACTCATTCACAAATGACACACCCCCTCATAACTAAAACCATCTTGTATTTATATCTACACAAGTGATTTAATCAGCTTTCTAGTCGGCATCCAGAATAGTCAATCTTTTCCACAAACTCTGATCTGTTGGCTGAATCCTTGCTTACCAGGTAATGCAGATCAAGGATATACTTGTAGAAGTCATCAATTATGTCGGCCAATCATAAATTATGCCTTAATAACCTTTACCATCATTAGTAACACATCCGAAATAATGTCTGATGTTCTGCCAGTCAGTTCTTCCTCTGTCCACACTGACAATCAGGAACCCGATACTCAAGTATTCATATCTTTTTCTTTATCTACCACCGGAGGCTAAATCCTTGTAATCTATCAGTCAAGGTAGTCTTCTTGACTTCCCCAAATCCGTACTTCACCAAGATACTTCCTCTGAGAGATCCAGACCTGACTATTGGACCTCGTCACATGCTCTGTTCTTGCTTACCAAACCATAACATTCTTCACTCTGGCTTCCGATAGAGACACACCATGTTTTGCAGATGTGTGGGATGAACTTTGTTGCCATCAATGACAACAATCATGAATCCATATAGTGTCTCTTGCCATCAATCTCCCCGTTTGGCATTGATGGCAACACTTAGTGAAAAATGACTAAGTGTTTACACTATGCTCCCCCTTGGCTGATGCTCTATTTTTATATACATTTTTCAGAGCTCCCCCTTAGTTGAATTCCTTATTTTTCACTTCTCTTCACTCCCCCTTTGACATCAATGGCAAAGGGTGGGGTCCGTACACCAAAAAGATTTCTCAAAAACACTTCTATACTTAGCCGCATAAGTATTTATACATGCTATACTTTACATAAACTGAAGGATATCTGCAAAAGATGTCTTCAATTGGACAAATTCAGTTGCCCAACTCTACTTCATTCTGTCCAAAATTGTGATGTTACCACTTAACAGGAATGCATAAGCTTCAGCCTTTTTTAGATCTGTCAGATCATTTGTTCTGGCTGTAGTTAGAGCATCACTTAAGGCCTCATGCATGGCCTCCAACTTAGGGATAATTATTCTCCTAAGTTCATTCAACCTGCTGATTCTATTTTTCTTCTCTTCTTCAAGCTTTTTAATTTCCTTCAAAATTGCAATCATCTGACATTCTTGATTTATTATGGATGTGGTAAGTGGATCAAAATTTTGAGAAAGTTTAGTTAGTTTGTCCTCCTGTTCTTTCACTTTCTTCTCAATCTCCACTGTTGCTTTAGACCAAGATATACAAAATTTGTATACATCTCCTCCGTCTTGAGAGCAGTTTCCAAGCTCTTTATCCCAATATCCATTACTCTCCTATCATTTGCTATCAGCCCTTGCAACTCAGAGAATCTCTTGTCCAGAAACTCTTTCCTGACCTTCTCCTCAGCAGATTTCTCTAGAGAATTAAAATGTGTACTAATGCTATTAATCAAAGATTTGAGATTACCGGATGAGGATGCTATGGGATCCTTCTGAAATGTTGGCATAATCTTTTCTAGCACTCCAGAAGCAGCTTCTATCAACTCACAGTCTTCCATGTGAGACTTCAGGAGTTTTTCTTTAGCTTTTGCATTAGTAAATGAAGCTATCTTCATTATCTATACCTGAGAAAGAGAATCAAAATTAAATGGTCCTTGTAGAAGCTCCAGTTCATCAATCTCCATTGTCTCTTTGTTCAAGAATTCTTGTACAGTTTTTGCAGTGTCTCTTGCTGGAGACAGATTTTTCTTCTCTTCTGCATTCTTAGAACTATCTCTTGGAGCTTTCTCTCCTTCTAAATTCTTATCTATAGCAGTTGTGGTCTTCTCTGTTGAAGTCTTCTCTCCTTCTACAACCTTGGAACTATCATTTTCTTTTTCCTTCACTTCTTTTGCTTTATCCTCTATTCCTTCTTCTCCTTTGGATCCGGAGACTGTAGGGGAAACCAGAGGAGAGATGTTTGTTTGTTCATGGGCCACCTCTTCCGGAGTAGAGGACTCTAAGCCCTTATCTTTACCAGTGTCCATTAGTTCTTCTGTCATTTCCTCAGTGGATTCCTTTTCAACACCTATGGCCGAAGGATCAACACCCAAGTCCTCTATGATAGGAATATTGAATTTTTTAAAGGCACTCCAGAGGATCTCTTTTGTTTCCTTTGCTACCTTGTCAGTCTCACCAAGCATGAGCTAATTCATTCTAGCTTTACTCTGAAATTCATCCTTATAGTCTTTGAAGATCATATTCATTTGTTTTGAATCAATTGAGGGATATAGCTGAATGGCTATCTGTTCCCGAATTTCAAGATCCTTTGCTCTAGCATTATTCTTTCTTATTTCTAACTCTTTTTCTAGGCTTTTGGGAATAAGAGATATAATTTCAATGAAAGCCTTGTTATATATGTTCAGATACTTAACTGCTACTTCCTGCAATATCTTTTGGTCTGCTTCATTGTAATCATCATAGAATTCAGCCATTGGTTGGAGATTTCCATCCATAGTGATTGATTTGATGAAATCATCTAGAGACAGAGTAGGCCTTTCAATGAATTCTTCTTCCAACTCTTCCTTGTCTTTACCGGTAGAGGGTTCACCGGGTCCTTCCTTCTTCTGCTTCTTCATTTTCTTTATCTCCTCATCTGATTCAGTTTCTTCATCATCCTTCTGACTAGCATAAGCCCTTGTGGCTTTTGTCTTTGTTCTTTTCTCTCCTTTGCCAGATAGTTTTGCTTCCAATTTTGATGGCCTTGAGCTTTTGGTAGTGGTAGGTGTAGATCTCTTTGATGATCTGGTCTGGGTGGAAGATTTTACTGAGACATTTTCCTCACTTTTCTTTTCTGCCTTTTTCTTCTCTTCCTCAGCCCTTTCCATCTTTTCCCTGTTGGCATCAAGTGCCTCTTTTGATATGCCAAAGCCTTTGGCAATTTCTTCAACTTCTCTTCTCACCTTCCTCTTTGTTTCCAGTTGTCTGAGTTCCACATGAACTTTTACACTTAGCTCTTCAAAGGTTCCAAACTTTTCTGCCTTTGGATCCTTTGGCTGACTTAGCATGTGTTGAACATGCAGCTCCACAATTTGTTCATCAACTTCATACCCCATAGGCATGATCCATACAGTTCTTGGTTCTACTGCCTCCATTAGGCACTGATGAGTCTCAACCATAAAGCATATTGTGTTTTTTTTTTCTCAACAAGAGACTGGGGAATTCTCTCTCTTGCTTGCATCATGTTCTGAAAATTCTTGAAATATCCCCAGAGAGCTATATTTTGTGCCTTGGCATCACCAATCCCATGTATATAATCTCTGATTTGAATGGCTACTGGCCTATCATTCTACCATACCCAGCCACTCGATCCAGGAGGCTCATTCATGTAATAAAAGAATAGACATAGTATCAAGCCACCGTATTTGAAGGAGTTCTTGTCTTTCTTTATCTTTTGCAGATTTTCAAGAAGTTGGTTTAGAAGGAGTTCATAGAGATCATAGTCAGCATTCTTTCTAAACATTTCATAGGCAGTATATATTGCAGTTCCAGGTACTAAGTTTTCCCTGCTAGAGTGATATATTTTGTATCTGATGATCATGGATGATATCCAGATCAGTGATATCCTCAATTGTCATTGCCCTCTTATCAAACTTTGATCTGGTAGCCTCAGTCACCGTTTGATTTTTGACAGATTTTAGAATAGGTATCCCACCAGATGAGTGCAATCTGGTGACTACCCTGATGGCATCTTTTGTGAGCTTGAATGGTCTATTTAACCATATGAAGTTATCATGTATTCTGCTTAATACGTACCAGACACATTCATCTTCCAGAAAATAGGGGAAGTGAATGCACTATGCAAAATGCTTATCCTGGATGGCTTTATACTGAGGTTTGATCTCAAAAGAGTCATCAGTTAATTGTTTGTGATAGATATCCATCAATTTAGACTCTCTGAATTCTTCAATGTTTGCGTGAATGTAAACCCTAATATCTTCTGTATGTAGGACACCATGTGGAACACTAGAAAAGGCTCCTAGGGGATCTACTTCCAAGGATTTGTAGGGATGTTTCTTGAATTTGGGGCGAGGCCTATCAGAGATCTTCACAATATTCAGAGTAGACATCTTTTAAAAAGATTTACAGAGAAGAATGGAAAAATACCTTTTGCATCTTTCAGTTTCACAAAATTAGCCGGATCGATTTCTGGATGAGTTGACTTCTGCAAATGATCTTGGAGGAGCTTGAGGAATTTTGTTGCAGAGCTTCTCTTTTTGTTTCTTCTTGAATGCAGAATGAATAAATGTTTAATGAGAAAACCCTTATATTGCTCCGCAAACCCTAATGTTAGGTTGCAATAAATGCTCGACCTAAGTCATTCCGGTCTGCCTTATTTGGATGACTTGAAGAACCAGATCAATCTTGATCTTTAAACATCTTGCAGATTTTCCAAATCTTAACCATAGTTTATTTCGATGTTTCTCTTATGAATCCTTTAATCCGCAACTCTTTTTGTGCCAGTTCTGGCACCAATTAGCTGGCTGGGGGAACAAGGTTTTCTTTGTGTCTCCCCCTGAGCCAGAGCTCACCTTTTTAATTTCCAGAAGGAATATCAGCACCAGAGTCTGGTACAGATCTATCCCCTTCATTCTCTGTACTTTTCTTCACCCAAATCTTGTTCATCTCCCTTTGAACTTCATCTGCATTCACCTTTTGTTTTCCTTTATCTTGATTCTGATTATGATGTAGCGGACCTCTTTTGTCCTGATTCTTGCTTCTACAGAATTTTACAATATGACCGAATCTATTGCAAATTTGGCAAACAACATTTCTTTGTATATTTGATTGATATCCTTTTGATCTTCATTGATTAGCCATATGACCTAT
Source organism: Cunninghamia lanceolata (assembly GCA_027924645.1). Lineage (NCBI taxonomy): Eukaryota > Viridiplantae > Streptophyta > Pinopsida > Cupressales > Cupressaceae > Cunninghamia > Cunninghamia lanceolata. The sequence continues at coordinate 10,334,088 of BSBN01000584.1, read as the reverse complement.
TCTATTTCATGCAAAGCATCTACCATTGAATGACTTGTTTATTTGCATATTTCTGCATTCATGAGATTAGTGACCATACCTTTTGCAGTTAAAACACTGTCCAGAGAAGGATGGATCAGTCTAATTCATTCTCTTTCTACACTGATTAGCTTTATGACCAAAGTTATTGCAGTTGTGGCAGTATCCATTGAAGGATGGATATCTTTGAGCATTAGGCTGCCTTACCGGAGGTCTTCTAGGCCTATTCCTTGGATTATCTGATACAAAATTCTTTTGACCAGATCTGGAGCTTTCTCCTTTCTCATATCCCAAACCACACTTGTCATCTACCCTCTTTTGACTTTCAAGAAGAACTTCAAGTTGAGTAGAACTTATCTTGAATTTTTCTTTATATTCATTTGTTGTTTGAAGATCCCTTTTAAGAGAGACAATTTGATCCTTAAGTTTTTCTTCATTATCTTTAGCATCTTCAAGATCAGATTCAAGGTGTCTGATTATTCTGTCCATCTTGTGGCAGTCTTCCAATTTCTCCTTGAGAGATTGTCTTAGATCATCTTCAGTCTTTTTTTTCTCTTCAATTTCTTCGGTAAACTTCAGAACTCCTGATTCCATCTCATGTCTTACCATGATGAGCTCTTTTGACAACTTTTCACACAACTTGGTTTTCTCCTTCAGATCTCCACTTGTATCATTGGCTTCACTTTGATTTGCCAATTGCTGAAGGTGCTCTTTTCTCTTTTTCATAGAGAGACTCAGTTTCCCTTTTAGTTCATTTATGAAATCATCAGCCTGTTTGAGTCTTTCCTTCAATTCATTGACTTCAGAATTTGATTGCTCAAGATCATCTAGGGTAGACTTAAGTTGCTCCCTCATACCATACACATCCATTTGAATTCCTAGATCTTCCTCAAGCTGTTAGGCTCTATTGGGAGGAACTTGGCTCTGATACCAATTGTTGATAACTAAGAGGGGGGGTGAATCAGTTATCCTAATTATTTTTGCTTTCTAAAATCAATGCAGGATTAATTCAAATATGCAAACATAACCATGAAATGGAAATACACATGACACAATATTTTGACATGGAAACCCTGTTAAGGGAGAAAACCACGGCGTGATTAACCCAAGATTATATTCTTTGTTAGAAGAATGGAAATACAAAATGACACTTGCCAATTAGGGCTCACTGCCCGAGCACACTGCTCACAAGAGGCACATTGCCTACAAGAGACACACTATCTACAATTTATAAAGAGTGTAATACAATACTTGAACTGGTAAGGAGCATCTACATATGTTGGAGCTCAATTCCGGTTAGGCTCAGTTCACTGATCTGCTGCACTTCATCTTTCTTCTTCTTTTGTAGTGCTCTTCTTTCACATACCAGACCTTTCTTATTGCTTTCACTCTGCTCCACTACTTTTCTTCACACTCATTCACAAATGACACACCCCCTCATAACTAAAACCATCTTGTATATATATCTGCACAAGTGATTTCATCACCTTTCTAGTTGGCATCCGGAATAGTCAATCTTTTCCACAAACTTTGACCTGTCGGCTGAATCCTTGCTTACCAGGTAATGCAGATCAAGGATATACTTGTAGAAGTAATCAATTATGTCAGCCAATCATAAATTATGCCTTAATAACCTTTACCATCATCAGTAACACATCCGGAATAATGTCTGATGTTCTGCCAGTCAGTTCTTCCTCTATCCACATTGACAATCAGGAACCCAATACTCAACTATTCATATCTTTTTCTTTGTCTACCACCGGAGGCTAAATCCTTGGAATCTATTAGTCAAGGTAGCCTTCTTGACTTCCCCAAATCTGTACTTCACCAAGATACTTCCTCTAAGAGATCCGGACCTAACTGTTGGACCTCGCCACATGCTCTATTGTTGCTTACCGAACCACAACATTCTTCACTCTGGCTTCTAGTAGAGACACACGATGTTCTGCGGATGTGTGGGATGAACTTTGTTGCCATCAATGACAACAATCATGAATCCATATAATGTCTCTTACCAACAAAAATAACTCTCTAGTAAAGCAGATTACCATGACTCCAACACCTGACAAGTGGATAGGCGTAAACACGTGGATGGGTGAATACTGCATCTATAGGATAACCTGCCGCTCGTGTGCACTTGATGTGCTCAAAAGCCCAAACCTGTAGTAATGTACAGATCATTAGACTATGCATATGATAATGGACATATTGGCCTAGGTCATGATAAAGGTGCGCAAGCATATTGTGCCCCCATGCATAGACCGTCTGATGCTCCTCCATTTCCTTAATGGTGTGAACGAGACCCCCGTGTAGGTGAGTGCCTCATCCATCTAGTGTGATGGCTAATGCGACTGTGACTATCATAATCCTCTATAGCAAGGGAATGTCACCGCATCCCTACTCTAGAAGTCAGAGCTGAATGTGTCCTCACTCTACCTAAGAAATAGTGCGACCCAAGAAATATAGCTGACTCTCGCGGGTGTAGCTCGTTGAGCGATGTCCTACTATCCTCACTATCTCTCCTCAGATAGGCAGTCACAGGATCCTGAATACATCCTCCAGCGTGATGGTCATCTCACCTGTCGGTAAGTGCAATGTGGATGTATCTGCATCCCATCTCTTCATCAGTACCATCAACATAGTGCAGTGTAATCTAATTGTGGGCATATCAAACACCCACCATAGGCTCACCATCTGCAGGTGCTCTCTCTATGCAGTGGATAATGAATTGGCACGCTCTCATAGAAGTGCCATTAGGTGACCGCCTATGTGCTCACATAACTCAAGGACATCCTAAAAGATCAAAAAGTAAGCAAAAACATCAGAATCTCCTCTAAAATTGAAAGCAGCTATTAAAGATAGAAAAAGAGTGCTTGTGCCTAGGGCTCATGTCCTCTGTGGACCCAGGCACCCCAGGAAGACTAGGGTACCCCAAAGGGACATTGGCACCCCTGTGGGACTAGGGCACACCGAAGAGACTCTGGCGCTCTAGGTGGACCCGAGTGCCCCTCTTAAGGACCCCTGTCCATTCCTCCCTCTTGCCATAGTAAACAATAAAGTCAAAACAAAAGTACACTAAAAGATGACATAAGCACAAGACTAGGACCCTACCTCGGCCTCGAAACGCCTCTTTGCTACTCAAGCTTGGAGCATCTCCAGTTGTGGTGGCTGATACGGGCATCAGCTCGGCATGATCGTCCTTTTATTCTCCTCTCTCCTCTACTTTTCTACAATGACAAAGAAACAAGAATGAGTATGTGATAAGTGACAACTCCCCTTTACATAAAGTAAATGAGTGAGAATTCCTATCCCTAACTAGGTGCAAGATTGCTCTGTTTTACTCTTGAGCCCTTATCTTGAGCTATCAAACTCTAATTTTTGCAAAATGTTCACTTCTTGAGGTAACGTTTTGATGGAACCTGAAAAGGGAGTTTGAGTTACAAGTCCCTAGGACCCCCCAAAAGCAGATCTGAATGGAAATTGGGGGCTTGGACTTGGGCGTCCGTACCGTAGTCCTCCCTTGTTTCCTAGGATTTTGAATTTTGGCATGATGTCGTCTCCCGCCGAGTGCCTCAGGATTCCATTTTCAAATTCTCAATTTTCACGCAATATCGAGACGTTATTTCAAAATTTAAATTTCCCTAAAGCTAGATATAAAAAGACATTTGAAAATCATTTTATCACACACAATTCTTATGCAAGGTTGATGCCAAAATTCTACCAAAATTACCATTAAATATTAGTGACTTGTTGAAGCTCTTGAAAGTATTTTATATTTGCTATCATGGAGACAATTGATGGAGATTAGGAATCAAGATCTTGAGACTATCTTACTCTTTCTAGGGTTTGTACACTCTTTGCATGATTGGGAGAAGGGTTGAAGTCTCCAACATTGAGCTTGGAGATCCTCTACGGACATTGCTGATTCACCTTCTTGTTCATGCAAGTCTTCATTTGTTTCATCTCCTTGAGGTGAAGTTGTATGTGTTTATCAATTCAAAGCAAGTTGTTGATCTTTTCTTGATTGAGACATCTAAGGTTTGATATTTCTGCATACACATTGTAGGGTTTGCACACACTTCTACAAATCTTTATCTCTGGCTATTGTTGAGGTAGAAATACCAAAGATGGGGCTTGACCGAGGCAAGCTCCTATATAGCCACAACATCTTTCTCCTTCTTTTGTAGGTGCAGATCATATTTTGCAAGTTCTGGCAGAAAGAAGCTACAAAAAGGAGGATATTGTAGGCACAGTCATCACAAAATTTTGAGTGTTCAAATTTTGATACTTGTAGGATGAAAGAGTAGGCATCCTAGTCCAACTGTGGGCAATTTCTGGGATGTGGAAGCCACTTGGGAGTGTCAGATAGCCTGTGCAGAAGATTCCCAATTTTGGGAACTTTCAGGACTAAGGAGAGGGCGCCCTAGTCTAGTCAGCCCTCAAAATTTAGGTGCACAGTCTTTGGAACTCTTTCTCTTCATTTCTGGGATCAGTCTTGCCTATTTCATTATCAATTTCTGAATATCTCTGATTTAAGGCATACTTAGGGTTTTCTTGGTTTATGAGAAAAACACTTAACAAAACTTTAGTTAAGCTCTTGAAATTAGATACCGCGAACATAAAAGGGTAGACAAGCAACCTATAGATTGACCTCATACTCAATCCTTGTCCCCCCAATGTTTAGTCTAGTAAATTAGTAGTACTTAACCTAGATGAGACAAAGCTACCAAATTTTCCACTAAACAATTATGATTTTATGTCATTGGACTATGTGTCATGACTTTTTTCATTGGTTTCTATTCTAAGTAAAAATTGTAATTTTGGGACATTGGTTACATAGGAATGAGGTATAGAGTAGAGAAGGAGTGGCCCTCTCATCAATTGACTTGAGTTTTGAATAAGTTCATGGATAAGGACAAGTGGGAGTTTAAACAAGTTAAACCTTAAAATGAATGGGATTAAATGTAATGTATACCTAAGTGAGATAGTTCTTTACCAAGAGTGAATTGTCTTAATGGGATTCATAACTTCAAGAAAAGTGCATTGCAAAACTCATTGAGATTGATGAATGTTGAAGAGTAACCTTCTTGTAGGAAGGATGAATTCTTATAACCTACATGGCCAATGTGCCAAACTAGGTGACAATCTTTGGTCTATGTTTAGGACCCTCCTACTATTTGTTCATCAGATTTTTTCATTCAATGTGTGTTGAGACCATGATGGATTTATTGTACCCTAAATACTTGTACACTTTGTATGATTTTTATGTATTATTTTACATGCATTGACAGTGTGAATATCCTTGTGCATGAAGGTTGTTTGGAATTCATTTTTATGCTCATGTTTTAATCAATGTTGCTCTATATATTTGTCTGAATTGGATTGATATAATTGTTTACATGTACTCCTTGTTTGTGTTAGTGCAATTAGTATCCAATTTGACCATCTCCTAGGATAGTGGTGTTGGGCTTAAAGGTTCCACATGGTTGGGTGGTACTAAACCATTGTTAGCGATAGATAGACTCAGAGGATGAGAAATGGAGAGTATTTTACACTCCCATGGTATTACGCTTCTAATATTTCTTACTTTTAGTAAGCTTGAAACATTTTAAATTAGGTCTTTGAGACCATTGTAATAAGAGTGTAGTTGTAAATACTTATATCATCTTATGTGGGTTATGATTCATCCATGTTTAATATATGACCCTTTAATTTTAATAATTATATGGTACCACTTAGAAAGTTTTCACACCTGATCTTGTAAGAGTGTCGGCATGATTTATGCTGGTTGAATCATCTAAATCATGATGTGCAATAATTTTTTCTTTAGGTAATCAACTGTTGCAATTATGTTCATGGATGATTTTAGGCATTTATAGACATGTAGATTTCACCACCTTAATTTTATTGTAACCAGCCTACTCCAAATAGACATGTAGATGAACATCTTTGAAAATATAGAAAGTGTTGAATATAATCTTTGAATATCTCTAGAAACTTTGAATTTTTCAATAAAGTTATCAACATTGCCACTATAAACCTTGCATCTTCATTTGAGAGCCTAATTTCATCGACAACATGATAAAATCCAAATTAACAATCAATCTAAGGTTTGCATGTATTTAGAACAGAAATTGAATATTGTTATTTTGATTTTATTTATTATTCTAAATCACATGCTCACATTGTAGCACACCTAGTGGGAGCTATCCCTTAATTTATCATATTTTCCATTAATTCTTTTAGTTTGAGTTTTATTTTCTAGGAATAAATTTTTACTATTTCATCACTTGCAATTAGTGGGTGTGAGATTAACATTCTATTTTTTGTAAGTTCTAAATAAGGAATTCGTTAAAGACTCTACTTATTTTGATTATCCCATATTGTCAAGCTAACCCAAGCTACATCACATGATGGGAACTACTAGTGGGAAGTTATTGTACAAACTTGAACATGATGTATATTTTACAAAACAATAGTTTAATGAGAGTATCTAGTGTTTTCTTTGACATATTTTCTAAAGTTGCACTTAGGTATCATAGCTTCTACCTCTAAGTGATCTGATATAGCATCTACTACTATGTTTGATGCCTTTCTTAATCTACATTTGACCTTTTCAACCTCAATCTTAGATTCAACATTAGGATGACTTGAAAAATGGCCCAATGTTAAGCATGAAATGAACCCATTTTCCATGAGGTAGTAGAGATGGAGGACAATTTTCTCTTCTCTCCTTTGACTCCATTTTGACTCATTTTGTACTACAATAGATAATATTACCTAAGATCTATCAAGTGACTCTTATATTGAGACTTAATTGTCAATGTTTTCATAGTCTACCAAAAGAGATGGGATAGAGTTATCTAGGGTAGTGGTTTCTAGTATTAGTTCATTTCTCAAGTTTAGATACATTTAGAGATATTCTGAAGATGGGGGAGACTAATCTTGTGTGAGAGATCAAGTCTACACACAATAAATATCTAGATTTATCATCATACTAAGGCCATGATATCTTAGAGTTCAAAACTATGAGGACCCAATAGTTGGACATGTCATTTTTTGTTAATGGTGGTGTCCTTATGAGGTAGACATTATCTTAATCACTATTGTTGTAGTTGGATATCTTCTTCAAAACATGATTAGTATTATTGTTCTATAATTTCTTCCTTTGATGTGCACTAATTTTGGTATGGATTTTGTGATTTGTTATTTATTTGAACTTGAAAATTTACTTGGTAATAGTGCTAATTTATTGGGTGATTATTTGATCTAGAATGATTCACATTACTCTTAATTAATACTTTTTAATGGAAATATGCAATGCAATGAACATTTTAGAATTGCAATAAACAATTGATGAGTTCAACATATAATATTGGAGTTGATAGATTATGTGGAGGACCATGCTTAAATCATTTAGTGAATCATAGATTTTAACATGATACCACTAAGGTTATTCTAGAATTTGAGGTTATTTTATAGAGAAACACCTTCATTTGCTTGCAATCCATTCAAATAAGTAGGTATTTATGGAAAATTACTCTATATTTTCTGTGAATTTTTTTAAATATTAGTTTTTAAAAATTATTGTATAAATTATTGGTAATTATTGATATTTAGTATCCCTATGTTCCATGAAGCATTGTAAACAAAGCTATTGTTGACATGGAGGCATTATAATATTGCTTCAAAACTCATTAAATTGGGCAAAAACATTTTACACTTTGTCATTCATGTTAAAGAAAGCATTTTGTAGCATTATTAATGGTTTCTTAGTCTTGTTGACATTTTATCTTGTGATCATTTTATCTTTTTCAAGTTATTGTGTCTAACTTTATACCTAGTTTTTTGTCACCAATTTTATTTGTGTGTAGAGGATATACTATGGGAAAGACCTAAATTTTAAAACTACTAACTTGTGTTATGTAACCATACTAGATGAAGACTAGAAAAAATCAAACCAGTTGAAAATTGTAATCAAAATTGAAATTATTTTTTCTTTCTCATTTTTTTTCTAGTATCTATTTGTGTCATTAAGTTGTGTATGCTCTTCTCTTATTTTGTGATGTGATCTTCAGATTTAGAAATATTTTTAGTCACAAGTTAGGTTTTCCTAGTCCATCTATGTATGCTGTTACCTCATATCTAAGGCAATCTTGGAAATTATAAAAAAACTTGGACTATTTATTTTATTTTTCTTTTAGGTGTTTAGCAACTTGGCTTTCATCACCAATTGCTAGACAAAGTTCATATTCTAGTAGACTATAAATATTCTTTGAAGGAGTTGTCATCCTAGGCTAAGTTGGCATCTTCATTATGATTTTGTTATGTGGGGAAAGTGGATCCTAATCAACAATGAAGTAACTAGGTCAGTCTCTCCTCACATAACATTAGAACATTGACAAGCCACCAAGGGCTATAAACTTGGCTATTGTCCCTAGGGAAGAGCCAAGTTATAGGGTTGGTGGAGTCTTGGGGTTCTGTTGTTTCTATGATTAGAGATTGATGCAAGAGAGTTGACTTAAATTATGAAAATGAGAAAATATATAATGATAAAATTGAGTAAAAGAGCAAACTATAGTAATAGAGACTAGAAAAAGGGAACAAAGAAAAGAAGAGTAGACAGAGAGGAACCTATCACCAAAAGAAGAAGCAAAAATGGTAGGACACAGGTGTTGGGGCACCCTAGTCCTAGGGTTTTGGGGCAGAGTCACTTCTATGGAGAGGTGTCAATCTCTGTAACTCTCATCTATCCTTCATCCTTCATTATCCAAAATCCTTCACATTTAGATTTGTACACATAAGGAGGGGGGAAAATGTTTGGGTGTTGTATAGAGGCTTTCCTTAGTCAAAGCTCCATGTAAGTGTTCCCACTTCCACAATAGCAAAGATAAGTGTGATAAAGAGTACGTGCCCTACAAAAATATATGATAAATTAACAATGATCAGACATAAATGGAACAAACTCACCATAAAACCCTAATGTGAATTGATGTTGTAACACTAGTCACAAATTAGGAGATCTCGAAGAGAGAAAAAAGCTTCTTCAGATACCTACAAGGGTTAGTACATGATAGAAGCAATAATAATCTACAGATAGAGAGCTTAAGTTTCTGTTCATAGAGTATATATCAAGTATTAAAATAATCACTTTGTCATCCTTTCAAATAAGAGGGACAGAGCTAAATTTATGTGAATCTCAATTACATCTGAAAGAGTTCACATTAGGCCGATAGAAGGTGTACCACCCAATGTAGCAAAGTTGACACATGAAATTCAAACTTTGTCTGGGGAAAAAAAGTTGGACTCGGGTGCTGGGGTGCCGTGGTCTTTGACCCGTGAAAACATAGCAATTGATTCTTTTAATGTTATTTCTTAAATAGGTCCAAAAATGGGCATTTCATGAACAAAGATACACAAATACATAGAAGAGAGTGGTAAACCTAATGTGAAATTGTTGGAGGTCACAATTTTTGACATTACATTTAGTCCCCACTTTAGTGAGGGTATGAGCTTACATTCATATGCACACTAAAGTATAGAAAAAATAGATCTCTTTACTAATCATTGAAGGAGTAGAATGTCACAAAGTTGAGAGGTGCAATAGCTCCCAAGCTTAGGATTATTCAACTCTACAAATGTTTAGAAAAAAAATGTTACACACATAAGATACATAACATGGGTTACACATGTTCATATAATCATATATCTGAAAGTAAAATAAACACAGGACAAGACCAAATTTATTATATGCTGAAACAAATATGGTTAACAAGATAATATAGTGTTATCTAAACATACATGGAGCATACACAAAGCATACATAGAAAACAAGAGCATGCAAGGATTGATTCTTGGGATAACAAGATGTATTATGCTAGGAATCAAACTGAAAACACACATCACAAGCCACAAGATAGTAAAATCCTCTATTTACTAGGTGGTCATGAATGTTTAGCAAGATGGAAAAATCATAGGCTAGTAAGATTTATAGATTTACTAGCTGAGTTCCATGTCAACAATATCAGAGATTATAGGCCAAGCAAAGAATGTTGTTTGCTAGGTAACTCTAGTAAATTGCTACAAAGACGATCAAAGAGTGTTGTGATAGCACAACTAGCCACATGGTGTGTGAACAAGGTGAGGTGCATAATTGAGTGTATGCCCCCACCTTAAAGTAATTGCTAACATCATCAGAGAGCAATCACCTTTAAGGTAATGAGAGCAATACCCACACAAAAATGCACGAGAGATTTCCAGAAGCACATGCCAAAATGATATGTTTCCAAAAGCTACATTGTGGTAAGCAATATCATACAATAGCACTAAGGGATCTACTAGAATTGAGTCAGTATATGAATAGTTGTATTTAAAGGGACACTCATTTTAGGAACTGTCATCATCCTCTAGACAATAGAACTATGGAGATAGAGGAAGAGGTGTCACATGAAATCAAAAGAAAAATAAAGCACTAAGTCAATAGAGGAAAGGATGCTAAATCATCCTTTGCTTTGCATCATCCCTAAAAGGCATAAAACCAATTTTATGACAAATAGAAGAATGAAGATACATAGAGAAGAATGTCACAACAATTTTTTTCTCTTTGTAGGCTTGCACTAACAAGGGAATCAAGGGTCATCCAAAGAGAGCTAACAAAAAAAATACACACCAAGCAAGCCATACGGGGATAAAAACACATACAAGCATAACACATATAACATAGGGGTACCACTCTTGCGAGTGAGACTATAGAAAATCATCCTCCTCCCAATCTTTCTCATCATAAAGGGATCGTGGAAAAGATGCTAGGGGGACTACAGAAAGTGTAGTACAAGGAGCGACACTAGGTTCATGACGTGATGGATCAATCACCGGTGAAAGATTGTCACTCACTCTCCTAGAGGCCAAGTCCATTGATTTTGTAAAAACTAAGGACAATTGTAGAAGATTTTCTAGTGGTTTAGGGATATCCTCCAAATCACTATTAGAATAAATCACAAGAAGTGATGTAATAGTGCTAATAGTAGGGTTGTAAGCACTATCAATCATAGGAGAAGAAGAAATAGAAGAATCCCATAGAATCAATGATCACTTGAGCATTTAGAATGGCAGCTATGGATAAGGCTCATGCTTACGCTTGGGAGAAGGTGGCAGAATGCCAATGTCAATGGTGGTAGGATGCAAGACATTAGGGAACACCTAGTGTCATGTATGTTGGGATGGAACCATTTGTGATAGAGCATTATCAGAAACAACTTTGTCAATGGGTTGGTCTAAAGGCTTAGTGTTGATGGTGATGTTACTCACACACAAACATGAAAATAAAAGTTACACAACAACCTTTATTTATCTTGAAAGATATGATGAATTCAAAGAATTCATGACCCCAAGTCTCTGTTGATTAGTTCATTATCTACTGACGTTACTCAGTGGTTGATGCATGTTTCTATTTTCCATTTCAAGGGGCCTTATGTTGATCAGTAAATTCTATTTCTTGCAAATATGCTACACAGAAAGGTTACTCTACATAGTATATTTCTTCAAATAATGTGTCTACAGGTTGATATTTGCATGATATTTTCAACACTATACGCATTTAGTTTAAATATGCTAATGATATTTAGTTATCTATGAGATGTCAGCATATTTCTCTGTTCTCCTTATTATTTATCATGATTTGCAGTTATGGAAGTGATTTCAATGAAAATAAAATGAGAAAAAAGGGTTAGAGAATGAGATTCCCAAAATTACTTGACTAAGATCATTGATCCACATACATGTTCTGATACAGTAATGAAGAGAAGAAAACTAGAATCATACTTCACTAGGACATTCCACAAATCCACATGATTCAGTGCAAATCTTCAAAGGAAAAGTTGACAAAAATATGCAATAAAATGAAAGCGCTTCTATTTGAACACAGGATTCACCATTACATATCCAGAAATGAACTTGTAAATTACATAAAGTTTACAATCAGGATATAATCTAAAACTTCATATCCATTCAGTATGCTTTAGAACAAGTACATTTACAATGATCTGAAGAAAGAACCTTGACATTTCAATAATTCAGTCCTCATTAGTCTCAGTAATCTGATCTCCTATATGAAATTGGCTTGGTCAGATTTTTTATGATTGACCTCTCTCTTTTTATAGAGTAAAGGGGCTAAATATATATCTCTGATTATGCCCAATACAGTCCTAAAAAAACCCTAATTAATCAATGGTCTACATCTCAAGTGCAGCATCCATCGGTGGAAAATAAATCTCGCCAAAACCCTACGTAGCATACCCATACTGGGTGTAAGGATGCCCTTTGGCAACCCTAACAGTTGCCAAAATAACTACTACTCCTTTTAATAATGTTTCTTTCCACCTGCATTTTTCTCCGCATTGAATCTTTTACTCCTACTACATTTGTGATCTTTTGTGATCCGATCTGCCAGCTAGTCAGAATGTTAGATTGGCCTTAATTGCAGCAGTCAATGCACCATCAATTCGGTCTTCAGTTGCAGTGTTGGCACCTTTTAAAATTTTTTGTATATCCTCATCATCGATGTGACTCATCTAGTCAGGTTGATCCCATGATTTCATATCGATCTCATCTTTCTGGGCAATGCTATCACCATTTATACCTACCTGCACGCCTACAAATAGACAAGAATTAAGTGTCATCATTTAATAAACTAGCAAGAAGATTAAACATTACATTAAATCAGGTTGAAAGTGCAAACACAGATATCGGGTTATGAATCTATGAAAATTAGCATATCCAAATGCATATACAACGTCAAAAATGGTCGGGTCAACCACCGTTGACCAAAACTATGCAATCAGGCTCTAAAATGGATTCAAAATCCCTTCTCTTTGCTTCCCACCTTTTTCCTTGCATCTCATGAATGCATATCACTTCTTTGTATATTAGCTTGTACATTGTAAACATACAAGCACTAAATATACAAAGACCTTTCCATTTTTTAATTTTCTCTTTGCATTCAGCTTGTATCTCTGCTTTGTATCTTTTGCCTATATATTTCCTTGCATACAAGGCCCAATACATACAAACACCTTTGTATGCACATTTCAGACTTCAAATTTTATAGACCGCAGTTCATTCATTTTTTTCTCTGTGACCTGCATAAAGTGCAATGCATATTAGATATACATTAAGTTAGGATGCATTGGTTTAAACAAATTTAATCTTTCTTCAATTTCGCGCTATGTATAAAAGCTTTGTATATTTCACCTTATATATATCGCAACATACATACAAGGTGGAAACATACAACAATTTAATCCCATTTCATAACTCTTCGGTTCTGACACTTGTATATGTGCAATGCATATCGGCTTGCATGTTTTCCTTTCGCCAACATACAAACATAACATACAACCACCGGATTTAAACAATTATGCATTCAAACTTCTGAACTTCGTCGGGTCCATGACTTGTATGTTGCCTTGTATATTTTGCTTTGTATATTTTTGCTTTGCCAAACATACAAGCCGAAAATGCATTGAATGGACCTGACCAATTATTCATTCAAATTTTGAAATGTTTCGGGCCCGACTTGTATGTACAAATAGAATGTTTAACAAAATGCATACAAGTAAAAATGACTTAGGAACCTGACGACCCATTTTTGCAACTAACACAAGGACAATATACGAAAGACTTTGTATATGAATGACTTTGCATATACAAACAACTTTGTATATGCAACATACAAACCCGATTGTACATTTTACCAAAATACTCATAACTTGCAAAATAAAGGGAATTTTAAGATGGTTCAAAAAGCAACCCCTATTCATTTTTGACAAGGAATTCACCCATATTTATCTCTAGTACTCAATGCAATTTTTTCTTTATTTTCAACAAGGTTTGTAACTTTTCACTTCCTTTTCCCTTTACCACCAATCAGAACAACACACACATACACAAGCAAAAGCAATAGCCACAGCAGGGGTCCTTATTTTGCTAAGGAGTAAAATGGGGCGTGTTGTGAACATCACAACAACTAGCAACTAAAAAAAACAATTAAATTAAAACCATTAAAGGAAACTGAATGAAGTAAATTCATAACTTCCAACTATCTTTTATGCAAATCATTATTTGACTTAAGACTCAATGTATTCAATAAGGTGCATGAATTTTCCAATTCAGTTTAAGTGGGTGCACGTGATTAATAATCCTCATCTTGAAAATTAGTTGAACAAACCAGTGACTGATATTAGCCTATGTAGTTGATGTCATTCCCTCATAGCCAACTGGATAGAGCCTTGTTGCCAGCAAGCGTCCATAGCCCCGACAAGGTTATCATTACAATTCTCCTAAGTAGAGCGCCACTGCCAGCAAGTGTCTATAGCTCCAGTAGAGTTACTTAGATGGCTTAATCTAGATTTTTAGTAAAATCCATTTTATTATTTTATTTATTTTATATTTGATAGAGATTTCATAAGATATTGCAGTTGTAACTTCATGATGCAAGGAGTGGTCACTTGCTGAAATTAAGCTGAGAATTGTAATGGTAGCAAGGGTGACCTCTGATTTTTCACCTAATATCTACACTCGTATGTTCAACCAACCCAAGGGTTTTAGGTGTGTCATTGTGAGAGACATTCCTTGAATACTCAACCTATTCTTATTGAATACAAAATTTCACAAGTCAACTAACTTTCTACATTCATGATAGTCACAACAAGTTATGCATAAATTTCAAATAATTAACCTGAATGATCTAAATTTTCCATTGTTTTCAATGGTTGATAGTCTACTCCTATATACTCTAAATCAAAATAAGATCGTTGCTGAGGAAACAACAAAGCAAGCAAAACAAGTAGACTGTACAAACAACTATACAAAAATGTACACTATGATACACATGGCTGTCATGGCACTACTTCAGGCTTGAAAATAGTGTTTGAGAAACTGTCCATTAATTGGTAATGGAACATCCTCATTGGTTAATGTCTTAAGCCTATAGGTGTTGTCTCCTAAAATTTTTGAAACTTGAAATTGACCTATCCAAAGTTTATCAAACTTACCATGATCACCTTTCCTTTCATACGCTTTGTCCCACATCAAGACTAAATTTGAGATCTTGAAAGCCTTAATTCTGGCTCTTTTCTCAAACCAATACTTGACAACAACTTGATGTTTAGCAAATTGGTCAATTGCTTCACTTCTTTTTTCCTCTAGGTGCATTAACTGAAGCAACCTGACTTCTTGTTTATTATCTATGCCGAGGTATTCTTGTGTGAACTGCAATGTAAGGATCCTTAGGTTAACAGGGAGGATAGGATCCACCCCATACACTAGATGAAAAGGAGAATTTCCTAATGTAGTCTTATTCTTGGTTCTATCTACCCACAAGGTATATTTCAATAAAGTGTTCCAGTCCCATGGGTTCTTTTCTATCAATTTCTTTATGATGTTCAATAGGTTCTTGTTTGTGGATTTTGCTAATCCATTACCTTGGGGATAGTAATTTGAGGAGAATTTCAAGATGATCCCATAATCAAAATCCCAACTTGATAGTTTAATTGAAGCAAAAGAAGACCCATTATCACATACTAAAGCATATGGAACTCCATACCTAGTCACTATATTGCTTTCCAAAAAATTAATGACATCCTCAACATTACATGTCTTATTGTTGACAGCTTCAGTCCACCTGGTATAGTAGTCAGTAATAGTTAAAACATACTTGTGACCTGAAGATGATGGAGGATTGATGGGTCCTATGAAGTCCATTCCCCATTGAACAAATGGGTGCATCTCCATCACTAGCTGCAAAGGTTGAACAGCATATTTTTCTCTGTTTGCAGCAACCTGACACATGTGACAACATTTGATGTGTTTAGCAGTATCTTTAAAAATAGTGGGCCAGTAATACCCTACCCTGAGGATAGCATAGGTGGTAGCTAAGGATGATCCATGTGCAGTTCCAAACTTATCATGCAATTCTGTTAGCACCTTATTTGCTTCTGACCTTTCTAGGCACCTTAGGTATATCCCCTCGTAGTTTTTCTTGAAAAGGACTCCACCTTTTATCTCGTGTTTTTGTGACCTTATCTTTAAGGCTCTCCTTTGTGAGGCCTGAAATCTTGAGGAACATCTTCTAGTGATCAGGATGTCTCTGATTTCTGAGTACCATTCTTCATCATCCTTTACATTTATAACATACTGCTGGCTCATGATATTAGGATCAATTTATGATATCATCTGGCTCAATGAATGTCCTCTTACTAACTTCATGGGTGTTATGTCCATATCATACTTTTAGAGGACAGTATCCATTTATCTCTTTTCTCACCTAGTTCACTTTGCATTAGAAGCATCTTCATTGCAGCATTAGGTACTACAACAATCACTTTACTTCTCAGAATGTAATGCCTGAATTTCTTAACTACTCGAACCAGAGCAAATGCCTGTCTTTCAACGTCCATGTATCTGAGTTCTACATCTCTGAAAGGGCAGCTCATGAAGGCTATAGGCTTTTCTTCTTTGGCCTCATTTCTCTGTGTTAATACTACTGCAGATGTATGCTCTGAAGCAAATGAGTAAATGTAAAATTCCTTGGTAGAATCTAGACTGATCATAATTGAAGAATTTGATATGGATTTCTTAATGTCTTCAAAAGCTACTCTAGCTTCAGGTGTCCACTCAATTTTAGCATCCTTCTTGAGTATGACGTTCAAGGGTCTAACAATCTCTGCAAAGCCAATAATAAATTTCCTAACAAAATTAATCTTACCAAAGTAAGATTTGAGCTCCTTCTTGCTTCCAAGAAGCTGTATCTTCATGATGGATTCCACTCTGTTAGGGTCAATGATGACCCCATTTTCTATTATCAGGTGGCCTAGTAATTTCCCTGTAGTTACCCCATATATGCACTTCTTAGGGTTTAGGGATATCCTGTATTGTTCACACTTCTTCAGCATCTTTCTCAGGTCCTCTACATGGTTCCCTCTATCTTTAGAGAAAACTGTTAAGTCATCCATGTATATGACTATGCATTTACCAATCAAGTCTCTGAAGGCTATGTCCATTGCTTGTTGAAATGTTGCCCTAGTGTTTATTAATCCAAATAGCATGCACATGTAGGTGAAGATTCCCCACTTTGTGGTGAATGCGGTCTTCAGTCTGTCAATTTTGTCCACCATTACTTGGTTATAACAAGAGAAACCATCTAGAAATGACATCATCTTGGCGCTATTCACAATTTGCAAAACTTCATCCAGAGAAGGTAAAGGATAGTTATCCTTTTTAGAAGCTCTATTTAAGTTCTTGAAGTCCACACACAATCTAATGTCATCATTTTTCTTCCTTACTAGGACCAGGTTTGCCACCCATGTGGAATGCCTCATAGGAAATATGATCCTAGCATCAAGCAGCCTTTTAACCTCTTCAAAAATGATGGGCTCCAGTAAAGCATTGACGAGCCTTTGTTTCTACCAAAAAGGCTTGACATCTAGCTTCAAAGGTATTGTATGGGTGATGACAAGTTTTTAACTCATCATACGTCTAGGAAATGACATGGATATAATCTTTGAGAGCTTGTGTTATTCCTTCCAACTCCTCTTCTGTACAAACTTTTTCGATCAGGATGTTTCTTTTTTCATCACCCTATCCAATTTTAACTTGTGAATACTGTCCTCCATCAGCCTTTGGGAGATCCTTCTATTTTAGCATGTTGTCTAGATCAAATGCTCTTTCTAGATCTATCATTCCCTTGGGAATCCTATTACTAGGCAACTCTAGGATTTCTTCTTCCTCCCAGATGTGATCTTCCATATTTATTTCATCTATGATCTGTGCTTCAAAAACATCTCTATTGGAAATGAAGTCCACTATATGCTGATCATCATCAAATACTTGAAGGTTAGTTACATTGTCAGGCACAGAAGGTATTGATACTAATTCTACTAAAAATCATTTTAAACCCGATATGGACAGAGGTTCCAGAGTACTGGCAGCTTGGACCAAAGCATTTGCCCTGTGATTTTGTTCTTTGGGTACATGGGTGATATTGAATGCATCAAAATCTTCTATCAGGTCCCACACCCTATGTCTGTAATTGGACAACCTTTTGTAATTGCAAAAGTATATACCTCTTACCTATCTGACAACCAATTCTGAGTCTCCATAGACATGTATAATTTTCACTTTCCTTTTAAGTGCAAACAATAGCCCATGAATTAGAGCTTCATACTTCGTCACATTGTTTGTACATGGGAACTACAATCTATATGCTGCTAAGTAGGATTTTCTAGATGGATCAATGAGATCTATCCCTACTCCAGCTCCTTGTTTTGACTTGGATCCATCAAACCTGAGGATCCATGGCTTATCTTTAGCTAAAGGCTTGTTTGGGCCTTCCTTCTTCCTTTTAGCTCTAGCAGCTGCACCATTTGATATGCATTTTAACTTTGATGTTTCAACTTTCCAAGACTTCCACTTATCTGCCTCATGTGAAGCTGATATTTCTTCTTTTCTCTTACCATTGGAAGGAAAATCTTCTGGACTAGGCAACGTCTACCTTTCCAAAATATGCAGACACAATGAACAAGTAGTTTCTGAATGTGGTGCTTCATGTAACTTGCACCATCCTTCAATCAAAACATCATGTGGGGACCTTTGTTGTTGTGTCATCTTTTGAATCTCTTCTGATAAAAACTCTTCAAACTTGGACAATTTACTACCCCTATCTTCATCAGATAACTCATAATCTAATTCTACTAAACAATCACTCCCTGGGGTGATTTTCTTCTTGCTTTTAGCATTACTCTTGTTGCATACCAGTATCTCTTCCGTCATCTGAATAGAACTTTCATCTTGATATGTGCATTCTCCTATTCCTGCAGAAGACAAACACAAATTAGTTTCGCTATCACTATCTGTAGAACTAACCACAAATGATGATGAAGATGCTTCACTGTATGCTTGCTCCAGCTCCAACATGTCTAAACAGGCATCACAAGTCCTTTCAGAATGTGCCTCATCATGCAACCTGCACCATCCATCAATTAGAATATCATGAATAGGCATTTTTAATAACTGACATCATTACACCTCTTTAAGCAAATGCATCTCAAAATTCTTGAAATGATCCACCTCTACTTCATTTTCAGGGTTACAATCAGATTCTAAAGTTATTTTACCATCTTGAGGGTCATCGTCATGACTATGAATGTCAAACATCAGGATCTCCTCTATGCTGGTGGTCTAGGGTCTGATGGAGTAAACTCCGGGTTCTACATCCACATACATGATTTCATTGGTTTTGTTATATTCAGCGATCATGTGTTTCATGCGAGGTTCAACATCTATCCTTATTTGATTTAGTATTTCTCTCCAAGGAAACCACATATGACTAAAATTAGTTGACATGTATTCATTAAGGGTTTTTGACCAGTCTCTGTTGAGTAACATTCCATATGTATTAGGTATATCAACTACCTGAATATCAATATAGTTCTAATTTCTGGGATCTGATGCTAACTGCATGTGAATGTGAGTTAGTTCTCCTACCACACTCACCTTTGTTTTGTCCAATTGTGTCACTTTCTTTAATGATTTAGCAGGATGTAACCCTAAAGCATTACATATGGATAGAGGCATTACATTGGTAGATGCTCCTGAGTCCACTAAGTAGTTGTACAAATTTTTACCAAACATCCTTATGGTAAGGAGGAAATGAGGTGACTCACTCTTGTCTTTGTATAGGGTCATGTGGGAAGTCTCTATAGCTTGAGCAGTAGCCAGCACTTTCTGTTTAACATTAACATCCCTAGTAGCATGATCTTTATTTCCAAACTGGCCTGAGGTATGACTATCCTCCTTTTGAGCAGGATCATCTAATGATTTGATGAAAGCATTCTTGATAGCAAGGGTTTTAAGTGGCTCTAACAATGACAGGCTAATTTTAACCTTTTTCATTTCATCTGCTAGATATGTAACCAATTTGTCAGATTTAGGAGGTAGATTACCAACTTTTGGTGTTGTATTCTATGGTGCTAAGTACTGAGCATTTACTCTAGGGAATCCAGGGTTATTACTTGCCTTGGGATCAAGTAGAGTGTTGAAATTGTTTGGAGGCAAGGATGTGGTCAAAGGATCAATAGAATATACAAGCACTGAATATACAAAGACCTTTCCATTTTTTAATTTTCTCTTTGCGTCCGACTTGTATCTCTACTTTGCATCTTTCTCCTATATATTTCCTTGCATACAAGGCCCAATACATACAAACACCTTTGTATGTGCATTTCGGACTTCAAATTTTATAGACCGCAGTTCATTCATTTTTGGCTCTGCGACCTGCATAAAGTGCAATGCATATTAGATATACATTAAGTTAGGATGCATTGTTTTAAACAAATTTAATCTTTCTTCAATTCTGCGCTATGTATAAAAGATTTATATATATTGCCTAGTATGTATCCCAACATACATACAAGGTGGAAACATACAACAATTTAATCCTATTTCATAACTCTTTAGTTCTGGCACTTGTATATGTGCAATGCATATCGGCTTGCATGTTTTCCTTTTGCCAACATACAAACATAACATACAACCATCAGATTTAAACAATTATGCATTCAAACTTCTGAACTCCGTCGGGTCCATGACTTGTATGTTGCTTTGTATATTTCTGCTTTGCCAAACATACAAGCCAAAATGCATTGAATGGACCTAACCAATTATTCATTCAAATTTTGAAATGTTTCGGGCCCGACTTGTATGTACAAATAGAGCGTTTAACAAAATACATACAAGTAAAAATGACTTAGGAGCCTGATGACCCATTTTTACAACTAACCCAAGGGCGATATACAAAAGACTTTGTATATGAATGACTTTGCATATACAAACAACTTTGTATATGCAACATACATACCCGTTTGTACATTTTACCAAAATACTCATAACTTGCAAAATACAGGGAATTTTAAGATGGTTCAAAAAGAAACCCCTATTCTTTTTTGACAAGGAATTCACCCATATTTAGCTCTGGTAATCAATGCAATTTTTTTTTTTATTTTCAACAAGGATTGTAACTTTTCACTTCCTTTTCCCTTTACCACCAAGCAGAACAACACACACAAGCAAAAGCAACAGCCACAACAGGGGTCCTTATTTTGCTAAGGAGTAAAATGGGGCGTGTTGTGAACATCACAGCACTCAGCAAATGGTTGGATATATGTAAGAGATGGTGGGATGGAACTCTTTGTAGATAGAGGTAAGGACACTAGGACCATAGAGATGGTCTTTTCAACCTATTCAAGCATTTAAGAGGTAAGCAATGGTAGGTTACAAGGTCGAGATAAGCTAAGGGATGAATACATAGGAGAAGGACAAGAGTTAATGGGTTAAACCCCTGCAGCTAGTTGACAAGCCATAGCATGACATCATATCCTATGTTATTTAACATTCTGATTTTCTTTTGTACGGTTCAAAGAATTCTAAGGAGGAAACAAGGTGTCTTCCAACATAGGTTCCTTTTCTTCCTTTGCTTAGGGAGTAGTAGGAGGAATGGAAGGAACGACCAAAGGTTGGGGGACAATAGGAGAAGGATCCATCATTGGTGGGTTGTCATTCTCTCAGAGCCTATAGGATAGGTGGAGATATTGAGATAGCCTCAAGTGTGTGAGAAATTATAGGGAAGAGCTCCTGTGCCATGGATTGTTTTCCTCAAGATGTTGAAGAATCGGGAGGAGTGAAAGCAATCCTTGGAAGGTGGGGAGGTCTGGATTGTGCAGGGTGTTTTCCTCATGGTCCTCAGTAAGATGACGGAGGTGGCACCTCAGTGTAAACTTCATATTCATCTAGCTCTTGTTGAGGATAGGCATCTACCAAGGAAACAATGTTCTCTAAGTTTTTGTCTTGATGATCAGAAGCTATTGAATTGGGTATTCTATCGAAAGATGGTTCCACAAGGTTAGTAGCATGGTTAGGAACTGGGTTTGTATAAATTTGCAAGTTTTGGTTAGATGGAGCTATGGACTTATTCTCTTTGTCATTCTCACCAACTATTTGGATAATATTAGAGTCAATAAGGTCTTGAATTTCATGTTTAAGATGCATACATCACCTAGTGTCATGTCTAGGAGTTCTATGATATTGACGAAAGGCATTCAGGTTAAAAGAAGGAGACAATGTTGTTAGCAAGAAATATAGAGAGATACCGGTCGTAAGATCCGGTCCTCAGTCAAGTCTTTATAGTCAGTTTATACCCCGGTCAAGTAGCTAGAGATTGACAACAAAACATAAAGAATAATAGAATAGGACATCACATACACATCAACATAGGACAACACACATAATTACCCTGTACCAACAGGCTTCCATGTATATATATATATATATATATATATATATATATATATATATATATATAGAAATCAAATGTATAATCCATAGTTCATCCTCTAGCATAGTTACATATATGACTTCTAGATGTCATTTCTTACATCAGAATATACTCCTATTCTCCTATCATGCTTCATTTCTTGCATTATACTACTTCTATATATATATATATATTATATCTTATTACATCAAGGGGTGTGTCTTCTATCAGCTTCTTGTCTCCGCATCATGTACAACCTCCTTTAGTCAGATCTAATATCTATCAAGTGACTTGCTAACATTATCTCCCCACAAAATTATGTCTTGTCCTCAAAACATGCAAAGTCAGCTACTAGGTAGGATAGTTTTTTATATTTGCTTGAGTTGAAGTAGACTGGTATCCCACTACTTTTTTAGCCTTCGCCACCATGGCTATCTTTCCTTCTACCTTCATGTATATTTCTTCTTCTTCCTCTATACTTGTTGGTATCTTTATAGTTTGTATGGTTTGTTTGGCCTCTACAAAACTACTAGTTATGTTAGTCAATCTCAAGTTTACCACCTCTCTCAACTATTTTATTTGCCCTTTTGTCTAATCCCTTTGTTTCTAGACTTGTTCATGTTGGTTATGCAATGTCTCCACTTGTGCTCTTATCACTCCACCCTTATCTGCTAGAGGGTCATGCTGTGCTACCACATTTGTGATCTAAAGATCTAAAGCATCCATTTGAGCTTTTATTACTTTAGTGGATTGTGGCCATTTTAGGAAAAATTGGTATAGTACATTAGCCTCTGTTATGTTCTATTGTATGTTCTTTATTTGTGTCTCTACCTAAGTGTGTGCTTTGGCACACTTATTTTTCATTTCTGTCAGTCTTTTCTTGTTTTGTTGTTTTGTTACCTTCTTCTCTAGTTGGCTAGAGCACTCCTTGAACTTGCTATGTTAGTTGTTTCAACTAATCCAATAGGGGTAAGGTAGTATCTCTTGGTGTCTCTAACATCTCCTTTGCCAATGTGTCCACCCCATCTCATAGGAGTTCACCTCCCTCCATGTATTGCTTTAAAATTTCTGCTCTAGCAAAGGAATGAAACACATCTCATAATTGTAGATTCTGTATAGGAGATATGTCGGTAAGGTTTATATGTCCTTCCACTACCAGTAGCTGTAGTTACTGTGGTGTCAAAATTGGTGTTATTTGTTTTTTTTGCTCTAAAAATTCTTTGATAGATTCAATAGAAGATGAGCTCTTCGAAATCTCAATTTGCTCCACTTCTCTCTCTTCCTCTATGTTCTCTTCTCTTCCTTCTTCCTTATCCTTTGGATTCTTTATTTGCTGGTCTGTATTCCTTTCCTCCCTACTTGTATTCTCTGGAGGAATTTCCCCTTGTGTTGGAGCTTCCAGTAAATTCTCCTCTATTCTATTCTCTTCTCTTGTCGGTGTCTCAATATTTTGTAGAGGTGAAGATGTTAGTTGTTGTTTTTGCTCTTTGATTGCTTGGTATATCTTTGTTGTCACCTCTTCTATTTCCTTTTGTATTTTCTCCTCTGCTTTCTTGTTCCCTCATGAGGGTATGATTTTGAACTTGAAAAATTTTAAGCTTTTCATTGCTAGTTATTATACAATATTTGATGAAACAATTAAATGTGAAGATCCATCGACATTGGTGTGAGATTATTTTATAGTGGAGACTTGGAATCATTTTGCATCATTTTGGTTTTAGGGTAAATTTTCTCCTCAATCAAAGTTGTTTATTTCCCATGAAGAATAAAATATATTTCCCTAAGTTTGGAAAGTAGAAGAGGTAAATTATATAAGGGAACTAGAGGCTAGGAGTAAATATTATTTACTTTTGGAGATAAAAGAATCATCAAAAGGAAAAGAATTTTAATTTGCAAGTTTATTTGAGTCCCACATGTAAAGTGAAAGGATGCATTAAATAATAAAATAATATTTGATCGGTAGTTATCCAAGTTTTCAAACTTTATTCAGCAATTAAAGAGGTTTTAAAACCTAATTAATACCCAACTATTCTTCAATCTACATTTTTAAGAATTTCAAAGACTTAATATTTGGCCAACCAAACACTTTCATCAGCAATTCTTGGAGTTTTAAAACTTCATAATCCTCTGATACACTTTTGGTCAGAGATTTTTAGGGTTCTGAAAACCTTTTCTTTTGACGACCCTTTTCCAGCTAGCCAAGTAAAGAATGGACGTGATGCAATTTTTGCCATGCTGTCTATAGTAGATCTAGGTGTGTGTGCACTGTTGGATAAGGATAGTAAGTCTACATATAGTTACATGGGCTTAGCACTAGTAGTTGGAATACAAGAGAGCATTGGAAGCACATATTAAAGTAGAGCAGCTTGATCGAAGTTTCAAAGAGGGATTGTGTCATATGGCATAGTCATATCAAGAGCTAGGAGAATTAGAGAAGGTTATTGGATGCTTATAGAAAGTTTTGTCCATTGACAAAAGGTTTGTAAATGCATATCATTTTCTTTGAATTCTTCGACATGGATTGGGAAACCATAAGAATTATATTAAAGAGTTGTCAGTTGGTTTAGAGTGGGATAAATTGAATTTAGAATGCTTATACCTGCGAGCATCTTACTAGCATGCAATTGGAGATTATAAAAATGCGATGAGAAACTATGATGTTCTTAATATCGATGTTGATTGTCAAGGGAGGTTTGTACTTCAGTGCTTGGCCTTTTATCAGCGTGAACTTGCTTTATATACTACTTCAAAAGACAATGTATTCTTTAGTTGGTTTGACATTGATGGTGATATGCATCCTTTGTTCAGAGAGGCATGGTGTAAGAGACTGCATTCCAAAAGGGGTATGTGAAGTGGTAGTAAGACAACTACCACTGTGAGAGTCCACAAAAAAATGCTCATCTGAAATAGCAAATTTTTGTAATGACAAAGCCTAAGAAGATGCTACTTGAAGCTGCAGATCGTATTGGTGAGATAATCCAATACCACTATTATGGTTTCCTAGGAAATAAGCGTCAACATCGCATGGTAGGCTTAGTTGCACTGGAATTTTCTCAAAAGGTATTAAATACATGGAAGGCTTTGTTAGAGTCAAGCATATATGGAAATGGAAGTGAATCCAAAGGTGGGAAAAGAACAAAGAAAAAGAAGAGGAGCAACAACATTAGTTAGAACCATGGCGGTATGTGTTCTATTAGCACCAGCATCAGTGATGCTTCAACATCATGTAGTTTTCATGAAGAAAAGTCTTCACTGGTTCGCTTTACATTGAGTTGGTAGGATGTGTACTTTATAGCTATAAAGTGGAGACAGGCTTTAGAACCTTGTGACCCCATAGTTTGGGTCAACAAATTGAGTGAGGAGTTCAATGTAGGGTTTGGCTCCCATATGCCTATAATTCTTGGACAAGCAAAGGTTGTTCACTACTACCCAAATTTCAATAGGGCATTTTCTATTGCAAAGACACTAATGCTTGAGGGGAAAGATGTGTACAATGCTGCCAATAACCTGATAGATCTGCTAGATCCTGCAAAGTTGGAAGCTATAAAGGTTGTCCAAACATACTCTGAACTATACAGCACTATTAATGAGGACTTTTGGGTAGTCACTTCCTACCATAACAAAGCTTATGAGAAGTCTTGAGGGAACATGATTGACAATGCATAAGAAGGGAGAAAAGGATTTTGATTTTTCACTAAGGACACCTGCACCCCACAATCGTGGGCAAATTATAATGCTGAAATGGCTATAGCCTGGGAGGCTCTTTGTGAGGCATACTGTAGTGACTGATATGGGTCAACTGACATAAGATGCTCAAAGAAAGCTCAGGAATGCAATGTGATTCACATAGAATATGAAATCCTCTAAAACTATTAGATTCCCTAAAGAATTATAAGAGTCAAAGGTTGCCTTCTAACTCACAAGTTTTGTTGAAAGCTATATTCTCCTAGTTGATCTTCGTACAATCATTAAAATCTTGATGCTAAGTATGCTTACTCCTTCGAGAAGAATATACATGAGCTTAATATATACTTCATCATGAGATATATTATTTAATTATAGAGTGCCTTTTAATAACATCTTAACACATTCCTAAGTTAAAATGTTACACAAAGGGGAAAGTGAAAATTTTTATAGTTGCCTTTCAAAAAGTAGTTATGGGAGAAGGAAAGGTTTTATTTTTCAATTATGATTGTCTTTCAAGAAATAGTTACATGAAAGAAAGGAGGCCTTCAAAAATTAATGAAGGGGGTAAATCACAAAACACACAATAACAGATATTGAACACAGCAAATAGAACTTTCTTTTATTGAACTAGGTAACTCATTACATTATAGAAGCTCAATTACAATCAAAGGATGAATCCTCTACTGGCTGCAACACATTACAGCTTTCCCAACCTCAAGACTCTAGAATCTTCAGCCTTCTGTAACCCCAAATCAGCTAGGGTTTCTGTTTTCCCACCTATTCTTGACTCTACACTGGCCCCCCTTAACTCTACTACTGCCCAAGGTTCCCAAAATAGTCATAAATAGCACTTTTTGGTGGCCTCTAGCTGAATTTCAAAATTTGCAATTCCCTCCAAAAGTAGGTCAACTTCTGGGAAGCATAACTTTTGATCCGGGTGTCCGATTGACAAACCGTTTTAAGCGCCAGAAAGCTCACGATGTGAACTATCATGCTAGAAATCCATAAACAGATTTTCGTCAACTTTTTAGGATGTTATGGGAAGTTTTAGTGCCTCATATCTCATTCTAAAAATTTTCAAGGGCTTTTCAGAAAAAAAAACTTTAATATCTTTTAGCTCACAAATGGTCTTTTCCTGATTCCTTCGCCAAAGATCTTATATTTCCATTATGTAACTTTCTGGAAGTTTTTGCTTCCTTATGTGCCCAAATGTAAACTTTCTAAAAATAGCAGGTACACTTTCCAAAATAGGCAAGTCACTATTTTTAGCAGTTTTGGAAAAACTGAAAGTCCTACATTATTATTCTGGATATTATGGAACCAAAAACACTAATTATGGAAAGAAATGAAAAAAACTACAATGATTTTGAATTAACTTCTTTTTGGGTGATGCAAGATTGCCCTTACACCACTGGATGCTCCTGCATCAGACACCCAGGGTAATTTGAGAAGTGACCCTGTCACGTCTCAGATGTTTGTATGAGGAAAACCCAAATGGTCAACCTCTACCTTAAACAACCAAGAAGAATCTTCAATAGGCCTTCCTTTCCATTTTACCAGATATTCTTCATATTGCTTGTTCCGAGTACTTCTTCCCACATGGCTATCCAAGATTTCTTCTATCTCCTCCATTGAAGTAGATGCTGGAATACTCCACTGGACTTCTAGTGGTCCATCCTCTATTCCACCTTTAAGATATTCTGATAAATCAGCAATGTTGAAAACAGGGGAAATATTGATCCCACTCGGTAGCTCTACCTCATATGCATTTCCTGAATCATGCTTCTTCAGGATTCTGCATGGTCCAAATTTCTTCATTTTCAACTTATTATATGTTCCAATTGGGAACCTTTCTGTCAACAAAGGTTCCCAATTGTGCCAACAAATTATATCTTACCTCTATCCTCATCTTTGTCAATAAATTGTGCCTTCTGCTCAAGGCATCTGCAACTCTATTGGACTTCCCACTCCTGTGCTTCAAAACAAAGGTATAACTCTGCAAAAACTCAACCCATTTTAAGTGCCTTTGGTTCAACTTCCCTTGACTATTAATATACTGCAAAGCCTGATGATCAATATATAAAACAAACTCTTTTGGCAACAAATAAAGTCTCCACTTCTTCAAAGCCTGAACTATTGCATAAAATTCCTGATCATAAACAGAATACTTTTTCTTGGCATCATTAAGCTTCTCACTAAAATAGGCAATGTGCTTACCTTCATGGCTCAAAACAGCTCATATACCACTACCACTAGCATCACAATCTACTTGAAATACCTTATTGAAATCTGGAAATGCCAAAACTTGATGAAGGGGCTAAATCACAAAACACACAATAACAAATATTGAACACAGCAAATAGAACTTTCTTTTATTGAACTGGGTAACTCATTACATTACAGAAGCTCAATTACAATCAGAGGATGAATCCTCTACTAGCTGCAACACATTACAGCTTTCCCAACCTTAAGACTCTAGAATCTTCAACCTTCTGTAACCCCAAATCAGCTAGGGTTTCTATTTTCCCATCTATTCTTGACTCTACACTGGCCCCCCTTAACTCTACCACTCCTTCCACCTTGACCTCTTCCCCTTTGCTTGCTGTCAAATCTTTTATTCAGCTTCTCTTCCACCTTCAAGGAAAACTAGTACGCATCTTCTATGGTGGTCATTCTGACTAGGCTCAACTCCTCTTGAATACTCAACCTCAACCCATTAATGTAACAGGCTACCTTCTCCTTATTGGGCTCTGCATGGCCTGTCCTGATAGTGATTTTATAAAACTCTTCTGTATACTCCTTAACAGACTTGTTACCTTGCTTCAATCCTTGCAGTTTCTTCAGCAACTCCATCTCATAGTCCACAGGAATGAACTGCTTCTTCAGTTTCTCCACCATCTGATCCCATCTGGTAATCTTTGCTTTTCCTCTTCTATTCCTCTCTAATTGGACCTCCTTCCACCAAATATTGGCATGGCCTTTCAACTTTGTTTTTGCAAACTTAATCCGATCTGGGTCCTCCACATCTTCATACTCAAAATACTCCTCCATGTCATTAATCCAATCAATAAGCTGTTCTGGATTCAAATCTCAAGAATATGTAGAAACTTCAATCCTAGGCCTCTTTCTGATCTTTGAAATGACCCTCAACAACCTTACTTCTGTAGTATCTTCGGTAACTTCTTGTTCTTCCTCAGATAGCTCTTCTTCAACTTCATCTTCACTTTGTTCTCTTGTCCTCAGCTCAAACCCTCTTCGTAGCTCCTCTTGCAATGCATCGATTTGCCTTTGTAGGGCTCTAAAACCTTCTTCCGTCAAAGCATTCCTCCCAACATGATTTCTTTGTGGAGGCATCTTGGTTTCCACAGCAAACCCACAACCTCAGGTCCTGGTGCAAACTACCTCATGGTCGGTGATCTATCTACACACTCTGGAACCCTCGCTCTGATACCACTTGATGAAGGGGGTAAATCACAAAACACACAATAACAGATATTGAACACAGCAAATAGAACTTTCTTTTATTGAACTAGGTAACTCATTACATTACAGAAGCTTAATTACAATCAGAGGATGAATCCTCTACTGGTTGCAACACATTACAGCTTTCCCAAACTCAAGACTCTAGAATCTTCAGCCTTCTGTAACCCCAAATCAGCTAGGGTTTCTATTTTCCCATCTATTCTTGACTCTACACTAGCCCCCCTTAACTCTACCACTGCCCAGGGTTCCCAAAATAGTCATAAATAGCACTTTTTGGCGGCCTCCAGCTGAATTTTGAAATTTGCAATTCCCTCCAAAAGTAGGTCAACTTCCGGGAAGCATAACTTTTGATCCGGGTGTCCGATTGACGAACCGTTTTAAGCGCCAGAAAGCTCGCGATGTAAACTATCATGCTAGAAATTCGTAAATGGATTTTTGTCAACTTTTTGGGATGTTATGGGAAGTTTTAGTGCCTCATATCTCGTTCCAAAAATTTTCAGGGGCTTTTCGAAAAACAAAAACTTTAATATCTTTCAGCTCACAAATGGTCTTTTCCTGATTCCTTCGCCAAAGATCTTATATTTCTATTATGTAACTTTCTGGAAGTTTTTGCTTCATTACGTGCCCAAATGCAAACTTTCTAAAAATAGCAGGTACACTTTCCAAAATAGGCAGGTCGCTATTTTTAGCAGTTTTGGAAAAATTGAAAGTCTTACATTATTATTCTGGATATTATGGAACCAAAAACACTAATTATGGAAAGAAATGAAAACAACTACAATGATTTTGAATTAACTTCTTTTTGTGTGATACAAGATTGCCCTTACACCGCTAGATGCTCCTGCATCAAAAATTCATCAACTGCTCATTGTAAAGGATTCAGAATTTTATCTTTCTACTACCTTGTGTAACCAGATAGTTGTGTACAAAAGATAAATTAGAGACTTTGAGCCTAGTTTTTATTTTTCAAATGTTAATAGAGAATGTTGTTCTTATGTTCATCATTCCTCTAATGGAGAATTGTGTTCTTATGTTTATATTTTCTCTGTGTGCTTATTGTTGCATGTTTAGTCAATACATTCATGTGTTGTAATCTGTTGTTCTCGCACACAGAGGTCTCAAATGACAATTAGATATAACCCAGATTTTAAGAATCTGTATCCAAAAAAGTTAGTGACTAAAGAGAGGGCACCCAAGTCCAGGTCCTATTTTTCTTCTTAGGTCTATAATTCTGACACTCTGTTATGTCTCCCTGCAACTCCACTTCTTCCACTTTTGCACATGTAACCTGCAATCACATAAAAGGGGTTGGGGGTTATGGTGTCTAGGAGCTTGCCTCAGTCAAGCCCTAGAAGGGCATTCAAGTCTTCCAAACACCATTGTCAGATAGAGAGTGCATATCCCTGTGGCATAGAGGCAAAAACCAATTGATAAATTATTGAAAACACAAATACATGTCACCTCAGTGGTGTAGCTCACATATAGATGAAAATTCTTCACATCATGAGAAGATGAAGCCAAATCTACATAACAAACACAATAACAAGACAAGTTTACTCTACAACAATGAATACTTTGAATGCTCTAAAATCATAGGTGCGCCAAAAGTTTATAATCATCTTCTAGTTTTCAAATGAATTCCCAAGCATGCTTATTTATGCAACTAAACACATTCCCACTTAAATTTCATAATTTAAACTTGGGATGTCGGCAACCAACACTTCTAACGGTCATATAACCGACATTTAAAATTTGGGACCCCGCTAAATAGGGCAAGACTAGGGTGTGGGCGCCCAAGTCCTAGGACCCATTTTCAAGGTAGGGTCAAGTTCATCACTATCCCCTAGGTCCATTTTGACATGGGTTTTTAGAGATTTTTCATCGGGAGATAAAATAAACATGCATGATTATACTTAAAGGACCTGAGAGTTAAACTTAGGAGGGAAAATGTCCTAGGGAGACATTTTTCAATGTAACATTTAGCCCCCGCTTTAATGTATGCATGAGCACAAGGCTCATACATGCATTAAAGTATGGTCAACAAACACAACAAACATGCCTGGCACTTAGAGCTAATGTATACACAAAGATTGAGAACCATTTCTAGCCCCTAGTCTTAGGTAGACATTAGAGAAGACACATTGCAGACATGCCAAACATAATGAAGACAATAATAGGCATGCAAAACATGGAGAAGACAGTAACAAAAATGCAAAACATGGAGAGGACTGTATTGAAGACACACAAAAGACAATGAATACAGTGAATGCAATGATTATTTTTCATTTTCATATATATAAATGAATGCAAATATAGATGCATGGAAGGTAATAGTGCAACACACCACCCAAAATGTAAGAGGTGCATTTTTCCATGCTCTTTGGACTACACTTGAGAACAAACATGCCATACAAATCCCAAATCATAGGAGGGGCATTTCGCCAAGCGATTTCGACTATACTTGGGAACAAACACGCCATTCAAATCTCAAAGTATAGGTGGGAAATTTCTCCACTCTTTGGACTATACTTGGGAACAAACACATGGAAGACACATGGAAAACATGAGCATCGTATAGCATGCCAAATACATACTATACATCTAAAACATGACAATCAAGGCGATGGAAGGAACTTATTGCTTAGCCCCCACCATCTCAGGCACATTACAGACACACCTAATGGTTGGGCGTATGTCACAAAAACTACCAAAGACACGCTTAAGGGAGGATACACCAACCTCGCCTGCTTGGAGGACTTTTAAAATAAAAAGGATGTGCACTAGCTCAAGAGATACACCATCCCCGCCTCCACGGAGGGCATAAAATAAAAGGATATGCATGATATCCTGTCTCCACAGAGGGCTTCAAATAAATGAATATGCATGATATCCCTACTCCACAGAGGGTTTTCTCATTGAAATATAAAATATAGACGTGCCCTCGCAAAGAGATACAACATCTTGCCTCCACATAGGGCTTACAAACATGCTTGGTTAATACCAAAATAACTAGACAGCTTACCTCATATTCCCCCACCTTAAGGTGGTTGATATCATGTACCAATATCAAGAATGTTAAGGTAGAGATAAAATACACAATGGAATAAGAGCTCTTGCAAAGCCCATGCCCCCAAAGGTGACATGTACTTTACAATTGCTAAATGTTCCCACAAACACATGTTTTCTTGCAAGAAGAGAGGTTAGAAATCTTTCTCTAAGATAATAATTACATCACATGATAAAAGAAATGCATGCAATCATTCACATAAAGATCCGAGGATATACTATGGATTTGGAGACTAAGTATAACCATGGGGCTATACTGCAGAGATCTCAAAATTGAGTGTAACCAAGATGAGATTCAAATATAA
This sequence comes from Cunninghamia lanceolata, assembly GCA_027924645.1. Taxonomy (NCBI): domain Eukaryota; kingdom Viridiplantae; phylum Streptophyta; class Pinopsida; order Cupressales; family Cupressaceae; genus Cunninghamia; species Cunninghamia lanceolata. Next base: position 10,301,166 of record BSBN01000584.1, on the reverse strand, counting down.
ACAAAGTGCACGGAGTAGATGTATTTTTATAGTTTATTAGTACAATAAGACAACATCAAAATATCGCATGGAGTGATTCTACTAGCCAAGCGTTGGATAATATATATCAACCCCTTGATCATGTATGGACTAGGTCCATTTTTGCTTACATGCTGAAGGGACATGTGGTCCATATTAGTATTATTTGTTTTTCGTCATCTTCCAGCTAGATAGAACCACTAGAAGAAGGTAAACAATAAATCAAGAGAGGAGGACAAGTGCCTTAGGCTTGTCATGTAGGAAGGTTCCCCCAGGTCACCAACCGTAATGCTATGCCCCTAAAGGCACAACACACAACAATTAAAATAGAGGAGAAGCAAGATGGAAGAATGATGATACAAATAGAAGAAGGTTCACAATAGAGCCGGTCTCCTGGTATCATTGACCTTACAAGAGTATCAAGGGTCATCCAAGGAGGCCTAAATAACACATAACACATCAAGGGGGAAACACAACACAAAGGTAAAGGGTTAGAATTACTTACTTGTATGCATGCTCATGCTAGAGATTGTCAACAATCAAATCATCTTCCTCCCAATGTTGGATGTTAGAGGAAAGTGGAATATAAGGTACAATTTCTAATTCCTTGTCATTGTTTGTAAAGTTTTCTTTGTTAAGCTCTTCCTTGTTTGTTTCATTTTTAGAAGGTGGAATATTTTCTCATTCAAGCATGTTCTTTTGTACAAAAGATTGTCTTCTCTTCCTCCTTTCTCTTGCTTGTCAATTTATTTTTGTTTTATTGCTTATATATTTGAATGTGTTGTCATCTTGTTCCATTGGTTTTTGTATCTTAGAGGAGGAATCTTGTTCAAATATTATTTGTCTTGATGTAGTACCTTGTTCTCAACTAGTACCTCCTGATCCTTGTAAGGATGGTAGGGGAGGAACCTCAGCATAGAGTCCTTTACCTTTCTCTCTAGGAAGTTCTTCTAATGCAGGTTGTTCTTCTCTTATTATTTCTTGCATAGAAGGATTGGCCACACGAGGTAATAGTTTTGCAAGCTATATTTTCTATATCCTAAGAAGTTAAAATTTGTTTGTGGCTCCCGTTCCTAATCAAATCATGGCCAAAAGTAATCAAGGTTGAAGTATTGTCTTGTAACCAAAGGTTTATATCTATTGCGATGAATAGTATGAACTTGTTCATTCAAAGGAAAGTTTACACAGTTGTGAATCATTGAAGGGACAAATTTCATAGATTTTAACCATGGGTGTCCTAATTTTATGCAAAAAAGGTTAGATAGAGGGATGACATCAAATAGTTGTTCTATAGATTTTTCAAATACTATGACCAATAAAGATATCTTCCCAGAAGTGTTTATAAAAGCTCCATTATGTGTCTTAATAATCATATCTGAAGGGTCATAGAAGTCTTGTACTAAACCATGTGAATAGAGGAACTCTTCCGTTGCTACATTAGTTATGCAATTAGGATCCACAAGCGTTCCATCCACTAGATTTTCCATTATCTTCATAGTGATATAAAGAGGTCCTTTAGTTTCTCCAATTGTTATTTCATGAGGTGTCAATACAATTTCAGGTTCAGGGACCTTTCTTTTCATATAAGGCCTAGGAGGGACCCTAGTGTTATTGTTTCAATTAGAAGCCATGTGTATATGTTTTCAAATCAATGTAAAATCAGATTTTAAAATATTTTCAAAACTTATGCAAGGAACAAGTGCAAAATTATGTAAGTTGATGACCCATAATGCTTGATTTTTCACCTTTTTCAATGCAAATTCCTATTAGAAGAGGTGTTGTAAGGAAATTGATGAGGGATAGCCAATAATAAGCTCAATTTTAATCCAATAATGCAGAAAAATCCTTTGCAACACACCTATAATGCAACTCTAGATAGATGACAAGGCCAAATCTAGTAAAAATGCAAGGTTTTCAAACCCTAGACATCAATTTTTACAAAAAAGACACTATAATGAGACACTACAATTAGAAATTAGTCCTGAATGAGTGTTTAAAAGAGTAGTAAAATTTGAAACAAGATTTTAACTACAAACCTACATTCTCCATTGCATTTATCAGTGCCTCTAGATTATAGGTCTCTTGTGTCAGGTCCTCTGATTGTTTTGCTGTCAATTCCTCCTCCAGTTTCTTTTGTTCCTTATTCTTTCTCTTAAACATTGATTGTTTCTCCTCTCCTTCTTCATATGACTCAATTTCCTCTAGTATTTACTTAGTCTTCTTTCTTTTTTCCTACTATTTCTGTCTGGGGCCCTTCTTCTCTGTGTTCCTCTTCATCCTTGATAGTACTTATAATGTTGCTCTTCCTCCAGATGATACAATAGAGGAAGACAGTGCTTTGGAGGTTGTCCTTTTTTCTCTCCTTACTATTGGAGCCTATTTGGCAGGCAAAGGAGCTGATGTGGCTAGCTTATGAGCTGAAGTAGTTCTCTCTTCCAGAGCTCTCCATAGTTTGTGTAGCCTTTTTCTATTCTTTTCCAAATGTTCCTTTACATCCTTCTTGTGTTTTTATCAATTACCTCTGAGTAGGTGCCATATCTCACCACAGTTATGTCCTTAGTATTACCTAATAAGCATTGTAAATAAATATCTACTTCTGCTATAGTTATCTCATATGGTAACTTAGGTATCCATGCTATTGTTGGCTCCACTATCTCCATATATGTAAAATCCTTATCATCTAGAAATGTGATATCCTTGATGTATTTCTTCACTATCCCATAAGGGATTCTATTCCTTTCTGTCATGTCTTCCTATAGGGTTTTGAAAAACCCCTAGTATGTGGCACTAAATGCTTTGGTATCAAAAAATGAAGCTATGTGTCTTTTGACCTGTAGCCCTGCCAGTATATTATGTTGCCATTTTTTTCCTTTATTGTTGGAAACAAGGTAGATAACTAAGACGGGGGGTGAATCAGTTATCTTAAATAATTTAACTTTATGTTCTTCTTTAACAATTAGTGCAGCATCAAAACATATAAGCATGCATAACCATGATAGCAGAAATAAAATCAATACACATAACACAATGATTTTGACATGGAAAACCTTGTTAAAGGAAAAATCAAGGGGTGACTAACCCAAGATTGTATTCTCTGTTAAAAGAATAAGAAGTACAAAATGGCACTTGCTAATTAGGGCTCACTACCCAAGCACACTGCTCACAAGAGGCTCACTGCCTACAAAAGACTCACTGTCTACAAGGTATAGAGAATGTAACCAGGTGTTTGAACTGATCAGAAGCATCCATATATGCTGAGGTTTAGTTCTAGTTAGGCTCAATATACTAATTTGCTACACTTCATTCTTCCTTTGCTTAGTGCTATTGTTTTGTCACATACCATACTTGTATAGCTGCTTCCACATTGCTCTCTGCTTTTCTTTGCACACTCTATCACACACTACTCACCTTCATACGAAATCCATCTAGTATATATATCCGCACCAAGGATCTCAACATCTTTCTAGTCGGCATCCAAAATACTTAAGATTTTCCCAACACACTAATCTATTGGTTGAATCCATGCTTACTATGTGATGTGTATCAAGGACATAGACATAAAAGTAATCAATCATGTTAGCCAACCATGAATGATCCCTCAAGAAGCTTGATCACCATCAATTTATCATCCGAATTAAGGTCTGATGCTCTGCCGGTCAATTCTTCCTAAGTCTACTCTACTTGTTAGCGACCCAACACTTAGATGCTCATATCTTTTCACTCTTTCATCACTAGAGGCTCAATCTCTATAATGTAGTAGTAATGGTACTCTTCTTGACTTCCCCAAGTCCATACTTTGCTAAGATACATCCTTTGAGAGATCTGGACTTGATTATCAAACCTTGCTGCATGCTCTATTCTTGCTCACCAAACCAAACCACTCTTCAGTCTGACTTCTGGTAAAGACCTATTATGTGCTACAGATGTGTGGGATAAACTTTGTTTCCATCACTGACAATAATAATGAAGCCACACAGTGTCTCTTGCCAACAATCTGCCCCTTTGGCATTGATGGCAACACTTACTGAAAAATGACTAAGTGTCATAGCACACTCCCCCTTGGCTGATGCTCTATCTTATGTACACTTATTACTGGAGCTCCCCCTTACCTAGATTCCACATTTTTCACTACTCCTCACTCCCCCTTTGACATCAATGGCAAAGGGTGAAATCCACACACCAAAATTTGCAAAAAGTAACCTATACATAGCCACATAAGTATATATACAAGTTATACGTACATATACTTAAGTATATCCACAAAAGTGGTTTTCAATTGGACAAATTCTGTTGCCCAACTCTGCTTCATCCTATTCAAAATTAAGATGTGACCACTTAACAAAAATGCAAAGGTTTCTATCCTCTTTAAGTCTGTTGGATCACTGGTCTGGGCTATAGTCTAAGCATCAGTTAGGGCTTCATGCATTGCCTTTAACTTAGGGATAATTATCCCTCTTAGTTCACTCATTATGCTTATTCTATTTTTCTTCTCCTTCTCAAGCCTCTTTATCTCATTTATAGTGGAAATAGCCTAGCACTCTTGATTCATTATGGATGAGGTGAGAGGATCAAAACTCTAGGATAAACTTGATAGTTTACCCTCTTGTTCTTCCACCTTCTTTGCAATGTCTATTGTTACTATGGACCAAGATAAACAAAATTTGTATAAATCTCCACCATCTTTAAGAGCATTTTTTAGGCCCTTTATTCCAATATTCAGATTTCTCCTATCATTTGCTATTAGCCCTTGTACTTCAGAAAATCTCTTACCCAAAAACTCTTTTCAGACTTTCTCTTTTGCTGATTTCTCCAAAGAATCAAAATGTGTGCTAACAAAATTAACAAGAGATTTCAAATTATCAGATGAGGAGGCCAAAAGATCCTTTTGGAAGGATGGCATGATTTTTTGTAGCACACCGAATGCAATCTCTATTAGCTCATAGTCTTCCATGTGAGACTTCATAAGCTTTTCTTTTGCTTTAGCTTGAGCAAAAGATGCTACCTTCATTGTCTGGACTGAAGAGAGAGAGTCAAAATTGAGTGGTCCTTGAAATAGCTTTGGTTCATCTAATTCCATCATTTCTTTGGTCAAGAAGTCTTTAACTGCTTCGGCAGTGTCTCTTGCTAGAGATAGGGTCTTCTTTCCTTTTGCAGCCTCAGAACTGTCACCTGGGGTCTTCTCTATTTGATCTTCTTCTCTTCCCTTTACCTCTTCTTCTTGACTGATTCTCTCTTCTTTCCTTTCTTCTCCTTCAGTTCCAGAGTCTGCTGGGGGATCTGGAAGAGAGATGTTTACTTCTTCATGGACTTCCTCTTCCGGAACAAAGGAATCCAAGTCCTTAGTCTTCTCTTCACCTATCTCCTTTGACTCTTCTGCAATTTTCTCAGTAGAACCTTCCTTTGATGCACTTAATCCTTTGACATCCATGGCAGAAGGTTCATCACTTATGTCCTCTATAATAGGAAGATTGAATCTTTTATATGCATTCTGGAGGATATCTTCGGTCTCCTTTGCCACTTGATTAGTCTCTCTGAGCATAAGTTTGTTCATTCTGGCTTTGGTCTGGAACTCATCCTTGCAATCCTTGAAGATCATGTTCATTTGTTTTGGAGTGATGGAAGGATAGAGCTGAATAGCTATTTGTTCCCGGATCTCCAAATCCTTTTCCTTGGCATTATCTTTTCTAAGTTCAAGTACTTTCTCTAAACTCTTGGGGATTAGAGAGATGATTTCAATGAATGCTTTATTATATATGTTTGAGTACTTAACTGTGGCTTCTTCCAAGATCCTTTTGTCTGTGTCACTATACTCATCATAGAATTATGTCATTGGTTGCAGATTCCCATCCATAGTAACTACCTTGATGACATCATCAATGGAGAGAGTAGACCTTTCAACAAATTCTTCTGCCTCTTCTTCTTTGTTTGCACTGACAGAGGATTCACTTGATGATGTCTTCTTCTTCCTCATTTTCTTAATTTTCTCATCGATCTCAATTTCTTCATCATTCTTCTAACTTGTATAGGACCTTGTGGCCTTGGTTTTTGTTGTCTTTCTCCCTTACCGGATGTCTTGGCTTCCAGTTTGGAGGATCTTGGGCTTTTAGAAGTGGCAGATATAGAGATCTTTGAGGATCTAGTCTAGGAGGGGGCTTGCACCAGAACACTTTCTTTTTCTACTTCTTGTTTTTCTTTCTCTGGTCTTTCTACCTTCTCTTTGTTGGCATCAACTGCCTCCTTTGATATGCCATATTTCTTGGCAATTTCTTCCACTTCCCTTCTCACTTTCCTTTTCATCTCTTGATGTCTTAATTCAACATATATTTTCACACTTAATTCTTGAAAGGTTCCAAACCTTTCTACCTCAGGGTCCTTTGGTTGACTTAGCAGGTGTTAAACATGTAGCTCCAAAATTTTCTCATCTACCTCATAGGCCATTTGCATAATCTAGATTGTTCTGAGTTCCGCTGCCTCCATTAGGCATTGATCAGTGTATACCATGAAGCACACTATATCCTTGTATTTTTCAACTAGAGATTGGGGGATTCTTTCTCTGGCCTGCATCATGCCTTGGAAGTTTTTGAAGTAACCCCAAAGTGCTGTACTTTGTACCTTGGCATCACCAAGCCCATACATATAATCTTTTATTTGTATGGCAATCAGTCTATCATTTTGCCATAGTAAAAGAATAGACATAGTATCAAGCCACCGTACTTAAATGAATTCTTCTTATCCTTCTTTATTTTCTACAAATTCTCTAACAGTTGGTTCAAGAGAAGCTCACAAAGATCATAATCAGCATTTTCCCTGAGCATCTGATAAGTAGTGTATATTGTTGTTCTGGATACAGAATTCACCCTGCTAGAGTGATATATTTTATAACCAATTATTATAGAAGAAAATTTGATATCCAGATCTATGATATCCTCTATTGTCATTGCTCTTTTGTCAAATTTTGATCTGGTAGCCTCACTTATAGTTTGGTTCTTCACCGATTTGAGAGCAGGCAACCCACCAGATGAGTGCAAGCCAGTTACTGTCCTAATTGCATCCTTTGTTATTTTGAACGGCTTTAACAACCACATTAAGTTATCATGTATTCTACTGAGAACATACTGGACCCATTCATCTTCTACAAAATAGGGGAAGTGGATGCAATGTCCAAAATGTTTATCTTAGATGGCCTTGTATTGGGCTTTAAGTTCAAATGTTTCATCTATTAATTTCTTGTGATAGATATCCATCAGCCTGGATTCCCCAAATTCCTCAATGTTGGCATGAATGTATACCCTAACATCTTCTACATGTAGAACCAGATGCGGAATGCTAGAGAATGCACCTAGGGGATCAACTTCTAGGGATTTGTAAGGATGTTTCTTGAACTTAGGGTGCAGCCTATCAGTGATCATAACAACATTTGGAGTAGCCATCTTTCAAAAGATTCAGAGAGAGATATTCAAGATCGGAAATACCTTTTTACGCTTCTAGGGTTCACAATAAGAGTTGAAAAGATTGTTGGTTGAATCAAATTCTGCGGTTTGATGTTTAAGAGGGTTGAAGCAATCTTATTGCAGAGCTCTTTCTTTCTTCTTCTCAAATGCAAATGTGCAAATGATGAACAAAAGAACCCTTATATTTCTACACAAACCCTAAATTCATATTGCAATAAATGCACACCTTAACTCATTTCGGTTCCCTTATTCTAACCTTGTTCTAAGAGAGATCCTTTTGAATCACTGAGATGCACTTAGAATTATTCTTAGTGATAATTGACAATCTATCTTCCTTTCTCCAATCATTCCATTTATCTGCAGATCAAGATATTTTAATTTTTGAATCATACCAGATCAAACTGTGAAAATCCTGCTTTTACCGAATGATTGTTAAACCGGATCAATCTTGGATGATTAACCTCTTCAAAACTCCTTGTGGATCATTTATATATTTACCAAGCATTATTTAGATATCTCTTTGAGAACTCTTCAATCCACAACACTCCATGTGCCAATTTTAGGCACCAATTGACTGGCTGGGGGAAATTATTTTCTTTTGTGACTCTCCCTGATCCAGAGCTCATTTATTTAGTTTCTAGAAGGAATATCAATACCAGATTCTGGTACGGATCCATCCCCAACATTTTCTGTACTTCTCTTCACCCAAATCTTGTTCATCTCCCTTAGAATTCCATCCGCATTCACTTTTCCTTTTCATTTCTCTTGATTTTGATTATGATGCACCAGACCCTTTTTGCCTTGATTCTTACTTCTACAGAATTTGGGAATATGACCGGATCTATTGCAATTGTACCAAACAACATTTCTTTGCATATTTGACTGGTATCCTCTTGATCTAGATTGATTAGCCATATGTCCCATTCTATTGCATGCAAAGCATCTACCATTGAATGAATTGTTTATTTGCATATTTCTACATTCATTAGATTTGTGACCATACCTTTTGGAGTTAAAACACTGTCTAGAGAAGGATGAGTTAATCTGATTCATTCTTCTTCTACATTGATTTGCTTTATGACCAAAGTTATTGCAATTGTGGTTGTATCCATTGAAGGATGGATATCTCTAAGCATTTGGTTGCCTTACTAGAGGTCTTCTAGGTCTGTTCCTTGGATTTCCTGATCTAAAGTTCTTCTGACCGGATCCAGAGCTTTCACCTTTCTGAGACCCCAAGCCATGCTTGTCATCTACCCTCTTTTGGCTTTCAAGAAGAACTTCAAGTTGAGTGCATCTTATCTTGAATTTTTCTTTGTATTCATTTGTTGTTTGAAGATCCCTTTTAAGAGTGTCTATCTGATTCTCAAGTTGTTCTTCATTATATCTAGCTTCTTCAAGATCAGATTCCATATGCCTGATTATTCTATCCATTTTGTGGCAGTCTTCTGATTTCTCTTTAAGAGATTATTTTAGATTATCTTCAATTTTTCTTTTCTCTTCAATTTCTTGGGTGAATTTCATAACCCCTGATTCCATTTCATGTCTCACCATAATGACCTCTTTTGATAGCTTCTCACATAACTTGTTTTTCTCATTGAGATCTTCATTGGTATCGTTGGCTTCACTTTGACTTGCTAATTGTTGAAGTGGTTCCTTTCTCTTTTTCACAGAAATGCTCAGTTTTTCTTTTAGATCATTTATGAAATCATCAGTTTGTTTGAGTCTTTCCCTTAGGTTATTAACTTCAGAGTCAGATTTCTCAAGATCATCTAGGGCAGACTGAAGTTGTTCCTTCATACCATACATATCCATTGAGATTCCCAGATCTTCCTCAAGCTGTTAGGCTCTATTTGGAGGAACTTGGCTCTGATACCAATTGTTGGAAACAAGGTAGATAACTGAGAGGGGGGTGAATCAATTATCTTAAATAATTTAACTTTATGTTCTTCTTTAACAATTAGTGCAACATTAAAACATATAAGCATGCATAACCATGAGAGCAGAAATAAAATCAATACACATAACACAATGATTTTGTCATGGAAAACCCTGTTAAGGGAAAAACCACAGGGGGACTAACCCAAGATTATATTTTCTATTAAAAGAATAAGAAGTACAAAATGGCACTTGCTAATTAGGGTTCACTGCCCGAGCACACTACTCACAAGAGGCTCACTGTCTACAAGAGGCTCACTGTCTACAAGGTATATAGAATGTAACCAGGTGTTTGAACTGATCAGAGGCATCCATATATGTTGAGGTTCAGTTCCGGTTAGGCTCAATATACTGATCTGCTGCACTTCATTCTTCCTTTGCTTAGTGCTACTATTCTGTCACATACCAGACTTGTACAGCTACTTCCACACTACTCTCTACTTTTCTTCGCACACTCTATCACACACTACTCACCTTCATACCAAAATCTATTTGGTATATATATCCACACCAAGGATCTCAACATATTTCTAGTCGACATCCGGAATACTTAAGATTTTCCCAACACACTGATCTGTCCGTTGAATCCATGCTTACTATGTGATGCATTTCAAGGACATAGACATCAAAGTCATCAATCATGTTGGCTAACCATGAATAATCCCTCAAGAAGCTTGATCACCATCAATTTCTCATCTGGATTAAGGTCTAATGCTCTGTCGGTCAGTTCTTCCTAAGTCTACTCTGCTTGTCAGTGACCCAACACTTAGATGCTCATATCTTTTCACTCTTTCATCACCAGAGGCTCAATCTCTAGAATGTAGCAGTAATGGTACTCTTCTTGACTTCCCCAAGTCTGCACTTTGCTGAGATACATCCTCTTAGAGATCCAGACCTGATTGTCAAACCTTGTTGTATGCTCTATTCTTGCTCACCAGACCAAAACACTCTTCAGTCTGACTTCTGGTAAAGACCTATTATATGTTGCCGATGTGTGGGATAAACTTTGTTGCCATCAATGAGAAAAATAATGAAGCCACACAGTGTCTCTTGCCAACACGTATACCCTAATAGCTCATTCAAGAAATAAAATGTAAGGAAAATGATTAGTGTACCATATTAGAAATTGTAGTTGGAACCTTTAATCCTCTACAAGTTCTCCAAGAGATGTAGGCACATTACCTTGCAAAGGTAAAAATCCTTACCCTCTTTCACCATCTGATATGTTGTATGAATTGCAGTTACTGTGGCCAAACCCTCCCAATTGGCATAATAGACTTTGTAATCAATGCCCATTGTAGCATACTTTACCCCCAGATCAGTGATGTCATTCACATGCATGATTCTTCTATCTATTATAGCTCTAGTAACCTCCCTCACTCTATCTTTCCTTATATATTTCATTATCGATAGAGGCCCTATGACACTTAACCTATCACTACCCTAATAGCCTCCTTTATTATTCTATAGGGTTTGTCTATATATATGAACTTATCATGCATCCTTCTTAGGATGATCCTTACCCACTTATGGGCATCTACAAAGTTAGGGTAGTCTTTCCATATATCTAATTTCTTTGCTTGAATGTTTCCATATTCTGGTAGATATCCTATATCTCCCAACAATGTGTCTGTCAACTCTTCAAACTTTATGTGATTGATCTCTGCTAGAGTATTATGAATGTAGTTCCTAACATCCTCTAGGTACACCACATTTTCTGGTATGTTTGAGAAGGTGTCATCCAAATCCATATCTAGGGCTTTCCAAGGATATGTCTTGAATTTTAGTCATGGCTTGTGAGTAATATCTATTAGCTCAGGAGTTGCCCTTATCTCTTCTCCGGTTGCCTATGTACTTCTTCTCTTCACTATTGAATTCTTTGCCACTTGATTCTTCTCTCAGAGCTCTAATTTTTCCAAAGTATGAATGCAAATTGAGGTTTCTTTAGTGACATTAGGGTTAAATACCATTTTTTTGCCCTAATTTTTCATGCTTTTCTTTTGCTTTCTTTTTCTTTATTACTTTTTTTTTATATCTTAAGTTTTGCTCCTCGTTGTCAACTAGGGTCTGATACCAAGTGTTGTCATGGTGGGATTTTTCTGTAATTGATTTCTTCCTTTTGAAAATAGATAATTTGGTGATTTTATGTCCTAAGAAGTCTCTCCCCCATGTTTTCCTTGCTTTCCTTCTCCCATTTTCCATCCTATTGACTTGTGATTATCTTTCTTGTTTCTTTGATACTTTAGTCATCTGGGAGTGTTGAATTTTCTACTTCTCTTCTTTCTTTTTCTAACATTTCTAAGATATGGCTTCCTTGTCTACTCTATATGTGTTGCAAGTGACCTACAAAGTGTTTTGATGAAATGTGAAGGATTGTGATAACTCCTTCTTACCAATTTTGATCATGTAAATGTTGTAGTAACCAAGTATTTTCCTTGTTTTCAGCTCCAATTTTTCTTTGATCTAATCTTCTAGAACCTCCTCACTTCTCTATACTATAGTGATCATCCTCTATTTCCACTTAACCCTTAGAATTAGGCTCTTTTGTTGTCTCCTCTGCATCAAACCTTGTTATTGTATAGAGATTCATTGCCTCCTTGTCACTGTATTCACCATGATTGACTTCTTCTATATATGCTTCCAACATTGAGGATCCTAGGGGAATATTGACAATTTTGTTCTCATTGGCAATTGATTTCTCTTCTTTCCAAGAATCTATGACACCATTTGTATCCACAAACCATCTTAAGCCCAAAAGTGCATTAAAACATTCTCCTTGATCCTTTATGGACACCACAATAAAATCCAACACATGTTTGATCCCCATTAGATTAACTTCCACTTGCTTCAATGTTCCCATTTTTTTCTTATGAGGTCCATCTACCAAGATTATGTTGTAAGTGATTTTTGATAGCTTAGGCCTTCCTAACTGCTTCCACAACTTCTTTGTGCTCATGTTGACATCTACTCCCAAATCTATCATGACATTCTAGACCTTTTTGTGATTGATATGAACATCTACCATCAATGGTTTTGTCTTCCAATCTCTATCTATTCTTCCCATCCTCTAGAGTTGGCTCCTTTGACCTTGTTCCTTATTGCATTACTTAGAGAATTGCTTCAATTTCTCAATGAGCCTGTGTTGCTATGTTAATTGGGCTAACTACTTGAGAGCATCCACTTCTCCTTCAATGAAAACTTGCTTGTATTGCTTCTCCTTTTCTTGCTTCTTTCTTATTGTTAGTTTATTCTCCTTCAAAACTTCTTGATGTTGTCTCTTAGTCAAATCGAATTCTTCCTCTTCCTCGCTATATTCCTCCTCTAACTTAATGAAGTAATTTCTTCTGGTATTGGTTCCTTGTCTTGTCACCACTGCAACTTTCTCCTTCCTTTTCCTTCTTTCCTTTCCAGTATGTTTTTGTGTACTTTTCAAATAGTACTCTTCTTCTTCTGTGCATTCCATTGAAGATATGTCTATCTCCTCTCTATTATTCTTCTAGCTAGTTCTTTCTCCTTTATCTTTTGGTGCTCTTCTTATGATTCTCACTCCTCTTTTATTGTTTAGGTTCTATATCTCGTCACTATTGGATTGTGGTTATCCATTCCGAAAGTATTGTTGTGCTCTCTCACAAGAAAATATATCATACTTTGTACTATTACAAAATGAACACTGTGTTTTCTTTTCATCCCAACATTTATTAGCAAAATAACCTAAGTTACTGTAATTGAAGCATGTTGCATCTTCCCTCCTTTTTTTTCTTGCACAACCTCTACCTCCTATGTATCCTCCAAACTAGTCTATGTCACATTATTATAGCTATTTCCATAGGATGGACCATCATAATTTAAATTTTGTATTGCATTGGCATTCCTTTGATTTATCCAACTTGGCTTCTTGTAGTCTTGATCATATGAATTTCTCATATTACTTCTCTTCGTAGAGTTTGTATTGTTCCCACCATAGCATGCTTCATCTTCTTCATTAGCAAAATCTCTTTTCTTCTGAAAGTTCTATGAAGGACAATCCAGTGTTTCATGGTCATCCCATTCTTTGTTGATATGTGCCAGACAACTGAGAGTGGGGGGGTGAATCAGTTGTCCCAAAAACTTAAACACTTTCTACAATTAAACATTCATCACTTATCCACAATTATTATGATTTAACAATGAGTGCATGAAATCAAACAATTAACCACAGATACAACATCAAACACAAGAGACACTAGATTTTACATTGAAAACCCCAAGGTGGGGGAAAACCACAGAGAGGATTATCTCTCAATATATATTTCAATCTTGAAGTAATGATGTTCAAGCTTGGTCACTCCACGGGCCTAAACATGCTGGGTCACTGTCATGAAGAACAACTAGGTCTAGCAGGCTCACAGCCTCAACCCTAAACCTAGCAAGATTATAGTAAGGGTTGTTAAACCCTACTGGCAGTTCACTGCCAGGCTCAATACCTTTCTATATTTGTGACTAAAGTACAATAATTCCTCTACTCTTCCTCTACTCTATTCATCCTCTTCTTTCCACTACCTCTTCTCTGCTCTACCTTTTGGACCTTTCTTAATATCTTTTCATTTCCACTCAAGGATAACTTTTCATGACTCAAATACAAGTATTTATACACTACAACAACCTTGGAAATATCATTAAGATTGGCATCACAATCATCAACCATTGGAACAATCTCCAAGGTTGGCATTACAAATATTTACAAAATAGGTCTTGGCCTATTACAACATTATGCAAAGGGATGAAGTAAAATTATACGTGGATCATGCTATGCCTTAGCTAGGACTGAAACATGATCTTCCATGCTTCAACACACTTCCACAATCTTCAAGAGATTTCCGCAATCACTGGGCTTAACCAAGTTGGCTAAGACTAGTTACATGCTACATTATCAGCGAACAATCTTCAAACACAATCTCAATTCTTAATGTGGACCAAACTATAGATAGGAACATGATCAAAAGACATCCACAAGTACATTATAATCATCAGGAGCAATGGCACAACCTTTAACCACTTTCCCCATAAGAATCTTCACACTGGAACACATGAACTTTACTATCTTCAACTGTCATAAAGGAAAGATAGTTTGTGTACTGCCAAACCATGAACCATTACAACTATAGGCACTTATCATCATCCCAGACTTTCTTCTAGAACCACAGAGAAAAATACTTTATTACAGAGGAATGTAGAGTAGAATACTTTCTCCCTGTCCCAACTAAACTTACAAAAAAAGTAGGTTTCACTCTAGTGAACACAACTCACTTAGATCTTCATGCAGAGGGCTCAAACCTAGAATGTAGCATCCTTAGTCATACCTCTAACTTACTTCCAGTCCACATACCACAATCTTCAAGAAGAAATAAATGTGGAGTAGTTTACCAGACTGTTCTTTAGCATACAACTCACTATCTATACTGTGCTTCTTTGTAACTCACTTGTTTCTTCTGGAGAGTCTAATTTTCTCAATATCCTCAGCATACAAGTCTTCTAAACAAGTAATAGAATAAGATATAGTTGACACCAATGACAAAAAGGATATGTTGACATCAATGACAACACCAATTAGGGACATAGTCACAATAATTTCCCACTTTTTCATTGATGGCAACATATAATGTGAAAAATTGCAACAACCATCAAGACAAGATACTTGCACTCTTTCTTTCTCCAAAATTCTCCCCCTTTCTCTTACACATTTGCACTCTAAGTTTTTCACATGACTTCTCTCCCCCTTTGACATCAATGGCAAAAGGTACATACTTGCACTCTTCTGCTTTGATCTAATCTCTATTCTGAAATCTCTAACTACTCCCTGTAGTAGCCCTAAAAAGCATCAATCCAGACCTTTGAGTACCTCTGGATTGATGAACTATTGTACATCTTAGCTTAGAGTAGGAGAGGTGATAACCCCTAACATTTCTCTGAGATACTCAAAAGTATCCTTAGGTAGAGGCTTGGTAAAAATCTCTGTAATCTGATCCTTGGTAGAAACATACTCCAACTTGACTTCATTCTCTGTCACCTTTTCTCTTAGAAAATGATACCTAATGGATATGTGCTTTGTCCTTGAAAGCATCACTGGATTCTTTTATATGTTTATCGCACCTGTGTTGTCACAAAAGATTGCAATGGGATCTTCATACACAATTCTAATATCCTTCAAAGTTTGCTTCATTCATAACACTTGAGTGCAACTGCATGCTGCTGCAATGTATTCTGCTTCTATAGTAGACATGGATATTGAATCTTGTTTCTTGCACAACCAAGATACTAATCTTTTTCCCAAGAAGAATGCACCTCCACTTGTACTTTTTTTGTCATCGACATCTCTGGCCCAATCTGCATCAGTATATGCACTGAGAGTAAAGTCATAGTCCTTAGGGTACCACAAACCATAATCCATTGTACCTTTTAAATATCTCAGAATTCTCTTGACTACCATCACATGTGATTCCTTGGGTTCTACCTGAAATCTTCCCACAAGACATACTGCATGCATTATGCTAGGTCTAGTTTGAGTTAGATAAAGTAATCCTCCAATCATATATCTATACCTTTTCTAGTCTACCAAGGGTGAGTTATCATCTTTACTCAACTTACAACTAGTTATCATAGGTGTGCAAACTAGTTTAGTATCTTCCATCCCAAATTTCTTTAACAACTCTTTCACATATTTAGACTGAGAAATGAAGATACCTTTGTCTGATTGACTTATTTGCAAGCATAAAAAGAAGTTCATCTCTCCAAACATGGACATTTCAAATTCACTTTGTATTTCTCCAGCAAAAACTAAGCACATGCCTTCATTGCCTCCAAAAATAATATCATCAACAAAAACTGCAACAATCAGGGGTTGTTCATCATTGATCTTGAAGTAGAGATTGATGTTTGTAGTACCTTTACTGAACCCTATCTATATCAAATACATGCCCAACTATGCATACCATGCCCTGGGAGCTCATTTTAATCCATACAAAGATTTCCTCAATCTGCTTACCATGCAACCTTGATCTGATGACTGAAATCCTTCTTGTTGTTCGATATAGACTTCCTCTTCCAACTCTCTATTTACAAAAGTAGACTTCACATCCATTTGATAAACCTTGAAATCTTTGTATGCTACAAAAGCCAAAAATATCCTTATTGCTTCAATCCTTGCCACTGGAGCAAAAGTTTCTTCAAAGTCTATTCCTTCAACTTGAGCATATCCTTTGCATACCAACCTTGCTTTGTTTCTTACCAGTTCACCATTCTCATTCATCTTGTTTTTGAAGACCCACTTTATAGAAATTACATTCTTTTCTACTGGTCTGGGAACAAGATCCCAAGTTTGATTCTTCTCTATCTGCATCAATTCCTCTTCCATAGACTTTGTCTAATTCTCATCTTTGCAAGCCTAATCCATAGTTTTAGGTTCAATCTTGGAAATCATATAGAAATTTATTTGTTCCTCTATAACTTTTCTTCTAGTTAGGATCCCTTTGCTCTTATCTCCTATCATTTGATCTTTAGAATGAGTGATTCTTACATATCTTGGAGTTTTGGTAGCACTTACTAGAGCTTGTTCTTCTTCATCTAGGTTGTCTTCATGCTGCACCACTTTTGAAACATCTAGATCATCTAACTCATATTCACTTGATTCTGAAGACCTTTCCTTACATTCATCAACTTTAACATTTGCACTTTCAATGATCTTATTTAGCCTCTTATTATAGCACTAGTAGGCCTTGCTCTTAGTGGAGTAACCAAGGAAGATTCCTTCATCACATCTAGCATCAAACTTGCCTAAATCTTCTTCTCTTTTGATATAACATTTGGTACCAAAAACTTTGAAATATTTCACAGTAGGAACTCTACCATGCCACAATTCATAAGGAGTCTTTGAATTGTTACCTTTTATTTGAACTCTGTTTAGGATATATATAGTGGTGTGAATTGCCTCTCTCCAATATGCTTCTAGAAGATGAGCTTCCTTCATCATGGTACTAGCATCTTCTTGAACTGTTCTATTTTTCCTTTCAACAACTCCATTTTGTTGTAGAGTTCTAGGTGTAGATAGATGTCTCTTTATTCCATGTTCTTCACAAAAGAAATTGAATTCATTTGATGAGAACTCTCCTCCTCTATCAAACCTCAAGCATTTGATTTTTAAATCCATCTCATTTTCAACCATTGCCTTAAATATCTTGAATTTATCTAGAGCTTCATCTTTCTCTTTCAAAAAGGTGACCCAAGTCATTCTAGAATAATCATCAAAAAGCAACATGAAATACCTATCTCCTTGCAAAATTCTTACTCTGGTAGGTCCACAAAAATCTATATACACTAGCTCAACTAGTCCTCCAACTAATTGGTCCTTGCTTTTGAAACTTGTTCTTGTCTGTTTCCCAAATTGACACTCCTTGCAAATAGGATTACCAGGCTTCACAAGCTTAGGTAGATCTCTAACAACCTGTGCTATACTTATCTTCATAATATTATCAAAATTTATGTGACACAATCTACTATGCCATAACCAACTCTCATCAGTCTGAGTCAATAAGCAATAGTTATCAGTTCTTTTCATGTGATAGATATTACCTCTGGTCTTCTTACCAGTTACAATGACTATTGTGAAGCTTTCCCCGATCTTGCATACATTATCCTTGAAGCTTAAATCATAGCCCTTGTCACACATTTAACCCACACTAAAAAGATTGTCCTTTAATCCTTTCACATACAAGACATCTTCAGTATTATGCTTGCCATCAAAAGAAATAGATCTTTTCCCATAAATCTTACCAGCTGTATCATCTCCAAACCTAACCAGTCCACCATCATATCTTTCCAAACTCACAAACTTACTTTTGTCACCAATCATGTGGTGACAGAAGCCACTATCAATAACCCATTTATCCTTGTCCTTAATGACCTGAGCAGCCAAAGCACTTTCCACTAGTTTTTCTTCCTTCACACAGTTAGTAGAATTAGTAGACATAGAATCTTTCTTAATAGCAATAAATAAGCATTCATTTCTAGAGGAGCTAGCATTATCTGGTTCACCATTATCTAATATTCCTTCATCATCATCAAAATCTTCAACATAATAACACTTCTTTTGGGTCCTAAGCCTATTCTCATAACTTCTATTTCTTTCAATTCTTTCAGGACATCTGGAAGCAAAATGGCCTATTTTACCACAGGAAAACCATTTGAAAGGTAATTTGCCTTTATACTTACCAGATCCCCTATACATTTTGTCCACAAAGTTGGCTTCAACTTCATCGAACTCATCATTGGATTCTACCTTGTACTTTTCCAATCTGGAAGTACTTCCAAGAGTACTGGCTTTGAAGGACGTCTCAACTTTCAGTAGAGCATCACCAAATTCTCTCATTTCAAAGGAAGTAAGCTTATCAAGCATGTGATCCCTGTCAACCATTTTTACTTGCATGAATTCTTCAATTGTAGCTACCTTGTGATAGTAGGACTTGGGTAGAGATCTAATAATTTTCATAACAACTTCCTTTTCATCGAGAGTTTCACCTAAGGCTTTTATCCCTATAACAAGTTCATCAACTCTTTACATAGAGGCTAATATGTTTTCATCATCATTCATCTTGAAACTTTCATATTTCACTTTTAGACTATGTAACTTGGATTCCTTCATTGAATCATCTCCTTCATATAGATTTTTCAACTTTTCCCATAACTTATTTGTAGTTTCAAGATTCACAACTTTCATCAATATTGAGTCGGTTAATGAGCTTAGCAAAGCATCCTTTGCCTTGACATCTATCTCATATTATTTGATTTCGTCTTCAGTCATCAGACCATTTTGAGGTATGGTGTATTATGTTTCTGCAGCTTTCCATATGTTGTATCCAAGAGAAAGAAGATGGATTTTCATCTGAGCCTTCCAGAGAACATAATTCATTCCATCAAAATGTGGTGCTTCCTTCTTGTAAGACATTTTGGATCTTCCTCAAGCTGTTAAACTTTCTTTAGCGGAACTTGGCTCTAATACTAATTGTTGATATGCATCAGACAACCGAGAGGGGGGGTGAATCAGTTGTCCCAAAAACTTAAACACTTTCTACAATTAAACATTCATCACTTATCCACAATTATTATGATTTAACAATGAGTGCATGAAATCAGAAACTTAAGCACAGATACAACATCAAACACAAGAGACACCATATTTTACATGGAAAACCCCAAGGTGGGGAAAAACCATGGGGAGTATTAGGTCTCAATATATATTGCAATTTTGAAATAATGATGTTTAGGCTTGGTCACTCCACGGGCCTAAACATACTAGCTCACTGCCATGAAGAATAACTAGATCTAGCAGGCTCACTACCTCAACCCCAAACCTAGAAAAATTACAATAAGGGATGTTAAACCTTGAGGGTTGTTAAACCCTACTGGTGGTTCACTACCAGGCTCAATACCTTTCTATATTTGTGACTGAAGTACAATAATTCCTCTGCTTTGCTCTTCCTTTGCTCTATTCTTCCTCTTCTTTTTTCAACCTCTTCTCTACTCTGTCTTTTGGAACTTTCTTAATATCTTTTCATTTCCTCTCAAGGATAACTTTTCATGACTCAACTACAAGTATTTATATACTACAACAACCTTGAAAAGATCATCAAGGTTGACATCACAATCATCAACCATTGGAACAATCTCCAAGGTCAGAATTACAAACATTTACAAATTGGGTCTTGGCCTATTACAACATTATGCAAAGTAGATGAAGTAAAATTATATGTGGATCATGCCATGCCTTAGCTAGGACTCAAACATGATCTTCCATGCTCCAACACACTTCCATAGTCTTTAAGAGATCTCTGCAATCACTAAGATTAACCAAGTCGACTAAGACTAGTTACACGCTACATTTTTGGGAACAATCTTCAAACACAATCTCAATTTATTAATACAAACCAAAGTCCAGATAGGAACATGATTAGGAGACATCCACAAGCACATTATAATCATCAGGAGCAACCACAAAACCTTTAACCACTTCACCCATAAGAATCTTCACACTGGAACACATGAACTTTGATGTCTTCAACTATCATAAAGGAAAGATAGCTTGTGGACCGCCAAACCATGAACCATTGCAACTGTAGGCACTTATCATCATCGTAGACATCCTTCTAGAACCATAGAGAAAAATATTTTATTGCAGAGGAATGTGGAATAGAATACTTTCTCCCTGTCCCAATTGAACTTACAAAAATAGTAGGTTTCACTCTGGTGAACACAACTCACTCAGATCTTCATACGAAGGGCTCAAACCTGGAATGTAGAATCCTTAGTCATACCTCTAACTTAGTTCCAATCCACAGACTATGATCTTCAAGAAGAAATAAATGTAGAGTAGCTTACTACACTTGTCTTCAACATACAACTCACTGTCTATACTGCAGTTCTATGTAACTCACTTGTTTCTTCTAGAGAGGCTAATTTTCTCAATATCCTTAGCATACAAGTCTTCTAAATAAGTAATACAATAAGATACAGTTGACACCAATGAAAATAATAATATGTTGACATCAATGACAACACCGATTAGGCACATACTTGCAACATTCTCTGCATAACCCACAATATATTGAATTGACTTTTTTCATTGTTTCTTTTGTATCTGATTTTATTGTGGTAGCTTGTCTTTCACCTTTCAGCCTAGGTAATTCATTTCTCAAGTGGCCTTCTCTTGTGCAGTATGAAAACCAAATATTAGGTCTCTCCTTTTGTGTATTCCCCTCCTACTTAGCCAATATCTTCTGCCTCAGCTTCAACTGCTCCAATTCCAACTTCAACTTCTCTAGTTCTAGGTTTTCCTTCATGTTATCTTCTCTATGCCAGGATTGAGACTCTATCTAGCAAGCCGATGTCATTGCTTCTACATATGTTTCAAAAATCCTTCCATCTAGGGTTGATCTTATCTCAGTGCTTATTCATGAAATAAACCATTCTATCTTCTGCTTCTCAGTCAATCATTCCTCCAATCTCTTGGTTGTCTCCTTCAATGTCCTATCAAATTCCTTTATTGATTCTTTCTCCAACTAAATCAAATATTTCATCTTACTTACTCCTATCAAAACTTTTGGAACTCCAAAGTTCTCCAAAAATAAATTCTTAATCCCATCCCATTCTTTGTCACTGTCTGGGGATGTCTTCCTATACCACTTCAATGCTTCATTCCTTAAGGTGCCTATGAAAGAAAACAACTTAATTTCATCCCTTATTACTCCCTTTTGGTTCCAAATAGACTCCAAAACAAAAAAAATGCTCTGTTGCTTCAGTAGTATTCTTCTCAAACACAAGTAACTTAACTGGGGTATCCATGATTGCTTTTCTCCAAATTTTGGATACTTTGCAATAGATTTCCTCTGGTCTACTTCTTTGGTTCAACTGTCTTCTATCAACTTTCTTTCCTTATCTTCCTTTGTCTTTGTTCAATCAGATCTCAAAGTACGTTTCTCCTAAAACCTCTACAAAATTACTCTAGATCTCTACTATTCTCTCTGCTTCTTTGTTTTCTTAAATATCTTCCTTCTTCGCTAAAATTCTCTTGACTTTATATAGCACTAGGGATGAATCATGGTCTAGAGGTTGTGTCTCTTCATAGTGTTTCTTCAAATTATGGGATTATCTTAACTTTTTAAATGACATAATGTTAGCATCCAATGCTAATTCAAATAGCCTTCCAAAACCCTCAAAACTCCTCTCTATGTTTACCACATTTTCTAAGCCTATTTCTCTTGTCTCCTTTATGAATTGGCAAATTAATTCCTCTATATATTCCTCATCCATCTTCAAAATCTTTGAAGTTACTTCACCGTCTTTGGCACTCTGTGACATAAACCCTAATTCACCCATTCTTTGTCTTTCTCTTTCACATTTCTCTCTGGTAGAACCCATAATGGCGTGCTCTTCCCCATTCTCCATAACATCCTCTATACATTCACCTTTTGATCTCCTATCACCATCAGCACCCTCCTTGGTGCACTTAGCAGAATCCTTCATGACGTGCTTGTCCTCTTCCTTGCTTCTTGCCACACCCTCAGTGGTGCACTCTTCAAATTCTTTTGTCTTTCCTTCCACACTTTCTATCATCCTTTCTTCCTCCATCATGTGTGCCCTTTCCATTCTTCTACGGTAATGGTCTTGTCTTTCTTGATTTTTCTTCAATATTTCTTCTTCACTTATCTCCATTTCAGTTCTAATTTCTTTACCAATCTCTCTTTTCCTTTGCTTCTCCCCTTTTGCCATGGGTTTATCAGATTTTCTATTCCATTAGTCCTTTTATACCCCATGGAATCATTATTTGAAGAGTCACATCATTTGAACGGTCCTTATGGACCCTACTCCCTTCCCACTTGCCATCCCCTTAAGTGCCTACCCCCTCTCACAGAGGTAGAAAGATAAGGAGATGTGAATTTATCTGCAATTTAAAAAAATTTCCTGTCAAACTTGCCTTCTCTCCTCTCCAAAACTTTGCGATGCTTGTATAGATGGTTTTCCCTTTAAATCTGTAACAACCCTTTTCTGGGGTCATGGAAATGAAACTAAATGTTAGTAAGAAATGTAAAGGGATACTAGTCTAGAGATCAGGTCCTTAGTCAAGACTTTGTAGTCATTTTATACCCTAGTCAGGTAGCTAGAGATTGACATCAAAACATAAAGAATAACAAAATAGGACATCACATACACATCAACATAAGACAAAACACATAAATACCAGGTATCAGTAGGCTTCCATATATATATATATATGTGTGTGTGTGTGTGTGTAGTAATCAAATTTATACATCCATAGTTCATCCTCTGACATAGTCACATACATGAATTCTATGTCATGGCTTACATAAAAATATACTCCTATTTGTCTATCATGCTTTATTTCTTGCATTCTACTACTTCTATCTATATATATACTATATATTTTATTATATCAAGGGGTGTGTCTTCTGTTAGCTCTAGCCTCCACATCATGTGCAATCTCCTTCGGTCAGCACTGATCTCTGTCAAGTGACCTACTAACAAGCAGCTTAGAAGTATTAATGGGGAAAATAGGTAGAAGATAGATAATTTTGTTGTTAAGGATTTGTTGGATGATAGAATGAAAGGATTTGAAAAGCTAGGAAAACTGTCAAGTTTGAAGAATTAGAAGAAATTTTGATAAAGCTTTTGTTTTGTTTCTTGAATCATTGAAGATGTGTAATAGCAGCTTTAGATTAACCAATGGGAGTTGATGAGGAAGATCCCTCATACTAACTAACCAATAGTTGGTAATCATAGAGAGGCATGCAAAGATGTTTAAAAGAAGGATATCACATTTAGAGAATCTTGTTAGGGATCTATGCCTGCAAGTTTCAAATGAGAACCCTCTACACATCAACATCTAAAAGAGAATAATAAATTTGATAAAAGAGGGCTTGATAGTGCCCAATGAGTTTAGTCACTTTCTCCTTCACTCCTTTCTTTTAATGGACCAAACCAGTCAATGGTACTTGAGGTCCGATGTTGTCTTGAAAGTATTGTAGAAATTGATTGACAAGTTGTTGAAAAGAATTAATTGAATTATAAGGTAGAGAGAAAACCAATCCAAGGTCGTATCTTTAAGTGACCTAGGAAAGAGTTTATCCAAGAGAGCATCTTCGAATAGAAAGTCACTCCACAAGGTGATAAAGGCTGACACATGGCTATTTGGGCCTCCTGTTCTAGAGTACTTCTCAAAATGGGGAACTTCAAACTTATCATGCATCAAAGTTTTAAAGAAATCAAGGGATAATGGACTATGAGTGTAATAGTAAGGAATGGTAGGGTGTGATTAACTTTGACTCATTTTTATTATTTGTTGTTGTATGGATTTTACATTTTGTAAAAGTTGGTGTGTGATAGGATCAATAGGTGCACTAATTTGTGAATGGATGGGATGAAAAAGGCAAGAAATAAGAAGAGCTTGAGACACCACATGATTGGATTTTGGTAAGTGGATTGTGGATGAAGTTGGTTAAAAAGACATTGGGAAGAGGTTGGAATGAGGTTTTGATAGGTATACTGGAAGCCAAAAGGTGGGACAAAAGTATAGTTCCCACTTGTCACCCTAGAACCAGTGTAGTGCTTTTAAGAGATTGTGCAGCGGTGGTGACAATAGAAGAAGTGGATGTTGGAATAGAAGATCTTTCTATGGGTACTGGCACCTGCATCCCCATTTGGTGTTGAGAGGACATATTGTTGAGAGTATTTGTATAGCTTGCTGCCAACATAATGTTGTTATCCACTATGTGAGCAAGACTGCATAGAACTTCCACACCCTATAGATCATCAAGAAACAACTTTCTTAGATTCTCTATAATAGGTATAGTCTCCCAAGCCAAGTGTTCTATGTGTATACACCTAAAATTGGATCATGTCAAATTAAGTAAATATTTTAATATTTATCTTAATTATTATTTTCTTCTATCAATTAAATAAAATATTCTAAGTTTATTTGATTGGTTCATTATCCCATAATTAAATAAAATCAAATTATTTAATTAAATTCCCTAATTCTTCTAATGTCACATAATTAAATAATCCTACATTATTTAATTATTCATAAATTCCTCTATCCTAAGTCCTAATTCCATAAATCCACCTCACAAATCCACCTCACCAATCCACCTCATCTTTCCACCTCACCTTTTCCACCTCACCATGTTGCACATGTAATTAAATATTTTAAATATTTAATTAACTAATATTCCCTCGCCCACATGTCCTATGTATCCTCCAGTCAAAATTAGTTAACTCATCAATCAAATATGTTAACTAATTAGTCATTTGAGTTCACTAATCAATAAATTCTGTTAACTTATCAATCTATTTAGTCAACTCCCCAATCAACCCAGTTAAATGATTAGTCCATTGAATTAACTCCTCAATCTATTCAGTCAACTCCTCAATCAATTCTGTTAACTCTTCAATCTATTCAGTTAACTCCCTTGTTGCATGAAGGAGCTTAAACACTCATCCTCTTTCTATTCACGCATATTCCTCAACCATTCTCAAACATTGATCTTCTTATTTCTTCTCAACCATTGATTTGTTCTCTTCTGAGTCTATAAATGGGACCTTATTCTTCCATATCTATGATCCAAGATTTCATTACAATTACTCTGTCAAATTACTACCGTGCCTTTGGCACCCCATTACTATCTATTTGCTTGAGATCACCCCATTTCTTTGAAGCTCATCTTCATAGCACATTCATATCAAAACCATTCTATTCTTGTCATCTTCAACAAGCAAGGGAGTATACACTTCTGAGGGCTTCATTACAATCAAGATCAAGAACAGATAGGTGAATAATGGAAGCTGCAGGATAACAATGTTTGTGAGGTTTGTCCTTTATTTGTTCAATCTTGTTATTTGCATATTTCATTGTGTTATTGGGTTTGATATGCTTATTTATTTCATCCAATTTTACTAATAACACTATGTCTAGGATTTATTGGAAACTAGCCAGTTCGCTATCTATTTTCTAAATTTGGGCCTCCAAAACATGGGCTATGAAGTTATCAAGCATATCAATAGAAGTTTGGGTTTCAGAGATCATTGGTAAGGTGGAGATGTAATTATGAGATGATTGCATTATAGAACTCCCTGGTATAAGTAGTTTATCCAATTCAAGTTCTGATGTTGGAACACCAGATCTAGCTAATGGATGAGAGGCCATTAGGGTTTGATAACTTACTCTCATAGGATGTTCATATTCAGAGCATTGGGTCACAAAATGCATAAAGCAATTACAAATTTTGTGATGCTCATGTACTATTAGGAAGTGATATAGAAGAAAGAGTGATGACAAGATGGATATGTTGATTGAGGGGTAGAAGAAAGAGAGAATATTATTTGTGTTTTATGTTATCAAAAGAAATAAAGATATCTAAATATTTCTTTTATATTCTAAACTAAAAAAATATATGCAATATAAGGGCCTAATCAAGTTATGATCTAATAAAACACTACTATAGATCTAAATAATGATATCAGTAAGTGCAACTGTAAAATACGTCTCGATAATAAACTATGTATATTCAAAAAATAAGTGTCTAACTAACTTATCAACTTGAGTAAACATAAATATACTAAAGAAAGTGTAGTGAAGATAAAGAAAGTACAACAAAGCTACAACAAATCTAAAGAAGGTGCAAGTACATCGGGTTCACCAAAATCAACAATGAAGTAACTAGGTCAATCTCTCCTCACATAAAATTAGAATTCTCACAAGCCATCAAGTGCTA
This sequence comes from Cunninghamia lanceolata, assembly GCA_027924645.1. Lineage (NCBI taxonomy): Eukaryota > Viridiplantae > Streptophyta > Pinopsida > Cupressales > Cupressaceae > Cunninghamia > Cunninghamia lanceolata. The sequence goes on along the minus strand of BSBN01000584.1, from coordinate 10,274,447 downwards.
TACACTTGGTTACTGTCCCTAGAGAAGATCCAAGTTATAGGTGTTAGTAGAGTCTTGGGGTTTTGTTGCTAGGATTAGAGATTGATGCAAGAGAGTTGACTAAATTATGAAAATGAGAAGATCTAATGATAAAATTGAGTAACAGAACAAACTAGAGTGATAGAGACTAGAGAACAATAACAAAGAAAAGAAGGGCATACATAAAGGAACCTATCACCAAAAGCAGAAGTAGAAATGACAAGACATGGGTACTGGGTTGTCCTAGTCCTAGGGTCTTTGGGTAGAGACACTTCTATGTAGAGGTGTTAGTCTCTGTAACTCTCATTTGTCCTTCATCTATCGATATACAAAATCCTTCACTTCATGTTTGCACACATAAGGAAGGAGAAAAATGTTTGGGTGTAGTATAGAGGCTTGCCCTAGTCAAACTTCCATGTGAGTGTTCCCAATTCCACAACAATAGAGATAAGTGTGATCGAGAGTGTGTGCCCTAGGTAGGCAGAGGAAAATAGCTGATAAAATAATAATGATCAAACATAAGTGGAACAAACTCACCAGAAAACCTTAATTGGACTTGATGTCGCAAGACTAGTCGTGAATTATGAGATCTTAGAGAGAGAAGGAATCTTCTTCAAATACCTATAAGGGTTGGTATGATAGAAGCAATAATAATCTATAGATAGAGAGCTTTAGATTTCATGCATATAGTGTATATCAAGTATTCAAATAATCACTTTATCATCCTTTCAAATAAGAGGGAGGGAGATACATATATATATGAATCTCAATTACATCGAAAAGAGTTTGCATTAGTCTAACACAATGTGTACCACTTGATGTACCAAAGCCGACACATGAAATTCAAACTTTGTTCAAGGAAAAAAGGATGGACTCGAGTAATCACGTGCCCTGGTCCCAATTATTTTGGCCCCTAAAAACTTAGTAATTGAGTCTTTTAATATTATTTCTTAATTATGCCCAGAAATGGACATTTCATGAACATGGATATAGATACACAAATACATAGAAGCGGGTGCGAAACCCAGTGTGAAATTATGGGAGGTCACAATTTTTCACAGTACAAGTTTACCAAGTAAAGGAGGAGGCGATTACCCTCTTGAACCAAGACATTAGAAAACATCCTTGTTTCATGGACTTGGTGTGCCCACATACTACAAGGTGTATTGAGAACCCCCTAACAATCATGTATAGCCTAGATTAAGAAGCCATTGACCATGTGTAACCTATGATGAACTGCTATATGGTTAGCCCTATGAAGTTTCTGACTCATACCTTCAAGGTATATATGTGAGATCATAGGTCAAACACACCTACTTGACTAACATAGGTTTTTCTTTTATCTTCTTTGTCTTCCCCCATTGTGCGAAACTAATCTAAAACAAAAATCAATGTTACATCAAACTAAAAGTCATGTATCCATTAGATGAGCTCTTTTATCTAGATCATGATATAAATCCTTTTCAAACCAATGATGATAATATCCCAACACAAGTGAGTGAATGTAATGATGTTAACCATGATTTATTTATAGTTTAACATGGCTATAAACAAATTAATCCATTCTAACACCTAAATATAGATGACCTCATTATGCACATCATAGAACAGGAAGACATTCTTTTCCTAGGTTTAAATCCAAAAACCATGAATAATCTTCCAGGCTAGATCCTTTAGACCACAAGCATTTGCAGTAGATATACTCTACACTAAAATCAAGCATCCATAATCCATCCTCATGTCATCCTTGACAAGGGAAACACCATTATAGCATAAGATCGACCACTCCACTTCTTGTTTGAATTATAAATCCCAAAAGAAAACATAAAATCCTTGTTAGTTCCCATGTAAGTCCATCATGTAATCCTTCACAATAAAATTAACTATTCAATCAACAATCCTATGAAGTATCTACAAACATGTTATCTACAATATATAAAACATGTTATCTACAAACTACAATTGAGAAACCATAATTGAAAGAACAAAATTGAGGATTTGTGTAATATCCTAATTCAATATCATTATTCTATAGAAAGTACAAGCTTGTTTTTTTACAATGGGGCTACTAATTTGATCCATGCTCAAGATGTCTATGATTCTCCTTGCACTCCCAAATCCACAAGTAAATCTAATAAAGACCCAAACAAAGACACTATACTCTTTTAGGATAGTCTTTAGATGTAATATTTTACAATCTAATTGAGGCTAACAAGATCAACTTTCCACTTACCAAGACTTTTGAGGAAGACAAGCCAAAGCCCAAACTATATAGAGAGAGTACAAGTATTGTAAATATAATAAAATGAAAGGACATTCCATTAATTTTTATCAAATATTGAAGGATTAGATTCAAGATCTAATTGATAGTGGAAATATTGACTTTGGAAGAAGTTATACCTTCATCATACAATCAACACTTGAAGACACGTCACGGTCCTTCTCTAAAGGAAGATGAATAAGAGAAATCCCCTACTTCCAAGGACATCCCACTAATCCATACATATGGCTATGCTAATATATCAAAGATCTAATCTACAATGGAGACCTTGAAGTGAAACAAAATGCACTTATCTTATCAAAGAAGCAATTGGAGCTATGACAACATCCCATTCCAAATCATGTTTGAAGTTGCTCCTAATTAAATCAAGTTCAAGGCATTCAAGCCAATTCCATCCATGATATCACAAAATCTCAAGATTAATAAAAAAAAACTTATCCTATCCACCACCCCATAACTACCACTTCCCATAAGTAAATTGTTGTCTCCATAGGTAAAAAAATTAGTCACATCAGTATTTTGATAATCAATTGGTAATCATTATTGATCATATTGAGCATATTGATGAGAAATTAATAGTTCATAACATCAAGCATACATATAATCAAGTTATTACAATCATGAACAAACATATTATCATGTTAGTCCAACCACCTTTATCAAATTTAGTTTTCTAGAATCTATGAGATAGTTACAAGTTCTAATGTCTACTAGAAATATAATGATGTGATAGAATCATGTGTTAGATCTAGGGCACACAACTGAGAGGGGGGGTGAATCAGTTGTACAAAAACTTGCTTCTACTACAAACACTTGATTCTTCTTTGTTAGTTAACAGCATATCAGTTAACCATTCATGAAAGCATAATGCACAAACACAGGAGCAGATAAACATCAACACATTGGACACCAAGATTTTGATGTGGAAAACCCAGTTAAGGGAAAAACCACAGGGTGATTAACCCAAGGATTATTCTCTGTTAGAAGAATAAGAAAAAATGAATGGCACATGCCAATTAGGGCTCACTGCCTGAGCACACTGCTCACAAAGAGGCACACTGCCTACAAGAGACACACTATCTACAAAGTGATAAGAATCACAAACTTTGAACTAGAGATTGACATCTTTACCATGTCTGGATCAGTTCCATTTAAGCCCGAGATACTTCTGCTCTTCCCTTTGCTCTTTTGCTATACCACACTCATCTGCTCTTTAACACACTTTGAAATGAACTCACAAACCTTTATTTATACAAGGCATCAACTTAGGAACAATCATCTAAGTCAGCAATCATCCACAAGAACATTCGCAAGTCGGCAATCATCCATAAGAACATTCACAAGATGAATAACTTATCCGGTCGGCTAGTCTGAACAAGAATATCTTCATCCAAAAGAATATCTTCAATTCCAAGCTCTAACACTAATGCGGACTGACAACACAACCTCAACATGATCCAAGAACCTTCACAAGCTTGCCTAAGTGACGAGGTACATCCGCACTTCCTCTACTTACTAGAATCTCTTCTCCTCTTCATCCAAAACTTCAAGAACACAGTCTGTCACAACTGTCAAATTGAAACAGGTTCTTCCGGACCTCCAAACTATGTACAAACTGAGATGACACATCACAAGGACATTCCATACATTCCTTCCAATCCGCAGAGTCTGACAATGTACCTCCGGATCTCACTGAACCTTTTTGTAACACTCTGTCACTCCAGAGCATCTCCCAGAACTGGTTCTACTTGACCAATCACAACTTTTTCATATCTTCATGCGGACCTCTAAAATCTTAACTGGATCATCTCAAGACTCATATCTACAAACCCTTTAATCCGCATCCTTTGATCCTCAACCTATTGAGTACATTTGCCTTCTTCTCATCACTATTCTTCACTATTCTAGATTGAGACCAATTTTCTCAATATCCTCAGCACACAGCTCATCCAATCCTTATTACCAATGTAATATGAGTATGTTGACATCAATGACAACACTAGTTAACCTCATACTTGCAACAATCTCCCCCTTTGTCATTGATGGCAACATATGATGTGAAAAACCATCAAGACAAGAACTTCTCTTTTTTGTCACAGCTCCCCCTATCAGCAACAACTCTTCACATGTCTTCTCTTCCTTTACTGCTCCCCCTTTGATCATCAACCACTTGTTTTTCACATGTCTTATCTCCCCCTTTGACATCAATGGCAAAGGGCTCATACTTGCACTTGTAACACATCAAAATCATACCAGCTACTCCCCCTTAGTAGCAGCTCCCCATCATCAATCCAGATCACAAGATATGACTGTGATATCCACCAGACTGATGCACATCAGTGCATCCTAGTTCATCACTGGAGGGGCCATGACCCCTAACTTCTCCCTGAGATACTCAAAAGAGTCTTTGGGAAGAGGTTTAGTAAAAATATTTGCAAGCTGATCCTTGGAGGGCACATACTCCAATCTGACTTCACCCTTGTTCACTTGTTCTCATAGAAAATGAAACTTGATAGATATGTGATTGGTCTTAGAATGCAACACCTGATTCTTAGAAATATTTATTGCACTTGAATTATCACAAAAAATTGTGATAGACTCCTCATATTCTACTTTGATGTCTCTTAGCATTTGTTTCATCCACAAAATTTGAGTGCAACTACTTGCTGCTGCAATATATTCTGCTTTAGTTGTAGACAAAGATATTGCCTCTTGTTTCTTGCTTAGCCAAGAAACCAATCTCTTTCCCAAGAAGAATGCTCCACCACTGGTGCTCTTCTCGTCATCCACATCTCCTGCCCAATCTACATCTGTATATGCATGAAGAGGGAAATCCTGATCTCTAGGATACCATAGGCCATACTCAACTGTCCCCTTTAGATATCTAAAAATCCTCTTGATTGACATAACATGAGATTCTCTAGGGTCAGCCTAAAATCTTGCCACAAGACCAACAACCTGCATTATATCTAGTCTAGTCTGAGTGAGATACAATAATCCTCCAATCATTGATCTGTACTTGGTCTGATCTGTCTTAGGAGAGTCATCATCTTTTCTCAACTTACATCCGGTTGCCATGGGAGTGTTCATTGGCTTTGAATCTTCCATTCCAAATTTCTTCAATAATTCTTTCACATATTTGGTCTAAGAGTTAAAGATACCTTTCTTTGTCTGGGTAATTTGCAGACCCAAGAAGAAATTCATTTCACCAAGCATTGACATTTCAAACTCACTTTTCATTTGATTTGCAAAGGTTTTACACAAACTATCTCTTCCTCCAAAAATGATATCATCAACAAATACTTCAACAATCAAGATATTTTCATTATCTATTTGGAAATATAGATTACTATCAGTAGTACCTTTGTTGAAAATAATCTACACAAGATGCTTATCCAACCTTTCATACCATGCTCTTGGGGCTTGCTTCAATCCATACAGTGCTTTCTTCAACTTGCAGACCATATCATCATGATCAGACAATTAAAATCCATCCGGTTGTTCAATGCATACTTCTTCTTCCAAATCACCATTTAGGAAGGCAGACTTGACATCCATCTGATATACCTTGAAGTCTTTGAAGGTAGCATATGCAAGAAATAATATGACTGCTTCAATTCTTGCTACCGGAGCAAAGGTTTCTTCAAAATCAATTCCTTCTATTTGAGAGTAGCCTTTGCAGACCAATATGGCTTTGTTTCTGATTACTTCACCAACCTCATTTAGTTTGTTCTGGAAGACCCATTTGGTTCCAATCACATTCTTGTTTCTAGGTCTAGGAACAAGATCCCAAGTGTGATTTTTCTCAATTTGCATCAATTCTTCCTCCATTTCTTTGGTCCAGTTTTCATTATTGCAAGCTTCAATTATTGTCTTAGGTTCAATCTTTGAATCAGATAGTATTCATTTGAATTTTGAGCAATTCTCCTCCTTGTTTGTACCCCTTTGCTTTTGTCACCTATGATATGATCTTCAGAGTGATTTAGAGTTACATACCTTGGAACTTTGGGAGTCTCTTGCACTGTTGTTTCTTGATCAGGTTCATTCAAACAAACCTCTTCTTCCTAATTTACCGGATCAGTATGAATTTGACTTTCAGGAAGGGATTGAGTTCCTTGAACCAGAACACCATCCTGATCATCTTCATCATATTCATAAAACCTTGAGGGCTTCTCAATTCCTTCATCAACCTTCACATTTGTACTTTCTATCATCTTTTTCAATCTCTTATTGTAACACCGGTATGCTTTGCTTTGAGTGGAGTAACCCAAGAAAATTCCTTCATCACTTCTAGCATCAAACTTTCCTAGATCTTCATCTCTTTTGATGTAACACTTGCTACCAAATACTCTAAAATATCTCACAGTAGGAGTTATACCAAACTAAAGTTCATAAGGAGTCTTATCGGTATTGTTTCTAATTTGAACTCGGTTAAGAGTGTAGACTGCAGTACAAACAGCTTCTCTTCAAAACATCTGAGGAACATTTGCTTCCATCATCATTGTCCTGGAAGCTTCCTGGATGGTCCGGTTCTTTCTCTCAACTACTCCATTCTGCTGTGGAGTCCTAGGAGCAGACAATTGTCTCTTTATGCCATGCTTCTCACAAAAGTCTATGAATTCATCAGATGTGAATTCACCACCTCTATCAAACCTTAGACACTTCAGTTTCAATTTGATTTGATTCTCTACCATAGTCTTGAAGATTTTGAACTTATCAAAGGCTTCTGATTTCTCTTTCAGAAAGGTAACCCACATCATCCGGGAATGATCATCAATCAGTAACATGAAATATCTATCATCTTGCATACTCTTGATTCTTGTCGGACCACATAGATCAGTATGAACTAATTCCAATAATTCGGTAGAGGACTGATCTTTGCTTTTGAAGGAGACTCTGCTTTGTTTACCTAGCTGACATTCTTTGCACAAACTATTTGTAGGTTTCACCAATTTTGGAAGATCTCTTACAACTTGAATATTGCTTATCTTGATGATGTTATCAAAATTTACATGACACATCCTTCTATACCATGACCAACTCTGATCAACTTGAACAAACAGACAACTTTTATTTGAACCAACCAAATGGAAGATATTACCTTTTGTTTGAGTACCAGATGCAATCTCAGTTTCGGAGCTTTCAAAGATCCTGCATCTTCCATTTTTGAACTGGAGATCATAACCTTTGTCTACTAACTGTCCAACACTAAGAAGATTGTGCTTCAATCCTTCAACATACAGTACATTTCCAATTTTGCTCTTTCCTTCAAAAGAAATAGTTCCCCTACCTCTGATTCTACCTGTAGAATTGTCACCAAACTTTACCATTCCTCCTTCATACCTTTCCAAATCTAAGAACTTGTTCTTGTCACCTGTCATGTGGTGAGAGCATCCACTGTCAATAACCCAATCATCCTTTTCTTCAACTTGGGCAGCCAAAGCTCTTTCTACAACCTTATGATTGACATATTCAGAGGATATTGGTTCTTCTTCCTTGATGGCAATAAACACCCATTCATTTCCGGATTTGTCTCCTATCTCTAATTCATCATCTATTACTCCGTCATTATCAGCTTCTTCATGAACATAATAATAGTTCTTTTGGAACCTTTGTCTGTTAGAGTTTGACCTTGTAGATCTTTCCAGAATCTTGAATCAAAATGACCAATCTTATTGCAGTTGAAGCACTTAAAAGGTAACTTTCCTTCATACTTACCGGATCCTCTTGGCAATCTCTTTGCAATGAGGGCTTCAAGATGAGCTGTTTCTGCTTCTTCCTCTTCCATGTCTTTCCTTGCTTGATCATACCATGATAGCTTCCTTGAAGAGTTTTCTCCCGGATCAAGTCTTTGTTTGCCTTTCACATAGGCACTGGCTTTGAATGTAGATTCAGTCTTGGGGGGATCATCTCTAAACTCTGTCATTTCAAATGCAACTAGTTTGCCAGCCAATTGCTCTCTTGTGACAGTTGCATGGGCTCTGAATTCATTAATGGCAGCAACCTTGATCTTGTAGGCAGCAAGAAGGGATCTGAGAATCTTGCAAACAATTTCATTTTCATCCAGAACTCCACCAGCATTCCTGATTCCACACACCAACTCATTCACTCTTGGCATAAAGGTAGTGATATTTTCATCATCTCTCATCTTCAATCTTTCAAATTTCCCTTTCAGACTTTGCAACCTTGCACTCTTAACAAACTCATCTCCTTCATGTAGAAGTTCCAGTTTAACCCAGATTTCATATGCAATTGGTAGGTCAATGACATTTGAGAGCTCTGAATCATTCAATGTGCTTAGAAGAGCTTCTTTGGTCCACAAATTGTTTTCAGCATCTATGATTTCATTCAGAGTTGTCGGACCACCCTGTGGAGGTACATATGGTTTTGAAACCATGGCCAAGTATGCTTTTCCCATACACTCCAAGTGACATTTCATGCGACCTTTCCAGAGAGTGAAGTTGGTTCCATCGAACTTTAGACTATCCTTCTTGTATGATGACATCCTGGATCTCCTCAAGTGGTTAAGCTCCTTTTAGAGGAACTTGGCTCTGATACCAATTGTTAGATCTAGGGCACACAAGTGAGAGGGGGGGTGAATCAGTTGTACAAAAACTTGCTTCTACTAAAAACACTTGATTCTTCTTTGTTAGTTAATAGCATATCAGTTAACCATTCATGAAAGCATAATGCACAAACACAGGAGAAGATAAACATCAACACATTGGACACCAAGATTTTGATGTGGAAAACCCAATTAAGGGAAAAACCACGGGGTGATTAACCCAAGGATTATTGTCTGTTAGAAGAATAAGAAAAAATGAATGGCACATGCTAATTAGGGCTCACTGCCCAAGCACACTGCCCACAAAGAGGCACACTACCTACAAGAGACACACTGTCTACAAAGTGATAAGAATCACAAACTTTGAACTGGAGATTGACATCTTTACCATGTCTAGATCAGTTCCATTTAAGCTCAAGATACTTCTGCTCTGCCCTTCGCTCTTTTGCTTTACCACACTCATCCACTCTTTAACACACTTTGAAATGAACTCACAAACCTTTATTTATACAAGGCATCGACTTAGGAACAATCATCTAAGTCGATAATCATCCACAAGAACATTTGCAAGATGAATAACTTATCTGGTCAGCCAGTCTGAACAAGAATATCTTCATCCGGAAGAATATCTTCAATTCCAGGCTCTAACACTAATGCAAACCAACAACACAACCTCAACATGATCCAAGAACCTTCACAAGCTTGCTTGAGTGACCAGGTACATCCGCACTTCCTCTACTTACTAGAATCTCTTCTTCTCTTCATCTAGAACTTCAAGAACACAGTCTGTCACGACTGTCAAATTGAAACAGGTTCTTCCAGACCTCCAAACTATGTACAAACTAAGATGACACATCACAAGGACATCCCAAACATTCCTTCTAATCTGCGGAGTCTGACAATGTACCTCTAGATCTCACCGGACCTTTTGTAACACTCTGTCACTCCGGAGCATCTCTCAGAACCGGTTCTACTTGACCGATCACAACTTTTTCATATCTTCATATGGACCTCTAAAATCATAACTAGATCATCTCAAGACTCATATCTACAAAACCTTTAATCCGCATCCTCTGATCCTCAACCTATTGAGTATATTTGCCTTCTTCTCATCACTGTTCTTTACTGTTCCTGATTGAGACCAATTTTCTCAATATCCTCAGCACACAGCTCATCCAATCCTTAGTACCAATGTAATATGAGTATGTTGGCATCAATGACAACACTAGTTAACCTCATACTTGCAACATCATGTTTGTAAAGCAATAATAATCCTATCACTAAGAAAATATGCCAATACATGAGTTGGTTGAAAATGTTCCTTAAATTTACTGGCTTGATCTTCTCCCTGCAGGTTATGATTAAATCCTTCATCGGCCTGACATTTAAATTTTGGTGGGACATAGTTTGTAACCTTAAGTTGCAAAGTTCTAAAGTTTCAAAACCTCCCAACTTCCTGACTTAGTCTTCCTTCGTAACCTAGTCCCTATGTTGTCAGTGAGTCACGAGTTCTTAGAACCTCATAACCTCTAATCAAGAGGTTCGCAAGTTTTGTTTTTCAGCGACGTCGTGACTTTGTGGTTCTCTTTGTTGTTGGCGAGGCACAATTTTTCAAAACTTCAGAACCTCTAAAAAGAGGTTATAAGGTTTAGCTTTTCACCGACTTAGTGACTTTGAAGCGATAATAGCTGTGATCTACTTGATCCTATGGCGCCCACTGGCCCGTGCTCTTTGTGGTGGATCCCATCTAGAACCTGAGGGAGAGTGGGGATTGGATGGAGGATGTATGACTCAGTGATGTGGCAGTGACATGGTAGAGGGGACAACATGAAGTGGCATGTTCTTTATCAAAGTGACATCCTTATATTAGTGGGAGGTAATATACAGTCCTCCCGATATGACTAATATCTTTGACTTCGTCAGCCTGCAAACTCCATGGTGGGGCCCAATCAATGCCTTGTGAGAGTGTGCTATTGGATGAATGGTGTATGCTATTGGTTGTATGGCTTGGTGGTTATGACTGTTTGACTATCATGGAAGTTGAAGTGATAAGTTGTTTCTTGTAACTGTTTGGTTCGTTGTGGAAGTTGAAAAGTTGGCTTTTTGGTGATGCTTGTGAGGTCTATAATGTTAAATGCTATAATGCATTGTAATGAAAAAGTGACTAAGTTGTAGAGGGGTTTTGCTGTCGGACTGTCTCTAGATGGAACAGGATGTTAATCTCCATGAAAGGATTAGTGCCTGTATTGTATTGTAACTATGTTTTCTAGTTGTTGAATAATACAATGGGTCTACGCTTTTGGAGTGTGGGGTTTTTTACCCATAAGGATTTTCCCCATGTAAATATGTGTGTTCAAGTCTTGTGTTCCACCTTTCATGCTTTATGATTCTATTTGTTCAATCTGTTTTCTACATGTTGTTGAAACTAGTTAAAACTTGCATGAACTTTTCTTAGTAGGATTAATGGTGGGAAATGAACTATGTCTAATTAAATTTTGTGGCATAGTTGTACGTGTTTTTGAGGCAATCTAAATAAATTGAAAGCTACCAAAGATGCTACTATTCTTATATGTTCATTCTGAGTTGAACTCATTTCCTTACAAATGGTATTAGATCCTTCTATTGGGATTTGATTGTTCCTGGTGTTTCTAGTTCTGGGTATTTCTTCTATGAAGATTTCTTAGCCTAGAAAGCTTGAGGAAATTAGAAGGAATTGGATGATGATTGATCCTATGGTGAGTGGAAGGCGATTGCTTATTTATTTTAGTTTCATTAGATAGCATGCAGTTTGAAGGATGGTGAAGGTGGAGAAGCTGGAGTTGGTCATATTGAAATGATGTGGTCTGAAGCTCCTAGTTGACAGTGAAATAATCCTGATGCATGGGGTGGGATTCTTTTCTTTATGGTTGTGTTGCAGAAAAGATTTCATATTGGGTGTTTGTGTGAGAGGCTCCTTGGTAATATGGAGAAGCCTGTGTTGTTTCTTAGCCATGGAGTAATGTGCTTATGCTGGGTATTTATTACTAGTATTGGAAGGCATTTTTTGTTACCCCAATTTCATGTAGGCTATGGAGTTGATCATTGGATGATCTGGAAGCTTATGTAATTGGTTGACTCCCACAAATGCATGTGTACGTTGGTGGTTGTGGAGTTGGCCTACCAGTGGGCCTAAAGTTCCTAAACTATTGTTTCCCTTTTGAGGATGTTTTGTACTTGCATGTCTAAGATTCATGTTCTTTGGATTTGAGGGGTTTTATATAGTTTTTTCCTAAAATCTATGGTTATGCATATTCATGATAATTCATTATTCTAGATTAACTGTTATGGTGTTTTAATTTCATACTTTTGAGTCATCTAGATGTGAAGTGGGTATGGATGTGCATGAGTGTTCTATAACACAGTGGTTTTGTAGGTTTTACATGATTAATAAAAACTTGTGGTTTTGTAGAGCTACTGGTAAGCTATTTTATAGACCCTAGCTCTTGGGGTGTTACTAGATGAGATAGTTGTAATTTTACATGTATGCTTCTTGTATGGTGGTGAGGATGTGAGATGATTTCTCTACATGGAATTTTTGGTATGTGATATCTAACTCAGCATTTATGTGTTAATGCTTTTGGATTCCTAGACTATGGTGCTCGAGTTGTGGACATGTTTGGCAAATCAGATTTGTGTATGATCTGGTGTTTGAGTCATGATTGTCTACAAGATGTTATTCCCTTTGAAATCTCAAATTTGCAATTTATAGTGCAATGATGGGTTTGCATGTGTCAGTGTAATTGGACCTACAAGTTATGCAGTTTGTGTATTAGCTACCCATTGACTGCAGTGGGATAACTCGAAAGTGGACTATCTATATCCACAAGGTTGATTTAGTGTTGATGAAGACTTGTTATCTAGCCTTGTCTATGGTCACTTGTGCATTGGTGTGGTTTCTTAGGGATGAGAGGATGGATGGTGTTGAGTACTTTAATAGTTAGTTATGGGGACCTGTAGCATGTGTATCATGATGTCATGAATAGCTTGGATACACAGTTTTGTGTAAGATTTTGATAGTGATAGTATTTCCTTGGTTTGGAGATCTTGGTGTCACTTTGTATTATTGTCAGATGGATGTGTTGATGAGTGGACCTGAAGGATTTTCAAATTAGGAGATGTTTGGTCATGATGCTTGGAAAGATCAATTGTCACGGTTTAGTAGGAGCTTTAGTAATGACTGCGTAATCATCAATTGGTGATGGATGTTCTTCCTTAGTGTTGCAGATGTTACTAGGAGGAGCTCTTAGATCCTATTGCTATAGAAGGGTTCTTTCACATTTGTAGGGGCACTATTTAAATATATGTAACATCTTGAAAGCCAAGAAACTCATGGAGTCTTTGGTTGACTTGTTGGTGGTGCTTGACAAGTGATGTTGGTTTAGAGTTTGGTTTGTTTTATGTCATGGTATATTCTTGTTCTAGATTATAGTTTTGACATAATGTATTTCTCTTGAGACCATGATGTGTTCACTTGGAGCCTGGAACCCCCTAAGGGGAATGGTAAGGTCACGATACCATGTGAGACTCAGTACCATGGTATAGTGGGAGTTGTTGGCAGTAATGTGTGTTCATCTTTTGATGATGGATAATCTTCTGCAGTGTTTAATGGTGTCAGGGATGGACTCTTGGTTTTTTAGTTCTTTGCAGTGAGGGTTCATCGGTATTGCTGGTTTCACTGACAGAGAATGGTTATATTCACATGGTTTGAATATGTTGACATCTTTGTCTGCCATGTAGGACTTCTTTAGTCTTTGGTTAAGGTGACATTTTATGTTGTCTGAGATCATGATGTCATGACAAGTTCCTAATTCAGATGATTGGAGATTTGATAGTGGTCTAGTGATTCTCTATGTTTTGGGTGCATTGATCATTTGCTTGATTACTTCATGATAGTGCAGTGATGCATTTAGAGTTTAGCATGAGATGATTGTTTGTAGCTGCTCATGGATACATGAAGAATAAGGTGAGGTTGTATTTCTCTTGCAAAGAGAAAAGTGTTATTGGGATGGTTACTCTGAACGCGATTTTAGTAGAAAGTCTGAGAAGCCTACACCTTGGTTGGACATGAGTTCAATAGAGGCCTTTGAGGAGATTGCTCTTGGAGGAGTCATGATGGCTTGCATATCCTAGAAGAGCATTATTATTCCCACTCTTGGTCTATTCAGTAGTTTATTACTTGAGATGTATTGCCCATTGTTTCTCTTAGTTGTTTTATGCTTTATCTTTCATAGATATGGATCTTGAGCTATGTAGTTAGTTATAGAGGATTCATTTGAGGGAGGTATGCAATGGCTATCTCCTTGTGCATTTGATTTTAGGATTTCATTCATTAATAAGGATTGTTAGGAGATGGTTTATGGGCTTATTTCCTGAGATGGGAAACAGATTAGTTTGATCTTCTTTCGTCTGAGAGACTTACATCCATGTTGGTTACATGCTACATATGTTATGTTTGATCTTGGTAATTAGACAGTTTGGTGTTGTTATGGATTTTCTTTTGGGAATTGAGGAGGAGATCATACTTGACACAGTTAGCATTTAGAGGTGTATGTAGAAGGATTTTCTATAGGTATATGATGTGTAGTGTTTCTCTCTTTGGTCCTAGTTATCTTCCTGGATGTTTGGTTTCACGTTACTTTAGTTTGAGGTTTTATTGGAGCTATTGTGATCACTAGCTTGTGGTCATGTCCTTTCACTTATGTTCTTGGGTGATGAAATGGAGGTTCTATTATCTCTTTCCTTTGTTGAGTGGGGAGAACTTGGGAGAGTTCTAGACTAGTGGTGAGAGTTACTAATATGATGCTATTGGTAGACTTAGTGACTTTGAAGGTTACTAATATACAGGTTTTACATATCATTGTGGAAGATTCCTTGGTACTACATGCTATTGCTTACACCTTCTATATGATGCTATTGGTAGACTTGGTATGCCTTAATCTTTTTTAGATTTGCATTATCCATGTAGTGGGAACTCTTGGATGTGTATGTCATTCTTTGACAGGTTTGCACATGGAGTTCATGGCTATAGTTTATGGGTGTTTTGGCATGAGTTTACTATGTTCTTTGATACCTTAGAGGTATGGATGATTGGATGGATTAGCACTTGTTGTGTGTGTTATTTTTAGTCACGTGGGTTTTGTTCAGTTCGATGGGAGTAGTCAATTTTTGGGTTGTTGTTCTAATTGATGTTTTATGTTGTTTCTAGAGGATAACTTCATAGTTGTGTATAGGTTGAAGCTTTGAAGTTGATGTTGTTGATGCTTTTGTATAATCTGTGACCATAGTGGAATTGTGGTAGTATGCTATATCCTTTTCTGTTAGTTGAATTTGTTGCAGGTGTCTTGGTTTAGACTATTATAGATACACCATGGCTCATTCTTTTCTTGTGGAGGATGGCTAGAACCGTTGCTTGAGATGGTAGATATCATGGATGTTGTTGTAGGTGTCTTGACTGATATAGTGACTTCATGCATTGGAAGAAGCCATTAAGCTCTTCGTCAAGTGGGAGCATGTTGGAAAATGTGCCTCAAATTTATTGGCTTGATCTTCTCCCTCCAGGTTATGATTAAATCCTTCATCAGCCTGACATTTAAATTTTAGCGGGACATAGTTTGTAACCTTAATTCGTGAGGTTCTAAAGTTTTGGAACCTCCTGACTTCCTGACTTAGTCTTCCTTTGTGACCTAGTCCCTATTTTCTCAGTGAGTCATGAGTTCTAAGAACCTCATAATCTCTGTCCAAGAGGTCACAAGTTTTGTTTTTCAGTGATGTCGTGACTTTGTGGTTCTCTTTGTTGTTGGCAAGTCATGAGTTTTCAGAACTTTAGAACCTCCAACAGGAGGTTCTAAAGTTTGGGTTCTCACCGACTTAGCGACTTTGAAACAGTAATGGTTGTGATCTACTTGATCCTACACTTCCCTCTGGCCCATGCCCTCTGTGGTGGATCCCAGCTAGAACCCAAGGGAGAGTGGGGATTGAATGGAAGATGTATGACTCGGTGATGTGGTGGTGACATGGTAGAGGGGACTACATGAAGCGGTATGTTCTTTATCAAAGTGTCATCCTTATATCAGTGGGAGGTAATATGCAGTCCTTCTGATATGACCGATATCTTTGACTTTGCTAGCTTGCAAACTCCATGGTGGGGCCCAATCAATGCCTTGCAGGAGTGCACTTTTGGCTAAACAATGTATGATGTTAGATGTATGACTTGGCAGTTATGACCGTTTGACTGTCATGGAAGTTGAAGCGATAAGTTGTTTCCTGTAACTATTTGGTTCGTTGTGGAAGTTGAAACGTTGGCGTTCTAGTGTCACTTGATATGTCTGTAATGTTAAATTTTGTAATGCATTGTAATAGAAAAGTGACTGAGTTGCAGAGGGGTTATGCTGTTAGATTGTCTCTAGATGGAACAGGATGTTAATCTCCATGAAAGGCTTAGTGCATGTATTATATTATAACTATGTTTTCTAGTTGTTGAATAATACAATGGGTCTACACTTTTGGAGTGTGGGATTTTTTACCCGTAAGGGTTTTCCCCGCATAAATCTATGTGTTCAAGTCTTCTATTCCATCTTTCATACTTTGTGATTCTATTTGTTGAATCTGTTTTCTACATGTTGAAACTTGTTAAAACTTCCGTGAACTTTTCTCAATAGGATTTATGGTGGGAAATGAACTATGTCGGATTCCCCTTTGTGGCATAGTTGTACATGTTTTTGAGGCAATCTAAAGAAATTGAAATCTACCGAAGATACTACTGTTCTCAGATGTTTATTTTGAGATGAACTCATTTCCTTACATGAGCTACAAAGAAAAGGGATTGGACCTTCATGAACAAGGCATCCTAAAACCTGTATATGTTTATGCAAATCATAGGTATTAAGGAATCATCTAAGAAACTCCTAATAATTAATCTAATGATGTTTATAACTGTTAGTAAATATTTTTTTCACTATGATAATTTTATAGGAATAGTGTGACTCACCTAATGGGTAGTAATAAATGCTTACCACATTTGGAGAAATCACTATTAGATTAGTGATTTTTCTTTACATTTACGAGGGGTGGCTCCCTCATGTTATGGGTTTTAATTTTCTAGGGTATGCTTTTAACTAGAAAGAAGGAAAGGAACAAATAATTAAAACTAAAATAAAAGAAGGGAAACCCTAGATAGGTTGAAATGAGGCAAAAATACTAGTCTTTCTAGGAATGAAAATGGGTAGTTTTTAGAAAAGAGGGGGAATAAACACAAATATTTATTCCCTTACAAGATTGTATTTAAATAAAATATACATCTAGTTTTAGAAAGAAGGAATGTTATCCAACATAAAAAACTAATTCACTTAAGGTTTTTAGATTCACAAATCATAAAATCACCTATTATCTCATCCAAGTTGCATAGAGTGAATGTGTATATCAAATAAAACTATTTTTCACTACGTGATAAAAAATATTTAAAGAAGGATACAAATTTGACATAGGAAAATTCTACACCATAGATATGTAACACAGAGGCTCATAGACTAGAAATATTCTTTATTCAATTCAGAAGAAGGGCTCTACAAACTCTTTCTATTTTTGTACAATGTGTGAATCAAAAAGTTCATTCTTTATGAATAAGCCTTGTATCTATAGGCACAATCTTTCATAATTGGTTTACAACCAACTTTTAGTTAGTAACTCAAAAATACTTAAAGTAAGCTTTACTTTTTATAACAAAGTCAAAATATAAATATCACTTTTTGAGTCATATTAAAATGACTTAATTTATAATTGATAAAGGAATAAAATCTAAAATTAAGACTATTTTATATGAAAAGGAGGGATGACCAAAATGTTTTATGCTAAAATTGGTGGAGGGTTAATGTTTGGTTTAGTTTGAATCCTCCTTTCCACAAAACATTCCAAGAGATTTCCAATCAAGTGCCTCACCTATCAAGAGGAGAGTCAGCTATCAGATTTGAGTTGCCACTTGGTTTTGTACTGGGAAATTTAGATGTGATCACTCAAGTTTGCTAATTAATGCCTTTATCTTGTTGAAACCCTAGTTTAAGAAAAATGGTAATCAAATATGTGAATTACGACAAATGTTATAGGAAATAGATAGAGGGTAGAGAACCTTAACTCACTATTTTTCACAGACAGAAAATGGAGAAATCTAGGACAACAGTGATGGTACCCTAGTCCAGTGTGCCACTTTTTCTACATAGTCTCGATCTCCTTCTAACACTAATCTCTACTACACTTTCTATTTCCCATGATCTGAAATTGGAGGACAAGGTTTATGGAACCCTTGTCCCGAAAAGTTGAATAGCGTCCGCTTCCTTTTAGATCTAAAATCTTCAACGTCTACCTTCCTACCTTGCAACTCCACTTTCTCTAGATCTGACACCTGTAACCTGCAATCACAAGGAGTGTGGGAGGGGGTTGTGGTGTTTAGAGTTTTTCCTCAGTCAAGCCCTAGAGAGACATTCAAGTCCTTCGCACATCATTGTCAAAGAGAGTGTGTGCCCTTGGGAGGTAGAGGCAAAAACCAAATGATAATGATTGATAAAGCACAATAAATGATACCTTGATGATGAAGCTCTCATGGAAGGAAGAAGCTCTTCAATGCCATGAGGAGAAGATGCAATCAAACATGCAAAAACACACAATAACAATGCTATGCTCTCCAACACAATGATAATCACAATTATGCCAAGTATGCATCAAGTTCACAATAGCCATCTAGTTTTTAAATGATAACCTAATCATGCTTATATATGTAACTATTAAGATTCCCTCCAAGAATTTTATATTTGAAACTTATGTCAGCCTAGAGACCAAATAATGGTCACAAAACTAACATTTCAAATTGGGGCAAACCCAAAATACGGCTAGCCTAGGGTGCTAGTGCCCTTGTCCACCCCCTGTCTTTGCTCAAATTTCAATCAAGTGCAGCCCCCTAGGTCCTATTTGCTATAAGACCCATGGGTTTTCTCATTGGGAGTTTGATTTAACTTGCAAAATGCTCTAAATGCAAATCTAAAGACCTAGGAGCTAAACCTTTAGGAAAAAACCCCCAAGGGTGCATTTTTCTGACATAACATTTGTCCCCCACTTTAATGTATGCATTGAATGCAAGGCCAATACATGCATTAAAGTAGGTCAACAAACAAAGCAAACACGCCAAGCACGGAGAAGATAGACCAAACACCTTGAAGACAATGACAAACATGCAAAACATGGAGAAAGCATTTATAGGCATGCAAAACATAGAGAAGACAGTATTGAATAGACGCAGAGCATAGAGAATACAATGAATGCAATGATTATTTTTCTTTTTGATTTTCCCATATGAAATGCATAATGCAAGTACAAGGAAAGTAAACAAACAAATCCCAAAAAGTGTAGAGGAGTTGTTCACCACCGGTCTTGTACTTTTTGAGAATGGACATGCCAAACAAAATCCCAAGGTGTAGAGGAGTTGTTCACCACCGGTCTTGCATCTTGAGAAAAAACATGCCAAACAAATCCCAAAGTGTAAAGGAGCTCATCACCACCAGTCTTGCACTTTGAGCAAGCACACCATACACACACATGCTGAAGATATTGAGAAAACATGGTAGACAAATGATGGAGTGTTCCTATTGCTAGGTTCATCACCATCTCAAGCACATTACAAGCACACATCAACGATTGGGATTTGCCACAACAACTACCAAAAACATGCTTAAGGGTTGAGTTAGTCATAGAACCACTCCCCGTCTCGCGATGAGGGCTTAAGATAAAAGGATATGCTTGATTCCTGCCTCTGTAGAGGGCTTACATGATTGATTGATTGATTTCAGATTGTTCAAACATGCTTTTCTATGATCTAAAGCAGACATCTTACCTTATATATGCCCCCACCTTAAGGTGGTTGATATCATGTACTGATATCAAGTACGTTAAGGTAGGAAGAAACACACAAGGGAACATGAGCTCTCACAAGGCCCATGCCCCCTAGAGGTGACATGTACTTTACAATTGCCAAATGTTCCCACAAACTCATCCCTACAAGAAAAGTGTTAGTGTCCAAATAATCATGATAAACAACAATGCATATGATCAACTACATGAAAAATCCAACCAAGGCAATATTCATGATAAACATAGTGTATAGAGCAACAATATTGTTAAAGTGTTGTTCGACAAATAAGATAACATTGACATCAACATCAAGATAGAGAAATCATGGAGTGATTCCACTAGCCAAGCGTCGGATAATTTGTTACAACCCCATCGTCATATAGGAACTAAGTCCATTTTTTGATTGCTCTGTAAAGGGATACAAGGTCTGCATCAGTATAATATGTTTTTCGTCATCCGCCAGCTAGATGGAAACACTAGAGGAAGGTAAACAATAAATCAGAGAGGAGAACAAGTGTTTTATAGATAGTCACATAGGAGGGTGCCCCCAATTCACCAACCGCAATGCTATGTCTGTAACACACAACACTAAAATTAGAGGAGAAGCGATATAGAAAAATGATGATACAAATAGAAGAAGGTCACAACAGAGGTGGTCTCCTAGTATCCTCGACCTTACTAAAGAATCAAGGGTCATTGTAGGAGGCCTAAAAATACATAACACATCACAGGGGATGACCAAAATGTTTTATGGTAAAATTGGTGGAGGGTTAATGTTTGGTTTAGTTTGAAGATGGGCCCTCCTTTCCACAAAACATTCCAAGGGCTTTTTAATCGAGTGCCTCACCTATCAAGAGGAGAGTCAGCTATTAGATTTGAGTTGCCACTTGGTTTTTTGTTGGGAAATTCATATGTGATCACACATTTTTGCCAATTAATACCTTTATGTCCTTGAAACCCTAATTTAAGAAAAACAGTAATCAAATCTATGAATTACGACAAATGCTATAGGAAATAGATAGAGGGTAGAGAACCTTAACTCATTATTTTTCACAAATAGAAAATAGAGAAATCTAGGACAATAGTGATGGCATCCTAGTCCAGTGTGCCACTTTTTCCACACAATCCTGATCTCTGCTACACTTTTTGTTTCCCGTGATTTGAAATTAGAGGACAAGGTTAATGGTGCCCTTGTCCCAAAAACTTGAATAGTGTCCACTTCTTTTTAGATACAGAATCTTCAATGTTTGCCTTCTTGCTCTGCAACTCCACTTTCTCTAGATCTGACACCTATAACCTACAATCACAAGGAGTGTGGGAGGTAGAGGAAAAAACCAAATGATAATGATTAATAAAGCACAATAAATGATACCTAGATGATGAAGCTCTCATTGAAGGAAGAAGTTCTTCAATGCCATGAGGAGAATATGCAATCCAACCTGCAAAAACACACAAGAATAATGCTATGCTCTGCAACACAATGATAATCACAAGTATACCAAGTATGCATCAAGTTCACAATAGCCATTTAGTTTCTAAATGATAACCTAATCATGCTTATATATGCAACTATTAAGATTCCCATCAAGAATTTAGTATTTGAAACTTATGATGTCAGCCTAGAGACCAAATAACGGTCACAAAACTGACATTCCAATTAAGGCAGACCCAAAATAGGGCTAGACTAGGGTGCTAGTGCCCTTGTCCACTCCCCTTTCTTTTCTCAAATTTCAATAAAGTGCAGCCTCTAGGTCCTATTTGCCATAAGACCCATGGGTTTTCTCATTGGGAGTTTTATTTAACATGCAAAATGCTCTAAATGTAAATCTAAAGACTTGGGAGCTAAACCTTTAGGAAAAAGCCCCCAAGGATGCATTTTGCCGACATAACAAAGACAAGTATTCAACTTTTTTGGTTTGAATCTTGTTCCTTTGAAGCTTTAGACTTTGGCTATTTTAGTTTCTTTGGAGATGATTTTGCCTTAAAAATTTTGAACTCTTTCATAATTGGTGATATCAATTTGGTGCCAAGTATTATAGTGTTCAATAGACACAATTTTGATGTCACTGGAGTTTCATCTAACTTTTGTATTTATTTAAATAAAGATGAATTATCTTTGTGGTAGACAATTAAGGAAGATGGTACAATATTGAATTTCCTTATAGTCTTTTATAGTTTCAAAGGATAAGCAGTTGGCTTAGATATCAAACTTTATTTGATAGCATAATTTGGAAAGATTATTCAATTCTATTATTTTATGGTTTTAAAATTAATAATTTCCACTCAACATCCTAAACAAAGAGATGGAATCATGCTCATTATCTTTATCAATAATTTTTTAGAGATTAATATATCAACATCAACTTTGGCCATTTCTTAGAAATACCTTATCACTCATTACCATATGAAGTCTTCTTTCTTTACAATATTAATCTTAGAATTCAAATCCTGTTGAACTTATCATCAAATTTTTTGTACAATTTCACTACATCTTCAATGTAGTTTAAGTCATCAAGAGTAATATTTTTGACAAAAGATTCAACTACCTTTTGTATAAGATTGATAGTTTCCAATCTTCTCTATGGTTTCCTTTCTCACATCTCAGAAGGATTAGATAGTAGAATCTAATGATGATATTATTAGAGGTTGGGTAGATGTATCAATAATAGATTTAGAGTTGTTGAAATTAAGGAGCACTGAGAGGGTTGGTGAATCAATGTTATGCAAAACTTATTATTGAGTTCCTTTATTAAAATTTACCACACACATTCAAATGAAAGAAGCATGAACTCAAGAACAACAACAACAAGATCATCACATATGAACACCAGGATTTTTACGTGGAAACCTAGTTAAGGGAAAAGCCACAGTGGGGGTTAACCCACAAGATTTTGTACTCTATTAAAAGTATTAAAACTAGGAAGGAACGTGCCTTCAAGCACACTACCTAGAGCTCACTGCTCAAAGGATGGTCACTGCCTACAAGATCAATTACAAAGAGTTTTCTGAAATACTTGAACTAAAGAATAGTATCTAACAATGCAAGATTACAATTCTGGTTAGGCTCAATATACTGACTTCACACACTTCATCTTTCACTGCCATGTTTCACTGTTCTTCCATGATCTGCAGCTTAGATCTCTTTGCTTCGCACTTGATACTACCACACTTCACACCAATCACATCATATTCGCACATCCACACATCAAAATGCTTGCATCCAACTATCATATATATCTGTAACATTGATGCAGAGGACAGAGGGGAAACAAGACAACTTCAAGGTGACTGACAATCATTCAATGGAGGAGGATGAACTCACTATGTGCCAACAAGCTTTCATGCTTACAAAGCCTAAACCAAAGGCTCAACTTGAATATGGCACAGGATAGATGATCTTGCAGGGGCAGTCATGTACAAGGTCTTCAAATCATTAGAACAACCTTCCCAAACCATTGGATGGACACTTGCAAACATAGGTAGGGTACTTCATTCAAAAACCCACTAGACTCCTTGTAGCCCTCCAAATGAGAACAAGATACAATAACTCTTGATAAAGACCTCAACTCCACAAACCCAAGTTAGTTTCAAATACCCTTTTCGAAGACCCTTAATATACTCCAAAATGGGCATATGTTGTTTCACAAAGAATGCTTCAAAATTTGACTGTCCCTGGCAACCTAGAGCCCTAATTAGGTCTCTTTTCCAAAGAGACTACTCTTAAAACACTTCCAAGAACAAACCTAAACATTTGAACATGTCAAATTAGTGTCAAAAACAAGGATTCCATAGGTTTCAAGTGGCCACATTCACCTGTACATACTTTAGGGTCTCCGACTACTCCAAATGGCTTAATACATGGTCTTATTAAGCCCTAACTCCTGAAACTCTTACAAACTCTCCTCTCCTACCCTGCAAATGCTTCAAACATCAAAAACATATTAAAATAGCCCTAATCCACTGATTTCATGAAGGTAAAAGTCAGCAGAGGGGTCATTTTCCCATCGTTCCAATCAAACCCTTATTAGGGGTTTTGACTGACCATTTGAAGAAAACACCTTATATCTCCACCACACAACAATTTCAGGACCTCTAATCAACTTCAAACAATAGTTAACATCATCCCTCAACAATGCCAAGTGGTATGGAATTATGACAGAATTGTACAGGAATAGGGTATGGGCTGTAGTGGGAATAAACTTAGGAAAACACAAAAAATGCAAGAAAACAGAGAGAAATCTTGTTTGATTCTTCTTCAAATCTTCATCAATCATACAAGGATCATCCTTGAGGCCTTCTTAAACATGTATACTTCCTGTATCAATAGTTGAAAGGTAGTTGGGGTCAATTTCCAACTGAAAACTACCTTTACACTTGTCAAACTGCCCATTTGTCACCATGTTACAATGTAATTTGATGTATTTGTTTACAATAGGAATGTTCCCCTACCTCAAATCATTCCAACTCACCTAGGATAGCCTCCTACATTCCATGAATGGCTACATCATGAAAATGAGATGCACTCCATACACTTATGTAGGATTTGACTGTCCTAGATTAACTAGGACTTGACTGCCTACTTGCAACTATTGGCACCATGGGTCATACATCATTGGTAATCAACATGAAATCAAGTTGAAATCAACTGGAAATAGTCCAATGGACCTTATTACATCACAAAAAACATAAGACAACATCAAAATAGGTATGGATCCTCATGATCCTCTTGGTTCTCTTGCACCATACTCCCAGTGGTGGAAAAGAACTCAAGTCCCTTGAGGAACTAGATCAGCAACAATGGTCCCATGCTTCAAAATGTCTTCTTCACTCATCCAAGTGGCATCTTCAGCAGGTAGGCCACTCTATTTGACAAGGTATTCTGTATAGGTCTTCTTTCTAGTCTTCTTTATCACCTTGGTGTCCAATATGCTTTCCAACTTCTATGGTTGGCTAGGTGGTAGGTCCTTAATCCATTCTTCATCCTCTTGTGCTGTCAAACCTACATCTGGACCTACAGCATTATCACCTTTGTAGGGAAACAAATCTAAAATATTGAATATGGGAGATATAGCCAAGCCTTGAGGAAGTTCAATCTCATAGGCATTATGACCAAATTTGTGCACAATCTGGCAAGGACCAGTCTTCTTCATGAGTAGCTTTGTTGGTTGTCCCTTTGGAAGTCTTTCTTTCTTCAAGTGTGCTATCACCAAGTCTCCTACCTTATACTACACATCTCTCTTCCTCTCATGGGCTTTCTCCTTATATTTTTCTGTATTCTTTTGGAGAATCTCTCTTACTCTATCATGATGTCCTTCATGGTCACTGCAAAGTCTTCTCCTTGAGCACTCTTTCTCTTTAATCCATGTATATCTCTTAGTTCTAGAATCCCTCTTGGATGAATTCCATAGACAACTTCAAATGCACTTCTCCCTGTGCTTCTATTGGTGGAATCATTATAGGTAAACTCTGCTTGATGGATGATCATATCCCATGACTGTCCATGCTTCTTTGTAAGACATCTAAGAAGATTTCCCAAGGACCTATTCACCACCTCAGTTTGGCCATCAGTCTAAGGGTGATAGGCTGAAGTAAAAGACAATTGAGTGCCCAACTTCTTCCACAAAGTATGCCAAAAGTGGCCCACAAACTTAAGATCCCTGTCAGTCACAATGTTGAGAGGCAAACCATGTATCCTAACAATTTCTTTGAAGAACAAACCAGCAATATGGGAAGCATCATTAGTGCATTTACATGGCAAAAAGTGAACCATCTTACTAACCCTATCCACCACAACAAAAATGCTATCAAAACCTCTTTGAGTCCTAGGAAGACCCAAAACAAAATCCATGCTAATGCTCTCCCATGGCCTATGAGGAATAGGAAGTGGCTGATATAGACCAACATTAGATGATGTTCCCTTTGCCCTTTGGCATATACTGCAACCTTCAACAAATTTTCTAACATCTGATTGCAATTTTGGCCAAAAATAGAACCTCTTCACCTGCTCCAATGTTTTGTCTAGCCTAAAGTGGCCTCCTAGACTGCCACAATGTTTCTCCTTTATGATGTTCTCCCTCATGGAACACCTAGGAACACACAATTGGCTCCCCTTGAACAATAACCCTTGCTGCAACAAAAACTCAGAAAAATCAATATGATAGGAGTCTAAAAATTGAGAGCAAACTTCATATACCTCCTTGAAATCCTCATCATCCTTGTACATTTGTTTGAGGGAATCAACTCCCACACTTTCCAACTGAATTTCTTGAACCATGCAAACCCTTCTACTCAATGCATCTGCCACTTTGTTGGCCTACCCCTTCTTGTGCTTTATGGAAAATGTGTAGGGTTGAAGTTGTTCAACCCATTTCATATGCTTGTGACTGAGTTTCTCCTGTGAATTCATAAAACTAAGAGCATGATTGTCAGTGTAAACAATGAATTCTTTAGGCAAAAGATAGTGCCTTTGTTTCTTCAAGGCTTGTAGGATTGCATACAACTCCAAGTCATAGGTAGAGTACTTTCTTTTATCATCATTGAGTTTCTCACTAAAGAAAGCAATTGGTTTGCCCTCTTGATGCAAGACAACCCCTATAGCAAGGTTACTAGCATCACATTCCACCGTGAACAACTTATTAAAATCAGGCAAAAGGAGAATAGGTTGTTGTGCTACCTTCTTTTTTAGGATTTCAAGTGATGCATCAGCCACCTTGGTCCAAGAAAACTTACATTTTTGTCCTCCTTTGATGGTATCTAGAATGGGTGCACATATATGACTGAAAACTTTGATGAATTTCCTATAAAATTTTGCCAATCCATGAAAAATTCTCACATCACCTACTATTTTGGGAGTTGGCCAAGACAAAATAGCCTCCACCTTTCCTGGATCCATCTTCAAATTACCCTTGGAGATCACAAAACCAAGGTAGACAAGTTCTTCCTTCATGAAGACACTCTTCTCCATATTGATCATCAACTTCTCATCATGCAACTTCTTTAAAACCAGGTTCAAGTAATCTAAATGCTCTTCCTTTGTCCTGCTAAACACAAGAATATCATCAAGATATACCACAAGAAATTTTCCAATGAAATCATTCAATACCTCATTCATGAGGTGCATGAATGTACTTGGAGCATTGGATAGGCCAAACGGAATCACCAACCACTCATAGAGACCTTCATTTGTCATGACGACAGTCTTCCATTCATCTCCTTGCCTTATCCTAATTTAATGATACCCACTCTTGAGATCAGTCTTGGAGTAATAACAAGACCCTCCCAAACAGTCTATTAAATCTTCAATCCTAGGCATAGGGAAACTATATCTTATGGTAATCTTATTGATTGCCCTAGAATCCATACAAAGTCTCCATTTACCATCCTTTTTAGGGGCTAGGACTGTTGGGACAACACATGGGCTAAGACTCTTTCTCACTAAACCCTTATCCAACAACTCTTGCACTTGCTTGGCAATCTCTTCATTTTGAGATGGTGTCATCTTGTAGGCTGCTTTGTTTGGCAATGTAGACCTTGGTATGAAGTCAATCTAATGGATTATGTCCCTAATAGGTAGAAATGCATTAGGCATCTCCTCTACCATGATACCCTTGTATTTGTTCAACAACTGTTGCACCTCCTTGGGGACTTCTTCCTCACTGTGACTATGCAAATCAGGACTATTTTTAGGCTTTAAAATCAGAGCATACCCTTGGGTTCCTTCCTCCTTTAGGGTGTTAAGAAACTCTCTCCCACTTACTATCATGACACTTGACCCAATACTCTTATCCACACTCTCATCCAACAAAGGATCCATTCTATACTTCCTACCATTCTTGGTTATGATGAAAGAATTTGACTTCCCATCATGTTGGGACTGCACATCATACTGCCAAGGATGCCCTAACAAAAAATGGCAAGCATCCATAGGGACTATATTACACAATATCTTATCCCTATACTCCCCTATCTCAAAATCTACCCAAGATTGTTCATCCACTAAGAATTGATGCCTCTTATTCAACCATGACACCTTGTAGGGGTTAGCATGAGGTAGTCTTTTCAATTTCAATTTGTCTACCATCTCTACAGAAACCAAATTTTTAGTAGAACTTGATTCAACAATTACCTTGCATATCTTACCATAGGCCTTGTATGTGGTTCTAAATAGTGTCTTCCTCTGAGGGGGTTCTTGTATCTGAGGCACCTTCAACATGGTCCTCCTCATCATCAAGCTTTCTCCATAATGAACTAGGGCTGCACTTCCAATTAGGGAATTAACACTTTGGCAATCATCTTCTTGGATCAACTGGTTCCTTCTCTCTCCTCCATGAGAGCTTGAGGCTTGCTTCTCAAGGCATTTAAAGGCTAGGTGTCCCACTTGGTTGCAATTGAAGCATCTCCCTATGAAGACACTAGGACCTCTACCTGGTCCATCGAATCTACCCCTTCCATTGCATCTCCTTCCTCTAAAGCCTCCTCTTGAACCTAAGTCTCCACTTTGCTCTTGTGGGCTAGACTCACCTTGACTTCTTTGAAACTAATTTCTTCTCTCAAAACTTCCTCTACCCCTAAAATTTCTTCCCCCTCTACCCCTATTTTGTTGATCACCTCTTCTTTTCAACTTCTCTTCTACCCTCAAGGCAACTTGAAAGCACTCATCTACTGTGTTAGGGGTAAGAAGACTGATTTCATCTTAGATATTGTAACTTAATACATTAAGGTACATGGCCACCTGCTTCTTTTCACTTTCCTCTTGTTTGACTCTCAAGTTGAGTTTGTGAAACTCCTTGGTATATGCAGCCACATCCATATATTTTTGTTTTAGATTTTGCATCTTCTTATAAATCTGAACCTCATCGTCAGTAGGTAGTAATTGGGCTTTTAGGTTGTTCATCATCCTTTCCCATGAATGGATCATAGACTTGCCCATTTTTACTCTTTCTCCTTGGGTGTAGTTCCACCATGTCAAATATGACCCCTTCAATTTTGTTTTTGCAAACTTCACCTTCATGTCCTCTGCCACTTGTATTCAAAATAATTATTCAAGGCATGAATCCATTCTATCAACTCCTCAACATCCATCTTCCCTCCATACATTGGTAGGTCCATCCTCACATCAGAGGCTTCTTCTTTCACAGATTTCAAGGCATTGAGAAATCTTCTCTCATCAGGGGGTAACTCTTCCTCTCGCTCTGGAGATTCCCCTTCTTCACCTTCTTCTTCTTGATTAGGATCATTGTCTCCTTCCTCTTCTCTTTCTCTCTTTTTCTCTCTAGCCTTCAAGGCCTCCATCTCCTCTTCCAAGGCCTTCATTCTCCTACCTATCACCGACCCACCTTTTGGAGGCATCTTGGTTTTTCAAGATGATTTATGGACCCAACTACTCCTTTTCCCTTTACTGATTAGATAGTGTCTCTGATACCACTATGATATAGATGACAAAGGGGAAACTAGACAACTTCAAGGTGATTAATAATCATTTAATGGAGGAGGATGAACTCACTGTTTGCCAACAAGCTTTCATCCTTACAAAGCCTAAACTAAAGGCTCAGCTTGAATATGGCATAGGATAGATGATCTTGTAGGGGCAGTCATGTACAAGATCTTAAAATTATTAGAAAAACCTTCCCAAACCATTGGATGGACACTTGCAAACATAGGTAGGGTACTTCCTTCACAAACCCACTAGACTCCTTATAGCCCTCCAAATGAGAACAGTCTGCAATAACTCTTGACAAAGACCTCAACTCCACAAACCCAATTCAATTTTAGATACCCTTTTCTAAGATGCTTAACATACTCCAAAATGGGCATACATTGTTTCGTAAAGATTGCTTCAAAATTTGGCTGTCCCTGGCAGCCTGGAGCCCTAATTAGGTCTCTTTTCCAAAGAGACTACCCTTCAAACACTTCCTAGAACAAACCTAAACATTTGAACATGTCAAATTAGTGTCAAAAACAAGGATTCTATAGGTTTCAAGTGGCCACATTCACCTATACAGACTTTAGGGTCTCCAACTACTCCAAATGGCTTAATACATGGTCTTATTAAGCCCTAACTCCTGAAACTCTTATAAACTCTCCTCTCCTGCCTTGCAAATTCTTCAAACATCAAAAACATATAAAAACATCCCCAATCCACTGATTTCATGAAGGTGAAAGTCAATGGAGGGGTCATTTTCCCATCATTCCAATCAAACCCTTGTTAGGGGTTTTGACAGACTGTTTGAAGAAAACACCTTATATCTCCACCACACAACAATTTCAAGACCTCTAATCAACTTTAAACAATAGTTAACACCATCCCTCAACAATGCCAAGTGGTATGGAATTATGACAAAATCGTACAGGAATAGGGTACAGGCTGTAGGGTGAATAAACTCAGGAAAACATAGAAAATGCAGAAAAACAGAGAGAAATCTTGTTTGATTCTTCTTGAAACCTTCATCAATCATACAATGATCATCCTCGAGGCCTTCTTAAACATGTATACTTCCTATATCAACAGGTGTAAGGTATTTGGGGTCGATTTCTAACTAAAAACTGCCTTTACACCTGTCAAACTGCCCATTTGTCACCATGTTACAATGTAATTTGATGTATTTGTTTATAATAGGAATGTTCCCCTACCTCAAATCATTCCAAGTCACCTAAGATAGCCTCCTACATGCCATGAATGGCTACATCATGAAAATGAGATGCACTCCATACACTTATGGAGGATTTGACTATCCTAGATTAACTAGGACTGGATCGCCTACTTGCAACTATTGGCACCATGGGCCATACATCATTGGTAATGAACATGAAATCAACTTGAAATTGATTGGAAATAGTCAAATGGACATTATTACATCACAATAAACATAAGAAAACATCAAAATAGGTATGGATCCTCATGATCCTCTTGAAGCTCCTTGACCAAACATGAAATTACATCAACTGTAGTCGGCCTCAAGAAAACTTAGAAACCTTTTCAAGATCACGGTTCTGTCGGCTGAATCCATGCTCAAACATCAATGCATACCAAAAACTATGTATTCAAGTCACCACACGTGTTGGCCAATACATCTGGATCTCATAAATTACTCAACAAACCACTTCTCTTAATCCCCACAAGGATCAACCACCAAGTCAGCATGTTCTTCACCGGACTGAACTATCTAACTAAAACCTAATACTCAAATTCTTGTAACTTTCAATTCCTTCATCTCTGGAGGCTAAAACTTTGGATTTTGGTAGCCCTAACATCCCTTAACATTCCCTCAGATCGATAGCACAATATGATTACCTGTGGAGAAATGCGGACCATAATACTGAACCCTGTCATATGCTCTGTTCCTGTCTATCCGAACATATCCAAATCTGCAATCTGACTTCTGGTATGATCAAATGATACAATGCAGATGTGTAAGATAGATTTAGTTACCATCGATGACAACATCTGACATGCCTAGTAGTGTCTCTTTCTAACAATCTCCCCCTTTGGCATTGATGGTAACACTTAGTGAAAAAAGACTGTGTTAGAACAGCTCCCCGTTACTATGTACACTTGTGCTTTCCAATACTCCCCCTTTGATGAATTCCTCATTTTTCACTGCTTACCATCTAGGTAGCCCTAAGTTTTCCTTCCTAGAGTGGTATATCTTATACCCAATCACCATAGATGCAAATTTGATATCCAGATTAGTTATATCATTTATTGTCATTGCCCTCTTATCAAACCTTGAGCTGGTAGCTTTAGCTACAATTTGTTTCTTCACTGATTTTAGCATCAGTAGTCCACCGAATGAGTTCAATCCTATTACAGGCTTGATGGCATCCTTAGTGATCTTAAAGGGTTTCATCAACCACATGAATTCAGCATGCATCCGACTCAGTACATACTAGACTCACGCGTTCTCATTGAAGGACGGGAACCCAATAACCTAAATGAAATGTATGTCTTCCAGTGCCTTGTACTCAGGCTTAAGATTATGAATCTCATCTCTCAATTGATTCTTAAACAAATCCAATAACTTTGAATCCCCAAACTCATCTATGCTAGCATGAATGTAAACCCTAATATCTTCTACATGCAACACACCATGCAGAACATCAGAAAGGGCACCTAACGGATCGACCTCTACAGATTTGTGTGGATGCTTTTTGAATTTAGATCGGCACCTTTTAGTTATGTCAACAAACAATAGAGTAGCCATATCAAAAAGATCAAAAGTTTAAAACATCATAGAAAAATACTTTTTTCTCCACGGGATTAGGGTTAGCTGTCGAATTTCATTTTTGCACTCCAAATCTTTGAGATCTCAGCTCCAGCGCTCTTCTCCTTGTTCTCTTCAAATGTAAAGTGATTCAAATGTTGAATGAATGACCTTTTATGCTTCACAAAACCTAATTCACCATTGTAATAAATGCTTTGCCCTAATTCATTCAGTTACACTATTTCTGAATGCAATCAATCTTTAGTTGCTCCGCAATCAATCGCTTTAGCTTCTTTTCCTCTAGAATTTGCTTCTAGATGATCTGCAAGAGGCCATTATGTCTTCTCTCATCATTCTAGATTCAGGAACCCATTTACTAGCAGGGGGAATTATATTTTCAATGTAGCTCCCCCTGAGCCAGAGCTCCTATTTCAATTCCCAGAGGAATTATCAGCATTGGATTCTGGTGCAGACCCATCACCATCATTCATTTAACCTTTCTCCACCCATATTTTATTCATTTCATTTTGGATCTCATTCACATCTACTTTGCCCTTGCCTCTAGCTTGTCTCTGCACATTCTAGTTTCTATTTACTGGACCTTATCTATCATCATTCCTACTTCTACAAAATATTACAATATGACCGGATCTGTTGCAATTAAAGCATGCAACATTTCTTTTCTCATTTACTTCATTTCCTCTTGATCTACACTAATTGGCCATGTGTCCAAATTTATTGCATGCAAAACATTTTTCATTGAAGGAATTAACATTTCCTCTGTTGTTAGAATTATTCATCATCATACTTTTGCATTCATTAGATCTATGACCATAACTTTCACAATTGAAACATTGACCAGAGAAGTATGGACCACTTTGATTCAATCGACTTCTACACTAAGTAGCTCTATGACCAAATTTATTGCAATTGAAACAATTTCCATTGAAGGATGGATACCTTTGAGCATTAGCCTGTCTAACAGGAGGTCTTCTAGGTCTATTTCTCTGATTTCTTGATTCAAGATTTCTTTGACTGGATCCAGAGCTTTCACCTTTCTCATATCCCAGATCATGCTTATCATCTGCCTTCTTCTGACTATCAAGCAACAACTCTAGTTTAGCTAAGCTTATCTTGAACTTCTCTTTGCATTCATTTGCAGCTTCTAGGTCATGTGTGAGAATGACAATTTGCCTTTCAAGTTGTTCCTCATTATACCTAGTTTCTTGTAGATTAGACTCTAGATGGCCAATTATTCTATCTAATCTGTAGCACTCTTCCGCTCTTTCTTTTAGACATTGATTCAGGTTTTCTTCAGTCTTCTTCCTTTCCTCGATTTCCTTGGTTAGCCTGATCACCATGGATTCCATCTCATGTTTTAGGATAACTTCTTTTGCTAGCTTCTCACGTTCCTTTGTCTTCTCCTTCAGAGCCTCATCCATGCCATTCTCTTCCTTCATATTTACTAACTGCTAAAGTAGCTCCTTCCTCTTTTCCATAGATTTGCTCAGTTGCCCTTTTAAAGTCTGAATGAAATCCTTAGCATCTTTAAGGTTCTCTTGTAGTTCTTTGACTTTTGCTCTAGACTGATCAAGATCTTCTAAAGAAAATTGAAGTTGTTAATTGATGCCATCAGAATACCTAAATGTACACATTGAAACACCTTCCTAGATCTTCCTCAAGTTGTTAAACTTCTTCCAGGGAACAAGGCTCTGATACCAATTGTTGAAATTAATGAACACTGAGAAGGGGGGGTGAATTAGTGTTCTGCAAAACTTATTATTGTGTTCCTTTCTTAATTTCCTACATACATTCAAATGAAAGAACGTGAACTTAAGAATAGCAACAACAAGATCATCACATATGAACACCATGATTTTTACATGGAAACTGGTTAAGGGAAAAACCATGATGGGGGTTAACACACAAGATTTTATACTCTATTAAGAGTATTACAAATGGGAAGGCACATGCCTTCGTGCACACTACCCAGAGCTCACTACTCAAAGGAGGCTCACTGGCTACAAGATCAATTACAAAGAGTTTGATGAAATACTTGAACTGAAGAATAGCATCTAACAATGCAAGATTATAGTTCCAGTTAGGCTCAATCTACTGACTTCACGCGTGTAATTCATCTTTCACTGTTCTGCAATGATCCATAGCTTAGATCTCTTTTCTTCGCACTTGATACTACCACACTTCACACCTATCACATCATACTCACACATCCACACATCAAAATTCTCACACCCATCGATCATATATATCCACAACATGAAATTACATCAACTGCAATCAGCCACACGAAAACTTAGAAACTTTTTAAAGATTAATATTCTATCAGCTGAATCCATGCACAAACATCAATGTAGACCAAAACCTATGTATTCAAGTCACCACACATGTTGGCCAATACCTCTAGATCTCATAAATTACTCAACCAACCACTTCTCTTAATCCGTACAAGGATCAACCACCAAGTCAGCATGTCCTTCACCAGACTAAACTGTCTAACCAAAACCTGATACTTAGATGCTTGTAACTTTCAATCCCTTCATCACTAGAGGCTAAAACTTTGGATTTAGGTAGCCCTGACATCACTTAACATTACCTCAGATCCACAACACAATATGATTATCTATGGAGAAATGTGGACCAAAATACTGAACCCTATCATATGCTCTATCCCTGTCTATCCAAATTTAGACAAATCTGCATTCTAACTTCCGGTATGATCAAATGATACAATGCAGATGTGTAATATAGATTCAGTTGCCATCAATGACAACATCTGACATGCCTAGGAGTGTCCCTTGCCAACAATCTCCCCCTTTCATATTGATGGAAACACTTAGTGAAGAATTACTAAGTGTTAGAACAACTCCCCCTTACTATGTACACTTGTGATTTCCAATAATCCCCCTTCGATGAATTCCTCATTTTTCACTACTTACCATCTAGGTAGCCCTAAGTTTTCCCTTCTAGAGTGGTATATCTTATACCCAATCACTGTAGATGCAAATTTGACATACAGATCAGTTATATCATTTATTGTCATTGCCCTCTTATCAAACCTAGAGCTGGTAGCTTCAGTTACATTATGATTCTTCATTGATTTTAGCATCGATAGTCCACCAGATGAGTTTAATCCTATTATAGCCTTGATGACATCCTTAGTGATCTTAAAGGGTTTCATCAACCACATGAATTCAACATGCATCTGACTCAGTACATACTAGACCCACTCGTTCTCATCAAAGGACAGGAACCCAATAACCTGAATGAAATGTTTGTCTTCCATCGCCTTGTACTCAGGTTTAAGATTATGATCTCATCCCTCAGTTGATTCTTAAACAAATCTAGTAACTTCGAATCCCCAAACGCATCTATGCTAGCATGAATGTAAGCCCTAATATCTTCTACATGCAACACACCATGTAGAACATCACAAGGGGCACCTAATGGATCGACCTCTACAGATTTGTGTGGATGCTTTTTGTATTTAGGTCGGGGCCTTTTGGTGATGTCAACAACCAATGGAGTAGCCATATCAAAATGATCA
This sequence comes from Cunninghamia lanceolata, assembly GCA_027924645.1. NCBI lineage: Eukaryota > Viridiplantae > Streptophyta > Pinopsida > Cupressales > Cupressaceae > Cunninghamia > Cunninghamia lanceolata. The sequence goes on along the minus strand of BSBN01000584.1, from coordinate 10,238,886 downwards.
CAAGTTTAAAGCTTCACATAAAAATACCTTTTCCTCCACGAGATTAGGGTTAGATGTCAAATTCATTTATTTACACTCCAAATCTTTGAGATCTTAGCTTAGGAGCTCTTCTCCTTGTTCTCTTTGAATGCAAAGTGATTCAAATGTTGAATGAATGATCTGTTATGCTCCATAAAACTGAATTCACCATTGTAGTAAATGCTTTGCCCTAATTCATTCTATTACACTGTTTCTGAATACAGTCAATCTTCAGTTGCTCCACAATCAATTGTATTAGCTTCTTTTCTTCTAGAATTTGCTTCCAGATGATCTCCAATAGACCATTATGTCTTCTCTCATCATGCTAGATTTAGGTACCCACTTACTGTTAGGGGAAATTAGATTTTCAATGCAACTCCCCTAAGCCAGAGCTTCTATTTCAATTCCTAGAGGAATTATGACCACTAGATTCTAGTGCGGACCCATCACCATCATTCATTTCACATTTCTTCACCCATGTTTTGTTCATTTCATTCTAGATCTCATTCACATCTAGTTTGCCCTTGCCTTTAGCTTGTCTCTGCACATTCTCGTTTCTATTTACTGGACCGTTTCTATCATCATTCCTACTTCTACAGAATCTTACAATATGATTGGATCCGTTCCAATTAAAGCATGCGACATTTCTTTGCTCATTTACTTGATTTCCTCTTGATTTGCACTGATTAGACATGTGTCCAAATCTATTACATGCAAAACATTTGCCATTGAAGGAATTAACATTCCCTCTGTTGTTAGAGTTATTCATCATCATACTTCTACAGAAGGATGGACCATTATGATTCCCTCTACTTCTGCATTGAGTAGTTCTATGACCAAATTTATTGTAATTGAAACAATTTCCATTGAAGGATGGATACCTTTAAGCATTAGGTTGTCTGACAGGAGGTCTTCTAGGTCTATTTCTCTGATTCCTTGATTCAGGATTTCTTTGACTAGATCCAAAGCTTTCACCTTTCTCATATCCCAGACCATGCTTATCATCTGCCCTCTTCTGACTATCAAGTGGCACCTCAAGTTTAGCTGAGATTATCTTGAACTTCTCTTTTCTATTCATTTGCATCTTCTAGGCCATGTTCGAGAATGACAATTTACCTTTCAAGTTGTTCCTCATTATACCTAGTTTCTTGTAGATCAGACTCTAGATGGCCAATTATTCTGTCCAATCTGCAGCACTCTGCTATTCTTTCTTTCAGAGATTGATTTAGGTTTTCTTCAACCTTCTTCCTTTCCTCGATTTCCTTGGTTAGCCTCATCACCCCAGATTCCATCTCATGTTTTAGGACAACAACTTCTTTTACTAGCTTCTCACATTCCTTTGTCTTCTCCTTCAAAGCCTCATCCATGCCATTGTCTTCCTTCTAATTTGCTAACTATTGAAGTAGATCCTTCCTCTTTTCCATAGATTTGCTCATTTGCCCTTTTAAAATCTGAATGCAATCCTTAGCATCTTTAAGGTTCTCTTGCAATTCTTTGACTTCTGCTCTAGATTGATAAAGATCTTCTGAAGCAACTTGAAGTTGTTAATTGATGCCATCAGAATACCTGAATGAACATATTGAAACACCTTCCCAAATCTTCCTCAAGCTGTTAAAGTCCTTCCAAGGAACTAGGCTCTGATACAAATTGTTGAAATTAGGGAACACTGAGAGGGGGGGTGAATCAGTGTTCAACAAAACTTATTATTGTGTTCCTTTATTAATTTGCCACATACATTCAAATGAAAGAAGCATGAACTTAAGAATATCAAAAACAAGATCATCACATATGAACACCAGGATTTTTATGTGGAACCCTGGTTAAGGGAAAAACCACGGTGGGGGTTAACCCACAAGATTTTATACTCTGTTAAAAGTATTATAAATGGGAAGGCACATGCCTTCAAGAACACTACCCAGAGCTCATTGCTCAAAAGAGGCTCACTGCGTACAAGATCAATTACAAAGAGTTCACTAAAGTACTTGAACTGAAGAATAGCATCTAACAATGTAAGATTATAATTCTGGTTAGGCTCAATATACTGACTTCACACACTTCATCTTTCACTTCACTGTTTCACTATTCTGCCATGATCCACAGCTTAGATCTCTTTGCTTTGCACTTGATATTGCCACACTTCACACCTATCACATCATATTTGTAAATCCATACATCAAAATACTTGCACCCATCGATCATATATATCTGGAACATGAAATTACATCAACTGCAGTCAGCCTCAAGAAAACTTAAAAACTTTTTCAAGATCACTGTGTTGTCGGCTAATCCATGCACAAACATCAATGCGGACCAAAACCTATGTATTCAAGTAACCACACATGTTGGCCAATACCTCTAGATCTCATAAATTACTCAACCAACCACTTCTCTTAATCCACACAAGGATCAACCACCAAGTCAGCATGTTCTTCACTGGACTGAACTATCTAACAAAAACCCGATACTTAGATGCTTGTAACATTCAATCCCTTCATCACCAGAGGCTTTTAGGTAGCCCTCACATCCCTTAACATTCCCTCAGATGTGCAGCACAATATGATTACCTATGGAGAAATACGGACCAAAATGCTAAACCCTATCATATGCTCTGTTCCTATCTATCCCAACTTAGACAAATCTACAATATGATTTTTGGTATGATCAAATGATACAATGTAGATGTGTAAGATAGATTTAGTTTCCATAAATGACAACATCTGACATTCCTAGTAGTGTCTCTTGCCAACAATCTCCCCCTTACTATGTACACTTGTGATTTCCAGTACCCCCCCTTCGATGAATTCCTCATTTTTCACTGCTTACCATATAGGTAGCCCTGTGTTTTCCTTGATGGAGTGGTATATCTTATACCCATCACCATGGATGCAAATTTGATATCCGGATCAGTTATATCATTTATTGTCATTGCCCTTTTATGAAACCTTGAGCCGGTAGCTTCAATTAAAATCTGATTCTTCACTGATTTTAGCATCAGCAGCCCACTGGATGAGTTCAATGCTATTACAACCTTGATGGCATCATTAGTGCTCTTAAAGGGTTTCATCAACCACATGAATTCAGCAAGCATCCGACTCAGTACATACCGGAGCCACTCATTCTCATCGAAGGACGGGAACCCAATAACCTGAATGAAATGTTTGTCTTCCAGTGCCTTGTACTTAGGTTTAAGATTATGAATCTCATCCCTTAGGTGATTCTTAAAAAAATCTACTAACTTCAAATCCCTAAACTCATATATGCTAGCACGAATATAAGCCCTAATATCTTCTACGTGCAACACACCATGTGGAAGATCAGAAAGGGTACCTAACAGATCGACCTCTATAGATTTGTGAGGATGCTTTTTGAATTTAGGTTGGGGCCTTTCAGTGATGTCAACAACCAATAGAGTAGACATATCAAAAAGATCACAAGTTCAAAGCTTCACAGAAAAATACCTTTTTCTCCACAGGATTAGGGTTAGCTGTTGAATTCACTTTTCACACTACAAATCTTTGAGATCTCAACTCAGGCACTCTTCTCCTTATTCTGTGTGAATGCAAAGTGATTCAAATGTTGAATGAATGACCTTTTATGCTCCAAAAAACCTAATTTACCATTGTAGTAAATGCTTTGCTCTAATTCATCTAGTTACACTGTTTCTGAACATAGTCAATCTTTAGTTGCTCCACAATCAATCACATTAGCTTCTTTTCTTCTAGAATTTTCTTCCAGATGATCTACAATAGGCCATTCTGTCTTCTCTCATCATGCTAGATTCAGGTACCCACTTACTAGCAGGGGGAATTAGATTTTCAATGCAATTCCCCTGAGCCAGAGCTCTGATTTCAATTCCCAGAGGAATTATCAGCACCGGATTCTGGTGCGAACCCATCACCATCATTCATTTCACCTTTCTTCACCCATGTTTTGTTCATTTAATTCTAGATCTCATTCACATCTACTTTGCCCTTACCTTTAGCTTGTCTCTGCACATTCTACTTTTTGTTTACTAGACCTTTTCTATCATCATTCCTACTTCTACAGAATCTTACAATATGACCGGATCTGTTGCAATTAAAGCATGCAACATTTCTTTGCTCATTTACTTGATTTCCTCTTGATCTATACTGATTGGCCATGTGTCCAAATCTATTACATGCAAAACATTTGCCATTGAAGAAATTAACATTTCCTCTATTGTTAGAGTTATTCATCATCATACTTCTGCATTCATTGGATCTATGACCATACCTTTTACAATTGAAGCATTGACTGGAGAAGGATGGACAACTTTGATTTACTCTACTTCTACACTAAGTAGCTCTATGACCAAATTTATTACAATTTAAATAATTTCCATTGAAGGATGGATACCTTTGAGCATTAGGTTGTCTAACATGAGATCTTTTAGGTCTATTTCTTTGATTCCTTAATTCAAGATTTCTTTGACTAGATCCAAAGCTTTCACCTTTCTCATAGCCCAGACCATGCTTATCATCTGCCTTCTTTCGACTATTAAGCAACACCTTAATTTTTGCTGATCTTATCTTGAACTTCTCTTTGTATTCGTTTGTAGATTCTAGGTCATGTTTGAGAATGACAATTTGCCTTTCAAATTGTTCCTCATTACACCTAGTTTCTTGTAGACCAGACTCTAGATGGCCAATTATTCTATCCAATCTGCAACACTCTTTTGTTCTTTCTTTCAAAGAGTGATTCAGGTTTCCTTCAGTCTTCTTCCTTTCCTCGATTTCCTTGGTTAGCCTTATCACACCAGATTCCATCTCATGTTTTAGGACAACTTCTTTTGCCAGCTTCTCACATTCCTTTGTCTTCTTCTTCAGAGCCTCATCCATGTCATTGTCTTCCTTCTGATTTGCTAACTACTGAAGTAGCTCCTTCCTCTTTTACATAGATTTGCTCAGTTACCCTTTTAAAGTCTAAATGAAATCCTTAGCATCTTTAAGGTTCTCTTGCAATTCTTTGACTTCTGGTCTAGACTGATCAAGATCTTCTAAAGCAACTTGAAGTTGTTCATTGATTCCATCAGAATGCCTGAATGAACCCATTGAAACACCTTCCCAGATCTTCCTCAAGCTATTAAAATTCTTCCAAGGAACCAGGCTCTGATACCAATTGTTGAAATTAAGGAACACTAAGAGGGGGGGTGAATCAGTGTTCTAAAAAACTTTTTATTGTGTTCCTTTATTAATTTACCATATACATTCAAATGAAAGAAGCATGAGCTTAAGAATAGAAACAACAAGATCATCACATATGAACACTAGGATTTTTATGTGGAAACTCGGTTAAGGGAAAAACCATGGTGGGGGTTAACCCACAAGATTTTATGCTCTATTAAAAGTATTACAAATGGGAAGGCACATGCCTTCGGGCACACTATCCAAAGCTCAGTACTCAAAGGAGGCTCACTGCCTACAAGATCAATTACAAAGAGTTCACTAAAATACTTCAACTGAAGAATAGCATCTAACAATGCAAGATTACAATTCTGGTTAGGCTCAATATACTAACTTCAGACACTTCATCTTTCACTGCCCTGTTTCACTATTCTACCATGATCCGTAGCTTAGATCTCTTTGCTTTGCACTTGATATTACCAGACTTCACACCTATCACATCATATTCCCACATCCATACATCAAAATGCTCTCACCCATCGATCATATATATCTGCAACTTGAAAATACATCAACTACAGTCAACCTTAAGAAAACTTAGAAACTTTTTCAAGATCACTATTTTGTCAGCTGAATCCATGCACAAACACTAATGGAGACCAAAAACTATGTATTCAAGTCACCACACATGTCATCCAATATCTTTGGATCTCATAAATTACTCAACCAACCACTTCTCTTAATCAGCACAAGGATCAACCACCAAGTCAACTTGTTCTTCACCAGACTAAACTGTCTAAACAAAACCCGATACTCAAATGCTTGTAACTTTCAATCCCTTCATCACCGGAGGATAAAACTTTGGATTTAGGTAGATTGACATCCCTTAACATTCCCTCAGATCTGTAGCACAATATTATTACCTATGGAGAAATGCAGACCAAAATGTTGAACCCTGTCATATGCTCTATTCCTATCTATCTGGACTTAGACAAATCTGTAATCTGACTTCCAGTATGATCAAATGATATAATGTGAATGTGTAAGATAGATTCAGTTGCCATCAATGACAACATATGACATGCCTAGTAGTGTCTCTTGTCAATAGGTGTATGAGGTCAATACATGTATGTGTTCCTCTAATTGTTCCCTAGTCTCTTTCTCCTTTTATGTTCTTTCTACTTGCTTGGCAACTAACACTTGAAATTTATGGATATCACTCTCATGCATGGCTAGACCAAGATTGACTCAACATACTTTGTAATCAACCTTTGTCATATCCTCTTATTTATTACCCATAGCAGGCTCCACTATTTATAGATATTGAGTACAAGAGATAAATTCCACCATGATCCTTGAAGTGGTATCAACATTTTTCAATTCAGAGATCATTTGTAGCACCTTTGTTATGGCATCAATTCTAGTATCAATAACTTGAGTGTGCTTTCTTTTTTTTTAAAACCATGTTATTTAGCCACGATAATGGAGAGATGATAGACACTTTCTTGTGGTTAGAAGTGGAAAATGAAATGATTAGGGAAAGAATGACCTTAGGGTGTCCATTATAGGCCGATGTGGTATCTTGTGGTGGTGAAGAATGAGAGACTTTCATGATGATGGTGGGAGGATAAAAGAATGTGGAGGTGAAGGAGGTGAAGGTTAGGATGAAGAAGGATTAGAATTTGATGTGGGAAGTGTTGTGCTCTACACACTCACCCCATTTTACTCAAACAAAATATGGACACCCCTCTCTTTTGTTTTGTCGTATTTTATTGTCCAAATTTAGATCCTTGTGACAATAAATGTGATTTCCAAGATTTGGATGGTTATGTAATTTATTCATAAAATTCCTATGTTGTGCATAGAAAATATTTTATATTTTACCTTAGTCAAAATATTTTTTTAACCTTTTTCAAATTGTTGCGGACTTTCATCTAGCTACGAGATGTAGAGTTATTTCCTATTGTTGCACATTACCCATCCTTCACATGTTTGTTTTGATATACTTGTATTTTATGTGTTCCTATGGTATTGTAGGATATGTCTCTTTACTGATCCAACATTTTGTCCATTGGTCTTCTTTTGCAATTTATCTTTTGCAAAGTTCTACTTGGGAATTGGACATTGTAGAGCCATCTCCCACATTTGGACCCATGAAGCTTCCTTGACAAAACCACATTCAACCCATTTCATCGCCAAAGTGTTTAGAGTCCTTTATTGATGTTTATTTTAGATTCCCACTCACCTTTTAGATATCCTCTATCTCTCACACCTTGTCCAAACTCTAGTTCCTACTCCTATAAAAAGGTAATGACACTAAAATTGCATCAACATCCATGTGCCTCCCTAACTTGCATTAATGGTGACTTAATTTAAAATTATGAGGAGTTTAAATTCAGTTATCATGTTCATATTTTGTACTTCACTATTAGAAGATTTGAGATCTCTATGCATTTGACCTCTTTGCAATCAAATGATCTTTGCCACCGTACTCAAAACTTGACTTCACCTACATTTAGGAACCAACACAAATGTTCTACAAAAAATTCACCAAAGATCAGTTTGAGCTTGATTCAGTGAAGGATTTCCCATCACCAAAAAACTAAAAGATTTGAAAGACAGTTTATTCTCACCATTGTTTGATGTTTCTACTTTTTGCAAGTTTAAAAATGATAAAATTTGGAAAAAGATAACATCCTATACTAGCTATTGATTTGAGCCAACATGATTTTGAATTCAAAACTATAGTAATTAAATCTGGATTAGGTCATTATAAACCTCATTTTAAGCATAAACCCTAATTTAATCCAACAATTCTAAAAATTAGGGCATAATGCAGAGAACATAAAATTCATTTCATGACATAGCTTTAGAGTGTAGAATATTAACTTAGCCTGGTGAAATTAAAATATTATATTCCTAACCTAAAACCATTTAAAACTTCTAAAACCCATCTTGTATCAATATGTCTTCAATGGATAAATAATTTTTGCAAATATTTTAGAAAGGACAAGAGCTTCATGATTGATGAGGCCAAGTCCAAAGTTTTAATTGATTGTTGCAATCCTTTTGAAAATGGTAAAGATAAAACCACAAAATTTAGAGAGTGAAATTAAAAGATAAAACTTTAAAGATTCATGTTATAGACTAATTAAACTTCCTACAAAATCACACCCAATTTAATAAATGCTAAATTGTAGTGTTTCCCATGGGAAGTGGAGTTTAGAAGTTGTCATCCTTTGCTCTTCACTTTTCCTACAAATCATGAAACGTGTTTTTTTCCCACAAAGTGCATTAAACAAAATTTGTAAAGGTTCATTTAAGAAGTCAAGTCTAGTAAATCCAAGACCTATGACACTCTTTTCATCTTATAATGATCTAATCTTCTTCATAAAGCTTTCGTAGGATCTTGGTGGTAGACTAGATATCATGCACTTTGAATAAAATATGTACTCCAGTCTCTAATCTCCACAAGGCTTTTGAGTTTTGAGATGAAGTAGGAATGTGGAATTCTACCAAATAACTATATTTAATGAATTATACACTATGTCTTGCATGCATCCATACTCCCACATTTTTACTAGAACTTTGTAATTTAAATTCTTATCCAATGATCTTGGGAGAATGGTTTTGATAAATGCATTTTGTCAATGGAAGTTTCTTTCATGAATTTAATATCTCATTCTATATAAATATTCAACATGGCATAGTTGGTAGGGAAAGATTATCAACATGTACCACACTTAGAAAGCTTCTGGGATAATTGTCCTGACAACTATGAAGTTGGAAGAAGATATTGTAGTTTGTCATCATTTTATATAAAATTGTTCAACATATATTAAGTTGCTATCCATGTTTCAAATGATGGAAGTGTGCTACAATAGAAGGAATATAATAAAATATTGAATGACCCTATCCCTCCACCAAATTGGTTTAAAGAGGTAACTTCCCTAGGAGAAATCATGAGGGAAGTAACTAGATATAGAAAAAAATGGGTTGATAAGAAAGTTTTTGATATTGTTGAACAAGGAATCTTGCTAACTTTGACTAAGGATAAACCCAAGAGGTAGAGGAATAAAATTGAAGCAGAAGCATTAGTTATTGAGGTGAAAGAAAAAGGAGAAGCCTCTAGGACAAAAGAGAAGGAAATTGAAATATATTTGGAAGCACAAGAGTAGATGAGAAACCTCCCCTCGCAAAGGGAAAAGGTAAGAAACCTACTATTATAGTTCCTTTTAATAAGGACCCTATTCCCTGAGGTATAAGGAATTCCTTGTAGCCTGTAGGTCATTCTCTTAGGAGGAGATAAATCACTTGGGTATTTCCTAGTTTCCATGAATCTAATGATTTGAACAACCCATCCTTCTACATTATACTTCTTTTGATTTGTAATGATGGAATTAGTTTGTTATTTTTGATTAGTTGAAATGTTGATATTCTAAAAAAGGTGTTTACATAAGGGTCAACCTTTGACGAGCTTGGTAGGTTTGATACCGATATCATAATCCAAAGTCTTAGTAATCTAATTGGTATGCCTTTTAGTGAGCTCACTACCCATGATATATTCTATAATACTTAAGTGGACCACAAATTTTATTATTTTATTATCTAATATAAAATTACCAAAAAAAAATTAGTCCTTTGAAAAATGCATAAGACTTCTTCTCCATTCTCTTAGGAGGAGATAAATCACTTGGGTATTTCCCAATTTCCATGAATCTAATACTTCCATCAATCCATAATTCCTCCTTACACTTTGTTTCATTTTTAATGATAGCCTTAGTTTGTTATTTTTGATTAGTTGAAGTGTTGAGATCCTAAAAAATGTGTTTACATAAGGGTCAACCCATGATGATCTTTGTAGGTTTGATACAAATATCTTACTCCAAATTATTAGTAATTTGATTGGTGTTCCTTTAAATGAGCTTACTACCCATGATATTTTCTCTAATACTTAAGTGAACAACAAATTTTATTATTCAATTATCAAATATCAAATTCCTAAACTTTTTGAGACCTTTGACAAATTCATAAGTCTACTTCTCCATGAAATTATACTTAATTTCATAATCCTTGAGAATCTTAGAGAAGAATGTGATGAGTTGCTTATCCTAGTCTCCATCATCTTTCTATGTGATAATGGTAACTATGCTATGATCATCATCATACACATACATAATGAAGTCCTTTGAGAAAAATGGGTTCTTTAGAACATGAGTCATAGATATTTATTTCTTAAGAAGATCAAAAGCTTCATTCATTTTCACCCTTGATTTGAAGACCTAATTTCCATTTAACATTTGTGTCATAGGCCTAACCAATCCTATAAAATCTAAAATAAACTCACTAACAAAGTTCATTAAATTAGAATGGAGTAAACTTGGCATTATTGTTCAGTAATATGGTGAGCTCTAGGATTGAATTGACTTTGTCATAATCTATAGTGATTCCTTCTCTTTAGAGTACATGTCCCAACAAGTTAACTTTAGGAACATAATATATTTCTTCAAATTGAAGGAGATACCAAACTCTATAGATTTCTATAAAACCTTCCATAGATGGGTACAATGATCTTCCTTTTTCTATGAAAATATAGTGAAGTTATCCATGTACAATAGGATTGTAGATCATTTGTAAGAAATTTGAATATTATGTCCATTGCCAAATTGAATTTAGCACTAGCATTGGCTAACTTGAAAGGAATTTTATTGTAAGTAAATGTGCTCCATTTATTAGTGAATGTTATCTTGTGTTGATTATCTTCTTTCACCCAAACATGGTTGTATCTTGAAATTTTTTCTAAGAAGTAGAAACACTTGTAGCTTGACATAACTTTAAAAATTTGGTCCATCTAAAGAAGTGGGAAATGATACTTCAAAGAAGCTCTATTAAGATATTTGATATGTCAACACATAGCCTTATTTCTCTATTATTTTTCTCAAATGAAACTAAATTATAAACCCAAAAGAAGTTTTGATTATAAATATGATCTTGAACTCAATAAACTTCTAGAGTTCTTGCTTCATCTAAGATTCTCTCTTGGGATTCATCAATCTCTACCTTTTCCTTATAGGCTTAGCATCTAGAGATGGCTATATTGTAGGCTAGATAAAATCTTTATTATATCCATTGAGTTCCTCATAGTTAAATTATATAACATGGTTGTACTTGGAATGGAAGAAAATTAAGAGGTTGATTTATTTATGATACAAAATTTTCCAACCTTTAACCTTCTACCATGAGCTATTTCCACCTCCATCTAATCATCCTTATTAGTAGGGAATTTCCTTTCAAGTACATTCTCACATCATTTGGGATGATAATACTCTATAAGGTAATCAATAATTTTGAAGTCTTGTTAGATTTATATTAGAGAATTTGATCTTCATATACCTCTTCTATCTTAGGTTAAAGTTACTCAATGAAATGACTATATTGTTGTAAACAAAAAGCAATATTTTCATCACTTTGAAAAACTTTTTGGTGTTCACAATTTAGGAATAGCTATCTAGATTCCCATGGTTTTGATTTTGTAGTAAGTTTTTAAATGGAACATATAGAGATCATATGGGCACCATGTAATTATCATCTGAGTTGTGAGATTTAGGAACAAGCAAGAAATTTATTTCATTGAACCCTTCAATGGTGTCCCACACACTTTGAATATATTTTTTTCATTTGTGGACTCTTTATTGTTACTACTAATCTTAGTTTCTTTATAAAAACTTTAGAATCTTGAAACACTTACAATTTGTTGACACCCATTTTATTTGTACATAAAAGTCTAGGAACAAGAAATTCATATATGGCCTCATTATTTGTATTACTAAATTACAATCTATATGAATTAGGGTGCCTATTTCTACTTGGAGATGTCAAACATATGCCTACTTTAGCACTATTTCTATAGCTTGCAAGATCAAAAAATAATTTCATTAGGCTAGACTTATCCTTCTTTATATTTCAGGATTTCTTTTCTTGGAAACTAACCTAAGGACTAGGTTTATAATCATCATTTATGTAATATGTATCTAAGATAATGAAATTATAATTACTATATCTAAATTTGCATTAACAAGTTCCTATTGATCCATATTATCATATCGATGAGATATATATGTTTCTTCAGTAATGAGCTCAATGTTGGGCCATCCTTAGTGAGAAAACATGATATGACTACTACTAGGCTAAAAATTGAATAAGGACTCAAGGTTGGCATGTTCTTTGGCTATAGGTAAATTGAGAGAATATTTACTTTGGAGTCATATTTATCCTAGAGATTATGTGTGTCCAATAAAGGGATGAATAACATCCTATTTTAGTTGTATAATCTCTAGAAAGGTAAAATACCAAAATATGATGGATATTTATGTGTAGAGTATAAAAATTGAAAATATAATGAAATCAAACTAGAATCCAATTCTATACAATTACATCTAAGACCTAACCAGCTACTAGGAAGATTATACTTCTACTGTTCAACTAGAAAGAGTAGTTTAACCTAGCTAGGCTTGATTGGTTTCTTTTCTTAGAAACTTGTCAATGTGTTACAAAACAATATAATGAGAACCTCAAATTAGTATTACTTCTTACTAAAAGAACAATATTACCTAAATTGCAAGATCACAAAGGAGGCTATGAACTCCTTGAAGGTTGAAGCTGCAAATGAATGGCTTTGAAAACCCTTAGAAGTTAACCTAAACTACAAAAGTGGAGATATTACAACATCAATGAACATCTACAGCATGAAAGTCTTGCCAGTAATCCAAGAGGGTTGTATCTCTTTGATAATTTTTTGAAAACCCTTGTAGGCATGAGAGAAGTCCAATAATATTTATAAAGACTAGAGAGAGAGAAGCGCATGTTCAAATCTATGTCACACTTTGGTCCAACTTATCAGCATAAATGAATTTAAGTATTTCCAACTAAAAGTCAATTTGGGCGAAACTTATGTTCTATCTAGATTTAGTATAGCTAAATTAGATCTAGGCTACAACTTTTCGAATTGCAATCATCCACTAAAAACATATGTAGCATCACTTTGGAGCTCATTTACCAAAAAATGAAATTATTTGAAAAAGTTTATGTTCCAACAAATCTTATTCATGCAAATAATCATTTTAAAAGAAACTAAAAATAACCTTTTGTAGATCTATAAATCTACTTTGTAAAAATATAATTTTTTAAACATTTCAATTAGTCTTTATATTTTATTTTTTGTTTCTATTAAAAGTAGGTCATCGGCACCAAAATATTGTGATGATTGTCCTCTCAAGAAAAAATAGTAAATTTTATCAAAAAAATTTGAAAAAAATATGATGTACTAGAGGAGAGATTCCTTATCAAGATGATATAATGTTTTTCCTATTTTGGATAAATAATCAAGACAAAAGTTGGCGTTCCATCAAAATAGTTATATTCTCATTACATGCAACTTCCAAGATTTATTTAAAATATATATTATGAAATTGGGGAAAAAAATAATCCATATACTAAAGTTTTGAGTTATGAATACACAAAAAAATATACAAGGAAGATAAATGAAATTTACTATATAAAGTGTGACGTCCCATTCAACCTTATTTTTCAACATTTTATTAGCAACTGAATTATACTGTCAATTTATAAAATACTACATTTAAATAATTTTTTTTTTATTTTTTTAAAAAAATACAAATGTGAAATAAACTAAAAAATCTACATTTTATTAGCTTACATCATTTTAAAATTCAAAACATACACATCACATTGTAGTGATTCAAGTTAAAAAGTTAGATCAGTATTGGTTGTTTCCTTTATAAAAGTGTGACACAGCTTTGAACTTTCACTACTCTACTTCTAGATCAAAAGCCAAGAGAGCTTCTTTTTTCTCAAACTTACTTTTCTGCATGCCAAAAAAGAATCTCCAGGGGTTAGGTATGCTGTAGGGGGCATTCTGTTGTCGTGTGAGTGTTACGTTTGATGGGATTCCAAAAAATGAGTGGGAGAAGCAACGTTTAAATTTTTTGAATATTCTGGATGCCAACACTGCACAAAGATGTCCATGCATAGTGCTTACATCCAAAGAATATATGTCCACTCTTTACATGTGTTCTCATAAAATTATAATAAATAATTGCTTAAATGTTTTTTGGCAAATATGAGTAATGATGGAAAAATTAGGCTAAATTTTTTGGTTAGATGGCCCTAGAAACATGCTATGCATGTGGACACTAAAATGAGTGAAAACGTATTGTGAAATTGTGAGGGTGCACAATTTTTTATGCTACATTTTCCCTCACATTAGCAGGTTGATGACAATAAGTGATAAGCTACGCTAAAATACAAAAAATGAAATGTTGAAAGAAAATAAGCATGTAAAGAACACCCAAAAGGATACTATAGAGGACACATGAATTCTACAGGTGGAAGAATGATGTCCCCAGGATGAAAATCTACAAAACCACAGTGTTAGGTATTGCAAACTTGTAAAATCACTTTGTTAGAAAACATATAATCCTGCAAGGTCAAAAATGTGTTAGTTTGAAAAATACTAAGAATTATGATGAGAAGAAAGGATAAAAGAAAATGAAAAGAAGGGTGGATAGATGCCCTCGTGTTTATGTCAGATTACTAAAATAAAGATACAGAAACAAGGAGTAAAGTCCACAACCTCAAAAAAATTTGTTGGTGGTGAAAATGTGTTTTGTAGGGTTATTTGATAAAAAAAATGAATTGAAACATGTATCATGAGAAATCATGTGAAATCAAGATTCGAACACAATGAACGGTGCAAAAATTTGAGTTCATAGGCCCAAGTTATGAAGGTTTGAATGATTAGAAAATTTGAAAATTTTCAATAAATAGTAATTTTTTAACCTTTTTACTATTCATTTGAATTAACCTTTTATAGAATTTTTGAGCACTTGAGTGTGTTTGGAGAGCCAAAATGTTGCATAGATGATCCTACAAAGCACCACGACTGCATGCACTGAGGTAGCGTGTGGAACAGGGGATCATTATGTGTGAGGTAAGAGAAATTTTCTTCTCTCATTAAATTTTCTATCTTTTTTGGGCTAGGAAATTTTTAATGGAATACTAACATCCGTCTAGGGCACTCACATCCTTTATGTGTGTAGGAATCCTTTGGATGCCCTAGCATCTCGAAAGGGTGTTGGCATCTAGAAAGGGCAGAGGCATCCTAAAAATGTCAAAACATTTTTTTAGGATTTGTAAAATTGTAGAAGTTGATGGATTTTGATAGAAGACTGACAAAATCATTGTTTGATGATCACAGTACCCTCCAACTATGCAAGAACATACCATTAGGTCATATTATGCCTTGTTGATGGACTAGTTGTTACTAGAGGATATAACGCTACCTCAAGTTGTTGGATTGTGGTGGGTGTACACAATGCCAGAGGTGTGATTCCATGATTGCATTTTGATGGCACCGAGGGAGAGGTGGGATGTAAACACCTATGCCTTTCATCTTCTGATGGGAGAGATGACCATCACATTAGAGGATTTGTACCAAATTGTACAACTTCTAGTATGCAAATGAGTTGTATCCATAGTGGAGCAAAGATCAGCTAGCTATGTGGTAGAGGGGAAGATGTATGCTCCCAAGCACACCATCCCTAGGGATACCTCAAGGTACATAAATTTGTGATGTTTGGTACATGTAGAAGATAGGATTCCACTAGTCTATCACATTTTGATTTCTATTATCACTGTTCATGTCACTCCTGATGGACGATCTAGGTAGTTCCATGGTAGCGTCATGCCCATGATCAGGGTGATGGAGGGATAGAGGATTGTATTTGCATGGGGGCACATCATGCTTGAACACCTCTACCATGATCTAGGATGGTATGTCCATTAGAAGAGTGGGAGCCTCATGACCTGCACTCTACTATAGGTGTGGGCTTTTGAGAATATCATATGTACGTGACTAGTAGGTGTACCTATTGTGATGACATACATGGAGCCCCGAGCCCATCCATATGGTCTTAGGATGACATGGTAGTTCAGGAACTTGTTATATTAGAGATAGACATTTATTAGAGTGCATGGTTTTGACATTGTATGGCAGCCCTATAAACAAATGCATGTCTGGGTCAAAAAGACATAACATCTAGCGAGGATGTAGAGGGACCATTTTCTGGTGACTCACATTGTGCTACCATTTTACTGCAACCAAGTCATGAGGAAGTTTGGACTGAAGCAGGGCATTCTTAGGGTGCCATCGACAAATGTACCCTCTCATCACATCACAGTGAGACCAAGTGATTAGCCTTGTCCCACTATCACAAATGTGGAGATTAGCAACCCTAAGGCTAAGGATACAAACCGTTCCCTAGAAATCAACAAAGATGATGTGTGGGTGACCCCAAGATTCACAGCATGGTGGGCTACCTCAAGACTAGCACCCATATTTCTTGATGACGCCCCTGCTAGAGATGCTCACCTGTTGATAGAGAAAGAATCAAATGAGGATGTGCGAGAAAGGACAGAGAGTGAGAGGGGGAGTGGTGATAAGGAGGATGAGGAGGAGGAGAATCTTGTGCCTGTAGTGGGGAGGTGACAACAACGAGGTGTGAGTAGTGTGACCACAGAGGAGAGGCTGAGAGCTTGACCATATGTAGCATGAGCCAAACCTTTATCCAATGCAGTATCGAGCCATAGGGAGTGAGGGGAGTCTAGTAGTACAACTGGTAAGATATCCACCTCAACACTGATGATGGGGTTAGCTACAGTGATTGTGGTCACTTCTAGCATGAAACTAGCAGCTACTTTAGATCCCAACTGGAAGGTTTGGAATCTAGGTGAGACTTGTGATTTTATAGTGTGATTTGAGTAGATCGCTATATATGTATCTTCATTATTTTTATTTGATAGTATGATGAGATATCTAATGTCACTTTTGTTTATTTTTCATAATGCACACATGAGAGTTGCTCAACTACATAGGTCAAGTATTGGCAGAGATGGTGCCCAATGTTCAGGTCTAGAAGGGTGTGCGGGCTAGTTATAGGCCTCGGTAAAATGCTAGATGACATGTAGAGATTTTTAAGCCTATGGCATAGCTTAAAGCTGCATTAGAGGAGAGCCAGGTCGAGAGAGATCGAGCTACTGTAGAGGTCACCGCTATCACTACCGAGTAGCACTAAGCTAGGGCTAAGGATGACTAGGTAGTTATGAGAGCTAAGAGTGTAGATATTGTATGTGATGCTCTACAGAACTAGTTTGATGCTCAAAGCACACCAATGATAGGGTTAGATCATCCTAGGGTACAAAGCCTAATGGATGAGATAATCCAACTGCAAGCCTAGATCACATACCTACAATAGCGCGTGATAGACCTAACTGCAAAGGCGATAGAGTTGAGAGGCACAATGAGAGGCATGAAGTCATGGAGCCATAGTTGCTCATGATCTGCAACATCTCACCAAGAGCCTTCTATGCAAATACCACCATTAGGGCTTGAGGGGTTAGGGATTCATGGTCCTAATGCTTGATGAATATTTTGTACTTGTATTTTGATACACCACATTTTGGTGTAGTGGAAATTTATGTATATCATGTATTGAGAAACACTTGAGATATATATGAGATTGTATCTTTTTGGAGCAATGTGCTTTTGTTATGTGATGATGTTTATATTTTTGTTCATCTGACGATGATTATATTTTTGTTCAGGTGATGATGGTTATTTAATTAAATACTATTCTCATCTAATTAAACAAATTGTTAAAAGTGTTTAACTAAGTACTAGAATGACGTAATTAAGAAATAATTGATGAAATTTATGCAATTAAATACAATGAAGATCTAATTGGTAAATTAATAAAGAAAGTAATCTAATTAAATACTTATGATAGATCTAATTAAATAACTGAAAGAGATTAATTAATTGTTTACACATCTAAATAATCAAGATGGTAAAGAATGAGGTAATTTCCATTAAAAATGAAAACTAAACTAACATTCAAGATAGCATGTAACACGTCAAGAACAAAAGAAACAAGTGTGAAACAAGAATGCAAAGAATTAATGAATACTAAAGAAACGAATGCACTACTATTTTAAAATAAAAATTGCATATCTAACTAAATATACAACTTAGAAAAGGATCATAACACAAGAAAAGAAATGTGTTAATGATTGAATGACACAAGGAAAGCTAGGAGTAAAAACTACTCAAAACGTATCTAAAAAAATGTCACATAAAGGAAGAAATAAATCATGAAAGTGATGCAAGTGCATAGCATTAACATGATATTTAATAGGTTTACCATTCATCTTAGAGAGACCATATGCACTAGATCTGTAGACATAGGCGATAATGTAAGGTCCCAACTAGTTTGGGCTAAATTTTCCTTTCAAACTGACATGAGAGTTCATGTTTCATTGGATTTTGTACAACACCAAGTCACTTACTTCAAAGGATAGATATGAAGAGCACATTGATTATAACCACAATTTAAGGTCTTTCGGTATGCTTGAAGGTGCTTGAGAGTGTGGAGGTGCTATTCATTAAGCATTTCAAGTTGTAAAAGACACTGATCATGATAGGTATTTTCATCAATAAGGTCTTGGAGGAAAATTTGCAATGAGGGAATTTCCAACTCAAGAGGCATGATAGCTTCAACACCATAAATGAGATTGTATGGGTTTATTCCAATAGACATACAAATACTTGTGTGATAGGCCCACAATGCATATAAAAGATGCGTATGCCAATCTTTACCATTATTATTGACTATTTTGCAAGGAATTTTCTTGATAGTTTTATTAGAGGCTTTTGCTTGGTCATTTGATTAAGGATAATATGGCATAGAGAAGTGGTGTTGAATATAGAACTTTTCTAGGAACTGCTTCATATCCTTATACTTAAATATTGTATCATTATGAGAAACAAAGGTGGAAGGAAGTCCAAAGAGAGAGATAGTGTTATCTAGGAGAAAGTGATAGATGACTTCAGCAATTGTGGATCAAAGTGGAATAACTTTGACCCATTTCGTGAAGTAATTGGTAGTTGTAATGATAAAGGTACGACCTCAGGAAGAAAGTGGTGAGATTTTTCCAATAATATCCAAGCCCCAAATAGAGAACAACCAAGGTGCGACCTGGGCACATAGTTTTTGTGCAAGAGCTCGAATAAGGTTGCTATGTTGCTGACACCGAGGGTCATTTTTAACAAAATCAAAGGAATGTTGTTCCATGCTTGTCTAATACTAACCCATTTGGAGTAATTTTTAAACTAGGGAAATTCCCCCAAAATGTCCCCCACAAGCACCTAAATGGGCCTCATCGATGGTAATGGGGATTTTATCCTTATTTAGGAAACATAAGAGATAATAGTATAACACATGATGAGCTTGTGAATGTGAGCACAAGTACTTTTTGAATAACTAGGGGAAAGGTACCATTACTCAAATAAGTAAATACATGGGAGTACCATTCCTCTAAGTCTACATTATGACATAAAAGAGAATCTAGCGATGTAGAATCACCAACATCTGGTGACGAAATAACTTGAATTATAAAAATATAGTCATCTATAGAACTGTATTATGGTATAAGGGAAGCAACACTTGCAATTGCATCAGCATGATGATTATCCTTATGGAGAATATTATCGATAGAGAAAGAGGAAAACCATTGAAGTAGTGATAAAGCTAAGTCATGATATTGAGACAATTTATCTTTTCTATCTTGATAAGACCCTATGGCATGCTTTATAATCAACTATGAAGCAATAAGGGCTTTGTACTTAGTTACTGCAAAGAAAATTTAGATGGAATGAGAGGGGAATCAGATTACCAAAAGGAAGGACTAGTACAACACCCACCCTAGAGTTGGTTTGACATCTAGATCCATCAAATTACAAGTCCCATAGTTTATTATGTTCTAAGGATAGAATATTATCATCAGGGAACGAGTTTTCATTAGGAA
This sequence comes from Cunninghamia lanceolata, assembly GCA_027924645.1. Taxonomy (NCBI): domain Eukaryota; kingdom Viridiplantae; phylum Streptophyta; class Pinopsida; order Cupressales; family Cupressaceae; genus Cunninghamia; species Cunninghamia lanceolata. Next base: position 10,218,784 of record BSBN01000584.1, on the reverse strand, counting down.
GAGAAAAAGAAGAAGGGGCTTTGGCTAAATGGTTAGCTACGATTTGTCCTTTTATTGCCTTCTTTGAGATAAAATTAAGATTAAATTTTGTAAGTAACATAACTCATTAGCGAGGTGACCCAAGATACCTATTTTAGAAAACAAATGTTTAAGAGGATCAAATTTAATAATGACATGTGTCTTCACATGGAAGAGGTAATGTCTAAACTTATTTGTTTCAAAAATGAGAGTAATAGCTAGCATAAGAATATGAGGAAATTAGCCAGCTAGGACTTAAGATCCTCAAAGGACTTATGCCAATTGATATTCCATTCAAAATTAATATCCTTCTTAAGAAGATGTGTAAATGGAAGAGTTTGGTCAATGATTTGTGAAATAAAATGATAGATAGCCTAAATTTTACCTTGCAAACTTCAAAGTTGAGATATGTTCTTAGGGGGTGGCATGTTCACAATAGCATTGATCTTGTTAGTAGCCACCTCAATGCCATGATACAAGATTATGAGCCCCAAAATCTTTCCCAAGTCAACCTCAAAGACACACTTATGAGGTTTTAATCACATATTATAGAGGCACATACACTCAAAAATGTGATGGAAATTATGTACATGATCTTGGTGCATGACAGACTTGGCCAAGATATTATCGACATAGTCTTCCAAGATATTGTGAATAAAATCATGAAGGATTAGGGTCATAGTGCATTTGTAAGTTGCACTAGAATTATTTAGTTTAAACAAAATGACCAAAAAATAATAATTACCCCATGGTGATGTTAAAGTAGTTTTAGGTTGATCCTTTAGGTTAATTAGAATCTAATTATAACCTAAGAAATCATTCATAAAAGAAAGTAGGGCATGTCTGGCTATGGAATTGACTATCATAACAATATTAGGTAAAGGAAAATCATCCTTCAAGGATGATTTATTAAGATCATGAAAATTGATATACATTCAGATACAGTTGTCAAGTTTAGTGATAGCCACAATATTTAAGAGCTAAGGTGAATAGTCAATTAGGTGGATGAAACTTTCTTGTAAAAGATTTTCAATCTTAGCCTTAACCAATAAATCCACCTTAGGATTTATTTTATGAATTTTCTATTTTATAGGTTGGGCATTGGGATATAGTACTATGTTATGGACCATGATATTTGGGTCAATACCATGTGTATCTTCATATGACCAAGGATATAACTCAAAAAATTCATGAAGAAGATCATAATGCATATGTGTCTCATTGAAGGATACACATTGCCCAAGCTTAATAAATTTATCCTTTACATGAGGGTCCATTGGAAATCAAGAGTATCTCCATCAAGGAGATTAGTACCTTCTAGGAGATACAATGAAGGGTACACTTGAGAGTTTCTAGGGGATGAGAGGATATCACCTAATGAAGCAATAGATTCCCCAAAGTATGCTTCTACATTTAAACAAAAGTAAAACCCCTAATCATGATGATATAATGGCATGAGCTCATATACCCCTAGGAATTCATCAAGTGCTTCATCATTAGAAAATCTAAGGAGGAAAGTCCTAAGAATCTAAATCTTGAGATATAAGTTAATGATATACAAGAGGAAGGGAAGAAGCTACAGAGGCAGAAATCATATTCACATCTAGGTAGTCTTGATAAGAGGCCAAAGAGGGTCGATGAACATGGTAACCAAGGCCTGATATGGATCCATGTGGATTAGGCTCTAGAGGGATCTTAATACCTTGTTCATGTTTACCACATCCATTTCCTTTATAGCCTACAATAGAGGGAATGTGAAAATCATTTGCATAACAGGAGTGCATCTCCTTAAAAAAAGAAGGATCGTCGCTAGTGGCATAATCTATACATGAAGTGTAATCACATGTATCCTTAGTAGAAGAGGAAGAAGTTTATTTAGATGTAGAAGACTTATTTGTAGATGTGAGATTTGAGGATTCTTTTGGAATGTTAGGATGAGGGGGTTCAGGTTTATACTCTCCAACAAAGGAGGGTGTAAAATCTAGTGATCCCTAATCATCGCCAAGACACATGTTGAGGGATGAGTCAACCCCATGATCAACTTATGGAGTCAGAGTTGAAGATGGGGAATCATTCTTAGTAGAAGATGAAGGAATTAAATTTTGAAGGGTAGGGGAAGTGTGAGGTTGACTCATAGAATACATATATTTTATAATACTGCATAGGATCTGGATCAAGTTTAATCATATAGGTCTTATTTTTAATGATGAATTTTATTGAGCCATACAAGGTATATGGGACTGCACCCATAGCATGGATTCATGGTCTACCATGGAGGAGATTTTAAGACACCATACATGGCATGACATTGATGAGGGTAGGCAAAATGATTTGGCCCAATTCAGTCAAAGGTGTGATTGTTCCGAGTGTTTATGAACCAGCATTGTTAAAAAAACATATGGAAAGTGTAGTAGGAGATATCAAAGACATATCTATATTAATGTATAGTTTAGTAGGTCTATGCTACAAATGTTAACACCAGAACCATTATCAATAAGGGTGCATTTCACTATGAAATTATTAATTCGAGCAATAATGAGTAGAGGATCATTTTTCTTATGTACCTCCAAGGAAGGTTGCTCATATTGTTGAAACAAAATATCAGTAGTATTCGAGTAGATGCAATTGAGCAAGGTAGCTACATCATTCTGTTATGGGACTTTTTCCTTGAGAAATTAATTAAATAAGTAAAGTTTACAAAACAGTATTAAAGAATAAAAAGAGAAAAGGAAAAGAAAATCATTTAATAGTAAAGGAGGAGTGTAAAATAAAAGAATGAAAAGAAACTTACTTTCAATTTAAAAAAGAAGTTAAAAGGTTAAAAGAACCTTATAAAAATAAAAATAAAAAACACTCTTATTTAAGTGATTGTTATGAGAAGAGTGCAAATCAAAATAATTATATTCCTTTTTTTTTTTAAGATTGGGTGTTATGATTGGAAGCTACCCTTTGGGTTATTATTTAAACCCATGAAATGAATGTAAGTGGGGGGAGAATTATTTGAGAAATTGTTGAGGAAAAGTATACAAAAAAAGTACATCGAAAAGTATAGAGGAATTAGAGAGCATGTAAGGAATGAGGATTAGGGTCGTTCACTGGGAACTGAAGCATTTGGAGAAGGGGCACATAGAGTGTGTCCAACATGGGGTACAACATACACCCAAGAGTGTCCTAGACAGGGTTGTGTTTGTTTTTGTCATGAGGCACAGTTGGTTCTTTGCCAAGAATAGTTGAGACCTATGATTATTCCTCTGAGTGTCATATAGCACCATCTCAATGCTTCACAGATAAGTGATTTAAATATTTATTTGCAGTGAATGTTAGCAATGTTGCATTGATAAAATTATTGTTGCAAATTGATGTTATTAAAGTTTATTGATGAAATATTCGGTTGTACAATGTTATTTTCTATGTTTTAATGTTTATTCAATGTATGGAAAATAGATTAATTTATTTCTATTTCCACTAATTTACCTTAAAGTGCATTAAATATTATATGATCTTTATAGTTGTTAAAAAAATAACTCTCTGGTAAATGAATATTACTTGGGTGGAAATGAGATCACACATTTATCCTAGCAGAGGATGTAATGGGGATCTTTTGTAGGGATTCTTGGAGCATACCACAATATTGGAGATAAGCTAAATAAGCTCCCAAAAAGAGATCTTAGTAGGAGTAGCTTGAAGTTGCTCCACTAGATCATACTTTGTTAGGGACTTTTATGACACACTAGGAGGTGGAGGTAGAGTTGGGGAATAAATGGGAAGGGAAATAGGGACAAAGGCTTTCTATTTGTTTCACATAGTGTTTTATGTATGGGCTATTGCATGGTAATGAGGAGCCCCTGTCAAATTTAACTTTATAGACCTAGTAACTTGTGAAACATAGTCATCAAGTTGGGGTGTGTTTGAAGCACCTTGAAGAGTCATGACCGGTTTAGCAATTGTTTGCATCTCAGATCTAAGATTTACAACTACTTTTAGTTTCATGGGCTCTTGCAACGAGCCAAAAAGATAAATTGTGTTAATCATATTAGGAGAAGGATATTGTTTTTGTTCAAAAGAGGAAGATTTGTCATGGACAAAGTTGTCAAGAGCTTCATTAAACATGTCAAAATCTTCACTTCTGATGGGTGTATTAAAAGCATTAAAGGTTTGAAGAAAGATATCTAACATTGTAGAATTCTACTTTTTGCCAAACAAGAAAAGTATAAAAGAAGGAGAAACAGGGATATGCTAGTGAATGCAGTTTGGATTCAACAAAAATGTAGAGTATAAAAATTGAAAATCTAATGCAATCTAACTCGAATCCAATTTTATAAAATTACATCTAAGACCTAATTATCTACTAGGAAGATTACACTTTTTTATTCAACCAAAAAGAGAAGTTTAACCCAACTAGGCCTGATTGGGTTCTTTTCTTAGAAACTTAATAACATTAATAGGAAAGAACAATAGAAGTGAACAAGAAAATGATGATTTCTAGAATTCCAAAAATGATTTAGACAAGATAATAATGGAATAGGAAATAGAGGAAAGAGAGGAAGCTAACACCAAAGCAAGGAAGCCTCAACCTCAGATGTCAGTACATGGCAAGGATGTTGTTGCATGATGCTATCATCCCAACAATAACAAAACATAAAAAGAAATCATATTAAACAACTCTTTAGAAATCTATAACATCACTAGATATACACAAGAAGATGAAATAACTTCCCATAAATAAATTAACCTAAAATATATGTAAATGATGCATTTAACATAAGGATAAAATTAAATGAGGAGCAAATTCCTATGCATTTGATCTCTTTCCATAACCTATATACATGTAATACACAAACTAGAAAAACTTGTTGGGTTGTTTAAGGATTTGCCTAAGTCAAACCTCCATTTTAGTTCTCAAACTTCCACAAAATAGTAAATGTAATAAATCATAAAATATTGCATGTGTTCACTTATCCTAAGTGTATCTAGGAGTTAAGAGCATTAGCAACAAAATAAATTTGTAAGTATTGCCCTAGTCGACAAGGAAATGCCCTAGTGGGTATAAAATCAAGTACATGGTGATCTACACCACAAATATTTTCTAAAACGTAAACAATGTGTTACAAAAAAATATAACAAATACCTCAAGGTAATATCCCTTCTTTCTAAAAGAACAATATTACCTGATTCACAAGATTACAAAGGAGGATGTGAACTCCTTGAAGGTTGAAGTTGCAAATGAATGACTTTGAAAATTGTTAGAAGTTAACCCCAAATATAAAAGTGGGGAGCTTGCAACACCAATGATCATCTACAACATGAATGTCTTTCTAGCAGTCTAGGAGGGTTGTACCTCTTTGAGAATCTTCTTGAAAACCCATGTAGATGTGAGATAAGTTCAATATTTTTTCAAAAACTAGAGAGAGATCAAAAGCCAAGAGAGCTTCTTTTTTCTCAAAATTGCTCTTTTTCATGCCAAAAGGAAATCTCTAGGGTTCAGGTATGCTACAAGAAATATTCTACTATCATGTGGGTGTTACGTTCAATGAGATTCAAAAAAATGAGTGGGAGAAGCAACATTTAAAATTTTAGAGTATTTTAGATGCCAGTATAGCACAAAGATGTTTGCATGTAGCACTTGTGTCTAAAGAATATTCATCCAAACTTTTCACATGTTCTCATAAAAATATAATAAAAATTTCTTAAAATGAATTTTGGAAAATATGAGTGGTGATGGAAAACTTAGGGTAAGGCTTTTGGTTGACTAACCCTAGAAACATGCTACGGGCGTGGAAGCTAAAGCAAGCAAAAATGTATCGAGAAATTTAGAGGCCACGTAATTTTCTATGCTACACTATGACCAAGACATCTTGTGGGACCATAATATTTGGGCTAATGTATAAGGTGAGAAGTAGGCCTTTGATTAATTCTATGGTCCTAACATGCTAACCATCTAACTATATCACCCCATTTCCATAGGTTGAGAAACTAATACAAGCACATTGACTACATTATTGGGCATGATAAAAGTATTGGCTCTTAAATATATCATATAATTATAGAGGATTTTATTACAAGTAATTAGCCTGCTATAAAAATGCATAGGTTTTCTTTACTTACATCTATGCAACTAATTTTAAGGGTAGATTGTTAATCATCTTGAGTAACTTTATTGTTAATCATCTTGAGTAGATTGTTACACCTTCTTGCATCTTTAAACCTAGCTAAAGAAAAAAATTCTCCTAAGTAGATAATATCTCTTAGGGAGAGACATCAGTAGAAGTTTATTTCATTTTTAATCACAATGAATGGACCAAAAACTATACACCTTTGGTTGATTTCTTATCTATTTTATATCTATGCCTCACAATAAGAACATTAGTAACTTTACAAAAAAAAATGTTTGAATCACTTCAAAATGTTTCAAATCTACCAAAATGCTTTGATTCTAAAATATAGGAGTGGCTTGCTTGGGAGTAGTTGTGAATTCCTAAATCATTGGACCAACTTGAGACATTTGATTACATCATTCCATTTCTCTATTCTTTGGCCTTATGAAATAATATTAATGTACTTTTAGATGTACAAATATGGGGGAAAAAAACTAAAAATAATGTCATCTTCTTCAATCCATGAAAATAGAGAATGTAGAGACACAATTTCGTGTTCTTGTTCAAGTGACATCCTATGCATCTAGGTAGTGAGAACAACGCTCCACGTGTAGCTATGGATTGTAGTGGAGTCTTTATTTGTTGAGCACCATAAGCCACTATGGCTTGTAATTGAGGGACAATGAGCTATCATAAGTGACTTGTTAGAAATTTACTTGGAGGATGTAGAGTGAATCATGATCACCACCACTTATTTGTATCTTTAATCATATTATTTTAGCCTAGGGAAATGTCCGTAAAGGAAGATTACATAAATTTACTATAGAGTCCTAGGTGATACAACTATTTTTTAATTTTATAGTTGAATTTTGGTTTGGTTTTGATATTGGGGCTATCCTAGATATCTATTAGGAAAAATTTTAGAACTAGGAACTTGATTATTATAATAACATATAGGAGCCAATGTTCTTGCATCTATCAAATTATTCTTAGCCTACATAGATAAATCATAGGTTGTGGGTGAGGGATATCTTCCTAATTTTTTTATCATCACAAGAATATTAACATTGAGTGCTTTTAAATAGAATACAACAACAATATTAGGAGATGGTCAACCAAAAATATGTATTTTTTCCCATATCTTGGAAAATCTAATGTTGAAGTTAGACATTGCCTCATGGGGAGCCCTTTTATTTGTGATAACATATTGCCAAGATTAGGATAATGTGCTATTGAACTAGGAGTAAGGCTCTTACCACATTTTTGTCTATGATCTTTTGCATAGTGCACACCTTAACAACATATTGAAGATGCTTATCTAGTGTGGCATGATCTTCACCAATGAAATGAGGGATAATTTTTAACATAGCTACTAGAATAGGATTCCATACTACTAATGGAATGAGAGGGATGAAGTTACTTCTGTTATCTCATGCTATGAAGTTATTGGATGGTTGTTTCTATTTCATAGGCATTGTAGAGGGAAATGGAAATTGTGGATCCTAAAGTTTTCTTCTCAAATAATAAGTAAAATACTACACTAAGACTTAAGAATTGATGACTATGAGAGACGCGGTAGCAAGTCTCCTACATATATATATTAGGATTTTCAATTCAATAGAATCACCAAGTGAGTGAATGTATACTTTTTAAGGTAAATATTTGTTGATATATAAACTAGAATATTAATTGATAATAAAGTTCTAGTCCCACCAGGTGTGCCAAAAACTATTGATTTCTAGATTGTTATCTTACTATTGAACCTCCACTCATGTGAACATTAAGGATTATAGTTTTGTGAGCATGTGGACATGACTCACAAAATAACCTTTGGAAAAATAAGGCCAAATTCATACATAATTTTCATTGAGATCTTTATGATTTTACTTGATATAACTAAAGAGAAAAGAATGGTGAGAGAAAATATAAAATAAATCTAATCTAAGTGAGAAAACAATAAGTAATTCATTGGATGATCATATACTATTTTATATCTCAAAAAATTGTATAATATTTCATAATGACAAATTTATAGCTTAGATAGGTCAAATACATAAAAGATTAGTCATTTAAATAGCAAGAATTAGGGTCCAAAATTCTCACATCTCCTTTATATTAATAATGATTCAATAGAATTGCATAGATGAGTATTTAGATATCTTGATAACTAAAACAATGAAAAATTAAGACACAAAATCTTTGAGAATAATTCTTAGAGCTAACATGAGCATGAGCAGCCTAATAAAATATAACTTAACAATGAGTTCACAAATCTTATTTATACAAAACAAATTAATAGAAAGATCCACAAAAAATGAGCTTGATGCCAAAAAGAGGTAGGGTTTCCTCATTCATAGGTTTGAAAGATCACATAGAAGATCAGTGAATTGGTGATCATACCAATGGTAATGAAGGTTGTAATCAGGGAATGGTGAATGGCTTGTCTCTAGAGAGACACCTCATTATAGGTGCAGAAGATGAAAAATTGAGATGTTTTAAGGAGGTTGTGAGAAGTGGAGTAGGTCAGGGGAGTAGGCAGAAATGACCTGCAAATGATCCATTCTCTAGTTTGGTGATTCTGGGTGTGAATGGGGATCATGGTAGATCTTACCCTTTCATTCATTCTAACTAGGTTCTTGAGATATGTATGGATGGTCCAACTAGAGATAGAGAGGACTACCTACAAGAACATGCCCTCATTTGTTGATTTTTAAAAATTGGTCAAAATTGTGTGATCTACATGCTTGGATCTCAAAAAATGGAAGGATAACATGCAAGGAGAAATATTTTAATACCCTTGAGCTAGGGCTTTTTTCAGAGTGGAATTTGATTCGATTGAAGACAAGGAAAAGGTTTTGAAATTCAGCCCATGGTACTATCAAGAAGATTTTTTGTGCATCAAACCCTAGTATCCATCCTTTGACCCTCGAACTGAGGTTTTTGCCTTTGCTTTCCTTTGGGTGCGTCTACCCTACCTTCCCTCGCAATCCTAGGAAACAACAAGTTTACGAGTTATTGTGAATGGTTTGGGAACGTATCATTTTATTTCATCAAAAACTATTAATTTCACCAACACTACCTATGCGCGGTTGTGTGTTGAAATGGATCTTACCAAGGGTCTTCTGGTTGAGATCTCTTTGAAGGTGGGTAACGGATGCTAGTGGCAACCAATAGATTATGAAAAATACCATTCAGATGTAAGAAACGTTATTCCATAGATCATTTCTCCCCTCGGTGCACTAAATTTCAAGTATAGTTGAAGTCACAAGGATGAAAAGCCCACATGGTGGGTGGGTGCTATGCCTCACCATTACAATATTCCTCTAGGGATTCAAGAAGAGACATATTCTCAAGATGTTGATCCAGCTGCTCTGGTGCAATAGCCCACTCCAACTTAGGTCTTGATTTGTAGAATTCATCATCTATGATGGTGTTTGGGGCTTTTGTGAATGAAGATAGACTAGGGATGATAATCATGGAAAACCAAGTTTCTAAAATCGAGAACTATGATGAGGAATCCATTCTTTTCATCCCAAAGGAAAAAACATTGAATATGGTGCCCACTTTGAACAATGATCAAGATTAGACAGAGGTAAAAGGGAGGAAAATGACCCTAGCAAAGCTCAAGCACCAAATGGCACTAAGGTCTACAAAGAAATAAACTTTAGAAATTATGGTGAAGTAAATTTAAGACTAGTTTGATGAGGTTACAATTAATGTAGGTCAGAATTAGTAGGAGATTGATTAAGATGGGTAAGAAGGATTTTGTATGATGATAGAGTATATGGCAGGAAGGGTTATGTAGAAGGATGTATATATATGGTTTGGGTACTATTGATATCTCATTTATAGTTGGCACTATATGATCCACTAGTTATTTGGGTTTTAGCCAATTTTTCAATTCTTGGACCTAAACTAGGTTTTACTAACAAAAAAATAGAAAGATCTTAAGAATGAGTGAGCAATTAATATTCCAAATTTGAAAGATTTCTTACCACATGTAGCCATTTTCTTTAAATCTTATGTGAAATTACCCCCTCCACTTGTCACATGAATACCTACCATTTCATCTATAGTGAAAGAGTGAATTTGTGCATAACTACATCTTTAATGCTTTTAGCACATTAGAATTTTCAATGTCAAGTTACTAAAAACTTCAGATAGCAATCCCTGAATCTATACTAGCTTCAACATATATCATAAAGGTCAGCACTATGAATGCTCTAAGAATACATTTGCATTTAGCTCAACTAATAACTAATAGTAAATTTTTTATTACATGTCGAGCACAATCTAGCTCTAATATTTTCCAATATACTTAAATGATTTGTGTTGATAGACAAATAAATTAGCTCATCACTTGATCATAGAATTGGCACAACATATTCAAAACCTAAAATTGAATCAACATACACTAAATAACACTTGCCGAATAGCTTGGGGCTCACCCTTTACTCAGTTGATCTCTTTGACTAAAGGTGCAATAATAGGCTAACAATATTACAAAAAATTCCATGAGATTTTGCTAACTGAAGGATGGTCCAACATTTTGTTGCATTACACAAGTGGCATAATATTGAAATCTTATGATGATTGACACCTCCTCAAAATGTGAGAGATTGACACATTGCTTTGTTGATATTATTATAAATCAAGCTAATTTACATAAGTGAAAAAAGAAGAGGACTCACCACAACTTGCATGGATTACCCATGACCAATAGTGTAAGGCTATTTTGACAACTCCAAAAGGTCTTCATGTGATTGTGTAATCCATTGGATAAAATTCCAATCAAATGGTGTGCACAACACTATAAGCTCAAAAATATTGAAAACCTTTGTAGATTACAATTTTCTACCATATTTCATCTCACTAATATCTCATTTAGTTGAACACATTTCTTCCAAGTTCCTATGATATATTCTATCTTTTATAATATCATTTAAGACATGTATGGTAGCAATCAATGGGGCAATAATAATTCTACTAGCACCACACTATCACATAGGGATTACACCAACCATTACATAGAAGTCAAATCAATGGATGTGTCTCTCTTCAATAAACTTTGATAATTGAAAAGACAAAGGATAAAATGGAAACATAACTAAATAAATTTATGCCTTCATCAACACCAAAATAATGATCTCACCTCTATGATGTGCTTCACCATGCCTATAAAATTGTCACTCTACAAAAAAATGATCAGGGGGGTAAATCCCAGAACACACAACAACACAAATTGCTCATAGAAAATAGGAATGTTCTTTTATTGAACTTAAAACAAATTACATTATAGAATTTGGAGTCAAATTAGAGGACGAAATCCTCAATAGGCCGCAACACATTACAGCTTCTTTCTTCTTGATTCTAGAGCCTTATGTCTTTTATAGCTTCAAATATGCTAGGGTTTTCTATTTTCCCTCCTTTTCACAACTCATCACTTTCCCCTCCTTCTCTACTACCAAAATATTCTTCAAAAATGGTCATAAATAGCCCTTTTTGGTGCCTTCTAGCCAAAATTTTGAAATATGTAACTCCCTCCAAAAAATAGCCCAACTTTTGGGGGCCATAACTTTTGATCTGGGTGTCTAATTGATGAACTTTTTGATGCATTAGAAAGATCATGAATATATCTATGCCCTCATAATCTGCTCCACTAGTTGCACCCATTTTCAAGGTTGTACAGGGCCTCTAAGTGCCTCAAAATTGACTTTGAAACTTTTTCAACATTTTTAAAGTAAATTCTCACATCATTTGGGATGAATACTCTATAAGGTAATCAATCATTTTGAATTATTTTTAGATTTCGATTAGATAATTTGATCTTTATACACCTCTTCTATCTTAAGCTATATTTTCTCAATAAAGTCTCTAGATCACTATAAAAGAGAAATATTTTCATCACTTTCAAACACTTTCTGGTGGTCTTAACTTAGGATTAGCTATCCAAATTCTCATATTCACATGATTTTTATTTTTTCATAAGTCTTTGAATGGATTAAATATAAAACCTATCAACACCATGTAATTAGCATCTAGGTTGTGAGATTTAGGAACAAGCTAAAAATTGATAGCATTTAACCCCTCAATAATATCCCATAATCTATGCATATATTATTTTTCATTTAGAAGTTTTTTGTTCTTTCTACTAATCACACTTTTTTTATAAAACATTTGAAATCTCCAAGCACTTCAAATTGCATGGCATCCATATTTTCTAGATAAAAAATTCCATGATTAAGTACCTCATACATGGCATCATTGCTTGTATTGTTAAGTTACAATATATGAATGAGGGGACCTCTTTTTTCTTGGAGATATCAAACATATACCTACTTTAGCACTATTTCTCCATCTTGCACCACAATTTTTTCATTGTCTAGACTCATTCTTCTCTATCTTTGAGGAGTTTTTTTCTTGGAAACTAACTGATGGACTAGGTTGATCATCAACATATATCTCATATTTACCCAAGATAATAAAATCATAATTACCATATCTAAATGTGAATTATCACATATTGATAGATCCATCTAATCATGTTGATGAGATATTTAGGTTTCTTCATTGATAATCTCAATATAGGGCCATCCTTGATGAGAAAACATATAATAACTTGGTTCAAAATTGACTAGAAAATTATTGTTGGCATGTTCTTTGGCTATAGGGTTTGAGAGAATATTTATTTTGGAGCCATATTTTTCCCTGAGATTATCTTCTTCCAATATAGGTATAGGTAGCCTCCTATTTTAGTTCTATATATTCTAGAAAGGTAAAGACCAAAATAGGATGAATATCATTGACAATGAAATCTTGTGGGATCATAATATTTGGGATGATGGATAAGGTGAAAGGTAGGCCTTTGATTAATTCTATTGACTTAACATGGTAACCATCTAACTACATCAACCCAATTTCTATAGGTTAATAAACTACTACAAGCACATTGACTTTATTCTTGGGCATAATAGAAGTATTGACTCCCAAGTCTATCATACAATTGTGAAGTATTTTCTTACCAATAATTACGGTGTCATAACAAGACATATGTTTACTTCAACTTATCTTTATGCAACTACTTTAGAGGGTAGGTTTCTATTCATTTTGAGTAATTTTTTATCAACAAATTTATTTGAGGATTCTATACTTTGAGATTTCTTCATTCCTACACCTTATTTCATCTTTAGAGATAACTAAGGATTTTGTTCTTGTTAATAGATAATATCTCCTAGTGAAAGATATTTGTAGAATCCTTTTTCATTTTTCAATTACATTGATGGACCAAAACATATACACATTTGGTTGACTTCTTAGAAATTTATTTGATATTTATCCCTATCAATAAAAACATTACTAACTTTATGAAAAAATTACCTTTGAATCACTTCAAAATGTTTTAAAGCTACCAAAATGCTTTGATTCTAAATTATAGGAGCACTATGCTTATGGGTAGTTATGACTTCCTAGATCACTAGGCCAAGTTGAGATATTTGGCTATATCCTTCCATTGCTCTATCCTTTACCCTAATAAAATAATTTGAATAGATTTGTAGATGTACAAATATGGATGAAACATTACTAAAAGTAATGCCATCTTCCCCAATCCATAAAATACAACATACAAAGACACAATTTATTGTTCTTCTTCAAGTGACATCCCATACATCTAGGTAGTAAGAACAAAACTCTTCATAATTATGGATTGCAGTGGAGTCTTTATTTGTTGAGCACCATAAGAAACCATTGCTTTTCATTGAGTGGAAATGACCTATTATAAATTCCTTCTTAGGCATTTACTTGGATGATGTAGAGTGGAGCATGAACAACACAACTTATTTGTATCTTCAATCACATTATTTGGGCATGGGGAAATGTCCCTAGAAAGATTATTACATATTTTCTGTAGAGGCATGGTCACTAAATTTATTTGGTAATTTTGTAGTTGAATTTAGGTCTAGTTTATGATCACAACATAGAAACTCTTGAGTATACCCTTTTTGTTGTCCATTTTTGAAATGTGTTGAGGGGTATATGGGTACTCATAAATTTTATACATGGGATTTTGTAGTAGTTGGCCCTAAATTTATGGATAGAACAATATTTATAGCGAGGAGAGAAACTTCTAGGAATATAGAGAGAAGATGTCTAGGAGGCAATATTCATGCATCTATCGAATTTTTCTTATCTTACATAGTTATATCATATGCTATAGGAAAAGGATATCTCCCCAATGCTTGGATCATTATAACAATTGGAGAATTGAATTCTTTTAAATAAAACACAATAGCTATATTAAGAGGCGGTGATGTAAAAATTTGTACCTCTTCCCATATATTAGACAATCTATGTTGAAGTTGGTTATTACCTTATGGGTAAACCTTTTATTTGTGATAATCTATTTTAGTAAGGAAGACTTATCTTCCTTTTCATTGAAATAGTAGAACATTACCTTTGAAGGAAGTGATAAGCAATCTAGGACCACATTTTTCTCTATGATTATTTGCATAGCACATACATTAGAAACATCTTATACATTCTTAGAAAGTGTGATATGATCTTCACCAATGAAATGAGGAATACATTTTAACATATCTACCAGAATAGGACTATACACTATTAGTGGAATGAGTAGAATTAAGTGAAGTTTGTGGATGGTTGTTATTGTTGCATGTCCATTGCATGGGGTTATGGAAATTATGGATGTTAAAGTCTTCATCTCAAAGAAAAAGTAAAAGACTACACTAGGACATAAGAATTGATAACTATGAGAGACCTAGTAGAAAGTCTCCTACTCATATTAAATTAGGATTTTCTATTGAGTAGAGCCATGAAGTAAGTGGGTAAAAGAAAGAAGATGAGCCCAATTCTTGGGGAAGTTTTGGACTTGGCCAAAAACGTGATCCCATTTCGCTTCAGGACCTCGAGCCAAAAAGTAGGATCCCATTTCCTAGAAATGGTATCCCATTCTAGAAATTGGATCCCATTTCATAAAGGTTAAAATTTTTTAAAAAATAAACAGGATCCCATTTAGAGACGGGATCCCGTTTTTGGAATGGGATCCCGTTTCTTAAAATTTAAATTTCTAGCCTAGTTTTTTCTATGGGTTTTGAGTTGGAAAAAAGGCTTGGGGAGCCGACCCTTAGCTTTGGACCTACTTTGACCTAGAACTTGAAGTTCATGTCAGTGTCACTAGAAAAGAATGACTTTAGACATATGTCTGAAGACAACTTCTGCAAAATTTTTTGACGAAATTAAAACCCATTATAGATGAGTTTGGGAAGAATTCAAATATGTAATTTTTTTTACAATTAGATTTTTTTTCTATTTTTCAAATAATTTTCAATGAAACTGGTACATAAACTTGAAAAAACATGTTTTCTTATTATTTTAATAGCTTTTTAATAAAATATTTTTTGAAAAACAAATTATACGTGAAAAATATTTAGAAAAATATTTTTAATTTGAAAAAAATCAAGAAATGATAATTTTAGGTCATCTTATGCATGACGTACACGAGGGGTTTTAAAAAAAGCAATTACAAACAATAAAAAATTAATAAAAAATATTCAAAAAAATTACAAAAAAATATCGTGAACAATCTTCAATGTCTTATAGATCTTTTCCCAAAATGATTTAGAAAAATACTTTTATTTAGGTAAAAATATGGTTGATGTACACATGCATGGTATGGTCCTAAAAAAGTGACTTTTAAACGGTGGTTTATATACATGCCTATTGAAAATCAATTTGTATCATCTGGGTATTAAAGTAAATTACATATTTAGAAACGAGATTCTGAGTACTACATTTCGTATTAATGACATTTTTAAAGATTCGATCTTTAAGTGCTTCAAATTCTTAGGTCAAATGTGACAAATTCTGAAAATTAGGGAAAACACTTCCACTTTTTGGCCAAAAAGTGGACTCAACTTCTTACTCACACCCGAGTGAATATGTACTTATAATGGTAAATTTGTCTCAATATATAGACTAGTATATTAATTGATAATGAAGTTCTACTCCCACTAGGTGTGCCAAAAAATATTAATGTTAATATTCTTATCTCACTATTGAAGCTCCACCTATATGAACATCAAGCATTGGAATTTTGTGAGCATTGGGACATGACTCAAGAGATAGCTTTTGGGATAACAAGGTCAATTGCTTACATAATTTTCAATGAGATCTTTATGAATATACTTGATAGAAGTAAAGGGCAAAGGATGGTGAGAGAAAATAAATAAATATATAATCTAAGTGAACAACCAATAAATAATTCATTCAATTATCATATACTGTTTTCTATCATAAAAAAATGCATGATACCTTGTAATCAGAAATTTATAACTTAGATAGGTAAGATTCATAAAAATATTAGTCATGTAAATAGCAAGAATTAAGGTCCAAAATTGTCACATTTCATTTATATTTATAACAATTTAATAGAATTACATTTATGAGTATCTAGATATATTTGGAAATGAAGCAAGGGGTAATTAAGAAAAGAAATCTTTGAAAACATATGAAGTTACAAAGGTAAGATGAGCATGAGCACCCTAATAGAATCTAACTAAACATTTAGTTCACAACTCTTATTTATACGAAAATAAACTAATAGAAACATTTTAAGGAATGCACAATTAATGTCCCAAATGTGAAAGAGTGCTTACCACATATAATTACTTTCTTGAAATCCTACATGAAATTGCCTCTTCACTTGGAACATGAATACCTACCATTTCATCTATAATGAAGGAGTGAATGTGTACATAACTACATCTTTAATGCTTTTAGCACATTAGAATTTTCAAAGACTAGTGACTAAGAACCTTAGATATCTACATTATATTTAGCATATCATAATGGTCAGCACTATGAATTTCCTATGAATAACTATGCATTGAGCTCCACTAAAACTATTGATCATTCTTTTATTAGATCCCTACAACAATCTAGTTATAACATTTTCAAATATTCTTAAATGGGGTTTTGTGAATAGTCAAACCATCTAGCTCATCATTTGATCATACAATTGGTACAACACACTCAAAACCTTTAAAAATGAATCAACACACACTAAATAACACTTGCATAATGGCATGGGTCCCATGCTTTGCTAAATTGATCTCTTTATCTAAAGGTGTAATAATAGGCTAACCATATTAGAAATGATTCCATGAACTTTTTTTGACCAAAGTATGTTCCAACTTCCAACATGTTTTGATTTATGGGTAATCACTTTTAATCAGAGCTCAAAATCGATGGGTTTTTGAAAGGGCCCAACCCTTGTACAACCAGCCAAATAGGTCAAAAGAAATATAAAGAAAGAAGCAATCCCTAGGCCAAGAGGAACAATAGAAAACTAACACCAACTAACAATAAATAGCAATGAACCTACAACAACCCCCAAATAGTAGGGTAAGAAAAACATGATTGGGACAAAGCCCATGAAAACTAGATTAACTTACCACTCAAGGTGTCTTAAATCCAAACTTGCTCAGGGAGCTCCTTAGGAATGGTTCATTGTCTTTTGGAAGAGGCCTCAACAATGCCCACCGAATTCCCTTTTCCTAGCACCTGTCATCTTTTTTCCTCATAAAAATAGTGATTGGTTATCCCATTGGAAGGAGTGAAACAATTTTTGTCTGAAGGCGTATCTGTGATATTTTCCTTCTTTGGGGATGAACTATGAAAAACCACAGTATTATCTTACAACTATTTTCGACCATTGAGGTCTTGTCCAAGAGAAGTCTATCATGCCTCTCAATATTTTCCAAAGATTTGGCAGATTCCTCAATCAGAGGGGGGGGGATACTACTAAATATTCTTCTTGAACTTACATCCCTTACTACCTCTACAAACTATCGAAGCATGACCTATATTACAACAGTTGAGGCACATCCCTTAAGATTCCTCATAATAGGTTTGTTGTTTCCAAATACCAAGCTTAGAGGAAAGAGTAACAAAAGAAGGAAGAGCTTTGTCAACAACAATGTTAACATATAATCTAGCAAAATAAAACTCCTTCATAGATTTAGTCATATCATTGGCAACAATGAAGTTACCCAAGGAACTAGCAATAACTTTCAACACTTCCTCATCCCAATACTCT
Organism: Cunninghamia lanceolata; assembly: GCA_027924645.1. NCBI lineage: Eukaryota > Viridiplantae > Streptophyta > Pinopsida > Cupressales > Cupressaceae > Cunninghamia > Cunninghamia lanceolata. The sequence continues at coordinate 10,200,556 of BSBN01000584.1, read as the reverse complement.
AAAGGTAATCTGGGGAGTCTGACCCAAATAGGAGCACTCTCCATGTGAACTTTCTCAAGGTCCAAGCTAGTCTCCCATTCCTTAAGTAAAAGAAATGATCTATTAAAGAACCAAGGACCCCTCTTCAAGATCTACAAACTATCTTCTAGAAGTGAGAAAGAAAAGTGGAAGAATCCCTTCATCATCACCATAATCTCCATAGAGCCTTTCAAGCTCCACTTCCTTTTAACCTAGTTTCTGATGTTGTCTACATTGGGTTTGTTACACATAATTTTCCCCATTAGGGCATTAGTCCATAATGAGGAGGATCTGTCAATCACTGAATCAGGGATGAAGATCTTCAAATCTTGACCCTGATTGTCAATGTCTATATGAAAAGAAGGGTTTAGGGGATGTGCGCCAAAGTCTCCTTGCTTAGATAGCTTAGGATGTTGGATTGTAGTAAAAAGGGTAGGGATCCCCACTCCTAGGGTTGATGTCATCCCTTTCCCATGAGAGCATCCAAAGAGCCTACAAAAGACCAACCGCTAGTATAACAACCATTGACCTAAGACTCCAAAGTTGGATCCATGATTTCAACAACTTGGGGAAGAAAAGGCACCCTCTAACACCTTAGCTTAGGGGCTTTCTAGCCTAGAACACCATATTCAAGCTTCCCCCCAAAAAAGGTGCAGGACCAACAATAGAGGAAAACTCCCTGTTGACATCAGATCCTTGAGGGGAGGAGAGAAAGCCTCTCCTTAGTACCTTGCTAAGTTCATTATCCGCAACAATATTCTGGTCATAGGGCACTGACCAAGCATGAGATACAAAGATTTAGGTATCCAACCAAAGCTCCAAGATATATACGTCCTGATCTTCCTCACCTTGGAGGTCCTAATCGGCGCTTGCACTTCCATCTTCCTCGTCACTTGCGGCTCCATCATCCTCATCATCTTCTTCGTTGGCTCCTTCCAAGTCACTCCCACCTTGGTTTGGATTTTGCTTGTGCTCATTTTGGTTAGGGTTCTATCTGCGCTTGTTTCTTCTCCTCTCGTTTGTATATTCCCCAACTTCCAACATGCTCTTTCATAACACAATTCACATAATCTTAAAAGCATATGAAGTTTTACACCTCCTCAAATTACAAGAGCTTGACATGTTGCTTTTTTGACATCATTTTACATCAAGCTTATTTACATAATAAAACAAAAGAAAACGTCTGACTATAGCTTTCATAAATTATGCATGCACAATAGTGTAATGCTATTCAAAAAACTCCAAAAGGTCCTCATAAGATTGTGCAAGTTAGTAGATTGACTTCTGATCAAGTGGGTTCACACAAAATTATGAGCTCAAAAATATTGAAAACCCTTGTAGATTGCAAGAGTTTACCACATTTCACCTCACTAATATCACATTTTGTTGAGCACATTTATTCCAAGTCCCTATGGTCCTCAATATTTTTTATGACATCATTTATAACATTTATGGTACCAATCAATAGAGCATTGGTAATTCTAATAGCACCATGTTGTCACATAGAGATTGTACCAACCATTACATAGAATCAAAACAATGAATGTGTCTCTCTTCAATAACACACAACTCTATAAAGTGAAAAGACAAACAATTAACTAATAACATAACTAAACAAATATATGACCCCACCAACACCAAAACAATGATCTCACTTCAATGAAACACTTCACCATGCCTATGACAAAATGTAATGCAAGGCACTATAGTAATTAAGATATCTATTAAGTGAAAAGAAAATTAAATAATGTAAATAATTTTTTCTCTATGTATGTTAAATTAGATAAATAGACTGCTTGAAACCTAATTTCTTAGATAAATACTTAACTTTTACAGAATTAAATAAACACCTCCAAACTGAACTTTTTCTTAAGATAAATATATCCATACCAGTATCACATGAACCACGAATTATGCTTGAAAATGTTTGAGTTTGATAAGACCAATGTAAAATCATGTTTGTTGGGCTATTCTTAAATATCATCCACTTCAACAGTCAAAAGTCAATTTTGGCTAATAAAAATAGGACAAATATTTACCATTTTTTGTTATGAATGAGGTGTAAAATTGTTATCAAGTGTTTGACCATCAAAATAGATGATATTTAAATAGAATGTGTCGGTTCAATAACAATTTAAACGTAAAAGGAGTAAGAGTTTAACAAGATGAATGTAAAATGAAGTCGGCTGTTTTAAAAATAAACACCTATAAAAACAAATACCAAACTCCCTCGAAAGTCAGACTCAATTTTCTATTTCCAAAATAAACTACTCCACATAAAATCATTTTGAGAGCGGGGCAATTGTCTTTTCGGGTTCTCACATCACAATTGATTTGTGTAGATGGAAATAAAGCAGGAATACAAGGGAGATGAAGAGATGTCGTGGGAATTGATACCACAGCACGTACTTGAGATGTGCATACTGCCTCTCCTTCCACTTCACTCTATTTTCAGTTTCAGCAGAGTTTGCAAAGAATGGTATAACTTAATACACAGTTGGGAATTCCTCCGGCCATTTATTCTTGAACAAGAGAGTGTTGAATTGTTGAAGTATTGCCTGTTGAAAAAAGTCATTCCGTGGCCAGGAGGTTTTGAAACCCTAGAAGAGGAAGATGGGTCCCCACTGTATGCTGTGTTTGTATTTAAGTGGCTATTTCTATTGGCAATAGCAGTGCCAGTACAAGTTAACAGAATATCGCTTTGGCAGATTCGCATATATAAACCTGTGATAGAGGATTTATCCGTGCGCTGGAAAATGTTAGCCAAGAAGCCAGAGCATCCTGTTCCGTGGGGCCAACTTCGGCTTTTTTGGGGTTATATTCATTATTATCGTTGAATATTTTTCTATGTATAGGTCAATTATTCTTTATTTTTGTTTTGTGTAAATTTGTAGGTCGATTGGTAAAGCATGTGCCTCAACTTTGTTGTTGGTCCTATGTGATTCTTATGATATGACCCAAATTATTTTTCATTTCCAATATCTTATTATGCATCCCACATTGAAATCAAGTGGATGGGAATGAACAATGCTATCAAAGTTTAGTTTGAGAACCTATATTTGATGATTTATGTTGCTTTGCTATTATAAGTGGAGTATCTAAGTGTGTGTGTGAGTACATGGTTTTCTCTAATGGTAATTATATTGGACATTGCTATATTTGGTTAAAATAAATTATGTAGGGTCTTATCCTCTCTATTTGTTCTTCTTAGCACATGGTTTTCTCTAATGGTAATTATATTGGACATTGCTATATTTGGTTAAAATAAATTATGTAGGGCCTTATCCTCTCTATTTGTTCTTCTTAGCTTGGGTCTTTCTCCCCTCTCTTATTGAGCTTATCTCATATTGGTTCTCACCATTCTCTAACCCTCTTTCAAGTTGCTTTGGTCCCTATTACTCCCTCGTGTTGTGGGGTCTTTAGCTCGAACAAAAACACTATGGTGTTTAGGGATGTGAATTATGGTGCTGATAGGGTAGCTTCTAAATCATCCTTGGCTATCTAAGAATTTTTTTCCGTAACTTTTTAGGAACATGCTTCTTACTCTATAAATGTGGGTTGTTGGGATTTGGGTGTAGACATTGGGCACTCTTTATAAAAAAATACTAAGAGATCTTTGTCCAAATGATCATGTCTGTTACCTTATTTGTCTAAATTAAACCTTAATGGTGCCTCTAAAAGTAACCTCGGCCTTGGTGAAGGTGACAAAGTCATTGGCGACTGTAGTACCATTTTTTGCAATATAATTTTGAATGTTTTTATCTACTATGAAGCATTTCAAACCTCTGCACATCATCTATATTTAGCTCAGCTTTGCACATCTCCCATCACTGACGCCGGCTTTCATTCTAATGGCACAACCCAAACAGGGATTCATGTCATGTTAAAAGGAATCTGTCAACAGCAGTAAGAGTCACAAGTCATTAAAAAATACGGTGCATAGCCAAGGTAGAAATGTGGCACAGCTAAAACAAGGCATAACCATTTCAAAATCAATGTGCATCCATAACAAATAAGGTGCAGTCATTCTAGCAATGATGCACAGTAGAATCAAAACTCCAGTTTTAAACCTGGCGCATCCATTATAACTCCAATGCAGCTCCAGAAAGGTAAAAGGCAATTTCACAAAAGGTGTGCGATCATCAAAACATTGCGTGGTGATTCAAAACATAGCGTAAGACTTCCTAAATGGCGTGCAGGTATGTGAAATGCCATTCGAAAGATCAACGCAGCAATTCCAAACAAGGCGTAGCCAAGCATACTCCCGTAAACGCTAGGTGCAGCTTCAAAACGCAATGTAGCTTCAAAAAGACATAAGAAAGCTCCATTATAACCATTAAGAGTTTAGCGCATCCATTATAACTATGCGCAACTGTAGAACATGCCGTGTAATCATGAGAAAATAATTTGCAATGTATGAGCCAACAGAGTCATTCCATAATATAGAGCTAACAATTAATTCACAGTGCGCACCCATTCTAAATGGCGTAGGGGTTTGTGACCTTGGACAGCCATACATTTCCATCCTCCATCAATGGTTAGTGCTTAATTTTGATGAAGTTAGAAGTGCCTTCCATAGAAAAGTACGCCACGAGTCAAGTTTTAGCTTACATGGAAATGTGGGTCGAGGGTGAAAAGTTTCCAGTTTATAAACATTCAGTTTGTCTCCCCTAAGTCTTAAAATGATTGAGAAGGATAAACTGTGGTGATGAAGGTGGGATCGTCGGTTTTAAGAAGAAATATATTTACTAGTAAAAGTACCAAAGGTGCTATCAAATGGCCAACAGGGACAAATATTTATAGGTCGATAAGTGATAGCTTATATTTTTATTTTTATGGAAAGTCATTACATGTAGTTGTTGGTAGACAAGGTTATAAATACTATAAGAAATTCAATTATTTTTTCGCAAATAAAAATAATGGAGTGATATTAAATGAATAAGCACATGTAGTAAATCATGAATGAACTAAATAAATTCTAAGCAATCAAGAGATTAGGTGAATGGTGCAGTACCTAAATAATGTAGGATAATAAAAATCCATGTTACTAATTTCCTATTAACCAAGTATTGCACAAAATAAACTTTAAAAAACAATATGCATAAAGTGTGTGTTTAAATCAACTATGTATGAAATGATTGAACTAAGTTTGTGTGAAGAGTGTGCTTTAACTTTGGCATTCACTTTGTGTGTGTTTGTTCTTTGGCATATTTCAACTCGAGTGTTTACTTGTGTGTGATTGAACTAACTTTGTGCATGAAGCATGTTTACAATTTGGCACATGTTCACTTTCTATGTGTGAAGTGTATGTTTTAACTTTGACATTCATTTTGTGTGAATTGTGTGTGTGAAATTTAATTTGGGCATTCACTTTGTCTAGTGTGTAATCGTATTTGTACTTTACATTCACATATGACTACACTCATATAACTTTAAAAGAAAATGCAACTTTTAAAGGATTTTGTGATTTTTTCATTTTTTTTGTTCAATTTTTTTTTGTTTTTATTTTTTATTATTTATTTTGTCCAATCTTTTTTTGGTTCCATAGTTTTAGTGATTTTATTTTCTTATTTCAATTTCCTTTGTAGTTTTTATTTATTATTTATTTTATCCAATTTCTGTTTTGGTTCCATAGTTTTTGTGATTTTCTTATTTTCTTATTTCAATTTCCTTTTTAGTTTTTATTTTTTATTTTTTCCAATTTCTTTTTTGGTTCCATAGTTTTTGTGATTTTCTTATTTTCTTATTTTGATATCCTTTTTAGTTTTTATTTATTATTTATTTTGTCCAATTTCTTTTTTGGTTCCATAGTTTTTGTGATTTTCTTATTTTCTTATTTCAATTTCCTTTTTAATTTTAATTTTTTATTTTTCCCAATTTCTTTTTTGGTTCCATAGTTTTTGTTGGACTACCAAAAAATTGTGGGAATATCAAATTTATTTTTAGCAATTGGATGATCAAAAATTGGGACTACCAATTTTTTTTATTTCTAAAAAATGTGTGCACATATAATGGTCTATCAGTGAAATCAAAAATCACATGCCTCTTTATGAGCTCATAGGAAATGAATAAAGCAAAAGCTTTATTTATTTATTTTAATTTGAAGAGTTTTTTTTAAAATACATAAATATTATATTATTTAAGGATAATTTAGAAGCTCCCTTCCATTTGAGAAGAAAGTAGAAAGACAAGGACAAGCAAAAGTAGAAATGGAGAGGGAGAGAAACTGCTGCTATGTAGTGAAAAGGAGAGAGATGGAGATTTTTATGAGCCTAATTTTTCCTTCCTTTCTGAGATTTGTATTCTCATCCTTCTATAAATTTGTAACTATTAGTTTAAACAGAAAAAGAGAGATTTCTGGAAAAATATTTTGTAGTGTAGTGCTCATTAATAACTATTATGTAACTATGCATTCTTCCTTTTACATTATTTACTAATTTATTTTTATGAATGAAATAAAATATTTTTTTAACTATGTTTCATTTATTTTTATTAGTTGACTTTTCTCAGGTTTCCTAGTTTCATATATGTAGCTTTGATTTGTAAATTTGAAATCAATTAATCTCCTACAAGTTAATGATTGTGCAGATTCCTCCTTTCATTATTGCATTGTATTTAATTTATTTCATGATAAAAAAAAACCTATGCAAATTAGTCATATATAAATTGGAGAGTTTTTCTTGGCATATCACCTTTTAGATTGTTTTTATTTTCATTTTCCTTCTTCCTCTTTTCCTTCAAAGTGTGAAGTGACTTAATTGAAAACCTTATGAAGAACTAGCTTCTAAAATCCTAGAGGTTGTTTTGCAAGTGACATCCCATGTTTGCAAAACTTGCCATGTTGATGGAGGTTTTTATACATGTGCAAACTTGAACACCAACAATTTTGGCATGCATGGTAGGACATGAATCAAATTCTTTAATCTATGTGTCATTTGATATTTGTTCTACATTTTGTGATTTTGGTGGAAAATCACAAAAGTATTTCCTTGTAAGAGCACAAATCTTCCATTTGGTGACCCCTAATATCTATTTGCATCTTAATATTCCACGAAGAAATTTTCTATTTGTGGCTTGGTATTCAAGTATTTTTTTGTAATAACAAAAATTATGTGAAATTCCTAAAGTGGCATTAAAAGAATTGCCTCATTTCTATGGAGATGGTTTAGTTTCTCCTTTAGATCATATTCAAGATGTTGCAAATTTGTACAACATTCACCATAGTATTGCTCAAAATGTAGCTCTTTGATTGCTTGTTAAATCTTTGTGAGGGAAAGCATGTGAATAGTTTAGATACATGTAACCTAGTTCAATTGCAAGTTTGGATCAACTTAGTAATCTTGTCTTCAATTGGTTCTAAGAGAATTTAGATGCAAGCTCTCTTTTTTAGTATTTTGTGGCATTCAAAAGATCTCCAATAGAATGCATGTATGATTTTATCTCATGGTTTGATATGGCTTGGAAGAGATTCTGAGTTAATATCTAAGCAACTCCAGGTTTTGCATTTCTATGTTTTCTAAAATCTTTGAATTTTAAAAGTTTTGTATTTAGATTCTAGGAGGTCAAATGCTTCCTGAATCATATGATTTAGCTATCAAGGCCACATGAAACCTCATAGCTACTAGAAATTTTCATCCCTTTCCCATGCAATAGTTATTTCCTCTTGAAAGCACTCCTTTTGAAGCTATCAAAAATAGTCAATTAACTCACCATTCACACTTCCCATTGAAATGATCAAGCCAAATCAGATGAGTGAAGTATGTTGAAATGCATAGGACAACTAAGAGGGGGGTGGGGTGAATCAGTTGTCACAAAAAATTTAACTACTTGTGAATATCAACACAACATATGTTTAATCATTCTTATTAAGATCTGACAATGAAAGCATGAAACAAGAAGCTCAACACAATAACACATTCAACACATGTGACACCAAATTTTTTACATGGAAAACCCTATAAGGGAAAAACCATGGTGGGTGTTAGCTCATAAAAATAAATATGTTATATCAATATAGAAAAATAGAGGCTCACTGCAAATATTGGGGCTCACTGCCAAGATCAACTCATTGCTAAGGGGTGGCTTACTGCCAAGGGTTGGTGAACTGATTTGATGGCATCTAATTCATGCCTAAGTTCCATTCCATTGAAGCATAGTATAACTCCTTTGCTTTGCTCTACTTACACCTTTTCACTTATCTTTGCAGTTTTGCACACAAACATCATTTTCATAACTACATTTCATATTTTTATACAATTCATCAACCTTGGAATGTACATCAAGGTCAGAACTACATTCATCAACCATTGGAACAATCTCCAAGGTCGGCATTACAAACATACATAGAAATAGGTCTGAACCTAAACAAAATTAACTAAGGAAAAGATGTATGCAGATCACGTTATACCTTAACTGGGACTCAAATACAATTTTCCACACCATGACATGCTTCCACAATCTTTGATGTATCTCTGCAAATAATGAAAACAACCAAGTCAGCCAAGATTGGTGTTAACACTAAGTCTTCTAAGAACAGTCTTCATCCATGAGCCAAATTTCTCTTTGTGAACCAATCCAAAGGTAGGAACATGATCAAGAGACATCCACAAGCACATTATAATCATCAAGAACTTTTGCACCACCTATGATTGCTTTATTCATAAGATTCTTCAAACCAGCGTATATTAATATAACTGTCAGCCACTGTCATAAGAAAAAGATCACTTGTGGACCACTGAATCATGAACCATAGGAGTTGGAGGCAATTATAATCATTACAAACTTGATTCCAGAACCGTAGATTGAAATACTAAAATGTGAAGGAATGCGAAGCATAATACATTCTCCCTATCACCACCAAATATAAAAAAAAAAGTAGTTTTCACTTTGGTGAGCATAACTTACTGAAATCTTCATACTAGAGGCTCAAACTTGGAAATAGCATCTTCAGACATGCCTCTAAATAATTTTCAATCCACAAACAAAGATATTTATTCTACAAAAAATGCAGAGCAATCTAATGGACTGATCTGTTGTAAACAAAGATACTCTTCTATACACTGTTTCCACCGGAGGAGTAAATTTTCTCAAAAGCACTTGGAAACTCAATATCAGAATCACTTACTCATTATCTCCAACACTTATATAAGCCAATGCAAAGCATCTAACTCATTACAGGCAAGCATCAAAATAAGAGCAGAGTTGACACCAATGACAACACAGATATGTTGACATCAATGACAACATTGGTTAGGCACATACTTGTAACAATCTCCCCCTTTGTCATTGATGGCAACATATGATGTGAAAAACTATAAAGACCATCAAGACAAGATACTCCCCCTTTCTTTTTACACATCTGCACTCTTAGTCCCCCTGAGTTTTTCACATGATTTCTCTCCCCCTTTGACATCAATGGCAAAGGGCATATACTTGCACTCTACCGCTCTAATCAAGTTGCTCCTTCATCAATACTGTAACATTTACTACTCTTTGTCAGGTACACATATCAGGAACACTTTCTACTTTGCTTGAGAGGTAGCTCTCAAAACATCAATTTAGATCAAAGAATGAGGCTTTGGACACCACTGGACTGATGCATTCTTATGTATCTTAGTTCAGAGTAGGAAGGGTAATAACCCCTAACTTTTCTCTGAGATACTCAAAGATATCCTTAGGTAGAGGCTTAGTGAAAATATCTGCAATCTGATCCTTTGTGGACACATATTCCATCTTCATTCTCTATTACCTTTTCTCTCAAAAAGTGATACCTTATTGATATATATGCTTTGTTCTTGAGTGCATCACTAGATTCTTTGAAATGTTTATGACACTTTTATTGTCACAATAGATTGAAATGGGATCTTCATATACAACTCTTATGTCCTTCAAAGTCTGCTTCATCCATAACACTTGAGTGCAACAACATGCTGCTGCAATATACTCTACTTCTGTAGTAGACAAGGAGATTGAATCTTGCTTCTTGCTCAGCCATGAAACTAGTCTATTACTTAAGAAGAAAGCACCTCCACTTGTACTTTTTTCTATCATCAACATCTCCAGCCCAATCTGCATCTGTATAAGCACTAAGAGTAAAATCATTATCCTTTGGATACCATAAGCCATGATCTGATGTACCTTTCAAATAGCTCAAGATTCTTTTAACTGCCATCACATGTGACTCTCTAGGATCTTGAAATCTTGTTGATGAAGAGGGTAAATCATAAAACACACAACAACATAAATTAAACATAGAAAATAGAATGTTATTTTATTTATTTAGATAACTCATTACATTACAGAAGCTAAGATACAATCAGAGGAATCAATCCTCCATAGGCTGCAACACATTACAACTACCTCTTTCAAGACTCTAGAATTTTTACCTTATGTAACCCCAAATCTGCTAGGGTTTCTATTTTCACACCTATTATTGACTCTATACTTTCACCCTTATCTCCACTACTACCAAGGGTTCAAAAAAATGGTCTTATATAGCTTTTTTTGGTGGCCACCAGCCAAATTTTGAAATTTGCATGTCCTTCCAAAAATAGGTCAACTTCGAAGAGCCATAACTTTTGATATAGGTGTCTGATTGACACGTCATTTGAAGCATTGGAAAGATAACAAAGTTCTCTACATGCTAATATTTAGTTCTATCAGTTCCACCCATTTTTAGGCCCATACAGAGCTGTTTAGTTCCTCAAACCTAAGTTTGAATAATTTTTAGGCATTTATTAGAAAATAGAAACTTTAATATCTTTTAGCTCATGAATGATCTTTGCGTGATTCCTTCACCAAAGGAATTATTTTTCATTTACAAAGCTTTCTGTAAATTTTTATTTCAATCTGTGCCCAAATGCAAACTTTCCTAAAATGATAGGTTGCTATTTTTAGCAGTTTGGAAAAACTGAAAGTTCTACATCATTATTCAAGTGATTATGGAACTAGAAATACTAATTTTAAAAAGAAATGGAAACAACAGCAATGATTTTGAAACATCAACTTTTTTTGGGTGATGCAAGATTGCTCTTACAGCACTGGATGCTCTTGCATCAGACACCTAGGGTAATTTTGAGAAGTGACCCTGTCACATCTCAGGTGTTTGAGGAAAACCCCAAATGGTCCACTTCTACCTTAGACAACCAAGAAGAATCTTCAACAGGCTTTACTTTCCACTTCACTAGTTATTCTTCATATTGCCTATTTCGAGTACTCCTTTCCACAAGACTATCCAAGATCTATTCTATCTCCTCCTTTGAAGTAGATGCTGGAATACTCCACTGTTCTTCTGTTGGTCCATCCTCTGTTCCACTTTCATGATATTTTGATAAATCAACAATGTTAAAAACAAGGGAAGTGTTGATCCCACTCAGTAGCTCTACCTCATATGCATTTCTTGGATCATGCTTCTTCAAAATTCTGCATGGCCCAAACTTCTTCATTTTCAACTTATTATATGTTCCAATTGGAAACCTTTCTTTTCTGAAGTGAATCATGACTTCATCTCCTACCTAGATTCCTTATATCTCCTCTTCTGATATGCCTTAGCCTTTTACTAAATATTCATCTTATTAATGTGATTTCTTACCTCTTCATATAAATTCTTTAGGTGTTCTACAAAGTCTTCAGCTTCGAAACTTGTCTTTTCTCCCTTGTCTAGCCTTCTTAACTCTGAAGCATTTCTTGGACTATTTCCATATACAATCTAGAATGGTGATTTACCAGTACTCCTATTGATAGAATTGTTGTAAGAAAATTATGCATATGATAAAATCAAATCGCATCCCTTGGGATTATCTCCTACTAAGCGTCATAGTATGTTACCCAAACTCCTATTCATGACTTATGTTTGTCCATCAGTCTATGGATGGTGTGTAGAACTAAACTTCAAATCTATTTTCAACTTCTTCCACAATGTCCTCTAGAAATACCAAACAAACATGGTATCTCGATATGAAACTAAGCTCTTAGGTAGACCATGTAGTCTCACCACCTCCCTGAAAAATAATTCTGCAATATGAATAGCATCATTCATTTTCTTACAAGGAATAAAATGTGTCATCTTAGAGAATCTATCCACCATCACAAAAATGGAATCATGTCCTCTCTATGTCCTTGGTAAACCAAGAACAAAATCATACTAATATCATCCCATAGCTTCTCTGGTACAGGTAGTGGCTGATACAACCATGTATTCTGGCTTATTCCTTTTGCCATTTGACACACTCTGCACATCTGCACAAATTTCCTCACATCTTGCTGCAACTATGGCCAATAATAATTCTCACCAACAATAGCAATGGTCTTACCTTGACCAAAGTGTCCAACTAATCCTCTACTATGCTTCTCCTTAATCAAGTTCTCTCTCATGGAACTCCTTGGAATAAACAACTGGCTTCCCCTAAACAACATGCCATCTTGGATTATGAAATCCAACCATTTTGTCCTATCCAAAGTAACAAGTTACAAACAATCTTTCCAAGCCTCTGAAAAATCTGGATCTTCACGATACAAACTTTTGAGGTCATCGAATCCAACAACCTCTATCTTCATTTCTGTCAACAAATTTTACCTTCTACTCGAGGCATCTACAACTCTATTGTACTTCCCACTCATGTGCTTAAAAAAAAAGTATAGCTCTGCAAAAACTCAACCCATTTTAAGTGCGTCTGGTTCTACATTCCTTAACTATTAAGATACTACAAATGCTGATGATCAGTATATATAACAAACTCTTTTGGCAACAAATAATGTCTCCATTTCTTTAAAGCCTAAACAATTGCATAAAATTCCTGATCATAAACAAGATACTTTTTTTTGGCATCATTAATCTTCTCACTAAAATAGGCAATGGGCTTACCTTCTTGACTCAAAATAGCTCCTATAGCACTGCCACTAGCATCACAATCTACCTAAAATACCTTATTGAAATCTAGAAGTGCCAATATAGTTTTCTCTATGAATTTTTGCTTTAATGTATCAAAACTCTTGTTTGCTCTTGTAGTCCATCTAAACTCTTTTCTATCCCCTCTCATCATCTCAGTTAGGGGTGCAGAAATGCTACTAAAATTACTGATAAACTTTCTATAAAAACTTGCTAAACCATGAAAATATTATACCTCTGTAGCACTCCTTGGTGTAGGCCATTCAATGATAGCCCTTAATTTTTCTAGGTCCATCTTAAGACCTTCTTTTGAGACAACAAATCCCAGGTATACCAACTCCTTTGCAAAACTACATTTCTTTAGATTAATGAGCAACTTCCCTTCCCTCAACTTCTCTAAAACTCTTTTGATATGCATTAGATGCTCATCCCAAGTCTTACTGAAAATCAAAATGTCATCTAAATAAAAAATAATAAAACTTCCCAAAAATTCTTTCAATACCTCGTTCATGAGCCACATGAATGTGCTTAGTGCATTGGTTAGCCTAAATGGCATGACTAACCACTCATACAAACCTTCCCTTGTCTTGAAGGTTGTCTTCCATTCATCTCCTTTTCTGATTCAGATCTGGTGATACCCACTCTTTAGATCAATCTTCGTGAAATACTTGTCTCCACTCAAATAATCCATAATGTCATCCATTCTTGGGAATGGAAATCTATACTTGATCATGATCTTATTAATGTCTCAGGAATCTATACGCATTCTCCACTCTCCTTCTTTCTTTGGTGCTAGTACTATAGGTACCACACATGGACTTAGGCTCTCCCTTATCATTCCCTTCCTTAACAACTCGTGAACTTGTCTGTTCAGCTCTTCATTCTCTGCAAGATTCATTTTATGGGCTACCTTATTTGGCAAGCTAGCTCCTAGTATCAAATCTATTTGTTGACTTATATTCCTTACTGGTGGTAAACCTTCTGGTACATTATCAGAGACAATATCCTAAAATTATTCCAATAGATCTGAGACTTCTGCTAGTACATCTTCACAATTCTCTTGACTAATCTTAGGAATCAACACAAAGCAATGACGCTCATTCTTCATACCCTCCAAAAAATTCCTACCATCTACCAAGAAAATTTTGGAAGTACTACATACATTTTCTTCCACCTCCTTCAAGGGATTCAACATATGACAAACTCCATCTTTTGTTAGGGAATATGTGTTTGCATGGCCATCATGGACAGCGCACCTATCATACTGCCACAACCTCCCCAATAACATATGACATGCATCCATTGGTATGATGCCACGCAACACCTTATCATGGTAGTCACCAATCTTGAACTTGACTAAACATTGTTTATTAACCAAAGCTTTATGGTCCTTCTGCAACCATTTGATCCGATATGGATGTGGATGCTTTCTTCTTGTCAACTTCAACTTGTTAACCATCTCCTCTGAAACAAGATAGTCAGTGCTTCCACTGTCAATAATAATATCACAACACTTACCTTCACCTTCGCACCTAGTGCAGAATAAGGTCTTCCTCTGATCTAGTTCTTTCACCTCATTCAACAAGGTTCTTTTGACAACTAGGGTTTCTCCCCTTTTAGCATCTTCAGAATGCTCAGACTTTGCATCTTCATCTACATGTGTAACTCGTGCATTACCTTGAGGCCTTCTATTTGTCCTTCCTTGATGTTGCAGACACTCGTATGCTCAATGCCCTTCTTCTCCACATTGAAAATAGGTTCCTCTAAAACCTCCTCTTCCAGCTCCTTGCCTAGGTCTGCCTCTTCTTCTTCCAGTTTGCTCACCATTGTTTTGGTAATGAGGGCGGTAGGTATTATCTCCTCTCTGATTTCAACTGGTGCCAACTTCTTCACTTTTCTCTAGATCTTCATTTCAGCCTCCAAAGGATCTTCCACCAGTCCTGCCACGTTGACCTCTTTCCCTTTTCTTACTTTTGAATCTTTTATTCAATTTCTCTTCCACCTTTAGGGAAAATTGGTACACATCTTCTATGCTGGTCATTTTGACCAAGCTTAGCTCCTCTTGAATACTCGGCCTCAACCCATTAATGTAACAGGCTACCTTCTCCTTGTTGGCCTTTGCATGCCCTGTCCTAATAGTAATCTTATTAAAATCTTTGGTATACTCCTTAATAGACTTGTTACCTTGCTTCAATCCTTGCAGCTTCTTCAAGGACTCCATCTCATAGTCCACAGGAATGAACTCCTTTAGTTTTTCAACCATCTAATCCCATCTAGTAATCTTTCCTTTTCCTCTTCTATTCCTTTCTAACTAGTCCTCCTTCCACCAAATACTGGCATGGCGCTTCAACTTTATTTTTGAAAACTTGACCCGATTTGGGTCCTCCACATCTTCATACTAAAAATACTCCTCCATGTCATTGATCCAATCAATAAGCTGTTTTGGATTCAAATCTTTAGAATATGGTGCAGGAGCACCAAGGGGCTTGGAGTGAGCCCATATATATACTTGCACATTTTTGGTGTGATGCTTTTATTTTTAAATTAGGAAGGCGCGGGAAGAAGTTTATGCATATACAAAGTGGTCGCATATCGGAGTGAGAAGAAAATATCTAACTGATGTATTTCATTCATCAGGGAGAGATCCCACATCGGGATAACAAGTTTGAAGGTTGCCGATGCTCAAGGTCTGGCCGATGGCTATTGTATTGGCGTGTCGGTGAGAGAAATGGAGACACTGTTGATAGAGGCCATCTTACTAATGACTAAGTAGATGTTATACTTTTTGCGTAATATAGCCCATCAGAGGATAAGATCAAAGTCTAGCCGAAGAAGCGAGTCTAGTCGACAATAAAGTCTTCGTTGGCATATCGGTAAGAGTGATGCCATCGGGGTAACAAATTTGGAGTTTGCCAATGGAATGCGGTCTGACCGATGAAGGCGAGTGTAGAATTCATCAGAGTGACTAACAGTGTCAGTAGGAGATTCAAGGAGATTGTCGATAGTGGAAACTCACACCGACAAGCACGAAGGAAAGTCATCGAGGTAAGTTAGTGCATCGAGAGATAGACTGAAGGCTACACCAATGGTGTAAGTCTAAGTGACAGAAGAAGTCTTGTTGAAAGCAGAGACAAAGACACTGCATATCGGGAAGAGTGTTGATATTGCCGAATAAGTATTAAGTTTCATTAATAGGGTAAGTCTTGGCGAAAGTGAATTTGGTGTGAGGCCATCAGTATGACGAGTGCCATCGGTGGAGAGGTGACAGGTTTCACTGATGATGTTAGTCACAATGATGAAGGAGATCCGAAGGAGTGACTAGGGATATCGGCAACAGAAGTTTGGAGCTTGCCGATGGTGATTGTCACACCAATGGAACGATAGCATAGAGTTGAACCGGGGTAGTTAGAATATGAACCGGTCTGAGAACTGAAACATCATGTAATAGACATGAGATAACTATAAGATGAAGAATTCTATCTGTAAGGGGTTTTGGGGAAGATTTTGATTTGAGAAGCATTTTGATGTAAGAACAATTTTGAATAAAAATCCAATTCAGCAGTTCGACCAATATTATATTTTTGTATAGTTTTTAGTTTGTTATTCTGAGGTAGATTAGTCATTTTCTTTTCTGGAATTTTGTTCTCTTTTGCAAACCATGACTCTATCTTGATGTCCCTCAAGTTCCTCTGTACAGTATGGAGGCCATCAAACAAAGCCATGCCTTTTGTTTATTTTTCTTTTGTGGGATGGTTGGATTGTTGACTAGAGGCAATGCATGCTTGTTCTAGGCAAGCTCAGTAAGGAGTCTGGCTAGATAAATAAGTAGGAGAATAGACTTGCAGGGGTGGAAAACAGAGAGGGAGAAAGTGAGTACCAAGTAGTTAAGACCCTTGAATAGAGAGAGAAGGGTGGACAATAGGCTCAGAAAAGTTATGTGCCCTTGAGGCAGTATCTTGGAAGCAGTGAGGACAAGGAATGTGTCCCACACCAAGTAGAGTGATAAACTTTTCCATCCTGCAAAGAGTTGAGGAATTTAGCAGACATTTTTGTGTAGAAAGATGTCATGAGCACTTGAATTGGTAGAGAGGCTAGAGTTGTCCAGAGTCTTGAATTGATTCAAGATAGGTAGAATTGACATTCTAGAGTCCCTCCCTATCAAATTGGTATTAGAGCAAGTTAAAGATTTGGGCTATTCCTAGGTTGGAATAGAAGAAGTTGTATGTTATCACCGAGTTCAAGTGTGTCTGTAGATTCATCCAAGAAGATGGTGACTAATGTAGAATTGGCAAAGAAGGTTGAGGATCAAGAAGAGGAGAATAGGCTCCTACAGGAAAGATTGGCATAAATGGAAAGTAAACTGGGTGTAATGATGGAGAAGACTGAAGAAGTTAGGCAGAAAGTAAACAAGGAAAAAGGTGTGTCTATAGAAGTTGAACAACCCACACCAAATCCTGTAATGCAGGAAGAACCATTCTTGAAAGCTTTGAAAGCAATGAGTGGTAAAACATTGGAAGGAGTACCACTTTTTAGTGGGAAAATGGACCCAGATTTTGTCATGGAATGGATAGAAGGACTTGAAAATCACTTTGAATGTGATGGTGTAAGCGAGGCATAGAAAGTAAAGGTGGCCAAATCCAGACTCAAGGGAGTTGCCTTAACCTGGTGGAAATTTGTGCAAACTGAAAGAGCAAAAGAAGATAAGAAGCCCATAGCTACTTGGAAGGGGATGGTAGCTAAAATCAAAGAAGCATATATGCCAGAAGATTATGAAATACAGCTACACAGGAAGAGATAGAATATGAGACAGAAGGAATTAGATGTCAGTGCATACACTAAAGAATTCCAAAAGCTATGCTTAAGGTCCAAAGTGATGGAGGATGAAAGCATAAAGGTAGCAAGGTACCTTAATGGTCTGAAGTGGAATACACAAGAAGAGATTAATTTGTTGTGTCCTACAATAGTGCACAAATGCTATTAGCTAGCACTGAAAATAGAGGAAAAGAGCAAGAGGAAACAAGACTCAAATAGTAGAGGAAGAGGAAGAGGCAGAGATAACAGAGGACATAGAGGAAGTTTTGGTGGAAGGAATGCTGACAATAGATCCCATGCAGAATCCAAACTCACAGAGCAGAGTGGGGAGTCGAGTGGTAGAGGAAACCATAGAGGAAGAGGATCTAACAGAGGAAGGTCAGGAGGATTAGGCAGAGGATCCTATTTGACCACCATGAAGTGTTACAACTGTGGTAATCTAGGTCATCCAGCATATAGGTGTCCAGAAAAGGCCACATCCTCTTCTCAAGGAGGTGATAAGAGAAATCACTATGTCCAAGATAATGCATCCAGCAGCCAGTCACCTGAGGTCAATCTAAACTCAGAAGATGGAGAGAACTTGATGATAAGGAGAACCTTGATGAAGGAACCAGTAAAGTCTGAACCAAGCCAGAGGAGAGCACTATTTAGAATCAAATGCAAGATTTTGAATAAGGTATGTAAAATTATCATAGACTCAGGATCTACTGATAATATTATTTCTGATGATGCAGTTAAGAAACTAAATTTGAAAAGTATAACTCATGCAAACCCACATAGAGTCACATGGTTGAATAAGGGTCAACATGTGGTGGTAAATGAACAAAGTTGGATAGAGTTTAGTATAGGTGGCTATAAGGATAAGGTATTATGTGATATACTACCCATGGATGCATGCCATCTCTTATTAGGCAGACCATGGTAGTATGACCGAAAGGCAATACATGATGGTGAGAAGAATGCCTATTCTTTTCAGAAGGATGGTGTCACCTATAAGATTCAGTCATTAGAGGATGAGGATGCAGTTCAAACAAAGAGTACCAATATCTTGGTTGTGAGTGGAAAAGAGTTTTTAAATACTCTTAAGGAGGATGGTATTGGTTATGCCATCATAGTAAAACCAAAAGAAGCACAGCAGGATAAGAAGACAGTGATTCCCAAGGAGATGCAGCCTATACTAGAGAAATATAAGGAAATAATCAGTGATGGTACACCAACCACATTGCCTCCACAGAGAGCAATAAGTCATCAGATAGACCTAATTCCAGGAGTATCTTTGCCAAAGGCTCCTTACAAGATGACTCCAGACCAACACAAAGAAATTGCTAGACAAGTGCAAGAGTTGCTCGATCAGGGATTGATCAGGAAGAGTATTAGTCCTTGTGTAGTGCCCACAGTGTTGGCACCGAAGAAAGGAGGATCATGGAGATTATGCACAGATGCCAGAGCCATAAACAAGATAACTATAAGGTATAAATTTCCAATTCCCAGAATTGAAGATCTCATGGACTGTATTGGAAAAGCAAAGTACTTTACTAAGATAGACCTAAAGAGTGGTTACCACCAAATAAGAATCAAGGAAGGTGATGAGTGGAAGACAGCCTTCAAGACCACAGAAGGACTGTATGAATGGCTTGTTATGCCACTTAGTCTATCAAATGCTCCCAGCACCTTTATGAGACTCATGAATGAAGTCCTAAAGGATTATATTGGTAAATTCGTAGTTGTTTTTCTAGATGATATTCTAATTTTTAGTCAGACTAAGGAAGAACATCTAGAATTGTAAATATTGTTTTGCAAAAATTACATGATGAACAACTAACCATCAATCTGGAGAAGTGTGAATTCATGAAGTAGGAATTGGTATACCTTGGTTTTGTGGTGTCCCAGGGAGAATTGAAGATGGACAAGTCAAAGGTAGAGGCAATCTTGAGCTGGCCTACTCCCAGAGCAATCACAGAGGTGAGAAGTTTCCATGGCTTAGCCTAGTTTTATAGAAAGTTTATCAGAAATTCCAGTGGGATATGTGCACCCATGTTGAATACAATTAAGGGTGGAATGAAAGCAAAATTTAGATGGACACCCGCTGCAGATAGTAGTTTTGAACGGTTGAAGAAAGAGATAGCAACACAACCTGTACTATTGCTGCCTAGTTTTGATAAGCTATTTACTATTGAAGGTGATGCAAGTAACATAGCTATAGGAGCAATGTTAAATCAGGAGAACAAACCTGTAGCCTTTTTTAGTGAGAGGTTGAATGAAGAAAAGAGTAAGTACTTTTCATATGACTTAGAGTTGTATGCTCTAGTCCAAGCACTTAGGAAGTGGAGGCATTATCTCCTACCTAAGGAATTTGTTGTCTACAAAGATAACCAAGCCCTGAGTTTTCTAAACTCACAGGATAAGTTGAGCAGCAGACATATCAAGTGGATGGAGCACTTGCAATCCTACACTTTTATAATTAAGCATAAGAAGGGGTAGCTCAACAAAGTTGCAGATGCTTTGAGTAGGAGGTTGCTCACAGTGTAGGAAGTGCAGTTGAAGAGCATTGGAGTTGAAGACTTCAAGGATCTCTATAGAAATGATGAAGACTTTGCTAAGGCATACAAGGTATGTCAAGATTTTGAGAATCACTTTCATAGTGAGTTTGCAAATCTCACCTTGCAGCAGGGATTGCTATTCAAAGGTGGACAATTATGTGTGCCAAGGGGATCTATGAGAGAAAATCTCATACAAGAGAAGCACAATGGCAGTCTGAGTGGCCATTTTGGCCTAAGCAAAACACTAGAGCTAGTCCAAAGGTTCTATTATTGGCCGAGGATGCACAGAGACATCAGAAGGTATGTAGAGCAGTGTATCATATGTTAGAAGGCCAAGGGAACCACTTCAAATGTAGGACTGTACCAACCTTTGCCCATTCCTTCCAGGCCATGGGAATGTGTAAGTATGGACTTTGTGGTTGGTTTGCCTAAGACTAAGACTGGTTATGATAGCATATATGTAGTTGTGGATAGGTTTAGCAAGATGAGTCATTTCATTCCCTATAAAGTGACTCATGATGCCAGTCATATAGCACACTTGTTTTTCAGAGAAGTGATAAGGATTCATGGACTTCCAGCAAGCATTGTGTTTGACAGAGATGCTAAGTTCATTGGGCATTTCTAGAAAACTTTGTGGCAGAGATTAGGGACAAGTTTATCTTTCAGCTCAGCATACCATCCACAAATAGATGGTCAGACAAAGGTGGTAAATAGGACACTGGGTAACCTGTTAAGATGTATAACCAAGGAATATGGGCAGAGCTGGGATCAAGTCATTCATCAGGTAGAATTTTCCTATAATGATAGTGTGAATAGGACTACTGGTAAGAGTCCATTCAAAATAGTCTATGGAATGCACCCTAGAGGTGTATGTGAGCTCAAGAATATGGGAAACATGGAGAACAGAAGTGGTCATGTAGAGGATTTTGCACAATCCATGAAAGAAGTGCATGAACAGGTGAAGAAAACCTTGACAGAAAACACATAGAAGATCAAGGATAGAGTAGATGCCCACAGGAAGGACATCCAGTTTGAAGTTGGTGATCTGGTTATGGTGCACCTGAACAAAGCTAGACTATAGAAAGGAATGCCAACCAAATTGCAAATGCGAAGAATTGGTCCTTACAAAATCCTGAACAAGTATGGTAATAATGGATACAGGATTGAATTACCAGAAGACCTGGCAATCTCACTAGTTTTTAATGTTCAAGAGCTAGTGCAATACAAGGGTCTTCAGTCAACAACAAATGGATCCATTTCAGAGAAGGAACAGATAGTCAAAAATGTGACTTTGCCACCAAAACCCAAACTACAGGCAGAGAGAATACTGGATTCTAGGGTACAGAAGCAGACCAGACATGGTGTCTACATGGAGCATTTGGTCAAATGGAAGCAATTGCCTAAGGCATAAGCTACTTGGGTTGTAGAGTCAGAATTCAAAAAGAGGGGCATTGATTTTGCCTCATTGTCATCAGAGGTGACTTGACTTCTTCCGCACAAGGGGAGTATGGTGTAGGAGCACCAAGGGGCTTGGAGTGAGCCCACGTATATACTTGCACATTTTTGGTGTGATGCTTTTATTTTTAAATTATGAAGGTGCGGGAAGAAGTTTATGCATATACAAAGTGGTCGCATATTGGAGTGAGAAGAAAATGTCTGACCGATGTATTTGATTCATCGGGGAGAGATCCCACATCGGGATCACAAGTTTTGAAGGTTGCCAATGCTCAAGGTCTGGATGATGGCTGTTGTATCGGCGTGTCAACGAGAGAAATGGAGACACTGCCGATAGAGGCCATCTTACCAACGACTAAGTTGATGTTATACTTTCGGCGTAATATAGCCCATCAGAGGATAAGGTCAAAGTCTAGCCGAAGAAGCGAGTCTGGCCGACAATAAAGTCTTCGTTGGCATATCGGTAAGAGTGATGCCATCGGGGTAACAAATTTGGATTTTGCCGATGGAATACGATCTAACCGACGAAGGCGGGTGTAAAGTTCATCGGAGTGACTAACGGTGTCAGTAGGAGATTCAAGGAGATTGCCGATAGTGGAAACTCACACCGACAAGCACGAAGGGAAGTCATCGGGGTAAGTTAGTGCATCGGGAGATAGACCGAAGGCTACACCAATCATGTAAGTCTGAGTGATGGAAGGATTCTTGCCAAAAGTGAAGACAAAGACACTGTATATCGGCAAGAGTGTTGATATCGGTGAATAAGTATTAAGTTTCACCGATAGGGTAAGTCTTCATGAAAGTGAATTTGGTGTGAGGCCATCGGTATGACGAGTGCCATTAGTGGAGAGGTGACAGGTTTCACTGATGATGTTAGTCACGTCGATGAAGGAGATCTGAAGGCTCATTGGAGTGACTAGGGATATCAACAGTAGAAGTTTGGAACTTGCCGATGGTGGTTGTCACACCGATGGAACGATAGCATAGAGTTGAACCGGGGCAGTTAGAATACGAACCAGTCTGAGAACTGAAACATCATGTAACGGACATGAGATAACTATAAGATGAAGAATTCTCTCTATAAGGGGTTTCGGGGAAGGTTTTTATTTGAGAAGCATTTTGATGTATGAACAATTTTGAATAAAAATCCAATTCAGCAGTTCGACCAATATTGTATTTTTGTACAGTTTTCAATTTGTTATTCTGAGGTAGATTAGTCATTTTCTTTTCTGCAATTTTGTTCTCTTTTGCAAACCATGACTCTGTCTTGATGTCCCTCAAGTTCCTCTGTATAGTATGGAGGCCATCAAACAGAGCCATGCCTTTTGTTTGTTTTTCTTTTGTGGGATGGTTGGATTGTCAACTAGAGGCAATGCATGCTTGTTCTAGGCGAGCTCAGTAAGGAGTCTGGCTAGATAAACAAGTAGGAGAATAGACTTGCAGGGGTGGAAAATAGAGAGGGAGAAAGTGAGTACCAAGCAGTCAAGACCCTTGAACAGAGAGAGAAGGGTGGACAACGGGCTTAGAAAAGTTATGTGCCCTTGAGGCAGTATCTTGGAAGTAGTGAGGACAAGGAATGTGTCCCACACCAAGTAGAGTGATAGACTTTTCCATCTCTGCAAAGAGTTGAGGAATTTAGCAGACATATTTGTGTAGAAAGATGTCATGAGCACTTGAATTGGTAGAGAGGCTAGAGTTGTCCAGAGTCTTGAATTGATTCAAGATAGGTAGAATTGACATTCTAGAGTCCCTCCCTATCAGAATAGGTAGAAACTTTGATCCTGGGCCTCTTTCTAATCTTCAAAATGGCCTTCAACAACCTAACTTATGTAGGATCTCCCACAACTTCTTGTTCTTCCTCAAATGTCTCTTCTTCAGCTTCATCCTCACTTTCTTCTCTTGTTCTCGACTCAAACCCTCTGCGCAGCTCCTCTTGCAATGCATTGATCTGCCTTTGTAGGGCTCTAAAACCCTCTTCTATCAAAACATTCCTCCCGATATGATTTCTTCATGGAAGCATCTTGATCTCCATAGAAAACCCACAACCTCAGGTCCTAGTGCAAAGTGCTTCATAATTAGTAATCTGTCTACACACTCAGGAACCCTTTCTCTAATACTCGGTACAGTCACAGTAGGAGGGTTCACATAATGAACTATCTAGACTATGCAGCAAGAGTAAACACAATCGTAACAAATCAAAGAAATAGAACAAATATAGATTCAGTCATTCAGTATATCATAGAATTCAAATAGAGATCAGTCGGCAACATGCGCGCTTACAGTTAGGGCTCATAGGCCTGATTACATACATGCGCAAGATAAGTGTTTGAAGCTCATTTGTACAAAATCCAAACTATTAGCTATCACTATGCTATTAACTATGCTTCACTTCTTCACTACTTTCCTAAAGATCTATTACATCATTATATATCAAGTCTGAATCAATAGATTCCTCCGCATCAACCAAGGAAGATCACAAACTCCAAAGAAGAGATGTAACATGTGTACACAGATAGGTTAGACCTAAATGTATAGAACAATTCTAGAAAATGAATGGAATGATATGCAGATCTGTGAGGAAGGTCAGCCATGAACCAAAGAACATTGAATGATGTGTCATTAGGCTCCAAAGGTCAGGAAACAATTCTGCAAGTTTCTCCTTCAGCTGGTTGCCAATGAATATCAGGGTGCTCTACTTTGAGAAACAATCAACTTCTAATAGTGATATCTTTCTAGTATTAACATGTGGATCTCTGAATTCTGATTATGATGTGGATGAATGAATGTAGATGCTAAATCTAACTCCACAAGATCTAAAATGCTACTGGACCAAAAATAAAGAATCTACTTTTGACTAAATTGCCTGAACTGAACTGGAAAATGAAAAGAAACAATTGAACTACAAACAAATTGAAATGCAAATGTTTTTTTTGGTTGATGTAAGATTGCTCTTGAACTAGGGATGCTCCTGCATTAGACATCTAGGGTTATTGAAAAAGTGAGTCCCTCACTTTGCTGGTGCTAGGGGAGAACCAAGATGGTCCACCTTAGCCTAAGAATCCATGATGAATCTTCTTCTGGTCTACCTTTCCACTTCACAAGATATTCTTTGCATTGTCTTCCTCTAGTGCTGCATCCAAATCTGCTATCTAAAATGTCTTCAATCTACTCCAGTACTTGTTGTGGTAACTACTTCTTCAAGTCTCCTTCCATGCTCTCACTAAACTCTGCTTCATGATACTGATGTAAGTCTACAATGTTGAAAATAGGTGATATTCCCAATGTCTCCGATAATTCTACTTCATATGCATTTCTTGAATCATATTTCCTAAGTTATCTACAGGGTCCAAATGTGAGGACCGTCCTTTTTTTACTATTTACAGTACTGTTATTGTTACTTTCATATTTGTGGGATAGCAGTTCCCGAAATTTGTCAGACTATTTAACTTTATTATGTTTTCGGAAAAACTAATTGGGTGATGTTTGGATAAGTTACTTTTCAGAAAAATGAATTAGATGATGATGGAAAATTGTAATGTGATTTTTAATTATGTTAAATTGTACTAGGGCATGAGAATGCATGTGTTATTTAAGTTGCTTCGGCTATGATGAATTTATGTGGTTACTAATCTTGTAATTGAGTGTGCAGGGACTACTAATCAAACCACAGATTTCGGAGATCATTCCACACCTTGTTATTTGTTATTCCCTGTTAAGCCGATCTGGTTCCACGAGGAACCAAGATCTCTTTGTGTTTGATGTCATGATGTAATGTGGTCTTTCGTATGGTCGAGTGGGTTAGGTTACCCTCATGTAACATTATTTTTTATAAGTGTTGTAAAGAGATTGAATTTGAAATTTCTATTTTTTTTATTTAAATTATGAGGCCCTTTTTCTTGTGCTTTACCTTGACCTGGGGTGTCTTGTATGGGTTAAAATTGACCCTGGGTTCTACCCCATGGGTCCAGGGGCCCATTTGGCATGGGTAACCCTTGAGTAACCTCCATCTAGTCAACTTAACCTTCCCCTGAAGTTAAGTGGCGAAAATTGGAGGTAGGAGGGGACATGATGGGTTGTACCAACACTTAACCCATCCCCTCTACTTTTCCCTAGATAAGAGATGCCATCCATTAGTGAAAGTCACCTCTTCTTTAGTAAGATTCCCCCATGTACTATGGGGACACCCATGTGAAGAAAGGAGAAAGAGGCATGGGTCACCTGTCTTGTTCCCATTTAACTCTTTTTTTTATTTCTCCCATGAGAAAGTGGAGTCACATGAGAGGAATAAGGAGTACCCTTGGGAATGGAGAGTGACATAAGCCACCTGGACAGAATAGTGGTTTTTGGGAAGGGTGAGGAGGTGACAAGTGTCACTTCCCCATTTCTCAAAATTAGAAGGAAAGAGAATTTTGGGTTATTTATTTTCAAATTTTGGGATGAGAGGGAGTTAGTTGAAATTTTGGGGAAAAAACTTTCATTTTGGCCTTACCAAAAATAGAGAAGTTAGTTTGGAAGATAGAGAAGGGAGAGGGAGTTGGTGGCTAAGGTTGGAAGTGAACTCTGTGGATTCTGCAACAACTTCATCCCAGGAGGGCTTTGCAAGGTTGGTCTGAATTTTACCTTTGTTTTGGTAGAACTGAAATGTGCATGAAATGTGTGTGAAATATGTGTTTAAATTTGTTTTCTGTGGGTTCTTGTCGGGTTGTTTGACAGAGCGTCTCCCACTTGGGAGAAATGCTCATCACGTTTGGGGTAGGGGAGGAGAGATCCTCCTCGGGTGCATACTTGTTTCCATCTTTTGGGATGTTGAAAGCCTTGAGGGCATGTATCTGTGACTGTATTTTTGACTTGAGAGTCATATACAGATTTCTTACAAATTGTGATCACACTTGGTTGAGACCAAGAGACATTTATATTAGTTCATTTATCTGTCAGGGTGACACTCTGGAGTCGAGTGTGTCCACTCTCCTGCCCCTTATGAAACTCACTGTAGTTGAGTTTCCGTATTGTGTAAAATACCCACGGGTGTATGTGTGCTTTGGGATTGTTGTTGTTTCTGTTGTGAAGTGGAGTGTTTGAGTACCCAGGTGTGAGTATGGTCTCCCTAGCTCGGGGGTGACCCTCTTGCGGGTCTACGGTAGGGAGGAGAGCTAGACGAGTGGTCTTTTCTTCTTGTTTGTCTTTGATACGTAGGTTTTTCTCTTGGAGCTTCTGGTTGGCTATTTATGAAGAAACAGTTCATCTTCTTGTCATGAGAATTAGGCCTGGTTCATTTCATAGAGATGAAGAGAGAACACCTCTCTTGTTATTGTTGTAAATTAATGATATTCTGGGAGTGAAGAAAATCACCTCCCTGATCTTGTTATTATTGGACTTTTATTGGTTGTCATAAGTTTTCAGTGGTATACTGTTTGGGAGGAGAAAGTTCATATCTGGGAAGTTGGTATTCATGATTGAGAAGCTGTAATATGAATGTGCTTAAATTTTAAGTTGATGTTTGCAAACTTTGTTCAATAGCAATTTTTGTGTTTCAAGTATTACTGAAAGGAACAAGTTCGTTTTTGCAATTTAATCTGAGTTGTTTACATTTGAAAGTTTGGAATTGCTTCACTGAAATGCTAATTTAAATATTGGAGTTATTCTCATGGATTCTGATAATTTAGAGGAAATCTAGCATGTAAATATATAATCTGTTTGTAAATTTACGAAGTCTTAAATGTTTATGAAAATGGAAAATTATACTTATAATAAGGGGATAGCTAGTTACCATTTCTATCAATTAAGTAAAATTGGGATATATATATATATATATATATATATATATATATATATAATTGTTATGACAATTTCTTATAACAGGTTGATTTGGAGAAAATGCATAAAGTAGTGAAATTGAGAAATTTAGGAATTAGTTAAGCACATATAAGAATATTTTTATATATAAATAAATTTAAATATATGTATATATATATATATATATATATATATATATATATATATATATATATATATATATTTCATATTTTGAGTAATTATCATTTTCTAGAATAAGAGAGAAATTGAAAGTAAATTATCATTTTTATGAGATTGACTGATAAATATCAATATAAAAATAGATATATATATGTATATATATATATATATGAAATATATATATATATATATATATATATATATATATATATATATATCTCTAATTATATAATCATTGATAAATATAAATATATATATATATATATATATATATAAATATATATTTTATTGTTGAGAGAAATCAACGAATAGCACATAAGAATGGCGGTCCAAATTTAAGCCGCGGATAAAAAAAAAAAAAAAGTCGCTATTTACAATGGGCGGTGGGGAGAAAACCCCACCGCAGTTTTTTTTTTGTTACATTTGGAGGTGTGGAGTGGGGCGGAGCCCCACCCACACCCCACGTCGTGGGAATGTGGGTGGGGCTCCGCCCCACTCCACATCTCCCCCCCCAATCCCTTATACCTCCCGCGGCCTGCACAGGCCCGCCGCTCTGCGGCCTCCCCGACCCTGCTTCTCTGTCACAGCGGCCACCGCCGCCCATGGCCGCCGTCGGCTGTGTAATCTAATGCAATAAAATGTTAGGGCTTGGGCCCTAACATATGATTGGTTTATTTAAATATAAATACAGTTTTTATATAACTCTATATATAGGCATATATATATTCTATATATGTCTATGTATATAGCTATATATATAATATAATAATGATTATATATCTACCTATATCTATATATTTATATATATATATATATATATAGATATAGATATATAAATCGTGGTAAACCAATTTCGTCCTATGCATAGACATTAAAATAAATATAATATATATATATGTATATATATATATATATATATATATATATATATATATATATATATATATATATATATATATATCGATATATATAAATCGTGGTAAACCAATTTCGTCCTATGCATAGACATTAAAATAAATATATTATATATATATGTATATATATATATATATATATATATATATATATATATATATATATATATATCATATCGATAGGAGTGAATCTATGAACCATTTTGTTGGACCCTCGTTTAAAATCGTTATAAACTATGTCTCATGGATATAGAGAAAAAAATATATATATAACAATTATATTCTCACAGTAGATGTTATTAAGTGTTGAACACAACAACCAAAGAAGATATATTACCATGAACAGAGTTTTATAAAGTGGTGAACCACCTACATCTATTGACAACGTCATACGAGTCACAATCAGTGTATGAATCGTAATTAAGAGTAACAGTAACAACAGTAATTCTAAACAAGAGAAAATAAAATTATAAAAGAGAGTTTAGGAATATTCAGTGATACTCTGGAAAGAGTTTCTCGGAAGTTTCAACTATTAATGTACTAATAATCACCCGAAAAATGAAGAGGAAAATTACACAACTCCTTGCTCAAAAGAACACTGGAAATAAACTTAAGAAGCCACCACTGACAACCCATGTGGCCATATTAATCTCAACTGTAGAAAACGATCTCATATGTAAACCTGTAAGAGGTTCCGAAGAAGGAAAAAAAAACACTAACAGTGGAAAACACAGAGGAGAAAATGCGCGACATTTCTCACATGGAATAAGAGAACTAAGTTGACGGACCCTTCTGCCAAATTTGCTTAGGAACAAGTTGACTAAGTATATACGAAGAGGAGGAACCTAGATCGGGGAAGATTAGGAGACCGAGTCCAGCGAAATAGTAAACCAGCCTTTGTGACCTAGATCATCCTGAAATTAGGTTTAATATCAACAATAGCTGCAGTAATAACCCTGATTGACGTAAATCATGAAGAAAGGTCAGGATGCACATAAAGAAAGCATAGAAAATGAAAGAGAGAGAGAGACCGAAATATAAACACACTAAATGAACTAAGAAATAGTTAAGGTAAGGGCGATAATGATATAATCAAAATTTAGAACTTGTGAAAAGGGAAGAGAGGGCAACCAAACCGCCTTGTTGAAAATGCTAAGTCATAGGAGAAGTATGTTTCAGGAAACAAGAGAGGAGACAGACAACCGTGCCTGGCTGAAAAATGACTAAATAGGGAGATCACTAGCCGGTTTAGTCGGAACAAGGCGTCATGGGGAGTGGATCCTCTATCAGCGAACCACGTGCGTAAATGAGTGCAGCGTAATTCCCACTAACGCCGTAAGGCATTATGCTACCGAACATTGCCGAGGGTTCGATTTAAGAACTTTGGTAATCTCACTCTTGCAATGACGTTAGCAGCGTTGTATAGACCCTCTTGTGGATCTATATGCTTCTGGATGCACGCAATTGTACTTGTATTCCGCCGAAGAGTGTAGCGTTTCGCCATGAGAGAACACCGTTGAGCCTGTGTACGCATGCGAAGGGGGTTTTTAGGACAGTGTGAGAAAAGTTTTTCATATCTCGTGTCATAACCACATGACAGATGTGGCTATGACACGTGCGATGTGTGTTGTGACCACATGGAAAATGTGGGCATGACACCAAAATTCTTCATCTTCAACTTGTTATATGTCCCAACTAGAAATCATTATTTTCTCAAGTACACCATCACTTCATCTCTAAGTTCAAATTCCTTATGTCTTCTCTTCTCATCCACCTTCTCTTTATACTTATTGTTCACATTCTCCAAATGCTTCTTCACTTGATTATGCACTGTCTTCATATGATTTGTAAATTCTTTTGCTTCTGTGCTCCTCTTTTCCTCTATACCGATATCTCTCAATTCTGCAACTCCTCTAAGATTCACTCTGGTCACAATCTCAAAAGGTGTTCTTCTAGTACTCCCATTTACTGAATTATTGTATGCAAACTCTGCTTGTGAAAGAATTAAATCCCAACTTCTGGCTTTCTCTCCAACCAAACATGTCAACAAGTTTCCCAAACTCCTATTCACTATCTTTGTCTGTGGATGAAATGTTGAACTAAAATTCAAATCTGTCTTCATCTTCTTCCAAAGTGTCCTCCAAAAGTATCCAACAAACTTTGTATCTCTGTCTGAAACTATGCTCTTAGGTAATCCATGCAATCTCACAATCTCCTTGAAAAATAGGTCATCTACATGCACTGCATCAGTTGTCTTCTTACAAGGTATGAAATGAGCCATCTTTGAAAATATGTCAACCACTACAAATATTGAATCATGTCCTCTCTATGTTTTAGGGAATCCCATCACAAAATCCATGCTTATGTCTTCCCAAGGTCTCTCCGGTACTGTCAAAAATTTATACAATCTAGTGTTCTGACTATTCCCTTTTGCAACTTGACAAACTCTACAACTTTGCACAAATATCTAAACATCCTTATGAATCTAAGGCCAAAAGTAGTTTTCACTTACCAAGGCCACTCTCTTATCAATGCCAAAATGTCTTGCCAATCTGCCACTATGTTTCTCTTTGATCAAATTATCTCTCATCGAACTCTTAGGTATGCACAACTGATTTCCTCTTAACAACATATCTTATTAAATGAAATAGTCCAACCACTTACTCCTATCTGTCACAACAGGTTCCTTACATACTTTCCAAGGTTCCACAAAATTAGTGTCTCCCTCATATATGTTCTTCAATTCATCAAAACCCAACACTTCAACTCTCATCTCAGTCAACAAGTTTCTTCTTCTACTCAATCCATCGGCAACTTTGTTTGATTTCCCACTCCTATGCTTCAACACAAAAGTATAACTCTGCATGAACTCTACCCATCTCATATGTCTCTAATTCAATTTACCTTGACTATTCAAATACTACAAAGCTTGATGATCTGTATACAACACAAACTCCTTAGGTAGCAAGTAATGTCTCCACTTCTTCGAGGCTTGAATTATGGCATAGAACTCCTGATCATAAATTGAATATCTTCTTCTTGCATCATTAAACTTCTCACTGAAATATGCAATAGGTCTACCTTCTTGACTTAATACTGCTCCAATTGCATTTCCACTTGCATCACAATCAACTTGAAATACCTTATTAAAATCCAATAAAGCCAAAATAGGTTGCTCTGTCACTTTCTGCTTCACTAACTCAAAACTTTTATCTGCTCCAGATGTCAACTTAAAGTATTTTCTATCACCTCTCATTTTCTCTGTCATAGGGTTGTAAACTGAACTAAAATTTCTTATGAACTTCTGGTAGAAACTAGCCAATCCATGAAATGATCTAACCTCTCCAATGCTCTTCGATGTAGGCCATTCAATAATTGCTCTCACTTTCTGAGGGTCCATCTTCAATCCTTTTGTAGAAATGACAAATCCCAAATATACTAGTTCTTCCTTCATGAAACTACACTTCTTGATGTTTATGAGCAATTTCTCTTCTCTCAATCTCTGTAAAACTTGTCTAATATGCCACAAATGTTCCTTTTGTCTTACTAAAAATCAGAATATCATCCAAATATACAATAACAAACTTACCCAAGAATTTCTTCAAGACTTCATTCATCAATCTCATGAAAGTACTTGATGCATTTGTTAGTCCAAAAGGCATCACTAACCACTCATACAATCCTTCATTTGTCTTATAAGCAGTCTTCCATTCATCACCTCCTCTGATTTAGATTGTGATCTTGTTTATTGCTCTAGAGTCAGTACACATTCTCCATTCTCCATCCTTCTTAGGTGCAAGCACTGTAGGTACTACACAAGGACTCTAACTTTCTCTAATCAAACCTTTCCTCAACAATTCTTGTATCTGTCTATCCAATTCTTCATTCTCTATTAGTGTCATTCTATGTACTACTTTATTAGGCAAACTTGCTCTCAGTATAAGATCCATGTGATGATTGATACTCCTTATAGGTGGTAATCCATCAGGCACATTATCAGATATGATGTCGTCATACTCTATCAGTAACTCTCTTATCTCCTTCGGTTGTGATTCTTCTTTCTTCAGTGCCTCAGGCTTCTTAGGAATCAAAGCATAACACATATTCTTATGTCTCAAACCATCCCAAAATTTCCTTCCATCTACCAAACAGATTCTAGCATTTCCACATACCACATCTTTAGGATCATCCTCCAAAGGGATCAAGGTAATTCTCTTTCCATTTGCTGTTATAGTATATGTATTCTTTCTCCCATCATGTATAGCTTTTCTATCATACTACAAAGGTCTACCCAACAAGATATGACATATGTCCATAGGCATAATATCACACAAGACTTCATCGTGATAAGATCCAATATGAAATTTCACCAAACATTGTTCACTCACGAGTACCTTATGATCATCCTAAATCCATGCTATTTGATAGGGTTT
The DNA here is from genome assembly GCA_027924645.1 of Cunninghamia lanceolata. Classification (NCBI taxonomy): domain Eukaryota; kingdom Viridiplantae; phylum Streptophyta; class Pinopsida; order Cupressales; family Cupressaceae; genus Cunninghamia; species Cunninghamia lanceolata. Next base: position 10,167,525 of record BSBN01000584.1, on the reverse strand, counting down.
AGGGTGTTTCAACCTTTCCAACTTCAGCTTAGTCACCATCTCCTCTGAAACTAGGTTATCTGAACTACCACTATCGATTAGAACTTTACAACACTTGCCTCCTGATTCGCATCTTATCCTGAACAAACTCTTCCTCTGCAGTGGTTCCTCATTTGCTTCCTATTGAAATAGTGTTCTTCTCATCATAAGTGACTCTCCTTTCTTTGGTTTACCAAGATAACTAGGTGATCCAATAGGTTCCTCTTCAACATAGGCTACTCTTCCACTATTTTCTGTCCTCTTACTTGTACTACCCTAATTACACTCAAATGGTCTATGTCCTTCACCTCCACATTTGAAACAAGTTCCTCAAAATGTCTTCTTATCAAATCCTCTTCCTTCTCTCTTGTATCCTTCATTGTGGTATGAATTATAGTTACCTTTGTGATGAAAATTTCTATCATTTCTACCGTAAGCATTGTTATCTCTGTCATCCTTCTTAACTGGGTTGTCAAACTTGTTCTACTCTGGATATGATCTATCTCCTCTGGAATAAGTCCTACCTCTCTAAAATTTACCTCCTCTACCTCTCTGTGTCTAATCATGCCTCTTATCCAGCTTCTCCTCAACCTTCAGGGAAAATTGGTATGCTTCCTCCAAAGATGTCATCCTTACCAAGCTTAGCTCTTCTTGAATGTTCAATCTTAGTCAATTGATCTATCTAGCCACTTTCTCTTTGCTTGATTCACTATGTCCTATCCTTATGATCATCTTGTGAAATTCTTCAGTATACTTCTTCACAAATTTTTCCTTCTATCTTAGGTTTTGCAATCTTTTCAACAGTTCCAACTCATAGTTAACAGGTATAAATTGATTCTTCAACTTTGTCACCATCCTCTCCTATTTTGTAATCTTTCCTTTTCCTCTTTTATTTCTTTCCAACTAAACTTCTTTCCACCATATAGCAGCTTGTCCTTTCAACTTTCTCTTTGCAAAATTTACCTTCTCCAGATCTTCAACTTTTTCATATTCAAAGTATTCTTCCATATCATTTATCCAGTCAATCAATTCTTCAGGGTTCAAATTACTAGTATAGTTTGGCACATCAACTCTAGGTCTCTTTCCAATCTTTGAAATAGCTCGCAACATCTTCACTTGATCTAATTATTCATCTTCATCACCTTCTAGGGTTTCGCTAGCTTGTTCAATAGGTTGAGAATCTTCTTCATCATCGCTTTTAATATTAGATCTTAGTGTTAATCCTCTTTACCTATCTTCTTCAATAATATCCAATCGAATTCACATTGTTTTCATTATCTCCATCATCTCATCTATTCTACTAGCCATTGTTCCAACAACAACAACTCTCTTTAGTGGGATTCTTCTTAGGATCAAGTGTAACTACCTCAAGTTCGGTGATCGGGCTACAAGGTGACAACTGCCTCACAATCAGTGATCGGTTGCACACAAGTAACCTGCCTCAATTTAGTGATCTATCCACCACAAGATCTTATGGAACTCCCTTGCCAATTTCACTCAATTAACTCCCCAAGATTCAAACTTTTTCTCTGATACCACTTGGTGCAGTTACGGTAGGAGGGTTCACAGAATGAACTATCCAGACCGTGCAACAAGAGTAAACACAATGGTAACAACTCAAAAAAATAGAACAAATGTAGATTCAGTCATTTAGTATATCATAGAATTCAAATAGAGATCAGCTGGCAACATGTGGGCTTACAATTAGGGCTCATAGGTCTCATTACATACATATGCAAGATGAGACTTTGAAGCTCCTTCGTACAAAATCCAAACTATCAGCTATCACTATGCTATGAACTATGCTTCACTTCTTCACTACTTTCTTAAGGATCTATTACATCATTATATATCAAGTCCAGATCAATAGATTCCCCCGCATTGGCCAAGGAATATCACAAATTCCAAAGAAGAGATGTAACATGTGTACACAGATAGGTCATACCTAAATGTATAGAACACTTATAGAAAATGAATGGAATGATATGCGGATCTCTGAGGAAGGTCAGGCACAAACCAAAGAACATTGAATGATGTGTCTTTAGGCTCCAAAGGTCAGGAAACGCATCTGCAAGTTTCTTCTTCAGCTGGTTGCCAGTGAATATCAAGGCTCTCTTCTTTGAGAAACAGTCAACTTCTAATAGAGATATCTTTCTGGTATTAACATGTGGATCTCTGAATACTGATTATGATGTGGATGAATGAATATAGATGCTAAATCGAGCTCAATAGGATCTAAAATGCTACTAGACCAAAATACAAAATCTTCTTCTGACTGAACTGCCTGAACTGAATTGGAAAATGAAAAGAAACAACTGAACTACAAACAAATTGAAATGCAAATCTTTTTTTTGGTTGATGTAAGATTGCTCTTGAACAAGGGATGCTCCTACATCAATACCACTTGATGAAGGGGCTAAATCATAAAACACACAACAATAGAAATTGAGCATAGAAAATAGAATGTTATTTTATTGATTTGGACAACTCATTACATTACAGAAGTTTAAATACAATCAGAAGAATCAATCCTCCACAGGCTGCAACACATTACAACTACCTCTTTCAAGGCTCTAGAATCTTCTACCTTTTGTAACCCCAAATCTGCTAGGGTTTCTATTTTCCCTCCTATTCTTGACTCTACACTTTCCCTGTTATCTCTACTACTATGAAGGGTTCCCAAAAATGGTCATATATAGCCCTTTTTGGCAGCCACTAGCTAAATTTCAAAATTTGCATCTCCCTTCAAAAATAGGTCAACTTTCGGGAGCCATAACTTTTGATCCGGGTGTTAGATTGATACATCATTTGAAGCATTAGAAAGCTCATGGAGTTCTCTATGCTCTAAGAACTGGTTCTGTTGGTTCTTCCCATTTTCAAGCCTATCTAGGGCCGTTTAGTGTCTCAAACTTGAGTTTAAATAATTTTCAAGCATTTTTTAGAAAATGAAACTTTAATATCTTTCAACTCACAAATGATCTTTTCATGATTCCCTCGCCAAAGGTCTTATTTTTCATTTACAAATCTTCCTCTAAATTTTTACTTCAATCCGTGCCCAAATGCAAACTTTCCTAAAATGGCAGGTTGTTATTTTTAGCAGTTTAGAAAAACTAAAAGTTCTACATCATTATTCAAGTGATTATGGAACTAGAAATACTAATTTTGAAAAGAAATGGAAACAATAGCAATGATTTTCGAAGCATCATCTTTTTTTGGGTGATGCAAGATTGCCCTTACACCGCTGGATGCTCCCACATCACTTGCCACAAGACAGTGCATGCATCATATCAGGTCTGGTTTGAGTTAGATAAAGTACTCCTCTAATCATTGATATGTACTTTTTCTGATTAGTCTTAGGTGATTCATCAATTTTGCTCAACTTGCAGCCAATCACCATGGGAGTACATACTAGTTTGGATTCATCCATCCCAAACTTTTTCAACAACTCTTTCACATACTTAGATTGAGAAATGAAGATTCCTTTATTTGATTGAGTAATTTGTAGACCTAGAAAGAAATTTAATTCACCTAACATAGACATCTCAAATTCATTTTGCATTTCTTCTACAAACTTCATGGACATACCTTTATTTGCCCTAAATATAATGTCATCAACAAAGAGTTCAACAATCAGGATTTGATTATCATTGATTTTGAAAAAGAGATTGATGTCAGTAGTGCCTTTATTGAACCCTAATTACAACAAATACTTGTCTAACCTTGCATACCAAGCTCTTGGGGATTGCTTCAGTCCATACAAGGCCTTCTTCAATTTGTACACCATGTTATCTTAGTTTGATAACTAAAATCCTTTTGGTTGTTCAATGTAGACCTCCTCTTCTAACTCACCATTTATGAATGCAAACTTGACATCAATATAATACACTTTGAAATCTTTGAATGCTGCAAAATCCAAAAACATTCTTATTGCTTCAATCCTTGCCATAGGAGAAAAGGTGTCCTCAAAATCTACCCCTTCAACTTGAAAGTATCCTTTGCACACCAATCTTGCCTTGGTCCTTATTACTTCTCCATTCTCATTCATCTTGTTTCTGAAAACCCATTTGGTACCAATCACATTCTTGTCAATAGGTCTAGGGACTAGTTCCCAAGTTTGATTTTTCTCTATCTGCATCAGTTCTTCTTCCATAGCCTTTACCCTATTTTCATCATTGCAAGCTTCACTAATATTTTTAGGTTCAACTTTTCAAAGAAAACAATAATTCACTTGTTCTTCTGCAGTTCTTTTCCTTGTCAGTACCCCTTTGTTTTTGTCACCTATAATCTGATCTTTGGAATGATTAATCCTTACATACCTGGGAGTTTTGGAAATACATTCTGGAGCCTTTTCTTCTTCATGTTGATTGTCTTCTTGTTTAACTTTTTCTTTAGTAATTATAGCCACAGGTTCATCTGATTCATATCCACTTAGATGTGACATTATTTCCTTTTCTTCATAAACATTCATATTAGCACTTTCAATGATCTTTTTCAGTCTCTTGTTGTAGCATCGGTAGGCCTTACTCTTAGTAGAGTAACCAAGGAGGATTCCTTTATCACACCTAGCATCAAACTTGCCTAGTTCTTCTACTCTTGTAATATAACTTTTTCTACCAAAATTTTTGAAATACTTCACTGTAGGAACTCTTCCGTACTATAATTCATAAGGAGTTTTAGAGCTATAACCTTTGACTTGAACTCTATTTATGATGTCCGTTGTAGTATGTATGGTTTCTCTCTAGTACACTTTTGGTAGGTCAACTTCTTTTAACATAGTCCTAGCAACTTCTTGAATTGTCTTGTTCTTTCTTTCAACAACTCCATTCTTCTAAGGAGTCCTAGGTGTAGACAACTATCTCTTTATCCCTTGTTCTTCAAAAACAATATTGAATTCATTTGATGTGAACTCACCTCCTTTATTAGACCTTTAGCATTTGATCCTCAACTCTAACTCATTCTCAACCATTGCCTTGAAATCTTTGAACTTGTCTAGGGCTTCAGATTTTTCTTTTAGAAAAGTGATCCAAGTCATTCTAGAATAATCATCAATAAGGAACATAAATTACCTATCACCTTGCAGAGTTCTTAGTCTTCTGGGGCCACACAAATCTATATGTACTAGCTCTAGCAATCTAGCAAAGAATTGTTCTTTTCTTTTGAAACTTGTTCTTGTTTGTTTCACAAATTGACACTCCTTGAAAATGGTGTTAGCAAGCTTCAAAAGTTTAGGCAGATCTCTTATAGCCCATGTAGAACTTATCTTCACCAAATTGTCAAAATTAATATGACACATCCTTTTATGCCACAGCCAGGGCTCATCAGTCTAAGCCAACAAATAGTAATCTTTAGTTCCTCTCAAATGATAGACATTACCTCTACTCTTCTTACCAGTAGCAATCACTATTTCAGAGCTCTCCATGATCTTGCATCCATTGTCCTTGAATCTTAGATCATAAACTTTGTCACACATCTAACCAACAATCAAAAGATTGTGCTTTAAAACCTTCACATATAGAACATCATCAGTATTTTGCTTTCCATCAAAAGAGATAGATCCTTTTCCACAAATCTTACTAGTTGTATCATCTCCAAACCTAACGAGTCCACCATCATACTTTTCCAAACTTACAAACTTACTTTTATCACCAATCATGTGATGTGAGCATCCACTATCCATAACCCATTCATCCTTATCTTTCTCAACCTGAATAGCCAAAACACTTTCTTCCGCTAGTTTTTCTTCCTTCACATAGCTAGCAGGATTAGCAGACACAGGTTCTTCTTTAATTGCAATAAACAAGCATTCATTTGTACTAGTACTAGCATCATCAAATTCTGTCACACTTGAACTCTTTATAGTCTGTCAACAAGGTTTTCTTCAATTTCATCAGGCTCATCATCAGGTTTCACCTTGTACTTCTCAGCTCTGGAGATCTTATCTGAAGTGTAGGCTTTGAAAGCAGTCTCAATCTTTGGCAGAGCATCACCATACTTTCTCATTTCAAAATCTGTAATCTTTCCAAGCAACTGATCCTTAGTGACTCCTTACACAGTCCTTACTTCTTCAACTGTAGCTACCTTGTGACTGTAGGACTTAGGCAATGACCTAAGAATTTTCATCACAACTTCCTTCTCATCAATAGTTTTTCCCATACCTTTTATTTCGTTGACAATTTCACCAACCTTTTGCATGTAGGCTATTATGTTTTCATCCTTGCTCATCTTTAAACCCTCATATTTTGCTTTTAGGCCTTGCAATTTGGCACCCTTTATAGACTCATCTCCTTCATATAGATTTTTTAGCTTTTCCCATACTTCATGAGCAGTTTCCAGATCCATGACCTTTACCAACTTAGTGTCAGACAAGGCACTTAACAAACCATCTCTAGCTTTTATATTTAACTCATATTCTTTGATTTCATCTTCAGATTCTAAACCATTCTGAGGCATGGTATACTTTGTCTCTGTTGCTTTCCATACTCTATAACCAAGATAAACGAGATGAATTTTCATTCACACCTTCCATAAAGCATAATTTGTCCCATTAAACTATAGAGCTTCGTTCTTGTAAGACATCTTGGATCAACCTCAAGCTACGAGGCTTACGTCTGAGGAACCTTGCTCTAATACAAATTGTTGAAATACACATGACAATTGAGAGGGGGGTGAATCAGTTGTCACAAAAACTTTAACTACTTATGAATATCAACACAACATATGTTCAATCACTATTATTAAGATCTGATAACGAAAGCACGAAACAAGAAGCTCAACACAATAACACATTCAACACATGCGACACTAGATTTTTTATGTGGAAAACCCTATAAGGGAAAAACCACGGTGCATGTTAGCCCATAGAAATAAATATGTTATGTCAATACCAAAAAATAGAGGTTCACTGCCCAAAATGCTCACTGCAAATATTGGGGCTCACTGCCAAGATCAGCTCACTACCAAGGGTTGGTGAACTGATTTGATGGTATCTACTCCATACTTGAGTTTAGTTCCATTGAAGCACAGTATAACTCTTCTGCTCTGCTCTACTTACACCTTTTCACTTATCTCTGCATTTTCCCACATAGACATCTTTTTGGTAACTACATTACATATTTTTGTTTACTATGAAAAGTGAAGAGGATTAATTTAGGGTTTATTTTGATAGCTTGTGTTAATCCTCCTTTCACCATTAAACATTCAAGGACTTTTAGCCAAGTAGAGGAACCTACTATAGGCCTTCTATCACTTGGAACATAGGGGAAGATTGGAATTGTGTGATTTAACTGTTCAATTAAGCCCAATTATGCTCAAAACCCTAATTACGTGAATTCATGAACAAACAGACAAATTATGAAAAATGATCGCACATAGATCTATATCAAATAACAATCAAATGCATATTAGTTTTTGAAGTTCAAAAAGTGGAAAAGTTGGGGACTAATGAGCGGGCACCCTAGTCCAATGCCATAGTTTTTGTCGAGATCTAAGAACCTTGTCTGCAACCTCTTCCTGTTGTTCTAGATATTTTCTTGTTGCGAGATCCAAAGTACTAATGAATGGGTTCTTGAGTCCAGGCCCCTATTTTCTTATTTGATCTACAATTCTGACAGTTTGCACTGCTCTCCTGCAACTCCACTTTTTCTACTTTTGCAACCTATAACCTACAATCACTGAAAAATGGGTTGGGAGTTGTGGTGTTTAGAGGCTTGCCTCATTCAAGCTATAAAGAGACATTCAAGTCTTCTAAACATTTTTGTTAGATAAAGAGTGCATATCCATGTGGGATAGAGGCAAAATCCAAATGATAAATGATAGAAAATATAATTGATATCACCTTGTAGTGAAGATCTCATGGGAGGAAGGATGCTCTTCATGCCATGAGGAGATGGATACCAAATCTACAAATACAAACACAAGAACAACACAAAATACTGCTCTACAACACAATGAATGCCTTGAATCACTTTCACATAAGCTTGTAGATCAAAATTGCCATCTAGTTTTCAAATGAATCACTAATCATGCTTATATATGCAACTACAAACATTCTCGCTAAGAATTTTGTAATTGAAACTTACCGTGTCTTATAGGACTTAAATAATGATCATAAACTGACATTTTGAAATTGGTCCTGATCTAAAATAGGGTAGGACTAGGGCACAGGCACCCAAGTCCTCCCCCTCTATTCTAGGCAGTGTTAAGTGCATCCCCTAAGTTCAAAATGCTATGAAACTCTAGGGTTTTCTCATTAGGAGTCATCAAAATCTTGCAAGATGCTCTAAATGCATTCTAAAGGACCCGAGAGCTAAACCTTAATAGGAAAAAGTCTCCAAGGTTACTTGATTTGACATAACATTTAGCCCCCACTTTAATGTACGTATGAACACAAGGCCAAGACATGCATTAAAGTATGGTCAACAAACACAACAAACACACTAAGCACAAAGAAGACATGCCAAACACAGATAAGACAATAATAGGCACGTCAAACACAAAGAAAACAATTATAGTCATGTAAAACACAGAGAATACAACATTGAAGACATGCAAAACATAGTGAATGCAATAAAGATTGATGATTTTCTTTTTCTCATATATATGAAATGTAGATGCAAGTACAAGGAAAGTAAACACACTACCCATAATGGAGGAGGGACTCATCACCACTGGTCTTTAAGACTACATATGGGGCAACAAACATGCAATATAAATCAAGCACGCCATACAAATCAAGCATGCCATACAAATTCCAAAGCATAGGAGGGACTCATCACCACCGGTCTTTAAGACTATGCTTGAGAACAAACACATGATACACACACACTTGGAAGACACAGAGAAAACATGACAGACAAGCAATAGAGTGTTCCTATTTCTAGGTTCATCACCATCTTAGGCATATTATAGGCACACACCGATGATTGGGCTTTGCCACAGCAATCGTCGAAGACAGGCTTAAGGGTTGAGTTAGTCACAAAACTGCTCCCCACCTCCATAGAGGACGTTTTGAAAATGATAGGATGTGCACTCTCCATAATAAATACACCATCCCTGCTTCCATAGAGGGCTTAAGACAAAAAGGATATACATAATATCCCACCTGCATAGAGGGCTTAAATGATTTCAAGTTGACTTCAAACAAATCTCAGAGTGCAGGAGGGACTCATCACCACCAGTCTTTAAGACTACACCTGAGAACAAACACTTTGCTAGCATCTAAAATAGACATCTTACCTTATATATGCCCCCACCTTAATATGCTTGATATCATGTACTAATATCAAGCATGTTAAGGTAGGAAGAAAATACACAAGGGAACACGAGCTCTCGTAAGGCCCATGCCCCCCAGAGGTGACATGTACTTTACGATCGCCAAATGTTCCCACAAACACATTCCTGCAAGAAAAGTGTTAGCATCCATATAATCATGATAAACAAAAATGCATATGATCATTCACACAAAGAGTTGAGGTTATACTATAGATTCAGAGACTAAGTATAACCATGGGGTTATACTACGGAAATCTCAAAACTGAGTGTAACCGAGGTGAGATTCAAAGATAAACAAAGTGCATAGAGTAGCAGTATTGTTATGGTTTGTAAGTGCAATAAAACAACATCAATATCACATGGAGTGTTTCTACTATCCAAGCATCAGATAATATATAACAACCCCATCGTCATGTATGGACTTGGTCCATTTATTGATTTCTTGCTTAAGGGACACTAGGACCATATCAGTATAATATGTTTTTCATCATCCACCTACTAGATAGAAATATAAGAGGAAGGGAAACAATAAATCAAGAGAGGAGAAACAAGTGCCTTAAGGACAATCATGTAGGAGGGTGCCCCCAAGTGACCAACTTCAATGCTATGTCCATAAGACACAACACACAACAATGAAAATAGAGGAGAAGCAATATAGAAGAATGATGATACAAATAGAAGAAGGGTCACGATAGAGGTGGTCTCCTGGTATCCTGGACCTTACAAGAGAATCAAGGGTCATTCTAGGAGGCCTAAACAACGCATAACACATCATGGGGTAAGCACATCACGAGAGATAAAGGGTTAGAAATACTTACCTGTAAGGACAACCTAACTAAGGGTTGTCATCAAGCAAATCATCATCATCTTACCACTCCCAAATGTTAGAGGAAAGTGGGACATAAGGTACCATAGCCCAACTCCCATTCTTTTCTTCAAGTTCTCAATTCTTAAGATTTTCTTGATTTGATTCAATGTTAGGTGAGATGTTTTCTTTTTGAGATGCAAGTCATTGGGCATAAGTTTGTCATCTCCTCCTCCTTTCTTTTTCTTGTCTATTTCTTTTTGTCTTACCACTTATCTCTTGTAAGATGGTGTTTTGCTCTTCCATAGGTTTTTATGTTTTAGAGGAGGAAGCACTAGGATCAAATCTCATTTGTCTAGGTGGGATGTTTTTCTGTCGATGACTACCTCTCAATCCTTCTAAGGATGGCAGGGGAGGAACATCGGCATAGGGTCCTTTTCCTTTCGGTCTGGGATTCTCTTCAAATGCGGGTTGTTCGTCTCTTGTTTCTTGAATAGAAGGATCGGCCACTTGATGTAATAGTTTTGTTTTGTAGTTTCTGTAGCTCAAGAAGTTAAAGTCTATCTGTGGCTCTGGTTCCACTTCAAATCTTTCCAAAGATTAATCAAGTGTAAAATGTTGTCTTGTAACCAAAGGTTTATACTTATTGCAAGAAATAATATGCACTTGTCCATTCAAAGGAAATTTTACACAGTTCTAAATTGTTGAAGGGACAGATTTCATAGCCTTTAACCATGGATGTCCTAGTTTTATGTGAAAGAGGTCAGAACTAGGAAAAACATCATAAAATTGTTCTACAGATTTCTCAAATATAGTGACCAATAAAGATATCTTCCCATAAGTGTTTACAAAGGTTCCCTTATGTGTCTTAATCACCATATCCAAAGGGTCATAAAAGCCTTGCATCAATCCATGTGAATAGAGGAACACTTATGTGGCCACATTAGTCATGCAATTAGGATCAATAAGGGTTGTATCCATAGGATTTCCCATTATTTTCACAATGATGTAAAGAGGTGCTTGAGTGTCTCTAATTGTTCTATCAAGAGGTGTAAACACAATTTCAAGTTCAGGGTCCTTTCTTTTCATGTAAGGCCTAGGAGAGAACCTATTGTTATTGTTGTTATTAGAAGCCATGTGTATAAGTTTGCAAATCAATGTGAAATTAGATTTTAAAATATTTTCAAATTTTATGCAAAAGACAAGTGCAAAACTATGTATGAAAATGACCTAAAATACTTGATTTTTTCAACATTTTTCAATGCAAATAAGTCAAAGAAAGGGTGTGGTAAGGAAATTGATCAAGTAAAGCAAGTAATATGTCTGATATCAGTCCAATAAATCAATAATATCCTTCACAACATGCTTTTAATGCAAATCTAGGATGATGACAAGTCAAAACCTAGTGAAAATACACTAAAATATGCAATCTTTCACAAATTTTCAATGCAAAGACCCAATAAAAGAGGTGTTGTAAATACTTTTAGAAGGTGAAAAATATTATATCAGTAATATCAATCACCTAAAGCTATAAATTCCATCACAACATGCTTGGAGTGCAAATCTAGGTCAAACCCAAGGACAAATATAGTCAAAATATGTAATTTTTCACCGAAATTTTCAATGCAAGGGCCCAATAAAAAGGTGTTGTAAATAATTTGAGGAGGGGCATCAAATAATAACCATGATAAAATCCAATTAGTGTAGAAAAATCTTTTACAACATGCATATGGTGCAAATCTAGAGAGATGATAAGGCCAAAATCTAGTAAAAAAACAATGTTTTCAAATCCTAGGCATGAAATTTTGCAAGCAAACCACTATGATGAAACACTACAGTTATAAATCAGTCTTAATGAGTGTTTTAAAAGGGTAGTAAAATTGGAAATAGGATTTTGACTACAAACCCTAGCTAATGCAAAACTAGGTTATATGGAAAATGCACAATTTCAAGCAATTTTCAACAATTTAAACATGAAAATGCAATCTAAATGAATGATGAATGAAAATTTTCTGTATTTTAAATCAGATCTAATCATAATTATAGAAATTTATTGAAATTCAAATCCAACTAATTCAAATTATTTGAAAATGCACACTAAAAATGCTAATTTTTTTCAAATTTTTTTAAATTTGTCAATTTGATTGTAATTTTTTGAATGCAATAAGATGAACAATGAAATGAATGTAAATCTAAAGCACACCACTTAGAAAGGTTCAAAAAGTCCAAAAACACAGGTGCACCAAAATGTTTAGTATGAAAAGTGAAGAGGATTAATTTAGGGTTGATTTTGATAGTTTGTGTTAATCCTCCTTTTGAACCACTAAACATTCGAGGACTTTCAGCCAAGTAAAGGAACCTAATATAGGCCTTCTATCACTTGGAACATACGGGAAGATTGGAATTGTTTGATTTAATTTTTCAATTAAGCCTAATTATGCTCAAAACCTGAATTACATGAATTCGTGAACAAATGGACAAATTACAGAAAATGATCTCACATAGAGATATCAAATAACAATCAAATGCATACCAAATTTTAAGGTTCGGATAGTGGAAAAGTCAGGGACTAATGAGCGGGTGCCCTAGTCTAGTGCCATAGCTTTTGTCAAGATTTGGGAACCTTGTCTGCAACCTATTCCTACTGTTCCAAAGATTTTCCTATTGTGGGATCTAGAGGACTGATGAGCAGGCACCTAAGTCTAGGTCTTTATTTTCTTCTTTGATCTGCAATTCTGACAGTCTACACTGCTCTCTTGCAACTCCACTTTTTCTACTTTTGCAACCTATAACCTACAATCATGGAAAAATAAGTTAGGGGTTGTGGTGTTTAGAGGCTTGCCTCAGTCAAGCCCTAGAGAGACATTCAAGTCTTTTGAACACCGTTGTCAGATAAAGATTGTGTATCCCTGCGGGATAGTGGAAAAATCCAAATGATAAATTATAGAAAACACAATTGATATCACCTTGTAGTGAAAATCTCATGGGAGGAAGGATGCTCTTCATACCATGAGGAGATGGAGGCCAAATCTGTAAATACAAACATAACAACAACACAAAGTACTACTCTGGAACACAATGAATTCCTTGAATCACTTTCACATAAGATTGTAGATCAAAAATTCCATATAGTTTTCAAATGAATCACTAATCATGTTGTAATAAGTAAAATTTTGATAGGGTTGATTAGATGATTTGTTTACTTTGCTTGGGCCTATCCTCCTTTCACCATTACATTCAAGGACTTTGGGTCGAGTGGCAATGCACTAACAGACCCTTGGTCACTTAGGAATGTTGGGAAGATTGGATTTGTGTGATTTGATTGTCAATTATGCTCAATTATACTCAATTATACAACAAAACCCTAATTATGCAAATACAGAAGTAAAGAGACAAATTAATGTAAAAGCTGCAACAAGATGTAAAATGACAGATAAATGTGCACCTATTTTTAAAGTTTGGGAACTGAAACAGTCAAGGACTAATGAGTGGGTGCCCTAGTCCAGTGCCCTAATTTCTGTTGAGATCTGGGAACTCGATTTACAACCTATTCCTGTTGTCATAGAGATTTCACTGTTACAAAATCCAGAGGACTAATGAGTGGGCAACCAAGTCCAGGGCCCTATTTTCAACTATAATTTGCAAATCTGACACTCTGCAACACTCTCCTGCAACTCCACTTTTCCTGCTTCTCTAACCTGTAACCTGTAATCACAGAAAAATGAGGAGGGGGCTATGGTGTTTAGAAGCTTGCCTTAGTCAAGCCCCGAAGAGACATTTAAGTATTCCAAACACCATTATCAGATAGAGAGTGCATGCCCTTGGGAGGCAGAGGCAAAAACCAAATGATAAATGCTTGAAAATACAATTGATGTCACCTTGTAGTGAAGATCTCATGGAAAGAAGAAGCTCTTCATGCCATGAGGAGATAAATGCTCAAATCTACAAATATAAACACATAAACAACACAAATTTGCTCTTGCTACATAATGAATGCCTTGAATCACCTTTACACCAGCTCATGAATCCAAATTACTATCTAGTTTACAAATAAATGCATAAACATGCTTATATATGCAACTAAAAACACTCTCACCAAGAATTTCATAATTCAAACTTACCGTGTCGGCATAGAACCTAAATAACAGTCACAAGCCAACACTCAAAATTTGTGCCTAACCCAAAATAGGGCAGGACTAGGGTGCGGGCACCCAAGTCCTCCCCCTATTTTGGGATTAATTCAAGGGATCCCCCTAGGTCCCATTTTCCATGAAACTTGGGATTCATTTCATCGGGATGTCAAAATATGATGCAAGATGTCCTAAATGCAGATTAAAGACCCGAGAGCTAAACCTTATGAGAGAAAAGCCCCTAAGGGGACATTTTTCAACGTTACATTTAGCCCCCACTTTAATGTATGTATAAAGGTGAGGCCAATACATGCATTAAAGTATGGTCAACAAACATAGCAAACACACCAAGCACGGAGAAGACACAACAAACACATTGAAGACAATGAAAGGTATGTAAAACACGAAGAAGACAGTTACAGTCATGCAAAACATGGAGAAGATAACAGATGCATAGAAGATAGTTAAATAAATAGAAGATAGGAGTAATTTCTTTTCTTTTTCTTTTTCTCATATATATGAAATGCAAATGCAAGTACAAGAATGTAAACACACCTCCCATAATGCAGGAAGCACTCATCACACTGGCCTTTAAACTACATATATGGGGTAATAGACACAAGACACGCCAAACCTCCCAAAATGTAGGAAGGACTCATCACGCTGGTCTTTAGACTGCATATGGGGCAATAGACATACCAAAGAAAGCAAGCACACCAAACACACACACTTTCAAGACATAGAGAAAACATAGTAGACAAGTGATGGAGTGTTCCTATTTCTAGGCTCATCACCATCTCAAGCACATTACAAGCACACACCAATAATTGGGCTTTGCCACAAAAATTGCCGAAGACATGCTTAAGAGTTGAGTTTGTCATAGAACCGCTCCTCGCCTCCTGATAAGGACTTTTTGAAAATGATAAGATGATGCAATCTTCTCTGAGAAGTACACCATCCCCACCTCCATAGAGGGTTTAAGATGATTGATTGATTGCTTGATTGCAAACAAACTTAGAGTATAGGAGGGACTCATCACCACCAGTCTTTAAACTGCACCTGAGGACAAGCACATTGCTAACATCTACAACAGACATCTTACCTTATATATGCCCCCACCTTAAGGTGGATGATATCACGCATCGATATCACATTAAGGTAGGAAGAAAACACACAAGGGAACACAGACTTTTGTAAAGCCCATGCCCCCCTAGAGGTGACATGTACTTTACGATCACCAAATGTTTGCACAAACACATCCTGCAAGAAACATGTTAGTGTCTATATAATCATGATAAACAACAACATCAATGTATATGATTAATCACACAAAGATCCAAGGTTATACTACAAATTTGGAGATCAAGGATAACCGTGGGGCTATATCATGAAAATCTCTGATCTAAGTGTCACCAAGGCAAGATTCAAAGACAAACAAAGTGCATGGAGTAGCAATATTGTTATAGTTTGTAAGTGACATAAAAACATCATCAAAATCACTACGCATAAAGCATGGAGTGCTTCTACTAGCCAAGCGTCAGATAATATATTACAACCCTATTGTCATATTAGGAACTAAGTCCAATTTTTGATTTCTTGCCAAAGGGATGCTAGGTCTGCATTAGTATAAATGTTTTTCATCATCTGCCTACTAGATAGAAACACTAGAGGAAGGGAAACAATAAATAAGAGAGGAGAAACAAGTATCTTAGGGATAGTCACATAAGAGGGTACCCCCAATTCACCAACTACAATGCTATGTCTGTAAAACACAACACACAACAATGAAATGAGAGAGAGAGGCAATCTAGAAGAATGATTATACAAATAGAAGAAGGTGACAACAGAGGCAGTCTCCTGGTATCCCAGACCTTACAAGAGAGGATCAAGGGTCATCCCAAGAGGCCTAAACAACACATAACACATCATGGGGGAAGCACATCACAAGAGAGATAAAGGGTTAGAAATACTTACCTGGTAGGATCTTCATGCTAGAGGCCATCATCCAGGAGGTCATCATCCTCCCAAATCTAAATGCTAGAAAGAGGTGTAGGTTGTTCCATTTATCTATCTAATGTATTTTGATCACTTCTTGATCCCTAAAGGGATAACAAAGGATGGACCTCAACATAAATATCATCTCTTAGTGGATTAGGTAGGTTATGAAACTGTTCCTTATCCACATCAATCACACCAGATTGGTCAAGATAGTCAAAACAGTGTTGCGTTGTCAGGATGTCATCCATTAATGCCACACTTTATCTAAGAGGATTATTTGAATTATTAGAGCTAACCCTAGTCTTCTCATCTGAGTTATCTAAATGTTTAGTTGTAGGAGAAGTAGGGTAGCTTGTGAATTCATTATCACTCTCATAATCATTGTTAATATCATCTCCATATGTTTCAGCTATTAATTCCAAACTATTATGAGAAGTGTCATGCTCTTCATTCAAAGTGTGTTTTATCAGTTCTACTACTACCCAAAGGTATGTATTGATGAGAGATATGAAGTTGTTAAGATTAGATACAAACTCAAGGATTTCAAAGGAAGATGACACAAATATATCCTTGTGACACATAACTTGTATATAGGTAATTACATGAGGATGCATACTAAGAAATTTGTAAAGATTTTCAATTTTTGTGATATATGCATGTAAAGATTCCAAAAAGCACTAAGAGGATGAAGCCATAAGTGCCAAATCAGATTTTAAAATTTTTTCGACAGATAAGCGAAAGACAAGTGCAAAACTATGTATAAAAATGACCTAAAATGCTTGATATTTTTTTTTGTACTTTTTCAATGCAAATATATGAAAGAAAAGGTGTTGTAAATATTTTGATCAGGGGAAGAAAATAATATGTCTATTTCAGTCCAATAAATTTACACTAAAATGCAACACTACAGCCAAATGAAAATTTGAATGAGTGTCTAATATTAGTAGAAAAATCTAAAACAATATTTTACCTACAAACCCTAGCTTTTGGAATTACTAGGTTATATGGAAAATTCACAATTTTCAACAAAACCCTAGGAATTTTATGAAGAAAATGCAATGAAAGCTATTGAATTTTTGTAATTTTCTGCAATTTAACTCAGATATAATTCAAAAATTAGAAATTTGGTGAAATTGAAATTAATTAATGCAAGATGCAAACCTTAGAATGTATTTGTTTTTAATTTTTCAAAATTTTCAATTTTCTTTTTGTAATTTTTCCAATGCAATAAGATGAATGATAATATGAATGAATAAAATCAATGCAAATCTAAAGTAAAACAATCAGAAAGGTGCAAACAAGTCCAACGAAATGGGTTCACCAAAATGTAATAGGTAAAATTTGGATAGGGTTGATTAGATATTTGTTTAGTTTGCTTGGGCCTATCCTGCTTTCCCCACTACATTCAAGGACTTTGGGTCAAGTAGAAATGCACTATCAGACCCTGGTCATGTAGGAATGTTGGGAAGATTGGATTTGTGTTATTTTATTGTCAATTATGCTCAATTATATTCAATTATACATCAAAATCCTAATTATGCAAATACGGAAGCAAACAAACAAATTACTGTAAATGCTACAATAGGGAGATGTAAAATGATAGATAAATGTGCACCTATTTTTGAAGTTCAAGAAGCAAAATAGTCAAGGACTAATGAGCAGGCACCCTAGTCCAGTGCCCTAATTTCTGTCAGGATCCGGGAACTTGATCTGCAACCTGTTCTTGCTGTTATAGAGATTTTTCTGTTGCAAAATTTAGAGGACTAATGAATGGGCACCTGAGTCTAGGGCCCTATTTTCAACTCTGATCTACAAATATGACACTATGCAATACTCTCCTATAACTCCACTTTTCCTACCTCTCCAACCTGTAACCTGCAATCACATAAAAATGGAGAGGGGGTTGTGGTGTTTAGAGGCTTGCCTCAGTCAAACCCCAAAGAGACATTCAAATCTTCTGAACACCATTGTTAGATAGAGAGTGCGTGCCCTTGGGAGGTAGATGCACAAACCAAATGATAAATGCTTCAAAACACACAATGATGTCACCTTGTAGTGAAGATCTCATGGAAGGAAGAAGCTCTTCATGCCATGAGGAGATAAATGCTCAAATCTGCAAATACAAACACATAAACAACACAAATTTGCTCTTGCTACACAAAAAATGCATTAAATCACCTTTAGACCAAATCATGAATCCAAATTGCATTTGCCTCAGTCAAACCCCAAAGAGACATTCAAATCTTTTGAACACCATTGTTAGATAGAGAATGCATGCCCTTGGGAGGTAGATGCACAAACCAAATGATAAATGCTTCAAAACACACAATGATGTCACCTTGTAGTGAAGATCTCATGGAAGGAAGAAGCTCTTCATGCCATGAGGAGATAAATGCTCAAATCTGCAAATACAAACACATAAACAACACAAATTTGCTTTTGCTACACAAAAAATGCATTAAATCACCTTTAGACCAAATCATGAATCCAAATTGCTATATAGTTTACAAATGAATGCCTAAACATGCTTATATATGCAACTACAAACTCTCCCACCAAGAATTTCATAATTTAAACTTACCATGTTGGCATATGACCTAAATAACTGTCACGAGACAACACTCAAAATTTGGGCCTGACCCAAAATAGGGTAGGACTAGGGTGCGGGTGGCCAAGTCCTCCCCCTTATTTTGGATAGGGATTAGTTCAAATGATCCCCCTTGGTCCCATTTGCCATGAAACTTAGGGTTCATTTCATCATGATGTCAAAATATGATGCAAGATGTCCTAAATGTAGATTAAAGACCGGGGAGCTAAACCTTATGAGGGAAAATCCCCCAAGGGGACATTTTTTGATGTTACACATGCTTATATATGCAACTACAAACATTCCCACTAAGAATTTCATAATTGAAACTTACCGTGTCGGCATAGGACTTAAATAATGGTCATAAACTGACACTTTGAAATTAGTCCTGACCTAAAATAGGCAAGACTAGGGCATGGGGGCCCAAGTCCTCCCCCTATTTCAGGTAGGAATTATGTTAAGTGCATCCCCTAAGTCCAAATCGCCATGAAACTCTAGGGTTTTCTCATCAGGAGTCATCAAAATCATTCAAGATGCTCTGAATGCATTCTAAAGGACCCGGGAGCTAAACCTTAATATGAAAAAGCCCCAAAGGTTAATTTTTTTCACATTACAATTTTTATACAATTCATCAACCTTGGAATGTACATCAAGGTTGGCAATACATTCATCAACCATTAGAGCAATCTCCAAGGTCGACATTACAAACATACATAGAAATAGGTCTGAAGCTAAACAAAATTAGCTAAGGAAAAAATGTATGTGGATCACATTATGCTTTAGCTGGGACTCAAATACAATCTTCCATGCCATGAGACACTTCCACAATCTTCGATGTATCTCTGCAAGTAGTGAAAACAACCAAGTTGGCCAAGACTGGTGTTAACACTAAGTCTTCTAAGAATAGTCTTTATCCACGATCCAAATTTCTCTTTCTAGACCAATCCAAAGGTAGGAACATGATCATGAGACATCCACAATCACATTATAATCATCGAGAACTTCTACATCACCTCTAATCACTTTATTCATAAGATTCTTCAAACTAGAGCATATTAACATAACTGTCAGCCGCTGTCATAAGAAAAAGATCACTTGTGGATCACCAAATCATGAACCAATTGAGTTGAAGGCACTTATCATCATTACAAACTTGATTCCAGAACCATAGATTGAAATACTTAAATGTGGACGAATGCAGAGGAATGTGGAGCATAATACATTCTCCATGTCACCACCAAATATATAGAAAAATAAGTTTTCACTCTGGTGAGCATAACTCACTCAAATCTTCATAATAGAGGCTCAAACTTGGAATATAGCATCTTCAGACATGCCTCTAAATAATTTCCAATTTATAGACAAAGATATTCATTCTACAAGAAATGTGGAGCAATCTAATGACTATTCTGTTGTAAACAAAGATACTCTTCTATACACTGTTTCCACTGGAGGAGCAAATTTTCTCAAAAGCACTTAGAGACTCAATATCAGAATCACTTACTCATTATCTCTAGCACTTATATAAGCCAATGAAAAGCATCTAACTCATTACAAGAAAGCATCAAAATAGGAGCACAGTTGACACCAATGACAACACAGATATGTTGACATCAATGACAACACCGGTTAGGCACATACTTGCAACAAAGTAAATCTTTTGATAGATCACATCTCCCATGAGCTCATGGAACTAAAAATTAGCCCATTGGATCAAATGAAGTAGTAAGGCATTCACACATTCTAATACAACCACTTTGTTTGTATTCTTCCATAAAACCCTTGTGTTTGATAAATATATTTCATATTCATCTTCAACCCCAATGCTCCCCAAATCCAAATTTGAGAAAACAAGTGAATAAGAGCAAGTTTTATGTCAAATAGACATGATGGACAACCACGATATGTAAAAAGATTTGAAAAATTAGCATGGTAAACATGAAGTTGATGTTGTTCATACAATTTTTTTGTGAAATAAGATCATCATATGGATGCAAGAAATATACAATCAAGTGATGTAATGAATCCCTTGCATTTCAGATCATTTTGGTTTTTTTAATCTTTTTATAAGAAGAATGAGAGGGAATTGTGGTTATCATATGGCATAAATCTTTAGGCATAAAAAAGAATACAAAGAGGACTATTATGTGGAGAAAATATTAAATATACATGAATTTATTAATAATGATGATATGGATAATTTTTTACTATAGTAGTATATGGTCTTATATATTTGGCACAAAAAGATGTTCCATTATCTCATTTTGAACAACAAATGTGGTAAGATATTATTAGTGATCCTATAGATCATGAGGATGCTAATCTTTTTGAAGATTTCCCTAATTTTATAGAAGAGGACAACAATGATATGATAGAAGAATTCTTACATCTTGATGAGAAAGAGCATTTTTACATGCCAAAAAAAGGACTTTAAGGAAGAAAATTTTGGATCAGATCTAGATTCCTTGTTTGTAGGTCATTCAATTCTTGTTTCAGTATATGATGAATCAAAGAACAATAATGAGTGTAATTTTGAATATGCTATCTCAAGTTTTGAACAAAATGAGATGTGTTATGATGTGCACTTTGAATTAGATGAATCCAAATTCATAAAGCAAGATCACGATCAATTCATTTTAAGCATGCATACAAAGAGGTTTCGAACCATCATTGGGAGCATAGTCAATGTCAATCCCAATCTTGACACATCCATAAGCCATATAGATAATGAGAAATATGAAGTAGATATTAATTTCATGAAGTCTATTAGCACCTGCAAACACTTTGTTCCCAATATGCCCTATTGTGCCACAAAAAATACAAAAATCCCCATTTTATACCTTTAACATTGAAAACCTTGGTTGAAATCCAATCAAAGATAGTTTTTAGGGGTTTTTATTCTTAGAAAATGGCTAAGTCAAGGCCCCTTGAGTTTTTATGCTTCTTTTCCTTAGAAAATTTTCATCATTTGGTTGGCAAATCAACATTTTCTTGAACTTGCAAACTTTTGAAGAGTTCAGAGATTTGCTAATTTTTCAATAAGGCAATGGCAGCAAAAGAGAGGGGTTCATGATGAAGAAAGAGAAAAAGTATATTGTCACCATGCTTTGGTTTGAAATCCTCATGGTTCACCGATATGAGGTTTGGTTAATAGCCTTTTTACTGACAACAAAGGAAGTGACAAAAGAATTTTCTTAGGAAAATAGTTAAGAAAAGAATAGTCATGAGAAGTTGTGTTCACCAACAAGTGGTTCAGTTAATGGAGAAATCACCAATGAAAGCAAAGGAGAAAATGACAAAGCAAGTGAAGTGCTAAGGGAAAGTTGTTGGAGAACCAGCCAAAGATAGAACTTTCTAAAAGATTTGAGTAGTCTATGTTTCAATGATAAAGCGATAAACCAAAGGTCTTTCATGTGAAAAGGATTTGCTAACAAAAGTGCAAAGAGATATACAAAGGCTTAGTTCGGCAATGAGCAGAATCACCAATAAGATAAAAAGGGTATAAAAAAGATGAAGTTTGCAAGGTTAGAGAAAAGGAAGATTTGTTGATAGGAATAAAATTGATTAAACCAAAAGTCTATTAGAAAAACTAGGAGAAAGGAAAACTAAAATAATAGTTCAAACATTTGAAGATTCTATGATGAGGCGATAAATGAGTGCTTTTCCCATGGTTCGAGAAAAAGTAAAGTTGTTGATAAAGGGCAACAAGGCATGGTTCTGAAA
Organism: Cunninghamia lanceolata; assembly: GCA_027924645.1. Taxonomy (NCBI): domain Eukaryota; kingdom Viridiplantae; phylum Streptophyta; class Pinopsida; order Cupressales; family Cupressaceae; genus Cunninghamia; species Cunninghamia lanceolata. The sequence goes on along the minus strand of BSBN01000584.1, from coordinate 10,144,994 downwards.
GTTCATTTTTACTGATAAAGGTAAGAGTGAAATACACATGTAAAGGAGGAAAAGGGGCAAGATTTTGAAAAGATAATATTTGATGACAAGGCAAATAGGACAAAGGAAAAAGCTAAATTTTGGCTAAGGAAAGAAGGCAAAGATGGTATCATCAGCAAATTGGAAGGAGGAACTAGTGAAATAGTTTGAAATTTTCATAAATCATGGATAAAGCGATAAAGGAAGGCTTCCAAGGTTTTGAAAAGGTGATAATTGCCGATAAGGGAAAAAGAGGCAAGAAAGAGATAGTTTAGCAAAAGTAAAATATGTTGACAAAGAATAAGATAAGGCAAAAAAGGAAGGAAGGAAGAGTTTGCATAAATCAAATTTTGCTAACAGGGCAACACAAGTCTAGTTCAGCAAAAGTAAAATTTACCAATAGGGTATAAAAGAAGCCAAATGGTTATAAAAGAATGTTTTCCTAGTTTGAGAAAATGTATATTTGCCGATAAGGCAAAATAGTGCTTTGGATGGTAAAAGGATAATGGTGAACAAAAAATATAGAAACTAGAGATGATTGGTCGATAAGGTGGGAAAATGTAGAAGGGTACAGTCAGGGATCAGATGGCTCAAAATAAAAAATATGGATGACACATTGGGAGTTTTGTCAATACATGAAATAGATAATTCCCTAAATGTATGCCATGATTGCAGGGATATGCAAACTAATTGGTACCCATAATTTAATAATCATGTAGACCAATGTTGTGTAGATGGTTGGCACAATAAAACTCTTCAATGCACAAAGGATGAATTAGAGAAGTCAATGTCGTAGGTGGTAGGGAAGGATTAGAACCTTCCCTCTTTATTGCTTACAGTACAATTGGAGTGCAAGCAATCTTTTTTCGATTGTTTGCAAAAGTGACAGAGCGTGATTTCGTTATCCCAATGTGCAAATCTTCTGACAGATTGGGATTGGATTTTAATGCAACATGGGTGTAGTCCTTGATAGGGTATGGCACCTGGCAGACTGCAACAGTTTGAATTCTATATATGCATTCTATTAAGTTGTAATAGGGGTTGGTCATTTTTTGTAATTTTCTCAGCAGGATTGTGAGCTCCAAGAGGGAGATCAAGAAATGATATTTTGCAATCTTTGTTTATACATGAAATAGTCATGAAGTGTATGTAACATAATTTATAATCTTTGTATTAGATTATTATTTTTCTCCAATGTTGTAGGTATTTTTCTTAGCAAACCATAATCATAGTTATAGTTTGGTTTTGCCACATTTAGTGGTATGATTGTAAGCTTTGATTGATGAATGTGGTAGTTCTTAATCCATTTCCAATCTTTGTGAATAGTCATTTCAATATTGCATAGGGAAGATTGTGGTATAGTGTGGGATTGTTAAGTATCTTTCAGTAATCTAGTATTGATTTCCTTGCATTTGGTTTATAAAATAAGCACTTATACACTTCTATGTGATTGCTTTCCTCTATTTCATATTAAACTTTGTAGCGCAATGGATGAGCACCAATCTGAGTATCCTTAGATAACCAATTTTCAAAACAAAAACAATACATCCTATCTTTAGAAGTAAAAGTAATCTTGAATCCTCATTGTGAAGGATTACCATTATCAGCTATATAGGGGTCATACAACAACCATCTTTTCTTACTTCAGTGACTGATTTGGGATTGAAAAATCAATCTAGGTTTGGTTGTTAACATTTTAGTTGTTCATATGGTCTTATTTTAATACCTAATCAGGTATAATACCCCTTTGAATATCCCTCTAGAGTTTAAGATGATCTCAAAGAACAAAGGAATTTACCCACTCCTATAGAAAATCACCCATAACTTATTGATAAATCTCTTCTTATCACCCTGAGGACAATCCATGGCCTAGGTGATTTAGGAAAGTTTTAGAGTTTTGTTTTGCTATGTTTTTGGGAACCAACATTTTGGCATCATTGCCATGGAGCTAATATTTTTATTCGAATTCAAGTCCTTGGTAATAGTGAATCATTTTAGTTCTAGTTGCTGATATTGGAATATAGTTTTATTCAAGTTTTATTCCCAGCAGCAGAGTGGAGACTATGTTTTGTTAACCTAGAATTAATTTCAATTTGAAAGAAGTTTCAAAATGGATAGAGGAAGAAACTAGGACTAGCCTAGATGTAAAGAGTCCTCTAGTAATGTTGGAAATAGAAGAAGTAGATATAAGTTAATCAAACCCAATGTGGTAAGAAATAACTAAGACAATATATTTGTCGACCTCAAAAGCAAATATAACTACACTTCTAGGACTTCATTGATGACATCCTTAGGAAGAAAAGAAGAACTAACAGAGATGAGTATGATGTTAGAAGGAATGAGAATGTTATTGGTAGAGGAAATAGAGACAGGTTAAAAGTTCCATACCTAAGGACATTTTGGGAATGCAAGTGAGAATGAAGAAATGCAACAAAATACAAGGCATCCCAATTCCCCCATTGGGTCATTTAGAGATCAACAAGACACCGTCCCTAATGAGGATGATCAACAATAGTAGCCTAGTAATGATGAAGAAAGAGAAAGAAGGGTCCAAGATGAATTAGATCTACTTGATCATCTTATAAATAGAGAAAGGGAGGTGCAAGCTTTACTTGAGTAGCAAGAAGCTCAACTTGGCCAGTAGGGCTTAAATTAGAATGCACATCAGTAGCATGCACATCAACAGCAATATAATTAACATAATAACGAGAGACAACAACAATAACATCAAATGGGATAGCAAGATGTAAATCAAGCCCATGCTCATAGTATTAATATTTAACCACCATAGAATCATGTTAACAAACACCATGGCAATGTTCAAATGGTGGGCATGCATAGCGAAGACAAGCACAAAGGTCTATTGCATAGCAGCAGCCATTGGGAGCTTAAAGCTATAAGTAGCTTGATTTCTTTTACATTCTTGATTTTCCTAATCCCATTCCAATTGAGATTAGAGGGAAGATACCAAGATTTCAAGGCGATAATGCTATCATTGGTGAGGAATAATTGAGACATTTTATTAATGTCACTATTGAGTATGAGATTGAAGACAAAGATGTGATGATGAAGTTGTTTGTGCACTCATTGGAAGAAAGTGCAAAAGAATGGTACAAGGTGCTTCCTAATAACAACATTGATTCTTGGGAGGAGTTCATGAAAGTTTTCAGATTGCAGTATGTGGACAAGATTGACCCCAAGTTTTTCATCCATGAGCTCATAGCCATCAAAAAGGCCATCAATGAGATAGTAACTAATTTCAACAGCTACTTCATCATGACTATAAGAAAGGTACCTACTCACATGAGACTCAATCAATCAATGTGTTTAGTTTTATATTGTGGTGCATTTGATTCAAAGCTTGGTTATTGTTTGAGGGATAAGAGTCCACAAACATTAAGGAAATCATATGCTACAACTATAAATATAGAGAGTGACATGAGAGCTTCAAGCAAGCATATTAAAAGGGATTATGTGAAGTTATGCCAACTTGGCAAAGTTGTTTTCAATAAACCCCTTACCACTGATGATAAGTTGGACAAACTTATGGGGGTGGTAAAAGATTTGACTTATAAGGTTACTAAAAATGATAAAGGGTTTCCACCTCAGGGTGTTGCAAAAAAATTTAATGAAGGAGAGAGGCTTCATAATAGACCTTAAAATATTAATTGGTCTAAGAGATCACAACAGAATGATAGGCAGGTTGCTCCCAAGCATGTGAGTTTCAAAGAGCCCAAAAGGGACACCCCTAATCCTTTAAGAAAGGATCAAGTTAATCTCCAAGATGAATCTTTGTTGTGCCAAGCTTGTTTTCTTCCCCATGATCCATCAAATTGTGTGGTGGCTCATTCATTGAGAAAAGAAGAACAATTCCTAGATGAGGAAGGTGCAGCTGAGTACTATGTAGAAGACATAAATTAGTTTAATGTAGAGGATTATGAATGCATAGGTTAGGATACTGATTGTAACAAAGATGAGGAGGATGGTCATATTTTTCAATATGATTATGATGAAGGTCCAAAAAGATACCAATTGCTAGTCCATGATTTTGGGCATCTAAAGGACCTTATGAAGAAAAAATATCAGTAGTCTAAGCCTTCTAAACAAGATACGAAAGCATTAACTGATGTAGCCATCTTACAAGTCCAAGGAGGCTATCAACTGAGTAACAAAATTGTCCATGTTCAAAGCGTCCCTACCAAGGAATTGAAAAAATAGATATTTGATGAGCATAGGGACAAAGGAAAAGGGAACGTGGAGCATAAGAATAATAGCATTCCCAAGAAAAACATCCCTAAAAAGAAAAAAATTTCAGCATCGTCTCCCGCAGTAAAACATAAGTATGTGCAAAAGAAACCAACGCCAACTGAGAAACCAGTTACTACCCCTATTTTGGGGGTCCATTACCCAAAAGGTGGTTATAAGTGTGATCAACTCCAAATGCAAAAAGGGCCAGAAAAGGAGAAGACAAAGGAAGAAGGTAAGTATATTTTGTCAAATCAAGTAATGCCTTATATTCCTGCTACAAATGATATAACTATTTCATGGAATACACCTTTTCCCAATTATCTCCCTATTGACATGCCTCAAGGTTTTAGCCAAATTAGAATTTTTGTGCCAATAGTGGAACTCCTTAGAATCCCTAAACATAGGGATAGGGAAGATTCTCATATTATTGATGTAGATGCACAAAAACACCCTATTGTTGTTTCTAGTAGTAATGAGAAGGGTGTGGGTCATGACAAAACTATAGAAGTTTATTTAGGGTCTTTAATGGTTAATATCAAGATGGGAGTTAACCCCTTCTATACCACTCTGATTACAAATGGATGGTTTTTACACAACTATAGACTCGATTCTAGGGTATCCAGTAATATCATTCCACTAGAAATTATGAATAAGTTGGGACTAAAAGTGTCCAAACCTTTTAGCAAGTGCTTTGCCATGGATTCTAGGGAAGTCAATGTTATATGTCTAGTCAAGGATGTTGAGGTCAAACTCGCTGTCTACCCAGACAAATCTTTTCACATGGACATAATTATTGTGGACTGCCCAGCCAAGTGGGGCATGTTGTTATCAAGAAAGTGGGTTGCTTCCATGGGTGGTAGTATTCAGATGGACCTGTCATATGCTACCATTTATATCTAGGTTGTGGAAGTGAAATTATATAGGGAGAAGAAGGTGGAAGATTCGAACATTGAAGACAGATATAAAACAGAGGATGATCATGCAAATTTCTTTGATATTGAAATTGATCACTTTATAGCATATTGCAATGATGATGATCATGGTGTGAATGTTTTATCTTCTAACCCTATTGTTGTTCATGATACATCTGATTTATGGACATTACACTTTGATGGTACATTTTTGAAAGATGGTTCAAGTGTTGGGATTATTTTAACATCCCCATAAGGTAAGCAGTCCTGAATGTCTTTCAGATTATATTTTCAATGCACAAATAATGTGGTAGAATATGAAGTGATGTTGTTGGGTTTGAATGTGGCTCATATACATGGCATCTAATTATTGAGGAAATATGGAGATTCAGAGATGATTGTACAACAAATAAGAAAACCTTTTGTTGCCAAAGACAGCAGGCTGAAGGCATACATAACCATTGTATGGGATACCATGGAGTTGTTCAATGCCATTGGTATTGAGTGGATTGATAGAAAAAAAAATGAAGAAGTGGATGCCTTGGATATAGTTGTGTCCAAGTATAATCCTCAGTCATATTTTCTTCATGACCATCAAGCTATTGAAGTGCTTACAAGGCCAACCATTCCAGACAATGTATACAGTTGGCAAGTATTTAATGATACAAGCTAGATTATCAGTTTTCTAAACTGTATAGATGAATTTGAACGTCAAGCAATTGATTGGCATCCAATTATTGAAATGAATAATGGCAAGGAAACATTATGTTGGGTGAATATTTTATATTTAGCTAACTAAAGGCAAAATGGTTATATCAACCATAGTGTGATGAGATAATATCTCTCCTCTCAGCAAGGGGAGGCTCCCTTTTATTGTCAAATACCAACTAATAACTATCTAGACTTATTTACACTAAAAAAACTATCTTTCGGGTGATTCCATATCATCCTATTCTCTTATTTTAGAATAGATGTTTACAATTCCATATAATAATTTCACGAAGCTTATAATATGCAAAGAATTACAAATTACCAATTTGTAACAATAATAGCCAATATCCAATCAAGTTACACATAAGAATAACTAAATGATACCATCGTGTTCTAATCACCAAGAAACCCACAAAAACACAAAGTTTCTCATTACTTCTTATGCCAATTGAAAATGAAAGATTTTGGAATAGAGGGAAGCCCAAAGTCTTCAAGTTACTTCTCATTCACAAACTTAAACACAAATTCCAAATATGATATAGGAGCACAAAGTCTACAAAATCAAATTTGAATCTCCTTCCAAAAACTTGATTTCCACACTCACAATTCAAACATTCATACAAGATAATGTAATAGAAAGGACATAAGAACAATTCTATAACATTACAAATTTTCTCTAAGACAAAGATTGGATTCCAACTTGCTTCTTGATATTGATTGAAAACAGATTTACAAAATAAGCTCAAAGTCTCAAATTGCTCTTCGAAATGGCAGCAATTCGCTTCAATAGACAAAAGATAAAAATTACAATAGAGGCCCTCTTTATTTATAGTGAGAGGCCATGAGATAATCTAGGAAAATCTAACTACTTTGACTTATTCAACAAGGAAGTCCTTATTGATATGGGACTTCCTATGTTTTTACATGTAATTACATATGGAAAGAGTACATGTAAAAGTGTCCAAAACTACAAACAAAGTACATATGAAAATACAAAAATAAACTAAGGCATGAAGACTTGGATCAACTTGCACTCCCATTCTTCCTTTGATAAGCCTTGTACATAGTGAATACTACTTGCATCTCTAAGTTGTCAGGACCAACAGTGTTTTTGGAGATAACTCAAGATTTGATTACTGCATCTTTCACTGTTGTAGCTACCTTTTCATGACTGGTTAACTTGGCTTTCATGTTATCCAGAGTTAATTGATTATCCCAAATATTATCTAGAGAGGTGACTGGGAAAGATGTTTTCAAACTCCCTTTGAAACATACTCTTAAACTCTTGAATCATTTCATCAGAAGGAAGAAAATGATGATCTTTAGTTGTTAACTTGCATGGGAGGTCCTCCAATTTGTGTAGAAGATCAACATCGCTTTCTTCACAGAGTTCCCTAGTACTCTCCAAATCTTTGATCAATTCTTTTAAAACATTCCTTCGGTGAGTCAACAACTCTTTACTTTCCGCGTAAGATTCATGATTTGAAATAATGCCAATTGATATCAGATTTTTTTACCTTTAGCTTTTTCATCTCAGTCCACTTCTCAAGGCTATTATCTATATACTCAATATCTTCAGAAATTACATCACCTAAATCATCCATCTTAGCTCTTATATTTTCCATTCTGCTTGTCTTCTTAGCTGTACTTGTAAGAAGAGACACTCCTTGCAAATGCATTCTTTCAAGGTATTGCTCAACCACTTTCACTTTGACATGAGTCTTTTCCACCTTCTGAATAATAGGATCTGCCACAGTGATTACTTTAGGTATTATAGACTCATATGTCAAAGTAATCTTCCATACCACCATAGACAACTGCTCTATTGTTTCTTTGTATTGTTCCTTCATTTCCTTCTCATGATCAAATTTCATAAGGAATTGAGAGTAGACTAAACATCAGCCTTGGCACTTTCATGTGTCATATTCCCTAGTTCAATCCTAGATATAGAATAATCACTCATGCTAAAATTATCAATGGTTGCATCTAGTGGTGGCTGAGCAATCTCCACATACTTGTGACCTTTATCTTCTAATAGCCGAGAAAGAGTCTTGGGCTTCTCTTGAGTCTTTACCTTCACTAGCATTGGCTTTCCAAAGTCAAAGTCATTTGGGGAGATGGCCTACTTCTTCCTCTTAAGAGTGTAGGCTAAGAGCCATGGAGGAAGCACTGATGTATTGACATTTGGATTTGACTCCATTGTAGGTATAGAAAGAATTGTACTTACACTTGTGGTAGTAACAATTGGAGGAGTGTTTGTAAATACAACACCTGGCACATTCACATTAACAATCTGCTCAGTACCTAAAACAAATTCATTAAAATTTGTCAAATCACCAATATCATAGGAGGGTGAAGATAAGCTTGGAATAGACCCTGAATAATGAAGAGTAGCATCAAAATCAACCTTAGGACTATCAAAAATTGTCCTAGAGGAAGATGGTGAAGAGCAAGAAGACTGAATAATAATGGGAGACAATGGAACTTTTGAAAGAATACATAAAGAATCTAAAACAGACACAGTGGGTAATGGAGATGAGACTCGAGTTTCTTGTTACATGTCTTTTGATGAAGACATGGTTATGTCTTATGAATGTTCCTATTCATCTCCTTTCTCTTCTTCCCATTCATCCTCTCTTTCTTCTGCAGACCTTTCTTCAGTGTCCATTTGCTCAGCAGTGGGTTCCTCAGTATTATGCTCTTCTATTTCTATTTCTTTGGTAGTAGACTCCTCTTATGTCACCTTGGCTTTCTCTCCTTTTGATACAAATTTTATTCTAGGCTTAGAAGCCTTAGAAGTACTAGGAGCATCACTCTTGTTTTTAGTCCTTATTTCAACCTTTTTCCCTATTTGGTCAAGAACTTCTTCTTCAGAGCAAGTGATAAAGTCTTTCAGCTATATCCCTTTTCTTTGAATCCATATATTAGTGTTGGCCAAGATAGGGTCAAACCTCTTTCTCAATGATGTCACTTCTTTCTTAGACCATACCATAGCAAGCAAAGGAGAATTTACAATTTGCTCATTTACATACCTAGGGCTTACAACATCTTCATTATCAACCATCCCCTCACGGATATCAGCTAAACCCAACTCTTCAATTTGACTCAAAGTCAATCTGCTGTAATCTAGTTTTTTGACATCTTCTTCAATTCTTAAATCTGTCCAAACATCCTCCACCATTGGCTCATGAAATTGAGTTTTCATTTTGATCTTGTCTTTCACTCCCTGATAGTTAAATTTGGGTCTTCTCTTAAACTGCTTCATGGTAACCAATTCCATCTGAATTTCTAAAGCCTTATCTTTTGTAGTAGTAACAATGGAATACCTACCAATTTCAATAGGGAACTTGAATCTAGGCTTCTTCAATTCCATTTGTTTGTTTTGCACTACAATCATCTATCTACACAATTCCATCAAGATAATCCTATTAGTCAGAAATTTGGGTAACGTGTAAGGATAATCTTGATAGTAACCAACTCTTAAATAGGTAAAAGCTGGGAACTAAAGATATAAACAACCAAAATTATTGACATCAGTCCATGCTTCATATGAAACTCTTCTTTGTTCTAATTGGGGATCAAATAGGCACATGAAAGCTGTAAAGAAGGCATTGTTCACTCTTCTAAAATGAGGTATGGATCCCTTTAGAGTTAGCTAAGGATAGTATTGGTAGATTGGCACCACCCTCTGATCTCCCTCAGATGTCAAACCTAGAAAGCTTCTCATTGAATCAGCTGCATATGCAAGATATGATGTCATGTAGAACTTAGATGTGGCTGACACCTTGCATAGTTGCTCATGAAGAGCATTGCTAATATATTCACCCCAGAAAATGTTATGTTTGACTTGAAGGATGATTTTTATGTATGGATAGATCCATTCATGAAAAGTAGAAAACAAAGGTAATCCTCTAACTCTGTTGAGAAGAGTTATCAAGTCACTTACCTCCTCTACAAAGTCACTTTTGGGAAAACTCCTAGGCCATCTAGATAAATTTGGCCAGGTAGTTTTCAACCATTTAGTATTAATAATCCTTTTGGATTTTTCAACATCTTTATCATATTCTCTCTGGCCAATTGAGAAACCTAGCTCCGCACTTTCCTCTGCACTAGGACACATGAACACCTTATCCATGAACTCTACATCTAGTCTCATTATCACGTTGCCATGAGCATCCACCACTATCATGTTATCCTTGTTATAAAAGTGGGCAACTTGAAGAAAAAATTTAGCATTATGCGCGCAGCAATAGGAAAGGAAGCAACCAAATGAATATTACTATTGATAATCCTCGGCATGTAGTGACTAGGTTTATCTTGCTTCGTCCTGTCTACAAATTCGTCCATATCAACATGACCAATTTCTATGTCCCATATCTCATCCACATTTGACATGACTAAAGTAATGGAAAACACACCCTGATACTTGTACTTCATTGCTTTGGCTTTCTTAGGTGAAGGATTAGTCATTTGAATGATGAGCACCTCTGACAAAGAAGGACAACTTGGCAATCCTGTGAAGGAAACTGCAATAATAAGAGGCTGCAATGTTAGGGAAAATGTGGTACATGAGGAAATTGCAAAGATGGAAATCATGACCATCAACATGAGCTCGAAGGGACTAGACAACAATCAAAGTGAAGAATGGACCGAAAGTGGGCTAAGGATAGCAACTTGTAAAATTTCCCAGAGTTGGAAAATTTTCAAGGGAGTGAGTGCATGGGTGGCAAAAATTGCCGCCCTTGCATGTAAGAGGGAATTACATTTCATGTCAGGGTGGTAAATTTGGCTGCTCCCACATGTAAGAAGTTAAGCATTTCCAAATGTGTTTAGGTAGAAAAATGCCCACTCTTGCATATGAGGGAAGAGATTTTATTTATGCTCAGGTGGTGAATTTTGCCACCCCTACATGTAAGAAGATAGGTCTGCAGTATAAGCAGATGAAATCAATGCTTCAACATTTTGCATGTTACAAAATTAATTGTTTGTGTATGAGCGGAAAAACATGCCACCCCTACACCTAGGACAAACAATAGACAATGGCATGGGTGGTGATTTTCACCACTCATGTATTTGGTATAAAACACCATATGCATCGGTGGTGAAAATCACCACCCATGCATATGGGATCTATTGGGAGATCGTGTATGGGCGACAAAATTTGTCACCCTTACATGTAGGACCAACATGAAAGTGTGAAGGCATAAAATAAAAAATGCTTAAAATTTACAACTAATCATAGAAGACATGGCAAAAATCACCGACGACATAGGTCAGTTTCAAACGACGAAACAAAAACAAAAATAAAGATTTTAAACTGAAACAATAATAAAAACAAAACCCTAAGCACAAAATGATACAAATGAAGAAATAAACAAAGAAAAATGATTTCTAAAAGAACAAACAAACACACGAATCATGCAAAACCTAATGCATGAGATAGAAAACTAAATGAGGAAATAAGAAACTTACCCGGTATAAGGAGTTGAAATATAATTGAAAACCTTAATCGAGGTCGTCACAAAAATTCGCCTGAACAAGTCGAAGCTCTTCGAAGAAAAGAATAAGGGTTTGTAGATGCATAGATGAGTTTTAAGAATGAAGAGAAAAGAATAAAAAGAAAACTAAAAGTGATTAAATCATATAAACGCTTCATTAAAAATTCACACGAAGTGCATTAAATGCACTAAGTGTGAACTATGAGATGCACGAACGACACTTTTTGCCGCCCTTGCATTTAAGATAACAAAAACACCAAACATGCAATGGTGGTGATTTTTAGTGCCCTTTCATGCAAAAAGATATAACATCAATATGCAATGTCAGTGATTTTCACCACCCTTGAATGCAAAACAATTTTTTTTCTAACTCCTTAAAACTGCCAAAAACCCAAATTTAGTGAATTCACCACTTGATCTGTTTGCACAAAATTCCAGAAACCAAGGCAAGAAGATACTTGAATGGATTCTTAGGAGATAGAGGACCATGCATGAGGACAAGATGATTCACCTACATTTGCATGCTTAGAGTTGAAGGCTACGAAATAGAGAAGTTTTGTAGGGGTCATCCTACAAAATGATCGCAGCTAATTTTGAGGATAACAACTAGATCTTAATGGGGAGCTTCCTTTGATCATTCTTTGAAATGATCAAAGGGAGAATAACTCCAGTCTCTAAGTACCTTCATCCATTCCATTGGGCTATAGAGTCTAGCAACACAAAAAACACCAAAACACAAAAAGACTAAAACGAAAAAGACACAAAAACTGTACAAAAATACACGAACTTATCTGTCACTTTATTGAGTGAAAAGATTTAGATGTTTCCCGCTGTGTGGCAGAAAGAAAGGTGTACCATCTTGATATTCTATAATGAAACTATTTTCACCATAACATTGATGAATGATGAAAGGGCCTCTCCATACGGAATCAAACTTCCTGTGCATTCTTTTTGGTTCTCTCCTCTTGTCCCATAACAAGACTTGATCCTCTGCTTGAAAATCTCTGAGTTTGGCCTTCTTTTCAAATAGCCTCTTCACTTGATGATGGGTTGAATTATTGACTTCTCTTTATACTATATTTATATGTTTTCAAAACCTTTTCATATGATCCTGCAGATACTTTACAAACATCACCATTACTATATGTTGTTTCTCATATACTTTTTAAAGACTGTAAACCTATGTTGTTAATATGGAATATGGTGGTGATATTATCAAGTGAATGACTTAAAATAAAAAAGTATGCATGCAATATAGATAGAATCCTATGTTTTAAATATGAAAGCTATTTTGTGTGCATATATTTGGAGAATTAACCCTATGCAGCAAGTATGTGGCATCAAGGAAAAATTAATTGCAGCGAGTTGCAGGGTAGGGCAATTAAGTGTAGTGTGGTTTGAATGCCAAAAGTGAAGACAAATGGAGGATGAATCTGTGCCATCATGGATTGGAATAAATGTAGAAAATAAGACTTGTTCTAAACACAGTCTATGAGTGGTTTTTCATACAAACTGTTTCATGAGAGTTCTTGTTTGAACATGACTTTTCTTCAAGTTTCATCAATTAGATTAATAAATTAGTCATGAAACTTGTATCCTAGTATCTAGGGTTGGATTGACTAAGGGTTAGTTAGTATTTGCATAAAATTCTCCCTTTTTTTGTATAAGTTAGGGGGATGAGTTCGTTGTTAAGTTAGTTGCTTTTACCTTTCAGTTACTTAGTTGTTAATCTATTTTCTCAATATCATGATTATCTGTAATTGATTTGATTTGATTTCAAGTTAAGTGAGTCAGTCCCCTGAGCTGGCCACTCAAGGTACTAATCCTCACTTCATTTATTTCCTCATTTATTTTATGCATTCTTGTCAATTAGTTTTTCATTTATGTATAAATGTCGTGTGAGTCAATTAGAATATGTTAATTGTTAAAATATAGTAGTATGATCTATGAGTGAATGCATGTTGTGTCTATTTGAAGTCCTCTAGAGGTTAGCACTAGTTCTTTTATCATTTAGAATGTTTTCAGTTGATTCTATAATTTCCTATTATTAATAGTCATCTACAGCTCATGCTGAAGGTACCTGTAGCAACTAGATTTTAAATTATTTTTGTTATTCTTACATCTCTATGAATTTTAGTAGACTAGGCTAATCAAAATAGGTTTGAATGGGATATTTAAGAGGATTTGAGTCCATAAAAGCACATACAGTGTAGTACCATCATAAGCTTATGCTCCTTGGTTGATGATTTAATGTAGGAAGTACAATGATAGAGTGGACTGTTCGGATAGGTTTTCCCCTGAATTATCTTAAGTCTACAATGCATTAGTTTTCCTCTGCATTTTTTGCACCATTACCGAGGATGGTACTACCTTTATAGGATCAATTGTCAAATTTCCATAGTTTAAGTTTTAATTTCAGCATTAGGATTGATAACTTCACTCTACAACAAACATCTAAAATTGAACTAACATTGTGCAGGACCGCCGGTATACAAAAGCTAAAACTTGTATATGTGGAGGTAGAGAGACAACCAAGGCATAATTCTCCCTTCAAATTATCAGGCCGCAGAAGATATTTCTGATTTTACCAATTATCAAGTGGGACTTCATGCAGATGAAGGATTTGTTCCTCCATCTTCATCAACTTCTTCTACAGCTATTGAAGGGACCTTTAGAACCATGGTAGATGTAGCAGTGGATAATCCACCACTAGAACAAGCAACATTTGAGTTCCCCATCACTGATCAAGAGAGGCTTGCAGTGTTGAAAAACATTCCACCTTTAGCATTACTAGTTTTCTATGGCTTAGTGATAGAGGACCTAGACACATTTCAGTTTGAGTTTGATATCTTGTACGGAAGCTATGACTACACTATAGATGCTCATAGGCTTAAACTATTTTCTTCCGCTCTCAAGGATGCAACCCTAATATGGTTTATGGGTCTAGGAAGAGATGTTATCCCAGATTGGGATACAATGAAGGAGAAATTCCTGGAAAAATACCAAGATTACTCTAGAGGACATGCCAGGAGGAGAGATGATATCTTCAGGATGACACAGAAAGAGGAAGAACCACTGGAGAATTATGTTGAAAGGTTTCATTTTGCCTTGAAAGAAAACCCTCAAAATAGATTGTCTGAAGAATCACTGAAACTGGTATTTTTTAGAGGAGTTAAAGATGACTGTATGAATGCCCTGAATCTCATTAGGCAAGGTGATATCTCTCAGCTACCTTTTGAAGCAATCTACAAAATTTGTAGAAACTATTCATGAATTTTTGCCAAAAGACCAAGGGGAGAAAGAACATCCATCACAAACAAGGCAACCAATGGAGTTTCTTGAGTTGAAATCAGCAACTTGCTATCTAACATGAAGGAAGATATCATTAGTCATATGGCTACACAGTTGGACACTCTTCACATTAAGAAGAAACAGGAGGAGGCAGAAGCCATGCTCACTGAATATTGCCCAAAGTTGTAGACAAAGGAAGGCTAACTGTAAATGTAAGAGGGTGGCCAGTAATCAACAAGAAAAGATTGAAAGGCCAGAATTCTACCCAGTTGAAGGAGACGATGGGTAATTGTTCTTCATTGCTCAAAGGATCCCTTGGAAGAAAAGACAACATATTCCATCTGACCCACTCAATTACAACTCACCTTTTCCTACTCCAAACCAAAAATTTATTGCATGGAACCAATAATGGCCTAATACTCAAAATCAATAGCAAACCCCACAATGGCCTGCTCCACAACTAGGTTGGACCCAACAGCAGCTAAACTCATGGCCCCAACAAAGTTTCCAATGTTCCAACTATAATCCTCAGTGGTGCACATAGTAGCATCAATGGCAACCCAAATGGAATAAAGGCCAATAGTGGTAGCAAAATATAAATTATCAGAAACCTATGCTTCCACCTCAGCCCCAGCAACCAATAATAATGTTGCCTCCTTCCACTCCTCAAGTTCTACCTCCTAGACCTAACCAAATCGCTACCCAACCTGCTCAAGCCTATCCAACAGGCTTATACTAACAGGGTAATGCAATACCCCACTTATGGGGTAGAAGTGAGTAATGTTCACCTCGGATCAGGGAAACAACTTGCAAGGCCTTCATCCCCACAAATCACATAACTTAATGATGAAGAACCCACAGAGGAAGCCTCAGATAAGCCACCTTTGGAACCTAAATCAACCCAAGATGCCCAAACTAACTTACATCAGAAGCCTCCTTCTTTCCCTGAGTGCTTGGCCATGCAAAAATGAATAGCCCAAACTTAAATTGTCCTTCTCAGCTAGTTAAAAGATATAAGCATAAAGAATCCCTTAATCCAAGCTATCAAGGATATTCCTATTTATAGTAAGACTATTAGGGATCTTTGCATAAAGGAGCCAGGAAGGAAGGGAATAGACCCTTAGACAGTCCATGTTTTGTGTAATCTTGCTAATATCATGTTGGGTAATATAATTGTTCCCAAATATACAGATCTAGGTAGTCCAGTAGTGGATGTTAAAATCAATGGGACCTTGATTAGGAATATTATGATAGATTTAGGTGCTGCAATTAATGTAATGACTAAGGAGACAATGTAGACACTCCAGTTGAATAACCTCAGACCCACTCAAATAGTCTTACAATTAGCTAATAGGTCCACAGTTAAGCCTGAAGGAGTCATTGAGGACTTAGTCATTGCATTAGATTCATGGGAATATCCTATTGATTTTATAGTACTCTAGCCCAAAGTTAACCTTGCTGGTGATCCTCTCATACTAGGCAGACCATGGCTTGCCACAACAAATGCATTTATAGGTTGTAGGTCAGGAAACATGATCATATCTAATGGGACTGTCACCAAGAAATTAGTTTTATATCCATCATCCCAACCATATCATGAGCTTCAGCAGACGATTTGGCCTACCCTATAAGATGACGACAACTATTCCCTACAAACCTTGATGACTATTGAATGCAGTCCCTTATTGGATATTCAAGATGAAGATGAGTTGATCACTCATATCATCCAAAATGATTGTGGGAGGCATCTTCACTAGCAAGATTGTTTATCTTTCTTACAAGACCCCTTAAGAAGCATATCACCTAGCAGTTCCTCAGAGGAGGTATCTCAAATATTTCATACTTTGTTACCTCAATAATGCTTGCCAATAATACCTAACCTTGACCTATCATGTGTGCAAGAGAAGTCTAAATAGTTGAAAATCAAACCAGGGAAGATGTTGACTATTAATAAGGCATTGACTGATGAGCAATAGCAATCCCTACAAACAATATTGCAAACACATGCAACAACCTTTGCATGGGACTATAGTGATATGAAAGGCATTGATCTTTCCTTATGCATGCATAAGATTTACATTGATGATGGCCATAGGCCTATCAGGAAGCAACAAAGATGGATGAACCCTGCTCTAAGAGAAATCGTGAAAGTTGAACTCCAAAAGTTGTTAGATGTAGGATTCATATACCCCATTTTAGATAGTGAACGAGTTTCACCATTGGTAATAGTTCCCAAAAAAGGTGGCAAATGGAGGGTTTTTGTGGATTATAGAGAACTAAATGTTGCAACTAGAAAAGATCACTTTCTATTGCCCTTTATTGATCAAGTTTTTAACTCTTTAACAGGGAAGTAATATTTCTCATTTCTTGATGGTTTTAGTGGCTATAAACAAATCAAGATTACACCAGAGGATCAAGATAAGACAACATTTACCTACCCTTGGGGGACCTATGCGTATTCTATCTTACCTTTTGGTTTGTGTAATGCTCCAGTAACTTTTCAGAGAGTAGTCCTTAGTATTTTCTCTGATTTTTCCCATGAAAGCATGGAAATTTACATGGATGACTTCACCACATATGGTGAAACATATGATGAAGATTTACACAACTTGGAGAAGGTTTTAAAGAGATGCAGAGAGCACAATCTATCTCTAAGTAATGAAAAATGTTTTATGATGATGACATAGGGAATAGTCTTGGGACATTTCATCTCAAGTATAGGAATCCAAGTTGACCCCAAGAAGATTGAAATCATATCTACCCTGCCTATTCCACAAAGACAGAAGGATGTAAGGAGTTTCCTTGGACATGCAGGTTACTATAGGTGGTTTATCCAAGATTTTAGCAAAATTGTTGCACCTCTATTCACTCTATTGACAAAAGATGTTGAATTTGAGTGGACTGCAGACTGTCAGAACTCATTTGAAAAGCTGAAAGCATCATTGACACAAGATCTAGTTCTTAGAGGTCCAAATTGGACACTACCTTTTCATATCCATATAGATGCATTAGACTTTGCCATTGGGACAGCCCTAGGCCAACAAGAAGGAAACAAAGAGTATGCAATATACTATGCAAGTAAAAACCTACAAGGAGCTGAGTTGAACTATACTGTGATAGAAAAAGAAATGTTAGCTGTTATTTATGCAATTAACAAATTTAGGCACTACATAATTGGTTATAAATTTTTCATACATACATCATGCAGCAATCAGATATTTGATGAATAAGCCAATAGTGGGTGGAAGACTTGTAAGATGGTTATTGTTAGTTGACAAACTAGGCAAGGCTAATGTATTTGCTGATTTTCTGTCTAGACTACCTACACAGTCCTCAGAAGGAGTCGTTGATGATTCTTTTCCTGATGAGCATCTATTTTCTCTAACTATACACACTCCATGGTATGCAGATATAGCCAATTATTTGGTTACAGGGCAAATTCCAGGGTACTTCTTTCCAAGGGAGAGGAGGCAGCTAGTTCACAAATGTTTCCCTTACTCTTGGATTTCTGGATTCCTTTTTTATGCTAGCCCAGATAATATTATGAGAAGATGTATCAGAGAGGATGAAGTGTTTGATATAATTAAGGCATGTCATGATGAGCCATGTGGTGGACATTTTGCTACCAAGAGGACAACCTTCAAAATATTAACAATAGGATATTACTGGCCAACACTTCACAAAGATGTTGTCAAGTACACTAGAAGTTGTGATAGATGTAAAACGATGGGAAGACCTACAAGAAGTGATGAAATGCTTTTACAACCACAAATAACATTGGCTCCTTTTGATAAGTGGGGCCTAGATCTTATTGGTCCTATTTCTCCTACTTCAAAAAACAAGGAATATATACTGGTATGTACTAATTACTTAACCAAATGGGTGGAAGTTAAATCTTTGTAGTTTGCTAGAGATGGCAATGTAGCCAATGTTTTGTATGAGGAAATCTTCACTAGATATGGTGTACCAAGGGAGATAGTCACGGACCAAGGACCACAATTTACATCATATTTAATCACAAAACTGGCAGAAGAGTATCAGATTAGACATAAAAAGTCCACTCCCTACCATCCTTAGGCAAATGGTCAGATTGAAGTTACAAAAAGGAGCTTGAGAATATATTAACCAAAATAGTATAGCTTCACAAAAGAGATTGGGATTCTAGGTTACCAAAAGCTATTTGGGCATATAGACTTAATTTTCCTTGCTTTAAAATTACATACACACATGGCACAATATCCATGGTTATCACAGTTACATCCATTGGGACCTATTTATCGCTCACATAGTAGGGACTTGACTCAGCTGGGACCTAATATATTGCAACTGTAATTACACAGTCAGGACCTATGCTAGTGGTACTTGTAGCAACTCCTATATGGAGCTTTCTTCCACAGTTTGGTGAATAATACCCAATTTTTACTGCCCATTCCACATTCCTGCATTCATTTAAAAATAACTCCAATCCATTTTTGCAAGTGTCAACTCACATTCATGAGTTGTTCATTTTTCTTCTCCTTTATGCACCATCACATCATATCTTTATTGATGTACCCACCACCTTAGTGTTCACCGCATGCATATCAAATCACATCCTCAGTATATGTTCACAAATTCTAAGGTGTGTTAATTATTTCTTTCCATTCCATATGTACATTAGGTAACTTTCAATAATTAAAACTAGCATTCTTTTTATATTCAGAATTACTTATAGTTTATTTCATGCATGTGAGAATATTATCCACTATTCCATTTAATCAATGCTCCTCATTCTATATCAATTGACATATAAAGTGAGGTCACTTCAAAATTAAGTTGGGGCGAGAGGTTTATTTTTCAATTTTTAGCCATTCACCATCTTTTGCCTTTCAAGAAAAACCAGATAAAATGTCCTACGCCATGAACTTACCCCGTTTTGCCAATGAGTGAACCTATTACCCTAAGAAAGTTATAGTGGAGAAGAAAGGAGGGGCATAAATTGTAAGTTGGTTCTATTTGGGGTGGTGAATTCAAGTAGTAGAAATTGTCTTTTTAGGGTGGTGAATTGAAGCAGCAGCTATTGACATTATTTAGTAGAAATTGAGCATGTAGAGATTGCAATTTATAGAAATCATGGGAGGGGATTTAATTAGAAGACAACCCTCTAGACATAAAGAAATACTAGAAGATGTAATGGTTCTTCCACTCTTTACAAAAGTGGGGTGGTTAGATTACTTTCTGAAACTGACAAAATATGATGAGGAGATGGCAGAGGAATTTATATTCACATTACAGTATGATGAAGCAATGGTGAAAGGATTGACTGTAGATGCTTTCGAAACATCTATTACTTAGGTCACAAGGTTGCCGCTAATAGGGTACGAGTACCTAGCTAGAGCTGATGCAACTACAGCAAGGGAGGAATTCTGTGAGAGAGGTAAACACTTGGAATCCACCACACAAGGTATGAAGTGATTATCTTTTCCCTTCTTTTGGGGGAAATGTGCTTCATACATCATCAAATATATTACCTGTGATGGTCGATATAACATGTTATAGACTGTACATTTCAAATTGCTCAATCATCTACGACATGAAAAATTGGTCAATGTTCCAAATTTTCTATATAGTATGTTGAAAAGAATGTCTTCTAAGTACCAGAAACAACAGACAGACACCACTCTATTCCATCATTATTTAGTAGCCATGTTAATAAAGAGAAGTTTGAGAATTCAATACCCACAGGTTGAGTGGGAAGCTTTTAAGCAATGTGTGGATATTTCAACACTATTAGAGGCACTTGAACCAGAAGTTGAGTCTCCATATGAACCTAAGCCTCCATATGAACTTGAACCTCCATATGAAATTGAGCATGAAGAGCCACAAGATGAAAATCCTCTAGAATTTAGGCTTATAGCATTAGAAGAAGCCTCATCATCCACCCCTAAAGCTAAAAGAAGCACTCCAATATATGGTAAAGAAAAGAAGAATAGGAAGGGTGTGAAGAACCACAAGAGCATAATGAAAGAAGAAAATATAGGGGAAAGGAGGAAGAAGAGGGATAAGAAGAGGAGGAAAAAGGAAGATAAGCAGGAGACTGTCACTCCTAGACACTCAGGTAGGCTAAAGAGGCAAAGTGCCAAGGAAAATGTTGTTGAGGAATAGAAATTAGAGGAAAAAGATAAAGACTAGCAAGATAGTGATCCAATTCCATTGAATTTAGATTCAGACAGAGGAGAAATTCCTCCTGAGGATGTCTCTACTGATACCTATGATAATGTCAATGTGTCTACTAGGAAAAGAAGGTAGGTTTCTTCTTCTGATTTTGAGTTAGAGGATTTGTTTACTATAAGGAAAATGGGGAAGTTTGTACCTAATAATTCTTCTCAAAAATTTTTTGATATTCCTGGAGAAGGTGACAATGAAAGTCTAAATTTTAAAAAATAAAAAGAATTATTAGAGGATAGAAATATTAGAAAAGAACTTCAAGAAGCTTTGGATAGAATAAGATAGATAGAAGATCGGGTAAAGGGGTATGAGGAGAAAGATAAAGAAAAAGAGAAAAGGATTCAAGAGTTGGAAGAGAAAATTCAGACTTATGGCCATGGTTCCAATTTAGATTTATTAGCACAAATGGCTATAAGTAAAACAAAAATTGAAAAGGATGAAGTACTCACTCTCCAACCTCCTATGACAAAAACCCTAGGGTACCATACCACTCTGTCTCTAGGCTTTGAATTAATGAAAATGACTCATAAAACCAAGTAGGAAAAGGCGAACTAGGAAAAAGAGAAACAAAGTCTTAATGCATTAGTTGAGGAAAAGGATTTGGTAATCAAAAGGTTGGAGAATCGTCTGATAGAGGTCATTCATAGAGCTATGTAAATCATTGGATGAAGACCTCCACCAACAGTTTATGCATTGTTTTTAAAAGAAAAGTTTCTTAGTTTTCATTTCAATAGATTCATCAATAATCAACCTGACTTGCATTCAGGGCACATTTTTTTCAATCATTTTGAAGAGATCAGCCTACAAGAATAGGATCAATTGTGTGAATACTATTTGCATAACTACCTAATGGAGGACACAGAATGGAACCCTTCCATCTATCTTGGGGATTTACAGATTAGGCACTGTTGTCATACTTCAGGAATGAAAATCTCAAAGGAGAGTTAGTGGATAAGTATGAAGAGCAGGAGAAAATAGTGCCATTATAGGTTAGAAGAGAAACAATGAACCCTGATGTAATTCTCACACAATGGTTAAGGCTCCTTTCACATAAAGGTCTAGGTAAAGTAATCATGGATATGAGGTTGCGAGACCATAAAAGAATACAATAGTTGGTTGGACCCGTGCTTCAACCTTGTCTCAGGTATGTACAGAATAGATGGAACAATCTTACTTTGACACTCCACAGGAAAGAGCCCCAATCCTTCCACAATTACATGAACATGTTTCAGAGGCTACACAAGTGTTGACAAATTTTCAAACATTGGATGCTTTGCATTATATTTCTAGTTTCAGTAAAGATTCAATAAAGATAAAATTTTCTTGACTTTCAATGGAGGCAGGCCATTTGAGCATAACCATTCAAAGTATAGTCCCTCAACTACAGAAGTATTCTCAGCTATACATTATATGAAAAATCAAGGTGCATTTGAGATCATTGGAGTATCAATATAATAAGCATCAGATATGGCACTAAAGATAAATAAAGCAATAGTTTAATGGCCGTCACTCAAAAGAGGCTCATGAAAGATACATAATAGGGTTTTCATGTGCAGCCAAATAGTAACCATTGGATCAAAGTAGATCTAACGGTGCAGATACAAAATAGTAAAATGATGCAGAGAAAGCCACTTGTTGGCACCCAAGGCAAGGAAAGCAACAGTAAAATCAAGCGGAAGCAAACATGTGGGAGCTGCAGAGGGCAACAAAATAAAGTTTCATTTTAAGGATGCGGAGAGCACCACGTGGAACCACCTGAAGGATGGAAATGAAATTTTATTTCATTTTAATTAATGTATCATGATTCAAGTGAGGCCTATGAAGGCTATGTCTTTTATTAAATACAGGTTTCATTTTAAATATCCCGGTGGGCCCTCCTTTAATAAGTTGAAAACTTATTAAATATATGAATATCATTTTAAATAGCCACGGCAAGTTTTTACTTTTAAACAAAGATTGAAATCTTTATAAAATTGTGACATGGCCGGTCCCAGTAGCCACTTTATTTCTTTTCATGAGAGAAACTTAAAATTGATGCGAAGAGAGCCACATGCAGGCTGCGGGAGAAACAAGTTGAAACTTAAAATTGATGTAGAGTGCACCACGTGGAGTAGCCCGACACAGATATAAATATTTTGTTTCATTTTATTAAAATGTAAAATGTCTCACGGGAATCTTAAAAGAAGTTGTGTCTTTGTTAAATATTAAGTCCCTCATAAATAAAATGGTGGGACCCGAAGCAAAGGAAGTTTCATTAAAAAAATATCTTTTACCTCACCATTTTTAACTCATGATGGAAATAAATGTTGCCCTAAAATTTATAAAGCCATGCTTTATTTCTTTTCATGAGCAAGCTAAAGGAAATAAAATGGAGAGTGGCAGGAAGTATTTCCTCTTTACGTAGGCCAAAGATAAGCACAAAGACATTTTCAGCCATGGAGATAACGAAAGGTACAGTTTAGTTCTAATTTTCCTTGGCCACATTAGTTGCAGTTGCATTTTGCTAGATTTTATGCCAGATTTTGCAGAGTTTCAGTTGCAAAGATTGCCGGAGGCCGTTGAGATTTTGTTGAGTCTTTCAGGCTATAAATGGGCAAATCTGAGACACAGCTGAGATACATATACATTCTTAGTTCTAAATAGTTTTGTAGATTAGATTTTAGAGCAGCCAATAGCAGAGATTTTCTTTTGCCTTAGCAGTAGATGTTTTTCAAATGAGATGTAATATTTTACTTTGTGCAGCCATTTTTACCTCTATAACCTTTTACTGTCAAATAAATGAGAATGCTATTATGTGCATATTTGGATGTCTGTGTTTCTTGTTTCTCTAAGTTTTCTATTTCTCTGCATCTGTTAAGCATGTTTCTTAAACTGGTTTTAACCATGCATTGATGCTCTTTTAATTCTAGTCAAATCCTTCAACGTTTAAACACTGTGCAAACTAAGTTTTAAATTCGGTAGATTGCCTTAGATAAGGCATTTGTTTTGTACTATCTAGTTTCCTTTCTAACATTTTTCTCAAAACCCCACTGAAAGAATGGAAGAGCCAACTTCCCTAAAATTTGGAGGTTGTTTCTAAGAAGCATTCTCACATCTCAGAAACTTCCCATGTTGCTGCTAGATTAGACCCATAGATTTATGCATCAATAGTTTTTGGCATGCCTAGTGGGACTGGATTCTAAGACTTTGTTCTTTGTTTTTAGAGAATCTTTTCCCTGTATTTTGTTGTTTTGATGGAAAATCATAGAAATGTCTTCTCATAGGACCATGAATCTTCCATCTCGTGACTCTATTGGTGAGTCTTTCTCAGATCTTTGCTCCTGTAGATCATGGCAGCCCCTGGTATCTATGTGGATCTGAATATTCAAAGAGATCTACCCTTTGTGACTTGGGATTCAAGTCCTCTAGTTCTTTGGCAACAGGGTCAAGTTCCTGACACAGCCTTGAAGGCACTAGTTCACTTTCTAGGAGATGGCTCTGTTTGCCCTGCAAATCACATTCAAGATGTTGCCAGTTTATGCTCTATTCATAATGTCACAACTGAGAATCATTTTCTCTTTTTGCTTGCATCTTCTCTCAAGGACAAAGCAAAAGAATGGTACAAAAGCTTGCAACCTAGTTCAATCACTAGATGGGATCAGCTTGGGGAACTTATTTACAATCAATTTAGAGACAGGACAGATGTCAGCACTCTCACTTAGAGTCTCATCACCATCAAGAGGCATCCAATGGAGTCCATACAAGACTTCAATTCAAGATTTGACAAGGTATGGAAAAAATTCTTTGTTGACATGAGGCCCTGTCCAGTCTTTGCTTTCTTGTATTATTTAAAGGCTTTAGACCCTGAGATCTCTATCATGATACAATCCCTAGGAGGTGAAACTCTTCGTCAATCATAGATCTTGACATTAAGGCTAAAAGTAGCCTCATATTGTCTGGTAAACTACCTCCCCTACCCTTAAAACCATTGATACCTCATGTAAATACCTTATCTCAGGTTCTTTGTTGTAACCAGATGCATGCAAATTTTAGTCCACCCACCCTCCCTACTGATTTGACAAATCATGAGGAGATGAGTGCTATGAAAGAACTAATTAAAACCCTCTCCCATGAGATCAATGAGTTCAAAGGTCAAAACCTATACCATGTTGATCTATGTTTAATACCTCAAAATTCTTATGAATCGTAGTATGAATATAGCTAGAGAATGCCCAGTTGTCTTGAAAATAGTCCTCTGCAAGCCCCCATAGCTACAAATTAGCCTATAGAAGCCATTGACCAGGTCCTCTATCACTTTGACATCCAAGAAGAA
Organism: Cunninghamia lanceolata; assembly: GCA_027924645.1. Taxonomy (NCBI): domain Eukaryota; kingdom Viridiplantae; phylum Streptophyta; class Pinopsida; order Cupressales; family Cupressaceae; genus Cunninghamia; species Cunninghamia lanceolata. The sequence continues at coordinate 10,119,798 of BSBN01000584.1, read as the reverse complement.
TCAAGTATCAGGAATCAAATTACAAGCAAGAAAGTGGCTCCTGTGTGTCCTTCTGGTTACCAACATCAAGCATATGTGGCAAAGGGAGGTCTAGAGTTACTGTCAAATCTTAAATTAGATTCAGAAGATGCTTATGAGGTGAGGTTTCTAGAAGCTAAAAAGTATTGCAAGAAGGGCTTTGAAGCTGAAAAGTATTGGGTCCATGGTGATGCTACCTCTGTATTCCATTTTGAGGAGGTTACAAATGACATTATACCAGATGAGCATCTTTATTATTGCAATGAAGTTTCACACCCGCAGGAGGAAGGCACAGAGATGCATGAGCAACATTTGAGGCATGATGAGGATTTGTGCTCACTTTTGCAACAAGGCTATCAGCTACTAAATGAGGAAGATCTTGCAATTGAGAAAGTACAAGGTTCATTTGTAATACTTGTAGTAGATCATGGAGAAGATGTTGAAACAGAGGAAGATTCAAGAACTGATTTATTTACTATTTTGGCAAATCATTATTGTCTTCTTCTTGATTAAGTTTCACCTCTACAAGATGAGATTTAGAGAGACATTTGCCATAGTGCAGAACGACATATGATGTCACAAACAGAGTTAGATTCTACACATTTCTTCTTGCATGAAGGGATCCCAATCAGATTCAGGACTGTTCTGGGTAGTTTTGTCAATTGTCAACTAGATCTTGGTGCTATCATGGATCATCACTTGGATGAAGAGTCAACAAAAGAGGTCATATATGAGTTTCTGGTAGAAGTTTTCAAATGCAATCAAAGGAAAGAGTTTCAGCATTTTATTTTCCCTCCCCGCCCTCCATTGATGCAAGAACAACATGTTGATCAGTATGAATGGTGTTTTGAAGAAAAAGAGGAACCTCCGAAGTGTAGAGAGGAAAAAAGGTATAAATTTCTATTATACTTTTTCATATATTTCATCTAGTCAGTTATTAGTATGATGTGGATCATCTAGAGAAACATTGTCAGACATGGTAGTTACTTTGCCACCCCGATGAATGGGCATATCCCTGTTCTTTCAATATTATCCATATTTTAGTTTCAGTTTTCAAAATAAGCTACAGTAGCATTAGTTTTAGATTCAATTAGTTTTCTTTCAATAAGTCTTAGGTGCAGTGTATGAGGATCTGGTTAGTCTTAGTGGTTCAGTTTGTCTCTGTATCTCAGATTTAATGATCAGTATTCAGGGATCAATCAATTTTAGTTACAGAGTGTGTTTTAGTCATGCATCTTAAGGTATAGAAGTGTCTTCAGTTTGATGAATGTTATAGTTTCAGCCTTTTGACTCTATGCCCAATGGACAAGGCACTAGTTTTGTGAAATAAAAAATTTTGGGTTCTGAGTGAGCAGGCCCAATCTCCCAGCTAGTCGCCAAGAATGTTGACAAATTTTCAACATTGAATCCTTTGCATTATATTTCTAGTTTTAGTAAAGATTCAATAAAGAAAAAAGTTTCTTGAGTTTCAATGGAGGCAGGCCATCTGAGCATAGCCATTCAAAGTACAGTCCCTCAATTACAAAAGTATTCTCAGTTATACATTATATGAAAAATCAAGGTGCATTTGAGATCATTGGAGTATCAATATAATAAGCATCAGATATGGTACTAAAGATAAATAAAGCAACAGTTTAATGGACATCACAAAAAAGAGGCTCATGAAAGATACAAAATAGGGTTTTCATGTGTAGCCAAATAGTCACCATTGGATCAAAGTAGATCTAATGGTCTGGATACAAAATAGTAAAATGATGCAGAGAAAACCACTTGTCAGCACCCAAGGAAAGGAGAGAAATAGTAAAATCAAGCAGAAGCAAACACATGGGAGCTACAGAGGGCAAAAAAATAAAGTTTCATTTTAAGGATGTGTAGAGCACCACATGGAACTACCTGAAGGAAGGAAATGATATTTTATTTCACTTTAATTAATGTATCATGATTCAAGTGAGGCCTACGAAGGCTGTGTCATTTATTAAATATAGGTTTCATTTTAAATATCATAGTGGGCCCTCCTTTAATAAGTTGAAAACTTATTAAATATATGAATCTCATTTTAAACAGCCACGACAAGTTTTCAATTTTAAATAAAGATTGAAATCTTTATAAAATTGTGACATGGTAGGTCCCAGCAGCCACTTTATTTCTTTTCATGAGAGAAACTTAAAATTGATGCAGAGAGAGCCACGTGCAGGCTATGGGAGAAACATGTTGAAACTTAAAATTGATGCAGAGTACAGCATGTGGAGGAGCCTGACAGAGATATAAATATTTTGTTTCATTTTATTAAAATGTAAAATGTCTCATGGGAGTCTTAAAAGAAGTTGTCTTTGTTAAATATTAAGTCCCTCATAAATAAAATGGTGGGACTCGAAGCAAAGGAAGTTTCATTAAAACAAATATCTTTTACCTCACCATTTTTAACTCATGGTGGAAATAAATGCTGCCCTAAAATTAATAAAGCCATGCTTTATTTCTCTTCATGAGCAAGCTACAGGAAATAAAATGGAGAGCGGCGGAAAGTATTTCCTCTTTACGCAGGCCAAAGATAAGCATAGAGATATTTTCAGCCATGGAGATAATGAAAGCCATAGTTTAATTCTAATTTTCCTTTGCCACTTCAATTGCAATTGCATTTTGTTATATTTTATGCCAGAATTTGTGAATTTTTAGTTACAAAGATTGCTAGAGGCCATTGAGATTTTGTTGAGTCTTTCAGGCTATAAATGGGTAGATCTGAGTCATAGTTGAGATACATATACATTCTTAGTTCTACATAGTTCTGTAGATCAGATTTTAGAGCAGCCAGTAGTAGAGATTTTCTTTCGCCTTAGCAGTAGATGCTTTTCAAATGAGATGTAATATTTTACTTTGTGTAGCAATTTTTGCCTCTGTAACCTCTTATTGTCAAATAAATGAGAATGCTATTATGTGCATATCTGGATGTCTGTGTTTCTTGTTTCTCTAAGTTTTTTGTTTCTTTGCCTCTGTTAAGCATGTTTCTTAAACTAGTTTTAACCATGCATTGATGCTCTTTTAATTCCAGTCAAATCCTTCAAAGTTTAAACACTATGCAAACCAAGTTTTAAATTTGGCAGATCGCCTTAGATTAGGCATTTATTTTTTGCAATCTAGTTTCCTTTCTAACCTTTTTCTCAAAACCCAATAGAAAGAATGGAAGAGCCAGCTTCCCTAAAATTTGGAGGTTGTTTCTGAGAAGCATTCCCACATCTCAGAAACTTCCCATGTTGCTGCTGGATTAGACCCACAAATTTATGCATCAATAGGAAGTATATTAGGATTTTAGAACAAAAAGGAGTAGCATGGCTTCCACTCACATTTCACCCTCTTATTCTCATTTACCCAATACCATACTGGATAGGGGAAAGGAGTGATAAATGTAGGGATTCAGAATTGGTCAGGGTGGATAGGCTTGCCTGCTACAATGGTTTTTATCTCAAACAGGGACAAGAAGTTAGAGAAGTCATTGACCTTAGACAAATCACTTTGCATTAGACTCTTCTTCCCTGGATGTTTAGTTCCTTGATTTTGCTTGAGGACAAGCAAAAGAGTAGTTGGGGGGAGATGATGGGTTGAATTATTGACTTCTTTTTATACTATTTTTATATGTTTTTAAAACCTTTTCATATGATCTTGTAAATACTTTACAAACATCAACATTACTATATGTTGTTTCTCATATAATTTTTAAAGGCTTTAAACCTATGTTGTTAATATGGAATAGGTGGTGATATTATCAAGTGAATGACTTAAAATATAAAGTATGCATGCAATATAGATAGAATCCTATGGTTTAAATATGAAAGCTATTTTGTGTGCATATGTTTGGAGAATTAACCCTGTGCAGCAAGGACATGGCATCAAGAAAAGAGAAATTGTAGTGAGTCATAGGGTAGGGGAATTAAGTGAAGTGTAGTTTGAATGCCAAAAGTGAAGACAGATGGAGGATGAATCTGTACCATCATGGATTGGAATAAATGCATAAAAGAAGACTTGTTCTAAATGCAATCTATGAGTGGTTTTTCATACAAACTATTTCATGAGAGTTCTTGTTTGAATAGGACTTTTCTTCTTTTGATAAGTTAGATTAATAAATCAATCATGAAACATGTATCCTAGTATCTAGGGTTGAATTGATTGACGATTAGTTAGTAGTTTCATAAAATTCTCCTATTTTTGTTAAAGTTAGGGGAATGAGTTCATTGTTAAGTTAGTTGATTTTACCTTTCAGTTACTTAGCTATTACTCTGTTTTTTCAATATTAGTTATCTAGACATGTTTTGAGTTGAATAAAACCTGAAGAAGATTCTATTTATGATAAGGAATGAATAGAACTACATGTTACGAAGATACGTGAATATCTATAATTGATTTTATTTGATTTCAAGTTAAGTGAGTCAGTCCCTTGAGCCAACCACTCAAGGTATTGATCCTTACTTCATTTATTTCCTTATTTCTTTTATGCATTCTTGTCAATCAATTTTTCATTTATGTATAAATGCAGTGTGAGTCAATTAGAATATGATAATTGTTAAAATATAGTAGTATGATCTATGAGTGAATGCATGTTGTGTCTATTTGAAGTCCTCTAGAGGTTAGCACTAGTTCTTTTATCATTTAGAATGTTTTGAGTTAATTATATAATTTCCTATTATTAATAGTCATCTACAACTCATGCTAAAGGTGCCTGTAGCAACTAGATTTTAAAACATTTTTGTTGTTCTTACATTTCTGTGAATTTTAATAGACTAGGCTAATCAGAATAGGTTTGAATGGGATAGTTAAGAGAATTTGAGTCCATAAAGGCACATACAGTGCAGTACCATCATAAGCTTATGCTCCTTGGTTGATGATTTAATGTAGGAAGTACAATGATAGAGTGAACTGTTAAGATAGGTTTTCCCCTAAATTATGTTAAGTCTACAATGCACTAGTTTTCCTCTACACTTGACCTTGGTGTTCTGCAATGCGATCCACCACTTTGGCTCATTGTTCTTCAAGCTCTAAAAGGATCATTATGCACTTGTCAATAGAACTCTCAAAAGTTCCATCTTCAACTGCCTTTACCAAGTTCAAAGTTGGCAGCTCTAAAGTAATTAGATTTTTAGCATTCAATCCATACAATAACTAAAAAGGAGACATACCAATTGTTCACTTTGGGGTAATACAGCCTTCCCACAAAGTATCAAACAACACCTTGTGTCAGGTTCTCTAATTTTTATCTACCAAATTTTTGATGATAGTGACCAGATTCTTGTTACTAGACTTAGCTTGACCATTCCCTTGTGGGTAATAGTCAGATGAATGAGAAAGAATAATGCCATATTCAAAATAGAAACTAGTAATTTCATGAGATGAAAAGCATGTAGCATTATCCACTACAATTTTGTTTGGAACCCAAAACTTGGATATAATGTTTTCTTTGAGAAACCTACAAACTACATCAAAAGTAGCTTGCTTCACAAGAACAGCCTCCACCCACATTGTAAAGTACTCAGTGGCTATAAGTACAAAACTATCTCCTACACTTGATGTTGGATTCATTGCACCAATGAAATCAATACCCCATTGCTGAAATGGTTCCTCAATGATGATTAGTTTAAGAGGTAGAGCAGCCAACTTGGGTTTCCCCACAAATTGTTGGCAAAGTTCACACTTACGCAACCAGTTGTATGCATCCTAGAACAAGGTCAGCCAATAATATCTAGCTCTTAGAATTTTATGAGCCATGACAAGTGCTGAGAAATGTCCACCACATGCTAGACTATGGAAAGATTCCAAAAATTTGCTTTTCTGTGCCTTATCAACACAACGAAGGAAATTCCCATCAATGCTCCTCTTGTACAAACCATTGTCCCATAAGATGAAATTTGTAGCTTTGAGCTTAATGGTCCTTTTATCTTTATAAGACAAATGTTCAGGACATTCACCATATGTGAGAAAGTAAGAAAGATTTGAATACCATTCATCTATGGTGCTCACAAAAAGAACAGTGGGAACTTCTTCAACTTATGCTTCCTCATCACCGATTTCCTTGATTACATTGTCAGCAATAGGTTGACATAATCCTTTTCCCTGCACAAGCTTAGTAGGCTTAATATCAAGGTCATATTCATGGATCTTGGCAATCCAATTACCTCTTTTGCTTCCAAGCTCTTGTTGAGTTAGAATAGATTTGACTGTTGAGTCTAAAACCAATGCAACAGTATGGGAATTCTGAGTGTAGAAACATAAATTCTTAACAGCCTTCACTATGGCATATGCATGTTTCTCCGTAGCAGAATATTTAAGTTCATGAGATTTTAGGGGACAACTCATGAATGCAATAGGAGATTCAATACCCTCATCATTCTGTTGAACCAAGATTGCTAACAATGTATGCTCAGAAACGTAACTATACATAATGAAGTCCTTGGTATAATTAGGAAACACCAAAATTGGAGCATGGGCAATGACTCTTGTAATGTCCTAAAATGCTTCTTTACCTTTCTTGCTCTAGTGGAAAGTGGACTTACCTTTCATCATATTAATAATATGATGAGTCTTTTCTACAAACTCAATAACAAATCTCCACAAAAAAATTCACTTTCCCAAAGAAAGAGTGAACAACTGTCTTTCTTGAAGGTAGAGTAAGACTTTGAATGGATTTGACCCTTTCTAGATCAATCTTGGTACCTTCCTTAGACACCACATGTCAAAGAAGTTTACCTTTAGTTACCCTAAAAATGGATTTTTGGGGATTGAGAGAAATTCCTTGCTGACGGCACCTTTCTAGAACTTGCCACACATGGTAGGCATGATCTTGATGCTTCTTCAAAAAGATAGTTAAATCAACAAGATATACAACAATAAACTTACCCATTTCATCATGAAATGCCAAGTCCATTGCTCATTGAAAATTCATGCCAGCATTGATTAAACCAAATGGCATCTTATGATAAGCAAAAGTACCCCAAGGAGTTGTGAAAGTAGTTTTGTGCTAATCCACGTCACTCACCTCCACTTGGTTATAACCCGAGAAACCATCCAACATAGATAGTATCTTCGAACTAGTCATTATTTGTAGTACTTGATCCATTACTGGAAGAGGGTAATTATCCTTTAGAGATGACTGGTTCAAGTTCTGGAAATCCACACAGATGTGAATTTCACCATTCTATTTTCTTATTGATACTATGTTAGCAATCCATGTGGAATGATGAATTGGGAAAATAATTCTCGCATTCAACATCTTTTGAATTTTTGCTAAGATCGTACCTAAAATTTTGGGGTTATACTACATCTGCTTCTACTTGTGAGGCACAGAACCCAACTTGAGTAGAATCTCATGTTGGACTTCTTTAGGCTGAAAAGACTTCAAGTCATCATAAGAATATGCAAGAACATCAATATAATGATGCAAAGTGTCACAAACTTGAATCTTTCATCAGTTGTGTAACATTTCCCGATGTTGACCATCTTAGGATCAGCTTCTGTACCTAGGTTCACCTATTCAAATTCTGATGAAGAACCCATTCCAATCTGTTGTTGTTGCCTAATGTACAAGTCATGTTTATCAAATAGTTTCTTGAGAGAAACTAAACCTTTGGAAATTTTATTCCCCTTTAGCTATAGACACTCTTCATCGGTCTCTGAATCAACTTCAAAAATAGATTCCTGAGGAGGAGAATCACTACCTCAAAATAAAGCTCATTGAAGTTATCTGCCTTTTCTAGAAAAGAAATGATTTGATCATCCCCATTAAAAATGTGCTAGTGGTCAGAATTATCTGGGATGCTTGGCTGAAAGACCAACTTAATTATGTATTTATTACCCTTAAAATCCTTGTAAGGAATCATAAGGGTGGTCGAGACAGCCAATGAATCTACATGATCATTGAACTCCCTTGGTACTACTGAGATGTCAAAAGCATCAAAGTCCTCAATGCAATCCCAAAGATGATTGTGGTAATGCCTAAGCCTTTCATTTTTGGTTTGTTATAGATTCTTTACCTAACAAATGATGAGCTCTGCATCTCCCTGTGCATGGAGATTCTTGATTCCTTTAGCACGAGCAACTTTCATCCCTAGTAACAAGGATTCATACTTAGTGGTATTGTTGGTATTATCAAATTGTATCTTGTAGGAAAAAGGAAAAATGTCTCCTTAAGGAGACATAAGGACTATTCTATCCCCTAATCTTGTTGAAGTACATCTACCATCAAACTCTAAGGTCCAAACATCATTTGCACTTTCTAGTTTGACATTATCATGAATAGCAAATTTTTTATTTGAAAAAGAAAAATCCTCCATTGTCATGCTTTCATTTGAACTATCATCAAATGTATCAGCACAATCCTCTGTAGTCAAAAAGTAATTCCCCATACCGGAAGACTTAAAGAGAATTTGCACTTTGGGATCTTCAGATTTGGTGACGATATATTTTGCTTCCCTTTCTAGAAGCAACTTCTGCATAACACCCTTGAAAGGTATTCTTTCTTTAGACCAGTCCATGCTAATCTCTCCACCAACATCTTTACAAAACTTGCATCCCAACAAAATCTTGTATAAAGCAAGAACATCAGCTACCAAAATAGTCATTTTTATCCTCTTCTCTGGAAAGGCAGTGAATGCAAACTAGGCATCCTTAATCTTCCCTATCAGGGGTACTTGTTTAGTTTCCATGGAAAAACACCTACCAAAAGTCTTGGTCAAGGTTAAACCTAGAGCATCTACTACCTTAGCAAGCATGGCATTATCAGAAGCTCCAGAATCTATAACACAATTACTTAATTTGTGACCATTCACTAACAAAGAAACATAGAAAGGTTCAATCTTTCCTATGGTAGTGGAAGGGGTAGCAACCAAATTGTTCTATGGAGATCTTGTGTGAGAGATGACAAGACTATTTTTGGAAGAATCTTGCCCTCCAAGGATAGTTTTAGTTTTTACAAACTTAGCTAACCGATCAAACTGATCAGGGTTAGCTTGCAAATATTCAACCTTAGACATCTAAATTTTGGTCTTCTTGGCATGGTCTATTATATCAAACAGTTGATCTGATGAAGACATGACAAAAGGATTATTTTCATGTTGAGGTTTTTGAATAGGGGTACTAGTCTGAGGAGCAAAAGAAGAAGATGGAGCACTTGAAGTACTTACTTGTTTTTCACTAACTAGGTCTCTGGATTGAAAAGGACAAGGTGTTCCCCTCTTAGCAATGGAGATTGTAGGATGAGGATCTTCCTTTGACTTTCCTTTATCAGCTGCTTGTTGATTCAACTAATTTTGAGATCACGTGAAAACAACATATCACTCACCATATGCATCGTCTCTTTGTTCAACTTCATCCTAAAAATTTAGGAAGCCAATATTTGAGTCACCAGTTAACTCTTCTTCTCCTTCTATGAAGAGATTAACGCTATCATCTTAAGCTAAATCAGGTTGAAAGGAATTATCTTGTTCTACTTCATAATAGCCAACTACTGCATTGACCAGTGGAGCTTCCAAAGCAAGTCTTCCTTGTGTAGGAGGAACCATGTTTTGTCCTTGGTTTCTAGCAACATTACCTTGGTATGGAGAATTTGGAAATGTTTTGTTTGGTATGTCCCTGTAGGAAGGGGTGGACATACTTTGAGATATTTGCTTTTTTAAGGCTAACAATTTGTTAGCCAATTTCTGCACCATAGGATCAATGGTGCTAGTGGAAGAAATGTTAGTAGAGGACTGCCCTCTACTTCTTCTTGTATCCTTTCTTATCTTACTAGAAATGATAAGGTCATCCTCAATCTCGGTAGCCAGGGATTGTGCTACTGCTAAGTTAGCCGGGTTAGTCCATTGCAGAAGAAAACTCACTTCCGATAGTTGAGTGTTTATGAAGAAACACTTTAGATTTTTAGCTGTGGGTTGAGCAGTGGTTGAAATTCTGTTGGTCAGCTTATTGAACTACATAATGAACTCATGCATGGGTTCTTGCAGTTCCTTCTTCATTTGAGTAAGCTGGGCCAAAAGAGCATGTGCATCTTCAGTAGGTTTAAACCTAGCCTCAAACCTGGTTCGTAGAACATTCCATCCAGTGATGGTTTGAGCAGGAAGATGATAGAACCAATCTACCATTAAACCATGAAGCATCTCAACAAAAAGTCTCATAGATACATATTCATGTTCTACCCCTACAACACCACATGTAATGTAAAAAGTTGAAATATGTTTGTCCGGGTGAACTTTTCCATCACCATAGAACTTTGGAAAATTCTTTCTTAAACTATGGGGTAGATCATGCAATGGTGGGGTAAGATTCAAAGGCCCAAAAGCATTTCCCCATGGACCCCTAAGCGGAGGAAGAGCCATTGTGCACCGATTAAAAGGTGGAATTACAAACCTTGAAACTTGTACAACTAGTAGAGTCCTATGCACACTTGAGGCTTCACTTCATATAGGTGAGCTTCCATTGGTAGGAGGAAAACTCCGTGTACACTGAAGTTGAGATTTCAGAGGCAAAAGACTGAAATTATTTTGCTACATTAATTCAAAAACAAGATCAATAATTTCCTAAGCTCTCTTACTTCTTGTATACCTTGAGTCTGCTAGAACGCAATATTCTTAACAAGGACAAAAACTGGAAAAAAATATTATAAACAATGAGGATGGAATGCTTCAACTCAAAGTGTGAGGCTCTAAGTTGCATGTTTGGTCTCTAATAGTGTTGTCAAAAACTGTTGGGTGAATATTTTGTCTTTAACTAACTAAAGGAAAAATGGTTATATCAACCATAGTGTGATGATATAATATCTCTCCTCTCAGTAAGGGGAGGCTACCTTTTATTGTCAAATACCAACTAATAACTATCTAGATGTATTTACACTAAAAAAAACTATCCTTGGGGTGATTCCATATCATCCTATTCTCTTATTTCAGAATAGATGTTTACAATTCCATATAACAATTTCATTAATCTTATAATATGCAAAGAATTACAAACTGCCAATTTGGAACAATAATAGCCAATATCCAATCAAGTTACACACAATAATAACTAAATGATACTAGCATGTGCTAATCACCAAGAAACCCATGGAAACACAAAGTTTTTCATTGCTTCTTATGCCAATTGAAAATGAAATATTTTGAAATAAAGGGCAGCCCTAAGTCTTCACTATATGTTGAGATAAGATAACACAATTACAAACAATAACTTGTAGCCCAAACTCTTCAAGTTACATCTCATTCATAAACTTGAACATAAATTCCAAATATGATATAGTAGCACAAATACTAAAAAATCAGATTTGAATCACCTTCCAAACACTTGATTTCCATGCTCACAATTCAAACATTCATACAAGATCATGTAATAAAAAGAACATAAGAACAATTCTATAACATTACAAATTTGCTCCAAGACAAAGATTGGATGGCAACTTGCTCCTCGATATTGATTGAAAACGGATTTACAAAATAAGCTCAAAGTCTCAAATTGCTCTTCAAAATGGCAGCACTTCACTTCAATAGACAAAAGATAAAAATTACAATAGAGGCCCTCTTTATTTATAGTTAGAGGCCATGAGATAATCTAGAAAAATCTAACTACCTTGACTTATTCAACAAAGAAGTCCTTATTGATTTGGGACTTCCTATGTTTTTACATGTAATTACATATGGAAAATGTACATATAAAAGTGTCCAAAACTACAAACAAATAACATATGAAAATACAAAAATAAACTAAGGCATGAAAACTTGGATCAACTTGCACTCCCATTCTTCTTCTGATAAGCCTCATACATAGTGAATACTACTTGCATCTCTAAGCTGTCAGGACCAACATTATTTTTGGAGATTACTCAAGCTCTGATTACTACATCTTTCACTATTGTAGCTACCTTTTCATGACTGGTTAACTTGGCTTTCAAGTTATCCAGAGTTAATTGATTATCCAAAATATTATCTAGAGAGACGACTGAAAAAGCTTTGTCTTCAAACTCCTTTTGAAACATACTCTTAAAATCTTGAATCATTTCATTAGCAGGAAGAAAATGATGTTCTTCAAATGTTAACTTGCATGGGAGCTCCTTCAATTTGTGCAGAAGATCAACATCACTTTCTTCACTCAGTTCCCTAGCACTCTCCAAATCTTTGATCAATTATTTTAAAACATTACTTTAGTGAATCAATGACTCTTTAGTTTCCATATAAGATTCACGATTTGAAATAATGCCAATTGATATCAGAGTTTTTATGTTTAGCTTTGTCATCTTAGTCCACTTCTCAAGGCTATTGTCTATATACACAATGTCTTGAGAAATTAAATCAACTAAATCATCCAGCTCAGCTCTTATCTTTTCCATTATGCTTGTAAGAAGAGACACTCCTTGCGAATGCATTCTTTCAAGGTATTCCTCAACCACTTTCCCTTTGACATGAGTCTTTTCCACCTTCTGAATAATAGGATCTTCCACAATGATTGTGTCAGGTGTTATTGACTCAGATGTCAAAGTAATCTTTCGTACCACCATAGCTAACTGCTCTGATGTTGCTTTGTATTCCTTCATTTCATTCTCATGATCAAATTTCATAAGGAATTGAGAGTAGACCGAACATCAGCCTTGGTACTTTCATGTGTGATTTTATCTAGTTCAATCCTAGAGATAGAATATTCACTCATGCTAAAATTATCGATGGTTGCATCTGGTGGTGGCTGAGCAATCTCCACATACTTGTGACCTTTGTCTTCTAATATCGAAGAAAGTGTCTTGGGCTTCTTTTGAGTCTTTGCCTTCACTGGCATTACCTTTCCAATGTCAAAGTCATCTAGGGAGATGGCCTACTTTTTCCTCTTAGGAGTGTAGGCTGAGAGCCACAGAGGAAGCACTAATGTACTGACATTTGGATTTGACTCCATTACAAGTGCAGAAGGAATTGTACTTACACTTGTGGTAGTAACAATTAGAGGAGTGTTTGTAAATATAGCACCTGGCACATTCACATTAACAATCTACTCAGCACCTAAAACAAATTGATCAAAATTTGTTGAATCACCAATATCATAGGAGGGTGAAGACAACCTTGGAATAGACCTTGAAGAATGAAGAGAAGCATCAAAAGAAGCCTGAGGACTATCAAAATTTGTCCTAAAGGAAGATGGTGAAGAGCCAGAAGACTAAATAACATTGGGAGACAATGGAGCTTTTAAAAGAATAGGTAAAGAATCTAAAATAGACATAGTGGGTAGGGGAGAAGAGACTCGAGTTTCCTGTGATATATATTTTGATGAAGACATGGTTATATCCTGTGAATGTTCCTATTCATCTCCATTCTCTACTTCCAGATCCTCCTCTCTTTCTTCTATAGACATTTCTTTAGTGTCCATTTTCTTAGCAGTGGGTTCCTTAGTATTCTTCTCTTCTATTTCCATTTCTTTGGTAGTAGGCTCCTCTTCTGTCACCTTAGCTTTCTCCCATTTTGATACAAATTTTATTATAGGCTTAGGAGCCTTAGAAGTACTTGGAGCATCACTCTTGTTTTTAATCCTTATTTCAACCTCTATCCCTATCTGCTCAAGAACTTCTTCTTTGGAGCCAATGATAAAGTCTTTCGATTATATCCCTTTGCTTTCATGCCATATATTAATGTTGGCCAAGATAGGCTCAAACCTCTTTCTCAATGATGTCACTTCTTTCTTAGACCATAACATAGTAGGCAAAGGTGAATTTGCAATTTTCTCATTTACATACCTAAGGCTTACAACATCTTCATTAAAAACCATCCCCTCAGGGATATCAGCTAAACCCAACTCTTCAATTTGACTCAAACTCAATCTGCTATAATCCAATTTTCTAATATCTTCTTCAGTTCTTAAATCTACCCAAACATCCTCCACCATCGGCTCATGAAATTGAGTTTTCCTTTTGATCTTGTCTTTCACTCCCTTATAATGAAATTTCGGTCTTCTCTTGAACTACTTCATGGTAACCACTTGCATCTTAGTTTCCAAAGCTTTAGCTTTTGCAATAGTAACAACAGAATACCTGCCAATTTCAATAGGGAACCTGAATCCAGGCTTCTTCAATTCCATTTTTTTATTGTGCACTACAGTCATCTGTCTACACAATTCCATCAATATAATCCTATCAGTCAAAAATTTGGGTAACATGTAAGGATAACCTTGATAGTAACCAACTCTTAAATAGGTAAAAGTTGGGAACTGGAGATATAAAAAACCAAAATCATTGACAATAGTCCATGCCTCATCTGAAACTCTTCTTTATTCTAATTGGGGATCAAATAGACACATGAAAACTGCAAAGAAAGCATCGTTCACTCTTCTAGAATGATGTATTGGTGCAGAGCACATAGAGGAAGCATCAAAAACTTAACAAATGACTGTATATACTTCCACCGACTTGCGATCACCGGTTTCCTTCACCGTCGCTACCGGTCACCTCTTCCATCCAACACAATGTATATGCGCAATGTATATTTGGAATATACATTCAGAAGATGCATTCTGCACATACATTTAGAACATGCATTCAGAATATACATTTAATGAAATTGACCGTTGACTTTCCTTCTATCTAACCCGATGTACATTCACAATGTACATTCGCAACATGCATTTTGAATATGCATTCAGTGGGACCGAACATTGACTTCCTTTATATGCTGATACACTATCGGTTAGACTTCCCAGATTGGAAGCTTTCAAATATCTTGCTCTGACACCTTTTGTCACCCCAATGCAGAACTTAACCATTCACTAGATACTTTCGCGACATACACACGAACATACAACTGCGATATATACACAAAATGTATATCCGATGAAACAACACAAATTGTACGCTGATGCACTTGGTCACTCCAACTACTCTTCAGGTAGACTACTGCTTTTGACTTAGTACTTCTTGCTTTTCCATCCAAACAACCATCATCTGGGCCTTCTCCAAGGGTTATTGTTCTGTCGATGACAAACTCTGTAACGCAGACACTTTCTTCCTTTGCTAAAACCTAGCACATGGAGATGCTAGGCTCAATTAGCACTTCCCACACTCAATCCCAACACTGAACATAACAAAAACAAAAAGAACACAAGCTATACAGATAGACCCATTCCACCAATTTTGAAGAAATCTCGTCAATGGAATGGCTTAGTAATCCATCTGAATGACAAAATGGAAACTAATTACAGTGACGCGGTGAAAGAACTCAAAACACAATAGAATCTTTATTTATTTTGGGACCTTCTACACTAGAAACAACTCTTCTATCTTCTCACTATTGTTCTATCACAACCCACACAATTACTATCCTATTCTTCTTCTCTACTTCTGTTCATGGAACTATTTATACATGTTCTTGTTCGTGACAGTTTGCATCGGTGGGAATGCCAACTGTTCTGCAACTATCAACCCATTTAGTTACAATGTGTTTTCTCTTCCACTACCAAACACTACGACTTGTCCTATTCCACTCAGACTCACACATGGCACTAGACCTTACAATTGGTCATGTGGACCTTATACAACACCAAAACATCAAAAAGAACATGAAATTAATTAAAGTAACTAGGTGCCCCTGCACCATACTCCTGAGGTTTAAAAGAACTCAAGACCCTTGAGGAACCAAGTCAGAAATAGTAACCCCATGTTTGATGATGTCCTCCTCACTCATCCAAGTAGCATCTTCATCAGGGAAACCACGCCATTTGACCACATACTACTTGTAGGTTTTATGCCTGGTCTTCTTCTGAACTTTGATGTCCAAAATACATTCTACTTGTATTGGCTAACTCGGTGGAAGATCAAAAATCCATTCTGCCTCCCCTGCTTCTGTCACATCTGAACTAGCAACATTGTCTCCTCTGAATGGAAACAAGTCAGACACATTAAAAATGGGCGATATTACTAAACCTGGAGGAAGTTCAATTTTGTATGCATTAGGCCCAAACTTGTGTACAACCTTGCATGGACCTATTTTCTTCATAAGAAGCTTCATGGGCTGTCCCTTTGGAAGCCTTTCCTTCTTCAAATATGCCATCACCAAATCTCCAACTTTGTATTGGACATCCCTTTTCTTCTGATCAGCTCGCTCCTTGTATTTCCCTGTGTTCTTCTAGATAGTTTCCCTTACAGCATCATGGATATCCTTCATGCTGACTGCAAAATCTTCTCCTTGTGCACTCCTTTTCTCCATATTCTGGAGATCTCTCAACTCCAAAATTCCCCTGGGGTGAATCCCATATACAACTTCAAAAGGACTCTTTCCTGTGCTCCTATTAACAGAATCATTATATGCAAATTTTGCCTATGGGATGATCATATCCCATGCTTCTCCATGCTGTTTAGTCAAACACCTCAAAAGATTACCCAGTGATCTATTCACCACCTCAGTTTGTCCATCCGTCTGAGGGTGATATGCTGACATGAAAGATAATTGAGTGCCCAATTTCTTCCACAATGTGCACCAAAAATGTCCCACAAACTTGGGATCTCTGTCAGTGACAATATTCAATGGCAAACCATGAATTCTTACTATCTCCTTGATGAAAAGACCAGCAATATGTGAAGCATCGTTAATATATTTACATGGCATAAAATGAGCCATTTTACTAAACCTGTCAACAACCACAAACACACTGTCAAATCCTCTTTGAGTCCGGGGAAGACCCAAAACAAAATCCATACTGATGCACTCCCACAGCCTTTGTAGAATTGGAAGTGGTTGATAGAGACCTGCATTTGATGAAGTCACTTTTGCCCTCTGGCAAATGTTGCAACTGTCTACAAATTTCCTGACATTTGTTTGCATTTTAGGCTAGAAGTAAAGCCTTCTCACTTGTTCCAACATCTTGTCCAGTCCAAAATGATCTCCAAGACTACCGCAATGCTTTTCTTTTATGATGTTCTCCCTCATGGAACACCTAGGTACACACAGTTGGTTGCCTTTGAACAATAGCCCTTACTATAACAAATATTCAAAAAATTTAGAATGATAGGAATCTAAAAATTGTGAACAAATTGCATATATCTCTTTGAAGTCCTCATCATCCTGGTACATATCCTTGAGAGAATCCACTCCCACACTTTGCAACTGGATTTCCTATATAGTACACACTCTTCTTCTGAGAGCATCTATCACCTTGTTGGCTTCTCCCTTCTTATGTTTGATGGAAAAAGTATATGCCTAGAGTTGTTCAACCCAATTCATATGCCTGAGATTTAGCTTCTCCTGCGAATTTAGAAAACTCAAAGCATGGTTGTCAGTATAAACAATGAATTCCTTGGGCAAGAGATAATGTCTCCATTTTTTCAATGCTTGAACCATTGCATACAATTCTAGATCATATGTAGAATACTTCCTTTTAGCATAATTCAGCTTCTCACTAAAGAAAGAAACAGGTCTACCTTCCTGACTCAAGACAGTACCAATGGCAAGGTTACTGGCATCATATTCTGTTGTGAACAACTTATTAAAATCAGGAAAAACCAAAATAGGTTTCTCTGCTATTTTCTGCTTGAGAATCTCAAAAAACGCATCAGCTGCTCTATTCCAAACAAACTTACATTTCTGTCCTCTTTTTATGGTATCCAGAATTAGTGCACAAATATGACTGAATCCTCTTATGAACTTTCTATAAAAAGTTGCCAAACCGTGAAAACTCCTTACATCACTTACTGTTTTAGGTGCTGGCCAAGACAGTATAGCATCTACCTTTTCTGGATCCATTTTCAAATTCCCCTGGGATATCACAAATCCAAGGTATGTGAGTTCTTCCTTCATGAAGACACTCTTCTCCATATTGATCATCAATTTCTCCTCATGCAGCTTCTTCAACACCTATTCCAAATGCTTCAAATGTTCTTCCTTTGTCCTGCTGAAAATCATAATATCATCAAGATAGACAACAACAAATTTACCAATAAAATCTTTCAATACCTCATTCATTAGACGCATGAACGTGCTTGGAGCATTGAACAATCCAAATGGCATCACCACCCACTCATAAGGACCTTCATTAGTCTTAAAGGTTGTCTTCCATTCATCCCCTTGTCTAATCCTAATCTGATGGTATCCACTCTTGAAATCAATTTTTGAAATGTACCGAGCTCCTCCCAAACAATCCATGAGGTCCTCCATTCTAGGCATAGGGAAACTATATCTGATGGTGATCTTATTGATGGCCCTCGAATTAGTACATAACCTCCATTTGACATCCTTCTTGGGAGCTAAAACTATAGGTACAACACACGGACTAAGACTTTTCTTTACCAAGCCCTTATCAAACAGTTCTTGTACTTGTTTAGCAATTTCCTCTTTCTGATTAGGTGTCATTTTATAAGCTGGTTTATTTGGCAATGTGGATCCTGGGATGAAGTCAAACTGATGACTTATGTCTCTCACAGGGGGTAGTGTATTGGGCATATCCTCCACCATGATACTTTTATACTTGTCTAACAATTCCTGCACTTCCTTAGGGACTTTTTCCTTGCTATTTTTTGACAAATCAGAATTGTCTTTAGGTTTCAAAATCAAAGCATACCCCTGGGTTCGCTCTTCTTTCAGAGTATGGAAAAACTCTTTCCCACTCACTAACATGACACTTGATCCTACATTCTTGTCTACACCCTCTTCTAGTAAAGGATCCATCTTATACTTTCTACCATTCTTGGTGATAACAAAGGAATTGGATTTACCATCACCCTGGGCTTGTACATCATACTGCCAAGGTCTACCTAATAGTAAATGGCATGCATTCATGGGAATTATATCACACAACAGTTTGTCCCTATATTCCCCTATCTGAAATTCTACCCAAGCTTGTTTATCAACCAAGACTTGTTGCTCTTTGTTCAACCAAGACACTTTGTATGGACTAACATGTGGCAATCTTTCTAGATTCAATTTCTCTACCATTTCTACTGAAACTAAATTTTTAGTTGAGCCAGAATCAACAATTACCTTATACCTTTTGCCAGAAACTTTGCACAGAGTTCTGAATAGTGTCTTCCTCTGGGGTGGTTCCTTGTTCTGTGGCACTTTCAGCATTGTTCTTCTCATCATGAGATTCTCTCTATCTTGTGCTAGAGCTATGCTTCCCATGGGTGAAGTCACACTCTGACAATCTTCTTTTTGAATCAGCTAGCTCATTCTCTCTCCTCCATGAGAGCTTAAGGCTTTCTCTAGACACTTGCCTGCTATGTGCCCAATTTGGTTACAATTATAACATCTTCCTGTGAAGATGTTAGGACCTCTGCCTGGTCCACCAAATATGCCTCTTCCATTGGGTCTCCTTCCTCTAAAACCCCCTCTAGAACCAGATTCTCCACTGTGGTCTTGTTGACTGGGCTCCCCTTGATTCTTCTGGAACTGATTTCTGCCACCGAAACTATTTATGTCCCTGAAATTTCTTCCACCTCTGCCTCTGTTATGTTGTTCTCCTTTTCTTTTCAATTTCTCTTATACTCTTAGTGCCACTTGGAAACACTTGTCCACAGTTTTTGGTGTCAAAATGGTATTCTCATCTTGTATGCTATATTTCAAGCCATTAATATACCTAGCAATTCATCCTTTCTCGTCCTCAGCAAGTCCACACCTTAGAGACAATTTGTGAAATTCCTCTATATAGGTGGATATGTCCATACCTTCTGTCTGATATTCTGCATTTTCTTGTATATCTGCACTTCATAATCGACTAGTAGGAACTGAGCCTTGATCCTTTCTACCATCTGACTCTAGGATGAGATCATGCTCTTTCCACTCTTCACCCTTTCTCCCTGGGTGTAGTTCCACCACGTGAGTGTGGCACCCTTTAATTTCATCTTTGCAAACTTGACTCTTCTATTCTCCAGTACCTCCTTATACTCGAAGTAGTTGTTCAAAGCCTCGATCCATTCGATGACTTCTTCTGCATCCATCTTTCCACTAAACATCAGAATCTCCATTTTTTATTTAGATGACTCCTTACCAATTGATTTTATGGCCTTTAGAAACTATTTCTGGTCTGCAGATATATCTGCCTATTATGGGGTTGTTTCCTCTTCCCCATCTTCTTCTTCTTCATCAGATTCACCATCTGATTTCTTTCCTATCTTTACTACCCTCAACTCATCCTGGAGTGTTTCCTTGATTCCAACCTTGACTCCAACCTTGATCATTTCTTCCATCTCTTGGAACTTTTTAAGCACTTCTGTTGTCATCCTCTTTGGAGGCATGGCACTGGCCTCTCCTTCACTCTCTCTGTCTGACATAAACATTCACAAACAATGCCAACACTTCTACAAACCTTTCACTGGCTCTGATACCAAAATGGTGCAGAGCGCATAGAGGAAGCGCAAAAAACTTAACAAATGACTATATATACTTCTACAGACTTGCAATCACCGGTTTCCTTCACCGTCGCTACCGGTCACCTCTTGCATCCAACACAATGTATATGTGCAATGTATATTTGGAATATACATTTGGGAGATGCATTCTCCACATACATTTAGAACATGAATTCAGAATATGCATTCAGTGAAATTGACCATTGACTTTCCTTGTATCTCACCCAATGTACATTCGCAATGTACATTCGCAACATGCATTTCGAACATGCAGTCAGTGGGACCGAACGTTGACTTCCTTTGTATGCTGATACACTATCGGTAAGACTTCCCAGATCAGAAGCTTTCAACTTTCTTGCTCTGACACCTTTTGTCACCCCGATGTAGAATTTAACCATTCACTAGATACTTTCGTGACATACACACAGAATGTATATCCGATGAAACAACACAAATCTTACACCAATGCACTTGGCCACTCTGACTACTCTTCGGGCAGACTACTGCTTTCAACTTAGCACTTCTTTCTTTTCCAGCTAGACAACCATTGTCTGGGCCTTCTTCGAGGGTTATTGTTCTGCTGATGACAAATTCTGCAACACAGACACTTTTTGCCTTCGCCAATACCTAGCACATGGAGATGCTAGGCTCGATTAGCACTTCCCATGCTCGATCCCAACACTAAACATAGCAAAAACAAAAAGATTACAAACTCTACAGACAGACCCATTCCACCAATTTTGAAGAAATCTCATCGGTGGAATGGCTTAGTAATACATCCAAATGACAAAATGGAAACTAATTACAGTGACGCGGTGAAAGAACTCAAAATACAATAGGATCTTTATTTATTTTGGGAACTTCTGCACTGGAAACAACTCTTCTATCTTCTCACTATTGTTCTATCACAACCCACACAATTACTATCCTATTCTTCTTCTCTACTTCTATTCACAGAACTATTTATACATGTTCTTGTTCGTGACAGTTTGTATCAGTGGGAATGCTAACCATTCTGCAACTGTCAACCCATTCAGTTACAATGTGTTTGCTCTTCCATTACCAGACACTACGACTTGTCCTATTCCACTCGGACTCACACATGGCACTAGGCCTTACAATTGGTCACATGGACCTTATACAACACCAAAACATCAAAAAGAACATGAAATTAATTAAAGTAACTAGGTGCCCCTACACCATGTATGGATCCCTTTAGAGTTAGCTGAGGATAGTATTGGTAGACTGGCACCACCCTCCAATCTCCCTCAAATGTCAAACCTGGAAAGCTTCTCATTAAAGCAATTGTATATACAAGATATGATGTCATGTAGAACTTAGATGTGGTTGACACCTTGCATAGTTGCTCATGAAGAGCATTGCTAATTTGTTCACCCCAGAAAATATTTTGTTTTCCTTGAAGGATGATTTTGATGTATGGATACATCCATTTATGAAAAGTAGAAGATGAAGGTAATCCTCTAACTCTGCTAAGAAGAGTTATCAAGTCACTTACCTCCTCTACAAAGTCACTTCTGGGAAAACTCCTAGGCCACCTGGATAAATTTGGCTTGGCAGTTTTCAACCATTTAGTACTGATAATCCTTTTGGATTTTTCAACATCTTTATCATATTCTCTCTAGTCAATTGAGAAATCTAGCTCCACACTTCCCTCTGCACTAGGACACATGAACACCTTATCCATGAACTCTGCATCTAGTCTCATTATCCCATTACCATGATCATCCACCACTGTCCTATTATCCATGCTATAAAAGTGGGCAACTTGAAGAACAAATTCAGTATTATGCACAGTGACAAGAAATGAAGCAACCAAATGAATATTACTATTGACAATCCTTTGCATGTAGTGACTAGGTTTATCTTGCTTTGTCCTGTCTACAAATTCGGCCATAACAACATGACCAATTTATATGTTTTGTATCTCATCCATATTTGACATGACTGAACCAACGGGAAACACACCTTGATACTTGTACTTCATTTCTTTGGCTTTCTTTGGTGAAGGATAGGTAATTTGAATGATGAGCACCTCTAACAGAGAAGGACAACTTGGCAATCTTGCAAGGGCAACTGCAACAATAAAAGGCTGCAGTGTTAGGGAAAATGTGGTACATCAGGAAACTGCAAAGTTTGAAATTATGACCATCAGCATGAGCTTGAAGGGGCTAGAGAGAAATCAAAGTGAAGAATGGAGTGAAAGCAGGCTAAGGAAAGAGTTAGAAAATTTTCAAGGGAGTGAGTGCACAGGCAGAAAAAATTGCCACCCTTAAATGTAAGAGGGAATTGCATTTCATGTCAAGGTGGTAAATTTTACCACTCCTACATGTAAGAAGGTAAGCATTTGCAAATGTGTTTAGGTGGCAAAAAGCCTACTCTTGCATATGAGGAAAAATCTTTTATTTATGCTTGGGTGGCAATTTTTTCTACCCTTGCATATAAGAAGGTAGGTCTATAGTATAAGTGGATGAAATCAACACTTCAACATTTTACAAGTTACAAAATTAAATGTTTGTGTATGGGAGGAAAAACTTGCCACCCCTACACCTAGGACAAATAATAGACAATGGCATGGGTGGTGATTTTCACCACTCATGCATTTGGTGTAAAATGCTATATGCATCGGCAGTGAAAATCACAGCCCATGCATATGGTATCTATTGGGAGATCGTGTATGGGCAAAAAAATATTCTACCCTTACATGTAGGACAAACCTGAAAGTGTGAAGACATAAAAAAAAATTCTTAAACTTTAACACTGATCATAGAAGACATGCCAAAAATCACCGACAACATAGGTCAGTTTCAAATGATGAAACAAAAATGAAAATGAAGATTTCAAAATGAAACAATAATAAAAACAAAACCCTAAGCACAAAATGACAAAAATGAAGAAATGAACAAAGAAAAACAATTTTTGAAAGCACGAATAAGTAGATGAATCATGCAAACCCTAATGCACAAGATAGAAAACAAAATGAGGAAATAAGAAACTTACCGGATATAAGGAGTCGAAATATAATTGAAAATCCTAATAGAGGTCGTCACCGAAATCTGCCTGAACAAGTCGAAGCTCTTCGAAGAAAAGAATAGGGGTTTACAGACACTTAGATGAGTCTTAAGAATGAAGAGACAAGAATAAAATGAAAACTAAAAGTGATTAAATCATATAAATGCTTCATTAAAAATTAACATGAAGTGCATTAAATGCACTAAGTGTGAATTACAAGATGCACGAGCGGCACTTTTTGTCATCCCTGCATTTAGGATAATAAAAACACCAAACATGCAATGGCAGTGATTTTCACTACCCTTGCATGTAAAAAGATATAACATCAATATGCAACGGTAGTGATTTTCACTACCCCTACATGCAAAACAAAAAAAAATTCTAACTCCTTAAAACTGCCAAAAACCCAAATTTAGTGAATTCACCACTTGATCTATTTGCACAAAATTCAAGAAACCAAGAAGAGAAGATACTTGAATGGATTCTCAGGAGCTAGAGAACCATGTATAAGGACAAGATGATTCACCTTGATTTACGTGCATAGAGTTGTAGGATATGAAATAGACAAGTTTTGTAGGGGTCATTCTATAAAATGAGCGCAACTAATTTTGAGGATAACACATTGTTTGGCAATGAGGTGATACAATTGAAGACCAACACCATTCCCAAGGGATTGGTGGCATTGGAGAGGATGTTTGGCAGCGTTGACCACTAGAAAAGCAATGGTAAACTAGTTCAAGAAGACAGTGTAGAAGGTGTTAAGCTTGGAACAGAGGAGGCACCAAAGATGGTTTGCATAGGCAAGAGGCTAAAGCCTCATGAAAAGAAAATGTTGATTACTTTATTGAGGAAATTTAGAAAGTGTTTTACATGGTCATATGATGAGCTGGAGGCATATAGGGAGTATTTGTTTCAGCATACTATTTCCCTTCAACCTAATGCAAAAACATTTAGGTAGAGACAAATGCCTATAAATCCCACCATAGCTCCCAAAACGCAAAAGGAGTTGCTAAAAATAAAAGAGGGAGATATCATCAAACCTATCAAACACTCTGAGTGGGTGTCTAATTGCATCCCAGTAAGAAAGGAAAATGGGGAGATTAGATTAAATGTCAACTTTAGAAATTTGAACATTAAATCCCTCAAGGATAATTATCCTCTACCAAGCATGGATCATCTATTGCATAGGGTGTTTGGTTCAAAATTGATGTCAATGATGGATGGATTTTTAGGGTATAATTAGGTGTTGGTCAAGGAGTCTGAACAACACAAATTAGCATTCACCACTCCTTCGGGCATGTATGTATATCTGAGAATGCCATTTTGGTTAAAAAATGTAGGATCTACATTTCAAAGAGCAATGGATGTGGCCTTTGATGGCCTCATTGATGAGATCATGGTTGTTTACGAGGATGATCTAACTATATTTTCAAAAGATAGGAATGATCATTGCAAGCATTTGCAATTAATTTTTGAGAGGTGTTTAGAGTACGTGATCTCTTTAAATCCTAAAAAATGTCAATTTGGAGTTGAAGAAGGGAAGATTTTGGGACAAATTGTGTCAAAGGAGGGGGTTAGAATTGATCCAGATAGAGTTAAGGCCATTGACCTTATCCCCCAGTCCAAAATAGTTAAAGGTATTTAGTCCTTCCTTGGCCAAATTAATTTTGTAAGGAGATTCATCTCTAACTTTGCTGAGAAGACTAAAGCCATCTCAAAGATGCTTAAAAAGAGACAATCCATTATATGGGAAAAGGAATTAGCTAAATCTTTTCTTGACATAAAGGAGGCTCTAAAAAAGCACCAGTGATGGTAAGCCCAGACTATTCCAAGCCTTTCCAGTTCTTTTCCTTTTCTTCCTTTTACACTGTTGCTACTATGTTATTACAAAAGAATAAAGATGGATTTGAGTAGCCTATAGGATTTTTAGTAAGTCCTTATAGGCTACTGAGTTGAAGTACTCCATTATGGAGAAGCACACATATGCATTGGTCAAGGATACAAAAAAAATTAGATCCTATTTCATAGGAGCTAAGATCATTGCATATGTGCCACACACAGTAGTGAAAGACATATTCATGCAACAAGAAGCATTAGGTAAGAGGTGCAAATGCATTAATAGGATCAAAGAATGTGGTATGGACATACAAGTCACCAAGTTAGTAAGAGGCCAAGGTTTAGCCAAGCTGATGGCTAATTCTAAAAAGTGGTATCAGAGTGGGTTGTGTAAGCTCTAATTTGATGAATGTGATAGTACTTAATCCATTTCCAAGCTTTGTGAATGGTCATTTCAATATTGCATAGGGAAGAACATGGTATAGTGTGGGATTGTTAAGTACTTTTAGTATTTTTAATAATTTGGTATTGATTTCCTTGCATTTGGTTTATCAAATAGGCATATATACACTTCAATGTGATTTATTTCCCCTATTTCACATTAGACTCTGCAACCCAATAGATAGGCACTATTCTGAGTAGCTTTAGATCACCCATATTCAAAACAAAAACAATACATCCTATCTTTAGAAGTAGAAGTAATCTTGATGCATCCTCATTATGAAGGATTGTCATTATCAGCTATATAGGGGTCATACAACAACCGACTTTTCTTAGTTCAGTGACAAATTTGGGATTGAGAAAGCAATTTGGGTTTGGTTGTTAACATTTTAGTTGTTCATCTAGTTTGATTTTAATACCTACTTAGGTATAATACCCTATGGAATATCCCTCCAGAGTTTAAGCTAAGATTGAAGAGCAGAGGAATTTACCCAGTTCTGTAGTTGGCCAAAATCGCCCATAACTTGATAACCTCTTCCTATAACTTGTTGATAACCTCTTCCTATAATCCTGACGACAATCCTTGGCCTAGGTGATCTAGGAAAGTTTTAGATTTTTGTGTTGTTGTGTTTTTAGGAACCAACAAAGTCAACCATACTTGATAGAAACAAAGAGTATGCCCTTCATCAGAATGCCATTCCTTCTCTATTTCATCTGAATGAAGAAGATAGCTCATATCAAAGAAACTAACAAAGAGGATCGAAGACATAGACGTCAGAGCATAGAAATGTAAAGAGGTATCAATTTCTTCTATTTTCCTTTTGTAGTTTGTTTGGTCTATCACAGATTCGAAGCTAATCATATGGAGTAAGATCATTAAGTGCGGAAGTTATTTTTCAGCCCTAGTGAGTGGGCATGTTCCCCTATTGTTTTCTTATATATGATAGCTTAATTTTATTCATTGCAAAATAAGTTGCAGTTGCAACGTTAGTTTTTAGTTTATTTTGAATAAGCACAGTGGTGCAATGTTATAGTGTCCTCTTCTATAAAATTAGATAATTTTTTAAAAACATTAGCCTCTTTATGATATACATTATCAAGTTTGTGTCAGTTTGGTTTCACAACATGACTGTTTGATTGCAATTGATTTTAGATTTAGGTTTTTACTCATGATGAAGCTTTATGTTCAATTTGTTTTTTGAAACTCTTCGTATCAAAATATTTTGACTACGATGTTCAATGAAGTAAAAGCATGGGATCTGAAGTTTGACGTGTGTAAGCACATCTCCATGCAAGTCACCATAACTATAGTACCATTTTTGGCACTACAATTTTGAATGTTTTTATCTGTTGTGAAGCATTTAAAAACTCTACAGAGCATCTATATTCAGCTCAAATTTGTGCAATTCCCATCAATGCCTCTAACTTTCATTGTAATGGCATAGCATGAACAAGGATTCATGTTATGTTAAAAGGAATTTGCGAATAGTGGTAAGAGTAACAAATCATAAAAAAGGGTACACAACCAAGGTAGAAATATGGCACAGCTAAAACAAGGCGTAACCATTCCAAAATCATGGCATAGCCATAAAAAATAAGGTGCAATAATTCTAGCACTGATGCACAATATAATCAAACTCCATTTCAAATGTAGCGCATCCATTATAACTATGTGTAACCATTGAGAGTTCAATGCAACCATTATAACTATGCGTAGATATAGAACATGTCATGTAATCATTAGAAAATGATTTGCAATGTATGAACGCAGACAATCATTCCAGAATATAGAGCCACTAGTTAATTCATACTGCACAACCATTCTAAATGGCACAGGGGTTTGTAAAGTCAAAAGTACATTCCATAAAAAGTGCACCATTGCTCAAGTTTTTAGCCGACATGACAATTTGGTGCAGGGTGAAATGTTTTTAGTTTATTTCATCTAAAGGCATTTTAGAGTTAGAGATGAGAGTACTAAGTTTCCATGTAAATATATAGCAATAAAAAAATTTTAAAAATCACAAAAGCTAGAGAAAAGACAAAAAGCACATACAATTTAGAAGATATATATATTTTAAATATAAATATACTATAATTAAATCATTGAAAAGATAAAATATCGTGAGGTGTGGGTCTTAAGAAGGAAAGACATTAAAAATCACACACCTCTTTATGATCTCATGGGGAATGAATAAAGCACAAGTTTTATTTATTTTAATTTGAAGAGTTTTAAAAAAAATTGTAAATATTATTTTATTTGGGGATAATTTAGAATCTCCCGTCCATTTTGAGAAGAAAGTGGAAAAAAAGGACAAGCAAAAGTGGAAACAGAGAGGCATGCCTATTATGTAGGGAAGAGGATATTTTTACATTCAAGAATAGAAATAAAGGCAAAAGTAGAGTTGATTGAAAGAGGTGTTTATCATGAAAAAAAAATCAGATCAAGATTTTTATTTTTTTATTTTTCCTTCTTTTCTTGAAGTTTATTTTTTCCATTCTTTTATAAATTTGCAATTGTTCCTTCAAATTAAAAAAAAAGCATTTTATTAGTGAAGCTTTACTATTTTATGCATTAACTTTTTATGCAAATATTTTTTATCATGGTGCTCATTAATAGCAATTCTACAACTACTCATTCTACCTTTTACATTATCTATTATTTTTTTTTATGAATGAAATGAAATGTTTTATTTTACTATGCTCCATTTAATTTCACCTTCCCTAGTATTACATACGCAACCTTGGTTTTTAATCTCAAGCAAGTTAATGATTGTGCAGATTCTGCCTTTCATTATTGCATTTGTATTTATTTTGTTTCATGGTCACAAAAGTCTATGCAAATTAGTCATATGCATATAGGAGAGTTTTAGTTGGCATAGCACCCTTTAGATAGTTTTTTATTTTGTTTTCTTCCTCCTCTTTTCATACAAAGTGTGAAGTGAATTCATTAAAAATCTTATGAAAAACTAGCTTCTAAAATCCTAGAGGTTGTTTTTGCAAGTTGCATCCCATGTTTGTAAAACATACCATGTTGATGTAGGTTTATATTCAAGTGAAAACTTGAATGTCAATAGAGACCACCTTGGAAGAGTTGGTGCCTTCTCCATTATCCTAGGCATCTAATCTAGCCATTTTTCTAAAGCTTCTATTGCATTTTGGTTTATCTTCCTTCCTAATGGGTTGGGTATTGTAGTGCTTCTATTTGAATGAGATTCTTTGAATATTGTGAATTGCCTCTCCAAGGTTCACACCCCTATTTGGATGATTGACTCCATTATATGTGATTTTATGGATATCCTAAACACTTTCCCTGTGGCTAATGTGAAACATATCTATATAGAAGGGAATGTTGTTGCTAACTTCTTTAAAATTAGGGAGTTACCCATTATGGATCAAATAGATGGATAGGGGAATATGGTCTACCCCATGATACCTACCCCCTTATCAATAACGTTTTATCATAACCCTTGGATTCAAGGGATTATGCATAGTCAATTTATGATGATTTTCATCATAATGAGGGCTAAGGAGTGTGGCTCTTTGAAAGTAAAGCAACTTCTTCCCTATGGAATTTTCCAAAAATTGGAAATCTAGAATAGTTCATATGGAAGGATTTGAATTGGAAGTTTCAAAAGATCTCATTTCCATGATCACTAGTCTATTAATGGAGAATAAGAAGGTTTTCAAGTACCAAAGAAATAGGGAGGATATGATTTATTCCATTCTCAAAAGTGGTAAAGAGGTGATGCATATCTACATGTATGGGATATGCAAGGATCTCTCTTCCTTATCTATAGAATGAATCTTCTCCTTGAATCACATGGTCTATGATGCTGAGGGAAAATTCCAAGTCATTTACACCTATCACTTCACTTTGCAAGTCATTTCCACAATGGTTCTTTGCTGAGTTTCCTCGTCTTCTTGCTATCTTCTTTGGAGTATTTTATTCTTGAATTTAAATGAGGCATTGGGTGGCCGCATTATACTAGTCTCTTATGCTATTATTGATTACACGTGCTCTATCCTCAATGCACCAACTAGCTATCGACAATGTCAACATCCTCCATAATACTTCCTTGTCTCCAATTTGACCATACATAAAGAGGCATTCTTCTCCTTGTCATTCTCTATTCCCCTCCACTATTAGAAGAAATTCCTCTCCACCTCTCCTTCCTTTGAATTAATCCTATCCTCTTCTCCTAATCAAATTTCTCTACATAGCCTTTCTTCTCTTGTCTCCACCCCTTCTTCTTCCAAGGACTCTAGGAAATGTACTATGGTTTCCCATTCTTGTAGTAAGAAAACAAAAATAAAGAGGAAAAATTAGGCTCTTGAGACTAAAGGATTACCTCAAAAAGGGGAATACAACAAGAATAATACTAAGGGTAAGGTAGTTAAGGAGAATGATTTGAATGCGGAAGTATATTTGCTATAGGTTGAGGGTTATTGTCCTAGTTCTCCAAATGAGACCTTCAATGTGTCTTCCTCTTCCTCTTCTTTGGAAGTTTTGGCCTCTATTGTCAAACTACTAACAAATAAAACAAATGAAATGTGTAAGCAGGTCAACATAGACCACAAAATTATCAAGTGGTTTTTTATTGAAATCAACAAAACTAAGTTAAAAACCTCACTTATGGATGAATGAAATGCTACAAAGGAGACTGGGAATTTAAAATTAGAGTTTAAACTCAAATATAAGCTCTTGAGAAAGAAATAGGTGAAATTAAAATGAATCTAAGGAAGGTGGTGGACTTTTGTACAACATTTATCAAGAATTTAGCAAAGAGAATCAAGGTTCTTTAGGACAAACTAAAATCTCATGCCACTAAAGAATAGATAGGTTCTAGTTCAAGATATAGATGAAGCAACACTAAGGTTGTGAAAAAGGTCAATAGGGATACCATTGGTATTATGGATGAACAACTCAAAGCATTATAGGATGAATGGGATGTTTTTATTTTTTTTAATGATTTTTAAGTTCCTTGGTGTCTGTCATTTTCTTGTTTTAGTTCTATTTACATTAGCCATGTCTTTGGCATTCCAAACTATTACTACCCTTTTTTGTAGTGTTGTCCTCTTTTATCATTTATAAAAAAGGGACAAAATTGACAAAGACATGGACAAACTATATAGAAGAAATAAATAATTACGTACATGCTTGAAATAAGAGATATTTAGTTTAGGAAAGTGTGGTTTAATTACAATACTAATGTATTAATGTTGCATCTCCAACGATCTTGGAATGGGTACTTGGATGCTCATGTTGAGAGATGTTATTCTGTTATTATTTTCCTTGTTTCAACATAATATTAGTTGTACTAGTTGTATTCATGAGGAGGTGGAGCAAGATGTTGGTGGAACTACAAGTTGATTTAATGGTATTTATACCACTTTCACAATCTTAGGCACTAGGAGAGAGAGATTAGAGGATGTTTGCATCTATTGAGTGGGTCCCATGTGTGTTGGTAGAGTTTAATGAGGGTGCTAATCTTGGGATGTGTGCCCTCTAATTTTTAGTGGTCAAAGATGTAGTGATTGTCTTTCTATTCCCAAAATATACTCTCCATGAGTGGGATGTGGTTTTTTTACATCTTACCATGGTGTTATTTGTACATTATTTTGGGAGACCACTTGTGATTTTACTTTCCCATTTATCTATAAATTGGATGCATTAAATAAAAGGGTTTATGGTTATTATATGTATACATGTTCTTCTGGAGTGTCATAATATTCTATGATAGGTTTTTTGTATATGTACTCTTTGACAAAAGATTAATACATAGTTGTGTTCTCTTTTATGGTGATTTTTCCCCAAAATGGTTTCTCTTCATACATATGCTAATGTTATGTGTTAAATTATTACATTTTAATGATTTTATATTCTTTTTCCTCTTGAATTTTACTAGTTAATACATGAGTACATTAAAATTTTAAACTTACTTTGAGGTTATTTTGCTCTCCCATTTATCTATAAATTGGATGCATGGAATAAAAGGGTTTATGGCTATTATAGGTATACATGTTCTTGTTGAGTGTCATAATATTTTAGGGATAAGAATTTTGTATATGTACTCTTTAACAAAAGATTAATACATACTTGTCCTCTCTTTTATGTTGAATTTTTCCCAAAAGGATTTCTCTTCATACATCTAGTGTTATGTGTTGAATTATTAAATTTTGATGATTTTATATGCTTTTTCCACTTGAATTTCACTAGTTAATACATGAGCACATTAAAATTTGTACACTTAGTGTGAGGCTATTTCTTCAATATTTCACTCTATATTTCAACATTTCATATCATAGATTTAGTTTAGTTCAAAGGGGGATTCCTTTTAAGAAGCATTGTGAGATTTTTGTGTTGTAGTGCTAGCATCTTGCTATCTTTGAATAAAGATTATCATGTGTATTGAAAGCCATGGAAAGTACATCTTGATCAAAGATTGAGATATTTAATTGTACTAGTAATGAGATTTAGAAACATAAAATGGAGAATATCATTTATGAGAGAGATTATAGTTGAGATATATTTATAACAAGGATAAACTAGAAAGTTTGTTTGATGATGATTGAATGAAATTGGATAAAAAAGAATGAGGCACAATTTGGCTACACCATGTAGATTTTTCCTATTAAATGTCTCTAAGGATGCTACCACATCTCTCCTATGGAGAAGGATCAATAAAATTTATAAAATACTGTCTAATAAATAAAATTTATTTGATAATAAAATAATATTGATTAGAAATGAAACAAGGGTACTCTATTTTAAAGCATTTAAATGTATTTAATTTGATTATAAGTTAGTTAGGATCCATTGATTTTATGTTTGATTATAAGGATAAGTGTATTTTGTTACATTTCCCTATCCTTGAATCATAGGAAAGTCTAATCATTGTTATGACTAGTTCAATTACAAATATTAGATTGGATTCCTTTGTTACTACCTTGATTAAGGGTAAATGAGGAGAAAAGCTATGGATGAGGAATCTAAAGATATAATACATGTTCAAATAAGGCCCAAGGATAAATAAAGGTCTAACGTGACTCAAAAAAAGTCTACTAACATATCTAAGTTTCAATGGTGTTTTAATAATCTAGAAAGAGAAGAGTAAACTGCTAAAACTATGGAAAATAGGCACATGGTAAGGAGTGTAGAAATAAGAAGAAGAATTATGACTCCACTAAAAAATCCTTTGATGATGGTGAATCCGAAGCTTTGTTGATGCTAATGTTGTTTCTAATGAATCCATGTTGATTTAATTAGGTTTCTTCTATCATATAGAACTTGACAAGGAGTGTTTCTCTTCCTAGCAAGCTGAAGATGGAGACATGTAATTTGGTGAAAATAGTTCACATTAGATTATTGGCCATAGAAAGGTATAGTTATGTTATGGTGATGGGAGGATAAAAATGTTGGAAATATGCAGCCATAAAGACTAATTCCTCATAATCCAATAAGAGATTCAATGTCTAATAAACTAGAAATCCACATGCAAAAGAAATAGATAATCATACCAGCAATGGTGACACAATATATACCTTGGGAAGACCCTCATAGAGGGAAAAAAATAGCCTCTAAAAACATGCATCTCTCATGTATTATTTAGCAATAAACAACAAATACATATGCATAGATAACCTCTAAAACATCAAGTTCTCTCTACCTACAATCCATGTGAACAAGCATATAACCATACATCCCATGTCATACTTAAAACCCTCACACAACCAACAAGCCAAATAACTTTTTTCTACAACAACTCCCTGTGTGTTTTCTTGTATAGATATAAGCTCATAGAAATAGAACATGTGGTATTGTAATACCATTTTCCACAAAACCATGTGTCTACAAAACCATTCACCCCACATTTCATTATTGGTACTAAGTTTTCCCAAATAATCAAATAATTACAAATAAATAACTATTTTACCCAATGTTACATACAACGATTACAAGTGGCCTCCAAATTAATATCCAATGTGGCTAAACACATCACATGATGTACCAAAATTAAATATTTATTTTACATAATAAAATAATATCAATGTTATGCAATGTGTACAACACACCTACTCCAACAAAAAAACCCTTATTATTGTTTTTCATATTCTAGAATGTTATTTAGGTGGAATGATTCTACCTTTTGTAACTCTAGAAATGTAACTCAAAATTTTGAAAGTGAATGTATGTTTTCACATCAATATAGGCCATATTAATGAAAAAGGTCTTTGAACTCTTATTAATAAAAATATTGTTGATGCTTTTTCTAATTACTATGATGAACATTATGTGTTTGGAAAAGAAAAATAAAGTATATTTTCCTTATATAAGTTATAAAGAAAATAAAACATTATAAATCATTCATTAAAATTTGTTTGGTCTAGTGGATGTGAATTTTATGGGTAAATCTCAATACTATGTCAATTTTTTTATGTTTGATTTAGATACACCTAGTTTTTTTTAATGTTCTAAACCTAAAGTTTTCTCTAACTTTGAATACTTAAAGGCACTTGTTGAGAAGTAAACTACTAATAAAATAATTGTGTTGAGGTTTTATAATGGTGACAAATATTATCCTAAGTAATTTGTTTATTTTTGTAAGAATGTAGCTTTTGTTAACTAGAAGACTATTGCTTACACACTAAAACCAAATGGGGTAGTGAAGAGAATGAAATGAACCTTCATGGGAAGAGATAGAAATACATTAAGTTATACATAGTTAGATTGGTGGTTTTGGGTAGATGTTGTGAGTACTATTTATTACCTAGTAAATCAGTCTCCTTGATTAGATCTTGTTCATAATACTCCTTAGAAGTGTGGGTAGGTAAGAAACCTTTTTTCATATTTAAGGATATTTTGTTGTGAGGCTTTCATTCATGTGCCAAAATAAAATCAATGTAAACTAGACCCAAAAGCACAAAAATCCATCTTTGTTGGTTACATGGTGTCAATGTAAAAGGTCTATAAGCTTTGGAATCCATTAACCAAAAAAACTATCTATTCTATATAGATGTGCTTTCCAAATCGTTTAGAGAATTTTCTAATCTTCTATAGGAAATATTAAAATATAATAGGAAAATAATGTATTTTAACACAAATGTCAAAACTTATAAAAATGCACATGTTGAAGAACATAACTATGGATTAGAGGATGAAGAGGAAGAAAAGGGTTCATATGACAACTATAAGTAGTATGAGTAGGTTTATCATGCCAAAGAGCAAGCAAAGACACTTACTCATGTCGATAGCTATTTTAGCTCATGCAACTCAAGTAGAACAAAGATCACTCCACTTCTCTTAAAAATTTGACTAATCCAATGGATCAATTACCTCCAAGGTCCTTGTTGGTTAAGCCACAACAATGTTGGAGAAAATGAGTGGTCAATGTGATGGTTTGTTTAAGGGGCTTATGTCGGTTGTCTTGAAACCAATGACCTAGACCAATGTTGTTAGATTTCTCTTGGAAGGTAAATTTATTCTCTGACTTATTTGTTTCTAGCCCTAATCCTAAACCTAACCTGATTCAAAGAAAATGAAAAAGGATAAGAGTTTTAAAGGACTAATGTGAAATAAATGGATAACTTATGCATTTGATTTTTAAATCCCACTCGATAATTCTAGTGAAAATCAAATTAACCTATAATGTAATGATTAATATTTCACCCTACCATTAACACCATAGATGCAAGATCCTAAGGATTTAATGAGAAATTGGAATGAGAAAACATGAAACACCATATTACATGTGAATTAATTATGCCATATTCCTCAATATCATTGCAAAATATACAAATCATTAGCTCTTATTGGAATCTCACCAAAGGAGATTAAATGCTTAATTGAAAATGTAAACACACTACCACCAAAGGTAGGAACACCAGGAGAAAACATGATATTTTCTATTAAGTGGTAGCAAAATTGGCAGGTTACATATTTTCAATAGGAATACCACATTGAAGAAGTATTGAAATTGGACTATATGCCTTCACTCAGATTGCAATGTGATATCTTTTTTTTAAATCTCCCAGATTCCCCCCACTTTTACAATGCCTTTTAAAGTGTTTAAATACCCACCTTAGGCATTCAAAATTGAAATCCCAATGCAAGTCGCCTTTGGTTCTAAATTAACACCTAGTACTAACTTTTGAATTTATAAGTTACACCTTGTTATTAAATCAAAAAGGCTATATATTACAACTAAATCCATTTTTTGATTGATTGATTACATTGCCTAAAAATAATGAATAATTTAAATTGAACACTCCAATGTATTCCCCCATTAAATTATAATTATTGATACTAGTAAACCATGCTAAGTGCTACTAGGGAAGTGGCTTTGAAAGGAAGTGATAGTGTCATACCTCAATCTAAAGCAAACATAATTATCATTTTATTTCAAGAAGACAAGTAGTTATTCAATGAAATTATTATGATTAAAAGTAATGTTGTGCTATATTAGAAAATACACTTGATTTTAATGTATGTGGAATTATTATTGTGCATGTGGTTTAATGATATAATTGACTAACTACTATTGTGCATCTGAGCTGGATGTAGGGATAGTGTTTCCCCCTCATGGAAGAGGAGCAAGAGAATCACCAAGGAGAGGGTGATAGATCACAAGAATATAATGATCATTGTGTCATTTGAGTACCACACACACACCTAGTAGTTATATTGTGTTGGTATACCATTTGATTTTCATTTTTTATTATTTTGTCATTTTGGTGTCTACCTATCAATTCCATCTTGGTCATACAGTCTAAGTCATGTAAGTGGGCTTTGCAAGGTACTACTATTGATAGTTTTCTATTGGATGCATAATTAAGTATTTAAAATGCACTAATGACATTTGTGATTATGTGAACTATTGTTTTAATACCAATTTTTTTGTAGAACTTAGTCAAGGTTTAAATTAAAGAGGTTTTGTCAATAGCAAAGGATAAATTTTAAACAAATTTTTAGAGGCCTAACCTCCATCGTGTCACTCGAGAGTTTTAAGGGAGTGGAGGAAGGGGTAGCAGCCCCATCATGCCCAAATTGAGGCATGTCAAAGACAAGTTGCCAATAGTTGGGGGAAATAAAGACTTATTTTGAAGTGTAAAATAGATTCATTATTGAACACACATAGAACAAGATAGGATTTCTTTTCTTCAAGGAGATAATCTTGGAAAACATGAGAGAGAAAGTTAGAATAGGATCTAATCGCTCAACTAAACGAGAGAAAGATAAAAGACTTTTAGGAGAGAGAGCACAAGGAGAAGAGGAGAGAAAGAGGATGTCACTGAAGTTGTTTTAAATTGGTGATAAAGTTAACATTATCTCTACAAGCTTCACCTCAAGTATACATTGTGAAAAATGTACATCATCCTACAAGCTTTAACTTGTGTATAAACTGAGAATGTATTGCCGTTACTATAAGCTTTACCATGAGTTTATATTAAGAAATACAATGTTATTTTTGCAAGTTCGAATTGGTGAGTATGTTGTCAGAGATAGCATTACTCTCACAAGATTAAATCCATTATTAGACTATGCTAGATATCATGAATTTTGTAGGCATGACCCTGTGTTATATTATGAAATAAATAATTCTTTTCTCTAGGAGACTATACCTGTGTAAGCTTAAACCAAGGATCATAATGTTTTTCACAAAAATATACATGTGTTCAATAGAAATATATTCTCAAATAGTAGAGTGCATGTTCTATACAACTTTACAATGTGAAGGATATGTTTGTGCTAATAGATTACAAGTTTGTAACTATATGCACTATGAAGGATATACGTATCATTGAAATGCAAATATAAAACTATGTATTTATTAGGAACTTAGATATCTTGTATACACTTTGTTGTCATGGCCGAAGTGCCAACTAAAAAAATTTAATGTAACCCTGTGTTCTTATACTATGTTTGGTGTTGGTGGTTGCATGCATGAAGTTGTGACTTTACAAACTATGAAACCAACTCAAACCATCATTCATATACCTTGAAATGGCTAGAATATCTTGAAATAATAGTAAGATGGTATGAGGTAATATTATATTCTTGCATGACTACAAAGGCATAGAATAGACTATTCTAATAGTCATAAATTGTTGGATCACTAAAAAGTTCCATGCATTAAATAAAAAAAGGTTGATAGGCCAATGAGTATGAACTCACTTTTATACCATGTGAAGGTTGACACAATTTATATGTCTATTCCTTTCTTGAGACCGATATATATATATATATATATATATATATATATATATATATATATATATATATATATATATATATATATATATATATATATATATATATATATATATATATATATATATATATATATCTACTAATTGTGAGAGTCTATAACAAGCCAATAATGGATATGTATCTATATTTATTATGTCAATTATGAATAGTCATGAGATCATCATTTATTACTTATACCTTGGCCAAGATTGGATAATACATTATTATGAATTACACTTACCTTTCAATGGCAGTGATATCACTATTAAATTTGAACACCCATCTTAAAAGGTAGATAGAATAGATAATTTAACTTAGCTATAAACATAGAGACAATAACCTAGATTAAATCAACACAAGGTTGTCAAAAGTACAATTGTTATACAAACATGTTAGTTAGATACAATAAGATATGTAAATCCCAATAACATGTAAGTTGGGTATAAACTTCAAGAAACTATAGTTTTATCCTTGGTTGCAAAGAGATTGAGACCTTAGGTGATATTAATAAAGATCTATGATGGAAACTTGCTTTATGGACTCAATGACATAAAAAATGATTATCTTATCTACTCCATGAGCATGAAAATATGGTTGACTAGACATTGAGTAGTTGATAGATGTCAAAGACCCGAGATTGCAATGATACAAAAAGGGGACAAATGTTTACTTTTAATTCATCCAGGCCCTTATCTTATAACTTTCTAGTTGACCTTTAGTAGAAAGTATACTAGTAATGGCAATTATATAGGTATAGGGTAACACTTACTAAGTGTCTTATTTTACCCATAATCTAAAAATATAATATGTTGTCTCCAAGTCGAGAAAGAGGTGTGTGAACAGTGAACTCTTTATTATGAAACTTTGGCCAAAGTAATGCAAAATCACTACTTGCATTGTCAGATTCACTTTATATTCCAAATTGTATGAATAGTCAGATGGGTTGTACATGGCTAGAGATAGACTAGAAGTTGTAAACCTGATTGTTTCTTGGTAGGACACTGCACTAGTTCCCAAATGGTACATAGAATCAATTGATTCTTATTATCTATACCCTCATGAAGGGTAGGTCCACTTCTAGTAGGAAGGTGTGAGGGGAATCATCAGTCTGTCATTGGAGGAAAAGCACCAGAGTGATGCTCTCCCTCTTGTAGTTGACTACCCAAGATTTGTGAATAGAAGACATCATTTTGTTGTACATGTAATTATGTAAAATTTGTAAGTCACGTGTAAATTGACCATCAATTGATGTATTATATCATGTATTTTGTAAATGCAAATCTACTTGCTTCACTTTGTATGATACATAAAAAAAGATGAAAATTTGGCATTATTTGCTTTTATTTTTAAATGTTTTATTTAGCATTCAAGTGTGGATGTTACATATGTTATCAAATCTATCGGGTTCAACACTTGGACCTTAAAGATCATTGTAAAGTTTTCATTGATTAGAAGATAATCTAACTTCAATATTGCTCTTGTGCCAAAATGGCAGGAAAAAGAATGTGAAAACAAGGAAAGATAAAAAAAGAAAGAACTTGCCCAAAACTATTGTGAAGAAAGAATCCCCTCCTGAAAATATTGGACTAGTAGGTTATACTGTGGGGCTTGTCTTATTAACTTCGAGACACTTGCTGACGTGCTTAAGATCATCCATCTTGAGAGACAGAAGTAGATGGAGGCAGTGAGGAAGTTGATCACCCCCATGGTTGTAAAATTTAGTAAACCTTCCACTCATTGTGACATGGCCTTTGGGTGTGGTGGCGAGGTGCTTGCTATGGGAAGAGAGGTGATTTTTTGAATGCTTTTATGTGAATAAAGAAAATATTTGGATTTCTATATAACAATGATGTTCATATGAAACATTATGATCTTTTATATTATGTTCATGGAATGGCCATTTGGCAATTAAATGTTCCAATCTTAATATATATTACTATATGATTGATAAGTGTAGAAAGCTACCAGTATGGTATGAACATATATCAATTCAGGAGGAAGCTAGGATGGCTCAAATCTTGCAAAAAACATTATGGCTAAATTAGACCAGATTTTGTCTATCTTAAATGAAACTAGGGAAAGGTTGGGTGTTTTAGAACAAGAGGTGAGAGGAGACTATGAAAACACTAAAGATTTTAATCCTGAAAAAGACAAGAATAATACTCATGAATATAGTTACCATAGTGAACTCAAGGTTCAAGTAATCATGATTCTAGAATCTAGAGTGAGATGAAGTCTCGTCTATCCCATGAATTGGCTAGGGATACATGAAAAAGATTACACCACCTATGTTTGATGGAAATCTAAGTGGGGATGCCATAGAGGCTTGGCTCGCTAAGATGGAGAAATATTTTGAAATATGTAATTACTCTGATATTACAAAGGTCATTTGCGGAGCCTATCAGTTGGTAGGAGAAGCACCCACTTAGTGGATCAATAATAAAATAGAACTATGATTAAGTTCTTTAAGCCAAACATGGGATCAGATTGTGAGCATCTTTAGAAAAGATGGTTGCCTCAATTGTATTTTGAATAGAAGTTGACTGACTTCAAGAATCTTTATCAAGGTGATATGATTGTTATAGAGTATTGGGAGAAGTTTACTAGGCTACTAAAATATGTACCTTAGTATCAAACAGATGAGAGG
Organism: Cunninghamia lanceolata; assembly: GCA_027924645.1. Classification (NCBI taxonomy): domain Eukaryota; kingdom Viridiplantae; phylum Streptophyta; class Pinopsida; order Cupressales; family Cupressaceae; genus Cunninghamia; species Cunninghamia lanceolata. The sequence goes on along the minus strand of BSBN01000584.1, from coordinate 10,079,253 downwards.
TTCAAGATAAGGAAGTTCACTATGGTTTTGTATGCCCAAATAGGGGGAGAAGTGGATGTCCATGGACCCACAACTATGGATCAAATTTTTGAGAAGGCCATTAAGCAAGAGCAAAATATCAAACCCATTTCAGCTTATCAAGAAAAATCTTGCAAAAACTATAACTTACACCATTCTTCCCCACCCTTCAAGAAGAAAGGTAGAAGCCAGGAGGGAAAAAGAAAGAACCAAGGAAAGAGGTTTAGAGATTTTAGAAATAATAACTCAAAGAAGAATGGTGATAATTCTAACATCTCCTTGGGCAAGAAAGGACCTCCAAGAGGATGTTTTACATATGGAAGAGATCATTATACCAATCAATGCCCTAGTAAGAATCAAGGAAACTCATATTGTGGAAATCTCTTTTCATCTCAAACAACAATGTTCTGGCAAGGAATTCATGCCACGTTTGATAAATGCCAAGTAGAGTACAAAATTACTCATATTGAAACTACAAGTACATTATTTAGAATCCCAGTTTCTATTCTTATAGATATACGAGCAATTGAAAATTTTGTAAACCCTAAAATACTTAGTAAGATGCATAGAAAAGATAGTTTCATGGAAAATTCTTGGACAGTAGGGTATGCAAATTAGTCAAGATCTCAGGTAGAGTAGTGTCAGTTTGAAGCTAGATTAAACCTATCCACTTTTTCCATAGAGGAAAACCTATATGTAGCACCTCTAGGGTCTTATGATGTCATCCTAGGGATGAATTGGTTATGGAAACATAGAGAAAAGGTTGATTGTTTCTCTAAGATAGTAGAATGCCTAGACAACATTGGTAATGCCATCCTAATTCAAGGTATCCAATGTGAAATGAAAATCATGCAAATTTCTTCCATGAAACTAAAGAGAGCAAGGCAGAAGGGCTGCCAAATGTTTGCGGTTAAGATGGAAGAGTTGAATGATGATGAATAAGTGAGGGAAAAGTTTAAGGAATCCTTAATGGAAGCATACCCTTTTCTCCATGACTATCAGGATGTATTTTATGAAGAACTTCCAAGTTTGTCCCCAAAAAGAGCTTTTGATTTTTCTATTGATATTATTCTTAGTTTAGAACTAGCATCCAAAGTACCTTATCGAATGACCGCCACTGAAATAATGGATCTGAAATCTCATCTTTAGGAATTATTGGCTAAGGGGTTGATTAGACCTAGTGTATCACCCTGGGGAGCCTCAATAATTTTTGTTAAGAGGAAAGATGGTACCCTATGCCTTTATATAGATTATCGCATGTTCAATAAAGTAATGATAAAGAATAAATATCCTCTGACTCATATACATGATCTCTATAATCAAATGCAAGGAGCAACTGTATTTTACAAGATTGACTTGAGATTAGGTTATCACTAGCTAAGACTCCAAGATGAAGACATTCATAAAACTACTTTTAGGATGAGGTATGGGCATTATGAGTTCATGGTCTTACCTTTTGGGTTGACCAATTGTTCCCCATAATGAACAGTGTCTTTAGAGATTGTTTAGAAAAAAAAAACTTAGTGTTTTTAGATGATATTCTTATCTATTCACATAATGAGGAAGATCATTTAAAGCACTTGTGGATAGTTCTACAACGACTCAGAGAGCACAAACCATATGGAATGCTATCCAAATGCATTGTATTGTAGAAAGAAGTTTAGTATTTAGGCCACCTCATTTTTGTAGAGGGAATTACAGTAAACTCATTGAAGATAAAGACTATTTTGGAATGGCTTAGGCCTAAAAATGTGCATGAAGTGTGTAGTTTTATGGGATTGGAAAGATACTATAGTAAGTTTGTATTGAACTTTTCTAGAATTGCTCATCCCATGACTTCCTTGCAAAGGAACGGAAAATGATTGGAATGGTAGTATAAGTATGAAGAGACCTTCAATATCCTCAAGGAGAAATTGACTTCAACACCAATTCTTAGAGTGCCAGACATAGAGGGTCATTTTATTCTTGTGACTAACACTTCAGGAGAAGGGTTGGGTGGAGTACTAATGCAAGAAGGCCAAGTTGTGGCCTATGAATCAAGGAAGTTGTGATCCTATGAGTAGAATTATGCTCCACATGATCTGGAATTAGTAACAATTGTACATGCTCTCTAAGTATGGTGGCATTACTTGTTGGAAAAGTGATTTGAACTAAAATCTGACAATCAATGTGGTTTGAAGTACATCTTCACACAACTAAACCTTAATACCTAGTAGAGAAGATGGTTAGAGCTTATCTCTAACTATGATTTTGAAAATAATTCAATAAAGTTCAAAGAAAATTGAGTGGATGATGCCTTAAGCCGTAGAAGGTATATTGTGGTAATGGTGATAGTGCACTCTAATTTATGAGCTCAAGCACTAAAGAATTCAGATGGAAATGAATATTATGACTAGATTCTGAAAGCTCTATCATAAAATCCTCAAGATGCAAGGTATGAAAGGTTTTATTTTGAACCTGATGGATTGTTAGGGTATAACAACCAAATTTATGTTGCAAATTAGGGAGATTTAAGAAGTATTGTGTGGAAAGAAGCACATTCTACACCATATTCAGGTCACCCTGGAGTGACAAAACTGTTAGCTAATGTGAATCCATTGTATTTTTGGAAGGAAATGAAGAATGATGCCACAAGATTTGCGGTAGGGTATCTAGAATGTCAGCGAGTTAAGGCTGAAGAATAGCATCTAGTAGGACTCTTATATCCTCATGACATACCTGAATGAAAATGGTAGGTAATCAGTATGGATTTTATCTAGGACTGCTTATGTCGCATTATAAACATGATGCTAATCTTGTTGTGCTAGATAAACTTTCTAAGGTAGCCAATTTCATACTAGGGAACCTTACAGATGAGGCACCAATAATAGCTAGGGAATTCATGCAAGAAGTTTTCATATTTAATGGGGTGCTTGGAAAGATAATCTCGAATAGAGATGCATGGATGACCTCAATGTTTTGGTAGACCTTGTTCTCAGCACTAGGAACATAATTGAATATAAGCTCAGCTTATCATCTAGACAAAAATTGTGAAACCAAGAGATTTAATCAAATACTGGAAAATTTGTTGTGGATGTATTGCATGGATCAATAATATAAGTGGGAGGAGAACCTACTACTAGTTTAATTTGCATACAATAATTCTTAAGATCATTTTGTAATTAAGATGACCTCATTTAAAGCATTGTATGATGGAAAGTGCCAAACTCCTATAAGTTGGGACAAGCTAGAAGATAGGATTTGCCTTGGGCTATAAATGTTATCAGAAATGGAAGAGAAAGTAAAGTTGATGAGGAAAATATTGGAAGAAATGTGATGCCCCATCATGCAACCCTAGAGTGCTAGACTAAAAGTGCAAAATTATAGAAATAATTTTTTTTTTGAAAGCAAGAATTTGCATTAATAGAACCAAAGATATCATATTACATAACATAAAGGAAAGTGCACTTCTAACACCTCTAGAGCAACATAACTGCATTAGTTAAAAAAAAGTTAAAACCACACAAGTGATAAACATTATACTGATACTAAAGAAAGAACAACTTTTACATTTGCAAGATAGTTAATATACAAAGTTACAATACAAGATTACAATACCGATCGTTTTGGTTTACAAAAGAGTACATATGAAAGTATACAACATCAATGAAGGTGGGGAGCAATCTGGAACTAGAACTCCTCTACATAGGACTCAAACTAAATCTCCAAGAAGACCAATGGATAGCTCTGCCTCCCAACCATGTGGAACCCTAAGGTCCACCCCTCTGAGCTAGGAGATAACAATGAGGATTCCACCAAGCCAAAGAAACAACATCCAACATAATAGAACAATAACTGACTTGACCCAACCGACCATATCAACAAAAACTGCACAAGATAGAACGTCACTCCAGAGGTAGTAAAGAAAGCATAAAGAGGGAAGTAGCTAAGCTGCAGTGAGGAGAGTGTCATCGCATGGTCCTAATCATGGGTTATCCAGGCTATCTCTCATGAGAAGCCGGCCCCCATCTATGGTTATCCTGGTGACCCTTTGGCACCAGCCCCATAGGGTGACACATGCAGAGCTGACACATCCTTTCATGTGGACAAGGAGGTCGACCTTGCCGACCAGACCTTCTCATCCCATCCTTAGCCTTTGAGAGAACTCAAGGCATGGGTGAGGTAACATACTTATCTTGTTATGTGAAAGTCTACCCAACCCACTTAGATATATTTTAAAATTATCACTTGTTTACAAATTCCATGGGGTTATCTAGGTAGCCACTTCAGACACCGGCCCCACCATGGAAGCCATTCTCCTTCCTACAACTTCCATCCCTTAACTCAACATCTAGAAAACAAGGACTTGCATGGACAAGGAACCACTAGACAACCACAATCCAATACGTTACATAAATCGTTACAAAGTTCCAAGTTAACAAGACTTTTTCCCTTTTGAAATAGACTCGATTCACTTATCTCATTACAATGACATACCACAAAATGGTACCGAAACCCAAGAAACCACACCTCTAGAGTAGGAAGGTAGAACATAAAGATAATTTCAAAGAACCATTTCTGACAAGGACAACACTTTCACGTCTTGAAACCAAGAAGTCATGATATCTCTCAAGCATAAACTCCACCCCCAAAATAAACATAATGATCCAGTACAAGCATAAAGATATGACAACGACGACAACAAGAAAATGAGATTCAATATGCTCTTTCTTTAAATGAGAGATTACATATAAGTTTTTTTCACTTTCTTAAATGGAATATTCTAGTATACGAAGGTAACAATTCTTGACAACACAAGGCATAAATTAATTTATTAACTACCAAGCTAAAAAAACAACCATGAGAATTAACATCACTTTTACGAAGGTTTAAGTTTACGACATTAAAAATTCCTTCTACAATACCAGAAATACATTTCCTAACTAATCCCTAACAAACATCCTCTTCAAATAAAACAAACCATAATATAATGCTAAACATAAATTTCCAACTGAAATCTACTAATTTCACCTCCTAATAAGAACGACCTCAATTATAAAATATTCTTGCTATAATGAAAAGAACGTACTATATATATATTTTCCTAATCATCTTACTATTCACTAATTCTAATAACCACAACTATAGTAAATAAAATAAAAAAACATTTCCTTATTTTAATTTCCTAATAATTACTAATTGCTAAAATAACAACTATAATTATGTACACATGATTTCCATAAGCATAACTTACTATCCCACCAATTACAAATTCAGAATGAACATCATAATCTTTCACAAATTCCTATAAACATAACTTACTATTTAACAATTACCACTTAACATTATAACATAATAAAATTTTGAATCAAAACATTATAAGCCTACATAATTTCCTATATGTATAGAATTCAACCTAATCATCTCACCAATATCATTTAATCAAAAAAAAATCACTATATACACCTATGTATATTTTCTACATTATACCATCTAAAATTTCAATCAAAACATATGTTTCCCTAATCGCATGAATTGCCATCTATAAATTACCACATAAAAAAAAATTCGAATAAGGACAAATAAACGAAAGGCTAGAAGCATCATTTTTTTTAAAGACACACTACCATCTACTATTCCAGCAATGACCATCTACAATTATTTTTCCATAACAACGACTTCAAGCTCAAAAAGGCAAACCACCGGAAGGGAAACTTCTAATACTATCAACCTATCACCAAAAGGAGTGGCAGAAAGTGAAGATGAAAGACTCAAACAATGATTAGACACCACATGCCTACCTTGGTCGCTACCACAGTCTACATGAGTTCTATGAATAGTTTCCTTCATTGAAAAAGATAAGACCCTACACAGCTCGTCGAAAACACAAAACATCATCTTCTGAGAGGGAACGACGAAGGTCTAGACATAGGCATTCTGTATGAAAAGGAGACTGAGTTGATAAATGGTAGAGGAGTCTCACCACAGGGCACGATCTGCAGGGCGACAAGGTAGGTCGAAGCACAAGGTAAACACAGGTCGCCAAACATTTATTTCATTCTTATGATGTGAGGGAGGGGTAGGACACACCACTATCGGCAAGACACAAGCAAAATTGATCATCAACAACTCTGTCTTGCCTATGGTAAGACAATAACTAGAGATCCACATGAAGGGAAACATTACAACGACCTGTGAAAAAATGACTGGAAAAAGTTTAATCATGAAGTTTAGAGAGAGAGCCCACGATACTGCCATAGCATTGGGTCAAAAGGGTGAAGAACTTCGACAGAGAGGTAGAGGAGGATTATGATGGGAAATTGACCAACGTATGCCGGCAGGGCAACACATGCAACAGTCTCAAATACAATGCATGAGGTAGAATTTACAATTAAAAAATATAAAATTGGATTTGATTAAATCAACTTCGGACTCATTACAAGAGGACTTTGTTGCAGGCCACCATTATGATAGTTTAAGTAGAGTGACATAGATGAATAGGTTTAAATTTTGGTGATTGGTTTACAAGAAATGGGCCATAACTCCTTTGGTTGGGATCCCAAGAATGATGCAATGGTTTGGTTCCAAAATTTGAGGGGGATTTAGACCCAGATCAAACTAGAAGGACCAAAAGAGAATCTTGAAGAAATCAATAGAGGTAAAGCATAGAAACCACAAGGTGTGATTCCCAAGGTGATGGGGGTGGCCAAGGGTATCCACAATCGAAACACACCGAACACAAGATGACTCAAGCTACAAGGAGATATAGCTCCATCCACAGAAAAGGTTGATTACACACACAAAACATCAGTTTCTCCAGCTATAATAAAATAGAAAATGCAACTACAGAAACAGAGATAGAAGAAATGACAAGCAGATAGAACAGCCCCAACTAACTGGTTCAAAAGCACGAGGGAGAGAAATAATTTAATCAAGCATAATAAAACTCAAACAAGAATTGTACAGAACATACCCAGAACAAAAATTTTGATCTAAAGCCTCCAACTTCTTACGTACTCCTGAAACCAATTCTTTGTTTTTCCCCCAATTTCTGTTTTCTCTTTCCAACCCCCTATCCACAACAAAATACCACAATATAAAAATGGTTCATATCATAAATTAATACAAAGATGCATCCATTACCCAGCATCCCCACTCCTCCGAGAATTCAAAATCTTGCTATAAAAAGAGATCCCAAATCTTACAATTTCAAAATTGACAACTCATGGCATTAATTCACTTACCAGAAATTATTCTTGACCAAACCTATACTAATTACCCATAACTACAATTTATGACACAATTACTCTTGGATAACCAGATAAACAATTCTAGTCTATTTTGGGATTGTACTAAGGTGTTATTCTAAGTTCATGGCTAAACCAAATATTAACCTATAAGTAAAATAGAAGCATTATTATTCTAATAAGAAATCATTAAAGTATTATCCAACTACACATGAGCATTATTATCACAACTTGACGATACTCCACAACACAAGATTACCAAACATAAAAGGCAAGGACCAAGCATCACAACATGACTCGAGACCACAATAGAAGACAAGGACCGACCTAGTGGAATAGACCTCGTATTATCTCCCATCACTGATACCCATTGGTACAAGAGCCTGCTCAAACCTGCTATATTAGGTGGAGTCGAGGCTCGGTACCTACAACCAGCATCCGAACAATTGGTTGTATACAATCAAATACATAAATGTTTACACATAGAGAGTCAGAGAATCACAGTGTAGTAGGGAACTCGAAGTGAGTGCTACTACACCATCCCTGCTCTTGCACAAGATTATAACCAGTACATTTGAAAATAGATATCAACTGATCAAATAAAACCTATAAATATTAATCCATTACTTATCATGTCCAACACATCATAACTGAAGTAATAATAATGTCATCATAAACTCATAACACATGTCTAACTATATCGATCAAACATAGTCCATCAAGATAAAAATAAACATAAACCATCACCGACTAATCAAATGTCTCAGAACTGTATCAATGAAATGAAAGACTAACAACTATTGCTAGCCAAAATACAAGGGGCATTACATCCTCCCCCCCTAGAATCAGGCTTACTCCTGGAACCCTACAAATAATTAAGGATATAACTCTCTCATCCTAGAAGCATCCTCCTAGGTAGTGGAAGTCTCATCATTAGGATCCCACTGGACCCTAACCTGCTCTAGTCTCTGCCCCTGAGAGCAAGTCACCTGTGCTATAGAATGCCTACGGGCTCCAAAGCCAATTGCCCATCCTCTACTTGAAGAGCAGTCCAATCAAGAACATGAGTAATATCTGGATAGTAAGGTCTAAGTACAGAAACATGAAACACATCATGGATGTGTGAAAGGCTAGGTGGCAAAGCAAGATGATAAGCAACTGGACTGATCCTCTCCAACATGTCAAAAGGTCCAACAAAGCATGGTGCTAGCTTAGAGTCCTTTCCATAGAGGATTGGACTCTTTCGTGGTTGAACACGCAAGAACACCTGATCCCCCACAGAAAATTGATGATCAATCCTATGAGCATCTGGATACTTCTTCTATCTGTCCTAAGCTGCCACCAAATGCTTCTAATCCTCTCAACCTACTGTTCCATATCTCTAAGCATATCTAGACCCAAAAGAACTCTATCCTCCAGACGATCCCAACTTAGAGGGGTCCTACACAGATGACCATACAAGGCCTAAAATGGAGACATGCCGATAGAACTGTGATATCTGTTACTATAGGCAAACTCCACCAAATATAGGTAGTCCTCCCAATGGCTCTATCGATCCATCACATACATCCTCAACATATCCTCGAGGACCTGATTAACCCTCTCGGTCTGACCAGCAGTCTTAGGATGGTAAGTTGAACTAAAGTTTAGCTGTGTCCCCAAGGCATGCTGCAAAGAAGTCCAAAGGGTGGAAGTGAACACTGGATCCCTATCAGAGATGATCCTATGAGGAATCCCATGAAGTCTAACGATGTCCTCCATGAATACTCTGGCCACCATGGAAGCATTGTAAGAAGAAAGGATAGGAGAGAAGTGAGCTACCTTCATCAACCTGTCCACAGTGACCATAATAGCATCATGATGATGAGAGGATACCAGCAAACCAACAATGAATTCTATCGAAATGATATCCCACTTCCACTCTAGAATCAAATGAGGCTGCAAAAGACCTACAAGATGCTGATGCTCCGCGTTCACCCTCTGACACTCAAGACATCTCGACACAAAATTAGCAATATCCTGCTTCATGCCACTCCAAAAGTACAGCTGATGCTGATCTACATGCATCTTCTTGACACTCGGATGAGAAAAATAGGGTGCCTAATGTGCCTCAGACAACACTAGGGTGTGGAGACCCTCAGAACTAGGAACATAGATACAACCCAAATGTCGCAAAAGACCATCTGACTCAGGAGAGTAACCGGTGAATCTACCCTCTAACAGTCTACCAGACTCAATCTCAGATCTCACCTCCTGGCACCAACTGTCGGTAGGAAGTGCTACAAAAATTTGACCTCTCAAATCAACTAAAAGAGAGACTATTGAGATCTCATGCCTCCGACAACTAAGAGCATCTGCTATCACATTCTCTTTGCCCTGAATATATCTGACCTCAAAGTTGTACTCGTACAAGAACTCAATCCAACACCTCTGCCTCGCATTCAAGTTTGGTTGCGTGAAAATATACTACAACTATGATGATCACTATGCAGCTCAAATTGATGCCCTAAGAGAAAATGCCTCCATCTCACCAAGGCATGCAGAATAGCCGTTAACTCTAGGTCATGAGTGGGATAGTTCAATTTGTGATCCTTGAGTTTGCGAGACTCATAGGCAATCACGTGACCATCCTACATCAGAACAACTCCCAAACCCTCCAAAGAAGCATTGGTACAAACAACAAAGTCCCTAGTAGGATCAGGAACTGCTAAAATAGGTGCACTAGTCAACTGTTCCTTAAGGGTCTGAAAAGCTATCTAACACTACTCTGACTAGACAAACTTCTTCCCTTTCCTCTGAAGAGAAGTAATAGGATGCGCAATCCTCGAAAACCCCATATCAAAACAATGATAGTAACCTACCAAACCCATAAAATTGTGCACCTCAGAAACATTAGTGGGTGTAGGCCAATCCATAATAGCTTGGATCTTCGAAGGATCCACTGCAATACCCTCTCCAGAGATAACATGACCCAAATACTTCACCTATGTCTGAAAGAATTCACATTTTGACAAATTGGCATAAAGTTGATTTTCTCTCAGACATTGCAACACTTGACGCAAATGCACCTCATGCTCCTCCATAGTCCTCGAATATATCAATATATCATCTAGAAATACAAGGACAAGTCTATCAAGGTAAGTGTAGAAAACACCATTCATCAAGCTCATGAAGACAGAAGGTGCATTCGTCAACCTGAATGGTACTACTGTGAACTCATAATGTCCATAACAGGTATGGAATGTTGTTTTGTGAATATCTGCATCAAATATCCACAACTGGTGATATCCTGACTTAAGGTTAATTTTAGAGAACACCTTGGCTCCCTTAATCTGATCAAACAAATTATCAATCCGAGGCAAGGGATACCTATTTCTCACTATTACCTTATTGAGCTATTGATAATTGATACATAGCCGTAGAGATCCATCCTTCTTTTTCACAAAGATCACAGGTGGTCCCCAAGGAGAAACACTAGGTCAAACGAATCCTTTGGCTAACAGCTCCTCCAACTGCAGTCGGAGCTCCTTAAGCTCTTAAGTGGTCATCCTGTATGGAGCTTGAGAGATGGGCTCTGCGCCAGGAACAAGATCAATCATGAAGTTGATGTCACGCTTAGGTGGCATCCCCAGAATATCAGATGGAAAAACATCAACATACTCCCTCAAAAGTGGGTGATCGTTAAGAGATGCCTCTCGATTCTCCTCCATCTCTAAGTCCGTAACAGACATTGCAAAAAGATGACATCCCTGATGCATGCATCTCTTAAGTTGCATAGCAGAGATCATACATAGGGAAATAGGTCTCTGAAGTCCTACCACCTCCACCTCTACACCAAAATCATCCACACATCTAACAGACTTATGCTGACAATCTATCACTACCTGATGGGCCTCTAACCAATCCATCCCCAAAACTATATCATATGATCCAAGGGGTAAGATGTGAAGGTATACTATAGTGGATAGAGAACCAATCCTCAACTCACACCCAAGAACTAAAGACTCAATTACAACCTTAGCCCTGGAAGCCAATTCAATCTGCCACCTATCATCCTGCTTTGTTGCCACTAAGTCACAACGCTCCACAAGAGAAGGAGATATGAATGAATCAGATGCACTAGAATAAAAAAAGAATAGAAAACCCAATACCTCACATGAAACCAGAAGTCTCCACCATGGTGCCCTGATGCTCTACCTGATGGTTATCCACTGCTGCAAAGACTCTGTCTGATTTATCTGTATCACCAACTGTTGGGTCTAAAGTCGTCGGTCGATGTCCAAACCCTAAAGCACCCTTCTGCGTGCACTGTCTAGCAATATGGCCCTGCTGGCCAGAAGAGAAACACCCTGTGCCTCTACCAAAACCACCGCCACCCTGGAAAGCACTAGACTACTAAAAAATACCTCTACTCACTGCAAACTGGGTGCTCTGAGTGAGTCAAACAACATGATCCTATCTAGCATGCTGCCAATTTTGGTTCTTCTTATTTTGAAATCTATTACCTTACTGATGCTGAGAATTCTTCAGCTTGGAGTGAGAGTACTACTGCTACTGAGCATGACCACCATGAGAACCATATCCTGCAGAAGGTGCACTACCAATGTGCATACCTGTATGCCCACCGAGTTCCATGGCCAAATTCTCCTCCACTAACCGGGTTTTCTCCATGGCAACCTCCATAGACTTAGGTTCGAATACACAAACCCCTCCACTAATCAGGGCATTTAAGCCCCTGATACAATGCTGCACCAACATAGACTCGTCATCCCCAATACCTGCATACTGTTTGAGATCATAAAATCTGCACTCGTACTGCTCAATTGTCATGGCCATCTATCTTAGGTCATGAAACTCATCTATGCAGTGCTGCCTCCAATGATCAGAAAGGAAACAGGCCTTGAACCTCTCTAAAAATAACTCCCAAGAGATAATACTAATGTCCAAATGTAGCTTCTGCTCCTCTAACTACCACCAAGTCGAAGCAAACCCTTAGAGATGCAAAATAGCACATTTGGCCTTGGTGGTGCTGCCATACGGATGCATGGCGAAACACCTACCTATATCCAACAACCAAGTCTCTGCCTCTAGACCACTACCAGCTCCATCTAAGGTGGGAAGGCATGCCCTCAGAAGATCTCTCATATGGCTGGCTAGTGTGGCCTCTTGCTTAGCTATCAACTCTCTCCGTCTAGGAGATCTCTCTCTCTAGGACCCAGCTGATCTACCTCCTAACCTCCTCTAGGCTACTCAACCTCCTGTCTAGGGCCTAAACAAGAAAGGGCCTCTTCAAGAATTTGTCTCAATTGGGCTCCCTCAGGCTGACCCTGACCCTCCATATTTTGACCCCTACCTTCATGGGCACTCTCATGAGGAGAACTTGGAGGAGGTGTACCGCCACCACCTCTCCCATGAACCCTACCTCTGCCACGACCTCGGCCCCTACCTCTAGGCATCTACCTACAACACCAAAAAGGCAAATTATTATATTCAGAAGGGGACACAATAGGGATACAGTTATTCTAAAGAGTTTAAGCACTAGGTCACATAATGGGCTCAATTGTAATGAGAGTACCCAGTGTTTAAACCTAGCTCTGACACCAAATGTGATGCCCCGTCATGCAACTCTAGAGTGCTAGACTAAAAGTACAAAATTACAGAAATAATTTTTTTTTTGAAAGCAAGAATTTGCATTAATAGAACCAAAGATATCATATTACACAACGTAAAGGAAAGTGCACTTCTAACACCTCTAGGGCAACATAACTGCATCAGTGAAAAAAAAGTAAAAACCACACAAGTGATAAACATTATACTAATACTAAAGAAAGAACAACTTTTAGATTTGCAAGATAGTTAATATACAAAGTTACAATACAAGATTACAAGACTGATTGTGTTAGTTTACAAAAGAGTACATATGAAAGTATACAACATCGTTGAAGGTGGGGAGCAATCTAGAACTGGAACTCCTCTGCACAGGACTCAAACTGAATCTCCAAGATGACCAATGGATAGCTCTACCTCCCAACCATGTGGAACCCTAAGGTCCACCCCTCTAAGCTAGGAGATAACAATGAGGATTCCACCAAGCCAAAGAAACAACATCCAACATAATAGAACGACAATTGACATGACCCAACCGACCATATCAACAAAAATTGCACAAGACAGAACATCACTCTAGAGGTAGCAAAGAAAGCATAAAGAGGAAAGTAGCTAAGCTACAGTGAGGAGAGTGTCATCGCATGGTCCTAATCATCAGTTATCTAGGCTATCTCTCACTAGAAGTTGGCCCCCATCTATGGTTATCCTGGCGACCCTTTCGCACCGGCGCTATAGGGTAACACATGCAGAGCTGACACATGCTTTCATGTGGACAAGGAGGTCAACCTTGCCGACCAAGCCTTCTCATCCCATCCTTAGCCTTTGAGAGCACTCAAGGCATAGGTGAGGCAACATACTTATCTTATTATGTGAAAGTCTACCCAACCCACCTAGATATATTTTAAAATTATCACTTGTTTACAACTTCAATGGGGTTATCTAGGCAGCCACTTTGGACACTGGCCCCACCATGGAAGCCACTCTCCTTCCTACAACTTCCATCCCTTAACTCAACATCTAGAAAACAAAGACTTGCATGGACAAGGAACCACTAGACAACCACAATCCAATACGTTACATAAATCATTACAAAGTTCCAAGTTCACAAGACTTTTTCCCTTTCCAAATAGATTTGATTCACTTATCTCATCACAATGACATACCACAATACGGTACCGAAACCCAAGAAACCACACCTCTGGAGTAGGAAGGTAGAACATAAAGCTAATGTCAAAGAACCATTTCTGACAAGGACAGTGCTTTCGCGTCTTGACACCAAGAAGTCATGATATCTCTCAAGCATAAACTCCACCCCCAAAATAAACATAATGATCCAGTACAAACATAAAGATATGACAAGGACGACAACAAGAAAATGAGATTCAATATGCTCTTTCTTTAAATGAGAGGTTACATATAAGTTTTTTTCACTTTCTTAAACGAAATATTCTAGTATACGAAGGTAACAATTCTTGACAAGACAAGGCATAAATTAATTTATTAACTACTAAGCTAAAAAAAACAACCATGAGAATTAACATCATTTTTATGAAGGTTCAAGTTTACGACATTAACAATTCCTTCTACAATACCAGAAATACATTTCCTAACTAATCCCTAACAAACATCCTCTTCAAATAAAACAAACCATAATATAATGATAAACATAAATTTCCAAGTAAAATCTACTAATTTCACCTCCTAATAAGAACAACCTCAATTATAAAATATTCTTTCCATAACGAAAAGAACTTACTATATATATTTTTTCCTAATCATCTTACTATTCACTAATTCTAATAACCACAACTATGGTAAATAAAATTTTAAAAAATTCCTTATTTAAATTTCCTAATAATTACTAATTGCTAAAATAACAACTATAATTATGTACACATGATTTCCATAAGCATAACTTACTATCCCATAAATTACAAATTCAAAACGAACATTATAACCTTTCACAAATTCCTATAAGCATAACCTACTATTTAACAATTACCACTTAACATTCTAATATAATAAAATTTTGAATCAAAACATTATAAGCCTGCATAATTTCCTATATGTATAGAATTCAACCTAATCATCTCACCAATATCATTTAATCCAAAAAACATCACTATATACACTTATGTACATTTTCTACATTATACCATCTAAAATTTCAATCAAAACATATGTTTCCCTAATCGCATGAATTGCCATCTATAAATTACCACATAAAAAAAACTTCTAATAAAGACAACTAAATGAAAGAGTAGAAACATCATATTTTTTTTAAAGACAATCTGCCATCTACTATGCTAGCAGCGACCATCTACAATTATTTTGCCATAACAATGACTTCAAGCTCAAAAAGGCAAACCACCGGAAGGGAAACTTCTAATACTATCAACCTATCACCAAAAGGAGTGGCAAAAAGTGAAGATGAAAGACTCAGACAATGATTAGACACCACATGCCTACCTCAGTCACTACCATAGTCTACATGAGTTCTATGAATAGTTTCCTTCATCGAAAAAGATGAGACCCTACACAGCTCGTCGAAAACACAAAACATCATCTTCTGAGAGAGGGAACGTCGGAGGTCTGGACATAGGCATTCCATAGGAAAAGGAGACTGAGTTGATAAACGGCAGAGGAGTCTCACCATAGGGCGTGATCGGTAGGGTGACAAGGTAGGTCGAAGCACAAGGTAAACACAGGTCGCCAAACAATTATTTCGTTCTTATGATGCGAGGGAGGGGTAGGACACACCACGATCGGCAAGACATAAGAAAAATTGATCATCAACAACTCCATCCTGCCGATGGTAAGACAATAACCAGAGAGCCACACGGAGGGAAACATTAGAATGACCTACAAAAAAATCACTGGCGAAAGTTTAATCATAAAGTTTAGAGAGAGAGCCCACGATACTCCCACATCGTTGGGTCAAAAGGGTGAAGAACTTCAACAAAGAGGTAGAGGACGATTATGATGGGAAATTGACCCACTTATGCTGGCAGGGCAACACATGCGACAATCTCAAATACAATGCCTGAGGTAGAATTTACAATATAAAAAGATATAAAATTTCATTTGATTAAATCGACTTCAGACTCATTGCAAGAGGACTTTGTTGCAGGCCACCATTATGATGGTTTAAGCAGAGTGAGGCCGAACTGAGTTATAGAGAACAATCACAGATGAATAGGTTTAAATTTTGGTGATTGATTTTCAAGAAATGGGCCATAACTCCTTTGGTTGAGATCCCAAGAATGATGCAATGGTTTGGTTCCAAAATTTGAGGGGGATTTAGACCCAGATCAAACCAAAAGGAACAAAAGAGGATCCTGAAGAAATTGACAGAGGTAAAACATAGCAACCACAAGGTGTGATTCCCAAGGTGATGGGGTGGCTAAGGGTATCTACAATTGAAACACACCAGACACAAGATGACTCAAGCTACAAGGAGATATAGCTCTAGCTACAGGAAAGGCTGATTACACACACAAAACACTGGTTGCTCGAGCTATAATAAAATAGAAAATGCAACTATAGAAACAGAGGTAGAAGAAATGATAGGCAGACAGAACATCCCAAACTAATTGGTTCAAAAGCACGAGGGAGAGAAATAATTTAACCAAGCACAATAAAACTCAAACAAGAATTGTACAGAACATACCTGGAACAAAATTTTTGATCTGAAGCCTCCAACTTCTTCCGTATTCCTGAAACCAATTCTTTTTTTTCCCCCAATTTCTGTGTTCTCTTTCTAACCCCCTCTCCACAACAAAATACCACAATATAAAAATGGTTCATCTCAGAAATTAATGCAGACATGCATCTAGTACCCAGCATCCCCACTCCTCTGAGAATTCAAAATCTTGCTATAAAAAGAGATCCCAAATCTTCTAATTTCAAAATTAACAACTCATGGCATTAATTCACTTACCAGAAATTATTCTTAACCAAATATATACTAATTACCCATAACCACAATTTATGACACAATTACTCTTGGATAACCAGATAAACAATTCTAGTCTATTTTGGGATTTTACTAAGGTGTTATTCTAAGTTCACGGCTAAACCAAACATTAACCCATAAGCAAAATAGAAGCATTATTATTTTAATAAGAAATCATTAAAGTATTATCCAACTACACATGAGCATTATTATCACAACTCGATGATACTCCAGAACACAAGATTACTAAACATAAAAGGCAAGGACCAAGCGTCACAACATGACTCATGACCACAATAGAAGACAAGGACCAACCTAGTGGAATAGACCTCATGTTATCTCCCATCACTAATACCCATTGGCGCAAGAGCCTACTCAAACCTGCTATATCAGGTGGAGTTGAGGCTCGGTACCTACAGCCTGCATCCAAACAATTGGTTGTATACAACCAAATACATAAAACATCCCTCCTCTTGCTACTACAACATCCCTTCTCTTGCACAAGATTATAAGCACTACATTTGAACACAGCTATCAACGGATCAAATAAAACATGCAAATAATAATCCATTACTAATCATGTCCAACACATCATAACTGAAGTAATAATAATGTCATCATAAACTCATAACACATGTCTAACTATATCGATCGAACATAGTCCATCAAGATAAAAATAAACATAAACCATCACCTACTAATCAAATGTCTCAGAACTGTATCAATGAAATGAAAGACTAACAACTATCGCAAGCCAAAATATATTGGCATTACACCTTCCACTAGTTTAATTTGCATACAATAATTCTTAAGATCATTTTGTAATTAAGATGACCTCATTTAAAGCATTGTATGATAGAAAGTGCCAAACTCCTATAGGTTGGGACAAGCTAGAATATAGGATTTGCCTTGGGAAAGAAATGTTATCAGAAATGGAAGAGAAAGTAAAGTTGATGAGGAAAATATTGGAAGAGAAGCTATGTTGATGCAAAGTGTACACCCTGACGATTTTTAGTAGGCGATAAAGTTCTCTTGCAAGTCAAACTGCATAAGAACCCTATCAAGTTTGTAAATTTTTCCAAACTGCTACCTAGATTTCTAGGACCCTTTCAATTCCTAGAAGTGATTAATCTAGTTTCTTACAAGATAGATTTGCCACTAGCTCTTGCTAGAATGCATGATGTTTTCCTTGTGTCATATTTGAATAAATTTAAACTAGGATTTACTCATATACTTGAATGGAATGCTCTCTAGGTGCAAGATCTAGGAGTGGTCATGATCGAGCCTCTCAAAGTGCTTGAGGTACATACATTCCACTTGCATAACAAAGAGGTTACCCAATGCAAGGTCTAGTCAGATTAGTACTCAAAGGACAATGCAACCTGGGAGGATTACAATGATTTTTATCAAAACTTTCCACATCATTTTATGAAAGCATGATGTAAAATAAATTATTTGTTTAATTTTTCTATATATTAACAAATCATCAAGGACAATGATTTATAAGGGGGGAGATATTTCACACCCTATTCTAAAGTAAACATACTTACCATTTTATTTCAAGTAGACACATAGTTTGCACCAATTAGAAGTACAAAGGGGGCCCAAAAAAGGCAAAAGAGCACAATGCCCCTCAAAACTACAATGAAGACAGACATGAAGCATCCAAAAATTTGAAAAAAGTGGATGGCTAGGAGGGAGAATCCATGTGGAGGGTGAAAAGACATGATTACAAACCACTAAAACAACCAAATGACATTCACAAAAAGGCTACCAACTGGCCTGAGTAGACATACAAGATTTTAATGTGAGGTACATTAACAAGTTGTCCCCAATCACATCTACCAATCACCATAGTAGGAATTACTAGCAAGATCAACAAAGGATCTCCATGTTGGGGTAAGAAAGGACACAAAACTGTCCCCTTGAGCACCCTAGCTCTGGGGATTTCAAGCCCATCACACCATATTCAGGCTTGCCCAAAACAAAAGGGACAAGACCAATAATAGGGAAAAACTTCATGTTGACATCAAATCCTTAAGGAGAGGAGAGAAAGCCTCTCCTTAATGCCTTACTAAGATCATCATCACCAACAACATTTTGGCCATAGGGTGTCGACCGAGCTAGAGATATAGAGCTTTGGGAATCCAATCAGAACTCCAGATATGTACGTCATCATCCTCCTTAGATGGGAGGTCCCAATCGGTGCCTACACTTCCATCTTCTTCATCAAGTACGGCTCCATCATCCACATCATCTTCTTTATTGGCTCCTTCTGAGTCACTCCCACCCTGGTTGGGATTTGGCTTGTGCTCATTCTAGTTAGGGTTCCACCTACACTTGTTTTTTATCCTCATTGTTTGTCTATTCCCTAACTTCCAACATGTTGTTTTATAACACAATTCACATAATCTTAAAATCTTATGAAGTTTAGCACCTCCTCAAAATATGAGAGCTTGACATGTTCTTTTTTGACATCATTATACATCAAGCTCATTTACATACTAAAACAAAAGAAGAGGTCTGACTATAGCTTTCATAAATTATACATGACCAATAGTGTATTGCTATTCAAAAAATTCCAAAAGGTCCTCATAAGATTGTGAAGATCACTGGATTGACTTCTAATCAAGTGGTTCACACAACATTATGAGCTCAAAAATATTGATAACCCTTGCAAATTGCAAGAGTTTTCCATGTTTCACCTCAGAAATATCACATTTTGTGGAGCACATTTCTTCCAAGTCCTTATGGTCCTCAATATTTTTTATGACATCATTTATAACATTTATGCTACCAACAAAATGGAGCATTGGTAAGTCTTATAGCACCATGTTGTCACATAGAGATTGCACCAACCATTACATATAATCAAATCAATGGATGTGTCTCTCTTCAATAACACACAACTCTATAAGTAAAAAGACAAACAATAAACTAGTAACATAACTAAACAAATATATAACCCCAACAACCCCAAAACAATCATCTCACCTTGATGAAGTGCTTCACCATGCCTATGACAAAATGCAATGCAAAGCACTACAATAATTAAGATATCTATTAAGTGAGAATAAAATTAAATTTTGTCAATACTTTTTTCCTCTAAACTGATTTTTTTATATAATACTTAACTTTTACACAATTAAATAAACACCTCCAAATTGAACCTTTTCTTAAAATAAATATATCCATACTTGCATCACATGAATCATAAATTATGCTTGAAAAGGTTTGAGTTTGATAAGACCAATGTAAAATCATGGCAGTTCAATTTCAATTTAAGCATAAAAGGAGTTAGAGTTTAACAAGAAGATGAATGTTCTAGAGACTCTTCCAGATCTCTTCCCCCTATCCGTTGATAGACAATAGTAGGTAAGTAGATTTAATCGAGAAGTTCCCCTTTTTTTCCTGACCCCAAAGCATTTCATCCTCCCTAGGAAATATCAAACTTTTGTGCTTGTTTAGCTCCTCTTATAGAATTTGACTCTCCTAATTATTGGGAGCATTACCCTAGTAATCCAAGAGCTTTTTCCACCTCCTATGGTTGTGGGAGTGGGAAGTAATGAAATTGCTAACAAAATTCCTAAAATGGCTAACAACTCTGTCTCTGGTGGTTGTGTTTTTTTTGTTAGTCTAAGGACCCTCCATGAGCTAGTTGTCCTCCTAGAATCTGATCTTATCCCCTTTACCTAGCTTCCATTTTATGCCTTGGGAGAGGGTATTTCTGGTTTTGATCTTTTTTTCTAGATAATAGAGCATTTGATGTGCCCCTCTCTAGCAATTACCTCTAATTTATCCCCATTTTGTAGATATTTGGCTTTCATGATCCGCACCCAATCTTTCTCCTCTTTGAGGAAAGTCCTACCCACCTTGGTAAGTAAAGATTTATTCATCACTTGTACTTTTCTAATTCCTAACCCCCATGAGTTTTGCGCAGGCAGACTTTGTCCCATCCAACCATCGATATATGTTTCTTATCTTCCACTCCAGAACATAGGAAGGTTCTCTGAATTCTTTCCAATTTCTCCACTACATATCTTGGCATTTTAAATAGGGAAAGGAAATAGGTAGGGATGCCCTGTAATGAGGCTTTCAACATTTGATGTTTTCCAGCTTGACTGAGTTTATCTTTCCAGCCCTCCATTTTCTTTTGGATTCTTTCCAGGATAGTGTTTCAGAAAGTCAGGGTCACTTCCTTGACTGTGAGGGGTACACCTAGATAGGTGGCTAAGAGAAGAGCCATGTTGCACTAAAGGATATTTCTTACCCTGGCTTGTAGTCCTAAGTTAGTGTTGAAGAGAAAAACATTACTTTTTTCATAATTTATGCACTATCCAAAAACCTCAGCATAGGAGTTCAGTAGGTTTCTCCATCTTTTTACCTGAATCATTGAAGTCACCTCGAAGAGCATAGTGTCATCCACAAACTGTTGAGTAGTAGAAGGACCCAAGGTGGATGCCACTTTAACCCCTACTTGCCTGAGTCCCCTACCTACCTCAAAGAACCCCTGAGGAGTGCCATTGACCAAGACCAAGTACTTGACAGTGGTGACACAAACTTTTATCAGATTTAGCATTATGTCCCTGAACCCAAATTTCCTTAGGATCTTGAACAGGAAATCCCAGGAGACCCTGTCATAAGATTTAGAGATATCCAGCTTGAGAGCCATGTTTGGAGAATTACTTCTGTCCATTGAGTGAATGATTTTGTGGGTGGAAATAGCCACATCAATAATCTATCTACTGAGGACAAAGCCTTTCTAACAGTCAGAGATAATACTGTCCAACAGTGGTTGAAGTCTGAGCACCAGAGTTTTTGTAATGATCTTATAAATGGTGTTGCAGAGTCTAATAGGATGGAAGTCTGTCATAGAATCCATGTTGCTTTTCTTAGGTATAAGCGCAATGAAGGTGGTATTGATCTAATTAAGGATTTTGCCAGTCCTAAAGAAATCTTTGACAACAGTCATGACATTGTAACCCACTATCTCCCAGAATTCTTGAAAAAGGCTGGGGGGAACCCATCCAGACCTAGAGATTTGAAGGCCCCCATAGAGAACACCACCACCCTCACTTCCTCCTCAGTAATAGGATTCAAAAGGCTACAGTTATCATCCTCCATAAGGAATGAGGGAATACAGTCGAACAACATCTCAATCTAGTCTTTGTCAGGATTGCCTCTGTGCTCCTTCAAGAAGTTTTTGAAGTAACTAGATGCATGATCTCCCAGTTCCTTATCCTCAGTAAATTCGTTGTTCCCCTCAATCAGTTTGGTGATTTTGTTCCTCTTCCTATGTTTCATGATAGATTGGTGGAAGAAAGTCAAGTTTCTATCTCCCTCCTTAAGCCATTGCACCCTAGACTTCTATTTCCAAAAGATCTCCCTTTTGGTAATGTCCTTAAGATTTTTGAGTAGGGTCTCTTCCAAATCAAAATTTCTCTCACTCACATCCCCCCTTGCCATGTTGTTTTGGACTTCCATTAAGCTATCAAAAATGTGTTTCTTTTGGTGCAACACATTCCTGAAACAAAATCTGTTCCATCCTTTAACCTTGTGCTTAATATGGATGAGTTTTTGGGTGAGCCTATACATGGGAGATCCATGTACCGGGATACTCTACCAATCGGCAATGCAATGTCTTAAGTCAGGGTGGGAGGCTCACATAATTTTGTATCTGAAGGGGAAAGGCCCCTTAGGGGTACCATCAGTCCAAGATAGGAGGAGAGCATTGTGGTCAAAGATGGTGTGAGGGAGAGTAGTTAGGGAAGAACCTTGCACTCGATCTCAATTAGTAGAGGCCAAAAATCTATCTAGTTTAACTTGGATCAGCTAATCTCCCCTTCTTCTATTGGTCCAAGGATATAGTTGATTGTTCATCTCTAGATCCATTATCCCAGTCCACCAGGTCCAACATACTATCGGAATACTCCATGTTTCCTCTGGTCTTTTCTGAGGGGGTCAAAGGAGTGTTGAAGTCTCCTCCCAGAATCCACTTGGTTATTTTCTCCACATTAATTTTAGAGCTCAAGCCATCCCAAAGTTCCTTCCCGGTGTTCCTAGTGTTAGGGGCATATATGTTGATCAGCTTCCAACTTTTCTTATTCATGGTAAATTTTATTTCTAGGTTGTGTTTGTCCTGCAAATAGTAGTTGCCTGAGATATTGTTTTTGTTCCACATAGTAACCAAGCCCCTTGAAGCCCTTGTGGAAGGACTGATGATGAAGTCTTCCATGAGCCAAATATTATTAGTAATCTTCTTAAAGTTGTCATCAGACATCTTAACCCCTTGGAGTAGGATGATATCCACCTTATTGTAAAAAATGCAGCTCCCGATCATGACTTGTTTGTGAGGACTATTAAGCCCTCTCACATTCCAAGTGATGATCTTCATTTATGGTGTCGTCTGGAGATAGCCTCCAGCGTGATTTGTCTCCCATTTGCTATTTCCTTGGTTGCCTCTTTGTTTCTAGTTTCTCTCTGGGATAGTTTACCAGCCTTTCCTTCTATCTCCACATTCATTTACTTCTTGCCTTTTCCTTTCTTTTTGGGGGTAATCCACCCCTCCTTGTTTCTAGGACCAGCCCTAGGGGAAAGGATCCTAGTAGAGGATAGGCTTGATTTTTCTGTGCTTGGTAGAACTGCGGCTATCAAAACTTTTGTCCCTAAGCCAACTGACAGATCTCCAGTAGCCACCAAAGACCCAAGAGTACCAGTCCTTGGTAATGGTGTAAAGTGATTGGGGGTGAGTATTTCACCTTCTTCAGTCTCAACTGAGCCCAAGGAGGTGCCCTTCTTCTGAGTCGGCTGCTCTACCTTGGAAGACCACAAACTCTGTAGAAGTGGTGGGTGCTCATTGTTTATATCTGGTAGTTCACCCTGAGGGTTTCGCGGAGCTTGAGGCTTTGTCTGTTGCTATACTATTGAAGCTGACTTGATGATATCAAGCAAGTCCTCCTTGAATGAGTAGTCCTCCATAATATTTTCTTCCTCCGAGGCCTCTTTTCCTTTTTGTGTTTTTAATTTTTTACATTCATTGATAAGATGCCCTTTTTTGGAGCAATTTTGGCAAAAGGTGGTAGCATTTTCATACTCTAGATGTTGTTCCCAAGAACCATATTTAGATTTTAAGTTAATGGAGTTAGGTAGAGTTTTATGGATATCTAAACTAACACATAATCTAGTAAATACTAACCTAGTTTTATGCTTGGTAGTGTTGTCTAGAGTAATGAAATGCCCAAAGAAGTTCCCAATCCATGTGAAAATCTCCTCATCCCAGAATTCAAGCGAGAGTCTTGGGAGTCTGACCCAAACCTGAATTGACCTACTAAGCATAGCTGCATCAAACCCCAGTTTCTAGCATGCAAAGAAGAGATTGTGCTTGCCATACAACCAAGGATTGCCAGCCAAGATTGTTACCAAGTCCTCCCTGGTGGTGAACTTCAAAAGGAAGAGACTACCTTTCATGGCACTAGTTACCACACTACCTTTTAGGTTCCATCTTGAGGCTACCCAATGTCTAACCATACAAATGTCAGGCCTAAAGGCTTGGAACCTATCGACCAAGGATAATTCCAAGGTAGAGGTTATTTTATCCATCATTAGATCTGGGATCTGGAAGTCCATTCAATTCACCTACTCAGACTGCACTGGGACTGTGGAATCTTTTACAGGTAAATCATTTTTCCCAATCAAGGCTTGTTTCCAAGCCTTGGGATCCAACCATGAGGTTGGAGATTCTAGCTCGGAAGTACTGTCTAGAATAGTAACCTCGTCAGTGGGAACCTCCAGAGGGCCTGTAGTGGGGCAGCCCCCTAGGGTTGACAACCTCAACAAGAGAAGTAGGTTCAAACACCGTTGAGAGCAGGAAGATTGTTGAAATTTATCCTTCTTATTAAATTGTTACATAAGCCTCAAACCTGAAATAAACTGACCCTCAAAGATGATCCCCAAAATAAACTTCTTCTAGAGGGTGGTTACCCATAACAAAATCCTCACTACTGACAACCTCAATAAAAGGGGATTCTAGTTGGTTAATAGATGTGTCCTCTACCTCAAAGCCGAAGAATCCATTCAGCACCTCCTTTTCCATTATGAATTTACTATAGATTTATGGGGTAAAACTATGGAGAACCTCAACCTTGACTGGGTCTTCTTGGAAAATCTGATAGACTTCACCTAGAGCTAGAGTTCCCCTTTCTCGCATCCCAAGATTAGAGAGCTATGTAGACAAATTCCCCCACAACTGGGGTGGAATGTATGGAAAGAAAGAAACAATAGAATCTTTAGGGATAAGGCACGATCCACTAATGAAGTCTTTCACTCCTTTAGCAAAATGGTCTCAAAGAACACATCTAACAACACTCTGCATATGACAGAGAAACCTCCTTCTATGGTGGAAGTGTGGACTACCTTAAACTGGGGATTGACAGAGGATATAACCAAGAATGATAATTCCAAGAAGCTCACTAGACAAACCACCCTTTGGAGACCCCCTCCTAGAGAATGGACCCAACTCAACTTTGATGGAGCTAAAAAAAAGCATACTAGTCTGGCCAGTGAGGGTGGTATATTCAGAGATAGCAAAGGAGTCTTTATTGCTTCTTATGTTGGGTCCATGGGCATTTAGTCCAATAATGTTGCAGAGGGATTAGCTCTGGTGTGGGGGCTCAAAATAGATCTCTATGTGAGTGGACAAATAACAAGTTGAAGGAGATTCTAAACTCATTGTTGAGGTATCTCTTGGCAGGTCTACTAGTGGTTGGAAGCTAAAGGACATTACGGATGACATTGTCTACTTACTATCTGGGTTTAGACATATCCAAATTGGGCATATTTACTGTGAAGGTAATAGAGTGGTGGATGGATTGGCTAACCTAGGACAAAACTTGGACAAGTGGAGATGTTGGAAAAATAAGAATTACTTACCCACTCAGATTTAGAACCTTCTTGAAAAGGACCTAGTCCCATCCTTGACTTCTCATGATTATACTAATTCCTAAAGTGCACTTTGGGGGTCAGCTAGGATCGAGTCATGATAGTCGTTCGGTTAAGAGATCCTGTGAGAAGAAGGGGATGGGGACCTGCCAGCTCAGATTTGTCAGAAGAGGGACCTAGCATGGTATGAAAGTTTGTTGGGTTCTCAATCAGATGTGGATGCCTAAGGAGAGAACCATCCCAACGTCTCCTTGCTTAACCCTTAATGATGATCATTTAATGAATGGTTATCATGACAGGAGTAGGAATGATAGTTTGCATATTGCAAATTTAAGCAAGTACACCACCCCCGATGGCCGAAAAGACAACATACTCATTTATTGGAGTATGAATACTGAGGAATGGGAGATTTTTTGCAGCTCACAAGTTTCTAAGTCCTCTACTGCTTCCTGCATTGTAAGCTTGTCTGAGAAGAATTAGGGTAATTTAGCCATGGGGGGAGATAGGGTTCGCACTGAGCCTGAATCCTATGATGATTTTAGATGTAACAAGACCCTCTGGCACATTTTCCAGGAGGGCAGGGTGGTCTCCTACCTTGAATGCTTATAGGGTTTTGATGAGAGCCTCTCAATCCAGTTCATACCTTCTTGGGAGGATAGAAAGGTTAAGGTGGGCAGTGTTAGCTTTGAATTTTCTGAAGAGGTGATTGGATTGGTGACGAGGATGCCCACGGATGGCACCAAACATCCTAGAAAAAGCAAAGTTTTAAACCCTAAGGGTATGATGTGCTTTCTAAAGAAAGATGAGGTTCTGCATAGTCTTTAGGGGGTTTTGATCATGAAAAGCTACCTAAGTTATGGGACGACGTATGCCACATGCTCATAAAGTACTTCACATTGGAAGGTAGGTTCAAATGCTTCTTCCATTATCATTTTTCTCTGCTCAATCATTTCCACCATAGCAAACTGATATGTTTCCAATTTTATCTTCTTTCATCTCTAGAATCTTCTATTTCATCGGCCATTGAACAAAATGTTGTTGACCCCAACAAACCCCTCATCCCTCTCCACCAGCAGCTTATCCTCATATTGTACAAATTCCACCTCGTACTTTGCCTCCCTAAAGCCCTCATAGCTACTAGGGTTGATTCTCCTCTATCCTCTGGTTCCAGTCCTATGTTGTCTAGCCCTGTTATAACTACTGAGGTCATTCCAAAAAAGTATGCTAAGTCCATAAAATTTGGCAAGAAAAAAACTACCATTGGTTCAAGCCCAGAGCCAAAAGCCAGGGTCCAGACCCCTTCATCCTCTACGAAGACCCCTGTCAAAAGAAAGTTAACACCAGAGGGATTAGCTCTGGTGTGGGGGCTCAAAATAGATCTCTATGTGAGTGGACAAATAACAAGTTGAATGAGATTCTAAACTCATTGTTGAGGTATCTCTTGGCAGGTCTACTAGTGGTTGGAAGCTAAAGGACATTACGGATGACATTGTCTACTTACTATCTGGGTTTAGACATATCCAAATTGGGCATATTTACTGTGAAGGTAATAGAGTGGTGGATGGATTGGCTAACCTAGGACAAAACTTGGACAAGTGGAGATGTTGGAAAAATAAGAATTACTTACCCACTCAGATTTAGAACCTTCTTGAAAAGGACCTAGTCCCATCCTTGACTTCTCATGATTATACTAATTCTTAAAGTGCACTTTGGGGGTCAGCTAGGATCAAGTAATGATAGTCGTTCGGTTAAGAGATCCTATGAGAAGAAGGGGATGGGGACCTGCCAGCTCAGATTTGTCAGAAGAGGGACCCAGCATGGTATGAAAGTTTGTTGGGTTCTCAATCAGATGTGGATGCCTAAGGAGAGAACCATCCCAACTCAAAATAGATCTCTATGTGGGTCCATGGGCATTCAGTCCAATAATGTTGCAGAGGGATTAGCTCTGGTGTGGGGGCTCAAAATAGATCTCTATGTGAGTGGACAAATAACAAGTTGAAGGAGATTCTAAACTCATTGTTGAGGTATCTCTTGGCAGGTCTACTAGTGGTTGGAAGCTAAAGGACATTACGAATGACATTGTCTACTTACTATCTGGGTTTAGACATATCCAAACTGGGCATATTTACTGTGAAGGTAATAGAGTGGTGGATGGATTGGCTAACCTAGGACAAAACTTGGACAAGTGGAGATGTTGGAAAAATAAGAATTACTTACCCACTCAGATTTAGAACCTTCTTGAAAAGGACCTAGTCCCATCCTTGACTTCTCATGATTATACTAATTCCTAAAGTGCACTTTGGGGGTCAGCTAGGATCGAGTCATGATAGTCATTCGGTTAAGAGATCCTATGAGAAGAAGGGGATGGGGACCTGCCAGCTCAGATTTGTCAGAAGAGGGACCCAGCATGGTATGAAAGTTTGTTGGGTTCTCAATCAGATGTGGATGCCTAAGGAGAGAACCATCCCAACGTCTCCTTGCTTAACCCTTAATGATGATCATTTAATGAATGGTTATCATGACAGGAGTAGGAGTGATAGTTTGCATATTGCAAATTTAAGCAAGTACACCACCCCCGATGGCTGAAAAGACAACATACTCATTTATTGGAGTATGAATACTGAGGAATGGGAGATTTTTTGCAGCTCGCAAGTTTCTAAGTCCTCTACTGCTTCCTGCATTGTAAGCTTGTCTGAGAAGAATTAGGGTAATTTAGCCATGGGGGGGAGATAGGGTTCGCACTGAGCCTAAATCCTATGATGATTTTAGATGTAACAAGACCCTCTGGCACATTTTCCAGGAGGGCAGGGTGGTCTCCTACCTTGAATGCTTATAGGGTTTTGATGAGAGCCTCTCGATCCAGTTCATACCTTCTTGGGAGGATAGAAAGGTTAAGGTGGGCAGTGTTAGCTTTGAATTTTCTGAAGAGGTGATTGGATTGGTGACGAGGATGCCCACGGATGGCACCAAACATCCTAGAAAAAGCAAAGTTTTAAAACCTAAGGGTATGATGTGCTTTCTAAAGAAAGATGAGGTTCTGCATAGTCTTTAGGGGGTTTTGATCATGAAAAGCTGCCTAAGTTATGGGACGACATATGCCACATGCTCATAAAGTACTTCACATTGGAAGGTAGGTTCAAATGCTTCTTCCATTATCATTTTTCTCTGCTCAATCATTTCCACCATAGCAAACTGATATGTTTCCCATTTTATCTTCTTTCATCTCTGGAATCTTCTATTTCATCGGCCATTGAACAAAATGTTGTTGACCCCAACAAACCCCTCATCCCTCTCCACCAGCAGCTTATCCTCATATTGTACAAATTCCACCTCGTACTTTGCCTCCCTAAAGCCCTCATAGCTACTAGGGTTGATTCTCCTCTATCCTCTGGTTCCAGTCCTATGGTGTCTAGCCCTGTTATAACTACTGAGGTCATTCCAAAAAAGTATGCTAAGTCCATAAAATTTGGCAAGAAAAAAACTACCATTGGTTCAAGCCCAGAGCCAAAAGCCAGGGTCCAGACCCCTTCATCCTCTACGAAGACCCCTGTCAAAAGAAAGTTAACACCAGGTGAGCCTACACAGGTGACCCCCCAGAATAAAAAAAAGGGAAGGTTGGAAGAAGGTAGTGGTACAGATAGTGAGAATGAGGCAAAGAATGTCTTTGTGGTGGTGGAAGAGGTTAACTCTGAAAATGATATTGATGGTAGCGACAACATTGCAGATGAAGACTTTAGCTTGATGAGAAACAAACCCCGGGTGCCATTGACTAGGAGGTTAACGTGGCTTGCTGCTAAGAAGGAAGTCTCTGAGGTGGAAGAAGATATTGCTGACCTTGAGGGGCAGGATATTTCTGATAACAAAAATGTCAAAATGAATGCCATTGTTTCGGAGACCAAACTAGTGGGTGGTGAATTTTTTATCAATAAGGAAAACAAGAATGACAATGAGGAGGCTGAAGCAGAGGAAGGGCCCAGTAATTTCCCCAAGCTCAATGCTAAGCTCATGGCTAAGGGTTCCCAGTCTATGAGCTTGGAGGACATGTTGAAGGAGATGGGCAAGATGAAGAATAAGGGCACTATGGCTGCTAAAGATAATGATAGTGATACTACCTCGACGAGGATCACTATGCTGGAGAGGAAATTCAAAACTTTGGAGAAGTTCATGGCAAAGGTGATGCACAGATCTACCATGACCCTGGCCATTCTCCAAGATGCTGAGCATACTACTCAGGATTAAAGGATAAAGATCTTAAAGGGTACAGTAACCTCTACCAGTTTCTAGCTGATGATTGGGATCAAATGTTTAATTAGCTATTGGGGCTTTGGTAGTCTTTTTTATTTGCTGTCATTCTGCTATCGGTCCACTATCTCTATCTCTGGGTTTTTTGGATTTGTCTGTTGGTTAGTCCGTTGTTTGTTTCTTAGTTCTTGATGGAACTTTGGTGTACCTTTTTAGCTATTTTGTAATGGGATCGGCACCCTTGTATGCCACTTATCTTATCAAAAACAAGAGGATGAATGTAAAATGAAGTCGGCTAGTAGTTGCATGAACTTTACATGCAATGATTTCGCTGATAGGGTAAAATGTTAAATATGTCAGTTTGTGTACATAATTGTAATATGATTTCTTAAGAGCAATTGTATCATCTATTTTATATTCTTTTCAATGTAAAAAATGATAATACAAGAATTTAAAAGAAAGTTATGTAGTTCTTGTAAATGTGATAATTGACAAGAAATGTTAAATCATGGATTTCTGGATGTAATTATTATGTAAGTAGATAAGAGCAAAAACAAAGAAATTGGTGAAATGAGGAGGGAAATATGTAAGCTATAGAAATGTGAAATAAGAGAGGGTTATGAGATATTTAGCATCTAAGATGGATATTTAGGATTTCTTTTTATAATATTTAATAATGATTACCAAGAAAACTTCAAACTCCATTGTACAAAATACTTTTATACTATGTAAGATTGCTTATAACTAAGGTTTTAAGTCCACATCATCAAATATGATGCCACATTAGCATGCTTTTTTGTGATGTCCAAAAAGATGAAAAAAAGGGTGGACCAATAGTTGCACATTAAGTCATATTTTGTTGGTGCCACTTGCCAAATGTACCATAGTGTCCACTTGATCCCAATGAACAAGATGACACAAGTAAAAGTAATGATGAGATCTAAATGACCTAACACTACATTATTTGACCCTTTTAAATTAACCATTTGATTTTATCATTATTTAATTATTTTAAACAAATTTTAAATGTTCATTATTTGATACATAATTTAACGAACCCAACTCACAGAATGTATTGATCAAATTACCTTAAGTTTTAAAACTTTATTTTATATATTTACAATAATATATTAAAATTTAATATAAAAAAAACTCCTATTAATTGTTTTAGCTGCCCTTGCTCCACTTTAATCAGCTGCTCATCATACTATTATTTAATATGCATATTTACAAAAAAAAATTAAGGGCCCAAACCCCAACAACAAGAGCAATACAAAACAAAACTCTAAAGAATTTTTTTTTGAATAGGAGAAACCTATTAAACAAATTTTAAATATCCATTATTAGTACCTGCCTTCGGCCAGTACTATTGCAATGAGTTTGCACTTAGTTATTAATGTATTAATTCTAAACCAATTAAAAGACAGGATTATTTTTCTGGTAGGGCAAATTTGATTTAAATTTGTACTTTTCCTATGTTATGATAAATTTTTAACAAAAAAATTATTGAAAAATGATTTATCTATATTGTCATTGACTGAAAAAAAATGACCTATTCTCTACAGAGTGCAACAAAAAGAGTTTAATTTTTTGCTTCTAAAAATTACTTTTTGTCAAAAGGATCAATTTTATTTACTCAAGAGTTAAAAATCTAGTATTTCAATTTTATTTATAAAAAGTTAAAAATCTTCCCTCTCCCTATCACATTAGGTCGAATCCCTCTCTGGCAAAGCAAAGAAGGCGGGTTGACCCGAGCAACTCCTGAATGGAAGAATGTGCCGTTGAGAAAGGAAGGAATGAACGACCTCCGTACCCCCCACCAGCCCCCCATATAGTTGGGCATAGGGGCAATCCTAGAACTATCTTAAGAGGATCGGGAATCAACAATGCAGGTTTTGCCTCTCCACACCCCCCACCATATAGTTGGGCATGGGGGCAATGCTAGAACTATCTTAAGAGGATCGGGAATCAACGATGTAGGTTATGCCTCTCCAGGTATTGATGGTTCGATCGATCCCTCCTTCCCTATAGAACCCCTTTTGTGGAAGTTCTTGTTTTCAATGCTCTTGGGTCCCCCCATTGTCAAATCCCCACCTTCGAAAGGGCTACCAGCTTTTGTCTATCATGTTCCTCTATCTTTCTTCCTTGCCTCCCCTCCCAACTTATATCCGCCCACCCACAACTAACATTCCCTCCCACCTGGAACTATTGAAAGACTGAATGGAACAGGTGCAGTTGATCGTTGCCCCTCGGGCTAACTTAAGGATTGAATGGTGGGTTTGCATTCAATTGAACTAGACAAATGACACCATTGCTTCTCTAAAGAAAGTATTTTATTTTTCAAACATACAATATTTTAATGTATTTTAGATTATCATAGTATTAATATTATTACATTTTAATATCTTAACTAGAATATTTCAAATCTCTATACACTCAACTAGGGTCAGGGCTCTCCACATAATACAAATATGAAGGCTTCGTAAAGTTTAATTTTATAGTATAAGGAAATATTTGTGTTATTTAATAAGTTTTGTAAAGTTTAGTTTTATAGCTAAGTAAATATTTTAGTGTTATTTTATTTTTACTAAATTAAATTATTTTTGAAATTTCAATTTTATTTATCCAAGACATTTCAAAAAAAGTTCACATAAAATTTTCCTTATAAATTTAGTTTTGGAAATATAATAGTTACTAATTTTAGAAAAAAAAATATTACTAAACCACAATAATTAAAATCATGTTCTCTAAAATTACTTACTATTATTACTTAAACAAAAAATTAAGTGACTAAGATAAACTACTGTAGTGATCTAAATATGAATATGTTATTATTAGTACCTACCATCGGTCAGTACCATCAGCCAGTACTATTGAGTTCACACTTATCTGGTTATTAATCTAGACAGGATTATTTTTGATTTGATTTAAATTTGTACTTTTCCTAGGTCAACATGATTCTTCTCTGCAGATTGTTGGAGAGTGCAACAAAAAGATAAAAAGCTATAAATGCGGAGAGAATTTTGGATTGAAGGGAGGATGTGACAAGTAAACAAATTATGAACACATATTTTGTCTCCAACTAGTTAAGTCATGCCTAAATGGATGGTGATAATTATGAGAGGGAAGAATCATCATTTTTATGAATTTAATTTTTTGTTTCATTAGCTAAAGGTAAAAATTATTTTTTGTCAAAGGGACAAAGTTATAATATTAATAATACTATTAAAAATATAGGGTTCTACACATTTTATAAATTTAGTTCTTGAAATATAATAGTTACAAATTTAGAATGATAAACAATTATTTATCTTTATAAAGAATTATTACTAAACCTCAATATTAGATTAATTAAAATAGTTAAAATCCTGTTCTCTAAACAAATATTGTGTAATTATTAATGCATTTTAAATTGTAATAGTATTCAATATTATTACATTTTAATATCTTAGGTAGACATTTCAAATCTCTCCACACCCAACTAGGGTTAGGGTTCTACACATTTTATTTTATGAAATTAGCTTATTTTTGGGATTTCAATTTTATTTACTCAAGAGTTAAAATTTTATGATTTCAATTTTATTTAGTCAAAAGTTAAAAATCTACATGATCTTAAAAAATATTTGCCATGTTATTACATTTTTTATTTTATTCTTCAAACTTACAATATTTAATTGCATTTTAAATAATAAAAATATTAGTATTATTACATTTTAAGGAAATATTTGTGTTATTTAATAGGTTTTGTAAAGTTTAGTTTTATAGTTAAGGAAATATTTTAGTCCTATTTTATTTTTATCAAATTAGATTATTTTTTAGATTTCAATTTTATTTACTCAAGACATTTCAACACTCTTCAAAAATTAATTTTTTAATTATTGGAATGCAATTTGTCTATACAACCAATACCTAATCAACAAAAAAATTTACAACTAAACAAATACTATATACAACCAATAGCTAATCAACAAAAAAAATTATAACTAAACAAATACTATAATAACACCACTACAAGGTAGGTACTGGCCACTACATGGCACTTTTATTATATTGTGTAATTATTCTTCAAACTTACAATATTTTAATGCATTTTAAATTGTAATAGTATTCAATATTATTACATTTTAATATGTTAGGCAGACATTTCAAATCTCTCCACACCTAACTAGGGTTAGGGTTCTACACATTTTATTTTATGAAATTAGATTTTTTTTTATTTCAATTTTATTTACTCAAGAGTTAAAAATCTATAGTATCAGAGAAAATATTTGTCATGTTATTATTTTTTTTTTTAATTCTTCAAACTTATAATATTTTAATGCATTTTAAATTGTAAAAGTAGTAGTATTATTGCCATGTTATTACATTTTTTTTTTATTCTTCAAACTTACAATATTTTAATGAATTTTAAATTATAAAAGTATTAGTATTATTAGATTTTAAGGAAATATTTGTGTTATTTAATAGGCTTTGTAAAGTTTAGTTTTATAGTTAAAAGGAAATATTTTAGTTCTATTTTATTTTTACCAAATTTTTTTTAAATGCACCTGGTAAACTTTTTAACATGACCGGCGACGCTGGTGCGACACGCCCTCCGGCTCCACGCGAATGCTTTTGCCCGGAGCAATGAATCGGTGAGGCCACAACCGAGTGACTTAACCACTGAACCATGCCGTCATCGGCAGTTGTAGTAAATTATTTTTACCAAATTAAATTATGTTTGAGATTTCAATTTTATTTACCAAGACATTTTAACACTCTCCAAAAATTAATTTTTGAATTATTGGAATGCAATTTGTCTATACAACCAATACGTAATCAACAAAAAAATTTACAACTAAAAAAAACTATATACAACCAATAGCTAATAAAAAAATACAACTAAACAAATACTATAATAACGACACTAGCAGGAGAGCCTTGCAAATTTGGTACAATGATGATGATGAGGATGGCATTCGCGTGCTCTGCAAGCCGAGCTAGGGCGACCGTGCCCTAGCTCGTTCTCTGTGTGTTGCTCACTTCTATGTTGTGGGGGGGTTTTTTGAAGCTTTTGGGGTGGTGGTGGTGGGTTTTTTCTTTTCTGGAGGCCTTCTTGCTGCCGTTTGGGTGGCTTGTGGGTGGAAGGGTTTTGATCCTTCCCTTGGGGTCTTATCTTTTTCCATTTCTTGCAAACGTGTCCTGGGGGTTTGCATGCCTGCTGGGGATCTTGTTTTTTGCTATGCAGGGTGGGGAAACATCTGGGGCTAGCCCCAAATTGGATTTCTGATCAGCAGTTGGTTCAAAGCCTTTGGCGTATGGAGTGAATGTTTTTGATAATATGCTATTTTCATCAGAGATGGAGATGAATGATCTAGGATCGGTTGGTGGTTCCTGAATAACAAAGATTAATGGGTGTTTGGAAAGATGCAAAGAGTGACTGAAGTTGATTATCCCGATGGAAATGCTTGCAGATGATATTGAATACTATTCAAGGCACTCTTTTTATTGCAAGTTCATGGATTTGAGAGTCTCGCTGCAATTTTTGGAATCCTGGGCTCAGCGGACTTGGATGCTAGAGGGGGAGATGGAGATTAGGCTCCTTGCGAACAACTTTTTTATGGTCTCTTTTGATTGCATGGCAAATCAAAATAAGGTCTTCAAGGGTGGCCCCTATTTTTATAACCAGGTGGGTTTGTTTATCAAGCCATGGCATGCTGGCTTCAACCTGACTAAGTCATTATCGAGTCAGATCCCAGTTTGGGTTCAGTTGCCATAGTTTCCAGTTGAGTGTTGGTGGGATGACGTGTTGCATTTGGTGGCTTCAATGCTTGGTAAACCTGTTGCGTATTCACAATAGACGTAGTATAAAAAGGTAATGACTTTTGTTCATATCTGTGTAGAAATCAATTTAAGCAAGCCACTGCCAGATTCTATTGAAGTGAGTGCTGGATCATATATTTGAGTGTAACAGCTAGATTACGAAACCCTACCTTTTCAATGTCATCTTTGTCATGAATATGGTCACTTTCAGTGTAGGTGCCCTAGGGCTAACCCTGTGGTGCCCCAACCTTCTCAACCTTCTCGTAATCCACCTAGGGCTGTTAATGGTAACGAGCCTAATCTGGATGATGGTAATGGAGATGATGGCTATGTCCCTATCAAGGCTCGCAATAGGAATCGGGGCCAGAAGCAGACCTTGAGGGAGAGGCAGGTTGATGAAACTTTTAATAGGTTTGAGGTGCTGGATGATCTTAGCCAGGGGGAAGTGAATCCGGGGTTGCTGAACTTGGATCAGGGAACTTTGGGTATAGGACAGGATGGGCCACCATTGGAGGCCATGTAGGTTGTGCAAGAGATTGGGGTTGGGCAGATGGATACGGATCAACAATTGATTGTCCAGACTGAACAAGAATCTTCTATTGGATCTTTGAAGAGTGGTGGAGGTGGTTCGCCATTGCCCTTGAAAGGAGGCAAGAATGTGGGGAAGAGCTCTTTGGCCTCCTCTCATTTGGGTATTCAGCAATTTGAATTGAAGAAAGGGGTTGGTGATAGGACCTCCAAGTTGGGAAGGAAGAAGGATATGGAGAAGATTAAATTAACTGGGGAAACTTTGGTGGAGTCAGGGTCAGTCAAGACTCTGGATTCACATTTTTCATGCCTCCATAAATGATTATTCTCTCATGGAATGTAAGGGGTTTGAATAGTGGCCCTCAACAAAAAGTTGTTTGTGATTTGGTTAGGAATCATTCTCCGGATGTTCTTTTTCTTTAGGAGACCAAATTATCTCTAGATAATATGTTGGCCATGGCTCCTAAGTTGTGGAAATATGGTGAATGCCAGTGTATGGGGGCTCTTGGTGCTTCTATAGGGGTGGCTTGCTTTTGGAACCCTCAGAAGATTTTCCCTCTCTGGTGGATGTCCTCTAGATTCTCTATATCCCTAGTCGCCTCTTGGTATGAGACTAGTGAGTGTATTCTCCTCTCTAATGTATATGCTCCTATTGAGTTTCTAGGTAAACAACTTCTATGGTCCCATCTTCATTTTGTTCGTAGCTTAGCTCCTTACCATCCGTGGGTTATGGTTGGCGATTTTAATGCTATAGTGGAGTTGTCTGAGAAACGAGGTGGTATTCCTAGGTTGGAGCCTTCTACTCTATTATTCAGAGATAGCATTTCTGAATTAAATCTTATTGATGTTTTGCCAAGTAATGGTCGCTTCACTTGGAATAATAGGAGAATTGGTGAGAGTTGTTTTGCTGAGAGGCTTGATCGATTCTTGGTTTCCTATTATTGGGTTAGAGACTTATGGTCCACTCGATCTGAAATTCTTAATTGGAGAGGTTCTGATCATTGGCCTATTAAGCTTAGTATTATCTCTGCTCGAGGGCCTCGTTCTCCCTCATTCAAGTTCTAGATTATGTGGTTACGGGATCCTACTCTTCATGAACATGTGGCTGAGTGGTGGCGGACTGGTAGACCAACTTTTGGTACAGCAATGTACACATTCTCCAAGCTTCTTCAGTTTGTCAAATATCAACTTAAAAGGTGGAATCGGCGATGTTTTGGTAATATCTTTCATGCTAAGGTTGCTGCCCAGGAGGAGTTGAATAATATTACGTGGTTGATTCGTGAGAATGGGGCCTCTGAGGATCTTCTAAGGGAGGAGGCTAAGACTTTGAAAGTGGTTGAGGAATTTGAATTGCGGGAAAAAATCTATTGGATGCAAAAGGCCTGGGTTGAATGGTTACAGGAAGGTGATAAAAACACCACCTTCTCTTTAATTCTGTGAAGGACAGGAGGCATGGTAATTCCATTCCTTTTCTGGTGAATGATAGGGGTGAACATCTTGCCTCATTTTAGGAAATCTTTGCTGAGGCATCTCAGTATTTTTCTACTTTATTTAGGGAGGATTCATGAGGGGGCTCTATTGAGGAAGCACAGGTTCTTTCTTGTATTCCTCAGCTGGTCTCTAGGTAGGTGAATGAGTATCTGATGAAAGATATCTCTCTTGATGAGCTGGAGGGGATTGTGTTTCAAATGAAGAAGGCTAAAGCTCCTGGTCCCGATGGTTTCCCAATTGAATTTTTTCAAGAATTCTGGGATATCATAAAGTTGAATCTTTTGGCGGTTGTCCTTGAGTCCCAGAGGAATAAGCAGATGCTTCATGCTCTAAATTCCACCTTCCTTGCTCTCATACCCAAGTGTGAAGGGGCTGATAGGTTATCTCAGTTCCGGCCTATCTCTCTTTGCAATGTGGCTTACAAAAACATTTCTAAGTTATTGGCTGAGAGATTGAAGAAGTGGCTTAAAGTGTTGATTTCAGAGGAACAGAGTGGATTTGTGGCGGGTTGACAGATTCTTGACGGGGTTGTCATTGCTACGGAGACCATCCACTCCCACAAGAAGGCTATGTTCATTAAGCTGGATATGGCTAAGGCTTATGACAGGGTTAGATGGTCTTTTTTGTAGAAGATCCTTGTTTCTTTTGGTTTTGGTGAAAAGTGGATCCAATGGGTCATGAGCTGTGTCATGTCTGTTTCCTTCTCCATTTTGATAAATGGAGATCATTTTAAACTTTTTGGTGCCTCAAGGGGCTTGCACCAAGGGGATCCTCTTTCTCTGTATCTTTTTCTACTTCTTGTGGAAGGCCTTGGACGTTTGTTGAAAAGAAGGGTGGAGCTTGGTACCATTCAGGGTTGGCGATGGGGTGGAGACTTGCCTCTGCAATCTCATTTACAGTTTGTTGATGATACTACCCTGATGGGGATGGCTACTATTGGGGAAGCTACTAACTTGAGGCAGGTGTTGGACATATATCTTGTTGCTTTAGGACAATTGATTAATGAGGAGAAGTCATCCATATTCTTCTTCAATACGCCAACCCCCATTCAGAGAAGAATTGCTAATATCTTGAGGTTTTAGATAGGGGTTCTCCCTTTGACGTATCTGGGTTTCCCAATTTCTATTCGCCATCTTCCCAAGGGTTCTTGGTAGAATATTATTGATAAGCTCCATGCAAAAGTTAATCATTGGACCCACAGATGGTTGTCTTTTGCGGGGCGGGTTCAGCTTCTCAAGTCAGTGGTGCAGGCTCTTCCTACCTATAGATGTATGCTTCAGGTGGCTCCGATGGGTTTTCTAAGGGAGTTGGATTCTCTTGCAAGGCAGTTCTTATGGGTGGGAAGTTTGTCTTCCTGCAAGTAGAGCCTGGTCAGGTGGGATGTTGTATGTAGCCCAAAGCAATTAGGTGGTCTTGGTCTTCGACAGTCTGCGTTATCCAGAGTGGCTGTGGTTGCTAAGCTTTTTTAGAGATGGTGTGTGGAACAGGATCAGCCATGGGCCAGGATTTTATCTCATAAGTATTTCCCGGGGATTCCACAGTAGGATCTCCCTCATTACCCTCTTGAGGGGAAAGGTTCAGTGATTTGGAATACTCTTTAGAAGGGTGCAAAGCTTATCAAGGAAGGTTTATTTTGGATTTGTAGACAGGGAACTAAAGCTCTCTTCTGGTCAGATTCTTGGGATGGATTCCCTCCACTTACTTCTCAGTTCCCCAACCTTCTTCCTTTGTGCCAAATATTTCTCAAGGCTGGCTGGGCTAGGGTGAGTGACTTCAAGTCTGTTGCTTCTTTTGGTCAGTTGGAGGTAGCTCATTGGAAGGATCCCGTAGTGTGGCCAGATTTGGGACTTGTGGAAGATAGTGTTGAGCTTCATAAGATTCTTCATAGTAGGAGTTGTAGTTCTCTTCTGGAAGAGGATATTCTTGCTTGGACCCATAATCCTAAGGGGGTTTACTCTAATGCTTCTGGTTATCAGGTGTTATTGGCTTAGAAGCTAACTGGGGTAGAGGTTCATTGGTGGAAAAGGGTGTGGAATAAACTCTCGTAGCCTAAATGCAACTGCTTTTGTTTGGACTTTGGCTTGGAATAGGTGTTTGACCTAGGATAACATTCGTAAATTGGGATTTCAAGGTCCTTCAATTTGTGTTTTGTGTGAGGGAGCGGAAGAGGATTCTTCGCATTTGTTCTTCCGGTGCCCCTTTGTTGTGCAGCTTTGGCATTGGTGGTGAGAGGTGTGGAAGCTTCCTTGTATTCATGCGTGCTCTTTGGTTGAATTATGGGATAGTATGGGAAGACCTCCTTCTATGGCTTCCTTTTTGTAGGAAGTTTGGTTCGTGGGTCCTACCTTTCTGCTTTGGCAGATTTGGCTGGAGCGGAACCACCAAATTTTTCATGATCAGAAGTTGGTGGGTTGGCAAGTTTGGTTGCGTATGCTAGGAATGGTGCAAGAGTCAGTTTCAGCTAAATGTGATGTGGTTTTCCCCTTGGAGAAAGGTGATGATGAGTTGGTGGCCAGACTGGGTCTTCAAGAAATTCATTCTTCTTTTGTCAGTTCCAGGAACTATAGGCATGGGAAAAAGAGGGTTCAATGGGTTGGAAGGTGGTTACCTCCTCCCAATGGATTTTTAAAGATCAATACTGATGGTTCTTCTAGGGGCAATCCTAGGCCTGTTGGAATTGGTGGAGTTGGTAGGGACTTAGCTGGGTTGGTGATTTTTCTATTCTCTATACATGAGGGGGTGAAGACTGTTAACTTCATGGAGGGTCTGGCAATTCTGCATGCTATTGAGAGGGCCCTTGCTTTGGGATGGAGAAAAGTTATATGTGAAGCTGATTCACATATTTTGATTAATCTCTTGAATGAGTGAAAGATATCTGATATTAATTGGCAGTTGGCTTCAGTGGTTCAGCGGATTCTTCAGGTTAATTCTCAGATGGAGGAAGCATCCTTTGTTCACATCCCGAGGGAGTGGAATCGAGCTGCCGACTGCTTGGCCAAATGGGCCTCTGAGCATGATAGTGGTTGGAAGGTTGAGGATTGGGATCAGGTTAACCCTGAACTGCATCTGGATTTAGACCAGTTCTTGGAGGAGGATAGGAGGATACACGGGGTTAGTTGATGTTGTTTTATGCTGTGGGGTTTTCACCTAGTTTTCTAGGGCTGGGTCCCTTGGTTATTATTGTAATGCTCTTTTCTAATTTCTAATAAAGTTTTTACCCCTTTGTTTTAAAAAAAATAACGACACTAGCACTTATTTAATACATAATTTAGTGAACCCAACCTACATAATCTATTGATCACATTACCTTAAGTTTTAAAACTTTATTAGTTTTTGCCAAGGAAACTATAGGTGAGGCATGTTCCTAACTAGTTATTATTAATTCTTTTTGCAACCAATGAGAACTAAATAATTTTTCTATTTAAAAGATATTTACCTATTGCTATTGTATAGATGCAAATATTTTAACAAAACATATTTGAAAAATTATTTTTCTTCAATCTAATTGGCAAAAAAATTTTAGTGATAAGGGCAATTATTGCAGATCATCACAGTTTAAATTATAAAGTTTTGTATGAATACTAGAAATAATTTTGTGCATTGCTTTCATTTTCTCAAAAATTGTACGCATATAACATTCTACTTCTTAAGTGCCACTGGAGAGTTTTAAGGAAGTGGAAGAAGGAGCCACACCCCATCAGGCCCAAATTTAGGCATGTCATAACAAGCTGCGTGTAGTTGGGTATAATTTATGGAGAATCTTTAACATCATGACTATTTTCAAATGAATTTTTTCACTATGTTCTCACACCATGTAATGAACAAGGACGCCTTTGGTCTATCGTCTACGCTATCCATTTCATAATAACTTAGAAAATGTGAATGAAACAGGGGAAATTTTTCCTTTTTAGTTTGATATGTGTAAATTGCTTGAATTACACGCTGTGTACTAATGCTATACATCATTCTTACAGGGAAAATATGAACAATATATAGATTTTGTTTTCTAGTTTGCATATGTATAATGCTTGAATTTGGTTATGTAGTACTCTTATTCCATACAATGGCAGGAAATAACTGCCAGTGATTGTTATGGAATTTTTTTAATAGAGCGATATATGCATAGTAGTCTTGCATTTTTTTTGGCTTGAATTTGGTTGTGTGGTGCTTGTGTATCTCCTACTAAGCCTGAAAATGAGAACAATACGGGTGGAAATATGTAGAGTGGCAATACTTGCAAAACTTTTCTTAAAATTGGCCACAGTGGTTGTGTCTCTTTCAATAATATGCAAAGAATGTGACCTAAACTTGTAGAATTTTTTACTTTTTAGATGGGTATAGGTAGAGTCACTATCCTTGCATTATTTGCTTGAATTTGGTTGCATAGTACTTTAGTTTCTCAAAATAACATGGAAAATCTAAACAAAATGGTTAGAAATTCTTCATTTTTAGATGGAAATACACCGAAGGTTGATACTTGCAATTTATTCTTGAATTTGGATACACCGTGTGTCTTAGTCTTTGAAATTCATTTTTCTCTAAATTGACATTCTTATCTCAAGGATTGGTGTTGTGGGGTTCCCCTTTTCTGAGTGAATGATAACAATAATCAACTTAAGTCTGGTACTTTTCTCTATCCATTTTGGAGGAGTTGATGTTATTAAGCCAAGTGTTATCATTGGGGTATGTATTTTATACTCACACTTTGGCACCTTAATTTGCTCTTGCTCTAGTAGAGGGTTCTATAAATATTGGACCTACAGTAGTTGCCATGCTGTGCATTTTTCTCAATCCTTTTTGTGTAGATTGGTAATATGAAATATCAAGCCATGAGTCAACATTTTGAGCATTTTTCTTTAATCAGTTCAGTTTTCAAGCTTTTCTTCCCTGTATATGCATGTTTTTTCTATTTTTGGGGGTTAGGATTTTTCATTTGCTATGGAATTTGGCACCACATGCACACTAAAAAAACCATTGGTAGTAGACTGGTCAAACTCATGGAAGCATTTTTAAGGGTCATTTGAGCATCATTCTAATTTTGCGTATGAAATGGTATGATTGGTTGTTTTCTTAATTGCCTAGCAAAATAGGACCCCAAACTGTTTTGCCTGTTTCTTGCCGGTCTTATGATTTGGATTTCTAAGTGCTTTTCTATGAAGAATAGTTAGTTGGGAGTTGTCATATACAAATTTGAAACATTTTCTTGTCAGATTCTCTAGTTTACAGCTTCCTCTTTAGCTGTGTTTTTGCAACCTAAACTCCAAATAGTGTAGGGGATTCCATTGTCTTCTCATCACAATGGGGTTAGTTGTAAATATTTTCATAACTGTATGCTATGTTTGGGACTTGAAACTATTTCCAAGCAACCTATTCAATCTGTCATAATATCTTTTGGGAATAGCAGGTAACTATGGCCTTGGGTTAGTATGGACATGTACAACTTTTCTACGTTTGTTTTGTCTGGGTCAACTGTACAAGTTCATGGTATGATATTTTCCTCTATATGAGAAACCAACCACATTATCATATCACCTTAGAATCAAGGATTTTTTTAAGCGAAGTCTATCACTTCTATTGAACTGTACTAAAACAAAGATCACTTTAGTGATCTGCGATTGACTTGGATATTACAATGTATGATTCTTCAAAACAGATTTAGATCTTTACTTTTGTGATGAATCCAGCATGTTGCCATGAATGTAACATCCCGCTACGTAACCCCGAAGGGTAAGAGCCAAAAGGGGCAAGATAAATTTTTTTTTGACATAAGTAAACAACATACATAGATTTAGCTATCAATTTGATAGATTGATACCATTCATTTTAAACACCAAAACAAATGTTCCAAATCTCATATGATAAAAACATGAATCCATAAGCATAAAATACAGGTGGATCCGATACCCACACCGGAATCCATAAAGCAATAAAGGAACATCACATTTCTTCTCATTAAATACAATGATTACAACTTCTCTTCTAAGAGAGTTCAATTACATAACTACATATACAATTACAATGATATATTCCAAAATATGATACAAGTACATAGCATAGTCCTGAGTATGACACAGAGACTCAATAGGTACAATAACTGAATGAAGTGATGGAGAGAGAGATCATCTCAAACTGGTGCTCCAAAACTTGTTTGCTGGTCTCCAATGGTGGTGGCAATGCCTCCCAACCATGTGGACTCCTAAGAGACGACCCCACCATGCTCGAAGATAGTCACAAGGCCCAAACGGATGAAAAAAAACAAGGGGATACAAGATGGCCAACACTCACATCAGACACAGAGCAAACACAGAGAACAGTGCATACAGCCAAAGTCATAATATAGGTGTACTCATCTAAGTCATAAGTCAGGTACTACTCACGA
This sequence comes from Cunninghamia lanceolata, assembly GCA_027924645.1. Classification (NCBI taxonomy): domain Eukaryota; kingdom Viridiplantae; phylum Streptophyta; class Pinopsida; order Cupressales; family Cupressaceae; genus Cunninghamia; species Cunninghamia lanceolata. The sequence continues at coordinate 10,035,068 of BSBN01000584.1, read as the reverse complement.
CTCCTAAGGTGCTACATACTAGAGTGTAATCATATGGAGTCTCATCATATGTGCTCGAAGGGATGGCACACACGGGACCAAGTACCTCTCATACAGATGAGGAGACTCAATCGTACCCAAATCCATGTCCCGCAGATGGATGACTCAACGCCCTACAGATGGATAGGCCTTCTCGTTGCATCCTTAGCCTTTACAAGCGCTCAAGGCTAAGCATGAGGTTTAATTATCTTATTAGTGTTTTTACCCAAATGTTTTAATTTTAGTTATCACTTATTAATGTAACTCTGCTACTAGTTCTCCTGGCAGCCACTTGCGGGCCCTAGGCCCGTAGAGAGCTACTCCAACAGACCACTCTAATGCCTAGACCTTGTTCATCTCGTTTGACTAAATGAGGAATCTAAAAAGAATAAAACACTGCTGTAGCAATTAGAAATAGAGGAATGTGGTCTACAAGACAAAAACTTACATAGGCAGTGTCGTGCTATTGAAAACAACCCTATGCCAGTTAGATCAGTTGTATAATAACTCCAGTGACCCAAATTTGGTCACATTAACAAAGATATGAAAGGATAAAAATAAGAATAAGCATGACTAATGGCATTCCAAGCCTTCTCACAAACTAAAATTACATATAGACGGCCATATTTAACATAGCAAAATTAAATATTACAAAGACTTACAAAATGGAAACCTTAATTTTCCCTCCTACAGTAGTTCCCTCATATCCTTGTGTTGCATGACTGGTTTTCTTAAAGAGAAATTATGTGACTAAAGCTCAATGCACAAACACAAGTCGCTGCCTCTATGGTATTTTAGTGTCATGACATTCTTTAACTCAATTCACAGTTTTCACAAGGATGGCCGTTTAGTAGAAAATGACTATGTGACCTAAGGAAAACCACTCCATTTCCTTAAGAAGAGTTGAAATGACAACCTCATTAGAGAAGTCATCGAATAACAAATGGTTCCATGGGATTTAGATCTATTCAATCTCTGTTATACGTCCCAACTCTTGTGTATGGCTGCACTCATTTTATTCTCTATAAAATTGGAAACTGTCTATTTTATTTCCTACACTCATTCTATTCTCTATAAAATTGGAAACCGTCTATTTTATTTCCTGCACTCATTTTATTCTCTATAAAATTAGAAACCCTCTATTTTATTTCCTGCACTCATTTTATTCTCTATAAAATTGGAAACTATCTATTTTATTTCCTACACTCATTTTATTCTCTATAAAATTGGAAACCCTCTATTTTATTTCCTGCACTCATTTTATACTCTATAAAATTGGAAACCCTCTATTTTATTTCCTGCACTCATTAGAATCGTAGAAAACATATTTGAGATTATAAAAGGCAGTAATGGGTTTCAATTTCTTTTGTGTTTAAGGAATAACATACATATTCAAGTTTTATAAACGTTGAAATGGGTTTTCAGTTTCCTATACTCAATGAACATAGAAACCAACCTATTATATTTTAAGAGGCAGTAATGGAGTTTTAATTTTCTGTGCTAATGAAATTGCAACTAACAGATTTTAATTTGTGTGCTGGAAACAACAAACAGAGGTAAATACCTCTACCCTAATCGCGGTTGGGTGCACTCCCCTTCCGTGCACCACAATTCTAGCAATTTGATATGCTCGCTAGGTGATTCACGCTCCTGTCCTCTTTCTCCGTCAAGGATCACATTTATCCATTCCCCTACTATAGAGATCTCTTTTAATTAAAACTAAACATGGTCATGGCACGACTTCCATTTTTTTGTTCTCTGATTCTTTTTTTGTTTTAAAAGCCTCCTCTACATATACGTTGACTGACTTTCCTTGCATACCTACGCTCCTAGAAGATATTTTCCTCATCCTTATCTTATCTCTGTCGGTCACCCACTCCATATATATTTCCTGCTCTTGCCATAACTCTCCCTGTAGTTGTTCCTTGCAAGCATTCAATTCTCCAGCCAAACAAAGATATTTTCATGCCACCTCAAAGCCACGACTCCCTTTTCTAATAGATTTTCTTGACACTAAATGTTACACCAACCCCCCTTCCACCGCAGCAAGGAGGGCCAATAGGGAGGCTCATTACATCCTACCCCCTTAGGACTAGGCTTACTCCTGGAAGCCTACAAATACTAAGATATAGCCAAAGCACACACTAAACCAAGAAATTTGATACAATCAAAAGAAGCCAAGGAGAAAAAAATCTTAACAAATGGACTGGTAAACTCCACATGAGTATAAGGGCAATCCGAACATTATCGTTAGGTAATCAGAAGATAATACAACAACACGAGAACACATCACTGACAAGGTACAGTGGGATAGGGTATAGGGAATAGGGCCTGTGACTATCTCTAGTAACCACCATCAAGGATAATAAGAGTGCGCTCAGGCCTGTGAATCCAGGCGGAGTCAGTACTCAGTACTTGAAACACTCCAAGCACACATCAAGGTACCTGTGCATATATATATACATCATATAGCCAAAGCAACAACAATCATGTAAGCATGAAATCCATCATAAGTAATAATAATGTCCACATCATAATAGTATCAAGATTGCACATCATCAGTGCTAATACAAAATAATAACAAGATGGGTAATCCAAAATAAAGTATACAGTCATCCAAGTCCATCAAGATAAGAAAAACATAATATGAACACAGGGTCATTACATCCGCTAGAAGTCAGCAAAAAGATAAGGATAAAGGTCTCTCATCCTCGTCGCATCTTCCCAAGATGCTGAGGACTCACCATCAGGATCCCATTGGACTCTTACCTGCTCTATGTCCCGACCCGTGAGGGTCAACCTCCAATGCTGAAGGATGCATACGGGTTCCAAAGAAAGCTGCCCGTCCACCTCAACCTATAAAGTAGTCCAATCAAGAACATGGGTCACATCAGGAATATATTGTCTGAGAACTAAAACATGGAACACATCGTGGATGCGTGATAGACTCGATGGTAATGCAAGGCAATAGGCAACAGGACCAATCCTCTCAAGGATCTCAAAAGGTCCAACAAAATGAGGTGCCAGCTTTGAGCCTTTCCCATAATGGATGGGGCTCTTCCGCGGATGAACTCTCAAAAACACACAGTCACCTACCGAGAAGTGGCAATCCAACCTACGAGCATCGGCATACTTCCTCTGCTGATCTTGAGCTGTAGCCAAATGCTCTCTGATCTGCACTACCTACTGCTCCATATCCTGAAGCATCTCTGGACCCAAAATAACTTGATCCTCTAAGTGATCCCAACTCAACGGAGTGCGACATGGCCTACCATACAAGGCCTGGAAGGGAGACATACCGAGAGAACTGTGATACCCATTGTTATAAGCAAACTCAACTAGGTACAAATAGTCCTCCCAACGAGATTGTCGATCCATAACGTACATCTGAAGCATATCCTCTAAGACCTGATTAACCTGCTCTGTCTGTTCGTCAGTCTCAGGATGGTATGCAGAGCTAAAATTAAGCTGAGCTCCCAAAGCATGCTGAAGAGAAGTCCACAAAGTTGAAGTGAACACTAGATCATGATTAGAAATGATCCTATGAGGAATACCATGTAGGTGCACAATATCCTCCATAAACACTCGAGCTACAAATGCTGTAGTGTAGGAAGATCTCATGGGTGAGAAGTGTGCCACCTTGGACAACTTGTCCACTGTGACCATAATAGCATCATGACGATGCAAAGACATAGGTAGACCCACTATAAAATCTAGAGATATCGTATCCCACTTCCATCCAGGGATGGAATGAGGCTACAACAATCCTTCTAGGTGCTAATGCTCTACCTTCACCCACTGACACTCAAGACATCGAGCCACAAAGTCAGCAATATCTCGTCACAAACCTGCCCAATGATACAACTATCGAAGATTGGCATGCATCTTCATGACACCCAGATGAGCTGAATAGGGTGCACGATGGGCTTCTGATAAAACCAAGGAATGAAGATCACCAGAATTTGGAACACAAATACGACCCAGATGTCGCAAAAGTCCATCAGGCTCAAGAGAGATCCCTACAAACCTACCCTCAAGGACTCTCACAGACTCAATCTTCGCTCTCACCTCCTGATACCAAGTATCACTAGGAAGTGACTACAAAATACAGCTCCGCAAATCCACTCCAAGAGATAAAACTGAAATCTCATGTCTCCTCCTGCTCAAGGCATCTCCAACAACATTCTCCTTACCCTAAATTTAGCAAACCTCGAAGTCATACTCACAGAGGAACTCCATCCAACGGCACTACCGAGCATTCAAATTTGGCTGAGTGAAGATATACTGCAAACTGTGATGATCACTATGCAACTTAAACTGATGTCCCAAAAGGAAATGTCTCCAACGCACAAGTGCATGGATGACAGCCGCTAACTCCAAATCATGGATGGGGTGGTTCAGCTCATGATCCTTGAGCTTACAGGACTCATATGCAATCACTTGTCCCTCCTGCATGAGAACTATCCCCACACCCTCCAATGAAGCATTGGTGCACACTACAAAATCACCTGTAGGATCTGGCACTACCAGGATAGGTGCACTAGTCAGCCACTCCTTAAGACCCTGAAACACTGACTCACACTGATCTGACCACACAAACTTCTTCCCTTTCTACTGAAGAGAAGTGATGGGATGGGCTACCTGAGAAAAATCTCTCACAAATTGACGATAGTAACCCTCCAATCCCATGAAACTGTGTACCTCAGTCACATTCGTTGGTGCTGGCCAATCCACAATAGCCTAAGTCTTAGAAGGATCCACTGAGATACCTTCTCCTGAGATGATGTGACCTAAATATCTCACCTCAGTCTGGAAGAACTCACACTTGGCCAAATTGCCAAACAACTGATTATCCCGCAAGCACTGCAAACTTGCCACAAATGGCCTTCATGCTCCTCCATAGTCCTCGAATAAATCCAAATATCATCAAGGAACACGAGAACAAACTGATCAAGATAGGTGCGAAACACCCCATTCATCAAACTCATGAAAACTAATGGGCATTGGTCAACCCAAAAGGGACAACCGTGAACTCATAATGCCCATAACGTGTACGAAATGCTGTCTGATGAATGTCTGCCTCATGAATACAAAGTTCATGGTATCCTGACTTAAGATCTATCTTGGAGAACACCTTGGCTCCCTTCATCTGATTGAACAAATCATCTATTTGAGGCAACAGGTATCGATTCTTCACTGTCACTTTGTTTAACTGGCGATAATCAATGCACAAGCGAAGAGATCCATCCTTTTTCTTCATGAAGATGACAGGTGCACCCCAAGGGGATACACTAGGATGAATGAAACCCTTCTCCAATAAATCCTCTAACTGCAACCACAACTCACCCAACTCCTGAGTAGTCATGCGATATGGTGCCTGAGAAATAGGCTCTACACCAGGAATGAGATCAATACGGAAGTCTATGTCGCACTTAGGTGGCATACCTGGAATATCACTCGGAAAGACATCTACAAACTCCTGAAGCAGAGGATGATCATGAAGAGATACCTCCTGAATCCCACCCTTAGGAAGATCACTAACTGAAATAGCAAACATTTGACAACCTTTCTGTATGGCACGCTTCAGCTGTATAGCTGAAATCACACGGAGAGAAATGGGTCTCTGAACCCCAACTAACTCAACATGCTCTCCAACATAGTCAACACACTGAACTGACTTACGTTGACAATCTATACTGGCTAGGTGGGTCTCCAACCAATCCATGCCTAAAACAATCCAGTAGGACCCTAAAGGCAACACACAGAGATCCACTGTGGTAGTGAAGGTGCCCAAATCCAACACACAACCATGAACAAGGGAGTCTATAGCCACCTTGGATCCAATAGCTAACTCAACCTACCAACCAATGTCTTGCCTTGTCACCACAAGTCCACAACGCTCCACGAGAAAAGGAGAAATGAAAGAATCTGAAGCTCCTGAATCAAAAAAGATAGATGTGGTAATCCCACATAACACACCTGAATATTCAACTATGGTGCCCTGATGCTTAGCCTGACGGTTATCAACCACCGTAAAAACTCTATGTGATTTTCCAACCTCACCTACTGTAGGCTCTGAAGTAGCCTATCTCTAACTACCTCCAGCCACTGATCTCTGAGGACACTAAGCAACTATATGACCATGCTGCCCACAAGCATAACAACCACCCCTGCCATAACCTCAGCCTGAAAATGGTGCACATGACTGCTGGGATCTACCACCCCTAGAACTCTACTGAGCACTCTAAAAACTCTGTGATGGACCACTCTGCTGCTACTCTGAGAGTGATGACGTGAACGATCTCTAGAAAATAGAGTACCAAGATTTTGCCTGCTCTGCTGAGACTGAGCAGGCTTATGCCTCTGTCGCTGACCATGTCTAGGAGGTGCAGTATGAGATCTAGACGGTCCGGCTCCTTGAGACTATGTACCCCGAGTAACTAATCCTGAAGGAGGGGCACTACCAATCTGAACACCTACCTGACCACCAAAACCTCTAGTCAAATTCTCCTCTATCAACCTCGCCTTCTCCATGGCAACCTCTAAGGTCTTCAGCTCAAACACATAGACACCACCACTAATACGGGCATTCAAGCCTCTGATAAAATGTTGTACTAACATCAATTCATCATAAAAAATGCTAGCATATTGCTTCAGCTCAAAGAAGCAGTGCTCATACTGATCTACTGTCAGAGTCAACTGACAAATTTTGTGGAACTCATTAGCACATCTCTGTCGATAGTAGTCTGAAAGAAATAGTGCATAGAACCTATCTAAGAACAATCCCCATGACACGGAAGCAATGTCTAGGTGAAGCTTCTACTCCTCTACTCTCCACCATGTAGATGCAAATCATCTGAGATGCATAATGGCACATCGAGCTCTAATATTGCTACTATAAGGATGCATAGCAAAGCATCGATCAAGATCGATCAACCAAGTCTCTGTCTCGGTACCTGTACCAGAACCATCAAAAGTAGGGGGATGAGCCCTAAGAAGATCCCTCATGTGACCTGCTGTAACACTGTCTCCATCCACCCTATCCCTCACAACAACTACTCTCGAATGATCTAGACTACAAGAACGCTCAGGCTCAGCTCTAGCATCCTGACCATCTTGACGAGAAGGGTGTGACTTTGCCTCATGAGATACCTCCCAACGAGGTCCTAATCGGTCCAAAATCTGCTATAAAATAGCTAAAACATGAGCACCCCCGAGCCCTTCAGGTTGATTCTCAACATGCAGTTCCTTCTGATGCTCACCCTAATTGCCCTGATTGCCCTGATTACCCTGATTATCTTGATTATCCTGATCGGCATCATGCCAGGTGCTACATCGAAGAACAGTGGCTATACCTCTAATTCTGCCTCTGGCTCTACCCCTAGGAGGCATCCTAAAGGAACAAAGAACACATCAAAATAGATCATCACAAAGATGACCTATAAACCATACTAAGGCATGAAAGCATAATAGCATGACTATAGAACAATATAACAAGCTCACGCCACACACGCCAAACACAACAAAACATAGAAGACTCAAGTACGCTAGAGTTCCCAGTGTGTGAACATGGGCTTTGATACCAGATGTAACATCCCACTATGTAACCCCAAAGGGTAAGAGCCAAAAGGGGCAAGATAATTTTTTTTTTGACATAAGTAAACAACATACATAGATTTAGCTATCAATTCAATAGATTGATACCGTTCATTTAAAACACCAAAACAAATGTTCCAAATCTCATATGATAAAAACATGAATCCATAAGCATAAAATACAGGTGGATCCGATACCCATACCGGAATCCATAAAGCAATAAAGGAACATCACATTTCTTCTCATTAAATACAATGATTACAACTTCTCTTCGAAGAGAGTTCAATTACATAACTGCATATATAATTACAACGATATATTCCAAAATATGATACAAGTACATAGCATAGTCCTGAGTATGACACAAAGACTCAATAGGTACAATAACTGAATGAAGTGATGGAGAGAGAGATCATCTCAAACTGGTGCTCCAAAACCTATTCGCTGGTCCACAATGGTGGTGGCAATGCCTCCCAACCATGTGGAATCCTAAGAGACCACCCCACCATGCTCGGGGATAGTCACAAGGCCCAAATAGATGAATAACAACAAGGGGATACAAGATGGCCAACACTCACATCAGACACAGAGCAGACATGGAGAATAGTGCATACAGCCAAATTCATAATATAGGTGTACTCATCTGAGTCATAAGTCGGGTACTACTCACGACTCCTAAGGTGCTAGATACTAGAGTGTAATCATATGGAGTATCATCATATGTGCTCGAAGGGATGGCACACACGAGACCAAGTACCTCTCATACAGATGAGGAGACTGAATCGTACCCGAATCCACATCCCACAGACGGATGACTCAACACCCCGCAGACGAATAGGCCTTCTCATTGCATCCTTAGCCTTTACAAGCACTCAAGGCTAAGCACAAGGTTTAATTATCTTATTAGTGTTTTTATCAAAATATTTTAGTTTTCGTTATCACTTATTAATGTAACTCTGCTACTAATTCCCCTGGCAGCCACTTGCGGGCCCTGGGCCCGTAGAGAGCCACTCCAACAGACCACTCTAATGCCTAGACCTTGTTCATCTCATTTGACTAAATGAGGAATCCGAAAAGAATAAAACACTAGTGTAGAAATTAGAAATAGAGGAATGTGGTCTACAAGACAAAAGCTTCCATAGGAAGTGTCATGTTATTGAAAACAACCCTATGCCAGTTAGATCAGTTGTATAATAACTCCAGTGACCCAAATTTGGTCACATTAGCAAAGGTATGAAAGGATAAAAATAAGAATAAGCATGACAAAATGGCATTCCAAGCCTTCTCACAGACTAAAATTACATATAAACGGCCATATTTAACATAGCAAAATAAAATATTACAAAGACTTACAAAATGGAAACCTTAATTTTCCCTCCTACAGTAGTTCCCTCATATCCTTGTGTTGCATGACTAGTTTTCTTAAAGAGAAATTATGTGACTAAAGCTCAATGCACAAACACAGGTCACTGCCTCTACGGTATTTTAGTGTCATGACATTCTTTAACTCAATTCACAGTTTTCACAAGGATAGTCGTTTAGTAGAAAATGATTGTGTGACCCAAGAAAAACCACTCCATTTTCTTAAGAAGAGTTGAAATGACAACCTCATCAGAGAAGTCATCAAATAACAAATGGTTCCATGGGATTTAGATCTATTCAATCTCTATTATACGTCCCAACTCTTGTGTATGGCTGCACTCATTTTATTCTCTATAAAATTGGGAACCGTCTATTTTATTTCCTACACTCATTTTATTCTCTTTAAAATTGGAAACTGTCTATTTTATTTCCTGCACTCATTTTATTCTCTATAAAATTGGAAACCCCCTATTTTATTTCCTGCACTCATTTTATTCTCTATAAAATTTGAAACCCTCTATTTTATTTCCTGCACTCATTTTATTCTCTATAAAATTGGAAACCGTCTATTTTATTTCCAGCACTCATTTTATTCTCTATAAAATTGGAAACCCTGTATTTTATTTCCTGCACTCATTTTATTCTCTATAAAATTGGAAACCCTCTATTTTATTTCCTGCACTCATTAGAATCGTAGAAAACATATTTGAGTTTATAAAAAGGTAGTAATGGGTTTCAATTTCTTTTGTGTTTAAGGAATAGCATACATATTCAAGTTTTATAAAGGTTGAAATGGGTTTTCAGTTTCCTATACTCAATGAACATAGAAACCAACCTATTATATTTTAAGACGCAATAATGGAGTTTTCAGTTTTCTGTGCTAATGAAATTGCAACTAATAGATTTTAATTTGTGTGCTGGAAACAATAAACAGAGGTAAATACCTCTACCCTAATCGCGGCTGGGTGCACTCCCCTTCCACGCACCTCAAATCTAGAAATTTGATATGCTCCCTAGGTGATTCGCACTCCTGTCCTCTTTCTCCATCAAGGATCACATTTATCCATTCCCCTACTGTAGAGATCTTTTTCAATTAAAACTAAACATGCTCATGGCACGACTTCCATTTTTTTTGTTCTCTGATTCTTTTTTTTTGTTTTAAAAGCCTCCTCTACATATGCGTTGACTGACTTTCCCTGCATACCTACGCTCCTAGAAGATATTTTCCTCATCCTTATCTTATCTCTATCGATCACCCACTCCGTGGATATTTCCTGCTCTTGCAATAACTCTCCCTGCAGTCGTTCCTTGCAAGCATCCAATTCTCCAGCCAAACAAAGATATTTTCATGCCACCTCAAAGCCACGACTCCCTTTTCTAACAGATTTTCTTGACACTAAATGTTACACCAACCCCCCCTTCCACTGCAGCAAGGAGGGCCAATAGGGAGGCTCGTTACAATGAAACCTACATAAGTGTAGCCTTCTTTCTCCCCTCAACCATTTCATTATAATCCATTGTAGCTATAACTATTTATCAATATCTCAGCACTACCAGCTTGGATTATGGGATGGTTTTGTGGCCTATAAAGCAGATCTTTTGTTATGTTCTATATTCTACAACTTACAAAATATTTATAAGACAGTAGAAATAAATTTTCAGTCACTGAGAAGACTGATATTGCTTTTTCATTGGATTTTTTTGGGAAAAAACTTGTATGCTATTTTTGGTCTTTATTTTGCAAGTGTAGCATTTCTTGCACTGCTAGTGTTGATGTCCAATCTGAGTTGATTTTCTTACACTGATCAAGCAGATGTCACATTAGTCACTCATTATTTCGAGTTCCTATTATGTTCACGTGTTTGACAACCTATAATAATGTTCAAAATTGAGATAGCGCGAAAATAAACTAACAATTATTGAGATGATTGATATTGCATTTTCATTGGGATTTTTTTAATTTTACATGATTTAAATGCAGAATAATGTTCTCTATTCATAGCTGATGCTGATGTATTTTTTTTAATGGAGTCATAGAAATCACTATGGAAAATTTTGTATTAGAGAAGATGTTTCTTCTTAAAATATCAATATAATAGTATACTTAGCCAAACAATTCACTACAGGAGAATAACCATGAGATGGCAGCATTAAAACATGAAATTGTGATAATCTTTGTTTATTTTTATTTTTTTTAATTTCTTCATACACTACATTAGAATATTGTATCTCCCTTCTATAACTCCCAAAAACACAGTACTTAATACTATCCATACTACTACAACATCATCAAATACATTTTAAAACCATTGTTTTATCCCAATTTTTTTTATTAATTTGCTTCTATTTATGTTGGTGAAAAAGCCTCACTTGTCTCCCTTTCATAACAACATTATAAACACCAATAATATAGTACTAAGTATTATCCGTACTACAACACATTTCCAGTTAGTTATTTTCCAGTTGCTTTGAAGAGTTTGACTCTGTACCTCCATCTAATGTTTGCATGACCATTATGCTCCAGCTTTCATTTCTTATAAGGTTTAGTTCTGTTGAAGCACATAAAGTGTAGCTTTCTTTCTCCCCTCGACCATTTCATTATAATCCATTGCAGCTATAACTACACATCAATATGTCAGCACTACCAGCTTGGATTATGGGTTGCCATTTATATCTTTTATTTAAATTGCAATGCATACATGGTCATAAGTTAGATTGTGGGATTCTTTTTCTCCACAAATTCAATGTTGTAACAAAAAAAAAAACATACTGATGTTTAAACTTTGATGTGACTGATTCTACTTCTACTTGCTTTTGTAAATCAAGAACTATGCTTGAAATCTGTGTAACATATTGTTGTAATATTTGCTTAAGTGATTGAAATGAAATTAGCATCAAGGAAATGAGTAATTAACTAAGCAACACTAAATGACATACACAACAACAAGGTTATAAGGTATATCTTGGAGAAATCGATGTGGTAAAGCTCCAGCAACTTGGGGCTATGCCTTGTTATGTCAACTGAAATCATTAAGATTACAAGGCAATGCTTTTCTATGAAGCCAACAAGAACACCGTGGATATAAATCAATACCTCTACGATGCATTTTTTTGCATTCTTTGCTTTGCAACTTATTCAAACTATTTTCAGTCATCGTCTAAACTTAGCCGGGATGCATATAACATCCCTTGATGCATATTGATTGATTGATTCTTCAATACAAGAGCCCAATTTATTATTATAAAGTTATTATATAACATTGTTGCTAAAACTAAGCAAACACAACAAATTAAAAAAATCCAACCCACAACATAACTGCTAATAAATTAATCTAATAAGGATCCAACAGTGACAAGATCTGATTTTTTTAAAAATCTCCTGCTGATTTAGCACTTAATGCCCACAACAAGCCATTTGTTTTTGCCATATTTATTTCCAGCATATCAAGCCAACTATGGTCTTCTGACTAATTTTAATAAGATAACCCATAAACATATGTTTGGTTGCAAATTTTTTACAAATGCCATTGCAACAAGTTGGAAATAGTTTTTTTGTAACTATCTGGCATTATTTATGTTTCATATGTACTAATAATGTCATTTTTATGCATGTGAGGAGTGATCATAAGAAGTGCATATCTCCTTAAAGTTAACTCGCCTATTTGGAGTCCAATATAAATATGGAAGAACAATGGATAGTGATAATCATTGTCTCTATATATAATAGTACATAATGTATTTGTTACATATCTGCAAAACCAAAGATGCTACTACATTATTTACAGGAAAGAACATGCATTCATTATTTACAGGTACGACTATTCATGAACATTTTGGTAGAAACTTGGCTACTCTACAACTCTTGTTTTATTTTTTTACAATAGTATATTAAAATTTAATATAAAAAAAAACTCCTATTAATTGTATCATACTATTATTTAATATGCATATTTACCAAAAAAAATTAAGGGCCCAAACCCCAACAACAAGAGCAATACAAAACAAAACTCTAAAGATTTTTTTTTTTGAATTATTCCTTTGGAATTAGGAGAAACCTATTAAACAAATTTTAAATATTCATTATTTAATGCATAATTTAGTGAACCCAACCTACATAATCTATTGATCACATTACCTTAAGTTTTAAAACTTTATTTTATTTATTTACAATAATATATTAAAATTTAATATAAAAAAAACTCCTATTAATTGTTTTAGCTGCCCTATACTATCATTTAATATATATATATATATATATATATATAGAGAGAGAGAGAGAGAGAGAGAGAGAGAGAGAGGGAGAGAGAGGACCCAAACCCCAACAACAAAAACAATACAAAACAAAACTCTAAAGAAATATCATGTCTAAAACTCTAAAGAGTTTTTTTTTTTTTTGAATTATTCATTTGGAATTAGGAGAAACCTATTAAACAAATTTTAAATATTCATTATTTAATACATAATTTATTGAACCCAACCTACATAATCTATTGATCACACTACCTTAAGTTTTAAAACTTCATTTTATTTATTTACAATAATATATTAAAATTTAATATAAAAAAAGCTCCTATTAATTGTTTTAGTTGCCCTTGCTCCACTTTAATCCTAGATTGTTGCTGCTCATCATACTATCATTTAATATGCATATTTAAAAATAATAATTGAGTAAGGGCCCAAATCCCAACAAGAGCAATACAACACAAAACCCTAAAATTTTTTTTTTTTGAATTATTCCTTTTGAATTAGGAGAAACCTTACATAACTGAAGTAAAACTAAATCCCTTAATTTACCTTTACTAGATTTTCATATTCACGACAATTGTCTTTATATTCACGGCAATTGTCTTTAGAGCTCAAGGTTTTTCCCAAACTAATTATTTATTTATTCTATTAAAACTAATAATGATTATTTAATACCATTCTCTTGATTGATTCTAAAAGAAAGGAAAAATAACCTAAATAAGTATTTAAAATTATTGTAGCCAGACCAATAAGCCAGTGTAGGGGAGAGGGGCCAGTTGCCACCCACTAATCACTTGACTCCCAATTAAATTTTTAAAGAGAACCAATAGATGTAAAATACCAATCTAATAAATTAACACAAATGCACCAATACAAGTTCACAACATTTGTACATGTTCACAAATGCACCAATACATGTTCACAACTCCAATAAAGTTGAAATGACACTTTTTCAACCCATATGCACATAATGTGTCCTACAGAGAAATGTATAAGTACCCAGAAGTTGAACGAATAACTTTATATCTAACTATGAACTTGATGTGCGTAAAGTTAGGGTAGGCTGGGCGGCTACTGGCACCTCTCCCCTAACAATAGATTTAAAACCGTTCTAAAACTTATGTACTTAACATGAAATAAGGAAATCGCTTCTACATGACCGAGGCATGGGATGAGATTCATCTAAACCCTATAAGGGTGCATACCCTAAAGTTGCACTAAAACAAGTTTCATCTTTGTTTTCTTGTTTTCTTTTCCCAGCCGACCAGAGGATGTCTACAGCGGTGGCCATGGTAGGAGAGGCTCACAGTACAAGGCTTCGCTCTGGTTTGCTTCAACTTTCTTCCTTAACCCTCATACTACCCTTGCTTCTCATGTTTGCTTCACTTTTCTTTATCTTCTGGCTATTCCTCTTGCAGCACCAGGCCTCTCCATGAGGCGGCGGCGGCGGCGACGGCGAGAGAAGAAGGATCATTTCTACAAGGTTTAAACTCTGCTTTTTTTTTTCCTAATTTCTCTTTTGTTTCTGCATCAAATCATTGCCTTAGGGTTGATCCTTGGCTCGCTGTGTTTTTTTTCTTTTGTGAGTTAGTTTCAGATCAATGTGGAGCCAGGAGGAGAGGCGGCCTGCATAGGCGTTCTAGCTCTCCTGGCGATAGGAAAAAAAAAAAACTATTTTTTCCCTCGAAAATCAGATTCAATTTTCTTTTTCCAAAACAAACTACTCCACATAAAATCATTTTGAGCGCGGGGCAATCATCTCTTCTGGTTCTCACATCAAAATTGATTTCTGTAGATGGAAATAGAGCCGGAATACAAGGTAGATCAAAAGATGTCGTGGGAATTGATACCAAAGCACGTACTTCAGATATGCATACTGCCTCTCCTTCCACTTCACTCTATTTTCAGTTTGAGCAGAGTTTGCAGAGAATGGTATAAATTAATACACAGTTGGGAATTCCTCCGGCCATTTATTCTTGAACAACGGAGTGTTAAATTGTTGAAGTATTGCCTGCTTAAAAAAGTCATTCCGTGGCCAGGAGGAGTTGAAACCCTAAAAGAGAATGATGGGTCCCCACTGTATGATGTGTCTGTATTAAGGTGGCCATTTCTATTGGCAGTAGCAGTGCCAGTAAAAGTTAAGAAAAGAAAGTGTTGGCAGATTCGCGAATATAGGCCTGTGATGGACGATTTATCCGTGCGCTGGGAAATGTTAACCAAGAAGCCAACGCATCCTGTTTCGCGGTACAATATTCGGCTTATTTGGGGGGCTCTACTTAAAAATGATCCACTTCAATGGTCAAACAGTTAATATCAAACAATTAATAGTTAATAGTAATTGTAATTCTTATGAATTCTCATGACAATAAAAAGTGTTAAATATTTGTCTTATTTTTATTGTCAAAATTGATGATGTTTAAAAACAGATTATTTGAGGTTATATTCATTATTACTGTCCAATATTTTTCTATGTATAAATTGTTTTGTGTAAATTTTTAGGTTTAGTGGTAAAGCATGTGCCTCTACTTTATTGTTGGTCCTATGTCATTCTTTTGACATGACCCAAATTATTTTTCATTTCCAATATCTTATTATGCATCCCACATTGATTGAAGTCAAGTGGATGGGAATGAAATGCTATCAAAGTTTAGCTTGAAAATCTATATTTGGTGATTTATGTTGTTTTGCTATTATTATGTGGAGTATTTAAGTGTGTAGGTGCATGGTTTTCTCTAATGGTGATTATATTGGACATAGCTATATCTCGTTAAAATAGATTGCATAGGTTCTTATCTAGTCTTTCTCCCTTGTCTTATTGAACTTATCTCATATTGGTTCTCACCATTCTCTAACCCTCTCTCAAGGTGCTTTGGTCCCTATCTCTCCCTCGTGTTGTGGGGTCTTTAGCTAGAACAAAAACACTATGGTGTTTAGGGATGGGAATTATGGTGTTGATAAGATGGCTTCTAAATCATCCTTAGCTATCTAAGAAATTCTTTTGGTGTCTTTTTGGGAACATGCTTCTTCTTTTAAGGATGTTGGAGTTTCTCAAATAGACTCTATGAATGCGGGTAGTTTGGAATTTAAGTGTTGACATTAGGCACTCTTTATAAAAAGTTACTAAGAGAACTTTGTCCAAATGATCATGTCTGCTGCCGTATTCGTCTAAATTAAACTTTAATGGTGCCTTAAAAATTACCTAGGCCTTGGTGAAGGTGACGAAGCCATTAGGGACTGTAGTACCCTTTTTGCACTATAATTTCAAATGTTTTCATCTATTATGAAGCATTTCAAACCTCTCCACAACATCTATATTTAGCTCAACATTGAACATTTCCCATCAATGATGCCGACTTTCATTCTAATGGCACAACCCAAACAGGAATTTATGTCACGTTAAAAGGAATCTGTCAACAGCAGTAAGAGTCACACGTCATAAAAAATAAGGTGCATAGCCAAGGTAGAAATGTGGCACAGCTAAAACAGGGCATAACCATTTCAAAATCAATGTGCATCCATAACAAATAAGGTGCAGTCATTCTATTAATGATGCACAGTATAATGAAAACTCCATTTTTAAACCTGGCGCATCCATTATAACTCCTGTAGTTAGGGTAAAATTGCAAATCAGGGCAAATGAATAAACAGCAATGATAAAAACCCTAGCAATGCACAATGAAGCACAAGAAAACATGAAAATCAAAATAACAAATGTAAATGCAAACCGATCTCCATGCTATGCTCGATTTATCTCCATTGCTCTTCTCCACCTCGCATGAGCATGCAAGATTTTGAAGGATTGTTGTTGGAAGAATGTTGGGTGCTCATTTCTGCAACATAACATTAAGATGAAGATGCTAGAATGAATGATGCAAAGGCTCTAATGATATTTCAACAGCATGTGGATACTTGAGGAGCAATACATGCTAATGATAATTTGGCAGAAAAATGTTACTTGAAGCTCAATGCATTTTAGAAAATTTGGCAGAATAATGGTACTTGAGGCTCAATGCATGCTAATGACAATTTGGCAGAATAATGTTACTTGAAGCTCAATGCATGCTAATGGCTTATGAGGGGTTTGATTTATAGAAAGGCTTGGTTCAAATGAATGGTTGAGATTAAAAAGCTAAATGATTGATGTGGATGGCTAGGATTGATTCGGTTATCCCACTCTTCAAGGGAGTTGTAGTCATTTGACAAGTGTCAAGGAGAATAGGGCTCATGTGTGCTTGTGTACATAAAAAGTACTACATATGAAAGATATTAAATAAAAGGTTGTAGTACCACTTATCTTTTTAAATGAAAGAGGCACACATGTCAGCTAAATGATAAGATAAATTAATTAAATAAATAAAATTTATTTAATTAATTGGAAAGTCAGCTTATGATGAGAACTTAATTCAAAAAAAATATTTGAATTAGTTGGGATATGAGTTGGATATTAATTAAATAAATTAAGACTTATTTAATTAATTAGATAAATGAATAGGATGAGATAAGATATGATGTGGAAATTAATTAAATAAATAAAATTTATTTAATTAATTGGGATGAGGATAGGATATGATTGGGATATGATGTGGAAATTAATTAAATAAATAAAATTTATTTAATTAATTAGCTAATGGAATAAGTGGGGTTAAGAGTTAGATTTAGGACAAAATGCTACATGATGTCTAGGATAATATTTTTGACAAGGTGTTGCAATACATGGACAAATTTAGGACAAATTTGGGTGTCTACATTTTGCCCCTCTTTGAGATGATGTTCGAGATGATAAGCTTTATGTTGAGTAACACCATTTTAAAGAAGCTATGGTATGGATAGAGGATAGGATAGTGATGATGATGTAAGGATGAAATGGGATAATGATGAAAATGTATGTTAGGGTAAAATTGCAAATCAGGGCAAATGAATAAATAGCAATGATAAAAACCCTAGCAATGCACAATGAAGCACAAGACAACATGAAAATTAAAATAACAAATGTAAATGCAAACCGATCTCCACGCTATGCTCGATTTATCTCCATTTCTCTTCTCCACCTCGCATGAGCATACAAGATTTTGAAGGATTGTTGTTGGAAGAATGTTGGGTGCTCATTTCTGTAGCATAACATTAAGATGAAGATGCTAGAATGAAGGATGCAAAGGCTCTAATGATATTTCAACAACATGTGGATACTTGAGGATCAATGCATGCTAATGATAATTTGGCAGAATAATGTTACTTGAAGCTCAATGCATTTTAGAAAATTTGGCAGAATAATGGTACTTGAGGCTTAATGCATGCTAATGATAATTTGGCAGAATAATGTTACTTGAAGCTCAATGCATGCTAATGGCTTATGAGGGGTTTGATTTATAGAAAAGGATTGGTTCAAAAGAATGGTTGAGATTGAAAAGCTAAATGATTGATGTGGATGGCTAGGATTGATTTGGTTATCCCACTCTTCAAGGGAGTTGTAGTCATTTGACAAGTGTCAAGGAGAATAGGGCTCATGTGTGCTTGTGTACATAAAAAGTACTACATATGAAAGATATTAAATAAAAGGCTGTAGTACCACTTATCTTTTTAAATGAAAGAGGCACACATGTCAGCTAAATGATAAGATAAATTAATTAAATAAATAAAATTTATTTAATTAATTGGAAAGTCGGCTTATGATGAGAACTTAATTCAAATAAAATATTTGAATTAGTTGGGATATGAGTTGGATATTAATTAAATAAATTAAGACTTATTTAATTAATTGGATAAATGAATAGGATGAGATAAGATATGATGTGGAAATTAATTAAATAAATAAAATTTATTTAATTAATTAGCTAATGGAATAAGTGGGGTTAAGAGTGGGATTTAGGACAAAATGCTACATGATGTCTAGGATAATATTTTTGACAAGGTGTTGCAATACATGGACAAATTTAGGACAAATTTGGGTGTCTACATTTTGCCCCTCTTTGAGATGATGTTCGAGATGATAAGCTTTATGTTGAGTAACATCATTTCAAAGAAGCTATGGTATGGATAGAGGATAGGATAGTGATGATGATGTAAGGATGAAATGGGATAATGATGCCCCCTCGAGAGGATAGGTGGGTTGGACAAACACGGGTATGCTCTCGAAAAGAAATGGCTTGGCTGCAAAAGAAAGATAAGGGGGTAGATAGATAAAAGGATGATGCATTATGCTGCAATGAAGGTGAGCAACCATAATGTTTGATATAGCACTAGACGTTATGCACCAAGGTATGAGGACCAAGGTGACGATGTGTCTTATGCCCCAGCGTAATACAACCTTGTCTGGATACAAGATATGAATATTAGCTGGATTGATACCGATATGATGCAAATGCAAGATAAAATGATAACACACACAAGCAAGCAAGCAATCATGTGCAAAAGATTCAAAAACAAACAAGGTATTGCCCCTGTCAAGCTGTAAACCAATGATTAATTGTGGATTGTTTTGTTGATAGTTGAGAGTGTTGTCATTGCGGGGAAAGCTATATCCCTAGATCAACACAAGGTTGTTTGCTGAGTTGGTTGGCTAATTGGCTGAGTGATTTGGCTTACAACAAGGCTAGGATCAAGACCATTGATTGTGATTGGATAACTTGGCTTGATTGATTATCTTGATTGGTATGGATTAAGGATGGGCTTGCATTTGGATCATTGCTTGGAATGATTTGAAGATGATTGAAATGATGAATGAAGATTAGATTGATTTGGTTTGATGAAATGTTGATGATGGGATGATGTGTGATGGATTGAGCTACTCTTGATTTGTTAAAGTGATTGGATTTGTTTTGATGGTTGGCTTGATGTGCTTTGCTTTTGATGTTTTCTATTGCTGGGTTAGATGTTTTGATGATTGGATTGTTTTGAATGATGATAGTGATGGTGTGAGGATTGGAGTATCCACTCAATCTAAGCATAAGCAAGTGTTCTCAGTGCACTCAAAGGATGTAAAACAAACAAGGTATTGCGCTTGTCAAGTCATAAACCAATAATTGATTGTTTGATTGATGATTATAGATAGTGTTGTCATTGCGGGGAAAGCTATATCCCTAGAGCAACACAAAGATGTGGGAACGCTATATCCCATTGATGATGATTGATGATGATTGATTGGGCTCATGACAAGATTAGGATCAAAACCTGTTGATTTGATTGGATAATATTTCTTGATTGATTAGCTTGCTTGATACAAATTAATGTGACTTGGATTTAAGATCATTGCTTAGATTGATTTGATTGATATGATTGCAAGAAGTGGTTGATTGAAATGGATGAATGAATGTTATTGATAGGAAGAATTGATGAGGATGATGATTTGATTTTGATTGAATGTTGATGGAGTGGATTGTTTTGGATGATGTGATTGAATCGATCTTATTGCTTGGATTTTTCATTGGATATTTTTATTTTTATTTTTTTGAATTTTTTGAAATATTTTGATTTTTTTTTTGTGTCTTTGGATTGTTTTAATTTTTTTTTGTGTTTTTGAAAGTTGTGGGATGTCAATGGATTTACAATTTGGGTAGCCTTTGTGCTTGATACCAATGACAAGGGAGAAAACCAAGTCTAGGTGCAAAGGATGGATAAAAGGATGGATGAAAGGATGGGTGATAGTAAATGGGATGGAAGATTCATGATAGAGGGATAGATAAGAGGATAGGCCATATAAGGGATGGATGCATGCCTCATGATAAATGGATAGGTAGGCTATAGTAGGAAGCTCATGATAAATAGATGGGGATAAGCTATAAGATGGAAAGCTAATGATATGGATACGTCATAGTGTATGGATCATAAGGGAGCTAGGATGTGATCTCCAAAGGCTATGTTGCATAGGAAGAATAACGTGCCCCATTCTAGGTGGTAATGCTTAGGATTTTTACATGACAAAATTCACGACCAAGGGATGACATGATGGATTGGTTTGAATGGGATGGATAAATGGTTAATGGATAGGACTTGGTTTGGAAAGAAGGTCTGTCAAGAGATATCCAAACATGTTTCAACATTTTGCCCCTATGTCTTCATCAAGATCAAAAGGAGGAAGATGGATAAATGGGTTCAATAGGATAGGCATGTTTATGTCATGGCTAAGGATGGTAGGATGGTATGCTAATGGTAGGATGGAATGGATAGTTTGGGCGAGACAATGTGCCCCCAAGTGTAAGTGACATAGAAGATCAACCTACACATGACGCCTGTTTGCCAAGTTTTCATCATGGTACTTATCCGAGGCGCATGTTTACCAGGTTTTCACCATTGGACGAAGGGCTTTCTCTTTACTTTTTTGATTTTTTTTTCTTTTTTTGCTTTTAGATGGGTTGACAATTACAGATGGCACCTGTTTGCCAGGTTTTCACCATGGTAATGGATAGGAGGGACTCAAGTGTTTAGTGCTATGAAGGTTGATAGTGTCCCTTTAGAGATTGATGATGTCTTCGCATGGACCATGTCAAGTGTGCTCATAGATGTTGATAAGGGATTGCATGGATGGGAGATGGATTAGGTGGATAATAGATTATGATATGGATTATGAAAGGTTCATGCAAGGATGGATGGATAAAAGGCTTATGCAAAAGCATAGACCATAGGAAGGTGATTGAGGAGATATGTAGGATAATGGATGAAGGATGGGGAGATGGAGGCATGTGGGAATGTTTTGGAATGGAAGGGAACCATGACAAATGGTTGCACACACCGTGATAAACATTGAAGCGTTTGGTTGGATGATGGTGTAGGAAGCAATGGGGTTGTTTGCTTGGGAGATGGTTGATGAAGTGATTTAGGAACCCACATAGATTTAGTATTTTTAGTTCTTTTGTTTTGCTTGTGGGATTTTTGAAGGGAATGGAAGTTTTAGATGGAAGTAGGCTTTTGGATGGAGATAGGTGATTGGGATTCTTGAGATGTGGACGAAGATGCCTCGTTTGACTTGCTAGCTATTTGCTTAGGAACCCAAACCATTTTGCTTTTAGGCTTTGTTTTTGGAGGTATGGGCTTGGATAGCTTTTTGAAGGTACTTTGCTTAGAAGATGGATGATTTAGAGACTTTTCACATTGATGGCCTAAGGCATGAGGGTCCTTAGGAGTTTTAGTTGGATTTTTGGCTTTATAGATAAAGGCATCAAAAGTTTTGCTTTTGAATCCCATGGGGTGGGTGGAGTGGATGGAATGATTGGAAGCTTTATGCTTAAACGATGTGTGCTTTTGTTGGCCATGATTAGGGATGTAAGGATACTTATGAATGATAGGTATGTTAGGTGTTGGAAGAAATGGTGGCAAGGTGGATGGAGAGATATTTGGAGTTGGTAAAAGTGGAGGCAAGGTGGATGGCGGAAGGTGTATGGTCAAAAAGATAAAAGGTAATTTCCAAAAGGTGTGCAATAATCAAAACACTGTGTGGTGCTTCAAAACATAGCGCAAGACTTCCTAAATGGTGTGCAGGTATGTGAAATGCCATTCCAAACATCAACGCAGCAATTCCAAACGAGGTGTAGCCAAGCATACTCCTTTGAAAGCTATGTGCAGCTTCAAAATATAATGTAGCTTCAAACACACATAAGAAAGCTCCATAGGATGATGCACAACCATTAAGATGTAAAATTTTAACTAAACCTGCACAGCACAGTATGGATCTAGCTGGAAAAAAGAACAGAACAAGCAAGTGAACAGAGGAAAAATTTAGAGCAAGAATGAAATAATTTTTTTCTAAATAATTACTAACAGAATGCAGAAAATACAAAGATATAGCCAACACTGAGGAAAAGCAGAGGCTTTAAAGCAAAAGGCAAAGAGATAAGCCTTAGTTAGCTTGTAATAGAAGAAAGCAACAGCATGCTTTCAACAGTGGATAAAGCAGGAAGTTTGTTTCACTAACACCCCTCTTAAGTCTAACTAAAGAGACAGAACCTTTAGGAAATGAAAGAGGAAAGAGGGAAAACCCCATGGGAACAAAACTCCCCCTCAACAAAAAAAAATGTAAACTATGCATGGCAGCTACTATGCTGTAGTGTCCTTCACCCCAAGGTCTCGCAGAAAGTGAGACTTTTGTTTAGTGAAAGTCTTCGTGAAGATGTTGGCATTTTGTTCAGAAGTGGGATAGTACTGCAAGTCTATGACTCCATCATGTATCAATCCTTGGATGTAATGCATGTGGATCTCGATGTGTTTGGTCCACTGTAGCTATATGGGATCTTTGTAATACTTCAGTGTACTCTGATTGTTGCACCAAATGACAGTCAGACAATGAAAGAGGATATCGAGCTCAGTTAGGAAGTTTTGTAGCCAAATGGTTTGAATAGTAACATTGACTACACCTCTATATTTGGCCTCTGCTAATGATAAAGCAATGGCAAATTGCTTCTTGCTTGACCAACAAATGGGGTTAGAGCCCAAACTAAGAACATATCCTGAAGTGGACTTGCGATCAATGTTATCACTAGCCCAGTCGGAATCAATGTATATGCTTGGTAGCTTTCCAATGTAGCTCATGCGGCTCCTGCATGTATCTGGAAATAGCCCCCACTACATATGAGAGATTTGGATGAGAATGAGTGAGATAAAGAAGACTCCCCACAAGTTGATGATATTGTGTGCAATCAACCAATGGTGTATCCTTGCTATCCTCAAGCTATACCCCTGATAAGAAAGGTGTGGTTGTTGGCTTGCAGGCAGTCATGTGAAACTAAACTAGGACATCTCTCACATGCTTGGATTGAGTAACTTTGATTCTTGATTCATTTTGGTTGATTTCAAGTCCAAGGAAAAAGTGTAGGAGACCCATGTTTGTCATGGAAAATCTATCATGCAAAGCAATTTTAATTGCAGCAATGATTGTGGCTGAACTACCTGTTATTAGTAGATCATCCACATAGAGAACTATGATCAATAGAGAGTTAGTTGTTCTCATCATATAATCATTTGGATCAGATTTGCATCACATGAAATTTTTAGACAGTAGATAAGAGTCCATTTTAGCATACCAAGCTCTAGGTGCTTGCTTGAGGCCATAACGTGATGTTTTGAGTCTGCATACCAAGGATGAATTTTGTACATACCCTTATGGTTGCTCCATGTAGATTTCCTCCTTGAGATCACCATGAAGAAATACATTCTTCACATCCATGTGGGGAACCTCCCACCTTCTTGTTGCTGCAATGGAAAGAACCATTCAAATGGAGTCCATTTTTTCTACTAGAGCAAAAGTCTCATCATAGTCAATGCCATGAACTCGTTGAAAACCTTTGGCTACTAACCTTGCTTTGTATCTGCTCACATGTCCATCTGCTACTTTCTTTGTCCTATAGACCAACTTACATCTGACAAGATTGTGATAAGAAGGAAGCAGAACCAAGTCCCAAGTGTGGTTTGCTATGAGGGAGTTGTACTCCTCCATGGCTGCTTCCCAAAGAGGATTCCTTACAACTTCTGCATAAGTCTGAGGGTTGGATGCTAGAGCCACATAGGCATGCAATGGCATGATGGGCTCAGTAGCTGAGAGTGCATGAGGGGCAGCATACATATCACTTAAGCTCCTTGTTCTTTGATTTCTCATAGGGGATACTGAGTCATCGCCGCTAACCCAAATGGGAATTGGATGTGGATCGACACACACATGCTCATGTTCCTCTAAATTAGATTTGGAAATATCTAAAATTATATTAGAATGACTATATGTATCATCTCTCAAATCCGTAAGAGGAAGCATAGAAGTGGTGGCATGTTGTTCCTGAGATGCATGCGGGGGACTTTCTTCAAAGTAGACACTCCTCTAAATGTAGAGCATTTCTGTTGAAAGATCTAGTAGTCTCTATCCCTTCACACCATCTGAATATCCAACAACGATGCATTCTTTGCTTTGAGGCTCCAAAGCCTTCCTCTTGTCTATAGGAATGCGGGCCCATGTGCATGATCCAAAAATGTAGAAATGTGTGACTTCTGGTTGCATGCCTCTCCATGCTTCAAAAGGTGTTTTTCCTATGATAGATTTGTGAGGAGATCTATTTTGCATGTATAAAGCATAGTTGATTGCTTCAGTCCACAATTTGGAGGGAAGGGACCTTGCATGCAACATGCAACTGGCCATCTCTTTGAAAGATTGATTCTTCCTCTCAGCTACCCCATTCTGCTACAAAGTGTAAGGAGCTATGTTTTGCAACCGTATTCTTGCTTCATCACAAAGATGTTGGACATCATTGTTGACATACTCCTCCCCATTATTTGTGCAGAGGATCTTGATCATTTTCCCAAACTACTTCTTTGCATGAGCTTTGAAAACCTTGAGATGCTCAAACACTTCAGACTTGAATTTGAGAAAATACACCCATGTGTATCGTGTGCAATCATCAATGAATATTAGCACATATTTGGCTTTGCCCGTGGAAGGTTCTGTAAATGGCCCCATAAGATCACTATGAACAAGCTCTAAAGGAGAGGAGGCTCTCCATGCATGCCCCTTCTGAAACTTTTCTTGTGGATTCTTTCCAAGAGCACAACCTTCACAAATTCGATCATAAAATTCTATGGCAGACATGCCTTTTACTATCTCCTATTTGCTAAGTTACTGCATGTATCTGAAGTTTAAATGACCAAATCTTTCATGCCAAATTCTACTTTCATCATTTGCATGTGTTAGTAGTAAAGTGGAATCTGATTTAGCAACAAAGTTAGAAAAAGTGTACAAATGAGACTGGTGATTTGCCTTACCAACAACAATTTTAGAGTTGTCTTGCATGTCAAATATGCTCACCGAATCGGGGGTGAATTCAACTCTCCTTCTGGTGCCAGTATGTATCATTTGATATACAAAGAGAAGATTGATAGAAAGCTTCGGAATGTGCGGGACATTCTCAAAACTTCCAATTCCAAGTTCTACTCTTCCTAGTCTAGTTGCCTCTACTGGAGAGTCATCTCCCATGAGAATAGGACCATCATATGGTTTTAAAGATGAGAGAGCATCTTTTGTGGCTGCCATGTGATGTGAAGCTCTAGAGTCTATGATCCATGCATTTGGAGAAGAATGAATAGCAATTAATGCATGTGCATTACCTCTTCTTTCTGGTGCTTTTTCTTCCTGCTTCTTCTTAGCACTTTATGGAATATATTTACCAAGGTTATTTTGCTAAAGCCCCTACACCATGAGGTAAATGGTCTTCTTCATGCATGATGATTCCAGATGATAACCACAGTTGCAATAGTTGCACTTTGATTTCTCGTTTTTGTCCTTCTTTTCCTTCGAGCTGGTAGATTCATCTGGAGGTTTGAGATTGGTTCCCTTTCTTGGATCTGGTTCCTTCTTCCCACATGCATGCATAGCAAGTGCATGAGCTTTGGAATTTTTTAATTTACCCACCTTTATGAGCTTATCCTACTCATGTATTAAAGACTCAATAAAAACATCATGTTTGGGCATCTTCCAAGTTGCTCCTGTTGTAAGCTTGACTGCATGAAAGTGGAGACAAATACAACATACTTAGGACCCAAGTTTGACAAAATAGAAAGAATTAATTTGTTTTCTTGCTAGGATTTGTTGATTCAACATCCTTTCAGTTGGAGTAATAGGGCCTTGAACATTGTGAAGAAGTCTTGAATGTTTTCAAAACTGCTTGTATCTAATGAGTTGATCTCATTTTCAAGGATGTGACCCTGCATCTCATCTTGCTTCCCAAAAAGAGTCTGCAATGTAGTCCAAACCTCATTTGGATTTGTGCATGTTTCAACATGAAACAATAATTTTGGAGACATGGATAAGCATAGGAGACCAAAAGCTTCATCCATGCAGTTGAAATATTTGGATTTTTCAACTACAAAAGTTGGTTCAATCTCTATTGCCATGACCATCCGATACAAACCTCTACATCTTAGTTGAAGTAGAATCTTTGGCTTCCATTCGAAATAGTTATATGGTGTGAGAATTGTGGAGGTTAAAAATTCCATTCTTTCTAATAGTTCTAATCTTCAGTACCTACAAAAGGATTGTTTATATTCCTTCTTCCTAGCTCCTGTGTGCTTTGATACCATGTAAAACTTTAACTAAACCTACATAGCATAGTATGGATCTACCTGGAAAAAAAGAATAGAACATGCAGGTGAACATAGGAAAAATTTATAGCAAGAATGAAATAAAAAAATTTTGAATAATTACCAATAGAATGTAGAAAATACAAAGATATAGCCAACGCTGAGGAAAAGAAGAGGCTTTAAAGCAAAAGGCAGAGAGATAAGCCTTAGTTATATTATAATAGAAGAAAACAACAACTTGCTTCCAATAGCAGATAAAGCAGGAAGTTTCTTTTGCTAACATAAGAGTTTAGCAAATCCATTATAACTATGCACAACTGCAGAATATGTTGTACAATCATGGGAAAATAATTTGCAATGTATGAGCCAACATAGTCATTCCATAATATAGAGCTAACAATTAATTCATAGTGCATGTTGGGAATTAAGGTGTCTCAACCTTGGTAATTCCTTGCATTATTTATGTTTGTATTTGTTAATTCAATGCATATGTTGTAAATTAATTGTAAATTCCATATTGTCATTTTGTGGGATGTCACACGATGATGTGTCATCCTACATGGAAGATGACAACTTGTAATTTTGTCCTCACATGAGGAGATAGGCATCCCACTTTGTGGTAGGAGTATTTTGCCATGTGTCGGCATCTTGGATGTTGTGTAAGGGAATGTTTGACCGAAATGGTTATGACAGATTCCTATGACGAAGTTATGACATGTAATATTCGGAAATAAAAGCTTGTAAGATAGGTGAAGACATGTGTCATGAAGCATCTATGAAAAAGGCATATTTGGTTGCCCCCAAGGTGGACTATGACATGTTGTAAGAGAATATGCTATTTATAGCCTTTGTATGACATATTCTCTTATAGCTATAAGTTGTAACTGCTATGATAGATTCTATGACAGTCGTAAGAGTCGTAAGTGTTGCAAGTATGGGCCTAACCGGTGTTGTCATTAATGTCAACATACTCCTGTTGCATTGATGTCAAGGATTGGATGAGCTGTGTGCTAAGGATATTGAGAAAATTAGACCTATCAGAAACAGAGAAGAATAGTGAAGACAATGAAGCTCTATGAAGTGAAGATCCCAGCTAGATGAAGATCAGAGAATGTGCATCAAAGGGTTTATAGATATGTGTCTAAAGATGATCCAGTCAAGATTTGAGAGGTCCGTATGAAGATTTGGAGAAGTTATGGCCATATGAGTAAAATTGGGTTTGGCAGCTATTCAGAGGTGACAGAGTGACACAAATAGGTCCAGTGAGATCTAGAAATGCAATATCTTGTTCTGCGGATTTGGTGGAATGTTTAGGAAGCCAATGTGATTTGACAACTCAATTGGTTCATAGTCTAGAGGTCCGCAAGCATTTATTCTAATGTGACAGTGATGACAGACTATGTTCTTGAGGTTTTGGATGAAGATGTAAATGATTTTAGTAAGCAAAAGTGGTGTGGATGTTCTTTGTGATTCAGGCAAGCTTGTGAGGGTCTCTATATTGTGTCCAGTTTGTGTTGGTGGTCCACATTGAATATTGTGCTTGTAATTGAAGATTTACTCTCAGGTGATAGTGTTCTTCCTAATCATGGCTGACCAAATGTTTTACACATCTTGTGGATGATCTTGAAGATGTTCTAAAAAGCATGGCATGTTCCTCAAAGAAGATTGAAATCCCAGATATGTGTGGTCGATAGTGTGGTGATACGCATGAAGTCTTTGTAACAAATCAAGTTGTATTTTTGTAATTGCTCTATAAATAAAATAAGTGTATGTTGTGCTGACTTTGATGATCATTCCAAGGTTGATGTCATGTATAAATAATAGTTGCAAAGTCATTCAAATGCATCTCTATGGTCATGATGAGAAAGTGGTAGAGAAGAGGAGCGAAAAATGGAGCAGAGGTATTGAACTTAAATGGAACTGACTCAAGCATGATGAAGATTCTAATCTCCACTTCAAGTATGTAATATTTACATTATTATTCTATAGACAGTGTCTCTCCTATAGGCAGTGGGTCTTTTGTAAGCAGTGTGCTCGGACAGTGAGCCCTAATTGGCAAGTGCCATTTTGTTCTTCTTATTCTTTTAACAGAGAATACAATCTTGAGTTAGTTACCCCATAGTTTTTCCCTTAACCAGGTTTTCCACATTAAAATCTTGGTGTCATATGTGTTAATGTGTTTCTGCTCTTGAGTTATTTCATTGTGTTTCCATGATTGAATCATTTTTATGCTATAGAAATATAAGAAGGATTTAAGTATTTAAAGAAAAAAAAGTTTTGTTGACACCTGATTCACCTCCCCTCTCAACTGTCTGTCCTAAAACAAACAATTGGTATCAAAGATAAGTTCCTGTTAAAAAGCTTAATCACTTGAGGAGATCCAGGATGTCTTCCTACAAGAAGGATAGTGTGAGGTTTGATGGAACTAATTACACTCTTTGGTAAAGTTGCATGGAATGTCACTTGCAATGTATGGGAATACACTATTGGACCATGAGTACAAAGAAGTATGTTCCTCCAAAGAATGGTCTGACAACTGTAAATGAAATCAGAGATGCTGAAGATAATCTTCGAGCTAAAGAAGTCATACTAAGTGCCTTATCTGATCCAGAGCTGACAAATGTTATGGATTTAAAAACTGCATATGAGATTTGGTCAAAGCTGTAACTTCTGTATGAAGGAGACAAATATGTTAAATGTGCCAAGATACAAAGTTTGAAAGGAAAATTTGAAAACCTGAAGATGAATGAAGATGAGAATATCACTACATTTATGCCAAAAGTAAATGAGCTTGTTGTGGCATTAGATGTGCTGGTGGAACCTTGGATGAAGATGAGATTGTTGCTAAAGTTCTCAGATCCTTACCTCCTGCTTACAAACACAAGGTTGCTACTATTGAAGAATTCAGATCTTTATCAAATATCACAAGAGATCAATTGGTTGGAAAATTACCTGCATTTGAATTGGCTAAATTTTGAGATGTACCTCCCAAGATTGAATCTGCATTCAAAGCTAGTGCCTCTATAAAAGGCAAACAAAGGTATGATCCAGGAGAAAATTCCTCAAAGAAACTATTCTGGTATGAAAAAGCAAGAAAAGATCTAGAAGAAGATGAGGGAGAAGCTGCTCAACTTGAAGCCCTTATTGTAAAAAGACTACCAAGAGTATCTGGTAAGTATGAAGGAAAATTTCCCTTCAAATGTTTCAACTGCAACAAGATTGGTCATTTTTCTTCAAGGTGTCCAGAAAGATTTTTAAGGACTACTCCAAATAGATCAAAATTTCAAAAGAAATGTTACTATGCTCATGAAGATGATGATAATGAAGGAGTAATAGATGATGAATCAAAGACAGGAAACAAATCCGAAAGTGATTGGGTGTTTATTGCCATCAAGGAAGAAGATCCAATGCCCATTGAATCTGTCAATCATAAAATGGTAGAAAGAGCTCTAGCTGCCCAAATTGAAGAAAAGGATGAATGGGTCATTGATAGTGGATGCTCCCACCATATGACTAGTGACAAAAATAAGTTCATAGATCTGGAAAGATATGAAGGAGTTGTAAAATTTGGTGATAATTCTGTTGGAATAATCAGATGTAGAGGAACTATTTCTTTTGATGGAAAGAACAAAACTAGTGATGTACTATATGTTGAAGGTCTGAAGCACAATCTTCTCAGTGTTGGGCAGTTGGTGGACAAAGGCTATGATCTCCGATTCAAAAATGGAAAATGTAGAATCTTTGAAAGCTCTGGAACTGAGATTGCATCTGGCACTCAAACAAAAGGTAACATTTTCCACTTGGTTGGTACTGGCAAAAGTTGTTTATCTATTCAAATTGATCAGAGTTGGTTGTTGCATAGGAGAATGTGTCATGTAAATTTTGATAATATCATCAAGATAAGCAACACTCAGGCTGTAAGAGATCTTCCAAGACTGGTGAAACCTACTAACAGTTTGTGCAAAAAATGTCAGTTGGGTAAGCAGAGCAAAGTCACATTCAAAAGTAAGGAACAATCTTCTACCGGATTGTTGGACTTAGTACATACTGATCTATGTGGACCGGCAAGAATCAGGAGTTTGTAAGGTGATAGATATTTCATGTTACTAATTGATGACCATTCCTAGATGATGTGGGTGATTTTCCTGAAAGAGAAATTTGAGGCTCTTGAGAAATTCAAAATATTCAAGTCTATGGTAGAAAATGAAACTAGGTTAAACATAAAATGTCTTAGGTCTGATTGAGGTGGTGAATTCATGTCTGGAGAGTTCATAGAATTCTGTGAGAAACATGGGATAAAGAGACAGTTATCTGCTCCAAGGACTCCATAGCAGAATGAAGTAGTGGAAAGAAAGAATTGGACCATCTAGGAAGCATCTAGAACCATGATGATGGAAGCAAATGTCACTCAGATCTACTAGAGAGAAGCTGTAAGCACTGTTGTCTATACTCTTAATCAAGTACAAATCAGAACCAATACTGGTAAGACCCCTTATGAACTCTGGTTTGGAATCACTCCTACTGTGAAGTATTTCAGAGTCTTTGGTAGTAAATGTTACATTAAAAGAGATGAAGACCTTGGCAAATTTGATGCTAGAAGTGATGAAGGAATATTCTTGGGTTGCTCTACTCAAAGCAAAGCATACCAGTGTTATAACAAGAGATTAAGAAAGATTGCAGAAAGTACAAATGTGAAGGTTAATGAAGGCATTGAAAATACCTCAAGTTTTTATGAGTATAAAGCAGATGATCATAATGATGTTTTAGTCAAGGAAGATCCAGTCCCTTCGGTAGTTCAGATTGAGACTGATCTAGAGAATCCTGAAATACATGAAGAAGAGATAAGTTTGAATGAACCTGTCGAAGAAATAGAAGTGCAAAAATTCCCAAAACTCCCAGGTATGTAAGATTGAATCATTCTGAAGACCAGATCATGGGTGATAGAGAAAAAGGTGCTCAAACAAGAAGAAAGATTGCTCAAGATTTAAATAAGTATTGTCTGATTTCAAAGATTGAACCAAAAATAGTAAGTGAATCATGCAATGATGAAAGCTGGGCCAAAGCAATGGAGGAAGAGTTGATGCAGATTGAGAAAAATGTGATTGGAACTAAGTGGGTCTTCTGGAATAAACTAAATGAAGATGGTGAAGTAGTCAGAAACAAATCCAGATTGATCTATAAGGGTTATTCTCAAGCAGAAGGAGTTGACTTTAAAAAAACTTTTACTCTGGTGGTAAGAATTGAAGTAGTCAGATTATTTCTTGCTTTTGCTACCTTCACGGATTTTAAAGTATATCAGATGGATGTCAAGTATGCCTTCCTGAATGGTGACTTGGAAGAAGTATACATTGAGCAACTAGATGGATTTCAATTATCTAATCATGGTGATATGGTCTGCAAGTTGAAGAAAGCATTGTATGGACTCAAACAAGCCCCAAGGGTCTGGTATGAAAGATTGGATAAACATCTTTTGAGGATTGGTTTTAACAAAGGTATTGCTAACAGTAACTTGTACTTCAAGATTGATCATGAAAATATCTTGATTGTTGAAGTATTTGTTGATGACATCATTTTTGGAGGAAGAGATAGACTTTTGCAAATCAAATGAAAAGTTAATTTGAGATGTCTATGTTTGGGGAAATGAATTTCTTCTTGGGTCTGCAAATCACTCAAACAAAGAAAAGAATATTCATATCACAGAGTAAATATGTGAAAGAATTGTTGAAGAAATTTGGGATGAAAGATTCAAAGCCATTGAATACTCCCATGGCAACCAGGTGTAAATTGAGTAAAGATGATGAATCTCCTAAGGCTAATTAGAAAAAGTACAGGTCAATGATTGGAGGACTACTGTATCTTACTCAAACTAGACCTGACATTATGAATGTTGTTGGTCTTGTTGTCAGATTCGAAGTTGATCCTAGAGAATCTCATGTCATAGTAATCAAGAGAATTCTTAGATATCTAAAGGGAACAATTGAGTATGGTTTATGGTATCCTAGGGATCATGATTTCTCTCTTCTTGCATATATAGATGCGGATTGGGTAGGAGATGTGGATGACCAGAAGAGTACCACTAGTGGTGCATTCTTTTTGGGGAAAAGATTGATTTCTTGGCTGAGCAAGAAATAAGAGGCAATATCTCTATCTAGTATAGAAGCAGAATATACTGTAGCAACAGGTAGTTGTACTCAAGTATTGTGGATGAAGCAAATGCTAAGAGACATTAGAGTGGATTATGAGAAACCTATCACAATCTTCTGTGATAACTCAAGTGTAGTAAATATATCAAAAAATCCGGTGTTGCATTCAAAGACAAAACATATATGCATCAATTTTCATTTTTTGGGAGAGCAGGTGAACAAGAATGAAGTTAGATTAGAGTTTATGCCCTCAAAGGATCAGATTGTAGACATTTTTACTAAACCTCTACCTAAGGACTCTTTTGAGTATCTCAGGGAGAAGTTAGGGATTATTACCCCTCCAGTTTTGAATTAAGGTACACTGATGTCCATCAGTATGGTGGATCTCACAGTCATATCTTGTGGTCCAGATTGATGATAGGAAGCTGCTACTCATGGGGAGTAGTCTGTATGATTTTGATTGATGCAAGTATGTGCCCTTGGCCATTGATGTCAAAGGGGGAGAGAAGACATGTGTAAAACAAAAGTGGTTGCTGATCAAACGGGGGGGGTAGTAAAGAAAGAGAAGACATATGAATGATTGTTGTTGATAGCGGGAGCTATGTCAGTTAGTGAGGAGAAGTTCTTGTCTCGATGGTCAAAATAGTTTTTCACATCATATGTTGCCATCAATGACAAAGGGGGAGATTGTTGCAAGTATGGGCCTAACCAGTGTTTTCATTAATGTCAACATACTCCTATTGCATTGATGTTAAGGATTGGATGAGCTATGTGTTGAGGATATTGAGAAAATTAGTCCTATCAGAAACAGAGAAGAACAGTGAAGATAGCTAAGCTCTATGAAGTGAAGATCCCATCTAGATGAAGATCAAAGAATGCACATCAAAGGGTTTGTAGATATGTGTCTAAAGATGATCTAGTCAAGATTTGAGAGGTTCGTATGAAGATTTGGAGAAGTTATGGCCATATGAGTAAAGCTAGTTCTGGCAGCTATTCAGAGGTGACAGAGTGACACAAATAGGTCCGGTGAGATCCAGAAATGCAATATCTTACTCTGCAGATTTGGTGGAATGTTTAGGAAGCCAATGTGAATTGACAACTCAATTGGTTCATGGTCTGGAGGTCTACAAGCATTTATTCTAATGTGATAGTGATGACAGACTATGTTCTTGAGGTTCTGGATGAAGATACGAATGATTTTAATAAGTAGAAGTGGTGTGGATGTTATTTTTGATTCAGACAAGCTTGTGGGGGTCTCTAGATTGTGTCCAGTTCGTGTTGGTGGTTCGCATTGAAGATTGAGCTCGTAATTAAAGATTTACTCTCGGGTGATAGTGTTCTTCCCAATCATGGCCGACCAGATGTTTTACATATCTTGTAGATGATCTTGAAGATGTTATGTGAAGCATGGCGTGTTCCTAAAAGAGGATTGAAGTCCCAGATATGTGTGGCCGATAGTGTGGTGATATGCATGAAGTCTTTGTAACAAATCAAGTTGTATTTTTGTAATTACTCTCTAAATAAAATAAGTGTATGTTGTGCCGACTTTGATGATCATTCCAAAGTTGATGTCATGTATAAATAATAGTTGTGAAGTCATTCAAAGGCATCTCTATGGTCATGATGAGAAAGTGGTAGAGAAGAGGAGTGAAAAGCAG